>JASDDO010000029.1:74733926-77653332 GCA_030015575.1 Agapanthus africanus
ATGCCTCTCTGATGTTCGTTGTCCATCGAGGCAAGCAGGAGGCATTTGGCCTTCGCGCTATCAATCTCCCAAGTCTTGCGGATTTCCTTATCCGCGATACTGGAAGTTGGACCAGGGACAGGGGGAGCTTTGGTGGTAAGAAGATACCCCAGCTTGTCATAAGTGATTGCTATCTTGACATTCCTGAGCCAATCTTTGTAGTTTGGCCCTGTCAGTTTGTTTTTATCTAGGAGTAACTTAAGTCCAGTCATGTTGATTGGCTGCAATTAGGAGAGAGAAGAAGAAACACTCAGCATGATGCTCTTGCAAGTTTAGAGTGGTTTTTAGTTTGTCTAAACAGGATGGCTCCCACTGTTTCTCGAATCCCTCCTCAAACCATAAAGGAAGAATTAGTCAGGATCAATCCCACCGTACAATACTTGCTTAACCGTTCAGCCAGGCCGGTGTCGGTACTTCGAGGGAGGTTTTCCAACGCTTTCGCGAAGTTCCTTAATTAGAGAACCTCTTTTCCCTGGGGGCGTAGCCCCGCTAACACCTTTCTAGGCACCTACTAGGTTTATAGCATTGATCGTTAAGTGAGAAATTTCCCGAGGAGTAGCATATACTCACAGTAGGATCGGGATCCAAATATCATCGCGTGACGAAACTGAAGGAATCCTACCAGAATCATCACACTCCAAATGGTATGCAAATCTAGCAAGTTTCAGTACTTATGAAACTCCCGATGTGGATTTTTTGCCCCATGTTCTTATGACCTTGATGAAGGTCAACAAATCATAAGTCACATGTCAAGTTCTTCCCGTCATTATCCAGGTTAATTTGAATCCACCCGTATATACCCTTGACGAAGGTCAACAAGGTAATGCGATTGTCCCAAACCAAACGCATCTATCTATGCTACATATGAATACCCAATAGCTACCAATCACTATGCCTTGACGAAGGTCAACAAACACAGCTTGAATACTATTGAATATTCATACGAAATGACGGAGGGCTACAAATGGTTTTGGCAAAACCGTGAACGTAGTGAACTTGATTTGGTCGATGGAACGAGATAGCTTTTAAAAAAGAGTGGCTCAAGCTCCGCATTTAAAAGTTGTTTTTGAAAAGAACCGAGTGGTTTTTCGAAAGTGTTCCAACGACTTTAACTTGGTTTATTATCTTGCATTAGTTCTTTTAATGCGTGATATTCTTGCATTAGTTCTTTTAATGCGTCCCATCATTTAATCCTACCATTGCAGAAAACAACCAAAATATGACGTACGCTTATGCCATTCGCATTCGCCACGGGGCCCCGTCATTACCCGTTAGGTTACTTAACTAACGACAGAGCGGGGGCTGGGCTAGCGCGTCTGTAAAACATAAGCAACGCCTAAATAATATCATATATAGATATACTGCAATGATAAACATTTCAGATCACAGATAAATACATTGGATATACTAGGAATCTGTAATTCGTACGAGCCTGTAACGAAAGACAGATTACACGGTCGCGGTGAATAGCCAAAACCCCACCCAAGACCCCTACGGGTGCGGCAAACTACCCGCCAAGTACCCGAAGCGTAGTAACCTCCCTCATCTCCATGAGTAGGCCACTCGACACTTCGGCATACCCGGTAGTTTGTGCACCCCCTCCATGGGTCTATCCTAGGAGCAAAAACAGCAAAAAGAAATTATACAATGACGGCTACAACCCCGACCCGGTTGTGCGGCCATACAAATAATTATTACATCAATTTACAAATTTACATGAATTGCAAGAAAAGAAAACTCTCGTCTCACAACCCCCGGCTATTCACCCGCGACAATCCAACATATTTATATACACATTCCAGCATGAAACACAGATCATGTATAACCCCGACCAATCGACTTATAGCGATTAGCCGACGTTCAATACATGCAAACATCACATATATAACCATCATAGTCAAAGTGCAGTGAAGTTCGGAAAAATACGGAATTATAGGACCCCAAAAGAAAATTTCTTTTCTGGAAAATCTGGGCCCATATAATATATTTCAAAAATCCCAAAACCAACACAGACACACACTGCACGAAAAACGATGCAGAGAAGACGACAAACTGCGGCGCTTCCGCGGCACATGCCTACCTCGTGCGGCGGAAGCGCGGCGGTTTGAACGAATTAGGGCAACGTTTTTCTTGGGTGTTCACACAAAACCCTGAGCCGAATTTAGGTATATAAATTTTTTCATTTTGAGCCAAAAAAATTTCAACAGAAACTCAGGTTTTGTAAAAGTTTGGTTTTTGGATTTTTCCGGTTCCGAACTTCGTTACACTTCACTACCAAGCTAGTTTAAGTTTAGTTAGGCTCTGATACCACTGTAAGTCCACGTTGCGACCCCCGGTTCTTACGGGGAGGCGGAAACGGTATAAAAAACAAATTATTAGCGCAAGGGGCAACATGGACTAAGCAAAGTCGGGATCTTTGACTAAACTAAAACTAGCATACTTAGCTAAAGAGAGTTAGCTACTCGGATGGAGATGGTTATACCTAAACTTGTCTTGAACTCCTTCTCTTCAAGCTCCGATGGTAGTCCGATGGCTCCTTCTCGTCGTCTCCGTACGCCGAAGATAGATCCACTTGAAAGCTCCAACCTTTAGCTCCTTCTTCGTTCTTTGAAGAAACTAGTTCACTTGGTTTGCTAAACCTAGTGAACTAGAATGAGTAGAGAAGATTTAGAATGGGATTTTATCTATGGTTCTTGATTCTCAACTCATGAGACAAGAGAACCATAGATCAAGAGAGGGAGCAAGAGGTTGAGGGTGAGAGCAAGAGGAGAGCTCAAGAACAAGAGAGAGAATGAGCAAGAAAGAATGAGCAAGTATTTTGTCTCTCACCCTCTCATAATCCAAAGCAATGATAACTCATCATATTAACAAAAGTCTTATGTGATGGTTAGAAGCAACCACAACCATATCATTTCATGCACTCATTTTACACAAATGAGCAAGTAAACAAAAGTCTTTGCCATGAAATGATGGCTATGGTTATCATGATGGTCAACTAGTCAAGCCTAGTCAACCGGTCAACAAGTCAACAAAAGTCAACAAGTCAACAAAGTCAACAAGTCAACAAAAGTCAACAAGTCAACAACCATATCACCATAATACTTAATTAATATAATAGTTAATCACATATCATATTCTCATTAGGGTTGAGCATAAAGTCAAATAGTCAACGGTCAACTGTCAACAACCCTAATGAGAATCCGCTGCCTCTGCCTCCCTGTCATCTGTGCATACACACCCGCATCCGCGTTCTGAGGAACACGAATGCAAACTGGATAAATCCAATCCCATAAGGTACACTAGGATCTGGCTTAAACTAAAGCCCGCTAGTGTAAACTGTCCGGACACTGTACGTGCACAAGTGCACGGATGTGACCGAACCCTGTCGCAAAACCATGCGACCTGTCGCAATACCATGCGACCTCTACTCTTTTGCCTAAAGGCGAAAAGCTTTCTGTGTGGGACTCTAAAGACTCGACACTACGCTGGCAGTGGGTTTAACCACAGACCGCAAGCGGCACTAGCTGTGCGTAATGGTCCCCAGGTAGTGCCGACAAGAAGACCGACGAGGCGAAACCCATCTGAACTCCTACTGAGCCTGAGTGTGACATTCTCTGTACAGTCCGGTCTGTTCGTCTGATACATCGCATGGTGGGCCTAGGGGGCGGTAAACGTCAGTCCCCCAATAGCGGTACAAGTCGTGCCGGAGCGAAGCCCAAAACACCCTGAGATAACATTGGAAACCTACCAGTATATCTCGTTTGCCCTGGCCAGGGACTACTCGTGTAATGGCTCTCCAAGACACAGCGCGATGTCAACCCCCAATACCGGGAGAGACGAATCCTGTCTAACCGTCACTGCCTCCAAGTGCTTCGGGACTGCACCCAACCACTACCTGTTTGCACGACTCCTTTGAGCCGTGGTAGGGTAGTGATCAAAGTACAGTGGGAACACACTTGAGGCGAAGTGACAGTGTCAAGTCAGCGGACTAAGCTGTACTCATGTCACCTGGGAACTGATAACTGACGATAGGTACAATACCAACTAGTCAGTTCCTGACGAGTCCTGTGCAGTGTACCCGTAACCTAACGAGCACCCACATACTATCTCAAGTACGACGTACTGACGGCTGTGGGACAGACCGTCTCCCACACTGGGATGAGAAGCGCATGCGCTGGTCTACTCCGGAGTATCGATGCCCTGTCTCGATAGTCCTGCGACCAGGGACCTGCATAAGGATGTGCTTATAGATTACCCAGCCCCACTAGTGTGACGGCCATCACATCGCTGGTAATCAAGCAAAGATCCTAAGGGCTCTACTAATGTGTATAGGCGATATACAAAAATAAACACATGTACACATTGAAGTAGAAACAAACCAAGTAGCATACTACTATTTTGAGCAAGATTGTATATACAAGGTGAATATCCCAAGCATCCATTAAGTAATATACAAACTAGTATGATACAGTAATGGCCTCTAGGGCATATACACTAACACAAAGCTCCCCCTGTCCCTGGTCCCACTTCCAGCGTCGCGGATAAGGAAATCCGTAAGACTTGGGAGATTGATAGCGCGAAGGCCAAATGCCTCGTACTTGCCTCTATGGACAATGAACATCAGAGGAGGCAGGAGAATATGGACTTGGAATCTATATTGCTTCATACAAAAGAACTGTATGGAGAGCAATCTCGTATCGCAAGATACGAAGCGTCGAAAAAGTTATTTTCGACAAGAATGGCCGTCGGATCATCAGTAGCCGAGCACGTGCTAAAGATGATCGGCTACATTGAGGAGCTCGCGGACCTAGGGATCACATTGGAGAGTGAGCTATATATGGATATAGTTCTCCAGTCCCTTCCTTCCACTTACGCCCAGTTTATAATGAACTTCAACTTACAAGAAAAAGAGGTTGAACTTTCAGAGCTCCTCAACATGCTGAGGAGCGCATAGGGCACCCTACAGAAAGGTAGGGAAACATCCACTTTGTTTGTAGGAGGATCATCTTCTTCTAGGTCCAAGGCGAAAGCCAAGGGAAAGAAGAAGAAAGTCCCCGCCAAACCAAGGGGCGGTGTTAGTAAAGTGGATACGAAGGGAAAAGCCAAAGCAACAAAGATAGCGGGGAAGCTTGTGGATAAGGAAGAATGCTTCTATTGTCATAAGAAAGGACACTGGAAGAATGATTGCAGGGCCTGGAAGGCCAGAACACAGGAATTGAAGCAGGTTGCAGCTTCAGCTTCAGGTGTGTATGTTATTGAAAACTGTCTTTCAATAAACTCTACTTCCTGGGTATTGGATACCGGATCAGGATCTCATATCTGTAATTCTTTGCAGGCGTTGAGAAACCGTAGGGTTTTGAAGGCAGGTGACATGACCCTCAGAGTTGCGAACGGAGCTAGCATGGATGCTAAAGCCGTGGGGGACTATCACCTGGGAATGTCAGATGGACATGTTTTGGTTTTGCGTAATTGCTTTTTTGTACCCAACGCAACTTGTAATATCATTTCTGTATCTTTAGTTTCTAAAGAAGGTTATGAATTTGCGTTTGTAAGTAATGTTGTAAACATTCACCTTAATCAAGTTTTGATTGGGTCAGGTACATTGAGTAATGGTATATACGTATTGAACCAACCACAGATTTTCAATGTCCAGAATACACACAAAAGAAAGTCTCCAGAAATAAATCAGACTTTCTTGTGGCATTGTAGACTGGGTCACATCAATGAGAGAAGGTTGACGAAGTTACATATAGAAGGGTATTTGAATACGTTCGAATATCAGTCGTATGCCACTTGTCAATCCTGTCTCAAAGGAAAGATGATAAAGACTCCGTTTACTGGACATGGAGTAAGAGCGAGCGAGCTCTTGGGACTCGTACACAGTGACGTGTGCGGTCCAATGTCTACACATGCGCGAAGCGGCCATTCTTACTTCATTACTTTTACGGATGACTTCTCAAGGTACGGTTATGTCTTCTTAATGAAACATAAGTCCGAAGCCTTTGGAAAATTCCAGGAGTATAAGAATGAAGTAGAGAAACAGACCGGCAAAAGTATTAAGATTCTAAGATCGGATCGAGGTGGAGAATACTTAAGTGCCGAGTTCCTGGACTATTTAAAAGAGAATGGAATTCTCTCTCAGCTTACTCCTCCATACACCCCGCAACATAACGGTGTATCGGAGAGACGGAACCGCACCCTATTGGATATGGTGCGGTCCATGATGAGTAACGCTGAGTTACCGCGATCATTCTGGGGATATGCGTTAGAATCAGCCGCATACCTTTTGAACCGAGTTCCCACTAAGACTGTGCCTACCACGCCATTTGAGATGTGGTGTGGGAAGAGACCCCATCTTAATCACATTATGACATGGGGAAGTCCAGCTTTTGTCAAAAAGCAGCATGCGGACAAGCTCGAGGCACGCTCAGTACTGTGCAAATTTGTGGGATATCCAAAGAATTCCAAGGGATATTTCTTCTACTGCGAAGAGGAACAAAAAGTTCTTGTTTCTCGTCATGCCCAATTTCTAGAACACCAGTTCTTAGAAAAGGAAATTGTTGGAGATAGTGCCCTCAGAGTCAATTATTAGGTCACAGGTACGTGATTGTAATGATTGATGGAGGACCTATCCCGGTAGGACAGTCTTACTCGAGATGATAGTATGCTATCTGGTTTACCTTTATCATCGTGTACTGTTTTAAGTGACCTGACACGTCGCTATTACACGTTGATAGAGCCCCTAGGATTCTTGCTTGACCACCAGCAGTATGAGGGCGATCATATAAGTGGGAGCTGGGGGTCTATAAGCATATCCTTAAAAGGTCCCTAGTCGTGAGAGTTTCGAGACAGGGCATCGATTCTCCATAGTAGACTAGTGTATACAGTCGAGAGCCCGACGAGGGGCGGTGGCCGGTCTCACAAGCCACTGGTGTCAGTTGGATCATCTAAGATGTATACAGGTGCTCATTGGGTTATGAGTACACCGGACAGGACTCGCCGGGAACATGCTAGTTGGTCATATACCAGATGTCAGATGGCAGTTCCCTGGTGACATGTGTGCAGGTTAGTTCATCGACCTGGGGATCGTCATTTGTCTCGTGTGAGTTCCTACTGTACTTTGATTACTACCCTACCACGGCTCAAAGGAGTCGTGCAAACAGGTTTTACTTGGGTACAGTCCCGAGCCACATGGAGGCAGTGAGCGTATCTTCAGGGGTTCTTCTCTCCCGGTATTGGGGGTGAGGTCGTGCTGTGTCTAGGAGAGCCATTACACGAAGCCCTCGGCCGAGGCAAGGAGATTTACTGGTAGGTATTCCAGTAGTATCTCAGGGTGTTCTGGGCTACACTCCGCCACGACTTGTATCGCTTTTGGGGGTCTGACTTTTACCAACCCCCTAGGCCCGCCATGCGATGCTCATAGACGAACGGACCGGACTGTACGGATATTTCACTGACAGGCTCAGTAGGGAGTCAGGCTGAGTTCGCTCACAGACGTCCCTTTTAGTCAGTACCTGGTGGCCCGTTACGTATTGGCTTATACCTCTGACGTGCTAGTGGTTAAATCCACAACCAAGGTGTTGATGAGTCTTTAGAGTCCCCCACATTTCAGTTACTCAGCTTTCGGGCGAAAGGTTGTAGAGGCCGTATGGAGATATGGCAGGGTCCGATCTGATACGTGCGGTATTGCACGGATCAGGATCGGACAGTTTGTACTATAGGCCGTATGGTTATATGGCAGGGTTCGATCAGATACGTACGGTATTGCACGGATCAGGATCGAACGGATATTACTAGCCGGCTTTGGTTTAAGCCGGATCCTAGTATAGTACAGTGTAGATTTTGTCTCATTGCATTTGTATTTCGGTCGAAATACAAATGCGGGTGTGTATGCACAGTATCGGGGTTTTCCTGTAATTTATTACGGGACCAGTTTTCTGGAGTTTCCAGTTTGTTTTCCGTTTCGGCCGATTTCCATTGTTCCGTTCATTGGCCGAAGATTGGTGGAGGAGGGCTTATTTGCATTGTTGCAAATAAGTGGTTGTGGAGGGGGTCTTTTGCTTTTTGTTGCATCATGATAGCCATTCTTTGACCTTGACTTCTTGTCTTCATCATGACTTGACTTTTGTTTTCATGATGGATGTTGATGATGGTAGGTTTGAGTGTTGGATTTGTTGTGATGATGTTTCTTTTGTATGATAGCTTTCTCTCTCTCTCTCCATTGGATAATTAGATGGCTCTCTCATTATCCATGAGAACACACTCTCATTTCTCTCCTCTCAATTAGCTTGGCCGGCCACTCCCATTTGGGGGCTGTCCAAAATTTGTGGTGTGGGTTTTTAGCTCATTTCATGTTGCAAAATTCCCACTTGATCAATCCATAAAGCTCCAAGTTCAATCCCTCCACCAAAAGGCAATTCCTACAACCCCAAATGAGACTTCTTCACCAGATATTCTACAGCAAATCTTGGGCACGTCGAGTAGCCGGCTTCGTGCCCGAGTTGCCTCGGCATTGAGGTGGGAGCCCGTAAAAGAAGTAGGCGATGTGGTGCACTCCCGGCGACAAGGAGGAGACGGGACATTCCGCAGGAGTTTGGGACGACGACGAGAAGACCGGAGGACTTGGATCGTCGGTATATCTCTTCCCTTTCTTGTAGATAGCTTGGACTAGTTAGTGGTTCGATCCGGGTATTAGTGCGCGGCGGTTTGCCAGTTCAAGAAAAATTAAAGTTTATCACCGCTTCCGCATTTGGCCGTCGGATTGACGGCCGGGGCGCCGCCGTGCACTTACAGTGGTATCAGAGCCTCGCCATTAACTTAGTCTAGCTTTGTGTAATGTGTTTCCATTTTCGATCGATCAAAAATCCCAAAACCGCACTTTTGCCCGCATCAGTTTTCTGTTGAAATTTTTTGGTGTCGAAAATTTTTTCAGGTTGTATAAAATTGATGTACATGATAATATAAGAGCTCTGTAAAAATTCGATGAAGTGATTCCACTGTGGGAGCGCGGAACCGCCGCAAATACCCCCTTAGCGCCGCTGTTCCGCCGCGCACTGTGGAGATCCCTGCACCAAATTTCTACAGTGTCCTTGTGGGCTTAAAATTGGGGTTTTGGAATATTAATATTGGGCCCAGAATTTCCTGATCTGCTACAGTAATGCTTAGGGGCCCACTTGTTAAAATTTGATCGATCGGATATTTTAAACACATTATTTCACAGTATTTACATTATATCTGCGACCGTGAATGTCACTTGATCGGTAAATCCGGTCTAACTGCTATAGCCCGGTTAGACGGATTTGCGAACGTGACTTTCACGTTGATGTTCTGTTTTTGCTGTGATGTTGCGGATCGGTCGTGGGGGATAGCCTGGATGCAATGCTAGTACAGTTGTGGTTGTATTATGTACATTTGATATTGCGGGACGAGCGTCCGACATGTGGACTGCCGTCACTGCCTGATTGTATTATTATTTTGGGGCACGGCCAGGTTGCGGTCGATGTACCCGTTGTATGTATATTTTACTTTCTGTACTAGGATTGCCCCGCGGAGGGGTGCACAGATAGCCGGGTTCTGGAGGGCAACAAGCCCGCATCTCATGGCATTGAGACGGAGGGGGCTTCACTCTAGGATTGGCGGGCTATTCGCCGCACTCGTAGGGGGTACAGGTTGACCCAGGAGGGGTGCCCAAGTTGCCGGATTCCGTGAAGTGCTGGGTGGTCCATTCACGGAGCTGAAGGGGGCTGCCTCGCTTCAGGTTTTGGCGGGTGACTTGCCGCGCCCGTAGGGATCTAGGATTTCATTGCACAGGCTATCCACACGACCAGGGGAACGTCGGGTTTCAGTAGTGGCTCTGTGAAACCCGGGGATCCCAGATATCTGTATTTGTTCTGTGATGCTGTACATTTCTGTGATGTTGCATTTTTTATTCACGCCTTGAGCGAATATAATATATTGGTATATATATTAGTAGATGTTGTATATGTTTTACATCCGCGCTAGTCCAGTCCCCGCTCTGTCGTTAGTTAGCTAACCTAACGGGTAATGACGGGACCCAGTGGCGAATGCGGATGGCATATACGTACATCAGTATATTTTCGTTCTTTGTGGTGTGATCAATTGATGGGATTGCATTGATTCGGATCAATGCAAGTTAAAAACAAACCTAATCTGATGTTGTTGGAACACTTTTCAAAAAGCTGTTATTGCAAGGACGTTCACTTTTGTTTTGCATCGCGGTATTCATTTAGAATATCCTGCTCCTCAATCGACGAGGCAAGGGCCGAGATCCCTTCACCGGGAGTGACCCCTTGGACAGAAGTTTGCGTCAGGGCATTAACTTCACTATAGCCGATTACTTTTGCTTTGCACCGTGGTATTCAGTTGGAATATCCTGCACCCCATTCTACGGGAAAAGAGCCGAGATCCCTTCACCGGGAGTGACCTCTTTAGCGAAGGTTTTCGTCACTATATTTTTAAAAGCTATAAGTTCCTTCAACGATATCAAGTTCTTTACGTTAAAGGTTTTCGCCAGAAACCATTCGTAGCCCTCCGTCGTTTCATATGGGTGGTCAATAGTATTCAAGCTGTGTATGTTGGCCAAAGTCAAGGCACAGTGATTGGTAGCTATTGGGTATTCATATGCAGCATAGATAGATGCGTTGGTTTGGAACAGTCGTACTGCCATGTTGGCCAAAGTCAAGGGTATGTACGGGTGGATTCAAATTAACCTGGATAATGACGGGTAGAACTTGACATGTGACTTATGATATGTTGGCCAAAGTCAAGGTCATAAGAGCATGGGGCAGAAATCACATCGGGAGTTTCAAAAGAACTGAAACTTGCCAGATATGCGCATACCTTCTGGAGTGTGATACCGTGAGCGGATTCCGTCACGTTATCATGCGATGATAGTTGGATCCCGATTCCCACTGATGAGTTAGTTTACTCCTCGGGTGACCCCGACTAATTCTTCTTTCAGGTTTGGAGGAGAATTTGAGGTACAGTGGGAGGTTTCCAGATTAGATAAATTGGTAACCATTCTGATCTAGGTTAGAGTGCACGCTGAGTGTTTCTTTTCTCTCTCTTCGGCAGCGACCATTGACCCGACCCTAAGACTATGACTCAGTGACCAAGTTGACCGAACCTTCTTAACACCGGCTTTTGGATTGTCAGAGTTGCAAACCTCATTGCCACACCTACTTTTACCCTTTTCTCCAGGACACCCCGTATTACTACGAACGTCCACTTCCATTGGACAAAACCATCGTATGGTTAGATACGAACTCGAAAGAATTTATTCGAGGATGGTTTCCGGTTCTGGAGAAAACAGATAGGATTATTCAGTTGTCTTTTCCTTTTACCTTCTCTCAGGTTGCGAGTACTCCTTGGTTTAGGAGATAGTACACCTATTACGCAAATTGGATAGTCTTCTTCCAAACCTTAGGCTGGTGCCGACCGGTAGGGAATGAAGAAAACCAATTAGCCTAACGATGGTGTACAGAAGGTATTAAGTTCAGACAAAGCAAGGGATTAGTAAGAGGGCAAAGTAAATTGCAACAGACATTCACGACCAAACCAAATATTTCGTTACCACTCCCACATCACCTTTGTATTTCTCCAGGACACTCCGTATCACTACGAAGATCCACAGTTTATTTGGATACTCCATCGTATGGTTATATACGAACTCGAAAGGAACTTGTTCCAGTTCGGGGATGGATTCTGGTTCAGGAGAAATAGGAATAAGGTTTATTCAGGTTGTCTTTTATCTTCACCTTCTCTCGCATTGCGAGTGTTCCTAGGATTAGGACAGTACACCCATTATGCTTATTGGATAGTCTTCTTCCAAACCATAGGCTGGTGCCGAACGGTAGGGAAGGAAGAAAACCATTTGGCCTAAGGGGTGTGCAGAAGGTAATGACTAAAGACATATTAAGGGATTTGGAGAGGTGGCAAAGAATTATACGGTTACAGACGTGAATCTGGAAGAGGCATTACTAGGAATACCAGGATACCCCATCGAAACATTTTAATGTTTCAGCTTCACTGTGTGATGTTAAAAGAAAACTGATTTCCCGATTAGACACTTGCTCCAGGGTATGTATTTACCAGGTATGATTCTCACATCTGTATGGTTTTACAGATGATGAGTGGGAGTAGGTTATTGGGAATTGGGTGATCATCCTCATTATATCAGGATTCGTTGTAATCGGTGATATTTGGGGAAATCACCTGGGCTGTTTGCCGGTCGGCAAATATTTGGTTTTGAATATCCGCTGTTATGCACCAATTTCAAATTGATATATCTGTACGTCTATTTTCATAGAGTGAGATATACCTTTTTGAAATTATGTCTACGACATTTACCTATATCAGTGGATGGTTAGGTAAGGAGCATTGAACAGCGGTGTAATTCTTCTTAACCACAAGTACAGTTTTCAACCTACGACACACAGTGAATGAGTTATCAGACTCAAAGGGACTTATACAGAGTATTATATGTTGTCCAGGGTCCATCAGGACAGAGGGGTTGGTCCTCGTACTATATTCGGTTTACTTATGACTTCTCTAGTTTTTAGACAAGTGTTTCGTGGAAACACAGGGTCCGAATTTGGAGAAGTTATAGGTATTTGAATAGAGTAGAGAACCAGGTGTAGCAAGTATCGGGATTCTTCAAAGTGATCGAAGATGTAGATACTTGTATATGGTATTCAGTTGATAGTAGTGATAAAGAGATCTTGCTTCTCTTTCAGGTTACTCATAATTGGAAGCATTCCTGAGTTGAGTAACGCTGATCGGCCTCCTTCCATTTAGTTGACATGCACTGGAGACAGTTGCATGTTTTGGATCTGGTTCAATTAAATCAGTGCCTCTGGTTCTATATTGGATATAGAACAGTTCATATCTTAACGATGTTAAGGTACGGGGAGTTGTCCTGTTTATGATTAAAACCAGACACTGGACAACTCAAGGCACGTTTCTGTAATGGCTGTTCGTGGGTTGACCCAGGCTATGACGAGGGTTGACTTTCTACCATCTGGATGAACAATAGAGATATTGTTCTAGACTCGCCACAGTTTTATTAAAAATGGATTTTTTTCAGAAAACAGTAGTGGGAGTATGGTAGAACTGGAAGTGATTCCAGAACCACAAACGATTACTGAAGATTTGATAAGGAACCTAAAGATTCAATCTGGTTTGACATTCCATTGGCCACTCCGCAGATAAGGTGGGTAACTTCAGGCACCCGAGAGGTACTCCGGTAGCCTCAAGGACGGTGACAGGGAAGTTCTTGTTTACCCACAATTACCATTGCTGTTGTTCCAGGCTGCGAGACCCGGCGGGAGGATGAGTATAGCATCGTTCTAAACTAGTTTTAGAAGTGTACGTGTATATGACTCTGCCAGAGGGTTGTCGTAGTCAGTGGGAGCAGCGGAAGCATTGGTGGACAGGTAGCTTATGTCTATTTATAGACTGAAGCACCAGTAGCGGAGATAGATCATCTATTTCTGACGTGACAGTCATATATTTGACTTCATCAGAATAGGGGATGGATCTGTTGAGAAGGTAGTAGGGTGTGATATCCTGGTATTTGGATGACATACACAGAGTAGGAAAGGAAACTCCTATACTACAATCGGTTATACTTTGGTCGTCACACAGTGGTTTCTCCACACAGGACTTGGACATTATATCAGACATACTGGTTACTGGATCTATGGTATTAGGTCTAGATTTGGGTGGTTTCCCAATCAGGGTACTTAGACAGCATTCTAAGGGTATTTAGAATGGACGACTCCATGCACGGTAGTGTACCTGCAGAAGATGGAGTCACCCTCTCTAAAGGTGTCTTACAGACTAAAGGGGAGAGGGATGTGCATGATTGGCAGATCACTTGCTCAGGCAATTGAGTCAATCATGAGATATCAAGTACCACACCAGATGTTGTTC
The DNA here is from genome assembly GCA_030015575.1 of Agapanthus africanus. Lineage (NCBI taxonomy): Eukaryota > Viridiplantae > Streptophyta > Magnoliopsida > Asparagales > Amaryllidaceae > Agapanthus > Agapanthus africanus. The sequence continues at coordinate 74,747,919 of JASDDO010000029.1, forward strand.
TTGCACTAGATGCAATAAGTTGATATTGATCCAATCCTGGAGAAACAGTTGGAAGCAGTTTTAGAACATAAGTGGATGTTCTAGGGACATGATAACGACAGCCTCATTCGGGAGACAGTTATCATTCCAGGCTTCCAAGGTGACTTGGACGACAAGGAGGTTGTCAGAGTTATAGTTTTTCCTTCTGACGAAGGGCAGTATTTTGGACAGGTGGTCCAAGGCAATACTGAGGGTGGCATGGCGCAAGATACTGATTAAGTTCAGTTGACGATACAGTCTAAGAAGTTTGGATTTGGAGTTCATTTATGAGCTATGTCCCATTAGACATCCAGACACTTTCTAAGACAGGTATTGCTCTTTTCGGGAGATGGCTTTCTCCGCGAACTTGAGATATAGAGAGACATAGAAAGAAACAACAAAGCGGATCCACTCACTGAGGCTATTCCTCGAACGCAATAGTTTCGCAAACGAGCTTTGTGAGACTGACTAGTAGAGGAGTTGGGTGTTCGGTATCACACGGGCTGTGAGTATGCGACATTGCAATAATTAGCCTTGAGTGCAAGTGGGAGATTGTTGGAGATAGTGCCCTCAGAGTCAATTATTAGGTCACAGGTACGTGATTGTAATGATTGATGGAGGACCTATCCCGGTAGGACAGTCTTACTCGAGATGATAGTATGCTATCTGGTTTACCTTTATCATCGTGTACTGTTTTAAGTGACCTGAAACGTCGCTATTACACGTTGATAGAGCCCCTAGGATTCTTGCTTGACCACCAGCAGTATGAGGGCGATCATATAAGTGGGAGCTGGGGGTCTATAAGCATATCCTTAAAAGGTCCCTAGTCGTGAAAGTTTCGAGACAGAGCATCGATTCTCCATAGTAGACTAGTGTATACAGTCGAGACCCCGACGAGGGGTGGTGGCCGGTCTCACAAGCCACTGGTGTCAGTTGGATCACCTAAGATGTATACAGGTGCTCATTGGGTTATGAGTACACCGGACAGGACTCGCCGGGAACATGCTAGTTGGTCATATACCAGACGTCAGATGGCAGTTCCCTGGTGACATGTGTGCAGGTTAGTTCATCGACCTGGGGATCGTCATTTGTCTCGTGTGAGTTCCCACTGTACTTTGATTACTACCCTACCACGGCTCAAAGGAGTCGTGCAAACAGGTTTTAGTTGGGTACAGTCCCGAGCCACATGGAGGCAGTGAGCGTATCTTCAGGGGTTCGTCTCTCCCGGTATTGGGGGTGAGGTCATGCTGTGTCTAGGAGAGCCATTACACGAAGCCCTCGGCCGAGGCAAGGAGATTTACTGGTAGGTATTCCAGTAGTATCTCAGGGTGTTCTGGGCTACACTCCGACACGACTTGTACCGCTTTTGGGGGTCTGACTTTTACCAACCCCCTAGGCCCACCATGCGATGCTCATAGACGAACGGACCGGACTGTACGGATATTGTCACTGACAGGCTCAGTAGGGAGTCAGGCTGAGTTCGCTCACAGACGTCCCTTTTAGTCAGTACCTGGTGGCCCGTTACGTATTGGCTTATACCTCTGACGTGCTAGTGGTTAAATCCACAACCAAGGTGTTGATGAGTCTTTAGAGTCCCCCACATTTCAGTTACTCAGCTTTCGGGCGAAAGGTTGTAGAGGCCGTATGGAGATATGGCAGGGTCCGATCAGATACGTGCGGTATTGCACGGATCAGGATCGGACAGTTTGTACTATAGGCCGTATGGTTATATGGCAGGGTTCGATCAGATACGTGCGGTATTGCACGGATCAGGATCGAACGGATATTACTAGCCGGCTTTGGTTTAAGCCGGATCCTAGTATAGTACAGTGTAGATTTTGTCTCATTGCATTTGTATTTCGGTCGAAATACAAATGCGGGTGTGTATGCACAGTATCGGGGTTTTCCTGTAATTTATTACGGGACCAGTTTTCTGGAGTTGCCAGTTTGTTTTCCGTTTCGGCCGATTTCCATTGTTCCGTTCATTGGCCGAAGATTGGTGGAGGAGGGCTTATTTGCATTGTTGCAAATAAGTGGTTGTGGAGGGGGTCTTTTGCTTTTTGTTGCATCATGATAGCCATTCTTTGACCTTGACTTCTTGTCTTCATCATGACTTGACTTTTTTTTTCATGATGGATGTTGATGATGGTAGGTTTGAGTGTTGGATTTGTTGTGATGATGTTTCTTTTGTATGATAGCTTTCTCTCTCTCTCTCCATTGGATAATTAGATGGCTCTCTCATTATCCATGAGAACACACTCTCATTTCTCTCCTCTCAATTAGCTTGGCCGGCCACTCCCATTTGGGGGCTGTCCAAAATTTGTGGTGTGGGTTTTTAGCTCATTTCATGTTGCAAAATTCCCACTTGATCAATCCATAAAGCTCCAAGTTCAATCCCTCCACCAAAAGGCAATTCCTACAACCCCAAATGAGACTTCTTCACCAGATATTCTACAGCAAATCTTGGGCACGTCGAGTAGCCGGCTTCGTGCCCGAGTTGCCTCGGCATTGAGGTGGGAGCCCGTAAAAGAAGTAGGCGATGTGGTGCACTCCCGGCGACGAGGAGGAGACGGGACATTCCGCAGGAGATTGGGACGGCGACGAGAAGAACGGAGGACTTGGATCGTCGGTATATCTCTTCCCTTTCTTGTAGATAGCTTGGACTAGTTAGTGGTTCGATCCGGGTATTAGTGCGCGGCGGTTTGCCAGTTCAAGAAAAATTAAAGTTTATCACCGCTTCCGCATTTGGCCGTCGGATTGACGGCCGGGGCGCCGCCGTGCACTTACAGAAATAAGTGGGAGCGCAGTAGAACTGGAAGAAATTCCAGAACCACGGACTATTACCGAAAGTTTAGTGGAACCAGAGGGTTCGGAAGAACAGGACATTCCTACGCCGCTCCGCAGGAGTAGTAGGCAGACTCATCCGCCCGGGAGATACTACGGTTTTCTCATAGACGGGGATAGAGAGGATTGCATCATAGATTATGATGAGCCTACTAGCTTCCAGCAGGCCGTTCAGAGCGTTGACTCAGTGAAATGGCTGGATGCAATGCAGACCGAAATGGAGTCCATGTACACCAACAAGGTATGGACGTTGGACATTGCTCCAGACGGGGTAAAACACGTAGGATGCAAGTGGATCTTCAAAAGGAAGATTGGTGTAGATGGACAGGTTGAGACCTATAAAGCTAGGCTGGTAGCAAAGGGTTTTCGTCAAAGACCTGGCTTGAACTATGACGAAACCTTTTCTCCAGTAGCCATGCTGAAATCCATTCGGATCCTTCTTGCCATTGCTGCCTTCCACGATTATGAGATCTGGCAAATGGACGTAAAGACAGCTTTTCTAAATGGAAATTTAGAGGAGTGTGTCTATATGGACCAGCCAGAGGGTTTCATTCAGAGTGGGAGCAGCGGAAAGGTGTGCAAGTTGCTTAAGTCCATCTATGGACTAAAGCAGGCATCGCGGAGTTGGAACATCTGCTTTGATGAGACGGTCAAAGAATTTGTCTTTATCAAAAATCCAGATGAACCATGCATCTATAGTAGATTTGTAGCGAGAACTGTAGTGTTCCTCGTTTTATACGTGGATGACATTCTCTTAATAGGAAATGACATTCCTATGCTACAATCTGTCAAGGGGTTCTTGTCGCACAGGTTCTCCATGAAAGACCTGGGTGATGCCTCATACATCCTGGGGATCCGGATCCATCGTGATAGATCCAAGAGGATATTAGGACTTTCAAAGTCCAGGTACATCGACACCATACTGAAAAGATTCAGTATGGAAGATTCCAAGCGCGGTAACCTACCGGCTTGTCACGGGATCACCCTCTCTAAAGAGATGTCTCCCAAGACTGATTTGGAGAGGGATCGCATGTCTATTATACCCTATGCTTCTGCGGTAGGCTCTATAATGTATGCGATGTTGTGTACCAGACCGGATGTAGCTTATGCACTTAGTGTAGTAAGCCGGTATCAGTCAAACCCTGGGAAGAAACACTGGATAGCGGTAAAGAACATTCTCAAGTACCTGAGAAGGACTAAGGAGATGTTCTTGGTGTATGGCGGAAAAGACCTCCAGATCGAGGCCTTTGCTGACTCCAGCTTCCAGAGTGACAAGGATGATTCCAAGTCCATGTCGGGTTTTGTCTTTACCCTCAATGGAGGGACGGTGTGTTGGAAGAGTTCCAAACAAGAATCCGTTGCAGACTCGACGATGGAAGCGGAATACATCGCTGCATCTGATGCCGCAAAAGAAGCTGTCTGGATGAGGAAGTTCTTGAAAGAACTTCAGGTGGTTCCATCCATTGTTGATCCAATACCTCTGTATTGCGACAACAACGGGGTTATAGCTTTAGCGAAGGAACCCAGGTCCCATCAGAGATCCAGGCACATCTTGAGGCGGTATCACCTGATCAGGGAGATCGTAGATCGCCAGGAGATCGAGGTTCGGAGAGTCGCTTCAGAAGATAACACTGCAGATCCATTCACCAAGGCCTTGCCCCAGACTCAGTTGGAGCGGCTGATCGAGATGATAGGTCTTCGATACGCCAGTACATGGCCTTAGTTCAAGTGGGAGATTGTTAGTGTATATGCCCTAGAGGCCATTACTGTATCATACTGGTTTGTATATTACTTAATGGATGCTTGGGATATTCACCTTGTATATACAATCTTGCTCAAAATAGTAGTATGCTACTTGGTTTGTTTCTACTTCAATGTGTACATATGTTTATTTTTGTATATCGCCTATACACATTAGTGGAGCCCTTAGGATCTTTGCTTGATTACCAGCGATGTGATGGCCGTCACACTAGTGGGGCTGGGTAATCTATAAGCACATCCTTATGCTGGTCCCTGGTCGCAGGACTATCGAGACAGGGCATCGATACTCCGGAGTAGACCAGCGCATGCGCTTCTCATCCCAGTGTGGGAGACGGTCTGTCCCACAGCCGTCAGTACGTCGTACTTGAGATAGTATGCGGGTGCTCGTTAGGTTACGGGTACACTGGACAGGACTCGTCGGGAACTGACTAGTTGGTATTATGCCTATCGTCAGTTATCAGTTCCCAGGTGACATGAGTACAGCTTAGTCCGCTGACTTGACACTGTCACTTCGCCTCGAGTGTGTTCCCACTGTACTTTGATCACTACCCTACCACGGCTCAAAGGAGTCGTGCAAACAGGTAGTGGTTGGGTGCAGTCCCGAAGCACTTGGAGGCAGTGACGGTTAGACAGGATTCGTCTCTCCCGGTATTGGGGGTTGACATCGCGCTGTGTCTAGGAGAGCCATTACACGAGTAGTCCCTGGCCAGGGAAAACGAGATATACTGGTAGGTTTCCAGTGTTATCTCAGGGTGTTTTGGGCTTCGCTCCGGCACGACTTGTACCGCTATTGGGGGACTGACGTTCACCGCCCTCTAGGCCCGCCATGCGATGTATCAGACGAACAGACCGGACTGTACGGAGAATGTCACACTCAGGCTCAGTAGGAGTTCAGATGGGTTTCGCCTCGTCGGTCTTCTTGTCGGCATTACCTGGGGACCATTACGCACAGCTAGTGCCGCTTGCGGTCTGTGGTTAAACCCACTGCCAGCGTAGTGTCGAGTCTTTAGAGTCCCACACAGAAAGCTTTTCGCCTTTAGGCAAAAGAGTAGAGGTCGCATGGTATTGCGACAGGTCGCATGGTTTTGCGACAGGGTTCGGTCACATCCGTGCACTTGTGCACGTACAGTGTCCGGACTGTTTACACTAGCGGGCTTTGGTTTAAGCCAGATCCTAGTGTACCTTTTAGGGATTGGATTTATCCAGTGTGCATTCGTGTTCCTCGGAACACGGATGCGGGTGCGTATGCACAGTTGACAGGGAGACAGAGGCAGCGGATTCTCATTAGGGTTGTTGACAGTTGACCGTTGACTATTTGACTTTTTGTTCAACCCTAATGAGAATATGATATGTGATTAACTATTATATTAATTAAGTATTATGGTGACATGGTTGTGGAGGATTGACTTTGTTGACTTGTTGACTTTTGTTGACTTTGTTGACTTGTTGACTTTTTATTGACTTGTTGACTTTTTGTGGACTTGTTGACTTGTTGACTTTTGTTGACTTGTTGACTTTGTTGACCGGTTGACTAGGCTTGACTAGTTGACCATCATGATAACCATAGCCATCATTTCATGGCAAAGACTTTTGTTTGCTTGCTCATTTGTGTAAAATGAGTGCATGAAATGATATGGCTATGGTTGCTTCAACCATCACATAAGACTTTTTTTAGTATGATGAGTTATCATGACTTTGGATTATGAGAGGGTGAGAGACAAAAGACTTGCTCATTCTTTCTTGCTCATTTCTCTCTCTTGTTCTTGAGCTCTCCTTTTGCTCTCACCCTCTTGCTCTTTTTCCCTCTCTTTAATCTATGGTTCTCTTGTCTCATGAGTTGAGAATCAAGAACCATAGATAAAATCCCACACAAACTATTCTCTACTCATTCTAGTTCACTAGGTTTAGCAAACCAAGTGAACTAGTTTCTTCAAAGAACGAAGAAGGAGCTAAAGGTTGGAGCTTTCAGGTGGATATATCTTCGGCGTACGGAGACGACGGGAAGAAGCCAATCCGGACCACCATCGGAGTTTGAAGACGAAGGAGTTCAAGACAAGCAAGGTATAACCCCCTAACCGAGTAGCTAGAAACTCGTAGTTAGGTTGCTAGATAGATGTTTAACCAAGATCCGGGTTTTAGGTCCATGTTACCACCTCCGTAAAAATCGTTTTTTACCAAATTCCGCATTCCCGAAAGTACCGGGAGAGGTAGCATGGACTTACAAAACATGGATCTAGGGTCTCGTGCTTTGAGTAAAGTTCTCTAATGGTCTCATTATAGTTTTGTTCTTGCTAGTTTTTCTAGTGGTTATACCTATTGGTTCCGGATTGATTTCCAGTGAGCTAGATATCACAAAATACACTGTTTTCTGTACTGCATACTAAAAATAGATATGAACTTATACTGAACTTGCAAGGAGGAAAGGAATTATACCTATGGAGATTGTGTACAAAAAGATCCTTCTCAAGAAGTGTTTGTGGAAGCACCTATGGTTGTAGTGGCTTCTAGGATGTGGGTGTGCACAAATTGATGAAGTAAATCATTGCTTCTCTTTTGATATTAGGAACACAAAGGATTCTATTGTTAGAATTTTGATAAGTGTTCAGTTGAGGAGGCTAAGGAGTTCATGTGTGTGTTTGTGTAGAGAAATCATGAGGTGGAGGTTGTGAGGTGGAGGAGGCATGAGAGGAGTAGGTTGTGTCACACTTGAAGTGGAGTGGTGTGTTCATGCAAGGAGGAAGTGTGAGCTTGAGGTTCTATTTGAATTGTGGTGTGTGTGAGGTTCAACTAACCTTAACCATGACCTAACACCTTTACAAAAAAAAACCCTCACACAAAATTCAATTTCCATAAAGAATTAAACTTTTCATAAAACCCCTCATGACACTTATTATATAAAAAATCTACTTTCTTTACTAATTTGACCTATTACATATTAAAAGGTCTTTCTATTTCAATAAACTTAAAATAACATTTTTAATTAAATAAATAGAATAATAAATTATCTAAAATATTTCAAAATGTTACACATAGCGCGACATCAACTCTCTATACCGGAAGAGACGAAACCCCTCCTATCGCTCACTGTCTCCATGTGATTCGGGACTGTTTCCAAAATCCACCTGTTTGCATGACTCAGTAGAGCCATGGTAGGGAGGAAATCAAAGCACAATGGGAATCATACAAGACACTATGATGATCTCGGGTCTACAGACTAACCTATACAAGTGTCACCAGAGAACTGCTATCTGATAGTAGGTATATATACCATCTAGGAGTTCTCGGTGAGTCCTGTTCGGTGTACCCATTCTCCAATGAGCACATGTGTACATTCTTTGATGTCAAACACCAATGGTTGTGGGATCAACCATCGCCCCCTGGGTCAAGAAAAGTACACACTAGTCTACTCTGATAATATCGATACCCTGTCTCGATATACCCTCGACTAGGAACTATTAAAGGATATGCTTATAGACTGCCCAGGCCCCACTAGTACGATCTACATCATAATCCCGGTAGTCAAGCATAATCTTAGGGGCTTCATCAACATGTATATAAAGATATAAAATACAACACATCACTCGTTAAGATGAAGATAAACCAGATAGCATACTATCATTTTGAGCAAAGATTATTTTTGTACATATACATGCCTAGCATCCTATACAATACAGGCCTCTAGGGCATACATATCTAACAATCTCCCACTTGCACTAAGGCCTGTAGTTGGTGCAATAAGTACCCACTCTCTACACTAGAACCAGTTGCCGGCATACCGCATGCCCAACATCTCGAACAGTTTCTCAAACTGGACTTGAGGGATGGCCTTGGTGAATGGATCTGTTGTGTTGTCTTTCGTGTCTACTCTCTGTACCTCGATATCCTGGCGATCCACTATCTCCCTGATGAGGTGATACCGCCTCAAGATATGTCTGGATTTCTGATGGGACCTCGGTTCCTTTGCCAAAGCCATGGCTCCATTGTTATCGCAATACAGAGGTATTGGATTAGCAATGGATGGAACCACCTGAAGTTCAAAAATGAACTTCCTCATCCAGACTACCTCTTTTGCGACATCATTAGCAGCAATATACTCAGCTTTCATCGTGGAGACAGCGATGGTATCTTTCTTGGAACTCTTCCAACATACCGCCCTTCCATTTAGGGTAAATACAATCCCTGAGATGTACTTACTATCATCCTTGTCGTTATGGAAGCCGGAGTCGGTAAAGCTTTCCATTTGGAGATCTCCGTTACCATACACCAAGAACATTTCTTTAGTTCTCAAGTACTTCATAATATTCTTCACAGCAGTCCAGTGTTTCTCCTCTAGATTGGATTGATACCTTCTTACTGCACTCAGTGCATAAGCTATATCTGGGCGAGTACATAACATCGCATACATTATAGATCCTACCACCGAAACGTATGGTATAATGCTCATGCGAGCCCTCTCCTCATCAGTCTTTAGAGACATCTCTTTGGAGAGGGTGATCCCGTGACAAGCGGGTAAATTACCCGACTTGGAATCTTCCATACTAAATCTCTTTAGTATGGTGTCAATGTATCTCGATTGGGACAATCCCAATAATTTCTTAGACCTATCTCTATAGATCTTAATTCGCAGAATGTATGAGGCATCACCCAGGTCTTTCATGGAGAACCTCTGCGATAAGAATAGTTTGACCGATTGTAGCATAGAAACATCATTTCTTATTGAGAGAAGGTCGTCCACATACAATACGAGGAATGTAACAGTACTCTCTACAATCCTTTTATAAATACATGGTTCATCTAAATTTTTGATAAAACCAAACTCTTTGATTGTATCATCAAAACAGATGTTCCAACTCCGTGATGCCTGCTTTAATCCATAGATGGATTTAAGCAACTTGCATGCTTTTCCGCTGCTCCCACTTCAATGAAGCCTTCTGGCTAATCCATAAAAACTCATTCTTCCAAATCACTATTTAGAAATATCGTTTTAACATCCATCTGCCAGATTTCATAATCATAGTGAGCAGCTATACCAAGCAGGGTCCGAATGGATTTGAGCATCGCGACTGGTGAAAAGGTTTCATCATAGTCTTAGCCTGGTCTTTGACGAAATCCTTTTGCGACCAGCCTACCTTTATAGGTCTCCACCTGACCATCCACACCAATCTTTCTCTTAAAGATCCATTTGCACCCTATGGGTTTTACTCCAGAAGGTGCAACCTCCAAAGTCCAAACTTTGTTGGTGTGCATGGATTTCATTTCGGATCTCATGGCATCCAGCCACTTCATTAAGCTACCACTCGTGATAGCTTGCTGAAAACTAGTAGGGTCATCATCATCCATGATGCAATCTTCTCTATCGCCATCAATTAGAAAACCGTAGTATCTATCAGGTGGGCGAGAAGTCCTACTAGATCTACGGAGTGGCCGAGGTTCGTCAGGTTCTATTGAAACCTCAGGTTCAACCAAGTCATCGATAATTGTTTGTGGATTTGGAATTTCTTCCAGTTCTACCGCATTGCCAACAATATCATTTGTAAAAAATTCATTTTCTAAAAATGTGGCATACTGAGAAACAAACACCATTTGTTTCTCCTTGTGGTAGAAAAGATATCCATACGAGTGTTTTGGATATCCCACAAATTAACACAAAACCGATCGTGTCTCGAGTTTGTCCGCATTCTGCTTTTTCACATAAGCCGGACAACCACATATCCTAAATCATTTAAGAGATGGTCTCTTCCCATACCATATCTCATATGGAGTGGTAGACACAATTTTGGTTGGAACCCTATTCAATAGATATATCGCAGTCTCCAATACGTGCCGCCATAATGAAAGTGGTAACTTAGCATCACCATCATTGATCGTACCATATCTAATAGAGTACGATTCCTCCGTTCCGACACACCGTTGTGCTGTGGTGTGTACGGAGGAGTAAGCTGAGAGAGAATCCCATTCTCTTTTAGGAAATCTAGAAACTCTGAGCTTAGATACTTTCCTCCTCGATCCGATCGAAGTTTCTTGATACTTAAGCCTGTTTGTTTTTCTATTTCAGATTTGTACTCGAACTTTTCGAAGGCTTCTGTAACATTTCAGAAAAATAAAATATTATTTTTGGAAATTTTGATAATTAAATAATAAATATTATGAATATTTTAATGAGGCGGTATAATTAAATACCGATAAATTGGGAAATATTTGGAAACTTATAGAAATTACTGAAATGAGGATGTTTTATATGATATAAGAAAATTATAAATTCCTTATAAATAATTATATTCTATTTTAATGCTAATCACGATTAAACAATGCTAATCGTGCATTAAGCTTGATTTGTGCAAATGACATGCACCAAGTCATTTTACACATTGTTACATTTCTACCATGGCTTTTTCCTCATTTTTCTTACTTGGATTTGTTTTAAAATGAAATGAGAAAAGAAAACAAAAGAAAAGAAAAAGAAAAGGGAATGAATAAACAATGAGGCATGAGGACACAAGAGAGCATGGGCAAGAGAGAGAGGGTGAGGGGTCAACCTTGGTCATTGGTCATTCCCTCTTCATTCATCATCTTCACCACTTCTCTCCTCTTTCTTCACTTGGCTGCCCCCTCTCCTCCACCACCTTCACCACATCAAAACATCACCAAAAAAAAATCAAAAGTTCATATCCCATTCATTAAAAAAATGCACAAGCTTACTACAAGCACTTTGGACCAAGAAAAATCGGATTTTGAAGACTTGAGGCAACTCAAGAAAATTCTTGAGTTGCCAAATGAGGTATTTCCTTCACCCCTAGCATAGTATTACATTCACTTTAGCATCCATGTTGGTTTAAGAGTGATATTGTGTAGTTTAGTGATACTTGGAAATTTCTAGAGGATGGTTAGGGGATTTTGGGTAGTGAGGATACAATTGAGGTGTAATTGGTGACCTTAAACCCCCCATGGTGTTAGAAACCCAGACAAAACCTGAACTGAAACTTGAAACCCAAACCTAAAACTTTCCAATGTCAGTTTTGTGTATGATTTAGTGCCTACAGGGAATCTGGAGTGATCTGAAGCCATTACTAGAAAAGAAAACAACACTACCAGCCTAGATGGACCACCACGAGACCACCCTCCAAAACGAACCCCATCCAAGCCAGAAGAACCGAGGTGGCCGGAAATTTGTGGCATATGGCCGGCCACATTGAGGAATTGGCTTCTCAGGTTTCTTGTGTAGCTCATATGACCCCTATATAGCACCGTAGTACTGTTTGTGCACCTTGTTTTCACCTGAACTAAAATCTGGGACCATTTTCATGAGTTGCTGCCATGTATTTCTTTATGTTCATGACTTGAAGTTTTGATATTTGTATTTTGTATCGGTCACTTGACGTTTGTACGTCTATATCGAGTGTTATTTGGTTGAATTGCGTGAATAGACCATAGGTTTTAACCTATGCACGATTCGTGTATCATTTTGGTTTTGAATTAGGTTTTAATGTGGCACGATATTTTATGATATGTAGGTACCTCAGCGAGGACTTCGAGACGACAAGAAAGCGCGTGGCGACATCGGCATCGGCAAGCGAGGATCACGGTGAGTAGATATATATCTACAAGGGAAGTCGGGTGGATGGCGTATTGCACCCCCGCAGTTTCGTAGTATAGAACGCGAATGCGTTATGTTATATATGTGTGTGTGTGTATGTGTGTGTATGTGTGTGTGTTATGAAATGTGTATACTTAGGAAGAAATGCTAGGGGACTTTGGGATAGGTTTAGCATACTTGTAAGAAAACGCATTTAGTTAGTTTCTTAGTCGCGAACCCTAGAGATGTGATTTGCATGCACGCACACATACACACATACATTTTATTTCTTGTACGTATTTAGGGATATGTATATATATCACATAGGTATGACACTATGTATATATATATATATACGTATACATATACATGGATGATGAGAATAGTATATGATAAATGGAGATGGGTCGATGTGATTCGGCACGATGCCATGAGATCGGTGATGTGATTTGGTTCGTATTATGAGATATGACATGATATTATAGCGGGTCTTTAGGCGATGTGTTTTCATACACATGCACATATATATATGTTGATGGTATTAGTATGTACTAAACTTAGATCAATACCCCCAGTTCACGATATGTGATGATAAGGATACCAGATGAATAATGAGATAAATGTGATATTTGACCAATACCCAGATTTGGGATGTCATACGATGGATTTACCGTACGAGATGAATATTGATGATTGATCCACACTCTTGACTCGAGGATGTCATATTGTTTATTGTACCGTATGGGAAACTATTGAGGCGGGATCACCTACTATTATATATATATATATATATATATATATATCGACTCAGACTTAGGTGGTTTTCCTTACCCTTTCGATTAGTCTGTTAGTTTAGTCCTATAGTTTACTTGTAGATGTTAGACTAGACTCGAGTGATACCTATTTCAAAACTAACGAATCGTGAGTATTTTAAAGACAGGCCAAGAGATTCTACGAATATTTCAAAGGACGTACTTTTTCTTAAAAACACCGTAACCCTTATTTTCTAAACACCACGATTCGTGTTATTTCAAATGGAAAAACGGTATGACTCATATATATTAATAGATTCTTCATTATTGCTTGTATTATTCATATTCCTCATATTCTTGCTGTTCGCATCGCATTTCATTCTTATATTGTGTTTTCATTAGTTATTATTAAAATCATGTTGTTAGGACACCAGCACCATTACCGATGATGCGTATGCTCCACTACACCTGCTTGCCGGCTCACACACATCATCATCGGTAATTACCATGTCACGTACACTATAGAGAATATTACTCTGTTGATATCGTTTGCTAGCTGACAGTTCCAATATGTTATTGTTTTATATGCTAGTTTCTAATTGCATTCATTGTTTGATATTTCATGCATATTTATATATTCATTTGTCATGCAATGTTATAAGGGCCAGTCCGGATTGCCGGAGCCCAGTATTCATTATTATTGACTCTTCAGTTTTGGATTTCAGACATTCCATGAGATTTCTGGATTTGGAGAAACCGCAAGATTTATAAACTCATTTTCATTTCAAATGATAAAAAGTGCGGTTTTCTCAAAATATGATTTGAGATATGTCCACTATTAGTTTTCTCGTCTCTTGAGTGATATCATACACCTGATTCGAAGAGGAGGAGGAACCATCTGTGGGTGCATGGTGGACCCGGTACGGTACCCCGGGGCGAGAAGGTCGCACATGACGGTGTTGAGCATGAGACAGGGGAGCACTACTGACCGGTGATTTTATTATGACGCACCGGATATCCGGAGGATACCGACGTGGTCTTGAGATTTGATTATATGGGCCAGTCCGGATAGACGGAGCCCTAGATATTGATATTTGATGATATAGGCCAGTCCGGATAGCCGGAGCCTGAGATATTGAGATATTGAGATTTATATTTTGTGTCGATGCTTGACACTGATTCTATGTTGATTTCATTGATGATACCTCGATTTAAATATACCGAAATCTCACTAAATTAAAAAAAACAGTTTTCTCATTCATGATGTATTCTGTTTTCATTATATTGCATTCATACCTCATATTTATGATATATTGCTACCTGAGGCACTGACACGAGCACATGGGATTACAATTATGCATAGATGTTTACCTTTGCTATTATATTATGCTTCAGGCCATATTATTATTATTTGAGGATATTATGATCGTATGACCTAGGATTGAGTCATACATGCGATTTCTGCTCTGTGATGTTTTCTACTCACGAGTTGGCAACTCACCCCATTGTGCCACAGTTCCTTGCATATTTTTGCCGTACATGTTTCATTGCGGCTTTCTGGCACACTGCTTCCATTCCGGGTGATTGCTTTGGTAGGTGGGTTCCCTCGCATCGTGACCACCATTGTACCTTTTATTTATATTCAGTTGTATCTAGTAACTCCATCAACCAGACTTATATATTTTATAACTTTAGAAGACCAGTTGTATATTCTTTCGACCTTAGAGTCGCGCGTTGTATTATTATGGTTTTCTTGATGATTTTGAGTTTCCTTTTGAGTTTTGATCCTCGCTCTTCGGCGTTGTATATTATATTGCTTGCGTGGTTGTGACCGCCAATTGGCGAAGAGCTAGCTCCCGTTTGGGGATGCCTTTTATCATTTATGTATATTATTCATATTGTACCCGTTTGGGGTCAGTATTTACAAAGGAAACTCTGCCGAAATTTTTGGAAAAGACTTGAGATTTTAAAAATGCATACTTCGGCTTATTTGTTAAACCACTTGCTTTAAAACTAAAGTTTTCCTTCACTTTCTTCTTTAAATGGTTTACATTTCTGGGATTTTGGCTTACTTGAATTAGATAGGGTCCTATAGACTTCATATGATTCAAGTACCAGTCACGTGCCATTCCGGGTTGTGACAAAGTTGGTATCAGAGCGCTAGGTTAATCTTGGTTCGAGTCTATGTTTGACTATGCGGGGTCTAGGGCGTATATATATATATTCAGAACCTAGGCTTGACCTTACGAAACTTAGACTTGGTCGAGGGGGTATTAGACCCGAACTTTCGTCGCATAGGTTGACCTTGGTTCATGGAGTATGTTACTTAAGGAGAGTGAAGTACCATGTGTATGTTCCGCGGCATACTTACGATACGCTACTCCGCTTAAGAAGCCTTAGGATGTACATTTCCTTGCACATTATTATACTCATTCATATGATCTATCCTCATCGATATCGGTTTATGGATTTTGCTGCCACGATTACACGGGCAGAGAAAGCTACGTCTAGAGTTGCGTCAGCACGAGCTCGTCACGGACGAGGACTGACCAGGGTGTGATTCCAGGGACACACGATTGCGTGAATGTGTCATTTTATTGTGTTTTCGCGCCATGAGCATTTGATGGAGTGCTTTTACAAAATTTCTCGAATGTGCAGATCAACACCAGAGGATTGGGCAACTGTTAGAGTCCAGCCAGAATGTGATGACTGTCAATGCACCGATTATTCTTGATGATTGAGGCACTGTTCAGCGTGCGGACGAATGATTCAGTTATTACTGCGACTGACGAGATGTCTCCCAGATGTTTGAAGCATATGCCGCACGGGTTATACTTAGAGATATGATAGAAGATCGCTAGTCACCCAAGAAGGAATGACTCGAACATGTGATTCGTTGCCTACCCCGATGCGAGGTCATCAGATTGATTGATTCCAGCTAGAGGAGACTTCACGCAGGTACGTTGGGAGTCAAAGGAAAATGATCGAATGTCAGAAACCCATTTTTACAAGTTTAAAGTATTCGGAAAAACATGCTAGTAATTTCGTGGACCCTCTAGAAGAATGAAACCCTAACTCGATATAATGACCATGAGAACGCCTTGAAACCTTAGGGTTTGCGGCCGTTCCGCGGTGCCATTTGTTAGTGTATATGCCCTAGAGGCCATTACTGTATCATACTAGTTTGTATATTACTTAATGGAAGCTTGGGATATTCACAGTTGTATAGACAATCTTGCTCGATTTAGTAGTATGCTACTTGGTTTGTTTCTACTTTAATGTGTGCATGTGTTTCTTATAGCATATCGCCTTTACACATTAGTGGAGCCCTTAGGATCTTTGCTCGATTACCAGCGTTGTGATGGCAGTCACACTCGTGGGGGCTGGGTAATCCACAATCACATCCTTATGCAGGTCCCTAGTCGTAGGACTATCGAGACAGGGCATCGATACTCCGGAGTAGACTAGCGTATGCGCTTCTCATCCCAGCTTGGGAAACGGCCTGTCCTACAGCCGTCAGTACGTTGTACTTGGGATAGTATGCGGGTGCTCGTTAGGTTACGAGTACACTGGACAGGACTCATCGGGAACTGTTGGTTGGTACTATACCTATCGTCAGTTATCAGTTCCCAGGTGACATGAGTACAGCTTAGTCCGTTGACTTGACACTGTCACTTCGCCTCGAGTGTGTTCCCACTGTACTTTGATTATTACCCTACCACAGCTCAAAGGAGTCGTGCAAAAAGGTAGTTTTTGGGTGCAGTCCCGAAGCACTTGGAGGCAGTGACGGTTAGACAAGATTCTTCTCTCCCGGTATTAGGGGTTGATATCGCGCTGTGTCTAGGAGAGCCATTACACAAAGTCCCTGGCCAGGGCAAGCGAGATAGACTGGTAGGTTTCCAGTGTTATCTCAGGTGTTCTGGGCTACACTCCGACACGACTTGTACCGCTAGTAGGGGACTGACGTTTACCGCCCCCCTAGGCCCGCCATGCGATATTCTCAGATGAAAAAACCGGATTGTACGGAGATTGTCACATTCAGGCTCAGTACGAGTTCGGATGGGTTTCACCTCATCCGTCTTCTTATCGGCATCTATCTGGGGACCGTTACGTATAGCTAGTGCCGCTTGCGGTCTGTGGTTAAACCCACTGCCAGCGTAGTGTCGAGTCTTTAGAGTCCCACACAGAGGGTTATTCTCCTTTGGGCAAAACAGAGTAGAGGTCGCATGGTTTTGCGACAGGGTTCGTTCACATCCACGCACTTGTGCACGTTTGGTGTCCGGACAGTTGTTACTAGCGGGCTCTGGTTTGAGCCAGATCCTAGTATATGATTTGGGGTTAGTTTTATCTCATAGTATTCGTGCTCTTCGGAACACGAATGCGGGTGTGTATGCACAGTTGACTGAGGCAGAGGAAGAGGATTCTCATTAGGGTTTTGGTACGGGTGTGTATGCACAGTTGACAGTTGTCATTCACCAAACCCTAATGATTATGTGAAATATCAATTGATAATGTTATTTAAATGAAATTGGGTTAGGGTTATGGTTTGTTGACTTGTTGACCAAGGTTGACTTGTTGACCAAGGCTGAAACATTGACCATCATCATTTCTTTCCAAAGATGCTCTTTGATCTTTGCAAAAACATTTAATGTGAAATGATAATAGTCTTATCAAACCAACCATCACCTTTTTCATTTTGGATTAATATTATTAATTAGATAATTCACATATATTGTTATGGTTGTAAAACTATTCTAATTCTATGATATTGATTCTCTCTCATCCTTTCTTCTTCCTCTTCCTCTTCCTCTAGCTCAAGGAAAATTCATCTCATGTGTTGGGAAACATTTCATTGGAGATAAAACATCAAAGCCACTCTCTACTCATCCTAAGGTTGAAGGTCTAGCAAGCTGGACACTTTAGTTTTCTCAAGTTCGAGAAAGAAGCTCAAGGTAGAGACCCTCAGGTGAATCCATCTTCGGCAAGAGAAGGAGACGAGGAACGAACCATCTGACCACCACCAAGAGTCCAAGAGAAGGAGTTCAAGTTGAGGTATAACCCCTAACCGAGTAGCAATAGCTCTTGTTAGTTGTTAGTGTGTAGTTTAGCAAAGATTCTTGTTTTATAGTCCATGTTACCATGACCCGAAAAATTGTTTTTCATTATTTCCGCAAGCCCGAAAGAACGGGGAGAGGTAACGTGGACTTACAGTGGTATCAGAGCCTGGCTAAACACACCCTAGCATGTTAGCAAAGTATCTAGAATTTCGATCGGATGAAAAACCGCAAAACACGTTAAAAATATCAAGTTTCTGCCGATTTTTATTTCTGCTCAAAAAATAATAAATCTTGTATTAAAAATCGGCTCAGACTTTTTAAAGAACAGGAAAGAAAAACGATCCAGTGAGTCGATCAACTCACCGCGGATCTGCGGCAGGAGCTTGCTCGAGTTGACTCGGCCGTTGATCGTTTCTCCTGCAGTTTTCTCCTGTTGGTGTTTTGTGATTTTTCAGATGGTTTGTTTCTGCCCAGAATTTCCAGAGAACAAGTTTGTTTTTGGGGTTGTTACAAATCCGTATTTTGGTCGATTTTCTGTAGACTTTGGCTAATGGGTTGTATCTGTAATGTTATATATGTATTGAACGTCTGCTAATCGCTATACGTCGATTAGTGGGGGTTATACATATCTGTGATCTTCAATGTTGATGGTTTGTGTATATGAATTCGTTGGATTGTCGCGGATGAATAGCCGGGGGTTGTGAGATGAGAGTTTTCTTTATCTTTCATGTAATATGTAAATTGATGTAATATTATTTATATGGCCGCACAACCGGGATGGGGTTGTAGCCGTCATTGTATAATTTCTTTTTACTGTTTTTGCTCCTAGGATAGACCCAAGGTGGGGTGCACAAACTACCGGGTATCTCAAAGTGCCGAGTGGCCTACTCACGTCGTTGAGGGAGGTTGCTTCACTTCGGGTACTTGGCGGGTAGTGTGCCGCACCCGTAGGGGTCTAGGGTGGGGTATTGGTTATTCATCGCGATCGTGTAATCCGCTTTTCGTTACAGGATCGAACGGAATGCGGATTTCTAGTATATCCAATGTATTCATCTGTGATCTGGACTGGCTATCATTGCATCTGACGAATGTATATATCTATATGTAGATATCTATTTAGGCGTTGCTTATGTTTTACATCCGCACTAGTCCAGCCCCCGCTCTTTCGTTAGTTAAGTAACCTAACGGGTGATGACGGGACACCTTGGCGAATGCGGATGGCATAAGCGTACGTCATATTTTCGTTGTTTTCTGCAATGGTAGGATTAATTGATGGGACGCCTTAAAATTAATGCAAGAAAAATAAACCAAAGTAAAAGTCGTTGGAACACTTTCAAAAAACCACTGGGTTTCTTTTCAAAATAACTTTTAAACGCGGAGCTTAAACCACTCCTTTTAAAAGCTATCTCGTTCCATCGATTATATCAAGTTCACTACGTTCACGGTTTCGCCAAAACCATTCGTAGCCCTCCGTCGTTTCACATGGATGGTCAATAGTATTCAAGCTATGTTTGTTGGCCAAAGTCAAGGCATAGTGATTGGTAGCTATTGGGTATTCATGTGCAGCATAGATAGATGTGTTGGTTTGGGACAGTCGTACTGCCTTGTTGGCCAAAGTCAAAGGTAGGTACGGGTGGGTTCAAATTAAGCTGGAGAATGATGGGTAGAACTTGACATGTGACTTATGATTTGTTGGCCAAAGTCAAGGTCATAAGAGCATGGGGCAAAAATCCACATCGGGAGTTTCAAAAGAACTGAAACTTGCTAGCACTGCATACCATTTAGAGTGTGATGATTATGGTAGGATTCCTTCAGTTTTTTCACACAATGATATTTGGATCCCGATCCTACTGTGAGTATATGCTACTCCTCGGGAAAATTCTCAGTTAACGATCAATGCTATAAACCCAGTAGGTGTCTAGAAAGGTGTTAGTGGGGCTGCACCCCCAGGGAAAAGAGGTTATTTAATTAAGGAACTTCGCGAAAGCGTTGGAAAACCTCCCTCGAAGTACCGACACTAGCCTGGCTGAACGGTTAAGCAAGTATTGTACGGTGAGATTGATCCTGACTAATTCTTCCTTTTTGGTTTGAGGAGGGATTCGAGAGACAGTGGGAGCCATCCTGTTTAGACAAATTAAAAACCACTCTAAACTTGTAAGAGCATCATGCTAAAGTGTTTCTTCTCTCTCTCCTAATTGTAGCGACCAAGTATCATGACTGGACTTAACTTACTACTAGATAAAAACATACTGACAGAGCCAAACTACAAAGATTTGCTCAGGAATGTCAAAATGGAAATCACTTACGACAAGTTGGGGTATCTCCTTTGTAAGTCTACGCTAGCGCCCCGGCCGTCTACAGACGCCAAATGCGGAATAAAACTTTTAAACTTGGCGCTATCGTATACTTTAACCCGGATCTGCCATTATTGCTAAACTAACAAACTGTAAAGAGTGTAGAAAGGTTATACCGAACGATCCGAGTCCTTCGTTCTTCAACCATCATCCCACGCTCCGTTGCGGCTGCTCCGATCTCGTCCATCTCCGATATCTTCGTCGAGGTGGCACCACATGATCGGTTCTTTAAACGGGCTCCCGCCTCTGACTCGAGGCAACTCGATCGTCAAGTTTGCTAAAAGAGACGACCAAGAATTGATGTAGAGAATGAGTAGATGACTTTGTCTCGTTTCGTCCAAGTCCGTGGACGATCGGTTAATGAAGTTGCCGATGGAAATGAAATGGAACAAGAAATGAACTATGAAATTTCCATGCATCCAAAACTATACTCTTTTCTTTTGCAACCATAATTTTCTCAAAATCAATCAAGGGGGAGGAGAGAGAGGGCCGGCCTATATATGAGAGGGGGGGAGGTGAGTGAAGGAGAGGGAGGGTGAGAATAGCATGTAACCTTATCATAACCAAAAGATCAAGCAAAAATATCTTAATGAAAACAAAACCTCTTTGAAATCAAAGCATGAGTCACCCTCCACCTCACCAAATCTAGAACCTTCTAGAACCTTCTAGAAGCATGACTCACTCCAACTGAAGAAAAGATAAATCCGTCTTTAACCGAATGTTAAAAGACGGCTGATAGAAAACTGGAAACTGCAAACTTCCAAAAGTGATCCTGAAACGACTTTCAGGATAACCCCGAAACTGTATAAAAATACCCGCACTTGTATTACGACCGAATACAAATGCAACTGAGACAAAGATATTATACCTACTCAATATAATACTCGGATCCGGCTTAAACCAAAGCCGACCAGTATTATCTGCCCGAAAAATAACACGTGCGTAAACGCACGTGCATTTTCCGAACCCTGCCATAAAACCATACGGCCTCTACAACGTTTCGCCCGAAACTTGGGAAACTGTCTGTGGGGGACTCTAATGACTCTTCAGTACCCTGGCAGTGGGTTTAACCACAAACCGTCAGCGGCACTAGCTATGCGTAACGGTTGCCCATGGACTGAACTTAAGGGAGGCTGATGAGCGCACTCAAGGGTGGCCGATGAGCTAACACATCCAGAAACCCTACTGAGCCTAACAGTGACAATGTATATACAGTCCGGTCCGTTCGTCAATGAGTATCGCATATCCGCCTAGGGGGCTAGTAACGTCAGACCCCCAGAAGCAGTATAAGTCGTGTCGGAGTGTAGCCTCAATACACCCTGAGATACTACTGGAGTACCTACCAGTAAATCTCCTACCATGGCCATGGATTTGTGTAATGGCTCTCCTAGACACAGCACGACCTCGCCCCCAATACCGGGAGAGACGAATCCCCTGCCGATCCGCTCACGTGCCTCCATATGGCTCGGGACTGTACCCAAAAGCTACCTGTTTGCACGACTCCTTTGAGCCGTGGTAGGGTAGAAATCAAAGCACAGTGGGAACTCACACGAGACAAATGACGACCTCAGGTCGATGAACTAACCTGTACACATGTCACCAGGGAACTGCTATCTGACGGTAGATATAATACTAACTAGCAGATTCCCGGCGAGTCCTGTCCGGTGTACTCATAACCCAATGAGCACCTGTATACATCTTAGGTGATCCAACATACACCAGTGGCTTGTGAGACCGGCCACCGTCCCTCGCCGGGGTCTCGACTGTATACACTAGTCTACTCCGGAGTATCGATGCCCTGTCTCGAAACTCCCACGACTAGGGACCACAATTAAGGATATGCATATAAACTACCTAACTCTCACGTATATGATCGCCCTCATACAGTTGGTAGTAAAGCAAGATCCTAAGGGCTCTATCAAAGTGTAACATGCAATCAGTCACCTGAACATGTACACAACTGATAAAGGCAAACCAGATAGCATACTATCATTTCGAGTAAGACTGTCCTACCGGGATAGGTCCTCCGCAATCATTGCAATCACGTACCTGCGATCCAATAATTGACTATGAGGGCACTATCTCCAACAATCTCCCACTTGCACTCAAGGCTAATATTGCGATGTCGACTACTCACAGCCCGTGTGAAACCGAACATCCAACTCCTCTACTAATCAGTTTCACAAAGCCCGTTTGTAAAACTATTGTGTTCGAGAAAATAGCCTCAGTGAGTGGATCCGCCTAGAAGTTTCTTTCTGTATCTCTCATAATCTCAAGTTCGCGGAGAAAGCCATCTCCCGAATTGAGTAGTACCTGTCTTAGAATATGTCTGGATATCTGATGGGACCTTAGTTCATAAATGAACACCATATCCAAACTTCTTAGACTGTATCGATCACTGAACCTAATCAGTATCGGGCACTATGCCACCCACAGTATCCTTTGGACCACCTGTCCATAATACTGTCTCTCGTCAGAGGGAAAACTAAAACTCTGACAATCACTCTGTCATCCATGTCACCTTTGAAGCATGGAATGATAACCGTCTCCCGAAAGAGGCTGCCGTTATCAAATCCGTAGAACATGTACTAGTGTTCTAAAACTGCTTCCTTATGTTTCTCCAGGATTGGATTAATACAAACTTATTGCATCTAGTGCAAAAACAACATTTGGTGCGGTACTTGACATCTCATGATTGACTCAATTGCCTAAGCAAGTGATCTGCCAATCATGCACATCCCTCTCCCCTTTAGTCTATACGACACCTTTAGAGAGGGTGACTCCATCACCTGCAGGTACTCTACCATGCTAGGAGTCAACTATTCTAAAAACCATTAGAATATCTGTCAAAGTACCCATATTGGGAAACCACCCAAATCTAGATCTAAAACCATAGATCCAGAAACCAGAATGTCTAATATTATATCCATGTCTTGTCTGGAGAAACAACTGTGTGACGACCACAGTACAACCGATTGTAGTATAGGAATTTTGCTTCCCACTCTGTGTATGTCATCCTGATACCATGACATCACACCCTACTGCCTTCTTAACAGATCCATCCCCTATCCTGATTGAAGTCAAACCCATGACTGTCACATCAAAATTAGATGATCTATCTCCGCTATAACTGCTCAAGTCTATAAATAGATATAAGCATCTTGCCCACTATGCTTCCGCTGCTCCCACTGACTACGACAACCCTCCTACCGGGTCTCATATCCTGGAACAACAGTAGTGTCAAGTCTGGGTAGATAAGAACCTCCCTGTCACCGTCCTTGAGGCTACCGAAGTACCTCTCGGGTGTCTGAGGTTACCTACCAAATCTGCGGAGTGGCTATTGGAATGTCAAACCTGATTGAATGTATGGGTCCTATTAAATTTTCCGTAATCGTTCGCGGTTCTGGAATCACTTCCAGTTCTACCATACTCCCACTACTGTTTTCTGAAAAAGATCCATTTTACTAAAACTGTGGCGAGTCAAGAACAATATCACTATTGATCTTCCAAATGGTAGAATATCAACCCTCGTCATAGCCAGGGTCAACCCACAAAACAGCCATTACAGAAACGTGCCCTGAGTTATCCAGAGTCTGGTTTTAAGCATAAGCTGGACAACTCCCCATACCTTAATTTCTTTTAAGGTACGATCCATTCTATATCCAATACAGAAACTTTGGCACTTATTTAATTGGAACCATATTCAAACCATGCAGCTGTCTCCAGTGCATATCAACTTAATGGAAAGAGGCTATTCAGCATTACTTAACTTAGGAAACCATCCAATTATGAGTAACCTGAAAAAGAAACACGTTTCTCAAAACCATTACTATCATCTGAATACCAATCACAAGAATCTACATCTTCGATCTCTTTGAAGAATCCCGATACTTGTGACACCTGGTTCTCCACTTTATTCTTATACCCACAACTTCTCAAAACTTAGACCTTGTATTTCTACGAAACACTCGTCTAAATACTAGAGAAGTTATAAGTAAACAGAACAAAGTACGAGGACCTACCCCTTTGTCCTGAAGGACACTTGGACAACATACAATACTCTGTATAAGTCCGCTGAGTTAAACAACTCAAAACCTGTGCGTCGTAGGTAGAAAACTGTACCCTGGCGATTTCCTCAAATATCACCAATTACAACGAATTCCGATATAATGAGGATGATCACCTAATTCCCAATATCTTACTCCCACTCATCATCTGTAAAACCATACAGATATGAGAATGAGACCTGGTAAATACATACCCTTGGAGTAAGTGTCTAATCGGGAAAACAGGTTTTCTTTTAACGATGCACTGAAACATGAAAATGTTTCGTAGGGGTATCCTGGTATTCATAGCAATGCCTCTTCCATAATCCAATTCATGACTTTAACCGTATATTTTATTGCCATCTCTCCAAATCACTTTATTTTTCTTTAGTCGTTACCTTCTGTACACCATCGTTAGGCTAAATGGTTTTCTTCCTTCCCTACCGTTCGGCACCAGCCTATGGTTTGGAAGAAGACTATCCAGTAAGCATAATAGGTGTACCCTCCTAAACCAAGGAGTACTCGCAACTGAGAGAAGGTGATGATAAAAGACAACTGAATAATACCTTATTCTTTTAAAGGTGAAATAGGAGTGGCGATGAAGTACGCGGTTTTGGTCGTGAATGATATCAGTCGCAATTTACTTTGCCCTCTTTCTAATCCCTTTATTTTGTCTTTACATATTACCTTCTGCACACCCTACTTAGGCTAATTGGTTTTCTTCATTCCCTACCTTTCGGCACCAGCCTATGGTTTGGAATAAGACTATCCAATAAGCGTAATAGGTGTACTCTCCTAAACCAAGGAGCTCTCGCAACCTGAGAGAAGGTGATAATAAAAGACAACTGAATAAACCAATTCTTTTCCTCCTGAACCTGGATCCATCCTCGAAGAAGTCCCTTCGAGTTCGTATATAACCATACGATGGATCTATCCAATGGAAGTGGATATCCGTAGTAATACGGGTGTTCTGAGAAATTCAAAGGGTAAAAGAAGGAGTGGCAATGACTTATGCAACTCAGACAATCCAAAAGCCAGTATTTTAAGAAGGTTCGGTCAACCTGGTCACTGAGTCATAGTCTAGGGTCGGTCAAAGGTCGCTGCCAAAGAGAGAGAGAGAAAAGAAACACTCTGCGTGCACTCTAACCTAGATCAGAATGGTCATCACTTTATCTAATCCGGAAACCTCCCACTGTCCTGTCAAATTCTCCTCCAAACCTAAAGAAGAATCAATCGGGATCATCCGAAGAGTAAACCAACTCATCAGTGGGAATCGGGATCCAACTCTCATCGCATGTTAACGTGATGGAATGCATCCACGTTATTCATACTCCAGAAGGTATGCGCATACTTGGCAAGTTTCAGTTTCTTTAGAAACTCCCGATATCGTTTTCTTGCCCCATGCTCTTATGACCTTGGCGAAAGTCAACAAATCATAAGTCACATGTCAAGTTCTGCCCGTCATTATCTTGTTAATTTGAATCCACCCGTACATACCCTTGACGAAAGCCAACAAGGTAATACGACTGTCCCAAACCAACTCATCTATCTATGCAACAAATGAATACCCAGCAGCTACCAAACACTATGCCTTGACGAAAGCCAACAAACATAGCTTGAATACTACTGACCATCCATAAGAAACGACGGAGGGCTACGGCTGGTTTTTGGCGAAAAAACCTTTAGCGTAGTGAACTTGATATCGCTGAAGGAACATGATAGCTTTTTTTAAAATATAGTGGCGAAAACCTTTTGCTAAAGAGGTCACTCCCGGTTAAGGGATCTCGGCTCTTTCCTCGTGGAATGAGGTGCAGGATATTCCACTGAATACCGCTATGCAAAGCAACTTGTATTCGACTATAGTAAAGTTATTACCCTGACGCAAACTTCTGTCCAAGGGGTCTTTCCCGGTGAAGGGATATCAGCCCTTGCCTCGTCGAATGAGGTGCTGGATATTCACACCGAATACCGCTATGCATAACAAAAGAAAATGTCTTTGCAATAACACCTTTTAAATTTGTTCCAACAACTCAAACAGGTTTGTTTAACTTTGCATTGATCAAAATCAATGCAGTCCCATCAATCGATCACACCAGAAAAGAACGAAAATAAAATGTACGTATATGCCATCCGCATTCGTCACTGGGTCCCGTCATCACCCGTTAGGTTACTTAACTAACGACAGAGCGGGGACTGGACTAGCGCGGGTGTAAAACATATACAACATCTAATAGTATATAAACCAATATACATAATCGCTCCAGGCGTGATAATATGCAACATTACAGAAAAGTAATAAGCATCACAGAACAATACAGATATCTGGGATCCCCGAGTTTCACAGAGCCGCTGCTGAAACTCGACGTTCCCCTGTCGTGTGGATAGCCTGTGCAATGAAACCTAGACCCCTACGGGTGCGGCAAGTTACCCGCCAAAACTTGAAGCGAGGCAGTCCCCACAGCATAGTGAATGGAACACCCGGCACTTCACAGAATCCGGTAATCTTGGGCACCCCTCCTTGGGTCAACCTGTACCCCCTACGAGTGCGGCGAATAGTCTGCCAATTCTGAAGTGGGGCCCCTCTGCCTCTCAAAGCCATGAGATGCGGACCCGTTGCTTTCCCGAACCCGGCTATCCGTGCACTCCGTCGCGGGGTAAAACCTAGTACAGTAATGAAAAATAGTACAATAGGTACATCGACCGCAACCTGGTCGTGCCCCAAAAGATTATTATACAACAGGCAGTGACGGCAGTCCACATGTTGGACGCTCGCCCCGCAATATCAAATGTACAAATAAACACAAACTGTACTACCATTGCACACTGCTATCCACCACGACAAATCCGCAACAATACAGCACAACACAGAACATCAACGCGAATGTCACGTTCGCAAACCCGTCTAAAAGAACTATAGCAATCAGACGCAGTTTACCGATCAAATGACATTCCCGGTCGGAGATATAATGTAAGCACTGTAAACTAACGAGTTTAAATTTCGATCGACCAAAGACCAAATATCAAAAAGTGGGCCCCAAAGCTTACTGGTGAACAGTAACAAAATCTGGGCCAAAACTAAATATATCAAAAACCCCAAAATCCACAGAAGAACCCACTGCAAAAATTTGGGAGCACGTGCTCCTCACATGGCCGCGGAAGGGCGGCCAAACCATGGGTTTGGCCGCGCTTCCGCGGCAACTTGGAGGAGTTACGACCCCAAATTTTGTCGTGGGTCTTAAAAAACTCTGCAAGGATTTTTAAGATGTACAGAAATCAATTTTGACACCGTTTAAAATCAACAGAAACTGTCAAGTAAGGAAAATGCGATTTTGGCAGTTTTCGATTTTCGGTCGGATCGATGTTTTAAACGCGTTAGCACAAGTTAGTATAGCAAAATGGTGAGGCTCTGATACCACTGTAAGTCTACGCTAGCGCCCCGGCCGTCTACAGACGCCAAATGCGGAATAAAACTTTTAAACTTGGCGCTATCGTATACTTTAACCCGGATCTGCCATTATTGCTAAACTAACAAACTGTAAAGAGTGTAGAAAGGTTATACCGAACGATCCGAGTCCTTCGTTCTTCAACCATCATCCCACGCTCCGTTGCGGCTGCTCCGATCTCGTCCATCTCCGATATCTTCGTCGAGGTGGCACCACATGATCGGTTCTTTAAACGGGCTCCCGCCTCTGACTCGAGGCAACTCGATCGTCAAGTTTGCTAAAAGAGACGACCAAGAATTGATGTAGAGAATGAGTAGATGACTTTGTCTCGTTTCGTCCAAGTCCGTGGACGATCGGTTAATGAAGTTGCCGATGGAAATGAAATGGAACAAGAAATGAACTATGAAATTTCCATGCATCCAAAACTATACTCTTTTCTTTTGCAACCATAATTTTCTCAAAATCAATCAAGGGGGAGGAGAGAGAGGGCCGGCCTATATATGAGAGGGGGGGAGGTGAGTGAAGGAGAGGGAGGGTGAGAATAGCATGTAACCTTATCATAACCAAAAGATCAAGTAAAAATATCTTAATGAAAACAAAACCTCTTTGAAATCAAAGCATGAGTCACCCTCCACCTCACCAAATCTAGAACCTTCTAGAACCTTCTAGAAGCATGACTCACTCCAACTGAAGAAAAGATAAATCCGTCTTTAACCGAATGTTAAAAGACGGCTGATAGAAAACTGGAAACTGGCAACTTCCAAAAGTGATCCTGAAACGACTTTCAGGATAACCCCGAAACTGTATAAAAATACCCGCACTTGTATTACGACCGAATACAAATGCAACTGAGACAAAGATATTATACCTACTCAATATAATACTCGGATCCGGCTTAAACCAAAGCCGACCAGTATTATCTGCCCGAAAAATAACACGTGCGTAAACGCACGTGCATTTTCCGAACCCTGCCATAAAACCATACGGCCTCTACAACGTTTCGCCCGAAACTTGGGAAACTGTCTGTGGGGGACTCTAATGACTCTTCAGTACCCTGGCAGTGGGTTTAACCACAAACCGTCAGCGGCACTAGCTATGCGTAACGGTTGCCCATGGACTGAACTTAAGGGAGGCTGATGAGCGCACTCAAGGGTGGCCGATGAGCTAACACATCCAGAAACCCTACTGAGCCTAACAGTGACAATGTATATACAGTCCGGTCCGTTCGTCAATGAGTATCGCATATCCGCCTAGGGGGCTAGTAACGTCAGACCCCCAGAAGCAGTATAAGTCGTGTCGGAGTGTAGCCTCAATACACCCTGAGATACTACTGGAGTACCTACCAGTAAATCTCCTACCATGGCCATGGATTTGTGTAATGGCTCTCTTAGACACAGCACGACCTCGCCCCCAATACCGGGAGAGACGAATCCCCTGCCGATCCGCTCACGTGCCTCCATATGGCTCGGGACTGTACCCAAAAGCTACCTGTTTGCACGACTCCTTTGAGCCGTGGTAGGGTAGAAATCAAAGCACAGTGGGAACTCACACGAGACAAATGACGACCTCAGGTCGATGAACTAACCTGTACACATGTCACCAGGGAACTGCTATCTGACGGTAGATATAATACTAACTAGCAGATTCCCGGCGAGTCCTGTCCGGTGTACTCATAACCCAATGAGCACCTGTATACATCTTAGGTGATCCAACATACACCAGTGGCTTGTGAGACCGGCCACCGTCCCTCGCCGGGGTCTCGACTGTATACACTAGTCTACTCCGGAGTATCGATGCCCTGTCTCGAAACTCCCACGACTAGGGACCACAATTAAGGATATGCATATAAACTACCTAACTCTCACGTATATGATCGCCCTCATACAGTTGGTAGTAAAGCAAGATCCTAAGGGCTCTATCAAAGTGTAACATGCAATCAGTTACCTGAACATGTACACAACTGATAAAGGCAAACCAGATAGCATACTATCATTTCGAGTAAGACTGTCCTACCGGGATAGGTCCTCCGCAATCATTGCAATCACGTACCTGCGATCCAATAATTGACTATGAGGGCACTATCTCCAACATCCTTACCACCAAAGCTCCCCCTGCCCCAGGTCCCACCTCCAGCGTCGTGGATAAGGAAATCCGTAAGACTTGGGAGATTGATTGCGCGAATGCCAAGTGCCTCGTTCTTGCCTCTATGGACAATGAACACCAAAGGAGGCACAAGAATATGGACCTAGAATCCATATTTCTTCATACAAAAGAACTGTATGGAGAGCAATCCCGTATTGCCAGATACGAAGTCTCGAAAAAGCTGTTTTCGGCGAGATTGGCCATCGGATCACCGGTAGCGGAACACATGCTTAAGATGATTGGCTTCATTGAGAAGCTCGCGGACCTTGGGAACACGTTGGAGAATGAGCTCTATAAGGACTTGATTCTCCAGTCCCATCCTTCCACTTACGTCCAGTTCATCCTGAACTTCAACTTACAAGAAAATGAAGTTGAACTTTCAGAACTCCTCAACATGCTGAGGAGTGCAGAGGGCACCCTACAGAAAGGTAGGGAAACATCCACTTTGTTTGTAGGAGGATCTTCCTCTTCTAAGTCCAAGGCGAAAGCCAAGGGAAAGAAGAAGAAAACCCCCGCCAAACCAAGGGGCGGTGTTAGTAAAGTGGATACGAAGGGAAAGGCAAAAGCAACAATGGAAGCCGGAAAGCTTGTAGGAAAGGAAAAATGCTTTTACTGTCACAAGAGTGGACACTGGAAGAAAGATTGCAGGGCTTGGAAGGCCAGAACACAAGATCTGAATCAAGTTGTGGCTTCAGCTTCAGGTGTATGTTATTGAAAACTGTCTATCAATAAACTCTATTTCCTGGGTATTGGATACCGGACCAGGATCTCATATCTGTAATTCATTGCAGGCGTTGAGAAACCGTAGGGTTTTGAAGGCAGGTGATATGACCCTCAGAGTTGCAAACGGAGCTGGCATGGATGCTGAGTCCGTGGGGGATTATCACCTGGGGTTGTTAGATGGACACGTTTTGGTTTTGCGTAATTGTTATTTTGTACCCAATGCAACTTGTAATATCATTTCTGTATCTTTAATATCTAAAGAAGGTTATGAATTTGCATTTGTAAGCAATATTGTAAACATTCACCTTAATTAAGTTCTAATTGGGTTAGGTACATTAAACAATGGAATATATGTATTAAACCAACCACAGATTTTCAATGTCCAGAATACACACAAAAGAAAGTCTCCGGAAACAAATCAGGCTTTCTTATGGCATTGTAGACTGGGTCACATCAATGAGAGAAGGTTGACGAAGTTACATACATAAGGATATTTGGATTCGTTCGAGTATCAATCATATGCAACTTGTCAATCCTGTCTCAAAGGAAAGATGACAAAGACTCCATTCACTGGACACGGAGTAAGAGCGAGCGAGCTCTTGGGACTCGTACACAACGACGTGTGCGGTCCAATGTCTACACATGCGCGAAGCGGTTATTCTTACTTCATTACTTTTACGGATGACTTTTCAAGGTACGGATATGTTTTCTTAATGAAGCATAAATCCGAAGCCTTTGGAAAATTCCAGGAATATAAGAATGAAGTAGAAAAACAAACAGGAAAAAGTATCAAGACACTGAGATCTGATCGAGGTGGTGAATACTTAAGTGCCGAGTTCCTGGATTACTTAAAAGAGAATGGAATTCTCTCTCAGCTTACTCCTCCATACACTCCGCAACATAACGGTGTATCGGAGAGACGGAACCGAACCCTATTGGATATAGCGCGTTCCATGATGAGTAACGCTGAGTTACCGCGATCATTATGGGGATATGCACTAGAATCAGCTGCATACCTTTTGAACCAAGTTCCAACTAAGACTGTGCCTACCACACCATATCAGATGTGGTGTGGGAAGAAACCCTATCTTAAGCACATTAAGACATGGGGATGTCCAGCTTTTGTCAAAAAGCAGCATGCGGACAAACTCGAGGCACGCTCAGTACAGTGCAAGTTTGTGGGATATCCAAAGAACTCCAAGGGATATTTCTTCTATTGCGAAGAGGAACAAAAGGTTTTTGTTTCTCCTCATGCCCACTTCTTAGAAACTGAGTTTTTGGAAAATCAGATAAGTAGGAGCGCAATAGAACTGGAAGAAATTCCAGAACCACGAGCTATTACTGAAAGCATAGTAGAACCAGAGGGTTCGGAAGATCAGGACATTCCTGCGCCACTCCACAAGAGTAGTAGGCAGTCTCATCTGCCCGAGAGATACTACGGTTTTCTCATAGACGGGGATAGAGAGGATTGCATCATTGATAGTGATAAGCCGACTAGTTTCCAGCAGGCCATTCAGAGCGTTGACTCGGTAAAATGGCTGGATGCAATGCGGACTGAAATGGAGTCCATGTACACCAACAAAGTATGGACGTTGGACGTTGCTCCAGATGGGGTAAAACCCGTAGGATGCAAGTGGATATTCAAAAGGAAGATTGGTGTAGATGGACAGGTTGAGACCTATAAAGCTAGACTTGTTGTAAAAGGTTTTTGTCAAAGACCTGGTTTAGACTATGACGAAACCTTTTCTCCAGTGGCTATGCTGAAATCCATTCGAATCCTTCTTGCGATTGCAGCCTTCCACGATTATGAGATTTGGCAGATGGACGTAAAGACCGCTTTTCTGAATGGAAATTTAGAGGAGTGTGTCTATATGGACCAGCCAGAGGGTTTCATTCAAAGTGGGAGCAGCGGAAAGGTGTGCAAGTTGCTTAAGTCCATCTATGGACTAAAGCAGGCATCGCGGAGTTGAAACATCTGTTTTGATGAGACGGTCAAAGATTTTGGCTTTATCAAAAATCCAGATGAACCATGTATCTATAGTAGATTTGTAGAACGAACTGTCGTATTCCTCATTTTATACATGGACGACATTCTCTTGATAGGAAATGACATTCTTATGCTGCAATCTGTCAAAGGGTTCTTGTCACACAGGTTCTCCATGAAAGACCTGGGTGATGCCTCTTACATTCTGGGGATCCGGATCTATCATGACAGATCCAAGAGGATATTAGGATTTTCACAGTCCAGGTACATCGACACCATACTGAAAAGATTCAGTATGGAAGATTCCAAGCGCGGTAATCTACCGGCTTGTCACGGGATCACC
This sequence comes from Agapanthus africanus, assembly GCA_030015575.1. Classification (NCBI taxonomy): domain Eukaryota; kingdom Viridiplantae; phylum Streptophyta; class Magnoliopsida; order Asparagales; family Amaryllidaceae; genus Agapanthus; species Agapanthus africanus. The sequence continues at coordinate 74,780,959 of JASDDO010000029.1, forward strand.
CTCTCCTAAGAGATGTCTCCCAAGACTGATTTGGAAAGGGATCGCATGCCTGTTATACCCTACGCTTCTGCGGTAGGCTCTATAATATATGCGATATTGTGTACCAGACCAGATGTATCTTATGCACTGAGTGTGGTAAGCCGGTATCAGTCAAACTCTGGGGAGAAACACTGGATAGCGGTAAAGAACATTCTCAAGTACCTGAGAAGGACTAAGGAGATGTTCTTGGTATATGGCGGAAAAGACCTCCAGATCGAGGCATTTGCTGACTCCAGCTTCCAGAGTGACAAGGATGATTCCAAGTCCATGTCGGGTTATGTCTTTACCCTCAATGGAGGGGCGGTGTGTTGGAAGAGTTCCAAATAGGAAACCGTTGCTGACTCGACAATGGAAGCGGAATATATCGCTGCATCTGCTGCCGCAAAAGAAGCCATCTGGATGAAGAAGTTCATGATAGAACTTCAGGTGGTTCCTTCCATTGTTGATCCAATACCTCTGTATTGCGACAACAACGGGGCTATAGCTTTAGCGAAGGAACCCAGGTCCCATCAGAAGTCCAGGCACATTTTGAGGCGGTATCACCTGATCAGGGAGATCGTGGGTCGCCAGGAGATCGAGGTTCGGAGAGTTGCTACGGAAGATAACACTGCTGATCCACTCACAAAGGCCTTACCCCAGACTCAGTTCGAGCGGCTGATCGAGACGATAGGTCTTCGATACGCCAGTACATGTCCTTAGTGCAAGTGGGAGATTGTTAGTGTATATGCCCTAGAGGCCATTACTGTATCATACTAGTTTGTATATTACTTAATGGAAGCTTGGGATATTCACAGTTGTATAGACAATCTTGCTCAATATAGTAGTATGCTACTTGGTTTGTTTCTACTTTAATGTGTGCATGTGTTTCTTATAACATATCGCCTTTACACATTAGTGGAGCCCTTAGGATCTTTGCTTGATTACCAGCGTTGTGATGGCAGTCACACTCGTGGGGGCTGGGTAATCCACAAGCACATCCTTATGCAGGTCCCTAGTCGTAGGACTATCGAGACAGGGCATCGATACTCCGGAGTAGACTAGCGTATGCGCTTCTCATCCCAGCTTTGGAGATGGCCTGTCCCACAGTCGTCAGTACGTCGTACTTGGGATAGTATTCGGGTGCTCGTTAGGTTACAAGTACACTGGACAGGACTCGTCGGGAACTGTTGGTTGGTACTATACCTATCGTCAATTATCAGTTCCCAGGTGACATGAGTACAGCTTAGTCCGTTGACTTGACACTGTCACTTCACCTCGAGTGTGTTCCCACTGTACTTTGATTACTACCCTACCACGGCTCAAAGGAGTCGTGCAAACAGGTAGTTTTTGAGTGCAGTCCCGAAGCACTTAGAGGCAGTGACAGTTAGACAGGATTCGTCTCTTCCGGTATTGGGGGATGATATCGCGCTGTGTCTAGGAGAGCCATTACACAAAGTCCCTGGCCAGGGCAAGCGAGATAGACTGGTAGGTTTCCAGTGTTATCTCAGGTGTTCTGGGCTACACTCCGACACGACTTGTACCACTAGTAGGGAACTGACGTTTATGGCCCCCCTAGGCCCGCCATGCGATATTCTCAGACGAACAGACCGGACTGTACGAAGATTGTCACATTCAGGCTCAGTAGGAGTTCAGATGGGTTTCACCTCGTCCGCCTTCTTATCGGCATCTACCTGGGGACCGTTACGTACAGATAGTGTCGCTTGCGGTCTGTGGTTAAACCCACTGCCAGTGTAGTGTCGAGTCTTTAGAGTCCCACACATAGGGTTATTCGCCTTTGGGCAAAACAGAGTAGAGGTCGCATGGTTTTGCGACAGGGTTCGTTCATATCCGTGCACTTGTGCACGTTTGGTGTCCGGACAGTTGTTACTAGCGGGCTCTGGTTTGAGCCAGATCCTAGTATATGCTTTGGGGTTAGTTTTATCTCATAATATTCGTGCTCCTCGGAACACGAATGCGGGTGTGTATGCACAGTTGACTGAGGCAGAGGAAGAGAATTCTCATTAGGGTTTTGGTACGGGTGTGTATGCACAGTTGACGGTTGTCATTTACCAAACCCTAATGATTATGTGAAATATCAATTGATAATGTTATTTAAATGAAATTGGGTTATGGTTAGGGTTTGTTGACTTGTTGACCAAGGTTGAAACATTGACCATCATCATTTCTTTCCAAAGATGCTCTTTGCTCTTTGCAAAAACATTTAATGTGAAATGATAATGGTCTTATCAAACCAACCATCATCTTTTTCATTTTGGATTAATATTATTAATTAGATAATTCACATATATTGCTATGGTTGTAAAACTATTCTCATTCTATGATATTGATTCTCTCTCATCCTTTCTTCTTCCTCTTCCTCTGGCTCAAGGAAAATTCATCTCATGTGTTGAGAAACATTTCCTTGGAGATAAAACATCAAAGCCACTCTCTACTCATCCTAAGGTTGAAGGTCTAGCAAGCCGGACACTTTAGTTTTCTCAAGTTCGAGAAAGAAGCTCAAGGTGGAGACCCTCAGGTGGATCCATCTTCGGCAAGAGAAGGAGACGAGGAACGAACCATCCGACCACCACCAAGAGTCCAAGAGAAGGAGTTCAAGTTGAGGTATAACCCCTAACCGAGTAGCAATAGCTCTTGTTAGTTGCTAGTGTGTAGTTTAGCAAAGATTCGTGTTTTATAGTCCATGTTACCATGACCCGAAAAATCGTTTTTCATCATTTCCGCAAGCCCGAAAGAACCGGGAGAGGTAACGTGGACTTACACCATTAATGAGGCTTGGGTTTGCCCTTCTACGGCTGGTCCATAGATATTGTGGCATGTACTGGAATACTATTAAACTGTACTCAAGATGTTGAGCTCTTGGGGGATTATGGAACTTTGACGAATCGATCGAAAGATTCGACGTCATTCGGATATCATGTGATGGGATTCATTGCTTGGGAGACTCCAGATATGAGTATAGCCATTGGAGCGCAGTCCATGCAGCCACGAAGAGACGAGTCTGAAGCAGTCGACATTAGGGAAAAGTGGAGTAAGAGGTTCGTACGAGATCTTGATGAGATGACGTTCCACTCCGCTGACATCAGAGATGCGATGCGCATATAGAGGCGTTGTACATAGATATATCTTCCAGAAAGAGTCATGATGAGTATGCAGCCGTTCCAAAATAAGAAACGGATTTAGTAAAGGATGATGACTTCCGGACAGTTCGGCAGAAACGAGATATAGGAGGGACTTCGACAGATCTTTCTGGAATACTTCACGAGAAGACTTGGACCCAGGATCGGTAATGTTACGCACACCCAGTAGGCCAGAGTTCGGCATCATTGACGAGATATGTTATGAGCGATCATGATAGTTGGCCAGAGATCTTTAGAGGATGTGCCAAAGTGGAACCATTTCCATCATCGTTTCCATATTGAGCCGTTGAACCGAAGAGTTACATAACTGGCGATTCATAGTGAGAGACGAGTGCCCAAGGGCCCCAGGCACCAGGCCATGAACAGGAGGCAATAAGATATCTTGCTCTGCTAGCTTTGGATACACCGACACCTTCTAAACAGCGTAGAAAGGACATATCGATGACGGTATTTACGATTGGCGATTTGGTTATTCGAATATCACATGTATATTATTTCGGATTTCGGTGTTTTGGGCAATTTATTTGCATGATTGAGATTTTGTGCACCGCAGTTGCACTCAACTTCGATTTGATGTCATTCGAGATATTGATTTTGATTTCATGCCTATGGTATGTATGCAATTTGAGTTGTGCTTTCGGTGTAGTTTTCATGCACTTTTAGTATTTTGATTCGATTTTGTGCACGCTGATGCATTTGGTTGTGAGATTATATACCGCGGTATACCTGATTTGGATTGAGCTTTATTGTATACCGTCGATTTCGATTATGATATTGATATTGATTTCGTGCACCCTGTGCACTTGATTTGGGTTCTTGCGCAAAATTGACGCGCTTGATGCGATTTTGGTGCACGCGAGATGCAAAATCGGGATTTTCCGTGCATGTCAAATGCACCTGATATTGCTGTCAGGAACACCCGTTGCCCTTAACAGGTGTTTTCGTGCACACCCGTTGCACTTAGATTTTGCTTCTGTACCCATGTATGGCACATTCATTGATTTCGATTTCCGTGCACACCAGACGCACGTGGCATTCTTATATACACTTTTGGGATTGATTTCCTTTTGGAGCAGTATGTTTTATGATATTTACTTTTTGGTATAGTAGCTGAGCAGGACTAGTCCGAAGACAGTACCTGAATATATTTTTGCATGCATTAATAGTTATCGAAGGGATTTCTAAAAAAAGAGCAATAGTCTCAGTATTTACCTACGTGTCCGAGATGACACGAGACATTTAACAAAGGAAACCCTTCTAAATGATAAAAAAAACGTCGGGACGTGTATATTAAACAAAGGATATATATATATAGTGGTTTTCTTACTAAAAAAAACATCCGCCACTGTGCCGTGATACGCGCATTGCATAGTGATTTGAAAAAGGTTTGGCATGCATTTCTTTCAGATGTTTCGATGAGTTTACACCAACGCGTACTGTGTACGTGTTATAGTTTTGATGTATTATCATGTTGGTTTTCGTATTGGGCTTTGACATTGTGTCTTCGCCATAACTCCGATGATTGCGGGATGCTTGACAGAGTTTTGATTTTGAGTTATATGCTCATTTTTCATGTGCATGCATTGGGCTGCGATGCGTTTTATGTATTTATGATTTCGGAGCCCCGACGGCTTGACCATTTTACTGAAATGTTTTAGTATTGAGGGGTTTAAATTTAAATTCGGGGACCGAATTTCTTTAAGGGGGGAAGATTGTAACATTTCAGAAAAATAAAATAATATTTTTGGGAATTTTGATAATTAAATAATAAATATTATGAATATTTTAATGAGGCGGTATAATTAATTACCAATAAATTGAGAAATATTTAGAATCTTATAGAAATTACTGAAATGAGAATGTTTTATACGATTTAAGCTAATTATAAATTCCTTATAATTAATTATATTCTATTTTAATGCTAATCGCGATTAAACATCGCTAATCGTGCATTAAACTTGATTTGTGCACATGACATGCACTAAGTCATTTTACACATTGTTACATTTCCACCATGGCTTTTTCCTCATTTTTCATGTTTGGATTTGTTTTAAAATGAAATGAGAAACGAAAACAAAAGAAAAGAAAAAGAAAAGGGAATGAATAAACAATGAGGCATGAGGAGACAAGAGAGCATGGGCAAGAGAGAGAGGGTGAGGGGTCAACCTTGGTCATGGCTCTTTCCCTCTTCATTCATCATCTTCACCACTTCTCTCCTCTTTCTTCACTTGGCTGCCCCCTCTCCTCCACCACCTTCACTACCTCAAAACATCACCAAAAACATATCAAAAGTTCATCTCTCTTTCATTAAAAACATGCACAACCTTACTACAAGCACTTTGGACCAAGAAAAATCGGATTTTGAAGACTTAGGGCAACTCAAGAAAATTCTTGAGTTGCCAAATGAGGTATTTCCTTCACCCCTAGCATAGTATTACATTCACTTTAGCATCCATGTTGGTTTAAGAGTGATATTGTGTAGTTTAGTGATACTTGGAAATTTCTAGAGGATGGTTAGGGAATTTTGGGTAGTGAGGATGCAATTGAGGTGTAATTGGTGACTTTAAACCCCCCATGGTGTTAGAAACCCAGACAAAACCCAAACTGAAACCTGAAACCCAAACCTGAAACTTTCCAATGTCGGTTTTGTGTATGATTTAGTGCCTACAGGGAATCTGGAGTGATCCGAGGCCATTACTAGAAAAGCAAACAACACTACAAGCCTAGATGGACCACCACGAGACCACCCTGCCAAAACGAACCCCATCCAAGCCAGAAGAACCGAGGTGGCCGGAAATTTGGTGCATGTGGCCGGCCACATTGAAGAATCGGGTGCCCAGGTTTCTTGTGTAGCTCATATGACCCCTATATAGCACCCCAGTACTGTTTGTGCACCTTGTTTTCACCTGAACTAAAATCTGGGACCATTTTCATGAGTTACTGCCATGTATTTCTTGATGTTCATGACTTGAAGTTTTGATATTTGTGTTTTGTATCGGTCACTTGACGTTTGTACGTCTATATCGAGTGTTATTTGGTTGATTTGCGTGAGTAGACCATAAGTTTTAACCTATGTACGATTCGTGTGTCGTTTTGGTTTTGAATTGGGTTTTAATGTGGCACGATATGTTATGATATGTAGGTACCTCCGCGAGGACTTCGAGACGACAAAGAAGTGCGTGGCGACATCGGCATCGGCAAGCGAGGATCACAGTGAGTAAATATATATCTACGGAGGAAGTCGGGTGGATGGCGTATAGCACCCCGCAGTTTCGTAGTATAGAACGCGAATGCGTTATGTTATATATATATATACTTATGTGTTATGAGATGTGTATACTTAGTAAGAAATGCTAGAGGACTTTGGGATAGTTTTAGCATACGTGTAGGAAAACGCATTTGGTTAGTTTCTTAGTCGTGAACCTTAGAGTAGTGATTTTCATACACGCACACATACAAGCATACATTTTATTTCTTGTACGTATATGGGGATATGTATATATATACACACATAGGTATGGGACTATGTATATATATACATATATACGTATACATATACATGGATGATGAGGATAGTAAATGATAGTTGGAGATGAGTCGATGTGATTAGGCACGATGCCATGAGATCGGTGATGTGATTGGGTTCGTATTATGAGATACGACATGATATTATAGCGGGTCTTTAGGCGATGTGTTTTCATACACACGCATATATATATATATGTTGATGGTATCAGTATGTACTAAACTTTGATCAGTACCCCCAGTTCACGATATGTGATGATAAGGATACCATATGAATAATGAGATAAATGTGATATTTGACCCGTACCCAGATTTGGAATGCCGTACGATGGATTTACCGTACAAGATGAATATTGATGATTGATCCACACTCTTGAATCGAGGATGTCATATTATATATTGTATCGTATGGGATCTATTGAGGTGGGATCACCGACTATTATATATATATATATATATATATATATATATATATATATATATATCGACTCAGACTTAGGTGGTTTTCCTTACCCTTTCGATTAGTCTATTAGTTTAGTTCTTTAGTTTATTTGTAGATGTTAGACTAGACTCGAGTCATAACTATTTCAAAACTAATGAATCGTGAGTATTTTAAAGACAGGCCAAGGGATTCTACGAATATTTCAAAGGACATACCTTTTCTTAAAAACACCGTAGCCCTTATTTTCTAAACACCACGATTCGTGTTATTTCAAATGGCAAAACGGTATGACTCATATATATTAATGTAGATTCTTCATTATTGCTTGTATTATTCATATTCCGCATATTCTTGCTATTCGCATCACATTTCAGGCTTATATTGTGTTTTCATTAGTTATTATTAAAATCATGTTGTCAGGACACCAACACCATTACCGATGATGCGTATGCTCCACATATTCCTGCTTGCTGGCTCACACACATAATCATCGGTAATTGCTATGTCACGTACACTTTAGAGAATATTGCTCTGTTGATATCGTTTCCTAGCTGATAGTTCCAATATGTTATTTTTTTTGCTAGTTCCTTATTGCATTCATTGCTTAATATTTCAGGCATATTTATATATTCATTTGTCATGCAATGTTATAAGGGCCAGTCCGGATTGCCGGAGCCCAGTATTCATTATTATTGACTCTTCAGTTTTGGATTTTGGACTTTCCATGAGATTTCTGGATTTGGAGAAACCGCAAGATTTATAAACTCATTTTCATTTCAAAAGATAAAAAGTGTGGTTTTCTCATGATATGATTTGAGATATGTCCACCATGAGTTTTCTCGGCTCTTGAGCGATATCATACACCTGATTCGAGGAGGAGGAGGAGGAACCGTCTATGGGTGCATGGTGGACCCGGTGCGGTACCCCGGGACGAGAAGGTCGCAGATGATGGCGTTGAGCCTAAGACATGGGAGCATTACTGACCGGTGATTTTATTGTGATGCACCGGATAACCGGAGGATACCGACGTGGTTTTGAGATTTGATTATATGGGCCAGTCCGGATAGCCGGAGCCCTAGATATTGATATTTGATGGTATAGACTAGTCCGGATAGCCGGAGCCTGAGATATTGAGATTTATATTTTGTGTCGATGCTTGACACTGATTCTATGTTGATTTCATTGATGATACCTCGATTTAAATATACCGAAATCTCACTAAATTAAGAAAACAGTTTTCTCATTCATAATGTATTCTGTTTTCATTATATTGCATTCATACCTCATATTTATGATATATTGCTACCTGAGGCACTGACACGAGCATATGGGATTACACTTATGCATAGATGTTTACCTTTGCCATTATATTATGCTTCAGGCCATATTATTATTATTTGAGGATATTATCATCGTATGACCTAGGATTGAGTCATACATGCGATTTCTGCTCTGTGATGTTTTCTACTCACGAGTTGGCAACTCACCCCCGTTGTGCCACAGTTCCTTGCAGGTTTTTGTCGTACAGGTTTCATTGCGGCTTTCTGGCACACTGCTTCCATTCCGGGTGATTGCTTTGGTAGGTGGGTTCCCTCGCATCGTGACCACCATTGTACCTTTTATTTATATTCAGTTGTATCTAGTAACTCCATCAACCAGAGTTGTATATTTTATAACCTTAGAAGACCAGTTGTATATTCTTTCGATCTTAGAGTCGCGCGTTGTATTATTATGGTTTTCTTGATGATTTTGAGTTTCCTTTTGAGTTTTGATCCTCGCTCTTCGGCGTTGTATATTATATTGCTTGCGTGGTTGTGACCGCCAATTGGCGAAGAGCTAGCTCCCGTTTGGGGATACCTTTTATCATTTATGTATATTATTCATGTTGTACCCTTTTGGGGTCAGTATTTACAATGGAAACTCTGCCGAAATTTTTGGAAAAGACTTGAGATTTTAAAAATGCATACCTCGGCTTATTTGTTAAACCACTTTCTTTAAAACTAAAGTTTTCCTTCACTTTCTTCTTTAAATGGTTTAGATTTCTAGGATTTTGGCTTACTTGAATTAGATGGGGTCCTATAGAGTTCATATGATTCAAGTGTCAGTCACGTGCCATTTCGGGTCGTGACAGCTTCGGATTTATGTTTCAACAAGAACACGTGTCCGAATCTCGAGAAATCATCAGTAAAAGTTATGAAGTACGAAAAACCACCTCTCGCATGTGTAGACATTGGTCCACATACAATACTATGTATGAGGCCTAAGAGTTCAGTAGCTCTCTCTCCGTGTCCACTAAACGGAGTTTTGTTCATTTTACCTTTGGTACAAGACTGGAAAGTCGCATAAGATTTATATTCAAAAGAGTTTAAATATCCATCTTTATGTAGCTTGGTTAGCCTTGTTTCATTAATATGACCAAGTCTACAATGCCAGATGAAAGCTTCATTTATGTCTGAAATCTTCCTTTTGTTTGTGTGTTGTATATTGAAAACTGTATGTTGATTTAGGACGTATATCCCGTTATTTAATGTACCAGACCCAATCAACTCTTGATTAAGGTTAATGTTCATAACATTAGATTGTAATACAAAATTATATCCTTCATTGTCCAACAACGATATTGATATAATATTACATAACATTGAAGGTACAAAATAACATTGGTTCAAAACCAATATACAACCCAAGGGCAAATTAAGGTGATACTCTCCCACTTCTACAACATGTACAGAGGAACCATTCCCAACTCGGAGAGTGTGATCACCTTTCTTCAAAAACTTGCTATTTCTCAGCCCCTGCACATAATTGCAGATGTGAGATCCTGACCCAGTATCTAATACCCAGGAAGCAGGGTTAATTGAAAAATAGTTTTCCGTTACAAAGACACCTGAAGTGGAAGCATCAGCATGCTTTTTCTTCTTGAGGTCGGCCAGGTATCCAACGCAGTTTCTCTTCCAGTGCCCAGTCTGGTGGCAGTGGAAGCATTCCCTTCTTCCTGTAACTGTGGCCCCTATCTTGTCCTTTCCCGATGCCTTTTTCACTCCTCCTCTCGGCTTGATGGGATTCTTTTTCTTCTTCTTCTTCTTTCCCTTGGCTTTAGCTTTCGGGACGGAAGAGGAAGATGGCCCAGCAATTAGAGCGGGAGTTTTCGCTACCCTTAGCGTGCTCTCTACACTCCTCAACATATTGAGGAGTTCAGGTAGTGACTTCTTGTCCCGACCCAAAAAGGTATGGAACGTGACTGGAACTTAAATTACGAAACGTCTCGAGGCGTACGTAATCTAAGTAAGCCAAAGCCCAGAAATCAAAACCAAAAGATCAATAGAGTGAAGGAAAACCAAAATACTTAAAGAAACTTCCAAATAATTAAGTCGCATCAAGTCTTTTAAAAGCAACATCACATTTCCCGAAAATTTCGGCAGAGTCTCCTTTGTAAAAACTGGTCCCAAAACAGATGCAAAATAGGAATATACATATAACATGAATAAGGCATCCCTAAGCGGGAGCTAGCTCTTCCCTGAAGCGAACTCAAATCCCATGCAATGTAAATCATCAATGTGCAAAAAAAAAAGAGTAAGCATATAAGGCACAAGTAAGCATCATGTCGGCTTAAGTGAGCTCGACCCAGAGAAACAACATAAAAGTCCACAAATCTCACTGTCTCGTCTCTAGGTCAATATACATCAATACAAGTAGCAGGTACAGTAGATGGAGTACTCTAGATATAATAAATATACAAGGTGGAAACAAATAATCTCACAACCCACTTACGAGCAAAAGTCTCAAATCCAAGCGAAAGGAGCAAAAGGAGCAAGTGCTTCCGCCGCTACAGTGCTGACGGAGCGGACCTGCAAAAAGGCTGTGGTACAACGGGGGTGAGTTTCCAACTCGTGAGTAATAAGTAACATCTATAAAGGCTATCGTAAGCATGCACGCAAAGTATCATAACTTAACAATACTGATATGGCATGATATACTAGCAGGTATGTATGCAACATGCATCAAGTTCAACCCGTGATCTGAATGTGTTGATATAAGAAAATCATTATTTTCATCTTAGAAAACTCTTTTGAAATATCAGCATAATATCAATAGAATCAATAGAAATCCGTGTCCATCATCGACACCTCAAACGACCATCTCAAAATCCCAAGTATTGGTATCACAAAATCGTGGGCCCCAGCCGTCCGGCTGGCCCATCTCAAAGTATCAATATCTCAATATCTCACGACCACGGTCGGTACCCTCTGGATATCTGCCGCGCCAACAATCGCCGGTAGGTAGTCTTCCCCTGCCAGGCTCATCATCTACAACTCGAACTTCTTGCCCCGGGGTACCTTACCGGGCCCACCATATACCCGAGACGATTCATCCAACTCCTCGAAACGGGTCTTGAAAACTAACAGAAAACCTATGGTGGACGACACATGTATCATATCACAAGAAAAACCGCAACTCTCAATGTTTAAAATAATATCAGGTTTATTAAATCCTTGCGGCTTTTCCCCAAAATCTCATAAATCTCAAGTGCTGAAATCCTCAAGAAAATCATCATAAGTGCACATGTCAATGATAATGAATGCCTATAGTATCAACAAGTCGAACTGCAATGTATGACTAATAGGCTAGGCATGAACGAATGATGTAATAAGGTACATGCATATGACTAGCAATCCTACATGTTCATCCTGAGGAATTTAAATGCATTAGCCCATGTTGAAGCATCATATATGGTGAAATTGTTCTAGATTTCAGGTTATACAAGTTATCTAGTGTTTATGGCATAGCAATTACCAAGGCGTGTGTGTCCGCAAGAATAGTGCTCGTGCTGCATAAAACTATGGTAATGGTGCAAGTGTCCTATAAGATGAGTTCACACATGTATGCAAATGTATATGATCGTGAATGCAGCAAGATGATTAACTAGGCACTATACTCATAGATGCTAGTACTACTAGAAGTTTTTAAACTATCTAAACTATCGGGCGTCTTGCGCCATCCAAACAATTTTCTCCCGTAGATGTTACATCTACCCACCCGTGATCTCGTGCTTGCCGGGTCCAACCACCGCTTTTCCTTTCCACGCCGTGTCCGACATCTCCGCGATCGATCCTAGAAACACACAAGCAACACACATAAGGCTAATAACCTGCCAAAATGCGATATCATGATCAAAGGAGAAACTCGCGTTGGAAGCTAAACGCGTGTGCCCTCGATACGCCAAAACGTGTGTAACCTCGCCTGAAACCACCCCGACTCATTGTGACACGCAGTGAACAACGAAAACAACTCACATAACGCACATATCGCACAAGTTAAAAAGTATTGAAAAAGAGGTTTCTGGTTCCAGATTTTGACTCCAGTGGGAAAAGAAAAAGTTGATTATACCAAAAACCATAAATATAAAGCAGACTCCCATAGCCCAAACCCCATGTTAGATATATGTATGCCCTAGAGGCCATTATATGATAGTGTATGTACTGATGTGTGTGTGTGTGTGTGTGTGTTCAGAGAATAGTCTTGCTCGACATGATAGTATGCTATCTGGTTTCTCTTTATCATATGTTCACTTGATCATGTTTTTTACTCATTTGGTACATGTTGATAAAGCCCTAAGGATATTGGCTTGACTACTGGGATTATGATGTGGATCATACTGGTGGGACACCTGTAGTTTATACGCATATCCTTGAAATGTTCCTAGTCGTGGGTATATCGAGACAGGGCATCGATATTCCAATGTAGACTAGCGTATACTATTCTTGTTCCATATGATGGGCGATGGATGATCCCATATCCGTCTGGTGTGTTGACACCAAAGATTGTATACGGGTGCTCAGTGAGACTGGGTACACTGAACGGACTCACCGAGAACTCCTATATGGTATAATATCATACGTCGGATAGCAGTTCTCAGGTGACACTGGTACAGGTTAGTCTGTAGACCCGAGATCGCCATAGAGTCTTGTGTGTCCTCCCACTGTATCTTGATCTCCACCCTACTACGGCTCTACTGAGTCGTACAAACAGGTGGATTTTAGGTACAGTCCTGGGGCATATGGAAGCAATGAGCGATAGGAGGGGTTTCGTCTCTTCCGGTATTGGGGTTTGATGTTGTGCTGTGCACGATTGGCTATAACAGGAAGTCCCTGGCCAAGGCTGCTGAGATATTACTGATAAGTGTTATCAGTAGTTTCTCGATATGTTGTACACCTTATACCGTCATGACTTATTGAGTTATTGGGGTCGACGATTCCATCCTTAGACTCGATATGCAGCATATCTGACGAAGAGACCGGACTGTACGGTAAGTGTTGCCAGTTGGATTGATGGGAGTTTTGACAGGTTCGCTTGTTCTTCTGATCGCTCAATACCCGGGTAGCCGTTATGTTTAGCTGACCGCTTGCGGCTTGTAGGTGTTTGATGTGATCATCACCTACTGCCGGCGTATTGACGAGTCTTAGAATCCCACATAGGAGTTTCCTGGCTCAGGCGAAACGATGTGGTGTACATATGAGATATGTATAGGAGCTCGATTAAATACGTGTATATGATGCCATATTTTAATCGGGTGTTTTATATTGGTCGGGTCGTATGAGATATGACTGGTTTATTAAATCAAGTGTTGATTTAATATTGACTTTTATCTCATTTAAATATACCTTTTCTTTATGATGGATGCATGCATGTATATGTACATGTTGATGTGCATACACACATACATACATGCATTAGTATCATGGTTGATGATACATCAAAGATGGAAATATAAGAAATACATGGAAAGTAAATATATTTGTATATATTAGAATGAGAAAAAGAAAATTGATTATTCGTCATTGTTGACTTTTCTTTACTCGACCAAAATTAAACTATGGTTTGATTTTCCTATGTTATTTTTCTCATTCTAAAATATCTAGATATTTTGTTAACCATGGTTTGAGTTTAGATATTTATTCTTGATATTTATCTTTCTCTCTCATTATCTTTTTCATCCAAAAGAAAAGATAAGCCATCTTCATCTTCCTCTCTCTAGCTCTCTCTTGAGTTTGAAAATTTGAGTGAGGTTAAAAGAAAGAAAGGGTTTTTATATGAGAACATAACCATATCATCACACTACACTTCTTTATCCTCTTGGTGTAGTTTGTTTGCTTCATCTTCTTTGTGATCTATTGAAGCAAGGAGCTTTGAGCAAAGGAACTCCGGGTGGATCGTCGTGGACGTGGAGGAGGTTCAAGCTAGCTCGTTCAAACCCTAGGAGGTCTACAAAGGTTGTAGTCTCTCCACTTAGTCATAAATTAACTTTAGTATGTGATACTATAAGTTTTACCCTATATTTCTAGTTCGATTCCTAGTTAAGTTTGCTTAGCACCTATTAAAATCAAAGTTGTGGCATGTGTGATGCTTCCAAATCCTATATGAGGTGATAAGGAAACCTTACAGTGGTATCAGAGCTAAGCTAGAGCTTTAGAGTAACCTAGACGACGTTAAAAACCTTGAATGAACGAAATTCGACACCCGGTGGGTGCTCTCTAGAAATTTTTCAAAAACGTGGATTTTTTTCATATTAAAAATACTCAGAAAATCGTGCAGGGTATTTTATGGGCCCACAAGAAGTACGAAGCCCTAACTCCACTATTGGACCGCAGAACCGCGGCAAGAATGGTCATTCTGCGGCGGTTCCACGGCGTCGTTGGTGCAGGTGGGGCTGTGCCTTCTTGAACTGGCCCGTATGTACTTGTTGCAGTTTCTGGTAAATTTTAAATCTGCTCAAGTGTTGAGCTTTCTGAGAAGTTTTTGGGTGTTCAATCGTTCGATCGAATGTTTTAACAGTGCCGAGTTTATTAGTATTTGATACAATAATTGGAATCTACAAATTTGTTTGTTGCATGTAAATCTAGCATTTCGGTCTCGGGAATAATCGGAAATCTTGTTGAATTATCCGACTTATTTTGAAAAAGGTGTTTTCATGGGTTAGACCTAAATGCGAGCTTTACATTGTTAGGCATGAAATCTTGGATATGTGATATTCCGAGTTTGTATTGTCTAAAGGCGGTTACGATTCCAATTGTTGTAGTTTTTCATTTTATTTCTCTGTGACCGTAAGTGTAGTATGTGGTGTATCGCCAGTTTCGTTGCTATACATCAACGACAATCGGGATACTCATACTTACTTACGTTGATGATATGTGATATTATGTGTTGCTGAGATTTGATATGCAGGATTGTCGAGATTGAATAGCCGGGGGTTTTATGTAAGATGAGAGTTTTCTTTTCATTCATGTAAAAATCAATTGTATGTAATATTCTTTTATTTGGGGCACTTCCGGGTTGAGGATGATGTCACCAGTGTTGTATATTATTTACTTTTCTGCATTAGGATAGACCCAAGGAGGGGAGAACAAGTGACCGGGTTCTGGGGTTCAGTGGGAGGCCATCTCGAGGAGTCGAGACCGGGTCTCCTAAACTCCAAAATTGGTAGGGTCGCTTGCCGCTCTCGTAGGGGTCTAGGGGTGTGGGCTTGGCTATTCATCGCGACCGTGGAATCCGTATTTTCTATTGATGGCTAAATACAAAATACGGACCTCCTAGATATCCTATATGTGCTTCTGCTGCTTATATTCTTTGATGTGTTCATTTAATATATATGAGATGAATGGAATATTATATATATGATATATAATAGACGTTGCTTATGTTTTGCACCCGCGCTAGCCCCGTCCTGGTATGCCGTTAGTTAAGTAACCTAACGGTGCATAACGGGACACTGTGACGAATGCGAGTGGCATAAGCGTACGTTATATTTTCGTTTCTTTCTGTGATGGCTTTAGGACTTAAATGACAGGACTACATTAATGAGATTAATGTAAATGAAAAATGAACATAAAAAGATGTTGTAGAATCAGATTTGAAACACACTCGTTTTTTTTAATGAAAAAGCAAGTTTCAAAATGCGGAGCTTAAACCACTCCTTTTTAAACCCATTGGATTCTACAGCGATATCAAGTTCAAAGCATTAAAGGTTTTATTAAAAACTATCCGCAGCCCTCCGTCATTTTAGGAAGTAGAGTACTTAGTATTCGTGCTGCGTATTTTGACATTAGTTAAGGCGTAGTGTACGGTAGCTAAGTGATGTCTTCCTACACTGCATATGATGCAGATTAGTTATGACATTCATATGATTATGTTTACTTTAGTTAAGGATCATATGGGTGGGTCTAGTTAATCACGAAATGACGCGAAGAACTTGACTAGTACTTATGATATGTTGACTATAGTTAAGGTCATGAGTGCTAGGGGTAAAAATAATATCGGGAATTTCAAGAGTTGAAATTTGCAATGAGATTCCGTACCTTCTATATGATAGTAGGATCCCAATCCCACTGTGAGCAAAAGTTGCTCTCGGGAGAGTTTTGCACTTTACAATTAGCTAACCCATTAGGTGTCTAGAAAGGTGTCAAACGGGGCTATGCCTCTGGGAAGACGAGGTTTATTTTAATTAGGTCCGTGCGAAAGCACGGGGAACCTCCCTCAAGTACCGGCACCGGCCTGGCTGAACGGTTAGCGAAGTTGTAGAATGTAATTAATCCCGGCTAGTTTTCTTTTTAAAGGTTTTAAAGAAAATTTGATTAAAACAGTGGGAAACATCGATTAGACAAGATAATAACCAATCTGATCTTTGCAAAAGCTTTCGCTGAGTGTATTCTTTTCCCTCTCTTAACAACAGATACAAATGTCAGGACTCAAGCTTCTATTAGATAAAAATAAACTGAATGGGACAAATTTTAAAGATTGGTTGAGGAATCTCAACATTGCCTTGACTTATGATAAGGTATCATATGTCCTCACGGCTCCAACCCCGCCCATCCTATGTCCTAAACCTTCAGTTGGGGATAGGGAAATCTGCAAGGCATGGGACGCTGACTGTTCCACGGCCAATTGCGTCACGCTTGCATCGATGGATAACACACATCAGAAGCAGCACGAGAATATGGACGTATAATCCATATTCCTCCATACAAAAGAGTTGTATGGAGAGCAATCTCGCATATTACGATACGAAGCATCCAGAAAGCTGTTTCAGATGCGAATTGCCTCTGGCACAGCAGTAGGAGACCATGTTCTGAAGATGATAGCTCTCATAGAAGAGCTTGAGGACCTTGGGTGGACAATGGACAATGAGCAATATACGGATATTATTCTGCAGTCTCTCCCCTCCACCTTTGCTCAATTTATAGTTAACTTCAACATGCACAACATGGAGAAGGAACTACCTGAACTCCTTAATATGTTAAGGAGTGCAGAGAACACGCTGAAGTCAGTAAAAACTCCCGTTTTGGGTGTTGGGCTATCTTCCTCCTCTCGCCCGAAGGCTAGGGCCAAGGGAAAGATGAAGAAGAAACCCGCCAAACCTAAGGGCGGAGTCAAAAAGGAAAGACAAGTCCAAGGTTGGGAAATCGGAGAAAGGAGAATGTTTCCACTGCAAGAAGACAGGACACTGGAAGCGGAACTGTACTGAGTACCTTGAACTCAAGAAGAAGCATGGTGATGCTTCAGCTTCAGGTGTGTTCGTAGTTGAAAACTGTTTTTCTATTAACTCTGCTTCCTGGGTATTAGATACTGGTTCGGGTTCTCATATTTGCAATTCTGTGCAGGCGTTGAGAAATAGCAGAGTTTTGAAGACAGGTGATCATACTCTCTAAGTTGGAAATGGTTCCAATGTAAATACAGTTTCAGTAGAAGAGTATCACCTAAGGTTGCCATCGGGTTGTATATTGGTTTTGAACCCATGTTATTTTGTGCCAAGTATGCTTTGTAATATTATATCCGTTTCTTTGTTAGATAATGAAGGATATCATTTTGCTGTGCAACACAATGTTATGAACATTAGACTTAATCAAGAGTTGATTGGTTGTGGTACACTAAATAACGGGATATATGTCCTTAATCAACACACAGTTTTCAACATTCAACACACAAGTAAAAGAAAAGTTTTAGATATAAATGAAGCTTTTCTTTGGCATTGTAGACTTGGTCATATTAATGAAACAAGACTAAACAAGCTTCATAAAGATGGATATTTAAGGTCTTTTGAGTATAAATCTTATGCAACTTGCCAGTCTTGTATCAAAGGTAAAATGACCAAAACTCCGTTTACTGGACACGGAGAAAGAGCTACTAAGCTCCTAGGCCTCATACATAGTGATGTATGTGGGCTAATGTTTACACATGCAAGAGGCGGTTTTTCTTACTTCATAACTTTTACTGATGATTTCTCAAGATTCGGTCATGTGTTTTTGATAAAGCATAAGTCTGAAGCTTTTGAGAAATTCAAGGAGTACAAACTTGAAGTAGAAAACCAAACAGGAATGAGAATCAAGATACTTCGATCAGATCGAGGTGGAGAGTACTTAAGTACTGAGTTCTTGGACTTCCTAAAAGAGAATGGGATTCTCTCACAGCTCACTCCCCCTTACACACCACAGCACAACGGTGTGTCAGAGCGACGGAATCGTACCCTATTAAATATGGTACGATCCATGATGAGTGATTCTGAGTTACCCCTCTCCTTTTAGGGGAATGCATTGGAAACTGCAGCTTTTCTGTTAAACAAAGTTCCAACCAAGACCGTCTCTACCACTCCATATGAGATATGGCATGGGAAGAGACCATCTCTTAAACGAGTTAAGATTTGGGGTTGTCCGGCTTTTGTCAAAAAGCAGAATCCAGACAAACTAGAGACACGATCGGTCAAATGTATATTTGTGGGATATCCAA
Organism: Agapanthus africanus; assembly: GCA_030015575.1. NCBI lineage: Eukaryota > Viridiplantae > Streptophyta > Magnoliopsida > Asparagales > Amaryllidaceae > Agapanthus > Agapanthus africanus. The sequence goes on from JASDDO010000029.1 coordinate 74,799,880, forward strand.
AACATTCGTTTGGGTATCTTTTCTACCACAAGGAGAAACAAAAGGTGTTTGTTTCTCAGTATGCCACATTTTTAGAAAATGAGATTTTTCCAAATGATGCTGATGGCAATGTGGTAGAACTAGAAGAGGTTCTAGAAACACAAGTTACAAATGACGACTTGGCTGAACCTGATGTTGTAACAGAATCTAATGAACCTCAGCCACTCCGTAGATCTGGTAGGACTTCTCTCCCACCGGAGAGATACTACGGTTTTCTTATTGATGGTGATAAAGAAGATTGCATCATGGATGATAATGATCCTGCCAGTTTTCATCAAGCTATCACAAGTGGTGACTCTGTGAAATGGCTGGATGCCATGAGATCTAAAATGGAGTCCATGTACACCAAAAAAGTATGGACTTTGGAGGATGTACCCTCCGGGATAAAACCTGTAGGCTGCAAATGGATCTTTAAAAGAAAGATCGGTGTAGATGGACAGGTAGAGACCTATAAGGCAAGGTTGGTAGCGAAAGGTTTTCGTCAAAGACCAGGTTTAGACTATGACGAGACTTTCTCTCCGATAGACATGCTTAAATCCATTCGGATCCTGCATGCTATTGCTGCTCACTACAATTATGAAATCTGGCAGATTGAAGTTAAAACTGCATTTCTAAATGGTGATTTAGATGAATGCGTTTATATGGATCAGCCAGAGGGCTTTATTGACAGTGGGAGCAGCGGAAAAGCTTGTAAGTTGCTTAAATCCATTTATGGATTAAAACAGGCATCACGGAGTTGGAACATCTGTTTTGATGATGTTATCAAAGAGTTTGATTTTATCAAAAATCCAGATGAACCTTGTGTTTATAAGAAGACTGTAGGGAGAAATGTCGCATTCCTCGTATTGTACGTGGATGACATACATCTGATAGGAAATGATATTCATATGCTACAGTCGGTCAAATCATTCTTATCACAAAGGTTCTCCATGAAGGACCTGGGTGATGCCATGTACATATTGGGCATAAGGATCTATAGGGATAGATCCAAACGGCTATTGGGATTGTCCCAAACCAAGTACATCATCACCATTCTAAAGAGGTTTAGTATGGAAGACTCCAAGCGGGGTGCCTTACCCGCTTGCCACGGGGTCACTCTCTCCAAGGACGATTGCCCAAAGTCTGATAAAGAGAGAGCTCGCATGAGCATTATTCCCTATGCTTCGGCAGTAGGATCGATAATGTATGCGATATTGTGAACACGTCCTGATGTAGCTTATGCACTTAGTGTGGTAAGAAGGTATCAGTCAAACCCAGGGGAGAATCACTGGATTGCTGTGAAGAACATTCTTAAGTACTTGCAAAGGACTAAAGAATTGTTCTTGGTGTATGGTAACGGGGATCTCCAGATGGAGGCATTTACCGATTCAAGCTTCCAGAGTGACAAAGATGACAACAAGTCTATCTCAGGGTTTGTATTTACCCTCAATGGAGGGACGGTAAGTTGGAAGAGTTCCAAACAGGATACCATTGCAGACTCAACGATGGAAGCTGAGTACATTGCTGCAAATGATGCTGCCAAGGAAGCCGTCTGGATGAGGAAGTTCATTTCAGAGCTAGGAGTAGTTCCAACCATTATTGATCCAATGCCTTTGTATTGTTACAATAATGGGGCTATGGCGTTGGCCAAAGAGCCCAGGTCCCATCAGAAGTCCAGACACATCCTGAGGCGATATCATCTGATCCGGGAGATAGTTGATCGCCACGAGATCGAGATTAAGAGAGTAGATACAAAGGACAACACTGCGGATCCATTCACCAAGGCCCTCCCTCCACCGCAGCATGAGCGACTTTTTGAGATGTTGGGTATGAGATACGCCAATAATTGGCCTTAGTGCAAGTAGGAGATTGTTGGATATATGTATACCCTAGAGGCCATTATATGATAGTGTATGTACTGATGTGTGTGTGTGTATGTGTGTGTGTATTCAGAGAATAGTCTTGCTCGACATGATAGTATGCTATCTGGTTTCTCTTTATCATATGTTCACTTGATTATGTTTTTTACTCATTTGGTACATGTTGATAAAGCCCTAAGGATATTGGCTTGACTACTGGGATTATGATGTGGATCATACTAGTGGGACACCTGTAGTTTATAAGCATATCCTTGAAATGTTTCTAGTCGTGGATATATCGAGACAGGGCATCGATATTCCAGTGTAGACTAGCATATACTATTCTTGTTCCATATGATGGGCGATGGATGATCCCATATCCGTCTGGTGTGTTGACACCAAAGATTATATACGGGTGCTCAGTGAGACTGGGTACACTGAACGGACACACCGAGAACTCCTATATGGTATTATATCATACGTCGGATAGCAGTTCTCAGGTGACACTGGTACAGGTTAGTCTGTAGACCCGAGATCGCCACAGAGTCTTGTGTGTCCTCCCACTGTATCTTGATCTCCACCCTAATAAGGCTCTACTAAGTCGTACAAACAGGTGAATTTTGGGTACAGTCCCGAGGCATATGGAGGCAATGAGCGATAGGAGGGGTTTCGACTCTCCCGGTATTGGAGGTTGATGCTGTGCTGTGCACGATTGGCTATAACAGGAAGTCCCTGGCCAGGGTTGCTGAGATATTACTGATAAGTGTTATCAGTAGTTTCTCGATCTGTTGTATACCATATACCGGCATGACTTATTGAGTTATTAGGGTCGGCGATTCCATCCCTAGACTCGATATGCAGCATATCTGACGAAGAGACCGGACTGTACGTTAAGTGTTGCCAGTTGGATTGACGGGAGTTTTGACAGGTTCGCTTGTTCTTCTTCTGATCGCTCAATACCCGGGTAGCCGTTATGTTTAGCTGACCGCTTGCGGCTTGTAGGTGTTTGATGTGATCATCACCTACTGCCGGCGTATTGACGAGTCTTAGAGTCCCACATAGGAGTTTCCTGGCTCAGGCGAAACGATGTGGTGTACATATGAGATATGTGCAGGAGCTCAATTAAATACGTGTATATGATGCCGTATTTCAATCGGGTGTTTTATATTGGTCGGGTCATATAAGATATGACCGGTTTATTAAATCAAGTGTTGATTTAATATTGACTTTTATCTCATTTAAATATACCTTTTCTTTATGATGGATGCATGCATGTATATGTACATGTTGATGTGCATACACACATACATACATGCATTAGTGTCACGACCCGAAAGTACAGAACGTGACCGGTGTTGGAGATAGTGCCCTCAGAGTCAATTATTAGGTCACAGTTACGTGATTGTAATGATTGAGGGAGGACCTATCCCGGTAGGACAGTCTTACTCGAGATGATAGTATGCTATCTGGTTTACCTTTATCATCGTGTACTGCTTTAGGTGACATGACACGTCGCTATTACACGTTGATAGAGCCCCTAGGATTCTTGCTTGACCACCAGCAGTATGAGGGCGATCATATAAGTGGGAGCTGGGGGTCTACAAGCATATCCTTAAAAGGTCCCTAGTCGTGGGAGTTTCGAGACCGGGCATCGATACTCCATTAGTAGACTAGTGTATACAGTCGAGACCCCGACGAGGGGCGGTGGCCGGTCTCACAAGCCACTGGTGTCAGTTGGATCACCTAAGATGTATACAGGTGCTCATTGGGTTATGAGTACACCGGACAGGACTCGCCGGGAACATGCTAGTTGGTCATATACCAGACGTGAGATGGCAGTTCCCTGGTGACATGTGTGCAGGTTAGTTCATCGACCTGGGGATCGTCATTTGTCTCGTGTGAGTTCCCACTGTACTTTGATTACTACCCTACCACGGCTCAAAGGAGTCGTGCAAACAGGTTTTAGTTGGGTACAGTCCCGAGCCACATGGAGGCAGTGAGCGTATCTTCAGGGGTTCGTCTCTCCCGGTATTGGGGGTGAGGTCGTGCTGTGTCTAGGAGAGCCATTACACAAAGTCCTTGGCCAAGGCAAGGAGATTTACTGGTAGGTATTCCAGTAGTATCTCAGGGTGTTCTGGGCTACACTCCGACACGACTTGTACCGCTTTTGGGGGTCTGACTTTTACCAACCCCCTAGGCCCGCCATGCGATACTCATAGACGAACGGACCGGACTGCACGGATATTGTCACTGACAGGCTCAGTTGGGTGTCGGGGTGAGCTTCCTCATCGACGTCCCATTTGGTCAATAGCTGGTGGCCCGTTACGTATTGGCTTATACCTCTGACGGGCTAGTGGTTAAATCCACAGCCATAGTATTGATGAGTCTTTAGAGTCCACCACACTTTCAGTTACTCAGCTTTCGGGCGAAACGCTGTAGAGGCCGTATGGAGATATGGCAAGGTCCGATCAGATACGTGCGGTATTGCACGGATCAGGATCGGACAGTTTTGTACTAGTGGCCGTATAGTTATATGGCAGGGTTTGATCTGATACGTGCGGTATTGCACGGATCAGGATCGAACGGATTTAACTAGCCGGCTTTGGCTTGAGCTGGTCTTAGTTTAGTACAGTGTAGATTTTGTCTCATTGCATTTGTATCCGGACGGAATACAGATGCGGGTGTGTATGCACAGTATTGGGGTTTTCCTGTAATTTATTACGGGACCAGTTTTCTCGAGTTGCCAGTTTGCATTCCGTTCCGGCCGGTTTTCCTTTGTTCTTTCCCGGCCGGACTTTTTCGATGGAGGGGGTTATTTGCAGTTTTGCAAATAACACTTTGTGGGGGGGTTTCTTGCAATTGTATTGATTATGATGGCTTTCATATCTTGCACCATTGACTTGCTTTTTATTGTGATTGAAAGGGTATGGGTTGAATAGTAGAACAAGCATGGTTCATGTTTGTTTGTGGTCACCTCTTGACTTCTCCTACACTCACCTCCCTTCTAGCTTCATATGGTTTTTCCTCCACCCTTCATTTCTCACTTGATGAATAAGTTTTTCATGGTTATGAGAAGAAGAAGAGAGAGCTTCATTGTTGAGAGTTTTTCTTTCTTGATCTTGTTTTCATGCTAGAAAAATGCAAGCACCACTTTTCTAATCCTTGTTTCCTCCATCATCCTCATTGGCAACAACATAACCCCAAAGAGACAAGCATCTTCTACACTACATTCTACAGCATATCTTGAGCATGTCGAGTTGCCGGCTTCATGCTCGAGTTGCCTCGGTATTGAGGCGGGAGCCCGTAAAAGACGAAGGCGATGTGGTGCCCTTTCCGGCGAGGAGGCGACGATGTGGACGGAGATCCCGCGAGGAGATCGGAGTGGAGATGAAGACCGGAGGACTTGAATCGTCGGTATATCTCTATTCCCATTCTTGTAGATAGCTTAGACTAGTTAATGGTCCGATCCGGTTAAAGTGCGCGGTGGTGCCGGTTTGCAAAGTCCGCAAAATTTAAGTTATTCACCGCTTCCGCATTCCGGCGTCGGATTGACGGCCGGGGCGCCGCCGTGCACTTACAGTGGTATCAGAGCCTCGCCATTAACTTAGTCTAGCTTTGTGTAATGTGTTTGCATTTCCGATCGATCAAAAAGTTCCAAAACTGCATTTTAGTTCGCATCAGTTTCTGTTGAAAATTTTTGGTCTCGAAAAATTTTTCAGGTTATAAAATATTGATGTACTGGAAAATCTAAGAGTTCTGTAAAAATTTGACGAAGTAACTCCACAGTTGGAGCGCGGAACCGCCGCGAAAAGCCCATTTGTGCGGCCCTTCCGCCGCGCACTATTCACATCACTTCACCAATTTTTTACAGAGGCCTTCTGAGCTTAAAATATGGGTTTTGGAATATTAAAGTTGGGCCAATTGTTTCTGTGAGTGCTACAGTTTTCTTTGGGGCCCACTTGTTAATTGTTTGATCAATCGGAAATTTTTTAAACACATTTTTCACAGTATTTACATTATATCTGCGACCGTGAATGTCACTCGATCGGTAAATCCGGTCTAACTGCTATAGCCCGGTTAGACGGATTTGCGAACGTGACTTTCACGTTGATGTTCTATGTATTTGCTGTGATGTTGCGGATCGGTCGTGGGGGATAGCCTGGATGCAATGCTAGTACAGTTTTGTTTGTATTATGTACATTTGATATTGCGGGGCGAGCGTCCGACATGTGGACTGCCGTCACTGCCTGTTTGTATTATTATTTTGGGGCACGACCTGGTTGCGGTCGATGTACCCGTTGTATGTATATTTTACTTTCTGTACTAGGATGCCCCGCGGAGGGGTGCACGGATAGCCGGGTTCTGGAGGGCAACAAGCCCGCATCTCATGGCATTGAGACGGAGGGGGCTTCACTCTAGGATTGGCGGGCTATTCGCCGCACTCGTAGGGGGTACAGGTTGACCCAGGAGGGGTGCCCAAGTTACCGGATTCCGTGAAGTGCTGGGTGGTCCATTCACGGTGCTGAAGGGGGCTGCCTCGCTTCAGGTTTTGGCGGGTGACTTGCCGCGCCCGTAGGGGTCTAGGATTCTCATTGCACAGGCTATCCACACGACCAGGGGAACGTCGGGTTTCAGTAGCGGCTCTGTGAAACCCGGGGTTCCCAGATATCTGTATTGTTTCTGTGATGCTATTCGTATCTGTGATGTTGCATTTCTTTCACACCTTGAGCGAATATAATATATTGGTATATATATTAGTAGATGTTGTATATGTTTTACATCCGCGCTAGTCCAGTCCCCGCTCTGTCGTTAGTTAGCTAACCTAACGGGTAATGACGGGACCCAGTGGCGAATGCGGATGGCATATACGTACATCAGTATATTTTCGTTCTTTTTGGTGTGATCAATTGATGGGACTGCGTTGATTCGGATCAATGCAAGTTAAAAACAAACCTAATCTGATGTTGTTGGAACACTTTTTCAAAAGCTGTTATTGCAAGGACGTTTACTTTTGTTTTGCATCGTGGTATTCATTTAGAATATCCTGCTCCTCAGTCGACGAGGCAAGGGCCGAGATCCCTTCACCGGGAGTGACCCCTTGGACAGAAGTTTGCGTCAGGGCATTAACTTCACTATAGCCGATTACTTTTGCTTTGCATCGTGGTATTCATTTGGAATATCCTGCACCTCATTCTACGGGGAAAGAGCCGAGATCCCTTCACCGGGAGTGACCTCTTTAGCAACGGTTTTCGTCACTATATTTTTAAAAGCTATCCGTTCCTTCGACGATATCAAGTTCATTACGTTAAAGGTTTTCGCCAGAAACCATTCGTAGCCCTCCGTCGTTTCATATGGGTAGTCAATAGTATTCAAGCTGTGTATGTTGGCCAAAGTCAAGGCACAGTGTTTGGTAGCTGTTGGTTATTCATATGCAGCATAGATAGATGCGTTGGTTTGGGACAGTCGTGCTGCCATTTTGGCCAAAGTCAAGGGTATGTACGGGTGGATTCAAATTAACCTGGAGAATGACGGGCAGAACTTGACATGTGACTTATGATATGTTGGCCAAAGTCAAGGTCATAAGAGCATGGGGCAGAAATCACATCGGGAGTTTCAAAAGTACTGAAACTTGCCAGATATGCGCATACCTTCTGGAGTGTGATGATATGAGCGGATTCCGTCACGTTATCATGCGATGATAGTTGGATCCCGATTCCCACTGATGAGTTAGTTTACTCCTCGGGTGACCCCGACTAATTCTTCTTTCAGGTTTGGAGGAGAATTTGAGGTACAGTGGGAGGTTTCCAGATTAGATAAATTGGTAACCATTCTGATCTAGGTTAGAGTGCACGCTGAGTGTTTCTTTTCTCTCTCTCTTTGGCAGCGACCATTGACCCGACCCTAAGACTTTGACTCAGTGACCAAGTTGACCGAACCTTCTTAACACTGGCTTTTGGATTGTCAGAGTTGCAGACCTCATTGCCACTCCTACTATTACCCTTTTCTCCGGGACACCCCGTATTACTACGAACGTTCACTTCCATTGGACAAAACCATCGTATGGTTATATACGAACTCGAAAGAATTTATTCGAGGATGGTTTCAGGTTCTGGAGAAAACGGATAGGATTATTCAGTTGTCTTTTCCTTTTACCCTCTCTCAGGTTACGAGTACTCCTTGGTTTAGGGGTAGTACACCTATTACGCAAATTGGATTGTCTTCTTCCAAACCTTAGGCTGGTGCCGACCGGTAGGGAATGAAGAAAACCAATTAGCATAACGATGGTGTGCAGAAGGTATTAAGTTCAGACAAAGCAAGGGATTAGTAAGAGGGCAAAGTAAATTGCAACAGATATTCACGACCAAACCAAATATTTCGTTACCACTCCCACATCACCTTTGTATTTCTCCAGGACACTCCGTATCACTACGAAGATCCACAGTTTATTTGGATACTCCATCGTATGGTTATATACGAACTCGAAAGGAACTTGTTCCAGTTCGGGGATGGATTCTGGTTCAGGAGAAATAGGAATTAAGTTCATTCGGTTGTCTTTTATCCTCACCTTCTCTCGCATTGCGAGTGTTCCTAGGATTGGGACAGTACACCCATTATGCTTATTGGATAGTCTTCTTCCAAACCATAGGCTGGTGCCGAACGGTAGGGAAGGAAGAAAACCATTTGGCCTAAAAGGGTGTGCAGAAGGTAAAGACTAAAGACATATGAAGGGATTTGGAGAGGTGGCAAAGAACTATACGGTTACAGTCGTGAATCTGGAAGAGGCATTACTAGGAATACTAGGATACCCCATCGAAACATTTCAATGTTTCAGTCTCACTATGTACTGTTAAAGGAAATTGATTTCCCGATTAGACACTTGCTCCAGGGTATGTATTTACCAGGTTTGATTCTCATATCTGTATGGTTTTACAGATGATGAGTGGGAGTAAGTTATTGGGAATTAGGTGATCATCCTCATTATATCGGGATTCGTTGTAATCGGTGATATTTGAGGAAGTCACCTGGGTTGTTTGCCGGTCGGCAAATATTTGGTTTTGAATATCCGCTGTTATGCACCAATTTCAAATTGATATATCTGTACGTCTATTTTCATAGAGTGAGATATACCTTTCTGAAATTATGTCTACGACATTTACCTATATCAGTGGATGGTTAGGTAAGGAGCATTAAACAGCGGTGTAATTCTTCTTAACCATAAGTACAGTTTTCAACCTACGACACACAGTGAATGAGTTATCAGACTCAAGGGACTTATACAGAGTATTGTATGTTGTCCAGGGTCCATCAGGACAGAGGGGTTGGTCCTCGTACTATATTCGGTTTACTTATGACTTCTCTAGTTTTTAGACAGGTGTTTCGTGGAAACACAGGGTCTAAGTTTTGAGGAGTTATAGGTAATTTGAATAGAGTAGAGAACCAGGTATAGCAAGTGTCGGGATTCTTCAAAGAGATCGAAGATGTAGATACTTGTGTATGGTATTCAGTTGATAGTAATGATAAAGAGAAATTGCTTCTCTTTCAGGTTACTCATAATTGGAAGCATTCCTAAGTTGAGTAACGCTGATCGGCCTCTCTCCATTTAGTTGACATGCACTGGAGACAGCTGCATGATTTGAATCTGGTTCAATTAAATCAGTGCCTCTGTTTTCTATATTGGATATAGAACAGTTCATATCTTAACATTGTTAAGGTACGGGGAGTTGTTCGGTTTATGCTTAAAACCAGACACTGGACAACTCAAGGCACGTTTCTGTAATGGCTGTTTGTGGGTTGACCCAGGCTATGACGCGGGTTGATTTTCTACCATCTGGATGAACAATAGCGATATTGTTCTAGAATCGCCACAGTTTTATTAAAAATGGATTTTTTTTTGAGAAAACAGTAGTGGGAGTATGGTAGAACTGGAAGTGATTCCAGAACCACAAACGATTACTGAAGATTTGATAAGGAACCTGAAGATTCAATCTGGATTGACATTCCATTGGCCACTCCGCAGATAAGGTGGGTAACTTCAGGCACCAGAGAGGTACTACGGTAGCCTCAAGGACGGTGACAGGGAAGTTCTTGTTTACCCACAATTGCCATTGCTGTTGTTCCAGGTTACGAGACCCGGCGGGAGGATGAGTATAGCGTCGTTCTAAACTAGTTTTAGAAGTGTACGTCTATAGGACTCTGCCAGAGGGTTGTCGTAGTCAGTGGGAGCAGCGGAAGCATTGGTGGACAGGCAGCTTATGTCTATTTATAGACTAAAGCAGATGTAGCGGACATAGATCATCTATTTCTGACGTGACAGTCATAGGTTTGACTTCATCAGAATAGGGGATGGATCTGTTGAGAAGGTAGTAGGGTGTAATGTCATGGTATTTGGATGACATACACAAAGTAGGAAAGGAAACTCCTATACTACGATCGGTTATACTTTGGTCGTCACACAGTTGTTTCTCCACATAGGAATTGGGTATTATATCAGACATACTGGTTACTAGATCTATGGTTTTAGATCTAGATTTGGGAGGTTTACCAATCAGGGTACTTGACAGCATTCTAAGAGCATTTAGGATGGACGACTCCTGGCACGGTAGTGTACCTGCAGGTAATGGAGTCACCCTCTCCAAACGTGTCTTACAGACTAAAGGGGAGAGGGACGGGCATGATTGGCAGATCACTTGCTCAGGCAATTGAGTCAATCGTGAGATGTCAAGTACCACACCAGATGTTGTTCTTGCACTAGATGCAATAAGATGACATTAATCCAATCCTGGAGAAACAGTCGGAAGCAGTTTTAGAACATAAGTGAATGTTCTAGGGATATGATAACGACAGCCTCATTCAGGAAACAGTTATCATTCCAGGCTTCCAAGGTGACATGGACGGCAAGGAGGTTGTCAGAGTTATAGTTTTCCTTCTGATGAGGGGCAGTATTTTGGACAGGTGGTCCAAGGCAATACTGAGGGAGGCATGGCGCGCAGGATACTGATTAAGTTCAGTTGACGATACAGTCTAAGAAGTTTGGATTTGGAGTTCATTTATGAGCTAGGTCCCATCAGACATCCAGACATATTCTGAGACAGGTATTGCTCTTTTCGGGAGATGGCTTTCTCCGCGAACTTGAGATATAGAGAGACATAGAAAGAAACTACTAAGCGAATCCACTCACTGAGGCTATTCCTCGAACGCAATAGTTCCGCAAACGAGCTTTGTGAGACTGACTAGTAGAGGAGTTGGATGTTCGGTATCACACGGGTTGTGAGTATGCGACATCGCAATAATTAGCCTTGAGTGCAAGTGGGAGATTGTTGGAGATAGTGCCCTCAGAGTCAATTATTAGGTCACAGTTACGTGATTGTAATGATTGAGGGAGGACCTATCCCGGTAGGACAGTCTTACTCGAGATGATAGTATGCTATCTGGTTTACCTTTATCATCGTGTACTGCTTTAGGTGACATGACACGTCGCTATTACACGTTGATAGAGCCCCTAGGATTCTTGCTTGACCACCAGCAGTATGAGGGCGATCATATAAGTGGGAGCTGGGGGTCTACAAGCATATCCTTAAAAGGTCCCTAGTCGTGGGAGTTTCGAGACCGGGCATCGATACTCCATTAGTAGACTAGTGTATACAGTCGAGACCCCGACGAGGGGCGGTGGCCGGTCTCACAAGCCACTGGTGTCAGTTGGATCACCTAAGATGTATACAGGTGCTCATTGGGTTATGAGTACACCGGACAGGACTCGCCGGGAACATGCTAGTTGGTCATATACCAGACGTCAGATGGCAGTTCCCTGGTGACATGTGTGCAGGTTAGTTCATCGACCTGGGGATCGTCATTTGTCTCGTGTGAGTTCCCACTGTACTTTGATTACTACCCTACCACGGCTCAAAGGAGTCGTGCAAACAGGTTTTAGTTGGGTACAGTCCCGAGCCACATGGAGGCAGTGAGCGTATCTTCAGGGGTTCGTCTCTCCCGGTATTGGGGGTGAGGTCGTGCTGTGTCTAGGAGAGCCATTACACAAAGTCCTTGGCCAAGGCAAGGAGATTTACTGGTAGGTATTCCAGTAGTATCTCAGGGTGTTCTGGGCTACACTCCGACACGACTTGTACCGCTTTTGGGGGTCTGACTTTTACCAACCCCCTAGGCCCGCCATGCGATACTCATAGACGAACGGACCGGACTGCACGGATATTGTCACTGACAGGCTCAGTTGGGTGTCGGGGTGAGCTTCCTCATCGACGTCCCATTTGGTCAATAGCTGGTGGCCCGTTACGTATTGGCTTATACCTCTGACGGGCTAGTGGTTAAATCCACAGCCATAGTATTGATGAGTCTTTAGAGTCCACCACACTTTCAGTTACTCAGCTTTCGGGCGAAACGCTGTAGAGGCCGTATGGAGATATGGCAAGGTCCGATCAGATACGTGCGGTATTGCACGGATCAGGATCGGACAGTTTTGTACTAGTGGCCGTATAGTTATATGGCAGGGTTTGATCTGATACGTGCGGTATTGCACGGATCAGGATCGAACGGATTTAACTAGCCGGCTTTGGCTTGAGCTGGTCTTAGTTTAGTACAGTGTAGATTTTGTCTCATTGCATTTGTATCCGGACGGAATACAGATGCGGGTGTGTATGCACAGTATTAGGGTTTTCCTGTAATTTATTACGGGACCAGTTTTCTCGAGTTGCCAGTTTGCATTCCGTTCCGGCCGGTTTTCCTTTGTTCTTTCCCGGCCGGACTTTTTCGATGGAGGGGGTTATTTGCAGTTTTGCAAATAACACTTTGTGGGGGGGTTTCTTGCAATTGTATTGATTATGATGGCTTTCATATCTTGCACCATTGACTTGCTTTTTATTGTGATTGAAAGGGTATGGGTTGAATAGTAGAACAAGCATGGTTCATGTTTGTTTGTGGTCACCTCTTGACTTCTCCTACACTCACCTCCCTTCTAGCTTCATATGGTTTTTCCTCCACCCTTCATTTCTCACTTGATGAATAAGTTTTTCATGGTTATGAGAAGAAGAAGAGAGAGCTTCATTGTTGAGAGTTTTTCTTTCTTGATCTTGTTTTCATGCTAGAAAAATGCAAGCACCACTTTTCTAATCCTTGTTTCCTCCATCATCCTCATTGGCAACAACATAACCCCAAAGAGACAAGCATCTTCTACACTACATTCTACAGCATATCTTGAGCATGTCGAGTTGCCGGCTTCATGCTCGAGTTGCCTCGGTATTGAGGCGGGAGCCCGTAAAAGACGAAGGCGATGTGGTGCCCTTTCCGGCGAGGAGGCGACGATGTGGACGGAGATCCCGCGAGGAGATCGGAGTGGAGATGAAGACCGGAGGACTTGAATCGTCGGTATATCTCTATTCCCATTCTTGTAGATAGCTTAGACTAGTTAATGGTCCGATCCGGTTAAAGTGCGCGGTGGTGCCGGTTTGCAAAGTCCGCAAAATTTAAGTTATTCACCGCTTCCGCATTCCGGCGTCGGATTGACGGCCGGGGCGCCGCCGTGCACTTACAACCGGCACTTAGATTACGAAGCATCTAGAGGCGCAACGTAACCTAAGTAAGCCGACGCCCAGAAATCTAAACCATAAAAGAAGAAGAAGTAAAGGAAAACATGAAGAAAACAAGTTTAAAAGCATCTTCCAATTTTCTCAAAAATTTCGGTAGTGTCTCCTTTGTAAAAACTAGCCCCAAACGGGTACAAACAAGTATAAATACATATAACAATAAAAAGGTATCCCCAAGCGGGAGCTAGCTCTACGCCAACAGGCGGCAACAACCACCAATGCACAATAGTATACAACACCAAAGGGCGAGGCTCAAAACTCAAAAGAAAACAAAACCACCAGATATCATAATAATACAAGCGCGACTCTAAGGTTGAAACAAATAAATGGTCCAGTAAACTATCAAGTAATACAAGTTTGGTTGATGGAGCTTTCTAGATACAAATGAAATAATAAAAAAAATACAACGGCGGTCCCAGATACAAATGAACCAACCTACCGTGCAAATCACCCGGAAAGAAATGATGTGCCAACAATCTGCTAAGGAACCCTGTACATCAACCTGTAATAAAATTTGGCACAACGGGGGTGAGTTGCCAACTCGTGAGTAGAAGACATCTACGAAAAGAAATCGAATGCACGACGCTATCCTAGGTCATAATAATATACTAATATACTACTAGTCATCAAGTAAGACAGGATAATAAGCTACGTGTAAATGCGAATACTCCGTGCTCGTGTCAGTACCTCGAGTAATAATATTGTAGGGTTTCTAGGCACACTAATGAAGTCTCACAAGGCATCAACCATGCCCGTTTCAAAATTTACGGTGCCGAGAAACCCTAGACTAGATCGTTAACTAGAATTTTAGGCGACAAAAGCAACTAGTTTACAACTAAACTAAAAGAACGGAAATACAACCTTTGTAGATCCGTTTCTCCACCTCCATAGCTCCATGATGAAGTCCTCTCCGCTGTCCAAATCGAACCATGACTCTGGCATCGGCTTCATCGGAGAAAAAGCGGGCTAGGACATCGACGACGATGCCGAAGATGATCTACGTCGAGGCATCACTAGATCAAGCTCCACCTTCACCAAGCCATGAAAACTTGTGAAGGAAACACCTTATACTACTTGGCAAGAGGTAGAGGATGAAGAAATAGGAAGTGGGTTCTGTTCATATCAGATTTTTGCATTTTCATACCGCCCAATTTTTGTCACATTGCATATCGGTAGATACTCTTGAGCCGTGTTTGCTAGTCAATTGCAGGATACAGGTTCTCGGTTCTAAAACGGTGAAATTCATGGAAAACACAACAAAATCCGGGTTCCTGCCAACCACTGAGAAAACACGGTCTCCGCTCGTCATCCGTATGTTGCCAGATACCAGTTTAGGAAGACAAAATGTCAAATCAATGTCACCTTCATGCACAAGGCTCAATGGTAGCACAAAATCCAAGAGATCTACGCGGAGCTCGAGGCAATCATGACAAAATCTTGACAAAAAGTCCACCTTTCCCTCAACAGAAATTCTGGAAAAATCGGGGATCCAAATTGAGAAAATACATATGCCACAATAATGTACACAGAAAAACAGGAAAACCCAAAAAAGGAGAAAGCCCAATTCTTCCAATGGGCCGCGGATCCGCGGCCAAAGAGGGGTCCAGGCCGCGGATCCGCGGCCATTCTGGCGCCAAACACAGAGAGTTTTTGGGGGGTATTTTGGTCATTGTACAAGTGTCTGGTGGTTGCCCTAGATTTCCATTCTCCAGCCTATAAATAGCCTAGAAGTTTGAGAAGGAAAGGGTCCAATTCTTGTATTTCTTTTTGCTAGGTTTTAGTTACATGTTCTTCTTCCTCTTCTCACCTCTTCTCCTTTAAACTCGTAAGTGAGCTTTTGAGTGAAGAGTGATGAATAAAGAAGACCATTTTATTATCATGCTTGTCTCCTTATCTTTATGCTTGTTGTAATTTTAATTCGTTAAGTAGTTGTTGTTATTTCCTTGTTGTTTATTTCTTCTCTCTTTTTCTTTATCATTCATACGACAATGATACTTACGCTTGATCCTCGCCAAGGTGAGGTCGCAAATAGTTAGTCGTATTCTTCTAGTCTCCTTCTTTCTATCTTCCTCTTTTGTTTGTTTTATTTTCCCGTATGATGAAGTGTGAGTAGTTTTATACTTGTTAGGGTAGGATAAGGGAAGTTTGAGAGAAGGAAATCTCTCTCACTCTTTCCTTGCCCAACAACTTAAATCGACTCCCGTTAATTGAACCACAATCCGCTCCTTACGGCACCCTATCCTACATGATAGCGGTGATTCCGTAGTGAGACCGGTTGTGGTTGAATTAACCGGAGGTTATGGATAAGAGCCAAGAACGGACGGACAAGCACCAAAAGGAAGACTTATGCGTTGGAAAGCCTAGCTTATACTCGCAAAGTCCTTCCTAGTCGTGCTAATCCCCGTTGTTGCCGATTACTGTAACACCGATATTAAGAGGGGCAACGAAAGATGTGGAGACTCCTAACTCAAACTAACCTAATCCTAACCCTAATAAGCTCTCATTAAATATCAACTTAACACTTAGATAATCCAACAAAATCTGAACAACCGGACTTAACTCGTCGAAAAACACATAGAAAAAGATTCCCATCTCCCTGCGGACGACCCGTACTCAACCGGCTAGCTACATGCGAAACCGTCTTGATTGCGGTATTTAAACTTAAACTTGAACACGCTCGTATCCTAACAATCAAATGGCGCCGTTGCCGGGGAGACGGTAGTTTGTTTCTTTGTGAAATTTCGGGTTAATTTGTAAGTATAACTCTAACCGAAAAACAAAAAAAATATATACTTTGTAAAAGAAACCATCTTGTTATTCTTGATTAGTTTTTGTGCAAGTGTGCAGGAAATACGAAGCTCAAGATCGACGCCAAAGACGTTGGAAATACGGAGTTCAAGTACAGTGCCAAAGACGTGGGAAGATAGACCCACATTTTCGCGGCTACACCGCGACGGATGAAAACGAAGCATCCGGTCTACTGTACAAATCTGGAACTGTTACAGTGAGCAAATCAGAATTACCCACATCCAGACAAGCAGAGGACACCCAAATTTTTCAGAGCCCTAATTCCTCGACTTAGCCGCGGATCCGCGGCCTAAGTAGGTGTTTGGCCGCGGAACCGCGGCCATTCAGTGCCTTCAGGGACCCAATTTTCTCTGTAAGTTCTCTGCCTCTCTCCACTCCTCTGAACTCCACTGAATTGTGTTTTCTGCAGCCTTCTTTGCGCAAATTCTTCTCCCCCTTCCAATAAACTGTTCTTGTGCAGGATTCTTTGCGCCGCAAATAAAAAATTTTTGCAGTTGATTTGTTACTGTTTTGCATTCTTTAATACGGATTTAAGGGGCTTGAAACCAATCCAGATTGGGTGGGGATTTCATCACCCTTCCCAGGACCCCGGAAATCACTAAAGCATATGCATTGTCCATTGTAAATTAAAAAAATATTAGACTTCAGCCCTAAGGACTTCGCGCTCATTAGGAGAAGATAAACCTTGTTTAGAACCTCGCTTAACCGTATATTGTTTACGGGGTGTCTAGGAAAGTGTTAAAGGCGCAACCGCCGAAAGAGAAAGGGTTATTTAATTAAGGAACTTCGCGAAAGCGTTGGACAACCTCCCCTTATCTCTGCACTTACCTGGCCTCGTGATCAGTGTATTTTTAAGCCCGTTTCTCGACATTGTTTAACTTCGACAATCAAGTTCAGGAGCAGGTCTAGTAGACCTAGGTTACCCTAGATCTAGGTGTGATTGCGCATATCTTGTTTGTGATTGCTTAAGCCGTATTTCCGTACATACTTCTGTAAATCTCTTTCTAAAAAAAAAAAAATCAAAAACTTTTATAAAAACTTGCCCTTTTGTCGCCTTTCTCCATTGACGTTTTCTTACCCTCACCTTCTCCGCTTTGACTATACTAAACTCGTTTAGTGTATGTCCGCTTGGACTCGAGACACTAGCGCCCGTCTAGTCCGCGTTACGTTAGTCGCGATCGACTACGCGATCGACTCCGAAGTCGATACTCCGTCCACTCCTCTTTCACCCCTTCCTTTGCCGGCCAACTCCGACGTTGACCGGAATTCTGTTCATACATCTTCACCTTCACCTTCACCTTCACCAACCTCTTCTTCCGCGATGTCGGGATTTAATCCGAACATCTCTTTGACCACCCCTGGATTGGCTCCACCTCCTACGGAGACCAATCTCCCACCACCTCCGCCTGTTGTAGCGCCGCAGCGAATTGCGCTCCAGGATCGTTTCTACCCCACCCGTTCTGCTCTTCCCACCTGCCTTTCTCTTCCTCCGGCCAATGGGGACAACTTTGAAATTAAGCCCCATTTTATCAACATGCTTCCACGTTTTCATGGGCTTGAATCTGAAGATGCCTATATCTTCATAAACAAATTTCAAAACGTCTGTGCCATGATGAAAACCACCCAGCTGTCGGACGATGCTATACGTCTACGGGTCATTCCGTTCACTCTATGCGATCTCGCTGAAATATGGCTGTATAACACCGCTTCCCACTCAATCACCAGCTGGGACGAGTTTGTTAAAGCGTTTCTGAAAAAATTCTACCCAAATCATAAGACCGCAAGAATTCGAAATGAAATCAACCAATTCTCCCAGCTTCCTTCTGAACCCTTCTGGAAGTGCTTTGACCGATACAAAGACCTTCTTGTTCAGTGTCCTCACCACGGTATAGAGAAATGGCAGCTCTGCCAAACCTTATATTAGGGACTGAACCCAGCAACGAAGCAGTTGCTGGAAACCATCTGTCAGGGCCACTTCCTATCCAAATCTGACGAGGAAGCGTGGCAGTTCTTTGACGATCTTGCGGAGCAAACGCTACAGTGGGAGAGCACTAGACCGACTTCTTCTTCTTCTACCTCCACTTCTACCGGTCAGTCTAGGGTAGGAATCCACCAACTCGATGTCTCTATTGCAATGAAAGCTGAAATGGCTGCAATAACACGGAAGCTTGAAGCGATAGAGAGCAAATTTTCTGCTCCTGCCCCCACACCTGTTCTCCCCCTTCGTACCATCTGCGCTTGTTGTTCCGATCCTTCCCACTTGACCGAAGAGTGTCCTTACAATCCACCCTCGCAAGGACAGGATCAGGTTAATGCTGCCTTCCAGCAAAGACCGAGGAATGATCCATACTCTTCCACCTATAATCCCGGTTGGAGGAACCACCCCAATTTCGCCTGGAATCAGAATCAGAATCAATTCCAGGGAAACAATTTCCAAAGGGCCCCTCCACCGCAACAACAAGCGCAGCAACAAACTCAACACCAATACCAGCAACCCTTCCAACCCCAACCTTTCCAAAACCAGACGAACAACTTTGCACCGAACAACTCTTTTCCACCAAACAATTTTGTTCCGTCAAACACTGATAAGGTTTCCTCGCTCGAGCGAAGTCTGGAGGCGTTTGTTAAACAATCGACTCAATCCACCGCCAACATCCAGTCTTCGATTCAATCTTTAGTGCAACACACTGCAGCACACGGGCAAAGCATCAAGACCATCGAGGCCCAGATTGCACAGCTGAATGCGGCCTTGAGTGAGCGAGAGAAGGGGAAGCTCCCGTCCCAGCCACTTCCAAATCCCGGCCACCCACATAATGCACATGTTGCTCTTGAACAACAAAACCATAATGTGAGTGCCGTGACCACACTGAGATCAGGGAGGGTGCTGCAAAACAACATTGGCAAACGGATCAACGATGACACCCCGGCCGCTGCTTCTTCTTCTTCTCCTCCTTCTTCTTCTTCGTCTTCTGAGCCTATTCTCCGTTCTTCACAAGGCTCTCCTTCCTCTTCTTCTCTGAACGGACCCACTTCTCACTCCACGAAGACACCTATTCTGGGATCCGTTCCAACTCCACAATCTCCTCCTCCAGCTTTAGACTCAACCAATTTTTAAAATGTTCCATTTCCAAACCGGTTGAGGTCTAACAAACAAAATCCACAAATGGAGAAGATTTTGGAGTTATTCAAGCAAGTTAACATTAACATTCCTCTTTTAGATGCTGTCCAACAAGTCCCATCTTACGCAAAAATCTTAAAGGACTTGTGCACGAAAAAGAGGAAGTCTCAGGTACCCAAGAAAGTTTTCTTGGCTAGTGCTGTGAGTGATGCCCTTACCCAATCTTTACCACAAAAACGGAAGGACCCTGGCTGTCCTACGATTTCAATTACTATTAGGGATAAGAACATCAACCGCGCACTATTAGATCTTGGTGCCAGTGTTAACTTGCTTCCGTATTCAGTATACGAGCAATTAAGCGTCGGATAGCTGAAACCCACACACTGCACTCTCCAGATGGCCGACCGATCGATCACCCACCCTAGGGGTGAGCTAGAGGATGTGTTGATAAGAGTCGGGGACTTCATATTCCCCGTTGACTTCATTGTATTAGATACACAGCCTGTAGCTAACCCCCGGAATCAAATTCCGGTGATACTCGGTCGCCCATTTCTCGCAACCTCAAATGCTGTGATAAATTGTCGCAATGGTTCGATGAACCTCTCTTTTGGAAATATGAAAATTGAACTCAACATTTTTAGGTTGGGGAATCAGCCCGCCGAACCTAATGCTCATATACTGGATGTCTGCTCGATCCAGGAGATCACCCCCGAAGAGTGTGAATTCGAGGAGTTTCTGTTTGAACACGATAATCTTGACGCCACTAGTGCGTTTCTCCTCGAACCTGCTGCTGCTTCTGCGCCCGACAACGAATACGACTGTTTCACGTTCTTGAATGATCTTAGCCGCGCACAACCCAAGTTTGAATCTTTCGACTTTCCGGATGAGTTACCTGAACCATCCAACTCGGTTGCCTACACTCGCTTTGAACCTTTGCTGGAGTCCTTTGAGTTCGAGACCTTTGCACCAGTCTTGCCTTCCATCATTTCACCTCCAACGCTCGAACTCAAGCCGTTGCCGTCTCACCTTAAGTATGCTTACTTAGGTGAGAACGAGACCCTCCCTGTCATCATTTCGGCTTCTCTAGCTCCAGAGCAAGAGAAAGCCCTTCTCGCGGTCTTGCACAGCAACAGGCAAGCTTTTGGCTGGTCCATGGCGGACATCAAGGGGATTAGTCCCCTGATCGTTGAGCATCACATTCATCTGATGGATGATGCCAAACCAGCCCGGGATCCACAAAGACGTCTTAATCCAGTCATGAAGGAGGCTGTGAAGAAGGAGATCGTCAAATGTCTGGATAGTGGTATCATTTACCCTATCTCTGATAGCCAGTGGGTTAGCCCCATTCACGTTGTCCCCAAGAAGTCGGGCATCACGGTCATAACCAACGAGGCGAATGAGTTAATCCCTACTCGCACCCAAACTGGGTGGCGAGTTTGCATTGATTACAGAAAACTCAACGCCGCAACGCGGAAAGACCACTTTCCGCTACCTTTCATTGACCAAATGCTTGAACGATTGGCCGGACATGAGTACTATTGCTTTCTAGATGGCTACTCTGGCTATAATCAAATTCCCATCGCCGAAAAAGACCAGGACAAGACCACTTTCACTTGTCCTTTCGGCACGTTTGCATATCGACGCATGCCCTTTGGGTTATGCAATGCGCCCGCTACCTTCCAGCGGTGTATGATGGGAATTTTCTCGGATATGGTGGAAGAATTTCTGGAGATTATCATGGATGACTTCTCCATCTTCGGCGATTCCTTCAACGAGTGTTTGCTGCATCTTGACGCTGTCCTTACCCGATGTAAGGACAAGAATCTCACTTTGAACTGGGAGAAATGCCACTTCATGGTGCGTGAAGGTATTGTCTTAGGACATATCATCTCGCAAAATGGCATAGAGGTTGACAAAGCAAAGATTGAGGTCATTTCCAATCTGCCTCCTCCCCGTTGCGTCAGAGATATCCGAGCCTTCCTTGGCCATGCCGGTTTCTATAGACGGTTTATCAAGGACTTTAGCAAGATTGCTAGGCCCTTGACTCTTTTGCTGGCCAAGGATACACCATTTGACTTCAACTCGAGCTGTGTGACTGCATTCGAGTCACTGAAACGCTCACTCACTTCTGCTCCCGTTCTTTCTTCACCTGACTGGACGCACCCATTCGAGATTATGTGCGATGCATCCGACTTTGCCATCGGTGCTGTCCTTGGACAGCACATCAACAAGATGCCGCACGTAATCTATTACGTAAGTCGAACCCTGAACGACGCCCAACTCAATTATACAACAACTGAGAAGGAATTCTTAGCTGTTGTATTTGCTTTAGAAAAGTTCAGGCCCTACCTCATCGGCTCTCCAGTCATTGTCTACACTGACCATTCTGCTCTGCGCCATCTTTTTGCGAAGAAAGATGCCAAATCTCGGTTAATACGTTGGATCCTCTTGCTTCAAGAGTTTGACCTTGTCATTAAGGACAAACGAGGATGTGAAAACGTAGTTGCTGACCATCTCTCACGACTTCCTTCTTCGCCTTCGCTTCCAATTCCAATTAACGACGTTTTCCCGGATGAACAACTCTTGACAGTATCTTGCGAACCCTGGTTCGCAGATATTGTGAACTATTTGGCCACGGGATTACTACCGACCGAATGGTCGAGTCAGGACAGACTTCGCTTCTTATCCCAAGTAAAACACTTTTACTGGGACGAACCCTACTTGTTCAAGTACTGTCCCGACCAGATTATTCGTCGGTGTGTCCCTGATGAGGAATTCAAGAGTGTGCTGTCATTTTGCCACGATCAAGCGTGTGGCGGGCATTTTGGGCCCAGGAAGACAGCTGAGAAGATCTTGCAATGTGGTTTCTACTGGCTACAACTTTTCAAAGACGCTCACGACTATTGCAAGACTTGCTCCCGGTGCCAACACATGGGCCGGATATCCCGGAGGAACGAGATGCCGCTCCAACCGATCTTGGTTGTGGAGATTTTCGATGTTTGGGGGATAGACTTCATGGGGCCGTTTCCCAGCTCTTTTGTGAACTTGTACATTCTTCTAGCTGTTGATTACGTCTCTAAATGGGTCGAGGCTGTGCCCAGCCGGACTAACGACAACAAGGTTAGGTTCCTTAAAGAAAACATTTTCTCACGGTTTGGGCACCCCCGAGCGATCATTAGCGACAATGGAAGTCATTTCTGCAATAAAACTTTCGAAGCCTTAATGCGGAAATACTCCATAAATCATAAGCTCTCTACGCCCTACCACCCCCAAACCTGCGGGCAGGCCGAACTTTCAAATCGGCAAATCAAGCAGATATTGGAGAAGACTATTTCCAAGAACCGTAAGGATTGGTCTCTGAAACTCACTGATGCCCTTTGGGCATTTAGAACCGCTTATAAGACCGACCTTGGCATGTCTCCCTATCGGCTTGTGTACGAAAAAGCCTGCCACCTTCCTGTCGAAATCGAGCATCGCGCATTTTGGGCAATAAAGGAGCTGAATCTGTCTCTTGATGATGCGGGCAGCCATCGGAAGCTGCAGTTGAACGAACTGAACGAGCTTAAGGATGAGGCTTACGACAACGCGGTTGTCGTTAAGAATCGAACAAAGGTGTTTCATGATAAACACCTTTTGCGCAAAACCTTCGTACCTGGTCAGCAGGTACTTCTTTACGACACCCGACTTCACTTCCATCCTGGAAAGCTCCGATCTCGCTGGAAAGGGCCGTATTTTGTGCGGAATGTGTATCCGCAGGGCGCTGTGGATTTGGAAAATCCAAAGGATGGTTCACTCTTCAAGGTAAATGGACACCGATGCAAACCGTACCTTAGCGCCGAACCAACAGAGGAGCTCCTGTTCTTACAGGAGCCGGTTTACCCTGAATGATCTTCCTCTGCCCACCTCCAAACTTCGGTTATCCAGCCAAGAACAGTGGACACTGTTCCAAATAAGTTTGGGGGTATGTACAAACCATTTTGTATATATTTGTGTATATTCTTTTTTTTTCTTTTCTTTAAAAACAAAAACAAATAAATTTTTTTTGTATCGCTAACCGACATTTTTTGACCCTTCAAATGATCTCTTCATGCAATGACAGTGAGGACACTGTCCAGTTTAAGTTTGGGGGTACGCTCGGTACGCATTTCTTACCTTCGCATTCATATGTACATTTTGCATTTGCATACTAATATCCATAAAATCCATAAAAAATTGAAAATTTTCTAAAAATATAAACACTTTTTTGTCAAGTTAGCTTGTGGAAGAACTCTGATTCAACATTCGACGGTTTTTGTTTGAAAAAATAGGAATAACTAAATCTTAGGTTTGGATTTTGAAAACCTGAAAGATAACTCTTCTTTGAAGTTAACTATAGCTGATATACGTCTTTACATTACACTACACGTGTCGTGAATTTTGGGAATTAGATGACAAGTCTTTCATGTTTAAACTTTTAAAGAGATAACTGATTTTCTAAGGATCAAATAGGTTTGTTCTGAAATAAGTAATGTCAAGAATAGTTTATGAAGTAAAGCGAATATGAAGGAATATTATTGAGGCCGTAATTGGAGCTAAGTCTGAAAAATAACCCATCGGAAACTTGATTGGAATGATTACACACCAAACCCACTAAACACGTCTTTTATCCAAAAAAATAATTAAACTGCCGGTTATATCCCGTTCGTATTAAATCATCTGATTTTCACGCCAATCTGTCTTTTGTTTTTTGGACCTAGGTAACTTGAGTAATTAAGTCCGCTGGGGTGTTTTTACACCTAATGCCCTAAAACCAACTGGTTTGGGTGCATTGGCCCAAAGCTCGCTAAGAAGCCTAGAAAGTCCAGTTTAAAACAAAGTCAAGCAAGTGTTCTCTCCGAGTTAAAATTCCTAACGGTTCTTTGTGTGAGAATAATCTTGATAAAAGACAGGCTTTTATAAAAATTTTAGCGGAGATATGAAGGTTTTATTCTATGATAAAGACTATTGCACGTTCACAGAGGTGTGTATGAAATGAAAACAAGAAAAAGGTGGAGTGAAAAATACGACTTAGCTTCCTGTTAAGGAAGATAGAAATTCTGAAGTTGAAACCTTACTGGAAAACGAAACTTGAAAAATGCTTAACTCTTTATAAAACTTATGTGATCCTTTTTAAATTGTTATCTGGGCTTTATTGTGCGACATGATGACTTTAATCGATCCTTCTGGAACTTAACGACACTATTTGCACTGCACGTAAAGACATATAAAATCTGTAGTTAAATAAGATGTGAGGTGTGAAAAATAAAGGTTCGATGGTCTAGACTTAGGATTATAGAATTGTTATTTTCTAAAACAAAACTTTAGGGTTTGAAGCTTAGTTATTTTACAAAAAACCAACTTGACCGGATTTTGTGGGTAGTATCCGCTGAAAACCCTCAGGAGACAACACTCCTCCTACTGGGGACACCTAGAGGTTTAACGGCTTGTTGCACATGCTCAGTGCAATCGCGTTCCCTGCGAAAGTGAGGTTAGGAAATTTTTTGTGAATAAATGGACTTTGCTCGGGACGAGCAAATGATAAGTTTGGGGGTATTTGTTCATATCAGATTTTTGCATTTTCATACCGCCCAATTTTTGTCACATTGCATATCGGTAGATACTCTTGAGCCGTGTTTGCTAGTCAATTGCAGGATACAGGTTCTCAGTTCTAAAACGGTGAAATTCATGGAAAACACAACAAAATCCGGGTTCCTGCCAACCACTGAGAAAACACGGTCTCCGCTCGTCATCCGTATGTTGCCAGATACCAGTTTAGGAAGACAAAATGTCAAATCAATGTCACCTTCATGCACAAGGCTCAATGGTAGCACAAAATCCAAGAGATCTACGCGGAGCTCGAGGCAATCATGACAAAATCTTGACAAAAAGTCCACCTTTCCCTCAACAGAAATTCTGGAAAAATCGGGGATCCAAATTGAGAAAATACATATGCCACAATAATGTACACAGAAAAACAGGAAAACCCAAAAAAGGAGAAAGCCCAATTCTTCCAATGGGCCGCGGATCCGCGGCCAAAGAGGGGTCCAGGCCGCGGATCCGCGGCCATTCTGGCGCCAAACACAGAGAGTTTTTGGGGGGTATTTTGGTCATTGTACAAGTGTCTGGTGGTTGCCCTAGATTTCCATTCTCCAGCCTATAAATAGCCTAGAAGTTTGAGAAGGAAAGGGTCCAATTCTTGTATTTCTTTTTGCTAGGTTTTAGTTACATGTTCTTCTTCCTCTTCTCACCTCTTCTCCATTAAACTTGTAAGTGAGCTTTTGAGTGAAGAGTGATGAATAAAGAAGACCATTTTATTATCATGCTTGTCTCCTTATCTTTATGCTTGTTGTAATTTTAATTCGTTAAGTAGTTGTTGTTATTTCCTTGTTGTTTATTTCTTCTCTCTTTTTCTTTATCATTCATACGACAATGATACTTACGCTTGATCCTCGCCAAGGTGAGGTCGCAAATAGTTAGTCGTATTCTTCTAGTCTCCTTCTTTCTATCTTCCTCTTTTGTTTGTTTTATTTTCCCGTATGATGAAGTGTGAGTAGTTTTATACTTGTTAGGGTAGGATAAGGGAAGTTTGAGAGAAGGAAATCTCTCTCACTCTTTCCTTGCCCAACAACTTAAATCGACTCCCGTTAATTGAACCACAATCCGCTCCTTACGGCACCCTATCCTACATGATAGCGGTGATTCCGTAGTGAGACCGGTTGTGGTTGAATTAACCGGAGGTTATGGATAAGAGCCAAGAACGGACGGACAAGCACCAAAAGGAAGACTTATGCGTTGGAAAGCCTAGCTTATACTCGCAAAGTCCTTCCTAGTCGTGCTAATCCCCGTTGTTGCCGATTACCGTAACACCGATATTAAGAGGGGCAACGAAAGATGTGGAGACTCCTAACTCAAATTAACCTAATCCTAACCCTAACAAGCTCTCTTTAAATATCAATTTAACACTTAGATAATCCAACAAAATCTGAACAACCGGACTTAACTCGTCGAAAAACACATAGAAAAAGATTCCCATCTCCCTGCGGACGACCCGTACTCAACCGGCTAGCTACGTGCGAAACCGTCTTGATTGCGGTATTTAAACTTAAACTTGAACACGCTCGTATCCTAACAATCAGGTTCACTTTAGAATTTGATTTCTCACTCATTTTCTCACTTTGCCATTGATGGAGGCAAGGTTTTCTTCAAGTAGAAGATGAAGAAGAAGAAGAAGATAATATGATAAGTATTAAGTAAAATGAAAATAATAATAATACTTATCATCTACCAACCATGGTCAAGTGTAGAGACTAAACTAGGGTTAGTGGGAATGGTTAGGGTTAAGCATGAGACAAAATGGTCACATTGTCAAAGCTTCATGAAGCTTCAATATACAACAAAGTTAGCCACCATTTTCTTTATGATTTTCATTTTCCAAAAATCAATAGATAAATAAATAAGTGAATAAAACAAAACCCTAACCATTATCATGTAACCATGGTTTGATCTTTACACAAAAACCCTAGCAAACATGTATCATCAAACATGATACAATCAAGTGCATAAAAGTATATCACATATACAATGTGCACATCCGAGTGAGAATATCCATTTAAAGTGAACCGATACTAGTTAATGCAAAGTAATATATCAAATATATAATTATACATTAAATCATTAAATCAACACTTGATTTAACGATCCGGTCATATCGCATATAACCGACTAGTATCCTATGTATCGGCTTATCGAATCAATACTTGATTCGATAACTAGGTTATATCGCATACAACCAATCGATACATTCATCGCGAGAATGAAATGCGGTATCACATACACGCATTATTCTCGGTCCCGCACATATCTCATATGCGCTCCTATTTCGTTTCGCTTGAGCCAGGAAACCTCTGTGTAGGACTCTAAAGACTCGTCAATACGCCGGTAGCAGATGATGATCATATCAAGCACCCACAAGCCGCAAGCGGTATGCTAAACGTAACGGCCACCTGGGTATTGGGCGATTAGAAGATCGACGAGCAAGCCCGCTCACACTCCTGTGAATCCAACCAGTAACACTTACCGTACAGTCCGGTCTCGTCGTCTGATATGTCGCATATCTCGCCTAGGGGTGGTAAACGTCAGACCCCAATAGCTCGATAAGTCATGTCGATATGAGGTCAATAACAATTCGAGAAACTACTGGTAACACTTACCAGTAAATCTTAGCAACCCTGGCCAGGGATTTCCGGTTATAGCCAATCGAACACAGCGCAACATCAACTCCCTATACCGGGAGAGACGAATCCCCTCCTATCGCTCATTGCCTCCATGTGATTCGGGACTGTACCCAAAAACCACCGTTTTGCACGCCTTCTTGGACGTGGTAAGGTGGAAATCAAAGTACAGTGGGAACCACACAAGACTCTATGACGATCTCGGGTCAACAGACTACTCTGTACCAGTGTCACCAGAGAACTGCCATCTGACGTAAGGTATAATACCATCTGGGAGTTCTCGGTGAGTCCGTCTAGTGTACCCAGTCTCTACTGAGCACCCGTATATCATCTCTGATGTCAAACACCAATGGATATGGGATCATCCATCGCCCATCTGTATGGGTCGAGAAGGTATACGCTAGTCTACACTGGTATATCGATGCCCCGTCTCGATACACCCATGACTAGGGACCTTGAAGGATGTACTTATGGACTACCATGTCCCCACTAGTATGATCTGCATCATAGTCCAGGTAGTCAAGTACACATCCTAAGGGCTTTACCAACATGTAACAGAGAGACAATCAATATACACGTTAAGGTAAAGAGCAACCAGATAGCATACTATCATGTCGAGCAAGAAAGTCCTCCCTATACATGTCCAAGCATCCACTACAATATACATCCTATGTATAGTAATGGCCTCTAGGGCATACATATAACTAACAATCTCCCACTTGCACTAGGGCCATCTGATAGCAGTGGTTGTAGTATCTCATACTCAATCATCCCATAAAAGTCTCTCTCTGGGAAAAGGCCTTTGTGAATGGATCCGCCGTGTTGTCCTCTGAGTCTACTCTCGTAACCTCGATCCCTTGGAGATCAACCATCTCCATGATCAGGTGATACTACCTTAGAATATGTCTGGATCACTGATGGGACCTGCGTTCCTCGGCATAAGCCACAACTCCATTGTCTCACAATGGTAGGAACGTAGTTCATCTCATGAACCATTATACACCCAAACAGCCTCTTTGGTAGCATCTTAAGTAGCGATGTATCCAGCTTTTATCGTCTAGTATGCCACGGTATCTAGCTTGGAACTTTTCCAACATACCATCCCTTTACTGAGGGTAAAGACAATGCCTGTGACTGACATTCAGTCGTCTTTATCACCCTGGAACCATTCCAGTGATTCTCCCCAGGATCGATTGATACCATCTCACTACAACTAGTGAGAATCCTAACATCCAATTAGATCTATCTCATGGATCCAAACTAAGGATTTAGGAGGTATCACTTTGATCCTATATGGAGAATCATTGTGATAAGCAGAGATTGACCGAGCGTAGCATAGGAAACTCCTTTCTTATCAAGAATATGTCATCCACGTACTCTACGAGGATCATCACCATACTCCCTACTACCTTTTTGTATATACAAGGTTCATCTACCATTTTGATGATGTCAAACTGTTTGACTATCTCATCAAAACAGATGTTCCAACTCCGCGATACCTGCTTTATCCTATAAAGCATCTTGTACACGTTTCCACTGCTCCCACTGTCTACGAAGCCCTCTGGCTGTGTACTTATAGACTCTCTCTTCTAAAACATCATTTAGAAAAGCAGTCATGACACCCAACCGCTAGATTTCGTAGTCATGGTATGTAGCTGTGGCAAGTAGGATCTGGATGGACTTAAGCATAGCCACTTGAAAAGGTTTCATCATTATCCACGCCTGGTCGATGACGAAAAGCTTTAACAAGTCTAGCTTTGAAAGTCTCAACTTTTCCATCTACACCAAGTAATCTTCTCAAGATTTACTTGCTCCTGACGGGGATTTAACCCTTCAGATATAGCAACCAAAGTCCATACTTTATTGGTGTACATGGATTCCATCTCAGATCACTAAGCATCCAGCCATTCTTACAGAGTCCCACTCCTGATGGCCAGCTCGAAACTAGTTGGGTCATCATCTTATGATGCAATCCTCGCTCCCACTGTCATAGAGAAACTGAAGTATCTCTCAGGTGGGTGAGGAACCCTACTAGATCGGCGGAGAGGCTGAGGTTCGTTAGAATCTACTGAATCCTTTAGTTCTTTCAAATCATCAGCAGTAGTTTGTATAGCTGGAACATTTCCAGTTCTACATAACAGACCTTGCCTCGAGCTTGTCCAGATTATGCTTTTAGACATAGCCCGGACAACCCCAAATCTTAACCAACTTAAGATATGGGCTCTTCCCTTTCCATGTCACATATGATGCGGTAGGCAACTGATTTGATTTGAACCCTATTCAATAGGTATGCAGCTTCTCAAGTGCATAACTCCCAAAAAGGAAATGGGTAACTCAGTAGTACTCATCATAGAGCACACCTTATCATATAGGGTGTGATCGCTCCGCCCCGATATACCATCGTGCTATGGTGTATACGGAGAAGTAATGCTGAGAGAGAATCTCATTCTCCTTTAGAATAATCCAGGATTTCCGTGCTCAAGTATTCTCTTCCTTGATCACATCAAAGGACATAATACTTATACCCATTTTGGTTCTCTACTTCTAACTTATATTCCGTGAATATCTCAAAAGGTTCGGACTT
This sequence comes from Agapanthus africanus, assembly GCA_030015575.1. Lineage (NCBI taxonomy): Eukaryota > Viridiplantae > Streptophyta > Magnoliopsida > Asparagales > Amaryllidaceae > Agapanthus > Agapanthus africanus. Next base: position 74,830,110 of record JASDDO010000029.1, read on the forward strand.
GTGTTTCAACAGGAACATATGTCTGAATCTTAAGAGATTATCAGAGAATATAACGAAGTACAAAGAACCAGTCCTGGCATATGCAGACAGGGGACCTTACATACATCAACATGTATCATCCCAAGAGTTCACTAACTCTTTCTCTGTTTCCAGTAAACGGAGCTATGGTCATCTTATCTCTGTGACATGACTGGCAAGTTTCACAAGATGTAAATTCAAACTGATTTAAATATGCATCTATGTGCAACTTAGCTAGTTGGGTCGCATTGATATGACCTAGTCTACAATGCCTCAAGAAGGATTCGTTCATTGCTGATCTCTTGTGTGTGTTTCGTATACTAAGAACTGCAGTTTGATTTAGAACATTAATGCTTTTAGATAACGTGCCTGAACCGATCAACTTTTGATATAGGAAATGTTCAAAACAATATCCAACAATACAAAATTATATCCTTTCTTTACTAATAAAGAGAGAGATATGATTTTGTATATCAGGTTCGGTATCTAATAACATTCGTTCAGAATCAATGTATTGGTAATACAGGGTGACAGTGACCAACAGACTTGGCTGCAACACTTGCCTCGTTTTCTGCCTCATGAAACTTATCACCCGTTCTCAGTTCTTTACCTGTCTGTAGCCCATGTAACATATTACATATGCGGGATCCTGATCCGGTATCACATACCCAGGACGTAAAGAATAGAGAAACAGTTCTGTATAAAGAATACACCCGAAGATGATGCATCAGCATGCACTCTCTTCGTTTGGGCGGCACGGGAAATCTGGTATTCCCCAATTTCCTGCTCTGTCTTATAACAATTATAAGTTGGAGCGGGACCAACGTTCCCCAGCTCAGTATAACAAGCGGGTTCGGTCAATAATCCGTATTATTATCTTGATTAAGGCGTGATATGGTCGCTACCTGGAGAGAGAGAGAGAAGAAAACACTCAGCGTGCGCTCTTGCAAGAATAGATTGGTTATTATTTTATCTAATCAGGATGGCTCCCACTGCTTTTTATCAAATCTTCCTTCAAACCCTAAAAGGAAAGACTAGCCGGTATTAATTACACACTACAAGTTCGCCAATCTTTCAGCCAGGCTATTGTCGGTACTTTGAGGGAGGTCCCCCGTGCTTTCGCACGAACCTAATTAATGTAAACCTCGTTTTCCCAGAGGCGTAACCCCGTTGACACCTTTCTAGACACCTACTTGATCGGCTAATTGTAATGTGTAAAACTCTCTCAGGAGTAACAATTACTCGCAGCGGGTATCGGGATCCAACTATCTCATAGAAGGTATGCAATCTCATTGCAAATTTCAACACTTGAAATTCCCGATAATATTTTTTGCCCCTAGCGTGCTATGACCTTGACGCATGCCAAACAACCCATAGTCCGCTAGTCAAGTTCAACCCGTACATTTCTTGATTGAATTAAACCCACCAGCACGACCCTTGACGCATGCCAAACAACGCCGTACGAATACCCTAATCCAATCGCATCGTATGCTAGCAGATAAGCACTAGTTAGCTACCGTACACTATGCCTTGACGCATGCCAAACAACCGCAGCACGAATACTAACTAGTACTTATCTGAAATGACGGAGGGCTACGACAGGTTTTTCTGAAAACCTATTGCGTAATGAACTTGATATCGTTGTAGAATCAAATGATTTTATAATGGAGTGTTTTTGAAGCTTTTCCAGTTTTGCTAAAGGAGTCACTCCCGGTGAAGGGATCGTCGGTCCTTTCCTCGTCGAATGAGGTGCGGGATATATCATATATATCACTGTGCAAAGCAAAAACTCTTAAAAGCAATCAAAATACAAACCGAGTGTGTAGCATCTGCCAGTTATTGCTAAAGGAGTCACTCCCGGTGAAGGGATCTCGGTCCTTTCCTCATCGAATAAGGTGCAGGATATATCACATATACCTCTGTGCAAAGCAAGAACTGTAGCTACCTGTTTTATTTTGAAATTCGATTCTACAACATCTTAGGTTTCTTTTCTTTCATTAATCACATTAATGAAGTCCCATCATTTAAGTACCTAAACATCACAGATAAATACGACGTACACTTATGCCATCCGCATTCGCCTCGATGTCCCCTCGTGCACCGTTAGGTTAGGTAACTAACGACAGAGCGGGGCAAGGCTAGCGCGGGTGTAAAACATAAGTAGCGCCTATATAATATATCATATATACTATATGCAGTATCCATCACAGAACATATCACATGATCACATCACAGATATCGCAGCAGAAGAAACATATGAAATATTGGATATACTAGGACGTCCGTGTTTTCAATACGAGCCAGTATAAAACACGGATTCCACGGTCGCGATGAATAGCCAAACGCACACCCCTAGACCCCTACGAGAGCGGCAAGCAACCCTACCAATTCTAGATTTAGGAGACCCGGGCTCGACTCCTCGAGTTGGTCTCCCACTGGACTCCAGAACCCGGTTACTTGTGCTCCCCTCCTTGGGTCTATCCTAGTGCTGAAAAGTAAATAATATACAAAAGGTGACATCTTCCGCAACCTGGAAGTGCCCCAATAAAAGAATATTACATACAAGTTTTTACATGAATGAAAATGAAAAACACTCATCTCACATAAAAAAACCCCGGCTATTCAAACACGACGATCCAATATAACATATCCAGCAACACATAACATCATATGTCATCAACGTAAGTAAATATGCGCATCCCAATTGTCGTTGACATATAGCAACGAAACCGGCGATATCACATATTACACTTACGGTCACAGAAAAGAAAGTGTAAAACTACAACAGTTGGAATCCGCAACCACCTCAGACATCGCATGCCTGACCAAATGAATTCTTTAGACATCGCATGCCTAACAATTATAAACCCCGCATTTTAGTCTCAAAATCGAAAACTCTTTTCAATATCAAGTCGGGCAATTCAACAAGATTCCCGACATCCTGATCGAATGCTCGTCGCAAACTTCAATAGACGGCCGCACCCCCGATGCCGTCGACGAAGTGCACCAAGGCGGAACACCGCTACCGCAAGCACCCGAACGGATGCTTTCGGCAACGGGGTTCTCCTACAGTCACTTGGTCGGGATTAAGGGATGTAGCTGTCTAATAAGTTTACCCGGCGAGTATCCGCGTACGCTACTTGATTGCGATGGACTTTTGATCACATCAAAATTCCGTGGCAACCGATCAAGTGAGACTAAAGTGCTTGATTTATAACATTCATTCAGTTATCTCATAACTACTTGTGAATTCCAATTATTGTATCACATTCCAGATAAATAGAAAATGTTAAACTTTCCGATCGAACATTCAAACACCCAAGTTTTCCGAAACAGATCAACACATGAAATAAGTTTAAAAACATTCACTTCGTGCCTCAGTACCAACGGTCCAGCCGTAGAAGGGTCAAGCCAACGCCTCACATGTGGCACGCCGTACTGCCCCAAACCCTAAGGTTCAAAGGGCAGTTCAAGACGGTCACATAATCGAGTTAAGGTTTGTTGTCTTCTAGAGGGACCATCGCTTTACCTGCACTACTTAGAACGTCTTTAAACCATGGAAAAAATCCAACACTTGGAAATTTCCCGGCAGGGGAAAAAGTGGGTATTTATATCCGGTCGAACTTTTTAACAGTTTCAAAAATATCCGGAAAAACATAAACGAAGTTAAATTATCCGATCAATTTAACGAATCCCCAATAAAACCCTAGAAAACTCAACACTTGAGTGGAATTAAAATATTCACATAAAAAATTGCCAAGAAAGGACCTAAGAAAAAATATATGAAATTTGAGGGACTAAGTCCAAATTTTAGCCGCGGAAGCGCCGCCAAACACCTGGTTTGGCCGCGGTTCCACGGTCGAATTATGGAATTAGAGGCCCAAACTTCACAGTAATTCTTAGTTTTTCCTGCTCTATTTTCTGAGAATTTTTAATTCACAAAAATCCCTGTTTTTGAAAATTGTACAGAGAGCATAGAAAATTTGGGGTTTCGGGTTTGATCGGGTTTCTAACATCGTCTACGCATCGCCTAAGGCTCTAGTTAGGCTCTGATACCACTGTAGGGTTCCTAGGCACACTAATGAAGTCTCACAAGGCATCAACCATGCCCGTTTCAAAATTTACGGTGCCGAGAAACCGTAGACTAGATCGTTAACTAGAATTTTAGGCGACAAAAGCAACTAGTTAGCAACTAAACTAAAAGAACGGAAATACAACCTTTGTAGATCTGTTTCTCCACCTCCATAGCTCCATGATGAAGTCCTCTCCGCTGTCCAAATCGAACCATGACTCTGGCATCGGCTTCATCGGAGAAAAAGCGGGCTAGGTCATCGACGACGATGCCGAAGATGATCTACGTCGAGGCATCACTAGATCAAGCTCCACCTTCACCAAGCCATGAAAACTTATGAAGGAAACACCCTATACTACTTGGCAAGAGGTAGAGGATGAAGAAATAGGAAGTGGGTTCACTTTAGAATTTGATTTCTCACTCATTTTCTCACTTTGCCATTGATAGAGGCAAGGTTTTCTTCAAGTAGAAGATGAAGAAGAAGAAGAAGATAATATGATAAGTATTAAGTAAAATGAAAATAATAATAATACTTATCATCTACCAACCATGGTCAAGTGTAGAGACTAAACTAGGGTTAGTGGGAATGGTTAGGGTTAAGCATGAGACAAAATGGTCACATAGTCAAAGCTTCATGATGCTTCAATATACAACAAAGTTAGCCACCATTTTCTTTATGCTTTTCATTTTCCAAAAATCAATAGATAAATAAATAAGTGAATAAAACAAAACCCTAACCATTATCATGTAACCATGGTTTGATCTTTACACAAAAACCCTAGCAAACATGTATCATCAAACATGATACAATCAAGTGCACAAAAGTATATCACATATACAATGTGCACATCCGAGTGAGAATATCCATTTAAAGTGAACCGATACTAGTTAATGCAAATTAATATATGAAATATATAATTATACATTAAATCATTAAATCAACACTTGATTTAACGATCCGGTCATATCGCATATAACCGACTAGTATCCTATGTATCGGCTTATCGAATCAATACTTAATTCGATAACTAGGTTATATCGCATACAACCAATCGATACATTCATCGCGAGAATGAAATACGGTATCACATACACGCATTATTCTCGGTCCCGCACATATCTCATATGCGCTCCTATTTCGTTTCGCTTGAGCCAGGAAACCTCTGTGTAGGACTCTAAAGACTCGTCAATACGCTGGTAGCAGATGATGATCATATCAAGCACCCACAATCCGCAAGCGGTCTGCTAAACGTAACGGCCACCTTGGTATTGAGCGATCAGAAGATCGACGAGCAAGCCCGCTCACACTCCTGTGAATCCAACCAGTAACACTTACCGTACAGTCCGGTCTCGTCGTCTGATATGTCGCATATCTCGCCTAGGGGTGGTAAACGTCAGACCCCAATAGCTCGATAAGTCGTGTCGATATGAGCTCTATAACAATTCGAGAAACTACTGCTAACACTTACCAGTAAATCTCAGCAACCCTGGCCAGGGATTTCCGGTTATAGCCAATCGAACACAGCGCAACATCAACTCCCTATACCGGGAGAGACGAATCCCCTCCTATCGCTCATTGCCTCCATGTGATTCGGGACTGTACCCAAAAACCACCGTTTTGCATGCCCTCTTGGACGTGGTAAGGTGGAAATCAAAGCACGGTGGGAACCACACAAGAATCTATGACGATCTCGGGTCAACAGACTACTCTGTACCAGTGTCACCAGAGAACTGCCATCTGACGTAAGGTATAATACCATTTGGGAGTTCTCGGCGAGTCCGTCCAGTGTACCCAGTCTCTACTGAGCACCCGTATATCATCTCTGATGTCAAACACCAATGGATATGGGATCATCCATCGCCCATCTGTATGGGTCGAGAAGGTATACGCTAGTCTACACTGGTATATCGATGCCCCGTCTCGATACACCCACGACTAGGGACCTTGAAGGATGTACTTATGGACTACCATGTCCCCACTAGTATGATCTGTATCATAGTCCAGGTAGTCAAGTACACATCCTAAGGCTTTACCAACATGTAACAGAGAGACAATCAATATACACGTTAAGGTAAAGAGCAACCAGATAGCATACTATCATGTCGAGCAAGAAAGTCCTCCCTATATATGTCCAAGCATCCACTACAATATACATCCTATGTATAGTAATGGCCTCTAGGGCATACATATAACTAACTAATATGTCATGTGAATGAATATGCATGCAATATGAATGTAAAACAATCAATCCTGAAATCTAGATGTATCTGTATAAAGAAGATCTTTTGCTTTTATCATGGTAAAGTGTGTATAGAAATCTGAAACATCAACGTTGAAATCCATGGAAATCCGTGTCAAGCATCGACACAAAACATGTAAATCTCAAGTCTCAATACCTCATAATCTCAATATCTCATAGTCTCAATACCTCGGGCTCCGTCAGTCCGGATCGGCCCATATCATCAAATCTCACGACAACGGTCGGTATCCTCCGGATATCCGCCGCGCCAGACATCACCGGTAGGTAGTCCTCCCCTGCCAGGCTCATCATCTACAACTCGATCTTCTTGCCCCGGGTACCATACCGGGCCCACCATGTACCCGAGACGGTTCATCCACTCTTCGAATCGGGTCTCGAAATCCATCAGAAAACATGAAATCTCATGGTGGACGACACATACATCACGAGAAAACCGCATCTTATGTTTTAAAAAGAGAGGAGGAGAGAGAGAGAAGTTTTTATATATTCTTGCTGTTTTCCCCAAAAATCCAAAAATCTCATAGAAATCCAAAATCCTAAAATCATGAGTAAGTATATGATAAATGTCGGCATATGCCCATAATACTGCATGATAACATGGAAAATGCGAATGCATGAAACGTCTAAGTAATAAATACCATGTCTATACTAACATCCGAGAGTAATCACAATATTATATCGATCTAGCTGTTAGCTGATTGTATCAATAAAAGATAATAAGATCTAAAGTGTACGTGACATAGCAATTACCAATGATGATGTGTGTAAGCCGGCAAATAAGTGTGCGTGGAATATGCGCATCATCGGTAATGGTGCTGGTGTCCTAACAGACAGAGTTTTATACTGATTATAGAAACATATGTATGAACATGCAACATTGTGATTACGGTATGAATGTAAAGACGGATGTGTAATAACCACTCATCTGTGATATACAAGTATAACTACAACTATAAGACTCGAGCCTAAACTAGTGTCCATCTAACCTCCTAAGGAACTAAACCTAAGAAACTAGTCGATAAGAATTGAGAGTGCGCCTAAAGTCTGAGTCCATATCTCTAATAGTCGGCGATCCAGCCTCAATAGCGTCATGCACATAGTACGACTTCCTCGAATCAAGAGTGCGGATCAATCATCACATCTATGCCTCGTACGGTAGAATCCATCGTACGGTATCCCAATATCGGGGTACGGGTCAAGTATCACCTACGTGTCTCATCTTTCGTATAATATCATCAACAACACATGTCATAATCAAGGTACCATACTGTAATCGCATACATCAATCATATATCATTGTCCACATAAATGTACATCGTTACATTATCCTCAGAAATAACATGTATATGTATCATATTGTGATTAAGTCACACTTAAATCATATCGTAATCATGTCACACCTATATGATATCGTGATCAAGTTACACATATTTATCATATCAAAATCAAGTCACACCCATATGATGTCGTAATCTGGTCACACATATATCATATCAGAATTTTAGGCACAGGTTACAGTCCGGGTTCTATTTAGAGTCCTATATACTTCAATATCATAACCATCCTTTATTATTGTTCATGTATACAAATCCATTATCTCATTTTCTAATGATCCGCTAATATCATAACACGACTGTATAGCCAAGAATCACGGCATCAGCCCAGTTATTTTGTTTCATCCCCGTGTATCATACCATATCCTTGCATCACATGTACGTATTGTGTAAATATATATATACCTTCACCTAGTCCTATATATATATATATATATATATATATATATATATATACATACACGTATACACCACGTCGGGTCTCAGTGTGTGCGTGCGTATGTATCTACCTGAAACCTACGAATCTCTTCCAAGGTATTCATCCTCTGGTATGCTCTTTCTAATCAGTCTAGTCCAACTTAGGGTCCTACTCATCAAGAATCTAAGGTCATGTCTGGCTTCCTAATGACAATAAGTACTATCCCTATTCTACGTTTGCGGGGGTGCTAAACGCCATCCACCCGACTTCCCCCCGTAGATATACATCTACTCACCTGGTCCTTGTCTGCCGAAGACGGTGTCGCCATCCTCTTCTTCATCGCCCGCAGTCCACGTGAGGGGTACCTATACGCAAACATATATAGTATCGTAAACTGAATCATGGACAAAAGTCAAAACGACGCACGGAACGCGCATAGGTTAAAACCTATGTCCCGTTCACGCAAAAGAACCAAATATAGCTCGATATCGGCGTACAAACTCCGATGGATCGAGATAAACATCAAAAAAAAACTCATAGTTTTAAAACTCATTACTGATAATATAAAACATGATTTAATTCATCGAAACCCTAAAAATCGATCAAACCGTCCGATTTCGTAAAACCCGAAAATGCCAATTTACCGTTTTACTTCAAAACTTAAGGTTTAAATGAAACTAATGGTCATATTATTTATTAAATAACCTAACTAGATTATTGAAACCATTACCTTATTTTTCTCACACTAATTTGTATTAAAACAAAATTCCTAGTTTGCAACTTTTATCAATTTTCAACATCTTACAAGCAAAATTCCACAATTCCACAACAAAACTTGATTTTGCATGAATTAATGTATTAAACTACAATTCATGATGATAATGATATAATGAAACCATAAATTATATTTTAAATCTCATTTATTTAAGAATTTCCAAAAACTAGTTAGCAAAAATAGCATTTTTATTAGTATTTTTCAATTATCAAAAGAAACTAGTGACCAAACTAAGTTTTTCATTCCTTAAACATGTCAATATCCTCATTAAAACAACAATCTAATGTTACAAACATTAATTGGAATTTATCTCACCAATATAGATAATATATAGAAATCTAGTTTGCAAAAAATGGTTTAATTTAAACAATTTTGGATAACATTTTATAATATATCACCCATGCATGATTTTCCATTTCTAAAAGTGTTAAACTAGCTATTATAACCCTAATGAATTAATAAAACCACAACTTGATTTTACAAACCCTAACTTGAATTTTAAAACTTGTAAATATAATTAATTTATTAAATCTAATTATGCTTAAATGAAACATCTAATAACAATAAATCAAAAGAAAAAAAGTTATACCTCCACAACATGAAATCCAAACATGAAAATAAGCCTCCAAAATGAATGCTTTCCATCTCCAAAATCCATGTAAAGACGAGCAAAGAATAGAGGGTAGGAATTAATTAGGATTTTGTGGATTTTTATTTGGATTTTTGTAGGATTTTTGATGATTTTTGGAGTTAATTTAAATTTGGAAGATGAGGGGGCTGCCATGGGGGTTGAGGCCGGCCACACCATGGAGGTGGGAGAGGAGAGTGATAAAAGTGAAGAAAAGTGTAGAAACTTCACCCAAAATATCAACTTCTTTATGTCTTTTCAACAATTCATTTAATTTTTATCATTTCTTTTCTAAAACACCTAAAGAAAATTCTAGAAACATCGAAAAATTTGTAAATAAATTTTGCATGATACACACTAGATTCTAATATGCAATGATTCATTTTTGCAAATTAAACCCCTTCAAATTTGAAATTTACATTAATCTAGTGTATAAATAAAACTTATGTTAATATTTAAAATAATTAATTTAGGAAAAATATTTAATTAAACTAAAAATTTATAAGTGACTAAATAAACACCATTTACTAGTAATAACATAATTAAAATAGGTGTTTTTAAATTTATGGTGAAAATTAATTACGGTTTAGTTTTACGAAAAATACGTTTTAATTTACCGAAAATCATAAAATTCACTTAAACGATTTTATTTATTTAATTATTTTTAAGACGTTACAATTAGTATCATGGTTGATGATACATCAAAGATGGCAATATAAGAAATACATGGAAAGTAAATATATTTGTATATATTAGAATGAGAAAAAGAAAATTGATTATTCATCATTGTTGACTTTTCTTTACTTGACCAAAATTAAACTATGGTTTGATTTTCCTTTGTTATTTTTCTCATTCTAAAATATCTAGATATTTTGTTAACCATGGTTTGAGTTTAGATATTTATGCTTGATATTTATCTCTCTCTCATTATCTTTATCATTATCTTTTTCATCCAAAAGAAAAGATAAGCCATCTTCATCTTCCTCTCTCTAGCTCTCTCTTGAGTTTGAAAAATTGAGTGAGGTTAAAAGAAAGAAAGGGTTTTTATATGAGAACATAACCATATCATCACACTACACTTCTTTAGCCCCTTGGTGTAATTTGTTTGCTTCAACTTCTTTGTGATCTATTGGAGCAAGGAGTTTTGAGCAAAGGAACTCCGGGTGGATCGTCGTGGACGTGGAGGAGGTTCAGGCTAGCTCGTTCAAACCCTAGGAGGTCTACAATGGTTGTAGTCTCTCCACTTAGTCATAAATTAACTTTAGTATGTGATACTATAAGTTTTACCCTATATTTCTAGTTCGATTCCTAGTTAAGTTTGCTTAGCACCTCTTAAAATCAAAGTTGCGGCATGTGTGATGCTTCCAAATCCTATATGAGGTGATAAGGAAACCCTACACCACGACACCTGACACCACCATCTGGCTGCAAATTGCGGCCAGAACGAATAAAATTGCGGCCTAAAAGTGGGCTGGGGGTCTCGTGTTCTGTGTGTGTGATCTAGGTCTAGTTAGCATGCTCCAGTAAACTCAAATTTTACCTGAAGCTCCCGGGTCAAAAGCAGATCTCAAAATGGCTAAAAATCTAAATTAAAACACTAAATAACACTAATTTGAAACAATATGGTATTTTAATGAAATCAGGTGCAGAAACTTGGTTTAGTTGGCCTTAATAACACTTAGTTAAGCTACTTTAGCCATAAAAATCCTAACTTGGCCTAAACTCCACTGAAATCACAAAACTAGCACTAAAACCACATTAATTACTAAATTAAGCTAAATAACTACATGTTTAGCAAAATGTAAGTTGAGTTTAACATTATACCTCAAGTGAGTCCTAGGATGCAAGAAGAAGAAGAAGAAGAAGAAGAAGAGAAGGGGGCGGGGTGTGTGCTGCTGCTGCAGCTGCTGTTGCTGTTGCTGTTGCTTGATGCTGCCGCTGCTTGCTACTGCTACTGCTGTGTGTGTGTGTGAAAGAATGAGAGGGAGAGAGATGTGATGAGTGAAAGAAATGAGAGTGAGGGAATGAGTGGGAGTGTGAGGGTGTTAGAGAGTGAGGGTTTGGAAATGAGGGTGAGGTTAGTGGAGCCATGCCTCATGCCATCATTCCCTCTCTCTCTCCTCACTCAAGTCAACCCCCAAAACACCACTAATTATATTTTTAAAAAATCACTAATATACTTAATTAACTTCATAATAACCTAATGAAATGTTTATGTTTACCATTGCTACCTAAACATGGTTTAACCCCAAACTTTGTCCTAGTTAACATGCACATGTGTGTGCAGTCCAAATTAGATTCAAATAAAATTTTCAAAAATTCTGATAAAATATTTGAAAACCGTTTTGGTAAACTTTTTACTTAAAACCCCACATTAAAGCATAACTAACCACTAATCACATTCTATGGTGTTACAATCTTCCCCTTAAAGAAATTCATCCCCGAATTTAAAAATATAGCTACGCGTACCTTCAAAGAGATGAGAGAATTTCTTCCGCATCTCGGCCTCGGCCTCCCAAGTGATCTCTTCACCATTCAGGCTGCGCCAAAGTACCTTCACAGATGGAATGACCTTTGATCGAAGTTTCTTCACCTGCCGATCCAATATCACTACTGGCTGCTCGGTGAACGAAAGATCGCGCTCAAGCTGAACGGTCTGATGCTGAATCATGTGAGAAGGGTCATGAAGATATATGCGAAGCATCGACACGTGGAATACGGGGTGAACATCCGGAAAGCTGGGTGGAAGAGCCAAACGAGATGCAACTGCGCCGACACGCTCGAGGATCTCGAAGGGACCCACAAATCAGGGACTAAGCTTTCCTTTTCGCCCAAATCTCATCACGCCCTTCATCGGAGAGACCCTCAGAAAAACGTGATCGCCATCTGCGAACTCTAGTCTGCGACGGTGTCTGTCCGCATACGATTTCCACCTGCTCTGAGCCGCTCTCATCCGATCTCGAATCAATTGTACTTTCTCGGTCGTCTCCTGCACGATCCGCGGCCCTAAAATACTACTCTCGCTGAGCTCTGTCCAACAGACGGGCGATCTACATCTCCTCCCATACAAGGCCTCGAAAGGTGCCATCTGAATAGTATCTTGGAAGCTATTGTTGTAGGAGAACTCCACTAAGGGTAAATGATGATCCCAGCTACCACTGAAGTCTAAAACGCACGCTCGGAGAATGTCCTCGAGAGTCTAAATAGTCCGCTCTAACTGGCCGTCGGTTTGCGGATGAAATGCTGTGCTGAAACTCAAACGGGTGCCCAACGCCTCCTGAAGTCTCTGCCATAGTCGGCTGGTAAACTTGGTGCCTCGGTCTGACACGATACAAGTCGGTACGCCATGCAACCGTACGATCTCGTCGATATAAATCTGGGCATACTGAGCAAATCCAAAAGTGGTCTTCACTGGCAGAAAGTGAGCCGCTTTCGTCAATCGATCCATGATCCAAATAGAGTCGTACCCTCGACTGGTCCTGGGTAGACCCACAACAAAGTCCATCGAAATCTGCTCCCATTTCCACTGCGGAATGGGCAAAGGCTGCGACTCTCCAGTGGGCCTCTGGTGCTTGGCCTTGACTTGCTGACAAGTCAGGCATCCCGACACGAAGTCTGTGACGTCCCTCCTCATTCCGTCCCACCAATAAACATCTCTCAGATCACGATACATCTTGGTAGAACCTGGATGAACGCTATAAATTGATCTATGTGCCTTCTCAAGAATCTCACACAACAGTCCCTCAGAATCTGGTACGCATAATCGAGTCCCAAATCGCAGTACCCCCTGATCATCGATCATGAACTCGGAACCTCTGCTTTACCTAATCTACTCCATGACCTCTAAAATACGGTCATCACTGGGCTGTGCCTCGCGAATACGGTCAAGAAACTGCGGACGTACACGAATATGCGCAAGTTGTCCCCCGGTCGGAGTGAACTCGAACTCAACTCGATGTTAGTTGTATGTATGCCCTAGAGGCCAGTATTGTACAGATGATGTATATTATATTGGATGCTTGGATATATATAGAGAGGAATTTCTTGCTCGATATAATAGTATGCTATCTTGTTGCTCTTTATCTTAACATGTATACTTGTCTCTTTATACTGTCTGATGGCTACATGTTGATAAAGCCCTTAGGATGTGTACTTGACTACCTGGACTATGATGCGGATCATACTAGTAGGGACATGGTATTACATAAGTACATCCTTCAAGGTCCTTAGTCGAGGATGTATCGAGACAGGGCATCGATATACCAGAGTAGACTAGCGTATACGCTTCTCGACCCATGAGATGGGCGATGGATGATCCCATATCCATTGGTGTTTGACATCAGAGATGGTATGCGGGTGATCAGTGGAGACTGGGTACACTGGACGGACTCGCCGAGAACTCCCAGATGGTATTATACCTTACGTCAGATGGCAGTTCTCTGGTGACACTTGTGCAGGTTAGTCTGTAGACCCGAGATCGTCATAGAGTCTTGTGTGATTCCCACTGTGCTTTGATTTCCACCTTACCACGTCCATGAGGGCATGCAAAACGGTGGTTTTTGGATACAGTCCCGAGTCACATGGAGGCAATGAGCGATAGGAGGGGTTTCGTCTCTCCCGGTATTGGGGGTTGATGTTGCGCTGTGTTCGATTGGCCGTAACAGGGAAGTCCCTGGCCAGGGCTGATATAGAGATTTACTGGTAAGTGTTACCAGTAGTTTCTCGACCCGTTATGAGCCTCACATCGGCACGACTTATCGGTTATTGGGGTCTGACGTTTACCACCCCTAGACTTGATTTGCGACATATCAGACGAGGAGACCGGACTGTACGGGAAGTGTTACCGGCAGGCTTTTACAGGAGTTGGAGCGGGCTTGCTTGCTGATCTTCTGATCGCTCAATACCCGGGTGGCCGTTACGTCCAGCTAGTACCGCTGATGGCTTGTGGGTGCTTGGTGTGATCATCACCTACGGCCGGCGTATTGACGAGTCTTTAGAGTCCTACACAGAGGTTTTACTGGCTCAGGCAAAACGAAATTGGAGCGCATATGTGATATGTGCGAGACCGAGAATAAATGCGTGTATGTGATACCGTATTCTATTCTTGCTACTTTTTGTATCGGTCGGTTATATATGATATAGCCGGGTTATCGAATCGAGTGTTGATTCGATAAGTCGATACAATGGATGTTAGCCGGTTATATGAGATATGACCGGATTATTAAGTCAAGTGTTGATTTAATAATTAGGTGTATAATTGTATATTAGATATACTAATTTACACTTGCTAACACTTGTTCACTTTAGGGTTTTTCTCACATATGAACACTTGTATATATATATGTGTGTGTGTGTGTGTGTGATATATATATTAAAGTGTTTTCTTTTGTATTATGTTTGATGATACACTAAACATGGGTGTGTAAGACATACACCATACTATATTAGATGGTGGTTAATATTTATTTAAAGTAATTACAAATTAGTGAAGCTTATGTCATAAGTATGAAGCTTGTAGAAGCTTTTGGATACTTTGACAAAGTCCACTTAATTTGTTTTACTTTAGATTTTTATTAACCTAACCATCTTGACTTAGCCATGGTTATGTCCCACCATGAGTTAGTATATGATACTCACTCACCAAGGTTAGATTACTCACTTGATCATTAACCTTTCCTCTTTCTTTTGTTCATCTTCTTCATTGTGAAAGGAGAAAGAAAACTAGGGTTTGATCCAAAGTGAGAAAGAGTGTGAGAAACAAAATTCTAAAGAGAACCCACTTCATATTTCTCCATCCTCTACTAGACTAGCACTTTTGTTTAGGGTGTTTACTTCACTATTTCTCTAGTTAGTGAAGTAGGAGCTTGAGTCGGAATTCCCTCGACGTAGATCATCTTCGGCCTCGAAGATTTCAAGCAAGGTTGCATCCTTCGCGTCGTGAAGCCATGCAAGAGTCCAGGAGAAGCTTGATCGCAGCGAAGGGACTTCATCAAGGAGCTTTAGTAGTGAAGGACCGATCTACAAAGGTTGTATTTCGTATTCCCTTTAGAGTAAAGCTGTTTACTTGCTAATTGTTTCGCCTAAACTCTAGTATATGATCTTGCTTAGTGTTATTCGGCACATAAAATTTTAATTTTGGCATGGTCGATGCCTTGTAGAACCTTGTTAGTGTGCCTAGTAACCCTACAGTGGTATCAGAGCCTAGCTAGAGCATTAGGCGATGTGTTAATGAAGTTAAAACCCCGATCGAACCCGAAGACGTCAATTTAAACCCCTCTCTATACATTTTTTAAAAACTGGGTTTTTTCAGAATTAAAAATACCTAAAAAATTCAGCAGGTGAATATAAGAATTGTTGTGAAAAACGAGAACACAATACGTCTAAACCGCCGCGGAACCGCGGCCGTACCGCGCTTGGGCCGCGGATCCGCGGTAGTACAGGGGATATTGGTACTCATTTTTACACAGTAATTCCTAGTTCTGTTATTTGTATTTAATGGGTATTTTTATTATGACTCAAGGGTTGAGTATTCAGGGGTCTATTTTGTAATCGTCGATTCGATTGGAGTATTTAATTTTGTTTTGTTTTTTCCGGATAATTTAGTAAGTATTAAAATGTTCGAACGGATATCATTAACTCAATTTTTCCCGGCGCGAAAAACATTCAAGTGTTGAATTTTTCTCGGGTTTAAATCTTTCGAAAAAATGTTCATGTGACGCGATGGACCCTCTAGAAGACAACAAACCTTAACTCGATTATGTGACCGTCTTGAACTGCCCTTTGAACCTTGCGGTTTGGGGCAGTACGGCGTGCCACATGTGAGGCATTGGCTTGACCCTTCTACGGCTGGACCGTTGCTACTGTGACGTATTCTGGAATTTTTGAGCCCCGCTCAAGTGTTGAGCTATTTAGGAAATCTTGGGTATTTGATTATTCGATCGAAAATTTTAATACTGTCTATTTATCTGGAATGTGATACAATATGTGGAATTCACACGGTTAGGCATGAAATGCGAAATATATGATATTTCGGATTTACGATGTCTAAAGAGATTGTGGATTCCAAATATTGTAGTTTTACACTTTCTTTTCTGCGACCGTAAGTGTAATATGTGATATCGCCGGTTTCGTTGTTATATGTCAACGACAATTGGGATGCGCATATTTACTTACGTTGATGACATGTGATGTTATGTGTTGTTGGATATGTTATATTGGATCGTCGCGTTCTGAATAGCCGGGGTTTTTTATGTGAGATGAGATTTTTTATTTTCATTCATGTAAAATTTAAATGTATGTAATATTCTTTTATTGGGGCACTTCCGGGTCGAGGTTGATGTCACCATTTGTATATTATTTACTTTTCCGCACTAGGATAGACCCAAGGAGGGGAGCACAAGTAACCGGGTTCTAGGGTCCAGTGGGAGACCAGCTCGAGGAGTCGAGTCCGGGTCTCCTAACCCTAGAATTGGAAGGGTTGCTTGCCGCTCTCGTAGGGGTCTAGGGGTATGGGTTTGGCTATTCATCGCGATCGTGGAATCCATGTTTTATAGAGGCTCAAAATAAAACACGGACGTCCTAGTATATCCAATGTTTCATATGTTTCTTCTGCTGCGATATCTGTGATGTGATCATTTGATGTTCTGTGATAAATACTGTATATAGTATATATGATATATTATATAGGCGTTACTTATGTTTTACAACCGCGCTAGCCCTGCCCTGCTCTGCCGTTAGTTACCTAACCTAACGGTGCACGAGGGGACATCGAGGCGAATGCGGATGGCATAAGTGTACGTCGTATTTATCTGTGATGTTTAGTTGACTTATATGATGGGACTTCATTAATGTGATTAATGAAAGAAAAGAAACCTAAAAGATGTTGTAGATTCTAAACTTTATAAAAAGGGTAGCTACAGTTTTGCTTTGCATAGCGGTATATATGATATACCCTGCACCTTATTCGATGAGGAAAGAGCCGAGATCCCTTCACCGGGAGTGACCTCTTTAGCGAAACTGGCAGATGCTACAAAACTCAGTTTGTCTTTTGATTGCTTTTAGAGTTTTGCTTTGCACAGCGATATATATGATATGTCCTGCACCTTATTCGATGAGGAAAGAGCCGAGATCCCTTCACCGGGAGTGACCTCTTTAGCAAAACTAATGAGAGCCTCAAAAACACTCCATTTCAAAATTTCACATGATTCTACGACGATATCAAGTTCATTACGCTCATGGTTTTCTGAAAAACCTGCGTAGCCCTCCATCATTTCAGATAAAGACTAGTTAGTATTCGTGCTACGTTTGTTGACTATGTTAAGGCGTAGTGTGCAGTAGCTAATTAGTACTTATCTGCTAAAACATGAGATGCGATTGGATTAGGGTAGTTGTACGACTTTGTTGACTATGTTAAGGGTCGTGCAGGTGGGTTTAATTCAATCGGGAAATGACAGGTTGAACTTGACTACCAATTATGATTTGTTGACTATGTTAAGGTCATAAATTGCTAGGGGCAAAATATTATCGGGAATTTCAAGTGTTGAGATTTGCAATGAGATTGCATACCTTCAATGAGATAGTTGGATCCCGATACCCACTGCGAGTAATTGCTACTCCTGGGAGAGTTTTACACAGGACAATTAGCCAATCAAGTAGGTGTCTAGAAAGGTGTCAACGGGGTTACGCCTATGGGAAACGAGGTTTACTATAATTAGGTCCGTGCGAAAGCACGGGGAACCTCCCTCAAAGTACCGACACTGGCCTGGCTGAAAGATTGGCGAAGTTGTAGGGTGTAATTAATCCCGGCTAGTCTTTCCTTTTAGGGTTTGAAGGAAAATTTGATAAAAAACAGTGGGAGCCATCCTGATTAGATAAGATAATAATCAATCTGATCTTGCAAGAGCATACGCTAAAGTGTTTTCTTCTCTCTCTCTCCAGGTAGCGACCATATCATGCCTTAATAAAGATAATAATATGGATGTATTGACCGAACCCGCATGTTATACTGTGTTGGGGAATGTTGGTTCCGTTCTTTCTTATAAGAGTTATAAGACTGAACAAGATATAGGGGAATACCAGGATTCTCATGCCACCAGAATGAAGAAAGTACATGTTGATGCATTTTCTTCGGGTGTGTTCGTTACAGAGAACTGTTTCTCCATTTCCTCTATGTCCTGGATATTAGATACCGGGTCAGGATCCCATATATGTAATCAGTTACATGGGCTTAGGAAAGGTAGAGAACTTGGAGAAGGTGATAAAGACATAAGGGTTGGAAATGGTGCAATTGTTGCAGCTAAAACCGTCGGGGAATATCACCTTGTATTGCCAACTGGTAATACATTGATTCTGAACGAATGCTATTACATGCCGAACCTGATATGCAACATTATATCGGTTTCTTTGTTGAGTAAAGAGGGATATAATTTTGTATTACAGGATAATGTTATGAACATTTTCCTAAACCAAAAGTTGGTCGGATCAGGCACGATGTGCAATGGAATTTATGTTCTGAATCAATCAACAGTTCTGAGCATAACAAACACACAAGAGGAAGAGTTCAGAACTGAACGAATCCTTCTTATGGCATTGTAGACTCGGTCATATAAATGCGACACGGCTAGCTAAGTTGCATATGGATGGATACTTGAAACCGCTCGAATTTTCATCTTATGACACTTGCCAGTCATGTCTCAAAGGCAAGATGACCAAAACTCCGTTTACGGGACACGGAGAAAGAGTTACCGAACTCTTAGGACTGATACATAGTGATGTATGCGGTCCCATGTCTACATATGCCAGGGATGGTTTTTCGTACTTCATTACATTCACTGACGATCTCTCTAGATTCGGATATGTGTTCCTGATGAAACACAAATCAGAAGCTTTTGAGAAATTTAGAGAATATAAACAAGAAGTCGAGAACCAAACCGGAAAAAGTATTAAAATCCTACGATCTGATCGAGGAGGTGAATACTTGAGCAATGAATTCCTGGACTTCCTAAAAGAGAATGGGATTCTCTCTCAGTTGACTCCTCCATATACACCACAGCACAACGGTGTATCGGAACGGAGGAATCGCACCCTATTAGATATGGTACGCTCGATGACGAGTACAGCTGAGTTACCTATTTCCTTCTGGGGTTATGCGCTTCGGACAGCAGTATACCTATTGAATCAAGTTCCGTCTAAATCTGTACCTACCACACCATATGACATATGGAGTGGGAAGAGACCATATTTTAAACGGGTTAAGATATGGGGTTGTCCGGCCTATGTCAAAAGGAAAAATCCAGACAAACTCGAGGCACGGTCAGTTCTTTACAAGTTTGTGGGATATCCTAAGAATTCCCAAGGATATTTTTTCTACCACACTGAAGAACAAAAAGTGTTTGTTTCTCAATATGCCACCTTTTTGGAAAAGGAATTTCTTGCAAAAGAAATTAGTGGCAAAGTGGTAGAGCTGGAAGAGGTTCCAGATACACAAACTGCAACTGAAGATTTAGTGGAACAAGTGGATTTGGTAGTTCCCAACGAACCTCAGCCTCTCCGCCGATCTAGTAGACTTCCTCACCCACCTGAGAGATACTACGGTTTTCTCATGGATGGTGGGAGCGAGGATTGCATCATGGTTGATGATGACCCAACTAGCTTCGAGCCGGCCATCACGAGTGGGGACTCAGTGAAATGGCTGGATGCAATGCGGTCCGAGATGGAATCCATGTACACCAACAAAATGTGGACTTTGGAAGTTGCTCCTGAAGGGGTAAAACCCATTGGGAGCAAGTGGATCTTCAAGAAAAAACTTGGTGTAGATGGGAAAGTGGAGACTTTCAAAGCTAGACTTGTTGCAAAGGGTTTTCGTCAAAGACCAGTTGTGGACTATGATGAAACCTTTTCTCTAGTGGCTATGCTTAAATCCAACCGGATCATGCTTGCCATCGCTGCATATCATGACTAGGAAATCTGGCAAATGGATGTTAAGACCGCCTTTCTAAACGGTGATTTAGAAGAGTGTGTGTACATGACTCAGCCAGAGGACTTCGTAGATAGTGGGAGCAGCGGGAAGGTGTGCAAGCTGCTTAAATCCATTTATGGATTGAAGCAAGCATCACGGAGTTGGAACATCTGCTTTGACGTCGTTATCAAAGAGTTTGATTTCGTCAAAAACGTAGATGAACCTTGTATCTACAAGAAGGTGGCAGGGAGTAAGGTTGCCTTCCTCGTATTGTATGTGGACGACATCCTCCTGATAGGAAATGACATTCCTATGCTGCAATCGGTCAAGCTCTTCTTATCACAAAGATTCTCAATGAAAGATCTAGGTGATGCCTCCTGCATATTGGGAATCAGGATCTACAGAGATAGATCTAAAAGGAATTGGGATTGTCCCAGTCCAGGTACATTGACACCATACTAAAGAGGTTTAGTATGGAAGAGTCCAAACGTGGGTTTTTACCCACGATCTCAGGGCTCACTCTCTCCAAAGAGATGTCTCCCAAGACTGATTTGGAGAGAGCTCGCATGCAAGGGATACCCTATGCTTCGGCAGTAGGCTCTATCATGTATGCGATGCTATGTACCAGACCCGATGTAGCATACTCACTAAGTGTAGTGAGGAGGTATTAAGCTGATCCTGGAGAGAGTCACTGGACAGCTGTGAAGAGCATTCTCAAGTACTTACGAAGGACTAAAGAGATGCTCTTGGTGTATGGTAACGGAGAACTCCAAGTGGAGTCCTTTACCGATTTGAGCTTCCAGAGTGATAAGGAAGACTCTAAGTCGTAGTCAGGATTTGTCTTTACCCTTTACGGAGGGGCGGTTAGCTGGAAGAGTTCCAAGCAGGAAACCGTGGCAGACTCGACGATGGAGGCTGAATACATCGCTGCCAACGATGCTGCAAAAGAGGCTGTCTGGATCAAGAAGTTCATTACTGAACTTGGAGTGGTTCCATCTATTGAGCATCCAATACCTTTGTATTGCGATAACAATGGAGCGGTGGCTTTGGCCAAGGAACCCAGGTCCCATCAGCGATCCAGGCATATTCTGGGGCGGTATCACCTGATCCGGGAGATAGTTGATCGCCGGGAGATCGAGGTCAGGAGGGTTGACACGAAGAACAACACAGCGGATCCACTTACGAAGGCCGTTCCCCAGATACAGTTTGAGAGACTCTTCGGGATCCTCGGTATGCGATACTACAGCAGCTGGCCCTAGTGCAAGTGGGAGATTGTTAGTTGTATGTATGCCCTAGAGGCCAGTATTGTACAGATGATCTATATTATATTGGATGCTTGGACATATATAGAGAGGACTTTCTAGCTCGATATGGTAGTATGCTATCTGGTTGCTCTTTATCTTAACATGTATACTTGTCTCTTTATACTGTCTGATGGCTACATGTTGATAAAGCCCTTAGGATGTGTACTTGACTACCTGGACTATGATGCGGATCATACTAGTGGGGACATGGTAGTCCATAAGTATATCCTTCAAGATCCCTAGTCGAGGATGTATCGAGACAGGGCATCGATATACCAGAGTAGACTAGCATATACGCTTCTCGACCCATGAGATGGGCGATGGATGATCCCATATCCATTGGTGTTTGACATCAAAGATGGTATGCGGGTGCTCAGTGGAGACTGGGTACACTGGACGGACTCGTCGAGAACTCCCAGATGGTATTATACCTTACGTCAGATGGCAGTTCTCTGGTGACACTTTTGCAGGTTAGTCTGTAGACCCGAGATCGTCATAGAGTCTTGTGTGATTCCCACTGTGCTTTGATTTCCACCTTACCACGTCCATGAGGGCTTGCAAAACGGTGGTTTTTGGGTACAGTCCTGAGTCACATGGAGGCAATGAGCGATAGGAAGGGTTTCGTCTCTCCTGGTATTGGGGGTTGATGTTACGCTGTGCTCGATTGGCCGTAACAGGGAAGTCCCTGGCCAGGGCTGATATAGAGATTTACTGGTAAGTGTTACCAGTAGTTTCTCGACCCGTTATAAGCCTCACATCGACACGACTTATCGGTTATTAGGGTATGACGTTTACCACCCTTAGACTTGATATGTGACATATCAGACGAGGAGACCGGACTGTACGGGAAGTGTTACCGGCCGGCTTTTACAGGAGTTGGAGCGGGCTTGCTTGCTGATCTTCTGATCGCTCAATACCCGGGTGGCCGTTACGTCCAGCTAGTACCGCTGACGGCTTGTGGGTGCTTGATGTGATCATCACCTACGGCCGGCGTATTGACGAGTCTTTAGAGTCCTACACAGAGGTTTTACTGGCTCAGGGAAAACGAAATAGGAGCGCATATGTGATATGTACGAGACCGAGAATAAATGCTTGTATGTGATACCGTATTCTATTCTCACGACTTTTTGTATCGGTCGGTTATATATGATATAGCCGGGTTATCGAATCAAGTGTTGATTCGATAAGTCGATACAATGGATGTTAGCCGGTTATATGAGATATGACTGGATTATTAAGTCAAGTGTTGATTTAATAATTAAGTGTATAATTTTATATTAGATATACTAATTTACACTTGCTAACACTTGTTCACTTTAGGGTTTTTCTCACATATGAACACTTGTATATATATATATGTGTGTGATATATATATTAAAGTGTTTTATTTTGTATCATGGTTGATGATACACTAAACATGGGTGTGTAAGACATACACCATACTATATTAGATGGTGGTTAATATTTATTTAAAGTAATTACAAATTAGTGAAGCTTATGTCATAAGTATGAAGCTTGTAGAAGCTTTTGGATACTTTGACAAAGTCCACTTAATTTGTTTTACTTTAGATTTTTGTTAACCTAACCATCTTGACTTAGCCATGGTTATGTCCCACCATGAGTTAGTATATGAT
Organism: Agapanthus africanus; assembly: GCA_030015575.1. Lineage (NCBI taxonomy): Eukaryota > Viridiplantae > Streptophyta > Magnoliopsida > Asparagales > Amaryllidaceae > Agapanthus > Agapanthus africanus. The sequence continues at coordinate 74,853,511 of JASDDO010000029.1, forward strand.
ACTCACTCACCATGGTTAGATTACTCACTTGATCATTATCCTTTCCTCTTTCTTTTGTTCATCTTCTTCATTGTGAAAAGGAGAAAGAAAACTAGGGTTTGATCCAAAGTGAGAAAGAGTGTGAGAAACAAAATTCTAAAGAGAACCCCCTTCCTATTTCTCCATCCTCTACTAGACTAGCACTTTAGTTTAGGGTGTTTACTTCACTATTTCTCTAGTTAGTGAAGTAGGAGCTTGAGTCGGAATTCCCTCGATGTAGATCATCTTCGGCCTCGGAGATTTCAAGCAAGGTCGCATCCTTCGCGTCGTGAAGCCATGCAAGAGTCCGGGAGAAGCTTGATCGCAGCAAAGGGACTTCATCAAGGTGCTTTAGAAGTGAAGGACCGATCTACAAAGGTTGTATTTCATATTCCCTTTAGAGTAAAGTTGTTTACTTGCTAATTTTTTCGCCTAAACTCTAGTATACGATCTTGCTTAGTGTTATTCGGCACATAAAATTTTAATTTTGGCATGGTCGATGCCTTGTAGAGCCTTATTATTGTGCCTAGTAACCCTACACTCGGCTGTCGCATAAAATCTACCAATCTGCCGACGATTGCCTCTGCACGGCGCTCAAATAAGATAGACTACCTTCGGGCCTCCTACTCATAGCATCCGCCACAACGTTCTCCTTGCCCGGATAATAAAGGATCTCTCAATCGTAGTCCTTCACTAGCTCCATCCAAAGGCGCTGTCTCAGATTTAGGTCTCGCTGTTGAAATATGTACTTCAAGCTCTTGTGGTCCATGAATATCTGGCACGACTCGTCATATAGGTAATGTCTCTAGATCTTGAGTGCAAACACCACTGCAGCCATCTCTAAATCATGGGTAGGGTAGTTTTGTTCATGTGTCTTTAGCTGCCGAGAAGCATACGCGATAACCCTGTCGTGCTGCATCAATACGCAACCTAGTCCCACTCGAGAAGCGTCGCAATAAACCACAAATCCGCCTGATCCCGAAGGCAATGAAAAGACTGGTGCAGTAGTCAGACGAGTCTTCAACTGCTGGAAGCTATGCTCGCACGCCTCGGTCCACTCAAAAGGAACTCCCTTCCGGGTCAACCCGGTCAACGGTGCAGCGATATGGGAGAAGTTCTGAAAAAATCGTCGGTAGTAGCCAGCCAGGCCTAGGAAGCTGCGGATCTCTATAACTGATGCTGGTCTGGGCCAATGCTGAACGGCCTCGATCTTCTTCGGGTCCACATATATGCCATCACTCGTAACCACATGACCTAAGAAATCAACACTGTCAAGCCAAAATGCGCACATGGAGAATTTCGCGAATAGCTGGTGCTCCTTCAAAGTCTACAATGCGATCCACAGGTGCTGCTCGTGCTCCTCTCCGCTCCGGGAATACACCAAAATGTCGTCAACAAACACGATGATGAACAGATCTAGATATGGCCTGAAAATGCGTTTCATCAAGTCCATAAATGCGGCTGGCGCATTAGTGAGTCCGAACGACATCACTAAAAACTCATAGTGCCCGTAACGTGTGCGAAAAGCCGTCATCGGAATATCCTCCTGCCGCACCCGCAACTGATGGTAACCCGATCGCAAGTCAATCCTCGAAAAGTATCCCGCACCCTTGAGCTGGTCGAACAAATCATCAATATGTGGTAAGGGATATCTGTTCCGTATGGTAACCATGTTCAGCTGGTGGTAATCAATGCACAAGCGCAAACTTCCGTCTTTCTTCTTGACGAACAGGACAGGAGCACCCCACGGAGATACACTAGGTCGAACAAGCCCCTTATTTAACAAATCCTGCAACTGATTCTTCAGCTCTCTAAGCTCCGCCGGGGCTATCCAATAAGGCAGTATGGAAATAGGTCCTGTGCCGGGAATCAAATCGATGCAGAACTCAACATCACGCTCAGGCGGTAGCCCAGGAAGCTCGTCAGGGAAAACATCAGGAAACTCACACACAATTAGGACCTGGTCCAACGGAACCTCTATAGCTCGAGTATCACAAACAGATGCTAAGAACCCCTGACATCCCTTCCGCAAGAGCTGACTGATGGGAAGAGACGAAATCAAGCTGGGAAGGGTGACGCCGTGGTCTCCCTGAATAACAAGGACTGGCTCTCCCGGAAAACTAAATTTGGGTGCCTTCTCAGGGCAGTCCACATATGCATAACAAGTGGCTAGCCTGTCCATGTCCAGAAGAACATCAAAGTCCAACATATCGAGGAGGATCAAATCAACCGATGAATCCCTCTCCCCGATACGAACGGAGCACAATTGAAACACAAAATGAGCGACAAACGACTCGCCTACCGGAGTAATAACAACAAGCGGCTGATCTAACAATGATGACTCATGGCCCAACATTAGTGCAAAGTTTGTAGATATATATGACTGTGTGGAACCTGGGTCGAATAATACCCACGCGTCGAAAAAACATACTGGCAAGATACCTGTCACAACGACATTGGATGCCTGCGCATCCTGCGGAGTCAAAGCGAATGCTCGGGCCTGTCCCCCACCAATAGCTGGCTATCCTCCGCCTCGTCCTCTGCCTCTTTGTCCTCTCTAAACGGGACCGCCGCGCCCACGGCCTCTTGGGGCGTCTAACTGACGTGGAGCATCACCGGGGGTAGGAAGTAGAGCCTTCTGAGGAGGTGGGGAAGGTGGTAAAGTCACGTGTGGAACTGTCGCCGCTTCCTGTCGCCTCACCATACAGTCTTTGATACGATAGTACGGACTCCCGCATCTAAAAGATCCTGGCGACGCCTGCTGGCCCTGCGTATAAGAACCAAATAGCTGACCCCGTCTGACTCCTCTGCCGCCACCATCTCTCGGAAAGAATCTGTCACGATGCCTCTGAGCTGGCATATCGGTACGAATCCTCTTCGGCCCAGAAACGACCGAAGTCCCTGAAATACGCGCCTCCATCCGTAAGGCCGTGTCCATAGCAGCTGCATAAGTGTCGAAGTGCCGGGCGCCGATGGCAAGGAATATACAGAAGGTATTATGTAAAGACAAAGAAAGGGATTAGTAAGAGGGCAAAGTAAATTGCGACTGATATTCACGACCAAACCAAGTATTTCATTACCACTCCCACTTCACCTTTGTATTTCTCCAGGACATTCCGTATCACTACGAAGATCCACAGTTTATTGGATATTCCATCGTATGGTTATATACGAACTCGAAAGGAACTTGTTCCAGTTCGGGGATGGATTCTGGTTCAGGAGAAATAGGAATAAGGTTTATTCATTTGTCCTTTATCTTCACCTTCTCTCGCATTGCGAGTGCTCCTAGGATTAGGACTGTACACCTATTATGCTTATTGGATAGTCTTCTTCCAAACTATAGGCTGGTGCCGAACGGTAGGGAAGGAAGAAAACCATTTGGCCTAAAGGGGTGTACAGAAGGTAATGACTAAAGACATATAAAAGGATTTGGAGAGGTGGCAAAGAGATATACGGTTACAGTTGTGAATCTGGATAATGGAAAAGGCATTACTAGGGATACCGGGATACCCCATCGAAACATTTTCAATGTTTCAGTTTCACCGTGTACTGTTTAAGGAAAACAGATTTCCCAATTAGACACTTGCTCCAGGGTATGTATTTACCAGGTTTGATTCTCACATCTGTATGGTTTTGCAGATGATGAGTGGAAGTAAGTTATTGGGAATTAGGTGATTATCCTCATTATATCGGAATTCGTTGTAATTGGTGATATTTGAGAAAATCGCCTAGGTTGTTTGCCGGACGGCAAATATTTGGTTTTGAATATCCGTTGTTATGCACCAATTTCAAATTGATATATCTATACGTCTATTTTTATAGAGTGAGATATACCCTTTTGAAATTATGTCTATGACATTTGCCTATATCAGAGGATGGTTAGGTAAGGAGCATTGAACAGCGGTGTAATTCTTCTTAACCATAAGTACATTTTCAACCTACGACACACAGTTAATGAGTCATTTGACTCAAGGGACTTATACAGAGTATTGTATGTTGTCCAGCGTCCATTAGGACAGAGGGGTAGGTCCTCGTACTATAGTCTGTTTACTTGTGACTTCTCTAGTTTTTAGACATGTGTTTCGTAGAAATACAGGGTCTGAGTTTCGAGAAGTTATAGTTATATGAGTAAAGTAGAGAACCGGGTATTGCAGGTATCGGGATTTTTCAATGTGATCGAAGATGTAGATACTTGTGTATGGTATTCAGTTGATAGTAATGTTTAAGAGAACTTGCTTCTCTTTCAGGTTACTCATAATTGGAAGTGTTCCTAAGTTGAGTAACGCTGATCGGCCTCTCTCCATTCATTTGACATGCACTGGAGACAGATGCATGATTTGAATCTGGTTCAATTAAATCAGTGCCTCTGTTTCTATATTGGATATAGAATAGTTCATATCTTGACATTGTTAAGATACGGGGAGTTGTCCGGCTTATGCTTAAAACCAGACTCCGGATAACTCAAGGCACGTTTCAGTAATGGCTGTTTGTGGGTTGACCCGGGCTATGACGAGGGTTGACTTTCTACCATCTGGAAGATCAATAGTGATATTGTTCTTGACTCGCCACAGTTTTAATAAAAAATGGATTTTTTTCAGAAAACAGTAGTGGGAGTATGGTAGAACTAGAAGTGATTCCAGAACCGCAAACAATTACTGAAGATTTGATAAAGAACCTAAAGATTCAATCTGGTTTTATATTCCATTGGCCACTCCGCAGATAAAGTGGGTAACCTCAGGCACCCGAGAGGTACTTCGGTATGCTCAAGGACGGTGGCAGGGAGGTTCTTGTTTACCCAGACTTGCCATTGTTGTTGTTCCAGACTGTGAGACCCGGCAGGAGGATGAGTATAGCATCATTCTAAACTTGCTTTAGAAGTGTACGTGTATATGACTCTGCCAGAAGGTTGTCGTGGTCAGTGGGAGCAACGGAAGCATTGGTGGACAAGTAGCTTGTGTATATTTATAGACTAAAGCAGATGTAGCGGAGATAGATCATCTATTTCTGATGTGACAGTCATAGGTTTGACTTCATCAGAATAGGGGATGGATCTATTAAGAAGGTAGTAGGGTGTGATGTCCTGGTATTTGGATGACATACACAGAGTAGGAAGTGATATTCCTATACTACGATCGGTTATACTTTGGTTGTCACACAGTGCTTTCTCCACACAGGACTTGGATATTATATCATACATTCTGGTTACTAGATCTATTGTTTTAAATCTAGATTTGGGTAGTTTCCCAATCACGGTACTTAGACAGCATTCTATGAGTATTTAGATTGGACGACTCCTGGCACGGTAGTATACATGCAGGTGATGGAGTCACCCTCTCTAAAGGTGTCTTACAGACTAAAGGGGAGAGGGAGACGCATGATTGGCAGATCACTTGCTTAGGCAATTGAGTTGATCATGAGATGTCAAGTACCACACCAGATGTTGTTCTTGCAGTAGATGCAATAAGTTGATATTGATCCAATCCTGGGGAAACAGTCGGAAGCAGTTTTAGAACATAAGTGGATGTTCTAGGTATATGATAACGACAGCCTCCTTTAGGAGACGGTTATCATTCCAGGCTTCCAAGGTGACATGGATGACAGAGTGACTGTCAGAGTTATAGTTTTCCCTCTGACGAGGGGCAGTATTTTGGACAGGTGGTCCAGGCGGATACTGAGGGAAGGATGGCGCAGGATACTGATTAAGTTCAGTTGACGATACAGTCTAAGAAGTTTGGATTTGGAGTTCATTTATGAGCTAGGTCCCATCAGACGTCCAGACATTATAAGACAGGTATTGCTCATTTCGGGAGATGGCTTTCTCCGCGAACATGGGATATAGAGAGACATAGAAAGAAACATCAGAGCGGATCCACTCACTGAGGCTATTCCTCGAACGCAATAGTTTCGCAAACGAGCTTTGTGAGACTGACTAGTAGAGGAGTTGGGTGTTCGGTATCACACGGGCTGTGAGTATGCGACATCGCAATAATTAGCCTTGAGTGCAAGTGGGAGATTGTTAGATATAGTGCTCTCAGAGTCAATTATTGGATCACAGGCATGTGATTGCAATGATTGAGGAGGACCTATGCCGGTAGGACAGTCTTACTCGAGATGATAGTATGCTATCTGGTTTATCTCTATCATCGTGTACTGCTTTAGGTGACCTTACGAGTCGCTATTACATATTGATAGAGCCCCTAGGATTCTTGCTTGACTACCAGCAGTATGAGGGCGATCATATACGTTAGAGCTGGAGTCTATAAGCACATCCTTAAAAGGTCCCTAGTCGAGGGAGTTTCGAGACATGGCATCGATACTCCAGAGTTGACTAGTGTATACAGTCGAGACCCCGACGAGGGGCGGTGGCCGATCTCACAAGCCACTGGTGTCTGTTGGTTCACCTAAGATGTATACAGGTGCTCATTGGGTTATGAGTACACCGGACAGGACTCGCCGGGAACCTGCTAGTTGGTATTATACCTGACGTCAGATAGCAGTTCCCTGGTGACATGTGTACAGGTTAGTTCATCGACCTGAGATCGTCATTTGTCTCGTGTGAGTTCCCACTGTGCTTTGATTACTACCCTACCACGCTCAAAGGAGACGTGCAAAAAGGTTTTAGTTGGGTACAGTCCCGAGCCACATGGAGGCAGTGAGCGGATCTGCAGGGGTTCGTCTCTCCCGGTATTGGGGGTGAGGTCGCGCTGTGTCTAGGAGAGCCAGTACATGAAAAGTCCTTGGCCAAGGCATGAGATTTACTGGTAGGTATTCCAGTAGTATCTCAGGGTGTTCTGGGCTACACTCCGACACGACTTGTACCGCTATTGGGGGTCTGACTTTTACCAACCCCCTAGGCCCGCCATGCGATGCTCATAGACGAACGGACCGGACTGTACGGATATTGTCACTGACAGGCTCAGTAGGGTGTCAGGATGAGTTCGCTCATCGACGTCCCTTTTGGTCAATAGCTGGTGGCCCGTCACGTATGGCTGATACCTCTGACGTGCTAGTGGTTAAATCCACAGCCATAGTATTGACGAGTCTTTAGAGTCCACCACACACACAGTTACTCAGGTTTCGGGCGAAACGATGTAGAGGCCGTATGGAGATATGGTAGGGTTCGATCAGATACGTGCGGTATTGCACGGATCGTGATCGGACGGTTTTTACTAGACGGCTTTGGTTTAAGTCGGATCCTAGTATTTGACAGTGTAGATTTTGTCTCTTTGCATTTGTATTCAGTGGGAATACAAATGCGGGCATGTATTTGCAGTTGCGGGGTTTTTCTATAATTTATTACGAGATCAGTTTCCTGAAGTTGCCAGTTTGCATTCCGTTCCGGCCGGTTTTCCTTTGTTCCTTCCCGGCCGGACTTTTGTGATGGAGGGGGTAATTTGCAATTGTGCAAATTAATTTTTGTGGAGGGGTTTTATTGTTATTGTGGCTTCTATCATCATGAGATTCCTTTTGAATCAATCCTTGCATTAATTGAGATTAGAATGAGATGAAAAATTATAGACTTTGTTGTGACCATTTTTCCTTTATCATTCCTTTTTCCTCCACTTGTTTTTGATTCATTATTTTTTCCCCCACCATTCAAAAGGGGCCGGCCACTAGAGAGAGAGGGGGAGATTATTGTGGTTCTCATTTCTTTATGCTATCTCATTATTCCATTGTTGCAACAAAAGAAAAATCCATCTCCAAAGTTCTTTGATTCCTCCATCATCCAAAGGCAACTAAACCCCAAAGAGACATAGACTCTACACTACTTCTACAGCAAATCTTGGACGCGTCGGCTAGCCAACTTCGCACCCAAGTTGCCTCGGTCCAGAGGTGGGAGCCCGTAAAAGTATTTGGCTACGTGGTGCCCTTTCCGACGAGGAGGTGACGGATGGAGATTCCGCGGGAGATCGGAGTGGAGATGAAGACCGAAGGACACGGATCGCTTGGTATAACTTCTCTACACCTTTTCTTGTTTGCTAGTAACTAGGTTAATGGCTCGATCCGGGTTAAAAGTGCGCGGTGGTGCCGGTTTGCTAGTTTGCAAAGTTTTTCGTTTCCACATTCCGGCGTCAGATCGACGGCCGGGGCGCCGCCGCGGACTTACATCACAAACCCCCTAGTGCTAGAATTAAGACCTAAACAAAAGGCTAGAACCCCGGAATACGGATTTAGAAAAGTCGATATTGGGAAATTGTGAATTCTGTGGATGTAAAATGGAATCTGCTATCACCCCGAGACTGAAAATTATTTTGCAAACACAGAGAGATGTGCAGGCACCCAGGAAACTAACCCCAAGACCCCAGCCCCTGGTTCCATTTCTTGGCCACATATTTATTCTGCCTGGCCGCAAATTGCGGCCAGACCTAGGCCTTTCGGCCTCGTGTTGGTTCTGCGGTCCATTAGTCAGTTAAATAGACCCCTGGCATATACAAAATTGTCTGATTTGACCTAGGGTAGAATCTGGGACCTTTTTCCTAAGTTGCAGTTTTGATTCGAAGTTTCGTTTTGCTTATTTTAAATTCTGGATTTGCGTATTTGTGTTTTACCTCGATCACTTGACGTTTGCACGACGACATCGAGGGTTGTTTGATGGTTTTGAAAGCGTAGTCCATAGGTTCTAACCTATAGGCCTTAACGCGTCATTTGGTTTTCTCGATGTGATTTTAAGGTGCATTTGCGATTGTGTTATCTTGTAGGTACCTTCTCGAGGGCTTCATACGATGAAGAAGATGAAGGCGACATCGACACCGACACGCAAGATGTAGGTGAGTAGATTATATCTACGGGGGAAGTCGGGTGGATGGCGTATAGCACCCCCGCAGTTCGATGTTTAGTATACTATATATATGCTATATATATAAGTATGATAGCATTAAGTGTGATATGGATATTTCAGATGTGTTTAGGTGTACTATGGATAGATTAGGGTTTAGAAGTGAACTAGTATAGTTCCTAGTTGCGAACCCTAGAATAGGTTTACACCCATACGCACACACATGCTTTTGATGTGGTTATACCTGGATGATGAGGATAGTGTATGATATTTGGAGATGAGTCGATGAGATTGGGCATAGTTCCATGATGATCGGTGATATATGTGATTCGTATTTGCGATACGATATGAGATTTTAGCGGGCCTTTGGACGTGTGTTTTACACACGCATTTATATTTTTATAGATGGTATCGATTTGTACTAGACTTAGATCAGTACCCCAGATTATGAGATATGATGATAAGGATACCAGATAATTGATGAGGTGAATGTGATATTGATCCGTACCCAGCTTTTGGGATGTCGTACGATGATTTACCGTACGAGCTTTATATTGATGATAGATCTGCACTCATGACTCGAGAATGTCATATGATATTGTATCGTACGCGGTACCTTTGAGGCGGGATCACCGACTATTATTTATATATATATGTATATATCGACTCAGATTTAGGTGGTTTCTATACCCCTCCTGCTTGACTTGTTAGTTAGAGCTGTAGTTTTGCTAGTAGATGTTAGGCTAGGCCGATGTCATACCTATTTCAAAAACTAACGAGTCGGGAGTATTTTAAAGACAGGAAAAGGGATTCTACGGATATTTTCAAAAGACGCGTCTTTCCTTAAAAACACCATAGCCCGTATTTTCCTAAAAACCCCGATTCGTCTTCTTTCAAATGGCAAAACAGAATGACATGGATACATTGATGTATATTCCACACAGTTGAGTTTATTATTCATTTGCCGCATATTCTTACTGTTGCATTTAGGATATGATCCCTTGCATGGCATACTTGTGCACACATATATTGATATATCCCTACTTGCGCACATGCACACTGTATTTTCATAGTAGTGCTACACTCATATTCGCGTATATATCCATTTGCACATCCAAACCAACATACATACACATGTTACATACATGGATTATATTGACTTGATTTCAAGAAAATAGGGACCGCATGAGATATTTTCAAAACTGGATTCTTAGAAAAGAGCGGTTTTCTCTTTTTACTCTTAGTGTCATACCACACATTGCATGGATTTACGCATTGAGTTGGCTTTATGGGATTTCTGGATTTGAGAACCAAGGTATTATTTTAAGAAAATACGCACTGTTTTAAAAACCCGGTTTATCTTGATATGATATTTTAGTGCGTCCACCATAAGTTTTCTCGGTTCCTGAGAGCTTGTGTGAGTATACCTGATTCGAGGAGTGGTAGACACCGATTGCGGGTACATGGTGGACCCGTTGAGGTACCCCTGGGAAAGAAGACTCGTATATGTTAGACGGTGAACCTGGCAGGGAAATACTACCTACCGGTGATTGTTTGAGCTCGGCGGATATCTGGGAGATACCGACCGGAGTTGAGAGATGAGACGGGCCGATCCGGACTGACGGGGCTGTAAGATTTCAAAAAGATAAAATATTAATTTTGGGAATTTTAATAATTTTATATTATTTTATTGAATATTTTAATATTTTGGTATTATTAAATACAAATAAATGGGGAAAAATTTTGGAAAATTCTAAAATAGGGTAAATTAGAGAATTACGCCATTTCTAAGTTTAATTGATTAGTTATAGGCTAAATTAGTGCTAATCGTGATTAAAAAAAAATCGCTAATCGGTTTTTAGCATTTTGTGCAAAACATGCACATATCACTTTTCACACTTGTGTTACATTTTTATTGCCATGGTGTGTTTTGGGGTTACTATTTGAGTGAGAGGGGTTTTAGGGAAAAAGAAAAGGAAAAGAAATGGAAAAGGAATAAGATAATGAGGTATGGTGTGTGAGAGAGAGGTATGGGCTTCTTTGACCAAGACTTACCCATCTCCTTCATTTCCTTGACTCATCTCTCTCTCCCTCTTCAGCCTTCCTCCTGCTGCTGCTCCTCCCTCACTTCCCTCCCCTCTTCAAGCCCTCTAAACACATCCAAAACAACTCCAAAACCCCACTCTCATTTCATTAAATGTGTGCACAAGCTCTTGATCTACACTTTGGACTAAAGAAGCAAGGATTTCGGCCACTAGGGGCAACTCAAGAATTTTCTTGAGTTGCCAAATGAGGTATTTACTGAACCATTAGTTTAGTTATAGCATTTCCTTTACCCCCATGTTAAGATTGAATCGATATTGTGTGATGTTGTGGACTTGAGGATAACCAAGTTAGGGTTTGAGGGAATTTTGTGTTGTATTGTCAAATTGAGCTCAGTAGAGGTTTTATAAACACCCTAGTGTATGAATTGAGACCCAACCCTGAAGCTTAAACCCAGAATACGGATTTTAGAAACCGATATCAGAGAAATTGTGGAATCTGTGAAGGGTATATTGAATCTGCTATCACCCTAGACATCTTAAATTAAAATTGATTGGACAGTGACATGTGCAGGCACCCAGGAAGGTAACCCCAGAACCCTAGCCCCTACTTCCCTTTCCCGGCCGCAAATTTAACCCAAGTGGCTGCAATTTGCGGCCTGGACCCTACCAAATTGTCTCGTTTTGGTTTTGCTGTTCCCTTATCTGTAGATTAGGTCCTTGGTATGTATAGATTTGTCTAATTGGACCTAGGGTGAAATCTGGAACATATTTCCTAAGTTGCTGTTTTGGATTCGTGTTTCCGTATTCCGTATTTTTAGTTCTGAATTGTGTATTGTGTTTTACCTCGACTAATTGGCGTTTATACGACGATATAGAGGAATTGTTAATGGTTTTGAAGGCGTGCCATAGGTTCTAACCTATAGGCCTCTTATCGTATCGTTTTGGGTTTCGTGTGCCGTTTTAGCTTTGATTTGGTTTTAATGCGCATATACGACACTTTGATGTGTAGGTACCCCATGAAGACTACGGGACGACAAGCAAATGCGTGGTGGCATCGAAAGATAAAGACGCAAGGTGAGTAGATTATATCTACTGGGGGAAGTCGGGAGGATGGCGTATAGCACCCCCGCAGTCCATAGTTGGTATACTATATTTTATGCTTGATAGTTATAGTGTGTCGTGGATATGATAGTTAGGTGTACTATGGATAGGGTAGGGTTAGAAGTGACTAGTGTAGTTCATAGTCGCGAACCCTAGAATAGATTTGCACCTACATGCATACCCTTGCATATTCATTATACTTGCACTGTGTTGATGATATTGGATGACATTGGAGATGAGTCGATGATGTTGGGCTTTGTGCCGCGAGATCGGTGATTTGATGTGATTCGTATATGGGTTACGATACGTGATCTCTAGCGGGCCTTAGGACGTGTGCTTGCACACGCAGTATATTGATGGTATCAGTTGTACTAGACTTAGATTAGTACCCCAGATTTTGTGATATGATGATAGTGATACCTGAGATGTGATGAGATAGTGTGATATTGACCCGTACCCAGCTATTGGGATGCCGTACGACGATTTACCGTACGAGCTTTACATTGATGATAGATCCGCACTCATGACTTGAGGATGTCATATGATATACTGTATCGTACGCGATACTATTGAGGCGGGATCACCGACTATTATATCTATACATACATCGATTCAGATTTAGGTGGTTTCCATACCCCTCCCGATTTACTTGATACTTAGATTTGTAGTTTGCATAGTAGATGTTAGACTAGACCCGAGTCATACCTATTTCAAAAACTACGAATCAGGAATATCTTAAAAGACAAGTAAGGAGATTCTACGGGTATTTTTCATAGGACGTATCTTTCTTAAAATATACTGTAGCCCTTATTTTACTAAAAATCTTGATTCGTCTTATTTCAAACGACATAACTGTATGATATATACATATGGATGTAGATTCTTCACTGTGGTGTTGATTATTTGATTTCCGCATATTCATGCTATTCACATTGCTTTGCATATGTTTATTGCTATATTATTATCATGCTGTTAGGACACCAGCACCATTATCGATGATGCGTATGTTCCACGTACACTATTTGCCGGCTCACACACTTCATCATCGATAATTGCCATGCCACTACACTGTAGTACTGTTGCATTCATGATATGATTCTTGCATGGCATATTGTACACTTATACCTGTACACAAACATAGATGATTCTGACTTGATTAGAGATTTGGGAACCGCATGATGTTCTTCAAAACTGATTCGTTTTAAAAGAGCGGTTTCCCTCGACATGTGCACATTACTATTCCATGTTGCATGACTCATGATATGCTTACCTTTCTTACATGTCGCATACATCATGTTTTGATTATACGCATTGAGATATGTTGTTTCCATGATATTTCTGGATTTGGGAACCGTGGGAATTTCAAAGGAGAATATATAATTGTGTTAAAAACCCGGTTACCCTTGATATGATATTTCAGTGCGTCCACCATGTGTTTTCTCGGTGCTGAGAGCGACATGTGAAACCCGATTCGAGGAGGCGGATGAGGCCGATTGCGGGTACATGGTGGACCCGGTATGGTACCCCGGGGCGAGAACGGTTTCGCTGTGTAGTAGACGGTGAGCCTGGCAGAGGGACTACTACCTACCGGTGATTGTATTTGAGCTCGGCGGATATCTGGAGGATACCGACCGGAGGTGAGAGATGGACATGGGATGACCCGTACTGCCGGGGCCGAGGGCCGTTACCGCAGACGGAGCTCCATATGGATGAGGACATGGGATGACCCGTACTGCCGGGGCCGAGGGCCGATACCGCAGACGGAGCCCCATATGGATGAGGACATGGGATGACCCGTACTGCCGGGGCCGAGGGCCAATACCGCAGACGGAGCCCCATATGGATGAGGACATGGGATGACCCGTACTGCCGGGGCCTAGGGCCGATACCGCAGACGGAGCCCCATATGGATGAGGACATGGGATGACCCGTACTGCCGGGGCCGAGGGCCGATACCGCAGACAGAGCCCCATATGGACGAGGATTTACGTGTCGATGCTAGGCACGGGTTTCATGATGTTTTTCCATGATTTTGTTTATATCCTCTTATTTGCATACATGATGCTTATTGTCATTGGGTGACGGGTGGACGGGTTCCACGTTTATATAGACTTGATCACATACAGACTGGATTTACATTGATCATACTTCATTTGTATATATGACAGGGTATGAGGGCGCTGTTATATATATCCTTACACCAATATTAGTGGTATGAGACGCTAATATATGTGTATTGATATCCATTTGATACTTCTTCATATTTATTTCATGCAGACATACCTTATACTGATGACATGTTATTACCTGAGTACTTGGCACTACATACATGTTTAGATGTTACATTGCCACCTTATCATGCTTCAGACGTACTCTTGTGGGTTATATTATACTGATCGTTTTGACCTAGGATTATGTCTTGCATTCGGTTTCTTCTTGTAGATATTCTCTATTCACGAGTTGGCAACTCACCCCCGTTGTGCCACAGTTCTTGCAGGTTATGCCGTACAGGTTTCTTTGCGGCATTTCTGGCACACTGCTTCCTTGCGGGTGAATTGCATTTGGTAGGTGGATTCTTTTGCATCAAGAACCACCATTGTACTTGTATTATTCATTGTATCTAGAATTTCCATCAACCAAAACTTGTATATTGTTTCAGACTTGGTCATTAGTGATGTATTATTCGACCTTAGAGTCGCGCTTAGTAGTATTGCGGTTTTCATGCTTATTGAGTTTCTTTTGGATTTGACCCTCGCCATTCGGCGTTGTATATTATATTGCTTGCGTGGTTGTGACCGTTGATTGACGAAGAGCTAGCTCCCGCTTGGGGATGCCTTTTATTCATTGTATATATATATATTGTTCTTGTTGTACCCCGTTCGGGGCCAGTATTTACAAAAGAAACTCTGCCGAAATTTTTAGAAAAGACTTTACATTTTAAAATGCACATTCGGCTTAGTTATTTAAAAACCTTGACTTCAAACATGTCTTCCTTCACTTCTTTAAAACCAGTTTTCTTTATTTACTCTTAAAATGGTTTTAGATTTCTGGGCTTTTGGCTTACTTGGATCAGATGGAGTCCTATAGACTTCATATGGTTCAAGGGCCAGTCACGTGCTCTTTCGGGTCGTGACAGGGGCCCTATGTAAATGAGGATTTACGTGCCGATGCTAGGCACAGGTTTCATGATGTTTTCGAGTGTCGATGCTTGACACTCAGGTTCCATGATTTTGATATGTCGCGAGCGACACATGTTGATTTACATCCTCATACTTCCATGCATATGTTTATGATATTTAGATGCATGATGCTTATTGTCATTGGGTGACACGTGGACGATTTCCACATACATATATTGACATTGATGACATTGATCACATTGTTGGATGATATCCACATACTCATAGACTTCATGATATAGTCGACATTGATCATATCTCAAATTTATGATATGTTATTACCTGAGGCACTGGTACGAGCACTTGGCACTCCACTCATGTATAGATGTTGCATTGCCACCTTATCATGCTTCAGACTTATTCATTTGAGGTTTATATACATATCTGATCGTATTGACCTAGGATTGTGTCATACATATGATTTCTTCTCTGTGATGTTTTCTATTCACGAGTTGGCAACTCACCCCCGTTGTGCCACAGTTCTTACAGGTTTTGCCGTACAGGTTCCATTGCGGCTTCTGGCACACTGCTTCCCTTACGGGTGATTTGCTTTGGTAGGTGGGTTCTTTTGCATCAGAACCACCATTGTACATGTATTATTCAGTTGTATCTAGTAATTCCATCAACCAAACTTGTATATTGTTTCAGACTTAGAAAACCAGTTATGTATTATTTCGACCTTAGAGTCGCGTGTTGTAGTATTATGGTTTTCATGCTGATTTTGAGTTTTCCTTTGAGTTTTGATCCTCTCCATTCGGCGTTGTATATTATACTGCTTGTGTGGTTGTGACCGTCGATTGACGAAGAGCTAGCTCCCGCTTGGGGATGCCTTTTATCATTGTATATATGTTATTCTTGTTGTACCCCGTTTGGGGCCAGTATTTACAAAGAAAACTCTGCCGAAATTTTCAGAAAGGATTAGAGATTTTAAAAATGCATATTCGGCTTACTTATTTAAAAACCTTGCTTTTAAAACATGTTTTCTTCACTTCTTAAAACTAGTTTTCCTTATTTACTCCTTAAAAATGGTTTTAGATTTTTGGGCTTTTGGCTTACTTGAATTAGATAGGGTCCTATAGACTTCATATGATTCAAGTGCCAGTCATGTGCTATTTCGGGTCGTGACATATACCAGCAGATATGTATGAAACATGAATCAATTTTATAATACTAATTTGGCATGATGTACTAGCCGTTATGTATGCAACATGCATCAAGTTCAACCCGTGATCTGAATATGTTGATATAAGAAAATCATTATTTTCATCTCAGAAAACTCTTTTGAAATATCAGCATAATATCAATAGAATCAACAGAAATCCATTTCCAGCATCGACACCTCAAACGACTATCTCAAAATCTCAAATATCGGTATCACAAAATCTCGGGCCCCAGCCGTCCTGCTGGTCCAACTCAAAATATCAATATCTCAATATCTCCCGACCACGGTCGGTACCCTGTGGATATCCACCGCGCCAACAATCACCGGTAGGTAGTCTGCCCCTGCCAGGCTCATCGTCTACAACTCGAACTTCTTGCCCCGGGATACCTTACCGGGCCCACCATGTCACCGAGACGGTTCATCCAACTCCTCGAAATGGGTCTCGAAAACTAACAGAAAACCCATGGTGGACGACACATGTATCTTATCACGAGAAAAACCGCAACTCTTAATGTTTAAAATAATATCAGGTTTATTAAATCCTTGCGGCTTTTCCCCAAAATCTCATAAATCTCAAGTGCTGAAATCCTCAAGAAAATCATCATAAGTGCACATGTTAATGATAATGAATGCCTATAGTATCAACAAGTCGAACTGCTATGTATGACTAATAGGCTAGGCATGAACGAATGATGTAATGAGGTACATGCATATAACTAGCAATCCTACATGTTCATCCTGAGAAATTTAAATGCATTAGCACAGGTTTAAGCATCATATATGGTGAAATTGTTCTAGATTTCATGTTATACAAGTTATCTTGTGTTTGTGGCATAGCAATTACCGAGGCATGTGTCTTCGCATGAATAGTGCTCGTGCTGCATAAAACCATGGTAATGGTGCAAGTGTCCTATAAGATGAGTTCGCACATGTATATAAATATATAGGATCGTGAATGCAGCAAGGTAATTAACTAGGCACTATACTCATAGATGCTAGTATTACTAGAAGTTTTTAAACTATCTAAACTATCGGGCGTCTTGCCCTATCCAAACGATTTCCCCCTGTAGATGTTATATCTACTCACCCTTGATCTCGTGCTAGCCGGGTTCAACCACTGCTTTTCCCTTCCGCGCCGCGTCTGACATCTCCGCGATCGATCCTAGGAACACACAAGCAACACACATAAGGCTAATATCCTGCCAAAATGCGATATCAAGATCAAAGGAGAAACTCACGTTGGAAGCTAAACGCGTATGCACTCGATATGCCAAAACGTGTGTAACCTCGCCTGAAACCACCCCGACTAGCTATGACGCGCAGTGAACAACGAACCCAACTCACATAACACATGTACGCACAAGTTAAAAAGTATTGAAAAAGAGGTTTTAGGTTCCAGATTTTGACTCGAGTGGAAAAAGCAAAAGTTGAATATACCAAAAACCTTAAATATACAGCAGACTCCCATAGCCCAAACCCCGACACCTGACACTACCATCTAGCCGCAAATTACGGCCAGAAAGAATAAAATTGTGGCCTAAAAGTGGGATGGGGGTCTCGTGTTCTGTGTGTGTGATCTAGGTCTAGTGAGCATGCTCCGGTAAACTCAAATTTTACCTGAAGCACCCGGGTCAAAAGCAGATCTCAAAATGGCTAAAAATCTAAACTAAAACGCTAAATAACACTAATTTTAAATAATATGGTATTTTAGTGAAATCAGGTGCAGAAACTTGGTTTAGATGGCCTTAATAACACTTAGTTAAGCTACTTTAGCCATAAAAATCCTAACTTGGTCTAAACTCCACTTAAATCACAAAACTAGCACTAAAATCATATTAATTACTAAATTAAGCTAAATAACTACATGTTTAGCAAAATGGAAGTTGAGTTTAACATTATACCTCCAGTGGGTCCTTGGATGCAAGAAGAAGAAGAAGAAGAGAAGGGGGTGGGGTGTACTGCTGCTGCTGCCGGTGCCGTTGCTGCTTCTTGCTGTTGCTGCTGCTTGCTGCTGCTGCTGTTTATTGCTCTGCAACTGCTGCTTGCTGTTGCTGCTGTTATGTGTTTGTGTGAAAGAATGAGAGGGCGAGAGATGTGATGAGTGAAAGAAATGAGAGTGAGGGAATGAGTGGGAGTGTGAGGGTGTTAGAGAGTAAGGGTTTGGAAATGAGGGTGAGGTTAGTAGAGCCATGCCTCATGCCATCATTCCCTCTCTCTCCTCACTCAAGTCAACCCCCAAAACACCACTAATTATATTTTAAAAAAAAACTAATACACTTAATTAACTTCATAATAACCTAATGTAATGTTTAAGTTTACCATGGCTACCTAAACATGGTTTAACCCCAAACTTTGCCCTAGTTAACATGCATATGTGTGTGTAGTCCAAATTAAATTCTAATAAAATATTCATAAATTCTGATAAAATATTTGAAAACCGTTTTGGTAAACTTTTTACTAAACCCCCCACATTAAAGCATAACTAACCACTAATCACATTCTAAGGTGTAACACTTCTCCATGTTGTGCATGTTGAAGTTTACAATGAACTGAGCAAAGGCGGGGGGAAGAGACTATAGAACATTATCAATATACTGTTCCTTCTCCTTGGTCCAACCCAGGTCCTCTAGTTCTTCGATAAGTCCAATCATCTTCAATACATGGTCACCTATAGACGTGCCTGCAACCATCCGCATCAGAAACAACTTTCGAGATGCCTCGTATCGGAGAGTACGAGATTGCTCTCCATACAACTCCTTTGTATGGAGAAAGATGGATTGTACATCCATCTTTTCGTGCTGCTTATAATGTTCATTGTTCATAGAAGCAAGCGTGAGGAAATTGGCTGTTGCACAGTCTATATCCCATGTCTTGCGGATTTCTTTATCTGCAACTGAAGAATCAGGGCCTGGGCTAGGAGGGGTTGGAGTAGTCAGGATGTATTCAACCTTATCATAGGTCAGGGCAATATTTACGTTCCTCAACCAATCTTTGTAATTCGGTCCCAAGAGTTTATTCTTGTCTAATAAAAGCTTAAGTCTCGTCATAGGTATCTGCTATTAGGAGAGAGAAAAGAAAACACTTAGCGATTGCTCTTGCATAATTAGATTGGTTATTAATCTTATCTAATCGATGTTTCCCACTGCTTTTATCAAATTTTCCTTCAAACCTTAAAAAGAAAATTAGCCAGGATTAATTACAATCTATAAGTTCGCTAACCGGTCGGCCAGGCCAGTATTGTACTCCGAGGGAGGTTCCCTGTGCTTTCGCACAGACCTAATTAAAATAAACCTCGTTTTCCTAAAGGCGTAACCCTATTGACACCTTTCTAGACACCTACTGGATTAGCTAATTGTAAAGTGCAAAACTCTCCCGGGAGTAACTTTTATTCACAGTGGGATCGGGATACAACTATCAAATAGAAGGTATGCAATCTCATTGAAAATTTCAACTCTTGAAATTCCCGATATGATTTTTACCCCTAGTGTCTTATGACCTTAACTATGGTCAACAAATCATAAGCACTAGTCAAGTTCTACCCGCTATTTCGTGATTGATTTAGACCCATCTGCATGACCCTTAACTATGGTCAACAAAGTTATACGAATGTCCTAATCGATCGCATCAAATGCTTTGTAGGAAGACATCACTTAGCTACCGTACACCACGCCTTAACTATAGTCAACAAATGTGGTACGAATACTAAGTAATCTGCTTCCTAAAATGGCGAAAGGCAACGGATGCTTTTGATGAAAACCTTTAACACTTTGAACTTGATATCATTGTAGAATCTAGTGAAAGGAGTAGTTTAAGCTCCAGTTTAATAGTCGAATGGTTTTGTAGTATCTTGAATACATTAGATATACTAGGAATTTCGTACTTCATTTAAGCCATTAATGAAAGACGGGTTCCACGGTCGTGATGAATAGCCAAACCCCACCCTAGACCCCTACGGCTGCGGCAAACTAACCGCCAAATTCCCGAAGTGAAGCAACCTCCCTCAACAAAGTGAGTAGGCCACTCGGCACTTCAAGAACCCGGTAGTTTGTGCACCCCACCTTGGGTCTATCCTAGGAGCAAAAACAATAAGAATAAAATATACAACGGTGGCTACAATCTCAACCCGGATGTGCCCTGCAAAATAATATTACATCGCATTTTACAAATTACATGAATGAAAGAAAAACGCTCTTCTCACATCCCCGGCTATTCATCCACGACGATCTAACATATTCATATACACATATCACCACATGATATCAATACAAATGTGTACAACCCCGACTAATCGATTTATAGCAATTAGTCGACGTTTCCAAACACACATACACATCACAAAGCCTGTAAAGTAACCGCGACATTAGAATTCCACATGCAATTAGCAAACTAAAGCAATTTTCTAACACCTGAAAAATTCAGTGAGCCAAAGTTCCAAAACCATTCGTTTAAATCCAATCCAGGAGTCGAAACGAACTCGAAACCTGTCCGAATCTTCGCGGAGGCAAAAATCACAAAATATACTATCGAATGAGGGACCTCAAGGGGGGTACCCACTGTTTCCCCATAATAATAGAAGATCAAGGCTTTGTTCAAAATTTGAAAAGAGGCAGTGCCTCATGTGCCTTGCACGAGGGCGCCAGTGCCGAGAGTTAAAAACTCTGAGGCAGCGCCTCACGTGCCTTGCACGAGGGCGTCAACGCCTAGAGTTAGAAACTCTGAAGCAGCGATTCACATGCCTTGCACGAGGGCGCCAGCGCCAAGAGTTAAAAACTCTGAGACAGCGGCTTACATGCCCCGCATGAGGGCGCCAGTACCAGAACTAAAAGTTCTCTGCCGTTGGATCAAAGATCCAACGGAGATGATAAATCATCAAAACACCGAATTAAATTCTGTTGAGAAAATATTCCTCAAATCTTCCTAAACGAGAAAGATTACTCTCTGTAAAACCGAGCACCGTTGGATTAAAAATCCAATGGTGATTAAGAAAATCACCAAGCTACAGAATAAGCTCTGTAGGGAAAAATATTTTCCCCAATCTTTCTAAACAAGAAAGATTACGCTCTGTAAAACAGAGCACCGTTGGATTAAAAATCCAATGGTGATTAAAAATCACAAAGCTACAGAATAAGCTCTGTATGGAAAATATGTTCCCAATCTTGTTAAAAACAAGAAAAATATCTTCTGTAAAACAGAAGTCCATGGATCAAAGATTTAACGGTGGATAAAATCCCCAAATCAATTAAGGATCTCTCAATAAGAGATTTCTTTAACTAAATCAACAAACTTGCCTCCACTATATAAAGGCCCCAAGACTTCAAGTCTTGTACAGATGAACCCCCCTAAACATCAAATTCAAAAAGAAGAGAAAGCAAAAAAAAGAGATTTAAGAGAGAAGAAAGAAGAAGAATTTTCTTCAAGGTAAATAAAAGTAATAGAGATCAGAGTATCTCTGCATATCTAAGGGTTTAACCCTCATAAAAGAACATTGTTCTTTCCCTGGATCTGAGATCCATGAGACAAGTCCCCCACAAATGAGAATTTAATTCTCATAGGGATGAATTTGTTCTTGGGGATCGAAGATCCAGAGAAGAACAGAGAATTGAACTCTTCAGAACATAATACACGAAGAAAAAAATCAGCGCCAAATGCCTCACGTGCCCCTCATGTGTGTGCTGCTTAATAAAGAGTGCTTAGTGCTCAGTGGTTGGCGCCCTGCGCCAAGCGCCCTGTAAGTGCACGGCGGCGCCCCGGCCTCCATCCCGAGGCCAAAATACGGAAGCGGTGATTTACTTTAATTTTCTGAACCGGCACCACCGCGCACTATAAACCCGGATCGTGCCATTAAACTAGTCATAGCTAACTACAAGATAGGAAGAGAGATATACCGAGTGATCCGAGTCCTCCGGTCTTCTCGTCGTCGTCCCGATCTCCCATTGGAATCTCCGGTCTCCACCTCGTCGCCGGAAGGGCACCACGTCGCTGGCTTCTTTTACTGGCTCCCACCTCTATACCGAGGCAACTCGGGCACAAAGTTGGCGAGTCGACGTGCCCAAGATTTGCTGTAGAATGGTGTGGTGTTGTGCCTCATTTGGGGTTGTAGAAGTTGCCCATTTGGTGGAGGAAAGGAGTTGTGGAATTTTTGTGAAGCTTTGGGATTTTTACAAACATGAGAAGAACAAAATCCCCAACAAAAATATTGGGCAGCCCCTCCCCAATGTGGCCGGCCAATGCTATGGTGAAGGGTGAGAATGGAGTCAAGGAAAGTCAAGGGAGTGGGAAGCTATCATGTAAGCATGAATAAAGAGTGATGATTAAAAACAACATCATCACAAACAAAAACCAACACTCCAAATCAACCATCATGAACCCAAAGTCAATCAATGATGAAGTAAACAAGTCAATGCATGGTGGAACCATCATGACACAAGAATATACAAAGACAACCCTCCACAATGCTAAATTGCGCAAATGCAAATAAGCCCTCCTCCACCAATCATCGGCTAATGAAAGATACAAATGAAAATGGCCGAAACGGAAAGCAAACTGGCAACTCTAGAAAACTGGTCCCGTAATAAATTACAGGAAAACACCGGTATTGTGTATACACACCCGCATTTGTATTCCGACTGAAACACAAATGCAATGAGACAAAATCTACACTGAACTATACTAGGATCCGGCTTAAACCAAAGCCGGCTAGTATTAACCGTCCGATCCTGATCCGTGCAATGCCGCACGTATCTGATCGAACCCTGCCATATCTCCATATGGCCTCTACAGCGTTTCGCACGAAAACTTGAGCAACTGAATGTGGGGGACTCTAAAGACTCGTCAATACATTGGTTGTGGATTTAACCACTAGCACGTCAGAGGTATTAGCCTATACGTAACGGGCAACCAGGTATTGACCAAAAGGGACGTCTGTGAGCGAACTCAGCCTGACAGCCTACTGAGCCTGTCAGTGACAATATCCGTACAGTCCGGTCCGTTCGTTTATGAGCATCGCATGGCGGGCCTAGGGGGTTGGTAAAAGTCAGACCCCCAAAAGCGGTACAAGTCGTGTCGGAGTGTAGCCCAGAACACCCTGAGATACTACTGGAATACCTACCAGTAAATCTCCTGCCTTGGCCAAGGACTTTTCATGTACTGGCTCTCCTAGACACAGCGCGACCTCACCCCCAATACCGGGAGAGACGAACCCCCGAAGATCCGCTTACTGCCTCCATGTGGCTCGGGACTGTACCCAACTAAAACCTGTTTGCACGTCTTCTTTGAGCGTGGTAGGGTAGTAATCAAAGCACAGTGGGAACTCACACGAGAAAAATGACGATCTCAGGTCGATGAACTAACCTGTACACATGTCACCAGAGAACTGCTATCTGACGTCAGGTATAAGACCAACTAGCATGTTCCCGGCGAGTCCTGTCCGGTGTACTCATAACCCAATGAGCACCTGTATACATCTTAGGTGAACCAACTGACACCAGTGGCTTGTGAGACCGGCCACCGCCCCTCGTCGGGGTCTTGACTGTATACACTAGTCTACTCTGGAGTATCGATACCCTGTCTTGAAACTCCTGCGACTAGGGACCTTTTAAGGATGTGCTTATAGACTACCAGCTCCCACGTATATGATCGCCCTCATACTGCTGGCAGTCAAGCATGAATCCTAGGGGCTCTATCAACGTGCAATAGCAACCTGTCAGGTCACCTAAAGCAGTACATGATGATAAAGATAAACCAGATAGCATACTATCATCTTGAGTAAGACTGTCCTACTGGGATAGGTGCTCCCTCAATCATTGCAATCGCGTGCCTGTGATCCAATAATTGACTCTGAGGGCACTATCTCCAACACGCCCCACATGCCCCTCATGTGGGCGTTGCTTAATAAAGAGTGCCTAGCACTCAGTGGTCGGCGCCCAGCACCAAGCGCCCCACGTGCCCCTTGTTAGTTATATGTATGCCCTAGAGGCCATTATTGTACATGAGATGTATATTGTAGTGGGTGCTTGGATATATATAGGGAGGAATTTCTTGCTCGACATGATAGTATGCTATCTGGTTACTCTTTATCTTAACATGTACACTGATTGTCTCTCTGTTACATGTTGGTAAAGCCCTTAGGATGGGTACTTGACTATCTGGATTATGACACGGATCATACTAGTGGGACAAAGGTAGTCGGTAAGTACATCTTTAATTTCCCTAGTCATAGGTGTATCGAGACGGGGCATCGAAACACCAGAGTAGACTAGCGTATAGCTTCTCGACCCATGTAGATGGGCGATGGATGATCCCATATCCATTGGTGTTTGACATAAGAAATGATATATGGGTGCTCAGTGGAGATTGGGTACATTGGACGGACTCGCCGAGAACTCCTAGATGGTATTATACCTCACGTCAGATGGCAGTTCTCTGGTGACACTGGTACAGGTTAGTCTGTCGACCCGAGATTGTTATAGAGTCTTGTGTGATTCCCCCTGTGATTTGATTTCCACCTTACCACGTTCAAGAGGACGTGCAAAATGGTGGTTTTTAGGTAAAGTCTCGAGTCACATGGTGCCAATGAGCGATAGGAGGGGATTTCGTCTTTCCCGGTATTGGGGGTTGATGTTGCGCTATGCTCGATTGGCTATAACAGGAAGTCTCTGGCCAGGGCTGTTTCTGAGATTTACTGGTAAGTGTTATCAGTAATTTCTCGACCAGTTATGAGCCTCACATCGGCATGACTTATCGAGTTATTGGGGTCTGACGTTTACCACCCCCAGACGAGATATGCGACATATCAGACGAAGAGACCGGACTGTACGGTAGTGTTACTGATTGGATTCGCAAGAGTATGAGCAGGCATGCTTGTTGATCATCTGATCGCTCAATACCTGGGTGGACGTTACGTTTAGAAGACCGCTTGCGGCTTGTTGGTGTTTGATATGTGTTAGTTGTATGTATGCCCTAGAGGCCAGTATTGTACAGATGATGTATATTATATTAGATGCTTGGACATATATAGAGATAACTTTCTTGCTCGATATGATAGTATGCTATCTGGTTACTCTTTATCTTAACATGTATGCTAGTCTCTTTATACTGTCTTATAGTTACATGTTGGTAAAGCCCTTAGGATGTGTACTTGACTACCTGGACTATGATGCAGATCATACTAGTGGGGACATGGTAGTCCATAAGTACATCCTTCAAGGTCCCTAGTCGTAGGTGTATCGAGACGGGGCATCGATATACCAGTGTAGACTAGCGTACACGCTTCTCGACCCATGATATGGGCGATGGATGATCCCATATCCATTGGTGTTTGACATCAGAGATGGTATACGGGTGCTCAGTGGAGACTGGGTACACTGGACGGACTCGCCGAGAACTCCCATATGGTATTATACCTCACGTCAGATGGCAGTTCTCAGGTGACACTTGTGCAGGTTAGTCTGTAGACCCGAGATCGTCATAGAGTCTTGTGTGATTCCCACTGTGCTTTGATTACCACCTTACCACGTCCATGAGGGCGTGCAAAATGGTGGTTTTTGGGTACAGTCCCGAGTCACATGGAGGCAATGAGCGATAAGAGGGGTTTCGTCTCTCCCGGTATTGGGGGTTGATGTTGCGCTGTGCTCGATTGGCCGTAAAAGGGAAGTCCCTGGCCAGGGCTGATTCAGAGATTTGCTGTTAAGTGTTACCAGTAGTTTCTCGACCCGTTATGAGCCTCACATCCGCATGACTTATCAGTTATTGGGGTCTGACGTTTACCACCCCTAGACTTGATATGCGGCATATCAGACAAGGAGACCGGACTATATGGGAAGTGATGCCGATTGGCTCGACCGGAGTTGTAGCAGGTGTTCCCCTCCGAAAGACGGCGCACAAGACTGCGATGTCCTGACGCTGAGATTCGGGACAGATGCTATTTGGTTTTATCCGTCCACCTCTCCGAAGATACCAAGTTGATTTATGGCACCGTGTATCGGAGGTTTAGACGGATGCAGACGATGTAGCAGACTTCGTCAGATTCCCCCTCGCTTGAGGGGGTTTTGATTGTGGGGACGCTCTTCCCTGCAGGCGCAAGCCCCTGCAGTTAATTACGCTACCGCATCACGGTAACAACTTTCTCCTTCTCCAGAATTTCACTTTATGTCGTATGTGTTTGTTTTGTTTGTGGTTGCCCGTGGATTGTATACGGAGACTGAGTAATGCCGTCGCCCGTAAGACGTGGATTAGTCCAAATCCGTATTTACTTAGATTTGGGTTTGGTATTTTTAGTTTAAGGATGCATTAGTCGCGTTGCGGCTAAGATCAACTTAAACGTTCGTTAAGGATACGATAGTCCTGCTTGAGACTAAGATCAACTTAACGCGATAATCCATTTAATATCTGGCCATCGGGACTCGTCACCTCTCTAACATCGTTGAAGGATTACAACGGCAGATGTCAGAGGAGTTCAGAGATGTACCCTTGAACCAAGGTTGATTTGGAGTTTTATAGTTCGTTTGAATGTTTAAGGATACGTTAGCCGTGTTTGGGGGCTAAGATCAACTTAAACGGGATCGTTTAGATCCGGCAAAAGAGCATTTGGAGGCTCTATTGTTCCAGTTTAGGGACGTGGTGGTCCATAGGAAGTTTAGGGACGTTGAGGTCCATGCTCCAGTTTAGGGACATGGTGGTCCACATTCCAGTTTAGGGACGTGGTGGTCCGCATTCCAGTTTAGGGACGCGGTGGTCTATATTCCAGTTTAGGGATGTGGAGGTCCGCTATTAGTTTAGGGACGTTTCGGTCCGATATTAGTTTAAGGACGTTTCGGTCCAACATTAGTTTAAGGGACGTTTCGGTCCACGAGTTTAAGGACCCCGCAGTTCATATTCATGTGTGGTCGTTGGGACCCGTCGCCTCTCTGACGTCGTTGAAGAATTACAACGAGAAGTATCAGAGGAGTTCGGAGATGTACCCTCGAACCGAAAGTAAATTGATTTGAGAGAGCATTTATGCTCAGTTCAATTTAATTTAAGGACTTACGGCCAGAATTGGGGTAAGGCCAGTTGAAAATGTTCAACAGTCTATTAGACCTGTGCTAGGGCTTTGCCCACGCTTAAATAATGCATTTCATTACTTCTATTTTTTTTTGTTTGGGCTCTCCCCATAAAAGATGCAGAGCATCAATTTCACTTGGGCTCTGCCTCCTTTTTATTGCTTTGCAATTTCTTTGGCCTATTAGGTCTTCTGATTTGGGCCTGGCCCTTTAAGGAAATGCATTGCATTTATCAGGCGCTTTGCGCCAATCACTGAGCGTAAGCGCTTGTGGTGAGGACACGTGTCATACTCTGGTGAGCGCAAGCGCAACAGCGCTGCGCTGTTGCGCTAGTGCGCTGCGCTGTTGCGCTGCTGACACGTGGAGCGCTCTGGTGAGATGCGCCAATTCCAGAGAACAAAGCTTTATTTCAAGAGCGTGTAGCGCAAGTTGTTCTGTAGCTGACACGTGGCACTCTCTCAAGAGCGCAACAACGCAGTTTGGAAGTGCAAAGCACTAAGAATCTTTTAGATTCAAGAATAGAAGTGCAAAGCACTATTTTTATTTTTGTTGTTTCCTTATTTTTGAAGAACCAGTGGTTCATAAGAAGTGCAAAGCACTGTTTATTATGTGAAGAACATTGATCTAGTTTTTAGATCAATGATTTATTAAAGAGATTTCTTTTCTCTCGTGAAGGTTTTTACATTTTTCTTTGAAATTTTCTCAGAATTCTCTCTCTGTTTGAAGCTCTTGACCTTTTTCAAGAAAAATGTTCCTCCCTCTGAATTGAGGCCTAGGGTCCTTTTTATAGTGCCCATAAATTAGTTAAATTTGTTAAAGAGATCTTTCTCTGAGTGATTTGGGGAATTTTCCCCGACGTTGGATCTTTGATCCAAGGGCTTCTGCTTTGCAGAAGAAAATCTTCTTGTTTTAACAAGAACAGAAAAGATTTCTTAGAATTTTAATTCTGTTTGGCGCAGATGCCCCAGCGCGTGACACGTGTCGCGCAGCGCATAGCGCCGCACAACTGCGCTGATACGTGTCGTACAGCGCAACTGCGCCAGCGCATCTGGACTGACACGTGTCACGCAGCGCACAGCGCAGCGCAACTGCGCCAGCGCATCTGCGCTGACACGTGTCGCGCTGCGCAGCGCTTGCGCAACTGCGCGAGCGTATCTGCGCTGACACGTGTCGCGCAGCGCACAGCGCTGCGCAACTCCGCCGACACGTGTCGCGCAGCGCACCGCCTGCGCAACTGAAGCGTTGCTTCCTTTAATAGAGTTTTGCTCTGATTGGGAGCGCCTTCTTGGGCGCTGCGCTGACGTATCAGCGTCTGACATGTGGCGCGTTGCGCCCGAGATTTGAAGCGTTGCTTCAAAATTTTGAATTTTAAATTTCAACAGAGCTTTGCTCTGATTGGGGGAAACAAATGCCCCCCCACCGTTGCGCTCACGTGGCGCACACGTGAGTGCAGCGGTGGCAAACTCCTGATCGTTGGATTAAGGGGTAAGCTGAAGGGGAGCAAGCGCCTTATAAATAGGACCTATGGCCCTTAGGAAATCTTCACCATTTCAAGATTTTTGATTTTCTAGAGTTTTACTCTTGCTTAAGAATTTTAGAGCCTTGCTCTTGCTTTTTCACAGGAACTCCAGAGTTCAGAACTTAAAACCATCTTAGGTATTAATTAAATTAAATTAAATTAAATTAAAATTGATTAATAGAGCCTTGCTCTCATAGATCTTTGATCTAAAACCCTTTTGGGGTTTCATCAGCAGAGCCTTGCTCTGGAAAGTTCATAGATCTACAGAGATCTTGTTCATGGGGTTTAACTCATGAACAAGATCAGCTTTGCTCATGGATCAAATGTAGATCTTTTCTGATCTGGAGAACTCCTAAAAGCTTTCATTAATCTTTAAGATCCCAAATTTTTAATCTTTAAGAGTTAAAGTTTTCTTTTTGATGGATTTTCCATCATTAGTATAGTGCTAGGCTCTCTTTAAGGAAATTTTATTCCCTTGAGACCAGAGTTTGACAAATGTCACTCTGTGATAGAGCTTTGCTCTAAAAGAGGAGATTTTCTCCTTGTCTCTAGGGATTTTTCCTATCAATGAGGATATTCTCCTTGGGATCTTTTCATTAACTGACAATGTCATCCAATGATGGGACTGTCTTATTAAATGATGCGCCGTTATTCAGATTTTGTGGGTCCTCATTTGGTCCGTTACCCACTGCATTGCAGTGTGGCATAAAATTTTAAAATGTCGAGCGTTGGAGTTACAACACTGACGGCTAATTAAAAATTTTGTCTCTCCGTAGGAAACATGTCTGGTAATTTGTCTTTTCCGTTTGTTCGCTCGGAGGGAGGGTCTCCCCAGGCACCGGTGGACCGTGTGGTGTTCGCTCTGATCAAGGATCATGACCCCGAGCACAAGAATCTTCACTTGTGGGGTAGGTGGTACAATGAGATCATCCAGGGTCGCCGAAGTTTCGGTTTCGCCACGCCGTCTGAGCCAACATCTTCACTCCCCTACGCAGATGAACCCCCGGTGAAGTATGCCGTTGAGGTCAAAAATTGGAATTCGGATGACCTCCTCCAGCCTGCGATTGGTGCTATCCCCGTGCAGTCGCCGCCAGCAATAGATATTTTAGGGAGGAGAATTTGTCAGGGTGAAGCACGCCCTTGGGGACAGGCTTATAACATTGGATTGATCCCACGACCGCCTGCCGGATATTTGCAATGGGCCCGGTACATCCTATCAGCGAAGAGGACTCATCTGATGAGGATTGGCTTGTACTCGGCCATTTACGTCTCGCTCTTTGAGTATCCTTCTCCTCCAACGTGGTGGGTTAAGGCTTTTATTGAGCAATGGAATATCCCCACCCACACCTTCCTGATGACGGACCGGGAAGTCTCTATCTCCTTGGAGGAGTTTGCTGAAATCTCGGGTCTGCCGATGAGGGGAGAGCCTTACGAGGAGCTGCTTCCTCCCGATGAGTACGTCTTTGCCACCATGACGCTGGCGTTTGACCTAATGCCGGAGAACGCTATTCAGCATCAGTACCCGGGCTTGGTTAAGGTACTGGAGATCTACGAAGGACTCTATCTGGAATCGGGCATCCGGGGTGTCGGTTTCGCAGATTTTATTGCCCGCTTCATTCGACCGGAGCTCTTATCGGAGCGGAGCGAGAAGTTCGCCCAGCTCGACGACCTTTTTGGATTCAGTTTGGATCGCCGACCCACATCGGAGGATGACCACAAAGACTTTTACCTCCCTGGTGCTGCCGTCGTCACTTTTTCAGAAATCGCCGTCCCCGACATGGATGAAGAGACCTTCTTTGTAGGGTTCTTGGGCTTGTGGTTGTGCAGTTTTGCTCTTCCTATGCATCCACGGTATATGCGGCCGACTGTTTTTTACCCAGCGCATCGGATGGTGGCTGGTTTGCAGTTGTCAGTAGAAATCGCCGGGCTGGCTTATATTTATAATGGACTTAGCGTAGCGGCGGACGCTAGTGAGCCTGGGGTGCAACCCGCCAACTTCCCGATGCACTACTTTACTTCTTGGATGGAAATGCACGTGCACGGGGTGTTTGGCGCCCATAGGATTCCTCCCTTTTTTGAGAAATGCAGGCTCCCAAGGGTCATACGGTTGGTCGGGGCTTCGATCGTAGTTGCACCTCCACGGGAGGCTAGGGGGCTGCTCCTTCGGCCACACCTGGTCGGGGCGAAGGTTTCCTTCTTGGATAAGGTCATAACAATAGTCTCAGAGACCACCAAGTCGGTAGTGTCGCTACGTGATGATTTTAAAGACGGGGCTTCCATACTGAAGGCTCGGGAAATCCTCCATCTCTACTCCATTCGGCCGGGCTACCTGGTGTTCAGACAGAATGAGACAGCACTCTTCATGAGGTATAACCCTCACCGTTTTGCTCAGCAATCGAGCTACAACCAAGGGATCCTGATGGAAGCCTTCTTAGAAAAGCCCGTGGTTAGCCGAGAGGGGATAAAGAATGCAATGCACCACTTTATGCGGCTTAACACGGGTTCTTATTTCTTCATCAGCGAGCCAAGCTGCATCTCCAAAGTCCTCAACGCGTACGTGGCTTGGTATGCGCATGCTATGGGTCCAGTTATCCAAATGGAAAAACGCATGCTGGTTGACCGCAATGGTGCGCCTCCCGGCGGCGACCGCAAGGCTCCCTTGAAGCCGAGGACCCCGGTTATTTCCCCATTGAAAGGTGCTGGAGTCGGACCTCCGCGCGTGTTGAGCCCTCCACGCGGATTGCCTCTTCGCGATACTGTGGATGCGCCACCAGTCCCCCGTGCTCCAGTGGAGGCGGTAGCTGTGGTATCGCCGGAGTCCGGTGCAGGCACAGATATCGGGACCCGCCGCCCCAAGGTGTCCACCAAGCGTAAATCAGTCCCGGGTGCATCCAGAGCTGCCGGGCAAAAGAAGAAGAAGAAGTCGCTCCTTTCCCTTGACGCAATTCTTGGCTTAGAGCCTGAGGCCCCTTTTACCGAAAGAATAAGTGAATATGGCAGCAATAAGGGCTTCGCGGTAGATCCCGCAGACACCGACCTGGCGGCCGCCATTGCGGCTTCTGAGCGATCAGCGAGGCTTGAAGCGTGGTTGAGTAAACTCGCTGAGTCAGGTAATTATTAGCTGCTTTCTTCATCATTTCAT
This sequence comes from Agapanthus africanus, assembly GCA_030015575.1. Classification (NCBI taxonomy): domain Eukaryota; kingdom Viridiplantae; phylum Streptophyta; class Magnoliopsida; order Asparagales; family Amaryllidaceae; genus Agapanthus; species Agapanthus africanus. The sequence continues at coordinate 74,885,492 of JASDDO010000029.1, forward strand.
CGCATTTTTTATCATTATTCTTGACTAATACTTTTCCCCATTTTCAACAGGTGTCTCTACCGAAGAAGCTATTGCTGCCTCTTTGAAGACTTTCCAAAGGGAGGAGGAGAAACACGCTTTAGCGGGTGCCGGTATGTCCCACTCCCCTTTTTTTTAAAACCAATTTCGTTATCTTTTTCGATGGTCAACCTAACTTTCTTCATTTGTTTCTTTGCAGGGGTTATACCAGTCGATGAGGAGATCCTCCCCGAACATGTTACCGGAATTCCGGTCTTGTCGGGGTTGCCGCAAGAGCCTCGACTTGACAAGTCGACGATGGATGCCTTGAAGAATTTGGAGGCATCCCTGTATACAGACGAGGACGCCTTAATGAAAGAGGCTCTGGTAAGGTCCATTTCAACGGCCCGGGAGGAAAGGAAACGGCCGGGGCGTGAGGCGAAGGCGCACCGGGCTGCTTTGGCTACGGGAGCGGGCCCAAGCACCATCCCTCGGGCTGATACTCCCTCCGAAGAGGCCCCCGTTGCCCTATCCACTGCTCGCAGACAAATGGCACGCGCCGCTCGAAGCGCAAATGATAAGTCCACTTCAGGTAACATTTCTTTCAGAATTCTTATTATAATGCCAACGGTTCTTATATATTTTATTTTGCAAGGACAAGTCCTACCGAGGGGGAGGCGGAGACCGTTGATCCCAAGGAAACAGAGGAGGCGGCACCTACCGAACCTGAGCCGACGGTGGGCAACATCGCTGAGGCTTCGGGGCCTGAGATGGAGGTTGAGGGGTCTGCAGCGGAGAAGGTCATTGATGCCCAGCCTGAAGTGGTGGCAGATGAAATGATCATTATAATTGAGCCCAGGGTGGTGGTGGACGAGGCGCTTGGGGCCGGCGATCTCGTGGTGACGGCAGATGAGCCGGTGGAGACCGAGGAGCCCGCAGAAGTAGCGGGTGAGATGGGTACGACCCTTGGGGAAGAGTTAGCCGCTCCCTCCCAAGAGTCCGGCAACGCTCCAATCATTGCCCTTCCCATGTACGATCTTCCGCCGTCTCCAGGTCTTGCGAGCACGACAACGGTCCCTATCGAGTCGGGTGATGAGGCCATGGGCGGCGGCCTCATGTCAATGGAGGAGGGAGCCGCCTCCGTTTCAGCCGGCAGCTCATCCGGTAAATCCCAAGTTGCTGTCTTTCTTTACCTTACAATCCTTTCTGACAAGTTCACCTTTTTTCGTAACGCGGGTGCAGCCAGCACTGATGCCCCACTGCTCGAGGGAGCGCCTTCAACGACCGCCTTGGCGGTGGTCACCTCTCCACCCTCTCTGATACCATCGAAGATGTTGGAAGGTATAGGTTTGCAATTTATTGATCTTATCTTTTAGACGTATAATTTTTGTACTAAAGTCGTACTGTTGTGCCTTTTCAGGAGTGCTCTTTGACCATCTTTATCAAGTGTTGCTTCCACACTTCTCCTTTCCATCTGAACTCGCTTCTCCCTCTGGTGGTGCTAGTGAGTATAGTTTCCGACTAATATCTTTTTTTTTCATTGATGGAATTATTTCTAACTCTTTTCTCGTCTTGACTGCAGTGCTTCAAATCGAAGGGGGAGATGAAAGATTGGCCGCGCCCCCGGCCCTTCCGGCCTTGCCACTCGCTGCAGCTGGTATGGTAGACCATCCCATCAATAATTTCTTCATATTTCTTGAACCGTTATCTAATCGCATTTTGTCTTTTTAGCTGTCGTTCAGATCTCGGCGCCTTTCGAGTCTCGTATTATAATGCCAGCAGGCTCCTTCCTGAGACGTCCGTCTTCAAAGGGTGCCGTGAATAGCCTGCGCATGGTGAGCGACTACATTGAGGAGCTCGACGTCGAGACTCCTACGTCTGCCGCAGATTTTGCTATGATGGTTAACCCAATGCTGGTGATATTCATGAACTTCCATAACGAGGACATCGTCACGTCTTGGGTTAACCACTGTCGGGAGATTGAAGCCCGCCTGCATCAGCTGGAGCTTATGCGCCCCGCTCCTGAGACCTTAGCCGCAAGTCGTCAAAAAGCCGCGTGGATTGAGCAAAGCGCTTCTTACGTCCTCCACTTGGAACAAGAAGTGGCTTTAAGGATGAGGGAATATCAAGAGACCTCGAATAAGACTGCTCGCCTGCGTGCTGCGGTCGAAGCGAATGCTGCCCAAGTGAAGGCTATTTTTGAGGGCCTCATGGAACGCATCTCTCACGGGCTAAACATGAAGCGGGAGCTTGACGTCGCCGAGCGTGACGCTCCAGGCCGCGAAGCTGCTCATCAGGCCGTAGCGGAGCAGCTTGCATCTTTCTTGCAGCAGCGGGCTCAAGTGGAGGCAGACTTGGCGGTGGTGGCCAATCAGGAGAAAGCGTGGAAGGAGGTGCGCGAACAATTGTTAGGACTATGCAAGATGCTTCCTTCCCCGTAGTTCCCCTTGTATCCATTTACATGTAAAAATTTTTCCTTTTCGAATAACATGTATCCATTCTTTATTCTTTTATACAATCCACCTTGTACTTGACAGAATTAATAAATAAAGATACACAATTTTTTTCTTTGCAATGTCTTGTATGCCCTTCGGCTTTTCTCCCCTTCTCTTATCATCAGTATATTGTCTTGATGAACATGATTGACAGATAATAGAGTAAGCGTCTTAATTCCTCCACGAGATAGCGATGGCTTAGGCCGCAGGTTCAGATCAGCTGCCTAAGACTTTTCAACTCTATGAGCCGTGAGGGTCTCATAGAGACTTTTCCCCCTACGGATCGAGAGGATCTCGTAGGTGGGTTTTCTCCTTAGGAATCGTAAGGATTCCTAAGTGTGTTTTCTCTTATAAGTCGTAAGGATCCTATAAGAGATTTTCCCTTCTTACGAATCGAGAGGACTTGTAAGCGGTTGTTTCCTTCCTTGTCGAAGTTCGATGTTGGAGAGTGGGACCCGTGGATAGTATGCAAGAGACCGTTTTGGGTCAACTTGCGGGGTCCCAGCGCTTAGGAAATAGGTTTCTTTTATGCCCACTGCCTAAGGCTTTATCTCACGAGTTGAGCCGCCTCGACAATTTTTTCACAAGTCGAGACGAATCGAGCGTTTCTCACAAGAACATCTTAATGTCGCATTTAACCTCTGCTCTTTACGACAGAAGCCCGTTAAGGTTGGTGGTACTTAGGGTTTTGGCCATCGTACCGTCACATAAGCTGATATAGTCCTCGATAGGCAATCGTACTGTTCGAGTAGCCCTGCGACTGCCGTGTCTCTGATCCCTTCGGGGGCAGGACAAGACGTCTTCAAGCAATCCTCCTTGGCAGTTTGACCGTCGGAAGAGCAAGCGTTAGGAATTTGCCATGTCGCTTTTTACTTAAGGTTAGGCTTATTTTGGTGAGCCCCGATGAGTCATAACCACTCCGCGCTGGTGTGGGGATGATCTCCGATAGTCTTTAGGGCTTTATGTGAGTTGCCGTCAAGACCCTGAAGCTAGGAATTTGGCCTTTGCTTCGTTTGCTGGCATTGCGTCTGCTGTATCGAGACGAATGTTGCGGTAGGAACTAGGGATTTTTCCGTGGCTCCGTTTGTTTGATGACGTTGCGTCTGCTGTGTCGAGACGAACGTTGGGGCGACATCTCGTCTGCTGTATCGAGACGGACGTCGACGTGGTGACCATTCTGTGCTGGTGCGAGATGATCTCCGATTGTCTTTCCGGTTTTATATGAGTTACCGTCAAGACGTCGAAGCTAGGAATGTGGCCTTCGCTTCGTTTGCTTTGGTGTGTCCAAATCCTGTTGGAGGAAGAACGCTGGGGTTGACATTTCGTCTGCTGTATCGAGACGAACGTCAAGGTGGTGACCACTCTGTGCTGGTGCGAGATGATTTCCGATTGTCTTTCCGGTTTTATGTGAGTTACCGTAAAGATGTTGAAGCTAGGAATTTGGCCTTTGCTTCGTTTGCTGGCATTGCGTCTGCTGTATCGAGACGAATGTTGCGGTGGGAACTAGGGATTTTGCCGTGGCTCCATTTGTTTGATGACGTTGCGTCTGCTGTGTCGAGACGAACGTTGGGGTGACATCTCGTCTACTGTATCGAGACGGACGTCGAGGTGGTGACCATTCTGTGCTGGTGCAAGATGATCTCCGATTGTCTTTCCAGTTTTATATGAGTTACCGTCAAGACGTCGAAGCTAGGAATATGGCCTTCGCTTCGTTTGCTTTGGTGTGTCCAAATCCTGTTGGAGGAAGAACGCTGGGGTTGACATTTCGTCTGCTGTATCGAGACGAACGACAAGGTGGTGACCACTCTGTGCTGGTGCGAGATGATCTCCGATTGTCTTTCCGGTTTTATGTGAGTTACCGTAAAGACGTTGAAGCTAGGAATATGGCCTTCGCTTCGTTTGCTTTGTCATGTCCGAATCCCTGCTGGAGGAAGAACGCTGGGGTGACAACTCGTCTGCTGTATCGAAACGAACGTCGAGGAGGTGACCACTCCATATGAGATGATCTCCGGTGGTCTTTCAGGCTTTATATGACTTGCCGTTAAGACCTTGAATCTAGGAATTTGGCCTTCGCTTCATTTGCTCACACTGCGTCTGGTGTATTGAAACGAATGTTGAGGTGGAGTTAGGATTTTGCCGTCACTCCGCTTGGTTTTGACCATGGGGTCTTTTGTTAACTTTGCATGTACACCCTGCTGGACTGCGAAGGAATGCCGTTGTTGACATTGCGTCTGCTGTAACGAGACGAATGCTAAGGTGGAGTTGGGATTTTGCCGTTACTCCGCTTTGTTTCGACCGTGAGGTCTTTTGTTGACGTTGCATCTGCCTCCAGCTGGACTGCGGAGGAACGCTGTTGTTGACATTGCGTCTACTGTATCGAGACGAATGCTGAGGTGAAGCTGGGATTTTGCCATCGCTCCGCTTGATGGTGTAACATCTGTGTCCTGCTAGAATGAGGAGGCACACCGTTGTTGGTCTCCAAGCTGCAGATGTGGCCATTGAGATTTGGAACTAGAGACTTTGCCATGGTTCCGTTTCGTTGCGATTCTGAGGTCGGTTGTTGACGTCATGTCTGCATCTAGTTGGAGTGAGGAGAAACGCCGTTGGTGATCTCTAAGTTGTCGATGTTGACGTCGAGACCCTGAAGCTCGGCATCTTCGTTTGCTTCATTTGTTGACATCGTGTCTGTAATATTGCGACAAATGTCGAGATTGTCTCTAGGTTGTCTATGAACCGTCGAGATTTGGCTTCGCTTTCTGATGGAGCCTGTTGGGAAGGTATGGTTCCCTCTTTATCTGTGCCCCTGGATTGTATACAGGGATCGATGTGATTTCACCTGTAGGTCAAAAATTTTCATTCTTTCATTTTTTTTATTCTTTCCGCGATGCTCTATCATTTCAGCTTTTTATATCGCGAAAATCGCGATTGCCCAATCATTTCGGCTATTTTTCGCGGTGCCCAATCATTTCGGCTATTTTTTCTTTTTACTCGCTGCTTTTTATTGCGAGTTGCCTAATCATTTTGGCTATTTATTTTATTTTTACTCACTGTTTTTTATTGCGAGTTGCCCAATCATTTCGGCTATATTTTTTTTATTTTTACTCGCTGTTTTTTATTGCGAGTTGCCCAATCATTTCGGCTATTTCGTGTGCCCAATCGTTTCGGCTGTTTAATATGCATTTTCAGCTCGCTGATTTTTATCGCGAGCGTAGAACTTAGAATTTGGTGCCAATCTCAGCATCAGCAACGCCACAACCGGAATATTGCCAGGAGCGAATCATCATCTGCCATGAAAGGACTTGGAATTTGATACCGATTCAGGCATCAGTATCGCTGCAGCTGGGATATTGCCAGGAGCGAATCATCATCTGCCTCCGTCGATGTCGAACAAAGGTGGCTTAGCGAACAGGGTTAAGGTCCTGTTGACTAAGGCTTTTGACTTCATGAGCCGTAAGGGTTTCACAAAGGTATTTCTCCCTACAAGTCGTGAGGATCTTGTAGGTGTATTTTCTCCTTAGGAGTCATGAGGATTCCTAAGTGTATGTTCCTCGGTAAGTCGTAAGGATCCTACAAGAGGGTTTTCTCCTTGTAAATCGAGAGGACTTACAAGTGTTGTTTGCTGTACGAGCATATCTCTAGTCACAGATGAGACTTTGTTAGGGAAATGTTTATTCACGCCCGCGGATTGTATACAAGAGCCAGTATTGGACCACTTGTAGGGCCATAACGAAAGTTATGGGGGTTGCTTAAGCACAGGTTTAGGTCTCTGTAACTTAAGACTTTCAAATCTTATGAGCCGTGAGGGTCCCATAAGAGAGTTCTCCTTACGAGTCGTGAGGATCTCGCAAGTGTATATTCTCCTTAGGAATCGTGGGGATCCCTAAGTGTACTGCTCCCTTTGTGAGTCGTAAGGATCTCACGCGGGTGGTTTCTCCTTACAAGGTCGAGGGGACCTTATAAGTGTGTTTTAACGAGGTTGTGCCCTTTCGGGTTTTCACGAACACTCGCGGTAGCCCTGCTGTTTTTACTCACGGAGCCCTTTCGGGTTTTCATCCGTGCCTGTTTCGCTTATGGACATACCGTATTTTTTTTTAATTTTTTTTAAATTTTTATTTTTATTTACGAGGTCGCGCCCTTTCGGGTTTTCACGAGCACTCACCGGTAGTCCTGCTGTTTTTACTCACGGAGCCCTTTCGGCTTTTCATCCGTGCCCGTTTTGTTTATGGACATACCATTTTTTACTTTTTTTTCTTTTTTTTTATTCTTTATATATATATTTTTTTATATATTTTTTTTATCTCGTCAGCCTAAGAATGCTGCGGTAGTAGTTTAAAGACATTTCGGTCATTTGCAAGTTTTAGGACATTACGGTCCATCATTAGTTTAAGGACATCTCGGTCCGCCGTCGCCGTATTTGAGGCGAATATCTAGTTTATTGACTTTTCGGTCTATAGGTCTTTCTCTATGACTGACCATGATGCCCCCGGCGTATCCATCTTTCTCGGAGCATGCGGTTGTGGCGGGTTCACCTTCCAATTTTCGGACAGCGCGAACTTGCCTTGTTGGTATTGGTTTTCAACCCAGTTCTTGAAGACGTAGCAATCCTCGATCAGATGACCTACCGTTTGATGGTAAGGGCAATAATTAGGATTATTAACATCGCCTAGCCGCAACGGACATTTTGGACTCGGCAGATTGATGAGTCTGTCGCACACTGCCAGCTCGAACAGTCCCCTTGTTTTATCTTGCGGAAACGAGTAAGGACGTTTCAACTTATCCTGGAGGGGTTGCCGCTTGTTGCTTTGGCGAGCAACCGGTCTAGGGTCACTTAATTGTTGTTGAGCGCTGGCGACGAAGGCCGTTTTTCCTTTTCTTTTATCCTTTTTGTTCGCTCCGTTGTTTGCGGGGCCGGGATTTTTTCCGAGTAGCGTGCGATTGCATGGCTGAACGTTCTCGCAGCTCCTCAATTCCTTCATTTTTGAAATAGATTCCCTGAGGGAAGGGTTGGGGGTAGCTTCTTCGTCAGAGTCGCTTCCAAAGGTGATAATTTGCGATACCTTAGAGTCGGCCGTATGACAATCATCGGCGGCTCTTTTGCGATCATCTATCGCATTTTTTCGACGTCTACAAGCTTCACATTTTGTCCTGTCGAAGTGTTGCTTTTGAGCGACATACCCTTGCCACCAACAGTTAAAGGATTCGCAGTCTTCGGTAGGATGTATGATCTTCTGATGATATAAACAGAAGTTAGGGTGCATCTCTACCTCAGCGAGAGTATTTTCTTCAGAGGGCGGTAGCTTCATTCCTACTGATAGAGCTTTGGCGAACCTTTTTCTCGTCTTGAATTTGTTTTTACCCGCGGTGTATGGCTTTTGATTTGACGGGAATGCATTGGCTCTTTCCAGTATGGCCATTTCACGCTCTTGATTGGCTTTTGCTTTCAGACGAATTTCATTTAGGAAGACATCGATCAGCTCGTCTGATGGCTGTAGAATTTCCGGTTCGGGGTTCGCCATTGGTTTCTCGGTGCAAGAAGCTTCTTTATTATCTGTCAGTGAGTGAGAAATCACATGACAAGTCGCTACGTAGTTTTCGGATTCATCTGATGAGTTTTCTCCATCGTTTTCATCCTTGACTAAAGAACAAACTGCCCCCGGCGTGTCCGTCTTCTTTGGAGAGTGCGGCTGTGGTGGGTTTACCTTCCAGTTTTCCGACAGCGCAAACTTGCCTTGTAGGTACTGATCCTCGATCCATCCCTTAAAGACGAAACAATCCTCAATCGGGTGACTTACCGTTTGGTGGTAAGGCCAATAATTGAGATTATTCAGATCGCCTGGCTGCGACAGACGCTTTGGACTCGGCAGATTAATGAGTCTGTTGCGCACTGCCAGCTCGAACAGTCTTCTCGTTTTGTTCTGAGGAAACGAGTAAGGACGTCTTAGCCTCTCTTCGAGGGAAGGGCGTGGACGCACGTTGTTTTGGCGAACGACCGGCTTTGAGTTGTTCGACTGTTGCTGAGCATTGGCGACGACGATCGCTTTCCCTTTTCCTTTCTCATTTCGGGAATCTGGTTTTGGAGGAGACGGTCTATGGCCCATCTGGTCCATTTGGGCCAATTTGTCGATCAAGGTCTGGAAGGTAGTCGGCCTGAAGAACATCATGAATTGTGAGATGGTCGCCTGCGGATCGAGAGTGCCCACAAACATGCCTACCGCAGGTGCCTCTTCTATGCGTTGTTCGCATTTCGACCATAGGTTTCGCCATCGTGTTGCGTATTGGACCCACGTTTCGCCTGGCCTTATTCTGGCATTTATTAGTGCTGTTATCGGGGTGCGTTCACTAGCACTCGTGAATCTTTGTGTGAACAGTAGCTCCATCTCCGCAAATGTTTTGACAGAGTCGTTAGGTAGCTCCGAATACCATTCAAAGGCTGTTTCTGCTAAGCTGCTGACGAATTGACGTAGCAACAATTTGTCATCGCTTCCAGTATTGCCGCATAAGGCCCTGAATTGAGCGACATGCTGATGCGGATTCCCTATCCCTTTATATACGTGGAATTTAGGGATCGTATATCCCGGCGGGTAACTGATTTGGTCGTACCAGCTCGGATACGGTCGTCCGGTTCTAGCAATTTGACCAGCCGCTTCATTCACCTGATGAACCCGGATCTGCTGAGCTATATATTCGTCCAAGTCAGCTTTGGAGATTGCCTCCTCCTTGGCTGTTGACAGAGTCGGTGGAGGATTTGACGTTTCTCCCCTGTCGTCTTCAAGGACGATCGGAGGATCTTCAGCAGGAGGGTCCGGCTGTAATATCATCCTTACCATATCTTGGAAGAGGAGCGCCATCTGTTTTATGTTAGCCGCTTTCTCTGCAGCTTCTTTGTCCCTCTTTTCGAGGACTCTGCGTAAAAAGTCAGCGTCGGTTTCTTGTTTTTGACGCTCATTCGAAGACGTTTCAGAGCTTTCTTTTGGCTCAGTGAGTGTAGCCATTGTAGTCATCATTTCCTGAAGCTTTTGTTGTTGCTCCTGGGCTTTCGTCACGGATCGGGTGAGCGGTCGGTGGCCCGTAGAAGTGCGGCTTTCCTCCTTTCCAGAAGCCATATAAACAGTGTGCACCACCGTGCCCCCAGATTTGGGGCGTTTGTGCTCAGCACTTTTATGCTTCGCCATGTTCACAGGGGCTTTTTGCGGCCTCCTTTTCTTCTGAGTGATTGGAGTTAAGGGGTCGTTGTAATGGGCACCCGCGTAACTATTGGTTTTTGGGGCTTGACGGAGGAACCTTTCTCCTGCCGCACCTTCATCTTTTCTTGTCGGCGGAGATAGTTTTTATCAATTACCGACTCTTGGACCTGTCGCCAGACCTTGTAAATTTTAGAGGACAGCCGTTGAGGGGGCTGCTCTAGCTTCTTCTCTGGAGTATTCTCCACAGGTGAAGGAGCTCGTTTCAACATCACAGTAGGAGAGTTTCTGCGCACCGTATTCAGCAATTCGAAGCTGTTCCCGGTTGGAACAGCAGCATTGATCCCCACCATCGGAGCTGGTGGCGTAAATCCAGAGGGGGAGTTGCCCCCATTCTTTCTTACTCGACGCCAGTGGCGACGTCGAGCGTGTCTTGCGGATGGAGTCACCTCCATTGTTGGATAGGCTTCTTTATGCCCCCTGCTCTGGGTAGGGGAAGCAGCTTTGAGGACTTCGCCTGGAGCAGCAACCGGAATGGCCAGCCTTGTAAAAACTGACTATTCGGAAGGAGAAGCCTTTCCAATGATTTCGTCCGTTTGCGTCGGGACGGCTATCCGCTTTGGGATGGCAGCTTCGGGTATCGCGGGTTTGCGGACGTTCTGGCCCAGTCTGTTGAAAACTGATGTATTGAAACTGGGCGACCAGTTGAGAGGGGTCGCAGCAGTGGTAAGTCGATCGAAGACCGACTTCTTTGGGGCTTCTTGCAGCGTCATTAGGGCATTGAAGCTCATTGATGGGAGCATGGTACCAAAAAATAGTCCAGTGGTGGTTTGAGCCACCTGCTCCACCGGCATTTTGAAAAGGGAGGCCGCTTGGGGCCCATAAGTCACTCCTCCAGCAAGGACCGAGCGAGAATTGCAGTTGTAGGCAGTGCAGTTTGAAGCCATTGATCTTCTGTTTTCTGCACGGAGCAAGACACCAAATCTTAGTACCTTGAATCCACAGGCAACCACAGTAAACCGCGATTCGTTCGCGAACACGACACACGAAGTGTGGGGTGGAAAGTGGAAAAGGTCCCACCGGGCGTGCCAGAATCTGTTCCCCTCCGAAAGACGGCGCACAAGACTGCGATGTCCTGACGCTGAGATTCGGGGCAGATGCTATTTGGTTTTATCCGTCCACCTCTCCGAAGATGCCAAGTTGATTTATGGCACCGTGTATCGGAGGTTTAGACGGATGCGGCCGATGTAGCAGAATTCGTCAGATTCCCCCTCGCTTGAGGGGTTTTTGATTGTGGGGACGCTCTTCCCTGCAGGCGCAAGCCCCTGCAGTTAATTACGCTACCGCATCACGGTAACAACTTTCTCCTTCTCCAGAATTTCACTTCATGTCGTATGTGTTTGTTTTGTTTGTGGTTGCCCGTGGATTGTATACGGAGACTGAGTAATGCCGTCGCCCGTAGGACGTGGATTAGTCCAAATCCGTATTTACTTAGATTTGGGTTTGGTGTTTTTAGTTTAAGGATGCATTAGTCGCGTTGCGGCTAAGATCAACTTAAACGTTTGTTAAGGATACGATAGTCCTGCTTGAGACTACGATCAACTTAACGTGATAATCCATTTAATTCTGGCCATCGGGACTCATCACCTCTCTAACGTCGTTGAAGGATTACAACGGCAGATGTCAGAGGAGTTCAGAGATGTACCCTTGAACCAAGGTTGATTTGGAGTTTTATAGTCTGTTTGAAAGTTTAAGGATACGTTAGCCATGTTTGGGGGCTAAGATCAACTTAAACGGGATCGTTTAAATCCGGCAAAAGAGCATTTGGAGGCTCTATTGTTCCAGTTTAGGGACGTGGTGGTCCATAGGAAGTTTAGGGACGTTGCGGTCCATGCTCCAGTTTAAGGACATGGTGGTCCACATTCCAGTTTAGGGACGTGGTGGTCCGCATTCCAGTTTAGGGACGTGGTGGTCTATATTCCAGTTTAGGGACGTGGTGGTCCGCTATTAGTTTAGGGACGTTTCGGTCCGATATTAGTTTAAGTACGTTTCGGTCCGATATTAGTTAAGGACGTTTCGGTCCGACATTAGTTTAAGGGACGTTTCGGTCCACGAGTTTAAGGACCCCGCAGTCCATATTCATGTGTGGTCGTTGGGACCCGTCGCCTCTCTGACGTCGTTGAAGAATTACAACGAGAAGTGTCAGAGGAGTTCGGAGATGTACCCTCGAACCGGAGGTAAATTGATTTGAGAGAGCATTTATGCTCAGTTCAATTTAATTTAAGGACTTACGGCCAGAATTGGGCTAAGTCCAGTTGAAAATGTTCAACAGTCTATTGGACCTGTGCTAGGGCTTTGCCCACACTTAAATAATGCATTTCATTACTTCTATTTTTTTTTGTTTGGGCTCTGCCCATAAAAGATGCAGAGCATCAATTTCACTTGGGCTCTGCCTCCTTTTTATTGCTTTGCAATTTATTTTGGCCTATTAGGTCTTCTGATTTGGGCCTGGCCCTTTAAGGAAATGCATTGCATTTATCAGGCGCTTTGCGCCAATCACTGAGCGCAAGCGCTTGTGGTGAGGACACGTGTCATGCTCTGGTGAGCGCAAGCGCAACAGCGCAGTGCGCTGCGCTGGTGCGCTGCGCTGTTGCGCTGCGCTGTTGCGCTGCTGACACGTGGCGTACTCTGGTAAGTTGCGCCAATTCCAGAGAGGAAAGCTCTATTTCAAGAGCGCGTAGCGCAAGTTGTTCTGTAGCTGACACGTGGTGCTCTCTCAAGAGCGCAACAGCGCGGTTTGGAAGTGCAAAGCACTAAGAATATTTTAGATTCAAGAATAGAAGTGCAAAGCACTATTTTTATTTTTGTTGTTTCCTTATTTTTGAAGAATCAGTGGTTCATAAGAAGTGCAAAGCACTGTTTATTATGTGAAGAACATTGATCTAGTTTTTAGATCAATGATTTATTAAAGAGATTTCTTTTCTCTCGTGAAGGTTTTTACCTTTTTCTTTGAAATTTTCTCAGAATTCTCTTACTGTTTGAAGCTCTTGACCTTTTTCAAGAAAAATGTTCCTCCCTCTGAATTGAGGACTAGGGTCCTTTTTATAGTACCCATAAATTAGTTAAATTTGTTAAAGAGATCTTTCTCTGGGTGATTTGGGAAATTTTCCCCACCGTTGGATCTTTGATCTAAGGGCTTCTGCTTTGCAGAAGAAAATCTTCTTGTTTTAACAAGAACAGAAAAGATTTCTTAGAATTTTAATTCTGTTTGGCGCAGATGCCCCAGCGCGTGACACGTGTCGCGCAGCGCAACTGCGCTAGCGCATCTGCGCTGACACGTGTCGCGCAGCGCACAGCGCAGCGCAACCGCGCTAGCGCTACTCCGCTGACACGTGTCGCGCAGCGCAGCGCCCGCACAACTGAAGCGTTGCTTCCTTTAATAGAGTTTTGCTCTGATTGGGCACGCTTTCTTGGGCGCTGCGCTGACGTATCAGCGCCTGACATGTGGCGCGTTGCGCCCGAGATTTGAAGCGTTGCTTCAAAATTTTGAATTTTAAATTTCAACAGAGCTTTGCTCTGATTGGGGGAAACAGCAGGTTCGCTTGTTCTCTTCTGATCGCTCAATACCCGGGTGGACGTTACGTTTAGCTGACCGCTTGCGGCTTGGGGGTGCTTGATATGATCAACACCCACTGCCGGCGTATTGACGAGTCTTAGAGTCCCACAATGGAGTTTCCTAGTCCAGGCGAAACGTTGTGGTGCGCGTATGCGATATGCGCATGGACCCGATTGAAATGCGCGTATAGGATACCGTATATTGATCGGGCGGCTTGCTTTTGGTGGGGTCATATGTGATATGAACGGATTGATAAATCAAGTGTTGATTTATTAATTAACCATTAGTTTCTCACTTGAAATCCTTTCTTGAGTTTGATGGATGTATGCATGTATGCCTTCTTTTTGATTCATGCACATATGGATGTACATATACACATACATACATACATACATCCTTCATGGTTGCTTATACAAAGAAAATGGTGCCAATATAAGACTCACACCACGGGTTTTCATTTGGATTATTATTTGATTTTTGGTTAAAACAAAATGGAAAATGGAAAAGATAATTCATGACTAGTTTCTACATCCTTCTTGACCTAACCATTCTCACCCACCATTTGACCATGGATTACTTTTCCTTTTGTGTTTTTAACTCAAATTCAATAATATCCTAACCATGGTTTGATATGAGAAGAGGAAAATATATATTGATATATTTTCTATTTTCTTGACAAAGGTTGAACTTATTTTCTTCTTAAATTGCCATCGTCTTCTTCTTCCTCTCTCATTTTGCTCTCTAGTTTCTTGTAGTGAGCAATATACTCATCAAGATTGGATTTTGAAGTGAGAATAAGAACCACAACATCATTCTACACAAGTTTAGCCAACTTGTTTAGAGTGTTATCTTCATTCGTACTTTTGAAAAGTGAAGTTGCAAGCTTGGACTAGGAGCTTCGGGTGGATCGTCGTGGACACTAGGAGACTTCAAGTGAACCTTCCTCCAACCCTCAAGTGGCCAAGGAGTCTAGCGTAAGGAGCTACAAAGGTTGTACTCTCAAAAACCCTAGCATTTCTTTCATGTGATGATGTGTAGTTTATAAAACCCTAATTTTTCTAGGAACGATCCGATGCTTGTTAGCTTAGCACCCTAAAGACTCCACTTTTGGTTCATGTGATGCTTCCAAACCCTTCATGAGGTGCTAGGCTAACCTTTCATTGGTATCAGAGCCGACCTAGAAGATTAGGCGACACTTTAACGAAGTTAAAACTCCGATCGAACCGGAAAATACGGATTTTGAGTGCTCTCTGGACATTTTTTAAAAATTGACTTTTTTCAGAATTAAAAATACTTAAAAAACACAGCAGGAAAAACTATGAAACACAGTGAAATTCGATGACCTGAACAGTATAAACCGCCGCGGAACCGCGGCAATTCCTGGCTTAGGCCGCGGTTCCGCGGCCGTAAAGAGGCATCATTGCATAAAATTTCCACTGTAATTCTTAGAACTGCTTATACAGTGTTTTAGGTATGTTTAATAAGAATATAGCACTGTATTTTCTGGAGATGGTTTTAGACTCGTAGATTCGATCGGAATTTTCATCTCGTTGCTTTTCCGGGTAAATTAGAAAGTATTGAAGTGTTTGAACGAGTATCATTTGCTCACTTTTCATGGGGTTTAAATATTTTGGAGATACGTGCAAGTTTTGTGGTGGTCCCTCTAAAAGACAACAAACCTTAACTTGATTATGTGACCGTCTTGAACTGCCCTTTGAACCTTAGGGTTTGGGGCAGTACGGCGTGCCACATGTGAGGCGTTGGCTTGACCCTTCTACGGCTGAACCGCTACTACTGTGTCACACTCCAATTTTTTGAACTTCGCTCAAGTGTTGAGCTTTAGGGAATCTTGGGTATTTGATCGTTCGTTCGAAAACTTTAATACTGTCTAATTATCTGGAATGGATGCAATGTGTGGAATTCATATTATAAGACATGAAATACGAGGTATGTGATATTTCGCATTTACGGTGTCTAAGGAGAATGTGGATTCCAGATATTGCAGTTTTACACTTTCTTTTCTGTGACCGTAAGTGTAGTATGTCGATATCGCCGGTTTCGTTGCAATACATCAACGACAATTGGGGTACGCATACTTACTTACGTTGATGATATATGATATTATGTGTTGCTGAGATATGATGTGCAGGATTGTCGCGATTGAATAGCCGGGGGGTTTTATGTGAGATGAGAGTTTTATATTTTCATTCATGTAAATTTAAATGTAATGTAATATTCTTTTATTTGGGGCACTTCCGGGTTGAGGTTGATGCCACCTGTGTTGTATATTATTTACTTTTCCGCATTAGGATGGACCCAAGGAGGGGAGCACAGGTGACCGGGTTCTAGGGTTCAGTGGGAGGCCATCTCGAGGAGTCGAGACCGGGTCTCCTAAACTCCAGAATTGGTAGGGTCGCTTGCCGCTCTCGTAGGGGTCCAGGGTGTGGGCTTGGCTATTCATCGCGACTATGGAATCCGTATTTTCTAATATTAGCTAAATACTAAATACGGACGTCCTAGTATATCCCACATTATATCTATGTTTCTGCTGCGATATCTGGGATGTGATCATTTGATATGTTCTGATGGATACAGTATATAGTATATATGATATATTATATAGGCGTTACTTATGTTTTACACCCGCACTATATAAGTGCACGGCGGCGCCCCGGCCTCCATCCCGAGGCCAAATGCGGAAGCGATGGTTAACTTTAATTTTTCTTGAGCCGGCACCACCGCGCACTAAAACCCGGATCGGGCCATTAAACTAGTCCAAGCTAACTACAAGATGGGAAGAGAGATATACCGAGTGATCCGTGTCCTCCGGTCTTCTCGTCGTCGTCCCGATCTCTCGTGGAAGCTCTAGTCTCCACCTCGTCGCCGGAATGGCACCACGTCGCCTGCTTCTTTTACGGGCTCCCACCTCTATACCGAGGCAACTCGGGCACGAAGTTGGCGAGCCGACGTGCCCAAGGTTTTCTGTAGAATGTGTGTAGAACTCATGTCTCATTTTGGGGGAGTGGAGGTTGCCATTTGGTGGAGGGATGATACAAGATTTTTGGAGGTGGAGCTTGTGGGATTTTTCCAAGCCAAAAGAGCAAAAATCCCTCCACTAGAATTTTGGACAGCCCCATCAAAGAGCAAGGCCGGCCTTGCAAAAATGGTGAGGTGAGAGTGAGAATGAGTGTATGGATGATGGAACCACAACCACAATGCAAGGGAATAAAGATAATCATGAAGGGAAATGATCACAAACAAACCCACACTCCAAAACAACCATCATCAACAACCATGATTGCACCAAAACCAACACTCCAACAAGCTAATCATCAACAACCATGATGACTCAAAAGTCAAGCCATGATGAGAAGAAGAAGAAGTCAAATGGTGGAGGAATAATCATGATACAAGAATATGCAAAGAACACCCTCCACAAATACTTATTTGCACAAATGCAAATAAGCCCTCCTCCACCAACCTTCGGCCAAAGAAGGATACAAATGAAAATGGCCGAAACGGAAAGCAAACTGGCAACTCCAGAAAACTGGTCCCGTAATAAATTACAGGAAAACCCCGATACTGTGCATACACACCCGCATTTGCATTCCGACCGAAATACAAATGCAATGAGACAAAATCTACACAGTACTGTACTAGTATCCGGCTTAAACCAAAGCCTGCTAGTATTATCCGTCCGATCCTGATCCATGCAATACCGCACGTATCTGATCGAACCCTGCCATATCTCCATACGGCCTCTACAGCGTTTCGCCCGAAAACTTGAGCAACTGAATGTGGGGGACTCTAAAGACTCGTCAACACCTTGGTTGTGGATTTAACCACTAGCACGTCAGAGTTATAAACCAATACGTAACGGGCTACCAGGTATTGACCAAAAGGGACGTCGATGAGCGAACTCATCCTGACACCCTACTGAGCCTGCCAGTGACAATATCCGTACAGTCCGGTCCGTTCGTCTATGAGCATCGCATGGCGGGCCTAGGGGGTTGGTAAAAGTCAGACCTCCAAAAGCGGTACAAGTCGTGTCGGAGTGTTGCCCAGAACACCCTGAGATACTACTGGAATACCTACCAGTAAATCTCCTGCCTCGGCCGAGGGCTTCGTGTAATGGCTCTCCTAGACACAGCGCGACCTCACCCCCAATACCGGGAGAGACGAACCCCTGAAGATCCGCTCACTGCCTCCATGTGGCTCGGGACTGTACCCAACTAAACCTGTTTGCACGTCTCCTTTGAGCGTGGTAGGGTAGTAATCAAAGTACAGTGGGAACTCACACGAGACAAATGACGATCCTCAGGTCGGTGAACTAACCTGTACACATGTCACCAGGGAACTGCTATCTGACGTCAGGTATAAGACCAACTAGCATGTTCCCGGCGAGTCATGTCCGGTGTACTCATAACCCAATGAGCACCTGTATACATCTTAGGTGAACCAACTGACACCAGTGGCTTGTGAGACCGGCCACCGCCCCTCATCGTGGTCTCGACTATATACACTAGTCTACTCTGGAGTATCGATGCCCTGTCTCGAAACTCCCACGACTAGGGACCTTTTAAGGATGTGCTTATAGACTACCAGCTCCCACGTATATGATCGCCCTCATACTGCTGGCAGTCAAGAAAGAATCCTAGGGGCTCTATCAACGTGTAATAGCGACATGTCAGGTCACCTAAAGCAGTACACGATGATAAAGATAAACCACATAGCATACTATCATCTCGAGTAAGACTGTCCTACTGGGACAGGTCCTCCCTCAATCATTGCAATCACGTGCATATGATCCAACAATTGACTCTGAGGGCACTATCTCCAACAATCTCCCACTTGCACTCAAGGCTAATTATTGCGATGTCGCATACTCACAGCCTGTGTGATACCGAACACCCAACTCCTCTACTAGTCAGTCTCACAAAGCTCGTTTGCGAAACTATTGCGTTCGAGGAATAGCCTCAGTGAGTGGATCCGCCTGGATGTTTCTTTCTATATCTCTCTATATCTCAAGTTCGCGGAGAATGCCATCTCCCGAAAAGAGCAATACCTGTCTTAGAATGTGTCTGGATGTCTGATGGGACCTAGCCCATAAATGAACTCCAAATCCAAACTTCTTAGACTGTATTGTCAACTGAACTTAATCAGTATCCTGCGCCATGTCTCCCTCAGTATTGCTTTGGACCACCTTTCCAAAATACTGCCCCTCATCAGAAGGAAAAAAAACTATAACTCTGACAACCTCCTTGTCGTCCATGTCACCTTGGAAGCCTGGAATGATAACTGTCTCCCGAATGAGGCTGTCGTTATCATATCCCTAGAACATCCACTTGTGTTCTAAATTTGCTTCCGACTGCTTCTCCAGGATTGGATCAATGTCAACTTATTGCATCTAGTGCAAGAACAACATCTGGTGTGGTACTTGACATCTCATGATTGACTCAATTGCCTGAGCAAGTGATCTGCCAATCATGCACATCCCTCTCCCCTTTAGTCTGTAAGACACCTTTAGAGATGGTGACTCCATTACCTGCAGGTACACTACCATGCCAGGAGTCGTCCATTCTAAATACTCTTAGAATGCTGTCTAAGTACCCAGATTGGGAAACCACCCAAATCTAGATCTAAAACAATAGATCTAGTAACCAGTATGTCAGATATAATGTCCAAGTCCCATGTGGAGAAACTACTGTGTGACGACCAAAGTATAACCGATTGTAGTATAGGAGTTTCTTTTCCTACTCTGTGTATGTCATCCAAATACCATGACATCACACCCTACTACCTTCTTAACAGATCCATCCCCTATTCTGATGAAGTCAAACCTATAATTGTCACATCAGAAATAGATGATCTATCTCCGCTACATCTGCTTTAGTCTATAAATAGACATAAGCCACCTGTCCACCAATGCTTCCGCTGCTCCCACTGATCATGACAACCCTCTGGCAGAGTCATATAAACGTTTACTTCTAAAGCAAGTTTAGAACGACGCTATACTCATCCTCCTGCCGGGTCTCACAGTCTGGAACAACAGCAATGGCAAGTGTGGGTAAACAAGAACTTCCCTGTCACCGTCCTTGAGGCTACCGGAGTACCTCTCGGGTGCCTGAAGTTACCCACCTAATCTGCGGAGTGGCCAATGGAATGTCAATCCAGATTGAATCTTTAGGTTCCTATCAAATCTTTAGTAATCGTTTGTGGTTCTGGAATCACTTCCAGTTCTACCATACTCCCACTACTGTTTTCTGAAAAATCCATTTTTATTAAAACTGTGGCGAGTTTAGAACAATATCACTATTGATCTTTCAGAAGGTAGAAAGTCAACCCTCGTCATAGCCTGGGTCAACCCACAAACAGCCATTACAGAAACGTGCCTTGAGTTATCCAGAGTCTGGTTTTCAAGCATATGCCAGACAACTCCCCGTACCTTAACATCGTTAAGATACGAACTGTTCTATATCCAATATAGGACCAGAGGCACTGATTTAATTGAACCAGATTCAAATCATGCAGCTGTCTCCAGTGCATGTCTACTAAATGGAAGGAGGCTGATCAGCGTTACTCAACTTAGGAATGCTTCCAATTATGAGTAACCTGAAAGA
The DNA here is from genome assembly GCA_030015575.1 of Agapanthus africanus. NCBI lineage: Eukaryota > Viridiplantae > Streptophyta > Magnoliopsida > Asparagales > Amaryllidaceae > Agapanthus > Agapanthus africanus. Next base: position 74,905,401 of record JASDDO010000029.1, read on the forward strand.
GAAGCAAGTTCTCTTAATCATTACTATCAACTGAATACCATACACAAGTATCTACATCTTCGATCACTTTGAAGAATCCCGATACTTGTAGCACCTGGTTCTCTACTTTATTCATATACCTATAACTTCTCAAAATTCTGACCCTGTGTTTCCACGAAACACTTGTCTAAAAACTAGAGAAGTCATAAGTAAACCGAATATAGTACGAGGACCAACCCCTCTGTCCTGATGGACCCTGGACAACATACAATACTCTGTATAAGTCCCTTGAGTCTGATAACTCATTCACTGTGTGTCGTAGGTTGAAAACTGCACTTATAGTTAAGAAGAATTACACCGCAGTTTAATGCCCCTTACCTAACCATCCACTGATATAAGTAAATGTCATAGACAAAATTTCAAAAAGGTATATCTCACTCTATAAAAATAGACATACAGATATGTCAATTTGAAATTGGTGCATAACAGCGGATATTCGAAACCAAATATTTGCCGACCGGCAAACAACCCAGGTGATTTCCTCAAATATCACCGATTACAACGAATCCCGATATAATGAGGATGATCACCCAATTCCCAATAGCTTACTCCCACTCATCATCTGTAAAACCATACAGATGTGAGAATCATACCTGGTAAATACATACCCTGGAGTAGGTATCTAATCGGGAAATCAGTTTTCCTTTAACTGTACACAGTGAAACTGAAACATTGAAATGTTTCGATGGGGTATCCCGGTATTCCTAGTAATGCCTCTTCCAGATTCACGACTGTAACCGTATAATTCTTTGCCACCTCTCCAAATCCCTTTTTATGTCTTTAGTCATTACCTTCTGCACACCCCTATAGGCCAAATGGTTTTCTTCCTTCCCTACCGTTCGGCACCAGCCTATGGTTTGGAAGAAGACTATCCAATAAGCGTAATGGGTGTACTGTCCTAATCCTAGGAGCACTCGCAATGCGAGAGAAGGTGAAGATAAAAGACAACCGAATAAACCTCATTCCTATTTCTCCAGAACCAGAATCCATCCCCGAACTGGAACAAGTTCCTTTCGAGTTCGTATATAACCATACGATGGAGTATCCAATAAACTGTGGATCTTCGTAGTGATACGGAGTGTCCTGGAGAAATTCAAAGGTGATTTTAAGATTGGCGAAGAAATACTTGGTTTGGTCGTGAATATCAGTCGCAATTTACTTTGCCCTCTTACTAATCCCTTTATATGTCTTAACTTAATACCTTCTGTACACCATCGTTATGCTAATTGGTTTTCTTCATTCCCTACCGGTCGGCACCTGCCTATGGTCTGGAAGAAGACTATCCAATTTGCGTAATAGGTGTACTATCCCCTAATCTAAGGGGCACTCGCAACCTGAGAGAAGGTAAAAGGAAAAGACAACTGAATAGTCCTATCCGTTACCTCCAGAACCGGAAACCATCCTCGAATAAATTCCTTCGAGTTCGTATCTAACCATACGATGGTTTTGTCCAATGGAAGTGGACGTTCGTAGTAATACGGGGTGTCCTGGAGAAAAGGGTAAAAGTAGGAGTGGCAATGAGGTGTGCAACTCTGACAATCCAAAATCCAGTGTTTAAGAGGTTCGGTTAATTTTGGTCACTGAGTCATAGTCTTGGGTCGGGTCAATGGTCGCTGCCGAAGAGAGAGAGAAAAGAAACACTCAGCGTGCACTCTAACCTAGATCAGAATGGTTACCAATTTATCTAATCTGGAAACCTCCCACTGTACCGTCAAATTCTCCTCCAAACCTGAAAGAAGAATTAGTCGGGATCACCCGAGGAGTAAACTAACTCATCAGTGGGAATCGGGATCCAACTATCATCGCATGACAACGTGACGGAATCCGCTCACGGTATCACACTCCAGAAGGTATGCACATATCTGGCAAGTTTCAGTTCTTTTGAAACTCCCGATGTGATTTCTGCCCCATGCTCTTATGACCTTGACTTTGGCCAACATATCATAAGTCACATGTCAAGTTCTACCCGTCATTCTCCAGGTTAATTTGAATCCACCCGTACCTACCCTTGACTTTGGCCAAAATGGCAGTACGACTGTCCCAAACCAACGCATCTATCTATGCTGCATATGAATACCCCAATAGCTACCAATCACTGTGCCTTGACTTTGGCCAACATACACAGCTTGAATACTATTGACCACCCATATGAAACGACGGAGGGCTACGAATGGTTTCTGGCGAAAACCTTTAACGTAATGAACTTGATATCGTTGAAGGAATGGATAGCTTTTAGAAAATATAGTAACGAAAACCTTTGCTAAAGAGGTCACTCCCGGTGAAGGGATCTCGGCTCTTTCCCCGTAGAATGAGGTGCAGGATATTCCAACTGAATACCACGGTGCAAAGCAAAAGTAATCGGCTATAGTAAAGTTATTGCCCTGACGCAAACTTTTGTCCAAGGGGTCACTCCCGGTGAAGGGATCTCGGCCCTTGCCTCGTCGACTGAGGAGCAGGATATTCCAACTGAATACCACGATGCAAAACAAAAGTGAACGTCCTTGCAATAACAGCTTTTTGAAAAGTGTTCCAACAACATCAGATTAGGTTTGTTTTTAACTTGCATTGATCCGAATCAACGCAGTCCCATCAATTGATCACACCAAAAAGAACGAAAATATACTGATGTACGTATATGCCATCCGCATTCACCACTGGGTCCCGTCATTACCCGTTAGGTTAGCTAACTAACGACAGAGCGGGGACTGGACTAGCGCGGATGCAAAACATATACAACATCTACTAGTATATATATCAATATATAATATTCGCTCAAGGCGTGATAAAATGCAACATCACAGAAATGTACAGCATCACAGAACAATACAGATATCTGAGATCCCCGGGTTTCACAGAGCCGCTGAAACCCGACGTTCCCCTGGTCGTATGGATAGCCTGTGCAATGAAATCCTAGACCCCTACGGGCGCGGCAAGTTACCCGCCAAAACCTGAAGCGAGGCAGCCCCCTTCAGCAACGTGAATGGACCCCCAGCACTTCACGGAATCCGGTAACTTGGGCACCCCTCCTGGGTCAACCTGTACCCCCTACGAGTGCGGCGAATAGCCCGCCAATTCTAGAGTAAAGCCCCCTCCGTCTCAATGCAATGAGATGCGGGCTTGTTGCCCTCTAGAACCCGGCTATCCGTACACCCCTCCGCGGGGCAATCCTAGTACAGAAAGTAAAATATACATACAACGGGTACATCGATCGCAACCTGGCCGTTCCCCAAAATAATAATACAAACAGGCAGTGACAGCAGTCCACATGTCGGACGCTCGCCCCGCAATGTCAAATGTACATAATACAACAAAACTGTATTAGTATTGCATCCAGGCTATCCTCCACGACCGATCCGCAACATCACAGCATAACACAGAACATCAACGTGAAAGTCATGTTCGCAAATCCGTCTAACCGGGCTATAGCAGTTAGACAGGATTTACCGATCAAGTGACATTCACGGTCGCAGATATAATGTAAATACTGTGAACTAATGTGTTTAAAATATCCGATCGATCAAAATTATAACAAGTGGGCCCCAAGTATTACTGTAGCAACTAAAGAAATTCTGGGCCCAAAATTAATATTCCAGAAACCACATTTTCAACTCAGGAACATTCTGCAAAAGTTTGGGGAACTGAACAGTTCAAGTCGCGGCGGAACCGCGGCCCAAGCATGGGTTTGGCCGCGGTTCCGCGGTGGTTTGGACTGTTCACGAGCCCAAATTTTCACAGAACTCTTAAAATTCCCTGCACATCATTTTGAGACAACCTGAAAAATTTTTGGACTTCAAAAAATTTCGACAGAAACTGATGTGAAGAAAAATACGGCTTTTGGAAAATTGTTCGATCGGAAATGTAAAACACATTAGACAAAGCTAGACTATGTTAATGGCGAGGCTCTGATACCACTGTAAGTGCACGGCGGCGCCCCGGCCTCCATCCCGAGGCCAAATGCGGAAGCGATGGTTAACTTTAATTTTTCTTGAGCCGGCACCACCGTGCACAAAAACCCGGATCGGGCCATTAAACTAGTCCAAGCTAACTACAAGATGGGAAGAGAGATATACCGAGTGATCTGTGTCCTCCGGTCTTCTCGTCGTCGCCCCGATCTCTCGCGGAAGCTCCGGTCTCCACCTCGTCTGTAGGGTTCCTAGGCACACTAGTGAGGTCTCACAAGGCATCGAACATGCCAATTTCAAAAAATCTAGGTGCCGAGAGACCCGACTATGGATCGTTTGCTAGAAAACTAGGCGAAAAGATAACTAGTTAACACTTAACTAAGGGAATACGGAAATACAACCTTTGTAGATCCGGTGCTCCACCTCCATAGCTCCGCAACGAAGTCCTCTCCGCTGTACAAATCAAATCCGGGCTCTAGCGTCGGCTTCGTCGGAGAATAAGCGAGCTAGGTCGTCGATGTCCATGCCGAAGATGATCTACGTCGAGGCATCGCTAAATCAAGCTCCGACTTCACCAAGTCAAGAAACTTGTGAAGTAAACACACTCTACTACTTGGCAAGAGTTAGAGGATGAAGAAATAGGAAGTGGGTAGACTTTAGAATTGGATTTCTCACTCTAATTCTCACTTTTCCATTAAAGCTTGTGAAGCTTTTTCTTGAAGTGAAGAAGAAGAAGAAGATGAAGAATATGATAAGTTTTTTTGGTTAATTATGAAAAGAATAATAATATCATTCTTATCATAACTTTAACCTAAGTTAAGTGTAGAGAATTAACCAAGGTTAAAGGAATGGTTAGGGTTTAGGAGATGAGACAAAAATGGTTGCATCATAAAAGCTTCATGAAGCTTCAAGTGCAAACAAAATAAGCCACCATTTTTCTCTCATTTCTTTTCCTTATTCCAAAAATAAAAAGACTAATTAATGAATAAGTAAAACCCTTAACCATTTAAATAACTTTGGTTAAATTCTTTACATATAACCTAGCAATCATGCATCATCAAACATGATACAATAAAGTGCACAAAATCATATCGCATATGCAATGCGCACACCCGAGTGAGAAAATCCATTTTAAAGTGAACCGATACTAGTTGATGCAAAGTAATATATCAAATATATAATTATACATTAAATCATTAAATCAACACTTGATTTAACGATCTGGTCATATCGCATATAACCGACTAGTATCATTAGTAACAACTTATCGAATCAACACTTGATCCGATAACCCGGCTATATCGCATATAACCGATCAATGTCACATCGCGAGAATCGAATACAGTATCACATACTGGTATTATTCTCGGTCCCGCACATATCTCATATGCGCTCCTATTTCGTTTCGCTTGAGCCAGGAAACCTCTGTGTAGGACTCTAAAGACTCGTCAATACGCCGGCAGCGGATGATGATCATATCAAACATCCACAAGCCGCAAGCGGTCTGCTAAACGTAACGGCCACCCGGGTATTGAGCGATCTGAAGATCGACGAGCAAGCCCGCTCACACTCCAGTGAATCCAACCAGTAACACTACCGTACAGTCCGGTCTGATCATCTGATATGTCGCATATCTTGCCTAGGGGTGGTAAACGTCAGACCCCAATAGCTCGATAAGTCGTGTCGATATGAGGTCTATAACAATTCGAGAAACTACTGGTAACACTTACCAGTAAATCTCAGCAACCCTGGCCAGGGATTTCCTGTTATAGCCAATCGAACACAGCGCAACATCAACCCCCTATACCGGGAGAGACGAATCCCCTCCTATCGCTCATTGCCTCCATGTGACTCTGGACTGCACCCAAAAACCACCGTTTTGCACGCCCTCTTGGACGTGGTAAGATGGAAATCAAAGCACAGTGGGAACCACACAAGACTCTATGACGATCTCGGGTCAACAGACTACTCTGTACCAGTGTCACCAGAGAACTGCCATCTGACGTGAGGTATAATGCCATCTGGGAGTTCTCGGCGAGTCCGTCCAGTGTACCCAGTCTCTACTGAGCACCCGTATATCATCTATGATGTCAAACACCAATGGATATGGGATCATTCATCGCCCATCTGTATGGGTCGAGAAGGTATACGCTAGTCTACTCTGGTATATCGATGCCCCGTCTCGATACACCCACGACTAGGGACTTTGAAGGATGTACTTATGGACTACCATGTCCCCACTAGTATGATCCGCATCATAGTCCAGGTAGTCAAGTACAGATCCTAAGGGCTTTACCAACATGTAACAGAGAGACAATCAGTATACACGTTAAGGTAAAGATCAACCAGATAGCATACTATCATGTCGAGCAAGAAAGTCCTCCCTATATACGTCCCAGCATCCACTACAATATACATCCTATGTATAGTAATGGCCTCTAGGGCATACATATAACTAACAATCTCCCACTTGCACTAGGGCCATCTGATAGCCATGGTTGTAGTATCTCATACTCAACCATCCCATAAAAGTCTCTCTCTGGGAACAGGCCTTTGTGAGTGGATCCGCTTTGTTGTCCTCTGAATCTACTCTCCTAACCTCGATCACCCTGGAGATCAACCATCTCCATGATCAAGTGATACTGCCTTAGAATATGTCTGGATCACTGATGGGACGGACGTTCCTTGGCATAAGCCGCAACTCCATTGTCACACAATGGGAGGAACATAGTTCATCTCATGAACCAATATACACCCAGACTGCCTCTTTGGTAGCATCTTAAGTAGCGATGTATCCAGCCTTAATTGTTTAGTATGCCACGGTATCTAGCTTGGAACTCTTCCAACATACCGTCCCTTTACTGAGGGTAAAGACAATGCCTCTGACTGACATTCAGTCGTCTGTATCACCCTGGAACCTTTCCAGTGATTCTCCCCAGGATCGACTGATACCATCTCACTACATCTAGTGAGTATCCTAACATCCAATTACATCTATCTCATAGATTAAAACACAGGATTTAGGAGGTATCATTTTGATCCTTCACGGAGAATCTTTGTGATAAACGGAGATTGATCGAGCGTAGCATAAGAAACTCCTTTCTTATCAAGAGTATGTCATCCACGCACTCTACGAGGATCGTCACCATACTCCCTACTACCTTTTTGTATATACAAGGTTCATCTACCATTTTGATGATGTCAACTTCCTTGACTAATTCATCAAAACAGATGTTCCAACTCCGCGATGCCTGCTATATCAAATAAAGCATCTTGCACACGTTTCCGCTGCTCCCACTGTTTACGAAGCCCTCTGGCTGTGTACTTATAGACGCACTCTTCTAAAACATCATTTAGAAAAGCAGTCATGACACCCAACCACCAGAGATCGTAGTCATGGTATGTAGCCGTGGCAAGTAGGATCTGGATGGACTTAAGCATAGTTGCTTAGAAAAGGTTTCATCATCATCCATACCTGGTCCATGATGTAGACCTTTAACAAGTCTAGCTTTGAAAGTCTCAACTCTTCCATGTACACCAAGTAATCTTCTCAAGATATACTTGCTCCTGATGGGGATTTAACCCTTCAGATATAGCAACCAAAGTCCATACTTTGTTGGTGTATAAGGATTCCATCTCAGATCGATAAACATCCAGCCATTCTTACAGAGTCTCACTCCTGATGGCCAGCTCGAAACTAGTTGGGTCATCATCTCATGATGTAATCCTCGCTCCCACTGTCATAGAGGAACCGAAGTATCTCTCAGGTGGGTGAGGAACCCTACTAGATCGGCGGAGAGGCCGAGGTTCGTTGGTAACTATTGAATCCTTTGGTTCCATCAAATCATCTTCTGTAGTTTGCATAGCTGGAACCTTTCCAGTTCTACATAACTAACCTTGCCTCGAGTTTGTCCGGATATTGCTTTTAGACATAGGCCGGACAACCCCAAATCTTAACTAGCTTAAGACATGGGCTCTTCCCTTTCCATATCACATATGAAGCGGTAGGCAACTGATTTGATTTGAACCCTATTCAATAGGTATGCAACTTCTCAAGTGCATAACACCCAAAAGGAAAAAGGTAACTCAGTATTACTCATCATAGAGCACACCTTATCACATAGGGTGTAATTGCTCCACCCCGATATACCATCGTGCTATGGTGTATACAGAGGAGTAATGCTGAGAGAGAATCTCATTCTCCTTTAGAAAAGTCCAGGAATTCCATGCTCAAGCATTCTCGTCCTTGATCACATCAAAGGACATAATACTTATACCCGTATTTTGGTTCTCTACTTCTTACTTATATTCTGTGAATATCTCAAAAGGCTCGGACTCATATTTCAACAGGAACATATGTCTGAATCTTCAGAGATTATCAGAGAATGTAATGAAGTACAAAGAACCTGTCCTGGCATGTGTAGACAGGGGACCTTCCATACATCAACATGTATCATCCCAAGAGTTTACTAACTATTTCTCTGTTTCCAATAAACAGAGCTGTGGTCATCTTATCTTAGTGACATGACTGGCGAGTTTCACAAGATGTAAATTCAAACTGATTTAAATATGCATCTAAATGTAACTCTAGCTAGTCGGGTCACATTGATCTGACCTAGTCTACAATACCTCAAGAAGGAATCGTTCAATTGTGAACTCTTCCTCTTGTGTGTGATCCGTATACTTAGAACTGTGGTTTGATTTAGAACGTCAATGCTTTTAGATAACGTGCCTGAACCGATCAACTTTTGATATAGGAAATGTTCAAAACATTATCCAACAATACAAAATTTTATCATTTCTTTACTAATAAAGAGACTGATATGATTTTGTATATCAGGTTCGGTATCTAATAGCATTCGTTCAGAATCAATGTATTTATAATACAGGGTGACAGTGACCAACAGACTTGGCTGCAACTCTTGCCCCGTTTTCTGCCTCATGAAACTTATCACCCGTTCTCAGTTCTCTACCTTTCTGTAGCCCTATGTAACAGATTACATATCTGGGATCCTGATCTGGTATCACATACCCAGGACGTAGAGGATACGGAGAAACAGTTCTTTGTAATGAACACACCCGAAGATGATGCATCAGCATGCACTCTCTTCGTTTGGTCAGCACGGGAAATCTGGTATTCCCCAATTTCCTGCTCGGTCTTATAACAATTATAAGTTGGAGCGGGACCAACGTTCCCCAGCTCAGTATAACAAGCGGGTTCGGTCAATATTCCGTATTATTATCTTGATTAAGGCGTGATATGGTCGGTACCAGGAGAGAGAGAGAAGAAAACACTCAGCGTGCGCTCTTGCAAGAATAGATTGGTTATTATTTTATCTAATCAGGATGGCTCCCACTGCTTTTTATCAAATCTTCCTTCAAACCCTAAAAGGAAAGACTAGCCGGGATTAATTACACACTACAAGTTCGCCAATCTTTCAGCCAGGCCAGTGTCGGTACTTTGAGGGAGGTCCCCCGTGCTTTCGCACGAACATAATTAATGTAAACCTCGTTTTCCCATAGGCGTAACCCCGTTGACACCTTTCTAGACACCTACTTGATCGGCTAATTGTAATGTTTAAAACTCTCCCAGGAGTAACACTTACTCGCAGCGGGTATCGGGATCCAACTATCTCATAGAAGGTATGCAATCTCATTGCAAATTTCAACACTTGAAATTCCCGATAATATTTTGCCCCTAGCAGCTATATGACCTTAACATAGTCAACAAATCATAAGTGCTAGTCAAGTTCAACCCGTCATTTCCCGATTGAATTAAACCCACCCGCACGACCCTTAACATAGTCAACAAAGTCGCACGACTACCCTAATCCAATCACATCATATGCTTATACAGATAAGCACTAATTAGCTACCGCACACTACGCCTTAACATAGTCAACAAACGTAGCACGAATACTAACCAGTACTTATCTGAAATGACGGAGGTGTACGATAGGTTTTTCTGAAAACCTATTGCGTAATGAACTTGATATCGTTGTAGAATCAAATGATTTTGAAATGGAGTGCTTTTGAGGCTTTTCTAGTTTTGCTAAAGGAGTCACTCTCGGTGAAGGGATCGTCGGTCCTTTCCTCGTCGAATGAGGTGCGGGATATATCATATATATCACTGTGCAAAGCAAAAAAATACTAAAAAGCAATCAAAAGACAAACCGAGTGTGTAGCATCTGCCAGTTATTGCTAAAGGAGTCACTCCCGGTGAAGGGATCTCGGTCCTTTCCTCATCGAATAAGGTGCAAGATATATCACATATACCGCTGTGCAAAGCAAGAACTGTAGCTACCTGTTTTAATTTTGAAATTCGATTCTACAACATCTTAGGTTTCTTTTAATTCATTAATCACATTAATGAAGTCCCATCATTTAAGTACCTAAACATCACAGATAAATACGACGTACACTTATGCCATCCGCATTCGCCTCGATGTCCCCTCGTGCACCGTTAGGTTAGGTAACTAACGACAGAGCGGGGCAGGGCTAGCGCGGGTGTAAAACATAAGTAACGTCTATATAATATATCATATATACTATATAAAGTATCTATCACAGAACATCACATGATCACATCACAGATATCGCAGCAGAAGAATCATATGAAATATTGGATATACTAGGACGTCCGTGTTTTCAATACGAGCCAGTATAAAACACGGATTCCACGGTCGTGATGAATAGCCAAACCCACACCCCTAGACCCCTACGAGAGCGGCAAGCAACCCTACCAATTCTAGAGTTAGGAGACCCGTACTCGACTCCTCGAGTTGGTCTCCCACTGGACTCCAGAACCCGGTTACTTGTGCTCTCCTCCTTGGGTCTATCCTAGTGCGGAAAAGTAAATAATATACAAACGGTGACAACTTCCGCAACCTGGAAGCGTCCCAATAAAAGAATATTACATACAAGTTTTTACATGAATGAAAATGAAAAACACTCATCTCACATTAAAAAAACCCGGCTATTCAAACACGACGATCCAATATAACATATCCAGCAACACATAACATCACATGTCATCAACGTAAGTAAATATGTCCATCCCAATTGTCGTTGACATATAGCAACGAAACCGGCGATATCACATATTACACTTACGGTCACAGAAAAGACAGTGTAAAACTACAACAGTTGGAATCCGCAACCACCTCAGACATCGCATGCCTGACCAAATGAATTTCTTAGACATCGCATGCCTAACAATTATAAACCCCGCATTTTAGTCTCATTATCGAAAACACTTTTCAATATCAAGTCGGGTAATTCAACAAGATTCCCGACATCCTGATCGAATGCTCGTCGCAAACTTCAGTAGACGGCCGCACCCCCGATACCGTCGACGAAGTGCACCAAGGCGGGACACCGCTGCCGCGAGCACCCGAACGGATGCTTTCGGCGACGGGGTTCTCCTACAGTCACTTGGTCGGGGCTATGGAGTGAGGCTGTCTATTAAGTTTACCCGGCGAATATCCGCGTACGCTACGTGATTGCGACGGACTTTTGATCACATCAAAATTCTGTGGCAACCGATCAAGTGAGACTTAACTGCTATGTTTATAACATTCATTTAGTTATCACATAACTATTGTGAATTCCAATTATTGTATCCCATTCCAGATAAATAGAAAATGTTGAACTTTTCGATCGAACATTCGAACACCCAAGTTTTCCCGATACAGATCAACACATGAAATAAGTCTAACAACATTCAGTTCGTGCCTCAGTACCAACGGTCCAGCCGTAGAAGGGTCAAGCAACGCCTCACATGTGGCACGCCGTACTGCCCCAAACCCGAAGGTTCAAAGGGCAGTTCAAGACGGTCACATAATCGAGTTAAGGTTTGTTGTCTTCTAGAGGGACCATCGCGTTACTTGCACTACTTAGAACGTCGTTAAACTACGGAAAAATCCAACACTTGGAAATTTCCCGACAGGGGAAAAATTGGGTATTTATATCCGGTCGAACTTTTTAACATATTCAAAAATTTATCCGGAAAGCCACACAGACAAAATTTGATACTCCGATCGAAACACCGAATCCCCAAAAACACAGCAGAAAAATTCAACTCTTGAATAAATATTAAAAATTCCCAGAAAACTCAGCTCTTAGAACTAGGAATTACTGTGCAAAGGAACAGGTCTGGCGTCATCAAGGGGCCGCTGATCCGCCGCAGAAGCCATGCTTCTACCGCGGATCCGCCGCGAAATTTACTGTTCACCAGAAACTTTTTGCACCGTAATTCTTATTTTTCCCTGCTGAATTTTTTAGCAATTTTTAATTTGGAAAAATCCACGATTTTAGAAAATTTCCAGAGAGCAATTTCGGTTTGGGTTTTCGGGTCGTTCGGACTTCAAATTCCGTCTAGACTTCGCCTAAGGTTCTAGCTAGGCTCTGATACAACTGTAGGGTTCCTAGGCACACTAGTGAGGTCTCACAAGGTATCGAACATGCCAATTTCAAAAAATCTAGGTGCCGAGAGACCCGACTACGGATCGTTTGCTAGAAAACTAGGCGAAAAGATAACTAGTTAACACTTAACTAAGGGAATACGGAAATACAACCTTTGTAGATCCGGTGCTCCACCTCCATAGCTCCGCAACGAAGTCCTCTCCGCTGTCCAAATCAAATCCGGGCTCTAGCGTCGGCTTCGTCGGAGAATAAGCGAGCTAGGTCGTCGATGTCCATGCCGAAGATGATCTACGTCGAGGCATCGCTAAATCAAGCTCCGACTTCACCAAGTCAAGAAACTTGTGAAGTAAACACACTCTACTACTTGGCAAGAGGTAGAGGATGAAGAAATAGGAAGTGGGTAGACTTTAGAATTGGATTTCTCACTCTAATTCTCACTTTGCCATTAAAGCTTGTGAAGCTTTTTCTTGAAGTGAAGAAGAAGAAGAAGATGAAGAATATGATAAGTTTTTTTGGTTAATTATGAAAAGAATAATAATATCATTCTTATCATAACTTTAACCTAAGTTAAGTTTAGAGAATTGACCAAGGTTAAAGGAATGGTTAGGGTTTAGGAGATGAGACAAAAATGGTTGCATCATAAAAGCTTCATGAAGCTTCAAGTGCAAACAAAATAAGCCACCAATTTTCTCTCATTTCTTTTCCTTATTCCAGAAATAAAAAGACTAATTAATGAATAAGTAAAACCCTTAACCATTTAAATAACTTTGGTTAAATTCTTTACACATAACCTAGCAATCATGCATCATCAAACATGATACAATAAAGTGCACAAAATCATATCGCATATGCAATGCGCACACCCGAGTGAGAAAATCCATTTTAAAGTGAACCGATACTAGTTGATGCAAAGTAATATATCAAATATATAATTATACATTAAATCATTAAATCAACACTTGATTTAACGATCCGGTCATATCGCATATAACCGACTAGTATCATTAGTAACAACTTATCGAATCAACACTTGATCCGATAACCCGGCTATATCGCATATAACCGATCAATGTCACATCGCGAGAATCGAATACAGTATCACATACTGGTATTATTCTCGGTCCCGCACATATCTCATATGCGCTCCTATTTCGTTTCGCTTGAGCCAGGAAACCTCTGTGTAGGACTCTAAAGACTCGTCAATACGCCGGCAGCGGATGATGATCATATCAAACATCCACAAGCCGCAAGCGGTCTGCTAAACGTAACGGCCACCCGGGTATTGAGCGATCTGAAGATCGACGAGCAAGCCCGCTCACACTCCAGTGAATCCAACCAGTAACACTACCGTACAGTCCGGTCTGATCGCCTGATATGTCGCATATCTTGCCTAGGGGTGGTAAACGTCAGACCCCAATAGCTCGATAAGTCGTGTCGATATGAGGTCTATAACAATTCGAGAAACTACTGGTAACACTTACCAGTAAATCTCAGCAACCCTGGCCAGGGATTTCCTGTTATAGCCAATCGAACACAGCGCAACATCAACCCCCTATACCGGGAGAGACGAATCCCCTCCTATCGCTCATTGCCTCCATGTGACTCTGGACTGTACCCAAAAACCACCGTTTTGCACGCCCTCTTGGACGTGGTAAGATGGAAATCAAAGCACAGTGGGAACCACACAAGACTCTATGACGATCTCGGGTCAACAGACTACTCTGTACCAGTGTCACCAGAGAACTGCCATCTGACGTGAGGTATAATGCCATCTGGGAGTTCTCGGCGAGTCCGTCCAGTGTACCCAGTCTCTACTGAGCACCCGTATATCATCTATGATGTCAAACACCAATGGATATGGGATCATTCATCGCCCATCTGTATGGGTCGAGAAGGTATACGCTAGTCTACTCTGGTATATCGATTCCCCGTCTCGATACACCCACGACTAGGGACTTTGAAGGATGTACTTATGGACTACCATGTCCCCACTAGTATGATCCGCATCATAGTCCAGGTAGTCAAGTACAGATCCTAAGGGCTTTACCAACATGTAACAGAGAGACAATCAGTATACACGTTAAGGTAAAGATCAACCAGATAGCATACTATCATGTCGAGCAAGAAAGCCCTCCCTATATACGTCCCAGCATCCACTACAATATACATCCTTTGTATAGTAATGGCCTCTAGGGCATACATATAACTAACATCGTCGCCGGAAGGGCACCACGTCGCCTGCTTCTTTTACGGGCTCCCACCTCTATACCGAGGCAACTCGGGCACGAAGTTGGCGAGCCGACGTGCCCAAGGTTTGCTGTAGAATGTGTGTAGAACTCATGTCTCATTTTGGGGTAGTGGAGGTTGCCATTTGGTGGAAGGATGATACAAGAGTTTTGGAGGTGGAGCTTGTGGGATTTTTCCAAGCCAAAAGAGCAAAAATCCCTCCACTAGAATTTTGGACAGCCCCATCAAAGAGCAAGGCCGGCCATGCAAAAATGGTGAGGTGAGAGTGAGAATGAGTGTATGGATGATGGAACCACAACCACAATGCAAGGGAATAAAGATAATCATGAAGGGAAATGATCACAAACAAACCCACACTCCAAAACAATCATCATCAACAACCATGATTGCACCAAAACCAACACTCCAACAAGCTAATCATCAACAACCATGATGACTCAAAAGTCAAGCCATGATGAGAAGAAGAAGAAGTCAAATGGTGGAGGAATAATCATGATACAAGAATATGCAAAGAACACCCTCCGCAAATACTTATTTGCACAAATGCAAATAAGCCCTCCTCCACCAACCTTCGGCCAAAGAAGGATACAAATGAAAATGGCCGAAACGGAAAGCAAACTGGCAACTCCAGAAAACTGGTCCCGTAATAAATTACAGGAAAACCCCGATACTGTGCATACACACCCGCATTTGCATTCCGACCGAAATACAAATGCAATGAGACAAAATCTACACAGTACTGTACTAGTATCCGGCTTAAACCAAAGCCTGCTAGTATTATCCGTCCGATCCTGATCCATGCAATACCGCACGTATCTGATCGAACCCTGCCATATCTCCATACGGCCTCTACAGCGTTTCGCCCGAAAACTTGAGCAACTGAATGTGGGGGACTCTAAAGACTCGTCAACACCTTGGTTGTGGATTTAACCACTAGCACGTCAGAGGTATAAGCCAATACGTAACGGGCTACCAGGTATTGACCAAAAGGGACGTCGATGAGCGAACTCATCCTGACACCCTACTGAGCCTGTCAGTGACAATATCCCTACAGTCCGGTCCGTTCGTCTATGAGCATCGCATGGCGGGCCTAGGGGGTTGGTAAAAGTCAGACCCCCAAAAGCGGTACAAGTCGTGTCGGAGTGTAGCCTAGAACACCCTGAGATACTACTGGAATACCTACCAGTAAATCTCCTGCCTCGGCCGAGGGCTTCGTGTAATGGCTCTCCTAGACACAGCGCGACCTCACCCCCAATACCGGGAGAGACGAACCCCTGAAGATCCGCTTACTGCCTCCATGTGGCTCGGGACTGTACCCAACTAAAACTTGTTTGCACGTCTCCTTTGAGCGTGGTAAGGTAGTAATCAAAGTACAGTGGGAACTTACACGAGACAAATAACGATCCTCAGGTCGATGAACTAACCTGTACACATGTCACCAGGGAACTGCTATCTGACGTCAGGTATAAGACCAACTAGCATGTTCCCGGCGAGTCCTGTCCGGTGTACTCATAACCCAATGAGCACCTGTATACATCTTAGGTGAACCAACTGACACCAGTGGCTTGTGAGACCGGCCACCGCCCCTCGTCGGGGTCTCGACTGTATACACTAGTCTACTCTGGAGTATCGATGCCCTGTCTCGAAACTCCCACGACTAGGGACCTTTTAAGGATGTGCTTATAGACTACCAGCTCCCACGTATATGATCGCTCTCATACTGCTGGCAGTCAAGTAAGAATCCTAGGGGCTCTATCAACGTGTAATAGCGACATGTCAGGTCACCTAAAGCAGTACACGATGATAAAGATAAAGCAGATAGCATACTATCATCTCGAGTAAGACTGTCCTACTGGGACAGGTCCTCCCTCAATCATTGCAATCACGTGCCTGTGATCCAACAATTGACTCTGAGGGCACTATCTCCAACACACTAGCCCTGCCTTGCTCTGTCGTTAGTTACCTAACATAACGGTGCACGAGGGGACATCGAGGCGAATGCGGATGGCATAAGTGTACGTCGTATTTATCTGTAATGTTTAGGTGACTTAAATGATGGGACTTCATTAATGTGATTAATGAAAGAAAAGAAACCTAATAGATGTTGTAGAATCAAATTTTTAAATAAAAAGGGTAGCTACAGTTTTGCTTTGCATAGCGGTATATATGATATACCCTGCACCTTATTCGATGAGGAAAGGGCCGAGATCCCTTCACCGGGAGTGACCCCTTTAGCAATAACTGGCAGATGCTACACACTCGGTTTGTCTTTTGATTGCTTCTATAGTTTCTGCTTTGCACAGTGATATATATGATATATCCCGCACCTCATTCGACGAGGAAAGGGCCGACGATCCCTTCACCGGGAGTGACCCCTGTAGCAAAACTAGAAAAGCCTCAAGAACACTCCATTTCAAAATTCATTCGATTCTACAACGATATCAAGTTCATTACGCAATAGGTTTTCAGAAAAACCTGTCGTAGCCCTCCGTCATTTCAGATAAATCCTACTTAGTATTCGTGCTACATTTGTTGACCTCCGTCAAGGCGTAGTGTGCAGTAGCTAACTAGTATTTATCTGCTTATGCATGTGATGCAGATTGGATTAGGGTAGTCGTACGACCTTGTTGACCTCCGTCAAGGGTCGTGCGGGTAGGTTTGATTCAATCAAGAAATGACGGGTTGAACTTGACTTGCACCCTGTGGTTTGTTGACCTCCGTGAAGGTCATAGGATGCTTGGGGCAAAATATTATCGGGAATTTCAAGTGTTGAAATTTGCAATGAGATTGCATACCTTCTATGAGATAGTTGGATCCCGATACCCACTGCGAGTAATTGTTACTCCTGGGAGAGTTTTACACATTACAATTAGCCGATCAAGTAGGTGTCTAAAAAGGTGTCAACGGGGTTACGCCTCTGGGAAAATGAGGTTTACTTTAATTAGGTCCGTGCGAAAGCATGGGGAACCTCCCTCAAAGTATCGACACTGGCCTGGCTGAAAGATCGGCGAAGTTGTAGGGTGTAATTAATCCCAGCTAGTCTTTCCTTTTAGGGTTTGAAGGAAGATTTGATAAAAACCAGTGGGAGCCATCCTGATTAGATAAGATAATAACGAATCTGATCTTGCAAGAGCATACGCTAAAGTGTTTTCTTCTCTCTCTCTCCAGATAGCGACCATGTCATGCCTTAATCAAGATAATAATATGGATGTATTGACCGAACCCGCAAGTTATACTGTACTGGGGAACGTTGGTTCCGTTCTTTCTTATAAGAGTTATAGGAATGAACAGGACATAGGGGAATACCAGGATTCCCATGCCATCCGAATGAAGAAAGTACATGTTGATGCATTTTCTTCGGGTGTGTTCGTTACAGAGAACTGTTTCTCCATTTGCCCTACGTCCTGGGTATTAGATACCGGGTCAGGATCCCATATATGTAATCAATTACATGGGCTTAGGAAAGGTAGAGAACTTGGAGAAGGTGATAAAGATATAAAAGTAGGAAATGGTGCAATTGTTGCAGCTAAGACTGTCGGGGAATATCACCTTGCATTACCAACTGGTAATACATTGGTTCTGAACGAATGCTATTACATGCCGAACCTGATATGCAACATTATATCGGTTTCTTTGTTAAGTAAAGAGGGATATAATTTTGTATTACAGGATAATGTTTTGAACATTTTCCGTAACCAAAAGTTGGTTGGATCAGGCACGTTATGCAATGGCATTTATGTTCTAAATCAATCAACAGTTCTGAGCATAACAAACACACACAAGAGGAAGAGTTCAGAACTGAACGAATCCTTCTTGTGGCATTGTAGACTCGGTCATATAAATGCGACACGACTGGCTAAGTTGCATAAGGATGGATATTTGAATCCATTTGAATTTTCATCTTATGACACTTGCCAGTCATGTCTCAAAGGCAAGATGACCAAAACTCCGTTTACGGGACACGGAGAAAGAGTTACTGAACTCTTGGGATTGATACATAGTGATGTATGCGGCCCTATGTCTACACATGCCAGGGATGGTTCATCGTACTTCATTACATTCACTGACGATCTCTCTAGATTCGGATATGTGTTCCTGATGAAACACAAATCAGAAGCTTTTGAGAAATTTAGAGAATATAAACAAGAAGTCGAGAACCAAACCGGAAAAAGTATTAAAATCCTACGATCTGATCGAGGAGGTGAATACTTGAGCATTGAATTCCTGGACTTCCTAAAAGAGAATGGGATTCTCTCTCAACTGACTCCTCCATATACACCACAGCACAACGGTGTATCAGAACGGAGGAACCGCACCCTATTAGATATGGTGCGCTCTATGATGAGTGTAGCTGAGTTACCTATTTCCTTCTGGGGATATGCACTGGAAACAGCAGCATACCTAATGAATAGGGTTCCTACCAAATCTGTGACTACCACCCCATATGAGATATGGGAGGGGAAGAGACCATATCTTAATTTTATAAAGATATGGGGTTGCCCGGCCTATGTCAAAAGACAAAAACCGGATAAACTCGAGGCAAGGTCTGTTTTGTGTAAATTTGTTGGATATCCCAAGCATTCGTGAGGGTATATCTTCTACCACAGTGAGGAACAAAGAGTATTTGTTGCTCAACATGCCACCTCTTTAGAAAAGAAATTTCTTGCAAAAGAGATTAGTGGCCCTGAGGTAGAACTGGAAGAGGTTCCAGCTGAACAAACCACAACAGAAGATTTAGTGGAACCAGAGGATTCAGCAGTTCCCAATAAACCCCAGCCACTCCGCCGATCTAGTAGGGTTCCTCGCCAACCTGAGAGATACTACGGTTTTCTCATGGATGGTGGGAGCGAGGATTGCATCATGGAGGATGATGACCCAATTAGCTTCGAGCAGGCCATCACGAGTGGGGACTCAGTGAAATGGCTGGATGCTATGCGGTCCGAGATGGAATCCATGTACACCAAAAAAGTATGGACTTTGGAAAATGCTCCTGAAGGGGTAAAACCCATTGGGAGCAAGTGTATCTTCAAGAAGAAACTTGGAGTAGATGGGAAAGTGGAGACTTTCAAAGCTAGACTTGTTGCAAAAGGTTTTCGTCAAAGACCAGGTATGGACTATGACGAAACCTTTTCTCCAGTGGCTATGCTTAAATCCATCCGGATCATGCTTTCCATCGCTGCATATCATGACTATGAAATCTGGCAAATGGATGTTAAGACCGCCTTTCTAAACGGTGATTTAGAAGAGTGCGTGTACATGACTCAGCCAGAGGGCTTCGTAGACAGTGGGAGCAGCGGGAAGGTATGCAAGCTGCTTAAATCCATTTATGGATTAAAGCAAGCATCGCGGAGTTGGAACATCTGCTTTGACGTCGTTATCAAAGAGTTTGATTTCGTCAAAAACCCAGATGAACCTTGTATCTACAAGAAGGTGGCAGAGAGTAAGGTTGTCTTCCTCGTATTGTATGTGGACGACATACTCTTGATAGGAAATGATATTCCTATGCTGCAATCGGTCAAGCTCTTCTTATCATAAAGATTCTCAATGAAAGATCTTGGTGATGCCTCCTGCATATTGGGAATTAGGATCTATAGAGATAGATCCAAACGGATATTGGGATTGTCCCAATCCAGGTACATTGACACCATACTAAAGAGGTTTAGTATGGAAGAATCCAAGTGTGGGAACTTGCCCACGATCTCTGGAGCCACTCTCTCCAAAGAGATATCTCCAAAGACTGATTTGGAGAGAGCTCGCATGCAAGGGATACCCTATGCTTCGGCTGTAGGCTCTATCATGTATGCGATGCTATGTACCAGACCCGATGTAGTATACTCACTAAGTGTAGTGAGTAGGTATCAAGCTGATCCTGGAGAGAGTCACTGGACAGCTGTGAAGAGCATTCTCAAGTACTTGCGAAGGACTAAAGAGATGCTCTTGGTGTATGGTAACGGAGAACTCCAAGTGGAGTCCTTTACCAATTCGAACTTCCAGAGTGATAAGGATGACTCTAAGTCGCAGTCGGGATTTGTCTTTACCCTTTATGGAGGGGCGGTTAGCTGGAAGAGTTCTAAGCAGGAAACTGTAGCAGACTCGACGATGGAGGCTGAATACATCGCTGCCAACGATGCTGCCAAAGAGGCTGTCTGGATCAAGAAGTTCATTACTGAACTTGGAGTGGTTCCATCCATTGAGCATCCAATACCTTTGTATTGCGATAACAATGGAGCGGTGGCTTTGGCCAAGGAACCCAGGTCCCATCAGCGATCCAGGCATATTCTGAGGCGGTATCACCTAATCCGGGAGATAATTGATCGTTGGGAGATCGAGGTCAGGAGGGTTGACACGAAGAACAACACAGCGGATCCACTCACGAAGGGCATTCCCCAGATACAGTTTGAGAGACTCTTCGGGATGCTTGGTATGCGATACTACAGCAGCTGGCCCTAGTGCAAGTGGGAGATTGTTAGTTGTATGTATGCCCTAGAGGCCAGTATTGTACAGATGATGTATATTATATTGGATGCTTGGACATATATAGAGATGACTTTCTTGCTCGATATGATAGTATGCTATCTGGTTACTCTTTATCTTAATATGTATGCTAGTCTCTTTATACTGTCTTATAGTTACATGTTGGTAAAGCCCTTAGGATGTGTACTTGACTACCTGGACTATGATGCAGATCATACTAGTGGGGACATGGTAGTCCATAAGTACATCCTTCAAGGTCCCTAGTCATAGGTGTATCGAGATGGGGCATCGATATACCAGTGTAAACTAGCGTATACGCTTCTCGACCCATGAGATGGGCGATGGATGATCCCATATCCATTGGTGTTTGACATCAGAGATGGTATACGGGTGCTCAGTGGAGACTGGGTACACTGGACGGACTCGTCGAGAACTCCCGGATGGTATTATACCTCACGTCAGATGGCAGTTCTCAGGTGACACTTGTGCAGGTTAGTCTGTAGACTCGAGATCGTCTTAGAGTCTTGTGTGATTCCTACTGTGCTTTGATTACCACCTTACCACGTCCATGAGGGCGTGCAAAACGGTGGTTTTTGGGTACAGTCCCGAGTCACATGGAGGCAATGAGCGATAAGAGGGGTTTCGTCTCTCCCGGTATTGGGGGTTGATGTTGTGCTGTGCTCGATTGGCCGTAACAGGGAAGTCCCTGGCCAGGGCTGATTCAAAGATTTGCTGGTAAGTGTTACCAGTAGTTTCGCGACCCGTTATGAGCCTCACATCCGCACGACTTATCTGTTATTGGGGTCTGACGTTTACCACCCCTAGACTTGATACGCGACATATCAGACGAGGAGACCGGACTGTATGGGAAGTGTTGCCGATTGGCTCGACGGGAGTTGTAGCAGGTTCGCTTGTTCTCTTCTGATCGCTCAATACCCGGGTGGCCGTTACGTTTAGCTGACCGCTTGCGGCTTGGGGGTGCTTGATATGATCAACACCCACTGCCGGCGTATTGACGAGTCTTAGAGTCCCACAATGGAGTTTCCTAGTACAGGCGAAACGTTGTGGTGCGCGTATGCGATATGCGCATGGACCCGATTGAAATGCGCGTATAGGATACCGTATATTGATCGGGCGGCTTGCTTTGGGTGGGGTCATATGTGATATGACCGGATTGATAAATCAAGTGTTGATTTATTAATTAACCATTAGTTTCTCACTTGAAATCCTTTCTTGAGTTTGATGGATATATGCATGCATGTATGCCTTCTTTTTGATTCATGCACATATGGATGTACATATACACATACATACATACATACATCCTTCATGGTTGCTTATACAAAGAAAATGGTGGCAATATAAGACTCACACCATGGGTTTTCATTTGGATTATTATTTGATTTTTGGTTAAAACAAAATGGAAAAAGGAAAACATAATTCATGACTAGTTTCTACATCCTTCTTGACCTAACCATTCTCACCCACCATTTGACCATGGATTACTTTTCCTTTTGTGTTTTTAACTCAAATTCAATAATATCCTAACCATGGTTTGATATGAGAAGAGGAAAATATATATTGATATATTTTCTATTTTCTTGACAAAGGTTGAACTTATCTTCTTCTCAAATTGCCATCATCTTCTTCTTCCTCTCTCATTTTGCTCTCTAGTTTTTTGTAGTGAACAATATACTCATCAAGATTGGATTTTGAAGTGAGAATAAGAACCACAACATCATTCTACACAAGTTTAGCCAACTTGTTTAGAGTGTTATCTTCATTCGTACTTTTGAAAAGTGAAGTTGCAAGCTTGGACTAGGAGCTTCGGGTGGATCGTCGTGGACACTAGGAGACTTCAAGTGAACCTTCCTCCAACCCTCAAGTGGCCAAGGAGTCTAGCGTAGGGAGCTACAAAGGTTGTACTCTCAAAAACCCTAGCATTTCTTTCATATGATGATGTGTAGTTTATAAAACCCTAATTTTTCTAGGAACGGTCCGATGCTTGTTAGCTTAGCACCCTAAAGACTCCACTTTTGGTTCATGTGATGCTTCCAAACCCTTCATGAGGTGCTAGGCTAACCTTTCTATATGATCACCACCTACTGCTGGCGTATTGACGAGTCTTTAGAGTCCTACACAGAGGTTTCCTGGTTCATGCGAAATGAAGTAGGAGAACATATGTGATATGTGCAGGACCGAGATTAATGCGGGTATGTGATACCGCATTCTATTCTCGCGATTTATGACATCGGTCGGTTATATGTGATATAGCCGGGTTATCGGATCAAGTGTTGATTCGATAAGTTGTTGAATTTGATATTAGTCGGTTATATGTGATATAGTCGGATTATTAAATAAAGTGTTGATTTAATAATTTAATGTATAATTGTATATTTGATATACTAGATTACATTAACTAATATTAGCTCACTTAAACTTTTCTATTTCTCACAAGTGTGCATTAGTATATATGTGATATATATTAATGTACATCTTTTGTGTCATGCTAGATGCCACATGCCATATGGGTGTATAAGACTTACACCATGCTTATTATAATTGAATGGTTTTATTTATTTAAAGTTAATAAAAATTAATGGTAATTAGTCACATGCTTGGAAGCTTGGAGAAGCTTGTAGCATCTTTGACTTAGTCCACAAATTTTGTTTTACTTGTAGATATTTATTAACCTAACCATTATTGTTCGCCATGGTTTATTCTCTACATGGATTAGTGTATGATACTAACTCATCCATGGTTTCTATTCTTACCTCATGAGTTCATTCTCACTTCTTCACTTCATCTTCTTCATCCTTGAGAAAAAGCTTTCTAGCTTTTGGAAATGTGAGAAAATATTGTGGGAAAAATAAATCTAAAGTGAGCTCATTTCCTACTTCATCATCCTCTACTGTTTGCCATTTAGTTTAGGGTGTTTGCTTCACTAATTTCACAATTAGTGAAGAGGTAGCACGAGCTTTAGTCTCCTCGACGTAGATCATCTTCGGCCTCGAAGACTTTGAGCAAGCTTGTTCATTTCTCCGGGAGAACCCTTTCTAGAGCTCGTGAGATCACAACTCGCAGCGAAAGGACTACTACACGAAGCTTTTGAACTAATGGACCAGTCTACAACGGTTGTATTCCTCATTCACTTAGTGTAATGTTTAATTACATGCTAGCTTAACTCCTAATTTTCTAGTTAGATCCTTGTCTTGGGTTGCATAACTCCCTAGGTTTTTTAAAATCGTATACTTGATGCCTCAAAAATCCTAGTTAGGGTGCTATGGAACCCATAATTTGTATCAGAGCCAAGCTAGAACATTAGGCGTTGTCTAGGCGAAATTAAAAGTCCGATTGAACCCCGAAAACTCAAGTTTGCACCACTCTCTGGAAATTTTCCAAAAATTTTGATTTTTCCATGTTAAAACTTCTCAGAAAATCATGCAGGTAATTATATAGACCCACCTGAAGAACGAGTCCCTAACTCGCTTTAGTGACCGCGGAACCGCGGCCAAAACATGCTTTTAGCGGCGGTTCCGCGGCACCACTATGGAGGCTTGGGATGGGCCTTCAACTGCTGGTCCATGTGTGCTGGGGTATATTTCTGGGTATTTCTAACACTGCTCAAGTGTTGAGCTCTCTGGGAAAATTTGAGAATTCATTGATTCGATCGAATTGTTTAACATCGTTTAGCCTTCTTTGATTGAGATACAATATTTGGAATCCACAATAATTAGTTATATGATAACTAGTTTGAATTTTATAAATCTAGCAATTTGGTCTCAATTCATCGGTTGCCACGGGATTTTGATGTAATCAAAAGTCCGTCGCAATCACGTAGCGTACGCGGATACTCGCCGGGTAACCTTATTAGATAGCCACGCCCATAGCCCCGACCAAGTGACTGTAGGAGAACCCCATTGCCAAAAGCATCCGTCCAGGTGCTCACGGCCGCGGTGTTCCGCCTAAGTGCACTTCGTCGTCTGTATCGAGGGGTGCGGCCGTCCACTAAAGATTCCGACGAGTATTCGATCAATATGTCGAGAATCTTGTTGAATTACCCGACTTCATATTGAAAAGTGTTTTCGATATCAAGACTGAAATGCAGGGTTTATAATTGTTAGGCATGTGATGTCTAAGAAATTCAAATGGTTGGGCATGAAATCCAGAGTATGTGATACATTGGGTTTATGATGTCTAAGTTGGTTGCGGATTCCAATTATAGTAGTTTTTCACTTTCTTTTCTGCGACCATAAGTTTAATATGTGGTGTATCGCTGGTTTCGTTGCTATATGTCAACGACAATTGGGATATGAATATTTACTTACGTTGATGACATGTGATGTTATGTGTTGCTGGGATATGTTATATTGGATCGTCGTATTTGAATAGCCGGGGTTTTTTATGTGAGATGAGAGTTTTTTTATTTTCATTCATGTAAAAACTTGTATGTAATATTCTTTTACTGGGGCACTTCCGGGTTGAGGAATATGTCACAGTTGATGTATATTATTTACTTTTCTGCATTAGGATAGACCCAAGGAGGGGAGCACAAGTAACCGGGTTCTAGAGTCTAGTGGGAGACCATCTCGAGGCGTCGAGTCCGGGTCTCCTAACTCTAGAATTGGTGGTGTTGCTTTCCGCTCTCGTAGGGGTTAGGGATGTGAGTTTGGCTATTCATCACTACCGTGGAATCCGTGTTTTATACTGGCTTAATATAAAACCCGGAAATCCTAGAATATCCAATAATTCATATGTTGTTTTCTGCTGCGATATTCTGTGATGTGATCACTTTATATGATGAGATAGATATTGTATATAGTATATGTGATATATTATATAGACGTTGCTTATGTTTTACACCTGCGCTAGCCCTGCCCCGGTCTGCCGTTAGTTACCTAACCTAACGGAGCATGACGGGACTTCGAGACGAATGCTGATGGAATAAGCATACGTTGTATTTATCTATGATGCTTAGGTAACTTAAATGATGGGACATTCATTAATGAGATTAATGAAAGAAAATAAACCTAAAGATGTTATGGAATCGAATTTTCAAAAACAGGTAGCTCCAGTTGTTGCTTTGCATAGCGGTATTCCTTGTAGAATATCCAGCACCTTATTCAATAAGGAGAAAGCCGAGATCCCTTCACCGGGAGTGACCTCTTTAGCAATAACTGATAGATTCTACAACCCTCGGTTTCGTCTTTTGATTGCTTTTCTAGTTTTTGCTTTGCATAGTGGTATTGTGAATATCCTGCACCTCATTCAACGAGGAAAGAGCCGAGATCCCTTCACCGGGAGTGACCTCTCTAGCGAAACTAGTAAAAGCCTAAAAAACACTCCATTTTAAATCATTTGATTCTACAATGATATCAAGTTCATTACGCAAAAGGTTTTCTTAAAAATCCGTCGTAGCCCTCCGTCATTTCAGATAAATACTAGTTAGTATTCGTGCTATATTTATTGACCTTAGCCAAGGTATAGTGTGCGGTAGATAATTAGTGCTTATCTGCAAAGCATATGATGCGATTGAGTTAGGGTAGTCGCGCGACTTTGTTGACCTTAGCCAAGGGTCGTGCGGGTGGGTTTAATTCAATCATGAAATGACGGGTTGAACTTGACTAGCGCTTATAATTTGTTGACCTTAGCCACAGTCAAAAGTTGCTAGGGGAAAAATTATCGGGAATTTCAAGTGTTGAAATTTGCAATGAGATTGCATACATTCTATGAGATAGTTAGGTCCCGATACCTACTGTGAGTAATTGGTACTCCTGGGAGAGTTTTGCACTTTACAATTAGCCGATCAAGTAGGTGTCTAGAAATGTGTCAATGGGGTTACGCCCTTGGGAAAACGAGGTTTATTTTAATTAGGTCCGTGCGAAAGCAAAGGGAACCTCCCTCAAAGTACCGGCACTGGCCTGGCTGAAAGATTGGAGAACTTGTAGGGTGTAATTAATCCCGGCTAGTCTTTCCTTTTAGAGTTTGAAGGAAGATTTGATAAAAACAGTGGGAGCCATCTTGATTAGATAAAATAATAACCAATTTGATCTTGCAAGAGCATACGCTGAGTGTATTCTTCTCTCTCTCTCTCTAGGTAGCGACCATGTCACGCCTTAATCAAGATAATAATATAGATGTATTGATTGAACCCGCTTGTTATACTGTGCTGGGGAACGTTGATCCCGCTCCAACTTATAATTATTATAAGACCGAGCAGGAAATAAGGGATTACCAGGATTCCCGTGCCGCCCAAACGAAGAAAGTGCATGTTGATGCATCTTCTTCGGGTGTGTTCATTACTGAGAACTGTTTCTCAATATCCTCTACGTCCTGGGTATGAGATACCGGATCAGGATCCCACATATGTAATCTGTTACATGGGCTACAGATAGGTAGAGAACTGAGAATGGGTGATAAAGTTTTAAGAGTTAGAAACGGTGCAATTGTTGCAGCTAAAATGCTGGCAGTTATCACCCTGTATTACCAAATACATTGATTCTGAACGAATGTTATTAGATACCGAACCTGATATACAACATCATATCAGTCTCTTTATTAAGTAAAGAAGGATATAATTTTGTATTGTTGGATAATGTTTTGAACATTTCCTATATCAAAAGTTGATCGGTTCATGCACTTTATCTAAAAGCATATACGCTCTGAATCAAATTACAGTTATTAATGTACAAGAACACACACAAGAGGAAGAGTTCAGAAATGAACAAATCCTTCTTAAGGCATTGTAGACTAGGTCATATCAATGCGACCTGACTAGCTAAGTTACATTAAGATGCATATTTAAATCAGTTTGAATTTACATTTTGTGAAACTTGCCAGTTATGTCACAAAGATAAGATGACCATAGCTCCGTTTATTAGAAACAGAGAAAGAGTTAGTGAACTCTTGGGATTGATACATGATGATGTATGTAGGTCTCATGTCTACACATACCAGGACTGGTTCTTTGTACTTCATTACATTCACTGATGATCTCTCAATATTCGGACATATGTTCTTGTTGAAACACAAGTCTGAAGCTTTTGAGAAATTCATAGAATATAAATCAGAATTTGAGAACTAAAAAGGGTATAAGTCTTATTTCCTTTGATGTGATCACAGAGGAGAATACTTGAGCATGGAATTCCTGGATTATTCTAAAGGAGAATGAGATTCTCTCTCTTAGCATTACTCCTCCGTATATGTTGGGATTCCTTAGCACCCTACTGGGTTTTCATAGCAACTACCATGCCAAATTCAAAATATCTAAGGTGCTAATCAATCCTAAGTTAGGATCAAGCTAGAGTAAATAGAAAAAACCAAACATGTAATCAACCATTACAAGTGGTGAACAAGGAATACAACCCTTGTAGACCGGTCCTTCACTTCTAAAGATCCGTGTAGAAGTCCCTTCGCTGCGATCGCTGCAAGTAGTGATCTCCCGAACTCTAGTATGGGTTCCCTTGGAGAAATGAACAAGCTTGCTCGAAGTCTTCGAGGCCGAAGATGATCTACGTCGAGGAGACTCAAACCCAAGCTACCTCTTCACTAGGTCAAGAACTTTGTGAAGAGAATACCCTTTACTATCCAAGCAAGTGTATAGGATGATGAAGTTGGAAGTGGGCTCACTTTAGGTTTTATTTTCTCACTCATTTTCACCATTTATCAAAAACCTAGAAAGTTTTTGAGTTGAGATGAAGAAGAAGAAAAAATGAACTCAAGAATAAATCAAGTGGTGAATTATGCAACCATGGGTGAGTTAATATCAAATATAAACCATTGTAGAGACTAAACCATGGTAAAAATCATAATGGTTAGGTTTAAAATATCTTAAGTAAAACAAAATGAGTGGACTTTGGTCAATGGTCTACAAGCTTCATGAAGCTTTCAATCCATGACAAAATCCATGACATTTTAATTTACATAAAACAAATAAAACCTTAAATTATAATTAGCATGGTGTAAGTCACACACACCCATGCTTGCATGTATCATCAAGCATGATACAAACTATGTACATAAGTATATATCACAAATACACTTAATGCACAATCAATTGAGAAAAAGTAATCTTAAGTAAGCTAATAGTAGTCAATGTAAATTAATATATCAAATATATATAATTATAATTAGATTATTAAATCAACACTTGATTTAATAATCTGGCCATATCATATATAACCAACTAATATCACATGTCTCGATTTACCGAATCAACACTTGATTCGATAACCCGGCTATATCGCATATAACTGACCAATAACACAAATCGCGAGAATATAATACGATATCACATACACGTATTAATCTCGGTCCCGCACATATCTCATATGTGCTCCTACTCTATTTCTCCTGAGCCAAGAAAACTCTGTGTAGGACTCTAAAGACTCATCAATACGCCGGCAGTAGGTGATTATCATATCAAACACTCACAAGCCGTAAGAGACGTACTAAACGTAATGGCCATCCGGGTATTGAGCGATCAGAAGATCAACAAGCAAGCCTGCTCATACTCCTGCGAATCCAATCAGTAACACTTACCGCACAGTCCGGTCTCTTCGTCTGATATGTCGCATATCTTGCCTAGGGGTGGTAAACGTCAGACCCCAATAGCTTGATAAGTCATGCCGATGTAAGGTCCATAATGGGCGAGAAACTACAGATAATGCTTCTCAGTAAATCTCATCTACCCTGGCCAGGGATTTCAGTTATGGCTAATTGATCATAGCGCAACATCAACCCCCAATACCGGGAGAGACGAATCCCCTCCTACCGCTCATTGCCTCCATGTGACTCGAGACTGTACCCAAAAACCACATGTTTGCATGACTCAGTAGAGCCATGGTAGGCTATAAATCAAAGCACAGTAGGAGACGCACAAGACTCTATGATGATCTCGGGTCGACAGACTAACCTGTACCAGTGTCACCAGAGAACTGCTATCTGACGTGAGGTATAATACTATCTAGGAGTTCTCGGCGAGTCCGTTCAGTGTACCCAGTTTCCACTGAGCACCCGTGTACCATCTCTGATGTCAAACACCAATGGATATGGGATCATCCATCGCACATCACTTGGGTCGAGAAGATATACGCTAGTCTACTCTGGAATATCGATGCCCCGTCTCAATATTCCCATGACTAGGAACATTGAAGGATGAACTCATGGACCACCCAGGCCCCACTAATATAATCTGCATCATAATCCTGGAAGTCAAGTACATGTCCTAAAGGCTTTATCAGCATGTAACAGAGAGATAGAAAGTGTACATGTTAAGATAAAGAGCAACCAGATAGCGTACTATCATGTCGAGCAAGAAAGTCATCCCTATATATGTCCCAGCATCCACTATAATATATATCTCATGTGCAATAATGGCCTTTAGAGTATACATACAACTAACAATCTCCCACTTGCACTAAGGCCAGTTGTTGTAGTACAGCATACCCAACATCCTATAAAAGTCTCTCTCAGGAAAGGCGTCAGTGAGTGGATCCACCGTGTTAACCTCTGAGTCTACTCTCCTAACCTTGATCTCTTAGAGATCTACCATCTCCATGATCAGGTGATACCGCCTTAGAATATGTCTGGGTCACTGATTGGACCGGGGTTCCTAGGCCAAAGCCACACCTCCATTGTCACACAATGGTAGGAACCTAGTTCATCTCATGAACAAATATACACCTAGACTGCCTCTTTAGTAGTATCTTTGATAGCGATGTATCCAGCCTTTATCGTCTATTCTGCCGCGGTATCTAGCTTGGAACTCTTCCAACATACCGTCCCTCTACTGAGGGTAAAGACAATTGCTATGACTGACATTCAGTCGTCCTTACCACCCTGGAAGCTATCCAGTGATTCTCCCAAGGATCGATTGATACCATCTCACTACACCTAGTGAGAGTCCTAACATCCATTTAGATCTATCATATAAATCAAGAAACCAGGATTTAGGAGGTATCACCTAGATCCTATATGGAGAATCAATGTGATAAGAGGAGATTGACCGAGTGTAGCATAGGAAACTCCTTTCCTATCAAGAGTATGGCATCCATGTACAATACGAGGAAGACCACCTTACTCTCTACTGCCCTTTTTGTATATACAAGGTTCATCTACCATTTTGATGAAGTCAAACGTTTTGACTACCACATCAAAACAGACGTTCCAACTCCGTGATGCCTGCTTTAACACATAAAGCAACTTGCACATGTTTCCGTTGCCCCACTGTCTACGAATCCTTCTGGCTGTGTACTTATAAACGCTCTCTTCTAAATCAGTATTCAGAAAAGCAGTCATGACACACAACCATCAGATATCGTAGTCATGGTATGTAGCAATGGTAAGTAGGATCCAGATGGACTTAAGCATAGCTACTGGAGAAAAGGTTTCATCATTATCCACGCCTGGTAAATGAGGAGAACCTTTTGCAACAAGTCTAGCTTTGAAAGTCTCAACCTTTCCATCTACACCAAGTAATCTTCTTAAGATATACTTGCTCCTGATGGGGATTTAACCCTTCAAATATAGCATCCAAAGTCCATACTTTGTTGCTGTATATAGATTCCATCTTAGATCGCTTAGCATCCAGCCATTCTTACAGAGTCCTCACTCATGATGGCCTGCTCGAAACTAGTTGGGTCATCATCTCCATGATGCAATCCTCGCTCCCACTGTCATCGAGGAAACCGTAGTATCTCTCAGGCGGATGAGGAACCCTACCAAATCGGCGGAGAGGTTGAGGTTCGTCGGGAACTATTGAATCTTTCGGTTCTACCAATTCATCAGCTGTAGTTTGTATAGCTGGAACTCCTTCCAGTTCTACCTCATGACCATAAATTTCTTTCCAAAATAAATTCCTTTTCCTAAAAAGGTGGCATACCAATAAATAAAACACCTTTTGTTTCTCGGCGTGGTAGAAGATATTCCCTTGCGAATACTTGGGATATCCAACAAACTTCCACTGAACTGACCTTGCCTCGAGCTTGTCCGGATTTTGCTTTTGACATAGGCCAGACAACCCCAAATCTTAATATGCTTAAGAGATGGTCTCTTCCCATACCATATCTCATATGGAGTGGTAAGCACTGATTTGATTGGAACCCAATTCAATAGGTATGCTGCTTCTCAAGTGCATAGCTCCCAAAAAGACAATTGGCAACTCAACAGTACTCATCATTGAGCGCATCATATCAAATAGGGTACGATTGCTCCGCCTCGATACACCGTTGTGCTGTGGTGTATACGGAGGAGTAATGCTAAGAGAGAATCTCATTCTCCTTTTGAAATAGTCCAGGAATTCCATGCACAAGTATTCTCCTCCCTGATCACATCAAAGGACTTAAATACTTATACCCATTTTGGTTCTCTACTTCAGATTTATATTCATTGAATTTCTCAAAAGCTTCAGGCTTGTGTTTCAACAGGAACACATGTCCGAATCCTGAGAGATCATCAGTGAACATAATGAAGTATGAAGAACAAGTCCTGGCATGTGTAGACAGGGGACCACATACATCCTCATGTATCAGTCCCAAGAGTTCACTAACCCTTTTTCTGTTTCAAATAAATGGAGCTATGGTCATCTTATCTTTGTGACATAACTGGCAAGTTTCACAAGATGTACATTCAAATTGATTTAAATATGCATCTTAATGTAACTTAGCTAGTCGGGTCGCATTGATATGATCTAGTCTACATTGCCATAAGTAGGATTCGTTCATTTCTGAACTCTTCCTCTTGTGTGTGTTCTGTACGTTAAGAACTATGGTTTGATTTAGAACGTATATGATATTGGATAACGTGCCTGATCTGATCAACTTTTGATATAGGAAAAGTTTAAAACATTATCCAACAATACAAAATTATATCATTCTTTAGTAAATAAAAAGACTGATATAATGTTGCATATCAGGTTCGGTATCTAATAACATTCGTTCAGAATCGATGTATTTGGTAATATAAGGTGATATTTGCCAACTTATCTGGCTGCAACAATTGCACTATTCTCTATATTTAGAGACATATCACCCTATTCTAAGTTCTCTACCTTTCTGTAGCCCATGTAACAGATTACATATGCGGGATCCTGATCCGGTATCAAATACCCAGGACGTAGAGGATACTTAGAAACAGTTCTCTGTAACGAACACACCTGAAGAAGATGCATCTAACATGCACTTTCTTCGTTTGGGCGGTATGGGAATCCTGGTATTCTCCTATTTCCTGCTCGGTCTTATAACAATTATAAGTTGAAGCGTGACCAACGTTCCCCAGCTCAGTATAACAAGTGGGTTTGGTCAATACATCCATATTATTATCTTGATTAAGGCGTGACATGGTCGCTACCTAGAGATAGAAAGAGAAGAAAACACTCTGTGTGCGCTCTTGCAAGATTAGATTGGTTATATATTTTATCTAATCAGGATGGCTCCCACTGTTTTTTTTATCAAATCTTCCTTCAAACCATAAAAGTAAAGACTAGCCGGGATTAATTACACCCTACAAGTTCGCCAATCTTTCAGCCAGGCCAGTACCGGTACTTTGAGGGAGGTTCCCCGTGCTTTCGCACGGACCTAATTAAAATAAACCTCGTTTTCCCAGGGGCATAACCCCGTTGACACCTTTCTAGACACCTACTTGATCGGCTAATTGTAAAGTGCAAAACTCTCCCAGGAGTAACGATTACTCGCAGTGGGTATCAGGATCCAACTATCACATAGAAAGTATGCAATCTCATTGCAAATTTCAACACTTGAAACCCCCGATAATGGTTTTTACCCCTAGCACTTATGACCTTAGCTATGGCCAACAAATAATAAGCACTAGTCAAGTTCTACCCGTCATTTCGTGATTAATTAGACCCACCCACATGACCCTTGGCTAAGGTCAACAAAGTCGCATGACTGTCCTAATTAATCACATCATATGCTATGTAGGAAGACATCACTTAGATACCGTACACTACGCCTTGGCTAAGGTCAACAAACGCAGCACGAATACTAAGTACTCTACTTCCTAAAATGACGGAGGGTTGCGGATGGTTTTTAAGAAAACCTTTAACGCTTTGAACTTGATATCGTTGTAGAATCAAATGCTTTTAAAATGAGTGGTTTAAGCTCCGCTTTTTCGTAAAAGGCCGAGTTGGTTTCAAATTCGATTCTACAACATCTATAGGTTTATTTTCTTTCATTAATCTCATTAATGAATGTCCCATCATTTAAGTTTCCTAAACATCACAGATAAATACAACGTACGCTTATGCCATTCGCATTCGCCACGAAGTCTCGTCATGCACTGTTAGGTTAGGTAACTAATGGTAGAGCGGGACAGGGCTAGCGTGGGTGAAAACATAAGCAACGTCTATAATATATCGTATAAATTATATATAGTATCCATCTCGGAATATAAAGTAATCACATCACAGAATATCAGCAGCAAAAGACAACATATGAAATATTGGATATACTAGGATTTCCGGGTTTTAATTTAAGCCTGTATAAAACACGGATTCCACGGTCGTGATGAATAGCCAAACCCTCATCCCTAGACCCCTACGAGAGCGGAAAGCAACCCTACCAATTCTAGAGTTAGGAGACCCGGACCTGACTCCTCGAGATGACCTCCCACTGGACTCTAGAACCCGGTTACTTATGCTCCCCTCCTTGGGTCTATCCTAATGCGGAAAAGTAAATAATATACATCAACGGTGACATCTTCCTCAACCCGGAAGTGGCCCAAAAAAAAATATTACATACAAGTTTTTACATGAATGAAAATAAAAAAACTCTCATCTCACATAAAACCCCCCGGCTATTCAAACACGACGATCCAATATAACATATCCCAGCAACACATAAAATCACATGTCATCAACGTAAGTAAATATGCGTATCCCAATTGTCGTTGACATATAGCAACGAAACCGGCAATACCCCACATATTACACTTACGGTCACAGAAAAGAAAGTGAAAACTACAACAGTTGGAATCCGTAACCACCTTAGACATCATAAACCCGTAATATCTCATATTATGGATTTCATTCTTAACAATATGAATTCCTTAGACATTGCACGCCTAACAATTATAAACCCCGCATTTTAGTCTCGATATTGAAAACACTTTTCAAAATCAAGTCGGGCAATTCAACAAGATTCCCGACATCCTGATCGAATGCTCGTCGGAAACTTTAGTAGACGGCCGCACCCTGATACCGACGACGAAGTGTACTTAGGCAGAACACCGCGGCCGCGAGCATTCGGATGGATGCTTTTGGCAACAGGGTTCTCCTACAGTCATTTGGTCGGGGCTATGAGGGGTGGCTATCTAGTATCGTTACCCGGTGAGTATTCGTATAAACTACGTGATTGCGACGGACTTTTGATCCATATCAAAATTCCGTGGCAACTGATCAAATGAGACTAAATTGCTAGATTTATAAAATTCAAATGTTGTGGATTCCAAGTATTGTATCCCATCACAAATATCCGGACGACGTTAAACTTTTCGATCGAATGATCAAAGACCCACAATTCCCCGAAAGCTCAATACTTGAGCACATTTAAGTAATACCCAGAATATGCCACAGTACCTATGCACCAGCCGTAGAAGGGCAGACCCAAGCCTCACTCATGTCGCTACGGAACTGTGGCAAACCCTAGGGTATGACCGTGGTTCCGCAATCCAAAAAGTCGAGTTAGGGTTTCATTCTTCTAGAGGGTTCATAGAATTACTTGCATGTTTTTTCGAATACGTTAAACTTGGGAAAATGGGTTTTTGATAATCGTTCGAACATTTTAACTTCGCCAAAATAACATGTGAAAACCCGAAAATAGTGTTAAAACTACGAATACGAAACACTCCGAATTGCTTATAGTGTAAGATTGCATCACATGGAAAATTAGCAAAAACAAACAACACTTGAAACACTAAAACCCAGAGATGGGAACATGACAAAAATTTGAACATGAAATGCCTCACTTGGGCCGGCCACAACCCCCATGAACTCGGCTAAAATCCGAGCAGTGGGTCCCAAATTTCTGCCTTGTTCCGATTTTCTTCGCATATATCATTCTGCACTTGTTTAAAAAAAATTCGAGGTCATTTAAAAATCGACAGAACATAGTATTGGGTGTTTCAAGTTTCGGAGTAGTTTCGGTTTCGTAATCTAACAAATATCATCTAATACTCTAGCCCGGCTCTGATACCACTGTTGGGATTCCTTAGCACCCTACTGGGTTTTCACAGCAACTACCATGCCAAATTCAAAAATTCTAAGGTTCTAATCAATCCTAAGTTAGGATCAAGCTAGAGTAAATAGACAAAACCAAATATGTAATCAACCATTACAAGTAGTGAACAAGGAATACAACCTTTGTAGACCGGTACTTCACTTCTAAAGCTCTGTGTAAAAGTCCCTTCGCTGCGATCGCTGCAAGTAGTGATCTCCCGAACTCTAGTATGGGTTCCTTTGGAGAAATGAACAAGCTTGCTCGAAGTCTTCAAGGCCGAAGATAATCTACGTCGAGGAGACTCAAACCCAAGCTACCTCTTCGCTATATCAAGAACTTTGTGAAGATAACACCCTTTACTACCCAAGCAAGTGTATAGGATGATGAAGTAGGAAGTGGGCGCACTTTAGATTTTATTTTCTCACTCATTTTCACCATTTATCAAAAACCTAGAAAGCTTTTGAGTTGAGATGAAGAAGAAGAAGAAAAAATGAACTCAAGAATAAAATCAAGTGGTGAATTATGCAACCATGGGTGAGTTAATATCAAATATAAACCATTGTAGAGACTAAACCATGGATAAAATCATAATGGTTAGGTTTAAAATATCTTAAGTAAAACAAAATGAGTGGACTTTGGTCAATGGTCTACAAGTTTCATGAAGCTTTCAAGCCATGACAAAATCCATGTCATTTTGATTTACTTAAAAAAAATAAAACCTTAAATTAGAATTAGCATGGTGTAAGTCACACACACACACCCATGTTTGCTTGTATCATCAAGCATGATACGAACTATGTACACAAGTGTATAACACATATACACTTAATGCACAATCAAGTGAGAAAAAGCAATCTTCAGTAAGCTAATACTAGTCAATGTAAATTAATATATGAAATATATATGATTATACATTATATTATTAAATCAACACTTGATTTAATAAACCAGCCATATCATATATAACCAACTAATATCATGTGTATCGATTTATCAAATCAACACTTGATTCGATAACCCGGCTATATGGCATATAACCGACCAATAATACAAATCGCGAGAATAGAATACGGTATCACATACGCATATTAATCTCGGTCCTGCACATATCTCATATGTGCTCCTACTTTGTTTCGCCTGAGCCAGGAAACCTCTGTATAGGACTCTAAAGACTTATCAATACGCCGGCAGTAAGTGATGATCATATTAAACACCCACAAGCCACAAGAGGTGTGCTAAACGTAATGGCCACCCGGGTATTGAGCGATCAGAAGATCAACAAGCAAGCCTGCTCATACTCCTGCGAATCCAATCAGTAACACTTACCGCACAGTTCAGTCTCTTCGTCTGATATGTCGCATATCTCGCATAGGGGTGGTAAACGTCAAACCCCAATAGTTTGATAAGTCATGCCGATGTAAGGTCCATAACGGGCGAGAAACTACTTATAACGCTTATCGGTAAATCTCATCTACCCAGGCCAGGGATTTCAGTTATGGACAATCGAGCATAGTGCAACATCAACCCCTAATACCGGGAGAGACGAATATCCTCATATCGCTCATTGCCTCCATGTGACACGGGACTGTACCCAAAAACCACTTGTTTGCACGACACAGTAGAGCCGTGGTAGGGTGGAAATCAAAGCACAGTAGGAGACACAGAAGACTCTATGATAATCTCGGGTCGATAGACTAACCTGTACCAGTGTCACCAGAGAACTGATATCTGACGTGAGGTATAATACCATCTAGGAGTTCTCGGTGAGTCCGTTCAGTGTACCAAGTCTCCACTGAGCACCCGTATACCATCTCTGATATCAAACACCAATGGATATGGGATCATCCATCGCCTATCACATTGGTCGAGAAAATATATGCTAGTCTACTCTGGAATATTGATGCCCCATTTCGATATTCCAACGACTAGGAACATTGAAGGATGAACTCATGGACTACCCAGGCCCCACTAGTATGATCAGCATCATAATCCTAAAAGTCAAGTACACATCCTAAGGGCTTTATCAACATGTAACAGAGAGACAGAAAGTGTACATGTTAAGATAAAGAGCAACCAGATAGCGTATTATCATATCGAGCAAGAAAGTCCTCCCTATATATGTCCCAACATCCACTATAATATACATCTCATGAACAATAATGGCCTCCAGGGCATTCATACAACTAACAGTATACACCACAGCACGTCGGTGTATCGGGGCAGAGCAATCACACGCTATTTTGATATGGTGCACTCACTGATGAGTATTACTGAGTTGCCTATTTCTTTTAGGGAGTTATGCACTTGAGAAGCTGCATACCTATTGAATTGGGTTCCAACCAAATTAGGTGCCTACTACTCCATATGTGATATGGTATGGGAAGAGCCTATCTCTTAAGTAAGTTAAGATTTTGGATTGTCCGGCCGATGTCTAAAAGCAAAATTCGGACAAGCTCGAGGTAAGGTCAGTTCTGTGGAAGTTTGTTGGATATCCTAAGCATTCGCAAGGGAACATTTTCTACCACACTGAGAAACAAAAGGTGTTTTATTTCTCGGCATGCCTCCTTTTTAGAAAAGGAATTTATTTTAGAAACAAATTAGTGGACATGAGGTAGAACTGGAAGGAGTTCCAGCTATACAAACTACAGCTGATGATTTGGTAGAACCAGAGGATTCAATAGCTCCCGACGAACTTCAGCCTCTCCGCCGATCTGGTAGGGTTCCCCATCTACCTGAGAAATACTACGGTTTTCTCTATGAAAGTGGGAGCGAGGATTGCATCATGAGATGATGACCCGACTAAGTTTTAAGCAGTCCATCAAGAGTGGAGACTCTGTATGAATGGCTGGATGATAAGCGATCTGAGATGGATTTCATATACACCAACAAAGTATGGACTTTGGTTGCTATATCTGAAGGGTTAAACCCCCATCAGGAGCAAGTATATCTTGAGAAGATTACTTGGTGTACATGGAAAAGTTGAGACTTTCAAAGCTAGACTTGTTGTAAAAGGTTTTCGTCATCAACCAGGTGTGGATTATGATGAAACCTTTTCTCCAGTGGCTATGCTTAAGTCCATCCGGATCCTACTTGCCATTGCTACATACCATGACTACGATATCTGGCAGTTGGGTGTCATGACTGCTTTTCTAAATTTTGATTTAGAAGAGAGCGTCTATAAGTACAGAGCCGGAGGGCTTCATAGACAGTGGGAGCAGCGGAAACATCTACAAGTTGCTTTACAGGCTAAAGCAGGCATCGCGTAGTTGGAACATATGTTTTGATGTGGTAGTCAAAGAGTTTGACTTCATCAAAATGGTAGATGAACCTTATATATACAAAAAGGTAGTAGAGAGTAAGGTGGTCTTCCTCCTATTGTACGTGGATGACATACTCTTGATAGGGAAGGTGTTTCCTATGCTACACTCAGTCAATCTCCTCTTATCACATAGATTCTCCATATAGGATCAAGGTGATACCTCCTAAATCTTGTGTTTTGGATCTATAAGATAGATCTAAGTGGATGTTAGGATTCTCACTAGGTGTAGTGAGATGATATCAATCGATCGTGGGGAGAATCACTGGATAGCTTCCAGGGTGGTAAGGTCGACTGAATGTCAGTCACAGGCATTGTCTTTACCATCACTGGAGGAACGGTATGCTGGAAGAGTTCCAAGCAAGATACCATGGCAAACTAGACGATAAAGGCTAGATATATCGCTACCTACGATGCTACGAAAGAGGCAGTCTGGGTGTATATATGTTCATGAGATGAACTTCGTTCCTACCATTGTGTGACAATGGAGTTGTGGCTTATGCTTAGGAACCCCCGTCCCATCAGTGACCCAGACATATTCTAAGGTAGTATCATCTGATCATGGAGATGGTTGATCTCCAGGGAGATCGAGGTTAGGAGAGTAGACTCAGAGGACAACACAGCGGATCCAATCACAAAGGCCTTTTCCCAGAGAGAGACTTTTATGGGATGGTTGAGTATGAGATACTACAACCACTGCTATATGATGGCCCTAGTGCAAGTGGGAGATTGTTAGTTATATGTATGCCCTAGAGGCCATTACTGTATATGAGATGTATATTGTAGTGGGTGCTTGGACATATATAGGGAGGAGTTTCTTGCCCAGCATGATAGTATGCTATCTGGTTACTTTTTATCTTAACATGTACACTAATTGTCTCTCTATTACACGTTGGTAAATCCCTTAGGATGTGTACTTGACTACCTGGATTATGATGCGGATTATACTAGTGGGACAAAGGTAGTCGGTAAGTACATCCTTTAATGTCCGTAGTTGTTGGTGTATCGAGACGCGGCATTGATACCGTTGGGATTCCTCAGCACCAAGCCTAGGGTTTGCAAGCATCACACATGCCACAACATAAATTTAAGGGGGTGCTAAGCAATC
Source organism: Agapanthus africanus (assembly GCA_030015575.1). Taxonomy (NCBI): domain Eukaryota; kingdom Viridiplantae; phylum Streptophyta; class Magnoliopsida; order Asparagales; family Amaryllidaceae; genus Agapanthus; species Agapanthus africanus. The sequence goes on from JASDDO010000029.1 coordinate 74,946,144, forward strand.
AACTATGAATCATACTAGAAAACTAGGGTAACAAAACTTTACAATCTAACATTACAATAGAAGTGAACAAGAATACAACCTTTGTAGATCCGGTCCTTCACATCTACAGCTCCGTGTTGACGTCCCTTCGCTGCGATCATCATTGTCCTGAACTCTAGAATGGATTTCCCCGGAGAAATGAACAAGCTTGCTTGTAAACTTCGAGGCCGAAGATGATTTACGTCGAGGTGACTCAAACTCAAGCTAACCCTTCACTAGGTATGAACTTTGTGAAGAGAACACCCTAAACTAAATGGAAAGTAATAGAGGATGATGAAATAGGAAGTGGGTTCACTTTAGATTTTGGTTTCTCACTTTGTTTCTTCACTTAGAAAAATCTAGCAAGGTTTTTCTTTTGGATGATGAAGAAGAAGAAGAATAAAATCAAGTGAAGAGAATTATGATCAATTATGCAACCATGGGTGAGTTAGTATCATCCACTAACCTTTGTAGAGACTAAACCATGGTTTAAGCTAATGGTTTGGTTAATAAATATCTTTAGTAAGACAAAGTAAGTGGACTTGGTCAATAGATGCTTCAAGCTTCATGAAGCTTCAAGCATGACAAAGTGCACACTAATTTTGAATTACAAAATAAATATAAACCCTAACCATTATCTTAAATATGGTGTACGTCATACACAGACCCAAGATTGCATGTATCGTCAAGCATGATACAATCATGTACACAAACATATATCACATATACATTATGTGCACATCAAGTGAGAAAACAATCTTTAGTGAACCAATACTAGTTAATGTAAAGTAATATATCAAATATATAATTATACATTAAATCATTAAATCAACACTTGATTTAATGATCCGGTCATATTGCATATAACCGACTAATATCATGTGTATCAATATATCGAATTAACACTTGATTCGATAACCCGGCTATATCGCATATAACCGACCGATGATACAAATCACGAGAATAGAATACGGTATCACATACTCGTATTATTCTTGGTCCCACACATATCTCATATGTGCTCCTATTTCGTTTCGCCTGAGCCAGGAAACCTCTGTGTAGGACTCTAAAGACTCGTCAATACGCCGGCAGTAGGTGATGATCATATCAGTCACCCACAATCCGTAAGCGGTCTGCTAAACATAACGGCCATCCAGATATTGAGCGATCAGAAGATCAACGAGCAAGACTGCTCACACTCCTACGAATCCGATCAGTAACACTTACCACACAGTCCGGTCTGTTTGTCTAATATGTCGCATATCTTGCCTAGGGGTGGTAAACGTCAGACCCCAGTAGCTTGATAAGTCATGCCGATGTAAGGTCCATAACGGTCGTGAAACTACTGATAACACTTACCAGTAAATCACAGCAACCCTGGCCAGGTATTTCATGTTATGGCCAATCGAGCATAGCGCAACATCAACCCCCAATACCGGAAGAGACGAATCCCTTCCTATCGCTCATTGCCTCTATGTGACTCGGGACTGTACCCAAAAACCACCTGTTTGCACGACTCAGTAAAGCCGTGGTAGGGTGGAAATCAAAGCACAGTGGGAGACACACAAGACTCTATAACGATCTCGGGTCAACAGACTAAGCTGTACCAGTGTCACCAGAGAACTGCCATCTGACGTGAGGTATAATACCATCTGGGAGTTCTCGGCGAGTTCGTTCGGTGTACCCAGTCTCCACTGAGCACCCGTATACCATCTCTGATGTCAAACACCAATGGATATGGGAACATCCATCGCCCATCACATGGGTCAAGAAGATATACGCTAGTCTACTCTGGAATACCAATGCCCCGTCATGATATTCCCATGACTAGGAACATTGAAGGATGTACTCATGGACTACCCAGGCCCCACTAGTATGATTTGCATCATAATCCTGGAAGTCGAGTACACATCCAAAGGGCTTTATCAACATGTAACAGAGAGACATTAAGTGTACATGTTAAGATAAAGAGAAACCAGATAGCGTACTATCATGTCAAGCAAGAAAGTCCTCTCTGTTAGTTATATGTATGCCCTAGAGGCCATTACTGTACATACGTTGTATATTGTAGTGGATGCTTGGACATATATAGGAAGGACTTTCTTGCTCTACATGATAGTATGCTATCTGGTTACTCTTTATCTTAACATGTACTCTGATTGTCTCTATGTCATATATTGATAAAGCCCTTAGGATGAATACTTGGCTATCAGGACTATGATGCAGATCATACTAGTGGGGAAAGTGTAGTTGCCGAGTACATCCTTCAAATGTTCCTAGTCGTAGGAGTACAGAGACAGAGCATCGATACTCCAGAGTAGACTAGCGTATGCGCTTCTTGACCCATATGATGGGCGATGGATGATCCCATATCCATTAGTGTTTGACATCAGAGAAGGTATACGGGTGCTCAGTGGAGACTGGGTACACTGGACGGACTCGCCGAGAACTCCCAGATGGTATTATACCTCACGTCAGATGGCAGTTCTCTGGTAACACTGGTACAGGTTAGTCTGTAGACCCGAGATCTTCATAGAGTCTTGTGTGATTCCCACTGTGCTTTGATTTCCATCATACCACGTCCAAGAGGGCGTGCAAAAAGGTGGCTTTTGGGTACAGTCCCGAATCACATGGAGGCAATGAGCGATAGGAGGGGTTTCGTCTCTCCCGGTATAGGGAGTTGATGTTGCGCTGTGTTCGATTGGCTATAACTGGAAATCCCTTCCCAGGGTTGCTGAGATTTACTGGTAAGTGTTATCAGTAGTTTCTCGAACTGTTATGGAACTCATATCAACACGACTTATCAAGCTACTGGGGTCTGACGTTTACCACCCCTAGGCGAGATATGCGACATATCAGACGAAGAGACCGGACTATACGGGAGTGTTACTGGTTGGATTCACGGGAGAATGTACAGGCTTGCTTGTTGATCTTCTGATTGCTCAATACCTGGGTGGCTGTTACGTTTAGCTAACCGCTTGCAGCTTGTGGGTGTTTGATATGATCATCACCTACCGCCGGCGTATTGACGATTCTTTAGAGTCCTACACAGAGGTTTCCTGGCTCAGGCAAAATGGAATAGGAGCACATATGTGATATGTGCGGGACCGGGAATAATACGTGTATGCAATACCGTATTAGATTCTTGCGATATGAGATATCGGCCGGGTATATGTGATATAGCCGGGTCGTCGGATCAAGTGTTGATTCGATGAACTGATACAGATTATATTAGTCGGTTATTTATGAAATAGCCGGATTATCGGATCAAGTGTTGTTTCGATAATTTAATGAATAATTATATATTTGATATATTAAATTACATTAACTAATATAAGCTCACTTAAAGATTCTTTTTCTCAGTCGGGTAATACATTGATATATATGTGATTATGTTAATTGTATTATTTTATTTTGTTATAATAAATATTATATATGTGATATATAATATTGTAACATGTTGTGGTTATAAATGCAACATGATTTGTGGATTTTAAATATGGTTAGGGTTTGGATTAGGGTTAAGCTTTCATGAAGCTTTCAAGAAGCTTCTTGAAGCTTTGACTTTGACCTTGATATTTTGTGATATTTTGCAAAGATATTTCTTTAACCCAACCCAACCCTTTAACTATAGTTGATTCTCTACATGGGTTAAGTCTTCATACTTAACCCAAGGTCACCTAACACTTGATTTCATTATTCATCACAAATGGTTTTGTTCTTCTTCTTCCTTCTTCTTTTGATGAAAAGCTTTCTAGCTTTTTCATGTGTGATGAAAATGAAAAATTGAAAACAAGTGAGAGCTAAATTCCTACTTCATCATACTCATCTATTCTAGCCGCTTAGATTAGGGTGTTTGCTTTGTGAATACTTGATTAGCAAAGCAAGAGCTTGGGTTTGAGTTTCTTCAAGGTAGATCATCTTAGTTATTGAAGATCGGAAGCAAGCTTGCATCTTTCTCTTCATGGAGCCTCTCTTGAGTCCGGGTACTCGATGATCGCAGCGAAGGGACCTCAACACGGAGCTTTAGAAGTGAAGGAATGGACTACAAAGGTTGTAATCCCAAACTCTTAGAAGTAAAGTTGTTTACTTGCTTTGTTTCACCTAATCTCTAGTCTAAGATCTTGGTTAGGGTTGTTCGGCACGTCTAAATTTTAAATCAGGCATAGTTGATGCCTTATAGACCCTTATGACAGTGCCTAGTAACCCTACAGTGGTATCAGAGCCAAGATAGAGATTTAGGAGAAGTCTAGACGAAGTTTAAAGTCCGATCGAACCCCGAAACGTCGATATACACCCCCTCTCTGGAAATTTTTTAAAATGTTGATTTTTTCTGTATTAAAATTACTCACAAAATTAAGCTGGGAATTCTAAGGATTACTGTGAAATACGAGATCCTAATTCACTTAAAGCGCCGCGGAACAGTAGCAAAACCATGCCTTGCGCGGCGGTTCCGCGGCCGTACATGGGTATTAGGGACTCATACTTCACAGTAACATCCGTATGTATTTCTATATGCTTCTGGGAATTTTTAATATTACTCAAGTGTTGAGTTTTCTGGAGATCTTTTGTATTCGTTGATTCGATCGGAAAGTTTAACTTCGTTTAAGTTTTTCCGGGTAATTTAGAACGTGTTAAAAAGTTCGAACGGATATCAAGAACTCACTTTTTCCCCTGCCGGAAAATTTCCAAGTGTTGGATTTTTTCCTTAATTAAAGAACATTCATAGTCGTGCAAGTAACGCGGTGGACTCTCTAGAAGAAAAACCTTAACTCGATTATGTGACCGTCTGAACCGCCTCTAAAACTTAGGGTTTAGGACAGTACGGCGTTGCCACATGTGAGGCGTTGGTTTGACCCTTCTACGGCTGGACCATTGGTACTGTGGCATGTGATGGATACTTTTTGAACTCCGCTCAAGTGTTGAGCTATTTGGGAAATCTTGGGTGTTTGTTTATTCGATCGGAAAGTTTAACATTGTCTATTTATCTGGAATGTGATACAATATTTGGAATCCACAAGTAGTTATGAGATAACTAATTTGAATGTTATAAATCTAGCAGTTTAGTCTCATTTGATCGGTTGCCACAGGATTTTGATGTGATCAAAAGTCCGTCGCAATCACGTAGCGTACGTGGATACTCGCCGGGTAAACTTAATAGATAGCCATGCCCCATAGCCCCGACCAAGTGACTGTAGGAGAACCCCATCGCCAAAAGCATCCGTTTGGGTGCTCGCGGCAGCGGTGTTCCGCCTTAGTGCACTTCGTCGACGGCATCCGGGGGTGCGGCCGTCTACTAAAGTTTGCGACGAGCATTCAATCAGGATGTCAGGAATCTTGCTGAATTGCCCGACTTGATATTGAAAAGAGTTTTCGATGTTGAGACTAAAATGCGGGGTTTATAATTGTTAGGCATGAGATGTCTAAGGAATTCATTTGGTTAGGCATGCGATGTCTAAGAAGGTTGCGGATTCTAACTGTTGTAGTTTTACACTTTCTTTTCTGTGACCATAAGTGTAATATGTGGTGTATCGCCGGTTTCGTTGCTATACATCAACGACAATTGGGATACGCATATTTACTTACGTTGATGACATGTGATGTTATGTGTTGCTGTGATATGTTATATTGGTTCGTCGTGTTTTGAATAGCCGGGTTGTTTATGTGAGATGAGAGCTTTTCATTTTCATTCATGTAAAATTCAATTATATGTAATATTCTTTTATTGGGGCACTTTCGGGCTGAGGATGATGTCACCATTGTATGTTATTTACTTTTCCTCATTAGGTAGACCCAAGACGGGGGGCACAAGTCACCGGGTTCTAGGGTCCAGTGGGAGACCATCTCGAGGAGTCGAGACCGGGTCTTCTAACCCTAGAATTGGCAGTGTTGTTTTCCGCTCTCGTAGGGGTCTAGGGATGTGGGTTTAGCTATTCATCGCGACCATAGAATCTGTGTTTTATACAGGCTCGCATAAAACACGGAAATCCTAGTATATCCAATATTTCATATGTTATCTTCTGCTGGAATGTTCTATGATGAGATCATATTACTGCCTGAGACGAATGTTTATATTATATATATGAGATATATATTATATATTGTTGATTTCGTTTCAAATGTGATGCTTGTGAAGCATAATAAAATGGGATTTCATTAATGAGATTAATGAAACTAAAAGAAACCTAAAGATGTTGTAGAAACTTGTCTTAAAAACTGGTAGCTCTAGTTCTTGCTTTGTATAGCGGTGTTCCTTGTAGAACATCCAGCACCTTATTCGATAAGGAATGAGCTGAGATCTCTTCACCGGGAGTGACCTCTTTAGCGAAACTAGCAGATGCTAAACACTCGGTTTGTCTTTTGATTGCTTCTATAGTTTTATTTTGCACAGCGGTATTTGTGAAATATCCTGCACCTTATTCGATAAGGAAAGAGCCGACGATCCCTCACCGGGAGTTACCTCTTTAGCAAAACTAGGAAGGCCTCAAAAACATTCTATTTAAAATCACTCGATTCTACAACGATATCAAGTTCATTACGCAAAGGGTTTTCTTAAAATCCTGTCGTAGCCCTCCGTCATTTCAGATAAGTATTACTTAGTATCGTGCTACGTTTGTTGACCTTAGCCAAGGCGTAGTGTGCGGTAGCTAATTAGTGCTTATCTGTATAAGCATATGATTCGATTGAGTTAGGGTAGTCGTGCGACTTTGTTGACCTTAGCCAAGGGTCGTGCGGGTGGGTTTAATTCAATCGGGAAATGACGGGTTGAACTTGGCTAGCGCTTATGATTTGTTGACCTTAGCCAAGGTTATAAGTTGCTACGGGAAAAATATTATTGGGAATTTCAAGAGTTGAAATTGGCAATGAGATTGTATACCTTCTATGAGATAGTTGGATCCCGATACCCGCTGCAAGTAAGAGTTACTCCTTGGAGAGTTTTACACATTACAATTAGCCGATCAAGTAGGTGTCTAGAAAGGTGTCAACGGGGTTATGCCTCTGGGAAAATGAGGTTTACTTTAATTAGGTCCGTGCGAAAGCACGGGGAACCTCCCTCAAAGTACCGGCACTGGCCTGGCTGAAAGATTGGCGAACTTATAAAGTGTAATTAATCCCGGCTAGTCTTTCCTTCTATGGTTTGAAGGAAGATTTGACTAAAACAGTGGGAGACATCCTGATTAGATATATTAATAACCAATCTAATCTTGCAAGAGCATACGCTGAGTGTTTTCTTTTATCTCTCTCCAGGTAGCGACCATGTCACGCCTTAATCAAGATAATAATACGGATGTATTGACCAACCCGCTTGTTATACTGCGCTAGGGAACGCTGGTCCCGCTCCAACTTATAATTGTTATAAGACAGAGCAGGAAATATGGGATTACCAGAATTCCCGTGCCGCCCAAATGAAGAAAGTGCATGCTGATGCATCTTCTTCGGGTGTGTTCATTACCGAGAACTGTTTCTCAGTATCCTTTACGTCCTGGGTATGAGATACCGGATCAGGATCCCGCAAATGTAATATGATACAAGGGCTACAGAGAGGTAGAGAACTGAGAACGGGTGATAAGTTTTAAGATTTGGAAATGATGCAAGTGTTGCAGCCAAGTCTGTTGGCAGTTAGCACCCTGTATTACCAGAATACATTGATTCTGAACGAATGTTATTAGATACCAAACCTGATATACAACATCATATCAATCTCTTTATTAGTAAAGAAGGATATAATTTTGTATTGTTGGATAATGTTTTGAACATTTCCTATATCAAGAGTTGATCGGTTCAGGCACGTTATCTAAAAGCATAGACGTTCTAAATCAAACCACGGTTCTTAACGTACAGAACACACAAGAGGAAGAGTTCAGAAAAATGAACGAATCCTTCTTGAGGCATTGTAGACTAGGTCATATCAATGCGACCCGACTAGCTGAAGCTACATAAAGATGCATATTTAAATTAGTTTAGATTTACATCTTGTAAAACTTGCCAGTCATGTCACAAAGATAAGATGACCACAGCTCCGTTTATTGGAAACAGAGAAAGAGTTAATGAACCCTTGGGATTGATATATGCTGATGTATGAAAGTCCCATGTCTACATATGCCAGGACCGGTTCTATGTACTTCATTACATTCACTGATGATCTCTAAAGATTCAGACATATGTTCCTGTTGAAACACATGTCCGAAACTTTTGAGATAATCACAGAATATAAGTTAGAAGTAGAGAACCAAAAATGGGTATAAGTATTATGTCCTTTGATGTGATCAAGGAGGAGAATACTTGAGCACGGAATTCCTGGACTATTCTAAAGGAGAATGAGATTCTCTCTCAGCATTACTCCTCCGAATACACCACAGCACGTCGGTGTATCGGGGCGGAGCAATTATACCCTATGTGATATGGTGTACTCTATAATGAGTACTACTGAGTTGCCTATTTTCTTTTGGGGTTATGCACTTGAGAAGTTGCATATCTACTAAATAGGGTTCCAACCAAATCAGATGCCTACCACTCCATATTTGATATGGTATAGGAAGAGCCCATCTCTTAGAGATGTTAAGATTTGGGGTTGTCCGGCCTATGTTTAAAAGCAAAATACGGACAAGCTCGAGGCAATGTCAGTTCTGTGTAAGTTTGTTGGATATCCCAAGCATTCGCAAAGGAATATCTTCTACCAAACTGGGGAACAAAAGGTATTTTTGTTTCTCAGCATGCCACCTTTGTGAAATGGAATTTCTTATGAATAAATTAGTGGTCATGAGGTAGAACTGGAAAGAGTTCCAGCTATACAAACTGCAGCTGATGATTTGGTAGAACCAAAGGATTCAATAGTTTCCAACGAACCAGAGCCTCTCCGCCGATCTAGTAGGGTTCCTCATCCACCTGAGAGATACTTCGGTTTCTCTATGACAGTGGAAGAGAGGATTGTATCATGAGATGATGACCCAACTAGTTTCGAGCAGGCCATCAGGAGTGGGGACTCTGTGAGAATGGCTGGATGCTTAGCGATCTGAGATGGAATTCTTATACACCAACAAAGTATGGACTTTGGTTGCTTTATCTGAAGGGTTAAATCCCCATCAGGAGAAAGTATATCTTGAGAAGATTACTTGGTGTACATGGAAAAGTTGAGACTTTCAAAGCTATGCTTAAATCCATCCAGATCCTACTTGCCATGACTACATACCATGACTGCGATATCTGGCGGTTGGGTGTTATGACTGCTTTTCTAAATGATGATTTGGAAGAGAGCGTCTATAAGTACACAGCCAGAGGGCTTCGTAGACAGTGGGAGCAGCGGAAACGTGAGCATGATGTTTTATGGGATAAATCAGGCATCGCGGAGTTGGAACGTCTGTTTTGATAAAGTAGTCAAAGAGTTTGACTTCATCAAAATGGTAGATGAACCTTGTATATACAAAAAGGTAGTTGGGAGTATGGTGGTGATCCTCGTATAGTACGTGGATGACATACTCTTGATAGGGAAGGAGTTTCCTATGCTACGCTCGGTAAATCTCCTCTTATCACAAAGATTCTCCATATAAGATCAAGGTGATACCTCCTAAATCCTGGGTTATGGATCTATGGGATAGATCTAATTGGATGTTAGGATTCTCACTAATTGTAGTGAGATGGTATCAGTCGATCCTGGGGAGAATCACTGGAAAGGTTGCAGGGTGATAAGGACGACTGAATGTCAGCCGCAGGCATTGTCTTTACCCTCAGTGGAGGGAAGGTATGTTGGAAGAGTTCCAAGCTGGATACCGTGACTTACTAGACGATTAAAGGCAAGATACATCATTACCAAGGCTGCTACCAAAGAGGCAGTCTGGATATATTTTAGTTCATGAGATGAACTTCGTTCCTACCATTGTGTGACAATGGAGTTGTGGCTTATGCCAAGGAACCCCCGTCCCATCTGTGATCTAGATATATTCTTAGGCAGTATGACCTGATCATGGAGATAGTTGATCTCCAGATAGATCGAGGTTAGGACAGTAGACACAGAGGACAACAGCGCGGATCCACTCACAAAGGCCTATTTCCCAGTAGAGACTTTTATGGGATGGTTGAGTATGAGATACTTCAACCACAGCTGATTGTTGGGTATGAGATACTACAACAGATGGCCCTAGTGCAAGTGGGAGATTGTTAGATATATGTATGCCCTAGAGGCCATTACTATACATACGTTGTATATTGTAGTGGATGCTTGGACATATATAGGAAGGACTTTCTTGCTTGACATGATAGTATGCTATCTGGTTACTCTTTATCTTAACATGTACTCTGATTGTCTCTATGTCAGATATTGATAAAGCCCTAAGGATGATTACTTGACTGCCAGGACTATGATGCAGATCATACTAGTGGGGACAGTGTAGTCGCCAAGTACATCCTTCAAATGTTCCTAGTCGTAGGAGTACCGAGACAGGGCATCGATACTCCAGAGTAGACTAGCGTATGCGCTTCTTGACCCATATGATGGGCGATGGATGATCCCATATCGATTGGTGTTTGACATCAGAGAAGGTATACGGGTCCTCAGTGGAGACTGGGTACACTGGACGGACTCGCCGAGAACTCCCAGATGGTATTATACCTCACGTCAGATGGCAGTTCTCTGGTGACACTGGTACAGGTTAGTCTGTAGACCCGAGATCGTCATAGAGTCTTGTGTGATTCCTACTGTGCTTTGATTTCCATCATACCATGTCCAAGAGAGCATGCAAAAAGGTGGCTTTTTTTGGGTACAGTCCCGAATCACATGGAGGCAATGAGCGATAGGAGGGGTTTCGTCTCTCCCGGTATAGGGAGTTGATGTTGCGCTGTGTTCGATTGGCTATAACTGGAAATCCCTGGCCAGGGCTGCTGAGATTTACTGGAAAGTGTTATTAGTAGTTTCTCGAACTGTTATGGACCTCATATCGACATGACTTATCAAGCTACTGGGGTCAGACGTTTACCACCCTTAAGCGAGATATGCGACATATCAGACGAAGAGACTGGACTGTACGGGAGTGTTACTGGTTGGATTCACGGGAGAATGTACAGGCTTGCTTGTTGATCTTCTGATTGCTCGATGCCTGGGTGGCTGTTACGTTTAGCTGACCGCTTGCAGCTTGTGGGTGTTTGATATGATCATCACCTACTGCCGGAGTATTGACGATTCTTTAGAGTCTTACACAGAGGTTTCCTGGCTCAAGCAAAATGGAGTAGGAGCATATATGTGATATGTGCGGGACCGGGAATAATGCGTGTATGCGATACCGTATTAGATTCTCGTAATATGAGATATCGGCCGGGTATATGTGATATAGCCGGGTCATCGGATCAAGTGTTGATTCGATGAACTGATACAGATTATATTAGTCGGTTATTTATGAAATAGCCGGATTATCGGATCAAGTGTTGATTCGATAATTTAATGTATAATTATATATTTGATATATTAAATTACATTAACTAATATAAGCTCACTTAAAGATTCTTTTTCTCAGTCGGGTAATACATTGATATATATATGATATATGTTAATTGTATTATTTTTTTTTGTTACAATAAATATTGTATATGTGATATATAATATTGTAACATGTTGTGGTTATAAATACAACATGATTTGTGGAGTTTAAATATGGTTAGGGTTTGGATTAGGGTTAAGCTTTCATGAAGCTTTCAAGAAGCTTCTTGAAGCTTTGACTTTGACCTTGATATTTTGTGATATTTTGCAAAGATATTTCTTTAACCCAACCCAACCCTTTAACCATAGTTGATTCTCTACATGGGTTAAGTCTTCATACTTAACCCAATGTTGCATTTCTAACCTAACACTTGATTTCATTATTCATCACAAATGGTTTTGTTCTTCTTCTTCCTTCTTCTTTTGATGAAAAGCTTTCTAGCTTTTTCATGTGTGATGAAAATGAGTGAGAAATTGAAAACAAATGAGAGCTAAATTCCTGCTTCATCATCCTCATCTATTCTAGCCGCCTAGATTAAGGTGTTTGCTTTTTTAATACTTGATTAGCAAAGCAAGAGCTTGGGTTTGAGTTTCTTCAAGGTAGATCATCTTAGTTATTGAAGATCGGAAGCAAGCTTGTATCTTTCTCTTCATGGTGCCTCTATTGAGTCCGGGTACTCGATGATCGCAGCGAAGGGACCTCAAAACGGAACTTTAGAAGTGAAGGAATGGACTACAAAGGTTGTAATCCCAAACTCTTTGAAGTAAAGTTGTTTACCTGCTTTGTTTCGCCTAATCTCCAGTCTAAGATCTTGGTTAGGGTTGTTCGGCACGTCTAAATTTTAAATTGGGCAAGGTTGATATCTTATAGACCCTTGTGACAGTGCCTAGTAACCCTACACTCCCTATATATGTCCCAGCATCCACTACAATATACATCTCATGTACAGTAATGGCCTCTAGGGCATACATATAACTAACAGATACACCAGAGTAGACTAGCGTATAGCTTCTCGACCCATGTAGATGGGCGATGGATGATCCCATATCCATTGGTGTTTGACATCAGAGATGATATACGGGTGCTCTGTGGAGACTGGGTACACTAGACGGATTCGCCGAGAACTCCTAGATGGTATTATACCTCATGTCAGATGGCAGTTCTCTGGTGACACTGGTACAGGTTAGTCTGTCGACCTGAGATCGTCATAGAGTCTTGTGTGATTCCCACTGTGATTTGATTTCCATATTAACACGTTCAAGAGAACCTGCAAAACGGTGGTTTTTAGGTACAGTCCCGAGTCACATGGAGGCAATGAGCTATAGGAGGGGATTTCGTCTCTCCCGATATTAGGGGTTGATATTGCGCTGTGCTCGATTGGCTATAACAGGAAGTCCTTGGCCAGGGCTATATCTGAGATTTACTGGTAAGTGTTATCAATAGTTTCTCGACCCGTTATGAGCCTCACATCGGCACGACTTATCGAATTATTTGGTTCTGACGTTTACCACCCCCAGACGAGATATGAGACATATCAGACGAAGAGACCGGACTGTACGATAGTGTTACTGATTGGATTATCAGGAGTATGAGCAGGCATGTTTGTTGATCTTCTGATCGCTTAATACCCGGGAGGCCGTTACGTTTAGCAGACCGCTTGCGGCTTGTGGGTGTTCGATATGATCATCACCTACTGCCGGTGTATTGTCGAGTCTTTAGAGTCCTACACAGAGGTTTCCTGGTTCATGCGAAATGAAGTAGGAGCACATATATGATATGTGCGAGACCGAGATTAATGTGCGTATGTGATACCGCGTTCTATTCTCGTGATTTGTGACATCGGTCGGTTATATGTGATGTAGCCGGGTTATCAGATCAAGTGTTGATTCGATAAGTTGTTGCATTTGATATTAGTCAGTTATATATGATATAGCCGGATTATTAAATCAAGTGTTGATTTAATAATTTAATGTATAATTGTATATTTGATATACTAGATTAAATTAACTAATATTAGCTCATTTAAACTTTTCTTTTTCTCACAAGTGTGCATTAGTATATATGTGATATATATTAATGTACATCTTTTGTGTCATGCTAGATGCCACATGTGTTAGTTGTATGTATGCCCTAGAGGCCAGTATTGTACAGATTATGTATATTATATTGGATGCTTGGACATATATAGAGATGACCTTCTTGCTCGACATGATAGTATGCTATCTGGTTGCTATTTATCTTAACATGTACACTAGTCTCTTTATACTGTCTTATAGTTACATGTTGGTAAAGCCCTTAGGATTTGTACTTGACTACCTGGACTATGATGCAGATCATACTAGTGGGGACATGGTAGTCCATAAGTACATCCTTCAAGGTCCCTAGTCGTGGGTGTATCGAGACGGGGCATCGATATACCAGAGTAGACTAGCGTATATGCTTCTCGACCCATGTGATGGGCGATGGATGATCCCATATCCATTGGTGTTTGACATCAGAGATGGTATACGGGTGCTCAGTGTAGACTGGGTACACTGGACGGACTCGCCGAGAACTCCCAGATGGTATTATACCTCACGTCAGATGGCAGTTCTCAGGTGACACTTGTACAGGTTAGTCTGTAGACCCGAGATCGTCATAGAGTCTTGTGTGATTCCCACTGTGCTTTGATCTCCACCTTACCACGTCCATAAGGGCGTGCAAAACGGTGGTCTTTGGGTACAGTCCCGAATCACATGAAGGCAATGAGCGATAGGAGGGGTTTCGTCTCTCCCGGTATTGGGGGTTGATGTTGCGCAGTGCTCGATTGGCCGTAACAGGGAAGTCCCTGGCCAGGGCTGATCAGAGATTTGCTGGTAAGTGTTACCAGTAGTTTCTTGACCCGTTACGAGCCTCACATCAGCACGACTTATCGGGTTATTGGGGTCTGACGTATACCACCCCTAGACTTGATATGCGACGTATCAGACGAAGAGACTGGACTGTATGGTAAGTGTTACTGGTCGGATTCGCAGGAGTGTGAGCGGGCAAGCTCGTCGATCTTCTGATCGCTCAATACCCGGGTGGCCGTTACGTTTAGCAGACCGCTTGCGGCTTGTGGGTGCTTGATATGATCATCATCTGCTACCGGCGTATTGACGAGTCTTTAGAGTCCTACACAGAGGTTTCCTGGCTCAAGCGAAACGAAATAGGAGCGCATATGAGATATGTGCAGGACCGAGAATGATGCGTGTATGTGATACCGCATTTCATTCTCGCGATATATGTTTCGATTGGTTATATTCGATATGACCTAGTTATCGAATCATTGATTCGATAAATCGATGCATTGAATACTAGTCGGTTATGTGCGACATGACCGGATCATTGAATCAAGTGTTGATTTAATGATTTAATGTATAATTATATATTTGATATATTACTTTGCATTAACTAGTATTGGTTCACTTTAAACGGATTTTTCTCACTTGATGCACATTGTATATGTGATATGCTTTCGTGCACATTTTTGTATCATGTTTGATGATACTTGATCATTTAGTTAAGTGTATAGAATTAATCCATGGTTAATTGATAATTAGGGTTTTGCATATTTTTTTATTTATTTATTTGTTTATTTATTTATTTGAAATAAATTAAGATAAGAATGGTGGCTCTTTTTGTTTTAAGTTGAAGCTTCATGAAGCTTTGACTTTGCTAACCATCCTTATCTTCATGCTTAACCCTAACCCATCCAAGTGACCATGGTTAATTCTCTACACTTAACCCTAGTTCAAGTTATGATAAGTATTTGATTTAAATTTATTTTGATAAGAAGACTTATCATATTCTTTTCTTGAGCTCATCTTCTTCTTCTTCTTCAAGCTTGCTACTCCAATGGCAACTTGAGTTTAAGTGAGAGAAATCCAAATCTAAAGTGAACCCACCTCCTATTTCTTCACCCTCTACCTCTTGCCAAGTTGTTTTGGGTGTTTACTTCACAAGTTTCACAAGTTTGTGAAGTCGGAGCTTGAGTTTGTGCAACCTCGACGTAGATCGTCTTTGACACAAAGCCGACGACCTATTCCGCTTGCTTTCCCGATGAAGCCGATGATCGAGTCAAGGATTCATGATGGACAGCGAGGGCATGACCACGTGGAGCTAAGGAGGCGGAAATCCGGATCTACAAAGGTTGTAGCATCTCAACTTTAGTTAAATAGTTAACTAGTTTTCCGTTTCGCCTAAACATCTAGTTTAAGATCCATAGTCTAGGGTTTCTCGGCACCAAAAAATTTAAATTGGCATGTTCGATGCCTTGTGAGACCACTATAGGGTGCCTAGGAACCTTTCACTGGTATCAGAGCCTAGCTATTGCCTTAGGCGAAGTCCAGACGGAGTTTGAAGTCCGAACGAACCCGAAAACCCATTACAAACATGCTCTCTGTACTTTTTCCAAAAACGTGGATTTTTCCATATTAAAAATTGCCAAAAAATTCAGCAGGGAATATAGTGAGTTACTGTGAAACACGTGCTGATAACTCCCCAACACAAGCGCGGATCCGCGGCCTCCACTATACAAAACACGGCGCTTCCGCGGCCAGTGTATTGAATTACATCACGTGTCTTGCACAGTAATTCATGTTTTGTAGTGCTGAGTCTTCTGGAAATTTTTAATATTTTTTCCAGAGTTGATTTTTTCTGGGTTGTTTTGGGATTTCATGGACTCGATCGGATTATCAAATTTTGTCTATTTGGCTTTCCGGATAAATTTTAGAATATGTTAAAAAGTTCGACCGGATATAAATACCCAATTTTTCCCCTGTCGGGAAATTTCCAAGTGTTGGATTTTTCCGTTGTTTAACGACGTTCTAAGTAGTGCAAGTAACTCGATGGTCCCTCTAGAAGACAACAAACCTTAACTCGATTATGTGACCGTCTTGAACTGCCCTTTGAACCTTCGGGTTTGGGGCAGTACGGCGTGCCACATGTGAGGCGTTGGCTTGACCCTTCTACGGCTGGACCGTTGGTATTGAGGTACGAACGGAATGTTGTTAGACTTATTTCATGTGTTGAGCTGTATCGGGAAAACTTGGGTGTTAGATTGTTCGATCGAAAAGTTTAACATTTTCTGTTTATCCGGAATGGGATACAATAATTGGAATTCACAAAAAGTTATGTGATAACTGGATGAATGTTATAAATCTAGCAATTTAGTCCCATATGATATTGAAAAGAGTTTTCGATAATGAGACTAAAATACGGGATTTATATCTGTTAGGCATGCGATGTCTAAAGAGATTGCGGATTCCAATTGTTGTAGTTTTACACTTTCTTTTCTGTGACCGTAAGTGTAGTATGTTCATATCGCCGGTTTCGTTGCTATACGTCAACGACAATTGGGGTATGCATACTTACTTACGTTGATGACATGTGATGTTATGTGTTGCTGGATATGTTATATTGGATCGTCGTGTTTGAATAGCCGGGGGTTTTTATGTGAGATGAGTGTTTTTCATTTTCATTCATGTAAAAACTTGTATGTAATATTCTTTTATTTGGGGCACTTCCAGGTAGCGGAAGTTGTCACCCTTTGTATATTATTTACTTTTCCGCATTAGGATAGACCCAAGGAGGGGAGCACAAGTAACCGGGTTCTGGGGTCCAGTGGGAGACCAACTCGAGGAGTCGAGTCCGGGTCTCCTAACCCTAGAATTGGCAGGGTTGCTTGCCGCTCTCGTAGGGGTCTAGGGGTGTAGGATTGGCTATTCATCACGACCGTGGAATCCGTGTTTTATACTGGCTCGTATTGAAAACACGGACGTCCTAGTATATCCAATATTTCATATGTTTATTCTGCTGCGATATCTGTGATGAGATCATGTGATGTTTCTGTGATGGATATAGTATATAGTATATATGATATATTATATAGACGTTACTTATGTTTTACACCCGCGCTAGCCCTGCCCTGCTCTGTCGTTAGTTACCTAACCTAACGGTGCACGAGGGGACATCGAGGCGAATGCGGATGGCATAAGTGTACGTCATATCTATCTGTGATGTTTAGGTATTAAATGATGGGACTTCATTAATGTGATTAATGAAAGATAAGAAACCTAAGATGTTGTAGAATCGAATTTTAAAATAAAACAGGTAGCTACAGTTCTTGCTTTGCATAGCGGTATATATGATATACCCTGCACCTTATTCGATGAGGAAAGGACCGAGATCCCTTCACCGGGAGTGACTCCTTTAGCAATAACTGGCAGATGCTACACACTCGGTTTGCTTTTGACTGCTTTTGGGTTTTTGCTTTGCACAGCGATATATATGATATATCCTGCACCTCATTCGACGAGGAAAGGACCGAGATCCCTTCACCGGGAGTGACTCCTTTAGCAAAACTAGAAAAGCCTCAAAATCACTCCATTTCAAAACATTATTTGATTCTACAACGATATCAAGTTCATTACGCTCATGGTTTTTATGAAAAACCTGCGTAGCCCTCCGTCATTTCAGATAAGTCCTGTTTAGTATTCGTGCTGCGTTTGTTGACCTTGTCAAGGCGCAGTGTGCGGTAGCTAACCAGTATTTATCTGTTTATGCATATGATGCAGATTGTTTCAGGGTAGTCGTACGGCCTTGTTGACCTTGTCAAGGGTCGTGCGGGTGGGTTTGATTCAATCAAGAAATGACGGGTTGAACTTGACTTGCGGTCTATGGTTTGTTGACCTTGTCAAGGTCATAGATCGTTCGGGGCAAAATATTATCGGGAATTTCAAGTGTTGAAATTTGCAATGAGATTGCATACCTTCTATGTGATAGTTGGATCCCGATACCCACTGCGAGTAAGAGTTACTCCTAGGAGAGTTTTACACATTGCAATTAGCCGATCAAGTAGGTGTCTAGAAAGGTGTTAATGAGGTTACGCCTCTGGGAAAACGAGGTTTACAGTAATTAGGTTCGTGCGAAAGCACGGGGGACCTCCCTCAAAGTACCGACACTGGCCTGGCTGAAAGATTGGCGAACTTGTAGTGTGTAATTAATCCCGGCTAGCCTTTCCTTTTAAGGTTTGGAGGAAGATTTGATAAAAAGCAGTGGGAGCCATCCTGATTAGATAAGATAATAACCAATCTGATCTTGCACGAGCTTACGCTAAAGTGTTTTCTTCTCTCTCCCTCCAGGTAGCGACCATTTCATGCCTTAATAAAGATAATAATATGGATGTATTGACCGAACCCGCATGTTATACTGTGCTGGGGAACGTTGGTTCCGTTCTTTCTTATAAGAGTTATAGGAATGAACAGGATATAGGGGAATACCAGGATTCCCATGCCACCCGAATGAAGAAAGTACATGTTGATGCATTTTCTTCGGGTGTGTTCGTTACTGAGAACTGTTTCTCCATTTGCTCTACGTCCTGGGTATTAGATACCGGGTCAGGATCCCATATATGTAATCAGTTACATGGGCTTAGGAAAGGTAGAGAACTTGGAGAAGGTGATAAAGACATTAGAGTTGGAAATGGTGCAATTGTTGCAGCTAAGACTGTCGGGGAATATCACCTTGTATTACCAACTGGTAATACATTGGTTCTGAACGAATGCTATTACATGCCGAACCTGATATGCAACATTATATCGGTTTCTTTGCTAAGTAAAGAAGGATATAATTTTGTATTACAGGACAGTGTTATGAACATTTTCCTTAACCAAAAGTTGGTTGGATCAGGCACGTTATGCAATGGCATTTATGTTCTAAATCAATCAACAGTTCTGAGCATAACAAACACACACAAGAGGAAGAGTTCTGAACTCAACGAATCCTTCTTGTGGCATTGTAGACTGGGTCACATCAATGCGACACGACTAGCTAAGTTGCATAAGGATGGATATTTAAATCCGTTTGAATTTTCATCCTATGATACTTGCCAGTCATGTCTCAAAGGCAAGATGACCAAGACTCCGTTTACGGGACACGGAGAAAGAGTTACCGAACTCTTAGGACTAATACATAGTGATGTATGCGGTCCCATGTCTACACATGCCAGGGATGGTTCTTCATACTTCATTACATTCACTGACGATCTCTCAAGGTTCGGGTATGTGTTCCTGATGAAACACAAATCAGAAGCTTTTGAGAAATTTAGGGAATATAAACAAGAAGTTGAGAACCAAACCGGAAAAAGTATTAAAATCCTACGATCTGATCGAGGAGGAGAATACTTGAGCAATGAATTCCTGGACTTCCTAAAAGAGAATGGGATTCTCTCTCAGCTGACTCCTCCATATACACCACAGCACAACGGTGTATCTGAACGGAGGAACCGCACCCTATTAGATATGGTGCGCTCTATGATGAGCACAGCTGAGTTACCTATTTCCTTCTGGGGATATGCGCTGGAGACAGCAGCATATCTATTGAATCAAGTTCCATCTAAATCTGTACCTACCACACCATATGAGATATGGAGTGGGAAGAGACCATATTTTAAACGAGTTAAGATATGGGGTTGTCCGGCCAATGTCAAAAGGCAAAATCCGGACAAGCTCGAGGCACGGTCAGTTCTCTGCAAGTTTGTAGGATATCCAAAGAATTCATATGGGTATTTTTTCTACCACAGTGAGGAACAAAAAGTGTTTGTTGCTCAACATGCCACCTTTTTAGAAAAGGAATTCCTTGAAAAAGAAATTAGTGGCAAAGTGGTAGAGCTGGAAGAGGTTCCAGATACACAAACCGTAACTGAAGATTTAGTGGAACCAGAAGATTCAGTAGCTCCTAATGAACCTCACCCTCTCCGCCGATCTAGTAGGGTTCCTCGCCAACCTGAGAGATACTACGGTTTTCTCATAGATGGTGGGAGTGAGGATTGCATCATGGAGGATGATGACCCAACTAGCTTCGAGCAGGCCATCACGAGTGGGGACTCAGTGAAATGGCTGGATGCTATGCGGTCTGAGATGGATTCCATGTACACCAACAAAGTATGGACTTTGGAAGTTGCTCCTGAAGGGGTAAAACCCATTGGGAGCAAGTGGATCTTCAAGAAGAAACTTGGTGTAGATGGGAAAGTGGAGACTTTCAAAGCTAGACTTGTAGCAAAGGGTTTTCGTCAAAGACCAGGTGTGGACTATGACGAGACCTTTTCTCCAGTAGCTATGCTTAAATCCATCCGGATCATGCTTGCCATCGCTGCTTATCATGATTACGAAATCTGGCAAATGGATGTTAAGACCGCCTTTCTAAATGGTGATTTAGAAGAGTGCGTGTACATGACTCAGCCAGAGGGCTTCGTAGACAGTGGGAGCAGCGGGAAGGTGTGCAAGCTGCTTAAATCCATTTATGGATTAAAGCAAGCATCGCGGAGTTGGAACATCTGCTTTGACGTCGTTATCAAAGAGTTTGATTTCGTCAAAAATCCAGATGAACCTTGTATCTACAAGAAGGTGGCAGAGAGTAAGGTTGTCTTCCTCGTATTGTACGTGGACGACATACTCTTGATAGGAAATGATATTCCTATGCTGCAATCGGTCAAGCTCTTCTTATCACAAAGATTCTCAATGAAAGATCTTGGTGATGCCTCCTGCATATTGGGAATTAGGATCTATAGAGATAGATCCAAACGGATTTTGGGATTGTCCCAATCCAGGTACATTGACACCATACTAAAGAGGTTTAGTATGGAAGAGTCCAAGCGTGGGAACTTACCCACGATCTCTGGAGTCACTCTCTCCAAAGAGATGTCTCCCAAGACTGATTTGGAGAGAGCTCGCATGCAAGGGATACCCTATGCTTCGGCAGTAGGCTCTATCATGTATGCGATGCTATGTACCAGACCCGATGTAGCATACTCACTAAGTGTAGTGAGCAGGTATCAAGCTGATCCTGGAGAGAGTCACTGGACAGCTGTGAAGAGCATTCTCAAGTACTTGCGAAGGACTAGAGATATGTTCTTGGTGTATGGTAACGGAGAACTCCAAGTAGAGTCCTTTACCGATTCGAGCTTCCAGAGTGATAAGGACGACTCTAAGTCGCAGTCGGGCTTTGTCTTTACCCTTTACGGAGGGGCGGTTAGCTGGAAGAGTTCCAAGCAGGAAACCGTGGCAGACTCGACGATGGAGGTTGAATACATCGCTGCCAACGATGCTGCTAAAGAAGCTGTTTGGATCAAGAAGTTCATTACTGAACTTGGTGTGGTTCCATCCATTGAGCGTCCAATACCTTTGTATTGCGATAACAATGGAGCGGTGGCTTTGGCCAAGGAACCCAGGTCCCATCAGCGGTCCAGGCATATTCTGAGGCGGTATCACCTGATCCGGGAGATAGTTGATCGCCGGGAGATCGAGGTCAGGAGAGTTGACACGAAGAACAACACGGCGGATCCACTCACGAAGGCCATTCCCCAGATACAGTTTGAGAGACTCTTCGGGATGCTCGGTATGAGATACTACAGCAGCTGGCCCTAGTGCAAGTGGGAGATTGTTAGTTGTATGTATGCCCTAGAGGCCAGTATTGTACAGATTATGTATATTATATTGGATGCTTGGACATATATAGAGATGACCTTCTTGCTCGACATGATAGTATGCTATCTGGTTGCTATTTATCTTAACATGTACACTAGTCTCTTTATACTGTCTTATAGTTACATGTTGGTAAAGCCCTTAGGATTTGTACTTGACTACCTGGACTATGATGCAGATCATACTAGTGGGGACATGGTAGTCCATAAGTACATCCTTCAAGGTCCCTAGTCGTGGGTGTATCGAGACGGGGCATCGATATACCAGAGTAGACTAGCGTATATGCTTCTCGACCCATGTGATGGGCGATGGATGATCCCATATCCATTGGTGTTTGACATCAGAGATGGTATACGGGTGCTCAGTGTAGACTGGGTACACTGGACGGACTCGCCGAGAACTCCCAGATGGTATTATACCTCACGTCAGATGGCAGTTCTCAGGTGACACTTGTACAGGTTAGTCTGTAGACCCGAGATCGTCATAGAGTCTTGTGTGATTCCCACTGTGCTTTGATCTCCACCTTACCACGTCCATAAGGGCGTGCAAAACGGTGGTCTTTGGGTACAGTCCCGAATCACATGAAGGCAATGAGCGATAGGAGGGGTTTCGTCTCTCCCGGTATTGGGGGTTGATGTTGCGCAGTGCTCGATTGGCCGTAACAGGGAAGTCCCTGGCCAGGGCTGATCAGAGATTTGCTGGTAAGTGTTACCAGTAGTTTCTCGACCCGTTACGAGCCTCACATCAGCACGACTTATCGGGTTATTGGGGTCTGACGTATACCACCCCTAGACTTGATATGCGACGTATCAGACGAAGAGACTGGACTGTATGGTAAGTGTTACTGGTCGGATTCGCAGGAGTGTGAGCGGGCAAGCTCGTCGATCTTCTGATCACTCAATACCCGGGTGGCCGTTACGTTTAGCAGACCGCTTGCGGCTTGTGGGTGCTTGATATGATCATCATCTGCTACCGGCGTATTGACGAGTCTTTAGAGTCCTACACAGAGGTTTCCTGGCTCAAGCGAAACGAAATAGGAGCGCATATGAGATATGTGCAGGACCGAGAATGATGCGTGTATGTGATACCGCATTTCATTCTCGCGATATATGTTTCGATTGGTTATATTCGATATGACCTAGTTATCGAATCATTGATTCGATAAATCGATGCATTGAATACTAGTCGGTTATGTGCGACATGACCGGATCATTGAATCAAGTGTTGATTTAATGATTTAATGTATAATTATATATTTGATATATTACTTTGCATTAACTAGTATTGGTTCACTTTAAACGGATTTTTCTCACTTGATGCACATTGTATATGTGATATGCTTTCGTGCACATTTTTGTATCATGTTTGATGATACTTGATCATTTAGTTAAGTGTATAGAATTAATCCATGGTTAATTGATAATTAGGGTTTTGCGTATTTGTTTATTTATTTATTTGTTTATTTATTTATTTGAAATAAATTAAGATAAGAATGGTGGCTCTTTTTGTTTTAAGTTGAAGCTTCATGAAGCTTTGACTTTGCTAACCATCCTTATCTTCATGCTTAACCCTAACCCATCCAAGTGACCATGGTTAATTCTCTACACTTAACCCTAGTTCAAGTTATGATAAGTATTTGATTTAAATTTATTTTGATAAGAAGACTTATCATATTCTTTTCTTGAGCTCATCTTCTTCTTCTTCTTCAAGCTTGCTACTCCAATGGCAACTTGAGTTTAAGTGAGAGAAATCCAAATCTAAAGTGAACCCACCTCCGATTTCTTCACCCTCTACCTCTTGCCAAGTTGTTTTGGGTGTTTACTTCACAAGTTTCACAAGTTTGTGAAGTCGGAGCTTGAGTTTGTGCAACCTCGACGTAGATCGTCTTTGACACAAAGCCGACGACCTATTCCGCTTGCTTTCCCGATGAAGCCGATGATCGAATCGAGGATTCATGATGGACAGCGAGGGCATGACCACGTGGAGCTAAGGAGGCGGAAATCCGGATCTACAAAGGTTGTAGCATCTCAACTTTAGTTAAATAGTTAACTAGTTTTCCGTTTCGCCTAAACATCTAGTTTAAGATCCATAGTCTAGGGTTTCTCGGCACCAAAAAATTTAAATTGGCATGTTCGATGCCTTGTGAGACCACTATAGGGTGCCTAGGAACCTTTCAACATGCTACATGGGTGTATGAGACTTACACCATGCTTATTATAATGGAATGGTTTTATTTATTTAATGTTAATCAAAATTAATGGTAATTAGACACATGCTTGGAAGCTTGGAGAAGCTTGTAGCATCTTTGACTTAGTCCACTAATTTTTTTTTACTTATAGATATTTATTAACCTAACCATTATTGTTAGCCATGGTTTATTCTCTACATGGGTTAGTGTATGACACTAACTCACCCATGGTTGATGTTTTCACCTCATGAGTTCATTCTCACTTCTTCACTTCATCTTCTTCATCTTTGAGAAAAAGCTTTCTAGCTTTTGGAAAAGTGAGAAAATATTGTTAGAAAAATAAATCTAAAGTGAGCCCATTTCCCACTTCATCATCCTCTACTACTTGCCATTTAGTTTAGGGTGTTTGCTTCACTAATTTCACAATTAGTGAAGAGGTAGCATGAGCTTGAGTCTCCTCGACGTAGATCATCTTCGGACTCGAAGACTTAGAGCAAGCTTGTTCATTTCTCCGGGAGAACCCTTTCTGGAGTTCGGGAGATCACAACTCATGGCGAAAGGACTACTACACGAGGATTTTGAAGTGAAGGACAGGTCTACAAAGGTTGTATTCCTCATTCACTTAGTGTAAAGTTTGATTACATGCTAGCTTAACTCCTAATTTTCTAGTTAGATCCTTGGCATGGGTTGCATAGCTCTCTAGGTTTTTTAAAATTGTATACTTGATTCCCCAAAAATCCTTGTTAGAGTACTATGGAACCCATCACCCTTCACGTGGGCGCTGCTTTATAAAGAGTGCTTAGCACTTAGTGGTCGGCGCTTGGCGCCAAGCGCCTCACATGCCCCTCACGTGGGCGCTATTCAGCATAAAGTGCTCTGCAGTCATCAACCAGTGTCCAACGCCTGTCGCCTACCACCAAGTGCCTCATGTGCTCCATATGTGGATGCCATAAAGAGTGTTTAACACTCCTTAAAACAAAAGGGGGAAAAGCAAGATAAAGTGTGGGCATCAGGACCTATATGAATGCTTAAATGCTCAACATTGTTGGCACAGAAAGGGGACCAAGCCCAAGCAAGTGTTTAACACTTTATTCAAAAATGAAATAACTGGGATGAGCCAAAGTTTGGCCAAACTCCTAATCAACGAGCCCATGTGCTCTTTATTTTCAAAAGTGGTCTTAGTCGCAAACAAGACTACCGAGTTTCTGACGAATATTCATTGGTTCCAGGGTACATCTCCCCACACTTCTGATATATGTCGTCGTCATTAGTTATATGTATGCCCTAAAGGCCATTATTGTACATAAGATGTATATTATAGTGGATGCTTGGACATACATAGGTAGGACTTTCTTGCCCGACATGATAGTATGCTATCTGGTTACTCTTTACCTTAACATGTACACTGATTGTCTCTCTATTACATATTGGTAAAGCCCTTAGGATGTGTACTTGACTACCTGGATTACGATGTGGATCATACTAGTAGGACAAAGGTAGTCAGTAAGTACATCCTTTAATGTCCCTAGTCGTTGGTGTATCGAGACGGGGCATCGATACACCAGAGTAGACTACCGTATAGCTTCTCGACTCATGTAGATGGGAGATGGATGATCCTATATCCATTGGTGTTTGATATTAAAGATGATATACGGGTGCTCAGAGGAGACTGGGTACACTGGACGGATTCTCCGAGAACTCCTAGATGATATTATACCTCACATCAAATGGCAGTTCTCTGGTGACACTGGTACAGGTTAGTCTGTCGACCCGAGATCGACATAGGGTCTTGTGTGATTCCCACTGTGCATTGATTTCCACCTTACCACATTCAAGAGGACGTGCAAAACGGTGGTTTTTGGGTACAGTCCCGAGTCATATGGAGGTAATGAGTGATAGGAGGGGATTTCGTTTCTCCCGGTATTGGGGGTTGATATTGCGCTGTGCTCGATTGGCTATAACAGGAAGTCCCTGGCCAGGGCTGTTTCTGAGATTTTCTGGTAAGTGTTATCAGTAGTTTCTCGACCCGTTATGAGCCTCACATCAGCACGACTTATCGAATTATTGGGGTCTGGCGTTTACCACCCCCAGACGTGATATGCGACATATCAGACGAAGAGACCGGACTGTACGATAGTGTTACTGATTGGATTCACTGGAGTATGAGCAGGCTTGCTTGTTGATCTTCTGATCGCTCAATACCCGGGTGGCCGTTAAGTTTAGCAGACCGCTTGCGGCTTGTGGGCGTTTGATATGATCCCCACCTTCTGCCGGTGTATTGATGAGTCTTTAGAGTCCTACACAGAGGTTTCCTGGTTCATGCAAAACGAAGTAGGAGCACATATGTGATATGTGCGGGACTGAGATTAATTCTTGCATGTTATACCGCATTCTATTCTCGCGATATGTGATATCGGTCGGTTATATGTGATATAGCCGGGTTATCGGATCAAGTGTTGATTCGATAAGTTATTGCATTTGATATTAGTCGGTTGTATGTGATTTAGCCGTATTATTAAATCAAGTGTTGATTTAATAATTTAATATATAATTGTAGATTAGATATACTAGATTACATTAACTAATATTAGCTAACTTAAACATTTCTTTTTCTCACTTGTGTGCATTAGTGTATATGTGATATATATTAATGTATAACTTTTTGTGTCATGCTTGATGCCGCATACTTAATGGGTGTATGAGACTCACACCATACTAATAAATTAAATCAAAATTAGTGGAATTAAGTCACATGGTTGAAGCTTGTAAAAGCTTGTGGAACCATTGACCAAGTCCACTCCTTTTGTTTTACTTGTAGATATTTATTAACCTAACCATTATTGTTAGGCATGGTTTAATCTGTACATGGGTTAGTGTATGACACTAACTCACCCATGGTTGTTATTCTCACCTCATGAGTTCATTCTTTCATTCTTCACATGATCTTCTTCTTCCTCATGAGAAAAGCTCACTAGCTTTTCTCAAGGTAAGAAAATATTGTGAGAAAAATAAAACTAAAGTGAGCCCATTTCCTACTTCATCATCCTCTATTATATTAGTCATTTAGTTTAGGGTGTTTGCTTCACTAATCTACCATTAGTGAAGAGGTAGCATAAACTTGAGTCTCCTCGACGTAGATTATCTTCGGTCTCGAAGACTTCGAGCAAGCTTATTCATTTCTCCGGGAGAACCCTTTCTAGAGTTCGGGTGTTCATGATTTGCAGCGAAGAGACTACTACACAGAGCATTAGAAGTGAAGGACCGGTCTACAAAGGTTGTATTCCTCATTCACTTAGATGTACAATTGTTTACATGTTGTTTCGTCGCATTTTCTAGTAATGATTCTAGGGTTAGGGTTAGCTAGAACGGCAAATTTTTGAAATTGGCATGGACGATGCCTCCCGAAACCTTGCTGCCGACCAAGACAACCCTGCAGTGGTATCAGAGCCAAGCTAGAGATTTAGACGATGTATGTAGAATTACGAAACCGAAACAACTCTGAAACACCCGATACACAAATCTAGTTTTTGTCGAATTTTTAAAGTCTTCAATTTTTTTTAAACAACTGTAGAATGTTATATGTGATATAACATGAACTCCACTAAAATTTGGAGCATTTTTGGCTCAAAGTGGCCGGCCACATCATGCTAAAAACCGGTGGGCTCGGGTCAATTTTGGAATTCTGGCTTCAAATTTTCATGGTGTTCCAGTCTCTGGGTTTTGGGGTTTCAGGTGTTGCTAGTTTTTGCTAAAATTGCATGTGATGTTAATTTTCTGCATAGGCAACTCGGATTGTTTCGTATTCGTAATTATAATCTTTGTTTCGGGTATATTAGACGGTGATAAAAAGTTCGAACGGATATCAATAACCTAATTTTTCCCTCGCTGGAAATTATCCAAGTGTTGGATTTTTCCAAGTTTAAAACTTTCAGAAAATCATGCAAGGGATTCTGTGGACCCTCTAGAGGAGCGAAACCCTAACTCGATTCTTTGACCGTCAGAACCGCCACCAAACCCTAGGGTTTGTCGTAGTTCAGCGGTGCTACAGGTGAGGCATTGGTTGACCCTTCTACGGCTGGTTCATAGGAGCTGTGGCATGTTATGGGGACTTTTTAAACTCCGCTCAAGTGTTGAGCTCTTTGGGAAATTTTGGGTGTTTGTTTATTCGATCGGAAAGTTTAACATTGTCTAGTTATCTGTGACTGTGATACAATAATTGGAATCTATTTAGTTGCGTGCAAGTTTAACATTTCGGTCTCGAGTGGAATCGGGAATCTTGTTGAATTACCCGACTCCTTTTGAAAAGTGTTTTCATAGATGAGACCTAAATGTAAGATTTGCATTGTTAGGCATGAAATCCAGAATATATGATATTCCGGGTTTATGATGTCTAAGGGCAGTGGCGATTCCAATTATTGTAGTTTTTCACTTTCTTTTCTACGACCGTAAGTGTAATATGTGGAGTATCGCCGGTTTCATTGCTATATGTCAACGACAATTGGGATACGCATATTTACTTACGTTGAGGACATGTGATGTTATGTGTTGCTGTGATATGTTATATTGGATCGTCGTGCTTTGAATAGCCGGGTGGTTTTTATGTGAGATGATTGTTTTTCATTTTCATTCATGTAAAAAACTTGTATGTAATATTCTTTATTGGGGCACTTCCGGGTTGAAGAAGATGTTACCGTTGATGTATATTATTTACTTTTCCGCATTAAGATAGACCCAAGGAGGGGAGCACAAGTAACCGGGTTCTAGAGTCCAGTAGGAGACCATCTTGAGGCGTCGAGTCCGGGTCTCCTAACTCTAGAATTGGTAGGGTTGCTTGCTGCTCTCGTAGGGGTCTAGGGATATGTGATTGGCTATTCATCATGACCGTGGAATCCGTGTTTTATACAGGCTTAATTTAAAACCCGAAAATCCTAGTATATCTATTTCATATGTTGATTTCTGCTGCGATATCCTGTGATGTGATCACTTTATATGATGAGATAGATACTGTATATAGTATATGTGATATCTTATATAGACGTTGCATATGTTTTACACCCGCACTAGTCCCGCCCCGCTACGCTGTTAGTTAAGTAACCTAATGGTGCATAACGGGACACTGTGGCAAATGCGGCTGGCATAAGCGTACTTTATATTTTCGTTTCTTCTGTGATGCTTAAGTAGCATAAATGATGGGACTTCATTAATAAGATTAATGAAAGAAAAGAAACCTGTATCACCCTAGTTCATTTATACCAGTTCTAGTCAAGTATTTCTTTATTTCAGGTAGTTTCTTGGTTTACTGTGTGTTTTGGGTGCGAATAGTATTTTGACATCTGTATTTGCATCTGACCCGACCCACATGCTTGAAATCTGTCTTGATTCATATTTATGATTTATCCTGACTTGATACGTGGACTCGTGCACTTTCATTTGCATACTAGCATTTTACCTGTCATCTGCACTTTAATATAACATTTAAGTCATATAAAATAGTTTAAAAATATATTGCATGGCCTGCATGATACCCCTGACACTGTGGTAGCATCCGCACAACTTGTTCTCGTCCCGTTCAGTGAAACGGACTTGCTTGGATAGCTACACGCACGTACGTGCATCCGTTCTTGGGGGTATGCATTTTCGTTACCCGGATATCCAATTTTAATTTTGGTCGAGATGAATATTTTTTGTATTTTAAAACTGAATTTTAGACCCGACCCCGGCGTGTTTTGGACTATATTTGTATTTACCAGAGTATTAAATTTTATTTATATAATATTAATTTTATAAACTGATACAAATTAAAATTTAGTTAACTAATAAAAGATTTTTTAAATTTAAATCTAAACTAATTTCCTAACAAACTAACAACCCCTTTCTCTCTCTCCTCTCTCTCCCTCTCTCTCTGTTACTTTATAAATATTAATTCTTTCAATATTTATAACCCCTGCATCTCTTCTCCACATATATATATTTGAGATACTTTTTAAATCCCATATAAAGAAAAGCACTGTTCCCTTTCTTCTTCACGTTTTCCCGCCTACGAACGAAACCCACGCCTCGCCTCTGCCCTCGTCCCGTATGCCGTGTGTGCGTTGCGACGATTTACCGACGTTGGACGTGCCGTGCGTATCCGTCGTGTGATCCGATCGAGGCAAGTTAATCTTGCTACTGGCTATACTACAATATATTGCACACATGTGAATAATAACATTACTTATTGTTTAATTATGCATCCTACGTTACCATTTTACTATTTTACTGTCTTCGGACATTCGTGTGCATCCATATCACTATTTACATACCTAGTCGCATGCTAATTCATCTTGCTACATCCTAGGTATATTATTATGCATCCATATGAGTAAAATATTACTCGTTTATCATATTATACATCAATATTAAAGTTTTACTGTTTTCGGTTACCCGTTTGCATCCATATCATTTAAAATATATATAACTTCATCTAAAGATCATATTAATTCATGTTATTATTGTAGTAACACCCCATGATTAATAATGCGCATCCCACTTAGTCTTGGAACTGTAAATATAACCCTAATCGATAATTGTGCATCCATACCATTAATTATATATCTATTTGCATTCCAAGTCACGTTATTTCATATTACTGCTACATTAACACCCCATGCTAGATAATGTGCATCCTATATAGTCATGAAACTATAGTTGTAACCCCTGATAGTTATTTATGCATCCTTGTTTATTTGTGTATCCATACCATTAATTCTGCATAACTAGTTACACCCCATATTACATTAACTCATATTATTAATACATTAGTACCCCATGCTTGATATTGTGCATCCTACTTAGTCATGATGTAACACCTGATCGATATTTGTGCATCCATGCTTTTATTGTACATCCGTACTTTCACCCTGATTTAATACTTGCTACAGTTTGATTATGAGCACCCGCTTGATACCTGTGCACTACTTGACATGACCTGATACACCACTACTTGACATGACTTGATACATGTACACTACCTGACATGAACTGATATATCATTATTTGACATGTTACCTGATCCTGTTTCTAATGCCGACAATCCTGACATGTTGTCCCGATGGACATATCCTGTTGTCTGTATAGACAAACCTGTTCCTGCTTGATCCTGTGTTGGCATTAGTCTCAGTGTTATCAATACCTAACTTGAATACATAACTTGGGGGTATGGGGAAATCAATGATGAAAGCCGACTTGTAACTCGACAGTTCGATACTTATACTGATCAGCTTTAGGGGCTAGGCCAGCCCTGGGATGCTGCTGCTGACATCATTCATCTGTACATATTTCCTGTTTAGTGCCTAGCGGCATGTCTTGGTTTCAGCCCGAGAATCTGGACCGTGGTCCCGGGCATGCACGGGATACTATTGAGTTACATCGACGATTCATTAAATTGATTTCAAAGACTTGAGAGTAATTAACCCAATAGCTTAGTTCAGATTACTCACTGCACATCACATATGCTTTTACCCTTCACTGTTCTACTTTTATTACCGTTCATACTCGTGCCTGGATATCTTGCTACCCCATGATTATATTATTGTTTGATATTAGGACGCACTGACGTCTGGGTTTTGCATGGCCCAGATCCTCTACCTTTGTCGAAGGCTGATCGGGAGTATTTCCGCCGTCAGGCCGAGCAGTGAGGATCCTGTTAGTATCCAGTTAGTTTAGTTATTAACGTACTTTCCAGATGTTACTGTTTATTGGATTTATTGCTTCCGCATATTAATACTTAACTCGTTTATTCTGGCATATGGATATGTACTAGATAGTTTATTTTACTTTCCTGTTCTTGATATCTTATAGACAGACGTAATGTGACTGTGGAGGGATGTTTCCTATCCACAGGTAGCATGGTTGGCTCTGTCATGTACCGATCTTAGCGCACTCTGGGAAGCGAGGCGTGACAGGGTTTGTTTGGTATCAGAGCCATAGGATTTAGGTTAATCGGGTTTGATTCTTTTGTAGTTGGGTATTGGACCCAATACACGAATCTGAAAATCCGTAATTAGGAACATGTCCTGCCACATTGTTATCGTAATTCTTGAATCATATCTTTCTCTTGACCCCTGTCCTGACGATATGCAAACAACTTTGCATCTCGAGTTGAAATTATTTTGGTTCTCTATTGTTTCTTCCGTCCTATTCCTTTGATTCTGATACTAGCATTTGGGCGACATGAACGGAATTATGTGATTGTAATTATGAACTGCAGCATGGTTACAATGCGGTACTCTATTTAAATAACTTGGAGTCCTAGTCTTGATTCATTTCCTTGTTTTATGGTCGTTGTATTACCATGCTCTCTCGGTTGCATTGTTTACCAGTTTATATTTTATCGGAAGCTTGAATCCACTTTACCGTGCTTATCTTCATTAGTGTCTTGGCTTTAGATGAAGTCATTTCAGGTATCCTACTTGTTCATGATTTTCCCGCATTAGCATTATTCAATTCTGGTGCATCCCATTGTTTTATGTCATCCAAGTTTATTGCTGCACATTTGATTGCTTGCATGACCCTGTCTTGTTGTTGGGACATACACACTGGGAATGGGAAGATCATAGCTAATAGAGAATGTAAGGATTGTTCAGTTGTTATTTTTAGACGAGAGTTATTTGCAGATTTCTTGGTGATTGATACCGGCAGTTATGAAGTTGTCTTAGGAATGGATTTTCTCAGCACTTTCCACGCTCACATAGATTGTAGAGCAAAGAAAGTGATTTTCCAGATTCCCGAACATCCGGAGTTTGTTTTCACTGGAGGAAGCAGTTCTGTCGGGCCAGTTGAGTTTAGGGCAAGGCCGACAAGCAATGTTCTTTCGTCAATGGAAGTCGATAAGGAGGAAGCACCAGCTGTAGTTCGAGAGTTTATGGACGTATTCGAGGATATCTCGGGTTTACCGCCAAAACGAGATGTGAAGTTCGCGATCGATCTTTTTCCTGGTGCAACGCCAATCTCAAAGCTGTATTATCCAATGGAATCAGTTGAGTTGGAAGAAGTCCAGAAGCAGGTTACCGAATTACTTGAGAAGGGTTGGATTCGCAGCAGTAATTCACCTTGGGGAGCTCCAGTTCTTCTAGTCAAGAAGAAAGATGGCACAAGGAGGATGTGCATCGATTATCGAGAATTAAACCGGGTGACTATTAAGAACAAGTACCCGATCCCTCGCATTGGCGAATTATTCGAGCAACTCAGTGGCGCGAGGATATTCTCGAAGCTGGATTTGCGATCCGGATATCATCAGGTACGAGTTAAATCAGAATATATTTGCAAGGCCGCGTTCCGAACTCGATATGGACATTACGAGTATTTAGTGATGCCATTCGGAGTCACGAATGCACCGGCGATATTTACACTTGATGAACCGAATCTTTTCACCGTTCTTAGACCAGTTTATAGTGGTGTTCATCGATGATATTCTGGTTTACTCGAGAAGCATTGAAGAGCATGTGGAACACTTGAAGATCGCACTGCAGACATTGAGGCAAGAAAGATTGTATGCAAAGATGAGCAAGTGCGAGTTTTGTCTTGAAGAAGTGAAGTTTTTTGGGGCATGTTGTATCCGGAGATAGAATTGCCTTTGACCCTGAAAAGATTGCAGCAGTTTAAGATTGACCGATTCCAAAGAACGTAGCAGAGATCAGAAGTTTTCTTGGACTTGCTGGATATTATAGAAGAGTCGTGAAGAATTTTGCTCGTTTGGCTGAACCTTCAACCAAGCTTACGCGGAAGGTAGTACCATTTGTATGGACGGATAAATGTGCGTCAGCTTTTGAGGCGTTGAAGCAAAGATTGATAACCTCTCCTATTTTGACCGTACCAGACGGTTCCGAAGGATTGGTGATTCACAGCGACGCATCTGGGAAAGGTTTAGGATGTGTTTTGATGCAGCATGGGAAAGTTATAGCTTATGCATCGAGACAGTTGAAGATCCATGAGAAGAATTACCCAACTCATGATTTGGAGCTAGCAGCTGTGATTTTTGCTTTGAAGATTTGGAGACACTACTTATTGGGCGAAAGGGTCGAAATATTCACCGATCATAAAAGCCTAAAGTACGTGTTCACACAGAAAGAGCTTAACATGAGGCAGGTAGATGGTTGGAGCTGATGGCTGACTACGATCTTGATCTTAAGTACCATCTAGGGAAAGTTAATATAATGCCAGATGCGTTTAGTCGGTTGCCAGCAATTCGGATGTTGACTGCACAGAAGGAGCTTATCGAGGATTTTCGGAGATTCGAATTGGAGATTGTGCTACCACATTCTTCGGGACAGTTGATGCAGCTGCAAATATAGTCGTTGTTGATCGAGAGTATTAAAGCAGCACAGTCACATGACCCAAGATTGCAGAAGTTTCGAGAACAGGTTGAAGCTGGACTTCGAACGGATTTGTTGATTCATGAAGATGGTTCGTTGCGTTATGGTAGCCGTTTGTGTGTGCTAAAAGGAGATATTCGCGAAGAAGTTATGAAGGAGGCACACAATTCCTTTTATTCCGTACATCCCGGAGGCAAAAAGATGTACCGTGATCTACGAAAACATTTCTGGTGGGAAGGCATGAAAAGGGAGATTGCTCGCTTTGTAGCGAAGTGCTTGGTGTGTCAGCAAGTTAAGGCTGAATATCAAATGGTTGCTGGTTTATTACAACCACTTCCGATTCCTCAATGGAAGTGGGAACATATAACCATGGATTTTGTGAAAGCTTTACTACAGAGTCCAAAGGGAAACAATGCAGTTTGGGTGATTGTTGATCGATTGATAAAGGCAGCTCATTTCATACCATTTCGAGTTGGTCAATCAACGGATGCGTTGGCAGAACGGTACATGCAGGAGATTGTGAAATTGCATGGAGTACCTGTGAGCATCGTGTCCGACCGTGACACCCGATTCTTATCACTTCTGGAGGAGTTTACAGGAAAGTTTGGGGACGCGATTGAAGTTTAACACAGCTTATCATCCTCAGACAGATGGCCAGTCGGAGAGAACGATCCAAACTCTTGAAGACATGTTGAGAGTTTGCATGTTAGACTTCAAGGGTTCATGGGAGGATCATCTACACTTGGTGGAGTTTTCTTACAACAACAGCTTTCAGGCGACTATTCAGATGGCTCCATTCGAAGCATTGTATGGTCGCAAGTGCCGCTCACCCGTTTGTTGGGATGATGTTGGAGAACGAAGATTGTTGGGACCGCATTTGATCGTGCAAACAGTAGAGAAGGTTAATACCATCCGAAATCATATGAAGGTAGCACAAGATCGGCAGAAGAGTTGGGCCGATACATCGAGAAGACTTCTAGAGTTCGCTGTTAGTGATCTGGTATTCTTGAAGATATCACCGACTAGAGGAGTGATTTATTTTGGGAGTCGAGGCAAGCTTAGTCCTCGATTCGTTGGGCCTTTCGAGATTATGGAGCGTGTCGGAGAAGTGGCTTATCGATTGGCGTTACCACAATCTTTGGCGAATGTTCATAACGTGTTTCATGTATCTCAACTCCGTAAGTATGTTCGAGATGAAACACACGTGCTAGATCATTCAGAGCTGACTGTAAGGGAGGATTTAACCTTTGAGGAATGACCGATGTCGATTGTTAATCGAAGAGAAAAGGTCCTTAAGAACAAGGTTATCCCTCTCGTACTTGTTTCTTGGGGAAATCGCTCACATGGAGAATCGACTTGGAAACGAGAAGACGAAATTCGACAGAAGTTTCCACACCTATTCTTATAGATTCTTGATTGTTTATCTTTTCTTGTTTTGGGAATTTCGAGGACAAAATTCTTTTTGTAGTTGGGTATAATGTAACACCCTAGTTCATTTATACCAGTTCTAGTCAAGTATTTCTTTATTTATGGTAGTTTCTTGGTTTACTGTGTTTTGGGTGCGAATAGTATTTTGACATCTGTATTTGCATCCGACCTGACCCACATGCTTGAAACCTGTCTTTATTCATGTTTATGATTTATCCTGAATTGATACGTGGACTCGTGCACTTTCATTTGCAAACTAGCATTTTACCTGGCATCTGCATTTTAATATAACATTTAAGTCACATAAAATAGTTTAAAAATATATTGCATAGCCTGAATGATACCCCTGACCCTGTGGTAGCATCCGCGCATCTTGTTCTCGTCCCGTTCAGTGAAACGGACTTGTTTGGATGGCTACGCGCACGTACGTGCATCCGTTCTTGGGGGTATGCATTTTCGTTACCCGGATATCCAATTTTAATTTTGGTCGATATGTATATTTTTTGGTATTTTAAAACTGAATTTCTAGACCTGACCCGGGCATGTTTTGGACAATGTTTGTATTTACCAGAATATCAAATTTTATTTATATAATAATAATTTTATAAACTGATACAAATTAAAATTTAGTTATCTAATAAAAGATTTTTTTAAATTTATATCAAAATTAATTTCCTAACAAACTAACAACCCCTTTCTCTCTCTCTTCTCTCTCTCTGTTACTTTATAAAAATTAATTCTTTCAATATTTACAACCCCTGAATCTCTTCTCCACATATATATATTTGATATAATTTTTAAATCTCATATAAAGAAAAGCATTGTTCCCTTTCTTCTTCAAGTTTTCCCGCCTACGAACGAAACCCACGCCTCGCCTCTGCCCTCGTCGTGCGTACCGTATGTGCGTTGCGACGATTTACCGACGTCGGACGAGCCGTGCGTATCCGTCGTGTGATCCGATCGAGGCAAGTTAATCTTGCTACATGCTATACTACAATATGTTGCACACATATGAATAATAACATTACTTATTGTTTAATTATGCATCCCATATTACCATTTTACTATTTTACTGTCTTCGGACATCCGTGTGGATCCATATCACTATTTACATATCTGGTCGCATGCTAATTCATCGTGCTACATGCTAGGTATATTATTATGCATCCATATGAGTAAAATATTACCCGTTTATCACATTATACATCCATATTAATGTTTTACTGTTTTCGGATACCCGTTTGCATCCATATCATTTAAAATATATATAACTGCATCTATAGATCATATTAATTCATGTTATTATTGTAGTAACACCCCATTCTTAATAATGTGCATTCCACTTAGTCTTGGAACTGTAAATATAACCCTAATCGATAATTGTGCATCCATACCATTAATTATATATCTATTTGCATTCCATATCAAGTTATTTCATATTACTGCTACATTAACACCCTATGCTAGATAATGTGCATCCTATATAGTCATGAAACTATAGTTGTAATCCCTGATAGTTATTTATACATCCATGTTTATTTATGTATCCATACCATTAATTCTGCATAACTAGTTGCACCCCATATTACATTAACTCATATTATTAATGCATTAGTACCACATGCTTGATATTGTGCATCCTACTTAGTCATGATGTAACCCATGATCGATATTTGTGCATCCATGCTTTTATTGTACATCCGTACTTTCACCCTGATTCAATACTTGCTACAGTTTGATTTT
Source organism: Agapanthus africanus (assembly GCA_030015575.1). Classification (NCBI taxonomy): domain Eukaryota; kingdom Viridiplantae; phylum Streptophyta; class Magnoliopsida; order Asparagales; family Amaryllidaceae; genus Agapanthus; species Agapanthus africanus. The sequence goes on from JASDDO010000029.1 coordinate 74,983,843, forward strand.
GAGCACCCGCTTGATACCTGTGCACTACTTGACATGACCTGATACAACAATACTTGACATGACATGATATATGTACACTACCTGACATGACCTGATATATCATTACTTGACATGTTACCTAATCCAGTTTCTAATGCCGACAACCTGACATGTTGTCCTGATGGACATATCATGTTATCTGTATAGACAAACATGTTCCTATATGATCCTGTGTTGGCATTAATCTCAGATTTATCAGTACCTGACTTGAACACGTAACTTGGGGGTATGGGGATATCAATGATGAAACCTGACTTGTAACTCGACAGTTCGATGCTTATACTGATCAGTTTTAAGGGCTAGGCCAGCCCTGGGATGCTGCTGCTGACATCTTTCATCTGTACATGTTTCCTGTTTAGTGCCTAGTGGCATGTCTCGGTTTCAGCCCGAGAATCTGGACCGTGGTCCCGGGCATGCACGGGATACTATTGAGTTACATCGACGATTCATTAAATTAATTACAAAGACTTGAGAGTAATTAACCCAGTAGCTTAGTTCAGATTACTCACTGCACATCACATATGCTTTTACCCTTCACTGTTCTTATTCGTGTTACTGTTCTACTTTTATTACTGTTCATACTCATGCCTGCATGTCTTGCTACCCCCTAATTATATTATTGTTTGATATTATGACGTACTGACGTCTGGGTTTTGCATGGCCCAGATCCTCTACCTTTGTCGCGGGCTGATCGGGAGTATTTCCGCCGTCAGGCCGAGCAGTGAGGATCCTGTTAGTATCCAGTTAGTTTAGTTATTTCCGTACTTTCCAGATGTTACTGTTTATAGGATTTATTGCTTCCGCATATTAATTCTTGACTCGTTTATTCTGGCATATGTACATGTATTAGATAGTTTATTTTACTTTCCTGTTCTTGATATCTTATAGACAGCCGTAATGTGACTGTGGAGGGATGTTTCCTATCCACAGGTAGCATGGTTGGCTCTTTCACATGCCGATCTTAGCGCACTCTGGGAATCGAGGCGTCACAAAACCTAAAAGATGTTGTAGATTCAAATTTTCAAAAAGGGTAGCTCCAGTTTTTGCTTTGCATAGTGGTATTTGTAAAATATCCTGCACCTTATTTGATAAGGAAAGAGCCGAGATCCCTTCACCGGGAGTGACCTCTTTAGCAAAACTAGTGAAAGCCTAAAAAACACTCCTTTTCAAAATCACTCGATTCTACAACGATATCAAGTTCATTAAGCAAAAAGTTTTCTTAAAAACCTGTCGTAGCCTTCCGTCATATCAGATAAGTACTTCATAGTATTCGTACTACGTTTGTTGGCCTGCGTCAAGACGTAGTGTGCAGTAGCTATTTATGCTTATCTGCTAAAGTATATAATGCGATTGAGTTAGGGTAGTCGTGCGACTTTGTTGGCCTGCGTCAAGTGTCGTGCGGGTGGGTTTAATTCAATCATGAAATGCACGGGTTGAACTTGACTAGTGGACAATGGTTTGTTGGCCTGCGTCAAGGTCATAGCCTACTAGGGGCAAAATTAAAAGAGAATTTCATGTGTTGAAATTTGCAATGAGATTGCATATCTTCTATAAGATAGTTGGATCCCGATACCCACTGCGAGTAATTGTTACTCCTGTGAGAGTTTTACACATTACAATTAGCCGATTAAGTAGGTGTCTAGAAAGGTGTCAACGGGGTTAAGCTATTGGAAAACGAGGTTTATTTTAATTAGGTCCGTGCGAAAGCACGGGGAACCTCTCTCAAAGTACCGGCACTGTCCTGGCTGAAAGATTGGCGAACTTGTAGGGTGTAATTAATCTCGGCTAGTCTTTCCTTTTAGGGTTTGAAGGAAGATTTAATAAAAACAGTGGGAGCCATCCTGATTAGATAAAATAATAACCAATCTAATCTTGCAAGAGCATACGCTGAGTGTTTTCTTCTCTCTCTCTCTCTAAGTAGCGACCATGTCATGCCTTAATCAAGATAATAATATGGATGTATTGATCGGACCCGCTTGTATACTGAGCTGGGGAACGTTGGTCCCGCTCTACCTTATAATTGTTATAAGACCGAGCAGGAAATAGGGAATACCATGATTACTGTGCAGCCCAAACGAAGAAAGTGCATGTTGATGCATCTTCTTCGGGTGTGTTTATTACCAAGAACTATTTCTCAGTATCCTCTTCGTCCTGGGTATGAGATACCGGATAAGGATCCTACATATGTAATCTGTTACATGGGCTATAGATAAGTAGGGAACTGGGAATGGGTGATAAGATTCAAGAGTTGGAAACGGTGCAATTGTTGTAGCCAAAGATGTTGGCGGTTACCAAATACATTAATTCTGAACGAATGTTATTAGATACCGAACCTGATATACAACATCATATCAGTCTCTTTATTTAGTAAAGAAGGATATAATTTTGTATTGATGGATAATGTTTTGAACATTTCCTATATCAAGAGTTAATCGGTTCAGGCACGTTATCTAAAAGTATATACGTTCTAAATCAAACCACGGTTCTTAACATACACAACACATATAAGAGGAAGAGTTCAGAAATGAACGAATGCTTCTTTAGGTATTGTAGACTAGGTCATATCAATGCAACCCGACTAGCTAAGTTACATTAAGATGCATATTTAAATCAGTTTGAATTTACATCTTGTGAAACTTGCCAGTCATAGCACAATGATAAAATGACCATAGCTCCGTTTACTGGAAACAGAGAAAGAGTTAGTAAACTCTTGGGATTGATACATGATGATGTATGTAGGTCCCCTGTCTACACATGTCAGGACTGGTTCTTTGTACTTCATTACATTCACTAATCATCTCTCAAGATTCGGACATATGTTCATGTTGAAACACAAGTCTGAACCTTTTGAGAAATTCAAAGAATATAAGTCAGAAGTGGAGAACCAAAACGGATATAAGTATTACGTCCTTTGATGTGATCGAGGAGGAGAATACTTGAGCATGGAGATCCTGAACTATTCTAAAGGAGAATGAGATTCTCTCTTAGCATTACTCCTCCGTATACACCACAGCACTACGGTGTATCGAGGCGGAGCAATCGCACCCTATTAGATATGGTGCGCTCTATGATGAGTACTACTGAGTTGCCTATTTCCTTTTTGGGAATTATGCACTTGAGAAGTTGCATACCTATTGAATAGACTTCCAACCAAATCAGGTGCCTACCATTCCATATGAGATATGGTATGGGAAGAGCCTATGTCTTAAGTAAGTTAAGATTTAGGGTTGTCCGGCCTATGTATAAAAGCAAAATTCGGACAAGCTCGAGACAAGGTCAGTTCTGTAGAAGTTTGTTGGATATCCCAAGCATTCGCAAGGGAATATCTTTTACCGCACCGAGGAACAAAAGGTGTTTTATTTCTCGGCATGCCACCTTTTTAGAAATGGAATTTATTTTGGAATCAAATTTGTGGTCATGAGGTAGAACTGGAAGGAGTTCCATCTATACAAACTACAGCTGATGATTTGGTAGAACCGGAGGATTCAATATTTCCCGACGAACCTCAGCCTCTCCACCGATCTAGTAGGGTTCCTCATCCACCTGAGAGACACTTCGGTTTTCTCTATGACTGTGGGAGCGAGGATTGCATCATGAGATGATGAACCAATTAGTTTTGAGCAGGCAATCAAGAGTGGGGACTTTGTAAGATTGGCTGGATGCTATGCGATCTGAGATGGAATCCATATACACCAACAAAGTATGGACTTTGGTTGCGTTATCTGAAGGGTTAAAACCCCATCAAGAGCAAGTATATCTTGAGAAGATTACTTGGTGTAGATGGAAAAGTTGAGACTTTCAAAGCTACACTTATTGTAAAAGGTTCTAGTCATCGATCAGTTGTAGTTTATGATGAAACCTTTTCTCCAGTAGCTATGCTTAAGTCCATCCGGATCCAACTTGCCATTTCTACATACCATGACTACGATATTGTTGGATATAGTGCTCTCAAAGTCAATTATTGGATCACAGGAACGTGATTGCAATGATTGAGGGAGGACCTATACCAGTTGGACAGTCTTACTCGAGATGATAGTATGCTATCTGGTTTGCCTTTATCAGTAGTGTACAGTTTTAGGTGACATGATCACTATTACACGTTGATAGAACCCTTAGGATCCTGCTTGACAACCAACAGTATGATGGCGATCATATACGTGAGAGTTGGGTAGTCCATAAGCACATCCTTAAAAGTGGTCCCTAGTCGTAGGAGTTTCGAGACAGGGCATCGATACTCCAGAGTAGACTAGTGTATACAGTCGAGACCCCGACGAGGGGCGGTGGCCGGTCTTACAAACCATTGGTATCAGTTGGATCACTTAAGATGTATACAGGTGCTCATTGGGTTATGAGTAAACCAGACAGGACTCGCCGGGAACCTGCTAGTTGGTATTTATACCTAGCGTCAGATAGCAGTTCCCTGGTGACATGTGTACAGGTTAGTTCATCGACCTGAGGTCGTCATTTGTCTCGTGTGAGTTCCCACTGTGCTTAGATTACTACCCTACCATGGCTCAAAGGAGTCGTGCAAACAGGTTTTACTTGGGTACAGTCCCGAGCCATATAGAGGCAAGTGAGCGGATCGGCAGGGGATTCGTCTCTCCCGGTATTGGGGGTGAGATCGTGCTGTGTCTAGGAGAACCATTACACCAAGTCCTTGGCCAAGGCAGGTGAGAATTACTGGTAGACATTCCAGTAGTTTCTCAGGGTTTTCAGGGCTACTCTCCGACACGACTTATACCGCTATTGGGGGTCTGACGTTACCAGCCCCTAGGCCCGATATGCGATGCTCAAAGACGAACGGACCAGACTATATGTATATTGTCACTGATAAGCTCAGTAGGGTTCCAGGATGAGTTCGCTCATTGGCTTCCCTTGAGGTCAGTACATGGGCAGCCGTTACGCACAGCTAGTGCCGCTGACGTGCCTGTGGTTAAATCCACTGCCAGGGTACTGACGAGTCTGTAGAGTCCCCCACAGGTAGTTTCCCAAGTTCGGGCGAAACGTTGTAGAGGCCGTATGGTTTTATGGCAGGGTTCGAAATTGCACGTGCATTTGTGTACGTGTCATATTTCGAGCAGATAATACTGGTGGGCTTTGGTTTAAGCCGGATCCAAGTATTATATGGAGTCGGAATATTTTAGTCTCTCGTATTCGTATTCGGTCGGAATACGGATACAGGTATGTATATACAGGTGAAAGGTATTCTCGTCATCCGTTACGAGAATATTTTAGAAGATGCATTTCTTTTTGGATTAATCATTTTGGTTTAAATGATTATTAAGTTTGGGAAAGGGTGACTCATTTTGATGACACATTTCTTCTAGCATGTTCATTAGTGACTCATGCTAATGAGTCACTAAGTGAGTCATGATAGTTTTAATGAGGTTTGTTTTGGGTGAGATATTTTAGGATTAAGTTTGAAATATTTTTGTAAGATATTTTCTTTATTTCTCTAACACTAAACCTTATATATATCACACTCAAGAGAAGAGGGCAGCCATGGGTTATTTTTTGTATGCTTTGTTTTTGCTCTCTTGAGATAGTTTCATGAGCTCACAATTTCCAACTCTTTGCATCTTCTTCAACCTCCACTCTTACCCTCTCATGTGATGAGAACCAAAGAGTGTTTAAGACAAAGTATTCTACTCATTCTCTATTTCAACTTGGTCATCTCTTTTAGCAGACTTGATGACCGAGTTGCCTCGGTATAGAGGCGGGAGACCGTTTAAAGATCCGTTGACGTGGTGCCACCTCGATGAGGAGACAAGAGATCGGAGTTGCCGCGAGGCGCGTGGGATGATGGCTAAAGACCGAAGGTCTCGGATCGATCGGTATAGCCTTTCTACCTCTTTACAGTTTGTTAGTTTAGCGTTAATGGCAAGATCCGGGTTATAGTATGCGATAGCACCAGTTATAAAAGTTTTGTTCCGCGTTTGGCGTCAGAATGACGGCGGTGGCGCTACCGTAAACTTACATGGTATCAAAGCCACGCCATTAACCTTTATTAACTTGTTCTAACGTGTTTAAAATATCGATCGAATGAAATTTCCAAAACCGCGATTTCAATGTTAAAGTTTCTGTCGATTTTGTTTTGTTGTCTAAAAATTATTTTGAGCATCTCAGAAAATCGAGCAGGCTTTTCTAAGAATACTGAAGAAATTGGGTCCGCTGTTTCCACTATACTGCCGCGGAACCGCCGCACAAACCATGGTTTGGCCGCGGTTCCGCCGCTAGTTTGTGTCTACAGTGCACCATATTTCTTCTGGGGCTCTTGCATAAGGAATTGTGGTTTCTGGAATATTTTGTTTGGGCCCTGATTTTGTTTGTGTACTGCAGTTGTACGTGGGGCCCACTTCGGGAAGTTTTGTCGATCGGAATTTTAAACTTGTTAGTTTACAGTACTTACATTATATCTCCGACCGTGAATGTCATTCGAGCGGTAAATTGCGTCTAATTGCTATAGCTCTTTTAGACGAGTTTGCGAACGTGACATTCGCGTTGATGTTCTGTGTTGTGCTGTGATGTTGCGGATTTGTCGTGGTGGATAGCTGTGTGCAATGGTAGTGCAGTTTGGATTTATTTGTACATTTGATATTGCGGGGCGAGCATCCAACTTGTGGACTGCCGTCACTGCCTGTTTGTATAATATTCTTTTGGGGCACGACCGGGCTGAGGTCGATGTACCTGTTGTACATATTTTTCATTTCTGTACTAGGTTTACCCTGCGATGGAGTGCACGGATAACCGGGTTCTGGAGGGCAACGGGTCCGCATCTCATACCTTTGAGAGGCAGAGAGGCCTCACTCTAGAATTGGCAGACTATTCCCTGCACTCGTAGGGGGTACAGGTTGACCCAAGGAGGGGTGCTCAAGTTACCGGATTCCGTAAGTGCAAGGTGGTCCATTCACTTTGATGTAGGGGCTGCCTCGCTTCAGCTTTTGGCGGATAACTTGCCGCACCCGTAGGGTTCTAGGTTTCATCGCACAGGCTATCCACACGACCAGGGGAACGTCGGGTTTCAGTAGCGGCTCTGTGAAACCCGGGGATCCCAGATTATCTGTATTGTTCTGTGATGCTTATTACTTTTCTGTAATGTTGCATTTATCACGCCTGGAGCGATTATTGTATATTGGTATATATACTAGTAGATGTTGTATATGTTTTACACCCGCGCTAGTCCAGTCCCTGCTCTGTCATTAGTTAAGTAACCTAATGGGTGATGACGGGACCCAGTGACGAATGCGGATGGCATATACGTACATTTTATTTTCGTTCTTTTCTGGTGTGATTAATTGATGGGGCTGCGTTGATTTTGATAATGCAAAGGAAAACAAACCTGTTTGACGTTGTTGGAACAGTTTTAAAAAGTGTTATTACAAAGACGTTTTCTTTTGTTTTGCATAGTAGTATTCAGTTGGAATATCTTGCACCTCATTCGACGAGGCAAAGGCCGAGATCCCTTCACCGGGAGTGACCCCTTGGGCAGAAATTTGCATCAGGGTAATAACTTCACTATAGTCAATTACTTGTTGCTTTGCATCGCGGTATTCAGTTGGAATATCCTGCACCTCATTCGACGAGGAAAGAGCCGAGATCCCTTCACTGGGAGTGACCTCTTTAGCAAATGTTTTCGCCACTATATTTTTATAAAAAGCTATCAGGTTCCTTCAGCGATATCAAGTTCGTTACGTTAAAGGTTTTTCGCCAAAAACCAGCCGTAGCCCTCCGTCGTTTCAGATGGGTAGCACGTAGTATTCATGCTATGTTTGTTGGCCTTCGTCAAGGCATAGTGGATGGTAGCTGCTTGTTACTTTTCTGTTGCATAGATGAGTTGGTTTGGGACAGTCGTATTACCTTGTTGGCCTTCGTCAAGGGTATTTACGGGTGGGTTCAAATTGACAAGATAATGACGGGTAGAACTTGACATGTGACTTATGATTTGTTGGCCTTCGTCAAGGTCATAAGAGCAAGGGGTAAAAATCATATCGGGAGTTTCTAAAGAAACTGAAACTTGCCAGGCATGCGCATACCTTCTGGAGTGTGATAACATGAGTGGATACCTTCACGTTATCATGCGATGAGAGTTGGATCCCGATTCCCACTGATGAGTTGGTTTACTCTTCGGGTGATCCCGATTGATTCTTCTTTCAGGTTTAGAGGAGAATTTGACAGTACAGTGGGAGGTTTCCTGATTAGATAAAGTGATAACCATTCTGATCTAGGTTAGAGTGCACGCAGAGTGTTTCTTTTCTCTCTCTCTTTGGCAGCGACCATTGACCGACCCTAGACTATGACTCAGTGACCAAGTTGACCGAACCTTCTTAAAATACTGGCTTTTGGATTGTCTGAGTTGCATAAGTCATTGCCGCTCCTTCTTTTACCCTTTGCATTTCTCAGAACACCTCGTATCACTACGAACATCCACTTCCATTGGATTGATCCATCGTATAGTTATATACGAACTCGAATGCACTTCTTCGAGGATGGATCCAGGTTTAGGAGAAATTTAATTGGTTTATTCAGTTGTCTTTTATCATCACCATCTCTCAGGTTGCGAAGGCTCCTTGGTTTAGGAGAGTACACCTATTACGCTTATTGGATAGTCTTATTCCAAACCATAGGCAGATGCCGAAAGGTAGGGAATGAAGAAAACTAATTAGCCTAAGTAGGCTGTACAGAAGGTAATAAGTAAAGACAAAATAAAGGGATTAGAAAGAGGGCAATGTAAATTGCGACTGCTATCATTCACGACCAAACAGTATAGTTCATCGCTACTCCTATTTCACCTTTGCTTTTTTCCCCAGTTCGGGAGAAATAGAATAAGGTATTATTCAGTTGTCTTTTATCATCACCTTCTCTCAGGTTACGAGTACTCCTAGGATTAGGAGAGTACACCTATTATGCTTACTGGATAGTCTTCTTCCAAACCATAGGCTGGTGCCGAACGGTAGGGAAGGAAGAAAACCACTTAGCCTAAAGGGGTGTACAGAAGGTAACGAATAAAGATAAATAAAGGGATTTAGAGAAATGGAAAAGAAATATACGGTTACAGTCCTGAATTAAATTATGGAAGAGGCATTACTAGGAATACCAGGATACCCGTACGAAACATTTTCATGTTTCAGTTTCACTGTGCATTGTTAAAGGAAAACTGATTTCCCGATTAGATACTTACTCCAGGGTATGTATTTACCAGATATGATTCTCACATCCATATGGTTTTACAGATGATGAGTAGGAGTAAGTTATTGGGAATAAGGTGATCATCCTCATTATATCGTAATTCGTTGTAATTGGTGATATTTGAGAAAGTCGCCTGGGGTTTTGCCGGACGGCAAGTATTTGGTTTTGAGTATCCATTGTTGTGCACCAATTTAAAACTGATATATCTGTACGTTTATTTTTATATAAAGTGAGATATAACATTTTGAAATTATGTCCTTGACATTTATCTATATCAGTTGACGATTGGGTAAGGAGCATTGAACAACGGAGTAGTTCTTAACCATAAGTACAGTTTTCAACCTACAATGCACAGGTTTTGAGTTATTCAACTCAGTGGACTTATACAGAGTATTGTATGTTGTCCAGTGTCCATCAGGACAAAGGGGTTGGTCCTCGTACTATGTTCTGTTTACTTGTGACTTCTCTAGTTTTTAGACAAGTGTTTCGTAGAAATACAAGGTCTATGTTTTGAGAAGTTGTGGGTATAGGAATAAAGTAGAGAACCAGGTATCGCAAGTATCGAGATTCGTCAAAGAGATCGAAGATGTAGATACTTGTGATTGGTATTTAGTTGATAGTGATGGTTTTGAGAAACTTGTTTCTCTTTCAGGTTACTCATAATTAGATGCGTTCCTAAGTTGAGTAATACTGATCGGCCTCTCTCCATTAAGTTGATATGCACTGGAGACAGCTGCATGATTTGAATCTGGTTCCAATTAAATAAGTGTCAAAGTTTCCATATTCGATATAGAATGGTTCATATCTTAACGATGTTAAGGTATGGGGAGTTGTCCGGCTTATGATTAAAACCAGACTCTGGATAACTCAAGGCACGTTTCTGTAATGGCAGTTTGTGGGTTGACCCAGGCTATGACGAGGGTTGACTTTCTACCATCTGGAAGATCAATAGTGATATTGTTCTTGACTCGCCACAGTTTTTGTAAAATGGATTTTTTCAGAAAACAGTAGTGGGAGTATGGTAGAACTGGAAGTGAATCCAGAACCGCAAACGATTACGGAAAATTTAATAGGACCTAAAAATTCAATCGTGCTTGACATTCCATTAGCCACTCCGCAGATATGGTGGGTAACCTCAGGCACCCGAGAGGTACTCTAGTAGCCTTAAGGACGGTGACAGGGAGGTTCTTGTTTATCCAGACTTGACACTACTGTTGTTCCAGGCTATGAGACCCGGCAGGAGGATGAGTATAGCGTCGTTCTAAACTAGTTTTAGAAGTGCACGTATATATTATTCTGCCAGAGGGTTGTTGTGGTCAGTGGGAGCAGCGGAAGCATAATGGGCAAGTAGCTTATGTCTATTTATAGACTAGAGCAGATATAGCGGAGATAGATCATCTAATTTTGATATGACAGTCATGGCTTTGACTTCATCAGAATAGGGGATGGATCTGTTAAGAAGGTAGTAGGGTGTGATGTCCTGGTATTTGAATGACATACACAGAGCAGGAAGTAAAATTCCTATACTACGATCGGTTATACTGTAGTTGTCACACAGTAGTTTCTCCATAAAGGATATGGATATAATATCTGACATTCTGGTTACTAGATCTATGGTTTTAGATCTAGATTTGGGTAGTTTCCCAATCTGGGTACTTTGACAGTATTCTAATAGTATTTTAGAATAGATGACTCCTGGCATGGTGGTGTACCTGCAGGTGATGGAGTCACCCTCTCTAAAGGTGTCTTACGGACTAAAAGGGAGAGGGATGTGCATGATTGGCATATCACTTGCTTAGGTAATTGAGTCAATCATGAGATGTCAAGTACCACACAAGATGTTGTTTTTGCACTAGATGCGATAAGTTTATATTAATCCAATCCTGGAGAAACATACGGAAGCATTTTCTAGAACATAAGTGAATGTTCTACGGATTTGATAACGGCAGCCTCCTTCGGGAGACGGTTTTCATTCCAGGCTTCCAAAGGTGACATGGATGACAGAGTGATTGTCAGAGTTATAGTTTTCCCTCTGATGAGGGACAGTATTATGGACAGGATGTCCAAGTGGATACTGTGGGAGGCATGGTGCAGGATACTGATTAGGTTCAGTTGTCGATACAGTTTAAGAAGTTTGGATTTGGAGTTCATTTATGAACTAGGTCCCATCAGATATCCAGACATATTCTAAGACAGGTATTACTCAATTCGGGAGATGGCTTTCTCCGTGAACTTGAGATTAAGAGAGACATAGAAAGAAACTTCACGGCGGATCTACTCATTGAGGCTATTTCTCGAACATAATAGTTTTACGAACGGGCTTTATGAAACTGATTAGTAAAGGAGTTGGATGTTCGGTATCACACGGGCTGTGAGTATGCGACATCGCAATAATTAGCCTTAAGTGCAAGTGGGAGATTGTTGGATATAGTGCCCTCAAAGTCAATTATTGGATCGCAAGTACGTGATTGCAATGATTGAGTGAGGACCTATACCGGTTGGACAGTCTTACTCGAGATGATAGTATGCTATCTGATTTGCCTTTATCAGTCGTATACAGTTTTAGGTGACATGATCACTATTACACATTGATAGAGCCCTTAGGATCCTGCTTGACTACCAACAGTATGATGTCGATCATATACGTGAGAGTTGGGTAGTCCATAAGCACATCCTTAAAAGTGGTCCCTAGTCGTAGGAGTTTCGAGACAGGGCATCGATACTCCAGAGTAGACTAGTGTATACAGTCGAGACCCCGACGAGGGGCGGTGGATGGTCTCACAAGCCATTGGTGTCAGTTGGATCACCTAAGATGTATACAGGTGCTCATTGGGTTATGAGTACACCGGACAGGACTCGCCGGGAACCTGCTAGTTGGTATTTATACCTAGCGTCAGATAGCAGTTCCCTGATGACATGTGTGCAGGTTAGTTCATCGACCTGAGGTCGTCATTTGTCTCGTGTGAGTTCCCACATTGCTTAGATTACTACCCTACAACGGCTCAAAGGAGTCGTGCAAACAGGTTTTAGTTGGGTACAGTCCCGAGCCATATAGAGGCAAGTGAGCAGATCGGCAGGGGATTCGTCTCTCCCGGTATTGGGGGTGAGATCGTGCTGTGTTTAGGAGAACCATTACACCAAGTCCTTAGCTAAGGCAGGTGAGAATTACTGGTAGACATTCCAGTAGTTTCTCAGGGTGTTCAGGGCTACTCTCCGACACGACTTATACCGCTATTGGGGGTCTGACGTTACCAGCCCCTAGGCCCGATATGCGATGATCATAGACGAACGGACCGGACTGTATGTATATTGTCACTGATAAGCTCAGTAGGGTTCCAGGATGAGTTCGCTCATCGGCTTCCCTTGAGGTCAATACATGGGCAGCCGTTACGCACAGCTAGTGCCACTGACGTGCTTGTGGTTAAACCCACTGCCAGGGTACTGACGAGTCTGTAGAGTCCCCCACAGATAGTTTCTCAAGTTCGGGCGAAACGTTGTAGAGGCCGTATGGTTTTATGGCAGGGTTCGAAATTGCACGTACGTTGTGCACGTGTCATATTTCGGGCAGATAATACTGGTGGGCTTTGGTTTAAGCCGGATCCAAGTATTATATGGAGTCGGAATATTTTAGTCTCTCGTATTCGTATTCGGTCGGAATACGGATACAGGTATGCATATACAGGTGATGGGTATTCTCGTAATCCGTTACGAGAATATTTTAGAAGATGCATTCTTTTTTGGATTAATCATTTTGGTTTAAATGATTATTAAGTTTTGGAAAGGGTGACTCATTTTGATGACACATTTTTTCTAGCATGTTCATTAGTGACTCATGCTAATGAGTCACTAAGTGAGTCATGATAGATTTAATGAGGTTTGTTTTGGGTGAGATATTTTAGGGTTAAGTTGGAGATATTTTTGTAAGATATTTTCTTTATTTCTCTAACACTAAACCTTATATATATCACACTCAAGAGAAGAGGGCAGCCATGGGTTATTTTTTGTATGCTTGGTTTTTCCTCTCTTGAGATAGTTTCATGAGCTCACAATTTTCAACTCTTTGCATCTTCTTAAACCTCCACACTTACCCTCTCATGTGATGAGAACCAAAGAGTGTTTAAGACAAAGTATTCTACTCATTCTCTACTTCATCTTTGTCATCTCTTTTAGCAGACTTGATGACCGAGTTGCCTCGGTATAGAGGTGGGAGCCCGTTTAAAGATCCGTTGACGTGGTGCCACCTCGATGAGGAGACAAGAGATCGGAGTTGCCGCGAGGAGCGTGGGATGATGGCTAAAGACCGAAGGACTCGGATCGATCGGTATAGCCTTTCTACCTCTTTACAGTTTGTTAGTTTAGCGTTAATGGCAAGATTCCGGTTATAGTATGCGATACCGCCAGTTATAAAAGTTTTTGTTCCACGTTTGGCGTCAGAATGACGGCCGGGGTGCTACCGTAGACTTACAGATATCTGGTGGTTTGGTGTCATGACTACTTTTCTAAATAGTGATTTAGAAGAGAGCATTTATAAGTACACAGCCAGAGGGCTTCGTAGATAGTGGGAGCAGCGGAAACATGTACAAGTTGCTTTATGGGTTAAAGCAGGCATCGTGGAGTTGGAACATCTATTTTGATGTGGCGGTCAAAGCGTTTGACTTCATCAAAATGGTAGATGGACCTTGTATATACAAAAAGGTAGTAGAGAGTATGGTGATATTCCTCGTATTGTACGTTGATGACATACTCTTGATAGGGAAGGTGTTTCCTATGCTACACTCAGTCAATCTCCCTTTATCACAAGGATTCTCCATATAGGATCATGGTGATACCTTCTAAATCCTGGGTTTTGCATCTATGAGATAGTTCTAAGTGGATGTTAGGATTTTCACTAGGTGTAGTGAGATGGTATCAATAGATCCTGAAGAGAATCACTGGATAGCTTCTAGGGTGGTAAGGTCGACTGAATGTCAGTCACAGGCATTGTCTATACCGTCAGTGGAGGGATGGTTTGTTGGAAGTGTTCCAAACTATATACCGAGGAAAACTAGACGATAAAGGCTCGATACATCGCTACCAACGATACTACCAAAGAGGCAGTCTAGGTGTACATAAGTTCATGAGATGAACTTCGTTCCTACCATTGTGTGACAATAGAGTTGTGGCTTAGGCCTAGGAGCCCCCGTCCCATCAGTGACCCAGACATATTCTAAGGCAGTATCACCTGATCATGGAGATGGTTGATCTCCAGGGAGATCGAGGTTAGGAGTGTAGACTCAGAGGATAACACGGCGGATCCACTCACAAAGACCTTTTCCAAAGAGAGACTTTTATGGGATGGTTGAGTATGAGATACTACAACCACTGCTGATTGTTGGGTATTGGATACTACAACATATGGCCCTAGTGCAAGCGGGAGATTGTTAGTTATATGTATGACCTAGAGGCCATTATTGTACATGAGATGTATATTATAGTGGATGCTTGGACTTACATAGGGAAGACTTTCTTGCTCGACATGATAGTATGCTATCTAGTTACTCTTTATCTTAACATATACACGGATTGTCTCTCTGTTACATGTTGGTAAAGCACTTAGGATGTGTACTTGACTACATGGATTATGATGCGGATCATACTAGTGGGACAAAGCTAGTCGATAATTACATCCTTTAATGTCCCTAGTCGTGGGTGCATCGAGACAGGGCATCGATATACCAAAGTAGACTAGTGTATAGCTTCTCGACCCATACAGATGGGCGATGGATGATCCCATATCCATAGGTGTTTGATATCAGAGATGATATACGGGTGCTCAGTGGAGACTGGGTACACTGGACGGACTCCCCGATAACTCCTGGATGGTATTATACCTCACGTCAGATGGCAGTTCTCTAGTGACACTGGTGCATGTTAGTCTGTCGACCCGAGATCGTCATAGAGTCTTGTATGATTCCCACTGTGCTTTGATTTCCACCTTACCACGTTCAAGAGAACGTGCAAAATGGCGGTTTTGGGTACAGTCCCGAGTTACATGGAGGCAATGAGCGATAGGAGGGGATTTCGTCTCTCCTTGTATTGGGGGTTGATGTCGCGCTGTGCTCGATTGGCTATAACAGGAAGTCCCTGGCAAGGGATGTTTCTGAGATTTACTAGTAAGTGCTATCAGTAGTTTCTCGACCCGTTATGAGCCTCACATCGGCATAACTTATCAAGCTATTGGGGTCTGACGTTTACCACCCCCAGGCGAGATATGCGACATATCAGATGAAGAGACGGGACTGTACGGTAGTGTTACTGACGGATTCGCAGGAGTATAAGCAGGCTTTCTTGTTGATCTTCTGATCTCTCAATATCCGGGTGGCCGTTTCATTTAGCAGACCGCTTGCAGCTTGTAAGTGTTTTATATTATCATCACCTACTGTCGGCGTATTGACGAGTCTTTAGATTCCTACATAGAGGTTTTCTGGTTCATGCGGAACGAAGTAGGAGCATATATGCGATATGTGCGGGACCGAGATTAATGCGTGTATGTGATACCGCATTCTATTCTCGCGATATATGATATCGGTCGGTTATATGTGATATAGCCGGGTTGTCGGATCAAGTGTTGATTCGATAAGTTATTGCATTTGATATTAGTCGGTTGTATGTGATATAGCCGGATTATTAAATCAAGTGTTGATTTAATAATTTAATGTATAATTGTATATTTGATATACTAGATTACATTAACTAATATTGGCTCACTTAAACATTTCTTTTTCTCACATGTGTGTATTAGTGTATATGTTATATATATTAATGTACAACTTTTTATATCATGCTTGATGCCACATACTTCATGGGTGTATGAGATGTTGGATATAGTGCCCTCAAAGTCAATTATTGGATCGCAGGTACATGATTGCAATGATTGAGGGAGGACCTATACTGGTAGGTCAGTCTTACTCGAGATGATAGTATGCTATCTGGTTTGCCTTTATCATCGTATATGGTTTTAGGTGACATGATCACTATTACACGTTGATAGAGCCCTTAGGATCCTGCTTTACTACTAACAGTATGATGGCGATCATATACGTGAGAGTTGGGTAATCTATAAGCACATCCTTAATAGTGGTCCCTAGTCGTAGGAGTTTCGAGACAGGGCATCGATACTCCGGAGTAGACTAGTGTATATAGTCGAGACCCCGACGAGGGGCGGTGGCCGGTCTCACAAGCCATTGGTATCAGTTGGATCACCTAAGATGTATACAGGTGCTCATTGGGTTATGAGTACACCGGACAGGACTCGCCGGGAACCTGCTAGTTGGTTTTATACCTAACATCAGATAGCAGTTCCCTGGTGACATGTGTACAGGTTAGTTCATCGACCTGAGGTTGTCATTTGTCTCGTGTGAGTTCCCACTGTGCTTTGATTATTACCCTACCACGGCTCAAAGGAGTCGTGAAAATAGGTTCTAGTTGGGTACAGTCCCGAGCCACATGGAGACAAGTGAGCTGATCGGCAGGGGATTCATTTCTCCCGGTTTTGGGGGTGAGATCGCGCTGTGTCTAGGAGAGCCATTACACAAAGCCCTCGGCCGAGACAGGAGATTAACTGGTAGGTACTCCAGTAGTATCTCAGGGTGTTCAAGGCTACTCTCCGACACGACTTATACCGCTTTTGGGGGTCTGATGTTACCAGCCCCCTAGGCCCGACATGCGATGCTCATAGACGAACGGACCAGACCGTATGTATATTGTCACTGATAGGCTCAGTAGGGTTCCAGGATGAGTTCGCTCATCGGCTTCCCTTGAGGTCGGTACATGAGCAGCCGTTACACATAGCTAGTGCCGCTGACATGCTTGTGTTTAAACCCCCTGCCAGGGTACTGACGAGTCTTTAGAGTCCCTCATAGATAGTTTCCCAAGTTCGGGCGAAACGTTGTAGAGGCCGTATGGTTTTATGGCAGGGTTCGAAATTGCATGTGCACTTGTGCACGTGTCATATTTCGGACAGATAATACTGGTGGGCTTCGGTTTAAGCTGGATCCAAGTATTATATTGAGTCGAAATAATTTAGTCTCTCGTATTCGTATTCGGTCTGAATACGGATACAGGTATGTATATACAGGTGAGGGGTATTCTCGTAATCCGTTACGAGAATATTTTAGAAGATGCATTCCTTTTTGGGTTAATCATTTTGGTTTAAATGATTATTGATTTTGGAAATTGTGACTCATGGTTGTGACTCATTAATTCTAGAATGTTCACTAATGCCTCATGTAATTAGTCATCTAGTGAGTCATTAAAAAGTTAATGAGTTTTGTTTTGGGTTTGGATATTTGAGGAGATATTTTCATAAGATATTTTTCTTTTGGTTTTGAATATATAACCTCATATATCTATTCACAAGAGAAAAAGAAGATAACACAAGTTTATGAGCTTAGTTTTCTTTTGCTCACTTGAGTTTCTTGAGTTCACAATTTCCAATCCTTAGCATCTTCTTCAACCTCCACCCTAACCCTCTCATGTGATGAGAACCCTAGGGTGTTTGAGACAAAGTATTCTACTCATTCTCTACTTCATCATGGTCATCTCTTTTAGCAGACTTGATGACCGAGTTGCCTCGGTATAGAGGCGGGAGCCCGTTTAAAGATCCGTTGACGTGGTGCCACCTCGATGAGGAGACAAGAGATCGTAGTTGCCGCGAGGAGCGTGGGATGATGGCTAAAGACCGAAGGACTCGGATCGATCGGTATAGCCTTTCTACCTCTTTACAGTTTGTTAGTTTAGCGTCAATGGCAAGATCCGGGTTATAGTATGTTATAGTGCCAGTTATAAAAGTTTTTGTTCCGCGTTTGGCGTCAGAATGACGGCCGGGGCGCTACCGTAGACTTACATGAGACTCACACCATACTAATAATAATGTTAAGGTTTTATTTATTTAAAGTAAATCAAAATTAGTGGAATTTAGTCACATGGTTGAAGCTTGTAGAAACTTGTGGAACATTTGACCAAGTCCACTCTTTTTGTTTTACTTGTAAATATTTATTAACCTAACCGTTATTGTTAGGCATGGTTTAATGTCTACATAGGTTAGTGTATGACACTAACTCACCCATGGTTGTTATTCTCACCTCATGAGTTCATTCTTTCATTCTTCACTTGATTTTCTTCTTCCTCATGAGAAAAGCTCACTAGCTTTTCTCAAGGTGAGAAAATATTGTGAGAAAAATAAAACTAAAGTGAGCCCATTACTACTTCATCATCCTCTACTATATTAGCCATTTAGTTTATGTTGTTTTCTTCACTAATCTACCATTAGTGAAGAGGTAGCATGAGCTTGAGTCTCCTCGACATAGATCATCTTCGGCCTCGAAGACTTCGAGCAAGCTTGTTCATTTCTCTAGGAGAACCCTTTCTAGAGTTCGGTTGTTCATGACTTGCAGCGAAAGGACTACTACACGGAGCATTAGAAGTGAAGGACCGGTCTATAAAGGATGTATTCCTCATTCACTTAGATATAAAGTTGTTTACATGTTGTTTCGTCGCATTTTCTAGTAAAGATTCTAGGGTTAGGGTTAGCTAGAACGGTAAATTTTTGAAATTGGCATGGACGATGCCTCCCGAAACCTTGCTGCCGACCAAGACAACCCTGCAGTTGTAATTCTTTAATGTCTTCAAAGAGGTGGCGGGTCCTGACAACCAACAATTCCTTGGACCGCAACGTTCTTAAACTAGCTATGGACCGCAACGTCCTTAAACTAAGACAATAGAGCCCAAATGCTCTTTTTTTGGGTCTGAATGATCCCAAAAATCCCGTCGAGTAGATCTTAGCTTAAAATTAAACTAACGTATCCTCAACAAATATTTAATTCGATCTTAATCTCAAACAAGGTTAACGATCCTTAAATCAAACCAGACCCAAATCTAAGAAAATACGGATTTGGACTAATCCATTCCCTACGGGAGAAAACACAAATTAGTCTCCGTATACAATCCACGGGCAACCAAAAATAAAACAAACATACACGACACGAAGTGAACTCCTGAAGCCGGAGAAAGTGGTTATCGCTACGCGGTAACATAATTAACTGCAGGGGCTTGCGTCTGCCGTGAAGAGTGTCCCTATAATAAAAAACCCTCGCAAACGAGGGAGAATCTGACGAAGTCTTCTACAATGGCCGCATCCGTCCAGACCTCCGATGCACGGTGCCATAAATCAACTTGGAATCTTCGAAGAGGTGAACAGATAAAACCAAATAGTATCTTCCCCCAAATGCAGGCAAGACGTTCGTATTTCCTGCTTCTGACGGTAAACACCCACCCCCAGGGGCCACCTCGAGGTGCCCCTAGGGGAAGGCAGACCCGAGAGCACCCATTTAGGGTGCCCTCGGGTCACCCACCCCCAAGGCCACCTTGAGGTGGTCTTGGGGTGTGGGTCCGGCCTTTGGTCCCCCTCGGGGTGTTCCCGGGTATGCATGATCCACCCCGAGGCTTCTCGGTTCAAATCGTGAGCTGTGGGGTGTGCAAACAACTCAAAACTACAATTTTGGAACTGTTTTTATCGACGGTTTTCGTGCGATAAAAACGGCGGATTTCTAACGTTGCTACAAGCTATTTAAGGTTTAAGATAGGCTCTGATACCATGTTAGTAGATGTTGCATATCCTCACAACAATTGTGAGGAGGCAGAAGTTGTAAACAATAAAATTCTTGCATGCAACACCCATATAAAACCAAGATCATTTGCTTAAACCTTAACTAGCAAACCCTATCTAGAGTTCTTAACTACGATGAAAATGTTATACCTAATGAACCGGTCCTTCGGGTCTTCTTTTTGATCCAACTCTTAGACTCCTTCGGATGCTTGCGATGTCCTCGATCTCCGGCCACCTCAAGACGTAGACGATCCACCCGAGAGCTATGGAACAAGCTTCAAACTCTTCTCAATAGTTAACTAAGAGATCAAGTGTGCTAGATGTGATCACTTAGATGAAGTAGAGATCAAGTAGTGGATTATCTTTTAGCTCTAAGCTTTTGATTCACAACTCATGTGAAGGTTAAAGCAAAGAGGTGGAAGAAGGAGACAATAAGGAGTGAGAATGTGAGAGTGATGAATGAAAAAATCAAGCATTGAAAAAATGATATGGCTCAAATAAAAATAATTGAAGCATGCAATAAAATAATGCACCATGCTTCAATAGTAACTCTAAATGAATAAAAAATCATATAAGCCATTCCATCATCCTTGCTTTGACATTTCTCCAAATTCCACCTCATTTATTTATTTTCACAAAATAAATATCTAATTATGAGGTGTCCCCTTCTAGAAGGTATTCTTAGAACAATTACAAGAATACCCCTCCACCGTATACCGTATAAGTATACCGGTATCCGAATTCCAAAAAAATACGAATACAAATAATCCAATAATATAATACTGGTATCCAGCTTAAACCAAAGACAACCAATATTATCCTTCCGATCATTATTCCTGTAACCATTACACGAACATGATCGAAACCCTGTCGTAATAACTTACGGCCTCTATATCTTTTTCTTGAACCAGGGAACCCTCTGTGTGGGACTCTAAAGACTCGACAGTACGCTGGCATTGGGTTTAACCATAAGCACGTCTGCGGCACTAGCTGTGCGTAACGGCTACCCAGGTACATGAAGAAAAGGTGGACGACGAGCGAACTCATCATAACCCTAACGAACTTGTAAGCAACACTTACCGTACAGTCCGGTCTCTTCGTTTGATATGTCACATATGAAGTCTAGGGGTGGTAAATGTCAGACCACAGTAACTTTATTAGTCATGTTGATTTATGGCCCATAACGGTTTGAGAAACTACAGATAACTCTTATCAGTAGATCTCGACAACCTTGGCCAGGGATTTGTTGTTATGGCCGATCAAGCATAGCGCGACATCAACTCCCTATACCGGGGAGACGAAACCCCTCCTATCGCTCACTGTCTCCATGTGATTCGTGTAGGGTTACTAGGCACTATCACAAGGGTCTACAAGGCATCAACCATGCCCGATTCAAAATTTAGACGTGCCGAACAACCCTAACCAAGATGTTAGACTAGAGATTAGGCGAAACAAAGAGCAAGTAAACAACTTTTCTTCTAAGAGTTTGGGATTACAACCTTTGTAGTCCGTTCCTTCACTTCTAAAGCTCCGTGTTGAGGTCCCTTCGCGGCGATCATCGAGTACCCGGACTCAAGAGAGGCTCCATGAAGAGAAAGATGAAAGCTTGCTTCCGATCTTCAATAACAAAGATGATCTACCTTGAAGAAACTCAAACCCAACCTCTTGCTTTGCTAATCAAGTATTAGCAAAGCAAACACCCTAATCTAAGTGGCTAGAATAGATGAGGATGATGAAGTAGGAATTTAGCTCTCATTTGTTTTCTTCATCTCACTCATTTTCATCACTTTTGAAAAATCAAGAAAGCTTTTTATTAAAGAGGAAGAAAAAGAAGAAGCAAAACCAT
The DNA here is from genome assembly GCA_030015575.1 of Agapanthus africanus. Classification (NCBI taxonomy): domain Eukaryota; kingdom Viridiplantae; phylum Streptophyta; class Magnoliopsida; order Asparagales; family Amaryllidaceae; genus Agapanthus; species Agapanthus africanus. Next base: position 75,005,559 of record JASDDO010000029.1, read on the forward strand.
TTGTGATGAATAATGAATCAAGTGTGGTTAGAAATGCAACCATGGGTTAAGTATGAAGACTTAACCCATGTAGAGAATTAACTATGGTTAAAGGGTTGGGTTGGGTTAAAGAAATATCTTTGCACAATATCACAAAATATCAAGGTCAAGGTCAAAGTCAAAGCTTCTTGAAAGCTTCATGAAAGTTTAACCCTAATCCAAACCCTAACCATATTTAAACTCCACAAATCATGTTGCATTTATAACCATAACATGTTACAATATTATATATCACATATACAATATTTATTGTAACAAAATAAAATAATACAATTAACATATATCACATATATATCAATGTATTACCCGAGTGAGAAAAAGAATTTTTAAGTGAGCTAATATTAGTTAATGTAATATAATATATCAAATATATAATTATACATTAAATTATCGAATCAACACTTGATCCGATAATCCGGCTATTTCATAAATAACCGACTAATATAATCTGTATCAGTTCATCGAATCAACACTTGATCCGATGACCCGTCTATATCACATATACCCGACCGATATCACATATCGCGATAATCTAATACAGTATCACATACACGTATTGTTCTCGGTCCCGCACATATCACATATGTGCTCCTACTCCGTTTTGCCTGAGCCAGGAAACCTCTGTATAGGACTCTAAAGAATCGTCAATACGCCGGCAGTAGGTAATGATCATATCAAATATCCACAAGCTGCAAGCAGTCAGCTAAACGTAACAGCCACCCAGGCATTGAGCGATCAGAAGATTAACAAGCAATCCTGTACATTCTCCTGTGAATCCAATCAGTAACACTCCCGTACAGTTCGGTCTCTTCGTTTGATATGTCACATATCTCGCCTAGGGGTGGTAAACGTCAGACCCCAGTAGCTTGATAAGTCGTGTCGATATGAGGTCGATAACAGTTCGAGAAACTACTGATAACACTTACCAGTAAATCTCAGCAACCCTGGCCAGGGATTTCCAGTTATTGCCAATCAAACACAGCGCAACATCAACTCCCTATACCGGGAGAGACAACCCTTCCTATCGCTCATTGCCTCCATGTGATTCGGGACTGTACCCAAAAGCCACGTTTTTGCACACCTTCTTGGACGTGGTATGATGGAAATCAAAGCACAGTGGGAATCACACAAGACTCTATGACGATCTCGGGTCTACAGACTAACCTGTACCAGTGTCACCAGAGAACTTCCATCTTACGTTAGGTATAATAGCATCTGGGAGTTCTCGGCGAGTCCATCCAGTATACCCAGTCTCCACTGAGCACCCGTATATCTTCTCTGATGTCAAACACCAATGGATATGGGATCATCCATCGCCCATCATATGGGTCAAGAAGCGCAAACGCTAGTCTACTCTGGAGTATTGATGCCCTGTCTCGGTACTCCTACGACTGGGAACATTTGAAGGATGTACTTGGCAACTACTCTGTCCCCACTAGTATGATCTGCATCATAGTCCTGGTAGTCAAGTACTCATCCTAGAGGCTTTATCAACATGTTACAAAGAGACAATCATAGTACATGTTAAGATAAAGAGTAACCAGATAGCATACTATCATGTCGAGCAAGAAAGTCCTCCCTATATATGTCCCAGCATCCACTACAATATACAACGCATGTACAGTAATGACCTCTAGGGCATACATATAACTAACAATCTCCCACTTGCACTAGGTCCATCTGTTGTGGTATCGCATACCCAACAATCAGCTGTAGTTGAAGTATCCCATACTCAACCATCCCATAAAAGTCTCTACTGGGAATAAGGCCTTTGTGAGTGGATCCGCGCTGTTGTCCTCTGTGTCTACTCTCCTAACCTCGATCTCCCTGGAGATCAACCATCTCTATGATCAGGCGATACTGCCTAAGAATATGTCTGGATCTCTGATGGGACGGGGTTTCCTAGGCATAAGCCACAACTCCATTGTCACACAATGGCAGGAACGAAGTTCATCTCATGAACTCATATATATCCATACTGCCTCTTTGGTAGCATCCTTGGTAACGATGTATCTTGCCTTTAATCGTCTAGTAAGTCACGGTATCTATCTTGGAACTCTTCCAACATACCGTCCCTCCACTGAGGGTAAAGACAATGCCTGCGACTGACATTCAGTCGTCCTTATCACCCTAGAACCTTTCCAATGATTCTTCCCAGGATCGATTGATACCATCTCACTACAACTAGTGAGAATCCTAACGTCCAATTAGATCTATCTCATAGATCCATAACCCAGGATTTAGGAGGTATCACCTTGATCCTATAGAGAATCTTTGTGATAAGAGGAGATTGACCGAGGGTAGCATAGGAAATTCCTTCCCTATCAAGAGTATGCCATCCACGTACTATACGAGGATCACAACCATACTCCCTACTACCTTTTTGTACATACTTGGTTCATCTACCATTTTGATGAAGTCAAACTCTTTGACTAGCATATCAAAACAGACGTTCCAACTCCGTGATGCCTGATTTATCCCATAAAACATCATGCTCACGTTTCCGCTGCTCCCACTGTCTATGAAGCCCTCCGGTTGTGTACTTATAGACGCTCTCTTCCAAATCATCATTTAGAAAAGCAGTCATGACACCCAACTGCCAGATATCGTAGTCATGGTATGTAGCCGTGGCAAGTAGGATCTGGATGGACTTAAGCATAGCTTTGAAAGTCTCAATTTTCCATGTACACCAAGTAATCTTCTCAAGATATACTTGCTCCTGATGGGGATTTAACCCTTCAGATAAAGCAACCAAAGTCCATACTTTGTTAGTGTATAAGGATTCCATCTCAGATCACTAAGCATCCAGCCATTCTCACAGAGTCCCCACTCCTGATGGCCTGCTCGAAACTAGTTGGGTCATCATCTCATGATGCAATCCTCTATCCCACTATCATAGAGAAACCGAAGTATCTCTCTGGTGGATGAGGTACCCTACCAGATCGGCGAAGAGGCTGAGATTCGTTGGAAACTATTGAATCCTCCGGGTTTACCAAATCATCAGCTTCAGTTTGTATAGCTGGAACTCCTTCCAGTTCTACCTCATAACCACTAATTTCTTCCCAAGAAATTCCCTTTCACAAAGGTGGCATGCTGAGAAACAAAAACACCTTTTGTTCCCCAGTTTGGTAGAAGATATTCCCTTACGAATGCTTGGGATATCCAACAAACTTTTAGAACTGACCTTGCCTCGAGCTTGTCCGTATTTTGCTTTTAAACATATGCCGGACAACCCCAAATCTTAACATGTTTAAGAGATGGGCTCTTCCCATACCATATCACATATGGAGTGGTAGGCATCTGATTTGGTTGGAACCCTATTCAATAGGTATACAACTTCTCAAGTGCATAACCCTAAAAGAAAATAGGCTACTCAGTAGTACTCATCATAGAGCACACCATATCACATAGGGTGTAATTGCTCCGCCCCGATACACCGACGTGTTGTGGTGTATACGGTGGAGTAATGCTGAGAGAGGATCTCATTCTCGTTTAGAATAGTCCAGGAATTCCGTGCTCAAGTATTCTCCTCCTTGAGCTCATCAAAGGACATAATACTTATACCCGTTTTGGTTCTCTACATATAATTCATATTCATTGAATTTCTCAAAAGGTTCAGACTTGTGTTTCAACAGGAACACATGTGCGAATCTTGAGAGACCATCAGTGAATATAATGAAGTATAAAAAACCGGTCCTGGCATGTATAGACAGGGGACCTTACATACATCATCAAGTATCAATGCCAAGAGTTCACTAACTCTTTCTCTGTTTCCAATAAACGGAGCTGTGGTCATCTTATCTTTGTGACATGACTGGTAAGTTTCATAAGAGGTAAATTCAAAACAGTTTTAAATATGCATCTACATGTAACTTAGCTAGTTGGGTCACATTGATATGACCTAGTCTACAATGCCACAAGAAGGATTCGTTCATTTCTGAACTCTTCCTCTTGTGTGTGTTCTATACGTTAAGAACTGTGGTTTGATTTAGAATATCTATGCTTTTAGATAACGTGCCTGAACCGATCAACTCTTGATATAGGAAATGTTCAAAACATTATCCAACAATAAAAAATTATATCCTTCTTTACTAATAAAGAGACTGATATGATGTTGTATATCAGGTTCGGTATCTAATAACATTCGTTCAGAATCAATGTATTCTGGTAATACAGGGTGATAACTGCCAACAAACTTGGCTGCAACAATTGCATTATTTCCAACTCTTGAAACTTATCACCCGATCTTAGTTCTCTACCTATCTGTAGCCCATATAACAAATTACATTTGCGGGATCCTGATCCGGTATCTCATACCCAGGACGTAAAGGATACTGAGAAACAGTTCTCGGTAATAAACACACCCGAAGAAGATGCATCAGCATGCACTTTCTTCGTTTAGGTGGAACGAGAATTCTGGTAATCCCCTATTTCCTGCTCTGCCTTATAACAATTATAAGTTGGAGCGGGACCAACGTTCCTTAGCGCAGTATAACAAGCGGGTTCGGTCAATTCATCCATATTATTATCTTGATTAAGGCATGACATGGTCGCTACCTGGAGAGAGATAGAAGAAAACACTCAGCGTATGCTCTTGCAAGAATATATTGGTTATTAATATATATATAATCAGGATGTCTCCCACTATTTTAGTCAAATCTTCCTTCAAAACCTAAAAAGAATGACTAGACGGGATTAATTACACTCTACAAGTTCACCAATCTTTCAGCCAGGCCAGTGCCGGTACTTTGAGGGAGGTTACCCGCGCTTTCGCACGGACCTAATTAAAGTAAACCTCATTTTCCCAGGGGCGTAACCCCATTGACACATTTCTAGACACCTACTTGATCGTCTAATTGTAAGGTGTAAAACTCTCCCAGGAGTAACACTTACTCGCAGTGGGTATCGGGATCCAACTATCTCTTAGAAGGTATGCAATCTCATTGCTTATTTCAACACTTGAATTCCCGATAAAATTTTACCCCTAGCATCCTATGACCGTGACGCAGGCCAACAAACCATAGTCCGCTAGTCAAGTTCAACCCGTCATTTCCCGATTGAATTAAACCCACCCGCACGACCCTTGACGCAGGCCAACAAAGTCGTACGACTATCCTAATCCAATCGCATCATATGCTTTAGCAGATAAGCATAAATAGCTACCGCATACTACGCCTTGACGCAAGCCAACAAACATAGCATGAATACTATGAAATACTTATCTTAAATGACGGAGGGCTACGACAGGTTTTTAACAAAACCCTTTGCGTAATGAACTCGATATCGTTGTAGAATCGAGTGATTTTAAAAGGAATGTTTTTGAGGCTTTTGTAGTTTCGCTAAAGAGGTCACTCCCGGTGAAGGGATCTCGGCTCTTTCCTCATCGAATAAGGTGCAGGATATTTCACAAATATCGCTATGCAAAGCAAAAACTATAAAAACAATCAAAAGACAAACCGAGTTTGTAGCATCTGCTAGTTTCGCTAAAGAGGTCACTCCCGGTGAAGGGCTCTCGGCTCTTTCCTTATCAAATCAGGTGCTGGATATTCTACAAGGAATACCGCTATGCAAAGCAAGAACTAGAGCTACCAGTTTTTAAACAAGTTTCTAAAACATCTTTAGGTTTCTTTTATTTCATTAATCTCATTAATGAAGTCCCATTTTATTATGCTTCACAAGCATCACATTTGAAACGAAATCAGCAATATAACATATATCACATATATATAATATAAACATTCGTCTCAGGCAGTAATATGATCTCATCACAGAACATTGCAGCAGAAGACAACATATGAAATATTGGATATACCAGGACGCCCGTGTTTTATATCGAGCCTGCATAAAACACGGATTCCACGGTCGCAATGAATAGCCAAACCCACATCCCTAGACCCTTACGAGAGCGGCAAGAAACACTTCCAATTCTAGGGCTAGGAGACCCAGTCTCGACTCCTCGAGATGGTCTCCGACAGGACCCTAGAACCCGGTTACTTATGCTCCCCGCCTTGGGTCTACCTAATGCTGAAAAGTAAATAATATACAATGGTGACATCATCCTCAGCCCGGAAGTGCCCCAATAAAAGAATTTTACATACAATAAATTTTACATGAATGGAAATAAAAACCATCATCTCACATAACAACCCCTTGCTATTCAAAACGCGTCGATCCAATACAACATATCACAGCAACACATAATATCTCATATCATCAACGTAAGCAAGTATGCGTATCCCGATTGTCGTTGATGTATAGCAACGAAGCCGGCGATACACCACATACTACGCTTACGGTCACAGAAAAGAAAGTGTAAAACTACAACAGTTGGAATCCGCAACCTCCTTAGACATCTCATGCCTAACCAAATGAATTCTTTAGACATCGCATGCCTAACAATTATAAACCCCGCATTTTAGTCTCGATCTCGAAAGCACTTTTCAATATCTAGTCGGGCAATTCAACAAGATTCCCGACATCCTGATCGTATGCTCGTCGCAAACTTTAGTAGACGGCCGCACCCCCGGATGCCGTCGACGAAGTGCACTAAGGCAGAACACCGCTGCCGCGAGCACCCGAACGGATGCTTTTGGCGATGGGGTTCTCCTACAGTCACTTGGTCGGGGGTATGGGGCGTGGCTATCTATTAAGTTTACCCGGCGAGTATCCGCGTACGCTAAGTGATTGCGACAGACTTTTGATCACATCAAAATCCCGTGGCAACTGATCATATGAGACTAAACTGCTAGATTTATAATATTCAAATTAGTTATCTCATAACTACTTGTGGATTCCAAATATTGTATCACATTCCAGATAAATAGACAATGTTAAACTTTCCGATCGAATAATCAAACAACCAAGATTTCCCAAATAGCTCAACACTTGAGCGGAGTTCAAAAAGTATCCATCACATGCCACAGTACCAATGGTCCAGCCGTAGAAGGGTCAAACCAAGCCTCACATGTGGCAACGCCGTACTGCCCCAAACTCTAAGGTTTACAGGCGGTTCAGACGGTCACATAATCGAGTTAAGGTTTGTGTTCTTCTAGAGGGTCCACCGCGTTACTTGCACGACTATGAATGTTCTTTAATTCAGGAAAAAATCCAACACTTGGAAATTTTCCGGCAGGGGAAAAATTGAGTTATTGATATCCGGTCGAACTTTTTAACACGTTCTAAAATTACCCGGAAAAAACTTAAACGAAGTTAAACTTTCCGACCGAATCAACGAATACAAAGGATCTCCAGAAAACTTAACACTTGAGTGAAATTAAAAATTCCCAGAAGCATGTAGAAGTACCTACGGATCAACTGTTCAAAAACTATCACTCAATCCTCAAGACCAGCCGCGGAACCGCCACCAATACTTTGGTTTGGTCGCGGTTCCGTGGCGCTTTGATGGATTTAGAGGGTTGTTTTTTTACACATATCCATAAAATCACCTGCTTAGTTTTCTGAGTATTTTTAATACAGAAAAAATCAATATTTTAAAAAATTTCCAGAGAAGAGTGTAAAATGGGGTTTCGGGGTTCGATCAGACTTTAAATTTTGTCTAGACTTCGTCTAAAACTCTAGCTTGTCTCTGATACCACTATAGGGTTACTAGGCACTGTCACAAGGGTCTACAAGGCATCAACCATGCCCGATTCAAAATTTAGACGTGCCGAACAACCTTAACCAAGATCTTAGACTAGAGATTTGGAGAAACAAAGAGCAAGTAAACAACTTTACTTCTAAGAGTTTGGGATTACAACCTTTGTAGTCCGTTCCTTCACTTCTAAAGCTCCGTGTTGAGGTCCCTTCGCTGCGATCATCGAGTACCCGGACTCAAGAGAAGCTCCATGAAGAGAAAGATGAAAGCTTGCTTCCGATCTTCAATAACAAAGATGATCTACCTTGAAGAAACTCAAACCCAACCTCTTGCTTTGCTAATCAAGTATTAGCAAAGCAAAAACCCTAATCTAAGTGGCTAGAATAGATGAAGATGATGAAGTAGGAATTTATCTCTCATTTGTTTTCTTTATCTCACTCATTTTCATCACTTTTGAAAAATCTAGAAAGCTTTTTATCAAAGAGGAAGAAAAAGAAGAAGTAAAACCATTTGTGATGAATAATGAATTAAGTGTGGTTAGAAATGCAACCATGGGTTAAGTATGAAGACTTAACCCATGTAGAGAATTAACTATGGTTAAAGGGTTGGGTTGGGTTAAAGAAATATCTTTGCAAAATATCACAAAATATCAAGGTCAAAGTCAAAGCTTCATGAAAGTTTAACCCTAATCCAAACCCTAACCATATTTAAACTCCACAAATCATGTTGCATTTATAACCATAATATGTTACAATATTATATATCACATATACAATATTTATTGTAACAAAATAAAATAATACAATTAACATATATCACATATATATCAATGTATTACCCAAGTGAGAAAAAGAATCTTTAAGTGAGCTAGTATTAGTTAATGTAATATAATATATCAAATATATAATTATACATTAAATTATCGCATCAACACTTGATCCGATAATCCGGCTATTTCACAAATAACCGACTAATATAATCTGTATCAGTTCATCGAATCAACACTTGATCCGATGACCCGGCTATATCACATATACCCGGCCGTTATCATATATCGCGAGAATCTAATACTGTATCACATACACGTATTGTTCTCGGTCCCGCACATATCACATATGTGCTCCTACTCCATTTTGCCTGAGCCAGGAAATCTCTGTGTAGGACTCTAAAGAATCGTCAATACACCGGCAGTAGGTGATGATCAAATCAAACACCCACAAGCTACAAGCAGTCAGCTAAACGTAACAGCCACCCAGGGATTGAACGATCAGAAGATCAACAAGCAAGCATGTACTTTCTCCCGTGAGTCCAATCAGTAACACTCCCGTACAGTCCGGTCTCTTCTTCTGATATGTTGCATATCTCGCCTAGAGGTGGAAAACGTCAGACCCCAGTAGCTTGATAAGTCGTGTCGATATGAGGTCCATAACAGTTCGAGAAACTACTGATAACACATACCAGTAAATCTCAGCAACCCTGGCCAGGGATTTCCAGTTATAGCCAATCGAACACAGCGCAACATCAACTCCCTATACAGGGAGAGACGAAACCCCTCCTATCACTCATTGCCTCCATGTGATTCGGGACTGTACCCAAAAGCCACCTTTTTGCACGCCCTCTTGGACGTGGTATGATGGAAATCAAAGCACAGTGGGAATCACACAAGACTCTATGACAATCTCGGGTCTACAGACTAACCTGTACCAGTGTCACCAAAGAACAGCCATCTGACGTGAGGTATACTACCATCTGGGAGTTCTCGGCGAGTCTGTCCAGCGTATCAAGTCTCTACTGATCACCCGTATACATTCTCTGATGTCAAACACCAAAGGATATAGGATCATCCATCGCCCATCATATGGGTCAAGAAGCGCATACGCTAGTCTACTCTGGAGTATCGATGCCCTGTCTCGGTACTCCTACGACTAGAAACATTTGAAGGATGTACTTGGCGACTACTCTGTCCCCACTAGTATGATCTGCATTATAGTCCTGGCAGTCAAGTACTCATCCTAAGGGCTTTATCAACATGTTACATAGAGACAATCAGAGAACATGTTAAGATAAAGAGTAACCAGATAGCATGCTATCATGTCGAGCAAGAAAGTCCTCCCTATATATGTCCCAGCATCCACTACAATATACAACGCATGTACAGTAATGGCCTCTTAGGCATACATATAACTAACAATTCGGGACTGTACCCAAAATTCACATGTTTGCACGACTCAGTAAAGCCATGGTAGGGAGGAAATCAAAGCACAGTGGGAATCATACAAGACACTTTGACGATCTCAGGTCTACAGACTAGCCTGTACAATTGTCACCAGAGAACTGCTATCTGACAATAGGTATATATACCATCTACGAGTTCTCAGCGAGTCCTGTTCGGCATACCCATTCTCTAATGAGCACCTGTGTACAATCTTTAATGTCAAACACCAATGGTAGTGGGATCAACCATCGCTCCCAGGGTCAAGAAACGTACACACTAGTCTACTCTAGTAATATCGATGCCTTGTCTCGATATACCCTCGACTAGGAACTATTATAGATATTCTTATAGACTGCCCAGGCACCACTATTATGATCTACATCATAATCCCGTTAGTCAAACATAATTCTAGGATCTTCAACAACATGTATATAAAGATATGAAATACAACACATCAAACGTTAAGATGAAGATAAACCAGATAGCATACTATCATTTCGAGCAAAGATTGTTTCTGTACATATACATGCCTAGCATCCTATACAATACAGGTCTCTAGGGCATACATATCTAACACACTTAGCGTATGCTCTTTTAAGATTAGATTGGTTATTATCTTATCTAAACAGGATGGCTCCGACTGTTTTTATCAAATCTTCCTTCAAACCCTAAAAGGCAAGATTAGCCGGGATTAATTACACCCTACAAGTTCGCCAATCTTTCAGCCAGGCCAGTGTCGGTACTTTTGAGGGAGGTTCCCCGTGCTTTCGCACGGACCTAATTAAAATAAACCTCGTTTTCTCAGAGGCATAAACCCATTGACACCTTTCTAGTCACCTACTTGATCGGCTAATTTTAAAGTGCAAAACTCTCACAGGAGTAACTCTTACTCGTAGTGGGTATCGGGATACAACTATCACATAGAAGGTATGCAATCTCATTGCAAATTTCAACACTTGAAATTCCCAATAGTGTTTTGCCTCTAGCGTGCTATTACCTTGACGGAGGCCAACAAATCATGGTCCGCTAGTCAAGTTCAACCCGTTCATTTCTTGATTGAATTAAACCCACCCGTACGACCCTTAACGGAGGCCAACAAAGTCGCACGACTATCCTAATCCAATCGCATCACATGTTGCAGATAAGCACTAATTAGCTACCGCACACTATGCCTTGACGGAGGCCAACAAACGTAGCACAAATACTAAGTACTACTTTGTAGGAGTGCCTAGCATGACAGCAAGGTTTCGGGAGGCATCGTCCATGCCATTTTCAAAATTTTGTCATGCTAAACAATCCTAATCCTAGAATCTTAACCATAGATTTAGACAATACAATATGTAAACAACTTTACATCTAAGTGAATATGGAATACAACCTTTGTAGACCGGTCCTTCACTTCAATATCTTCGTGTAGTAGTCCCTTCACTCCAAGTAGTGATCTTCCAGACTCTAGAATGGCTCCACAAGATGAAAGGAACGAGCTTGCTTGAAGTCTTCGAGGCCGAAAATGATCTACGTCGAGCAGACACTAACCCAAGCTACCTCTTCACTATTGAGGGATTAGTGAAGCTAACACCCTAAACTAAATGTCTAATTTAGTAGAGGATGATGAAGTAGGATTTTTGCTCACTTTAGAATTAATTTTCTCACTCTTTTTCTTCTCCTCTTAAAAACCTAGAGAGCTAAGCTCTTGATGAAGAAGAAGAAGTAAATAATGGATAAGAGAGTGAATGGAAACCATTGGTGAGAAATATCTCATATAACTCATGTAGAGACTTTACCATAGGTTTAGATAATGGTTAGGTTAACAAATATCTAAGATAGGACAAAACTAGTGGACTAAGTCAATGGGTCTACAAGTCCACAAGCTTCACCTATGTGAATAATTTCCAACTAATTTGGATTTACCTTAAATAAATAAACCTTGCATTATTATGAGCATGGTGTGAGTCTCATTCACCCATGTAGTGTGTATCATCAAGCATGACACGAAAAGAAAACACAAATAATATATATATCACATATATATATTAAGTGTGCACATGTGAGAAAAAGAAAAGCTTAAGTGAGCAAATATTAGTTAATGTAAATTAAAACATCAAATATATAATTATACATTAAATCATTAAATCATTAAATCTACACTTGATTTAATAATCCGGCTATATCTCATATGACCGACTAATATTATTTGTATCATCTCATCGAATCAACACTTGATTCGATAACCCGGCTATATCTCATATAACCGTCCGATATCATAAATCGCGAGAATAGAATACGGTATCACATACTCGTATTAATCTCGGTCCCGCACATATCACATATGTGCTCCTACTTCGTTTTTCCTGAGCCAGTAAATCTCTGTGTATGACTCTAAAGGCTCGTCAATACGCCGGCAGTAGGTGATGATCATATCAGGCATCCACAAGCCGTCAGCGGTACTAGCTAGACGTAACGGCTACCTGGGTATTGAGCGATCAGAAGATCAACAAGAAAGCCCACTCTAACTCCGGTAAAGCCTGTCAGTAGCACTACCGTACTGTCCGGTCTTTTCATCTGATATACCGCATATCTAGTATAGGGGTGGTAAACGTCAGACCCGAGTAACCGATAAGTCGTGCCGATGTGAGGCTCATAAGGGGTCGAGAAACTACTGATAACACTTACCAGTAGATCTCCGAATCAGCCCTGGCCAGGGACTTCCTGTTATAGCCAATCGTAGCACAGCGCAACATCAACCCCAATACCGGGAGAGACGAATCCCCTCCTATCGCTCATTGCCTCCATGTGATTCGGGACTGTACCCAAAAGACACCATTTTGCACGTTCTCTTGAACGTGGTAAGGTGCAAATCAAAGAACAGTGGGAATCACACAAGACTCTATAACGATCTCGGGTCTACAGACTAACCTGTACCAGTCTTACTAGAGAACTGCTATCTGACGATAGGTATAATACCAACTATGAGTTCTCTGCGAGTCCGTTCAGTGTACCCAGTCTCCACTGAGCACCCGTATACCATCTTTGGTGTCAAACACCAATGGATATAGGATCATCCATCGCACATCATATGGGTCAAGAAGCGTATACGCTAGTCTACTCTGGAATATCGATGCCCTGTCTCGATACACCCTCGACTATGAACTATTATAGGATGTACTTATGGACTTCCCTGGCCCCACCAGTATGATCTACATCATAGTTCTCGTAGTCAAGTACACATCTGTAACGTTTCTGAAATCGTTATATGAATTTTTCTGTTTTAGGGTAAAATAGTCGGTATTTTCCGTTTTAACCGATTTTGATCAAACTTCCGTATAAATTTGTCGACACCTATTTTAGCTAAAATAAAACTAGTACGCAAGCTTTGGGGGTATATGGGAAGTTTTGGTTCAAATAGGATTTTTCCCTAATAAAATATTATTTTTGGAATTTAATATTAAAATAATATTTTTCACGAAAATTACCCGATTTGCGAAATTGGGATTTTCGTAAAGTGGTATAGGTGTATACCAATATTTGGGAAATTATCGAAGAATAAAATGATTTATTTATTTTAATGATATTTATCGGATTTTTGGTAAAATCCGCGTTTTTACTTTTTCCGTGACTTGTGCACCATGTCATGTGCACGATGGATTTATATTTGTGACTTGTGAGGTTAAAGAGAATGAGAAAGGAAAAAGGGAACAAAGAAAAAGAAAAGAAAAGAAAGAGTTGTGTGTGAATGGAATAAAGATTTATGCCTTGGATATTTGTGAATGAAACAAAGGGGATATTTGTTTATGAGAGAGTGAGAATAAGAGAGAGTGAGGGTAGGAGAGAGAGAGGGGCTGCCATTCTTTCTTTTCCCCATTATCCTTCATCTCTTTTCTTCTTCTTCTTCTTCAACCTTCACTACCTCCATGCATCATCTCTAATCCTTCACCAAAATCTTATACACCCTTCTTTAAAAACATGCACAACCTCATCCTCAACACATTGAACCTTCCAACTTTGGATTTGGAAGACTTGGGCAACTCAAGAAAGTTCTATGGTTTCATACAAGGTAATCCATAAACTTTAGTTTAGTTTTGGTGTTAAAAATCGTATTTTTAGTTTAGAATTGGAGTATTGGGGATATGTGATTTTAGAAATTTATGAGTTGCTGTCAAATGGATAAATGAGGTGTAGTGAGTGTTTACAAGCCTTTATAGGGTGATTTAGAGGCCTGGAAGTGAGTTTAGAACCCGATAAACGAAGTTAGAAATTTTTCCGTATCGGTTTTGTGAAACTTTAAGGCCTACAGGAAATCTGGTGCAACCCGGGATGTTTTTGAGAAAATTAAACAACTCTAGAGACCTAGTTAGACAAATAGGAGACCACCCTGAGAAGACGAACCAGAACGGAGCATTTTGGGCCGAGCTCGCCGGTTTTTGGGGTTTGGTAACCGGGTCTTTTGTGGCCATTTGTGTTGGAATTGGTCCAGTAACTCACTTACTTCATATACAACATCCTATAGTTGTTCGTTTTGTTCCTATTTACCTGAACCAAAATCTGGGAGCTATTGTGAGTGGTTTTGGTTAAGATTTTCCGTATTTTAGAATTCTTGGTTTGTAACGTTTTGAAAATCGTTTCGGTGAAATTTCGAAAAATCGGTAAAATAAGGGGGTTTTCTGTAAAAAGTCAAAATACAAATATCTTATTATAAAAATTAAATATACATATTCTAGCTATGTAATTGCTATTATTTGGTGTTTATTGAGCCGCTGGTGGAATTTCAAATTTTCTGAAAAAATATTATTTTATTATTATTTTAAGCCGTCACTAATACATTTAATTAGGGAAAATTACAAATTGGAATGAGTTGAAACAAATTTTGTGCATCATAAAACATTAAATAAAATTTTATCATGTGGTTTTTGGAACGAAATCATTTGCCAAAACGGTTTAGAAATTATTGAAGAAAAAAGGCTTTTTTTAGCGTAAATGGATGTTTGGGGTATTGTATTTATCATTTTTTCATCACCCCACACCCGTACCCACATCCACACACCCCCATTCACTTATCCCCTTGAAGAATTCAGCAGCCCCCTCTTTTGTCCCCACTTGGATTTCAAGGAAAAGAAATGAAAGAAAAGAAAAGAAAATGGATAAAAGAGTTGGGCTTTGACTTTGTGGGTTGACTTGGCTTATTTCCCCACCTCACTCTCTCTCCTCCCCTCCCCATATTGTGGCCGAATCTCTCTTCTTACTGCTGCAACAGCAGCCCCCTCTCATTTCCCCCATTTCCCCTTCTCCTTCAATCTCAAAAACCCTTCAAAAATGCATCAAAAATCCTACAAAATCAAAATCAAGCTCCTACCCATTTTTCCTTAGCCCCTATAGCATGGATCTTGGTGCAAAGATTTCAATTTGGAGGGCTAGATTTCTAGTTGGATCAATGGGTTGTGAGGTATAAAAATCTTGACCCTTTTTGTTAAATTGTTGTTTAATTATGATAGTTTATTTTATTCGAGTGTTAATTTGGTTGTGATTGCTAGTTTAGGAAATTCTAGAAAAGGGTAAAATTTTTTATTAGGGTTGTTATCATTAGATTGTGGTCTTAATGAGTAGATTAACATGTTTTTGGTATGTAAAACTTAATCTTGTTACATCTTGCTAATTGCTACCTTTAAATTGTCCAAATTGCATAATATTGCAAACTAGGTTTTCAAAATTAAGTTAAATTGTTAGATAAAAATTCTAATTATGGTTTCATAGCATTATTAACATTATAATGAGTGGTTTAATACCTTAGGTTATGCAAAACTAAGCTTAATTGATAAATTGTGAATTTTTGCTTGAAAATTGTTAAAATTGGATAATTTGTAAACTAGGTTTTTGGGGTTAATGAAATTTAATGAGATTAAATTGTGGAAATTGTTTATATAACTTAGTTAGGATATTTAGTGGATATTATGGCCATTAGTTTTGTTAAAATGTCAAGTTTCGAATTAAAACGGTAATTAAGTGTTTTCTAAGTTTTGTGAAATAAACCGATTTGATCAATTTATTGGTTTTGATGATTTGCATCGTATTTCATATATTTTTAGTGATTTATGAAACCATGATTGGTATGTTTGGTTTTAACTCGATGATCTGACGTTTGTACGACGATATCGAGGGTTGGTGGTGGTTTTGAAAGCGTGGTCCATAGGTTCTAACCTATAGGCCTTTGGCGTGTCGATTTGGTTTTCCGATATGATTTTAATGCGCATTGCGATTATGTATATGTGTAGGTACCCCACGTGATGTCGAGACGTTGAAGATGAAGAGGGTGACATCGGCATCGGCAAACAAGGAGCAGGTGAGTAGATTTATATCTACGGGGAGAAGTCGGGTGGATGGCGTATAGCACCCCCGCAGTCCGTGGTGGTGTATACGGATGCGTATACACACCAACAATTATTATATGTTGTTTGGGATTAATATTGATGTTTAGGATGGATTTTGGTGTGTTGGATTATTTTAGTGTTGCGAACCCTAGAGTAGTGTTGCACTACACATACACACATACATATTTGCATACATTCCTATTTATATGTGCTCATGGGATTCTTTATAGTTATGTGTTCACATACGGATTTGAGGATGATACTTGGGATTGAGCTGAGTCGATGAGATTTGTTGTGTGGTTGATGATATCGGTTTGTACGAGACTGTTGATCAGTAATCAGATCATGACTATATTGATGATTTTAGTATTGTACTAGACATAGGTCAGTACCCTGGACTATGATCTCGGATAAAGAGGATACCAGAAGAATAGTGTGATGAATATGATATTAACCCGTACCCAGATTTGGGGATGCCGTACGACGGATTTACGTACGAGCTATATTTTGATGATTGATCCGCACCCTTGACTTGGGATGCCTGATTATAGATATGGTATCGGATATGATATTATTGAGGCGGGATCACCGACTATATATATACAGGTATGTATATACATCGACTCAGATGTTAGGCGGTTTCCTTACCTGTAGTCCAGCTGGTTAGCTTAGTCCTTTAGTTTAGTTTAGTTGTTAGATTAGATTCGATTCTTACCTATTTCAAAAACTAGCGAATCGTGGGTATTTTAAAAGACAGCCCAAGGGATCCTACGGATATTTCAAAAGACGTATCTTTTCATAAAAACACCGTAGCCCCTATTTTCAAAACCCCATGATTCATGTTATTTCAAAAGGCACCATTTGTAGGACTTATATTAGATTAATGCAGATTAGTTATAGTTGCGTCTAGTTTTCAGCTCCCGCTCATTTTGTGGTCCGCTTCGCATCGCATGCTTATTTTATGTTTCATACTCCATTAGTGATATCATGCTGTTAGGACACCAGCACCATTACCGATGATGCGTATGTACCACGTACACTTAATTGCCGGCTCACACACATCTTCATCGGTAATTGCCATGTCACGTACACCTTAGAAAATATTATTGCTTAACTTAGCTAGATAGCTAGTAGTTTGACATAATATTAGTGTACTTACCTTATATGCCAGCTTAGATATTGTAGTTATTACTTGTCACTTCATGCATACTGTTATTCATCGTTATGCCGCATTCATGGATTCTCATGCATATATTTACTATTTTACGTGTTATTGAGGTTTTGGATTCGGATTTCCATGAGATTTTCTGGATTTGGAGGAAAACCGCAAAAACATAAATAAACCTTTTCTCTCTTTTAAAATAAAAAGTGCGGTTTTCCTATGATGTATAAGTCGTCCACCATGAGTTTGCTGATGGATTTCGAGACCCGATTCGAGGAGTGGAGGAACCGTTTCGGGTACATGGTGGACCCGGTATGGTACCCCGGGGCAAGATGAATATGGTGTTGATGTTGAGCCTGGCAGGGGACAGATTACCTACCGGTGATATTACCCGACGCGTCGGATATCCGGAGGATACCGTCGTGGTCTTGAGATGGATGGTAGGGGCCGGTCTGGACTGACGGCGCCGTAGATATTGAGATTGAGACATTGATATTTCGAGACATTGAGATTTATGTTTTGTGTCGATGCTAGACACTGTTGATACTGATTTCATTTATGATACCTCAGTTTAAAAATACAAAGGAAATCTCACTAATTTATGAAAACAGTTCTTCATTTACATGTATTTTGTTTTCATGCATTCATACCTCATTCATATGATATATTGCTACCTGAGGCACTGACACGGGCACATGAGATTACACTCGGGTTAGATATTTACCCTAGCCTTGTTATAGGCTACATGTTATTCATATATTTGAGGATATATTATGATCATTGACCTAGGTTGCGTTATTTATGCGATTTCTGTGCGTAGATGTTTTTCTACTCACGAGTTGGCAACTCACCCCCGTTGTGCCACAGTTCTTGCAGGTTTCGCCGTACAGGTTTAATTACGGCTTGCTGGCACTCTTTCCATTTCCGGGTGACTTGCTAGTAGGTGGGTTATTTGTATCTTACCCATCATTATATCTTGTATATCATTATTCTGTTGTATCTAGAAGTTCCATCAACCAAACATGTATTTATTTTGAGATAAAGACCAGTGATGTTATTCCTTCGACCTTAGAGTCGCGCGTTATTTCTGTGGTTTTCTTGCGGGTTTGAGTTTCCTTTTGAGTTTTGATCCTCGCCCTTGGCGTTGTATATTATATTTCTTGTGTGGTTGTGACCGTCGATTGACGAAGAGCTAGCTCCCGCTTGGAGATGCCTTTTTATGGATTTCGTATACTATTCATGTTGATCCCGTTTGGGAGCCAGTATTTACAAAGGAGACTCTGCCGAAATTTCAGGAAGTTTTTGATGTTTAAAAAAAAAAACGCATAACTCGGCTCATGCTATTAAAACTACTAGATTTTAAATTGGTTTTCCTTCACTCTACTACTTTTCTTGGTTTGGATTTCTGGGTTTTCGGCTTACTTAGATTACGTACGCCTCGAGACGTTTCGTAGTTTAAGTGCCGGTCATGTTCGGTACTTTTGGGTCGTGACATGGTTTTTGTAATTGGTATTGTACTTGGTTGTTGCGCGTTTGTACGCCAACAAAAAGGCTTGTTTGGTAGTTTTTGCATGCGTAGGCTATAGGTTCTAACCTATGAGCACGCCGCATGCCGTTTTGGAATTCGGAACTCATTGTTAATGATATTGCGATATGTTTGGATATTGTAGGTACCTTCGCGTGGATTCCGAGACGAAGAAACGCATCGACTACGGCTAAGCAAGGAGTTTAGCAGGTGAGTAGATTTAAAACTACGGGGGAAGTCGGGTGGATGGCGTATAGCACCCCCGCAACCATTTGATATGGAATATCGTTTGTTTCTGTTATCCTCATAAATGATATGCTACGGACATGATTGTAGGATTTACAAACGATAATATGTTTGATGTTGATGCTAATAAACAATTGACTTAGGAGAAAATGATATGATAAGTAAATCATGATAAGTACTATTTAAAAGAGAATTGGTGTGATGTGTCATTTTATGGATTCAAGTCGACATGAGATTGTTAATACCTTGTAGGTCCCCTGATACGAGTTTGGCATAGATGTGACCTGAGAGATAGGTATATATATTTATATGGATAATGATTGCATAATGAGTGATATGCCCTACGAGACTTAGATCCGTACCCTGATGTTGTATAGATTGATAGAATCCCTATTTGTTAATGCCGATGTACGTTAGATTACTGTACGCGATGACTTTTACTTGTTGAATTATCTATACCCCTGATTAGAGGATGCCGTACGATGGATTGTACCGTACGTGTTATTGTGAGGCTGGATGTTGATTAATAGACTCACCGACTCGGTCTTGTTGACATGTAAACCTTATTGCATTTGATTCACTATATGTATTGTACTGCATTCATGCTGTTCTCATTGCATTTCTTATACCTGTGCTAGTATACCTACACCATTATCGATGATGCGTATGTTGCACATACACAGACTTGCCGGCTCACACACTTCTTCATCGATAATTGCCATGTCACTTACACGGTAGAATTGCTATATCATGCTATAATATACTACCATGTTCATATCACTATGCTAGGTTGCATGATATATTGACATGTACACCCACATAATTTTCTACAGCTACATGTATATCATGCATACATACTGACATATACACCTACATATTTCGCTACAGTTGCATATACCCTAGGTAGTATTGCATTGACATGTGATATTGAGACATTGACTATTGCGCCATTGCACTTATGAAATGCATCATACATACTTGATTACATGTAGATACTTATACCTTGCAACAGTTATATGTACACTTCATATGATGCTGCACTTGTTTTCGGAGGATTTGGGAACCGCAAGATATATTTTAAAGTTGGATTCATTTTTAAAGAGCGGTTTTTCACTTAATATGCTCATATTGTTGTTTATGTTGCATATATCAGTTTTTCATGGATTTTCGTATTGAGATATGGATTTTATATGATTTATGGATTTGAGAACCGTGGGGGTATTTCAAGAAATTTATGTATTGTTTGAAAACTCGGTTTCTCTTGATATGATATTTCAGTGTGTCCACAATGTGTTTTCTCGGTTCTGCGATTGGCATGAGAAACACGATTCGAGGAGCGGGAGGCACCGTCTGCGGGTATATGGTGGACCCGGTATGGTACCCCTGGACGAGAGGTGATATCGTGGTGTAGACGATGAGCCCGGCAGAGGGACCACTACCTACCGGTGATATTATTTGGACTCGGCGGATATCTGGGGGATACCGACCGGAGTCATGTTTAGACATGCTACGTGGATTTCGGGTATCGATGTGGACACTCAGGTTCCATGAGATGTACTGACAGCAGGGCCGGTCATGGTGACGGTGCCTGACAGACGAGGATTTACGTGTCGCTGCTGAACACGGGTTTCATGATGATTCGAGTGGTCGACTTTAGACACTCCGGTTCCTTGATTTGATGTGTCGTTGATGGACACACATTATTTGATATCTTAGTATTTACCTGCATATACTGTTGTGATATTTACATGCAGGAGTTATTGAGTCAGTGGTTGACACGTGGACGAGATCCACTGCATACATGCATTGATTTTATTGTGGACGAGATCTACTGCATACATGCATTGATTTTATTGTGGAAGAGATCCGCTGCATAGATACATTGATTATATTGTTGGATGGTATCCACTTGCTCTTAGGCAGTTATTTATGTGTTGGCACATATATAGATACGGTCACCCTAGATATCATAGTATTACCTTTATGATATAGTTGACCTAGGAATCATTGTTTATTTCGATTTCTACCTGATGATGTTTTTCTATTCATGAGTTGGCAACTCACCCCCGTTGTGCTACAGTTCTTGCAGTTAGACCGCTTGGATCCGTTGCGGTATCGCTGGCACACAGTTGTTTTCGGGTGACTTGCTTATGGTAGGTGGTACATGTTGGATCGTGCCCCTCTTGTGTTCATTATCCATATTGTATCTAGTCACTCCATCAAATCAGAAACTAGCAAATTGTATACGTTGTAGACTTAGAGGACTTGTAGTTGCGAGACTTGAGCGATGGGTTTTATGTTCGCTTTTGGGGTTGAAGTCTTGCTTTACTTTTCCTGTTGTGGATCTTCACCATTGGGCGTCGTATACTTGCTATTTATACTTATGGTTGTTGTTTCCGCCGTTGGGTGTGATTTGCTCCCGTTTGGGATGCCTTATATATATTCTGTGTGTACCCGTTTTCGGGGCCAGTTTTTACAAAGGAGGTGCTGCCGAAATTTTTATGAAAACCAAGGAAAAGTGTTAATATAAGTTTCTAAATGTTGTAAATGTTTTCTTTACTTACTTCAGTTGTAAGGTTTAGATTTCTGGGTTTCGGCTTACTTAGGTTACTTTACGCCTATAGACGTGGCGTAATTTAAGTGCCGGTCATGAGCTGCTATTTTGGGTCGTGACAAAGTTGGTATCAGAGCGCTAGGTTTAACCTTAGTTCGAGTCTAGGTTTGACTATGTGGGGTCTAGGGCATATATATTTTTGGAACCTAGGCTTGACCTTACGGAACTTAGACTTGAACAAGGGGGTGTTAGACCCGAACTTTTGTTTCATAGGCTGACTCTGATTGATAGAGTAGGTAGCTTGAGTAGAGTGACGTACCGTACGTATGTTCCGCGCTATATTTACGATACGATACTCTACTTAAGTGACCTTAGGATGTACATATCTTGAGACTGGTGATTCCCTTCGTTCCTTTGATTATACATCCATTGAGATACTTGATTTTATTCGCTTCCATGATCATACTTTTAGTGATTTGACTCCTTCTTATGTTCATGTATCCATTTTGGGATCTGTTGACTCTTTCATCCCTTTGAACCTTTTCGTCGATACTTGATTGAGGTTCCTGTCACCATGGTTTAAGCGCAGATTTGAGCTGCTGCTGGTGATACGGTCAGGGTGAGCTCGTCGTGGACGAGGACTAACCATTGTGTTTTCTGGTGACATGGGAACGTATCGATGTAATGTTGTATGTTGACCAATCATTTAAGATGAGTGTGCGGTTTTGGTACCGGATGATCGGGCCATTGTTAGAGGCTGCCTGTTGGGAGAGGACTGTTGGAGTACAGCATACCCCAGAGATTGTGATGTCATCTACCGTGCAGACAGATGACCCAGCCATTGCTGATATTGATGTAATGTCGCTTCCAGAGCTTACGAGCTGAGATCGCTGAAGCTTCCAGGCAGAGATGCGACAGGAGATAGCTAGTCTATCTTGAGTTGAGAGATGAGGTGATTCATCAGATTTGGTGCGCCGACGCAGGCCCAGTTGAGTTGAAGATTGCCGGTACGGAGAATCTTACTCAGGTCTAGTGTAGATCGACATAGAGATGACCGTTGATGTATCGTCTATCCTTGAGGATTGAGGGACTTGTTTAACATGCGGACGGAGGGTGTTCACATGTCGTCTAGGCGGAGTTGAAAGGTTCGAACGAATGTCAGAAAACCCATTTTTCCAAGTTTAAAGTATTCGGAAGAACATGGAAGTGATTCTGTGGACCTCTAGAAGAATGAAACCCTAACTCGACGTGATGACCATGAAACCGCTTTTGAACCTTAGGGCTTGCGGCAGTTTAGCGGTGCCATCAGTGAGGCTTGGGTCTGCCCTTCTACGGTCGGTCCATAGGTACTGTGGAATATACCGAATATTATTAAACCATGCTTAGGTGTTGTGTTCTCGGAAAATTTTGGGACTTTGATGACTCGATCAAAAAGTTTAACGCCGTCCGGATATCTTGTGATAAGAGATCTGCAACAAGACCAGCTTCGGATAGAGGACCTCATCCAGGTGTGGGTGAGTTGATCGAGAGCGGACGGATATTGAGTATTCCTCCGATTTTTTTGGGACGGGTTCGGCTAGATATCTTCGATAGAGTGATGAAGATACCGTGTTCGTAGTTCGAGTCCGTATGAGAGATTCCGGATTGACTGTAGCCGAGAACATTTGCGGTACGCAGGTAGCATGATGCGACGTCAAGGGGATGATAATGAAGACGAGTGGAGCATAAGGTTCGTGCGAGACGTTAACGAGCTGCTGTTACTCCCCATTGAGATTATAGATCGGATATGTGTACAGAGGCGTTGTGATATGACCAGTTTCTGAGGAAAAGTTGTGCTGAGGAAGCAGATGTCCAGAGAACGAGAAAGATTTTGTAAGATTACCAGCCTCCGTATAGTTCGGCATAGGCGTGATTGGTAATCCACAGAGAAATGAGGATCTAGAGACAGAGGACGCCAGACCGTAAGCAGGAGGCAAGCGGATGTTCTTGCTTTGCCAGTTTGGGCGCACCGATTCTTTCTTCGACATTGTAGGAGGTGTACCTCAATGTCATTTGTTGCGATTTACGTTGTGATCCGAGTATCATGCTTATATCGCTTGGATTTATGTTCATGATATTTTTGTGCAACATGGCTGCACCTACTGGGTATTTACATTTTGTGGATATTTATTTGCACTTGATATTGATTTTATGCCTTAGCTGCACATGTTTATGATTTCTTGGATTTCATCCAGTTGGTTTGATTTGTGTGTACGGTACACACTCGATTTGATTTTAGCACTCGGTATAGCTCATATGTGCTTGCAGTGCATTGATACGTGTTTTGTGCACGCAGCTGCACACTTTTATGATTTTTATACACATTGGTTGCATCCGATTTATGCCTTTGAGCATACATTTTACCGGATTTGTGTTTTTGTGAGCGTGTGTACTTGAGGTTCGTTTTCGTGCATGCTACTGCACTTGATGCGTATTACGGACCTAACACGCTTGGGTCGAATATTTCTCATAATAGGCGCTTGTTTAAGATTTTTATTCGTGCATGTGGGATGCACTTGATATCGATTTCGTTCGTGCATGACAGTTGCACTGGTTGAGATTTTCGTGCACTATAGATGCACTAGATGTTGTTGTCGTGCACACCTGCTCCACAGGACAGATGTTTTTGTGCAAACCAGTTGCACTTAGATTTGCTTTCGTGCAGATTGGCACTAGTATATGGGTTAGTTTTCCGTGCGCACCAGACGTACGTGAGTGTTGGATATGCCTTATGAGGCTGATTTTGCTTTTGAGCACTTTGTTTTCATGATGAGGCCCTATACTTTGTAGTACCTTAACAGGGCTGATATGAGGACGGTACCTATGTACTTTTGCATGCATAAAAAGTTTACCAAGAGGTTTCAAAAAGGAGCTATAGTCTCGCTATTTCTTACGTGTCTACGTGTGACACGAAAATTTACAAATAAAGCCTTTTAGGATATTTCAAAAAGGCGGGACGCATATTTTGGCAAAATATATATGCTAGTATATTATTAGTTTACAAATGACCGTCTGCCACTTGTGCTGTGAGTTACACATTACGCGGAAATTTAGAAAAGATTTTGCATATGATTTTTTCGTTTTTGGAGATTTTTCAAATAGGATGCGTACTATATACGTGCATTATAGTATTTGATTAGTGCATATGGTAATTCGGTAGTGGATTTAAGATTTGAATCTCCTTTGTGACTCCGATGATATGCGTGTAAGTACGTTGATTTGCGTGACGCTTGACGGAGATCGGTTTTGAGTTTAGTACTCTTTTTTCCGGAGCGCAGGATGCGCTGTGGTTTTCTGTTTCTTCCGTTACTTCGGATCCCCGTTGATTTAGCTGTTATTGCAATGTTGTAGCATTTGGGGCTTAAATGTAAATTTTAATTCGGGGACCGAATTTCTTTAAGGGGGGAAGATTGTAACGTTTCTGAAATCGTTATATGAATATTTCTGTTTTAGGGTAAAATAGTCGGTATTTTCCGTTTTTATTGATTTTGATCAAACTTCCGTATAAACTTGCCGGCACCTATTTTAGCAAAAATAAAACTAGTGCGCGAGCTTTGGGGGTATATGGGAAGTTTTGGTTCAAATAGGATTTTTCCCTAATAAAATATTACTTTTGGAATTTAATATTAAAATAATATTTTTCGCGAAAATTACGCGATTTGCGAAATTGGGATTTTCGTAAAATGGTATAGGTGTATACCAATATTTAGGAAATTATCGAAGAATAAAATGATTTATTTATTTTAATGATATTTATCGGATTTTTGGTAAAATCCGTGTTTTTACTTTTTCCATGACTTGTGCACCATGTCATGTGCACGATGGATTTATGTTTGTGACTTGTAGGTTAAAGAGAATGAGAAAGGAAAAAGGGAACAAAGAAAAAGAAAAGAAAAGAAAGAGTTGTGTGTGAATGGAATAAAGATTTATGCCTTGGATATTTGTGAATGAAACAAAGGGGATATTTGTTTGTGAGAGAGTGAGAATAAGAGCAAGTGAGGGTAGGAGAGAGAGAGAGGGACTGCCATTCTTTCTTTTCCCCATTATTCTTCATCTCTTTTCTTTTTCTTCTTCAACCTTCACTACCTCCATGCATCATCTCTAATCCTTCACCAAAATCTTATACACCCTTCTTTAAAAACATGCACAACCTCATCCTCAACACATTAAACCTTCCATGTTTGGATTTTGATGACTTGGGCAACTCAAGAAAGTTCTATGGTCGCATACAAGGTAATCCATACACTTTAGTTTAGTTTTGGTGTTAAAAATCGTATTTTTAGGTTAGGATTGGAGTATTGGGGATATGTGATTTTAGAAAATTATGAGTTGCTGTCGAATGGTTAAATGAGGTGTAGTGAGTGTTTACAAGACTTTATAGGGTGATTTAGAGGCCTGGAAGTGAGTTTAGAACCCGATACACGAAGTTAGAAATTTTTCCGTATCGGTTTTGTGAAACCTTAAGGCCTACAGGGAATCAGGAGCAACCCGGGATGTTTCTGAGAAAAATAAACAACTCTAGAGACCTAGTTAGACAAATAGGAGACCACCCTGAGAAGACGAACCAGAACAGAGCATTTTGGGCAGAGCTCGCCAGTTTTTGGTGTTTGGTCACCAGGTCTTTTGTGGCCATTTGTGTTGGAATTGGTCTAGTAGCTCACTTACTTCATATACAACATCCTATAGTTGTTTGTTTTGTTCCTATTTACCTGAACCAAAATCTGGGAGCTATTATGAGTGGTTTTGGTAAGGTTTTCCGTATTTTAGAATTCTTGGTTTTTTTAATTGGTATTGTACTTGGTTGTTGCGCGTTTGTACGTCAACAAAAAGGGTTGTTTGGTGGTTTTTGCATGCGTAGGCTATAGGTTCTAACCTATGAGCGCGCCGCGTGCCGTTTTGGATTTCGGAACTCATTGTTAATGATATTGCGATATGTTTGGATATTGTAGGTACCTTCGCGTGGATTCCGATACAAAGAAGCGCATCGACTACGGCTAAGCAAGGAGTTTAGCAGGTGAGTAGATTTATATCTACGGGGGAAGTCGGGTAGATTGCGTATAGCACCCCCTCAACCATTTGATATGGAATATCGCTTGTTTCTGTTATCCTCATAAATGATATGTTACGGACATGATTATAGGATTAACAAACGATAATATGTTTGATGTTGATGCTAATAAAAAATTGACTTAGGAGAAAATGATATGATAAGTAAATCATGATAAGTACTATTTAAAAGAGAATTAGTGTGATATGTCATTTTATGGATTCAAGTCGATATGAGATTGTTAATACCTTGTAGGTCCCCTGATACGAGTTTGATATAGATGTGACCTGAGAGATAAGTATATATATTTATATGGATAATGATTGCATAATGAGTGATATGCCGTACGAGACTTAGATCCGTACCCTGATGTTGTATAGATTGATAGAATCCCTATTTGTTAATGCCGTTGTACGTTAGATTTCTGTACGCGATGACTTTTACTTGTTGAATTATTCATACCCCTGATTAGAGGATGCCGTATGATGGATTGTACCGTACGTGTTATTGTGAGGCTGGAAGTTGATTAATAGACTCACCGACTCGGTCTTGTTGACATGTATACCTTATAGCATTTGATTCACTATATGTATTGTGCTGCATTCATGCTGTTCTCATTGCATTTCTTATACCTGTATTAGTACACCTACACTATTATCGATGATGCGTTTGTTACACATACACAGACTTGCCGGCTCACACACTTCTTCATCGATAATTGCCATGTCACTTACACCGTAGAATTGCTATATCATGCTATAATATACCACCATGTTCATATCACTATGCTAGGTTGTATAATATATTGACATGTACACCCACATACTTTGCTACAGCTACATGTACATCATGCATACATACTGACATATACACTTACATATTTCGCTACAGTTGCATATACCCTAGGTGGTATTGCATTGACATGTGATATTGAGACATTGACTATTGCACCATTGCACTTATGAAATGCATCATACATACTTGATTATATGTAGATATATATACCTTGCTACAGTTATATGTACACTTCATATGATGCTGCACTTGTTTTCAAAGGATTTGGGAACCGCAAGATATATTTTAAAGTTGGATTCATTTTTAAAGAGCGGTTTTCCCTTAATATGCTCATATTGTTGTTTATGTTGCATATATCAGTTTTTCATGGATTTTCGCATTGAGATATGGATTTCATATGATTTATGGATTTGAGAACCGTGGGGGTATTTCAAGAAATTTATGTATTGTTTGAAAACCCGGTTTTTCTTGATATGATATTTCCGTGCGTACACCATGTGTTTTCTCGGTTCTGAGATTGGCATGTGAAACCCGATTCGAGGAGTGGGAGGCACCGTCTGCAGGTACATGGTGGACCCGGTATGGTACCCCGGGGCGAGAGGTGATATCGTGGTGTAGATGATGAGCCTGGCAGAGGGACTACTACCTACCGGTGATATTATTTGGACTCGGCGGATATCTAGGGGATACCGACCGGAGTCATGTTCAGACATGCTACGTGGATTTCGGGTGTCGATGTGGACACTCAGGTTCCATGAGATGTACTGACAGCAGGGCCGGTCATGGTGACGGCGCCTGACAGACGAGGATTTACGTGTCGCTGCTGGACACGGGTATCATGATGTTTCGAGTGGTCGACTTTATACACTCCGGTTCCATGATTTGATGTGTCGTTGATGGACACACATTATTTGATATCCTCGTATTTACCTGCATATACTGTTGTGATATTTACATGCAGGAGTTACTGTGTCAGTGGTTGACACGTGGACGAGATCCACTGCATACATGCATTGATTTTATTATGGACGAGATCCACTGCATACATGCATTGATTTTATTGTGGAAGAGATCCGCTGCATACATGCATTGATTATATTGTTGGATGGTATCCACTTGCTGTTAGGCAGTTATTTATGTATTGGCACATATGCAGATACGGTCACCCTAGATATCATAATATTACCTTTATGATATAGTTGATCTAGGAATCGTTGTTTATTTCAATATCTACCTGATGATGTTTTTCTATTCATGAGTTGGCAACTCACTCCCGTTGTGCCACAGTTCTTGCAGGTAGACCGCTTGGATCAGTTGCGGTATCGCTAGCACACAGCTGTTTTCGGGTGACTTGCTTGTGGTAGGTGGTACATGTTGGATTGTGCCCCTCTTGTGTTCATTATCCATATTGTATCTAGTCACTCCATCAAATCAGAAACTAGCAAATTGTATATGTTGTAGACTTAGAGGACTTATAGTTGCGAGACTTGAGTGATGGGTTTTATCTTCGCTTTTGGGGTTGATGTCTTACTTTACTTTTCCTGTTGTGGATCTTCGCCATTGGGCGTCATATACTTGTTATTTATACTTGTGGTGGTTGTTTCCGCCGTTGGGCGTGATTTGCTCCCGTTTGGGATGCCTTATATATATTCTGTGTGTACCCGTTTTCGGGGTCAGTTTTTACAAAGGAGGTGCTTCCGAAATTTTTATGAAAACCAAGGAAAAGAGTTAGTATAAGTTTCTAAATGTTGTAAATGTTTTCTTTACTTACTTCAGTTGTAAGGATTAGATTTCTGGGTTTCGGCTTACTTAGGTTACGTTACGCCTGTAGACGTGGCGTAATTTAAGTGCCGGTCACGAGCTGCTATTTTGGGTTGTGACAACATCCTAAGGGTTTTATCAACATGTGAGAGAAAAACAGTATCACTGTTAGTTATATGTATGCCCTAGAGGCCATTACTATACATAGGATGTATATTGTAGTGGATACTTGGACATATATAGGGATGACTTTCTTGCTCGACATGATAATATGCTATCTGGTTGCTCTTTATTTTAACGTGTACACTGATTGTCTCTCTGTTACATGTTGGTATAGCCCTTAGGATGTGTACTTGACTACCTGGACTATGATGCGGATCATACTAGTAGGGACATTGTAGTCCATAAGTACATCCTTCAAGGTCCCTAGTCGTGGGTGTATCAAGACGGGGCATCGATATACCAGAGTTGACTAGCGTATACCTTCTCGACCCATACAGATGGGCGATGGATGATCCCATATCCATTGGTGTTTGACATCAGAGATGATATACGGGTGCTCAGTGGAGACTGGGTACACTGGACGGACTCGCCGAGAACTCCCAGATGGTATTATACCTTATGTCAGATGGCAGTTCTCTGGTGACACTGGTACAGGTTAGTCTGTAGACCCGAGATCGTCATAGAGTCTTGTGTGATTCCCACTGTGCTTTGATTTCCATCATACCACGTCCAAGAGGGCGTGCAAAAAGGTGGCTTTTGGGTACAGTCCCGAATCACATGGAGGCAATGAGCGATAGGAGGGGTTTCGTCTCTCCCGGTATAGGGAGTTGATGTTGCGCAGTGTTCGATTGGCTATAACAGGAAGTCCTTGGCCAAGGCTTCTTTAGGGATTTACTGGTAAGTGTTACCAGTAGTTTCTCGACCCGTTATGAGCCTCATATCGACACGACTTATCGAGTTATTGGGGTCTGACGTTTACCACCCCTAGACAAGATATGCGACATATCAGACGAACAAACCGGACTGTACGGTAGTGTTAGTGGTTGGATTCACAGGAGTGTGAGCGGGCTTGCTCGTTGATCTTCTGATCGCTCAATACCCGGGTGGTCGTTACGTTTAGCAGACCGCTTGCGGCTTGTGGGTGTTTGATATGATCATCACCTACTGCCGGCGTATTGACGAGTCTTTAGAGTCCTACACAGGGGTTTTCTGGCTCAAGCGAAACGAAATAGGAGCGCATATGAGATATGTGCGGGACCGAGAATAATACCAGTATGTGATACTGTATTCTATTCTCGCGATTTGTGACATTGATCGGTTATATGTGATATAGCCGGGTTATCGGATCAAGTGTTGATTCGATAAGTTGTTACTATTGATATTAGTCGGTTATATGCAATATGACCGGATCGTTAAATCAAGTGTTGATTTAATGATTTAATGTATAATTATATATTTGATATATTACTTTACATTAACTAGTATTGGTTCACTTAAGATTGATTTTCTCACTTGAATGTGCACATTGTTTATATGTGATATATGTAAGTGTACATGTTTGTATCATGCTTGATATTACAAACAAGTTGTGTGTATGAGACTTGAACCATATCAAGGTTAGATTAGGGTTTACTATTTTTCTTAGAATATAACAAAAGAGTGTGACTTTGGTCAAAGTTATCAAGCTTCATGAAGCTTGATGAACATTGACAAAGTCAACTCTTTTGTCATTTGCTTAAGATATTAGCTAACCCAACCCTTAACCCTATGCTATGGTTAATTCTCTACATGAGTTAAGCATGAGGGCTTAACTCAACCATGGTGCAATGATTAAAAGGATAAGTGTTCATATTATTCTTTTAATGGAAATGATTCTTTCTTCTTCTTCATCTTCATCAAGCTCACAAAAGCTTGAGAGCTCCAATGGTGCCATGGTAAAAAGAGTGAGAAATCCAATTCTAAAGTGAACCCACTTCCTATTTCTTCATCCTCTACCACTTGCCATGTAGTATAGGGTGTTCTCTTCACAAAGTTTTTGACCAAGTGAAGGAATAGCTTGAGTTTGATTCTCCCCGACGTAGATCATCTTCGGCCTCGAAGTCAATGACCTAGCCCGATCATTTCTCCGACGAAATCATTTCTAGAATCCGGGATCCGATGATCGCAGCGGAGGGACATCAACACGGAGCTAAAGAAGTGGTGGACCGGATCTACAAAGGTTGTAATCCCTTTCACTTAGTAGCAAAGTCGTTTGCTAGCATTACTTTTCGCCTATTCTCTAGTTAACGATCTTCATTAGGGTTTCTCGGCACCGGAAAATTTTTGTTTGGAATGGTTGATGCCTTGTGGAACCTCTTGAGTGTGCCTAGGAATCCTACAGTGGTATCAGAGCCTAGCTAAAGCCTTAGGCGATGTGTAGACGATGTTAGAAACCCGATCGAACCCGAAACCCTAATCCGAGACCACTCTCTGTACATTTTCTGAAAATGTGGATTTTTCCAAATTAAAAATAGCCAAAAAATTCAGCAGGGTTTTGTAGGAATTACTGTGAAATCCGTGGGCCTAATTCCTTTAAACCGCGACGGAACCGCGGCCATACCCTACCTTGGGCGGCGGTTCCGCGGCAATTTAGTGGCTTTTTCCAATCTTCTTTGCACCGTAATCTCTATATTTTAGTGTTGTATTTTCTGGGAATTTTTAAATTCTACTAAAGAGTTGAGTTTTCTGGGTTGTATTGGGGACTCGGTGTTTCGATCGGGAAGTTGTGTTTTTTTTTCCGGGTAATTCTAGAATATGTTAAAAAGTTCGACCGGATATAAATACCCATTTTTTCCCCTGTCGGGAAATTTCCAAGTGTTGGATCTTTCCGTAGTTTGAGAACGTTCTAAGTAGTGCAAGTAACGCGATGGTCCCTCTAGAAGACAACAAACCTTAACTCGATTATGTGACCGTCTTGAACTGCCCTTTGAACCTTCGGGTTTGGGGCAGTACGGCGTGCCACATGTGAGGCGTTGGCTTGACCCTTCTACGGCTGGACCGTTGGTACTGAAGCATGAACTGGATGTTTTTGAACTTATTTCAAGAGTTGAGCTGTTTCGGGAAAACTTGGGTGTTTGATTGTTCGATCGGAAAGTTTAACATTTTCTGTTTATCTGGAATGTGATACAATATTTGGAATCCACAAGTAGTTATGAGATAACTGATTTGGATGTTATAAACATAGCACTTTAGTCTCGATTGATCGGTTGCCACGGAATTTTGATGTGATCAAAAGTTCGTCGCAATCACGTAGCGTACGCAGATACTCTCCGATAAACTTAATAGACACCCATGTCCCATAGCCCCGACTAAGTGACTGTAGGAGAACCCCATCGCCGAAAGCATCCGTTTGGGTGCTCGCGGCAGCGGCGTTCCGCCTTGGTGCACTTCGTCGACGACATCGGGGGTGCGGCTGTCTACTAAAGTTTGCGACGAGCATTCGATCAGTTTATTGGGAATCTTGTTGAATTGCCCGACTAGATATTGAAAAGTGTTTTCGATATAGAGACTAAAATGCGGGGTTTATAATTGTTAGGCATGTGATGTCTAAGAAATTCATTTGGTCAGGCATGCGATGTCTGAGGAGATTGCGGATTCCAACTGTTGTAGTTTTACACTTTCTTTTCTGTGACCGTAAGTATAATATGTGATATCGCCGGTTTCGTTGCTATATGTCAACGACAATTGGGATGCGCACATTTACTTACGTTGATGACATGCGATGTTATGTGTTGCTGGATATGTTATATTGGATCGTCGCGTTTTGAATAGCCGGGGTTTTTTATGTGAGATGAGTGTTTTTCATTTTCATTCATGTAAAATTAACTTGTATGTAATATTCTTTTATTGGGGCACTTCCAGGTAGCGGAAGATGTCACCGTTGATGTATATTATTTACTTTTCCGCACTAGGATAGACCCAAGGTGGAGGGCACAAGTAACCGGGTTCTGGAGTTCAGTGGGAGACCAACTTGAGGAGTCGAGTCCGGGTCTCCTAACTCTAGAATTGGTAGGGTTGCTTGCCGCTCTCGTAGGTGTCTAGGGGTGTGGGTTTGGCTTTTCATCGCGACCGTGGAATCCGTGTTTTATACTGGCTCTTATTGAAAACACGGACGTCCTAGTATATCCAATATTTCATATGATTCTTCTGCTGCGATATCTGTGATGTGATCATTTGATGTTCTGTGATAAATACTGTATATAGTATATATGATATATTATATAGACGTTACTTATGTTTTGCACCCACGCTATCCCTGCCCCGCTCTGTCGTTAGTTACCTAACCTAACGGTGCACGAGGAGACATCGAGGCGAATGCGGATGGCATAAGTGTACGTCGTATTTATCTTTGATGTTTAGGTGACTTATATGATGGGACTTCATTCATGTGATTAATGAAAGAAAAGAAACCCAAGATGTTGTGGAATCGAATTTTCAAAAAAAGGTAGCTACAGTTCTTGCTTTGCATCGCGGTGTTCCTTGTAGAACATCCTGCACCTTATTCGATAAGGAAAGGACCGAGATCCCTTCTCCGGGAGTGACTCCTTTAGCAATAACTGGCAGATGCTACAACCCTCGGTTTGTCTTTTTATTGCTCCTATAGTTCTTGCTTTGCACAACGGTATATATGATATATCCTGCACCTTATTCGATGAGGAAAGGGCCGACGATCCCTTCACCGGGAGTGACCCCTTTAGCAAAACTAGAAAAGCCTAAAAAACACTCCATTTTAAAATTATTTGATTATACAACGATATCAAGCTCATTACGCAAAAGGTTTTCAGAAAAACCTATCGTAGCCCTCCGTCATTTCAGATATGTACTGGTTAGTATTCGTGCTGCGTTTGTTGACCTCTTTCAAGGCGTAGTGTGCGGTAGCTGATTAGTGCTTATCTGTTTAAGCATATGATGTGATTGATTTAGGGTAGCCGTGCGACCTTATTGACCTCTGTCAAGGGTCGCGCGGGTGGGTTTACTTCAATCAGGAAATGACGGGTTGAACTTGACTAGCAGCCTATGTTTTGTTGACCTCTGTCAAGGTCATAGGACGCTAGGGGCAAAATATTATCGGGAATTTCAAGTGTTGAAATTTGCAATGAGATTGCATACCTTCTATGAGATAGTTGGATCCCGATACCCACTGCGAGTAATTGTTACTCTTGGGAGAGTTTTACACATTACAATTAGCCGATCAAGTAGGTGTCTAGAAAGGTGTCAACGGGGTTACGCCTCTGGGAAAACGAGGTTTACATTAATTAGGTTCGTGCGAAAGCACGGGGAACCTCCCTCAAAGTACCGACACTGGCCTGGCTGAAAGATTGGCGAACTTGTAGCGTGTAATTAATCCCGGCTAGTCTTTCCTTTTAGGGTTTGAAGGAAGATTTGATAAAAACAGTGGGAGCCATCCTGATTAAATAAAATAATAACCAATCTATTCTTGCAAGAGTGCACGCAGAGTGTTTTCTTCTCTCTCTCTCCTGGTAGCGACCATATCACGCCTTAATCAAGATAATAAAACGGATATATTGACCGAACCCGCTTGTTATACTGAGCTGGGGAACATTGGTCCCGCTCTAACTTATAATTGTTATAAGACAGAGCAGGAAATAAGGGAATACCAGATTTCCCGTGCCGCCCAAACGAAGAAAGTTTCATGTGATGCATCATCTTCGGGTGTGTTCATTACACAGAACTATTTCTCAGTATCCTTTACGTCCTGGGTATGTGATACCAGATCAGGATCCCGCATATGTAATTTGTTACATGGGCTACAGAAAGGTAGAGAACTGAGAACGGGTAATAAGTTTCATGAGGCAGAAAACGATGCAAGTGTTGCAGCCAAGTCTGTTGGTCACTGTCACCCTGTATTACCAGAATACATTGATTCTGAACAAATGTTATTAGATACCAAACCTGATATACAAAATCATATCAGTCTCTTTATTTAGATAAAGAAGGATATAATTTTGTATTGTTGGATAATCTTTTGAACATTTCCTATATCAAAAGTTGATCGGTTCAGGCACGTTATCTAAATGCATTGACGTTCTAAATCAAATTACAGTTCTTAGTATACGGAACACACACAAGAGGAAGAGTTCAGAAATGAACGGATCCTTCTTGAGGTATTGTAGACTAGGTCATATCAATGCGACCCGACTAGCTGAAGTTACATTTAGATGCATATTTAAATCTGTTTGAATTTACATCTTGTGCAACTTGCCAGTCATGTCACAGAGATATTATGACCATAGCTCTGTTTATTGGAAACAGAGAAAGAGTCAGTGAACTCTTGGGATGATACATATTGATGTATGAAGGTCCCCTGTCTACACATGCCAAGACCGGTTCTTTGTACTTCATTACATTCTCTGATAATCTCTCAAGATTCAGACATATGTTCCTGTTGAAACACAAGTCCGAACCTTTTGAGATATTCATAGAATATAAGTTAAAAGTAGAGAACCAAAATACGGGTATAAGTATTATGTCGTTTGATGTGATCAAGGAGGAGAAAACTTGAGCACGGAATTCCTGGATTATTCTAAAGGAGAATGAGATTCTCTCTCAGCATTACTCCTCCGTATACACCATAGCACGATGGTATATCGGGGCGGAGCAATAACACCCTATGTGATATGGTGTGCTCTATGATGAGTACTACTGAGTTTCCTATTTCCTTTTAGGGAGTTATGCACTTATGAAGTTGCATACCTATTGAATAAGGTTCCGATCAAATCAGTTGCCTACCATTTCATATGAGATATGGAAAGGGAAGAGCCTATCTCTTAAGTCAGTTAAGATTTGGGTTGTCCGGCCTATGTCTAAAAGCAAAATCCGGACAAGCTCGAGGCAAAGTCAGATCTGTGGAAGTTTGTTGGATATCCCAAGCATACGCAAGGGAATATCTTCTACCTAACCGAGGAACAAAAATGTTTTGTTTCTCAGCATGCCACCTTTGTGAAAGGGAATTTCTTGTGAAGAAATTATTGGTCATGAGGTAGAACTGGAAACAGTTCCATCTATACAAACTGCAGCTGATGATTTGGTAGAAGGATTCAATAGCAACCAACGAACCTCAGCCTCTCTGCCGATCTAGTAGGGTTCCTCACCCACGTGAGAGATACTTCGGTTTCTCTATGACAGTGGGAGCGAAGATTGCATCATGAGATGATGACCCAACTAGTTTCGAGCTGGCCATCAGGAGTGAGACTCTGTAAGAATGGATGGATGCTTATCGATCTGAGATGGAATCCTTATACACCAACAAAGTATGGACTTTGGTTGCCTTATCTGAAGGGTTAAATCCTTATCAGGAGCAAGTATATCTTGAGAAGATTACTTGGTGTACATGGAAAAGTTGAGACTTTCAAAGCTAGACTTGTTAAAGGTTTGCATCATTGACCAGGTATGGATTATAATGAAACCTTTTCTAAGTAGCTATGCTTAAGTCCATCCAGATCCTACTTGCCACGGCTACATACCATGACTACGATATCTGGCGGTTGGGTGTCATGACTGCTTTTCTAAATAAAGATTTAGAAGAGAGAGTCTGTAAGTACATAGTCAGAGGGCTTCATAGACAGTGGGAGCAGCGGACACGTGTGCAAGATGTTTTATGTGATAAAGCAGGCATCGTGGAGTTGAAACGTCTGTTTTGATGTGGTAGTCAAAGAGTTTGACTTCATCAAATTGGTAGATGAACCTTGTATATACAAAAAGGTGGTAGGGAGTATGGTAGTGATCCTCGTAGAGTACGTGGATGACATACTCTTGATAGGGAAGGGGTTTCCTATGCTACGCTCGGTCAATCTCCGCTTATCGCAAGGATTCTCCATATAGGATCAAAATGATACCTAATAAATCCTGGGTTTTGGATCTATGAGATAGATCTAATTGGATGTTAGGATACTCACTAGTTGAAGTGAGCTGGTATCAATCGATCCTGGGGAGAATCACGGGAAAGGTTCCAGGGTGATAAGGACGACTGAATGTCAGTCGCAGGCTTTGTCTTTACCCTCAGCTAAGGGATGGTATGTTGGAAGAGTTCCAAGCTAGATACCGTGACATACTAGAATATTAAAGGCAAGATACATCGTTACCAAAGATGCTATCAAAGAGTTAGTCTGGGTGTATATTAGTTCATGAGATGAACTTTGTTCCTCCCATTGTGTGACAATAGAGTTGTGGCTTATGCTAAGGAACGCCCATCCTATCAATGATCCAGACATATTCTTAGGTAGTATCACCTGATCGTGGAGATGGTTGATCTCCAAGGGATCGAGGTTAGGAGAGAAGACTCAAAGGACAACACGGCGGATCCACTCACAAAGGCCTTTTCCCAGAGAGAGACTATTATGGGATGGTTGTATATGAGATACTACAACTACTGCTATCAGATGGCCCTAATGCAAGTGGGAGATTGTTAGTTATATGTATGCCCTAGAGGCCATTACTATACATAGGATGTATATTGTAGTGGATGCTTAGACATATATAGGGATGACTTTCTTGCTCGACATGATAGTATGCTATCTGGTTGCTCTTTACCTTAACGTGTACACTGATTGTCTCTCTGTTACATGTTGGTAAAGCCCTTAGGATGTGTACTTGACTACCTGGACTATGATGCGGATCATACTAGTGGGGACATGGTAGTCCATAAGTACATCCTTCAAGGTCCCTAGTCATGGGTGTATCGAGACGGGGCATCGATATACCAGAGTAGACTAGCGTATACCTTCTCGACCCATACAGATGAGCGATGGATGATCCCATATCCATTGGTGTTTGACATCAGAGATAGATATACGGGTGCTCAGTGGAGACTGGGTACACTGGACGGACTCGCCGAGAACTCCCAGATGGTATTATACCTTACGTCATACAGCAGTTCTCTGGTGACACTGGTACAGGTTAGTCTGTAGACCCGAGATCGTCATAGAGTCTTGTGTGATTCCCACTGTGCTTTGATTTCCATCATACCACGTCCAAGAGGGCATGCAAAAAGGTGGCTTTTGGGTACAGTCCCGAATCACATGGAGGCAATGAGCAATAGGAGGGGTTTCGTCTCTCCCGGTATAGGGAGTTGATGTTGCACAGTGTTCGATTGGCTATAACAGGAAGTCCTTGGCCAAGGCTGCTTTAGGGATTTACTGGTAAGTGTTACCAATAGTTTCTTGACCCGTTATGAGCCTCATATCGACACGACTTATCGAGTTATTGGGGTCTGACGTTTACCACCCCTAGACATGATATGCAACATATCAGACGAACAGACCTGACTGTACGGTAGTGTTACTGGTTGGATTCACAAGAGTGTGAGCGGGCTTGCTCGTTAATCTTCTGATCGCTCAATACCCGGGTGGCCGTTACGTTTGGCAGACCGCTTGCGGCTTGTGGGTGTTTGATATGATCATCACCTACTGCGGGCGTATTGATGACTCTTTAGAGTCCTACACAGGGGTTTCCTGGCTCAAGCGAAACGAAATAGGAGCGCATATGAGATATGTGCGGGACTGAGAATAATACCAGTATGTGATACTGTATTCTATTCTCGCGATTTGTGACATTGATCGGTTATATGCGATATAGCCGGATTATCGGATCAAGTATTGATTCGATAAGTTCTTACTATTGATATTAGTCGGTTATATGCAATATGACCGGATCGTTAAATCAAGTGTTGATTTAATGATTTAATGTATAATTATATATTTGATATATTACTTTACATTAACTAGTATTGGTTCACTTAAGATTGATTTTCTCACTTGAATGTGCACATTGTTTATATGTGATATATGCAAGTGTACATGTTTGTATCATGCTTGATATTACAAACAAGTTGTGTGTATGAGACTTGAACCATATCAAGGTTAGATTAGGGTTTACTATTTTTCTTAGCATATAACAAAAGTGTGTGACTTTGGTCAAAGTTATCAAGCTTCATGAAGCTTGATGAACATTGACAAAGTCAACTCTTTTGTCATTTGCTTAAGATATTAGCTAACCCAACCCTTAACCCTATGCTATGGTTAATTCTCTACTTGAGTTAAGCATGAGGGCTTAACTCAACCATGGTGCCATGATTAAAAGGATAAGTGTTCATATTATTTTTTTAATGGAAATGATTCTTTCTTCTTCTTCATCTTCATCAAGCTCACAAAAGCTTGAGAGCTCCAATGGTGCCATGGTAAAAAGAGTGAGAAATCCAATTCTAAAGTGAAACCACTTCCTATTTCTTCATCCTCTACCACTTGCCATGTAGTATAGGGTGTTCTCTTCATAAAGTTTTTGACCAAGTGAAGGAATAGCTTGAGTTTGATTCTCCCCGACGTAGATCATCTTCGGCCTCGAAGTCAATGACCTAGCCCGATCATTTCTCCGACGAAACCATTTCTAGAGTCCGGGATCCGATGATCGCAGTGGAGGGACATCAACACGGAGCTAAAGAAGTGGTGGACCGGATCTACAAAGGTTGTAATCCCTTTCACTTAGTAGCAAAGTCGTTTGCTAGCTTTACTTTTCTCCTATTCTCTAGTTAACGATCTTCATTAGGGTTTCTCGGCACCGGAAAATTTTTGTTTGGAAAGGTTGATGCCTTGTGGAACCTCTTGAGTGTGCCTAGGAACCCTACAATCACAATACAAGTCAACATATTATGACAAAATGCAACCAGATAGCATTCTATCATGTCGAGCAAGAAAATCCTCTCTCTATATATCCAAGCATCCACTATAATATACATCACATGTACAATAATGGCCTCTAGGTCATACATATAACTAGCAATCTCCCACTTGCACTAAGGCCAGTTGTTGTAGTATCTCATACCCAACATCCTGAAGAGTCTATCAAATTATATCTAGGGTATGTACTTTGTGAGTGGATCCGCTGTGTTGTTCTTCATGTCAACTCTCCTGACATCGATCTCCCGGCGATCAACTATCTTCTGGATCAGGTGATACTGCCTCAGAATATGCCTGGATCGCTGATGGGACCTGGGCTCCTTGGCCAAGGCCACTGCACCATTGTTATCGCAATACAAAGGTATTGGATGCTTAATGGATGGAACCACACCAAGTTCAATTATGAACTTCTTCATCAAGACAGCCTCTTTGGCTGCATCGTTGGCAGCGATATATTCAGCCTCCATCGTCAAGTCTACCACGGTTTCCTGCTTAGAAGTCTTCCAACAAACCGCCCCTCCATTGAGGGTAAAGACAAATCCTGAGACCGACTTAGAGTCGTCCTTATCACTCTGGAAGCTCGAATCGATAAAGGACTCCATTTGGAGTTCACCGTTACTATACACCAAGAACATCTCTTTAGTCCTTCTCAAGTACTTGAGAATGTTCTTCACAGTTGTCCAGTGACTCTCTCCTGGATCTGCTTGATACTCACTACACTTAGTGAGTATGGTACATCGGGTCTGGTATATAACATCGCATACATGATAGAGCCTACTGCCGAAGCATAGGGTATCCCTTGCATGCGAGCTCTCTCCAAATCAGTCTTGGGAGACATCTCTTTGGAGAGTGTGAGTCCTGTGATCGTGGGTAAATTCCCATGCTTGGAATCTTCCATACTAAACCTCTTTGGTATGTTGCCTATGTACCTGGATTGGGACAATACAAGTATCCGTTTAGATCTATCTCTATAGATCTTAATCCCCAAAATGTAGGAGGCATCACCTAAATCTTTCATTGAGAATCTTTGTGATAAGTGCAGGGTTACTAGGCATAGCCACAAGGGTCTACAAGGCATCAACCATGCCCGATTTAAAATTTAGACATTCCGAACAACCCTAACCAAGATCTTTAAACTAGAGATTAAGCGAAACAACACAAGTAAACAACTTTACTTCTAAGAATTTGGGATTACAACCTTTGTAGTCTAGACCTTCGCTTCATAAGCTCCGTGTTGAGGTCCCTTCGCTGCGATCATCGATTTCCCGGACTCTAGAGAGGCTCCACGAAGAGAAAGATGCAAGCTTGCTTCCGATCTTCGATAACAAAGATGATTACCTTGAAGTTTCTTTAACACAAGCTCTCACTCACTAATGCAGTGAACACCCTAATCTAATTGGAAAGAATAGATTAGGATGATGAAGTAGGAATTTAGCTCTCATTTTTTTCTTAATCTCACTCATTTTCATCACTAAACACAAAGCTAGAAAGCTTTGCAAGGAGGAAGAAGAAAAAGATGAATTACTTTGTGATGAATAATGAATCCATAGTGAGGTTAGAAATGCAACTATGGGTTAAGTATGATAACTTAACCCATGTAGAGAATGAACCATGGTTAAAGGGTTGGGTTGGGTTAAACAAATATCTACAAAAATATCATAACAAATATCTTTGCTTAAAACCAAAGTAAAGCTTCTAGAAGCTACTAGAAAGAATCAACCCAAATCAAACCCTAACCATTTTTAATCTCCACTAATCATGTTGCATATATAACCACAACATGTTACAATATTATATATCATATATACAATATTTATTGTAACAAACTAAAATAATACAGTTAACATATATCGCATATATATCAATGTATTACCCGAGTGAGAAAAAGAATCTTTTAGTGAGCTTATATTAGTTAATGTAATTTAATATATCAAATATATAATTATACATTAAATTATCAAATCAACGCTTGATCTGATAATCCGGCTATTTCATAAATAACCGACTAATATAATCTGTATCAGTTCACCGAATCAACACTTGATCCGATGACCCGGCTATATCACATATACCCCGCCGATATCACATATCGCGAGAATCTAATACGGTATCACATACACGTATTGTTCTCGGTCCCGCACATATCATATATGTGCTCCTACTCCGTTTTTCCTGAGCCAGGAAACCTCTGTGTAGGACTCTAAAGAATCGTCAATACGCCGGCAGTAGGTGTTAGTGTATATGCCCTAGAGGCCATTACTGTATCATACTAGTTTGTATATTACTTAATGGAAGCTTGGGATATTCACCTTGTATAGACAATCTTGCTCAATATAGTAGTATGCTACTTGGTTTGTTTCTACTTTAATGTGTACATGTGTTTATTTTAGTATATCACCTATACACATTAGTGGAGCCCTTAGGATCTTTGCTTGATTACCAGCGTTGTGATGGCAGTCACACTCGTGGGGGCTAGGTAATCTATAAGCACATCCTTATGCAGGTCCCTAGTCGCAGGACTATCGAGACAGGGCATCGATACTCCGGAGTAGACTAGCGTATGCGCTTCTCATCCCAGTATGGGAGATGGTCTGTCCCACAGCCATCAGTACGTCGTACTTGAGATAGTATGCGGGTGCTCGTTAGGTTACGAGTACACTGGACAGGACTCATCGGAAACTGTTGGTTGGTACTATACCTATC
Source organism: Agapanthus africanus (assembly GCA_030015575.1). Lineage (NCBI taxonomy): Eukaryota > Viridiplantae > Streptophyta > Magnoliopsida > Asparagales > Amaryllidaceae > Agapanthus > Agapanthus africanus. The sequence continues at coordinate 75,048,334 of JASDDO010000029.1, forward strand.
GTCAGTTATCAGTTTCCAGGTGACATGAGTACAGCTTAGTCCGCTGAATTGACACTATCACTTCGCCTCGAGTGTGTTCCCACTGTACTTTGATTACTACCCTACCACGGCTCAAAGGAGTCATGCAAACAGGTAATTTTTGGGTGCAGTCCCGAAGCACTTGGAGGCAGTGACGGTTAGACAGGATTCGTCTTACCCGGTATTGGGGGTTGACATCGCGCTGTGTCTAGGAGAGCCATTACATGAGTAGTCCCTGGCCAGGGCAAGCGAGATATACTGGTAGGTTTCCAGTGCTATCTCAGGGTGTTCTGGGCTTCATGCCGACACGACTTGTACCGCTATTAGGGGACTGACGTTTACCGCCCCCTAGGCCCGCCATGCGATGTATCAGACGAACAGACCGGACTGTATGGAGATTGTCACATTCAGCCTCAGTAAGAGTTAAGATGGGTTTCACCTCGTCAGTCTTCTTGTCGGCATCTACCTGGGGACCGTTACGCACAGCTAGTGCCGCTTGCGGCCTGTGGTTAAACCCACTGCCAGCGTAGTGTCGAGTCTTTAGAGTTCCACACAGAAAGCTATTCTCCTTTAGGAAAAAGAGTAGAGGTCGCATGGTTTTGCGACAGGTCGCATGGTTTTGCGACAGGGTTCGGTCACATCCGTGCACTTGTGCACGTTTGGTGTCCGGACAGTTAACACTAGCGGGCTTTGGTTTAAGCCAGATCCTAGTGTACATTTTGGGATTGGTTTTATCTCGTTTGTATTCGTGTTCCTTGGAACGCGGATGCGGGTGTGTATGCACAGTTGACAGAGAGACAGAGACAGAGGATTCTCATTGGGGTTGTTGACTGTTGACTGTTGACTATTTACTTTTTGCTAAACCCTAATGAGAATAAGAAATATAATTAACAATAATATTAATTAAGTATTATAGTGACATGGTTGTTGAGGGGTTGACTTTGTTGACTTCTTAACTTTGTTGACCGGTTGACTAGGTTGGACTAGTTGACCATCATCATGACAATGGCTATCATTTCATGGCAAAGACTTTTACTTGCTTGTTTGTTTTTGCAAAATGAGTGCATGAAATGATATAGCCATTTTGACTTGAACCATCACATAATACTTGATTACTATTTTTGTTATGATGGTTTTGGATTATGAGAGCTTGGATGGCAAAAGAGTTACTCATTATTCTCTCATTTCATTTCTCTCTCTTCCTTGAGCTCACCCTCTTGCTCTTCCTCTCTCTCTAGCTCAAGGCAACACCCTCTCATGAGTTAAGAAACATTGCCTTAGAGATAAAAGAAAACCCATATCACTTCTCTACTCATCCTAGTTCACAAGGTTTAGCAAACCAAGTGTTCTAGTTTCTTCAAGTTCGAAGAAGAAGCCAAAGGTAGAAGCTTTCAGGTGGATCCATCTTCGCCGCAAGGAGACGACGAGTTGAGGCCGATCCGTACACCGGAAAGAGTTGAAGACGAAGGAGTTCAAGAAAGGTATAACCCCCTAACCGAGTAGGTAAAACTCTTGTTAGGTTTGTTAGTTAGTTGTTTAACAAAGATCCGTATTTTGAGTCCGTGTTACCACCTCTTGAAAATCGTTTTTCATCATTTCCGCAAGCCCGTAAGTACCGGGAGAGGTAGCATGGACTTACAGTGGTATTAGAGCCTAGTTAAACGCTATCTAACATGTTAGCAAAGTAACTAGAAGTTCGATCGGAGAAAAAGTCGCGAAAAATCCCCGAAAAATCAACTTTCTGCCGAATTTTTTTCTGTTCCAAAAAATGATAAATCTTATCTTAAAATTCGGCACAGGGTTTTTAGAAGAAACTGTAGAAAAATGGTCCACTGAACCGATCAACGCGCCGCGGAACCGCGGCGGGAGCTTGCTCCTGCCGCGGATCAGCGGCCGAGTTGACTCGGCCGTGGGCGATTTTTCTTACAGTTTGTTCAGTGGGGTATTTTGGGATTTTTACAATATGATTTTTCTGCCCAGATTTTCCAGAAAGAAAAATTTGTGTTTCGGGCCTAAAATCCGTATTTTGATCGAACTTCTAAAAGACTTAAGCTGACGGGTATATATCTGTGATGTGATATATGTATTAAACGTCCGCTAATCGCTATACGTCGATTAGTGGGGGTTATACATATCTGTAATCTGTAATGTTGATGGTATGTTTATATAAATTCATTGGATTATTGCGGATGAATTGCCGGGAGGTTGTGAGATGAGAGTTTTCTTTTATCTTTCAATTCATATAATATGTAAATTGATGTAATATTATTTGTATGGCCGCACAACCGGGTCGGGGTTGTAGCCGTCATTGTATAATTTCGTTTTACTGTTTTTGCTCCTAGGATAGACCCAAAGTGGGGTGCACAAACTACCGGGTATCTCGAAGTGGCGAGTGGCCTACTCACGTCGTTGAGGGTGGTTGCTCTGCTTCGGATATTTGGCGGGTAGTTTGCCGTACCCGTAGGGGTCTAGGGTGGGGTATTGGCTATTCATCGCGACCGTGTAATCCGCTTTTCGTTACAGGCTCGTACGAATTGCGGATTCCTAGTATATCCAATATGTTAATCTGTGATCTGAAATGGCTATCATTGCAATATATCTATATATGATATTATTTAGGCGTTGCTTATGTTTTGCATCCGCGCTAGTCCAGCCCCCGCTCTTTCGTTAGTTATGTAACCTAACGGGTAATGACGGGGCCCCGTGGCGAATGCGGATGGCATAAGCGTACGTCATATTTTGGTTGTTTTCTGCAATGGTAGGAATAAATGATGGGACGCATTGGAATTAATGCATGAAAAATAAACCAAGTAAAAGTCATTGGAACACTTTGAAAACCACTCGGTTCTTTTCAAAACCAAACTTTTAAATGCGGAGCTTGAACCACTCCTTTTAAAAGCTATCTCGTTCCATCGATTATATCAAGTTCACTACGTTCACGGTTTTTCCAAAACCATCCGTAGCCCTCCATCATTTCAGTTAAATATTCGGTAGTATTCAAGCTATGTATTTTGACCTCACGCCAAGGCATAGTGATTGGTAGCTGCCGGATATTTATCTGTTGCATAGATAGAATGCGTTGGTTTGAGACAGTCGTACTGCCATTTTGGCCTACGTCAAGGGTAGGTACGGGTGGGTTCAAATTAACCTGGATAATGATGGGAAGAACTTGATATGTGACTTATGACATTTTGACCTCACGCCAAGGTCATAAGAGCATGGGGCAAAAATCCACATCAGGAGTTTCAAAAGAACTGAAACTTGCTAGCGCTGCATACCATTTGGAGTGTGATGATTCTGGTAGGATTCCTTCAGTTTTGTCACACAATGATATTTGGATCCCGATCCTACTGTGAGTATATGCTACTCCTCGGGAAATTTCTCACTTAACGATCAATGCTATAAACCAAGTAGGTGTCTAGAAAGGTGTTAGCAGGGCTACGGCCCCAGGGAAAAGAGGTTATTTAATTAAGGAACATCGCGAAAGCGTTGGAAAACCTCCCTCGAAGTACCGACACTAGCCTGGCTGAACGGTTAAGCAAGTATTGTACGGTGAGATTGATCCTGACTAATTCTTCCTTTATAGTTTGAGGAGGGATTCGAGATACAGTAGGAGCCATCCTGTTTAGACAAATTAAAAACCACTCTAAACTTGCAAGAGTATCATGCTGAGTGTTTGTTCTCTTTCTCCTAATTGCAGCGACCAATCGTCATGACCGGACTTAAGTTACTACTAGATAGAAACATACTGACAGGGCCAAACTACAAAGATTGGCTCAGGAATATCAAAATGGCAATCACTTATGACAAGTTGGAGTATCTCCTTACCACCAAAGCTCCCCCTGTCCCTGTTCCCAAAACCAGCTTCGCGGATAGGGAAATCCGTAAGACCTGGGAAATCGATTGCGCAAAGGCCAAGTGCCTCGTGCTTGCCTCTATGGACAATGAACATCAGAGGAGGCACGAGAATATGGATCTCGAATCCATATTTCTCCATACAAAAGAACTGTATGGAGAGCAGTCTCGTATCGCCAGATACGAAGTGTCGAAAAAGCTGTTTTCGGCAAGGTTGGCCGTCGGATCATTGGTAGCGGAACACGTGCTTAAGATGATTGGCTTCATAGAGGAGCTCACGGACCTTGGGACCACGTTGGAGAATGAGCTCTATACGGACTTGATTCTTCAGTCCCTTCCTTCCACTTACGCCCAGTTCATCCTGAATTTCAACTTGCAAGAAAAGGAAGTTGAACTTTCAGAGCTCCTCAATATGCTGAGGAATGCAGAGGGCACCTTACAGAAAGGTAGGGAAACATCCACTTTGTTTGTAGGAGGATCTTCCTCTTCTAGGTCTAAGGCGAAAGCCAAGGGAAAGAATAAGAAAACGCCCGCCAAACCAAGGGGCGGTGTTAGTAAAGTGGATACGAAGGGAAAGGCAAAAGCAACAAAGATAGCGGGGAAACTTGTGGGGAAGGAAGAGTGCTTTTACTGTCATAAGAGTGGGCACTGGAAGAAAGATTGCAGGGCTTGGAAAGCCAGAACACTGGATCTGAAGCAGGTTGCGACTTCAGCTTCAGGTGTGTATGTTATTGAAAACTGTCTATCAATAAACTCTACGTCCTGGGTATTGGATACCGGATCAGGATCTCATATCTGTAATTCTTTGCAGGCGTTGAGAAAGCGTAGGTTTTTGAAAGCAGGTGACATGACCCTCAAAGTTGCAAACGGAGCTAGCATGGATGTTGAGTCCGTGGGGGACTATCACCTGGGGTTGTCAGATGGACACGTCTTGGTTTTGCGTAATTGCTATTTTGTACCCAATGCAACTTGTGATATCATTTCTGTATCTTTATTATCTAAAGAAGGTTATGAATTTGCATTTGTAAGTAATGTTGTAAACATTCACCTTAATCAAGTTCTGATTGGGTCAGGTACATTAAGCAATGGTATATACGTATTAAACCAACCACAGATTTTCAATGTCCAGAATACACACAAAAGAAAGTCTCCGGAAATAAATCAGACATTCTTATGGCATTGTAGACTGGGTCACATCAATGAGAGAAATTGACTAAGTTACATACAGAAGGATATTTGGATCCATTCCAATATCAATCATATGCAACTTGTCAATCCTGTCTCAAAGGAAAGATGACAAAGACTCCGTTCACTGGACACGGAGTAAGAGCGAAAGAGCTCTTGGGACTCGTACAGAGCGACGTGTGCGGTCCAATGTCTACGAATGCACGAAGCGGTTATTCTTACTTCATTACTTTTACGGATGACTTTTCAAGGTACGGTTATGTCTTCTTAATGAAACATAAATCCGAAGCCTTTGGAAAATTCCAGGAATATAAGAATGAAGTAGAAAAACAAACAGGCAAAAGTATTAAAACACTGAGATCTGATCGAGGTGGTGAATACTTAAGTGCCGAGTTCCTAGATTACTTAAAAGAGAATGGAATTCTCTCTCAGCTTACTCCTCCATACACCCCGCAACATAACGGTGTATCAGAGAGACGGAACCGCATCCTATTGGATATGGTACGGTCCATGATGAGTAACGCTGAGTTACCGCGATCATTCTGGGGATATGCACTAGAATCAGCTGTATACCTTTTGAACCGAGTTCCAACTAAGACTGTTCCTACCACACCATATGAGATATGGAGTGGGAAGAAACCCAATCTTCAATATCTGAAGATATGGGGATGTCCGGATTTTGTCAAAAAGCAGCATGCGGACAAACTCGAGGCACACTCAGTACTGTGCAAGTTTGTGGGATACCCAAAGAACTCCAGGGGGTATCTCTTCTATTATGCAGAGGAACAAAAGATTATTGTTTCTCGTAATGCCCATTTTCTGGAACACCAGTTCTTAGAAAAGGAAACAAGTGGGAGCGAAATAGAACTGGAAGAAATTCTAGAACCACAGACTATTACTGAAAGCTTAGTAGAACCAGAGGGTTCAAAAGAACATGACATTCCTACGCCACTCCGCAGGAGTAGTAGGCAGTCTCATCCGCCCGAGAGATACTGCGGTTTTCCCATAGACGGGGATAGAGAGGATTGCAACATTGATTATGATGAGCCGACTAGCTTCCAGCAGGCCATTCAGAGCATTGACTCGGTAAAATGGCTGGATGTAAGGCGGACCGAAATGGAGTCTATGTACACCAACAAAGTATGGACGTTGGACATTGCTCCAGATGGGGTAAAACCCGTAGGATGCAAGTGGATCTTCAAAAGGAAGATTGGTGTAGATGGACAGGTTGAGACCTATAAAGCTAGACTTGTTGCAAAGGGTTTCCGACAAAGACCTGGTTTGGACTATGACGAAACGTTTTCTCCAGTAGCTATGATGAAATCCATTCGGATCCTTCTTGCCATTACTGCCTTCCACGATTATGAGATCTGGCAAATGGACGTAAAGACCGCTTTTCTAAATGGAAATTTAGAGGAGTGCGTCTATATGGACCAGCCAGAGGGTTTCATTCAGAGTGGGAGCAGCGGAAAGGTGTGCAAGTTGCTTAAGTCCATATATGGACTAAAGCAGGCATCGTGGAGTTGGAACATCTGTTTTGATGAGACGGTCAAGGAATTTGGCTTTATCAAAAATCCAGATGAACCATGCATCTATAGTAGATTTGTAGCGAGAACTGTAGTATTCCTCGTTTTATACATGGATGACATTCTCTTAATAGGAAATGACATTCCTATGCTACAATCTGTCGAGGGGTTCTTGTCACACAGGTTCTCCATGAAGGACCTGGGCGATGCCAACTACATTCTGGGGATCCAGATCTATCGTGATAGATCTAAAAGGATGTTGGGACTTTCACAGTCAAGGTACATCGACACCATACTGAAACGATTCAGTATGGAAGATTCCAAGCGCGGTAATCTGCCGGCTTGTCACGGAATCACCCTCTCCAAAGAGATGTCTCCCAAGACTGATTTGGAAAGGGCTCGCATGTCATCAATACCCTACGCATCTGCGGTAGGCTCTATTATGTATGTGATGTTGTGTACCAGACCAGATGTAGCATACGCATTGAGCGTTGTAAGCCGGTATCAGTCGGACCCAGGGGAGAAGCACGGGATAGAGGTAAAGAACATTCTCAAGTACCTGAGAAGGACTAAGGAGATGTTCTTGGTGTATGGCGGAAAAGACCTCCAGATCGAGGCCTTTGCCGACTCCAGCTTCCAGAGTGACAAGGATGATTCCAAGTCCATGTCGGGTTATGTCTTTACCCTCAATAGAGGGGCGGTGTGTTGGAAGAGTTCCAAACTGGAAACCGTTGCTAACTCGACGGTGGAAGCGGAATATATCGCTGCTGCAGATGCCGCAAAAGAAGCCGTCTGGATAAGGAAGTTCTTAACAGAACTTCAGGTGGTCCGTCCATTGTTGATCTAATACCGCTGTATTGCGACAACAACGGGGCTATAGCTTTAGCGAAGGAACCCAGGTCCCATCAGAAGTCCAGACACATCTTGAGGCGGTATCACCTGATCAGGGAGATCGTGGGTCGCCAGGAGATCAAGGTTCGGAGAGTTTCTAAGGACAATAACACTGCTGATCCACTCACAAAGGCCTTACCCCAGACTCAGTTTGAGCGGCTGATCGAGATGATAGGTCTTCACACGCCAGTACATGGCCTTAGTGCAAGTGGGAGATTGTTAGTGTATATGCCCTAGAGGCCATTACTGTATCATACTAGTTTGTATATTACTTAATGGAAGCTTGGGATATTCACCTTGAATAGACAATCTTGCTCAATATAGTAGTATGCTACTTGGTTTGTTTCTACTTTAATGTGTACATATGTTTATTTTAGTATATCACCTATACACATTAGTGGAGCCCTTAGGATCTTTGCTTGATTACCAGCGTTGTGATGGCAGTCATACTCGTGGGGGTTGGATAATCTATAAGCACATCCTTATGCAGGTCCCTAGTCGCAGGACTATCGAGACAGGGTATCGATACTCCGGAGTAGACTAGCGTATGCGCTTCTCATCCCAGTGTGGGAGACGGTTTGTCCCACAGCCGTCAGTACGTCGTACTTGAGATAGTATGCGGGTGCTCGTTAGGTTACGAGTACACTGGACAGGACTCGTTGGGAACTGTTGGTTGGTACTATACCTATCGTCGGTTATCAGTTCCCAGGTGACATGAGTACAGCTTAGTCCGCTGACTTGACACTGTCACTTTGCCTCGAGTGTGTTCCCACTGTACTTTGATTACTACCCTACCACGGCTCAAAGGAGTCGTGCAAACAGGTAGTTTTTGGGTGCAGTCCCGAAACACTTGGAGGCAGTGACGGTTAGACAGGATTCGTCTCTCCCGGTATTGGGGGTTGACATCGCGCTGTGTCTAGGAGAGCCATTACACGAGGAGTCCCTGGCCAGGGAAAGCGAGATATACTGGTAGGTTTCCAGTGCTATCTCAGGGTGTTTTGGGCTTCCCTCCGACATGACTTGTACCGCTATTAGGGGACTGACGTTTACCGCCCCCTAGGCCCGCCATGTGATGTATCAGACGAACAGACCGGACTGTATGGAGATTGTCACATTCAGGCTCAGTAGGAGTTCAGATGGGTTTCACCTCGTCAGTCTTCTTGTCGGCATCTACCTGGGGACCGTTACGCATAGCTAGTGCCGCTTGCGGTCTGTGGTTAAACCCACTACCAGCGTAGTGTCGAGTCTTTAGAGTCCCACACTGAAAGCTATTCGCCTTTAGGCAAAAGAGTAGAGGTCGCATGGTTTTGCGACAAGGTTCGGTCACATCCGTGCACTTGTGAACGTTTGGTGTCCGGACAGTTAACACTAGCGGGCTTTGGTTTAAGCCAGATCCTAGTGTACATTTTAGGATTGGTTTTATCTCGTTTGTATTCGTGTTCCTCGGAACGCGGATGCGGGTGTGTATGCACAGTTGACAGAGAGACAGAGGCAGAGGATTCTCATTGGGGTTGTTGACTGTTGACTGTTGACTATTGACTTTTTGCTAAACCCTAATGAGAATAAGAAATATATTTAACAATAATATTAATTAAGTATTATAGTGACATGGTTGTCGAGGGGTTGACTTTGTTGACTTCTTGACTTTGTTGACCGGTTGACTAGGTTGGACTAGTTGACCATCATCATGACAATGGCTATCATTTCATGGGAAAGACTTTTGCTTGCTTGTTTGTTTTTGCAAAATGGGTGCATGAAATGATATAGCCATTTTGACTTGAACCATCACATAATACTTGATTACTATTTTTGTTATGATGTTTTGGATTATGAGAGCTTGGATGGGAAAAGAGTTACTCATTATTCTCTCATTTCATTTCACTCTCTTGCTTGAGCTCTCCCTCTTGCTCTTCCTCTTGCTCTCTCTCTAGCTCAAGGCAACACCCTCTCATGAGTTGAGAAACATTGACCTAGTGATAAAAGTAAACCCATATCGCTTCTCTACTCATCCTAGTTCATAAGGTTTAGCAAACCAAGTGTTCTAGTTTCTTCAAGTTCGAAGAAGAAGCCAACGGTAGAAGCTTTCACGTGGATCCATCTTCGGCGCAAGGAGACGATGAGGTGAGGCTAATCCGTACACCAGAAAGAGTTGAAGACGAAGGAGTTCAAGAAAGGTATAACCCTCTAACCAAGTAAGTAAAACTCTTGTTAGGTTTGTTAGTTAGTTGTTTAACAAAGATCCATATTTTGAGTCCATGTTACCACCTCTTGAAAATCGTTTTTCATCATTTCCGCAAGCCCGTAAGTACCGGGAGAGGTAGCATGGACTTACAGTAGGTGATGATCATATCAAACACCCACAATCTGCAGGCAGTCAGCTAAACGTAACAGCCACCCAGGTATTGAACGATCAGAAGATCAACAAGCAAGCCTGTACTTTCTCCCGTGAATCCAATCAGTAACACTCCCGTACAGTCCGGTCTCTTCGTATGATATGTCGCATATCTCGCCTAGGGGTGGAAAACGTCAGACCCCAGTAGCTTGATAAGTCGTGTCGATATGAGGTCCATAACAGTTCGAGAAACTACTGATAACACTTACCAGTAAATCTCAGCAACCCTGGTCAGGGATTTCCAGTTATAGCCCAATCGAACACAGCGCAACATCAACTCCCTATACAGGGAGAGACGAAACCCCTCCTATCGCTCATTGCCTCTATGTGATTCGGGACTGTACCCAAAAGCCACCTTTTTGCACGCCCTCTTGGACGTGGTATGATGGAAATCAAAGCACAGTGGGAATCACACAAGACTCTATGACGATCACGGGTCTACAGACTAACCTGTACCAGTGTCACCAGAGAACTGCCATTTGACGTGAGGTATAATACTATCTGGGTGTTCTCGGCGAGTCCGTCCAGTGTACCCAGTCTCCACTGAGCACCCGTATACCTTCTCTGATGTCAAACACCAATGGATATGAGATCATCCATCGCCCATCATATGGGTCAAGAAGCGCATACGCTAGTCTACTCTGGAGTATCGATGCCTTGTCTCGGTACTCCTACGACTTGGAACATTTGAAGGATGTACTTGGTGACTACACTGTCCTCACTAGTATGATCTGCATCATAGTCCTGGTAGTCAAGTACTTGTTGGATATATATGCCCTAGAGGCCTACATTATATAGGATGCTTGGGATATGTATGTACATGACAGTCTTGCTTGATATGATAGTACGCTATTTGGTTTGTGTTTATCTTAACGTATGATATATTTTACTTGGTGTCTATATACATATATGTTTATAAAGCCCATAGGGTGTTTGTCTGACTACCGGCGTTGTGATGGCAGTCATACTAGTGGGAGCTGGATAGTCAATAGGCACACCTTTAGATGTCCCTGGTCGCAGGAGTATCGAGATTGGGCATCGATACTCCGGAGTAGACTAGTGTATACATATCTAGACCCTGAGGAGGGGCGATGGACTGGTCCCGCAGCCATTGGTGGAGTACACCTAAGATTGTATACAGATGCTCACTGGATGTGAGTACACCGGACAGGACTCGACGAGAACTGACTGGATGGTATTATACTTAACGTCAGATAGCAGTTCTCAGGTGACACGTGCAAACAGGTTTTAGTTGGGCACAGTCCCGAGCCACGTGGAGGCAGTGAGTGACTGTTAGGGATTCGTCTCTCCCGGTATAGGGAGTTGATATCGCACGGTGATCGGTTGGTCATTACCATAAGTCCCTGGCCAGGGCTGATTGAGAATTACTGATAGATTGATCAGTAGATTCTCGGATGGTGATAGAGCCATACCGACACGACTTGTACGGTTATTAGGGGTCTGACGTCCACCACCTCCCTAGACTATACATGCGATGCTCTTAGACGATCAGACCGGACTGCGCGGATATTGTCACGGACAGGCTCAGTAGGATTTCAGATGGGTTACCTCATCGGCTTTCTTATCGACAACTACCTGGGGACCGTTACGTACAGCTAGTGCCGCTTGCGGTCTGTGGTTAAACTCACTGCCAGCGTAGTAGTCGAGTCTTTAGAGTCCCACACCGAGATTTCCCAAACCCAGGCGAAAAGATATAGAGGTCGTATGGTTTTACGACAAAGGTTCGGACGCATACGTGTTTAAACGCACGTACGACATTCGGACAGTTTTTACTAGCCAGCTTTGGTTTAAGCCAGATTCTAGTATCAGGTTATTGGATTTATACAGTCTAAAGTTTTTCCGTGTTTCCACGGATGAGAGGGGCGTTCTCGTAATTTTCCGAGAAGCTTCTAGAAGGATGTGACTTGGAGGGAGAGGTGGCATTGTCATTTAATGATTTAGTGACTCATTGTGAGTGATTCATCATGTCATTAATGTATTATTAAATGCTTAATGACTCACATAATGAATCACCCACTTGCATTTATGAAACATGATGAATAATCTCATATTATTCATTTCTTTTTAATTCATTATGTTTCATATATCAAGTGAGAAGCTATTTCATTATTATTATTATTATCATTATCATCTTCTCACTCTCTCTCTTCAAGCTCTCTCTCCTTCACCAAAGCCTAATCCTACCCCTCATGAGTTGAGAACAAGGATTAGGAAAGACTAATTACTCCATAACCAATCTCTACATCACCTTAGCTACTCTATTTAGCAACTAGAGAAACTAAGTAACCTCAAGTTTAGAGGTTATAGCTTGGATTAGGGTTCTCGGGTGGTTCGTCTATCACAGAAGGAAGCCGAGGAGAACGTGGAAATCCAAAGAGGCCGTAGATAACGTAAAGACGAAGGACTAGAACCGCTTGGTATAATCTCTTAACATAGTAGTTTAGAACACTATAGGTTTGGTTAAGTATTGTTTAGCAAACGATTCATGCGGTTAGTCGATGTTTAACCAAAGAACAAGATTGTTTTTCATATTTCCGCCTCCCCATATGTATTGGGGTGTTGTACATCGACTTACAGTGGTATTAGAGCCTAACTAAACAATAATTAACACACTTACAAAATTGTATGAATTTCGAACGAAAAAAAACAAACCGGAAAAACCCCGATATCATGAACTTTCTGTCGAATTTTAAATGAGGTCCAAAAAATTTTTCAGGGACCTTCAGAATGACCTAAATGAAAGTATAAGAACACCCAAGAAAATTGGGCTCCTGAATCGGCCAAAGCGACGTGGAACCGTGGCCGATCCCACCGATCCGCCGCGATTCCGCGGCCGAGTTGTGGCCGATTCAGCCCAAATTTCCTGTGTGGGTTCTCTGTGATATTTGGTATTTTCTGGAAATTTTTAATTTTTGCTCAGGTTTCAGATTTACAGAGAAGTATTGGAGCTAAATTAAATGTGTTTAATCGATCGATATTATACGGTATTTGCATGTTTGATTATATCTGTGAAATGTTTTATGTGTTTGTAAACCTCCCCTAACTGCTAGTATGTCGATTGGCAGGGGGTTGCACATATCTGTGATGTGAATTATAACTGTTTGTGTATATAAACTGTATTGGACTGTTGTGGTGATTAGCCGGGTTTTGTGATGGGTTATTGTATTTATTCATTTGATGTAAATGTAATAAGTTGTAATATTATTTTGCGGGGCACATCCAGATTGCGGTTGTAGCCACCGTTGTATTATTTCTTTTTACTATTTTTTCTCCTAGGATAGACCCAAGATGGGGTTCACAAACTACCGGGTATTTTAAAGTGTTGAGGCAGACCGCTTCACTTCTGGTACTTGGCGGGTAGTTTGCCGTACCCGTAGGGGTCTGGGGTGGGAAAATGGCTATTCATCACAACTGTGTAATCCGTCTTTCATTGCAGGCTCAAAAGAAATGCGGATTGCTTGCATATCCAATATTGTTTATCTGTGATCTGGAATGCCTATTATTGCGTCTGAAGAATGTACAATATCTATATATGATAGCTATTTAGACGTCGCTTATGTTTTACACCCGCGCTAGCCCAGCCCCCGCTCTGTCGTTAGTTAAGTAACCTAACGGGTGATGACGGGACCCCGTGGCGAATGCGGATGGCATAAGAGGATGTTGTATTTTCGTTGTTATCTGTAATGATAGGTTAAATGATGGGACGCATTATTGTTAATGCAAAGAAAATAAAACCTAAACTGAATCGTTGGAACAATTTCTAAAACCACTCGGTTTTCTTGAAAAAGCAAATTTTAAATGCGGAGCTTAAACCACTCGTTTTAAATAAAAGCTATCTCTGTTCCTTCGATCATATCAAGTTCATTACGTTAACGGTTTTTTGCCAAAAACCAGCCGTAACCCTCCGTCGTTTCAGATAGACAGCACATCGTATTCATGCTATGCTTGTTGGCCTACGTCAAGGCAAAGTGTATGGTAGCAGTGTGTGTGCCTATTTGTTGTATAGATAGATGCATTAGTTTAATACAGACGTACACCTTGTTGGCCTACGTCAAGGGCTTGTACGATGTACTTAAATTGATCAGGACAACGACGGGTAGAACTTGACTTGCGTCTTATGACTTGTTGGCCTACGTCAAGGTCTATAAGAGCTTGGGATAAAAATCACATCGAGAGTTTCAAACATAAAGGAAACTTGCAGATTTAGCATACCTTCTGGAGTGTGGTGACTAGAGTGGCTTCCATCTAGGGCATCATGCAATGATAGTTGGATCCCGATCCCACTGATGAGTAGGATTACTCTCGGGAATTTTTCTCACTTAACAATCAATGCTATAAACCAAGTAGGTGACTAGAAAGGTGTTAGAGGGGCTACGCATCCAGGGAAAAGAGGTTATTTAATTAAGGAACTTCGCGAAAGCGTTGGAAAACCTCCCTCGAAGTACCAACACTAGCCTGGCTGAAAGGTTAAGCAAGTATTGTGACGTATGATTAAATCCTGACTAGTTCTTCTTTTAGGTTTTGAAAAAGGATTTGAGGAAACAGTGGGAGCCATCCTGTTTAGATAAATTAATAAACCAATCTAAACTTGCAAGAGCATATGCTGAGTGTTTTCTTTTCTCTCTCTCTCTGGTAGCTACCATGACTGGATTAAAACTATTACTCGAAAAAAATATACTGACCGGGTAGAACTATAAAGATTGGCTAAGGAACGTCAATATTGCACTGACTTATGACAAAGTAGCATATGTTACCACCGCTGTTCCTCCCCTTATTCCTGGACCAGATTCCTCAGTTGTGGACAGGGAAGTCCGCAAAACTTGGGATCTAGATTGCGAGCGAGCTAAGTGTATCGTGCTGGCGTCCATGAACAATGAACTCCAGAAACAGCACGAGAGTATGGATATTGTATCCATCTTTCTCCATGTCAAAGAGTTCTATGGAGAGCACTCACGTATCGCGAGGTACGAAACCTCAAGGAAACTCTTCCAGATGAGGTTAGCTCCAGGATCGCCTGTAGGAGAGCACGTCCTCAAAATGATCATCCTCATTGAGGAACTCGCAAACCTAGGATGCGTGCTAGTGAACGATTTGTATATCGACTTGATTTTGCAGTCCCTTCCCCACACCTTCTCTCAGTTCGTGCTGAACTTCAACATGCACGAAATGGAAGCGGATCTTCCAAAGCTCCTCAATATGTTGAGGGTAGCTGTAACGTTTTGAAAATCGTTTCGGTGAAATTTCGAAAAATCGGTAAAATAAGAAGGTTTTCTGTAAAAAAGTCAAAATACAAATATCTTATTATAAAAATTAAATATACATATTCTAGCTATGTAATTGCTATTATTTGGTGTTTATTGAGCCGCTGGTGAAATTTCAAATTTTCTGAAAAAAATATTATTTTATTATTATTTAAGCCGTCACTAATACATTTAATTAGGGAAAATTACAAATTGGAATGAGTTGAAACAAATTTTGTGCATCATAAAACAATAAATAAAATTTTATCTTTTGGTTTTTGGAACGAAATCATTTGCCAAAACGGTTTAGAAATTATTGAAGAAAAAAGGCTTTTTTTTATAGCGTAAATGGATGTTTGGGGTATTATATTTATCATTTTTCATCACCCCACACCCGTACCCACATCCACACCCTCCCATTTACTTCTCCCCTTGAAGAATTCAGCAGCCCCCATTTATTTTCCCCACTTGAATTTCAAAGGAAAGAAATGAAAGAAAAGAAAAGAAAATGGAGAAATGAGGTGGACCTTTGACCTTGAATTGACTTTGACTTCTTCCCCCACTTTCTCTACCTCCCTCTCTCTCCTCTCCCACTCCCATTCTAGCCGACCCCCTCCCCCTCCTACAGCAGCAACATCCCCCCCCATTTCCCTTCTCTTTTCTCTTCAAACTTCATCAAAAATTGCCTCAAATCCATAAAAAAAAATCCCAAAACCCAAATCCGACTCCTACCCATTTTAGCTTAGCCCGTATAGCATGGATCTTTATGAAAAGAGAGCATTTTGAGAGGCCATGGATGCTTGTGGATCTTCAAATGTTTTTTGGGTATAATTCTAAAACATTTTTGCTTAATTTGTTACTAATTTCTTAAAGCTAAACTACTTAAGTGTTAATTAGGCTTAAGTTGCAAGTTTTGGAATTCAAGTTATGAATTTGAATGCAAGTTAGGGTTTTATAAAATTGGTGTATGGTTGTGTGTTATATTTAGGTTTTTTGTCATGTTAATACAAGATTAGTAGCTTGTGCTAATGGTTAGTTTAAAAATTGTGTTAATTTGCTAATTGCTTACTAGGTTTTTGAAATTGGTTAAATACTTGGGATTAAAAATGTGTTTAGGTTTTTCATGACTTCATTAACTTTATTAAGTGTGGTTTAATGCTTTAGATCATGCAAATCTAAGCTAGATTGTAGTTTGTGCATTTTTGCTTTGAAATTGTTAAATTTTAGGTATTTTGTAAACTAGAATATTAGGGTTTTGGAATTTAATGAGATTAAATTCCGGGAATTGTTTATATGACTTATTTAAGATGTTTAATAAATATATTGGCCGCTACATTCATTTAAACATCCTGTTTTGTACAAAAACGGCGAATTGTGCTTGCTAGATTTTCGGAAAAATGACTTCTTAAGTAAAATTGGGGTTTTTTGTGAGTTTTAACCTAGTTTATATTAAAATTAGTGTTCGTGAATGTGCAAATTAGTGTGATTGGATTTTTCTCGATGGTTTGACGTTTGTACATCGACCTCGAGGGTTGGTTTGACTATTCTTGCATGCGTAGGCGATAGGTTTGGACCTATGCGTGATACGCGTGCCAATTTGATTTTCGTATGCCGTTTCGATTTCGAATTTAGTTTTAATGCGATATGGTGCGTTATGATATGTAGGTACCCCCATGTGGACTTCGAAACGACAAGCAAGCACGTGGCGACGTCGGCACCGGCTAGCGAGGACCAGGTGAGTAGATTTATATCTACGGGGAGAAGTCGGGTGGATGGCGTATAGCACCCCCGCAGTCCGTGGTGGTGTATACGGATGCGTATACACACCAACAATTATTATATGTTATTTGGGATTAATAACGATGCTTAGGATGGATATTGGTGTGTTGGATTACTTTAGTGTTGCGAACCCTAAGGTAGTGTTGCACTACACATACACACATACATACTTGCATGCATTCCTATTGATATGTGCTCATGGGATTCCTTATAGTTATGGGTTCACATGGGTATGGGACTATGTGTTCACATACGGATTTGAGGATGATACTTGGGATTGAGCTGAGTCGATGAGATTTGATTTGAGGCCGTGAGATCGGTGATATAGCAGGGTTCGTATTTGATATACGACATGACGTTGTAGCGGGTCCTTGACGTAGTGTTTCACACACGTCCATGCATACGTAGGCGGTATCAGTATGGTACTAGACGTAGATCAGTACCGCGATCATGATATTTGATAAAGAGGATACCAGGTGAATAGTATGATGAATGTGATATTGACCCGTACCCAGATTTAGGATGCCGTACGACGGATTTACGTACGAGCTATATTTTGATGATTGATCCGCACTCTTGACTTGGGATGTCTGATTATAGATATAGTATCGGATATGATATTATTGAGGCGGGATCTCTGACTATACATATACAGGTAGGTATATGTATCGACTCAGATGATAGGCGGTTTCCTTACCTGTAGTTCAGCTTGTTAGTTCAGCCGTATAGTTTAGTGTAGTTGTTAGATTAGATTAGACTCCTACCTATTTCAAAAACTAACAAATCGTGGGTATTTTAAAAGACAGCCCAAGGGATCCTACGGATATTTCAAAAGACTTATTTTTTCATAAAAACACCGTAGCCCCTATTTTCAAAACCCCATGATTCGTGTTATTTCAAAAGGCACCATTTGTCGGACTTATATTAGATTAATGCAGATTAGTTATAGTTGCGTCTAGTTTTCAGCTCCCGCTCTTCTTTTGTGGTCCGCTTCGCATCGCATGCTTATTTTATGTTTCATACTCCATTATTGATATCATGCTGTTAGGACACCAGCACCATTACCGATGATGCGTATGTACCACGTACACTTATTTGCCGGCTCACACACATCTTCATCGGTAATTGCCATGTCACGTACACCTTAGAAAATAATATTGCTTGACATAGCCTGTTAGCTAATAGTTAGACATGATATTAGTGTACTTGCCTTATATGTTAGTTTAGACATTGTAGTTATTACCTGCTACTTCATGCATACTGTTATTCATTGTTATGCCGCATTCATGGATTCTCATGCATATATTCACTATTTTACGTGTTATTGAGGTTTTGGATTCGGATTTCCATGAGATTTTCTGGATTTGGAGGAAAACCGCAAAAACTTATATGAACTGATTTCTCTCTTTTTAAAATAAAAAGTGCGGTTTTTCCATGATGTATGAGTCGTCCACCATGAGTTTGCTGATGGATTTCGAGACCCGATTCGAGGAGACGGATGAACCGTTTCGGGTACATGGTGGACCCGGTAAGGTACCCCGGGGCAAGAAGCGCGTGATGATGATGATGTGAGCCTGGCAGGGGAGCACTACCTACCGGTGATATTACCCGACGCGTCGGATATCCGGAGGATACCGTCGTGGTCTTGAGATGGATGGTAGGGGCCGGTCTGGACTGACGGCTTCCTAGATATTGAGATTGAGACATTGAGATTGAGACTTGAGATACATAGATTGTGACACAGAGATATCGAGGTATTTGGACACTTGTTTTGTGTCGATGCTGGGCACTGTTTTATGCTGATTTCATATATGGTACCTCATTTCTTTTAAAATACAGAAATCTCACTGATTTATGAAACCAGTTTTATTCAGTACATGCATTCTGTTTTATGCATTCATACATCATCCATATGATATATTACTACCTGAGGCACTGACACGGGCACATGAGATTACACTCGGGTTAGATATTACCCTAGCCTTGTTATAGGCTACGTGTTATATACATTTTTGAGAATATATTATGATCATTGACCTAAGATTGCGTTATTTATGCGATTTCTGTGCGTAGATGTTTTTCTATTCACGAGTTGGCAACTCACCCCCGTTGTGCCCCAGTTTCTTGCAGGTTTTGCCGTACAGGTTTAATTACGGCTTTGCGGCATAGTTTCGTTCGGGTGATTTGCTAGTAGGTGGGTTTACTTGTATCGTACCCGCATTATATATCTTGTATATCATTATTCTGTTGTATCTAGAAGTTCCATCAACCAAACATGTATTTATTGAGATAGAGACCAGTGTTGTTTATTCTTTCGACCTTAGAGTCGCTCGTTATATTTCTGGTGGTTTTGAGTTTCCTTTTGAGTTTTGATCCTCGCCGTTGGCGTTGTATATTATATTGCTTGTGTGGTTGTGACCGTCGATTGATGAAGAGCTAGCTCCCGCTTGGGGATGCCTTTTTCTTGATTTCGTATACTATTCATGTTGTATCCCGTTTCGGGGGCCAGTTTTTACAAAGGAGACTCTGCCGAAATTTTCAGTAAATTTTTGATGTTTTAAAAAACCGCATAATTCGGCTTATGCTATTGAAATTACTTTCTTTAAGTTGGTTTTTCCTGCACTCTACTACTTTTCTTGGTTTGGATTTCTGGGTTTTTGGTTTACTTAGATTACGTACGTCTCGAGACGTTCGTAGTTTAAGTGCCGGTCATGTTCCGTACTTTCGGGTCGTGACAAAGTTGGTATCAGAGCATTAGGTTTTAACCTTCGGAGCGTAGGATGACCCTTGGTTGATGGAATAGGTGACTAAAGTAGAGTGACGTACCGTTGATATGTTCCGCGGCATATTTACGACACGCCACTCCACTTATGAAGCCTTAGGATGTACATTTCCTTATTCAGTATTATATTCCTTCCGATCTAGCCTCATCAGTACCAGTTATGGTTTTGCTGCCACGATTACGGGCAGGGAGAGCTACGGCTAGAGTTGCGGTCAGCACGAGCTCGTCACGGACGAGGACTGACCAGGGAGAAATTCCGGCGACACTCGATTGCGGAGATGTGTCTTTTTACTGTGTTTCCGCGCCACGAGCGTTTGGCGGATCGCCTTTATGAGATTTCTCGGACGTGCCGATCAGTATCAGAGGATTGGGCCACTGGCAGAGGCCAGCCAGATTTTGATGACCGTTGGTGTGTTGCTTATTCATGATGGTTGAGGCACTGTTCAGCGTGCAGACGAGCGAGCCAGTTATTGCTGCGAACGACGAGATATTGCCCCAGATGCTGGCGTTAGTGCAGAACGAGTTATACTAAGAGATGATAGAAGGTCGCTAGTCATCGAGGATGAATGACTGAGACATGTGGTTCGTTTGCCTACCCGATGAGAGGTCATCAGATAGATTGTTTCCAGCTAGAGACGACTTCACGCGGAGACGTTGGGAGTCGATAGAGACGATCGAATGTCAGAAACCTATTATTCCAAGTTTAAAGTAGTCGGAAGGACATGCAGGCAATTCTATGGTCCCTCTAGAAGAATGAAACCCTAACTCGACATAATGACCGTGTGAAAGCCTTTGAACCTTAGGGTTTGCGGCAGTTCCACGGCGCCATTAGTGAGGCTTGGGTTTGCCCTTCTACGGCTGGACCACCGATACTGTGGTATGTACTCGATACTATTAAACTGTACCAAGATGTTGAGCTCTTGGGAGATTATAAGGTTTCGACGAATCGATCGAATGGTTCGACTTCAATTGGATGCTAGGTGGTGAGATGCATTCTTGGGAGACTCCAGATACGAGGATAGCCGTTGGAGCTCAGTCCATGCAGCCATGACGAGACGAGTCCGAAGCGGTCGACATTAGAGAAAAGTGGAGTAAGAGGTTCGCACCAGATCTAGATGAGATGACGTTCCACTCCGCCGACATCAGAGAGGCGATGCGCATGCCGAGGCATGGTACTTGGACTTACCTTCCAGAAGGAGTCGCGATGAGTGTGCAGTCGTTCCAGAGCAAGATGCAGATATAGGAAAGGACAATGACTTCCGGACAGTTGGAAGAGACGAGACATGGAAGAGACCGTGAGCAGGATTCCTTCCAGGACACTGCTGCAATGATACTTGCACCCAGGATCAGATGTGTCACGTACATTCAGAGAGCCAGAGGCCGACGCCAGTAATATGCTGTCTTACGAGTGGTTGCGATGATTGACCAAGAGATGACCAGAGAAGTGCCAGAACGGAATCGTCCCCGTTAAGCACACCTGACAGGGCCGATGAGCCGATGGACCGAAAGATTGGTAATTCATAATGAAGACCTTGACCCAGGAGTGGTCATGGTTACGCACGCCAGCAGGACAGAGTTCATGATCATCGACGAGACGTCCCACTAGTGACCGCGACAGTTGTTCGAGATTCTTAGAGGATGCGCTTGAGCAGTACTATTCCGCCATTATTGATTACGATGTTTTGGGTGATTTATTCGTATGATTTGATTTTGATGATTGAGGATTTACGATCTTTGCACAGTGTTGCACTTGATATCGTTTTCGTGCTTCAGTTTCACATGTTTGTGATTTTACGATTTTAAACAGTCGAGTTGATTTTGTGCGTATGTACGCATACGAATTGGTTTTTGCACTCAGTATAGTTCACATATGCTTGCAGTGCAGTGATACGCATTTTGTGCACTTAGATGCACTGGACTTCGATTTCGATTGTGATACTCGATGTTTGTTTTATGCACCTTGTGCCCCTGATTTGATTTTACGCATGTTCGGCGCTTGATATTGGATTTCATGATTTCGTGCATGATGGATGCCCCTGGTTTTGGGTTTTCGCGCATGATTGAGCGCAGGTTTTGAGATACGATTTTGGTGCACACCAGATGCACTAAATCGAGATTCTTCGTGCATGTTAGATGCACCTGATTTTGCTGTCAGGCACACATGTTGCCTACGACAGATGTTTCGTGCACACCCGATGCACTTAGATGTTGTTTCTGTGCGCATGTATGGCACATTCATGGATTTTGATTTCCGTGCGCACCAGACGCATGTAGCATTCATGTGCATATTTTGGGATTGATTTCGTATAGAGCAGTACGTTTTTATGATATTGCTATGTATTTTCGTACTGAGTAGGACTAGTCAGAGGACAGTACCTGAATATATTTTGCATGCATTGATAGTTATTGAAGGGATTTCCAAAAAGCGAGCTATAGCCTCAGTATTTACCTACGTGTCTGATATGACACGAAATGTTTAAAACAAGGAGACCCTTCTAAATTGTTTCCAAAACGGCGGAACGTACATTTCAAACAAAGGTATATATGTATATAGTTATTTTCTTATGATAGACATCTGCCATTGTGCAGTGTTATACGCGTTGCACAGCGACTTAAAGAGATTTGGCATGCATTTCCTTCAGATACTTACAGATATAGATTCGATGTTTATATGTATAGTTTCGAGTTATATCATATTGGTTTGATTTAGATTTGGCATTAATGTCTTCTCCATGACTCCGATGATTGCGGGATGCTTGACGGAGTTTTGATTTGAGTTATATACTCATTTTTCAAGCGCATGCGCTGCGCTACGAATTGTTTTATGTAGTTACAATTTCGGAGCCCCGACGACTTGATGGGTTTTCTTAGATGTTTTAGTATTTGGGGGAGTTTGAATTTAAATTCGGGGACCGAATTTCTTTAAGGCGGGAAGATTGTAACGTTTTGAAAATCGTTTCGGTGAAATTTCGAAAAATCGGTAAAATAAGGGGGTTTTCTGTAAAAAAGTCAAAATACAAATATCTTATTATAAAAATTAAATATACATATTCTAGCTATGTAATTGCTATTATTTGGTGTTTATTGAGCCGCTGGTGAAATTTCAAATTTTCTGAAAAAAAAATTATTTTATAATTATTTAAGCCGTCACTAATACATTTAATTAGGGAAAATTACAAATTGGAATGAGTTGAAACAAATTTTGTGCATCATAAAACATTAAATAAAATTTTATCATGTGGTTTTTGGAATGAAATCATTTGCCAAAACGGTTTAGAAATTATTGAAGAAAAAAGGCTTTTTTTTAGCGTAAATGGATGTTTGGGGTATTATATTTATCATTTTTCATCACCCACACCCGTACCCACATCCACACACTCCCATTTACTTCTCCCCTTGAAGAATTCAGCAGCCCCGATTTATTTTCCCCACTTGAATTTCAAAGGAAAGAAATGAAAGAAAAGAAAAGAAAATGGAGAAATGAGGTGGACCTTTGACCTTGAATTGACTTTGACTTCTTTCCCCACTTTCTCTACCTCCCTCTCTCTCCTCTCCCACTCCTATTCCAGCCGACCCCCCTCCTACAGCAGCAACAGCCCCCCCATTTCCCTTCTCTTTTCTCTTCAAACTTCATCAAAAATTGCCTCAAATCCATCAAAAAAAATCCCAAAACCCAAATCCGACTCCTACCCATTTTAGCTTAGCCCGTATAGCATGGATCTTTGTGAAAAGAGAGCATTTTGGGAGGCCATGGATGCTTGTGGATTTTCAAATGTTTTTTGGGTATAATTCTAAAACATTTTTGCTTAATTTGTTACTAATTTCTTAAAGCTAAACTAGTTAAGTGTTAATTAGGCTTAAGTTGCAAGTTTTGGAATTCAAGTTATGAATTTGAATGCAAGTTAGGGTTTTATAAAATTGGTGTATGGTTGTGTGTTATATTTAAGCTTTTTGTCATGTTAATACAAGATTAGTAGCTTGTGCTAATGGTTAGTTTAAAAATTGTGTTAATTTGCTAATTGCTTACTAGGTTTTTGAAATTGGTTAAATACTTGGGATTAAAAATGTGTTTATGTTTTTCATGACTTCATTAACTTTATTAAGTGTGGTTTAATGCTTTAGATCATGCAAATCTAAGCTAGATTGTAGTTTGTGCATTTTTGCTTTGAAATTGTTAAATTTTAGGTATTTTGTAAACTAGAATATTAGGGTTTTGGAATTTAATGAGATTAAATTCCGGGAATTGTTTATATGACTTATTTAAGATATTTAATAAATATATTGGCCGCTACATTCATTTAAACATCCTGTTTTGTACAAAAACGGCGAATTGTGCTTGCTAGATTTTCGGAAAAATGACTTTTTAAGTAAAATTGGGGTTTTTTGTGAGTTTTAACCTAGTTTATATTAAAATTGGTGTTCGTGAATGTGCAAATGAGTGTGATTGGATTTTTCTCGATAGTTTGACGTTTGTACATCGACCTCGAGGGTTGGTTTGACTATTCTTGCATGCGTAGGCGATAGGTTTGGACCTATGCGTGATACGCGTGCCGATTTGATTTTCGTATGCCGTTTCGATTTCGAATTTAGTTTTAATGCGATATGATATGTAGGTACCCCCATGTGGACTTCGAAACGACAAGCAAGCGGGTGGCGACGTCGGCACCGGCTAGCGAGGACCAGGTGAGTAGATTTATATCTACGGGGAGAAGTCGGGTGGATGGCGTATAGCACCCCCGCAGTCCGTGGTGGTGTATACGGATGCGTATACACACCAACAATTATTATATGTTATTTGGAATTAATAACGATGCTTAGGATGGATATTGGTGTGTTGGATTACTTTAGTGTTGCGAACCCTAGGGTAGTGTTGCACCACACATACACACATACATACTTGCATACATTCCTATTGATATGTGCTCATGGGATTCCTTATAGTTATGGGTTCACATGGGTATGGGACTATGTGTTCACATACGGATTTGAGGATGATACTTGGGATTGAGCTGAGTCGATGAGATTTGATTTGAGGCCGTGAGATCGGTGATATAGCAGGGTTCGTATTTGAGATACGACATGACGTTGTAGCGGGTCCTTGACGTAGTGTTTCACACACGTCCATGCATACGTAGGCGGTATCAGTATGGTACTAGACGTAGATCAGTACCGCGATCATGATATTTGATAAAGAGGATACCAGGTGAATAGTATGATGAATGTGATATTGACCCGTACCCAGATTTGGGATGCCGTACGACGGATTTACGTACGAGCTATATTTTGATGATTGATCCGCACTCTTGACTTGGGATGTCTGATTATAGATATGGTATCGGATATGATATTATTGAGGCGGGATCTCTGACTATACATATACAGGTAGGTATATGTATCGACTCAGATGATAGGCGGTTTCCTTACCTGTAGTTCAGCTTGTTAGTTCAGCCGTATAGTTTAGTGTAGTTGTTAGATTAGATTAGACTCCTACCTATTTCAAAAACTAACAAATCGTGGGTATTTTAAAAGACAGCCCAAGGGATCCTACGGATATTTCAAAAGACTTATTTTTTCATAAAAACACCGTAGCCCCTATTTTCAAAACCCCATGATTCGTGTTATTTCAAAAGGCACCATTTGTAGGACTTATATTAGATTAATGCAGATTAGTTATAGTTGCGTCTAGTTTTCAGCTCCCGCTCTTCTTTTGTGGTCCGCTTCGCATCGCATGCTTATTTTATGCTTCATACTCCATTATTGATATCATGCTGTTAGGACACCAGCACCATTACCGATGATGCGTATGTACCACGTACACTTATTTGCCGGCTCACACACATCTTCATCGGTAATTGCCATGTCACGTACACCTTAGAAAATAATATTGCTTGACATAGCCTGTTAGCTAATAGTTAGACATGGTATTAGTGTACTTGCCTTATATGTTAGTTTAGACATTGTAGTTATTACCTGCTACTTCATGCATACTGTTATTCATTGTTATGCCGCATTCATGGATTCTCATGCATATATTCACTATTTTACGTGTTATTGAGGTTTTGGATTCGGATTTCCATGAGATTTTCTGGATTTGGAGGAAAACCGCAAAAACTTATATGAACTGATTTCTCTCTTTTTAAAATAAAAAGTGCGGTTTTCCCATGATGTATGAGTCGTCCACCATGAGTTTGCTGATGGATTTCGAGACCCGATTCGAGGAGACGGATGAACCGTTTCGGGTACATGGTGGACCCGGTAAGGTACCCCGGGGCAAGAAGCGCGTGATGATGACGATGTGAGCCTGGCAGGGGAGCACTACCTACCGGTGATATTACCCGACGCGTCGGATATCCGGAGGATACCGTCGTGGTCTTGAGATGGATGGTAGGGGCCGGTCTGGACTGAAGGCGCCCTAGATATTGAGATTGAGACATTGAGATTGAGACTTGAGGTACATAGATTGTGACACAGAGATATCGAGGTATTTGGACACTTGTTTTGTGTCGATGCTGGGTACTGTTTTATGCTGATTTCATATATGGTACCTCATTTCTTTTAAAATACAGAAATCTCACTGATTTATGAAACCAGTTTTATTCAGTACATGCATTCTGTTTTATGCATTCATACATCATCCATATGATATATTGCTACCTGAGGCACTGACACGGGCACATGAGATTACACTCGGGTTAGATATTTACTCTAGCCTTGTTATAGGCTACGTGTTATATACATTTTTGAGGATATATTATGATCATTGACCTAGGATTGCGTTATTTATGCGATTTCTGTGCGTAGATGTTTTTCTATTCACGAGTTGGCAACTCACCCCCGTTGTGCCCCAGTTTCTTGCAGGTTTTGCCGTACAGGTTTAATTACGGCTTTGCGGCATAGTTTCGTTCGGGTGATTTGCTAGTAGGTGGGTTTACTTGTATCGTACCCCCATTATATATCTTGTATATCATTATTCTGTTGTATCTAGAAGTTCCATCAACCAAACATGTATTTATTGAGATAGAGACCAGTGTTGTTTATTCTTTCGACCTTAGAGTCGCTCGTTATATTTCTGGTGGTTTTGAGTTTCCTTTTGAGTTTTGATCCTCGCCGTTGGCGTTGTATATTATATTGCTTGTGTGGTTGTGACCGTCGATTGACGAAGAGCTAGCTCCCGCTTGGGGATGCCTTTTTCTTGATTTCGTATACTATTCATGTTGTATCCCGTTTGGGAGGCCAGTTTTTACAAAGGAGACTCTGCCGAAATTTTCAGTAAATTTTTGATGTTTTAAAAAACCGCATAATTCGGCTTATGCTATTGAAATTACTTGCTTTAAGTTGGTTTTTCCTGCACTCTACTACTTTTCTTGGTTTGAATTTCTGGGTTTTCGGTTTACTTAGATTACGTACGTCTCGAGACGTTCGTAGTTTAAGTGCCGGTCATGTTCCGTACTTTCGGGTCATGACAGTAGCAGAGACCTCCTTGAAAAAGGAGAAGACCCCAGTTCTGTATGTTGGCCAATCATCTTCTTCTAAATCTAAAGCGAAAGCTAAAGGGAAGAAGAAGATGAAAGCCACCAAACCGAAAGGTGGGGTCAAGAAGGTGTAGGGAACGAACAAGGCAGGAAGGGTGAAGACAGAAAAGAACGAGTGCTTCTATTGTCACAAGCAAGGGCACTGGAAGAAAGATTGTCAGGCCTTCAAAGCCAAGGACATGAAGCAAGTAATTGCTTCAACTTCAGATGTGTTTGTAATCGAAAATTGTCTTTCAGTTAACTCTACATCATGGATACTTGATACCGGTTCTGGTTCCCATATCTGTAATTCATTGCAGGATCTGAGAAATAGTAGAGTGCTGGGGACAGGTGATATGACTCTCCGGATGGGCAATGGAATGCATGTAGATGCAATTGCAATAGGGGAATATCACCTAGGGTTGACTAGTGGACACATTTTGGTGTTGTACAGCTGTTTTTGTATTCCCAGTATGTTGTGTAATATTATATCAGTATCTTTGTTATCGAATGAAGGATATAGTTTTGCGCTTGAAAGAAATGTTATGAACATTCACCTAAATCATGAACTGATTGGGTATGGCACACTGGAAAACGGCATATACATACTTAATCAACCTCAAATTTTCTATATTCAAAACACGCGTAAAAGAAAGGCTCCAGATTCGAATCAAGCCTTCATATGGCATTGTAGACTTGGTCATATAAATGAAACAAGGTTGACTAAATTACATAAAGATGGATATTTAGATCCTTTTGAATATTCATCATATGCAACTTGTCAATCATGTATCAAAGGAAAAATGACCAAATCTCCGTTCACCGGACACGGAGAAAGAGCCACTGAACTCTTGGGACTTGTACACAGTGATGTATGTGGTCCGATGTCTACGCATGCACGAAGTGGTCACTCCTACTTCATCACTTTTACTGATGACTTCTCTAGGTATGGACATGTGTTCTTAATGAAGCATAAATCCGAGGCCTTTGAGAAGTTTAAAGAGTATAAAAATGAAGTAGAGAAACAGACTGGTAAAAGCATCAAGACACTTCGATCTGATCGAGGTGGAGAATACTTAAGTACCAGTTTCCTTGAATACTTAAAAGAGAATGGAATTCTCTCTCAGCTTACTCCGCCTTATACATCTCAGTATAATGGTGTATCAGAAAGGAGGAATCGCACGCTATTAGATATGGTGCGTTCAATGATGAGTAGTGCTGAGTTGCCACTTTCCTTTTGTGGATTTGCTCTAGAATCAGCAGCATACCTATTAAATAGAGTTCCGACTAAGTCTGTGCCTACCACTCCATATGAAATGTGGAGCGGGAAGAGACCATATCTCAAGTATATCAAGATATGAGGGTGTCCGGTATATGTTAAAAAGCATAATCCAGACAAGCTCGAGGCACGATCGGTTTTGTGCAAGTTTGTAGGATACCCCAAGCATTCAAGGGGGTATATGGTCTACCACACTGAAGAACAAAAGGTGTTTGTCGCTTGCCACATTGTCTTCTTAGAAAATGAATTTCTTGCAAAAGAAATTAGTGGGAGCGCGGTAGAACTGGAAGAAATTCCAGAACCTCAAACTGCTACTGAGGACTTAGAAGAATCTCAGATTTCAATAGAACATGACGAACCAACGCCACTCCGCAGATCTAGTAGACTTTCTCATCCTCCTGAAATATACTATGGTTTTCTTCTTGATGGGGATCGAGAGGATTGCATCATCGATGATGATGAGCCTACTAGTTTTCAGCAGGCTATTACGAGTAGTGGCTCGATGAAATGGCTGGATGCTATGAGATCTGAAATGGAATCCATGTACACCAATAAAGTATGGACTTTAGAAGTTGCTCCTCCTGGAGTAAAACCAGTTGGATGCAAATGGATATTCAAAAAGAAGATTGGTGCATTTGGACAAGTGGAAACCTACAAAGCTAGACTCGTAGCAAAAGGTTTTCGTTAAAGACCAGGATTGGACTATGATGAAACCTTTTCACCTGTAGCTATGCTTAAATCCATTCGGATCCTGCTTGCGATTGCTGCCTTCCATGACTATGAAATCTGGCAGATGGACGTAAAAACAGCTTTTCTAAATGGACATTTAGAAGAGAGTGTTTACATGGATCAACCAGAAGGTTTCTTAGACAGTGGGAGCAGCGGAAGAGTCTGCAAGTTGCTTAAATCCATTTATGGATTAAAGCAAGCATCGCGGAGTTGGAACATTTGCTTTGATGAGACAGTCAAAGAGTTTGACTTTATCAAAAATGTAGATGAACCATGTATTTATAGGAAGATTGTAGAAAGAGCAGTAGTCTTCCTCGTTTTATACGTCGACGATATACTACTAATAGGGAATGATATCCCTATGCTACAATCAGTAAAGCTCTTCTTGTTACAGAAATTCTCTATGAAAGACTTGCGAGATGCATCATACATTCTGAGTATTAAGATCCATCGTGATAGATCTAATAGAATGTTGGGACTTTCACAGTCCAGGTATATTGACACCATACTAAAGAGATTTAGTATGGAAGATTCCAAGCGTGGCAATATGCCCCCTTGTCACGGAATCACCCTCTCCAAAGAGATGTCTCCAAAGACTGATGAAGAGAGGGCTCGCATGAGCATTATACCCTATGCTTCGGCGGTAGGATCAATAATGTATGCGATGTTATGTACCAGACCGGATGTAGCTCACGCACTTAGTGTGGTGAGCAGGTATCAGTCTGACCCAGGTGAGAAACATTGGATAGCGGTAAAGAACATTCTCAAGTACCTGAGAAGGACTAGGGAGATGTTCTTGATTTACGGTAATGGGGACCTCCAGGTTGAAGCTTTTACCGACTCCGGCTTCCAAAGTGACAAAGATGATTCTAAATCCATTTCGGGCTTTGTGCTTACCCTCAATGGAGGGGCGGTATGTTGGAAGAGTTCCAAACAGGATACCTTCGCAGACTCAACTATGGAGGCTGAGTATATAGCTGCTAGTGAAGCCGCAAAAGAGGCTATCTGGATGAGGAAGTTCATTTCTGAACTTCAGGTGGTTCCGTCCATTGCCAATCCAATACCTTTGTATTGCGATAACAATGGCGCTGTAGCTTTAGCGAAGGAACCAAGGTCCCATCAGAAATCCAGGCATATCTTAAGGCGGTTTCACCTGATCAGGGAGATCGAGATACGGAGAGTGGACACAAAAGACAACACGGCAGATCCATTCACCAAGGCCATCCCTCAAGTTCAGTTCAAGAGGCTGTTTGAGATGTTGGGCATGCGGTACGCCAACAACTGGATCTGGAAGAGACAGTGGGTACTCATTGCGCCAATTATAGGCCTTAGTGCAAGTGGGAGATTGTTGGATATATATGCCCTAGAGGTCTACATTATATAGGATGCTTGGGATATGTATGTACATGACAGTCTTGCTTGATATGATAGTACGCTATTTGGTTTGTCTCTATCTTAACGTATGATATATTTTACTTCGTGTCTATA
Source organism: Agapanthus africanus (assembly GCA_030015575.1). NCBI lineage: Eukaryota > Viridiplantae > Streptophyta > Magnoliopsida > Asparagales > Amaryllidaceae > Agapanthus > Agapanthus africanus. Next base: position 75,079,030 of record JASDDO010000029.1, read on the forward strand.
TATATATATGTTGATAAAGCCCATAGGGTGTTTGTCTGACTACCGGCGTTGTGATGGCAGTCATACTAGTGGGAGCTGGATAGTCAATAGGCACACCCTTAGATGTCCCTGGTCGCAGGAGTATCGAGATTGGGCATCGATACTCCGGAGTAGACTAGTGTATACATATCTAGACCCTGAGGAGGGGCGATGGACTGGTCCCGCAGCCATTGGTGGAGTACACCTAAGATTGTATACAGATGCTCACTGGGTGTGAGTACACCGGACAGGACTCGACGAGAACTGACTGGATGGTATTATACCTAACGTCAGATAGCAGTTCTCAGGTGACACGTGCAAACAGGTTTTAGTTGGGCACAGTCCCGAGCTACGTGGAGGCAGTGAGTGACTGTTAGGGATTCGTCTCTCCCGGTATAGGGAGTTGATATCGCACGGTGATCGGTTGGTTATTACCATAAGTCCCTGGCCAGGGCTGATTGAGAATTACTGATAGATTGATCAGTAGATTCTCGGATGGTGATAGAGCCATACCGACACGACTTGTACGGTTATTAGGGGTCTGACGTCCACCACCTCCCTAGACCATACATGCGATACTCTTAGACGAACAGACCGGACTGCGCGGATATTGTCACGGACAGGCTCAGTAGGATTTCAGATGGGTTACCTCATCGGCTTTCTTATCGACAACTACCTGGGGACCGTTACGTACAGCTAGTGCCGCTTGCGGTCTGTGGTTAAAGTCGAGTCTTTAGAGTCCTACACAGAGATTTCCCAAACCCAGGCGAAAAGATATAGAGGTCGTATGGTTTTACGACAAAGGTTCGGACGCATACGTGTTTAAACGCACGTACGACATTCGGACAGTTTTTACTAGCCGGCTTTGGTTTAAGCCAGATTCTAGTATCAGGTTATTGGATTTATACAGTCTAAAGTTTTTCCGTGTTTTCACGGATGAGAGGGGCGTTCTCGTAATTTTCCGAGAAGCTTCTAGAAGGATGTGACTTGGAGGGAGAGGTGGCATTGTCATTTAATGATTTAGTGACTCATTGTGAGTGATTCATCATGTCATTAATGCATTATTAAATGCTTAATGACTCACATAATGAATCACCCACTTGCATTTATGAAACATGATGAATAATCTCATATTATTCATTTGTTTTTAATTCATTATGTTTCATATATCAAGTGAGAAGCTATTTCATTATTATTATTATTATTATTATCATTATCATTATCATCTTCTCACTCTCTCTCTTCAAGCTCTCTCTTCTTCACCAAAGCCTAATCCTACCCCTCATGAGTTGAGAACAAGGATTAGGAAAGACTAATTACTCCATAACCAATCTCTACATCACCTTAGCTACTCTATTTAGCAACTAGAGAAACTAAGTAACCTCAAGTTTAGAGGTTATAGCTTGGATTAGGGTTCTCGGGTGGATCGTCTATCACGGAAGGAAGCCGAGGAGAACGTGGAGATCCAAAGAGGCCGTAGATAACGTAAAGACGAAGGACTAGAACCGTTTGGTATAATCTCTTAACATAGTAGTTTAGAACTCTATAGGTTTGGTTAAGTATTGTTTAGCAAACGATTCATGCGATTAGTCGATGTTTAACCAAAGAACAAGATTGTTTTTCATATTTCCGCCTCCCCATATGTATTGGGGTGTTGTACATCGACTTACAGTACTCATCCTAAGGACTTTATCAACATGCAACATAGAGACAATCAGAGTACATATTAAGATAAAGAGTAACCAGATAGCATACTATCATGTCGAGCAAGAAAGTCCTTCCTTTATATGTCCCAGCATACAATATACAACGCATGTACAATAATGGCCTCTAGGGCATACATATAACTAACAATCTCCCACTTGCACTAGGGCCATCTGTTGTGGTATCGCATACCCAACAATCAGCTGTGGTTGAAGTATCTCATACTTAACCATCCCATAAAAGTCTCTATTGGGAAAAAGGCCTTTGTGAGTGGATCCGCGCTGTTGTCCTCTGTGTCTACTCTCCTAACCTCGATCTACCTGGAGATCAACCATCTCCATGATCAGGCGATACTGCCTAAGAATATGTCTGGATCTCTGATGGGACGGGGGTTCCTAGGCATAAGCGACAACTCCATTGTCACACAATGGCAGGAATGAGGTTCATCTCATGAACTAAAATATATATATCCAGACTGCCTCTTTGGTAGCTTCCTTGGTAACGATGTATCTTGCCTTTAATCGTCTAGTAACTCACGGTGTCTAGCTTGGAACTCTTCCAACATACCGTCCCTCTACTGAGGGTAAAGGCAATGCCTGCGACTAACATTCAGTCATCCTTATCACCATGGAACCTTTTCCAGTGATTCTCCCCAGGATCGATTGATACCATCTCACTACAACTAATGAGAATCCTAACATCCATTTAGATCAATCTCATAGATATAAAACCTAGGATTTAGGAGGTATCACCTTGATCCTATATGGAGAATCCTTGTGATAAGCGGAGATTGACCGAGCGTAGCATAGGAAACTCCTTCCCTATCAAGAGTATGTCATCTACGTACTCTATGAGGATCTACACCATACTCCTTACTACCTTTTTGTATATACAAGGTTCATCTACCATTTTGATGAAGTCAAACTCTTTGACTACCACATCAAAACAGATGCTCCAACTCCACGATGCCTGCTTTATCACATAAAACATCTTTCACACGTTTCCGCTGCTCCCACTGTCTACGAAGCCCTCTGGCTGTGTACTTATAGTCGCTCTCTTCCAAAACATCATTTAAAAAAGCAGTCATGACACCCAACCACCAGTTATTGTAGTCATGGTATATAGCAGTGGCAAGTAGGATCTGGATAGACTTAAGCATAGCTTTAAAAGTCTCAACTTTTCCATGTACACCAAGTAATCTTCTCAAGATATACTTGCTCCTGATGGGGATTTAACCCTTCAGATAAAGCAACCAAAGTCCGTACTTTGTTGGTGTATAAGGATTCAATCTCAGATCGCTAAGCATCCAGCCATTCTTACAGAGTCCCACTCCTGATGGCCAGTTCGAAACTAGTTGGGTCATCATCTCATGATGCAATCCTCGCTCCCACCGTTATAGAGAAAACCAAAGTATCCTTCAGGTGGGTGAGGAACCCTACTAGATCGGCGGACAGGCCGAGGTTCGTTGGAAACTATTGAATCCTTTGGTTCTAGCAAATCATCAGCTGCAGTTTGTATAGCTGGAACTCTTTCCAGTTCTACCTCATGACCAATAATTTCTTCACAAGAAATTTCCTTTCACAAAGGTGGCATGCTGAGAAACAAAACATCTTTTGTTCCTCGGTTTGGTAGAAGATATTCCCTTGTGAATGTTAGTTATATGTATGCCCTAGAGGCCATTACTGTACATAGGATGTATATTGTAGTGGATGCTGGGACATATATGGGGAGGACTTTCTTGCTCGACATGATAGTATGCTATCTGGTTGCTCTTTACCTTAACGTGTATACTGATTGTCTCTCTGTTACATGTTGGTAAAGCCCTTAGGATGTGTACTTGACTACCCGGACTATGATGCAGATCATACTAGTGGGGACAGATAGTCTATAAGTACATCCTTCAAAGTCCCTAGTCGTGGGTGTATCGAGACGGGGCATCAATATACCAGAGTAGACTAGCGTATACCTTCTCGACCCATACAGATGGGCGATGGATGATCCCATATCCATTGGTGTTTGACATTAGAGATCATAAACGGGTGCTCAGTGGAGACTGGGTACACTGAACGGGCTCGCCGAGAACTCCCAGATGGTATTATACCTTGTTGGAGATAGTGTCCTCAGAGTCAATTATTAGGTCACAGGTACGTGATTGTAATGATTGAGGGAGGACCTATCCCGGTAGGACAGTCTTACTCGAGATGATAGTATGCTATCTGGTTTACCTTTATCATCGTGTACTGTTTTAGGTGACCTGACACGTCGCTATTACACGTTGATAGAGCCCCTAGGATTCTTGCTTGACCACCAGCAGTATGAGGGCGATCATATAAGTGGGAGCTGGGGTCTATAAGCTTATCCTTAAAAGGTCCCTAGTCGTGGGAGTTTCGAGACCGGGCATCGATACTCCATTAGTAGACTAGTGTATACAGTCGAGACCCCGACGAGGGGCGGTGGCCGGTCTCACAAGCCACTGGTATCAGTTGGATCACCTAAGATGTATACAGGTGCTCATTGGGTTATGAGTACACCGGACAGGACTCGCCGGGAACATGCTAGTTGGTCATATACCAGACGTCAGATGGCAGTTCCCTGGTGACATGTGTGCAGGTTAGTTCATCGACATGGGGATCGTCATTTGTCTCGTGTGAGTTCCCACTGTACTTTGATTACTACCCTACCACGGCTCAAAGGAGTCATGCAAACAGGTTTTAGTTGGGTACAGTCCCGAGCCACATGGAGGCAGTGAGCGTATCTTCAGGGGTTCGTCTCTCCCGGTATTGGGGGTGAGGTCGTGCTGTGTCTAGGAGAGCCATTACACAAAGTCCTTGGCCAAGGCAAGGAGATTTACTGGTAGGTATTCCAGTAGTATCTCAGGGTGTTCTGGGCTACACTCCGACACGACTTGTACCGCTTTTGGGGGTCTGACTTTTACCAACCCCCTAGGCCCGCCATGCGATACTCATAGACGAACGGACCGGACTGCACGGATATTGTCACTGACAGGCTCAGTTGGGTGTCGGGGTGAGCTTCCTCATCGACGTCCCATTTGGTCAGTACCTGGTAGCCCGTCACGTATTGGCTTATACCTCTGACGTGCTAGTGGTTAAATCCACAACCAAGGTGTTGACGAGTCTTTAGAGTCCCCCACATTCAGTTACTCAGCTTTCGGGCGAAAGGTTGTAGAGGCCGTATGGAGATATGGCAAGGTCCGATCAGATACGTGCGGTATTGCACGGATCAGGATCGGACAGTTTGTACTATAGGCCGTATTGGTATATGGCAGGGTTCGATCAGATACGTGCGGTATTGCACGGATCAGGATCGAACAGATATTACTAGCCGGTTTTGGTATAAGCCGGATCCTAGTATAGTACAGTGTAGATTTTGTCTCATTGCATTTGTATTTCGGTCGAAATACAGATGCGGGTGTGTATGCACAGTATCGGGGTTTTCCTGTAATTTATTACGGGACCAGTTTTCTGGAGTTGCCAGTTTGCTTTTCGTTTTGGCCGATTTCCATTGTTCCGTTCATTGGCCGAAGTTTGGTGGAGGAGGGCTTATTTGCATTGTTGCAAATAAGCATTTGTGGAGGGGGTCTTTTGCTTATTGCCATGTCATGATCACTTGACTTTTTGACTTCATCATGGTTGCTCCATACCTTGACTTCTTGTTATGATGGCATGACTTTTGTTAGCATCATGGTTGTTGATGATGGTTGTGGTTGTGTGTGGTTTTTGCTTGTGATCATATTCTTTCATGATGCCCTCTTGCATCATTGCTTCCACCCACCCCTTGACCTTGCTCTCTCTCTCTCTCTCCAATCACACATGAAGGGGGGGGGCCGGCCATTCCTTGAAAAAATGGGATTGATTTTCATTTGATGTGTGGAGAAAAATATGATACATTCCTTCTTGAGTATGCTCCATTTTTCTCACCTCTCTCCAAGCTCTCTTTTCCTTCACCAATGGCAATTCCACAAACCCCAAAAATGAGACTTGCTCACTACATATTCTACAACGAACCTTGGGCACGTCGAGTAGCCGGCTTCGTGCCCGAGTTGCCTCGGCATTGAGGTGGGAGCCCGTAAACGAAGAAGGCGATGTGGTGCACTTCCGGCGACGAGGAGGAGACGGACGGAGATCCCGCGAGGAGATCGGAGTGGAGATGAAGACCGGAGGACTTGGATCGTCGGTATATCTCTTTCCCATCTTCTAGTTAGCTTAGACTAGTTAATGGTTTCGATCCGGGTGTTTAGTGCGCGGTGGTGCCGGTTTGCTAAGTCCGCAAAATTTAAGTTATTCACCGTTTCCGCATTCCGGCGTCGGATTGACGGCCGGGGCGCCGCCGTGCACTTACAGTGGTATCAGAGCCTCGCCATTAACTTCGTCTAGCTTTCGTTTGATGTGTTTTGCTTTTCCGATCGACCAAAATTCCAAAATCTATGTTTTTGTGCACATCAGTTTTCTGTTAAGATTTTTTGGTGTCCAAAAATTTTTCAGGTGGTCTCAGAATGATGTGCAGGAAATTCTAAGCATACTGGAAAAATTCGACACTGTGATCTCTCCTCATGAGCGCGGAACCGCGGCCTCACCTCTTTATTGGGCCGCGGATCCGCCGCAGTGTGGAGAGGTCAGTGGGCCATCTTTTTCCAGTGGGCTTCAGGGTAGTAATTAGGGGTTTTGGAATATTAAAATTGGGCCAATTATTTCTGTGAGTGCTACAGTATTGCTTGGGGGCCCACTTGTTAATTTTTGGTCAATCGGAAAATTTTAAACACATTTTTCACAGTATTTACATTATATCTGCGACCGTGAATGTCACTCGATCGGTAAATCCGGTCTAACTGCTATAGCCCGGTTAGACGGATTTGCGAACGTGATTTTCACGTTGATGTTCTATGTATTTGCTGTGATGTTGCGGATCGGTCGTGGGGGATAGCCTGGATGCAATGCTAGTACTGTTGTGGTAGTATTATGTACATTTGATATTGCGGGGCGAGCGTCCGACATGTGGACTGCCGTCACTGCCTGTTTTTATTATTTTTTTGGGGCACGACCTGGTTGCGGTCGATGTACCCGGTGTATGTATATTTTACTTTCTGTACTAGGATTGCCCCGCGGAGGGGTGCACGGATAGCCGGGTTCTGGAGGGTAACAAGCCCGCATCTCATGGCATTGAGACGGAGGGGGCTTCACTCTAGGATTGGCAGGGCTATTCGCCGCACTCGTAGGGGGTACAGGTTTGACCCAGGAGGGGTGCCCAAGTTACCGGATTCCGTGAAGTGCTGGGTGGTCCATTCACGGCGCTGAAGGGGGCTGCCTCGCTTCAGGTTTTGGCGGGTGACTTGCCGCGCCCGTAGGGGTCTAGGATTTCATTGCGCAGGCTATCCGCACGACCAGGGGAACGTCGGGTTTCAGTAGTGGCTCTGTGAAACCCGGGGATCCCAGATATCTGTATTGTTTCTGTGATGCTGTACATTTCTGTGATGTTGCTTTTTTATTCACGCCTTGAGCGAATATAATATATTGGTATATATATTAGTAGATGTAGTATATGTTTTGCATCCGCGCTAGTCCAGTCCCCGCTCTGTCGTTAGTAAGCTAACCTAACGGGTAATGACGGGACCCAGTGGCGAATGCGGATGGCATATACGTACATCAGTATATTTTCGTTCTTTTTGGTGTGATCAATTGATGGGACTGCATTGATTCGGATCAATGCAAGTTAAAAACAAACCTAATCTGATGTTGTTGGAACACTTTTTCAAAAAGCTGTTATTGCAAGGACGTTTACTTTTGTTTTGCATCGTGGTATTCATTAGAATATCCTGCTCCTCAGTCGACGAGGCAAGGGCCGAGATCCCTTCACCGGGAGTGACCCCTTGGACAATAAGTTTGCGTCAGGGCATTAACTTCACTATAGCCGATTACTTTTGCTTTGCACCGTGGTATTCATTTGGAATATCCTGCACCCCATTCTACGGGGAAAGAGCCGAGATCCCTTCACCGGGAGTGACCTCTTTAGCAACGGTTTTCATCACTATATTTTCAAAAAGCTATCCGTTCCTTCAACGATATCAAGTTCATTACGTTAAAGGTTTTCGCCAGAAACCATTCGTAGCCCTCCGTCGTTTCAGATGGGTAGCACGTAGTATTAATGCTATGTTTGTTGACCTTCGTCAAGACATAGTGTATGGTAGCTGCTTGTTATTTTTCTGCTGCATAGATAGATGCGTTGGTTTGGGACAGTCGTATAGCCTTGTTGACCTTCGTCAAGGGCTTGTACGGGTGGATTCAAATTAACCTGGATAATGACGGGTAGAACTTGACATGTGACTTATGATTTGTTGACCTTCGCCAAGGTCATAAGAGCATGGGGCAGAAATCACATCGGGAGTTTCAAAAGAACTGAAACTTGCCAGATATGCGCATACCTTCTGGAGTGTGATACCGTGAGCGGATTCCGTCACGTTGTCATGCGATGATAGTTGGATCCCGATTCCCACTGATGAGTTAGTTTACTCCTCGGGTGACCCCGACTAATTCTTCTTTCAGGTTTGGAGGAGAATTTGAGGTACAGTGGGAGGTTTCCAGATTAGATAAATTGGTAACCATTCTGATCTAGGTTAGAGTGCACGCTGAGTGTTTCTTTTCTCTCTCTCTTTGGCAGCGACCATTGACCCGACCCTAAGACTTTGACTCAGTGACCAAGTTAACCGAACCTTCTTAAACACCGGCTTTTGGATTGTCAGAGTTGCAAACCTCATTGCCACTCCTACTTTTACCCTTTTCTCCAGGACACCCCGTATTACTACGAACGTCCACTTCCCTTGGACAAAACCATCGTATGGTTAGATACGAACTCGAAAGAATTTATTCGAGGATGGTTTCCGGTTCTGGAGAAAACGGATGGGATTATTCAGTTGTCTTTTCCTTTTACCCTCTCTCAGGTTACGAGTACTCCTTGGTTTAGGGGTAGTACACCTATTACGCAAATTGGATTGTCTTCTTCCAAACCTTAGGCTGGTGCCGACCGGTAGGGAATGAAGAAAACCAATTAGCATAACGATGGTGTGCAGAAGGTATTAAGTTCAGACAGAGAAAGGGATTAGTAAGAGGGCAAAGTAAATTGCAACAGGTATTCACGACCAAACCAATTATTCGTTCGCCAATCCTAAATCACCTTTGTATTTCTCCAGGACACTCCGTATCGCTACGAAGATCCACAGTTTATTTGGATACTCCATCGTATGGTTATATACGAACTCGAATGGAACTTGTTCCAGTTCGGGGATGGATTTTTGTTCAGGAGAAATAGGAATAAGGTTTATTCGGTTGTCTTTTATCTTCACCCTCTCTCTCATTGCGAGTGTTCCTGGGATGCGGACAGTACACCCATTATGCTTATTGGATAGTCTTCTTCCAAACCATAGGCTGGTGCCGAACGGTAGGGAAGGAAGAAAACCATTTGGCCTAAAAGGGTGTGCAGAAGGTAAAGACTAAAGACATATGAAGGGATTTGGAGAGGTGGCAAAGAACTATACGGTTACAGTCGTGAATCTGGAAGAGGCATTACTAGGAATACCAGAATACCCCACGGAACATTTCAATGTTTCAGTTTCACTGTGTAATGTTAAAGGAAAACTGATTTCCCGATTAGATACTTACTCCAGGGTATGTATTTACCAGGTACGATTCTCACATCTGTATGGTTTTACAGATGATGAGGGGGAGTAAGTTATTGGGAATTGGGTGATTATCCTCATTATATCGGGATTCGTTGTAATCGGTGATATTTGAGGAGATCATCTGGGCTGTTTGCCGGTCGGCAAATATTTGGTTTTGAATATCCGCTGTTATGCACCAATTTCAAATTGATATATCTGTACGTCTATTTCCATAGAGTGAGATATACCTTTTGATATTATGTCGATGACATTTACCTATATCAGTGGATGGTTAGGTAAGGAGTATTAAACAGCGGTGTAATTCTTCTTAACCACAAGTACAGTTTTCAACCTACGACACACAGTGAATGAGTTATTAGACTCAAAGGGACTTATACAGAGTATTGTATGTTGTCCAGGGTCCATCAGGACAGAGGGGTTGGTCCTCGTACTATATTCGGTTTACTTATGACTCCTCTAGTTTTTAGACAAGTGTTTCGTGGAAACACAGGGTCCGAATTTGGAGAAGTTATAGGTATTTGAATACAGTAGAGAACCAGGTGTAGCAAGTATCGGGATTCTTCAAAGTGATTGAAGATGTAGATACTTGTATGTGGTATTCAGTTGATAGTAGTGATTAAGAGAAATTGCTTCTCTTTCAGGTTACTCATAATTGGAAGCATTCCTAAGTTGAGTAACGCTGATCAGCCTCCTTCCATTTAGTTGACATGCGCTGGGGACAGCTGCATGATTTGAATCTGGTTCAATTAAATCAGTGCCTCTGTTTCTATATTGGATATAGAACAGTTCATATCTTAACGATGTTAAGGTACGGGGAGTTGTCCGGTTTATGATTAAAACCAGACACTGGATAACTCAAGGCACGCTTCTGTAATGGCTGTTTGTGGGTTGACCCAGGCTATGACGCGGGTTGATTTTCTACCATCTGGATGAACAATAGCGATATTGTTCTAGACTCGCCACAGTTTTAATAAAAATGGATTTTTTCAGAAAACAGTAGTGGGAGTATGGTAGAACTGGAAGTGATTCCAGAACCACAAACGATTACTGAAGATTTGATGAGGAACCTAAAGATTCAATCTGGATTGACATTCCATTGGCCACTCCGCAGATAAGGTGGGTAACTTCAGGCACCCGAGAGGTACTACGGTAGCCTCAAGGACGGTGACAGGAAAGTTCTTGTTTACTCACAAGTACCATTGCTGTTGTTCCAGGCTGCGAGACCCGGCGGGAGGATGAGTATAGCGTCGTTCTAAACTAGTTTTAGAAGTGTACGTGTATATGACTCTGCCAGAGGGTTGTCGTAGTCAGTGGGAGCAGCGGAAGCATTGGTGGACAGGTAGCTTATGTCTATTTATAGACTAAAGCAGATGTAGCGGAGATAGATCATCTATTTCTGACGTGACAGTCATGGGTTTGACTTCGTCAGAATAGGGGATGGATCTGTTGAGAAGGTAGTAGGGTGTGATATCCTGGTATTTGGATGATATACACAGAGTAGGAAAAGAAACTCCTACACTACGATCGGTTATACTTTGGTCGTCACACAGTTGTTTCTCCACAAAAGAAATGGATTTTATATCAGACATACTGGTTACTAGATCTATGGTTTTAGATCTAGATTTGGGTGGTTTCCCAATCAGGGTACTTGACAGCATTCTAAGAGTATTTAGGATGGACGACTCCTGGCACGGTAGTGTACCTGCAGGTAATGGAGTCACCCTCTCCAAAGGTGTCTTACAGACTAAAGGGGAGAGGGATGTGCATGATTGGCAGATCACTTGCTCAGGCAATTGAGTCAATCATGAGATGTCAAGTACCACACCAGATGTTGTTCTTGCACTAGATGCAATAAGTTGACATTAATCCAATCCTGGAGAAACAGTCGGAAGCAGTTTTAGAACATAAGTGGATGTTCTAGGGATATGATAACGACAGCCTCATTCGGGAAACAGTTATCATTCCAGGCTTCCAAGGTGACATGGACGACAAGGAGGTTGTCAGAGCTATAGTTTTCCTTCTGATGAGGGGCAGTATTTTGGATAGGTGGTCCAAGGCAATACTGAGGGTGGCATGGCGCAGGATACTGATTAAGTTCAGTTGACGATACAGTCTAAGAAGTTTGGATTTGGAGCTCATTTATGAGCTATGTCCCATCAGACATCCAGACACATTCTAAGACAGGTATTGCTCATTTCGGGAGATGGGTTTCTCCGCGAACTTGAGATTTAGAGAGACATGGAAAGAGACAACTAAGCGGATCCACTCACTGAGGCTATTCCTCGAACGCAATAGTTTCGCAAACGAGCTTTGTGAGACTGACTAGTAGAGGAGTTGGATGTTCGGTATCACACGGGCTGTGAGTATGCGACATCGCAATAATTAGCCTTGAGTGCAAGTGGGAGATTGTTGGAGATAGTGCCCTCAGAGTCAATTATTAGGTCACAGGTACGTGATTGTAATGATTGAGGGAGGACCTATCCCGGTAGGACAGTCTTACTCGAGATGATAGTATGCTATCTGGTTTACCTTTATCATCGTGTACTGTTTTAGGTGACCTGACACGTCGCTATTACACGTTGATAGAGCCCCTAGGATTCTTGCTTGACCACCAGCAGTATGAGGGCGATCATATAAGTGGGAGCTGGGGTCTATAAGCTTATCCTTAAAAGGTCCCTAGTCGTGGGAGTTTCGAGACCGGGCATCGATACTCCATTAGTAGACTAGTGTATACAGTCGAGACCCCGACGAGGGGCGGTGGCCGGTCTCACAAGCCACTGGTGTCAGTTGGATCACCTAAGATGTATACAGGTGCTCATTGGGTTATGAGTACACCGGACAGGACTCGCCGGGAACATGCTAGTTGGTCATATACCAGACGTCAGATGGCAGTTCCCTGGTGACATGTGTGCAGGTTAGTTCATCGACCTGGGGATCGTCATTTGTCTCGTGTGAGTTCCCACTGTACTTTGATTACTACCCTACCACGGCTCAAAGGAGTCGTGCAAACAGGTTTTAGTTGGGTACAGTCCCGAGCCACATGGAGGCAGTGAGCGTATCTTCAGGGGTTCGTCTCTCCCGGTATTGGGGGTGAGGTCGTGCTGTGTCTAGGAGAGCCATTACACAAAGTCCTTGGCCAAGGCAAGGAGATTTACTGGTAGGTATTCCAGTAGTATCTCAGGGTGTTCTGGGCTACACTCCGACACGACTTGTACCGCTTTTGGGGGTCTGACTTTTACCAACCCCCTAGGCCCGCCATGCGATACTCATAGACGAACGGACCGGACTGCACGGATATTGTCACTGACAGGCTCAGTTGGGTGTCGGGGTGAGCTTCCTCATCGACATCCCATTTGGTCAGTACCTGGTAGCCCGTCACGTAGTGGCTTATACCTCTGACGTGCTAGTGGTTAAATCCACAACCAAGGTGTTGACGAGTCTTTAGAGTCCCCCACATTCAGTTACTCAGCTTTCGGGCGAAAGGTTGTAGAGGCCGTATGGAGATATGGCAAGGTCCGATCAGATACGTGCGGTATTGCACGGATCAGGATCGGACAGTTTGTACTATAGGCCGTATTGGTATATGGCAGGGTTCGATCAGATACGTGCGGTATTGCACGGATCAGGATCGAACAGATATTACTAGCCGGTTTTGGTATAAGCCGGATCCTAGTATAGTACAGTGTAGATTTTGTCTCATTGCATTTGTATTTCGGTCGAAATACAGATGCGGGTGTGTATGCACAGTATCGGGGTTTTCCTGTAATTTATTACGGGACCAGTTTTCTGGAGTTGCCAGTTTGCTTTTCGTTTTGGCCGATTTCCATTGTTCCGTTCATTGGCCGAAGTTTGGTGGAGGAGGGCTTATTTGCATTGTTGCAAATAAGCATTTGTGGAGGGGGTCTTTTGCTTATTGCCATGTCATGATCACTTGACTTTTTGACTTCATCATGGTTGCTCCATACCTTGACTTCTTGTTATGATGGCATGACTTTTGTTAGCATCATGGTTGTTGATGATGGTTGTGGTTGTGTGTGGTTTTTGCTTGTGATCATATTCTTTCATGATGCCCTCTTGCATCATTGCTTCCACCCACCCCTTGACCTTGCTCTCTCTCTCTCTCTCCAATCACACATGAAGGGGGGGGGGGCCGGCCATTCCTTGAAAAAATGGGATTGATTTTCATTTGATGTGTGGAGAAAAATATGATACATTCCTTCTTGAGTATGCTCCATTTTTCTCACCTCTCTCCAAGCTCTCTTTTCCTTCACCAATGGCAATTCCACAAACCCCAAAAATGAGACTTGCTCACTACATATTCTACAACGAACCTTGGGCACGTCGTGTAGCCGGCTTCGTGCCCGAGTTGCCTCGGCATTGAGGTGGGAGCCCGTAAACGAAGAAGGCGATGTGGTGCACTTCCGGCGACGAGGAGGAGACGGACGGAGATCCCGCGAGGAGATCGGAGTGGAGATGAAGACCGGAGGACTTGGATCGTCGGTATATCTCTTTCCCATCTTCTAGTTAGCTTAGACTAGTTAATGGTTTCGATCCGGGTGTTTAGTGCACGGTGGTGCCGGTTTGCTAAGTCCGCAAAATTTAAGTTATTCACCGTTTCCGCATTCCGGCGTCGGATTGACGGCCGGGGCGCCGCCGTGCACTTACATACCTTACGTCAGATGGCAGTTCTCTGGTGACACTGGTACAGAGTAGTCTGTTGACCCGAGATCGTCATAGAGTCTTGTGTGGTTCCCACTGTGCTTTGATTTCCACCTTACCACGTCCAAGAGGGCGTGCAAAACGGTGGCTTTTGGGTACAGTCCCGAATCACATGGAGGCAATGAGCGATAGGAGGGGATTCGTCTCTCCCGGTGTAGGGAGTTGATGTTGCGCTGTGTTCGATTGGCTATAACCGGAAATCCCTGGCCAGGGTTGCTGAGATTTACTGGTAAGTGTTACCAGTAGTTTCTCGAACTGTTATAGACCTCATATCGACACGACTTATCGAGCTATTGGGGTCTGACGTTTACTATCCCTAGGCAAGATATGCGACATATCAGACGATCAGACCGGACTGTACGGTAAGTGTTACTGGTTGGATTCACTGGAGTGTGAGCGGGCTTGCTCGTCGATCTTCTGATCGTTCAATACCCGGGTGGCCGTTACGTTTAGCAGACCGCTTGCGGCTTGTGGGTGCTTGATATGATCATCACCTGCTGCCGGCGTATTGACGAGTCTTTAGAGTCCTACACAGAGGTTTCCTGGCTCAAGCGAAACGAAATAGGAGCGCATATGAGATATGTGCGGGACCGAGAATAATGCGTGTATGTGATACCGTATTCTATTCTCGCGATGAATGTATCGATATGGTTGTATGCGATATAACCTAGTTATCGAATCAAGGATTGATTCGGTAAGCCGATACATAGGATACTAGTCGGTTATATGCGATATGACCGGATCGTTAAATCAAGTGTTGATTTAATGATTTAATGTATAATTATATATTTGATATATTACTTTGCATTAACTAGTATTGGTTCACTTTAAATGGATTTTCTCACTTGGATGTACAAGTTGTATATGTGATATACTTTTTGTGCAAATGCTTATATCATGTTTGATGATACATGTTTGCTTGGTTAAGTGTAAAGAATTAAACCATGGTTAAACTTATGATTGGGGTTTTGTTTTCTTTTTCATTTATTTCTCTATTTATTCTTTTTGGAAAAATAATAAGCATAAAGGAAAATTGTGGCTTATTTTGTTTTCTAGTTAAAGCTTCATGAAGCTTTGACCAAGTGACCATTTTGTCTCCATGCTTAACCCTAACCATTCCCACTAACCATGATTTATTCTCTACACTTGACCATGGTTTAGAGATGATAAGTATTCTTATTATTTTCATTTTACTAAACACTTATCATAATATCATCATCTTCTTCTTCATCTTCTTCAAAGAAGAAAACCTTGGACCATCAATGGTGATTGATGAAAAAGAGTGAGAAATCCAATTCTAAAGTGAACCCACTTCCTATTTCTTCATCCTCTACCTCTTGCCAAGTAGTAGAGTGTGTTTTCTTCACAAGTTTCATGACTTGGTGAAGTTGGAGCTTGATCTAGCGATGCCTCGACGTAGATCATCTTCGGCATCGTCGTCGATGACCTAGCCTGCTTTTTCTCCGATGAAGCCGACGCTAGAGCCCAAGATCCGTTTTGTACAGCGAGGAGACATCATCGCGGAGCCATGGAGGTGGAGAACCGGATCTACAAAGGTTGTATTTCCGTTTAACTCTTAGTTAAGTTGTTAACTACTTGCTAGTTTCGCCTAAAATCTAGTTAACGATCCGTATTAGGGTTTCTCGGCACCCGTAAAATTTGAAATTGGCATGGTTGATGCCTTGTGAGACCTCATTTGAGTGCCTAGGAACCCTACAGTGGTATCAGAGCCTAGCTAGAGCCTTAGGCGAAGTGTAGACGAAGTTTGAAGTCCGTACGGACCCGAAACCCTAATGCAATAGCCTTCTCTGTACTTTTTTCAAAAACTGGGATTTTTCCAGATTAAAAATGCTTAAAAAATTGAGCAGGGAATTCTAAGAATTACGGGGCAAAATTTATTTCATGATCCCTCCAATGCGCGGTGGAACTGCGGCATAAGCCTAGCTTATGCGGCGGTTCCGCGGCAAAAGTGTGACGTCAGCCCTACCAATTTGCACAGTAATTCCTATTTAACAGTGCTGAGTTCTCTGGGTATTTTTAAATTTTATTCAAGAGTTGAATTTTCTGGGGTTGTTTTGGGGATTCGGTGTTTCGATCGGAGTATCAGATTTTGTCTATGTCGCTTTCCGGATAAATTTAGAATATGTTAAAAGTTCGACCGGATATAAATACCCAATTTTTCCCCTGTCGGGAAATTTCCAAGTGTTGGATTTTTCCGAGGTTTAAAGACGTTCTAAGTAGTGCAAGTAACGCGATAGTCCCTCTAGAAGACAACAAACCTTAACTCGATTATGTGACCGTCTTGAACTGCCCTTTGAACCTTCGGGTTTGGGGCAGTACGGCGTGCCATATGTGAGGCGTTGGCTTGACCCTTCTACGGCTGGACCGTTGGTACTGAGGCACGAACTGAATGTTTTTAGACTTATTTCATGTGTTGATCTGTATCAGGAAAACTTGGGTGTTTGACTGTTCGATCGAAAAGTTTAACATTTTCTATTTATCTGGAATGGGATACAATAATTGGAATTCACAATAAGTTATGAGATAACTGAATGGATGTTATAAACATAGCACTTTAGTCTCACTTGATCGGTTGCCATGGAATTTTGATGTGATCAAAAGTCCGTCGCAATCACGTAGCGTACGCGGATACTCGCCGGGTAAACTTAATAGACAGCCTCGCTCCATAGCCCCGACCAAGTGACTGTAGGAGAACCCCGTCGCCGAAAGCATCCGTTCGGGTGCTCGCGGCAGCGGTGTTCCGCCTTGGTGCACTTCGTCGACGGTGTCAGGGGGTGCGGCCGCCTACTAAAGTTTGCGACGAGCATTCGATCAGGATGTCAGGAATCTTGTTGAATTGCCCGACTTGATATTGAAAAGTGTTTTCGATTTTGAGACTAAAATGCGGGGTTTATGATTGTTAGGCATGCGATGTCTAAGGAATTCATTTGATTAGGCATGTGATGTCTAAAGAGATTGCGGATTCCAACTGTTGTAGTTTTACACTTTCTTTTCTGTGACCGTAAGTGTAATATGTGATATCGCCGGTTTCGTTGCTATATGTCAACGACAATTGGGATGCGCATATTTACTTACGTTGATGACATGTGATGTTATGTGTTGCTGGATATGTTATATTGGATTGTCCTGTTTGAATAGCCGGGGTTTTTTTATGTGAGATAAGTGTTTTTCATTTTCATTCATGTAAAAACTTGTATGTAATATTCTTTTATTGGGGCACTTCCAGGTTGCGGAAGATGTCACCCTTTGTATATTATTTACTTTTCTGCACTAGGATAGACCCAAGGAGGGGAGCACAAGTAACCGGGTTCTAGGGTCCAGTGGGAGACCAACTCGAGGAGTCGAGTCCGGGTCTCCTAACCCTAGAATTGGTAAGGTTGCTTGCCGCTCTCGTAGGGGTCTAGGGGTGTGGGTTTGGCTATTCATCGCGACCGTGGAATCCGTGTTTTATACTGGCTCGTATTGAAAACACGGACGTCCTAGTATATCCAATATTTCATATGATTCTTCTGCTGCGATATCTGTGATGTGATCATGTGATGTTCTGTGATGGATACTTTATATAGTATATATGATATATTATATAGACGTTACTCATGTTTTACACCCGCGCTAGCCCTGCCCCGCTCTGCCGTTAGTTACCTAACGGTGCATGAGGGGACATCGAGGCGAATGCGGATGGCATAAGTGTACGTCATATTTATCTGTGATGTTTAGGTACTTAAATGATGGGACTTCATTAATGTGATTAATGAAATAAAAGAAACCTAAGATGTTGTAGAATCGAATTTCAAAAATAAAACAGGTAGCTACAGTTCTTGCTTTGCATAGCGGTATATGAGATATATCCTGCACCTTATTCGATGAGGAAAGGACCGAGATCCCTTCACCGGGAGTGACTCCTTTAGCAATAACTGGCAGATGCTACACACTCGGTTTGTTTTCTGATTGCTTTTAAGAGTTTTTGCTTTGCACAGTGATATATATGATATATCCCGCACCTCATTCGACGAGGAAAGGACCGACGATCCCTTCACCGGGAGTGACTCCTTTAGCAAAACTAGAAAAGCCTCAAAAACACTCCATTTTAAAATCATTTGATTCTACAACGATATCAAGTTCATTACGCAATAGGTTTTCAGAAAAACCTGTCGTAGCCCTCCGTCATTTCAGATAAGTAGTAGTTAGTATTCGTGCTGCGTTTGTTGGCCTTTGTCAAGGCGCAGTGTGCGGTAGCTAACTGGTGCTTATCTGTTTATGCATATGATGCAGATTGGGTTAGGGTAGTCGTGCGACCTTGTTGGCCTTTGTCAAGGGTCGTGCGGGTGGGTTTGATTCAATCAGGAAATGACGGGTTGAACTTGACTAGCATCCTATGGTTTGTTGGCCTTTGTCAAGATCATAGGAGGTTAGGGGCAAAATATTATCGGGAATTTCAAGTGTTGAAATTTGCAATGAGATTGCATACCTTCTATAAGATAGTTGGATCCCGATACCCGCTGCGAGTAAGTGTTACTTTTGGGAGAGTTTTATACATTACAATTAGCCGATCAAGTAGGTGTCTAGAAAGGTGTTAACGAGGTTATGCCTCTGGGAAAACGAGGTTTACATTAATTAGGTTCGTGCGAAAGAACGGGGGACCTCCCTCAAAGTACCGACACTGGCCTGGCTGAAAGATTGGTGAACTTGTAGTGTGTAATTAATCCCGGCTAGTCTTTCCTTTTAGGGTTTGAAGGAAGATTTGATAAAAACAGTGGGAGCCATCCTGATTAGATAAAATAATAACCAATCTATTCTTGCAAGAGCATACGCTGAGTGTTTTCTTCTCTCTCTCTCTTGGTAGCGACTATATCACGCCTTAATCAAGATAATAATATGGATATTGACCGAACCCGCTTGTTATACTGAGCTGGGAAACGTTGGTCCCGCTCCAACTTATAATTGTTATAAGACAGAGCAGGAAATTGGGGATTACCAGAATTCCCGTGCCGCCCAAACGAAGAGAGTGCATGCTGATGCATCATCTTCGGGTGTGTTCATTATACAGAACTGTTTCTCAGTATTTTTTACGTCCTGGGTATGTGATACCAGATCAGGATCCCGCATATGTAATTTGTTACATGGGCTACAGATAGGTAAAGAACTGAGAACGGGTGATAAGTTTCATCAGGCAGAAAACGGGGCAAATGTTGCTGCCAAGTATGTTGGTCACTGTCACCCTGTATTACCAGTACATTGATTCTGAACGAATGTTATTAGATACCGAACCTGATATACAAAATCATACCAGTCTCTTTAATAGTAAAGAAAGGATATAATTTTGTATTGATGGATAATGTTTTGAACATTTCCTATATCAAAAGTTAATCGGTTCATGCACGTTATCTAAAAGCATTAATGTTCTAAATCAAACTACAGTTCTTTAGTATACTGAACACACACAAGAGGAAGAGTTCAGAATGAACGATTCCTTCTTGAGGTATTGTAGACTAGGTCATATCAATGTGACCCGACTAGCTAGAGTTACATAAAGATGCATATTTAAATTAGTTTGAATTTACATCTTGTGAAACTCGCCAGTCATGTCACAAAGATAAAATGACCATAGCTCTGTTTATTGGAAACAGAGAAAGAGTTAAGTAAACTCTTGGGATGATACATGTTGATGTATGTAGGTCCCCTGTCTACATATACCAAGACTGGTTCTTTGTACTTCATTAAATTCTCTGATGATCTTTCGAGATTTAGACCTATGTTCCTGTTGAAACACAAGTCCGAACCTTTTGAGATATTCACAGAATATAAGCTAGAAGTAGAGAACCAACACGGGTATAGGTATTATGTCCTTTGATAAGATCGAGGAGGAGAATACTTGAGCACAGAAATCATGGATTATTCCAAAGGAGAATGAGATTCTCTCTCAGCATTACTCCTCCGTATACACCATAGCACGATGGTATATCGGGCGGAGCTATCTCACCCTATATGATAAGGTGTGCTCTATGATGAGTACTACTGAGTTACCTTTTTCCTTTTGGGAGTTATGCACTTATGAAGTTGCATACCTATTGAATAGGGTTCGAATCAAATCAGTTGCCTACCACTTCATATGTGATATGATAAGGGAAGAGCCCATCTCTTAAGTTAGTTAAGATTTGGGGTTGTCCAGCCTATGTCTGAAAAGCAAAATCCGGACAAGCTCGAGGCAAGGTCGGTTATGTAGAACTGGAAATGTTCCAGCTATACAAACTACAGCAGATGATTTGATAAAACCAAAGGATTCAATAGTTACCAACGAACCTCAGCTTCTCCGCCGATCTAGTAGGGTTTTCTCACCCACCTGAGAGATACTTCTATTTCTCTGTGACAGTGGGAGCGAGGATTGCATCATGAGATGATGACCCAACTTGTTTCGAGCTGGCCATCAGGAGTGGGACTCTGTAAGAATGGCTGGATGCTTAGCAATCTGAGATGGAATCCTTATACACCAACAAAGTATGGACTTTGGTTGCTATATCTGAAGGGTTAAATCCCCATCAGGAGCAAGTATATCTTGAGAAGATTACTTGGTGTACATCGAAAAGTTGAGACTTTCAAAGCTAGACTTGTTAAAGGTTTGCATCATTGACCAGATATGGATCATGATGAAACCTTTTCTAAGGATCTATGCTTAAGTCCATCCAGATCCTACTTACCACGGCTACATACCATGACTACGATATCTGGTGGTTGGGTGCCATGACTACTTTTCTAAATAATGATTTAGAAGAGAACGTCTATAAGTACACAGCCAGAGGGCTTCGTAGACAGTGGGAGCAGCGGAAACGTGTACAAGATGCTTTATAGGATAAAGCAGATATCGCGGAGTTGGAACATCTTTTTTGATGTATTAGTCAAAGAAGTTGACATCATCAAAATGGTAGATGAACCTTATATAAACAAAAAGGTATTAGGGAGTATGGTGACGATCCTCGTAGAGTACGTGGATGACATACTCTTGATAAGAAAGGAGTTTCCTATGCTATGCTCGGTCAATCTCCGCTTATCACAATGATTCTCCATATAGGATCAAAATGATACCTCCTAAATCCTGGGTTTTGGATCTATGAGATAGATCTAATTGGATGTTAGGATTCTCACTAGTTGTAGTGAGATGGTATCAACCGATCCTGGGGAGAATAACTGGAAGGGTTCCAGGGTGATAAAGACGACTGAATGTCAGTCGCAGGCATTGTCTTTACCCTCAGTAAAGGGACGGTATGTTGGAAGAATTCCAAGCTAGATACCGTGGCATACTAGACGATTAAGGCTGGATACATCGCTACTTAAGATGCTACCGAAAAGGCAGTCTGGGTGTATATTAGTTCATGAGATGAACTTCGTTCCTCCCATTGTGTGACAATGGAGTTATGGCTTATGCCAAGGAACACCCGTCCCATCAGTGATCCAGACATATTCTAAGGCAGTATCACCTGATCATGGAGATGGTTGATCTCCAGGGTGATCAAGGTTAGGAGAGTAGACACGTGCAAACAGGTTTTAGTTGGGCACAGTCCCGAGCTACGTGGAGGCAGTGAGTGACTGTTAGGGATTCGTCTCTCCCGGTATAGGGAGTTGATATCGCACAGTGATCGGTTGGTCATTACCATAAGTCCCTGGCCAGGGCTGATTGAGAATTACTGATAGATTGATCAGTAGTTTCTCGGATGGTGATAGAGCCATACCGACACGACTTGTACGGTTATTAGGGGTCTGACGTCCACCACCTCCCTAGACCATACATGCGATACTCTTAGACGAACAGACCGGACTGCGCGGATATTGTCACGGACAGGCTCAGTAGGATTTCAGATGGGTTACCTCATCGGCTTTCTTATCGACAACTACCTGGGGACCGTTACGTACAGCTAGTGCCGCTTGCGGTCTGTGGTTAAACCCACTGCTAGTAGTCGAGTCTTTAGAGTCCCACACAGAGATTTCCCAAACCCAGGCGAAAAGATATAGAGGTCGTATGGTTTTACGACAAAGGTTCGGACGCATACGTGTTTAAACGCACGTACGACATTCGGACAGTTTTTACTAGCCGGCTTTGGTTTAAGCCAGATTCTAGTATCAGGTTATTGGATTTATACAGTCTAAAGTTTTTCCGTGTTTTCACGGATGAGAGGGGCGTTCTCGTAATTTTCCGAGAAGCTTCTAGAAGGATGTGACTTGGAGGGAGAGGTGGCATTGTCATTTAATGATTTAGTGACTCATTGTGAGTGATTCATCAAGTCATTAATGCATTATTAAATGTTTAATGACTCACATAATGAATCACCCACTTGCATTTATGAAACATGATGAATAATCTCATATTATTCATTTCTTTTTAATTCATTATGTTTCATATATCAAGTGAGAAGCTATTTCATTATTATTATTATTATTATTATCATTATCATCTTCTCACTCTCTCTCTTCAAGCTCTCTCTCCTTCACCAAAGCCTAATCCTACCCTTCATGAGTTGAGAACAAGGATTAGGAAAGACTAATTACTCCATAACCAATCTCTACATCACCTTAGCTACTCTATTTAGCAACTAGAGAAACTAAGTAACCTCAAGTTTAGAGGTTATAGCTTGGATTAGAGTTCTCGGGTGGATCGTCTATCACGGAAGGAAGCCGAGGAGAACATGGAGATCCAAAGAGGCCGTAGATAACGTAAAGACGAAGGACTAGAACCGTTTGGTATAATCTCTTAACATAGTAGTTTAGAACTCTATAGGTTTGGTTAAGTATTGTTTAGCAAACGATTCATGCGATTAGTCGATGTTTAACCAAAGAACAAGATTGTTTTTCATATTTCCGCCTCCCCATATGTATTGGGGTGTTGTACATCGACTTACAGTACTCATCCTAAGGACTTTATCAACATGCAACATAGAGACAATCAGAGTACATATTAAGATAAAGAGTAACCAGATAGCATACTATCATGTCGAGCAAGAAAGTCCTTCCTTTATATGTCCCAGCATACAATATACAACGCATGTACAGTAATGGCCTCTAGGGCATACATATAACTAACAATCTCCCACTTGCACTAGGGCCATCTGTTGTGGTATCGCATACCCAACAATCAGATGTGGTTGAAGTATCTCATACTCAACCATCCCATAAAAGTCTCTATTGGGAAAAAGGCCTTTGTGAGTGGATCCGCGCTGTTGTCCTCTGTGTCTACTCTCCTAACCTCAATCTACCTGGAGATCAACCATATCCATGATCAGGCGATACTGCCTAAGAATATGTCTGGATCTCTGATGGGACGGGGGTTCCTAGGCATAAGCGACAACTCTATTGTCACACAATGGCAGGAATGAAGTTCATCTCATGAACTAAAATATATATATCCAGACTGCCTCTTTGGTAGCTTCCTTGGTAACGATGTATCTTGCCTTTAATCGTCTAGTAACTCACCGTGTCTAGCTTGGAACTCTTCCAACATACCGTCCCTCCACTGAGGGTAAAGGCAATGCCTGCGACTAACATTCAGTCATCCTTATCACCATGGAACCTTTTCCAGTGATTCTCCCAAGGATCGATTGATACCATCTCACTACAACTAATGAGAATCCTAACATCCATTTAGATCAATCTCATAGATATAAAACCTAGGATTTAAGAGGTATCACCTTGATCCTATATGGAGAATCCTTGTGATAAGCGGAGATTGACCGAGCGTAGCATAGGAAACTCCTTCCCTATTAAGAGTATGTCATCCACGTACTCTACGAGGATCTACACCATACTCCTTACTACCTTTTTGTATATACAAGGTTCATCTACCATTTTGATGAAGTCAAACTCTTTGACTACCACATCAAAACAGATGCTCCAACTCCACGATGCCTGCTTTATCACATAAAACATCTTTCACACGTTTCCGTTGCTCCCACTGTCTACGAAGCCCTCTGGCTGTGTACTTATAGACGCTCTCTTCCAAAACATCATTTAAAAAAATAGTCATGACACCCAACCACCAGATATTGTAGTCATGGTATATAGTAGTGGCAAGTAGGATCTGGATAGACTTAAGCATAGCTTTAAAAGTCTCAACTTTTCCATGTACACCAAGTAATCTTCTCAAGATATACTTGCTCCTGATGGGGATTTAACCCTTCAGATAAAGCAACCAAAGTCCGTACTTTGTTGGTGTATAAGGATTCCATCTCAGATCGCTAAGCATCCAGCCATTCTTATAGAGTCCCACTCCTGATGGCCAGTTCGAAACTAGTTGGGTCATCATCTCATGATGCAATCCTCGCTCCCACCGTTATAGAGAAAACCGAAGTATCCCTCAGGTGGGTGAGGAACCCTACTAGATCTGCGGAGAGGCTGAGGTTCGTTGGAAACTATTGAATCCTTTGGTTCTACCAAATCATTAGCTGCAGTTTGTATAGCTGGAACTCTTTCCAGTTCTACCTCATGACCAATAATTTCTTCACAAGAAATTTCCTTTCACAAAGGTGGCATGCTGAGAAACAAAACATCTTTTGTTCCTCGGTTTGGTAGAAGATATTCCCTTGTGAATGTTAGTTATATGTATGCCCTAGAGGCCATTACTGTACATAGGATGTATATTGTAGTGGATGCTGGGACATATATAGGAAGGACTTTCTTGCTCGACATGATAGTATGCTATCTGGTTGCTCTTTACCTTAACATGTATACTGATTGTCTCTCTGTTACATGTTGGTAAAGCCCTTAGGATGTGTACTTGACTACCTGGACTATGATGCAGATCATACTAGTGGGGACAGATAGTCTATAAGTACATCCTTCAAAGTCCCTAGTCGTGGGTGTATCGAGACGGGGCATCGATATACCAGAGTAGACTAGCGTATACCTTCTCGACCCATACAGATGGGCGATGGATGATCCCATATCCATTGGTGTTTGACATCAGAGATCATATACGGGTGCTCAGTGGAGACTGGTACACTGGACGGACTCGCCGAGAACTCCCAGATAGTATTATACCTTACGTCAGATGGCAGTTCTCTGGTGACACTGGTACAGAGTAGTCTGTTGACCCGAGATCGTCATAGAGTCTTGTGTGGTTCCCACTGTGCTTTGATTTCCACCTTACCACGTCCAGGAGGGCATGCAAAACGGTGGCTTTTGGGTACAGTCCCGAATCACATGGAGGCAATGAGCGATAGGAGGGGATTCGTCTCTCCCGGTATAGGGAGTTGATGTTGCGCTGTGTTCGATTGGCTATAACCGGAAATCCCTGGCCAGGGTTGCTGAGATTTACTGGTAAGTGTTACCAGTAGTTTCTCGAACTGTTATAGACCTCATATCGACACGACTTATCGAGCTATTGGGGTCTGACGTTTACCACCCCTAGGCAAGATATGCGACATATCAGACGATCAGACCGGACTGTACGGTAAGTGTTACTGGTTGGATTCACTGGAGTGTGAGCGGGCTTGCTCGTCGATCTTCTGATCGTTCAATACCCGGGTGGCCGTTACGTTTAGCAGACCGCTTGCGGCTTGTGGGTGCTTGATATGATCATCACCTGCTGCCGGTGTATTGACGAGTCTTTAGAGTCCTACACAGAGGTTTCCTGGCTCAAGCGAAACGAAATAGGAGCGCATATGAGATATGTGCGGGACCGAGAATAATGCGTGTATGTGATACCGTATTCTATTCTCGCGATGAATGTATCGATATGGTTGTATGCGATATAACCTAGTTATCGAATCAAGGATTGATTCGGTAAGCCGATACATAGGATACTAGTCGGTTATATGCGATATGACCGGATCGTTAAATCAAGTGTTGATTTAATGATTAATTATATATTTGATATATTACTTTGCATTAACTAGTATTGGTTCACTTTAAATGGATTTTCTCACTTGGATGTACAAGTTGTATATGTGATATACTTTTTGTGCAAATGCTTGTATCATGTTTGATGATACATGTTTGCTTGGTTAAGTGTAAAGAATTAAACCATGGTTAAACTTATGATTGGGGTTTTGTTTTCTTTTTCATTTATTTCTCTATTTATTCTTTTTGGAAAAATAATAAGCATAAAGGAAAATGGTGGCTTATTTTGTTTTCTAGTTAAAGCTTCATGAAGCTTTGACCAAGTGACCATTTTGTCTCCATGCTTAACCCTAACCATTCCTACTAACCATGATTTATTCTCTACACTTGACCATGGTTGAGAGATGATAAGTATTCTTATTATTTTCATTTTACTAAACACTTATCATAATATCATCTTCTTCTTCTTCATCTTCTTTAAAGAAGAAAACCTTGGACCATCAATGGTGATTGATGAAAAAGAGTGAGAAATCCAATTCTAAAGTGAACCCACTTCCTATTTCTTCATCCTCTACCTCTTGCCAAGTAGTAGAGTATGTTTTCTTCACAAGTTTCATGACTTGGTGAAGTTGGAGCTTGATCTAGCGATGCCTCGACGTAGATCATCTTCGGCATCGTCGTCGATGACCTAGCCCGCTTTTTCTCCGATGAAGCCGACGCTAGAGCCCAAGATCCATTTTGTACAGCGAGGAGACATCATCGCGGAGCCATGGAGGTGGAGAACTGGATCTACAAAGGTTGTAT
The DNA here is from genome assembly GCA_030015575.1 of Agapanthus africanus. Lineage (NCBI taxonomy): Eukaryota > Viridiplantae > Streptophyta > Magnoliopsida > Asparagales > Amaryllidaceae > Agapanthus > Agapanthus africanus. The sequence continues at coordinate 75,105,809 of JASDDO010000029.1, forward strand.
TTCCGTTTAACTCTTAGTTAAGTTGTTAACTACTTGCTAGTTTCGCCTAAAATCTAGTTAACGATCCGTATTAGGGTTTCTCGGCACCCGTAAAATTTGAAATTGGCATGGTTGATTCCTTGTGAGACCTCATTAGAGTGCCTAGGAACCCTACAGTGAATGCTTGGGATATCTAACAAACTTCCACAGAACTGACTTTGCCTTGAGCTTGTCCGGATTATGCTTTTAGACATAGGCTGGACAACCCCAAATCCTAATATACTTAAGATATGGGCTCTTTCCATTCCATATCATATATGAAGTGGTAGGCAACTGATTTTATTGGAACCCTATTCAATAGGTTTGCAGCTTCTCAAGTGCATAACTCCCAAAAGGAAATAGGAAACTCAGTAGTACTCATCATAGAGCGCACCATATCACATAGGGTGTGATTGCTCCGCCCCGATACACCGAGTTGCTGTGGTGTATACGGAGGAGTAATGCTGAGAGAGAATCTCATTCTCCTTTATAATAGTCCAGGAATCCCGTGCTTAAGTATTCTCCTCTTTGATCTTATCAAAGGACATAATACTTATACCCATTTTTGGTTCTCTACTTCCGACTTATATTCATTGAATTTCTCAAAAGGTTCAGACTTGTGTTTCAACAGGAACACATGTGCGAATCTTGAGAGACCATCAGTGAATATAATGAAGTATAAAGAACCGGTCTTGGCATGTGTAGACAGGGGACCTTCATACATCAGCATGTATCAATCCCAAGAGTTCACTAACTCTTTCTCTGTTTCCAATAAACGGAGCTGTGGTCATCTTATCTTTGTGACATAACTGGCAAGTTTTACAAGATGTAAATCCAAACTAATTTAAATATGCATCTTTATGTAACTTCAGCTAGTCGGGTCGCATTGATATGACCTAGTCTACAATGCCTCAAGAAGGGTTCGTTCATTTCTGAACTCTTCCTCTTGTGTGTGTTCTATACATTAAGAACTGCAGTTTGATTTAGAACGTCTATGCTTTTAGATAACGTGCCTGAACCGATCAACTCTTGATATAGGAAATCTTCAAAACAATATCCAACAATACAAAATTATATCCTTCTTTACTAATAAAGAGACTGATATGATGTTGTATATCGGGTACGGTATCTAATAACATTCGTTCTGAATCAATGTATTCTGGTAATACAGGGTGATAACTGCCAACTAACTTGGCCACAACACTTGCATCATTTCCAACTCTTGAAACTTATCACCCGTTCTCAGTTCTCTACCTATCTGTAGCCCATGTAACAAATTACATTTGCGGGATCCTGATCCGGTATCTCATACCCAGGACGTAAAGGATACTGAGAAACAGTTCTCGGTAATGAACACACCCGAAGAAGATGCATCGGCATGCACTTTCTTCGTTTGGGCGGCACGGGAATTCTGATAATCCCCAATTTCCTGCTCGGTCTTATAACAATTATAAGTTGGAGCGGGACCAACGTTTCCTTAGCGCAGTATAACAAGCGGGTTCGGTCAATACATCTGTATTATTATCTTGATTAAGGCGTGGCATGGTCGCTACCTAGAGAGAGAGAAGAAAACACTCAGCGTGTGCTTTTACAAGATGAGATTGGTTATCAATTTATCTAATCAGGATGGCTCCCACTGTTTTAGTCAAATCTTCCTTCAAACCCTAAAAGGAAAGACTAGCCGGGATTAATTACACGCTACAAGTTCGTCAATCTTTCAGCCAGGCCAGTGCCGGTACTTTGAGGGAGGTTCCCTGTGCTTTCGCACGGACCTAATTAAAGTAAACCTCATTTTCCCAAGGGCGTAACCCCGTTGATGTTAGTGTATATGCCCTAAAGGCCATTATTCTATCAAACTAGTTTGTATATTACTTATGGAAGCTTGGGATATTCATAGTTGTATAGACAATCTTGCTCGAAATAGTAGTATGCTACTTGGTTTGTTTCTACTTTAATGTGTGCATGTGTTTCTTTTAGCATATCGCCTATACACATTAGTGGAGCCCTTAGGATCTTTGCTTGATTACCAGCGTTATGATGGCAGTCACACTAGTGGGGGCTGGGTAATCTACAAGCACATCCTTATACAGGTCCCTAGTCGTAGGATTATCGAGACGGGGCATCGATACTCCGGAGTAGACTAGCGTATGCGCTTCTCATCCCAGCAGGGGAGATGGTTTGTCCCACAGCCGTCAGTACGTCGTACTTGAGATAGTATGTGGGTGCTCGTTAGGTTACGAATACACTGGACAGGACTCATCGGGAACTATTGGTTGGTACTATACCTATCGTCAGTTATCAGTTCCTAGGTGACATGAGTACAGCTTAGTCCGCTGACTTGACACTGTCACTTCGCCTCGAGTGTGTTCCCACTGTTCTTAGATTGCTACCCTACCACGGCTCAAATGAGTCGTGCAAACAGGTAGCAGTTGGGTGCAGTCCCGAAGCACTTGGAGGAAGTGACGGTTAGACAGGATTCGTCTCTCCCGGTATTGGGGGTTGATATCGCGTTGTGTCTAGGAGAGCCATTACACATAGTCGTCCCTGGCCAGGGCAAGCGAGATATACTGGTAGGTTTTCCAGTGTTATCTCAGGGTGTTCTGGGCTACACTCTGACACGACTTGTACCACTATTAGGAGACTGACGTTTACTGCCCCCTAGGCCCGCCATGCGATATTCTCAGACGAACAGACCGGACTGTACAGAGATTGTCACATTCAGGCTCAGTAAGAGTTCGGATGGGTTCGCCTCATCAGTCTTCTTATCGGCATCTACCTAGGGACCGTTTCGTACAACTTGTACCGCTTGCGGCCTGTGGTTAAACTCATTGCCAGCGTAGTGTCGAGTCTTTAGAGTCCCACATAGAGAGGTATTCGCCTTTGGGCAAAACAGAGTAGAGGTCGCATGGTTTTGCGATAGGGTTCGTTCACATCCGCGCACTTGTGCACGTTTGGTGTCCAGGCAGTTATTACTAGCGGGCTTTGGTTTAAGCCAGATCCTAGTATATGTTTTGGGATTGGTTTTATCTCATTGTATTCGTGTTCCTCGGAACACGGGTGCGGGTGTGTATGCACAGTTGACAGAGGCAGAGGCAGAGGATTCGCATTGGGGTTGTTGACCGTTGACTTTTTCAAAACCCTAATGAGGATAAGAAATATGATTAATAATATTAATTAAGGATTATTGTGCCATGGTTGAGTTGAACAATTGACTTTTGTTGACGTGTTGACTTTGTTGACCGGTTGACCATTGTGGACTTGTTGACCATCATCATTTCATTTCAATGACTTTTGTTGACTTGTTGTTCTTTACAAAATGCATTAAATGCATGAAATGATAATGGTCATTGAAACTAACCATCACAATTCTTAATTATTATTATTATTATCATTATTCTTTCTTTTGTGAGCATGGTTGTAAAAAGTCAAGCTGATTCTCACTTGATCACTCTCTCTCATCCAAAGCTCATACTCTTCCTCTCTCTCAAAGCTCTCATGTCTCATGTGTTGAGAAGCATGAGCTATTGAGATAAAACCCTCATAACTGTTCTCTACTCACTCTAGAGTTCTAGGTTTAGCAAGCCAAGCACTTTAGTTGCCTCTCGGTTGAGGTAGGAGCTCAAGGTAGAAGCTTTCGGGTGGATTCTTCTTCGACAAAGAGGAGACTACGAGGTAGGAGCCGTTCAAACCATCCCAAGGAGCAAGAAGAGAAGGAGTTCAATACCTAGGTATAACCCTCTAACATAGTAGTTAAACTTCTAGTTAGTTTGCTAGGTTTTTGTTTAGCAAAGATCCTCATTTCTAGTCCATGTTGCCTTGTGTCAAATATCGTTTTTTACCGTTTTCTCCTCCCCGTAAGAACCGGGGTGGGCAACGTGGACTTACCGTGGTATTAGAGCCTAGCTAAACAACAACTAGCATGTTAGCAAAGTATTTAGAATTTCGATCCGAGAAAAAATCTCAAAACATGTCCGAAAACTGAACTTTCTGCCGATTTTAAAACTGCTCCAAAAATAATTCCACATATCTTAAAAATCGGCTCAGGGTTTTGTAAGAACGTATGGCAAAAACAATCCACTGACTCGGTCAACGCGCCACGGAACCGCGGCGAGAACATGCGTCTCGCCGCGGATCCGCGGCCGAGTTGACTCGGCCGCGACTCGTCTTTGCTGCAGTTTGCTCACTGTTCTGTTTTGGGATTTTTTGGATATTTTGTTTTTGCCCATATTTTCCAGAGAACAAAGTTGTGTTTGGGGTAGTTACAAATCCGTATTTTTGATCGAAGTTTTATAGACTTTAGCTAATGGGTTATATCTGTGATGTGATATATGCACTGAACGTCAACTAATCGCTATACGTCGATTAGTGGGGGTTATGCATATCTGTGATCTGTAATGTTGTTGGATTGTGTATATGAACTCGTTGGATTGTCGTAGATGAATAGCCGGGGGTTGTGAGATGAGAGTTTTCTTTATCTTTCATTTGATGTAATATGTAAATTGATGTAATATTATTTTATGGCCGCACATCCGGGATGAGGTTATAGCCTCCATTGTATATTATTTCTTTTTCTGTTTTTTGCTCTTAGGATAGACCCAAGGTAGGGTGCACAAACTACCGGGTACCTCGAAGTGCCGAGTGGCCTACTCACGTTGTTGAGGGAGGTTGCTTCACTTCGGGTACTTGGCGGGTAGTTTGCCGCACCCGTAGGGGTCTAGGGTGGGGTTTTGGCTATTCATCGCGACCGTGTAATCCGTCTTTCGTTCCAGGCTCAAACGAAACGCGGATTTCTAGTATATCCAACGTGTTCATCTGTGATCTGGAATGGCTATCATTGCATCTGATTAATGTATATATCTATATATGATATCTAGTATGCGTTGCTTATGTTTTGCATCTGCGCTAGTCCAGCCCCCGCTCTGTCGTTAGTTAAGTAACCTAACGGGTAATGACGGGGCCCCGTGGCGAATGCGGATGGCATAAGCGTACGTCATATTTTCGTTGTTTTCTGCAATGGTAGGATTAATTAATGGGACGCATTAAATTAATACAAGAAAATAAACTAAAGTAAAGTCGTTGGAACAATTTCAAAACCACTCGGTTTCTTTTCAAATCAAAACAACTTTTAAACGCGGAGCTTAAACTACTCCTTTTAAAAGCTATCACGTTCCTTCGATTATATCAAGTTCACTACGTTTACGGTTTCGCCAAAACCATTCATAGCCTTCCGTCATTTCATATGGATAGTCAATAGTATTCAAGCTGTGTTTGTTGGCCAAAGTCAAGGCATAGTGATTGGTAGCTATTGAATATTCATATATAGCATAGATAGATGCGTTGGTTTGGGACAGTCGTACTGCCTTGTTGGCCAAAGTCAAGGGTAGGTACGGGTGGGTTCAAATTAACCTGGAAAATGACGGGTAAAACTTGACGTGTGACTTATGATTTGTTGGCCAAAGTCATGGTCATAAGAGCATAGGGCAAAAATCCACATCGGGAGTTTCTAAAGAAACTGAAACTTGCTAGTGCTGCATACCATTTGGAGTGTGATGATTCTGGTAGGATTCTTTCTGTTTTATCACACGATGATATTTGGATCCCGATCCTACTGTGAGTATATGCTACTCCTCGGAAAACTTTCTCACTTAACGATCAATGCTATGAACCAAGTAGTTATCTAGAAAGGTGTTAGCGGGGCTACACCCACAGGGAAAAGAGCTTATTTAATTAAGGAACTTCGCAAAAGCGTTGGAAAACCACCCTCGAAGTACCAACACTGGGCTGGCTGAACGGTTAAGTAAGTATTGTACGGTGAGATAGATCCCGACTAATTCTTCTTTTTTTGGTTTGAGGAAGGATTCGAGAAACAGTGGTAGCCATCATGTTTAGACAAATTAAAAACCACTCTAAACTTGCAAGAGCATCATGCTAAAGTGTTTCTTCTCTCTCTCCTAATTGCAGCGACCAAACATCATGACCGGACTTAAGTTACTACTAGAAAAAATACATTGACAGGGCCAAACTACAAAGATTGGCTCAGGAATGTCAAAATGGCAATCACTTATGACAAGTTGGGGTATCTTCTTACAACCAAAGCTCCCCCTGTCCCAGGACCTCAATCCAGCGTCGCAGATAAGGAAATCCGTAAGACCTGGGAGATTGATTACGCGAGGGCCAAGTGCATTATGCTTGCCTCTATGGACAACGAACATCAGAGGAGGCACGAGGATATGGACCTAGAATCCATATTTCTCCATACAAAAGATCTGTATGGAGAGCAATCCTGTATCGTCAGATACGAACTCTCGAAAAAGTTTTTTTCGGCGAGATTGGCCGTCGGATCATCTGTAGCGGAACACGTGCTTCAGATGATTGGCTACATTGAAGAGCTCACGGACCTTCGGACCACGTTAGAGAACGAGCTCTACACTGACTTGATTCTCCAGTCCCTTCCTTCCATTTACGCCCAGTTTATCCTGAACTTCAACATGCAAGGAAAGGAAATAGAACTTCCGGAACTCCTTAACATGTTGAGGAGTGCAGAGGGCACCCTGAAGAAAGTAAGGGAGACATCCACTTTGTTTGTTGGAGGAGCTTCCTCTTCTAGGTCCAAGACGAAAGCCAAAGGAAAGAAGAAGAAGGCCCCCACCAAACCAAGGGGCGGTGTTAGTAAAGTGGAACCCAAGGGAAAGGCAAAAGTAGCAAAGGTAGCGGGAAAGCTTGTGGAAAAAGAAGAGTGCTTTTATTGTCACAATCGTGGACACTGGAAGAAAGATTGCAGGGCTTGGAAGGCCAGAAAGCAGGACCCGAAGCAAGTTGTGGCTTCGGCTTCAGGTGTGTATGTTATTGAAAACTGTCTATCAATAAACTCTACTTCCTGGGTATTGGATACCGGATCAGGATCTCATATCTGTAATTCTTTGCAGGCACTGAGAAAGCGTAGGGTTTTGAAGGCAAGTGATATGACCCTCAGAGTTGCAAACAGAGCTGGCATGGATGCTGAGTCCATGGGGGACTATCACTTGGGATTGTCAGATGGACATGTTTTGGTTTTGCGTGATTGTTATTTTGTACCCAGTGCGACTTGTAATATCATATCTGTATCTTTAATGTCTAAAGAAGGTTATTGTCACGACCCGAAAGAGCACATGACTGGCCCTTGAACCATATGAAGTCTATAGGACTCCATCTGATCCAAGTAAGCCAAAAGCCCAGCAATCTAAAACTATTTTAACAATAAATAAAGAAAACTGGTTTTGATAAGCAAAGAAACATATTTTGAAATCAAGGATTTTAAATAACTAAGCCGATAATGCATTTTTAAAATGTGTAGTCTTTTCTAAAAATTTCGGCAGATTTTCCTTTGTAAATCTGGCCCCGAGCGGGGTACAACATAAATAATATATATATGCAGTGATAAAAGGCATCCCCAAGCGGGAGCTAGCTCTTCGTCAATCAACGGTCACAACCACACAAACAATATAATATACAACGCCGAGTGGCGAGAATCAAAACTCAGAAAAACATGAAAACCGTAATACTACTACACGCGACTCTAAGGTCGAAATAAAACATCACTAGTGTCTAAGTATGAAACAATATACAAGTTTTGGTTGATGGAATTTTTAGATACAATGAGTAATACATATACAAGGATGGTTCTGATACAAAGAACCCACCTACCAAGCAAATCACCAGCAAAGGAAAGCAGTGTGCCAGAAATGCTGCAATGGGACCTGTACGGCAAAACCTGCAAGCACTGTGGCACAACGGGGGTGAGTTGCCAACTCGTGAATAGAGAATATCTACAAGCAGAAATCGAATGCATAACCTAATCCTAGGTCAATACGATCAGATATAACATAAACCTCAAGAGTAAGTCTGAAGCATGATAAGGTGGCAATGTAACATCTAAACATGTTGGTAGTGCCAAGTGCTCGTGCCGTGCCTCAGATAATAACATGTCATAAATATAAGGTATATCTGCATGAAGTAAATATGATGAAGTATCAAAATGAATATCAATACACATATATTAGCGTCCCATTCCACTAATATTGGTGTAAGGGTATATATAACAGCGCCCTCATACCCTGTTATATATACAAAAGGAGTATGATCAATGTAATAAAAGTCTGTATGTGATCAATGTTTGTATACATATGTGGATCCCGTCCACCTGTCACCCAATGATAATAAGCGTCATGCATGTAAATATGAGGATATAATCAAATCATGGAAACATCATAAAACATGTGCCTAGCATCAGCACGTAAATCCTCGTCCATATGGGGCTCCATCTGCGGTATCGGCCCTCGACCCCGGCAGCACGGGTCAGCCCATGTCCATCTCTCAACTCCGGTCAGTATCCCCCGGATATCCGCTGAGCTTAAATACAATCACCGGTAGGTACTCGCCCACCTTTAGGCTCAATCGGCAAAATCCATCGATCATCTTGCCGAGGGGAACCATACCGGGCCCACCATGTACCCTCATATGGCACACACTCCTCGTATGGGGTATATAATCAGAACCGATAAATCTCATGGTGGCTGCGCAAATATCATATCAAGGAAACCGGATTTTTCAAATAAGTACATACTCTCCTTTGAAATTATCCACGGTTCCCAAATCCAGAAATATCATGAAAACGAATATCTCAATGCGTATAATCAGAAAGCATGATGAATGTGACATAGAATAATAGTATGCACATACAAGGTCATATCCTGATGCAATAATACTACTGTGTAGTGACATGGCAATTATCGATGATGAAGTGTGTGAGCCGGCAAGCAAGTATACGTGGAGCATATGCATCATCGATAATGGTGCTGGTGTCCTAACAGCATGATTGCAATATAGAAATAAACACATGCAATGCGATGCGGAATCGAATGATCAATGCACCAGTGAAGAATCTACACCAATATGTACATGTCATGCAGTGGTGCCATTTGAAATAAGACGAATCGGGGTTTTGGTAAAATAAGGGTTACGGTGTTTTTAAGAATAGATACTTCTTTTGAAAATACCCGTAGAATCCCTTTACTTGTCCTTAAGATATTCCCGATTCGTTAGTTTTGAAATAGGTATGACTCGGGTTTAGTCTAACATCTACTAAGCCAAGTCCATTAGGAGGGGTATGGAAACCACCTAAATATGAGTCGATATATATAAAATAGTCGGTGATCCCGCCTCAATAGTATCGCGTACGATACAGTATATCAGCTGACATCCTCGAGTCATGAGTGTGGATCTATCATCAATTCGTATGGTAAATCGTCGTACGGCATCCCAATAGCTGGGTACGGGTCAATATCACAATCAGCACATCAATTATTTGGTATCCTCATCATCATATCACATAATCTGGGGTACTGATCTAAGTCTAGTACAACTGATACCATCAATATACTGCGTGTGTAAGCACACGTCCAAGGCCCGCTAGAGACCACATATCGTATCCCAAATACGAATCACATCACATCACTGATCTCACGGAATAATGCCCAATATCATCGACTCATCTCCAATTTCATCCAATATCATCAAACACAATGCAAGTATAATGAATATGCAAGGGTGTGCGTGTGGGTGTAAATCTATTCTAGGGTTCGCGACTATGAACTACACCAGTTTACTTCTAACCCTAAACTATCCATAATACACCTAACACAATATCCACGACACACTATAACTATTTTAAAATATATATATATAAATATATATATATATATATATATATATACACATTATATCAACTACGGACCGCGGGGGTGCTATACGCTATCCACCCGACTTCCCCCGTAGATATAATCTACTCACCTTGCGTCTTCATTTGTGGACGTCGCCACGCGCTTGCTTGTCGTACCAAAGTCTTCATGGGGTACCTACACATCAAAGTATCGTATATGCGCATTAAAACCAAATCAAAGCTAAAACGACACACGATAACCAAAACGATACGCTATGGGGCCTATAGGTTAGAACCTATGGGTACGCCTCCAAAACCAACAATCAATCCTCGATATCGTCGTATAAACGCCAAATAGTCGAGGTAAAACACAATACGTAAATTCAGAAATAAAAATACGGAATAAGGAAACATGAATCCAAAACAGCAACAAGGGAAATAGGCTCCAGATTTCACCCTAGGTCAAATTAGACAAATCTATACATGCCAGGGGTCTAATCTATGCATGTAGGAGCTCTGGAACAAAAACTAGACATTTTGGTGCTGGTCTGGCCGCAAATTGCGGCCAATAGGAATATATCTGTGGCCGGGTCATGGAGTTAGTGTAAGGTTCCTAGGCACACTCAAGAGGTTCCACAAGGCATCAACCATGCCAAATTCAAAAATTATATGCCGAGAAACCCTAATGCTAGATCGTTAACTAGAGGTAAAGGCGAAAAGCAAGCAAGTAAACAACTTTATTGCTAAGTGAATGGAAATACAACCTTTGTAGATCCGGTCCTCCACTTTTTTAGCTCCGTGATGACGTCCCTTCGCTGCGATCACCGGGATCCCGGACTCTAGCGATGGTTTCGTCGGAGAAATGAGCGGGCTAGGTCATTGACTTCGATGCCGAAGATGATCTACGTCAAGGCAACTCTAACTCAAGCTCCATCTTCACTAGCTCATGAAACTTATGAAGAAAACACCCTATACAGCATGGTAAGTGGTAGAGGATGAAGAAATAGGAAGTGGGTTCACTTTTGATTTGGATTTCTCACTTGATTTCATCACTTAGAATTTTCTAGTAAGCATTCTTCAACTCATGAAGAAGATGAAGAAGAAAAGAATGGAAAAGAATTATTATTTTAGAAAATTCAAGTGATTCTTATCATATAGCAACCATGGGTTAGTTTAACTCATGTAGAGAATAAACTAGGGTTTAGGTAATGGTTAGGTTTAAGAATAAAAACAAAATGGTGAAGCTTCATGAAACTCCAAGAATAAAACAAAGAAAGCCACCATATTGGTTTTTGCCCCAAAAATAAATGAATAAATAAATAAGGCAATTGAAACCCTAACCATTAACTAAACATGGTGTATAGCATACACACACACCCAAGTTTGCATGTATCATCAAACATGATACAATCAAGTGCACAAAAATATATCACATATACTACTAGTGCACATCAAGTGAGAAAATCAATCTTAAGTGAACAAATACTAATTAATGTAAAGTAATATATCAAATATATAATTATACATTAAATCATTAAATCAACACTTGATTTAATGATCCGGTCATATTGCATATAACCGACTAATATCAATAGTAACAACTTATCGAATCAACACTTGATTCGATAACCTGGCTATATCGCATTAACCGATCAATGTCACAAATCGCGAGAATCGAATACAGTATCACATATTGGTAATATTCTCGGTCCCATACATATCTCATATGCGCTCCTATTTCGTTTCTCTTGAGCCAGGAAACCTCTGTGTAGGACTCTAAAGACTCGTCAATACGCCGGCAGCAGGTGATGATCATATCAAACACCCACAAGCTGCAAGTGGTCTGCTAAACGTAACGGCCACCCGGGTATTGAGCGATCAGAAAATCAACGAGCAAGCCCGCTCATACTCCTGTGAATCCAACCAGTAACACTTACCGTACAGTCCGTTCTGTTCGTCTGATATGTCGCATATCTCGCCTAGGGGTGGTAAACGTCAGACCCCAGTAGCTCGATAAGTCGTGTCGATATGAGGTCTATAACAGTTCGAGAAACTACTGGTAACACTTACCACTAAATCTCAGCAATCCTGGCCAGGGATTTCCGGTTATAGCCAATCGAACACAATGCAACATCAACTCCCTATACCGGGAGAGACGAATCCCCTCCTATCGCTCATTGCCTCCATGTGATTCGGGACTGTACCCAAAAACCACCGTTTTGCATGCCCACTTAGACATGGTAAGGTGGAAATCAAAGCACAGTGGGAATCACACAATACTCTATGACGATCTCGGGTCTACAGACTAACCTGTACCAGTGTCACCAGAGAACTGCCATCTGATGTGAGGTATAATAACATCTGGGAGTTCTCGGCGAGTCCGTCCAGTGTACCCAGTCTCTACTGAGCACCCGTATATCATCTCTGATGTCAAACACCAATGGATATGGGATCATCCATCGCCCATCTGTATGGGTCGAGAAGGTATACGCTAGTCTACTCTGGTATATCGATGCCCCGTCTCGATACACCGACGACTAGGGACCTTGAAGGATGTACTTATGGACTACCATGTCCCCACTAGTATGATCTGCATCATAGTCCAGGTAGTCAAGTACACATCCTAAGGGCTTTACCAACATGTAACAGAGAGACAATCAGTGTACACGTTAAGGTAAAGAGCAACCAGATAGTATACTATCATGTCGAGCAAGAAAGTCCTTCCTATATATGTCCAAGCATCCACTACAATATACATCCTATGTATAGTAATGGCCTCTAGGGCATACATATAACTAACAATCTCCCTCTTGCACTAGGGCCATCTGTAGCAGTGGTTGCAGTATCTCATACTCAACCATCCCATAAAAGTCTCTCTCTGGGAAAAGGCCTTCGTTAGTGGATCCGCCGTGTTGTCCTCTGAGTCTTCTCTCCTAACCTCGATCTCCTTGGAGATCAACCATCTCCATGATCAGGTGATACTGCCTTAGAATATGTCTGGATCACTGATGGGACGGACGTTCCTTGGCATAAGCCACAACTCCATTGTCACACAATGGGAGGAACAAAGTTCATCTCATGAACAAATATACATCCAGACTGCCTCTTTGGTAGCATCTTAAGTAGCGATGTATCCATCCTTTATCGTCTAGTTTGCCACGGTATCTAGCTTGGAACTCTTCCAACATACCGTCCCTTTACTGAGGGTAAAGACAATGCCTGTGACTGACTTTCAGTTATCCTTATCACTCTGGAACCTTTCCAGTGATTCTCCCCAGGATCAACTGATACCATCTCACTACAATTAGTGAGTATCCTAACATCCAATTAGATCTATCTCATAGATCCAAAACCCAGGATTTAGGAGGTATCATTTTGATCCTATATGGAGAATCATTGTGATAAGCGGAGATTGACCGAGCGTAGCATAGGAAACTCTTTTCTTATCAAGAGTATGTCATCCACGTACTCTACGAAGATCACCACCATACTCCCTACTACTCTTTTGTTTATACAAGGTTCATCTACCATTTTGATGATGTCAAACTCTTTGACTAACACATCAAAACAGACGTTCTAACTCCGCGATGCCTGCATTATCCTATAAAGCATCTTGTACACGTTTCCGCTGCTCCCACTGTCTACGAAGCCCTCTGACTGTGTACTTATAGACTCTCTCTTCTAAAATATCATTTAGAAGAGCAGTCATGACACCCAACCGCCGGATATCGTAGTCATGGTATATAGCCGTGGCAAGTAGGATCCGGATGGACTTAAGCATAGGCACTGGAAAAGGTTTCATCATTATCTACGCCTAGTCAATGACGAAAACCTTTAACAAGTCTAGCTTTGAAAGTCTTAACTTTTCCATCTACACTAAGTAATCTTCTCAAGATATACTTGCTCCTGATGGGGATTTAACCCTTCAGATATAGCAACCAAAGTCCATACTTTGTTGGTGTACATGGATTCCATCTCAGATCGCCAAGCATCCAGCTATTCTTACAGAGTCCCTACTCTCGATGGCCTGCTCGAAACTAGTTGGGTCATCATCGCATGATGCAATCCTCGCTCCCACTGTCATCGAGAAACCGAAATATCTCTCAGGCGGATGAGGAACCCTACTAGATCGGCGGAGAGGCAGAGGTTCGTTGGAATCTACTAAATCCTTTCGTTCTACCAAATCATTTGCTATAGTTTGTATAGCTGGAACCTTTCCAGTTCTACATAACAGACCTTGCCTCGATCTTGTCCGGATTTTTGCTTTTAGACATAGGTCGGTCAACCCCAAATCTTAACTAGCTTAAGACATGGGCTCTTCCCATACCATATCTCATATAGAGTGGTAGGCTGTGATCTGATTCGAACCTAATTCAATAGGTATGCAGCTTCTCAAGTGCATAACCCCCAAAAGGAAACAGGTAACTCAGTAGTACTCATCATAGAGCGCACCATATCGAATAGGGTGCAATTGCTCCGCCCCGATATACCATCGTGCTATGGTGTATACGGAGGAGTAATGCTGAGAGAGAATCTTATTCTCTTTTAGAATATTCCAGGGATTCTATGCACAAGTATTCTCCTCCTTGATCTCATCAAAGGACATAATACTTATACCCGTATTGGTTCTCTACTTCTAACTTATATTCTGTGAATATCTCAAAAGGTTCAGACTTGTGTTTCAACAAGAACATATGACTGAATCTTGAGAGATCATCAGAGAATGTAATGAAGTACAAAGAACCGCTCTTGGCATGTGTAGACAGGGGACCTTCATACATCAACATGTATCATCCCAAGAGTTCACTAACTCTTTCTCTGTTTCCAATAAACAGAGCTGTGGTCATCTTATCTCTGTGACATGACTGGAAAGTTTCACAAGATGTAAATTCAAACTAATTTAAATATGCATCTATATGTAACTTCAGCTAGTCGGGTCGCATTGATATGACCCAGTCTACAATACCTCAAGAAGGATTTGTTCATTTCTGAACTCTTCCTCTTGTGTGTGTTCTGTATACTAAGAACTGTAGTTCGATTTAGAACATCAATGCTTTTAGATATCGTGCCTGAACCGATCAACTTTTGATATAGGAAATGTTCAAAACATTATCCAACAATACAAAATTATATCCTTTCTTTACTAATAAAGAGACTGATATGATTTTGTACATCAGGTTCGGTATCTAATAACATTTGTTCAGAATCAATGTATTTTGGTAATACAGTGTGACAGTGACCAACAGACTTGGCTGCAACACTTGCACCGTTTTCTGTCTCATGAAACTTATCACCCGTCCTCAGTTCTCTACCTATCTATAGCCCATGTAACAGATTACATATGCAGGATCCTGATCTGGTATCTCATACCCAGGACGTAAAGGATACTGAGAAACAGTTCTCTGTAATGAACATACCCGAAGAAGATGCATCAGCATGCACTTTCTTCGTTTGGGCAGCATGGGAAATCTGGTATTCCCCAATTTCCTGCTTTGACTTATAACAATTATAAGTTGGAGCGGGACCAACATTCCCCAGCTCAGTATAGCAAGCGGGTTCGGTCAATACATCCGTATTATTATCTTGATTAAGGCGTGACATGGTCGCTACCAGGAGAGAGAGAGAAGAAAACACTCTGCGTGCGCTCTTGCAAGATCAGATTGGTTATTATTTTATCTAATCGGGATGGCTCCCACTGTTTTTATCAAATCTTCCTTCAAACCCCAAAAGGAAAGACTAGCCGGGATTAATTACACGCTACAAGTTCGCCAATCTTTCAGCCAGGCCAGTATCGGTACTTTGAGGGAGGTTCCCCGTGCTTTCGCACGGACCTAATTACAGTAAACCTTGTTTTCCCAGAGGCGTAACCCCGTTGACACTTTTCTAGACACCTACTAGATCGGCTAATTGTAAAGTGTAAAACTCTTCCAGGAGTAACAATTACTCGCAGTGGGTATCGGGATCCTTCTATCTCATAGAAGGTATGCAATCTCATTGCAAATTTCAACACTTGAAATTCCCGATAATTTTGCCCCTAGCACCCTATGACCTTGACGGAGGTCAACAAACCATAGGCTACTAGTCAAGTTCAACCCGTCATTTCTTAATTGAATCAAACCACTCGCACGACCTTTGACGGAGGTCAACAAGGCCGTACGACTACCCTAACCCAATCTGCATCATATGCATAAGCAGATAAATACTAGTTAGCTACCATACACTATGCCTTGACGGAGGTCAACAAACGTAGCACGAATACTAAGTAGGACTTATCTGAAATGACGGAGGGCTACGACAGGTTTTTCTGAAAACCTATTGCGTAATGAACTTGATATCGTTGTAGGATCGAATGAATTTTGAAATGGAGTGTTTTTTGAGGCTTTTCTAGTTTTGCTAAAGGGGTCACTCCCGGTAAAGGGATCGTCGGCCCTTTCCTCATCGAATAAGGTGCAGGATATATCATATATACCGCTATGCAAAGCAAGAACTGTAGCTACCTGTTTTTGAAAATTTGATTCCACAACATCTTTAGGTTTCTTTATTTCATTAATCTCATTAATGAAGTCCCATCATTTAAGTACCTAAACATCACAGATAAATACGACGTACACTTATGCCATCCGCATTCGCCTCGATGTCCCCTCGTGCACCATTAGGTTAGGTAACTAACGGCAGAGCGGGACAGGGCTAGCGCGGGTGTAAAACATAAGTAACGTCTATAAAATATAATGTATATACTATATACAGTATCTATCACAACATATCAAATGATCACATCACAGATATCGCAGCAGAAGAATCATATGAAACATTGGATATACTAGGACGTCCGTGTTTTCAATACGAGCCAGTATAAAACACGGATTCCACGGTCGCGATGAATAGCCAAACCCACACCCCTAGACCCCTACGAGAGCGGCAAGCAACCCTACCAATTCTAGAGTTAGGAGACCCGGACTCGACTCCTTGAGTTGGTCTCCCACTGGACTCCAGAACCCGGTTACTTGTGCCCTCCTCCTTGGGTCTATCCTACTGCGGAAAAGAAAATAATATACAATGGTGACATCTTCCGCAACCTAGAAGTGCCCCAATAAAAGAATATTACATAAAAGTTTTTACATGAATGAAAATTAAAAACACTCATCTCACATAAAAACCCCCCGGCTATTGAAACACGATGATCCAATATAACATATCCAGCAACACATAACATCATATGTCATCAACGTAAGTAAATATGCCCATCCCAATTGTCGTTGACATATAGCAACGAAACCGGCGATATCACATATTACACTTACGGTCACAGAAAAGAAAGTGTAAAACTAGAACAGTTGGAATCCGTAAATTTCATAGACATCGCATGCCTAATCAAATGAATTCCTTAGACATCGCATGCCTAACAATTATAAACCCCGCATTTCAGTCTCATTATCCAAAACTCTTTTCAAGTATCAAGTCGGGCAATTCAACAAGATTCCCGACATCTTGATCGAATGCTCGTCGCAAACTTTAGTAGATGGCCGCACCCCCGATGCCGTCGACGAAGTGCACCAAGGAGGAACACCGCTGCCGCGAGCACCCGAACGGATGCTTTCGGCGACGGGGTTCTCCTACAGTCACTTGGTCGGGGCTATGGGGTGTAGCTGTCTATTAAGTTTACCGGCGAGTATCCGCGTACGCTACGTGATTGCGACGGACTTTTGATCACATCAAAATTCCGTGGCAACCGATCAAGTGAGACTAAAGTGCTATGTTTATAACATCCAAATCAGTTATCTCATAACTACTTGTGGATTCCAAATATTGTATCACATTCCAGATAAATAGAAAATGTTAAACTTTCCGATCGAACAATCAAACACCCAAGTTTTCCCGAAACAGCTCAACACATGAAATAAGTTTAAAAACATTCATTTCATGCCACAGTACCAACTGTCCAGCCGTAGAAGGGTCAAGCCAACGCCTCACATGTGGCACGCCGTACTGCCCCAAACCCTAAGGTTCAAAGGGCAGTTCAAGACGGTCACATAATCAAGTTAAGGTTTGTTGTCTTCTAGAGGGTCCATCGCGTTACTTGCACTACTTATAACGTTTTCAAACTACGGAAAAATCCAACACATGGAAATTTCCCGGCAGGGGAAAAATTGGGTATTTATATTTGGTCGAACTTTTTTAACATGTTCTAAAATTATCCGGAAAAACTTAATAAACAAAGTTAAATAATCCGATCGAATTATCGAGTCCCCAATACACCCCAGAAAACTCAACTCTTGAGTGAAACATAAAAATTCCCAGAAGAATAAGCAAACACCAGGTGAGGTTACTGTGCAAAAATGATTCCCTGATCTTTACATACGGCCGCGGAACCACCGCCAATAGCATGTTAAGGACGCGGTTCCGCTGCGCTTTAATCGTATTACAGTCACGTGCTTCACAGTAACCCTTGTAGTTGCCTGCTGATATTTTTGAGAATTTTAAATTTGGAAAAATCCACTGTTTTAAAATTTGTACAGAGAAGGGTGAAATCGGGGGATATCGGGTTCAATCGGACTTCTAGCTTCGTCTACACTTCGCCTAAAGCTCTAGCTAGGCTCTGATACCACTGTAGGGTTCCTAGGCACACTCAAGAGGTTCCACAAGGTATCAACCATGCCAAATTCAAAAATTATATGCCGAGAAACCCTAATGCTAGATCGTTAACTAGAGGTAAAGGCGAAAAGCAAGTAAGTAAACAACTTTATTGCTAAGTGAATGGAAATACAACCTTTGTAGATCCGGTCCTCCACTTCTTTAGCTCCGTGATGACGTCATTTCGCTGCGATCACCGGGATCCCGGACTCTAGCGATGGTTTCGTCGGAGAAATGAGCGGGCTAGGTCGTTGACTTCGATGCCGAAGATAATCTACGTCGAGGCAACTCTAACTCAAGCTCCATCTTCACTAGCTCATGAAACTTGTGAAGAAAACACCCTATACAACATGGCAAGTGGTAGAGGATGAAGAAATAGGAAGTGGGTTCACTTTGGATTTGGATTTCTCACTTGATTTCATCACTTAGAATTTTCTAGTAAGCATTCTTCAACTCATGAAGAAGATGAAGAAGAAAAGAATGGAAAAGAATTATTATTTTAGAAAATTCAAGTGATTCTTATCATATAGCAACCATGGGTTAGTTCAACTCATGTAGAGAATAAACTAGGGTTTAGGTAATGGTTAGGTTTAAGAATAAAAACAAAATGGTGAAGCTTCATGAAACTCCAAGAATAAAACAAAGAAAGCCACCATATTTGTTTTTGCCCCAAAAATAAATGAATAAATAAATAAGGCAAATGAAACCCTAACCATTAACTAAACATGGTGTATAGCATACACACACACCCAAGTTTGCATGTATCATCAAACATGATACAATCAAGTGCACAAAAATATAACACATATACTACTTGTGCACATCAAGTGAGAAAATCAATCTTAAGTGAACAAATACTAGTTAATGTAAAGTAATATATCAAATATATAATTATACATTAAACCATTAAATCAACACTTGATTTAATGATCCGGTCATATTGCATATAACCGACTAATATCAATAGTAACAACTTATCGAATCAACCCTTGATCCGATAACCCGGCTATATCGCATATAACCGATCAATGTCACAAATCGCGAGAATCGAATACAGTATCACATACTGGTAATATTCTCGGTCCCGCACATATCTCATATGCGCTCCTATTTCGTTTCGCTTGAGCCAGGAAACCTCTATGTAGGACTCTAAAGACTCGTCAATACGCCGGCAGCAGGTGATGATCATATCAAACACCCACAAGCCGCAAGCGGTCTGCTAAACGTAACGGCCACCCGGGTATTGAGCGATCAGAAGATCAACGAGCAAGCCCGCTCATACTCCTATGAATCCAACCAGTAACACTTACCGTACAGTCCGGTCTGTTCGTATGATATGTCGCATATCTCGCTTAAGGGTGGTAAACGTCAGACCCCAGTAGCTCGATAAGTCGTGTTGATATGAGGTCTATAACAGTTCGAGAAACTACTGGTAACACTTACCAGTAAATCTCAGCAACCCTGGCCAGGGATTTCCGGTTATAGCCAATCGAACACAGCGCAACATCAACTCCTTATACCGGGAGAGACGAATCCCCTCCTATCGCTCATTGCCTCCATGTGATTCGGGACTGTACCCAAAAACCACCGTTTTTCACGCCCTCTTGGACGTGGTAAGGAGGAAATCAAAGCACAGTGGGAATCACACAAGACTCTATGACGATCTCGGGTCTACAGACTAACCTGTACCAGTGTCACCAAAGAACTGCCATCTGACGTGAGGTATAATACCATCTGGGAGTTCTCGGTGAGTCCGTCCAGTATACCCAGTCTCCACTGAGCACCCGTATATCATCTCTGATGTCAAACACCAATGGATATGGGATCATCCATCGCCTATTTGTATGGGTCGAGAAGGTATACGCTAGTCTACTCTGGTATATCGATGCCCCGTCTCGATACACCGACGACTAGGGACCTTGAAGGATGTACTTATGGACTACCATGTCCCCACTAGTATGATCTGCATCATAGTCCAGGTAGTCAAGTACACATCCTAAGGGCTTTACCAACATGTAACAGAGAGACAATCAGTGTACACGTTAAGGTAAAGAGCAACCAGATAGCATACTATCATGTCGAGCAAGAAAGTACTCCCTATATATGTCCAAGCATCCACTACAATATACATCCTATGTATAGTAATGGCCTTTAGGGCATACATATAACTAACAGTTAGGGGCTAGGGTCTTGGTGGTAGCTTTCTGGGTGCCTGCACATATCACTGTCCAACCAATTTTATTTTCAGGTGTCTCGGGTGAAAGCCGATTCAATATAACCTTCACAGATTTCACAAATTTTCCGATATCGGGTTCTAAATCCGTATGCTGGGATTCAACTCTCAGGTTTAGGTCTCAATTCATGCACTAGGGTGTTTATCTAACCTCTACTGAGCTCAATTTCACATTACAACACAAAATTCCCTCAAACCCTAACTAGGTTTTCCTCAAACCCATAAAAACACACAATATCGGTTCTAAACTAAACATGGGGTATAAGGAATTCTAAAATTAAGCTAAGGGTTCAGTAAATACCTCATTTGGCAACTCAAGAATTTTCTTGAGTTGCCCCTAGTGGCCAAAATCCTTGCTTACTTGGTTCAATGTGTAAATTTTGAGCTTGTGTATACTTTTTGTGAAATGAAGGGTTTTCGGTGTTGTTTTTGAGATGATTTTAGGGCTTGAAGGTGGAGGATGAAGAGGGGCAGCAGCAGCTGCTGGTGCTGAAGAGGGAGAGGGAGAAATGAGAGGGAGAGGGAAAGAGGTCCAAGGTCCAACTCCCCCCATACTTACTACATGCCCATACCTCTCTTTTCTTTTCCTTTTTCATTCTCTTTCCTCTCAAAATCCTTCTCACTAGAATAGTAACCCTAAAGTAAAACCATGGCAAGAAAAAATGTAACACAAGTGTAGAAAAGATATGTGCATGTTTTGCACAAAATTGCTAAAAACCGATTAGCGATTTTTAATCGCGATAAGCACTAAATTAGCATATAAATGATCATAAAAACTTAAAAATGACATAATTCCATAAAATACTCTATTTTAGAATTTTCCATAATTTTTCCAAATTTTTCTGTATTTAATTATACCAAAATATTAAAATATTCAATAAAATAATATTAAATTATGAAAATTCCCAAAAAATAATATTTTACTTTTTTGAAATGTTACAATCTTCCCCTCTTAAATAAATTCGGTCCCCGAATTTAAATTTAAACCCCAAGTACTAAAACATTTCAGTAAAAATCCAAATTGTTGGGGCTCCAAAATCATCAATACATAAAACACATCATAGCGCAATACTTGCGCATAAGTAATGAGCAGATAACTAAAAATTGAAACTTCGTCAAGCATCCTGCAATCATCGGAGTCATGGTAAAGACACAAATGTCAAATCCAAAACAAAACCAGTATGATGTACATCAAAATTATACATGTATATTGTTAGTGTATATGCCCTAGGGGCCATTATTGTATCATACTTGTATGTATATTACTTAATGGAAGCTTGGGATATTCACAGTTGTATATACAATCTTGTTAAATATGGTAGTATGCTACTTGGTTTGTGTCTACTTTAATATGTGCATATGTTTCTTGTAACATATCACTTATACATATTAGTAGAGCCGATAGGATCTTTGCTTGATTACCAACGTTGTGATGGCAGTCACACTAGTGGGGGCTGGGTAGTCTATAAGCAACATCCTATACTTGTCCCTAGTCGTAGGATTATCGAGACAGGGCATCGATATTCCGGAGTAGACTAAGTGTGTACGCTTCTCATCCCAGTTGCGGAGATGGTCTGTCCCACAGCCATCAGTACGTCGTACTGGAGATAATATACAGGTGCTACTTAGGTTACGGGTACACCGGACAGGACTCACAGGGGAACTGATTAGTTGGTATTATACCCGTCGTCAGTTAACAGTTCCCAGGTGACATGAGTACAGCATAGTCCACAGACTTGACACTACTACTTCGCCTCGAGTGTGTCCCACTGTTCTTAGATTGCTACCCTACCACGGCTCAAAGGAGTCGTGCAAACAGGTAGCAGTTGGGTGCAGTCCTGAGCACTTGGAGGCAGTGGCAGTTAGAAAGGATTCGTCTCTCCCGATATTGGGAGTCGATATCGCTCTATGTCGGAGAGCCATTACGCAATGTCCCTGGCCAGGGCAAGCGAGATTTACTGGTAGGTTCCTGTAGTTTTCTCAGGGTGTCATGGGCTACGCTCCGACATGACTTATACATCTATTAGGGGACTGATGCTTGCCACCCCCTAGGCTTGATATGCGATAGTCTTAGACAAACAGACCGGACTGTACGGATATTGTCACATCAGGCTCAGTGAGAGTTCGGATGAGTTTCCTCATCGGCCTTCTTATCGACATCTACCTGGGGACCGTTACGTACAGCTAGTGCCGCTTGCGGTCTATGGTTAAACCCACTGCCAGTGTAGTGTCGAGTCTTTAGAGTCCCACACAGAGAGTTTCCCTGCTCCAGGCGAAATGATATAGAGGTCGTATGGTTTTACGACAAGGGTTCGGACGCGTACGTGTGTTTACGCACGTACGACTTTTCGGACAGTTTTTACTAGCCGGCTTTGGTTTAAGCCAGATTCTAGTATCGGGTTATTGGATTTATACAGTCTAATGTTTTTCAGTGTTTTCACAGATTGGAGGGGCGTTCTCGTAATTTTCCGGGAAGCTTCTAGAAGAGTGGTGACTAAGGGGTTAAGGTGGCATGAGCATTAATTGCTTAATGACTCATTTGTGTGATTCATCCTTTGTATTAAATGATTCATTAATGAGTTAATGAGTCATATGATGAATCACACAAGATGAATGCATCAACCATGATGATTAATCATATATATTATTTATTTGATTAATTGTTATGGTTGTTATATTCTAGTGAGTTCATTTTTCTTCTCAATTCTTATGCTCACCTTCTCTCTCCTCAAGCTCATCCACTCTTGAAACCCTAATCCTCCCCTCTCATGTGTTGAGATCAAGGATTAGATAGGCTAATACATCCATAAACTTACTCTATATCCCCTAGGTAGCTTAGATTAGCACTTTGAGCAACCTAGTTATCTCAAGTTAGAAATAAAACTTGGCGTAGGAGCTCTCGGGTGGATCATCTTTGATTCGAGGAGGCCGTTGAGGTGCCGATATTCCAAGGAGCCTACGTCGAGTGGAGGACTGTGATGAAGACCCGAAGGACAAGTAACGTGAGGTATAACTTCGAATCCGAGTAGTTAAACCTTTCGTAGTTTGCTAGTAACGGTTTAGAAACGATTCATGCGGTCAAGTCCGTGTTACGAAGCTTTGATAATCGTTTTTCATATATTCTGCCTCCCCGAAAGTTCGTGGGGTGCGTGACATGGACTTACAGTGGTATCAGAGCCAACTAAACCATTACTAACTTGTTAGCAACTAGTTAGAAGTTCGATCGACGGAAAACACGAAAACGAAACACCTCGTACCCTAAGTTTCTGTTAATTTTAAAAGTGTCTAAAAAATATTTGACTTACCTTAAAATTCACAGCAGGGTATTTTAAGAATACTGGGAAAATACGAGCCAGTAACTCGGCAAAACGGCCGCGGATCCACGGCAATAGAGTGCTTGTGCCGCGGATCCGCCGCCGAGTCAACTCCGAGTTGACTCAGATTTGCTCTGTAATTCTTATTTTTTGGTGTTTTGGTTCTCTGTTTGTTCTGTTTATACCCAGGTTACTTCAGTGCTACTTTGCTTTCAGGGTAGACACAGAACATGGTAATCGATCGATATTCTAAGATATTTGCTAATTGGGTTTTTATCTGTAATGCTTTATGTGTTCGTAAACCTTCCTTAATTGCTAGTATGTCGGTTGGCAGGGGGTTGCACATTTCTGTTATGTTTACTGTTTGTGAATATGGACTTGATTGGAATGTTGTGATGATTATCCGGGGTTTGAGATGGGTTTAATATTCATTCATTCGATGTAAATATAATATGATGTAATATTCTTTTACGGGGCACATCCAGGTTGCGGTTGGAGCCACCGTTGTATTATTTCTTTTTACTGTTTTTGCTCCTAGGATAGACCCAAGACGGGGTACACAAACTACCGGGTACTTTGAAGTGTTTAGTGGCCTACTCACTTTGTTGAGGGAGACCGATTCACTTCGGGTACTTGGCGGGTAGTTTGCCATACCCGTAGGGGTCTAGGGTGGGGTAATGGCTATTCATCACAACTGTGTAATCCATCTTTTATTGCAGGCTCAAAGAAAATGCGGATTGCTAGTATATCCAATAAAGTTCATCTGTGATCTGGAATGCTTATTATTGCATGTGACGAATGTACAATATCTATATATGATAGCTATTAGACGTCACTTATGTTTTACACCCGCGCTAGCCCAGCCCCCGCTCTGTCGTTAGTTAAGTAACCTAACGGGTGATGACGGGACTGCGTGGCAAATGCGGATGTCATAAGAGGACGTGGTATTTTCGTTGTTTTCTGCAATGATAGGTTTAATGATGGGACGCATTATTATAATGCAAAGAAAATAAACCAAAGTTTAATCGTTGGAACAAATTTAAAAGAAACCACTCGGTTATTTTAAAAGATCAGAATTTTTATTGCGGAGCTTTTAACCACTCCTTTTAAAAAGTATCAGGTTCCTTCGATTATATCAAGTTCACTACATTCACGGTTTTGCCAAAACCATTCGTAGCCCTCCGTCATTTCATATAGATAGTCAATAGTATTCAAGCTGTGTTTGTTGACTAAAGTCAAGGCATAGTGTTTGGTAGCTGTTGGATATTCATATGCAGCATAGATAGATGCGTTGGTTTTGGACAGTCGTATTACCTTGTTGACTAAAGTCAAGGGTATGTACGGGTGAGTTCAAATTAATCTGGATAATGACGGGCAGAACTTGACATGTGACTTATGATTTGTTGAGTAAAGTCAAGGTCATAAGAGCATGGGGCAAAAATCCACATCGGGAATTTCTAAAGAAACTGAAATTTGCAGAGAGAAGCATACCATTTTGGAGTTTGATGAATGTTGGTAGGATTCCTTCAACATTATCATACGATGATATTTTGGATCCCGATCCTATTGTGAGTATATACTACTTATCAGGAGATTCGTCACTTAACGATCAATGCTATAAACCAAGTAGGTGCCTAGAATGGTGTCAGCGGGGTTACGCCCCAGAGAAAAGAGGTTATTTAATTAAGGAACTTCGCGAAAGCGTTGGAAAACCTCCCTCGAAGTATCGACACTAACCTGGCTGAATGGTTAAGCAAGAATTGTACAGTGAGAATAGTCCTGGCTAATTCTTCTTTTATGGTTTGAGGAGGGATTCGAGAAACAGTGGGAGCCATCCTGTTTAGATAAATTAAAAACCAATCTAAAACTTACAAGAGCATCATGCTAATAGTATTTTCATCTCTCTCTTAAATTGCAGCGACCTTGTGACTACACATAGGTTACATCTAGATAACAAATTGACTGAATCTGACTTATATGACTGGGAAAGGTCTGTCCATATGTCCATTGCCTATGACAAGCTGGACCACCCTATTACTACTCAAGATCCCGCCGTCCCAGGTCCAGTTTCCACTGTCGCGGATATGGATATCCGTCAGACAAGGGAAAAAGATAAAGCGAAAGCTAAGTGCCTCATGTTAGCTTCAGTTGATGGTGAATACCAGAAGCAGCACGAGAAGATGGACTTAGTTTCTATCTTTCTCCATAACAAAGATTTATATGGAGAGCAGTCTCATATCGCTAGATATGAAACCTCGACCGAATTAATTCAAGCGAGGTTGGCTGTTGGGTCATATGTATGGGACAACGTCCTTACAATGACTAGCTATATTGATGAGCTCCAGGACCTGGAGGCCGCGTTGGGAAACGAGTCATATACTGACTTGATTCTACAGTCTCTACCTTCTACCCTAAAGGAAACCAGGGAAGTAGAAGGAAAGAGAAGGGCAAAAGTTTCGGGACTGGATATAGTAAAAGAGAGACGTTCCTATTGTTACAGGAATGAACATTGGCAGAATGATTGCAAGGCTAGAAAAGCCAGTAGACAGGATTCGAAGCATGTTGTGGCTTCAGCCTCAAGTGTATTTGTAATTAAGAACTGTTTGTCAATTTACTCTACTTCCTGGGTACTAGATACCGGAGCAGGATCTCATATCTGTAATTCATTACATGCTTTGAGAAACCGTAAAGTTATAAGGGTAGGTGATTTGTCTCTCAGAGTTGCAAACGGAATGAGCGTGGATGCTGAATCCGTGGGAGAATATAGCCTAGGTTTGACAAGTGGGCAGATATTAATTCTACGTAACTGTCTGTATGTACCTAGTTTGACATGTAATATCATACCAGTGTCCTCACTTTCGAGAGAGGGATATGACTTTACATTCGTAAGCGATGTAGTTCACATCCACCTAAATCAAGTTCTAATTGGGTCCGGTACATTAGATAACGGTATATACGTATTGAATTAAGCTCAGGTTTTCAATGTCTAGAACACACTTAAAAGAAAGTTTCCAGAAATAAATCAGGCTTTCTTATGGCATTGTAGACTAGGTCACATCAATGAAACACGATTAACGAAGTTAAATAGAGAAAGATATTTGAATCCGTTCGAATATCAATCTTATGCCACTTGTGAATCTTGTCTCATGGGAAAGATGACAAAGACTCCGTTTACTGGACACGGAGTAAGAGCAAGCGAGCTCTTAGGACTCGTACACAGTGACGTGTGCGGTCCAATGTCTACACATGCGCGAGGTGGTTATTCCTACTTCATTACTTTTACAGATGATTTCTCTAGGTATGGATATGTCTTCTTAATGAAGCATAAATCTGAGGCTTTTGAGAAATTCCAAGAATACAAGAATGAAGTGGAAAAACAAACAGGCAAGAGTATAAAGACACTGAGATCTGATCGAGGTGGTGAATACTTAAGTGCCGAGTTCCTGGGTTACTTAAAAGAGAATGGAATTCTTTCTCAGCTTACTCCTCCATACACACTACAGCATAACGGTGTATCGGAGAGACGGAACCGAACCTTATTAGATATGGTACGTTCCATGATGAGTAACGCTGAGTTACCGTGATCATTCTGGGGATATGCACTAGAATCAGCTGCATATCTTTTGAACCGAGTTCCAACCAAGACTGTGCCTACCACACCATATCAGATGTGGAGTGGGAAGAAACCCTGTCTTAAGTATATTAAGACATGGGGATGTCCAGCTTTTGTAAAAAAGCAGCATGCGGACAAGCTCGAGGCATGCTTAGTACAGTGTAAGTTTGTGGGATATCCAAAGAATTCCATGGGATATTGTTTCTATTATGCAGAGGAACAAAAGGTCTTTGTTTCTCAACATGCCCGCTTCTTGGAAACTGAATTTTTGGAAAATCAGAAGAGTGGGAGCGCAATAGAACTGGAAGAAATTCCAGAGCTACAAGCTATTACTGAAACCTTGGTAGAACAAGAAGGTTCAGGAGAACAGGACATCCCGACGCCACTCCGCAGGAGTAGCAGGCAATCTCATCCGCCCGAGAGATACTACGGTTTTCTTATAGACGGGGATAGAGAGGATTGCACTATTGACTATGATGAGCCTACTAGCTTCCAGCAAGCCATTAAGAGCGGTGACTCAGTAAAATGGCTGGATGCAATGCGGACCGAAATGGAGTCCATGTACACTAACAAAGTATGGACATTGGACATTGCTCCAGATGGGGTAAAACCCGTAGGATGCAAATGGATCTTCAAAAAGAAGATTGGTGTAGATAGACAGGTTGAAACATATAAAGCTAGACTTGTTGCAAAGGGTTTCCGTCAAAGACCTGGTTTGGACTATGACGAAACCTTTTCTCCAGTAGCTATGCTTAAACCTATTCGGGTCCTTCTTTCTATTGCTGCCTTCCACGATTATGAAATCTGGCAGATGGACGTAAAGACGGCCTTTCTAAATGGTAATTTGGAAGAGAGCGTCTATATGGATCAGCCAGAGGGATTCATTCAGAGTGGGAGCAGTGGTAAAGTATGCAAGCTGCTTAAGTCCATTTATGGACTAAAGCAGGCATCACGGAGTTGGAACATCTGTTTTGATGATGTTTTCAAAGAATTTGACTTTATCAAAAATCCAGATGAACCTTGCATATATAGTAAGATTGTAGGGAGAGCTGTAGTATTCCTCGTCTTGCACGTGGATGACATTCTCCTAATAGGAAATGATATTCCTATGTTACAGTCAGTCAAAAGATTCTTGTCACATAAATTCTCTATGAAAGACCTGGGTGATGCCACCTACATTCTGGGGATCCGGATCTATCATGATAGATCAAAGAGGATGTTGGGACTTTCGCAATCCAGGTACATAGACACCATTGTGAAGAGATTCAGTATGGATGATTCTAAGCATGGTAATCTACCGGCTTGTCACGGAATCACCCTCTCCAAAGAGATGTCTCCCAAGACTGATTTGGAAAGGGATCGCATGTCGATTATACCCTACGCTTCTGCGGTAGGCTCTATAATGTATGCAATTTTATGTACCAGACCAGATGTAGCATACGCATTGAGCGTTGTAAGACGGTATCAGGCAAACCCAGGAGAGAATCACTGGAGAGCAGTAAAGAACATTCTCAAGTACTTGAGAAGGAATAAGGAGATGTTCTTGGTGTATGGCGGAAAAGACCTCCAGATGGAGGCCTTTGCCGACTCCGGCTTCCAGAGTGACAAAGATGACTCCAAGTCCATGTCGGGTTATGTCTTTACCCTCAATGGAGGGCGGTCTATTGGAAGAGTTCCAAACAGGAGACCGTTGCTGACTCAACGATGGAAGCGGAGTACATAGCTGCTTGCGATGCCGCAAAAGAAGCAGTCTGGATGAAGAAGTTCCTCACAGAACTTCAGGTGGTTCCTACCAGTGTTGATCCAATACCTCTGTATTGTGACAACAATGACGCTATAGCTTTAGCGAAGGAACCCAGGTCTCATCAGAAGTCCAGACACATCTTAAGGCGGTATCACCTGATCAGGGAGATCGTCGATCGCCGGGAGATCGAGGTGAAGAGAGTAGAGACAGAAAATTACATTGCTGATCCATTCACAAAGGCCCTTCCTCAGACACAGTTCGAGAGGCTATTCGAGATGATAGGTCTACGATATGCCAGCTCATGGCCCTAGTGCAAGTGGGAGATTGTTAGTGTATATGCCCTAGGGGCCATTATTGTATCATACTTGTATGTATATTACTTAATAGAAGCTTGGGATATTCACAGTTGTATATACAATCTTGCTAAATATGGTAGTATGCTACTTGGTTTGTGTCTACTTTAATATGTGCATATGTTTCTTGTAACATATCACTTATACATATTAGTAGAGCCGATAGGATCTTTGCTTGATTACCAGCGTTGTGATGGCAGTCACACTAGTGGGGGCTGGGTAGTTTATAAGCAACATCTTATACTTGTCCCTAGTCGTAGGATTATCGAGACAGGGCATCGATATTCCAGAGTAGACTAAGTGTGTACGCTTCTCATCCCAGTTGGGGAGATGGTCTGTCCCACAACCATCAGTACGTCGTACTGGAGATAGTATACAGGTGCTCGTTAGGTTACGGGTACACCGGAGAGGACTCACAGGGGAACTGATTAGTCTGTATTATACCCGTTGTCAGTTAACAGTTCCCGGGTGACATGAGTACAGTATAGGCCGCAGACTTGACACTGCTACTTCGCCTCGAGTGTGTCCTACTGTTCTTAGATTGCTACCCTACCATGGCTCAAAGGAGTAGTGCAAACAGGTAGCAGTTGGGTGCAGTCCCGAGTACTTGGAGGCAGTGGCAGTTATAAACGATTCGTCTCTCCCGGTATTGGGAGTCGATATCGCGCTATGTCGGAGAGCCATTACACAAAGTCCCTGGCCAGGGAAAGCGAGATTTACTGGTAGGTTCCTGTAGTTTTCTCAGGGTGTAATAGGCTACGCTCCGACATGACTTATACAGCTATTAGGGGACTGATGCTTGCCACCCCCTAGGCTTGATATGCGATAGTCTTAGACAAACAGACCGGACTGTACGGATATTGTCACATCAGGCTCAGTGAGAGTTCGGATGAGTTTCCTCATCGGCCTTCTTATCGACATCTACCTGGGGACCGTTACGTACAGCTAGTGCCGCTTGTGGTCTATAGTTAAACCCACTGCCAGCGTAGTGTCGAGTCTTTAGAGTCCCACACAGAGAGTTTCCCTGCTCCAGGCGAAACGATATAGAGGTCGTATGGTTTTACGACAAGGGTTCGGACGCGTACGTGTGTTTACGCACGTACGACTTTTCGGACAGTTTTTACTAGCCGGCTTTGGTTTAAGCCAGATTCTAGTATCGGGTTATTGGATTTATACAGTCTAAAGTTTTTCCGTGTTTTCACGGATTGGAGAGGCGTTCTCGTAATTTTCCGGGAAGCTTCTAGAAGAGTGGTGACTAAGGGGTTAAGGTGGCATGCGCATTAATTGCTTAATAACTCATTTGTGTGATTCATCCTTTGTATTAAATGATTCATTAATGAGTTAATGAGTCATATGATGAATCACACAAGATGAATGCATCAACCATGATGATTAATCATATATATTATTTATTTGATTAATTGTTATGGTTGTTATATTCTAGTGAGTTCATTTTTCTTCTCAATTCTTATGCTCACCTTCTCTCTCCTCAAGCTCATCCTCTCTTGAAACCCTAATCCTCCCCTCTCATGTATTGAGATCAAGGATTAGATAGACTAATACATCCATAACCTTACTCTATATCCCCTAGGTAGCTTAGATTAGCACTTTGAGCAACCTAGTTATCTCAAGTTAGAGATAAAGCTTGGTGTAGGAGCTCTCGGGTGGATCATCTTTGAATTGAGGAGGCCGTTGAGGTGCCGATGTTCCAAGGAGCCTACGAGGAGTGGAGGACCACGATGAAAACCCGAAGGATAAGTAACGTGAGGTATAACTTCGAATCCGAGTAGTTAAACCTTTCGTAGTTTGCTAGTGGTGGTTTAGAAACGATTCATGCGCTCAAGTCCGTGTTACGAAGCTTTGATAATCGTTTTTCATATATTCCGCCTCCCCGCCAGTTCGTGGGGTGCGTGACATGGACTTACATATATATGAAAGCTATATATGTAAATAACTAAAGTAAATACATGCAAAAGTATGCGGGTACTGTCCTCTGACTAGTCCCGCTCAGTATGAAAACACATAGCAAATATCATAAAACGTAATGCTCTATAAGGAATAAATCTCAAAATGTATATATAAATATTCGGTGCGTCTGGTGCGCACGGTGACATACATGTGAACAAAAACAACATCTAAGTGCAACTGGTGTGCACGAAACATCTGTCATAGGCAACGTGTGTGCCTAACAGCAAAATCAGGTGTATCTGTCATGCACAAGGAATCCCGATTTAGTGCATCTGGTGTACACCAAAATCATATCAAAACCTATGCCCAACATGCGTGAAAATCCAAAATCAAATGCACAGAGTGCAAGAAATCAATATCAATATCATATTCGAAATCGACGGTATACAATACGGCTCACTCAAAATTAGGTATACCGTGGTGTATAAGCTCACAACCATGTGCATCAGCGTGCACAAATCAAATCAAAACATTAAAGGTGCACGAAAACTATGCCGGAAGCGTAAATCAAATCATTGGCATAAAATAGGCATGAAATCACAATCAATACCTTAAATGTAATAACTATGCGCAAAATATAAATACCAAGTGGGTACAACCATGGTGCACAAAACAAATATCAAAAAACTCAGCCATCAAGACTAAATCATGAAAACAGAACGCCCAAAATACCGAAATCCAAAGTGACGGATACGTGATAATCGAATCACAAAATCACGAATCATAAATACCGTCATCGGTAGTCCTCCCCTTCATAGTCGAGAAGGTGTCGGTGCATCCAATACTAGCAGCGCAAGATATCTACTTGCCTCTTGCTCACGGTTTGGCAGCCTCTGTCTCTGAGTTCTTATCTTCTCTGCGGATTACCTATTTCGCAATCAATCGGCTCATCGGCCCTGTCAGGTGTGCTAATGGCGACGATTCCGTTCTGGCACTTCTCTAGTCATCTCTCGGTCAATCCTCACGACTACTCGTAAAGCAGCTTGTCACTGGCGTCGGCCTATGGCTCTCTGAATGTACGTGGCACATATGATCCTGGGTGCAAATATCATTGGAGCAGCGTCCTGGAAGGAATCCTGCTCAAGGTCTCTTCCGATCTTGCCTATGCCGATCTGTACGGAGGCTGGTACTCTTGCATAATCTCTTCTTGCTCGATGGACATCTGCGTCCTCAGCACAGCATCCCCTCGGAAGCTGGTCGCGTCCCAACGCCTCTGTAGACATATCCGACCTTTAATCTTAACTGGGAGTAGTAACAGCTCGTCTGCATCACGCACGAACTCCTTGTCCCGCTTGTCTGTATTATCGTCCACTTCGACGTCACGTCTCTATCTGCGCACTGCAATGTTCTCGGCTACGGTCCATCCGAAGTCTCTCGCATATCTCTTTTCTGCCGAATTGCCCGGAAGTCATCGTCCATTGCTGAAGCTAATTCTTGTCCCGGAATGGCTGCATACTCATCGCGCCTTTTTCTGGAAGATATATCCATAAACAATGCCTCTGCGTGCGTATCGCATCTATGATGTCAGCGGAGGGGAACGCCATCTCGTCGAAATCTCTAGCGAACTCTTTACTTCACTCTGCTTCAATGTCGCCTGATTCGGACTCGTCTCCTCGTGGCTGCACGGACTGCGCTCCAACGGCTATGCTCGTATCTGGAGTCTTCCAAGCAGTATCCCATCACATGATATCCGAATGATGTCAAATCGTCCGATCGACTCGTCAGAACCTCATAATCCCCCAAAAGATCAACATCTTGAGTATAGTTTAATAGTATCGAATACATACCACAGCATCAGTGGTCCAGCCGTAGAAGGGCAAACCCAAGCCTCACTAATGGCGCCGCGGAACTGCCGCAAATCCTAAGATTCAAAGGCTTTCACACGGTCATTAAGTCGAGTTAGGGTTTCATTCTTCTAAACGGTCCATAAAATCGCCTACATGTCTTTCCGTATACTTTAAACTTGGAAAATGGGATCTTGACATTCGATCGTCTCTATTGACTCTCAACGAACCTGCGTGAAGTCGTCTCTAGCTGGAATCAATCTATCTGATGACCTCGCATCGGTAAGCGAACGAACCACCTGTCCTAGTCATTCATCCTCGGGTAACTAGCAACTCACCAACATATCTCTAAGTATACACTCATGCTGCAGTAGCTCCAATCATCTGGGCGACATCTCGTCATTTGCAGCAACAACTGGCTCATTCGTCTGTACGCTGAACATCGCCTCTATCATCCTGAATAAGCGATATATCAATGGCCATCACATCCTGGCTGGCCTCTAGCAGTAGCCTGCTCCTCTAGTACCAATCGGCACGTCCGAGAAATCTCGTGAAAGTGATCTGTCAATGTTAGTTATATGTATGCCCTAGAGGCCATTGCTGTACATATGATGTATATTGTAGTGGATGCTAGGACATATATAGGGAGGACTTTCTTGCTCGACATGATAGTATGCTATCTGGTTGTACTTTATCTTAACATGTACTCTGATTGTCTCTATATTACATGTTGATAAAGCCCTTAGGATATGTACTCGACTACTGGGACTATGATGAGATCATACTAGTGGGGCCACGGTAGTCGACGAGTACATCCTATAACTGTTCCCAGTCGAGGGTGTATCGAGACAGGGCATCGATGCACCAGAGTAGACTAGCGTATACGCATCTTGACCCATATGATGGGCGATGGATGATCCCATATCCATCGGTATTTGACATCAAGGATGGTGTACGGGTGCTCAGTGGAGACTGGGTACACTGGACGGACTCGCCGAGAACTCCCAGATGGTATTATACCATACGTTAGATGGAAGTTCTCCGGTGACACTGGTACAGAGTAGTCTGTTGACCCGAGATCGTCATAGAGTCTTGTGTGGTTCCCACTGTGCTTTGATTTCTATCATACCACGTCCAAGAGGGCGTGCAAAAAGGTGGCTTTTGGGTACAGTCCCGAATCGCATGGAGGCAATGAGCGATAGGAGGGGATTCGTCTCTCCTGGTATAGGGAGTTGATGTTGTGCTGTGTTCGATTGGCTATAACCGGAAATCCCTGGCCAGGGTTGCTGAGATTTACTGGTAAGTGTTATCAGTAGTTTCTCAAACTGTTATAGACCTCAAATCGACACGACTTATCAAGCTACTGGGGTCTGACGTTTACCACCCCTAGGCGAGATATGCAACATATCAGACGAGGAGACCGGACTGTACGGGAGTGTTACTGTTTGGATTCGCAGGAGAAGTTACAGGCTTGCTTGTCGATCTTCTGAGCGCTCAATACCTGGGTAGCTGTTACGTTTAGCTGACCGCTTGCAGCTTGTGGGTGTTTGATATGATCATCACCTACTGCCGGCGTATTGACGATTCTTTAGAGTCCTACACAGAGGTTTCTTGACTCAGGCAAAACGAAGTAGGAGCACATATTTGATACCGTATTATATTCTCGCGATATTTGATATCAGCCGGGTCGTCGGATCAAGTGTTGATTCGGCAAATCGGTACGGATAAATATTAGTCGGTTATATGCGATATAGCCGGATTGTCGGATCAAGTGTTGATTCGATAATTTAATGTATAATAATATATATGATATATTAAATTACATTAGCTAATATTTGCTCACTAAAAGATTCTTTTTCTCACTCGGGTAATACATTGATATATATGCGATATATGTTAAATGTATTATTTTATTTTGTTGCAATAAATATTGTATATGTGATATATAATATTGTAACATGATATGATAAATAATGCAACTTGTTTAGTAGAGATTAAACATGGTTAGGGTTTGATTAGGGTTAAGGCTTTCTAGAAGTTTCTAGAAGTTTTCTTTCTTTGTCTTTGTTAAGATATTATGCTAGATATTTCCAAAACCCTAACCAAACCTATAACCCTAGTTAATTCTCTACAAGAGTTAGCTTGACCATGGTTGCATTATCTATCATATTATTTCATTTCCTATTCATCACAAAAGGATAACTAATATTGTTCATCTTCTTCCTTCAATTCTTTCATGAAAAAGCTTACTTGTTTTTCAAAAGGTGATGAATAATTGTGAGAAAAAGATAAATAAATAGAGCAAAAATCCTACTTCATCATCCTGATCTTCCCTTGCTATTTAGATGAGGGTGTTCACATCATTTCATGAGTGTTAGCTTGTGTTAAAGAAACTTCAAGGTAGATCATCTTAGTATCGAAGATCGGAAGCAAAGGTTGCGTCTTTCTCTTCGTGGAACCTCTCGAGAGTCCGGATCCCGATGATCGCATCGAAGGGACCACAACACGGAGCATATGAAGTGAAGGACCGGATCTACAAAGGTTGTAATCCCTCTCACTTAGTGTTAAAATGTTTAGCATGTTAGTTTTCGCCTAATCTCTAGTTTAAAGTTCCGTATTCGGGTTGTTCGGCACGGCTAAATTTTTATTCGGGCATGGTTGATGCCTCGTAGACCCTTGTGCGTGTGCCTAGTAACTCTACAGTGGTATCAGAGCCAAGCTAGAGCTTTAGGCGAAGTCTAGACGAAGTTTGAAGTCCGATCGAACCCGGAAAACCCGAACAAACCCCTTCTCTGGAAATTTTCTGAAAATTTGGATTTTTGTGAATTAAAAATTGCCAAAAAATTCAGCAGGGAATTTTATCAATTACTGTGAATCACGTGCTATTGATTCCACAGAAGAGCCGCGGAACCGCGGCGCCACCCTGGCTTGTGCGGTGGTTCCGCGGCCAAAGTACTGAATCACTACACGTGCTTTGCATAGTAATTAGTAACTTTATGTGCTGAGTCTTCTGGAAATTTTTATTTTTAGTCAACAGTTGAGTTTTTCTGGGGTTGTTTTGGGGATTCGAATATTCGATCGGATTGTCTAATTTTGTCTATGTGTTTTGTCCGGATAACTTTTAGAAACTGTTAAAAAGTTCGAACGGATATCAATAACTCACTTTTTCCCCTGTCGGAAAATTTTTCAAAAGTTGGATTTTTTCTCGTGTTTAAGAATGTTCTAAGTATTGCAAGTAACTCGGTGGACCCTCTAGAAGACAACAAACCTTAACTCGATTATGTG
This sequence comes from Agapanthus africanus, assembly GCA_030015575.1. Lineage (NCBI taxonomy): Eukaryota > Viridiplantae > Streptophyta > Magnoliopsida > Asparagales > Amaryllidaceae > Agapanthus > Agapanthus africanus. The sequence goes on from JASDDO010000029.1 coordinate 75,142,449, forward strand.
ACCGTCTTGAACTGCCTTTTGAACCTTAGGGTTTGGGGCAGTACGGCGTGCCACATGTGAGGCGTTGGCTTGACCCTTCTACGGCTGGACCATTGGTACTGTGGCATGTGATGAATGTTTTTAAACTGATTTCAAGTGTTGAGATATATTGGGGAAATCTTGGGTGTTTGATGATTCGATCGGAAAGTTTAACTTTTTCTATTTTTCTGGAATGTGATACAATAATTGGAATCCACAGGTAGTTATGAGATAACTGATTTGAATATTATAAACATAGTAGTTTAGTCTCAGTTGATCGGTTGCTACGGAATTTTGATGTGATCAAAAGTCCGTCGCAATCACGTAGCGTACGCGGATACTCGCCGGATAAACTTAATAGACAGCTACGCCCCATAGCCCCGACCAAGTGACTGTAGGAGAACCCCGTCACCGAAAGCATCCGTTCGGGTGCTCGCGGTAGCGGTGTTCCGCCTTGGTGCACTTCGTCGACGGTATCAGGGGTGCGGCCGTCTACTAAAGTTTGCGACGAGCATTCGATCAGGACAATCGGGAATCTTGTTGAATTGCCCGACTTGATATTGAAAAGAGTTTTCGATAATGAGACTAAAATGCGGGGTTTATAATTGTTAGGCATGCGATGTCTAAGGAATTCATTTGGTTAGGCATGCGATGTCTAAAGAGGTTGCGGATTCCAACTGTTGTAGTTTTACACTTTCTTTTCTGTGACCGTAAGCGTAGTATGTGGTGTATCGCCGGCTTCGTTGCTATACATCAACGACAATCGGGATACGCATACTTGCTTACGTTGATGATATGAGATATTATGTGTTGCTGTGATTTGTTCTATTGGATCGTCGCGTTTGAATAGCCGGGGGTTTTATGTGAGATGAGAGTTTTTCTTTTTCATTCATGTAAAATTCATTTGTATGTAATATTCTTTTATTGGGGCACTTCCAGGTAGCGGAAGCTGTCACCGTTGTATATTATTTACTTTTCCGCATTAGGTAGACCCAAGGCGGGGAGCACAAGTAACCGGGTTCTAGGGTCCAGTGGGAGACCATCTCGAGGAGTCGAGACCGGGTCTCCTAACCCTAGAATTGGCAGTGTTACTTTCCGCTCTCGTAGGGGTCTAGGGATGTGGGTTTGGCTATTCATCGCGACCGTGGAATCCGTGTTTTATACTGGCTCGTATTGAAAACACGGAAGTCCTAGTATATCCAATATTTCATATATGTTCTTCTGCTGCAATGTTCCGTGATGAGATTGTAAGTCCACGTTGCGACCCCCGGTTCTTACGGGGAGGCGGAAACGGTATAAAAATCAAATTTTTAGCGCAAGGGGCAACATGGACTAAGCAAAGTCGGGATCTTTAACTAAACTAAAACTAGCAAACTTTGCTAAAGAGAGTTAGCTACTCGGATGGAGATGGTTATACCTAAACTTGTCTTGAACTCCTTCGTCTTCAAAGCTCCGATGGTGGTCCGATGGCTTCTTCTCGTCGTCTCCGTACGCCGAAGATAGATCCACCTGAAAGCTCCAACCTTTAGCTCCTTCTTCGTTCTTTGAAGAAACTAGTTCACTTGGTTTGCTAAACCTAGTGAACTAGAATGAGTAGAGAAGAAATAGAATGGGATTTTATCTATGGTTCTTGATTCTCAACTCATGAGACAAGAGAACCATAGATCAAGAGAGGGAGCAAGAGGTTGAGGGTGAGAGCAAGAGGAGAGCTCAAGAACAAGAGAGAGAATGAGCAAGAAAGAATGAGGCTCTCTTTTGTCTCTCACCCTCTCATAATCCAATGTAATCATAACTCATCATATCAATAAAAGTCTTATGTGATGGTTGAAGCAACCATAACCTTATCATGTCATGCACTCATTTTACTCAAATGAACAAGCAAGCAAAAGTCTTTGGCATGAAATGATAACCATGGTTATCATGATGGTCAACTAGTCAAGCCTAGTCAACCGGTCAACAAAGTCAACAAGTCAACAAAAGTCAACAAGTCAACAAAGTCAACAAAAGTCAACAACCAAGTCACCATAATACTTAATTAATATAATAGTTAATCGCATATCATATTCTCATTAGGGTTGAGCAAAAAGTCAAAAAGTCAACGGTCAACTGTCAACAACCCTAATGAGAATCCGCTGTCTGTGCCTCCCTGACAACTGTGCATACACACCCGCATCCGCGTTCCGAGGAACACGAATGCAAACTGGATAAATCCAATCCCATAAGGTACACTAGGATCTGGCTTAAACCAAAGCCCTCTAGTGTAAACTGTCCGGACACTGTACGTGCACAAGTGCACGGATGTGACCGAACCCTGTCGCAAAACCATGCGACCTGTCGCAATACCATGCGACCTCTACTCTTTTGCCTAAAGGCGAAAAGCTTTCTGTGTGGGACTCTAAAGACTCGACACTACGCTGGCAGTGGGTTTAACCACAGACCGCAAGCGGCACTAGCTGTGCGTAACGGTCCCCAGGTAATGCCGACAAGAAGACCGACGAGGCGAAACCCATCTGAACTCCTACTGAGCCTGAGTGTGACATTCTCCGTACAGTCCGGTCTGTTCATCTGATACATCGCATGGCGGGCCTAGGGGGCGGTAAACGTCAGTCCCCCAATAGCGGTACAAGTCGTGCCGGAGCAAAGCCCAAAACACCCTGAGATAACACTGGAAACCTACCAGTATATCTCGTTTGCCCTGGCCAGGGACTACTCGTGTAATGGCTCTCCTAGACACAGCGCGATGTCAACCCCCAATACCGGGAGAGACGAATCCCGTCTAACCGTCACTACCTCCAAGTGCTTCGGGACTGCACCCAACCACTACCTGTTTGCACGACTCCTTTGAGCCGTGGTAGGGTAGTGGTCAAAGTACAGTGGGAACACACTCGAGGCGGAGTGACAGTGTCAAGTCAACAGACTAAGCTGTACTCATGTCACCTGGGAACTGATAACTGATGATAGGTATAATACCAACTAGTCAGTTCCCGACGAGTCCTGTCCAGTGTACCCGTAACCTAACGAGCACCCGCATACTATCTCAAGTACGACGTACTGACGGCTGTGGGACAGACCGTCTCCCACACTGGGATGAGAAGCGCATGCGCTGGTCTACTCCGGAGTATCGATGCCCTGTCTCGATAGTCCTGCGACCAGGGACCTGCATAAGGATGTGCTTATAGATTACCCAGCCCCACTAGTGTGACGGCCATCACATCGCTGGTAATCAAGCAAAGATCCTAAGGGCTCCACTAATGTGTATAGGCGATATACAAAATATAAACACATGTACACATTGAAGTAGAAACAAACCAAGTAGCATACTACTATTTTGAGCAAGATTGTATATACAAGGTGAATATCCCAAGCATCCGTTAAGTAATATACAAACTAGTATGATACAGTAATGGCCTCTAGGGCATATACACTAACAATCTCCCACTTGCACTAAGGCCATGTACTGGCGTATCGAAGACCTATCATCTCGATCAGCCGCTCGAACTGAGTCTGGGGCAGGGCCTTGGTGAATGGATCTGCAGTGTTATCTTCTGAAGCGACTCTCCGAACCTCGATCTCCTGGCGATCTACGATCTCCCTGATCAGGTGATACCGCCTCAAGATGTGCCTGGATTTCTGATGGGACCTGGGTTCCTTCGCTAAAGCTATAGCCCCGTTGTTGTCGCAATACAGAGGTATTGGATCAACAATGGACGAAACCACCTGAAGTTCTTTCAAGAACTTCCTCATCCAGACAGCTTCTTTTGTGGCATCAGATGCAGCGATGTATTCCGCTTCCATCGTCGAGTCTGCAACGGTTTCCTGTTTGGAACTCTTCCAACACACCGCCCCTCCATTGAGGGTAAAGACAAAACCCGACATGGACTTGGAATCATCCTTGTCACTCTGGAAGCTGGAGTCAGCAAAGGCCTCGATCTGGAGGTCTTTTCCGCCATACACCAAGAACATCTCCTTAGTCCTTCTCAGGTACTTGAGAATGTTCTTTACCGCTATCCAGTGTTTCTCCCCAGGGTTTGACTGATACCGGCTTACCACACTCAGTGCATAAGCTACATCCGGTCTGGTACACAACATCGCATACATTATAGAGCCTACCGCAGAAGCGTAGGGTATAATAGACATGCGATCCCTCTCCAAATCAGTCTTGGGAGACATCTCTTTAGAGAGGGTGATCCCGTGACAAGCCGGTAGGTTACCGCGCTTGGAATCTTCTATACTGAATCTCTTCAGTATGGTGTCGATGTACCTGGACTGTGATAGTCCTAATATCCTCTTGGATCTGTCACGGTAGATCCGGATACCCAGAATGTATGAGGCATCACCCAGGTCTTTCATGGAGAACCTGTGTGACAAGAACCCCTTGACAGATTGTAGCATAGGAATGTCATTTCCTATTAAGAGAATGTCATCCACGTATAAAACGAGGAATACTACAGTTCTCGCTACAAATCTACTATAGATGCATGGTTCATCTGGATTTTTGATAAAGCCAAATTCTTTGACCGTCTCATCAAAGCAGATGTTCCAACTCTGCGACGCCTGCTTTAGTCCATAGATGGACTTAAGCAACTTGCACACCTTTCCGCTGCTCCCACTCTGAATGAAACCCTCCGGCTGGTCCATATAGACACACTCCTCTAAATTTCCATTTAGAAAAGCTGTCTTTACGTCCATTTGCCAGATCTCATAATCGTGGAAGGCAGCAATGGCAAGAAGGATCCGAATGGATTTCAGCATGGCTACTGGAGAAAAGGTTTCGTCATAGTCCAAGCCAGGTCTTTGACGAAAACCCTTTGCTACCAGCCTAGCTTTATAGGTCTCAACCTGTCCATCTACACCAATCTTCCTTTTGAAGATCCACTTGCATCCTACGGGTTTTACCCCGTCTGGAGCAATGTCCAACGTCCATACCTTGTTGGTGTACATGGACTCCATTTCGGTCCGCATTGCATCCAGCCATTTCACTGAGTCAACGCTCTGAACGGCCTGCTGGAAGCTAGTAGGCTCATCATAATCTATGATGCAATCCTCTCTATCCCCGTCTATGAGAAAACCGTAGTATCTCTCGGGCGGATGAGACTGCCTACTACTCCTGCGGAGCGGCGTAGGAATGTCCTGTTCTGTTGAACCCTCTGGTTCCACTAAACTTTCAGTAATAGTCCGTGGTTCTGGAATTTCTTCCAGTTCTACTGTGCTCCCACTTATCTGGGTTTCCAAAAACTCAGTTTCCAAGAAGTAGGCATGACGAGAAACAAGGACTTTTTGTTCCTCTTCACAGTAGAAGAAATATCCTTTGGAATTCTTTGGATATCCCACAAACTTGCACTGTACTGAGCGTGCCTCGAGCTTGTCCGCATGCTGCTTTTTGACAAAAGCTGGACATCCCCATGTCTTAATATGCTTAAGATAGGGTCTCTTCCCACACCACATCTCATATGGTGTAGTAGGCACAGTCTTAGTAGGAACTCGGTTCAAAAGGTATGCGGCTGATTCTAGCGCATATCCCCAGAATGATCGCGGCAACTCAGCGTTACTCATCATGGACCGCACCATATCCAATAGGGTGCGGTTCCGTCTCTCCGATACACCGTTATGTTGCGGGGTGTATGGAGGAGTAAGCTGAGAGAGAATTCCGTTCTCTTTTAAATAGTCCAGGAACTCGGCACTTAAGTATTCTCCACCTCGATCCGATCTTAGAATCTTAATACTTTTGCCGGTCTGTTTCTCTACTTCATTCATATACTCCTGGAATTTTCCAAAGGCCTCGGACTTATGTTTCATCAAGAAGACATAACCGTACCTTGAGAAGTCATCCGTAAAAGTAATGAAGTAAGAATGTCCGCTTCGGGCATGTGTAGACATTGGACCGCACACGTCACTGTGTACGAGTCCCAAGAGCTCGCTCGCTCTTACTCCTTGTCCAGTAAACGGAGTCTTTGTCATCTTTCCTTTGAGACAAGAGTGACAAGTGGCATACGATTGATATTCGAACGCATTCAAATATCCTTCTGTATGTAACTTAGTCAACCTTCTCTCATTGATGTGACCCAATCTACAATGCCATAAGAAAGTCTGATTCATTTCCGGAGACTTTCTTTTGTGTGTATTCTGGACGTTGAAAATCTGTGGTTGGTTTAACACGTATATACCATTACTCAATGTACCTGACCCAATCAAAATTTGATTAAGGTGAATGTTTACAACATTACTTACAAACGCAAATTCATAACCTTCTTTAGAAACTAAAGATACAGAAATGATATTACAAGTTGCGTTGGGTACAAAAAAGCAATTACGCAAAACCAAAACATGTCCATCTGACATTCCCAGGTGATAGTCCCCCACGGCTTTAGCATCCATGCTAGCTCCGTTCGCAACTTTGAGGGTCATGTCACCTGCCTTCAAAACCCTACGGTTTCTCAACGCCTGCAAAGAATTACAGATATGAGATCCTGATCCGGTATCCAATACCCAGGAAATAGAGTTTATTGAAAGACAATTTTCAATAACATACACACCTGAAGCTGAAGCTGCAACCTGCTTCAATTCCTGTGTTCTGGCCTTCCAGGCCCTGCAATCATTCTTCCAGTGTCCTTTCTTATGACAATAGAAACATTCTTCCTTGTCCACAAGCTTCCCCGCTATCTTTGTTGCTTTTGCTTTTCCCTTCGTATCCACTTTACTAACACCGCCCCTTGGTTTGGCGGGGGCCTTCTTCTTCTTTCCCTTGGCTTTCGCCTTGGACCTAGAAGAAGATGATCCTCCTACAAACAAAGTGGATGTATCCCTACCTTTCTGTAGGGTGCCCTCTGCGCTCCTCAGCATGTTGAGGAGCTCTGAAAGTTCAACCTCTTTTTCTTGTAAGTTGAAGTTCAGTATAAACTGGGCGTAAGTGGAAGGAAGGGACTGGAGAACTATATCCGTATATAGCTCACTCTCCAATGTGATCCCTAGGTCAGCGAGCTCCTCAATGAAGCCGATCATCTTTAGCACGTGCTCGGCTACTGATGATCCGACGGCCATTCTTGTCGAAAATAACTTTTTCGACGCTTCGTATCTTGCGATACGAGATTGCTCTCCATACAGTTCTTTTGTATGAAGCAATATGGATTCCATGTCCATATTCTCATGCCTCCTCTGATGTTCGTTGTCCATCGAGGCAAGCAGGAGGCATTTGGCCTTCGCGCTATCAATCTCCCAAGTCTTGCGGATTTCCTTATCCGCGACGCTGGAAGTTGGACCAGGGATAGGGGGAGCTTTGGTGGTAAGAAGATACCCCAGCTTGTCATAAGTGATTGCTATCTTGACATTCCTGAGCCAATCTTTGTAGTTTGGCCCTGTCAGTTTGTTTTTATCTAGGAGTAACTTAAGTCCAGTCATGTTGATTGGTCGCTGCAATTAGGAGAGAGAAGAAGAAACACTCAGCATGATGCTCTTGCAAGTTTAGAGTGGTTTTTAGTTTGTCTAAACAGGATGGCTCCCACTGTTTCTCGAATCCCTCCTCAAACCATAAAGGAAGAATTAGCCGGGATCAATCCCACCGCACAATACTTGCTTAACCGTTCAGCCAGGCCGGTGTCGGTACTTCGAGGGAGGTTTTCCAACGCTTTCGCGAAGTTCCTTAATTAAAGAACCTCTTTTCCCTGGGGGCGTAGCCCCGCTAACACCTTTCTAGGCACCTACTAGGTTTATAGCATTGATCGATTAGTGAGAAATTTCCCGAGGAGTAGCATATACTCACAGTAGAATCGGGATCCAAATATCATTGCGTGACGAAACTGAAGGAATCCTACCAGAATCATCACACTCCAAATGGTATGCAAATCTAGCAAGTTTCAGTACTTATGAAACTCCCGATGTGGATTTTTGCCCCATGCTCTTATGACCTTGACTTTGGCCAACAAATCATAAGTCACATGTCAAGTTCTGCCCGTCGTTCTCCAGGTTAATTTGAATCCACCCGCACCTACCCTTGACTTTGGCCAACAAGGCAGTACGACTGTTCCAAACCAACGCATCTATCTATGCTGCACATGAATACCCAATAGCTACCAATCACTGTGCCTTGACTTTGGCCAACAAACACAGCTTGAATACTATTGACTATTCATGTGAAACGACGGAGGGCTACGGATGGTTTTGGCAAAACCGTGAACGTAGTGAACTTGATTTGGTCGATGGAACGAGATAGCTTTTAAAAGGAGTGGCTCAAGCTCCGCATTTAAAAGTTGGTTTTGAAAAGAACCGAGTGGTTTTTCGAAAGTGTTCCAACGACTTTAACTTGGTTTATTATCTTGCATTAGTTCTTTTAATGCGTGATATTCTTGCATTAGTTCTTTTAATGCGTCCCATCATTTAATCCTACCATTGCAGAAAACAACCAAAATATGACGTACGCTTATGCCATTCGCATTCGCCACTGGGCCCCGTCATTACCCGTTAGGTTACTTAACTAACGACAGAGCGGGGGCTGGGCTAGCGCGTCTGTAAAACATAAGCAACGCCTAAATAATATCATATATAGATATACTACAATGATAAACATTTCAGATCACAGATAAATACATTGGATATACTAGGAATCTGTAATTTGTACGAGCCTGTAACAAAAACAGATTACACGGTCGCGGTGAATAGCCAAAACCCCACCCAAGACCCCTACGGGTGCGGCAAACTACCCGCCAAGTACCCGAAGCGTAGCAACCTCCCTCATCTCCATGAGTAGGCCACTCGACACTTCGGCATACCCGGTAGTTTGTGCACCCCTCCATGGGTCTATCCTAGGAGCAAAAACAGTAAAAAGAAATTATACAATGACGGCTACAACCCCGACCCGGTTGTGCGGCCATACAAATAATTATTACATCAATTTACAAATTTACATGAATTGCAAGAAAAGAAAACTCTCGTCTCACAACCCCCGGCTATTCACCCGCGACAATCCAACATATTTATATACACATTCCAGCATCAAACACAGATCATGTATAACCCCGACCAATCGACTTATAGCGATTAGCCGACGTTCAATACATGCAAACATCACAGATATAACCATCATAGTCAAAGTGCAGTGAAGTTCGGAAAAAAATACGGAATTATAGGACCCCAAAAGGAAATTTCTTTTCTGGAAAATCTGGGCACATATAATATATTTCAAAAATCCCAAAACCAACACAGACACACACTGCACGAAAAACGATGCAGAGAAGACGACAAACCGCGGCGCTTCCGCGGCACATGCCTACCTCGTGCGGCGGAAGCGTGGCGGTTTGAACGAAACAGTGGACCGTTTTTCATGGGTGTTCACAAAAAACCCTGAGCCGAATTTAGGAGTATAAAGTTTTTCATTTTGACCAGAAAAAATTTCAACAGAAACTCAGGTTTTGTAAAAGTTTGGTTTTTTTGATTTTTCCGGTTCCGAACTTCGTTACACTTCACTACCAAGCTAGTTTAAGTTTAGTTAGGCTCTGATACCACTGTAAGTCCACGTTGCGACCCCCGGTTCTTACGGGGAGGCGGAAACGGTATAAAAATCAAATTTTTAGCGCAAGGGGCAACATGGACTAAGCAAAGTCGGGATCTTTAACTAAACTAAAACTAGCAAACTTTGCTAAAGAGAGTTAGCTACTCGGATGGAGATGGTTATACCTAAACTTGTCTTGAACTCCTTCGTCTTCAAAGCTCCGATGGTGGTCCGATGGCTTCTTCTCGTCGTCTCCGTACGCCGAAGATAGATCCACCTGAAAGCTCCAACCTTTAGCTCCTTCTTCGTTCTTTGAAGAAACTAGTTCACTTGGTTTGCTAAACCTAGTGAACTAGAATGAGTAGAGAAGAAATAGAATGGGATTTTATCTATGGTTCTTGATTCTCAACTCATGAGACAAGAGAACCATAGATCAAGAGAGGGAGCAAGAGGTTGAGGGTGAGAGCAAGAGGAGAGCTCAAGAACAAGAGAGAGAATGAGCAAGAAAGAATGAGGCTCTCTTTTGTCTCTCACCCTCTCATAATCCAATGTAATCATAACTCATCATATCAATAAAAGTCTTATGTGATGGTTGAAGCAACCATAACCTTATCATGTCATGCACTCATTTTACTCAAATGAACAAGCAAGCAAAAGTCTTTGGCATGAAATGATAACCATGGTTATTATGATGGTCAACTAGTCAAGCCTAGTCAACCGGTCAACAAAGTCAACAAGTCAACAAAAGTCAACAAGTCAACAAAGTCAACAAAAGTCAACAACCAAGTCACCATAATACTTAATTAATATAATAGTTAATCGCATATCATATTCTCATTAGGGTTGAGCAAAAAGTCAAAAAGTCAACGGTCAACTGTCAACAACCCTAATGAGAATCCGCTGTCTGTGCCTCCCTGACAACTGTGCATACACACCCGCATCCGCGTTCCAAGGAACACGAATGCAAACTGGATAAATCCAATCCCATAAGGTACACTAGGATCTGGCTTAAACCAAAGCCCGCTAGTGTAAACTGTCCGGACACTGTACGTGCACAAGTGCACGGATGTGACCGAACCCTGTCGCAAAACCATGCGACCTGTCGCAATACCATGCGACCTCTACTCTTTTGCCTAAAGGCGAAAAGCTTTCTGTGTGGGATTCTAAAGACTCGACACTACGCTGGCAGTGGGTTTAACCACAGACCGCAAGCGGCACTAGCTGTGCATAACGGTCCCCAGGTAATGCCGACAAGAAGACCGACGAGGCGAAACCCATCTGAACTCCTACTGAGCCTGAGTGTGACATTCTCCGTACAGTCCGGTCTGTTCGTCTGATACATCGCATGGCGGGCCTAGGGGCGGTAAACGTCAGTCCCCCAATAGCGGTACAAGTCGTGCCGGAGCAAAGCCCAAAACACCCTGAGATAACACTGGAAACCTACCAGTATATCTCGTTTGCCCTGGCCAGGGACTACTCGTGTAATGGCTCTCCTAGACACAGCGCGATGTCAACCCCCAATACCGGGAGAGACGAATCCTGTCTAACCGTCACTGCCTCCAAGTGCTTCGGGACTGCACCCAACCACTACCTGTTTGCACGACTCCTTTGAGCCGTGGTAGGGTAGTGGTCAAAGTACAGTGGGAACACACTCGAGGCGGAGTGACAGTGTCAAGTCAGCAGACTAAGCTGTACTCATGTCACCTGGGAACTGATAACTGACGATAGGTATAATACCAACTAGTCAGTTCCCGACGAGTCCTGTCCAGTGTACCCGTAACCTAACGAGCACCCGCATACTATCTCAAGTACGATGTACTGACGGCTGTGGGACAGACCGTCTCCCACACTGGGATGAGAAGCGCATGCGCTGGTCTACTCCGGAGTATCGATGCCCTGTCTCGATAGTCCTGCGACCAGGGACCTGCATAAGGATGTGCTTATAGATTACCCAGCCCCACTAGTGTGACGGCCATCACATCGCTGGTAATCAAGCAAAGATCCTAAGGGCTCCACTAATGTGTATAGGCGATATACAAAATATAAACACATGTACACATTGAAGTAGAAACAAACCAAGTAGCATACTACTATTTTGAGCAAGATTGTATATACAAGGTGAATATCCCAAGCATCCATTAAGTAATATACAAACTAGTATGATACAGTAATGGCCTCTAGGGCATATACACTAACAGAGATCATATTACTGCCTGTGACGAATGTTTATATTATATATATGAGATATATGTTATATTGCAGATTTCGTTTCAAATGTGATGCTTGTGAAGCATAATAAAATGGGACTTCATTAATGAGATTAATGAAATAAAATAAACCTAAGATGTTGTAGAAACTTGTTTATAAAACCTGGTAGCTACAGTTCTTGCTTTGCATAGCGGTGTTCCTTGTAGAACATCCAGCACCTTATTCGATAAGGAAAGGACCGAGATCCCTTCACCGGGAGTGACTCCTTTAGCAATAACTGACAGATGCTACAAACTCGGTTTGTTTTTGATTGCTTCTATAGTTTATGCTTTGCACAGCGGTATATATGATATATCCTGCACCTTATTCGATGAGGAAAGGGCCGACGATCCCTTCACCGGGAGTGACCCCTTTAGCAAAACTAGAAAAGCCTCAAAAACACTCCATTTAAAAATCACTCGATTCTACAACGATATAAAGTTCATTACGCAAAAGGTTTTCTTAAAAACCTGTCGTAGCCCTCCGTCATTTCAGATAAGTAATAGTTAGTATTCGTGCTGCGTTTGTTGACTCAGTCAAGGCGTAGTGTGCGGTAGCTGATTAGTGCTTATCTGCAAAGCATATGATGCGATTGGATTAGGGTAGTCGTGCGACCTTGTTGACTCAGTCAAGGGTCGTGCGGGTGGGTTTAATTCAATCGGGAAATGACGGGTTGAACTTTACTTGCGGTCTATGGTTTGTTGACTCAGTCAAGGTCATAGATTGCTTGGGGTAAAATATTATTGGGAATTTCAAGTGTTGAAATTTGCAATGAGATTGCATACCTTCTATAAGATAGTTGGATCCCGATACCCGCTGCGAGTAAGAGTTACTCCTGGGAGAGTTTTACACATTACAATTAGCCGATCAAGTAGGTGTCTAGAAAGGTGTTAACGGGGTTACGCCTCTGGGAAAACGAGGTTTACTTTAATTAGGTTCGTGCGAAAGCACGGGGGACCTCCCTCAAAGTACCGACACTGGCCTGGCTGAAAGATTGGCGAACTTGTAGCGTGTAATTAATCCCGGCTAGTCTTTCCTTTTAGGGTTTGAAGGAAGATTTGACTAAAACAGTGGGAGACATCCTGATTAGATATATTAGATAACCAATCTAATCTTGCAAGAGCATACGCTGAGTGTTTTCTTCTCTCTCTCTCCAGATAGCGAACATATCACGCCTTAATCAAGAAAATAAAACGGATATATTGACTGAACCCGCTTGTTATACTGAGCTGGGGAACGTTGGTCCCGCTCCAACTTATAATTGTTATAAGACAGAGCAGGAAATTGGGGAATACCAGATTTCCCGTACCGCCCAAACGAAGAAAGTGCATGTTGATGCATCATCTTCGGGTGTGTTCATTACACAGAACTGTTTCTCAGTATCCTTTACGTCCTGGGTATGTGATACCGGATCAGGATCCCGTATATGTAATCTTTTACATGGGCTACAGATAGGTAAAGAACTGAGAACGGGTGATAAGTTTCATGAGACAGAAAACGGTGCAAGTGTTGCAGCCAAGTCTGTTGGTCACTGTCACCCTGTATTACCTGAATACATTGATTCTGAACAAATGTTATTAGATACCGAACCTAATATACAAAATCATATCAGTATCTTTATTAGTAAAGAAAGGATATAATTTTGTATTGTTGGATAATGTTTTGAACATTTCCTATATCAAGAGTTGATCTGTTCAGGCACGTTATCTAAAAGCATTGACGTTCTAAATCAAACTACAGTTCTTAGTATACCGAACACACACAAGAGGAAGAGTTCAGAAATGAACAAATCCTTCTTGAGGCATTGTAGACTAGGTCATATCAATGCGACCCGACTGGCTGAAGTTACATTTAGATGCATATTGAAATCAGTTTGAATTTACATCTTATAAAACTTGCCAGTCATGTCACAAAGATAAGATGACCATAGCTCTGTTTATTGGAAACAGAGAAAGAGTTAGTGAACTCTTGGGAATTGATACATGCTGATGTATGAAAGTCCCCTATCTACATATGCCAAGATCGGTTCTTTGTACTTCTTTACATTCTCTGATAATCTCTCAAGATTCAGACATATGTTCCTGCTGAAACACAAGTCCGAAGCTTTTGAGATATTTACAGAATATAAGTTAGAAGTAGAGAACCAAAATACGGGTATAAGTATTATGTCCTTTGATGAGATCAAGGAGGAGAATACTTGAGCATGGAATTCCTGGACTATTCTAAAGGAGAATGAGATTCTCTCTCAGCATTACTCCTCCGCATATACCATAGCACGATGGTATATCGGGGCGGAGCAAACTCACCCTATTAGATATGGTGTGCTCTATGATGAGTACTACTGAGTTTCCTATTTCCTTTTGGGTGTTATGCGCTTAAGAGGCTGCATACCTATTGAATAGGGTTCAAATCAAATCAGTTGCCTACCACTTCATATGTGATATGGAAAGGGAGGAGCCCATATCTTATGATTGTTAAGATTTGGGGTTGTCCGGCCTATGTCTAAAAGCAAAATCCGGACAAGCTCTAGGCAAGGTCTGTTATGTAGAACTGGAAATGTTCCAGCTATACAAACTACAGCAAATGATTTGATAGAACCAAAGGATTCAATAGTCACCAACGAACCTCAGCCTCTCCGCCGATCTAGTAGGGTTCCTCACCCACCTGAGAGATACTTTGGTTTCTCTATGACAGTGGGAGCGAGGATTGCATCATGAGATGATGACCCAAATAGTTTCGAGCTGGCCATCAGGAGTGGGACTCTGTAAGAATGGCTGGATGCTTATCGATCTGAGATGGAATCCTTATACACCAACAAAGTATGGACTTTGGTTGCTTTATCTGAAGGGTTAAATCCCCATCAGAAGCGAGTATATCTTGAGAAGATTACTTGGTGTACATGGAAAAGTTGAGACTTTCAAAGCTAGACTTGTTAAAGGTTTGCATCATAAGACCAGGTATGGATTGTGTTGAAACCTTTTCTAAGGATCTATGCTTAAGTCCATCCAGATCCTACTTACCACGGCTACATACCATGACTACGATATCTGGTGGTTGGGTGTCATGACTGCTTTTCTAAGTGATGTTTTAGAAAAGATAGCGTCTATAAGTATACAGCCAGAAGGCTTCGTAGACAGTGGGAGCAGCGGAAACGTGTGCAAGATGTTTTATATGATAAAACAGGTATCGCGGAGTTGGAACATCTGTTTTGATGTGGTAGTCAAAGAGTTTGACTTCATCAAAATGGCAGATGAACCTTGTATATACGAAAAGGTAGTAGAGAGTATGGTGGTGATCCTCGTAGAGTACGTGGATGACATACTCTTGATAGGGAAGGAGTTTCCTATGCTACGCACGGTCAATCTCCGCTTATCACAAGGATTCTCCATATAGGATCAAAATGATACCTACTAAATCCTAGGTTTTGGATCTATGAGATAGATCTAATTGGATGTTAGGATACTCACTAGTTATAGTGAGATGGTATCAATCGATCCTGAGGAGAATCACTGGAATGGTTCCAGGGTAATAAAGACGACTGAATGTCAGTCGCAGGCTTGTCTACACCCTCAGTGGAGGGACGGTATGTTGGAAGAGTACCAAGCTAGATACCGTGACATACTAGCTGATTAAAGGCAAGATACATCGTTACCAAGGATGCTACCAAAGAGGCAGTCTGGATATTTATAAGTTCATAAGATGAACTTCGTTCCTACCATTGTGTGACAATGGAGTTGTGGCTTTAGCCAAGGAACTTCCGTCCCATCAGAAATCCAGATATAATTCTTAGGCAGTATCACCTGATCATGGAGATGGTTGATCTCCAGGGAGATCGAGGTTAGGAGAGTAGACACAGAGGACAACAGCGCGAATCCACTCACAAAGGCCTTTTTCCCAGTAGAGACTTTTATGGGATGGTTGAGTATGAGATACCTCAACCGCAGCTAATTGTTGGGTATGCGATACCATAACAGATGGCCCTAGTGCAAGTGGGAGATTGTTAGTTATATGTATACCCTAGAGGCCATTGCTGTACATATGATGTATATTGTAGTGGATGCTAGGACATATATAGGGAGGACTTTCTTGCTCGACATGATAGTATGCTATCTGGTTGTACTTTATCTTAACATGTACTCTGATTGTCTCTATATTACATGTTGATAAAGCCCTTACGATATGTACTCGACTACCGGGACTATGATGAGATCATACTAGTGAGGCCACGGTAGTCGACGAGTACATCCTATAACTGTTCCTAGTCGAGGGTGTATCGAGACAGGGCATCGATGCACCAGAGTAGACTAGCGTATACGCATCTTGACCCATATGATGGGCGATGGATGATCCCATATCCATCGGTGTTTGACATCAAGGATGGTGTACGGGTGCTCAGTGGAGACTGGGTACACTGGACGGACTCGCCGAGAACTCCCAGATGGTATTATACCATACGTCAGATGGCAGTTCTCCGGTGACACTGGTACAGAGTAGTCTGTTGACCCGAGATCGTCATAGAGTCTTGTGTGGTTCCCACTGTGCTCTGATTTCCATCATACCACGTCCAAGAGGGCGTGCAAAAAGGTGGCTTTTGGGTACAGTCCCGAATCGCATGGAGGCAATGAGCGATAGGAGGGGATTCGTCTCTCCTGGTATAGGGAGTTGATGTTGTGCTGTGTTCGATTGGCTATAACCGGAAATCCCTGGCCAGGGTTGCTGAGATTTACTGGTAAGTGTTATCAGTAGTTTCTCGAACTGTTATAGACCTCAAATCGACACGACTTATCAAGCTACTGGGGTCTGACATTTACCACCCCTAGGCGAGATATGCAACATATCAGACGAGGAGACCGGACTGTACGGGAGTGTTACTGTTTGGATTCGCAGGAGAAGTTACAGGCTTGCTTGTTGATCTTCTGAGCGCTCAATACCTGGGTAGCTGTTACGTTTAGCTGACCGCTTGCAGCTTGTGGGTGTTTGATATGATCATCACCTACTGCCGGCGTATTGACGATTCTTTAGAGTCCTACACAGAGGTTTCTTGACTCAGGCAAAACGGAGTAGGAGCACATATGTGATATGTGCGGGACCGAGGATAATGCGATATGTGATACCGTATTATATTCTCGCGATATTTGATATCAGCCGGGTCGTCGGATCAAGTGTTGATTCGGCAAATCGATACGGATAAATATTAGTCGGTTATATGCGATATAGCCGGATTGTCGGATCAAGTGTTGATTCGATAATTTAATGTATAATAATATATATGATATATTAAATTACATTAGCTAATATTTGCTCACTAAAAGATTCTTTTTCTCACTCGGGTAATACATTGATATATATGCGATATATGTTAAATGTATTATTTTATTTTGTTGCAATAAATATTGTATATGTGATATATAATATTGTAACATGATATGATAAATAATGCAACTTGTTTAGTAGAGATTAAACATGGTTAGGGTTTGATTAGGGTTAAGGCTTTCTAGAAGTTTCTAGAAGTTTTCTTTCTTTGTCTTTGTTAAGATATTATGCTAGATATTTCCAAAACCCTAACCAAACCTATAACCCTAGTTAATTCTCTACAAGAGTTAGCTTGACCATGGTTGCATTATCTATCATATTATTTCATTTCCTATTCATCACAAAAGGATAACTAATATTGTTCATCTTCTTCCTTCAATTCTTTCATGAAAAAGCTTACTTGTTTTTCAAAAGGTGATGAATAATTGTGAGAAAAAGATAAATAAATAGAGCAAAAATCCTACTTCATCATCCTGATCTTCCCTTGCCATTTAGATGAGGGTGTTCACATCATTTCATGAGTGTTAGCTTGTGTTAAAGAAACTTCAAGGTAGATCATCTTAGTATCGAAGATCGGAAGCAAAGGTTGCGTCTTTCTCTTCGTGGAACCTCTCGAGAGTCCGGATCCCGATGATCGCATCGAAGGGACCACAACACGGAGCATATGAAGTGAAGGACCGGATCTACAAAGGTTGTAATCCCTCTCACTTAGTGTTAAAATGTTTAGCATGTTAGTTTTCGCCTAATCTCTAGTTTAAAGTTCCGTATTCGGGTTGTTCGGCACGGCTAAATTTTTATTCGGGCATGGTTGATGCCTCGTAGACCCTTGTGCGCGTGCCTAGTAACCCTACAGTCAAACGCTCATGGCGCGAAAACACAATAAGACGACGCCTCTCAATGCAATCGTAAGTC
Source organism: Agapanthus africanus (assembly GCA_030015575.1). Taxonomy (NCBI): domain Eukaryota; kingdom Viridiplantae; phylum Streptophyta; class Magnoliopsida; order Asparagales; family Amaryllidaceae; genus Agapanthus; species Agapanthus africanus. The sequence continues at coordinate 75,160,420 of JASDDO010000029.1, forward strand.
TCTGGAATCACGCCCTAGTCAGTCCTCGTCTGCGACGAGCTCAAGGAGACGCAACTCTAGCCGTAGCTCTCTCTCTCTCTCTCTCTCTGCCCGTGTGATCGTGGCAGCAAAAACATAACCAGTATCAATGAAGATAGATCATAGGAAGGAATATAATACTGTGCAAGGAAATGTACATTCTAAGGCACCTTAAGCGGAGTGGCGTGTCGTAAGTATGCTGCGGAACATACACACGGTACGTCACTCTACTGCAGTCACCCACTCCATCAACCAAGGGTCATCCTACGCGACGAAAATTCGGGTCTAATACCCCCTCGACTAAGTCTAAGTTCCGTAAGATCAAGCCTAAGTTCCGTATATATATAGACGCCCTAGGCTCCACATAGTCAAACTTAGACTCGACCCAAGGTTAACCTAGCGCTCTGATACCAACTTTGTCACGACCCGAAAGAGCACGTGACTGGCCCTTGAACCATATGAAGTCTATAGGACTCCATCTGATCCAAGTAAGCCAAAAGCCCAGCAATCTAAAACCATTTAAAGAGTAAATAAAAAAAACTAGTTTTGATAAGCAAAGAAACATATTTTGAAATTAAGGATTTTAAATAACTAAGCCGAAAAGGCATTTTTAAAATGTGTAGTCTTTTCTAAAAATTTCGGCAGAATTTCCTTTGTAAATACTGGCCCCGAACGGGGTACAACATAAATAATATATATATATGCAGTGATAAAAGGCATCCCCAAGCGGGAGCTAGCTCTTCGTCAATCGACGGTCACAACCACACAAACAATATAATATACAACGCCGAATGGCGAGGATCAAAACTAAAAAAAAGATGAAAACCGTAATACTACTACACGCGACTCTAAGGTCGAAATAAAACATCACTAGTGTCTAAGTCTGAAACAATATACAAGTTTTGGTTGATGGAATTTCTAGATACAATGAGTAATACGTATACAAGGATGGTTCTGATGCAAAGAACCCACCTACCAAGCAAATCGCCCGCAAAGGAAAGCAGTGTGCCAGAAATGCCGCAATGGGACATGTACGGCAAAACCTGCAAGAACTGTGGCACAACGGGGGTGAGTTGCCAACTCGTGAATAGAGAATATCTACAAGCAGAAATCGAATGCATGACCTAATCCTAGGTCAATACGATCAGATATAACATAAACCTCAAGAGTAAGTCTGAAGCATGATAAGGTGGCAATGTAACATCTAAACATGTAGGTAGTGCCAAGTGCTCGTGCCAGTGCCTCAGATAATAACATGTCATAAATATATGGTATGTCTTCATGAAGTAAATATGATGAAGTATCAAAATGAATATCAAAAAACATATATTAGCGTCTCATTCCTCTAATATTGGTGTAAGGGTATATATAACAACGCCCTCATACCCTGTTATATATACAAAAGGAGTATGATCAATGTAATAAAAGTCTGTATGTGATCAATGTCTGTACACATATGTGGATCCCGTCCACCTGTCACCCAATGATAATAAGCATCATGCATGTAAATATGAGGATATAATCAAATCATGGAAACATCATGAAACCTGTGCCTAGCATCGGCACGTAAATCCTCGTCCATATGGGGCTCCGTCTGCGGCATCGGCCCTCGACCCCGGCAGCACGGGTCAGCCCATGTCCATCTCTCAACTCCGGTCGGTATCCCCCGGATATCCTCCGAGCTCAAATACAATCACCGGTAGGTACTCGCCCACCTCCAGGCTCAATCGGCAAAATCCATCGATCATCTTGACGAGGGGAACCATACCGGGCCCCACCATGTACCCTCATACGGCATACACTCCTCGTATGGGGTATATAATCAGAACCGATAAATCTCATGGTGGCTGCGTAAATATCATATCAAGGAAACCGGTTTTTTCAAATAAGTACATACTCTCATTTGAAATTATCCACAGTTCCTATGTAAGTCTACGGTAGCGCCCCGGCCGTCAATCTGACGCCAAATGCGGAAGAAAAACTTTTATAACTGGCTCTATCGCATACTATAACCCGGATCTGCCATTAACGCTAAACTAACAAACCGTAAAGAGGGTAGAAAGGTTATACCGAACGATCCAAGTCCTTCGTTCTTTAACCATCATCCCTCGCTCCTATTGCGGCTGCTCCGATCTCTTTGATCTCCGATCTTCTCATCCAGGTGGCACCACATCATCGGATCTTTAAACGGGCTCCCGCCTCTGACCCGAGGCAACTCGGTCATCAAGTTTGCTAGAAGAGATGACCAAGATTGATGTAGAGAATGAGTAGAAGACTTTATCTCGTTACGTCCAAAGCCATGGATGAAAGATTAATGAAGTTGCCTTTTGAATCGGATGAAATGAGAATTGTAGCTATCTAATTTCATGAATCCCAAACTATCATTATCTCTTTTATCAAGTGAGAGAGAGTTTCTCAAGAGGATGGTAGGGGCCGGCCATATATAGAGTGGAGGTGAGTGTAGGAGAGGGGGGTGACCACAACAATTAATGAAGAGAATGAATCACCTAAACACCTAGTATGAACTCATTTAAAGAAACAATGATTCATAACACATAGTCATCAACTCATAAATGCTCCATTAATGCACTAAGCTACCTCACCATCCTAATCACCATCTAGAAGCTTCCACACTCATCTCAAGAAAAGATAAATCCTCATTTAACCGAATGTTAAATACGGCTGATAGAAAACTGGAAACTGCCAACTTCCAAAAGTGATCCCGAAACGAATTTCAGGATAACCCCGTAACTGTATAAATATACCCGCATTTGTATTACGACCGAATACAAATGCAACTGAGACAAAGATATTATATCTACTAAGTATAATACATGGATCCGACTTAAACCAAAGCTCACCAATATTATCAGCCCGAAATATGACACGTGCGTAAACGCACGTGCATTTTCCGAACCCTGCCAAAAAACCATACGGCCTCTACAACATTTCGCCCGAACTTGGGAAACTATATGTGGGGGACTCTAATGACTCGTCAGTACCCTAGCAGTGGGTTTAACCACAAGCTATCAGCGGCACTAGCTGTGCGTAACGGCTGCCCATGTGCTGACCTCAAGGGAGGCCGATGAGCGAACTCATCCGGAAACCCTACTGAGCCTAACAGTGACAATGTATATACAGTCTGGTCCATTCGTCTATGAGTATCGCATATCCGGCCTAAGGGCTAGTTGTAGGGTTCCTAGGCACGCTAATGAGGTCTCACAAGGTATCAACCATGCCAAATTCAAAAATTTCCGGTGCCGAGAAACCCTAATGCGATCGTTGACTAGAGTTTAAGGCGAAACATGCAACTAGTTAACAACTTAACTAAGAGTGAACGGAAATACAATCTTTGTAGATCCGGTCCTCCACCTCCATAGCTCCGTGATGATGTCCCCTCGCTGCGATCATCGGATCTCGGGCTCTAGCGTCGGCTTCATCGGAGAAATGGGCGGGCTAGGTCGTTGACTTCGATGCGGAAGATGATCTACGTCGAGGCAATACAAGATCAAGCTCCAACTTCACCAAGTCATGAAACTTGTGAAGAAAACACCCTATACTACTTGGCAATTGGTAGAAGATAAAGAAATAGAAAGTGGGTTCACTTTGGATTTGGATTTCTCACTTGGAATCATCACTTAGAATTTTCTAGCCATGGTTTCTTCTCTTCATGAAGAAGATGAAGAAGAAGAAAGAAAAAAGAAAGCTCACAAAAAAAAAAAATCCAAGTGATAGTTATCATAATGCAACCATGTTTAAGTGTAGAGAATAAACTAGAGTTAGGTGAATGGTTAGGGTTAAGGAAAGAAACAAAATGGTCAAGCTATCAAAGCTTCATGAAGCTTCAACAAAATCCAAAGTTAGCCACCATTTTATTTCTTTCACAAATGAATAAATAAATGAATAAGTAAATAAAGCATATGAAACCCTAACCATTAACTGTAGGGTTCCTAGGCACCCTAGTGAGGTCACACAAGGCATCGAACATGCCAATATAAAAATTTATGGGTGCCGAGAGACCCGACTACGGATCGTTTGCTAGAAAACTAGGCGAAAAACTAACTAGTTAACAATTAACTAATGGGAAAACGGAAATACAACCTTTGTAGATCCGGTGCTCCACCTCCATAGCTCCGCAACGAAGTCCTCTCCGCTGTCCAAAAAGAATCCAGGCTCTAGCGTCGACTTCATCGGAGAATAAGCGAGCTAGGTCGTCGATGTCCATGCCGAAGATGATCTACGTCGAGGCATCGCTAAATCAAGCTCCGACTTCACCAAGTCAAGAAACTTGTGAAGAAAACACACTCTACTACTTGGCAAGAGTTAGAGGATGAAGAAATAGGAAGTGGGTAGACTTTAGAATTGGATTTCTCACTCTTTTCATCAATCCACCATTGATGAAGAGAAGCTTTCTTCATTGAAGAAGATGAAGAAGAAGAAGCTAGTTCTTATGATAAGTTATTCTAAAATCAATAGAAAATCAAAACTTATCATAATGTTAACTATAGTCAAGTGTAGAGAATGAATCATGGTTAGTGGGAATGGTTAGGGTTAAGGATGAGATAAGAATGGTTGACTTGATCAAAGCTTCATGAAGCTTCAACTAAACTCCAAATAAAGCCACCATTCTTTTCTCATTTCCATTTAATTTCCAAAATGAAATGGATAAATAAATAAGTGAATAAAACAAAACCCTAACCATAATCATGTAACCATGGTTTGATCTTTACACAAAAACCCTAGCATAACATGTATCATCAAACATGATACAATCAAGTGCACAAAAGTATATCACATATACAATGTGTACAACCGAGTGAGAAAATCCATCTTAAGTAAACCGATACTAGTTGATGCAAAGTAATATATCAAATATATAAATATGCATTAAATCATTAAATCAACACTTGATTCAATGATCCGGTTATGTCGCACACAACCGACTAGTATACAATATATCGGCTTATCGAATAAACACTTGAATCGATAACTAGGTTATATCGCATACAACCATTCGATACATTTATCGCGAGAATAGAATACGGTATCACATACACGCATTATTCTCGGTCCCGCACATATCTCATATGCGCTCCTATTTCATTTCGCTTGAGCCAGGAAACCTTTGTGTAGGACTCTAAAGACTCGTCAATACGCCGGCAGCAGGTGATGATCATATCAAACACCCACAAGCCGCAAGCGGTCTGCTAAACGTAACGGCCACCCGGGTATTGAGCGATCTGAAGATCGACGAGCAAGCCCGCTCACACTCCAGTGAATCCGACCAGTAACACTACCGTATAGTCCGGTCTGATCGTCTGATATGTCGCATATCTCGCCTAGGGGTGGTAAACGTCAGACCCCAATAGCTCGATAAGTCGTGTCGATATGAGGTCTATAACTGTTCGAGAAACTACCGGTAACACTTACCATTAAATCTCAGCAACCCTGGCCAGGGATTTTCTGTTATAGCCAATCGAACACAGCGCAACATCAACCCCCTATACCGGGAGAGACGAATCCCCTCCTATCGCTCATTGCCTCCATGTGACTCGGGACTGTACCCAAAAACCACCGTTTTGCACGCCCTCTTGGACGTGGTAAGATGGAAATCAAAGCACAGTGGGAACCACACGAGACTCTATGACGATCTCGGGTCAACAGACTACTCTGTACCAGTGTCACCAGAGAACTGCCATCTGACGTGAGGTATAATACCATCTGGGAGTTCTCGGCGAGTCCGTCCAGTGTACCCAGTCTCTACTGAGCACCCGTATATCATCTCTGATGTCAAACACCAATGGATATGGGATCATCCATCGCCCATCTATATGGGTCGAGAAGGTACACGCTAGTCTACTCTGGTATATCGATGCCCCGTCTCGATACACCCACGACTAGGGACTTTGAAGGATGTACTTATGGACTACCATGTCCCTACTAGTATGATCCGCATCATAGTCCAGGTAGTCAAGTACAGATCCTAAGGGCTTTACCAACATGTAACAGAGAGACAATCAGCATACACGTTAAGGTAAAGGGTAACCAGATAGCATACTATTATGTCGAGCAAGAAAGTCCTCCCTATATATGTCCCAGCATCCACTACAATATACATCCTATGTACAGTAATGGCCTCTAGGGCATACATATAACTAACAATCTCCCACTTGCACTAGGGCCATCTGATAGCAGTGGTTGCAGTATCTCATACTCAACCATCCCATAAAAGTCTCTCTCTGGGAACAGGCCTTTGTGAGTGGATCCGCTGTGTTGTCCTCTGAGTCTACTCTCCTATCCTCGATCTCCCTGGAGATCAACCATCTCCATGATCAAGTGCTACTGCCTTAGAATATGTCTGGATCACTGATGGGACCGGCGTTCCTTGGCATAAGCCACAACTCCATTGTCACACAATGGGAGGAACAAAGTTCATCTTATGAACTAATATACACCCAGACTGCCTCTTTGGTAGCATCTTAAGTAGCGATGTATCCAGCCTTTATCTTCTAGTATGTCACGGTATCTAGCTTGGAACTCTTCCAACATACCGTCCCTTTACTGAGGGTAAAGACAATGCCTGCGACTGACATTCAGTCGTCCTTATCACCCTGGAACACTTCCAGTGATTCTCCCCTGGATCGATTGATACCATCTCACTACAACTAGTGAGAATCCTAACATCCAATTAAATCTATCTCATAGATCCAAAACTCAGGATTTAGGAGGTATCATTTTGATCCTATGTGGAGAATCAATGTGACAGACGGAGATTGATCGAGCGTAGCATAAGAAAACTCCTTTCTTATCAAGAGTATGTCATCCACGTACTCTACGAGGATCACCGCCATACTCCCTACTACCTTTTTGTTTATACAAGGTTCATCTACCATTTTGATGATATCAAACTCTTTGACTACTTCATCAAAACAGATGTTCCAACTCCGTGATGCCTGCTTTATCCTATAAAACATCTTGCACACGTTTCCGCTGCTCCCACTGTCTACGAAGCCCTCTGGCTGTGTACTTATAGACGCTCTCTTCCAAATCATCATTTAGAAAAGCAGTCAAGATACCCAACCACCAGATATCGTAGTCATGGTATGTAGCCGTGGTAAGTAGGATCTGGATGGACTTAAGCATAGATCCTTAGAAAAGGTTTCATCATAATCCACGCCTGGTCAATGACGAAAACCTTTAACAAGTCTAGCTTTGAAAGTATCAACTTTTCCATCTACACCAAGTAGTCTTCTCAAGATATACTTGCTCCTGATGGGGATTTAACCCTTTAGATATAGCAACCAAAGTCCATACTTTGTTGGTGTATAAGGATTCCATCTTAGATCGCTAAACATCCAGCCATTCTTACAGAGTCTCACTCCTGATGGCCAGCTCGAAACTAGTTGGGTCATCATCTCATGATGCAATCCTCGCTCCCACTGTCATAGAGAAACCGAAATATCTCTCAGGTGGGTGAGGAACCCTACTAGATCGGCGGAGAGGCTGAGGTTCGTTGGTATCTACTGAATCCCTTGGTTCCATCATATCATCTGCTGTAGTTCGTATAGCTGGAACCTTTCCAGTTCTACATTACAGACCTTACCTCGAGCTTGTCCGGATTTTGCTTTTGGACATAGGCCGGACAACCCCAAATCTTAACTGGCTTAAGACATGGGCTCTTCCCATTCCATATCTCATATGGAGTGGTAGGCAACTGATTTGATTCGAACCGTATTCAATAGGTATGCAACTTCTCAAGCGCATAACTCCCAAAAGGAAATAGGTAACTCAGTAGTACTCATCATAGAGCACACCTTATCATATAGAGTGTTATTGCTCCGTCCCGATATACCATCGTGCTATGGTGTTTACGGAGGAGTAATGCTGAGAGAGAATCTCATTCTCCTTTAGACTAGTCCAGTATTTCCGTGCTCAAGTATTCTCCTCCTTGATCACATCAAAGGACATAATACTTATACCCTTATTGGTTCTCTACTTCTAACTTATATTCTATGAACATCTCAAAAGGTTCGGACTTGTGTTTCAACAGGAACATAGGTCTGAAACTCGAAAGATCATCAGAGAATGTAATGAAGTATAAGCAATCAGTCCTGGCATGTGTAGACAGGGGACCTACATACATCAACATGTATCATCCCAAGAGTTCACTAACTCTTTCTCTGTTTCCAATAAACAGAGCTAGTGTCATTATATCTTTGTGACATGACTAGCGAGTTTCACAAGATGTAAATTCAAACTGATTTAAATATGCATCTATGTGGAACTTAGCTAGTCGGGTCGCATTGATATGACCTAGTCTACAATACCTCAAGAAGAATCCGTTCATTTCTGAACTCTTCCTCTTGTGTGTGTTCCGTATACTAAGAACTGTAGTTTGATTTAGAACATTAATGCTTTTAGATAACGTGCCAGAACCGATCAACTTTTGATATAGGAAATGTTCAAAACATTATCCAACAATACAAAATTTTATCATTTCTTTGCAGATAAAGAGACTGATATGATTTTGTATATCAGGTTCGGTATCTAATAACATTCGTTCAGAATCAATGTATTTATAATACAGGGTGACAGTGACCAACAGACTTGGCTGCAACTCTTGCCCCGTTTTCTGCCTCATGAAACTTATCACCCATTCTCAGTTCTCTACCTATCTGTAGCCCTATGTAACAGATTACATATCTGGGATCCTGATCCGGTATCACATACCCAGGACGTAAAGAATAGAGAAACAGTTCTGTATAAAGAACACACCCGAAGATGATGCATCAGCATGCACTCTCTTCGTTTGGGCGGCACGGGAATTCTGGTAATCCCCAATTTCCTGCTCTGTCTTATAACAATTATAAGGTGGAGCGGGACCAACGTTCCCCAACTCAGTATAACAAGCGGGTTCGGTCAATAATCCGTATTATTATCTTGATTAAGGCGTGATATGGTCGCTACCTGGAGAGAGAGAGAAGAAAACACTCAGCGTGCGCTCTGTCAAGAATAGATTGGTTATTATTTTATCTAATCAGGATGGCTCCCACTGCTTTTTATGAAATCTTCCTTCAAACCCTAAAAGGAAAGACTAGCCGGGATTAATTACACACTACAAGTTCGCCAATCTTTCAGCCAGGCCAGTGTCGGTACTTTGAGGGAGGTCCCCCGTGCTTTCGCACGAACCTAATTAATGTAAACCTCGTTTTCCCAGAGGCGTAACCCCGTTGACACCTTTCTAGACACCTACTTGATCGGCTAATTGTAATGTATAAAACTCTCCCAGGAGTAACTCTTACTCGCAGCGGGTATCGGGATCCAACTATCTCATAGAAGGTATGCAATCTCATTGCAAATTTCAACAATTGAAATTCCCGATAATATTTTGCCCCTAGCAGCTATATGACCTTAACATAGTCAACAAATCATAAGTGCTAGTCAAGTTCAACCCGTCATTTCCCGATTGAATTAAACCCACCCGCACGACCCTTAACATAGTCAACAAAGTCGCACGACTACCCTAATCCAATCACATCATATGCTTATGCGGATAAGCACTAATTAGCTACCGCACACTACGCCTTAACATAGTCAACAAACGTAGCACGAATACTAACTAGTACTTATCTGAAATGACGGAGGGCTACGACAGGTTTTTCTGAAAACTTATTGCGTAATGAACTTGATATCGTTGTAGAATCAAATGAATTTTGAAATGGAGTGTTTTTGAGGCCTTTCCAGTTTTGCTAAAGGAGTCACTCCCGGTGAAGGGATCGTCGGTCCTTTCCTCGTCGAATGAGGTGCGGGATATATCGTATATATCACTGTGCAAAGCAAAAAACACTTAAAAGCAATCAAAAGACAAACCGAGTGTGTAGCATCTGCCAGTTATTGCTAAAGGAGTCACTCCCGGTGAAGGGATCTCGGTCCTTTCCTCGTCGAATAAGGTGCAGGATATATCTCATATACCGCTGTGCAAAGCAAGAACTGTAGCTACCTGTTTTATTTTGAAATTCGATTCTACAACATCTTAGGTTTCTTTTATTTCATTAATCACATTAATGAAGTCCCATCATTTAAGTACCTAAACATCACAGATAAATACGACGTACACTTATGCCATCCACATTCGCCTCGATGTCCCCTCGTGCACCGTTAGGTTAGGTAACTAACGGCAGAGCAGGGCAGGGCTAGCGCGGGTGTAAAACATAAGTAACGTCTATATAATATATCATATATACTATATACTGTATCTATCACAGAACATCACATGATCACATCACAGATATCGCAGCAGAAGAATCAAATGAAATATTGGATATACTAGGACGTCCGTGTTTTCAATACGAGCCAGTATAAAACACGGATTCCACGGTCGCGATGAATAGCCAAACCCACACCCCTAGACCCCTACGAGAGCGGCAAGCAACCCTACCAATTCTGGAGTTAGGAGACCCGGACTCGACTCCTCGAGTTGGTCTCCCACTGGACCCCAGAACCGGGTTACTTGTGCCCTCCTCCTTGGGTCTATCCTAGTGCGGAAAAGTAAATAATATACAAACGGTGACTACTTCCGCAACCTGGAAGCGCCCCAATAAAAGAATATTACATACAAGTTTTTACATGAATGAAAATGAAAAAACACTCATCTCACATAAAAAACCCCCGGCTATTCAAACACGACGATCCAATATAACATATCCAGCAACACATAACATCACATGTCATCAACGTAAGTAAATATGCGCATCCCAATTGTCGTTGACATATAGCAACGAAACCGGCGATATCACATATTACACTTACGGTCACAGAAAAGAAAGTGTAAAACTACAACAGTTGGAATCCGCAACCACCTCAGACATCGCATGCCTGACCAAATGAATTACTTAGACATCGCATGCCTAACAATTATAAACCCCGCATTTCAGTCTCATTATCGAAAACACTTTTCAATATCAAGTCGGGCAATTCAACAAGATTCCCGACATCCTGATCGAATGCTCGTCGCAAACTTTAGTAGGCGGCCGCACCCCCGACGCCGTCGACGAAGTGCACCAAGGCGGAACACCGCCACCGCGAGCACCCGAACGGATGCTTTCGGCGACGGGGTTCTCCTATAGTCACTTGGTCGGGGCTATGGAGTGAGGCTGTCTATTAAGTTTACCCGGCGAGTATCCGCGTACGCTACGTGATTGCGACGGACTTTTGATCATATCAAAATTCCGTGGCAACCGATCAAGTGAGACTAAAGTGCTACGTTTATAACATTCATTTAGTTATCTCATAACTATTTGTGAATTCCAATTATTGTATCCCATTCCAGATAATTAGAAAATGTTAAACTTTCCGATTGAACATTCGAACACCCAAGTTTCCCCGATACAGATCAACACATGAAACAAGTCTAACTACATTCCGTTCGTGCCTTAGTACCAACGGTCCAGCCGTAGAAGGGTCAAGCCAACGCCTCACATGTGGCACGCCGTACTGCCCCAAACCCGAAGGTTCAAAAGGCAGTTCAAGACGGTCACATAATCGAGTTAAGGTTTGTTGTCTTCTAGAGGGACCATCGCGTTACTTGCACTACTTAGAACGTCGTTAAACTACGGAAAAGTCCAACACTTGGAAATTTCCCGACAGTGGAAAAATTGGGTATTTATATCCGGTCGAACTTTTTATCATATTCTAAAATTTATCCGGAAAGCCACACAGACAAAATTTGATACTCCGATCGAAACACCGAATCCCCAAATACACAGCAGAAAATTCAACTCTTGAATAAATTTTAAAAATTCCCAGAAAACTCAGCATAATTTTTCAGGAATTACTGTGCAAACAAAGTGGGATGACGTCACCAAGGGGCCGCGGAATTTACTGTTCATCCTAAAATTTTTGCATCGTAATTCTTATTTTTCCCTGCAGAATTTTTTAGCAATTTTTAATTTGGAAAAATCCACTGTTTTCAAAAATGTACAGAGAGCATGATCCGGGTCGGGTTTTCGGTTCGTTCGGACTTCAAATTCCGTCTAGACTTCGCCTAAGGCTCTAGCTAGGCTCTGATACCACTGTAGGGTTCCTAGGCATCCTAGTGAGGTCACACAAGGCATCGAACATGCCAATATAAAAATTTATGGGTGCCGAGAGACCCGACTACGGATCGTTTGCTAGAAAACTAGGCGAAAAACTAACTAGTTAACAATTAACTAATGGGAAAACGGAAATACAAGCTTTGTAGATCCGGTGCTCCACCTCCATAGCTCCGCAACGAATTCCTCTCCGCTGTCCAAAAAGAATCTGGGCTCTAGCGTCGACTTCATCGGAGAATAAGCGAGCTAGGTCGTCGATGTCCATGCCGAAGATGATCTACGTCGAGGCATCGCTAAATCAAGCTCCGACTTCACCAAGTCAAGAAACTTGTGAAGAAAACACACTCTACTACTTGGCAAGAGTTAGAGGATGAAGAAATAGGAAGTGGGTAGACTTTAGAATTGGATTTCTCACTCTTTTCATCAATCCACCATTGATGAAGAGAAGCTTTCTTCATTGAAGAAGATGAAGAAGAAGAAGCTAGTTCTTATGATAAGTTATTCTAAAATCAATAGAAAATCAAAACTTATCATAATGTTAACTATAGTCAAGTGTAGAGAATGAATCATGGTTAGTGGGAATGGTTAGGGTTAAGGATGAGATAAGAATGGTTGACTTGATCAAAGCTTCATGAAGCTTCAACTAAACTCCAAATAAAGCCACCATTCTTTTCTCATTTCCATTTAATTTCCAAAATGAAATGGATAAATAAATAAGTGAATAAAACAAAACCCTAACCATAATCATGTAACCATGGTTTGATCTTTACACAAAAACCCTAGCATAACATGTATCATCAAACATGATACAATCAAGTGCACAAAAGTATATCACATATACAATGTGTACAACCGAGTGAGAAAATCCATCTTAAGTAAACCGATACTAGTTGATGCAAAGTAATATATCAAATATATAAATATGCATTAAATCATTAAATCAACACTTGATTCAATGATCCGGTTATGTCGCACACAACCGACTAGTATACAATATATCGGCTTATCGAATCAACACTTGAATCGATAACTAGGTTATATCGCATACAACCATTCGATACATTTATTGCGAGAATAGAATACGGTATCACATACACGCATTATTCTCGGTCCCGCACATATCTCATATGCGCTCCTATTTCGTTTCGCTTGAGCCAGGAAACCTCTGTGTAGGACTCTAAAGACTCGTCAATACGCCTGCAGCAGGTGATGATCATATCAAACACCCACAAGCCGCAAGCGGTCTGCTAAACGTAACGGCCACCCGGGTATTGAGCGATCTGAAGATCGACGAGCAAGCCCGCTCACACTCCAGTGAATCCGACCAGTAACACAACCGTACAGTCCGGTCTGATCGTCTGATATGTCGCATATCTCGCCTAGGGGTGGTAAACGTCAGACCCCAATAGCTCGATAAGTAGTGTCGATATGAGGTCTATAACTGTTCGAGAAACTACTGGTAACACTTACCAGTAAATCTCAGCAACCCTGGCCAGGGATTTCCTGTTATAGCCAATCGAATACAGCGCAACATCAACCCCCTATACCGGGAGAGACGAATCCCCTCCTATCGCTCATTGCCTCCATATGACTCGGGACTGTACCCAAAAACCACCGTTTTGCATGCCCTCTTGGACGTGGTAAGATGGAAATCAAAGCACAGTGGGAACCACACGAGACTTTATGACGATCTCGGGTCAACAGACTACTCTGTACCAGTGTCACCAGAGAACTGCCATCTGACGTGAGGTATAATACCATCTGGGAGTTCTCGGCGAGTCCGTCCAGTGTACCCAGTCTCTACTGACCACCCGTATATCATCTCTGATGTCAAACACCAATGGATATGGGATCATCCATCGCCCATCTGTATGGGTCGAGAAGGTACACGCTAGTCTACTCTGGTATATCGATGCCCCGTCTCGATACACCCACGACTAGGGACTTTGAAGGATGTACTTATGGACTACCATGTCCCCACTAGTATGATCCGCATCATAGTCCAGGTAGTCAAGTACAGATCCTAAGGGCTTTACCAACATGTAACAGAGAGACAATCAGCATACACGTTAAGGTAAAGGGTAACCAGATAGCATATTATCATGTCGAGCAAGAAAGTCCTCCCTATATATGTCCCAGCATCCACTACAATATACATCCTATGTACAGTAATGGCCTCTAGGGCATACATATAACTAACATTAACTAACCATGGTTTAATTCAAACACAAACCCAAGTTTGCATGTATCATCAAACATGATACAAACAAGTGCACACAAATATATCACATGTACAACTTGTGCATTTCAAGTGAGAAAATCAATCTTGAGTGAACCAATACTAGTTGATGTAAAGTAATATATTAAATATATAATTATACATTAAATCATTAAATCAACACTTGACTTAACGATCCGGTCGTATCGCATATAACCGACTAATATCCAATGTATCGGCTTATCGAATCAATCCTTGATTCGATAACTAGGTTATATCGCATACAACCATTCGATACATTCATCGCGAGAATAGAATACGGTATCACATACACGCATTATTCTCGGTCCCACACATATCTCATATGCGCTCCTATTTCGTTTCGCTTAAGCCAGGAAACCTCTGTGTAGGACTCTAAAGACTCGTCAATACGCCGGCAGCAGGTGATGATCATATCAAACACCCACAAGCCGCAAGCGGTCTGCTAAACGTAACGGCCACCCGGGTATTTAGCGATCAGAAGAACGACGAGGAAGCCCGCTCACACTCCTGTGAATCCAACCAGTAACACTTACCGTACAGTCCGGTCTGTTCGTCTGATATGTCGCATATCTCGCCTAGGGGTGGTAAACGTCAGACCCCAGTAGCTCGATAAGTCGTGTTGATATGAGGTCTATAACAGTTCGAGAAACTACAGGCAACACTTACCAGTAAATCTCAGCAACCGTGGCCAGGGATTTCCGGTTATAGCCAATCGAACACAGCGCAAACTCCCTATACCGGGAGAGACGAATCCCCTCCTATCGCTCATTGCCTCCATGTGATTCGGGACTGTACCCAAAAACCACCGTTTTGCATGGCCACTTGGACGTGGTAAGGTGGGAATCAAAGCACGGTGGGAATCACACAAGACTCTATGACGATCTTGGGTCAACAGACTACTCTGTACCAGTGTCACCAGAGAACTGCCATTTGACGTAGGGTATAATACCATCTGGGAGTTCTCGGCGAGTCCGTCCAGTGTACCCAGTCTCCACTGAGCACTCGTATGTCATCTATGATGTCAAACACATATGGATATGGGATCATCCATCGCCCATCTGTATGGGTCGAGAAGGTATACGCTAGTCTACTCTGGTATATCGATGCCCCGTCTCGATACACCCACGACTAGGGACCTTGAAGGATGTACTTATGGACTACCATGTCCCCACTAGTATGATCCGCATCATAGTCCAGGTAGTCAAGTACACATCCTAAGGGCTTTACCAACATGTTACAGAGAGACAATCATTGTACACGTTAAGGTAAAGAGCAACCAGATAGCATCTATCATGTCGAGCAAGAAAGTCCTCTCTGTTGGAGATAGTGCCCTCAGAGTCAATTATTAGGTCACAGGTACGTGATTGTAATGATTGAGGGAGGACCTATCCCGGTAGGACAGTCTTACTCGAGATGATAGTATGCTATCTGGTTTACCTTTATCATCGTGTACTGCTTTAGGTGACCTGACACGTCGCTATTACACGTTGATAGAGCCCCTAGGATTCTTGCTTGACCACCAGCAGTATGAGGGCGATCATATAAGTGGGAGTTGGGGTCTATAAGCTTATCCTTAAAAGGTCCCTAGTCGTGGGAGTTTCGAGACTGGGCATCGATACTCCATTAGTAGACTAGTGTGTACAGTCGAGACCCCGACGAGGGGCGGTGGCCGGTCTCACAAGCCACTGGTGTCAGTTGGATCACCTAAGATGTATACAGGTGCTCATTGGGTTATGAGTACACCGGACAGGACTCGCCGGGAACATGCTAGTTGGTCATATACTAGACGTCAGATGGCAGTTCCCTGGTGACATGTGTGCAGGTTAGTTCATCGACCTGGGGATCGTCATTTGTCTCGTGTGAGTTCCCACTGTACTTTGATTACTACCCTACCACGGCTCAAAGGAGTCGTGCAAACAGGTTTTAGTTGGGTACAGTCCCGAGCCACATGGAGGCAGTGAGCGTATCTTCAGGGGTTCGTCTCTCCCGGTATTGGGGGTGAGGTCGTGCTGTGTCTAGGAGAGCCATTACACAAAGTCCTTGGCCAAGGCAAGGAGATTTACTGGTAGGTATCCCAGTAGTATCTCAGGGTGTTCTGGGCTACACTCCGACACGACTTGTACCGCTTTTGGGGGTCTGACTTTTACCAACCCCCTAGGCCCGCCATGCGATACTCATAGACGAACGGACCGGACTGCACGGATATTGTCACTGACAGGCTCAGTAGGGTTGTCAGGCTGAGTTCACTCACAGACGTCCCTTTTAGTCAATACTTGGTAGCCCGTTACGTATTGGCTTATACCTCTGACGTGCTAGTGGTTAAATCCACAACCGAGGTGTTGACGAGTCTTTAGAGCCCCCACATTCAGTTACTCAGCTTTCGGGCGAAAGGTTGTAGAGGCCGTATGGAGATATGGCAAGGTCCGATCAGATACGTGTGGTATTGCACGGATCAGGATCGGACAGTTTGTACTATAGGCCGTATGGTTATATGGCAGGGTTTGATCAGATACGTGCGGTATTGCACGGATCAGGATCGAACGGATATTACTAGCCGGCTTTGGTTTAAGCCGGATCCTAGTATAGTACAGTGTAGATTTTGTCTCATTGCATTTGTATTTCGGTCGGAATACAAATGCGGGTGTGTATGCACAGTATCGGGGTTTTTCCTGTAATTTATTACGGGACCAGTTTTCTGGAGTTGCCAGTTTGCTTTCCGTTTCGGCCAATTTCCATTGTTCCGTTCATTGGCCGAAGATTGGTGGAGGAGGGCTTATTTGCATTGTTGCAAATAGGCATTTGTGGAGGGGGTCTTTGCATTTTTGTTGTATCATGATAGCACCATCCTTTGACTTGATTTCTTCATGATGGCTTGACTTCATAACCTCATCATGGCTTGACTTATGTATGATGATGGAGGGACATGATGGTTGATGATGATGAGGGGTGAGGTTGGTGGAGTGTTAGTTTACACTTGTGATCATTTCCTTTTTGGATGATAACCTTTCCTCTCTTTCTCTTGTATGGGTATTATTATTGGCCTCTCTCATATTCTTTTGATACAACCTCCTCATTCTCACTCTCCCTCATATGCTTGGTTGGCCACTTCCCAAAGGGGGCTGTCCAAATTTGTTCATGTGGGATTTTTGCTCTTTTGCTTTAGGAAAAATCCCACAAGTTCCACCTCTATGAGTTTGTATCATCCCTCCACCAAATGGCAAAGCTCCAAAACCCCAAATGAGACTTGACGACTACATATTCTACAGCGAACCTTGGGCACGTCGAGTAGCCGGCTTCGTGCCCGAGTTGCCTCGGCATTGAGGTGGGAGCCCGTAAAAGAAGAAGGCGATGTGGTGCACTTCCGGCGACGAGGAGGAGACGGGACATTCCGCAGGAGATCGGGACGATGACGAGAAGACCGGAGGACTTGGATCGTCGGTATATCTCTATAACCCATCTTCTAGTTAGCTTAGACTTGTTAATGGTTACGATCCGGGTGTTTAGTGCGCGGTGGTGCCGGTTTGCTAAGTCCGCAAAAATTAAAGTTTTTCACCGCTTCCGCATTCCGGCGTCGGATTGACGGCCGGGGCGCCGCCGTGCACTTACAGTGGTATCAGAGCCTCGCCATTAACTTAGTCTAGCTTGGTTTAATGTGTTTGCATTTCCGATCGATCAAAAAGTTCCAAAACTGCATTTTACCTTCGCATCAGTTTCTGTTGAAAATTTTTGGTCTCTAAAAATTTTTCAGGTTGTAAAATATTGATGTACTAGAAAATCTAAGAACTCTGTAAAATTTCGATGAAGTGATTCCACAGTCAGAGCGCGGAAGCGCCGCACAAACCCCCATTCCGCCGCCCTTCCGCCGCGCACTGTAGACATCACTGCACCATTTTTTTTCAGAGGCTTTCTGGGCTTAAAATATGGGTTTTGGAATATTAAAATTGGGCCCAGGTTTTCTGTGAGTGCTACAGTTTTGATTGGGGGCCCACTTGTTAATTTTTGGTCTATCGGAAAATTTTAAACACATTTTTCACAGTATTTAAATTATATCTGCGACCGTGAATGTCACTTGATCGGTAAATCCTGTCTAACTGCTATAGCCCGGTTAGACGGATTTGCGAACGTGACTTTCACGTTGATGTTCTATGTATTTGCTGTGTTGTTGCGGATCGGTCGTAGGGATAGCCTGGATGCAATGCTAGTACAGTTGTGGTGGTATTATGTACATTTGATTTTGCGGGGCGAGCGTCCGACATGTGGACTGCCGTCACTGCCTGTTTGTATTATTATTTTGGGGCACGACCTGGTTGCGGTCGATGTACCCGTTGTATGTATATTTTACTTTCTGTACTAGGATTGCCCCGCGGAGGGGTGCACGGATAGCCGGGTTCTAGAGGGCAACAAGCCCGCATCTCATGGCATTGGGACAGAGGGGGCTTCACTCTAGGATTGGCGGGCTATTCGCCGCACTCGTAGGGGGTACAGGATGACCCAGGAGGGGTGCCCAAGTTACCGGATTCCGTGAAGTGCTGGGTGGTCCATTCACGTTGCTGAAGGGGGCTGCCTCGCTTCAGGTTTTGGCGGGTAACTTGCCGCGCCCGTAGGGGTCTAGGATTTCATTGCACAGGCTATCCACACGACCAGGGGAACGTCGGGTTTCAGCAGTGGCTCTGTGAAACCCGGGGATCCCAGATATCTGTATTGTTTCTGTGATGCTGTACATTTCTGTGATGTTGCATTTTATTCACGCCTTGAGCGAAATACTATATATTGGTATATATATTAGTAGATGTTGTATATGTTTTGCATCCGCGCTAGTCCAGTCCCCGCTCTGTCGTTAGTTAGCTAACCTAACGTGTAATGACGGGACCCAGTGGCGAATGCGGAT
This sequence comes from Agapanthus africanus, assembly GCA_030015575.1. Lineage (NCBI taxonomy): Eukaryota > Viridiplantae > Streptophyta > Magnoliopsida > Asparagales > Amaryllidaceae > Agapanthus > Agapanthus africanus. The sequence continues at coordinate 75,179,678 of JASDDO010000029.1, forward strand.
GGCATATACGTACATCAGTATATTTTCGTTCTTTTTGGTGTGATCAATTGATGGGACTGCATTGATTCGGATCAATGCAAGTTAAAAACAAACCTAATCTGATGTTGTTGGAACACTTTTCAAAAAGCTGTTATTGCAAGGACGTTTACTTTTGTTTTGCATCGTGGTATTCATTAGAATATCCTGCTCCTCAGTCGACGAGGCAAGGGCCGAGATCCCTTCACCGGGAGTGACCCCTTGGACAAAAGTTTGCGTCAGGGCATTAACTTCACTATAGTCGTGTACTTTTGCTTTGCACCGTGGTATTCAGTTGGAATATCCTGCACCCCATTCTACGGGGAAAGAGCCGAGATCCCTTCACCGGGAGTGACCTCTTTAGCGAAAGTTTTTCGTCACTATATTTTTATAAAAGCTATCCGTTCCTTCAACGATATAAAGTTCATTACGTTAAAGGTTTTCGCCAGAAACCATTCGTAGCCCTCCGTCGTTTCATATGGATAGTCAATAGTATTCAAGCTGTGTATGTTGGCCAAAGTCAAGGCACAGTGTTTGGTAGCTGTTGGTTATTCATATGCAGCATAGATGCGTTGGTTTGGAATAGTCGTACTGCCATGTTGGCCAAAGTCAAGGGTATGTACGGGTGGATTCAAATTAACCTGGAGAATGACGGGTAGAACTTGACATGTGACTTATGATATGTTGGCCAAAGTCAAGGTCATAAGAGCATGGGGCAGAAATCACATCGGGAGTTTCAAAAGAACTGAAACTTGCCAGATATGCGCATACCTTCTGGAGTGTGATAGCGTGAGCGGATTCCGTCACGTTATCATGCAATGATAGTTGGATCCCGATTCCCACTGATGAGTTAGTTTACTCCTCGGGTGACCCCGACTAATTCTTCTTTCAGGTTTGGAGGAGAATTTGAGGTACAGTGGGAGGATTCCAGATTAGATAAATTGGTGACCATTCTGATCTAGGTTAGAGTGCACGCTGAGTGTTTCTTTTCTCTCTCTCTTTGGCAGCGACCATTGACCCGACCCTAAGACTTTGACTCAGTGACCAAGTTGACCGAACCTTCTTAAACACCGGCTTTTGGATTGTCAGAGTTGCAAACCTCATTGCCACTCCTACTTTTACCCTTTTCTCCAGGACACCCCGTTTTACTACGAACGTCCACTTCTATTGGACAAAACCATCGTATGGTTAGATACGAACTCGAAAGAATTTATTCGAGGATGGTTTCCGGTTCTGGAGAAAACGGATAGGATTATTCAGTTGTCTTTTCCTTTTACCCTCTCTCAGATTACGAGTACTCCTTCGTTTAGGGGTAGTACACCTATTACGCAAATTGGATTGTCTTCTTCCAAACCTTAGGCTGGTGCCGACCGGTAGGGAATGAAGAAAACCAATTAGCATAACGATGGTGTGCAGAAGGTATTAAGTTCAGACAAAGCAAGGGATTAGTAAGAGGGCAAAGTAAATTGCAACAGATATTCACGACCAAACCAAATATTTCGTTACCACTCCCACATCACCTTTGTATTTCTCCAGGACACTCCGTATCACTACGAAGATCCACAGTTTATTTGGATACTCCATCGTATGGTTATATACGAACTCGAATGGAACTTGTTCCAGTTCGGGGATGGATTCTGGTTCAGGAGAAATAGGAATAAGGTTTATTCAGTTGTCTTTTATCTTCACCCTCTCTCATTGCGAGTGTTCCTAGGATTGGGACAGTACACCCATTATGCTTATTGGATAGTCTTCTTCCAAACCATAGGCTGGTGCCGAACGGTAGGGAAGGAAGAAAACCATTTGGCCTAAAAGGGTGTGCAGAAGGTAAAGACTAAAGACATATGAAGGGATTTGGAGAGGTGGCAAAGAACTATACGGTTACAGTCGTGAATCTGGAAGAGGAATTACTAGGAATACCAGAATACCCCATCGGAACATTTCAATGTTTCAGTTTCACTGTGTAATGTTAAAGGAAAACTGATTTCCCGATTAGATACTTACTCCAGGTTATGTATTTACCAGGTACGATTCTCACATCTGTATGGTTTTACAGATGATGAGTGGGAGTAAGTTATTGGGAATTGGGTGATTATCCTCATTATATCGGGATTCGTTGCAATCGGTGATATTTGAGGAAATCACCTGGGCTGTTTGCCGGTCGGCAAATATTTGGTTTTGAATATCCGCTGTTATGCACCAATTTCAAATTGATATATCTGTACGTCTATTTTCATAGAGTGAGATATACCTTTCTGAAATTATGTCTACGACATTTACCTATATCAGTGGATGGTTAGGTAAGGAGCATTAAACAGCGGTGTAATTCTTCTTAACCATAAGTACAGTTTTCAACCTACGACACACAGTGAATGAGTTATCAGACTCAAGGGACTTATACAAAGGATTGTATGTTGTCCAGGGTCCATCAGGACAGAGGGCTTGGTCCTCGTACTATATTCGGTTTACTTATGACTTCTCTAGTTTTTAGACAGGTGTTTCGCGGAAACACAGGATCCGAATTTGGAGAAGTTATAGGTATTTGAATAGAGTAGAGAACCAGGTGTAGCAAGTATCGGGATTCTTCAAAGTGATCGAAGATGTAGATACTTGTGTATGGTATTCAGTTGATAGTAGTGATTAAGAGAAATTGCTTCTCTTTCAGGTTACTCATAATTGGAAGTATTCCTAAGTTGAGTAACGCTGATCGGCCTCCTTCCATTTAGTTGACATGCGCTGGGGACAGCTGCATGATTTGAATCTGGTTCAATTAAATCAGTGCCTCTGTTTCTATATTGGATATAGAACAGTTCATATCTTAACGATGTTAAGGTACGGGGAGTTGTCCGGTTTATGATTAAAACCAGACACTGGACAACTCAAGGCACGTTTCTGTAATGGCTGTTTGTGGGTTGACCCAGGCTATGACGAGGGTTGACTTTCTACCATCTGGATGAACAATAGCGATATTGTTCTAGACTCGCCACAGTTTTATTAAAAATGGATTTTTTCAGAAAACAGTAGTGGGAGTATGGTAGAACTGGAAGTGATTCCAGAACCACAAACGATTACTGAAGATTTGATGAGGAACCTAAAGATTCAATCTGGATTGACATTCCATTGGCCACTCCGCAGATAAGGTGGGTAACTTCAGGCACCCGAGAGGCACTACGGTAGCCTCAAGGACGGTGAAAGGGAAGTTCTTGTTTACCCACAATTGCCATTGCTGTTGTTCCAGGTTACGAGACCCGGCGGGAGGATGAGTATAGCGTCGTTCTAAACCAGTTTTAGAAGTGTACGTCTATATGACTCTGCCAGAGGGTTGTCGTAGTCAGTGGGAGCAGCGGAAGCATTGGTGGACAGGTTGCTTATGTCTATTTATAGACTAGAGCAGATGTAGCGGAGAAAGATCATCTATTTCTGACGTGACAGTCATGGGTTTGACTTCATCAGAATAGGGGATGGATCTGTTGAGAAGGTAGTAGGGTGTGATATCCTGGTATTTGGATGATATACACAGAGTAGGAAAAGAAACTCCTACACTACGATCGGTTATACTTTGGTCGTCACACAGTTGTTTCTCCACAAAGGAAATGGATTTTATATCAGACATACTGGTAACTAGATCTATGGTCTTAGATCTAGATTTGGGTTGTTTCCCAATTAGGGTACTTGACAGCATTCTAAGAGTATTTAGGATGGACGACTCCTGGCACGGTAGTGTACCTGCAGGTAATGGAGTCACCCTCTCCAAAGGTGTCTTACAGACTAAAGGGGAGAGGGACGGGCATGATTGGCAGATCACTTGCTCAGGCAATTGAGTCAATCGTGAGATGTCAAGTACCACACCAGATGTTGTTCTTGCACTAGATGCAATAAGTTGACATTAATCCAATCCTGGAGAAACAGTCGGAAGCAGTTTTAGAACATAAGTGGATGTTCTAGGGAGATGATAACGACAGCCTCATTCAGGAGACAGTTATCATTCCAGGCTTCTAAGGTGACATGGACGACAAGGAGGTTGTCAGAGTTATAGTTTTCCTTCTGATGAGGGGCAGTATTTTGGACAGGTGGTCCAAGGCAATACTGAGGGAGGCATGGCGCGCAGGATACTGATTAAGTTCAGTTGACGATACAGTCTAAGAAGTTTGGATTTGGAGTTCATTTATGAGCTAGGTCCCATCAGACATCCAGACATATTCTGAGACAGGTATTGCTCTTTTCGGGAGATGGCTTTCTCCGCGAACTTGAGATATAGAGAGACATAGAAAGAAACAACAAAGCGGATCCACTCACTAAGGCTATTCCTCAAACGCAATAGTTCCGCAAACGAGCTTTGTGAGACTGACTAGTAGAGGAGTTAGATGTTCGGTATCACACGGGCTGTGAGTATGCGACATCGCAATAATTAGCCTTGAGTGCAAGTGGGAGATTGTTGGAGATAGTGCCCTCAGAGTCAATTATTAGGTCACAGGTACGTGATTGTAATGATTGAGGGAGGACCTATCCCGGTAGGACAGTCTTACTCGAGATGATAGTATGCTATCTGGTTTACCTTTATCATCGTGTACTGCTTTAGGTGACCTGACACGTCGCTATTACACGTTGATAGAGCCCCTAGGATTCTTGCTTGACCACCAGCAGTATGAGGGCGATCATATAAGTGGGAGCTGGGGTCTATAAGCTTATCCTTAAAAGGTCCTTAGTCGTGGGAGTTTCGAGACTGGGCATCGATACTCCATTAGTAGACTAGTGTATACAGTCGAGACCCCGACGAGGGGCGGTGGCCGGTCTCACAAGCCACTGGTGTCAGTTGGATCACCTAAGATGTATACAGGTGCTCATTGGGTTATGAGTACACCGGACAGGACTCGCCGGGAACATGCTAGTTGGTCATATACCAGACGTCAGATGGCAGTTCCCTGGTGACATGTGTGCAGGTTAGTTCATCGACCTGGGGATCGTCATTTGTCTCGTGTGAGTTCCCACTGTACTTTGATTACTACCCTACCACGGCTCAAAGGAGTCGTGCAAACAGGTTTTAGTTGGGTACAGTCCCGAGCCACATGGAGGCAGTGAGCGTATCTTCAGGGGTTCGTCTCTCCCGGTATTGGGGGTGAGGTCGTGCTGTGTCTAGGAGAGCCATTACACAAAGTCCTTGGCCAAGGCAAGGAGATTTACTGGTAGGTATCCCAGTAGTATCTCAGGGTGTTCTGGGCTACACTCCGACACGACTTGTACCGCTTTTGGGGGTCTGACTTTTACCAACCCCCTAGGCCCGCCATGCGATACTCATAGACGAACGGACCGGACTGCACGGATATTGTCACTGACAGGCTCAGTAGGGTTGTCAGGCTGAGTTCACTCACAGACGTCCCTTTTAGTCAATACTTGGTAGCCCGTTACGTATTGGCTTATACCTCTGACGTGCTAGTGGTTAAATCCACAACCGAGGTGTTGACGAGTCTTTAGAGTCCCCCACATTCAGTTACTCAGCTTTCGGGCGAAAGGTTGTAGAGGCCGTATGGAGATATGGCAAGGTCCGATCAGATACGTGCGGTATTGCACGGATCAGGATCGGACAGTTTGTACTATAGGCCGTATGGTTATATGGCAGGGTTTGATCAGATACGTGCGGTATTGCACGGATCAGGATCGAACGGATATTACTAGCCGGCTTTGGTTTAAGCCGGATCCTAGTATAGTACAGTGTAGATTTTGTCTCATTGCATTTGTATTTCGGTCGGAATACAAATGCGGGTGTGTATGCACAGTATCGGGGTTTTTCCTGTAATTTATTACGGGACCAGTTTTCTGGAGTTGCCAGTTTGCTTTCCGTTTCAGCCAATTTCCATTGTTCCGTTCATTGGCCGAAGATTGGTGGAGGAGGGCTTATTTGCATTGTTGCAAATAGGCATTTGTGGAGGGGGTCTTTGCATTTTTGTTGTGTCATGATAGCACCATCCTTTGACTTGATTTCTTCATGATGGCTTGACTTCATAACCTCATCATGGCTTGACTTATGTATGATGATGGAGGGACATGATGGTTGATGATAATGAGGGGTGAGGTTGGTGGAGTGTTAGTTTACACTTGTGATCATTTCCTTTTTGGATGATAACCTTTCCTCTCTCTCTCTCTTGTATGGGTATTATTATTGGCCTCTCTCATATTCTTTTGATACAACCTCCTCATTCTCACTCTCCCTCATATGCTTGGTCGGACACTTCCCAAAGGGGGCTGTCCAAATTTGTTCATGTGGGATTTTTGCTCTTTTGCTTTAGGAAAAATCCCACAAGTTCCACCTCTATGAGTTTGTATCATCCCTCCACCAAATGGCAAAGCTCCAAAACCCCAAATGAGACTTGACGACTACATATTCTACAGCGAACCTTGGGCACGTCGAGTAGCCGGCTTCGTGCCCGAGTTGCCTCGGCATTGAGGTGGGAGCCCGTAAAAGAAGAAGGCGATGTGGTGCACTTCCGGCGACGAGGAGGAGACGGGACATTCCGCAGGAGATCGGGACGATGACGAGAAGACCGGAGGACTTGGATCGTCGGTATATCTCTATAACCCATCTTCTAGTTAGCTTAGACTTGTTAATGGTTACGATCCGGGTGTTTAGTGCGCGGTGGTGCCGGTTTGCTAAGTCCGCAAAAATTAAAGTTTTTCACCGCTTCCGCATTCCGGCGTCGGATTGACGGCCGGGGCGCCGCCGTGCACTTACACTCTCTATATATGTCCAAGCATCCACTACAATATACATCCTATGTATAGCAATGGCCTCTAGGGCATATATATAAGTAACAATCTCCCACTTGCACTAGGGCCATCTGATAGCAGTGGTTGTAGTATCTCATACTCAACCAACCCATAAAAGTCTCTCTCTGGGAAAAGGCCTTTATGAGTGGATCCGCCGTGTTGTCCTCTGAGTCTACTCTCCTGACCTCGATCCTTTGGAGATCAACCATCCCCATGATCAGGTGATACTGCCTTAGAATATGTCTGGATCACTGATGGGATGGACGTTCCTTGGCATAAACCACAACTCCATTGTCATACAATGGGAGGAACTAAGTTCATCTCATGAACCAATATACACCCAGACTGACTCTTTGGTAGCATCTTAAGTAGCGATGTATCTTGCCATTAATCATTTAGTATGCCACGGTATCTAGCTTGGAACTCCTCCAACATATCGTCCCTTTACTGAGGGTAAAGACAATGCCTGTAACTGACATTCAGTCGTCCTTATCACCCTGGAACCTTTCCAGTGATTCTCCCCAGGATCAACTGATACCATCTCACTACAACTAGTGAGTCTCCTAACATCCAATTAGATCTATTTCATAGATCCAAAATCTAGGATTTAGGAGGTATCACTTTGATCCTATTTAGAGAATCATTGTGATAAGCGGAGATTGATCGAGCGTAGCATAGGAAACTCCTTCCCTATCAAGTGTATGTCATCCACGTACTCTACGAGGATCGCCACCATACTCCCTACTACCCTTTTTGAATACACAAGGTTCATCTATCATTTTGATGAAGTCAAACTATTTGAATACTACATCAAAATAGATGTTCCAACTCCGCGATGCCTGCTTTATCCTATAAAGCATCTTGTACACGTTTCCGCTGCTCCCACTGTTTACGAAGCCCTCTGACTGTGTATTTATAGACGCTTTCTTCTAAAACATCATTTAGAAAAGCAGTCATGACACCCAACCGCCAGATATCGCAGTCATGGTATGTAGCCGTGGCAAGTAGGATCCGGATGGACTTAAGCATAGCCACTGGAAAAGGTTTCATCATTATCCACGCCTGGTCTATGACAAAAACCTCTAACAAGTCTAGCTTTGAAAGTCTCAACTTTTCCATCTACACCAAGTAATCTTCTCAAGATATACCTGCTCCTGATGGGGATTTAACCCTTCAGATATAGCAACCAAAGTCCATACTTTGTTGGTGTATAAGGATTCCATCTCAGATCGCTAAGCATCCAGCCATTCTTACAGAGTCCTACTCATGATGGCCTGCTCAAAACTAGTTGGGTCATCATCTCATGATGCAATCCTCGCTCCCACTGTCATAGAGAAACCAAAGTATCTCTCAGGTGGGTGAGGAACCCTACTAGATCGGCGAAGAGGCTGAGGTTCGTTGGTAACTATTGAATCCTTTGGTTCTTTCAAATCATCAGCTGCAGTTTGTATAGCTGGAACATTTCCAGTTCTACATAACAGACCTTGCCTCGAGCTTGTCCGGATTTTGCTTTTAGACATAGGCCGGACAACCCCAAATCTTAACTAACTTAAGATATGGGCTCTTCCCTTTCCATATCACATATGAAGTGGTAGGCAACTGATTTGATTTGAACCCTATTCAATAGGTATGCAGCTTCTCAAGTGCATAACTCCTAAAAGAAAACAGGTAACTCAGTAGTACTCATCATAGAGCGCACCATATCGAATAGGGTGCAATTGCTCCGCCCCGATATACCATCGTGCTATGGTGTATACGGAGGAATAATACTGAGAGAGAATCTCATTCTCTTTTAAAATAGTCCAGGAATTCCATTCACAAGTATTCTCCTCCCTGATCTCATCATAGGACATAATACTTATACCCGTATTTTGGTTCTCTACTTCTAACTTATATTCTGTGAATATCTCAAAAGTTTCGGACTTGTGTTTCAACAGGAACATATGTCTGAATCTAACGAGATCATCAGAGAATGTAATGAAGTACAAAGAACCGGTCTTGGCATGTGTAGACAGGGGACCTTGCATACATCAACATGTATCAATCCCAAGAGTTTACTAACTCTTTCTCTGTTACAAATAAACAGAGCTGTGGTCATCTTATCTTTGTGACATGACCGGCAAGTTTTCACAAGATGTAAATTCAAACAGATTTAAATATGCATCTTTGTGCAACTTAGCTAGTCGGGTCGCATTGATATGACCTAGTCTACAATACCTCAAAAAGGATCCGTTCATTTCTGAACTCTTCCTCTTGTGTGTGTTCCGTATACTAAAGAACTGTAGTTTGATTTAGAACATCAATGCTTTTAGATAATGTGCCTGAACCGATCAACTTTTGATATAGGAAATGTTCAAAACATTATCCAACAATACAAAATTTTATCGTTTCTTTACTGATAAAGAGACAGATATGATTTTGTATATCAGGTTCGGTATCTAATAGCATTTGTTCAGAATCAATGTACTGATAATACAGGGTGACAGTGACCAACAGACTTGGCTGCAACACTTGCCCCGTTTTCTGTCTCATGAAACTTATCACCCGTTCTCAGTTCTCTACCTATCTGTAGCCCTATGTAACAGATTACATATCTGGGATCCTGATCCGGTATCAAATACCCAGGACGTAGAGGATACAGAGAAACAGTTCTTTGTAACGAACACACCCGAAGATGATGCATCAGCATGCACTTTCTTCGTTTGGGCGGCACGGGAATTCTGGTAATCCCCTATATCCTGCTCTGTCTTATAACAATTATAAGTTGGAGCGGGACCAACGTTCCCCAGCTCAGTATAACAAGCGGGTTCGGTCAAATATCCGTATTTTTATCTTGATTAAGGCGTGATATGGTCGCTACCAGGAGAGAGAGAGAAGAAAACACTCTGCGTGCGCTCTTGCAAGATCAGATTGGTTATTATTTTATCTAATCAGGATGGCTCCCACTGTTTTTATCAAATATTCCTTCAAACCCTAAAAGGATATACTAGCCGGGATTAATTACACGCTACAAGTTCGCCAATCTTTCAGCCAGGCCAGCGTCGGTACTTTGAGGGAAGCCCCCCGTGCTTTCGCACGAACCTAATTAATGTAAACCTCGTTTTCCCAGAGGCGTAACCCCGTTGACACCTTTCTAGACACCTACTTGATCGGCTAATTGTAATGTGTAAAACTCTCCCAGTAACAATTACTCGCAGCGGGTATCGGGATCCAACTATCTCATAGAAAGTATGCAATCTCATTGCAAATTTCAACACTTGAAATTACCGATAATATTTTGCCCCTAGCAGCTATATGACCTTAACATAGTCAACAAATCATAAGTGCTAGTCAAGTTCAACCCGTCATTTCCCGATTGAATTAAACCCACCCGCACGACCCTTAACATAGTCAACAAAATCGCACGACTACCCTAATCCAATCGCATCATATGCTTATGCAGATAAGCACTAATTAGCTACCGCACACTACGCCTTAACATAGTCAACAAACGTAGCACGAATACTAACTAGTACTTATCTGAAATGACGGAGGGCTACGACAGGTTTTTTATAAAAACCTATTGCGTAATGAACTTGATATCGTTGTAGAATCAAATGAATTTTGAAATGGAGTGTCTTTGAGGCTTTTCTAGTTTTGCTAAAGGAGTCACTCCCGCTGAAGGGATCGTCGGTCCTTTCCTCGTCGAATGAGGTGCGGGATATATCATATATATCATTGTGCAAAGCAAAAACTAAAGAAGCAATCAAAAGACAAACCGAGGGGTGTAGCATCTGCCAGTTATTGCGAAAGGAGTCACTCCCGGTGAAGGGATCTCGGTCCTTTCCTCATCGAATAAGGTGCAGGATATATCATATATAACGCTTTGCAAAGCAAGAACTGTAGCTACCTGTTTTATTTTTGAAATTCGATTCCACAATATCTTTAGGTTTCTTTTTCTTTCATTAATCACATTAATGAAGTCCTATCATTTAAATACCTAAACATCACAGATAAATACGACGTACACTTATGCCATCCGCATTCGCCTCGATGTCCCCTCGTACACCGTTAGGTTAGGTAACTAACGGCAGAGCAGGGCAGGGCTAGCGCGGGTGTAAAACATAAGTAACATCTATATAATATATCATATATACTATATACTGTATTTATCACAGAACATCACATGATCACATCACAGATATCGCAGCAGAAGAATCATATGAAACATTGGATATACTAGGACGTCCGTGTTTTCAATACGAGCCAGTAAAAAACACGGATTCCACGGGCGCAATGAATAGCCAAACCCACACCCCTAGACCCCTACGAGAGTGGCAAGCAACCCTACCAATTCTAGAGTTAGGAGACCCGGACTCGACTCCTCGAGTTGGTCTCCCACTGGACTCCAAAACCTGGTTACTTATGCCCTCCTCCTTGGGTCTATCCTAGTGCGGAAAAGTAAATAATATACAAAAGGTGACATCTTCCGTAACCTGGAAGTGCCCCAAAAAAAGAATATTACATACAAGTTTTTACATGAATGAAAATGAAAAACACTCATCTCACATAAAACCCCCCGGCTATTCAAACACGATGATCCAATATAACATATCCAGCAACACATAACATCACATGTCATCAACGTAAGTAAATATGCGCATCCCAATTGTAGTTGACATACAGCAACGAAACCGGCGATATCACATATTACACATACGGTTGCAGAAAAGAAAGTGTAAAACTACAACAGTTGGAATCCGCAAACTCCGTAGACATCGCATGCCTAATCAAATGAATTTCTTAGACATCACATACCTAACAATTATAAACCCCGCATTTTAGTCTCATTATCGAAAATACTTTTCAATATCAAGTCGGACAATTCAACAGGATTCCCGACATTCTGATCGAATGCTCGTCGCAAACTTTAGTAGACGGCCGCACCCCCGATACCGTCGACGAAGTGCACTAAGGCAGAACACCACTGCCGCGAGCACCCGAACGGATGCTTTCGGCGACGGGGTTCTCCTACAGTCACTTGGTCGGGGCTATGGAGTGAGGCTGTCTATTAAGTTTACCCGGCGAGTATGCGCGTACGCTACGTGATTGCGACGGACTTTTGATCACATCAAAATTCCGTGGCAACCGATCAAGTGAGACTAAACTACTAGATTCATAACATTCATATCAGTTATCTCATAACTACATGTGGATTCCAAATATTGTATCACATTCCAGATAAATAGAAAATGTTAAACTTTCCGATCGAACATCCAAGCACCCAAGTTTTCCCGAAACAGCTCAATACATGAAATAGGTTTTAAGAACATTCACTTCATGCCACAGTACCAACGGTCCAGCCGTAGAAGGGTCAAGCCAACGCCTCACATGTGGCACGCCGTACTGCCCCAAACCCTAAGGTTCAAAGGGCAGTTCAAGACGGTCACATAATCGAGTTAAGGTTTGTTGTCTTCTAGAGGGTCCATCGCGTTAACTTAGAACGTCTTTAAACCACGGAAAAATCCAACACTTGGAAATTTCCCGACAGGGGAAAAATTGGGTATTTATATCCGGTCGAACTTTTCAAGATTTTCTAAAATTATCCGGAAAAACACAGACGAAGTTAAACTTCCCGATCGAAACACCGAGTCCCCAATACAACCCAGAAAACTCAACCCTTGAGTATAATTGAAAAATTCCCAGAAAATACAGCACTAATAGATAGGAGTTACTGTGCAAAAACTAATGAAAGAAACGACCGTAAGGCCGCGGAACCGCGGCATTAGCCACGCTATTGCCGCGGTTCCACGGCTATTTGATCGATTTAGAAGTCCCGTTTTGTACAGTAATTCTTAGAACTCCTGCTGAGTTTTCTGCATATTTTTAATTCGCCAAAATCCCCGATTTCAAAAAATGTACATAGAGCGATTTTGCATTAGGGTTTTGGTTCGATCGGACTTCTAACTCCGTCTACGCATCGCCTAAGGCTCTAGCTAGGCTCTGATACCACTGTAGGGTTTCTAGGCACGCTAATGAGGTCTCAGAAGGCATCAACCATGCCAAATTCAAAAATTTCCGGTGCCGAGAAACCCTAATGCGATCGTTGACTAGAGTTTAAGGCGAAACATGCAACTAGTTAACAACTTAACTAAGAGTGAACGGAAATACAACCTTTGTAGATCCGGTCCTCCACCTCCATAGCTCCGTGATGATGTCCCCTCGCTGTGATCATCGGATCCCGGGCTCTAGCGTCAGCTTCATCGGAGAAATGGGCGGGCTAGGTCATCGACTTCGATGCCGAAGATGATCTACGTCGAGGCAACACAAGATCAAGCTCCAACTTCACCAAGTCAAGAAACTTGTGAAGAAAACACCCTATACTACTTGGCAAGTGGTAGAGGATGAAGAAATAGGAAGTGGGTTCACTTTGGATTTGGATTTCTCACTTGGAATCATCACTTAGAATTTTCTAGCCATGGTTTCTTCTCTTCATGAAGAAGATGAAGAAGAAGAAAGAAAAAAGAAAGCTCACAAAAAAAAATCCAAGTGATAGTTATCATAATGCAACCATGGTTATGTGTAGAGAATAAACTAGGGTTAGGTGAATGGTTAGGGTTAAGGAAACAAACAAAATGGTCAAGCTTTCAAAGCTTCATGAAGTTTCAACAAAATCCAAAGTTAGCCACCATTTTATTTCTTTCACAAATGAATAAATAAATGAATAAGTAAATAAAGCATATGAAACCCTAACCATTAACTAACCATGGTTTAATTCAAACACAAACCCAAGTTTGCATGTATCATCAAACATGATACAAACAAGTGCACAAAAATATATCACATATAGAACTTGTGCATTTCAAGTGAGAAAATCAATCTTGAGTGAACCAATACTAGTTGATGTAAAGTAATATATCAAATATATAATTATACATTAAATCATTAAATCAACACTTGACTTAACGATCCGGTCATATCGCATATGACCGACTAATATCCAATGTATCGGCTTATCGAATCAATCCTTGATTCGATAACTATGTTATATCGCATACAACCATTCGATACATTCATCGTGAGAATAGAATACGGTATCACATACACGCATTATTCTCGGTCCCGCACATATCTCATATGCGCCCCTATTTCGTTTCGCTTGAGCCAGGAAACCTCTGTGTAGGACTCTAAAGACTCGTCAATACGCCGGCATCAAGTGATGATCATATCAAACACCCACAAGCCGCAAGTGGTCTGCTAAACGTAACGGCCACCCGGGTATTAAGCGATCAGAAGATCGACGAGCAAGCCCGCTCACACTCCTGTGAATCCAACTAGTAACACTTACCATACAGTCCGGTATGTTCGTCTGATATGTCGCATATCTCGCCTAGGGGTGGTAAACGTCAGACCCCAGTAGCTCGATAAGTCATGTCGATATGAGGTCTATAACAGTTCGAGAAACTACAGGTAACACTTACCAGTAAATCTCAGCAACCCTAGCCAGGGATTTCCGGTTATAGCCAATCGAACACAGTGCAACATCAACTCCCTATACCGGGAGAGACGAATCCCCTCCTGTCGCTCATTGCCTCCATGTGATTCGGGACTGTACCCAAAAACCACCGTTTTGCACGCCCTCTTGGACGTGGTAAGGTGGAAATCAAAGCACAGTGGGAATCACACAAGACTCTATGACGATCTCGGGTCAACAGACTACTCTGTACCAGTGTCACCAGAGAACTGCCATCTGAAGTAAGGTATAATACCATCTGGGAGTTCTCGGTGAGTCCGTCCAGTGTACCCAGTCTCCACTGAGCACTCGTATATCATCTCTGATGTCAAACACCAATGAATATGGGATCATCCATTGCCCATCTGTATGGGTCGAGAAGGTATACGCTAGTCTACTCTGGTATATTGATGCCCCGTCTCGATACACCCACGACTAGGGACCTTGAAGAATGTACTTATGGACTACCATGTCCCCACTAGTATGATCCGCATCATAGTCCAGGTAGTCAAGTACACATCCTAAGGGCTTTACCAACATGTAACAGAGAGACAATCATTGTACACGTTAAGGTAAAGAGTAACCAGATAGCATACTATCACGTCGAGCAATAAAGTCCTCCCTATATATGTCCAAGCATCCACTACAATATACATCCTATGTATAGCAATGGCCTCTAAGGCATACATATAACTAACACTAGTAACGTCAGACCCCCAATAGCGGTATAAGTCGTGTCGGAGACCAGCCCTGAACACCCTGAGAAACTACCGGAGTACCTACCAGTAAATCTCACATGCCTTGGCTAAGGACTTGGTGTAATGGCTTTCCTAGACACAGTGCGATCTCACCCCCAATACCGGGAGAGAAGAATCCCCTGCCGATCCGCTCACGTGCCTCCATGTGGCTCGGGACTGTACCCAAAAACTACCTGTTTGCATGACTCCTTTGAGCCATGGTAGGATAGAAATCAAAGCACAGTGGGAACTCAAATGAGACAAATGACGACCTTAGGTCGATGAACTAACCTGTACACATGTCACCAGGGAACTGCTATCTGACGATATGTATAATACCAACTAGCAGGTTCCCGGCAAGTCATGTCCGGTGTACTCATAACCCAATGAGCACCTGTATACATCTTAGGTGATCCAACTGACACCAGTGGCTTGTGGGACCGGCCACCGCCCCTCGTCGGGGTCTCGACTGTATACACTAGTCTACTCCGGTGTATTGATGCCCTGTCTCGAAACTCGCACGACTAGGGACCACTATTAAGGATGTGCTTATGGACTACCCAACTTTCACGTATATGATCGCCCTCATACTGTTGGTAGTCAAGTAAGATCCTAAGGGCTCTATCAACGTGTAACATGTAATCAGTCACCTGAACATGTACACGACTGATAAAGACAAACCAGATAGCATACTATCATCTCGAGTAAGACTGTCCTACCGGCATAGGTCCTCCTCAATCATTGCAATCACGTTCCTGCGATCTAATAATTGACTTTGAGGGAACTATATCCAACAATCTCCCACTTGCACTTAAGGCTAATTATTGCGATGTCGCATACTCACACCCCGTGTGATACTGAACATCCAACTCCTCTAGTAATCAGTTTCACAAAGCCCGTTCGTAAAACTCTTGTGTTCGAGAAATAGCCTCAGTGAGTGGATCCGCCGTGATGTTTCTTTCTATGTCTCTCTTAATCTCAAGTTCGCGGAGAAAACCATCTCCCAAATTGAGTAATACCTGTCTTCGAATATGTCTGGATATCTGATTGGACCTAGTTCATAAATGAACTCCAAATCCAAACTTCTTAGACTGTATCGATCACTGAACCTAATCAGTATCAAGCACTATGCCTCCCACAGTATCCTCTTGGACCACCTGTCCATAATACCGTCCCTCATCAGAGGGAAAACTATAACTCTGACAATCACTCTGTCATCCAAGTCACCTTTGAAGCCTGGAATGATAACCGTCTCCCGAAGGAGGCTGCCGTCATCAAATCCGTAGAACATGCACTTATGTTCTAAAACTGCTTCCGTATGTTTCTCTAAGATTGGATTAATACAAACTTATCGCATCCAGTGCAAAAACAACATCTGGTGTGGTACTTGACATCTCACGATTGACTCAATTGCCTAAGCAAGTGATCTGCCAATCATGCACATCCCTTTCCCCTTTAGTCTGTAAGACACCTTTAGAGAGGGTGACTCCATCACCTGCAGGTACACCACCATGCCAGGAGTCATCTATTCAAAAAACCATTAGAATACTGTCAAAGTACCCACTTTGGGAAACTTCCCAAATCCAGATCTAAAACCATAGATCTAGAAACCAGAATGTCTGATATTATATCCATATCCTGTCTGGAGAAACAACTGTGTGACGATCACAGTACAACCGATCGTAGTATAGGAATTTTACTTCCTACTCTGTGTATGTCATCCAAATCCTAGGACATCACACACCCTACTACCTTCTCAACAGCTCCATCCCCTATTCTGATGAAGTCAAACCCATGACTGTCACATCAAAATTAGATGATCAATCTCCGCTATAACTGCTCTAGTTTATAAATAGACATAAGCTACTTGCCCACTATGCTTCCGCTGCTCCCACTGACCACAACAACCCTCTGGCAGAATAATATATACGTGCACTTCTAAAGCTAGTTTTGAACGACGCTATACTTATCCTCCTGCCGGGTCTCATAGCCTGGAACAACAGTAGTGTCAAGTCTGGGTAGATAAGAACCTCCCTCTCACCGTCCTTGAGGCTACCGGAGTACCTCTCGGGTGTCTGAGGTTACCCACCATATCTGCGGAGTGGCTATTGGAATGTCAATCCTGATTGAATCTTTAGGTCCTATTAAATTTTCCGTAATCGTTTGCGGTTCTGGAATCACTTCCAGTTCTACCATACTCCCACTACTGTTTTCTGAAAAAATCCATTTTACTAAAACTATGGCGAGTCAAGAACAATATCACTATTGATCTTCCAGATGGTAGAAAGTCAACCCTCGTTATAGCCTGGGCCAACCCACAAACAACCATTACAGAAACGTGCCCTGAGTTATCCAGAGTCTGGTTTTAAGCATAAGCCGGACAACTCCCCGTACCTTAACAACGTTAAGATATGAACTATTCTATATCCAATATAGAAACTTTGGCACTTATTTAATTGGAACCAGATTCTAATCATGCAGCTGTCTCCAGTGCATATCAACTTAATGGAGAGTGGCTAATCAGCATTACTCAACTTAGGAATACATCCATATATGAGTAACCTGAAAGAGAAACAAGTTTCTCAAAACCATTACTATCATCTGAATACCAATCACAAGTATCTACATTTTTGATCTCTTTGAAGAATCCCGATACTTGCGACACCTGGTTCTCTACTTTATTCTTATACCCACAACTTCTCAAAACTTAGACCTTGTATTTCTGTGAAACACTTGTCTAAAAACTAGAGAAGTCAAAAGTAAACAGAACATAGTATGAGGACCAACCCCTTTGTCCTGATGGACACTGGACAACATACAATACTCTGTATAAGTCCACTGAGTTGAATAACTCAAAACCTGTGCGTCGTAGGTTGAAAACTGTACCCAGGCGATTTCCTCAAATATCACCAATTACAACGAATTCCGATATAATGAGGATGATCACCTAATCCCCAATAACTTCCTCCCACTCATCATCTGTAAAACCATACAGATGTGAGAATGAAACCTGGTAAATACATACCCTGGAGTAAGTATCTAATCGGGAAAACAGTTTTCCATTAATAATGCACTGAAACATGAAAATGTTTCGTAGGGGTATCCTGGTATTCATAGTAATGCCTCTTCCATAATCCAATTCATGACTTTAACCGTAAATTTCTTTGCCATCTCTCCAAATCCCTTTATTTGTCTTTAGTCGTTACCTTCTGTACACCATCGTTAGGCTAAATGGTTTTCTTCCTTCCCTACCGTTCGACACCAGCCTATGGTTTGAAAGAAGACTATCCAGTAAGCATAATAGGTGTACCCTCCTCAACCTAGGAGTACTCACATCTTGAGAGAAGGTGATCATAAAAGACAACTGAATAATACCTTATTCTTTTAAAGGTAAAATAGGAGTGGCGATGAAGTACGCGGTTTGGTCGTGAATGATAACAGTCGCAATATACTTTGCCCTCTTTCTAATCCCTTTATTTTGTCTTTACATATTACCTTCTATACACCCTACTTAGGCTAATTGGTTTTCTTCATTTCCTACCTTTCGGCACCTGCCTATGGTTTGGAAGAAGACTATCCAATAAGCGTAATAGGTGTACTCTCCTAAACTAAGGAGCCCTCGCAACCTGAAAGAAGGTGATAATAAAAGACAACTGAATAATACAATTCTATTTCTCCTGAACCTGGATCCATCCTCGAAGAACTCCCTTCGAGTTCGTATATAACCATACGATGGATCTATCCAATGGAAGTGGATGTCCGTAGTAATATGGGGTGTTTTGAGAAATTCAAAGGGTAAAAGAAGGAGTGGCAATGACTTATGCAACATAGACAATCCAAAAGCCAGTATTTTAAGAATGTTCGGTCAACTTGGTCACTGAGTCATAGTCTAGGGTCGGTCAATGGTCGCTGCCAAAGAGAGAGAGAAAAGAAACACTCTGCGTGCACTCTAACCTAGATCAGAATGGTTATCACTTTATCTAATCAGGAAACCTCCCACTGTACTGTCAAATTCTCCTCCAAACCTGAAAGAAGAATCAATCGGGATCACCCGAAGAGTAAACCAACTCATCAGTGGGAATCGGGATCCAACTCTCATCGCATGATAACGTGACGGAATCCACTCACGTTATCACACTCCAGAAGGTATGCGCATGTCTTGCAAGTTTCAGTTTCTTTAGAAACTCCCGATAAGATTTTTACCCCGTGTTCTTATGACCTTGACAAAAGCCAACAAATCATAAATCACATGTCAAGTTCTGCCCGTCATTATCTTGTTAATTCGAACCCACCCGTACATACCCTTGACAAAAGCCAACAAGGTAATACGACTGTCCCAAACCAACTCATCTATCTATGCAACAAATGAATACCCCAGCAGCTACCAAACACTATGCCTTGATGAAAGCCAACAAACATAGCTTGAATACTACTGACCATCCATAAGAAATGACGGAGGGCTACGGCTGGTTTTTGGCGAAAAACCTTTAACGTAATGAACTTGATATCATTGAAGGAACCTGTTAGCATTTTATAAAAATATAGTGGCGAAAACCTTTGCTAAAGAGGTCACTCCCGGTGAAGGGATCTCGGCTCTTTCCTCGTTGAATGAGGTGCAGGATATTCCAACTGAATACCGCGATGCAAAGCAACATGTAATCGACTATAATGAAGTTATTACCCTGACGCAATCTTCTGCCCAAGGGCTCACTCCCGGTGAAGGGATATCGGCCCTTGCCTCGTCGAATGAGGTGCAGGATATTCCAACTGAATATCTCTATGCATAACAAAAGAAAACGTTTTTGTAATAACACATTTTAAAACTGTTCCAACAACATCCAAACAGGTTTGTTTTCCTTTGCATTGATCAAAAACAACACAGTCCCATCAATTAATCACACCAGAAAAGAACGAAAATAAAATGTACGTATATGCCATCCGCATTCGTCACTGGGTCCCGTCATAACCCGTTAGGTTACTTAACTAACGACAGAGCGGGGACTGGAATAGCGCGGGTGCAAAACATATACAACATCTAATAGTATATATACCAATATACAATAATCGCTCCAGGCGTGATAATATGCAACATTACAGAAAGTAATAAGCATCACAGAACAATACAGATAATCTGGGATCCCCGGGTTTCACAGAGCCGCTGCTGAAACCCGACGTTCCCCTGGTCGTGTGGATAGCCTGTGCAATGAAACCTAGACCCCTATGGGTGCGGCAAGTTACCCTCCAAAACCTGAAGCGAGGTAGTCCCCACAGCATAATGAATGGAACACCCGGTACTTCACGGAATCCGGTAAATTGAGCACCCCTCCTTGGGTCAACCTGTACCCCCTACGAGTGCGCCGAATAGTCTACCAATACTAGAGTGAGGCCCCTCTGCCTCTCAAAGCCATGAGATGCGGACCCGTTGCCATCCAGAACCCGGCTATCCGTGCACTCCGTCGCGGGGTAAAACCTAGTACAAAATTGAAAAATATGTACAACGGGTACATCGATCTCAACCCGGTCGTGCCCCAAAAGAATATTATACAAACAGGCAGTGACGGCAGTTCACATGTTGGACGCTCTCCCCGCAATATCAAATGTACAAATAAACTCAAACTGCACTACCATTGCACACTGCTATCCACCACGACAAATCCGCAACATCACAGCACAACACAGAACATCAACGCGAATGTCATATTCGCAAACCCGTCTAAAAGAACTATAGCAATCAGACGCGGTTTACCGCTCGAATGACATTCACGGTCGGAGATATAATGTAAGTACCGTAAACTGACACGTTTAAATTTCGATCGACAAAATTTCCTGAAGTGGGCCCAACATACATCTGCTGTACAGTAACAAAATCTGGGCCTAAAAGAACATTACCAAAAACCACAATTTACCAAGTCAAGCACACTAAAGAAATATGGAGCACTGTTCTTATATACTAGTCGCGGATGCGCGGTCAAACCCTAGGTTTGACCGCGGTTCCGCGACGGTATAGTACGATAACGTGACCGGATTTGTAAAGTATGCTTAGAAAACCCTACTCAATTTTCTGGGATCATCAAAATAATTTTTAAACCAGATTTAAAATCAACATAAACATTGAACAGAAAAATTATAGTTTTTGATATTCGGTCCGATCGATATTTTAAACGCATTAGCACAAGTTAATAAAGCTTAATGGCGAGGCTCTGATACCATGTAAGTCTACGGTAGCGCCCCGGCCGTCAATCTGACGCCAAATGCGGAACAAAAACTTTTATAACTGGCGCTATCGCATACTATAACCCGGATCTGCCATTAACGCTAAACTAACAAACCGTAAAGAGGGTAGAAAGGTTATACCGAACGATCCGAGTCCTTCGTTCTTTAACCATCATCCCTCGCTCCTGTTACGGCTGCTCCGATCTCTTCGATCTCCGATCTTCTTGTCCAGGTGGCACCACGTCATCGGATCTTTAAACGGGCTCCCGCCTCTGACCCGAGGCAACTCGGTCATCAAGTTTGAAAGAAGAGATGACCAAGATTGATGTAGAGAATGAGTAGAACACTTTGTCTCGTTACGTCCAAAGCCATGGACGAACGGTTAATGAAGTTGCCTTTTGAATCGGGTGAAATGAGAATTGTAGCTATCTAATTTCATGAATCCCAAACTATCATTATCTCTTTTATCAAGTGAGAGAGAGTTTTTCAAGAGGAGGGGGGCCGACCATATATAGAGTGGGGGGAGGTGAGTGTAGGAGAGGGGGTGACCATAACAATTAATGAAGAGAATGAATCACCTAAACACCTAGTATGAACTCATTTAAAGAAACAATGATTCATAACACATAGTCATCAACTCATAAATGCTCCATTAATGCACTAAGCCACCTCACCATCCTAGTCACCATCTAGAAGCTTCCACACTTATCTCAAGAAAAGATAAATCCGCATTTAACCGAATGTTAAATACGGCTGATAGAAAACTGGAAACTGCCAACTTCCAAAAGTGATCCCGAAACGAATTTCAGGATAACCCCGTAACTGTATAAATATACCCGCATTTGTATTACGACCGAATACAAATGCAACTGAGACAAAGATATTATATCTACTAAATATAATACATGGATCCGGCTTAAACCAAAGCCCACCAGTATTATCAGCCCGAAATATGACACGTGCGTAAACGCACGTGCATTTTCCAAACCCTGCCATAAAACCATACGGCCTCTACAACGTTTCGCCCGAATTTGGGAAACTATCTGTGGGGGACTCTAATGACTCGTCAGTACCCTGGCAGTGGGTTTAACTACAAGCCGTCAGCGGCACTAGCTGTGTGTAACGGCTGCCCATGTACTGACCTCAAGGGAGGCCGATGAGCGAACTCATCCGGAAACCCTACTACGCCTAACAGTGACAATGTATATACAGTCCTGTCCATTCGTCTATGAGTATCGCATATCCGGCCTAGGGGGCTAGTAACGTCAGACCCCCAATAACGGTATAAGTCGTGTTGGAGACAAGCCCTGAACACCCTGAGAAACTAACGGAGTACCTACCAGTAAATCTCACCTGCCTTGGCCAAGGACTTGGTGTAATGGCTTTCCTAGACACAGTGCGATCTCACCCCCAATACCGGGAGAGACGAATCCCCTGCCGATCCGCTCATGTGCCTCTATGTGGTTCGGGACTGTACCCAAAAACTACCTGTTTGCATGAATCCTTTGAGCCGTGGTAGGGTAGAAATCAAAGCACAGTGGGAACTCACACGAGATAAATGACGACCTCAGGTCGATGAACTAACCTGTACACATGTCACCAGGAAACTGCTATCTGACGATATGTATAATACCAACTAGCAGGTTCCCGGCGAGTCCTGTCCGGTGTACTCATAACCCAATGAGCACCTGTATACATCTTAAGTGATCTAACTGACACCAGTGGCTTGTGAGACCGGCCACCGCCCCTCGTCGGGGTCTCGACTGTATACACTAGTCTACTCCGGAGTATCGATGCCCTGTCTCGAAACTCACACGACTAGGGACCACTATTAAGGATGTGCTTATAGACTACCCAACTCTCACGTATATGATCGCCCTCATATTATTGATAGTCAAGCAAGATCCTAAGGGCTCTATCAACGTGTAACATGTAATCAGTCACCTGAACATGTACACGACTGATAAAGGCAAACCAGATAGCATACTATCATCTCGAGTAGGACTGTCCTACCGGCATAGGTCCTCCTCAATCATTGCAATCACGTGCCTGCGATCCAATAATTGACTTTGAGGGCACTATATCCAACATCCCAAATACAGAAATATCATGAAAACGAATATCTCAATGCGTATAATCAGAAAGCATGATGAATGTGACATAGAATAATAGTATGCACATACAAGGTCATATCCTGATGCAATAATACTACTGTGTAGTGACATGGCAATTATCGATGATGAAGTGTATGAGCTGGCAAGCAAGTGTACGTGGAACATATGCATCATCGATAATGGTGCTGGTGTCCTAACAGCATGATTGAAATATAGAAATAAAAACATGCAATGCGATGCGGAATAGAATGATCAATGCAACAGTGAAGAATCTACACCAATATGTACATGTCATGCAGTGGTGCCATTTGAAATAAGACAAATCGGGGTTTTGGTAAAATAAGGGTTACGGTGTTTTTAAGAATAGATATGTCTTTTGAAAAAACCTGTAGAATCCTTTTACTTGTCCTTAAGATATTCCCGATTCGTTAGTTTTGAAATAGGTATGACTCGGGTCTAGTCTAACATCTACTAAGCCAAGTCCATTAGGAGGGGTATGGAAACCACCTAAATATGAGTCGATATATATATATATATATATATATATATATATAATATAATAGTCGGTGCTCCCGCCTCAATAGTATCGTGTACGATACAGTATATCATCTGACATCCTCGAGTTATGAGTGCGGATCTATCATCAATATAAAGCTCGTACGGTAAATCGTCGTACGGCATCCCAATAGCTGGGTACGGGTCAATATGACAATCAGCTCATCAATTATTTAGTATACTCATCATCATATCATATAATCTGGGGTACTGATCTAAGTCTAGTACAACTGATACCATCAATATACTGCGTGTGTAAGCATACGTTCAAGGCCCGCTAGAGACCACATATCGTATCCCAAATATGAATCACATCACATCACTGATCTCACGGCACAATGCCCAATATCATCGACTCATCTCCAATGTCATCCAATATCATCAAACACAGTGCAAGTATAATGAATATGCAAGTGTGTGCGTGTGGGTGTAAATCTATTCTAGGGTTCGCGACTATGAACTACACTAGTTTACTTCTAACCCTAAACTATCCATAATACACCTAACATAATATCCATGACACACTATAACTATTATATAATATATATATACACATTATATCAACTACGGACTGCGGGGGTGCTATACGCCATCCACCCGACTTCCCCCGTAGATATAATCTACTCACCTTGCGTCTTCATTTCTGGACGTCGCCACGCGCTTGCTTGTCGTCCCGAAGTCTTCATGGGGTACCTACACATCATAGTATCGTATATGCGCATTAAACCAAATCAAAGCTAAAACGACACACGATAACCAAAACGATACGCTATGGGGCCTATAGGTTAGAACCTATGGATACGCCTCCAAAACCAACAATCAATCCTCGATATCATCGTATAAACGCCAAATAGTCGAGGTAAAACACAATATGTAAATTCAGAAATAAAAATACGGAATACGGAAACACGAATCCAAAACAGCAACAAGGGAAATAGGCTCCAGATTTCACCCTAGGTCAAATTAGACAAATCTATACATGCCAGGGGTCTAATCTATGCATGTAGGAGCTCTGGAACAAAAACGAGACATTTTGGTGCTGATCTAGACGCAAATTGCAGCCAATAGGAATATATCTGCGGCCGGATCATGGAGTTAGGGGCTAGGGTCTTGGTGGTAGCTTCCTAGGTGCCTGCACATATCACTGTCCAACCAATTTTATTTTCAGGTGTCTCGGGTGAAAGCAGATTCAATATAACCTTCACAGATTTCACAAATTTTCCGATAACGGTTTCTAAATTGGAATTCTGGGTTTCAACTCTCAGGTTTAGGTCTCAATTCATGCACTAGGGTGTTTATCTAACCTCTACTGAGCTCAATTTCACATTACAACACAACATTCCCTCAAACCCTAACTAGGTTTTCCTCAAATCCATAAAACACACAATATCGGTTCTAAACTAAACATGGGGTATAAGGAATGCTAAAATTAAGCTAAGGGTTCAGTAAATACCTCATTTGGCAACTCAAGAATTTTCTTGAGTTGCCCCAGTGGCCAAAATCCTTGCTTTCTTGGTTCAATGTGTAGATCTTGAGCTTGTGTATACTTTTTGTGAAATGAAGATGGGCTTTTGGTGTTATTTTTGAGATGCTTTGAGGGCTTGAAGGTGGAGGATGAAGAGGGGCGGCAGCAGCTGCTGGAGCTGAAGAGGGAGAGGAAGAGATGAGGGAGAAATGAGAGGGAGAGGGAAAGAGGTCCAAGGTCAAACTCCCCCCATACCTACTACATGCCCATACCACTCTTTTCTTTTCCTTTTTCATTTTCTTTCCTCTAAAAATCCTTCTCACTAGAATAGTAACACCAAAGTAAAACCATGGCAAGAAAAAATGTAACACAAGTGTAGAAAAGATATGTGCATGTTTTGCACAAAATTGCTAAAATCCGATTAGCGATTTTTAATCGCGATAAGCACTAAATTATCATATAAATGATCATAAAAACTTTAAAATGACATAATTCCATAAAATACCCTATTTTAGAATTTTCCATAATTTTTCCAAATTTTTCTGTATTTAATTATACCAAGATATTAAAATAATATTAAATTATAAAAATTCCCAAAAAATAATATTTTATTTTTTTGAAATGTTACATTGATTCCGTTCGTTTCCATGATCATACTTTCATTGATGATGTTTCTTCTTATGATCATTTATCCATTCAGGATCTGTCGCTTCCTTTCATGCCCTTGATCTGTTTTCGTCGATACACGCTTAAGGTTCCTATCACCATGGTTTAAGCGCAGATTGAGTTGCTGCTAGTGATGCGTTCAGGACGGGCTCGTCATGGACGAGGACTGACCATTGTGTTTTTCGGTGACATGGGAACGTCTCGATGTAGAGTTTGAGTTGTGACCTCTTGCTGGAGCGATTGTTTGGTTTTACACCGGATGATCGGGCCATTGTTAGAGCTTCCAGTTACGAGAGGACTGTTGATGTAAAGCCTACCTCTGAGATTATGATTTCGTCTACTGTATGGACAGATAACCCAGCTGTGGCTGAGATCGATGTAATGTCGCTTCCAGAACTTACTGTTAGTGTATATACCCTAGAGGCCATTACTATCATAATAGTTTGTATATTACTTAATGGAAGCTTGGGATATTCACAGTTGTATAAACAGTCTTGCTCAAAATGGTAGTATGCTACTTGGTTTGATTCTACTTTAATATGTGCGTGTGTTTCTTCTCGCATATCGCTTATACATATTAGTGGAGCCTTTAGGATCTTTGCTTGATTACCAGCGTTGTGATGGCAGTCACACTAATGGGGCTGGGTAATCTACAAGCACATCCATATACAGGTCCATAGTCGTAGGATTATCTAGACGGGGCATCGATACTCCAGAGTAGACTAGCGTATACGCTTCTCATCCCAGCAGGGGATATGGTCTGTCCCACAGCCATTAGTACGTCGTACTGGAGATAGTATGCGGGTGCTCGTTAGGTTATGAGTACACTGGATAGGACTCGTCGGGAACTGTTGGTTGGTACTATACCTATCGTCAGATAACAGTTCCAAGGTGACAGGAGTACGGCTTAGTCCGTCGACTTGACACTGCTACATCGCCTCGAGTGTGTTCCCATTGTACTTTGATTACTACCCTACCACGGCTCAAAGGAGTCGTGCAAACGGGTAGTAGTTGGGTGCAGTCCTGAAGCACTTGGAGGCAGTAGCGGTTAGATAGGATTCGTCTCTCCCGGTATTGGGGGAAGATATCGCGCTGTGTCAGGAGAGCCATTACACAAAGTCCCTGGCCAGGGCAAGCGAGAATTACCGGTAGTGTTTCCAGTAGTTTCTCAGGGTGTTCTGGGATACACTCTGGCACGACTTGTACCGCTATTAATGGTCTGACGTTTACCGCCCCCTAGGCCCGACATACGATACTCTTAGACGAACAGACCAGACTGTACGAAAATTGTCACATTCAGGCTCAGTAGGAGTTCAGATGGGGTTTACCTCGTCGGCCTTCTTATCGACATCTACCTGGGGACCGTTACGTACAGCTAGTGCCGCTTGCGGTCTATGATTAAACCCACTGCCAGCGTAGTGTCGAGTCTTTAGAGTCCTACACAGAGAGTTTCCCTGCACTGGGAAAAAGGTGTAGAGGCCGTATGGTTTTACAGCAGGGCTACGATCACTTACGTGCAATTATGCGCGTATGATGTTCGGGCAGACAATACTAGTGGGCTTTGGTTTAAGCCGGATCCTAGTATTGTATAGATGGATTAGTTTTGTCTTCTATGCATTCGCATTCTACGGAATCCTGATGCAGGTGTGTATGCATGGTTGTGAGGAGCGAAGAAGGAGGTGACTCATTAGGGTTTTGACCGTTGATTCGGTCAAAACCATTATGAGGTGAGGAAAATATTTACTAATCTTTTTAATGATAATTGTGTTATGGCTAATTGCTTTGACCATTTGACCATGTTGACCATTTGACCTAGTTGACCACTGTTGACTTGGATATTTCTTGTGAGCTCTAGACTCTTCTTTAGGCTTGGATTTAATTTGACATGATAATGGTCAAATCAATTATAACCATCACACTTTATCATGACAAAAGAATGGTAATTATTTTGCTCATGCATCATTATCTTATTCTTATTCTCTCTTTTCAAATGTGAGCTCCCATGGTTGCTCCTTCTTCTTCCTCACTAGCATTTTCCTAATAGTATCATGTGTTGAGCAAATTAGGTTCTAAATAGACAAACAAATCCATCTTCCTCTTCTACATCACCTAAGACATCAAGCTTAGCATACTTGTTTCCCTAGTTACCTCGGCTTGAGGTGGAGCTCGGACTATAGACTCTCGGGTGGATCGTCTTCGACTCTAGGAGGCCGTGGAGGTGACCAAGATCCGGATCGATCCTCGGAGCTTGCATGGACGAGGAGGACAGCGGAGGGAAGAACCGAAGGACCGTTTTCGTGAGGTATAATCTCTTAAGCATAGTAGATAGAACCTCTAGTTGATTGTTAGAAATGGTTTGACAAAGATCCTCAAGATAGTCTATGTTACCTTGTGATAAAAATTTATTTTTTACCTATTCCGTCTCCCCGTAAGTATCGAGGTGGATAACGTAGACTTACAGTGGTATCAGAGCCTCGCTAAACCATTACTAACTTGTTAGCAAAGTGTTAGAAATTCGATCGCCGGAGAAATCGCAAAAATACGTCAAAATGCACGTTTTCTGTCGTTTTTAAAAACTGGTCAAAAATTTTTCCAGGGACCTTAAAAATACGGGCAGGCTTTTTTAGGGACACCCAAGAAAAACGAGATCATGAATCGGTCAGACCGCCGCGGAAGCGCGGCGAAACCAAGCGTTTCGCCGCGGATCCGCGGCCGAGTCGACTCCAAGTCAACTCGTTTTTCATGTTGAGTGTCCAGCATGGTGTTTTTTGATTTCTCTGATATTTTGTTTCTGCCCAGATTTTGTTGAGTACTGTGTTGTGCTTGGGGTAGTTTCAAATCAAGTTATCGATCGAAATTCTAAGTATTTTAGCTAATCGGATCTTCTGTGATATGATATATGTACTGAACGTTTACTAATCGCTATACGTCGATTAGTGGGGGTTGTACATATCTGTGATCAGTGATGTTGGGTTGTGTATATGAACTTGTTGGATTGTCGTGATGAATAGCCGGGGATGTGAGATGAGTGTTTATTTATCTTTCATTCAATGTAAAATTTGTAATTTGATGTAATATTATTTTATGACCGCACATCCGGGTTGAGGTTGTAGCCGCCATTGTATATTTTTTCTTTTACTGTTTTTGCTCCTAGGATAGACCCAAGGTAGGGTGCACAAACTACCGGGTAATTTGAAGTGCCGAGTGGCCTACTCACGTTGTTGAGGGAGGTTGCTTCACTTCGAGTATTTGGCGGGTAGTTTGCCGCACCCGTAGGAGTCTAAGGTGGGGTTTGGCTATTCATCGCGACCATTTAATCCTTCTTTCGTTGCAGGCTCAAACGAAACACGGATTCTTAGCATATCCAATGTGTTCATCTGTAATCTGGAATGGCTATCATTGCGTCTGACGAATGTATATATCTATATATGATATCTAGTAGGCGTTGCTTATGTTTTGCATCCGCGCTAGTCCAGCCCCCGCTCTGTCGTTAGTTAAGTAACCTAACGGGTGATGACGGGGCCCCGTGGCGAATGCGGATGGCATAAGCATATGACATATTTTCGTTGTTTTCTGCAATGGTAGGATTAATTTATACGACGCATTAAATTAATACAAAGAAAACAAACCAAAGCTGAATCGTTGGAACAATTTCAAAACTCACTCGGTTTTTTCAAAATAGAAAAACTTTTAAAAACGCGGAGCTTAAACCACTCCTTTTAAAAGCTATCAAGGTTCCTTCGATTATATCAAGTTCACTACGTTCACGGTTTTGCCAAAACCATTAGTAGCCCTCCGTCATTTCAGTTAAATGTTCAGTAGTATTCAAGCTATGTATTTTGACCTTCGCCAAGGCATAGTGATTGGTCGCTGCTGAATATTTATCTGTAGCATAGATAGATGCGTTAATTTGGGATAGTCGTACTACTATTTTGGCCTTCGTCAAGGGTATGTATGGATGGGTTCAAATTAACCTGGACAATGACGGGTAGAACTTGACATGTGACTTATGATATGTGGGCCTTCGTCAAGGTCATAAGAGCATGGGGCAAAAATCCACATCGAGAGTTTCTAAGGAAATTGAAACTTGCTAGTGCTGCATACCATTTGGAGCTTGATAATGTTGGTAGGATTCCTTCAGCATTATCACACAATGATATTTGGATCCCGATCCTACTGTAAGTATCCGCTACTCCTCGGGAGATTTCTTCACTTAACGATCAATGCTATAAACCAAGTAGGTGTCTAGAACAGTGTTAGCGAGGCTACGCCTCCAGGGAAAAGAGGTTATTTAATTAAAGAACTTCGCGAAAGCGTCGTAAAACCTCCCTCGAAGTACCGACACTAGCCTGGCTGAACGGTTAAGCAAGAATTGTACGGTGAGATTAATACTGACTAATTCTTCTTTTTTGTTTTGAGGAAGGATTCGAGAAACGGTGGGAGACATCCTGTTTAGATAAACTAAAAACCAATCTAAACTTGCAAGAGTATCATGCTAAGTGTTTTCTTCTCTCTCTCTCTTAATTGCAGCGACCTAGTGACCAGATATTGGTTACATCTAGATAATAAAATGACTGAATCTGACTGTAATGACTGGCAAAGGTCTGTCCAGATGCCCATTACCCATGACAAACTGGGACACCTCTTCACTAATCTAACCCCTTCCATCTCAGGACCAGTTTCCATCGTCACGGATACTGATATCCGTAAGACATTGAAAAAAGACTGTGTGAATGCCAAGTGCCTCGTGTTGACCTCAGTTGATGGTACATACCAGAGGTTGCACGAGAAGATGAACTTAGTTTCTGTCTTCTTCAATAACAAAGATTTATATGAAGAGTAATCTCGTATCGCAAGATATGAGACCTCGAACGAATTGCTTCATGCGAGGTTGGCTGTCGGGTCATCTATAGGGGACAACGTCCTTACAGAGACTAGCTATTTTGATGAGCTCACGGACCTGAAGACCACGTAGAAGAACGGGTCAAATACTGACTCGATTCTACAGTCTCTACCCTCTACTTACACCCTGAAGGAAACCAGGGAAGTAGAAGGAAAGGGAAGGGCAAAAGTTTTGGGACTGGATGTAGTGAAGGAGGGACGTTCCTACTGTTACGGGAAAGGACATTGGCAGAAGGATTGCATAGATTTGGAAGCCAATAGCCAGGATTTGAAGCATGTTGTGGCTTCGGCTTCGGGTGTGTTTGTAATAGAAAACTGTATGTCAATTAACTCTACTTCCTGGGTACTAGATACCGGATCAGGATCTCACATCTGTAATTCATTACAGGCTTTGAGAAACCGTAGAGTTATCAGGTTAGGTGATATGACTTTGAGGGTTGCGAACGGAATGAGCGTGAACGCTGAATCCGTAGGGGAATATCACCTAGGATTGACAAGTGGGAAGATATTGATTCTACATAACTGTTTATATATACCTAGTCTAGTTTGTAATATCATATCTGTATCCTTACTCTCTGAGGAAGAATATGATTTTACATTTGTAAGTGATGTGGTCCACAACCACCTAAATCTAGTTCTGATTGGGTCAGGTACATTAGATAACGGTATATACGTACTGAATCAAGCTCAGGTTTTCAGTGTCCAGAACACACTTAAAAGAAAGTCTCCGGAAACAAATCAGGCTTTCTTATGGCATTGTAGACTGGGTCACATTAATGAGACACAGTTAACAAAGTTACATAAAGAGGGATACTTGAATCCGTTCGAGTATCAGTCTTATGCTACTTATGAATCTTGTCTCATGGGAAAGATGACAAAAACTCCTTCCACTGGACATGGAGTAAGAGCGAGCGAGCTCTTGGGACTCATACACAGTGACGTGTCTGGTCTAATGTCTACACATGCGCGAAGTGATTATTCATACTTCATTAATTTTACGGATGATTTCTCTAGGTATGGACATGTCTTCCTAATGAAGCATAAATCCGAGGCCTTTGAGAAATTTTGGGAATACAAGAATGAAGTTGAAAAACAAACAGGCAAAAGTATCAAGACACTGAGATCTGATCGAGGTGGTGAATACTTGAGTGCCGAGTTTCTGGGCTACTTAAAAGAGAATGGTATTCTCTCTCAGCTTACTCCTCCATACACACCACAACACAATGGTATATCGGAAAGGCGGAATCGAACTCTATTAGATATGGTTCATTCCATGATGAGTAAGGTTGAGTTACCGCGATCCTTCCGGGGTTATGCACTAGAAACAGCTGCATATCTTTTGAACCAAGTTCTTACTAAGTCAGTGTCTACCACACCATATCAGATGTGGAGTGGGAAGAAACCCTGTCTTAAACACTTTAAGACATGGGGATGTCCAGCTTTTGTTAAAAAGCAGCATGCGGACAAGCTCGAGGCACGTTCAGTACAGTGTAAGTTTGTGGGATACCCAAAGAACTCCAAGGGGTATGTTTTCTATTATGCAGAAGAGCAAAAGGTCTTTGTTTCTCGTCATGCTCGCTTCTTGGAAACTAAAATTTTAGAAAATCAGATAAGTGGGAGCACAATAGAACTGGAAGAAATTCCAGAACCACAAGCTATTACTGAAAGCTTGGTAGAACCAGATGTTTCAGAAGAACCGGACATTCCAACGCCACTCCGCAGGAGTAGTAGGCAGTCTCATCCACCCAAGAGATACTACGGTTTTCTCATAGACGGGGATCGAGAGGATTGAATCATTGAGAATGATGAGCCTACTAGCTTCCAACAAGCCATTCAGAGCAGTGACTCAGTGAAATGGCTGGATGCAATCCGGACCGAGATGGAGTCCATGTACACCAACAAAGTTTGGACTTTGGACATTGCTCCAGAAGGGGTAAAACCCGTAGGCTGCAAGTGGATCTTCAGAAAGAAGATTGGTGTAGATGGGCAGGTTGAAACCTATAATGCTAGACTTGTTGCTAAGGGTTTTCGTCAAAGACCTGGTTTGGACTATGACGAAACCTTTTCTCCAGTGGCTATGCTCAAATCCATTCAGATCCTTCTTGCCATTTCTGCCTTCCACGATTATAAGATCTGGCAGATGGACGTAAAGACGGCTTTTCTAAATGGAAATTTGGAAGAGTGCGTCTATATGGATCAGCCGGAGGGTTTCAATCAGAGTGGGAGCAGCGGTAAAATGTGCAAGTTGCTTAAGTCCATTTATGGACTAAAGCAGGCATCGCGGAGTTGGAACATCTGCTTTGATGATACTGTCAAACCATTCGACTTTATCAAAAATCCAGATGAACCATGCATTTACAATAAGATTGTAAGGAGAACTGTGGTATTCCTCGTCTTGTACGTGGATGATATTCTCTTAATAGGAAATGACATTCCTATGATACAGTCAGTCAAAGGATTCTTGTCACAGAGGTTCTCCATGAAGGACCTGGGCGATGCCAACTACATTCTGAGGATCCAGATCTATCGTGATAGATCTAAGAGGATGTTGGGACTTTCGCAGTCCAGGTACATCGACACCATACTGAAACGATTCAGTATGGAAGATTCAAAGCGCGGTAATCTACCGGCTTGTCACGGAATCACCCTCTCCAAAGAGATGTCTCCCAAGAATGATTTGGAAAAGGCTCGCATGTCATCTATACCCTACGCATCTGCAGTAGGCTCTATAATGTATGCGATGTTGTGTACCAGACCAGATGTATGTTGGATATAGTGCCCTCAAAGTCAATTATTGGATCACAGGCACGCGATTGCAATGATTGAGGGAGGACCTATGCCGGTAGGACAGTCTTACTCAAGATGATAGTATGCTATCTGTTTTATCTTTATCATCGTGTACAGCTTTAGGTGACCTTACAGGTCACTATTGCACGTTGATAAAGCCCATAGGATTCTTGCTTGACTGCCAGCTGTATGATGGCGATCATATACGTGGGAGCTGGGATCTATAA
This sequence comes from Agapanthus africanus, assembly GCA_030015575.1. NCBI lineage: Eukaryota > Viridiplantae > Streptophyta > Magnoliopsida > Asparagales > Amaryllidaceae > Agapanthus > Agapanthus africanus. The sequence goes on from JASDDO010000029.1 coordinate 75,213,613, forward strand.
GCACATCCTTAAAGTGGTCCCTAGTCATGGGAGTTTCGAGACTGGGCATCGATACTCCATAGTAGACTAGTGTATACAGTCGAGACCCAAACGAGGGGCGGTGGCCGGTCTCACAAACCGTTGGTGTCAGTTGGATCACCTAAGATGTATACAGGTGCTCATTGGGTTATGAGTACACCGGACAGGACTCGCCGGGAGCATGCTAGTTGGTATTATACCTGACGTTGGATAGCAGTTCCCTGGTGACTTGTGTACAGGTTAGTTCATCGACCTGAGATCGTCATTTGTCTCGTGTGAGTTCCCATTGTGCTTTGATTACTACCCTACCACGGCTCAAAGGAGTCGTGCAAACAGGTTTTAGTTGGGTACAGTCTCGAGCCACATGGAGGCAGTGAGCGGATCGGCAAGGGTTTCGTCTCTCCCGGTATTGGGGGTAAGATCGCGCTATGTCTAGGAGAGCCATATCACGAAGTCCTTGGCCAAGGCAGGAGATTTACAGGTAGGTATTCCAGTAGTATCTCAGGGTGTTCTGGGCTACACCCCGACACGACTTATACCGCTTTTGGGGGTCTGACTTTTACCAACCCCCTAGGCCCGCCATGCGATGCTCATAGACAAACGGACCGGACTGTACGGATATTGTCACTGAAAGGCTCAATAGGGTGTCAGGATGAGTTCGCTCATCGACCTCCCTTTTGGTCAATATCTGGTAGCCCGTTACGTACGGATAGTACCTCTGACGTGCTAGTGGTTAAATCCACAGCCAAAATATTGACGAGTCTTTAGAGTCCCCCACAGACAGTTTTCATGTTTCGGGCAAAACGTTGTAGAGGCCGTATGATATATGGCAGGGTCCGATCATATACGTGCAGTAGTGCACGGATCATGATCGGGCGGATCATACTAGTGGTCTTTGGTTTAAGCCGGATCCTAGTATTAGATTTGTTGGATTACTTTAGTCTCATCACATTCGCATTCGGTCAGAATGCGGATGCAGCTATGTATATACAGGTGAGGGGTATCCTTGTGATCCGTCACGAGTTTACTTTAGATGTTGCAGTATCTTTTTATTGTTGGAAACATTTGGATTAATGTTTGCATATAGAAATTACGAGCTAGAAATCATCATTTTGTGCATTTAATGTGACATAGACTTCATTAGTGACTCATGGTCTCTTTTCTTGTACGAATGTCACATTATTTGATGGATTTGTGTCTTGATATGATAAGGAGAGAGAGAGGGGCTGCAATGATATAGTTTGGTCTTGTATTTTACTCAAGAGACTTCTCACTCTCATTATCATCACAAGACATAAGAAAAGAAAAGGGAACATCTTCTTCTTCCTCTTCTTCTTCTTCCTCTAGCTCACAACCTCCATTAATGGTATCATCTCTAACCTCCATCCATACAATGGATGCAAGAGACAATGTTGTCACAAACATTCTCTAGTTCGCCTTGGACACGTCGGCTAGCGAACTTCATGCCCGAGTTGCTTCGGATGAAGCGGGAGCCCGTAAAAAGACTCGAAGATGTGGTGCCCTTTCCGACGAGGAGTGTAGGGTTGCTAGGCATGCTCACAAGGTTCTACGAGGCATCAACCATGCCCGATTAAAAATTTAGCCGTGCTGAACAACCCAAAGCCGGATCTTTAAACTAGAGTTTAGGTGAAAACAAGCATGTTAAACTCTTTAACACTAAGTGAGAGGGATTACAACCTTCGTAGATCCGGTCCTTCACTTCTTAAGATCAGTGTTGAGGTCCCTTCGCTGCGATCATCGTGTTCCGGACACTCGAGAGGCTTCACGAAGAGAAAGATGCAGTCTTGCTTCCGATCTTCGATAACAAAGATGATCTACCTTAAAGTTTCATTAACACAAGCTAACACTCACTAAATGAAGTGAACACTCTCATCTAAAGGGAAAGGATAGATGAGAATGATGAAGTAGGATTTTTGCTCTCTTTTATTTTCTTATTCTCACTCATTTTCATCACTTGAAAAAAAGCTAGAATGCTTTTTCCATGAAAGAAAGAAGGAAGAAGAAGAAGAATATCATAATCCTTTTGTGATGAACAATGAAAGAAGATAATGATCAATAATGCAACCATGGTTGCTAAACCTTTGTAGAGAATTAACCAAGGGTGCAGGGTTTGGGTTAGGTTAAAGATGAGTCATTTGTAAATATCATTTCCATGACAAAATAAAAACCTTCTAGAAACTTCTAGAAAGCATTAACCCAAATCAAACCCTAATCTTGTTTAATCTCCACTAATCATGTTGCATTAGTTATCATATCATGTTACAATATTATATATCACATATATAATATTTATTGTAACAAAATAAAATAATACAATTAACATATATCGCATATATATCAATGTAATACCCGAGTGAGAAAAAGAATCTTTTAGTGAGCTAATATTAGTTAATGTAATTTAATATATCATATATATTATTATACATTAAATTATCGAATCAACACTTGATACGACAATCCGGCTATATCGCATATAACCGACTAATACGATGACCTGGCTATATCAAATATACCCGGCTGATATCTCATATCGCGAGAATCCAATACGGTATCACATACCGCATTATCCTCGGTCCCGCACATATCACATATGTGCTCCTACTCCGTTTTGCCTGAGCCAAGAAACCTCTGTGTAGGACTCTAAAGAATCGTCAATACGCCGGCAGTAGGTGATCATATCAAACACCCACAAGCTGCAAGCGGTCAGCTAAACGTAACAGCCACCCAGGTATTGAGCGCTCAGAAGATCAACAAGCAAGCCTGTACATTCTCCTATGAATCCAATCAGTAACACTCCCGTACAGTCCGGTCTCGTCGTCTGATATGTTGCATATCTCGCCTAGGGGTGGTAAACGTCAGACCCCAGTAGCTTGATAAGTCGTGTCGATATGAGGTCTATAACAGTTCAAGAAACTACTGATAACACTTACCAGTAAATCTTAGCAACCCTGGCCAGGGATTTCCAGTTATAGCCAATCGAACACAGCCCAACATCAACTCCCTATACCGGGAGAGACGAATCCCCACCTATCGCTCATTGCCTCCATGTGATTCGGGACTGTACCCAAAAGCCACCTTTTTGCACGCCCTCTTGGACGTGGTATGATGGAAATCAAAGCACAGTGGGAATCACACAAGACTCTATGACGATCTCGGGTCAACAGACTACTCTGTACCAGTGTCACCGGAGAACTGCCATCTGACGTGAGGTATAATACCATCTGGGAGTTCTCGGTGAGTCCGTCCAGTGTACCCAGTCTCTACAGAACACCCGTACACCATCCTTGATGTCAAACACCGATGGATATGGGATCATCCATCGCCCATCATATGGGTCAAGATGCGTATACGCTAGTCTACTCTGGTGTATCAATGCCCTGTCTCGATACACCCTCGACTAGGAACAGTTATAGGATGTACTCGTCGACTACCGTGGCCCCACTAGTATGATCTCATCATAGTCCCAGTAGTCCAGTACATATCCTAAGGGCTTTATCAACATGTAACATAGAGACAATCAAAGTACATGTTAAGATAAAGTACAACCAGATAGCATACTATCATGTCGAGCAAGAAAGTCCTCCCTATATATGTCCAAGCATCCATTACAATATACATCGTATGTACAGTAATGGCCTCTAGGGCATACATATAACTAATAATCTTCCACTTGCATTAGGGCCATCTGTTGTGGTATCACATACCCAACAATTTGCTGTGGTTGAAGTATTTCATACTCAACCATCCTATAAAAGTTTCTACTGGGAAAAAGGCCTTTGTCAGTGGATCCGCGCTGTCGTCCTCTGTGTCTACTCTCCTAACCTCGATCTCCCTGGAGATCAACCATCTCTATGATCTGGTGATACTGCCTAAGAATTATATCTGGATTTCAGATGGGACGGGGGGTTCCTTGGCAAAAGCCACAACTCCATTGTCACACAATGATAGGAACGAAGTTCATCTCATGAACTTATATCTATCCAGACTGCTTCTTTGGTAGCAACCTTGGTAACGATGTATCTTGCCTTTAATCGTCTAGTAAGTCACGGTATCTAGCTTGGAACTCTTCCAAAATACCGTCCCTCCACTGAGGGTAAAGACAATGCTTGCGACTGACTTTCAGTCGTCCTTATCACCCTGGACCCTTTCAGTGATTCTCCCCAGGATCGATTGATACCATCTCACTACAACTAGTGAGTATCCTAACATCCAATTAGATCTATCTCATATATCCAAAAACCCAGGATTTAGGAGGTATCATTTTGATCCTATATGGAGAATCCTTGTGATAAGCGGAGATTGACTGAGTGTAGCATAGGAAACTCCTTCCCTATCAAGAGTTTATTATCCACGTACTCTACGAGGATCACCACGATACTCGCTACTACCTTTTTGTATATACAAGGTTCATCTACCATTTTGATGAAGTCAAACTCTTTGACTACCACATGAAAACAGATATTCCATCTCCGCGATGCCTGTTTTATCACATAAAACATCTTGCACACGTTTCCGCTGCTCCCACTGTCTACGAAGCCCTCTGGCTGTGTACTTATAGACGCTCTTTTCTAAAACATTATTTAGAAAAGCAGTCATGACACCCAACTACCAGATATCGTAGTCATGGTATGTAGCCATGGCAAGTAGGATCTGGATGGACTTAAGCATAGCTTTGAAATTCTCAACTTTTCCATGTACACCAAGTAATCTTCTCAAGATATACTTGCTCCTAATGGGGATTTAACCCTTCAGATAAAGCAACCAAAGTCCATACTTTGTTGGTGTATAAGGATTCCATCTCAGATCGATAAGCATCCAGCCATTCTTACAGAGTCCCACTCCTGATAGCCTGCTCGAAACTAGTTGGATCATCATCTCATGATGCAATTCTCCCTCCCACTGTCATAGAGAAACCGAAGTATCTTTCAGGTGGGTGAAGAACCCTACTAGATCGGCGGAGAGGCTGAGGTTCGTTGGTTACTATTGAATCCTTCGGTTCTACCAAATCATCTGCTGTAGTTTGTATAGCTGGAACTCTTTCCAGTTTTACCTCATGACCACTAATTTTTCCACAAGAAATTCCCTTTCACAAAGGTGGCATGTTGAGAAATAAAACACTTTTGTTTCTCGGTTTGGTAGAAGATATTCCCTTGCGAATGCTTGGGATATCCAACAAACTTCCACAGATCTGACTTTGCCTCGAGCTTGTCCGGATTTTGCTTTTCAGACATAGGCCGGACAACCCCAAATCTTAACATAATTAAGATATGGGCTCTTCCCATTCCATATCACATATGAAGTGGTAGGCAACTGATTTGATTTGAACCCTATTCAATAGGTATGCAACTTCTCAAGTGCATAACTCCCAAAAGGAAATAGGAAACTCAGTAGTACTCATCATAGAGCACACCATATCACATAGGGTACTATTTGCTCCGCCCCGATATACCATCGTGCTATGGTGTATACGGAGGAGTAATGCTGAGAGAGAATCTCATTCTCCTTTAGAATAGTTTAGAAATTCCGTGCTCAAGTATTCTCCTCCTTGATCTCATCAAAGGACATAATACTTATACCCGTTTTTGGTTCTCTACTTCTAGCTTATATTCCGTGAATATCTCAAAAGCTTCGGACTTGTGTTTCAACAAGAACATATGTCTGAATCTTGAGAGATCATCAGAGAATATAATGAAGTATAAAGAACCGGTCTTGGCATATTTAGACAGGGGACCTTCATACATCAGCATGTATCAATCCCAAGAGTTCACTAATTCTTTCTCTGTTTCCAATAAACAGAGCTATGGTCATCTTACCTTTGTGACATGGCCGGCAAGTTTCATAAGATGTCAATTCAAACAGATTTAAATATGCATCTAAATGTAACTTAGCTAGTCGGGTCGCATTGATATGACCTAGTCTACAATGCCTCAAGAATGATTCGTTCATTTCTGAACTCTTCCTCTTATGTGTGTTCTGTATACTAAGAACTGTAGTTTGATTTAGAACGTCAATGCTTTTAGATAACGTTCCTGAACCGATCAACTCTTGATATAGGAAATGTTCAAAACATTATCCAACAATACAAAATTATATCCTTTCTTTACTAATAAAGAGACTGATATGATGATGTATATCAGGTTCGGTATCTAATAACATTCGTTCAGAATCAATGTATTCTGGTAATACAGGGTGATAGTGACCAACAGACTTGGCTGCAACACTTGCACCATTTTCTGTCTTATGAAACTTATCACCCATTCTCAGTTCTCTACCTTTCTGTAGCCCATGTAACAGATTACATATGCGGGATCCTGATCCGGTATCTCATACCCAGGACGTAAAAGATACTGAGAAACAGTTCTCTGTAATGAACACACCCGAAGAAGATGCATCAGCATGCACTTTCTTAATTTGGGCGGCACGGGAAATCTGGTATTCCCCGATTTTCTGCTCTGTCTTATAACAATTATAAGTTGGAGCGAGACCAACGTTCCCCAGCTCAGTATAACAAGCGGGTTCGGTCAATTCATCCATTTTATTATCTTGATTAAGGCATGATATGGTCGCTACCTGGAGAGAGAGAGAAGAAAACACTCAGCGTATGCTCTTACAAGATTAGATTGGTTATCTAATATATCTAATCAGGATGTCTCCTACTGTTTTAGTCAAATCTTCCTTCAAACCCTAAAAAGAAAGACTAGCCGGGATTAATTACACGCTACAAGTTCGCCAATCTTTCAGCCAGGCCAGTGCCGGTACTTTGAGGGAGGTTCCCCGTTCTTTCACACGAACCTAATTATAGTAAACCTCATTTTCCCACGGGCGTAACCCCGTTGACACCTTTGTAGACACCTACTTGATCGGCTAATTGTAATGTGCAAAACTTTCCCAGGAGTAACTCTTACTCGCAGCGGGTATCGGGATCCAAATATCTCATAGAAGGTATGCAATCTCATTGCAAATTTCAACACTTGAAATTCCCAATAATATTTTACCCCTAGCGTCCTATGACCTTGACGCAGGCCAACAAAGCATAGTCCGCTAGTCAAGTTCAGCCCGTCATTTCCCGATTGAATTAAACCCACCCTCACGACCCTTGACGCAGGCCAACAAAGTCGCACTACTACCCTAACTCAATCGCATCATATGCTTTTACAGATAAGCATAAACAGCTACCGAACACTACGCCTTGACGCAGGCCAACAAACGTAGCACGAATACTATGAAATACTTATCTGAAATGACGGAGGGCTACGACAGGTTTTTAAGAAAACCCTTTGCATAATGAACTTGATATCGTTGTAGAATCGAGTGATTTTAAATGGAGTGTTTTTGAGGCTTTTCTAGTTTTGCTAAAGAGGTCACTCCCGGTGAAAGGATCGTCGGCTCTTTCCTCATCGAATAAGGTGCACGATATTTCATAAATATCACTATGCAAAGCAAGAACTATAGAAACAATTAAAAGACAAACCGAGTTTGTAGCATCTGCTAGTTTCGCTAAAGAGGTCACTCCCGGTGAAGGGATCTCGGCTCTTTCCTTATCGAATAAGGTGCTGGATGTTCTATAAGGAACACCGCTATGCAAAGCAAGTGCTAGAGCTACCAGTTTTTAAACAAGTTTCTACAACATCTTTAGGTTTCTTTTATTTCATTAATCTCATTAATGAAGTCCCATTTTAATTATGCTTCACAAGCATCAGATATGAAACGAAATCAACAATATATAATATATATCACATATATATAATATAAACATTCGTCTCAGGCAGTAATATGATCTCATCACAGAACATTGCAGTAGAAGAAACATATATGAAATATTGGATATACTAGGATGTCCGTGTTTTAATACGAGCCTGTATAAAACACGGATTCCACGGTCGCGATGAATAGCCAAACCCACATCCCTAGACCCCTACAAGAGCGGAAAGCAACACTGCCAATTCTAGGGTTTGGAGACCCGGTCTCGACTCCTCGAGATGGTCTCCCACTGGACCCTAGAACCCGGTTACTTGTGCTTCCCGCCTTGGGTCTACCTAATGCGGAAAGGTAAATAATATACATTGGTGACATCATCCTCAGCCCGGAAATGCCCCAATAAAAGAATATTACATACAAATGAATTTTACATGAATAAAAAAGAAAAACTCTCATCTCACATAAAACCCCCGGCTATTCAGAACACGACGATCCAATATAACATATCACAGCAACACATAATATCTCATATCATCAACGTAAGCAAGTATGCATATCCCGATTTTCGTTGATGTATAGCAACGAAGCCGGCGATACACCACATACTACGCTTACGGTCACAGAAAAGAAAGTGTAAAACTACAACAGTTGGAATCCGCAACCTCTTTAGACATCGCATGCCTAACCAAATGAATTCCTTAGACATCGCATCCCTAACAATTATAAACCCCGCATTTTAGTCTCATTATCGAAAACTCTTTTCAATATCTAGTGGGGCAATTCAACAAGATTCCCGACAACCTGATCGAATGCTCGTCGCAAACTTTAGTAGACGGCCGCACCCCCCGGATGCCGTCGACGAAGTGCACTAAGGAGAAACACCGCTGCCGCGAGCACCCGAACGGATGCTTTTGGCGACGGGGTTCTCCTACAGTCACTTGGTCGGGGCTATGGGGCTTGGCTGTCTATTAAGTTTACCCGGTGAGTATCCGCGTACGCTACGTGATTGCGACGGACTTTTGATCACATCAAAATTCCGTGGCAACCGATCATCTGAGACTAAACTGCTATGTTTATAATATTCAAATTAGTTATCTCATAACTACATGTGGATTCCAAATATTGTATCACATTCCAGATAAAAAGACAGCGTTAAACTTTCCGATCGAATAATCAAATACCCAAGATTTCCCAAATAGCTCAACACTTGAGCGGAGTTCAAAAATATCCATCACATGCCACAGTACCGATGGTCCAGCCGTAGAAGGGTCAAGCCAACGCCTCATATGTGGCAACACCGTACTGCCCCAAACCCAAAGGTTCAGAGGCAGTTCAAGACGATCACATAATCGAGTTAAGGTTTGTTGTCTTCTAGAGGGTCCACCGCATTACTTGCACGACTTAGAACGTTCTTAAACTACGGAAAAATCCAACGCTTGGAAATTTTTCCGGCAAGGGAAAAAGTGAGTTATTGATATCCGTTCGAACTTTTTAACACGTTCTAAAAATTATCCAGACAAACTAAACGAAGTTAAATTATCCGATCGAATTAATGAGTCCCCAATACAACCCTAGAAAACTCAACACTTGAGTGGAATTAAAAAATTCCCATAAACAAATGACAAGAAAGGACCTAAGAATTAATAGATGAAGTTCCATGGGCTAGTTCAAAATTTTGACCGCGGAACCTCGGCCAAACCCTTGGTTTGGCCGCGGTTCCGCGGTCATATAATCGAGTTAATGGGCCATACTTCACAGAAATCCTTAGTTTTTCCTACTTAATTTTCTGAGCATTTTTAATCCAGAAAAACTCAACATTTTTAAAAATGTCCAGAGAGGAGTCAATATCGGGGTTTCTGGGTTCGATCGGACCTTAAACTTCGTCTAGACTTCGCCTAAAACTCTAGCTTGGCTTTGATACCACTGTAGGGTTGCTAGGCACGCTCACAAGGTTCTACGAGGTATCAACCATGCCCGATTAAAAATTTAGCCGTGCCGAACAAGCCAAAGCCGGATCTTTAAACTAGAGTTTAGGTGAAAACAAGCATGTTAAAATCTTTAACACTAAGTGAGAGGGATTACAACCTTTGTAGATCCGGTCCTTCACTTCTTATGCTCCGTGTTGAGGTCCCTTCGCTGCGATCATTGTGTTCCGGACTCTCGAGAGGCTTCACGAAGAGAAAGATGCAGTCTTGCTTCCGATCTTCGATAACAAAGTTGATCTACCTTGAAGTTTCATTAACACAAGCTAACACTCACTAAATGAAGTGAACACTCTCATCTAAAGGGAAAGGATAGATGGAATGATGAAGTAGGATTTTTGCTCTCTTTTATTTTCTTATTCTCACTCATTTTCATCACTTGAAAAAAAGCTAGAATGTTTTTTCCATGAAAGAAAGAAGAAGGAAGAAGAAAAATAATATCATAATTCTTTTGTGATGAACATTGAACGAAGATAATGATCAATAATGCAACCATGGTTGCTAAACCTTTGTAGAGAATTAACCAAGGGTGTAGGGTTTGAGTTAGGTTAAAGATGAGTCATTTGTAAATATCTTTTTCATGACAAAATAAAAACCTTCTAGAAACTTCTAGAAAGAATTAACCCAAATCAAACCCTAATCTTGTTTAATCTCCACTAATCATGTTGCATTAGTTATCATATCATGTTACAATATTATATATCACATAAATAATATTTATTGTAACAAAATAAAATAATACAATTAACATATATCGCATATATATCAATGTATTACCCGAGTGAGAAAAAGAATCTTTTAGTGAGCTAATATTAGTTAATGTAATTTAATATATCATATATATTGTTATACATTAAATTATCGAATCAACACTTGATCCGACAATCCGGCTATATCACATATAACCGACTAATACGATGACCCGGCTATATCACATATACCCGGCCGATATCTCATATCGCGAGAATCCAATACTGTATCACATACCGCATTATCCTCGGTCCCGCACATATCACATATGTGCTCCTACTCCATTTTGCCTGAGCCAAGAAACCTCTGTGTAGGACTCTAAAGAATTGTCAATACGTCGGCAGTAGGTGATGATCATATCAAACACCCACAAGCTGCAAGCGGTCAGCTAAACGTAACATCCACCCAGGTATTGAGCGCTCAGAAGATCAACAAGAAAGCCTGTACATTCTCCTATGAATCCAATCAGTAACACTCTCGTACAGTCCGGTCCCGTCGTCTGATATGTCGCATATCTCGCCTAGGGGTAGTAAACGTCAGACCCCAGTAGCTTGATAAGTCGTGTCGATATGAGGTCTATAACAGTTTGAGAAACTACTGATAACACTTACCAGTAAATCTCAGCAACCCTGGACAGGGATTTCCAGTTATAGCCAATCGAACACAGTGCAACATCAACTCCCTATACCGGGAGAGACAAATCCCCTCCTATCGCTCATTGCCTCCAAATGATTCGGGACTATACCCAAAAGCCACCTTTCTGCACTCCCTCTTGGACGTGGTATGATGGAAATCAAAGCATAGTGGGAATCACACAAGACTCTATGACGATCTCGGGTCAACAGACTACTCTGTACCAGTGTCACCGGAGAACTGCCATCTGACGTGAGGTATAATACCATCTGGGAGTTCTCGGCGAGTCCGTCCAGTGTACCCAGTCTCTACTGAGCACCCGTACACCATCCTTGATGTCAAACGCTGAAGGATATAGGATCATCCATCGCCCATCATATGGGTCAAGATATGTATACGCTAGTCTACTCTGGTGTATTGATGCCCTGTCTCGATACACCCTCGACTAGGAACAGTTATAGATTGTACTCGTCGACTACCGTGGCACCACTAGTATGATCTCATCATAGTCCCAGTAGTCCAGTACATATCCTAAGGGCTTTATCAACATGTAACATAGAGACAGTCAAAGTACATGTTAAGATAAAGTACTACCATATAGTATACTATCATGTCGAGCAAGAAAGTCCTCCCTATATATATCCAAGCATCCATTACAATATACATCGTATGTACAGTAATGGCCTCTAGGGCATACATATAACTAACAAGGAGATCAAGACCGGAGATGCCGCGAGGAGCTTGGGATGGTGGCCAAAGACCGAAGGACACGGATCGATCAGTATAGCCTTTCCAACCCTTTTCTAGTTAGCTAGTTGTTGGTTAATGGTTCGATCCAGATTTAAAATATACGATAGCGCTGGTTTCTAATTTAAGAAAAGTTTTCGTTTCCGCATTTCGGCCTCGTACAGACGGCCGGGGCGCTACCATAGACTTACATGGTATCAGAGCCACGCCATTAACCTTTACTAGCTTGCTCTAATGTGTTTAGAATTTCGATCGAACGAAATTTCTAAAACCACGATTACAAGTCATCAAGTTTCTGTCGAATTTTTTTTGTGCTCTAAAATTTTTTTTGGGTATGTCAGAAAATCAGGCAGGTTTTTTTGGGGCACTGTAGAAATTTGGTAGGACGATCCAACAGGAACGCCACGGAACCTCGGCCTTACCCTCCTTTTGGCCGCGATTCTGTGGTTTCATCTAACCAACTTTCTTCAGGTGGTCTCTGACTTGGAAATGGGGTTTCTCGTAATTTTATTTTTGGCCAAGATTATTTTGAGTACTGGGTATTGTACTTGGGGCCCACTTCGGGAAATTTTGTCGATCGAAAATTTTAAACATGTTAGTTCACAGTATTTACATTATATATGGGACCGTGAATGTCATTTGATCGGTAAATCTTGTCTAATTGCTATAGCCCTTTTAGACGAATTTGCGAACGTGACATTCACGTTGATGTTCTGTGTTGTGCTGTGATATTGCGGGTTTGTCGTGGTGGATGCCTGGATGCAATGGTAGTACAGTTTGGTTGTATTTGTACATTTGATATTGTGGGGCGAGCGTCCGACATGTGGACTGCCGTCACTGCCTGTTTGTATATTATTTTTTTGGGGCACGACCGGGCTGAGGTCGATGTACCCGTTGTATATATTTTACTTTCTGTACTAGGATTACCCCGCGGTGGGGTGCACAGATAGTCGGGTTCTAGAGGGCAACGAGCCTGCATCTCATGGCTTTGAGACAGAAGGGGCTTTACTCTAGAATCGGCGAGCTAATCGCCGCACTCATAAGGGGTACAGGTTGACCCAAGGAGGGGCGCTCAAGTTACCGGATTCCGTGAAGTGTTGGGTGGTCCATTCACTTTGTTGAAGGGGGCTGCCTCGCTTCAGGTTTTGGCGGGTAACTTGCCGCACCCATAGGGGTCTAGGATTTCATTGCATAGGCTATCCACACGACCAGGGGAACGTCGGGTTTCAGTAGCGGCTCTATGAAACTCGGGGATCCCAGATTATCTGTATTGTTCTGTGATGCTTATTACATTTCTGTGATGTTGTTTTTTATCACGCCTTGAGCGAATATTATATATTGATATATATACTAGTAGATGTTGTATATGTTTTACACCTGTGCTAGTCCAGTCCCCGCTCTGTCGTTAGTTAAGTGACCTAACGGGTGATGACGGGACCCAGTGGCGAATGCGGATGGCATATACGTACATCATATTTTTGTTCTTTTGTAGTGTGATTAATTGATGGGACTGCATTGATTCGGATCAATGCAAGCTAAACAAACCTATTCTGATGTTGTTGGAACATTTTTCAAAAAGCTGTTATTGCAAGGACGTTTTCTTTTGTTTTGCACAGTGGTACTCGATTTTGAATATCCAGCACCTCAGTCGACGAAGCAAGGGACGAGATCCCTTCACCAGGAGTGACCCCTTGGACAGAAATTTGCGTCAGGGTAATAACTTCACTATAGTCGATTACTTTTTACTTTGCATCGTGGTATTCAGTTAGAATATCCTGCACCTCATTCTATGGGGAAAGAGCCGAGATCCCTTCACCGGGAGTGACCTCTTTAGCAATGGTTTTCGCCACTATATTTATAAAAAGCTATGCAGTTCCTTCAATGATATCAAGTTCATTACGTATGTTTTTTTGCCAAAAACCAGTCGTAGCCCTCCGTCATTTCTTACGGGTATTATTTAGTATTCGTGTTGCGTTTGTTGACCTAGTCAAGACGTAGTGTTCGGTAGCTAAGTGGTGCTTGTTTGTTGCATAAATAGGATTGGTTAGGACAGTCGTGCGGCCTTGTTGACCTAGTCAAGGGCACGTATGGGTGGGTTTAATGCAGTCCAGAATAATGACAGGTTGAACTTGACTAGCGGTTTATGGTTTTTTGACCTAGTCAAGGTCATAAGCCGCTTGCGGTAAAAATCACATCGGGAGTTTCTAAAGAAACTGAAACTTGCCAGGCATGCGCATACCTTCTGAAGTGTGATAACGTGAGTGGATTCTATCACATTATCATGCGATGATAGTTGGATCCCAATTCCCACTGATGAGTTGGTTTACTCCTCGGGTGATCCCGACTAATTCTTCTTTCAGGTTTGGAGGAGAATTTGAGGTTACAGTGGGAGGTTTCCAGATCAGATAAAGCGATAACCATTCTGATCTAGGTTAGAGTGCACGCTGAGTGTTTCTTTTCTCTCTCTCTTTAGCAGCGACCATGGCCCGACCCTTGACTATGACTCAGTGACCAAGTTAACCGAACCTTCTTAAAACACTGGATTTTGGATTGTCAGAGTTGCAACCCTCATTGCCACTCCTACTTTTACTCCTTTTCTCCAGAACACCCCGTATTACTACGAACATCCACTTCCATTGGATAAAGCCATCGTATGGTTATATACGAACTCCAAGGAACTTGTTCCAGATTCGAGGATGGTTTCCGGTTCTGGAGAAAATGAATAGGATTATTCAGTTGTCTTTTCCTTTTACCTTCTCTCAGGTTGTGAGTGCTCCTTGGATTAGGACGGTACACCTATTACGCTAATTGGATAGTCTTCTTCAAAACTATAGGCAGGTGCCGAACGGTGGGGAATGAAGAAAACCAATTAGCCTAACGATGGTGTACAGAAGCTAATAAGTTAAGACAAATAAAGGGATTAGTAAGAGGGCAAAGTAAATTGCGACTGCTATTCACGACAAAACCAAGTATTTCATCGCCACTCCTACTTCACCTTTGTATTTTTCCAGGACACTCCGTATCACTACGAAGATCCACAGTTATTTGGATACTCCATCGTATGGTTGTATACGAACTCGAAAGGAACTTGTTCCAGTTCGGGGATGGATTCTGGTTCAGGAGAAATAGGAATAAGGTTTATTCAGTTATCTTTTATCTTTACCTTCTTTCGCGTTATGAGTACTCCTAGGATTAGGAGGGTACACCCATTATGCTTATTGGATAGTCTTCTTCCAAACCATAGGCTGGTGCCGAACGGTAGGGAAGGAAGAAAACCATTTGGCCTAAAGGGGTATACATAAGGTAATGACTAAAGACATATAACGGGATTTGGAGAGATGGCAAAGAAATATACGGTTATAGTTGTGAATCTGATAATGGAAGAGGCATTACTAGGAATACCCGGATACCCCTTCGAAACATTTATATGTTTCAGTTTCACTGTGTATTGTTAAAAGAAAACTGATTTCCCAATTAGCCCTTGCTCCAGGGTATGTATTTACCAGGTTTGATTCTCACATCTGTATGGCTTTACAGATTATGAGTGGGAGTAATTTATTGGGACTTGGGTGAACATCCTCATTATATCAGGATTCGTTGTAATTGGTGATATTTGAGGAAATCGCCTGGATTGTTTGCCGGACGGCAAATATTTGGTTTTGAATATCCGTTGTTATGCACCAATTTCAAATTGATATATCTGTACGTTTAATTTTATAAAGTGAGATATAACTTTTGGAAATTATGTCTATGACATTTACCTATATCAGTGGATGGTTAGGTAAGGAACATTAAATAGCGGTGTAATTCTTCTTAACCATAAGTACAGTTTTCAACCTACGACACATAGGGAATGAGTTATTAGACTCAGGGGACTTATACAGAGTATTGTATGTTGTCCAGTGTCCATTAGGACAGAGGGGTTGGTACTCATACTATATTCTGTTTACTTGTGACTTCTCTAGTTCTTAGACATGTGTTTCGTAGAAATGCAAGGTCTAAGTTTTGAGAAGTTATAGGTATAAGAGTAAAGTAGAGAACCAGGTGTTACAAGTATCGGGATTATTCAAAGAGATCGAAGATGTAGATGCTTGTGTATGGTATTCAGTTAATAGTAATGATTAAGAGAACTTGCTTCTCTTTCAGGTTACTCATAATTGGAAGCACTCCTAAGTTGAGTAATTGTCACGACCCGAAATTGGCACGTGACGGCCCTAATACTACGCAACGTCTAAAGGCGTAACGCAGTAAAAGAAAGCCAAAACCCAGAAATCTAAACCATTAAAAAGACAAGAAAAGATAATAGAAATTTTTGAAACATTTGAAATCACAAACCAAATTCTTTAAAAGTCCAACTTTCTTTTTTTAAAATTTTGGCAGCACCCCCTTTTGTAAAAACTAGCCCAAAGATAGGTACAACATAAATATAAATGAAGCATCCCCAAACGGGAGAAAATACACGCCCAAAGGCGGAAAACAATCACCACAACAAAAATACGACGCCGTAGCGAAAAAATAAATGATAATAGAAAGGAAACTGTATAAAAGACAACCAAATCAGAAATAATAAACAATATCGTCCTCACCAAGTCTCTAAGTCAACAAAATAACAGTAGATGGAGAGTACAAGGATACAACAATATGCAATACAAAAATACGGATAACCACAAAACCCACCTAAGCAAAACTGCACACTATGAGCTGAAGCGGTATCCGTATTAAAAGATGATCAGATAGATGAATAGCCAGCCTCGACTACTCTGGGGAGACACCTTGCAAAACAACTGTGGCACAACGGGAGTGAGTTGCTAACTCGTGAATAGTAAATAACATATGCAGGTAATCGCAAGTATGCACGTACAACGTGAATCTAAGATATGCAATTAACAGTAATAACAGGTCATATGAATGCAGTAATAATGAAAAGTACACTAGCAGGTACAACTAATAAATGAAGAATAATAATAGGACAATCAGTATGCAATAATCGTGCAATAATGATATGAAAATGTAGATATGCAACAATCATGAAGGGTACATTAACAGGTACTACTAATACATGAAACAGTGCATAAACAATAATTATGAGGTATGGAGAGAAATATGTCATTTCCACGGAATCCTGACATCATGGTAGGATCACAATCCATCAAGACAATCAAAATCCCAATTCCTCAAATCAGCCCCCAAATTGGCTCTCATATCATATAAGTCTCACATCTCCTCAATGTACAATATCGAATAAATCTCCTATATCCCGAATGTACAAAATCAAGTGAGTCTCGTATATCCTTTATCAAATCTCAAGTAAATATCATATGTACTAAATCCAATATCCAGTGAATCTCTTATAACCTAGGTATATTTTTGTGAATAAATATGATAAGGTATATATATTAATGTCAATACACATATATTAGCGTCCCATTCCACTAATATTAGTGTAAGGGCATATATAATAGCGTCCTAAACCACTGTTATATATACATATGAGTAAAAACAAATATCATGAAACCAATGTGCCAAGCATCGATAGAGAAATACTGATCTATCAGGTGCTGTCACCAAGACTGGCACCCTGATAGGTATGTATTATACGCTATACTGAAAGCTCGAGTGCCTAGCTCTGACCCTCGCCTTTCGACGTATCCATACGTACATGACTCCCGTCGGTATCCCCATGATAACCGCTGAGTCATAGGTAATGTCACCGGAGTGTATGGTTCCCTTGCCGGGCTCATCGGCGTGGTGCATCGACATCCCTTTCTTGCCCCGGGGTACCTCCGGGCCCCACCATGTACCCTCATACGGCCTCTACGCTTCTTCGTAGGGGTATATATATATCAGAACCGATAAAACTCATTGTGGATGCTGAAATATCATATCAAGAAAACCGGGTTTTTCAAATAATGCATAATTTCATGAACTCACGCGGTTCCCAAATCCAGAAAACATCATGAAAAATCCATATAACAATACTAAAATCCATGAATATATTATATGCGACATAACTGAAATGAAAGCATATAAAGGAAAAACCGCTAATTAACATCAAGGTAAATATGTAACTGTAACTGAAATATGTGGTAAATATGTAACTGTAACTGATATATGTGTAACATACAGGTGTAGCAAGTTATATGTATCTACCTATAAGAAATGAAGAAGTATACCCCCCGGGTATAAGTAGAATATGTGAGCAAGGTATACCTGTAGCTATATCGTAAAGTGTGTATGTATCTATCACTAATGGTACAATACTCTATAGGTATACAGGTATGCTAAATGTCATATGTGATAAGAAATATGAATCAATGTCACAATGTCCCTAACCAAGCAATATAATATCTATAAGTGGTTTCTGTGTGACATGGCAATTATTGACGGTGTGTGTAGCATACAATCCGTGCTCGTACAACATGAATCGTCAATAATATATGCAGTGTCCTACGGCTACTAGTCCAAGCAAAAAAACATCTAAGTAATAGGGTAAATGCGCAATTCTAAATATAACATAGAATATACGACAGGTATTAACATTCCTAGCCCAGACGCATAACGCCATACGGGCGATTCCCCTGTAGACGTTAAATCTACTCACCTGGTCGCGTGCTACACGTAGCCGACCACCTGCTTCTCTTTCTTTGCTGCGTCCGATGTATCCGCCTGCGAACCTGGAAATTACACAAGGAATCCATATATAAGAAAAATATCTCGCAAAACGCGATATCGAAACCAAACGAGAAACTCGCGTCGCGAACATAACGTGCGTGTGTACGATATGCTGAAACGTGTGTATACGCGTCTAAAACTATCCCGACACGTCGCGACACGCTGGATCACAGAACCCACTCATGTATCGCGTGTATCGCGAAAACAAAACGTACTAAAAAAAGCGATATATGGTCCCAGATTTTGATACAGGTAAAATATTACAAAATTGCACATGCCAAAACACTATAATATGTAGCAGACAACCCTAGCCAAAACCCCAACACCCAGTCCCCTACCTGGCCGCAATTTGCGGCCAGAATGGTTAAATTGGCGGCCAAGGTTTGGAATGAGGGGATCGTGCTCAGGTGGTGTGGTCTAGACCTAGTAAACATTCTCCAGTTTCCTCAATTTTTCCCTGAAGGAGCCGGGTCACAAGTAGATAACAGAAAGCTACAAATTCACCTTAAAACCACAATTTTGCACAAAATGGAAACCCTATGGTATTTTAGTGAAATATGGGTTGAAGCTAGGTTTACTTGGCCCTAATAACACTTAAATAGGCTAGGTTAACCAATACTAACATCACTTGGACAACACCTCGCACAAATCACCATATTTAATACTAAACTCACTATTTAACACAAACCGAAGCTAATTCTACACAAGTTTAGCAAACTTGGAAGTCAAGCCTAAGAAGTATACCTCACTTGACCCTAGACACAAGGAGAAGGAGAAGAACTGAGTTGCTGCTGCTGATGCTGTTTCTGATGCTGCTGCTGATGCCTCTGCTGCTGCTGCTTCTTCTTCTGCTGCTGGAGCTGCTGCTTTGTGTGTGTGTGTGTGTGAGGAGAGAATGAGAGAAATGAGAGTGAGAATGAGAATGAGATCAAACAATTCAAACCCCGAATTTTAAAAATATACAGCTACGCGTACCTTCAAAGAGAAGATTACAAACTCTCAAATCTTACTCGCAGCCTCCCAAGTGATTACCTCACTAAACGACTACGTCCAAGAAAAACCCTTCACAGATGGCAAGACCCTTGACCGACGTTTCTCCACCTGCCGAGCCATTAACACAATTGGCTGCTGGTGAACGAAAGATCACGTCCAAGCTAAATGGTCTGATGCTGAATCAAGTGAGAAAGGTCATGAAGGTAATTCCAAAGTATCGACACAAGGAATACGGGGTGAATACTCAATAATCTGGGCGAAAGTGCCGAATTAATGGCAACGAAACTAACTCGCTTATAGGATCTCAAAAGGACATACAATTCTGGGATAAGCTTCCCAAAACTCAACATGTCATTTATCGGAAAAATCCGTAGGAATACATGATCTGCCACTGTGAACTCAAGCCCACGACCAACACGGTCGACATAAGACCTCTGTCCGCAATGGACAATTTTCATCCTGACCTAAAACAACTGGATCATCTCCGAAGTCTCTAGACTAGATGGGGTCCAAAATCCTACTTACGCAGAGTCAGAAAAACAACAGGCTGGTGATCGACACGACCTAACCCCTAAACCTAAAGGTTGCCAATTGGAACGCTCCCTGATAACTGCTATCAAAGAAGTATCCTAACGATGGCAAGTGACGATCCCAACTGCCGAAAACAATTAATACATACGCACAAACTTAACAAAGAACAACTGAGCAAACTAAGTATAACCGAACGACAAGAATCCGAAAGGAGTCACACCTTGACTAAACCTGGGTAGATACCATAAGGAAATTCGTGGAGATCTGGTCCCACTCCCTCTTCGGAACGGTTAAAGGTTGCAACTCTCCAGCCGGTCTCAGATGCTCAACCCAAGCACACAACAAGACAGACACCTTGAAACGAAACCCAAAACTTTTCTTTACATCCTTGCCCATCCATAACTATCTCACAAGTCACATCAATGCTGGTGGAACTTGAATGAGTACAGGGAGTTGACTGATGTGCCTGCCATAGGATTTCACGTCTCTCCCCAATAATATGAGGTACACAAATGCGTCCCTAACTTAGCACACCCGTGTCACAAATCAAGGACTCCAAATCATTACCCAACCGAGTATGCTTAAGTATCTCTGACGAATAAGCATCGGCGGGCAGTGCCTCGCGAAAGCGATTAAGGAAAAGTGGTCAGGCGCGGACATGAGCAAGCTGTCCCCTCAGTAGAGACGAACTTAAGCTGTACTCAACGATCGCACAAGAACTGTAAATCTGCAGAAGACTATCTCAACAATCAAAATCCACTGCAGGAAGATATACATTAAGCTCTGGTGGTCCGTGAAAATCTGACACGACTCTCGAACCAGTAGTGTCTCCAAATATCCAATGCAAAACCACCGAGGCCATCTCCAGATCATGAGTGGGATATCCTTCTTGTACTTCTTCCAAATGTAAGGAAGCAAAAGCGATAACTCCATAGTGTCACCTCAGTACACACTCAAGCCCCACTCGTGAAACATCACAATTAACAACAAGGTCGCCCGAACCAGGAGCAAAGAAAGAACTAATGCAGTTGTTAACCGAATTTTCAACTGCCGAAAACTCCGCACACATGCCTCAGTCCAAAGAAAAGAAACCTCCTTCCCGGTCAATTCAGTCAACGGTGCAGCACTACACTAGCAATCCTGCACGAAACGGCGGTAAAAACCTGCTAAGCCCAAAATCTGCGGACCTCTGTCCTGCTCATAAGTCTGGGCCTGAGCTGTACGGCCACGATCTTCCTCAGAACCATACAAAACCGTCTCCCGTAACTACAAGACCTAGGAGTCAACACAAACAAGCCTGAAGGAACACTCCGAGAATCTAGCAAACCGCTCGGACACTCCCAGTATCTGCAAAACAAATCCTCAAGTGCTACTCTTGTCCCTCAAGACACATTAAATAGACCAGAATGTCATAAATAACACAACATAACTGGTCGAGGAACGGCCTGAAGAAATCCGGTTCATCACATCTACGAATGCTGCTAGGGCATTGGTGAGTCCAATGACACCACCAAAACACACAAAGCCCGTAGCACGCATAAGGCAGTCTTCGGAATGCCATCACTCCGAACCCGCAACAATGATCACCTGATCCCGAACAAACTTAGAAAATGTCTCGCACTCTCGAGCTGATCGAAGAAATCGTCGATGCGAGGTAAAGGATACCTATCCGCACCGTAAACCGGTTCAATTGACAGTCCGTCGATACACAACCTCAAACTGCCGTCTTTCTCCTTGACGAATAGAAATAGGAGCTCCTCAAGGCGAAACACTCAGACGCACGAAACTTCCCAACAACAACTCTGCAGCTGATCCTTTAGCTCCCTATGCTTTGCCGGCTCATCTGGAACAACGTCGGAAAACTTTCGCACGATAGAAAACCGGTGCAAAAAATCAACTGTGGCTACGGTATCACGAATAAACACTAAGAATCCACGACATCCCCTCAAAAGACGACTAGCGAAAAAGGCTGAATTCAAGCTGTGAGAGGCGGCACAACTATCCACTTGCTCAACAAGAACTGACTCGCCGGGGAAAACAAAACCTGACTGTTTTCTCACGGTTGTCCACAGACGCCTAGCACGTAGCCAACCAGTTCATGCCCAGGAGAACGTCAAATCCAACATCTCCAGAAGGATCAAAATGACGGACGAATCTCTATCTTCTATCCGATTGGCACACGACTGAAATACGCGTCGCGCAACAAAATAATTGCTGCCAGAAGTTAACACAAACAAATGGCTGATCTACCCAACACGACTCTCGTCCCAACCACGGCACAAGTGAAAAACAAATAAATACATCAAAATAACATATAAATTAAGGATACCTGAAAACTCTGCATTGGACGTCCGCGCGTCCCGATGAGTAGAAGCAAACTCTCGTGTCTGCCCCCTACCCGCAACTGGCTGAACTCCTCCTCTGCTAGACTGACCCCTCTAAGCGAACCTTCCACATCCATGACCTCTCTGAATACGACCCTGACGCGGTGTTAGGGAACAATTTATGATATAGTGATGAAGGCTCCCGCACCGATAGCATCCAGAATAACGCTGCTGACCCCCCTGGGGTTAAGAGCTGAATGACTGTCTTCGTCCTAAGCCTCTGCTACTCCCGTGACGGTCATGAAATCTGTCTCGACGACTAAGCCTCTGTCTCTGGGCTGGTACACCGGTATGAGTCCTCCACTGTTCCGGAACTCTCAGAGTCTCTGGAATATGTGCCTCGTCAACTGGAGCTGCATCCACTGGTGCTATGTAGGTAACGGACTGCTGCATGCTGATCGCAAGGAACAACTGAGTAACAGGGGTGACAACCTCCTATCGCTGCACTCGAACGGTCTCAACCAATGAACTCATCGTCTGATGCAATTCTTGCATCTCTGCCACAAGCCTAGCGAGCTGATCTGTCGAAGGCTGATCCGTCTGCACTTGTGCAACTAGCGTGCCATCCTGGTCAGTGCTCGTCTCACCCGAACCAACTCTGATCTCGGCCCTTGCTGCATCACTCTGAGTCCCCATAGTCATCGGCGGCAAGGCTATAAATAGAGATAAGATTCGATAAGAACACGGAAATCGAATCACAAAGATATGAATCATCAAGGAAGGAATTTCAAGCAATGTACTTAGGTCACTTTAGGCTAAGTACCGCATCGTGAGTATGCTGCAGACATACACACACTACGTTACTCTGCTTATGCTACCTACTCCATGATACCAAGGTCATCCTACACTCCGAAAGGTAAAACCTAGCGCTCTGATACCATTATGTCACGACCCACCCCCAATACAGAGAGTATTGTCCGCTCTGGCCGATGCCGCACGGTTTTTTCCTTCGGGGCGAACTGGACCCGACCAGGGGCCACTTCCGAGGGAGGTCACCCATCCCAGGACTTCCCTGGCCCTAGCACGCTTAACTACGGAGTTCTCAAACTCCTGTAGTGCCAGTTCACTTAGAAGGCGCCTCTGTATTGAAGAGCGGTATCATTCCATTTATAGTACAGATCTGTCCTCTTTCGGAATGTATTCCGAAAATTCCCCATTGTTTTTATAGTGGGTCCCCATGCTTATCTGGTATAAATGGGTATACCAGATAATCCCTGGTATCATTCCATTTACACACACTACGTTACTCTGCTTAAGCTACCTACTCCATCATACCAAGGTCATCCTACACTCCGAAAGGTAAAACCTAGCGCTCTGATACCATTATGTCACGACCCACCCCCAATACAGAGAGTATTGTCCGCTCTGGCCGATGCCGCACGGTTTTGTCCTTCGGGGCGAACTGGACCCGACCAGGGGCCACTTCCCAGGGAGGTCACCCATCCCAGGACTTCCCTGGCCCTAGCACGCTTAACTACGGAGTTCTCAAACTCCTGTAGTGCCAGTTCACTTAGAAGGCGCCTCTGTATTGAAGAGCAGTATCATTCCATTTATAGTACAGATCTATCCTCTTTCGGAATGTATTCCGAAAATTCCCCATTGTTTTTATAGTGGGTCCCCATGCTTATCTGGTATAAATGGGTATACCAGATAATACCTGGGTATTAAATTCTCCCCCACTTAGAACAATGGTTCATCCTCGAACCATAGACCTACTATTGAGGAACCAGCTCTGATACCATTCTGTCATGACCCACCCCCCAATACAGAGAGTATTGTCCGCTCTGGCCGATGCAGCACGGTTTTGTCCTTCGGGGCAAACTGGACCCGACCAGGGGCCACTTCCCAGGAGGTCACCCATCCCAGGACTTCCCTGGCCCGAACACGCTTAACTACGGAGTTCTCAAACTCCTGTAGTGCCAGTTCACTTAGAAGGCGCCTATGTATTGAAGAGCGGTATCATTCCATTTATAGTACAGATCTGTCCTCTTTCGGAATGTATTCCGAAGATTCCCCATTGTTTTTATAGTGGGTCCCCATGCTTATCTGATATAAATGGGTATACCAGATAATACCTGGGGTATTACATTACACCATCATACCAAGGAAAACGGGTTTTTCAAATAATGCATAATTTCATGAACTCCCGCGGTTCCCAAATCCAGAAAACATCATGAAAAATCCATATAACAATGTGAAAATCCATGAATATAATATATGCGACATAACTGAAATGTAAGCATATAAAGGAAAAACCGCTAATTAACATCAAGTAAAGGTAAATATGTAGCTGTAACTGGTATATGTGTAACATACAGGTTTAGCAAGGTATATGTATCTACCTATAAGAAATGAAGAAGTATATCCTCCGGGTATAAGTGGAATATGTGAGCAAGGTATACCTGTAGCTGTATCGTAAAGTGTGTATGTATCTATCACTAATGGTACAATACTCTATAGGTATACAGGTATGCTAAATGTCATATGTGATAAGAAATATGAATCAATGTCACAATGTTCCTAACCAAGCAATATAATATCTATAAGTGGTTTGTGTGTGACATGGCAATTATTGACGGTGTGTGTAGCATACAATCCGTGCTCGTGCAACATAAATCGTCAATAATATGTGCAGTGTCCTACGGCTACTAGTCCAAGCACAACAACATCTAAGTAATAGGGTAAATGCGCAATTCTAAATATAACATCGAATATGCGACAGGTATTAACATTCCTAGCCCAGACGCATAACGCCATGCGAGCGATTCCCCTGTAGACGTTAAATCTACTCACCTAGTCGCGTGCTACACATAACTGACCACCTGCTTCCCTTTCTTTGCTGCGTCCGATGTATCCGCCTGCGAACCTGGAAATTACACAAGGAATCCATATATAAGCAAAATATCTCGCAAAACGCAATATTGGAACCAAACGAGAAACTCGCGTCGCGAAATAAACGCGCGTGTGTACGATACGTTGAAACGTGTGTATACGCGTCTAAAACTATCCCGACACGTCGCGACACGCTGGATCACAGAACCCACTCACGTATCGCGCGTATCGCGAAAACAAAACGTACTAAAAAAAGCGATATATGGTCCCAGATTTTGATACAGGTAAAATATCATAAAATTGCACATGCCAAAACACTATAATATGTAGCAGAATACCCTAGCCAAAATCCCAACACCCCAGTCCCTTACCTGGCCGCAATTTGCGGCCAGAATGGTTAAATTGGCGGCCAAGGTTTAGAATGATGGGCTCGTGCTCAGGTGGTGTGGTCTAGACCTAGTAAACATGCTCCAGTTTCCTCAATTTTTCCCTGAAGGAGCCGGGTCACAAGCAGATCACAGAAAGCTACAAATTCACCTTAAAACCACAATTTGGCACAAAATGGAAACCCTATGGTATTTTAGTGAAATCTGGGTTGAAGCTAGGTTTACTTGGCCCTAATAACACTTAAATAGGCTAGGTTAACCAATACTAACATCACTAGGACAACACCTCACACAAATCACCATATTTAGCACTAAACTCACTATTTAACACAAACCGAAGCTAATTCTACACAAGTTTAGAAAACTAGGAAGTCAAGCCTAAGAAGTATACCTCACTTGACCCTAGACACAAGGAGAAGGAGAAGAACTGAGTCGCTGTTGCTGCTAATGCATGAAGCTGCAGCTGATGCTGTTTCTGATGCCTCTGCTGCTGCTGCTTCTTCTGCTGCTTCTGGAGCTGCTGCTTTGTGTGTGTGTGAGAGTGAGAGAATGAGAGAAATGAGAGTGAGAATGGGAATGAGAGCAAACAATACAAACCCCCCTTCTCACTCTCTCTCTTCATTAAATGGGCATGGCTCATGCCATGTTGCCTCATGCTCTTCTTTCTCTTTTTCAACAAAAGAAAATCATTTTCAAATTCTTTTTCATTTTTCATTTAAAAACAACCATACAAAATTAAAACCCAAAACACTTAATATAACTATTAAACTAGATTAAGGCAATTGGGTTAATCCACCATGATGGCTAATCATGGTTTAACCCCATTTTAAAACCCTAGTTAACATGCACATGTGTGTGCAAGCCTAGGAAAATTCTAATAAAATATTCATTAAATTGGATAAAATATTTGAAAATTAATTTGGTAAAATTTTTATTAAAAACCATATATTAAATTATAGTTAGCCACTAAACACATCCTAAGGTGTTACAGTAATGCTGATCGGCCTCTCTCCATTTAGTTGACATGCACTGGAGACAGCTGCATGATTTGAATATGGTTCCAATTAAATCAGTGCCTCTGTTTCTATATTGGATATAGAATAGTTCATATCTTAACAATGTTAAGGTACGGGGAGTTGTCCGGATTGTGCTTAAAACCAGACTCTGGATAACTCAAGGTACGTTTCTGTAATGGCTGTTTGTGGGTTGACCCGGGCTATGACGAGGGTTGACTTTCTACCATCTGGAAGATCAATAGTGATATTGTTCTTGACTCACCACAGTTTTAGTAAAATAGATTTTTTCAGAAAACAGTAGTGGGAGTATAGTAGAACTGGAAGTGATTCCAGAACCGCAAACGATTATTGAAAATTTGATAAGAACCTAAAGATTCAATCTAGTTTGACACTCCATTAGCCACTCCGCAGATATGGTGGGTAACCTAAGGCACCCGAGAGGTACTCCGGTAGCCTCAAGGACGGTAACAGAGAGGTTCTTGTTTACCCAGACTTGCCATTGCTGTTGTTCCAGACTGTGAGACCGGTAGGAGGATGAGTATAGCGTCTTTTTAAACTAGCTTTAGAAGTGTACGTGTATATGACTCTGCCAGAGGGTTGTCGTAGTCAGTGGGAGCAGCGGAAGCATTGGTGGACAAGTAGCTTATGTCTATTTATGGACTAAAGAAGATATAGCGGAGAAAGATCATCTATTTCTGATATGACAGTCATAGGTTTGACTTCATCAGAATAGGGGATGGATCTGTTAAGAAGGTAGTAGGGTGTGATGTCCTGGTATTTGGATGACATACACAGAGTAGGAATTGAAATTCCTATACTACGATCGGTTATACATTGGTTATCACACAGTGGTTTCTCCACATAGGATATGGATATTATATCAGAAATTCTGGTTACTAGATCTATGGTTTTAGATCTAGATTTGGGAAGTGTCCCAATAAGGGTAATTAGACAGCATTCTAAAGGTATTTAGAATGGATGACTCCTGGCATGGTGGTGTACCTGCAGGTGATGGAGTCACCCTCTCTAAAGTTGTCTTACAGACTAAAGGGGAGAGGGATGTGCATGATTGGCAGTTCACTTGCTTAGGCAATTGAGTCAATCATGAGATGTCAAGTACCACACCAGATGTTGTTTTTACACTAGATGCAATAAGTTGATATTAATCCTATCCTGGAGAAACGTTCGGAAGCGGTTTTAGAACATAAGTGGATGTTCTAGGGATAAGATAACGGCATCCTCCTTCGGGAGACAGTTATAATTCCAGGCTTCCAAGGTGACATGGATGACAGAGTGGCTGTCAGAGTTATAGTTTTCCCTCTGACGAGGGGCAGCATTTTGGATAGGTGGTCCAAGCAAATACTGAAGGAGGCACGGCGCAGGATACTGATTAAGTTCAGTTGACGATACAGTCTAAGAAGTTTGGATTTGGAGTTCATTTATGAACGGGGTCCCATCAGATATCCAGACATATTCTAAGACAGGTATTGCTCATTTCAGAAGATGGCTTTCTCCGCGAACTTGAGATAAAGAGAGACATAGAAAGAAATATTAGGGCGGATCCACTCACTGAGGCTATTCCTCGAACACAATAGTTTCGCAAACGAGCTTTGTGAGACTGATTAGTAGAGGAGTTGGGTGTTCGGTATCACACGGGCTGTGAGTATGCGACATCGCAATAATTAGCCTTGAGTGCAAGTGGGAGATTGTTGGATATAGTGCCCTCAAAGTCAATTATTGGATCGCAGGCATGCGATTGCAATGATTGAGGGAGGACCTATGCCGGTAGGACAGTCTTACTCAAGATGATAGTATGCTATATGGTTTATCTTTATCATCGTGTACAGCTTTAGGTGACCTTACAGGTCACTATTGCACGTTGATAGAGCCCATAGGATTCTTTCTTGACTGCCAGCAGTATGATGGCGATCATATACGTGGGAGCTGGGGTCTATAAGCACATCCTTAAAGTGGTCCCTCGTCGTGGAAGTTTCGAGACTAGGCATCGATACTCCTTTAGTAGACTAGTGTATACAGTTGAGACCCCGACGAGGGGCGGTGGCCGGTCTCACAAGCCATTGGTGTCAGTTGGATCACCTAAGATGTATACAGGTGCTCATTGTGTTATGAGTACACCGGACAGGACTCGCCGAGAGCATGCTAGTTGGTATTATACCTGACGTCGGATAGCAGTTCCCTGGTGACATGTGTATAGGTTAGTTCATCGACCTAAGATCGTCATTTGTGTCGTGTGAGTTCCTACTGTGCTGTGATTACTACCCTACCACGGCTCAAAGGAGTCGTGCAAACAGGTTTTAGTTGGGTACAGTCCCGAGCCACATGGAGGCAGTGAGCGGATCGGCAGAGGTTTCGTCTCTCCCTGTATTGGGGGTGAGATCGCTCTGTGTCTAGGAGAGCCATTACACGAAGTTCTTGACCAAGGCAGGAGATTTACTGGTAAGTATTCCAGTAGTATCTCAGGGTGTTCTGGGCTACACTCCGACACGACTTGTACCGCTTTTGGGGGTCTGACTTTTACCAACCCCCTAGGCCCGCCATGCGATGCTCATAGACGAACGGACCAGACTGTACGGATTGTTAGTTATATGTATGCCCTAGAGGCCATTACTGTACATACGATGTATATTGTAGTGGATGCTAGGACATATATTGTGAGGACTTTCTTGCTCGACATGATAGTATGCTATCTGGTTGTACTTTATCTTAACATGTACTCTGATTGTCTCTATATTACATGTTGATAAAGCCCTTAGGATGTGTACTCGACTACTGGGACTATGATGAGATCATACTAGTGGGGCCACGGTAGTCGACGAGTACATCCTATAACTGTTCCTAGTCGAGGGTATATCGAGACAGGGCATCGATGCACCAGAGTAGACTAGCGTATACGCATCTTGACCCATATGATGGGCGATGGATGATCCCATATCCATCGGTGTTTGACATCAAGGATGGTGTACGGGTGCTCAGTGGAGACTGGGTACACTGGACGGACTCGCCGAGAACTCCCAGATGGTATTATACCTCACGTCAGATGCCAGTTCTCCGGTGACACTGGTACAGAGTAGTCTGTTGACCCGAGATCGTCATAGAGCCTTGTGTGATTCCCACCGTGCTTTGATTTCCATCATACCACGTCCAAGAGGGCGTGCAAAAAGGTGGCTTTTGGGTGCAGTCCCGAATCACATGGAGGTAATGAGCGATAGGAGGGGATTCGCCTCTCCCGGTATAGGAAGTTGATGTTGTGCTGTAATCGATTGGCTATAACCGGAAATCCCTGGCCAGGGTTGCTGAGATTTACTGGTAAGTGTTATCAGTAGTTTCTCGAACTGTTATAGACCTCAAATCGACACGACTTATCAAGCTACTGGGGTCTGACGTTTACCACCCCTAGGCGAGATATGCAACATATCAGACGACGAGACCGGACTGTACGGGAGTGTTACTGTTTGGATTCACAGGAGAATGTACAGGCTTGCTTGTTGATCTTCTGAGCGCTCAATACCTGGGTAGCTGTTACGTTTAGCTGACCGCTTGCAGCTTGTGGGTGTTTGATATGATCATCACCTACTGCCGGCGTATTGACGATTCTTTAGAGTCCTACACAGAGGTTTCTTGGCTCAGGCAAAACGGAGTAGGAGCACATATGTGATATGTGCGGGACCGAGGATAATGCGATATGAGATACCGTATTCTATTCTCGCGATATTTGATATCTGCCGGGTCATCGGATCAAGTGTTGATTCGATGAATCGGTACGGATAAATATTAGTCGGTTATATGCGATATAGCCGGATTGTCGGATCAAGTGTTGATTCGATAATTTAGTGTATAATAATATATATGATATATTAAATTACATTAACTAATATTAGCTCACTAAAAGATTATTTTTCTCACTCGGGTAATACATTGATATATATGCGATATATGTTAATTGTATTATTTTATTTTGTTATAATAAATATTATATATGTGATATATAATATTGTAACATGATATGATTACTAATGCAACATGTTTAGTAGAGATTAAACATGGTTAGGGTTTGATTAGGGTTAAACCTTTCTAGATGTTTCTAGAAGGTTTTCTTTTTTGTTTTGGAAAAGATATTTTACAAGATATTTCTTTAACTAAACCCTAAACCCTAACCCTAGTTAATTCTCTACAATGGTTACTTGAACCATGGTTGCATTTCTAACCTTATCAAAGTCTATCATTGTTCATCACAAAAGGAATTTCTATCATTCTTCATCTTCTTCCTTCTTCTTTCTTCATGGAAAAAGCTTACTAGCTTTTTTCCAAGTGATGAATAAATGTGAGAAAATGATAAATAAAGAGAGCAAAAATCCTACTTCATCATCCTCATCTTCCCTTGCCCTTTAGATGAGAGTGTTCACATCATTTCATGAGTGATAGCTTGTGTTAACAAAACTTCAAGGTAGATCATCTTTGTATCGAAGATCGGAAGCAAAGGTTGCATCATTCTCTTCGTGAAGCCTCTCGAGAGTCCAGAGCACGATGATCGCAGTGAAGGGACCTCAACACGGAGCATATGAAGTGAAGGACCGGATCTACAAAGGTTGTAATCCCTCTCACTTAGTGTTAAAGTGTTTAGCAAGTTAGTTTTCGCCTAATCTCTAGTTTAAAGATCCGTATTCGGGTTGTTCGGCACGGCTAAAATTTTAAACGGGCATGGTTGATGCCTTGTAGACCCTTGTGCGCGTGCCCAGCAACCCTACAGTGGTTTCAGAGCCAAGCTAGAGCTTTAGGCGATGTCTAGACGATGTTTAAAGTCCGATCGAACTCGGAAAACCCGATATACCCTAGTTTCTGGAAATTTTTCAAAACTGTGATTTTTTCCATATTAAAAATACCCAAAAAATTCAGCAGGGTATTCTAGGAATTACTGTGAAACCCGACCCCCTAAATCGTCCAAAGCGCCGCGGAACCGCGGCCAAACCCTGGTATTGGCGGCCGTTCCGCGGCAAGAAGGAAGGATTGAGAGATAGGGTTTGCATAGTAACCTCCATAGCTAATTCCTGATTCTTCTGGGCATTTTTAATTATACTCAAGTGTTGGGTTTTCTAGGGTGTATTGGGGACTCGTTGTTTCGATCGGATATTTTAACTTTGTTTAGTTTGTCCGGTTAATTTATAGAAACTGTTAAAAAGTTCTAACGGATATCAATAACTCACTTTTTCCCCTGTCGGAAAATTTTCAAAAGTTGGATTTTTTCTCGTGTTTAAGATCGTTCTAAGTCATGCAAGTAACGCGGTGGACCCTCTAAAAGACAACAAACCTTAACTCGATTATGTGACCGTCTTGAACTGCCTTTTGAACCTTAGGGTTTGGGGCAGTACGGCGTGCCACATATAAGGCGTTGGCTTGACCCTTCTACGGCTGGACCATTGGTACTGTGGCATGTGATGGATGTTTTTTAAACTGATTTCAAGTGTTGAGATATATTGGGGAAATCTTGGGTGTTTGATCATTCGATCGAAAAGTTTAACATTGTCTATTTATCTGGAATGTGATACAATATTTGGAATCCACAAAAAGTTATGAGATAACTAATTTGAATATTATAAACATAGAAGTTTAGTCTCAGATGATCGGTTGCCACGGAATTTTGATGTGATCAAAAGTCCGTCGCAATCACGTAGCGTACGCGGATACTCGCCGGGTAAACTTAATAGACAGCTACGCCCCATAGCCCCGACCAAGTGACTGTAGGAGAACCCCGTCGCCAAAAGCATTCGTTCGGGTGCTTGCGGCAGCGGTGTTCCGCCTTAGTGCACTTTGTCGACGGCATCCGGGGGTGCGGCCGTCTATTAAAGTTTGCGACGAGCATTCGATCATAATGTCGGGAATCTTGCTGAATTGCCCGAGTTGATATTGAAAAGAGTTTTCGATAATGAGACTAAAATGCGGGGTTTATAATTGTTAGGCATGCGATGTCTAAGGAATTTATTTGGTTAGGCATGCGATGTCTAAGGAGGTTGCGGATTCCAACTGTTGTAGTTTTACACTTTACCGTAAGCGTAGTGTGTGGTGTATCGCCGGCTTCGTTGCAATACATCAACGACAATCGGGATACACATACTTGCTTACGTTGATGATATGTGATATTATGTGTTGCTGTGATATATTCTATTGGATCGTCACGTTCTGAATAGCCGGGGGTTTTATGTGAGATGAGAGTTTTTTCTTTTTCATCCATGTAAAATTCATTTGTATGTAATATTCTTTAATTGGGGCACTTCCAGGTCGCGGAAGATGTCACCGTTGTATATTATTTACTTTTCTGCATTAGGTAGACCCAAGGCGGGGAGCACAAGTAACCGGGTTCTGGGGTCCAGTGGGAGACCATCTCGAGGAGTCGAGACCGGGTCTCCTAACCCTAGAATTGGCAGTGTTGCTTACCGCTCTCGTAGGGGTCTAGGGATGTTGGTTTGGCTATTCATCGCGACCGTGGAATCCGTGTTTTATACAGGTTCGTATTGAAAACACGGATGTTCTAGTATATCCAATATTTCATATATGTTCTTCTGCTGCAATGTTCTGTGATGAGATCATATTACTGCCTGAGACGAATGTTTATATTATATATATGAGATATATGTTATATTGCAGATTTCGTTTCAAAAGAGATGCTTGTGAAGCATAATAAAATGGGACTTCATTAATGAGATTAATGAAATAAAAGAAACCTCAAGATGTTGTAGAAACTTGTCTCAAAAACTGGTAGCTACAGTTTTTGCTTTGCATCGCGGTGTTCCTTGTAGAATATCCTGCACCTTATTCGATAAGGAAAGGACCGAGATCCCTTCACCGGGAGTGACTCCTTTAGCAATGACTGGCAGATGCTACAACCCTCGGTTTGTCTTTTGATTGCTTCTATAGTTTCAGCTTTGCATAGTGGTATTTGTGAAATATCCTGCACCTTATTCGATGAGGAAAGGGCCGACGATCCCTTCACCGGGAGTGACCCCTTTAGCAAAACTAGAAAAGCCTAAAAAACACTCCATTTAAAATCACTCGATTCTACAACGATATCAAGTTCATTACGCAAAGGGTTTTCTTAAAAACCCGTCGTAGCCCTCCGTCATTTCAGATAAGTACTTCATAGTATTCATGCTGCGTTTGTTGACCTTGTCAAGGCGTAGTGTGCGGTAGCTATTTATGCTTATCTACATAAGCATATGATGCGATTGGATTAGGGTAGTCGTGCGACTTTGTTGACCTTGTCAAGAGTCGTGCGGGTGGGTTTAATTCAATCAGGAAATGACGGGTTGAACTTGACTTGCGGTCTATGGTTTGTTGACCTTCTCAAGGTCATAAATCGCTTGGGGCAAAAAATATTTTTGGGAATTTCAAGTGTTGAAATTTGCAATGAGATTACATACCTTTTATGAGATAGTTGGATCCTGATACCCGCTGCGAGTAAGAGTTACTCCTGGGAGAGTTTTATACATTACAATTAGTCGATCAAGTAGGTGTCTAGAATGGTGTCAACGAGGTTACGCCTCTGGGAAAACGAGGTTTACTTTAATTAGGTTCATGCGAAAGCACGGGGGACCTCCCTCAAAGTACCGACACTGGCCTGGCTGAAAGATTGGCGAACTTGTAGCGTGTAATTAATCCCGGCTAGTCTTTCCTTTTAGGGTTTGAAGGAAGATTTGATTAAAACAGTGGGAGACATCCTGATTAGATATATTAGATAACCAATCTAATCTTGCAAGAGCATACACTGAGTGTTTTCTTCTCTCTCTCTCCAGGTAGCGACCGTATCACGCCTTAATCATGATAATAAAACGGATATATTGACCGTACCCGCTTGTTATACTAAGCTGGAAAACGTTGGTCCCGCTCCAACTTATAATTGTTATAAGACAGAGTAGGAAATTGGGGAATACCAGAATTCCCGTGCCGCGCAAACGAAGAAAGTGCATGCTGATGCATCATCTTCGGGTGTGTTCATTACAGAGAACTGTTTCTCAGTATTCTTTACGTCCTGGGTATGTGATACCGGATCAGGATCCCGCATATGTAATCTGTTACATGGGCTACAGATAGGTAGAGAACTGAGAACGGGTGATAAGTTTCATGAGATAGAAAACGGTGCAAGTGTTGCAGCCAAGTCTGTTAGTCACTATCACCCTGTATTACCAGAATACATTGATTCTGAACAAATGTTATTAGATACCGAACCTGATATACAACATCATATCAGTCTCTTTATTAGTAAAGAAGGATATAATTTTGTATTGTTGGACAATGTTTTGAACATTTCTTATATCAAGAGTTGATCGGTTCAGGCACGTTATCTAAAAGCATTGACGTTCTAAATCAAACTACAGTTCTTAGTATACAGAACACACACGAGAGGAAGAGTTCAGAAATGATCGGATCCTTCTTGAGGCATTGTAGACTAGGTCATATCAATGCGACCCGACAAGCAAAGTTACATTTAGATGCATATTTAAATTTGTTTGAATTTACATCTTGTGAAACTTGCCAGTCATGTCACAAAGATAAAATGACCACAGCTCTGTTTATTGGAAACAGAGAAAGAGTTAGTGAACTTTTGGGATTGATACATGTTGATGTATGAAAGTCCCCTGTCTACATATGCCAGGACCGGTTCTTTGTACTTCATTACATTCTCTGATAATCTCTCAAGATTCAGACATATGTTCCTGTTGAAACACAAGTCCGAAGATTTTGAGATATTCACAGAATGTAAGCTAGAAGTAGAGAACCAAAAACGGGTATAAGTATTATGTCCTTTGATGAGATCAGGGAGGAGAATACTTGAGCACGGAATTTCTGGACTATTCTAAAGAAGAATGAGATTCTCTCTCAGCATTACTCCTCCGTATACACCATAGCACGATGGTATATCGGGGTAGAGCAATAGCACCCTATTTGATATGGTGTGCTCTATGATGAGTACTACTGAGTTTCCTATTTCCTTTTGGGAGTTATGCACTTGAGAAGCTGCATACCTATTGAATAGAGTTCAAATCAAATCAGTTGCCTACCACTTCATATGTGATATGGAAAGGGAAGAGTCCATATCTTAAGTTTGTTAAGATTTTGGGTTGTCCGGCCTATGTCTAAAAAGCATAATCCGGACAAGCTCGAGGCAAGGTCTGTTATGTAGAACTGGAAAGGTTCCAGCTATACAAACTGCAGCTGATGATTTGGTAGAACCAAAGGATTCAATAGTTTCTAACGTACCTCAGCCTCTCCGCCGATCTAGTAGGGTTCCTCACCCACCTGAGAGATACTTCGGTTTCTCCATGACAGTGGGAGCGAGGATTACATCATCAGATGATGAACCAACTAGTTTCGAGCTGGCCATCAGGAGTGGGACTCTATAAGAATGGCTGGATGCTTAGCAATCTGAGATGGAATCCTTATACACCGACAAAGTATGGACTTTGGTTGCTTTATCTGAAGGGTTAAATCCTCATCAGGAGCAAGTATATCTTGAGAAGATTACTTGGTATACATGGAAAAGTTGAGACTTTCAAAGCTATGCTTAAGTCCATCCAGATCCTACTTGCCACGGCTACATACCATGACTACGATATCTGGTGGTTGGGTGTCATGACTGCTTTTCTAAATGATGTTTTAGAAAAGAGCGTCTATAAGTACACAGCCAGAGGGCTTCATAGACAGTGGGTGCAGCGGAAACGTGTGCAAGATGTTTTATATGATAAAACAAGCATCGCGGAGTTGGAACATCTGTTTTGATGTGGTAGTCAAAGAGTTTGACTTCATCAAAATGGTAGATGAACCTTGTATATACAAAAAGGTAGTAGAGAGTATGGTGGTGATCCTCGTAGAGTACGTGGATGACATACTCTTGATAGGGAAGGAGTTTCCTATGCTACGCTCGGTCAATCTCCGCTTATCACAAGGATTCTCCATATAGGATCAAAGTGATACCTCCTAAATCCGGGGTTTTGGATCTATGAGATAAATCTAATTGGATGTTAGGATACTCACTAGTTGTAGTGAGATGGTATCAATAGATCCTGGGGAGAATCACTGGAATGGTTCCAAGGTGATAAGGATGACTGAATGTCAGTCGCAGGCATTGTCTTTACCCTCAGTGGAGGGACGGTATGTTGGAAGAGTTCCAAGCTAGATACCGTGACTTACTAGACGATTAAAGGCAAGATACATCGTTACCAAGGATGCTACCAAAGAGGCAGTCTGGATATATAAGTTCATGAGATGAACTTCGTTCCTACCATTGTGTGACAATGGAGTTGTGGCTTTAGCCAAGGAACTGCCGTCCGATCTGAAATCCAGATATAATTCTTAGGTAGTATCACCTGATCATGGAGATGGTTGATCTCCAGGGAGATTGAGGTTAGGAGAGTAGATACAGAGGACAACAGCGCGGATCCACTCACAAAGGCCTTTTTCCCAGTAGAGACTTTTATGGGATGGTTGAGTATGAGATACTTCAACTGCAGCTAATTGTTGGGTATGCGATACCATAACAGATGGCCCTAGTGCAAGTGGGAGATTGTTAGTTATATGTATGCCCTAGAGGCCATTACTGTACATACGATGTATATTGTAGTGGATGCTAGGACATATATAGGGAGGACTTTCTTGCTCGACATGATAGTATGCTATCTGGTTGTACTTTATCTTAACATGTACTCTGATTGTCTCTAAATTACATGTTGATAAAGCCCTTAGGATGTGTACTCGACTACTGGGACTATGATGAGATCATACTAGTGGGGCCACGGTAGTCGACGAGTACATCCTATAACTGTTCCTAGTCGAGGGTATATCGAGACAGGGCATCGATGCACCAGAGTAGACTAGCGTATACGCATCTTGACCCATATGATGGGCGATGGATGATCCCATATCCATCGGTGTTTGACATCAAGGATGGTGTACGGGTGCTCAGTGGAGACTGGGTACACTGGACGGACTCGCCGAGAACTCCCAGATGGTATTATACCTCACGTCAGATGCCAGTTCTCCGGTGACACTGGTACAGAGTAGTCTGTTGACCCGAGATCGTCATAGAGCCTTGTGTGATTCCCACCGTGCTTTGATTTCCATCATACCACGTCCAAGAGGGCGTGCAAAAAGGTGGCTTTTGGGTGCAGTCCCGAATCACATGGAGGTAATGAGCGATAGGAGGGGATTCGTCTCTCCCGGTATAGGGAGTTGATGTTGTGCTGTGTTCGATTGGCTATAATCGGAAATCCCTGGCCAGGGTTGCTGAGATTTACTGGTAAGTGTTATCAGTAGTTTCTCGAACTGTTATAGACCTCAAATCGACACGACTTATCAAGCTACTGGGGTCTGACGTTTACCACCCCTAGGCGAGATATGCAACATATCAGACGACGAGACCGGACTGTACGGGAGTGTTACTGTTTGGATTCACAGGAGAATGTACAGGCTTGCTTGTTGATCTTCTGAGCGCTCAATACCTGGGTAGCTGTTACGTTTAGCTGACCGCTTGCAGCTTGTGGGTGTTTGATATGATCATCACCTACTGCCGGCGTATTGACGATTCTTTAGAGTCCTACACAGAGGTTTCTTGGCTCAGGCAAAACGGAGTAGGAGCACATATGTGATATGTACGGGACCGAGGATAATGCGATATGAGATACCGTATTCTATTCTCGCGATATTTGATATCAGCCGGGTCATCGGATCAAGTGTTGATTCGATGAATCGGTACGGATAAATATTAGTCGGTTATATGCGATATAGCCGGATTGTCGGATCAAGTGTTGATTCGATAATTTAGTGTATAATAATATATATGATATATTAAATTACATTAACTAATATTAGCTCACTAAAAGATTCTTTTTCTCACTCGGGTAATACATTGATATATATGCGATATATGTTAATTGTATTATTTTATTTTGTTACAATAAATATTATATATGTGATATATAATATTGTAACATGATATGATTACTAATGCAACATGTTATGATTACTAATGCAACATGTTTAGTAGAGATTAAACATGGTTAGGGTTTGATTAGGGTTAAACCTTTCTAGATGTTTCTAGAAGGTCTTCTTTTTTGTTTTGGAAAAGATATTTTACAAGATATTTCTTTAACTCAACCCTAAACCCTAACCCTAGTTAATTCTCTACAATGGTTACTTGAGCCATGGTTGCATTTCTAACCTTATCAAAGTCTATCATTGTTCATCACAAAGGAATTTCTATCATTCTTCATCTTCTTCCTTCTTCTTTCTTCATGGAAAAAGCTTACTAGCTTTTTCCTAAGTGATGAATAAATGTGAGAAAAAGATAAATAAAGAGAGCAAAAATCCTACTACATCATCCTCATCTTCCCTTGCCCTTTAGATGAGAGTGTTCACATCATTTCATGAGTGATAGCTTGTGTTAACGAAACTTCAAGGTAGATCATCTTTGTATCGAAGATCGGAAGCAAAGGTTGCATCATTCTCTTCGTGAAGCCTCTCGAGAGTCCAGAGCACGATGATCGCAGCGAAGGGACCTCAACACGGAGCATATGAAGTGAAGGACCGGATCTACAAAGGTTGTAATCCCTCTCACTTAGTGTTAAAGTGTTTAGCATGTTAGTTTTCACCTAATCTCTAGTTTAAAGATCCGTATTCGGGTTGTTCGGCACGGCTAAAATTTTAATCGGGAATGGTTGATGCCTCGTAAACCCTTGTGCGCGTGCCCAGCAACCCTGCACGGATATTGTCACTGACAGGCTCAGTAAGGTGTCAGGATGAGTTCGCTCATCGACCTCCCTTTTGGTCAATACCTGGTAGCCCGTTACGTACGGCTAGTACCTCTGACGTGTTAGTGGTTAAATCCACAGCCAAAGTATTGACGAGTCTTTAGAGTCCCACACAGACAGTTTTCAAGTTTTGGGCGAAACGTTGTAGAGGCCGTATGATATATGGCAGGGTCCGATCATATACGTGCAGTAGTGCACGGATCATGATCGGGCGGATCATACTAGTGGGCTTTGGTTTAAGCCGTATTCTAGTATTAGATTTGTTGGATTACTTTAGTCTCATCGCATTCGCATTCGGTCGGAATGCGGATGGAGGTTTGTATATACAGGTGAGGGGTATCCTTATGATCTGTCACGAGTTTACTTTAGATGTTGCCGTATCTTTTTATTGTTGCAAACATTTGGATTAATGTTTGCATATGGAAATTATGAGCTAGAAATCATCATTTTGTGCATTTAATGTGACATAGACTTCATTAGTAACTCATGGTCTCTTTTCTTGTGCTAATGTCACATTATTTAATGGATTTGTGTCTTGATATGATAAGGAGAGAGAGGGGCTGCCATGATATAGTTTGGTCTTGTATTTTTCTCAAGAGACTTCTCACTCTCATTATCATCACAAGACATAAGAAAAGAAAAAGGAACTTCTTCTTCTTCCTCTTCTTCTTCTTCCTCTAGCTCACAACCTCCATTAATGGCATCATCTCTAACCTCCATCCATACAATGGATGCAAGAGACAAAATTCTCACAAACATTCTCTACTTCGCCTTGGACACGTCGGCTAGCGAACTTCGTGCCCGAGTTGCTTCGGATGAAGCGGGAGACCGTAAAAAGACTCGAAGATGTGGTGCCATTTCCGACGAGGAGATCGAGACCGGAGATGCCGCGAGGAGCTTGGGATGGTGGCCAAAGACCGAAGGACACGGATCGATCGGTATAGCCTTTCCAACCCTTTTCTAGTTAGCTAGTTGTAGGTTAATGGTTCGATCCGGATTTAAAGTATATGATAACGCCGGTTTCTTGTTTAAGAAAAATTTTCGTTTCCGCATTTTGGCCTCGTACAGACGGCCGGGGCGCTGCCGTAGACTTACAATGTAGCATACACATTGAGCGTTGTAAGCCGGTATCAGTCGGACCCAGGTAAGAAACACTGGATAGCAGTAAAGAACATTCTGAAGTATTCTTGGTGTATGGCGGAAAAGACCTCCAGATCGAGGCCTTTGCTGACTCCAGCTTCGAGAGTGATAAGGATGACTCCAAGTCCATGTCGGGTTATGTCTTTACCCTCAATGGAGGGGCGGTTTGTTGGAAGAGCTGTAAGTCCAAGGTAGCGCCCCAGCCGTCTAACAGACGCCAAATGCGGAACAAAAACTTTTTAGATGGCGCTATCGCGTACTATAACTCGGATCTACCATTAAAGCTAAACTAACAAACTACAAAGTGGGTAGAAATGTTATACCGAACGATCCGAGTCCTTCGGTCTTCAACCATCATCCCACGCTTTGTTGCGGCTGCTCCGATCTCCTGAATCTCCAGTCTTCTCGTCCAGGTAGCACAACGTCGACGGATCTTTAAACGGGCTCCCGCCTCTGAACCGAGGCAACTCGATCATCAAGTTTGCTAAAAGAGATGACCAAGATGATATAGAGAATGAGTAGAACACTTTGTCTCGCTTCGTCCAAAGCCATGAAAGAACGGTTAATGAAGTTGCCTTTTGGATTGGGTGAAATGAGAAATGAGGTTATCTAATTTCCATGAATCCAAACTATCATAATCTTTTTAATCAACAAGTGAGAGAGTGAGTAGAGGAGGGGAGGGGGCCGGCTACATATATGGAGGAGGGAGGTGAGTGTAGGAGAGGGAAAGGTGACCATTAGCACTAAATCAAAAGCATAAGTCAAATGAACACCTTGCATATCATTAATGCATATAATGAATCATATAAACACATCATCATATCATTAAATGAACCATTAATGCACCCATGAGTCACTAATCCTAGTCACCATCTAGAAGCATCTAGAAGCACGACTCACCCTCATGACTCACCCAAGTGACGAAAAGATAAATCCGTATTTAACCGAATGTCAAATACGGGCGATAGAAAACTGGAAACTGGAAACTTCCAAAAGTGATCCCGAAACGAATTTCAGGATAACCCCGTAACAGTATAAACATACCCGCATTTGTATTACGACCGAATATAAATGCAACTGAGACAAAGATATTATATCTACACAGTATAATACTGGGATCCGGCTTAAACCAAAGCCCACCAGTATTATCTGTCCGAAATATGACACGTGCGTAAACGCACGTGCATTTTCTGAACCCTGCCATAAAACCTTACGGCCTCTACAACGTTTCGCCCGAACTTGGGAAACTGTGTGTGGGGGACTCTAATGACTCATCAACACACTGGCACTGGGTATAACCACTAGCACGTCAGAGGTACGAGCTGTACGTAACGGTTGCCTATGTATTGATTGGAAGGGAAGCTGACGAGCGAACTCATCCAGAAACCCTACCTAGCCTGACAGTGACAATATACATACAGTCCGGTCCGTTCGTCTAAAAGTATCGCATATCGAGTCTAGGGGGGTGGATAAAGTCAGACCCCTAATAACGCGATAATTCGTGTCGGTATGAAGCCCATCACCTCCTGAGAAACTACTGATCCAAATAAGTAATTCTCCACTACCTCGGCCGAGGATTTCAAGTGATGGCCACCCGTGCACTGTGCGACATCAACCCCCAATACCGGGAGAGACGAATCCCCGACGATCCGCTCACTGCCTCCATGTGGCTCGGGACTGTACCCAAAAAATACCTGTTTGCACGTCTCCTTTGAGCGAGGTAGGGTAGAAATCAAAGTACAGTGGGAACTCACACGAGACAAATGACGATCTCAGGTCGACAAACTAACCTGTACACATGTCACCAGGGAACTGCTATCTGACGATATATATAATACCAACTAGTATGTTCCCGGCGAGTCCTGTCCGGTGTACTCAATGAGCACCTGTATACATCTTAGGTGAACCAACTGACACCAATGGCTTGTGAGACCAGCCACCGCCCCTCGTCGGGGTCTCGACTGTATACACTAGTCTATTCTGGAGTATCGATGCCCTGTCTCGAAACTCCCACGACTAGGGACACTTTTAAGGATGTGCTTACAGACCCCAGCTCCCACGTATATGATCGCCATCATACTGCTCGCAGTCAAGCAAGAATCCTATGGGCTCTATCAACATGCAATAGTGAACTAAAGCATGTATACGATGATAAAGACAAACCAGATAGCAGACTATCATCTCGAGTAAGACAGTCATGTCGGTATAGGTCCTCCCTTAATCATTGCAATCATGTATCTATGATCTAATAATTGACTTAGAGGGCACTATATCCAACAATCTCCCACTTGCACTTAAGGCTATTATTGCGACTGTAAGTGCACGGCGGCGCCCCGGCCGTCAATCCGACGCCGGAAAGCGGAAGCGGTGAATAACTTTAATTTTTGCGGACTTTGCAAAACGGCACCACCGCGCACTAAACCCCGGATCGGGCCATTAAACTAGATCTAGCTAACTACAAGACGGGTTAGAGATTTACCGAGTGATCCGAGTCCTCCGGTCTTCTCGTCGTCGTCCCGATCTCCCGCGGAATGTCCGGTCTCCACCTCGTCGCCGGAAGGGCACCACGTAGCCGGATTCTTTTACGGGCTCCCACCTCAATACCGAGGCAACTCGGGCGCGAAGTTGGCTAGCCGACGCGCCCAAGATTAGCTGTAGAATAATGTAGGAAACTTGTCTC
Source organism: Agapanthus africanus (assembly GCA_030015575.1). NCBI lineage: Eukaryota > Viridiplantae > Streptophyta > Magnoliopsida > Asparagales > Amaryllidaceae > Agapanthus > Agapanthus africanus. The sequence goes on from JASDDO010000029.1 coordinate 75,256,911, forward strand.
TTGGGGTTTATGATATAGTTGCCATGATGGAGGAATTTGCACAAGGATTTTTCATGAACACTTGATGAAAAAATGGAGCTTGCCCAGGGAAAAATTGAGCTCGGCCAAAAGCATTTTTGCTCACTGGAAATTGGAAAATGAAGCCTGCTCACTTTGTGAATGAATGAATGAATTAATACCCCAGGAAGAAATGAATCTCACAGCACACCCACATATGTTCACCCCTTTTCTAATTAATTAATCAATCCATTACAAATAGTGTTCCAGCAGCCACATTAATCAATTGAAGAATATTATTCCACCACAAACTTCACTCCATACTTCCAACAGCAACAGTGGCCGGCCCAAAACAATTTCCAACACAAAACATATCAAAACCCATACTCAATCAAGTCATAATTAATGCAAGGGATGGAGCATGGCAATATACAAAGAACCCCTCCACAAGATATTATTTGCAAACTGCAAATAATCCCCTCCATCGGAAAAGTCCGGCCGGGAAAGAACAAAGGAAAACCGGCCGGAACGGAATGCAAACTGGCAACTCCAGAAAACTGGTCCCGTAATAAATTACAGGAAAACCCCGAAACTGTGCATACACACCCGCATTTGTATTTCGACCGGATACAAATGCAAAGAGACAAAACTACACTATCAAATACTAAGATCCGGCTTAAGCCAAAGCCGGCTAGTAAAAACCGTCCGATCACGATCCGTGCAATACCGCACGTATCTGATCGAACCCTGCCATATCTCCATACGGCCTCTACAGCGTTTCGCCCGAAACTTGAGTAACTGAAAGTGTGGCGGACTCTAAAGACTCATCAATACTATGGCTGTGGATTTAACCACTAGCACGTCAGAGGTATAAGCCAATACGTAACGGGCCACCAGCAATTGACTAAAAGGGACGTCGATGAGCGAACTCATCCTGACACCCTACTGAGCCTGTCAGTGACAATATCCGTGCAGTCCGGTCCGTTCGTCTATGAGTATCGCATGGCGGGCCTAGGGGGTTGGTAAAAGTCAGACCCCCAAAAGCGGTACAAGTCGTGTCGGAGTGTAGCCCAGAACACCCTGAGATACTACTGGAATACCTACCAGTAAATCTCCTTGCCTTGGCCAAGGACTTTGTGTAATGGCTCTCCTAGACACAGCACGACCTCACCCCCAATACCGGGAGAGACGAACCCCTGAAGATACGCTCACTGCCTCCATGTGGCTCGGGACTGTACCCAACTAAAACCTGTTTGCACGACTCCTTTGAGCCGTGGTAGGGTAGTAATCAAAGTACAGTGGGAACTCACACGAGACAAATGACGATCCCCAGGTCGATGAACTAACCTGCACACATGTCACCAGGGAACTGCCATCTGACGTCTGGTATATGACCAACTAGCATGTTCCCGGCGAGTCCTGTCCGGTGTACTCATAACCCAATGAGCACCTGTATACATCTTAGGTGATCCAACTGACACCAGTGGCTTGTGAGACCGGCCACCGCCCCTCGTCGGGGTCTCGACTGTATACACTAGTCTACTAATGGAGTATCGATGCCCGGTCTCGAAACTCCCACGACTAGGGACCTTTTAAGGATATGCTTGTAGACCCCCAGCTCCCACTTATATGATCGCCCTCATACTGCTGGTGGTCAAGCAAGAATCCTAGGGGCTCTATCAACGTGTAATAGCGACGTGTCAGGTCACCTAAAACAGTACACGATGATAAAGGTAAACCAGATAGCATACTATCATCTCGAGTAAGACTGTCCTACCGGGATAGGTCCTCCCTCAATCATTACAATCACGTACCTGTGACCTAATAATTGACTCTGAGGGCACTATCTCCAACAATCTCCCACTTGCACTCAAGGCTAATTATTGCGATGTCGCATACTCACAGCCCGTGTGATACCGAACATCCAACTCCTCTACTAGTCAGTCTCACAAAGCTCGTTTGCGGAACTATTGCGTTCGAGGAATAGCCTCAGTGAGTGGATCCGCTTTGTTGTTTCTTTCTGTGTCTCTCTCTAAATCTCAAGTTCGCGGAGAATGCCATCTCCCGAAATGAGCAATACCTGTCTTAGAATGTCTGGATATCTGATGGGACCTAGCTCATAAATGAACTCCAAATCCAAACTTCTTAGACTGTATCGTCAAATGAAACTAATCAGTATCCTGCGCGCCATGCCTCCCTCAGTATTGCCTTGGATCACCTGTCCAAAATACTGCCCCTCGTCAGAGGGAAAACTATAACTCTGACAACCTCCTTGTCGTCCATGTCACCTTGGAAGCCTGGAATGATAACTGTCTCCCGAATGAGGCTGTCGTTATCATATCCCTAGAACATCCACTTATGTTCTAAAACTGCTTCCGACTGTTTCTCCAGGATTGGATCAATATCAACTTATTGCATCTAGTGCAAGAACAACATCTGGTGTGGTACTTGACATCTCATGATTGACTCAATTGCCTAAGCAAGTGATCTGCCAATCATGCACGTCCCTCTCCCCTTTAGTCTGTAAGACACCTTTGGAGAGGGTGACTCCATTACCTGCAGGTACACTACCGTGCCAGGAGTCGTCCATCCTAAATACTCTTAGAATGCTGTCAAGTACCCTGATTGGGAAACCACCCAAATCTAGATCTAATACCATAGATCCAGTAACCAGTATGTCTGATATAATGTCCAAGTCCTGTGTGGAGAAACCACTGTGTGACGACCAAAGTATAACCGATTGTAGTGTAGGAGTTTCTTTTCCTACTCTGTGTATATCATCCAAATACCAGGATATCACACCCTACTACCTTCTCAACAGATCCATCCCCTATTCTGATGAAGTCAAACCCATGACTGCCACGTCAGAAATAGATGATCTATCTCCGCTACATCTGCTCTAGTCTATAAATAGACATAAGCAACCTGTCCACCAATGCTTCCGCTGCTCCCACTGACTACGACAACCCTCTGGCAGAGTCATATAGTCATACACTTCTAAAACTGGTTTAGAACGACGCTATACTCATCCTCCCGCCGGGTCTCGTAACCTGGAACAACAGCAATGGCTATAGTGGGTAAACAAGAACTTCCCTGTCACCGTCCTTGAGGCTACTGTAGTACCTCTCGGGTGCCTGAAGTTACCCACCTTATCTGCGGAGTGGCCAATGGAATGTCAATCCAGATTGAATCTTTAGGTTCCTTATCAAATCTTCAGTAATCGTTTGTGGTTCTGGAATCACTTCCAGTTCTACCATACTCCCACTACTGTTTTCTGAAAAAATCCATTTTTAATAAAACTGTGGCGAGTCTAGAACAATATCGCTATTGTTCATCCAGATGGTAGAAAGTCAACCCTCGTCATAGCCTGGGTCAACCCACAAACAGCCATTACAGAAACGTGCCTTGAGTTGTCCAGTGTCTGGTTTTAATCATGAACCGGACAACTCCCCGTACCTTAACATCGTTAAGATATGAACTGTTCTATATCCAATATAGAAACAGAGGCACTGATATAATTGAACCAGATTCAAATCATGCAGCTGTCCCCAGCGCATGTCAACTAAATGGAAGGAGGCCAATCAGCGTTACTCAACTTAGGAAGCATTTCCAATTATGAGTAACCTGAAAGAGAAGCAAGTTCTCTTAATCATTACTATCAACTGAATACCATACACAAGTATCTACATCTTCGATCACCTTGAAGAATCCCGATACTTGCTACACCTGGTTCTCTACTCTATTCAAATACCTATAACTCCTCAAAACTTAGACCCTGTGTTTCTACGAAACACATGTCTAAGAACTAGAGAAGTTAAAAGTAAACAGAATATAGTATGAGGACCAACCCCTCTGTCCTAATGGACACTGGACAACATACAATACTCTGTATAAGTCCGCTGAGTCTAACAACTCTTTCACTGTGTGTCGTAGGTTAAAAACTGTACTTATGGTTAAGAAGAATTACACCGCTGTTTAATGCTCCTTACCTAACCATCCACTGATATAGGTAAATGTCATCGACATAATATCAAAAGGTATATCTCACTCTATGGAAATAGACGTACAGATATATCAATTTGAAATTGGTGCATAACAGCGGATATTCAAAACCAAATATTTGCCGACCGGCAAACAGCCCAGATGATCTCCTCAAATATCACCGATTACAACGAATCCCGATATAATGAGGATGATCACCCAATTCCCAATAACTTACTCCCACTCATCATCTGTAAAACTATACAGATGTGAGAATCAAACTTGGTAAATACATACCCTGGAGCAAGTGTCCAATCGGGAAATCAGTTTTCTTTTAACAGTACACAGTTGAACCTGAAACATTGAAATGTTTCGATGGGGTATCCTGGTATTCCTAGTAATGCCTCTACCATTATCCAGATTCACAACTATAACCGTATAATTCTTTGCCACCTCTCCAAATCCCTTCATATGTCTTTAGTCATTACCTTCTGTACACCCCTTTGGGCCAAATGGTTTTCTTCCTTCCCTACCGTTCGGCACCAGCCTATGGTTTGGAAGAAGACTATCCAATAAGCATAATGGGTGTACTGTCCTAGTCCTAGGAGCACTCGCAATGCGAGAGAAGGTGAAGATAAAAGACACCTGAATGTACTTTATTCCTATTTCTCCTGAACCAGGATCCATCCCCGAACTGGAACAAGTTCCTTTCGAGTTCGTATATAACCATACGATGGATTATCCAATAAAATGGGATCTTCGTAGTGATACGGAGTGTCCTGGAGAAATACAAAGGTGATTTAGGATTGGCGAAGAAATACTTGGTTCGGTCGTGAATAGCAGTCGCAATTTACTTTGCCCTCTTACTAATCCCTTGTTTTGTCTGAACTTAATACCTTCTGTACACCGTTTAGGCTAACTGGTTTTCTTCATTCCCTACCGGTCGGCACCAGCCTATGGTTTGGAAGAAGACTATCCAATTTGCGTAATAGGTGTACTACTCCTAAACCAAGGAGTACTCGCAACCTGAGAGAAGGTGAAAAGAAAAGACAACTGAATAATCCTATTCGTTTTCTCCAGAACCGGAAACCATCCTCGAATTCCTTCGAGTTCGTATCTAACCATACGATGGTTTTGTCCAATGGAAGTGGACGTTCGTAGTAATACGGGGTGTCCTGGAGAAAAGGGTAAAAGTAGGAGTGGCAATGAGGTCTGCAACTCTGACAATCCAAAAGCCAGTGTTAAGAAGGTTCGGTCAACTTGGTCACTGAGTCAAAGTCTTAGGGTCGGGTCAATGGTCGCTGCCAGAGAGAGAGAGAGAAGAAACACTCAGCGTGCACTCTATCCTAGATCAGAATGGTTACCGATTTATCTAATCTGGAAACCTCCCACTGTACCTCAAATTCTCCTCCAAACCTGAAAGAAGAATTAGTCGGGGTCACCCGAGGAGTAAACCAACTCATCAGTGGGAATCGGGATCCAACTCTCATCGCATGACAACGTGACGGAATCCGCTCACGGTATCATACTCCAGAAGGTATGCGCATATCTGGCAAGTTTCAGTACTTTTGAAACTCCCGATGTGATTTCTGCCCCATGCTCTTATGACCTTGACTTTGGCCAACATATCATAAGTCACATGTCAAGTTCTACCCGTCATTCTCCAGGTTAATTTGAATCCACCCGTACATACCCTTGACTTTGGCCAAAATGGCAGCACGACTGTCCCAAACCAACGCATCTATCTATGCTGCATATGAATACCCCAATAGCTACCAATCACTGTGCCTTGACTTTGGCCAACATACACAGCTTGAATACTATTGACCACCCATATGAAACGACGGAGGGCTACGAATGGTTTCTGGCGAAAACCTTTAACGTAATGAACTTGATATCGTTGAAGGAACGGATAGCTTTTTAAAAATATAGTGACGAAAACCGTTGCTAAAGAGGTCACTCCCTGTGAGGGGATCTCGGCTCTTTCCCCGTAGAATGGGGTGCAGGATATTCCAAATGAATACCGCGATGCAAAGCAAAAGTAATCGGCTATAGTGAAGTTAATGCCCTGACGCAAACTTCTGTCCAAGGGGTCACTCCCGGTGAAGGGATCTCGGCCCTTGCCTCGTCGACTGAGGAGCAGGATATTCCAATGAATACCACGATGCAAAACAAAAGTAAACGTCCTTGCAATAACAGCTTTTTGAAAAGTGTTCCAACAACATCAGATTAGGTTTGTTTAACTTGCATTGATCCGAATCAACGCAGTCCCATCAATTGATCACACCACAAAGAACGAAAATATACCGACGTACGTATATGCCATCCGCATTCGCCACTGGGTCCCGTCATCACCCGTTAGGTTAGCTAACTAACGGCAGAGCGGGGACTGGACTAGCGCGGATGAAAAACATATACAACATCTACTAATATATATACCAATATATAGTATTTCGCTCAAGGCGTGAATAAAATGCAACATCACAGAAAAGTACAGTATCACAGAACAATACAGATATCTGGGATCCCCGGGTTTCACAGAGCCACTACTGAAACCCGACGTTCCCCTGGTCGTGTGGATAGCCTGTGCAATGAAAACCTAGACCCCTACGGGCGCGGCAAGTCACCCGCCAAAACCTGAAGCGAGGCAGCCCCCTTCAGCGCCGTGAATGCACCACCCAGCACTTCACGGAATCCGGTAACTTGGGCACCCCTCCTGGGTCAACCTGTACCCCCTACGAGTGCGGTGAATAGCCCGTCAATCCTGGAGTGAAGCCCCCTCCGTCCCAATGCCATGAGATGCGGGCTTGTTGCCTTCTAGAACCCGGCTATCCGTGCACCCCTCCGCGGGGCAATCCTAGTACAGAAGGTAAAATATACATACAACGGGTACATCGACCGCAACCAGGTCGTGCCCCAAAATAATAATACAAACTGGCAGTGACGGCAGTCCACATGTCGGACGCTCGCCCCGCAATATCAAATGTACATAATACAACAAAACTGTACTAGCATTGCATCCAGGCTATCCCCACGACCGATCCGCAACATCACAGCAAATACATAGAACATCAACGTGAAAGTCACGTTCGCAAATCCGTCTAACCGGGCTATAGCAGTTAGACCGGATTTACCGATCGAGTAACATTCACGGTCGCAGATATAATGTAAATACTGTGAAAAATGTGTTTAAAATTTTCCGATTGATTAAACATTAACAAGTGGGCCCCCAAACAAAACTGTAGCAACCACAGAAAACCTGGGCCCAATTTTAATATTCCAAAAACCACATTTATCACTCAGGAACACACTGCAAAAATTTGGTGGGGTGAACAGTTACATCCGCGGCGGAAGCGCGGCTAAAACAGGGGTTTGGCCGCCCTTCCGCGGCGGTATGATGAGTTCGTTGAACCAAATTTTTACAGTGACCTTAAAATTCCCTGCACACCACTCTGAGACAACCTGAAAAATTTTTGGACTCAAAAAAAATTCGACAGAAACTGATGTGCAAAAAATATGGGTTTTTGGACTTTTTGATCGATCGGAAATGCAAACACATTACACAAAGCTAGACTAAGTTAATGGCGAGGCTCTGATACCACTGTAAGTGCACGGCGGCGCCCCGGCCGTCAATCCGACGCCGGAAAGCGGAAGCGGTGAATAACTTTAATTTTTGCGGACTTTGCAAAACGGCACCACCGCGCACTAAACCCCGGATCGGGCCATTAAACTAGATCTAGCTAACTACAAGACGGGTTAGAGATTTACCGAGTGATCCGAGTCCTCCGGTCTTCTCGTCGTCGTCCCGATCTCCCGCGGAATGTCCGGTCTCCACCTCGTCGCCGGAAGGGCACCACGTAGCCGGATTCTTTTACGGGCTCCCACCTCAATACCGAGGCAACTCGGGCGCGAAGTTGGCTAGCCGACGCGCCCAAGATTAGCTGTAGAATAATGTAGGAAACTTGTCTCTTGGGGTTTATGATATAGTTGCCATGATGGAGGAATTTGCACAAGGATTTTTCATGAACACTTGATGAAAAAATGGAGCTTGCCCAGGGAAAAATTGAGCTCGGCCAAAAGCATTTTTGCTCACTGGAAATTGGAAAATGAAGCCTGCTCACTTTGTGAATGAATGAATGAATTAATACCCCAGGAAGAAATGAATCTCACAGCACACCCACATATGTTCACCCCTTTTCTAATTAATTAATCAATCCATTACAAATAGTGTTCCAGCAGCCACATTAATCAATTGAAGAATATTATTCCACCACAAACTTCACTCCATACTTCCAACAGCAACAGTGGCCGGCCCAAAACAATTTCCAACACAAAACATATCAAAACCCATACTCAATCAAGTCATAATTAATGCAAGGGATGGAGCATGGCAATATACAAAGAACCCCTCCACAAGATATTATTTGCAAACTGCAAATAATCCCCTCCATCGGAAAAGTCCGGCCGGGAAAGAACAAAGGAAAACCGGCCGGAACGGAATGCAAACTGGCAACTCCAGAAAACTGGTCCCGTAATAAATTACAGGAAAACCCCGAAACTGTGCATACACACCCGCATTTGTATTTCGACCGGATACAAATGCAAAGAGACAAAACTACACTATCAAATACTAAGATCCGGCTTAAGCCAAAGCCGGCTAGTAAAAACCGTCCGATCACGATCCGTGCAATACCGCACGTATCTGATCGAACCCTGCCATATCTCCATACGGCCTCTACAGCGTTTCGCCCGAAACTTGAGTAACTGAAAGTGTGGCGGACTCTAAAGACTCATCAATACTATGGCTGTGGATTTAACCACTAGCACGTCAGAGGTATAAGCCAATACGTAACGGGCCACCAGCAATTGACTAAAAGGGACGTCGATGAGCGAACTCATCCTGACACCCTACTGAGCCTGTCAGTGACAATATCCGTGCAGTCCGGTCCGTTCGTCTATGAGTATCGCATGGCGGGCCTAGGGGGTTGGTAAAAGTCAGACCCCCAAAAGCGGTACAAGTCGTGTCGGAGTGTAGCCCAGAACACCCTGAGATACTACTGGAATACCTACCAGTAAATCTCCTTGCCTTGGCCAAGGACTTTGTGTAATGGCTCTCCTAGACACAGCACGACCTCACCCCCAATACCGGGAGAGACGAACCCCTGAAGATACGCTCACTGCCTCCATGTGGCTCGGGACTGTACCCAACTAAAACCTGTTTGCACGACTCCTTTGAGCCGTGGTAGGGTAGTAATCAAAGTACAGTGGGAACTCACACGAGACAAATGACGATCCCCAGGTCGATGAACTAACCTGCACACATGTCACCAGGGAACTGCCATCTGACGTCTGGTATATGACCAACTAGCATGTTCCCGGCGAGTCCTGTCCGGTGTACTCATAACCCAATGAGCACCTGTATACATCTTAGGTGATCCAACTGACACCAGTGGCTTGTGAGACCGGCCACCGCCCCTCGTCGGGGTCTCGACTGTATACACTAGTCTACTAATGGAGTATCGATGCCCGGTCTCGAAACTCCCACGACTAGGGACCTTTTAAGGATATGCTTGTAGACCCCCAGCTCCCACTTATATGATCGCCCTCATACTGCTGGTGGTCAAGCAAGAATCCTAGGGGCTCTATCAACGTGTAATAGCGACGTGTCAGGTCACCTAAAACAGTACACGATGATAAAGGTAAACCAGATAGCATACTATCATCTCGAGTAAGACTGTCCTACCGGGATAGGTCCTCCCTCAATCATTACAATCACGTACCTGTGACCTAATAATTGACTCTGAGGGCACTATCTCCAACAGCGATGACACATACTCATAGCTTCAGTGAGTGGATCCACCCTGTATGTTTCTTTCTATGTCTCTCTTAATCTTAAGTTCGCGGAGAAAGCCATCTCCCGAATCGAGTAATACCTGTCTTACAATATGTCTGGAAATCTGATGGGACCTAGTTCATAAATGAACAACATATCCGAACTCCTTTAGACTGTATCTATAACTGAACCTAATCAGTTTCAGCACCATGCCTCCCACAGTATCCTATTGGACCACCTGTCCATAATACTGTCCCTCGTCAGAGGGAAAACTATAACTCTGACAATCACTATGTCATCCATGTCACCTTGGAAGCCTGGAATGATAACCGTCTCCTCAAGGAGGCTGCCATTATCAAATCCATAGAACATTCATTCATGTTCTAAAACTGCTTCCTAATGTTTCTCCAGGATTGGATTAATATAAACTTATCGCATCTAGTGCAAAAAACAACATCCGGTGTGGTACTTGACATCTCATGATTGACTCAATTGCCTAAGCAAGTGATCTGCCAATCATGCACATCCCTCTCCCCTTTAGTCTATAAGACACCTTTAGAGAGGGTGACTCCATCACTTGCATGTACACCACAATGCCAGGAGTCATTTATTCTAAATACCTTTAGAATACTGTCTAAGTACCCACATTGGGAAGCTACCCAAAATCTAGATCTAAAACCATAGATCTAGTAACCAGAATGTCTGATATTATATCCATGTCCTTTATGGTGAAACAACTGTGTGACGACCACAATACAACCGATCGTAGTATAGAAAGTTTACTTCCTACTCAGTGTATGTCATTCAAATACCAGGACATCACACTCTACTACCTTCTTATCAGATCCTTCCCCTATTCTGATGAAGTCAAAACCATGACTGTCACATCAAAATTAGATGATCTAATCTCCGCTATAGCTGCTCAAGTCTATAAATAGACATAAGCTTCTTGCCCACTATGCTTCCGCTGCTCCCACTGACTACGACAACCCTCTGGCAGAATAATATATACGTACACTTCTAAAGCAAGTTTAGAACGACGCTATACATATCCTCCTGCCGGGTCTCATATATAGTCTGGAACAACAGTAGTGTCAAGTCTGGGTAAACAAGAACCTCCCTGCCACCGTCCTTGAGGCTACCTGAGTACCTCTCGGGTGTCTGAGGTTACCCACCATATCTGCGGAGTGTCTATTTGAATGTCAAACCTAATTGAATATATAGGTCCTATTAAATTTTCCGTAATCGTTTGCGGTTCTGGAATCACTTCCAGTTCTACCATACTCCCACTACTGTTTTCTGAAAAAATCCATTTTACTAAAAATGTGGCGAGTCAAGAACAATATCACTATTGATCTTCCAGATGGTAGAAAAATCAACCCTCGTCAAAGCCAGGGTCAACCCACAAACTTCCATTACAGAAACGTGCCTTGAGTTATCCATTGTCTGGTTTTAAGCATAAGTTGGACAACTCCCCATACCTTAACATCGTTAAGATATGAACCATTCTATATACAATATAGAAATAGAGGCACTAATTTAATTGGAACCAGATTCAAATCATGCAGCTGTCTCCAGTGCATATCAACTTAATGGAAAGTGGCTACTCATCATTACTCAACTTAGGAATACATCCAATTATGAGTAACCTGAAAGAGAAACAAGTTTCTTAAAAACATTACTATCATCTGAATACTATTCACAAGAATCTACATCTTCGATCTCTTTGAAGAATCCCGATACTTGTGATACCTAGTTCTCTACTTTATTCTTATACCCATAACTTCTCAAAACTTAGACATTGTATTTCTATGAAACACTTGTCTAAAAACTAGAGAAGTCATAAGTAAACAGAACATAGTACGAGGACCTACCCCTTTGTCCCGATGGATACTGGACAACATACAATACTCTGCATAAGTCCGCTGAGTTGAATAACTCAAAACCTGTGCGTCGTAAGTTGAAAACTGTACTTATGGTTAAGAACTGCTCCGTTGTTCAATCTCCTTACCCAATCGTATCTGATATAGGTAAATGTCACGGACATAATCTCAAAAAGTTATATCTCACTTTATAAAAATAAACGTACAGATATATCATTTTGAAATTGGTGCACAACAACGGATATTCAAAACCAAATACATGTCGTCTGGCAAAAACTCAGGCGACTTCCTCAAATATCACCAATTACAACGAATTCCGATATAATGAGGATGATCACCTTATTTCCAATAACCTACTCCCACTCATCATCTGTAAAACCATACAGATATGAGAATGAAACCTGGTAAATACATACCGTGGAGTAAGTATCTAATCGGGAAATCAGTTTTCCTTTAACAATGCACTGAAACATGAAAATGTTTCGTAGGGGTATCCTGGTATTTTTAATAATGCCTCTTCCATAATCCAATTCATGACTTTAACCGTATATTTTATTGCCATCCCTCCAAATCCCTTTATTTGTCTTTATTCATTACCTTCTGTACACCATCGTTAGGCTAAATGGTTTTCTTCCTTCCCTACCGTTCGGCACCAGCCTATGGTTTGGAAGAAGACTATCCAGTAAGCATAATAGGTGTACCCTCCTCAATCTAGGAGTACTCGCAACTTGAGAGAAGGTGATGATAAAAGACAACTGAATAATACCTTATTCTATTTCTCCCGAACTGGGAAAAAAGCAAAGGTAAAATAGGAGTGGCGATGAAGTTCTTGGTTTGGTCGTGAATGTTTAGCAGTCGCAATTTAGTTTGCCCTCTTTCTAATCCCTTTAATTTTGTCTTTAGTTATTACCTTCTGTACACCCTACTTAGGCTAATTGGTTTTCTTCATTCCCTACCTTTTGGCACCTGCCTATGGTTTGGAAGAAGACTATCCAATAAGCGTAATAGGTGTACTCTCCTAAACTAAGGAGCCCTCGCAACCTGAGAGAAGGTGATAATAAAAGACAACTGAATAAACCAAATTTATTTCTCCTAAACCTGGATCCATCCTCGAAGAATTCCTTTGAGTTCGTATATAACCATACGATGGATCTATCCAATGGAAGTGGATGTCCGTAGTAATACGGGGTGTTTTGAGAAATGCAAAGGGTAAAAGAAAGAGCGGCAATGACTTATGCAACTCGGACAATCCAAAAGCCAGTATTTTAAGAAGGTTCGGTCAACTTGGTCACTAAGTTATAGTCTAGGGTCGGTCATTGGTCGCTGCCAAAGAGAGAGAAAGAAAAGAAACACTCTGCGTGCACTCTAACCTAGATCAGAATGGTTATCACTTTATCTAATCAGGAAACCTCCCACTGTAATCTTAAATTCTTCTCCAAACCTGAAAGAAGAATTAGTCGGGATCACCCGAAGAGTAAACCAACTCATCAGTAGGAATCGGGATCCAACTCTCATCACATGATAACTTGATGGAAGCCACTCAAGTTATCACACTCCAGAAGGTATGCGCATGCCTGACAAGTTTCTTGTATGTTTGAAACTACCGATATGATTTTTGCCTCATGCTCTTATGACCTTGACGAAGGTCAACAAATCATAAGTCACATGTCAAGTTCTACCCGTCATTGTCCAGGTCAATTTGAATCCACCCGTACAAGCCCTTGACGAAGGTCAACAAGGCTATACGACTGTCCCAAACCAACACATATATCTATGCAACAAATGAATACCCAGCAGCTACCAAACACTATGCCTTGACGAAGGTCAACAAACATAGCTTGAATACTACCGACCATCCATAAGAAATGACGGAGGGCTACGGCTGGTTTTTGGCGAAAAACCTTTAACGTAATGAACTTGATCTCTTTGAAGGAACCTGATAACTTTTTATAAAAATATAGTGGCGAAAAACCTTTTGCTAAAGAGGTCACTCCCAGTGAAGGGATCTCGGCTCTTTCCTTGTGGAATGAGGTGCAGGATATTCTAACTGAATACCGCGATGCAAAGCAACTTGTAATCGACTATATTGAAGTTATTACCCTGACGTAAACTTCTGCCCAAGGGGTCACTCCCGGTAAAGGGATCTCGGCCCTTGCCTCGTCGAATGAGGTGCAGGATATTCTGACTGAATACCGCGATGCAAAACAAAAGGAAACGTCTTTGTAATAACACCTTTTAAAACTTGTTCCAACAACATCAAGCATAGGTTTGTTTTATCCTTGCATTGATAGGAATCAATGCAGTCCCATCAATCAATCACACCAGAAAAGAACGAAAATATAATGTACGTATATGCCATCCGCATTCGTCACTGGGTCCCGTCATCACCCGTTAGGTTACTTAACTAACGACAGAGCGGGGGCTGGACTAGCGTGGGTGTAAAACATATACAACATCTAATAGTATATATACCAATATACAATAATCGCTCCAGGCGTGATAATATGCAACATTACAGAAAAGTAATAAGCATCACAGAACAATACAGATAATCTGGGATCCCCGGGTTTCACAGAGCCGCTACTGAAACCCGACATTCCCCTGGTCATGTGGATAGCCTGTGCAATGAAACCTAGACCCCTACTGGTGCGGCAAGTTACCCGCCAAAACCTGAAGCGAGGCAGCCCCCTACAGCAAAAATGAATGGACCACCCGACACTTCACGGAATCCGGTAACTTGAGCACCCCTCCTTGGGTCAACCTGTACCCTCTACGAGTGCGGCGAATAGTCTGCCAATTCTAGAGTGAGGCCCCTCTGCCTCTCAAAGCCATGAGATACGGACCCGATGCCCTCCAGAACCCGGCTATCCGTGCACTCCGTCGCGGGGTAAACCTAGTACAGAAATAAAAATATGTACAACGGGTACATCGACCTCAGCCCGGTCGTGCCCTAAAAGAATATTATACAAACAGGCAGTGACAGCAGTCCACATGTTGGACGCTCGCCCCGCAATATCAAATGTACAAATAAATCCAAACTGCACTACCATTGCACACTGCTATCCACCACGACATATCCGCAACATCACAGCACAACACAGAACATCAACGCGAATGTCACGTTCGCAAATCCGTCTAAAAGAACTATAGCAATTAGACACAATTTACCGCTCAAATGACATTCCCGGCCAGAGATATAAAGTAAGTACTGTATACTAACAAGTTTAAAATTTCGATCGACGAAATTTCCCGAAGTGGGCCCCACGAATATCTGCTGTACAATAATAAAAACTGGGCCCAAAATAAATTTTCCAGAAACCACAATTTCCTCTGTAGAACCTACTGTAGAAATTTGGTACCCTAATCTCACACTCTGGCGGCAGATCGGCGGACAAACCCTGGGTTGAGCCGTGGATCCACGGAAGTACTGTTGATTTGGGCCACCAAATTTCACCAGTATTCTAGTAAAAGCCTGCTCAATTTTCTGTAGTACTCAAAATATTTTTAGACCCTGTGAAAAATCGACAGAAACTTAGAACATTGAAATTGCAGTTTTGAAAATCTTGTTCGATCGATATTTTAAACGCGTTAGCACAAGTTAGTAAAGCTTAATAGCGAGGCTCTGATACTACTGTAAGTCCACGGTAGCGCCCCGGCCGTCTAACAGACGCCAAATGCGGAACAAAAACTTTTTAGCTGGCGCTATCGCGTACTATAACCCAGATCTGCCATTAAAGCTAAACTAACAAACTACAAAGTGGGTAGAAATGTTATACCGAACGATCCGAGTCCTTCGGTCTTCAACCATCATCCCACGCTTTGTTGCGGCTGCTCCGATCTCCTGAATCTCCAGTCTTCTCGTCCAGATGGCACCACGTCGACGGATTTTTAAACGGGCTCCCTCCTCTGAACCGAGGCAACTCGATCATAAAGTTTGCTAAAAGAGATGACCAAGATGATGTTGAGAATGAGTAGAACACTTTGTCTCTCTACGTCCAAAGCCATGGACGAACGGTTAATGAAGTTGCCTTTTGGATCGGGTGAAATGAGAAATGAGGTTATCTAATTTCCATGAATCCAAACTATCATAATCTTTTTAATCAACAAGTGAGAGAGTGAGTAGAGGAGGGGAGGGGGCCGGCCACATATATGGAGGAGGGAGGTGAGTGTAGGAGAAGGGAAGGTGGCCATTAGCACTAAATCAAAAGCATGAGTCAAATGAACACCTTGCATATCATTAATGCATATAATGAATCATATAAACACATCATCATATCATTAAATGAACCATTAATGCACCCATGAGTCACTAATCCTAGTCACCATCTAGAAGCATCTAGCAGCACGGCTCACCATCATGACTCACCCAAGTGACGAAAAGATAAATCCGTATTTAACCGAATGTCAAATACGGGCGATAGAAAACCGGAAACTGGCAACTTCCAAAAGTGATCCCGAAACGAATTTCAGGATAACCCCGTAACAGTATAAACATACCCGCATTTGTATTACGACCGAATACAAATGCAACTGAGACAAAGATATTATATCTACACAGTATAATACTGGGATCCGGCTTAAACCAAAGCCCACCAGTATTATCTGTGCGAAATATGACACGTGCGTAAACGCACGTGCATTTTCCGAACTCTGCCATAAAACCATACGGCCTCTACAACGTTTTGCCCGAACTTGGGAAACTGTGTGGGGAGGACTCTAATGACTCATCAACACACAAGCACTGGTTTTAACCACTAGCACGTCAGAGGTACGAGCTATACGTAACGGTTGCCTATGTATTGATTGGAAGGGAAGCTGACGAGCGAACTCATCCAGAAACCCTGCTGAGCCTGACAGTGACAATATACATACAGTCCGGTCCGTTCGTCTTAGAGTATCGCATATCAAGTCTAGGGGGTGGATAAAGTCAGACCCCTAATAACGCGATAATTCATGTCGGTATGAAGCCCATCACCTCCTGAGAAACTACTGATCCAAATCAGTAATTCTCCACTACCTCGGCCGAGGATTTCTAGTGATGGCCACTCGTGCACTGTGTGACATCAACCCCCAATACCGGGAGAGACGAATCCCCGACGATCCGCTCACTGCCTCCATGTGGCTCGGGACTGCACCCAAAAAATACCTGTTTGCACGTCTCCTTTGAGCGTGCTAGGGTAGAAATCAAAGCACGGTGGGAACTCACACGAGACAAATGACGATCTCAGGTCGACAAACTAACCTGTACACATGTCACCAGGGAACTGCTATCTGACGATATATATATAATACAAACTAGCATGTTCCCGGCGAGTCCTATCCGGTGTACTCAATGAGCACCTGTATACATCTTAGGTGAACCAACTGACACCAATGGCTTGTGAGACCAGCCACCGCCCCTCGTCGGGGTCTCGACTGTATACACTAGTCTACTCTGGAGTATCGATGCCCTGTCTCGAAACTCCCACAACTAGGGACACTTTTAAGGATGTGCTTACAGACTCCAGTTCCCACGTATATGATCGCCATCATACTGCTGGCAGTCAAGAAAGAATCCTATGGGCTCTATCAACATGAAATAGTGAACTAAAGCATGTATACGATGATAAAGACAAACCAGATAGCATACTATCATCTCGAGCAAGACAGTCATGTCGGTATAGGTCCTCCCTTAATCATTGCAATCACGTATCTGCGATCCAATAATTGACTTAGAGGGCACTATATCCAACAAGAGCTCTAAGCAGGAAACCGTTGCTGACTCGACGATGGAAGAGGAGTACATAGCTGCTTGCGATGCCGCAAAGGAAGCTATCTGGATGAAGAAGTTCCTCACGGAGCTTCAGGTGGTTCCTACCATTGTTGATCCAATACCGTTGTATTGCGACAACAACGGCGCTATAGCCTTAGCGAAGGAACCTAGGTCCCATCAGATTTCCAGGCACATTTTGAGGCGGTACCACTTGATCAGGGAGATCGTAGATCGCCGGGAGATCGAGATGAAGAGAGTAGATTCGGAGAAAAACACCGCAGATCCATTCACGAAGGCCATACCCCAGACTCAGTTTGAGCAGCTTATCGAGATGATACGTCTTCGATACGCCAGTACATGGCCCTAGTGCAAGTGGGAAATTGTTAGTGTATATGCCTTAAAGGCCATTACTATATCATACTAATTTGTATATTACTTAATGGAAGCTTGGGATATTCACAGTTGTATAGACAGTCTTGGTCAAAATGGTTGTATGCTACTTGGCTTGATTCTACTTTAATATGTGCGTGTGTTTCTTTTAGCATATCGCTTATACATATTAGTGGAGCCCTTAGGATCATTGCTTGATTACCAGCGTTGTGATGGCAGTAACACTAGTGGGGGCTGGGTAATCTACAAGCACATCCTTATACAGGTCCCTAGTCGTAGGATTATCGAGACGGGGCATCGATAGTCCGGAGTAGACTAGTGTATACGCTTCTCATCCCAGCAGGGGAGATGGTCTGTCCCACAGCCATTAGTACGTCGTACTGGAGATAGTATGCGTGTGCTCGTTAGGTTACGAGTACACTGGACATGACTCTTTGGGAATTGTTGGTTGGTACTATACCTATCGTCAGATAATAGTTCGCAGGTGACAGGAGTACAGTTTAGTCCGTTGACTTGACACTGCTACTTCGCCTCGAGTGTGTTCCGACTGTACTTTGATTACTACCCTACCACAGCTCAAAGGAGTCGTGCAAACAGGTAGTAGTTGGGTGCAGTCCCGAAGCACTTGGAGGCAGTAGCGGTTAGATAGGATTCGTCTCTCCCGGTATTGGGGGATGATATCGCGCTGTGTCTAGGAGAGCCATTACACAAAGTCCCTGGCCAGGGCAAGCGAGAATTAATGGTAGTGTTTCCAGTAGTTTCTCAGGGTGTTCTGGGCTACGCTCTGGCATGACTTGTACCTCTATTAGGGGTCTGACTTTTACCGCCCCTAGGCCCGACATGCGATACTCTTAGACGAACAGACCGGACTGTACGAAGATTGTCAAATTCAGGCTCAGTAGGAGTTCGGATGGGGTTTACCTCGTTGGCCTTCTTATCAACATCTACCTGGGGACCATTACATACAGCTAGTGCCACTTACGGTCTGTGGTTAATCCCACTACCAGCGTAGTGTCGAGTCTTTAGAGTCCCACACAAAGAGTTTCTCTGCACTGGGCAAAAGGTGTAGAGGCCATATGGTTTTACGGCAGGGCTACGATCACTTACGTGCACTTATGCGCGTATGATGTTCGGGCAGACAATACTAGTGGGATTTGGTTTAAGCCGGATACTAGTATTGTATAGATGGATTAGTTTTGTCTTCTGTGCATTCGTATTCTACGAAATGCAGATGCAGGTGTGTATGCACGGTTGTGAGGAGCGAAGAAGGAGGTGCCTCATTAGGGTTTTGACCGTTGATTCGGTCAAAACCATAATGAGGTGAGGAAAATATTTACTAATCTTTTTAATGATAATTGTGTTATGGCTAATTGCTTTGACCATTTGACCATGTTGACCATTTGACCTAGTTGACCATTGTTGACTTGGATATTTCTTGTGAGCTCTAGACTCTTCTTTAGGCTTGGATTTAATTTGACATGATAATTGTCAAATCAATGGTAACCATCAAACTTTATTATGACAAAAGAATGGTAATTATTTTGCTCATGCATCATTATCTTCTTCTCATTCTCTCTCTTCAAATGAGAGCTCCCATGGTTGCTCCTTCTTCTTCCTCACTAGAATTTTCCTAATAGTCTCATGTGTTGAGCAAATTAGGTTCTAAATAGACAAACAAATCCATCTTCCTCTTCTATATCACCTAGGACATCAAGCTTAGCATACTTGTTGCCCTAGTTACCTCGGCTTGAGGTAGAGCTCGGACTATAGACTCTCAGGTGGATCGTCTTCGACACTAGGAGGCCGCGGAGGTGACCAAGATTCGGATCGATCCTCGGAGCTTGCATGGACGAGGAGGACAGCGGAGGGAAGAACCGAAGGACCGTTTTCGTGAGGTATAATCTCCTAAGCATAGTAGATAGAACCTCTAGTTGTCTGTTAGAAATGGTTTGGCAAAGATCCTCAAGATAGTCTATGTTACCTTGTGATGAAAATTTATTTTTTACCTATTCCGCCTCCCGTAAGTACCGGGGTGGGTAACGTAGATTTACACTTACGAGCTGAGATCGCTGGAGCTTCCAGGCAGAGATGCGACAGATGATAGCTAGTCTATCCTGAGTTGAGAGACGAAGGTGATTCATCAGATTGATGCGCCGATGCCTGCCCTGATGAGTCGAAGATTTCCAGTGTGGAGAATCTTACTCAGACCTAGAGTAGATCGATCCAGAGATCGCGATGTTCGTCGGATGATCCGATAGGAGATCAGTAAGCTGACCAGGTTCGGATAGAGGACCTCACCCAGATGCATTGTGAGTTGATCGAGAACGGAAGAGTATTGAGTATTCTTCCGATGGTTGGGACGAGTTCCCGAGGACATGTTCGGCTAGATATCTTCTACAGAGAGATGAAGATACCAAGTTCGTGATTTCGAGTCCGTGTGAGAGACTCTGGATTGACCGTAGCCGAGAACATACAGTACGCAGATAGCATGACGTGACGTCAAAGTGAACGATGATACAAACTAGTGGAACCAGAGGTTCGTGCGAGATGCTGACGAACTGTTGTTACTCCCCGTTGAGATTAGAGGTCCGATATGTATACAGAGGCGTTGGGATATGGCCTGTTCCCGAGGAAATGTTGTTCTGAAAACCAAGATGTCCAGAAAGCGAGAAAAAATTATGTAAGAGTGCCAGCCTCCGTACAGTTCGGCATGGCGAGATTGGAAGAGACCTTGAGCATGTTCCTTCCAGGACACTGCTGCGATGAGATTTGCACCGAGGATCAGTTGTGTCACATGTATTCAGAGGGCCAGAGGCCGATGCCAGTGACGTGCTTCTTTACGAGTGGTCGTGATAATTGGCCGAGAGATGACAAGAGAAGTGTCACAGCGGAATCGTTTCCGTTAGCACACCTGACCGGGACGACGAACCGATGGATTTCGAGATTGGTAAATCCCCAGAGAAATGAAGAACCAGAGACAGAAGATGCCAGACAATGAGCAGGAGGCAAGTGGATGTTCTTACTCTGCCAGTTTTGGGCGCAACGATATTTTTTCGACATTGTAGGAAGTGTACCTCAATGTCATTTGTTGCGATTTGCATTTATGATCCGAGTATCATGCTTATATCGCTTGGATTTGAATTTTGATGATGGAGTTTCATGATATTGATTTCGTGCACCATGGCTGCATTTACTGGGTATTTACATTTTGTGCATAGTTATTGCACTTGAGATATGTTTTTATACACCGTTGTCTTGGTTTATGATTTGTGCATATCTATTGCACTTGATATTGATTTTGTGCCTTGGTTGCACATGTTTATGATCTCATGGATTTCATACAGTTGATTTGATTTTGTGTATGTGGTATGCACTCGATTTTATTTTTTGCACTCGGTATAGCTCCTATGTGCTTGCAGTGCATTGATACGGATTTTGTGCACGTAGTTGCACGCGTCTTTGATTTTTATGCACCTCGGTACACTCGGTGTTGCTTTTTATATATATTGAGTTATTGATGAGTTTTCATGCACTGGTTGCATTAGATTGGTATTTCGTGCACTGGATGCACCGGATTTGTGTTTTTTGCATCTGTTGCACCAGATTCGTATTTCGTGCCTTTGTTGCACTATATTTGCATTTCATGCATTTGTTGCACCAGATGGGTATATCGTGCATTAGTTGCACAAGATTTATACTCCGTATCTTGGTTACACCCGATTTATGTCTTGAGCATTTATTTTGCCGGATTTGTGTTATATGCGCGTTTGCACTTGACGGTCGTTTTCGTGCTTGCTACTGCACTAGTTATTTTTTACGGACCTGACACGCTTGGGTTGGATTTTTGCGCATATTAAGCGTTTGATGTTGTATTTTTTGCGCATCGGATGCACTTGACTTAGATTTTATTTGTGCATGTGGGATGCACTTGATTTCGATTTCATTCGTGCATGATGGGTGCACCTGATTTGGATTTTCACGCATGTTGGGCGCATGATATGAGATTTGATTTTATGCACACCGGATGCACTCGATTGGGATTTTCGTTCGTGCATGCTAGTTGCACTAGATTGAGATTTTCGTGCACTCTAAATGCACTTGACATTGTTGTCGTGCATACCCGTTGCACTAAACAGATGCTTTCGTGCACACCCGTTGCACTTAGTTTGGTTTTGTGCACATTCGTAGCACTTTTATTTTGATTTGATTTCCGTGTGTACTAGACGAACGTGATTGTTGGATACGCCATTTGAGGCTTATTTTGCTCTTGAGCACATTGTTTTCATGACGGGTACTATATTACGTAGTAGCCGAACGAGACTGATCCGAGGACAATACCTGAGTACTTTGCATGCAATAAAAAGTTTAACCAGAGGTTTTCAAAAGGAGCTATAGTCTCGCTATTTCCTACGTGTCCGTAAGCGACACGAACGATTATAAAGGAAAACCTTTTTGGGATATTTCTAAATGGACAGAACGTATATCTGACCAAAACATATACGAAACTATTTTTATTATTTTACAAACGAGCGTCGCCATTTGTGCCGTGAGTTACGCATCACACGGAGATTCAGAAAAGATTTTGCATGAGTATTATTCAGTTCTTGAAAGTTTTCCAATGATGCATACTATACACGTATTATAGTATTTGACTAGTGTATACTGGATTTCTTTAGTGGATTTCGAGATCTGTATCTCCATTATAACTTCGATGATATGCGTGCAAATCCGATGATTTGCACAACGCTTGAGGGAGTTCGATTTGAGTTTTGTATTCGTTTCAGGCGCACGCGATGCGCCGTGTTATTTCTGCATCTTCCGTGATTTCGGAACCCCGTTGAATTGAGTTGAGTATTGAAATGTTTTAGATTTTGGGGGTTTAAATTTAAATTCGGGGAACGAATTTCTTTAAGGGGGGAAGACTGTAACATTTCAGAAAAATAAAATATTATTTTTGGGAATTTTTATAATTAAATCATAATTATTATGAATATTTTAATATGGCGGTATAATTAAGTGCCGATAAATTGGGAAAAAATTTGGAAAATTATATAAATTATTGAAATGAGGGTGCTTTATGTGATTTATGCAAATTATAAATTTTTATGATTAATTATACACTATTTTAATGCTAATCGCGATTAAATATCGCTAATCTTGCATTAATCCGGTTTTGTGCACATGACATGCACCATGTCACATTTTAACACTTGTTACATTTTCTTTCATGGTTTATTTCTTCATTCATGCATGGTTGTTGTTTTAATGAAAAGAAAACCAAAGAAAAGAAAAGAAAATGAATTTGAATAAACAAATGGGTATGGGCATGAGAGAGAGAGAGGTGAGGGGTCAAACCTTGGTCATGGCCTTTGTTTCATTCATCATCCTCATCATTTCTTCTCCTTCATTTCTCCATGGCTGCTGCCCTCCTCCCTCCACTACCTCAACCCCTCACCTCATCATCAAAAACACACCAAAAGTCCATCTCCAATTCATTAAAAACATGCACAAGCTCACTAGATACACTTTGGACAAAGAAAGGGTGGATTTTAAGCACTTGGGGCAACTCAAGAATATTCTTGAGTTGCAAAATGAGCTAATTTCTGCACCATAAGTATTGTATTTCGATTACTTTAGCACCTATACAAGTTTAAAAGTGTTTTATTGTCACGACCCAAAATATTAGCTCGCGACCAGCACTTAAATCACGCGACGTCTACAGGCGTAACGTAATTCAAGTAAGCTGAAACCTAGAAATCTAAACCTTTTTAAGAAATAAAGATGCAATAAATCATGTTTTGTCTTTTGAAAATTTGGACAGCACCTCCTTTGTAAAAACTAACCCCGAAAACGGGTACAACACAGAAAATAAATAAAGCATCCCCAAACGGAAGAAAATCACGCCCAACGGCGGAAATAACCACCACAAGTATAAAAAAAAGTATACGACGCCCAACGGCGAAGATCCACACAAGGAAAAGTAAAGCAAGACATCAACCCCAAAAGCGAACATAAAACCCATCGCTCAAGTCTCGCAACTACAAGTCTTCTAAGTCTGCAACATATACAATAACTAGTTTCTGATTTGATGGAATGACTAGATGGAATAATGAATACAAGAGGGGAACGATCCAACTTGTACCACCTACCAAAAACAAGTCATCCGAAAACAGCTGTGTGCCAGCGATGCCGCAACTGATCCATGTGGTCAACCTGCAAGAACTGTAGCACAACCGGGGTGAGTTGCCAACTCGTGAGTAGAAAACATCATCAGGTAGAAATCGAAATAAACAACGATTCCTAGGTCAACTATATCATAAATGTAATACTATAATATCTAGGGTGACCGTATCTGCATAAGTGCCAACACATAATAAATGCTTATCGGCAAGTGGATATCATCCAACAATAAAATAAATACATGTATGCAGTGGATCTCGTCCAACAATATAATCAATGCATGTATGCATCTCGTCCAACAATATAACCAATGCATGTATATAGTGGATCTCGTCCACGTGTCAACCACCGACACAACAACTCCTGCATGTAAATATCATAAAAGCATATGCAGGTAAATATGAGGATATAAAACAACGTGTGTCCCTTGCAACACCACAAATCATAGAAAACTGAGTGTCTAACCTCGACACTCGAAACATCATGAAACCCGTGTCTAGCATTGTAACGTTTTGAAAATCGTTTCGGTGAAATTTCGGAAAAATCGGTAAAATAAGGGAGTTTTCTGTAAAAAGTCAAAATACAAATATCATTATTATAAAATTAAATACACATATTCTAGCTATGTAATTGCTAGTATTTGTTGTTTATTGAGCCACTGGTAAAATTTCTAATTTTCTGAAAAATTTTCCGAAATTAATTATTTTAATATTATTTAAGCCGTCACTAATATATTTAATTAGGGAAAATTACAAATTGAAAAGAGTTGAAACAAATTTTGTACATCATAACACATTAAACAAAATTGTAACATATTGTTTTTGAAATGAAATGAAGCTGTCAAACGATTTTAGAAAATATCGAAGAAAAAGGCTTAAATAGTGAAATTAGAGTAAATGGAAATTGGGGTATAATATTTATCTTTTATTTTCCTCACCCACACCCTCTCTCCTCCCCCCTATACTACTAGCCGAACCTTGGGCTGCCCCATCACCAAATTACCACCCCATTTTTAGAAAAGAGAACAAAGGAAATAAAGAAATCAATAAAGAAATGGGTGTGTTGACTTGAGGTATGGGTCTTCTTTCTTCCTTTGACTTCACACCTCACCCCTCCCCTCACCAAACCAGCAGCTCCCCCATTTTTGCTCGGCCACCCTGTGCAGCAGCTCCCCCCCCTTCATCACTTCTTTTCTCTTCAATAACTCTTGTAAAATTGTCACGACCCGAAAGTACGGAACGTGACCGGCACTTAGATTACGAAGCGTATAGAGGCGCCACGTAACCTAAGTAAGCCGAAGCCCAGAAATCTAAACCATAGAAGAAGAAGAAGAAGAAGAAGAAGAAAAAGAAAACAAGTTTAAAAGCATCAGCAATTTTCCCAAAAATTTCGGCAGAGTCTCCTCTGTAAAAACTGGCCCCCAAACGGGTACAACAAGTATAATATACATAAACAATAAAAAGCATCCCCAAACGGGAGCTAGCATCAACGCCAACAGGCGGAAACAACCACAGCAAGCACAATAATATACAACGCCAATAGGCGAGGCTCAAAACTCAAAAGAAAACAAAACCACCAAATCTGAATAACACATGCGCGACTCTAAGGTCGAAATAAACAACTGGTCCAATAAACTTATCAAGTAATACAAATATGGTTGATGGAGCTTACTAGATACAAATGAATGAATAAAAGTACAATGGTGGTTCGGATACAAGTGAACCAACCTACCGTGCAAATCACCCTGAAGAAAAGATGTGCCAACAAGCTGCCACGGAAACCTGTACATCGAACCTGTAAAGAATTTGGCACAACGGGGGTGAGTTGCCAACTCGTGAGTAGAAGACATCTACGAAAAGAAATCGAATGCACGACGCTATCCTAGGTCATAATAATAATACACTATAATATCCCAATCATCTAGTAATAGCAGGGTAATACTACGTGTAAGTGCAAATACTCCGTGTCGTGTCAGTGCCTCATATAATACTATGTCATATGAATGAAATGCATGCACCATGAAGGTAAAGTAACAAATCCTGAAATCTAGATATATATGTATAAGAAATCTTTAGCTATTATCATAGTAGAATGTGTATAAGAATCTGAAATCTGTATAATGAAACCCATGGAAATCCGTGTCAAACATCGACACAACACATGTAATCTCAAGTCTCAATATCTCGGGCTCCGTCAGTCCGGATCGGCCCATATCATCAAATCTCACGACAACGGTCGGTATCCTCCGGATATCCGCCGCGCCAGACATCACCGGTAGGTAGCCTTCCCCTGACAGGCTCATCGTCTACAACTCGATCTTCTTGCCCCGGGGTACCATACCGGGCCCACCATGTACCCGAGACGGTTCATCCACTCCTCGAATCGGGTCTCGAAATCCAACAGAAAATATGAAATACTCATGGTGGACGACTCATACATCACGAGAAAACCGCATCTTATTTAAAAAGAGAAGAGGAGAGAGAGAGAAGTTTTTATATATTTTTGCGGTTTTCCCCAAAAATCCAGAAATCTCATAGAAATCCAAATCTCAAAATCATGAGTAAGTATATGATAAGTGTCAGCATATGCCCATACTACTGTGCGGTAACATGAAATATGAATGCATCAATGTCTAAGTAATAAATATCATGTCTTATACTAATGTCAGAAAATAATCACAATATTATATCTGTCTAGTTGCTAACTGATTCTATCCATAAAAGACAATATGATCTAAAGTGTACGTGACATAGCAATTACTGATGATGATGTGTGTGAGCCGGCAAATAAGTGTGCGTGGAACATGCGCATCATCGGTAATAGTGCTGGTGTCCTAACAGGTAAAGTTTATACTGATTATAGTAACATATAAAAGAACATGCACCATGATGATTACAGTATGAATGTAAATATAGATGTACATTATCCACTCCTCTGCGAGATACGAGTACAACTACCACTATGTGAGTCGAACCTAAACCAGTGTCCATCTAACATCCTAAGGAATTAAACCTAATAGACTAGTCAGTAAGAAACTAGAGTCTACCTAAGGTCTTAATCAATATCTCTAATAGTCGGCGATCCCGCCTCAATAGCGTCACGTACGTAGTACGGCTTCCTCGAATCAAGAGTGCGGATCAATCATCAAATCTAAGACTCGTACGGTAAAATCCATCGTACGGCATCCCAATATCGGGGTACGGTCAAGTATCTCCTAGGTGTCTCCTCATTCGTATAATGTCATCATCAGCACATCTCATGATCAAGGTGTTAAACTGTGATCGCATACATCAATCATATATCATTGCCATCATGATAAGCATCATTAGTTTATCCTCAGAAATATCATGTCGTAATCAAGTTATACATATATCATATCGTGATCAGTCACCAGTTACAGTCCGGGTACTATTCTAGCGTCCCATGTACATCAATATCACCACCACTCTTTATAATTTATATATGCATGTTCATTATCTCATTCTCTAATGATCCGCTAACACTTTATTACGACTGTATAGTCAAGAATCACGGCATCAAGCCCAGTTATACTGTTTCATCATACCTCGGATATCATATCACATCAATGAATCCCATATACGTATGGTGTATATATATACACCTATACCTAGTTTTATATATATACACACATATACGTATACGCCAAGTCAAGTTTTAGTGTGTGCGTGTATGTTTCTATCAGAAACCTACGAACCTTTCCCAAAGTATTCATCCTCAGGTATGGTTTTCCTAAATCAGTCTAGTCCCGCCTAGGGTCATTACTAGGGTCCTGCTCGGTAAGAATCTAGGGTCACATCGGGTTTCCTAATGTCACTAAGTACTATTCCTATTCTACGTTGCGGGGGTGCTAAACGCCATCCACCCGACTTCCCCCCGTAGATATACATCTACTCACCTGGTCCATGTCTACCGAAGACAGTGTCGCCATCCTCCTCTTCATCGCCCGCAGTCCACGTGAGGGGTACCTAGACGCAAACATTTAAATAGCATCGTAAACTGAATCACATACAAAAGTCAAACGATACAAAGAACAAGCATAGGTTAAAACCTATGTCCCGTCCACGCAAAAGAACCAAATACCGCTCGATATCGGCGTACAAACTCCGATGGATCGAGATAACATCATCAAACAACTTGTAGTTTAAAAACACATTACTTATACCATAAAACACGATTAAATCCATCGAAACCCTAAAATCTATCAAACTGTCCAATTTCGCAAAAACCCGAAAATGCCAATATACCGTTTTTCATCAAGACTTGACATTTAAATGAAACTAATGGTCATAAAACTCATTAAATAGCATTACTAGACTATACAAACCATTACTATATTTTTATTACACAAATTTATATAAATTTGAAATTTCTAGTTTACAACATTTAACAATTTTCAACATTTTCCAAGCAAAATACCACAATTCCACCTCAAAACATGATTTTGCATAAATTAATGACTTAAACCACAATTTATGATGATAATGATATAATGAAACCAATATTATATTTTAATTCCCTTTTATTTAGAATTTTCCAAAATCTAGTTAACAAAATAATAGCATTTTATTACTATTTTCCAATTATCAATTGAATCTAGTGATCAAACTAAGTTTTTCTTTCCATTAACATGTTAATATGCTCACTAAAACTACAATCTAATGATAGAAATCTTAATTGGAATTTTATATTACCCATAAACATATTTTATAAAAAACTAGTTAGCTAAAAAGTATAATTAAATCAATTTTAGGTTAACAATTTACAACATATCATCCCTATAAGAATTTCCACTTCTAAATATGTTAAACTAGTGATTATAACCCTCATTAATTAATAAAAATCACAACTTGATTTTTCAAACCCTAACTTGAATTTTAAAAGTAGCAAATAGAATTAATAAATTAAATCTAATTAAACTTTAAAAGAAATATCTAATAGAAATAAAATAAAAGAGAAGGATTTATACCTCCACAACCTCATGTCCAAACTTGAAAATGAGCCTCAAAAATACATGCTTTCCCACTCCAAATTCCATGTAAAGAAGAGTAGAGAATAAAGGGTATGAAAATATATATGATTTTGTGGAATTTTAATTGAATTTTTGATGTATTTTTGATGATTTTTGAATAAAAATGAGGTGGAAAATGGGGGGGGCTGCCATGGATGAGTTGTGGCCGGCCATGGGGAGGGAGAAAGAGAAAAGAGTGAAGAAAAGTGTGGAAGTTTCAAGAAAGAATCATCATTTAAAGTCTTTTCATGGTTTAATTAATTATTTATTTATTTATTTACTATAGCAACTCAAGAAAGCTCTAGAAATTAGAAAAAATTTGCAAATAATTTTTGCATGATACACACTAAATTCTAATATGCCATGGTTCATTTTTACAAATTAAAACCATTTAAATTTGTAATTTACACTAATTTAGTGTAAAAATAAAGCTTATGTTAATATTTAAAATAATTAATTTAGGAAATTTTTTTAATTAAACTAAAAATTTATAAGTGGCTAAATAAACACTATTTACTAGTAATTACATAATTAAATAGGTATTTTTGAATTTATAATGAAAAACAATCACGGTTTGGTTTTACGAAAAATACGTTTTACTTTACCGAAAATCCTAAAATTCACTTAAACACTTTTATTCATTTAATTATTTATTTAATTATTTTTAAAACGTTACAAAAATTCATCAGAAATCCATACAAAACCTCACAAAATCAAAATCTAATCCCTACCCATTTTTCCTTGGCCATTCAAGCATGGATCTTGGTGAAAAGAGAGCATTTTGGGAGGCTAGATTTCATGAGAGATCTCTACAATTGTGGAGGTATAATCTTAACCCTAAAGTTTAATTGTTGTTTAATTATGCTAATCTAATTTATTCAAGTGTTAATTTGGTTGTGATTGCTAGTTTAGGAAATTCTAGAAAAGGGTTTAATTTTTTTATTAGGTTTGTTATGATTAGATTGTGGTCTTAATAAGTAGATTAACATGTTATTGTTATGTAAAACTTAATCTTGTTGCATCTTGCTAATTGCTACTTTTAAATTGTCCAAATTGCATAATATTGCAAACTAGGTTTTAAAAATTATGTTAAATTGTTAGATAAAATTCTAATTAGGGTTTCATGGCATTATTAACATTATAATGAGTGGTTTAATACCTTAGGTTATGCAAAACCAAGCTTAATTTTTAAATTGTGAATTTTGCTTGAAAATTGTTAAAATTAGGTAATTTGTAAACTAGGTTTTTGGGGTTAATGAAATTTATTGAGATTAAATTGTGGAAATGGTTTATTAACTTAGTGAATATTATGGCCATTAGTTTTATTAAAATTTCAAGTTTCGAATTAAAACGATAATTAAGTGTTTTCTAGGTTATGTGAAATAAACCGATTTGATCAATTTATTGGTTTTGATGATTTGCATCGTATTTCATATATTTTTAGTGATTTATGAAACCATGATTGGTATGTTTGGTTTTAACTCGATGATCTGACGTTTGTACGACGATATCGAGGGTTGGTGGTGGTTTTGAAAGCGTGGTCCATAGGTTCTAACCTATAGGCCTTTGGCGTGTCGATTTGGTTTTCCGATGTGAATTTAATGCGCATTTGCTATTGTGTATATGTGTAGGTACCCCACGTGATGTCGAGACGTTGAAGATGAAGAGGGTGACATCGGCATCAGCACACAAGGAGCAGGTGAGTATATTTATATCTACGGGGAGAAGTTGGGTGGATGGCGTATAACACCCTCGTAGTTCGTGGTGATGTATACGAATACGTATACACACATATATTGATTATACATTGTTTGAGATTATTGATGATAAAGATGGATTCTAGGTGTGATTGGATTGGTTTAGTGTAGCGAAACCCTAGAGTAGTGGTTGCACCACACACACACACACCCCCATACTTGCATACATTCTTCTTTCATATGTGCGTATATGGGAATATATTTTTATGTGTTCACATAGGTATGGGACTATGTGTTTATATACTGGATTTGAGGATAGTACTTGGGATTTGAGATGAGTCGATGATATTTGATTTGAGGCCGTGAGATCGGTGATATCACAGGGTTAGTATTTGAGATACGCCATGATGTTTTAACGGATCTTTGGATGACGATATCATGTGAATAGTGATATATATATAGAATAGTTGACTGGTGATCGAGATATGAGATAAGATATGTTAAGATAGCTATAATGGGTCGCATTGGGCGATGTATACTTCTTTATGATAATTTGTACTGATGATATCGGTTTGTACGAGACTGTCGTACAGTAGTCAGATCATGATTATATTGATGATATTAGTATTGTACTAGACGTAGATCAGTACCCCGGATTATGATCTTTGATAAAGAGGATACCAGATGAATAATATGATGAATGTGATATTGACCGTACCCAGATTTGGGGATGCCGTACGACGGATTTACGTACGAGCTATATATTGATGATAGATCCGCACTCTTGACTTGGGAATATCTGATTATAGATATGGTATCGGATGTGATATTATTGAGGCGTGATCACCGACTAATATATACATGTATGTATATGTATCGACTCAGATGTTAGGCGGTTTTCTTACCTTTAGTTCAGCTTGTTAGCTCAGCCGTATAGTTTAGTGTAGTTGTTAGACTAGATTAGACTCTTACCTATTTCAAAACTAACGGATCGCGGGTATTTTAAAAGACAGGCCAAGGGATTCTACGGATATTTCAAAGGACTTATCTTTTCTTAAAAACACCGTAGCCCTTATTTTCAAAACACCGCGATTTGTGTTATTTCAAATGGCACCATAGTAGAACTTATATTTATATTAAATGCAGATTAGTTATCGTTGTGTCTAGTATTCAGCTCCCGCACATTATTGTTGTTCGCTCCGCATCGCATACTTATATTGTGATTCATATACCATTATTGACAACATGCTGTTAGGACACAAGCACCATTACCGATGATGCGTATGTTCCACATACACTTACTTGCCGGCTCACACACATTCTCATCGGTAATTGCCATGTCACGTACACTTAGAAAATACTATTGCATTGACATAGCATTTTAGCTAATAGTTTCGATATGATATTAGTGTACTTGCCTTATATGCTAGTTTAGACATTGTAGTTATTACCTGCTACTTCATGCATGTTATTATTCACTGTTATGCCGCATTCATGGATTCTCATGCCTATATTCACTGTTTACATGCCATCGATGATTTGGATTCGGATTTTCATGAGATTTCCTGGATTTGAGGGAAAACCGCAAAGACATTTATAAACTTCTTTTCTCTCTCTTTTTAAATGAAAAGTGCGGTTTTCCCATGATGTATGAGTCGTCCACCATGAGTTTGCTGATGGATTTCGAGACCCGATTCGAGGAGTTGGATGAACCGTTTTGGGTACATGGTGGGCCCGGTGCGGTACCCCGGGGCGAGAAGGTCACAGAGGATGGCGTTGAGCCTGGCAAGGGAGCACTACCGACCGGTGATTTTACCCGACGCGTCGGATATCCGGAGGATACCGTCGTGGTCTTGAGATTGATGGTAGGGGCCGGTCAGGACTGACGGCGCCCTAGATAGTGAGATTGATACTGAGATTTTGAGATATTGAGGTACTGAGATTTGATGATACAGGCCAGTCCGGATAGCCGGAGCCTGCGATTTTGAGACATTGGGATTTATATTTTGTGTCGATGCTAGACACTGTTTATGGTGATTTTCATTTATGATACCTCGCTTTAAAAATACAGTAATCTCACTAAGTTATGAAAGAAGTTTCTTCAGTACATGTGTTCTGTTTTCATGCATTCATACATCATCCATATGATATATTTCTATCTGAGGCACCGACACGAGCACTTGGTATTACTATTGTTTAGAGGTATACCCTAGCCATGGTTCTAGGCTGCTGGTTATATATTTGAGGATATATATTGATCGTATGACCTAGGATTATGTCATACATGCGATTTCTGTTCGTAGATGTATTATATTCACGAGTTGGCAACTCACCCCTATTGTGCCCCAGTTTCTTGCAGGTTTTGCCGTACAGGTTTCATTACGGCTTTGCTGGCACTACTTCCATTTTCGGGTGATTTGCTAGTAGGTGGGTTCACTTGTATCGTGACCATCAGTATATTTGGTATATTATTATTCAGTTGTATCTAGAAGTTCTATCAACCAAACATGTATTTATTTCAGGGTTAGAGACCAGTGATGTTTATTCTTTTGACCTTAGAGTCACGCGTTGTATTTCTATAGATTTCTTGTTGTTTTAAGTTTCCTTTTCAGCTTTGATCCTCGCCTTTGGCATTGTATATTATATTGCTTGCGTGGTTGTAACCGTCAATTGACGAAGAGCTAGCTCCCGCTTGGGGATGCCTTTTTTTTATTTCGTATACTATTCATGTTGTACCCCGTTTGGGGCCAGTTTTTACAAAGGAGACTCTGCCGAAATTTTCAGAAAATGCTTGATGTTTTTAAAACGCATAATTCGGCTTATGCTATTAAAACTACTTGCTTTAAGTTGGTTTTTCCTTCACTCTATTGCTTCTTTGGTTTTGATTTCTGGGTTTTGGCTTGCTTAGATTACGTACGCCTCGAGACGTTCGTAATTTAAATGCCGGTCATGTTCCGTACTTTTCGGGTCGTGACAAGCATTGACACGTAAATCCTCATCTGTCAAGCGCCGTCACCATGACCGGCCCTGATGTCAGTACATCTCATGGAACCCGAGTGTCCACATCGACACCCGTAATCCACGTAGCATGTCTGAACATGACTCCGGTCGGTATCCCCCAGTTATGCGCCGAGTCCAAATAATATCACCGGTAGGTAGTGGTCCCTCTGCCAGGCTCATCGTCTACACCACGAAATCATCTCTCGCCCAGGGGTACCATACCGGGTCCACCATGTACCCACAGACGGTTCCTCCTCCTCCTTGAATCGGGTGTCGCATGCCAATCTCAGAACCGAGAAATCACATGGTTGATGCACTAAAATATCATTTCAAGAGAAACCGGGTTTTCAAACAATATATAAATGCTTGAAACACCCCCATGGTTCTCAAATCCATAAATCATATGAAAACCATATCTCAATGCGAAAATCCATGAAAACTGATATATGCAACATAAAACAGCAATATGAGCATATTAAGAGCAAACCACTCTTTTAAATGAATCCAGTTTTAAAATATAACATGCGGTTCCCAAATCCTCCGAAATCTAGTGCAGCATCATATGAGGTGTACAAGTAAGTAAAGAAAGGTAAGTGTATCTACATGTAAGCAGGTATGTATGATGCATCTCATAAGCACAATAGCACAATAAGCAACGTCTCAATATCATATGTCAATACAATACTACTTAGGGGTACATGCAGCTATAGCAAGATATGTGGGTGTATATGTCAGTATGTATGCATGATGTGCATGTAGCTGTAGCATGATATGCAACATATAACAGGATGTAAGCATGTCCGTATATCTCATGCAACGTGGAACAGTGATGTGAACATAGCAAGTATATCATAGCATGATGTAGCAATTCTACTGTGTGAGTGACATTGCAATTATCGATGATGAAATTATGTGAGCCGGCAATCTGTGTATGTGCAACATACGCATCATCGATAATGGTGAAGGTGTACTAGCACAGGTATATGAAATGCAATGAGAATAATCATGAAAGCAGCATAATGTACATCGTGACTCTAAATGCTATAAGGTATACGTATCTAACATGACTGAGTCGATGAATCTATCAATTGGCATCCAGCCTCACGACATCACGTACGGTACAATCCATCGTACGACATCCTCTACCCAAGGGTATAGATAAATCAACAGGTAAAACTCATCGCGTATAGTAATCCACGTACGGCGGCATTAAACAAATAGGGATTCTATCAACCTATACAACATCGATGTATAGATTTAAGTCTCGTACGGCATATCTGTAAGTCCACGTTGCCCACCCCGGTGCTTGCGGGGAGGCGGAAAACGGAATAAAAATCGGATTTTTACTACTCTAGGCAACATGGACTAGATAAAGTCGGGATCTTTACTAAACAAAACTAACTAAAAGCTAACTATAAATTAGCTACAAGGAAGAATGGTTATACCTAGGGCTTTATGTCCTTCTCTCCTTGCTCCTTGGAGTGTAAGAAAGGGATCACCTTGTCGCCTTCTCGAGTCGAAGAAGGATCCACCCGAAAGCCTCAACCTTTGGCTTCAACTTCAAGCTAGAAGTAACTAAGGTGCTAGAAGTGCTAATCCTAGAACCCTAGATGAGAGTAGAGATTATCTAGAAGAGGTTTTCTCTCAAGCTCAAGTGTTTCTCAACACATGAGAGGGGAGAGCTTGAGGAAGAGGAAGAACAAGAGAGAGAAAGTCTATGATAGAAATGAGAGAATAATAAGCCATTCTCACATATATGTGTGAATTATAAAAATAGATAATTAGCTAGATAATTGTCATGGTTAATCAAGACTTGACCATTATCATTTCACATTAAATGAAAATTGCAAGGATCAAAGAGCATCTTTTATATGGAATGATGATGGTCAACATGCCAACTAAGGTCAACAAGTCAAGTATGGTCAAAATGTCAACAACCCTAACCATGCACAATTATATATAGCTAATATCAATTAATTATAATACACACATAAGCATTAGGGTTAATAAAATGACAATGGTCATTAACCCTAATCAAAGTCCTCTTCCTCTGTCTCAATCAACTGTGCATACGCACCCGCATTCGTGAACCGAGGAACACGAATACAAAGAGATAAAACCAATCCCAAATCATATACTAGGATCTGGCTTAAACCAAAGCCCGCTAGTATAAGCTGTCCGGACAGCAAACGTGCACAAGTGCGCGGATGTGAACGAACCCTGTCGCAAAACCATGCGACCTCTACTCATTTTGCCTAAAGGCGAATAGCTCTCCGTGTGGGACTCTAAAGACTTGACACTACGCTGGCAGGGGGTTTAACCACAGACCGCAAGTGGCACTAGCTGTACGTAACGGTCCCCAGGTAGATGCCGATAAGAAGACTGACGAGGTGACCCCATCTGAACTCCTACTGAGCCTGTATGTGACAGTCTCCGTACAGTCCGGTCTGTTCGTCTGATACATCGCATGGCGGGCCTAGGGGGGCGGTGAACGTCAGTCCCCTAATAGCGGTACAAGTCGTGTCGGAGTGTAGCCCAGAACACCCTGAGATAACACTGGAAAGCTACCAGTATATCTCGCTTGCCCTGGCCAGGGACTACTTGTGTAATGGCTCTCCTGGACACAGCGCGATGTCAACCCCCAATACCGGGAGAGACGAATCCTGTTTAACCATCACTGCCTCCAAGTGCTTCGGGACTGCACCCAAAAACTACCTGTTTGCACGACTCCTTTGAACCGTGGTAGGGTAGTAATCAAAGTGCAGTGGGAACACACTCGAGGCGAAGTGACAGTGTCAAGTCAGCGGACTAAGCTGTACTCATGTCACCTGGGAACTGATAACTGACGATAGGTATAATACCAACCAACAGTTCCCGACGAGTCCTGTCCAGTGTACTCGTAACCTAACGAGTACCCGCATACTATCTTAAGTACGACGTACTGACGGCTGTGGGACAGACCGTCTCCCACGCTGGGATGAGATGCGCATACGCTAGTCTACTCCGGAGTATCGATGCCCTGTCTCGATAGTCCAACAACTAGGGACATGTATAAGGATGTGCTTATGGATTACCCAGCCCCCACGAGTGTGAGCGCCATCACAACGCTGGTAATCAAGCAAAGATCCTAAGGGCTCTACTAATATGTATATAAGTGATATGCTAAAAGAAACACATGCACATATTGAAGTAGAGACAAACCAAGTAGCATACTACCATTTCGAGCAAGATTGTATATACAACTGTGAATATCCTAAGCTTCTATCAAGTAATATACAAACTAGTATGATACAGTAATGGCCTCTAGGGCATATACACTAACAATCTCCCACTTGCACTAAGGCCATGTACTGGCGTATCGAAGACCTATCATCTCGATCAGCCGCTCGAACTAAGTCTAGGGAAAGGCCTTGGTGAATGGATCTGCAGTGTTATCTTCTGAAGCAACCCTCCGAACCTCGATCTCCTGGCGATCCACGATCTCCCTGATCAGGTGATACCGCCTCAAGATGTGTCTGGATTTCTGATGGGACCTGGGTTCCTTCGCTAAAGCTATAGCCCCGTTGTTGTCGCAATACAGAGGTATTGGATCAACAATGGACGGAACCACCTGAAGTTCTTTCAAGAACTTCCTCATCCAGACGGCTTCTTTTACGGCATCAGATGCAGCGATGTATTCCGCTTCCATAGTCGAGTCAGCAACGACTTCATGTTTGGAGCTCTTCCAACACACCGCCCCTTCATTGAGGGTAAAGACAAAACCCGACATGGACTTGGAATCATCCTTGTCACTCTGGAAGCTGGAGTCAGCAAAGGCCTCAATCTCGAGGTCTTTTCCGCCATACACCAAGAACATCTCCTTAGTCCTTCTTAGGTACTTGAGAATGTTCTTTACTGCTATCCAATGTTTCTCCCCAAGGTTTGACTGATACCTGCTTACCACACTCAGTGCATAAGCCATATCTGGTCTGGTACACATCATCGCATACATTATAGAGCCTACCGCAGAAGCGTAGGGTATAATAGACATGCGATCCCTCTCCAAATCAGTCTTGGGAGACATCTCTTTAGAGAGGGTGATCCCGTGACAAGCCGGTAGATTACCGCGCTTGGAATCTTCCATACTGAATCTCTTCAGTATGGTGTCGATGTACCCGGACTGTGAAAGTCCTAATATCCTTTTGGATCTGTCACGGTAGATCTGGATACCCAGAATGTATGAGGCATCACCCAAGTCTTTCATGGAGAACCTGTGTGACAAGAACCCCTTGACAGATTGTAGCATAGGAATGTCATTTCCTATTAAGAAAATATCATCTCCTATTAAGAGAATGTCATCCACGTATAAAACGAGGAATATTACAGTTCTCGCTACAAATCTACAATAGATGCATGGTTCATCTGAATTTTTGATAAAGCCAAATTCCTTGACCGTCTCATCAAAACAGATGTTCCAACTCCGTGATGCCTGCTTTAGTCCATAAATAGACTTAAGCAACTTGCACACCTTTCCGCTGCTCCCACTCTGAATGATACCCTCTGGCTGGTCCATATAGACACACTCCTCTAAATGTCCATTTAGAAAAGCGGTCTTTACGTCCATCTGCCAAATTTCATAATCGTGGAAGGCAGCAATGGAAAGGAGGATCCGAATGGATTTCAGCATAGCTACTGGAGAAAAGGTTTCGTCATAGTCCAAACCAGGTCGCTGACGAAAACCCTTTGCAACCAGTCTAGCTTTATAGGTCTCAACCTGTCCATCTACACCAATCTTCCTTTTGAAGATCCACTTGCATCCTACGAGTTTTATCCCATCTGGAGCAATGTCCAACGTCCATACTTTGTTGGTGTACATGGACTCCATTTCGGTCCGCATTGCAGCCAGCCATTTTACCGAGTCGACGCTCTGAATGGCTTGCTGGAAGCTAGTAGGCTCATCACAATCTATGATGCAATCCTCTCTATCCCCGTCAATGAGAAAACCGTAATATCTCTCGGGCGGATGAGACTGCCTACTACTCCTGCGGAGTGGCGTAGGAATGTCCCGATCTTTCGAACCCTCTGGTTCTACTAAGCTTTCAGTAATAGCTTGTGGTTCTGGAATTTCTTCCAGTTCTATTGCGCTCCCACTTATTTCTTTTTCTATGAACTGGTGTTCTAGAAAGTGGGCATGGCGAGAAACAAAAACCTTTTGTTCCTCTTCGCAATAGAAGAAATATCCCTTGGAGTTCTTTGGATATCCCACAAACTTGCACTGTACTGAGCGTGCCTCGAGCTTGTCCACATGCTGCTTTTTTGCAAAAGCTGGACATCCCCATGTCTTAATGTGATTAAGATAGGGTCTCTTCCCACACCACATCTGATATGGTGTAATAGGCACAGTCTTAGTTAGAACTCGGTTCAAAAGGTATGCAGCTGATTCTAGCGCATATCCCCAGAACGATCGTGACAACTCAGCGTTACTCATCATGGACCGTACCATATCCAATAGGGTTCGGTTCCGTCTCTCCGATACACCGTTATGTTGCGGAGTGTATGGAGGAGTAAGCTGAGAGAGAATTCCATTCTCTTTTAAGTAACCCAGGAACTCGGCACTCAAGTATTCACCACCTCGATCAGATCTCAGTGCCTTGATACTTTTGCCTGTTTGTTTTTCTACTTCATTCTTATATTCCTGGAATTTTTCAAAAGCCTCGGATTTATGTTTCATTAAGAAGACATAACCGTACCTTGAAAAGTCATCCGTAAAAGTAATGAAGTAAGAATAACCGCTTCGTGCATGCGTAGACATTAGACCGCACACGTCGCTGTGTACGAGTCCCAAGAGCTCGCTCGCTCTTACTCCGTGTCCAGTGAACGGAGTCTTTGTCATCTTTCCCTTGAGACAAGATTGACAAGTTGCATACGATTGATATTCGAACGGATCCAAATATCCTTCTGTATGTAACTTAGTCAACCTTCTCTCATTGATATGACCCAGTCTACAATGCCATAAGAAAGTTTTATTGATTTCTGGAGACTTTCTTTTGTGTGTATTCTGGACATTGAAAATCTGTGGTTGGTTTAACACGTATATACCGTTGTTCAATGTACCTGACCCAATCAAAACTTGATTAAGGTGAATGTTCACTACATTAATTACAAATGCAAATTCATAACCTTCTTTAGATAATAAAGATACAGAAATGATATTACAGGTAGCATTTGGTACAAAATAACAACTACGCAAAACCAAAAAGTGTCCATCCGACAATCCCAGGTGATAGTCCCCCACGGCCTCAGCATCCATGCTAGCTCCGTTTGCAACTCTGAGGGTCATATCACCTGCCTTCAAAACTCTACGCTTTCTCAACGCCTGCAAAGAATTATAGATATGAGATCCTGATCCGGTATCCAATACCCAGGAAGTAGAGTTTATTGATAGACAGTTTTCAATAACATACACACCTGAAGCTGAAGCCGCAACTCGCTTCAGATCCTGGGTTCTGGCCTTCTAAGCCTTGCAATCCTGTTTCCAGTGACCACTTTTATGACAGTAGAAGCATTCTTCCTTCCCCACCAGCTTTCCCGCTACCTTTGTTGCCTTTCCTTTTCCCTTCATATCCACTTTACTAACACCGCCCCTTGGTTTGGCGAGGGCTTTCTTCTTCTTACCCTTGGCTTTCGCCTTGGACCTAGAAGAGGAAGATCCTCCTACAAACAAAGTGGATGTCTCCTTACCTTTCTGTAGGGTGCCCTCAGCACTCCTCAACATGTTCAGAAGTTCGGAAAGTTCAACCTCCTTTCCTTGCATGTTGAAGTTAAGGATAAACTGGGCGTAAGTGGAAGGAAGGGACTGGAGAATCAAATCAGTGTAGAGTTCATTCTCCAACGTGGTCCCAAGGTCCGCGAGCTCCTCTATGTAGCCAATCATCTTAAGCACGTGTTCCGCTACCGATGATCCGACGACCAATCTTGCCGAAAATAGCTTCTTCGACACTTCGTATCTTGCGATACGAGACTGCTCTCCATACAGTTCTTTTGTATGGAGAAATATGGACTCTAGGTCCATATTCTCATGCCTCCTCTGATGTTCGTTGTCCATCGAAGCAAGCACGAGGCATTTGGCCTTCGCGCAATCGATCTCCCATGTCTTACGGATTTCCTTATCCGCGACGCTGGAGGTGGGACCTGGGACAGGGGGAGCTTTGGTGGTAAGGATATACCCCAACTTGTCGTAAGTGATTTCCATCTTGACATTCCTGAGCCAATCTTTGTAGTTTGGCCCTGTCAGTATGTTTTTATCTAGTAATAACTTAAGTCCGGTCATGTTGAATGGTCGCTGCAATTAGGAGAGAGAAAAGAAACACTTTAGCATGATGCTCTTGCAAGTTTAGAGTGGTTTTTAGTTTATCTAAACTGGATGGCTTCCACTGTCTCTCGAATCCCTTCTCAAACCGTAAAGAAAGGATTAGTCGGGATCAATCTCACCGTACAATACTTGCTTAACCGTTCAGCCAGGCCAGTGTCGGTACTTCGAGGGAGGTTTTCCAACGCTTTCGCGAAGTTCCTTAATTAAGTAACCTCTTTTCCCTGTGGGCGTAGCCCCGCTAACACCTTTCTAGACACCTACTAGGTTTATAGCATTGATCGTTAAGTGAGAGTTTTCCCGAGGAGTAGCATATACTCACAGTAGGATCGGGATCCAAATATCATCGCGTGATAAAACCGAAGGAATCCTACCAGAATTATCACACTCCAAATGGTATGCAGCGCTAGCAAGTTTCAGTACTTATGAAACTCCCGATGTGGATTTTTGCCCCATGCTCTTATGACCTTGACTTTGGCCAAAATATCATAAGTCACATGTCAAGTTCTACCCGTCATTCTCTTGGTTAATTTGGACCCACCCGTACCTACCCTTGACTTTGGCCAAAATGGCAGCACGACTGTCCTAAACCAACGCATCTATCTATGCTGCACATGAATATCCAATAGCTACCAATCACTATGCCTTGACTTTGGCCAAAATACATAGCTTGAATACTTTTTGACCATTCATGTGGAATGACGGAGGGCTGCGAACGGTTTTGGCGAAACCGTGAACGTAGTGAACTTGATATAATCGATGGAACGAGATAGCTTTTAAAAGGAGTGGTTCAAGCTCCGCGTTTAAAAGTTTAGTTTTGAAAAGAACCGAATGGTTTTCAAAGTGTTCCAATCGACTTTTACTTGGTTTATTTTCTTGCATTAGTTCTTTTAATGCATCC
Organism: Agapanthus africanus; assembly: GCA_030015575.1. NCBI lineage: Eukaryota > Viridiplantae > Streptophyta > Magnoliopsida > Asparagales > Amaryllidaceae > Agapanthus > Agapanthus africanus. The sequence continues at coordinate 75,298,902 of JASDDO010000029.1, forward strand.
CATCATTTAATCCTACCATTGCATAAAACAACCAAAATATGACGTACGCTTATGCCATTCGCATTCGCCACGGGGCCCCGTCATCACCCGTTTGGTTACTTAACTAGCGACAGAGGGGGGCTGGGCTAGCGCGGCTGTAAAACATAAGCAACGCCTAAATAGTTATAGTATATAGATATATAGCAATGATAGACATTACAGATCACAGATGAATACATTGGATATACTAGGAATCCGCAATCCGTTCGAGCCTGCAACGAAAAGCGGATTACACGGTCACGGTGAATAGCCAATACCCCACCCAAGACCCCTACGGGTGCGGCAAACTACCCGCCAAGTACCCGAAGCGAAGCAACCTCCCTCAACACCATGAGTAGGCCACTCGGCACTTCGAGATACCCGGTAGTTTGTGCACCCCCTCCATGTGTCTATCCTAGGAGAAAAAACAGTAAAAAGAATTATACAATGACGGCTACAACCCCGACCCGGTTGTACGGCCATACAAATAATATTACATCAATTTACATATTACATGAATGAAAGAAGAAGAAACACTCATCTCACATCCACCCCCGGCTATTCACCCGCGACAATCCAACGCATTCATATACACATACCATCATCAAACACAGATCACAGATATGTATAATCCCCACTAATCGACGTATAGCGATTAACAGACGTTAAATACATATAAACATCACAGATATAACCCAATAGTCAGAGTATAGTGAAGTTCGATCAAAAAATACGGATTTATAAGACCCTAAATACAAATTTCTTTTCTGGAAAATCTGGGCAAAAATAAACTATCTTAAAAATCCCAAAACCATGTCAGAAGAACACTGCACTAAACTCGATCCAGAGAAGAGTCAAAACGGCGGTGGTTCCGCGGCAATAGGCATGCTTTTGCCGCGGAACCGCCGCTCTTTGAACTGTTCACTTGGCCGTTTTTGGTGTACTTCTTCACAAAACCCTGAGCCTATTTTTGAAGTATGATTTTTTATTTTTAGAGCAGAAAAAATTTCAACAGAAAGTTAGGGTTTTGATGTTTTGGTTTTGCGATTTTTCCGATCAAACTTCCATACACTTTACTACCTAGCTAGTTTATGTTTAGTTAGGATCTTATACCACTGTAAGTCCACGTTGCCCACCCCGGTGCTTGCGGGGAGGCGGAAAACGGAATAAAAATCGGATTTTTACTACTCTAGGCAACATGGACTAGACAAAGTCGGGATCTTTACTAAACAAAACTAACTAAAAGCTAACTAGAAATTAGCTACAAGGAAGAATGGTTATACCTAAGGCTTTATGTCCTTCTCTCCTTGCTCCTTGGAGTGTAAGAAAGGGATCACCTTGTTGCCTTCTCGAGTCGAAGAAAGATCCACCCGAAAGCCTCAACCTTTGGCTTCAACTTCAAGCTAGAAATAACTAAGGTGCTAGAAGTGCTAATCCTAGAACCCTAGATGAGAGTAGAGATTATCTAGAAGAGGTTTTCTCTCAAGCTCAAGTGTTTCTCAACACATGAGAGGGGAGAGCTTGAGGAAGAGGAAGAACAAGAGAGAGAAAGTATATGATAGAAATGAGAGAATAATAAGCCATTCTCACATATATGTGTGAATTATAAAAATAGATAATTAGCTAGATAATTGTCATGGTTAATCAAGACTTGACCATTATCATTTCACATTAAATGAAAATTGCAAGGATCAAAGAGCATCTTTTATATGGAATAATGATGGTCAACATGTCAACTAAGGTCAACAAGTCAAGTATGCTCAAAATGTCAACAACCCTAACCATGCACAATTATATATAGCTAATATCAATTAATTATAATACACACATAAGCATTAGGGTTAATAAAATGATAATGGTCATTAACCCTAATCAAAGTCCTCTTCCTCTGTCTCAATCAACTGTGCATACGCACCCGCATTCGCGATCCGAGGAACAAGAATACAAAGAGATAAAACCAATCCCAAATCATATACTAGGATCTGGCTTAAACCAAAGCCCGCTAGTATAAGCTGTCCGGACAGCAAACATGCACAAGTGCGCGGATGTGAACGAACCCTGTCGCAAAACCATGCGACCTCTACTCATTTTGCCTAAAAGCGAATAGCTCTCTGTGTGGGACTCTAAAGACTCGACACTACGCTGGCTGTGGGTTTAACCACAGACCGCAAGTGGCACTAGCTGTACGTAACGGTCCCCAGGTAGATGCCGATAAGAAGACTGACGAGGTGACCCCATCTGAACTCCTACTGAGCCTGTATGTGACAGTCTCCGTACAGTCCGGTCTGTTCGTCTGATACATCGCATGGCGGGCCTAGGGGGGCGGTGAACGTCAGTCCCCTAATAGCGGTACAAGTCGTGTAGGAGTGTAGCCCAGAACACCCTGAGATAACACTGGAAACCTACCAGTATATCTCGCTTGCCCTGGCCAGGGACTACTTATGTAATGGCTCTCCTGGACACAGCGCGATGTCAACCCCCAATACCGGGAGAGACGAATCCTGTCTAATCGTCACTGCCTCCACGTGCTTCGGGACTGCACCCAAAAACTACCTGTTTGCACGACTCCTTTGAGCCGTGGTAGGGTAGTAATCAAAGTGCAGTGGGAACACACTGAGGCGAAGTGACAGTGTCAAGTCAGCGGACTAAGCTGTACTCATGTCGCCTGGGAACTGATAACTGACGATAGGTATAATACCAACCAACAGTTCCCGACGAGTCCAGTCCAGTGTACTCGTAACCTAACGAGCACCCGCATACTATCTCATGTACGACGTACTGACGGCTGTAGGACAGACCGTCTCCCACGCTGGGATGAGAAGCGCATACGCTAGTCTACTCCGGAGTATCGATGCCCTGTCTCGATAGTCCAACGACAAGGGACATGTATAAGGATGTGCTTATAGATTACCCAGCCCCCACGAGTGTGAGCGCCATCACAACGCTGGTAATCAAGCAAAGATCCTAAGGGCTCTACTAATATGTATATAAGCGATATGCTAAAAGAAACACATGCACATATTGAAGTAGAGACAAATCAAGTAGCATACTACCATTTCGAGCAAGATTGTATATACAACTGTGAATATCCCAAGCTTCCATCAAGTAATATACAAACTAGTATGATACAGTAATGGCCTCTAGGGCATATACACTAACAATATCACTCAATATGCAAAACATTATCCATATATATATACCTACCTCTCAGGTCGCATCCACGCCAATCTCGTATCAGGAGACCTATAAAGGTATCAACAATCTCATATCGACTCGAACCCATAAAATGATATATCACACTAAGTCATCATATCACATCGTATACTCGTTCATCACACTAATATCTAGCATCACGTTATATAAAGGTCATACTTGTTCTCTTTCAATTTGTAGCCATCATGATTCACTTATCATTCCATATTCTCATATGCCAAATGTCCATTAGCATCAACTTCTATCATATTATCGTTTGTAAATCCTACAATCATGTTCGTCGCATATCATTTATCAGGATAAAATAACAAACGATATTCCATATCAATGTTTGCGGCGGTGCTATACGCCATCCACCCGACTACACACATAGATATAAATCTACTCACCTACCAAACTTCTCGCTTAGCCGAAGTCGATGCGCTCCGTCATCTCGAAATACACGCGAAGGTACCTACAATCAATATGAAATCGCAATGCTATTAACATCAAATTGCAAACTCCAAATACGACACGTGGTGCGCTCATAGGTTAGAACCTATAGCCTACACATGCAAAACAACCAAACAACCCTCGTCGTTGACGTACAAACGTCCAACGACCAAAGACAATATCAAATCTCAAAACCAAGAATCCCAATACCGGAAAACATAACCTAAACCCTAACTATAGTCGCTATCCATGAAAACCGCCAAGCCTAAAACCCGAATCGTACCAATAACCCTATATTAGTAAACTGTAAAGTGGTTTAAGAAATTATACCGATCGATCCGTGTCATTCGGTCTTTAGCTTTCATTCCACGTTCCTCGCGGCATCTCCGATCTCCGGTTTCCTCGTCGAAGTGGCACCACGTCAACGATTCATTATACGGGCTCCCACTTCAAACTGAAGCAACTCGGACATGAAGTTTGCTAGCCGACATGTCCAAGATTGAAGTAGAGATAGTGTAGAATACTTTGTCTCAAGACACCCAATGAATTGGGTGAAGGTAAATGAAATTGCCTTTTGGAGTTGTGAAGTGAAATGAGCTATGAAATTGAAAGGAACAATTTTCCCACTCTCAAAAAAATACTCGGCCAAGATGGGGCAGCCAAAGTGCTCGGCCAAATAGTGGTGGAGGGTGAGCTCAAGAAAGTAAGGTGGTGACCACAAGAAATAATATCTATACAAAATATCCACATAATATCTTAAGCTTTCCAAAAGACTTTAATGCTTGCAATGAGTCACAAAAACACCTCACCGTTCTAGAAGCACACACAAATGACCCATCCATGCCAAATGAATCCCCCCTCCACACTAGAAATTTCGGGCAAGACTTAAATGAAGGAAATATTGGCCAAAAACAATACACAAAGATGAACCAATAATTTATAATTATATCATTTTACGAAAACCCCAAATTCGCAAATCGGTAGTTTTTGCAAAATATATTATTTTAATATTAAATTCCAAAAATAATATTTTATATTTTCTGAAATGTTACAATCTTTCCCCCTTAAATAAATTCGGTCCCCGAATTTAAAATTTAAACCCCCAATTTCTAAAACATTTCAATAATCAGCTCAAATCAACGGGGCTCCAAAATCACGGAAGATACAGAAATACCACAGCGCATCCTGTGCGCCGGAAAATGAGTACGAAACTCAAAACCGAACTCTGTCAAGCGTCACGCAAATCATCGGACTTGCACGCATATCATCGGAGTTATAATGGAGATACAGATCTCAAAATCCACTACTGAAATCCAATATACACTAAGCAAATGCTATAATATAGTACACATCCTTTTTGAAAAATCTCCAAAAACTGAAATAACATATGCAAAATCTTTTTCTGAATTGCCGTGTGATGCGTAACTTACGGCATAAGTGACGGACGCTCATTTATGAAGTAATAAATGTATGTTCATATATGTTTTGCCAAAATATACGTTCCGCCCTTTTTAAAATATCCCAAAAGGTTTTTCCTTTGTAAACGTTCGTGTCACTTGCAGATACGTAAGAAATAGCGAGACAATAGCTCCTTTTTGAAAACCTCTTGTTAAACTTTTTATGCATGCAAAAATATTTAGGCACTGTCCTCCGATCTATTCGGCTACTACATAATATAGTGCCCATCATGAAAACAAAGGGCTCAAGAGCAAAATCAGCCTCAAAAGGCGTGTCCAATAATCATGTGCGTCTGGTGCGCAAAAAAATCAAATCCATATACAGGTGCCACAATATGCACAAAAGTAAGACTAAGTGCAATGGGTGTGCACGAAAATATCTGTCCAATGCAACTGGTGTGCACGACAAAAACAACTAGTGCATCTATAGTGCACAAAAATCTCAATCCAGTGCAACTAACATGGACGAACGAAAACCCCACTCAAGTGCATCAGGTATGCACAAAAATCATATCATGCGCCCAACATGCGCGAAAGTCCAAATCAAGTGCATCCATCATGCACGAACGAAATCTAAATCATGTGCATCCTACATGCACGAATAAAATCGCTTCTAATATGCACGGATAACAATATAAATCAAGGGCATCCAGCATGCACGAGTAAAATCTCACTCAAGTGCATCCGATGCGCACAAAATCCCATACCTAGCGCCTAATATGCGTAAAAATCCAACCCAAGCGCGTCGGGTTCGTAAAAAGCATCTAGTGCACGAAATATCAAATCATGTCCATCCATTGCATGAAATATCAAATCTTGTGCATCTAGTGCACGAAATATCAAATCCTCTGTAGGAAATCCAAGAAATCAAAAACATGTGCAGGTAAGGCACAAAATTGACATCAACACCACGGTGTATAAAATATGTCAAGTGCAATAACTATGCACAAAAATGTAAATACCCAGTAGGTGCAGCCATGGTGCACGAAAACTATATCCTGAAACTCGATCATCAAAACTAAAATCCAAGCGATATAAGCGTGATACTCGGATCCCAAATGAAAATCGCAACAATGACATTGAGGTACACTTCCTACAATGTCGAAAAAAGTCGGTGCGCCCAAACTGGCAGAGCAAGAACATCCGCTTGCCTCCTGCTCACAGTCTGGCGTCTTCTGTCTCTGGGTCCTCATTTATCTGTGGATCACAAATCTCGCACTCTATCAGCTCATCTTCCCGGTCAGGTGTGCTAACGGAAATGATTCCGCTCTGGCACTCCTCAGCTTCTCGGCCCGTTAGTATGATCACTTATAAAGTAGCACGTCACTGGCGTTGGCCTCTGGCCCTCTGAATACAAGTGACACAACTGATCCTCGGTGCAATCTCATCGCAGCAGTGTCCTGGAAGGAACTGGCTCAAGTTCTCTTCCGATCTCGCGTATACCGAACTGTACGGAGGCTGGTACACTTACAAATCTTTTCTCGCTTTCTGGACATCTGTGTTCTCGACACAACATTTTCTCGGGAATTGGCCGTATCCCAACGCCTATGCTTGTATAAAGATCTCTAATCTCGACGGGGAGTAACAACAACTCGTCAGCATCACGCACGAACCTCTTGTTCCACTCGTCCTTATTATCGTCTACTTAACATCATGTCATGCTATCTGCGTACAACAAATGTTCTCGGTGACAATCAATCCGGAATCTCTCGCACGGACTTGAAATCATGAACTCGGTATCTTCATCACTCTGTAGAAGATATCTAGCCGAACGCGCCCTCGGGAACTCGTCCCAACCATCGGAGGAATACTCAATACTCATCTGTTTCTCGATCAACTCACAACACATCTGGGTGAGGTCCTATATCCAAAGCTAGTCTTGTTGCTAATCTCCTATCACAGGATATCCGGACGACGTTAAACTTTTCGAACGAGTCATCACAGTCCCAAAATTTTCCAAGAGCTCATCACCTGAGCAAAACTTAATAATATTCGGTATATGCCACAGTACCTATGGACCAGCCGTAGAAGGGCAAACCCATGCCTCTCTGATGACACCGCTAAACTGCCGCAAACCCTAGGGTTCAAAAGCAGTTCCATGGTCATCACGTCGAGTTAGGGTTTCATTCTTCTAGAGGGTCCACAGAATCACTTGCATGTTCCCCCGAATACAATAAACTTGAAAAAAATGGGTTTTCTGACATTCGTTCGAACCTTTCAACTCCGCCTAGACGATATGTGAATACCCTCCGTCCGCATGCTAAACAATTGTCTCAATACTCAAAGATAGACGATACATCAACGGTCATCTCTAGATCGGTCTACTCTAGACCTGAGTAAGACTCTCTACACTAGAAATCTTCAACTCAACTGGGCCTGCGTCGGTGCATCAAATCTGACGAATCACTTTCGTCTCTCAACTCATGATAGACTAGCTATCACCTGTCGCATCTCTACCTGGAAGCTCCAGCGATCTCAGCTCGCAAGCTATGGAAGCGACATCACATCAATCTCAGCAATAGCTGGGTCATCTGTCTGCATGGTCGATGATGTCACAATCTTTGAGGTATGCTATACATCAACAGTCCTCACACAGCAGGCAGCCTCTAACAATGGCCTAATCATCCGGTACATAACCGCACACTCGCCTCAAACGAGAGGTCACAACACCACACTACATCAATATATTCCCATGTCACCAGAAAACACGATGGTCAGTCCTCATCCACGATGAGCTCGCCTTGACCACATCACCAGCAGTAGCTCAAACTGTGCTCAAACCATGGTGACAGGAACCTCAAACAAGTATCGACGGAAAAAAAGATCAAGTGATGAAATGAATCAACAGATCCAGATGAATATATGATCATATGGAGGAACGGAATCAGTGAGAGTATGATCATGTAAACGAATAGAATCAAGGATCTCAAATGGATGTATAATCAAGGAAAACAAAAAGAATCACCAGTCTCAAGATATGTATATCCTAAGGTTTCTTAAGTGGTGTATCGTATCGTAAATATGTCGCGGAACATACGTACGGTACGTCATTCTACTCAAGCTACCAACTCCATCAATCAAGGTCAGCCTATGAAACGAAAGTTCGGGTCTAACACCCCCTTGTTCAAGTCTAAGTTCCGTAAGGTCAAGCCTAGGTTCTAAAATAAATACGCCTTAGACCCTTCATACTCAAACCTAGGCTCGAACCAAGGTTAAACCTAGCGCTCTGATACCAACTTTGTCATGACCCAAAATATTAGCTCGCGACCAGCACTTAAATCACGCGACGTCTACAGGCGTAACATAACTCAAGTAAGCTGAAACCCAGAAATCTAAACCTTTTTAAGAAATAAAGATACAATAAATCATGTTTTGTCTTTTGAAAATTTGGGCAGCACCTCCTTTCTAAAAACTAACCCCGAAAACGGGTACAACATAGAAAATAAATAAAGCATCCCCAAACGGGAGCAAATCACGCCCAACGGCGGAAACAACCACCACAAGTATAAAAACAAGTATACGACGCCCAACGGCGAAGATACACACAAAGAAAAGTAAAGCAAGACATCAACCTCAAAAGCGAACATAAAACTCATCGCTCAGGTCACGCAACTACAAGTCTTCTAAGTCTGCAACATATACAATAACTAGTTTCTGATTTGATGGAGTGACTAGATACAATATGAATAATGAATACAAGAGGGGCACGATCCAACATGTACCACCTACTAAAAACAAGTCACCCGAATACAGCTGTGTACCAGCGATGCCGCAATTGATCCATGCGGTCAACCTGCAAGAACTGTGGCACAACGGGGGTGGGTTGCCAACTCATGAGTAGAAAACATCATCAGGTCGAAATCGAAATAAACAACGATTCCTAGGTCAACTATATCATAAAGGTAATAGTATGATATCTAGGGTGACCGTATCTGCATAGTGCCAACACATAATAAATGCTTATCAGCAAGTGGATATCATCCAACAATATAATCAATGCATGTATGTAGTGGATTTCGTCAAACAATATAATCAATGCATGTATGCATCTCGTCCAACAACATAATCAATGCATGTAAGCAGTGGATCTCATCCACGTGTCAACCACCGACACAACAACTCCTGCATGTAAATATCATAAAAGCATATGCAGGTAAATATGAGGATATAAAACAACGTGTGTCCCTCGTGACACCACAAATCATGGAAACCTGAGTGTCTAACCTTGACACTCGAAACATCATGAAACCTGTGTCTAGCATCGACACGTAAATCCTCATCTGTCAGGCGTCGTCACCATGACCGGTCCTGATGTCAGTACATCTCATGGAACCTGAGTGTCTACATCGACACCCGCAATCCACGTAGCATGTCTGAACATGACTCCAGTCGGTATCCCCCAGATATCCGCCGAGTCCAAATAATATCACCGGTTGGTGGTGGTCCCTCTGCCAGGCTCATCGTCTACACCACGAAATCATCTCTCGCCCCGGGGTACCATACCGGGTCCACCATGTACCCACAGACGGTTCCTCCTCCTCCTCAAATCGGGTGTCACATTCCAATCTCAGAACCGAGAAATCACATGGAGGACGCACTGAAATATCATATCAAGGGAAACCGGGTTTTCAAACAATACATAAATTTCTTGAAACACCCCCACGGTTCTCAAATCCATAAATCATATGAAAACCATATCTCAATGCGAAAATCCATGAAAAACTGATATATGCAACATAAAACAGCAATATGAGCATATTAAGGGAAAACCGCTCTATTAAATGAATCCAGTTTTAAAATATATCATGTGGTTCCCAAATCCTCCGAAATCAAGTGCAGCATCATATAAGGTGTACATGTAACTATAGCAAGGTAAGTGTATCTACATGTAGGCAGATATGTATGATGCATCTCATAAGCACAATAGCACAATAAGCAACGTCTCTATATCACATGTCAATACAATACCACTTAGGGATACATGCAGCTATAGCAAGATATGTAGGTGTACATGTCAGTATGTATGCATGATGTGCATATAGCTGTAGCAAGGTATGTAACATATAACAGGATGTAAGCATGTCCGTATATCTCATGCAACATGGAACAGTGATGTGAAAATAGCAAGTATATCATAGCATGATGTAGCAATTCTACTGTGTGAGTGACATAGAATTTATCGATGATGAAAGTGTGTGAGCCGGCAATCTGTGTATGTGCAACATACGCATCATCGATAATGGTGAAGGTGTACTAGCACAGGTATATGAAATGCAATGAGAATAATCATGAATGCAGCATAATGTACATCGTGACACTAAATGCTATAAGGTATACGTATTTAACATGACCGAGTCGATGAATCTTTCAATCGGCATCCAGCCTCACAACATCACGTACGATACAATCCATCGTACGACATCCTCTACCCAAGGATATGGATAAATCAACAGGTAAAACACATCGCGTACGATAATCCGCGTACGACGGCATTAAACAAATAGGGATTCTATCAGCCTATACAACATCGGAGTATGGATCTAAGTCTCGCATGGCATATCACTCAATATGCAAAACATTATCCATATATATATACCTACCTCTCAGGTCACACCATGTCAATCTCGTATCAGGGGTCCTATAAAGGTATCAACAATCTCATATCGACTCGAATCCATAAAATGACATATCACACTAAGTCATCATATCACATCGTATACTTGTTCATCACATTAATATCTCGCATCATATTATATAAACGTCACACTTGTTCTCTTTCAATTTATAGCCATCATGATTCACTTATCATTCCATATTCTTATATGCTAAATGTCCATTAGCATCAACTTCTATCATATTATCGTTTGTAAATCCTATAATTATGTCCGTCGCATATCATTTATCAGGATAAAATAATCAAACGATATTCCATATCAATGTTTGCGGGGGTGCTATAAGCCATCCACTCGACTTCCCCCGTAGATATAAATCTACTCACCTGCCAAACTTCTCTCTTAGCCGAAGTCGATGTGCTCCGTCATCTCGAAATCCACGCGAAGGTACCTACAATCAATATGAAATCGCAATGCTATTAACATCAAATTCCGAAATCCAAATACGACACGCGGTGCGCTCATTGGTTAGAACCTATAGCCTACGCATGCAAAACAACCAAACAACCCTCGTCGTTGACGTACAAACGTCCAATGACCAAATACAATATCAAATCTCAAAACCAAGAATCACAATACCAGAAAACATAGCCAAAACCCTAACTATAGTCGCTATCCATGAAAACCGCCAAGCCTAAAATCCGAATCGAACCAATAACCCTATATTAGTAAACTGTAAAGTGGTTTAAGAAATTATACCGATCGATCCGTGTCCTTCGGTCTTTAGCTATCATTCCACGCTCCTCGCGGCATCTCCGATCTCCGGTCTCCTCGTCGAAGTGGCACCACGTCAACGAATCTTTATACGGGCTCCCGCTTTAAACTGAAGCAACTCGGACATGATGTTTGCTAGCCTACATGTCTAAGATTGAAGTAGAGATAGTGTAGAATAGTTTGTCTCAAGGCACCCAATAAATTGGGTGAAGGTAAATGAAGTTGCCTTTTGGAGTTGTGAAGTGAAATGAGCTATGAAATTGAAATGAACAATTTTCCCACTCTCAAAAAAAGGGTCCGCCAAGATGGGGCCGCCAAAGTGCTTGGCCAAATAGTAGTGGGGGGTGAGCTCAAGAAAGTAAGGAGGTGACCAAAAGAAATAATATCTACACAAAATATCCACATAATATCTTAAGCTTTCCAAAAGACTTTAATGCTTGCAATGAGTCACAAAAACACCTCACCGTTCTAGAAGCACACACAAATGACTCATCCATGCCAAATGAATCCCCCCCTAGTAATTTCAGCCAAGACTTAAATGAAGGAAATATTGGCCAAAAACAATACATAAACATGAACCAATAATTTATATTTATATCATTTGACGAAAAACCCAAATTCGCAAATCGGTAGTTTTTGCAAAATATATTATTTTAATATTAAATTCCAAAAATAATATTTTATATTTTCTGAAATGTTACATTTATTTCGGTTTAGTGAACATTGAAAATTTCTAGAAAGGGTAAGGGTTTTTCTTGAGTTGTGATGGTGCTATTGAACCTTATTGGTGACCTTAGACCCCCTATGATGTTAGAAACCCAGACCAAGCATGAACTAAAAACTGAAACACAAAAACAGAAAACTTCCGTGTCGGTTTTTGAGTTACTTTGAGGGCGCAGGGAATCTGGAGTGACTCGGGAATTTTAGTAGAAAACCAAATAACCCCAGTGGACTAGAATTGCTACTAGGAAGACACCTTGCAAGTACGAGCACCAGCAGAGACCTCCTGGCCGAGCAGGCCGGATTTTGGTGGCATATGGCCGGCCATGTGGTGAGGGTTAGGGTCCAGGTTCTTTCAGTAGGTCGTATACACCCTATACATCATCCCAGTAGTGTTTGTGCACCTTATTTTCACCTGAAATAAAATCCGGAGCATGTTTTCATAGTTGTTGCCTTATGTTTTTGCGATGTTTATGAATTTGTGTTTTGATATTTGAGTTTGATATCGATCACTTGACGTTTGTACGTCTATATCGAGTGTTATTTGGTTGAATTGTGAGAGTAGACCATAGGTTTTGACCTATGTGAGATTCGTTTGTCGTTTTGATTGCGAATTGGATTTTAATGTGATACGATGTGTTATGATATGTAGGTACCCTCGTTAAGACTTCGAGACGACAAGCGAGTGCGTGGCGACATCGGCATCAGCAAGCGAAGATCAGGTGAGTAGATTTATATCTATGGGGGAAGTCGGGTGGATGGCGTATAGCACCCCCGCAAGTTTTTGATGGAAACTGATTCATAGAATATGTTTAAGGAAACCTAGATTAGAAAACTATGGATAGAGTTAAAAAGATAGTTAGAGATGATATGACGGTTTAAATATGTATATTGAGATATGAGATGGGAGCTTTAAGGATATGAAAGGTGAATGTGAATCATGACTTATAGCTATATAGCAGCACTAGACTAAGTATGAATTTTAGAGTGATGTGACATTTGGTGTATAGGGTAGAATGTATATATAAAATGACTCGATGTGAGATATAAATGTGTTGAAAAGAATGTATGATACGATATGATGACTTGATGATATGTCGTTATACAGATGTGAGTCGATATGATGATAGTTACCTTTGCCGGTCCTACGATCTGAGATTGATACGGATGTGACCTGAGGGATAGGTATACCCATATATATAATGTTGTGAATCATGAGTGTTATGTTGTACGAGACGTTAGGTCCATACCCTTCATTGTCATATAGGTTGATAGGATCCCTGATGGTTTAATGCCGTCGTACGATGACTTTCCGTATGTGATGAGTTGGGCTTGATGATTGATCCATACCCTTAACTAGAGGATGCCGTACGATGGATTATACCGTACGTGTTGTTGTGAGGCTGGATGCCGATTGATAGATTCACCGACTCGATCATGTTAGATACGTATACCTTATAGCTTTTAGCTGATGATTTACCTTATGCTGCATTCATGTTATTCTCGTTGCATTGCATATACCTATGCTAGTACACTTACACCATTATCGATAATGCGTATGTTACACGTACACAGATTTGCCGGCTCACACACTTCATCATCGATAATTGCCATGTCACCACACAGTGGGATTGCTGCATCATGATATGACTCCTTGCATAATTTACTTGCTATAGTTGCATATGCACCTTTATACGATGTTGCATTGGACTTTGGAGAGTTTGGGAATCGCAGGATATATTTTAAAACTGGATTCATTTAAAAGACCGCTTTTCCCTCGTTATGTGCATATTATTGTTCTATGTTGCATGATATACGGATAGGCTTACATTTCTGTTATATGTCGCATACATCATGCTTTAGGATTATATGCATTGAAATATGCTGTTTTCATGAGATTTCTGGATTTGAGAACCGTGGTCATTTTAAAAAGAACGTATGTATTATTTTAAAAACATGTTTTCTCTTGATATGATATTTCAGTACGTCCACCATGCGTTTTCTCGGTTCTGAGACAGGTGACAGTGATACCCGATTCGAAGAGCTGGATGAGGCCGATTGCGGGTACATGGTGGACCCGTTATGGTACCCCGGGGCGAGAATGGATTGCTGTACAGTAGACGGTGAGCCTGGCAGAGGGACTACTACCTACCGGTGATAGTATTTGGGCTCGACAGATATCCGGAGGATACCGACCGGAGTCGAGAGATGATATGGGCCGATCCGTACTCATGGAGCCCGAGGGCCGATCCGGACTGACGGAGCCCGAGATATGAGGATTTGCGTGTCGATGCTTGACACAGGTTTCATGATGTTTCAAGTGTAGATGCTGGACACTCCGGTTCCATGATTTTGATGTGTCGCGACGGACACTTGTTGATTTATATCCTCATATTTTCATGCATATGCTTTTTTATGATATTTACATGTATGAGGTTGTTGTGTCATCGATTGACATGTGGACGAGATCCACATGCATACAGGCTTTTATTATACTGTTGGATGTTATCCACATACTCATAGGCTTTGTTTACATTGTTGGCACATATACAGTTACGGTCACCCTAGATATCATAGTATTACCTTTATGATATAGTTGACCTAGGAAATCGTTATTTTATTCGATTTCTATTTGTTGATGTTTTTCTACTCACGAGTTGGCAACTCACTCCCGTAGTGCCACAGTTCTTGCAGGTTGACCGTATGGATCGGTAGCGGCATCGCTGGTACACAGTTGCATTCGGGTGTTTTGCATTAGTAGGTGGGACATTTGTCTCGTGCCCACTCATGTTTTTACTATTCATATTGTATCTAGTCAACTCCATCAATCAAACTAGTATTTGTATAAGTAATGAGACTTAGTGAGATTTATGGTTGCGAGACTTAAAGCGAGGGGTATTCCGCTACTGGTGGTTTTGTTATCTTGCATATTTCTTTATCTTTTGTGGTGAACTTCGCTGTTGGGCGTCGTATACTTACATTTATGCTTTGCATGGTTGTGGATCCGCTGATTGGCGAAGAGCTAGCTCCCACTTGGGGATGCTTTTATATTATCATGTATTGTGGTTTGGAATCAAAAAATACAAAGGAGGTGCTACCCAAAATTTTTAAAAGACGAAATATGTTTTTCAACTAATAAATTCCACTTGCATTTTTCATGTTCTTTTACTTATGCATATAGAAAACATTGATTTCACCCTACCTTTATTTCAAAACTTCACATCTTTTATTTTCTTAAAAAGGTTTAGATTTCTGGGTTTCGACTTACCTGAATTACGTTACGTTTTTAGACGTTGCGTGATTCGAGTGCCGGTCACGAGCTAAATTTCGGGTCGTGACAGATAGCACGCCCGATAAGAAGGTTAACATTTATTTTGATCAAGTTTATAAACTTTAAAAGTTTAAAAGAAGTTAAAAGATTTCTTCATCCATTATCCTACCCTATCCTACAAACCCTAGCAAGCTAGAAATTACTCGCTCATGGTTAGTGAAGAAAGGTTGAAGAAGAAAGAAATCATAATTAAGGTGAAGAAAAAGTAATGCGTAAAAGTAAGTGAAAAAAAATAAATGCAACAAGAATTAAAATGAAATCTATCTTTATTAATCAACTATTGCATTTACAATTCTCCTTAGAAAGTATATTACAAGAATCCTAGTTTGCTCTAGATCTCTCTCATGAAGGCGGTAGATGAATTGATGATGATCACTCGGATACTTGGATCTATTGATCTCTTCGATGATGCTCTTGAGTGTGCAGCTATCGGTTATTTATATTGTATTTGAAACTAGAAACCCTAGATTCCATATGTGAGGATATACAGTTAAGATCAAATCAACAAAACTCACATCTGACAGCTACCAAAGAGCCGCGGAACCGCCGCATCTAGCCATGTTTGGCCGCGGTGCAACCGCGTCCTAGTAGAACTAGGTCTTGAGATTTCTTCTAGTCTTTTGTGTTGACATGTGGAGATCCTTTTGATGTATAGATTCTGAAAATATTGCTCGGAGTCTCTGCCGTTGCTTGATTTCCTCAATTTGCTTCTAAAATTTGGCAGATTCAGTTCCAATATCCCGATTTGACTTGGATCTTTTACTTGGATTCCAGACCTGAGCTAATACCTACACAATATCTCAAATCAAAGTGTGAGTAGCATTTGGTATTTTTGAGATATTATCCTAACCACTTATATGATATTAAATCTTAAGAATATTGATTAGGAATATTTGATATGATATGCATATTACAAATATTTCATTTAAATATTATATGCATATATTTTCCCTCATTATATTAATTAAAATGTAGAAACATGTGATAATAAACTTTTTTAAAAATAAACCCACATATGTTCTATATTTACATTAAGCACCTTTTAGTACTTAACAATAGTAGGGAAAATGTTCATTCAAATGTCCAATATTTTAGACTAATCAGCGGCAGATAAGCACTAATCAGCTACCGAATACTACGCCTTGACAAGATCAACAAACGCAGCATGAATACAAAATGGCACTTATCTAAAATGACGGAGGGCTGCGACTGGTTTTGAAGAAAACCTTTAGTGTAATGAACAAGATATCATTGTAGAATCTAGTGATTTGAAAAGGAGTGGTTTAAGCTCCGCTTTAAAATCGAGTAGTTTTCAAAATAAACTAAGTGGGTTGGAGCATATGCTAGTTTTGCTAAAGAGGTCATTCCCGGTGAAGGGATCTTGGCACTTTCCTCATCGAATGAGGTGCTGGATATTCATAATGGAATACCGCTATGCAAAGCAAGAACTAGAGCTACCTTTTTAAAAAATTTGATTTTACAACATCTTTTAGGTTTCTTTTCTTTTCATTAATCTCACTAATGACGTTCCATCATTATGTTTCCTAAATATCCCAGAAGAAACGAAAATAAAACACACATATATGCCATCCGCATTCGCCACAGGGACCCGGGTCTTCACCGTAAGGTTACTTAACTTACGGCAGGGCGGGGTCAGGCCTAGCGCGGATGCAAAACATATATAGTGTCTACTAGTATATCATTTATATAAGTAGCATTCGTCTTACGCAGTTATATGATCACATCATATCACAGAAATAGCAGAAGCAAACATATGAAATATAGGATATACTAGGAGGTCCGTGTTTTAGATTAAGCCAGTAATGAAAAACACGGATTCCATGGTCGTGATGAATAGCCAAGCCCACATCTCTAGACCCCTATGAGAGCGGCAAGCAATCCTGCCAATTCTAGAGTTAGGCGACCGGTCTCGACTTCTCGATATGGCCTTCCATTAGACTCTAGAACCCGGTTACTTGTGCTCCCCTCCTTGAGTCTATCCTAATGTGGAAAAGTAAATAATATACATCAATGGAGACAACAAGCTTAACCCGGAAGTGTCCCAATAAAAGAATATTACATACAAATATTCACATGAATGAAAATTGAAAAACTCCCATCTCATGTTAAAAAAACCAGGCTATTCAATCACGACGATCCAATATAATGTATCAATAGCTACACAATAACATCACATGTCATCAACATAAGTAAATATTCATATCCCTAATGTCGTTGATGTATAGCAACGAGATCGGGGATACTGCCATATATTACACTTACGATCGCAGAAAAGAAATGAAAACTACAATAATTAGAATCTGCATCATCCTTAGACATCATAAACCAGGATTATCACATATTTCGGATTTCATGCCTAACCCTTTAAACCTTGCATTAAAGTCTTGAATTGAAAACACTTTTCAAAAACAAGTCGGGTAATTCAACAAGATTCCCGATTAAATGATTGAGTGCTCGTCGGGAACTTTAGTAGATGGCTGCACCCAGGGCCGTCAACGAAGTGCACTTGGGCGGAACACCGTGGCTGTGAGCACCCGAGTGGATATGTCACCACCCAGAATTTGGCATGTGACCGGCATGAGAATTACGTGAAGTCTATAGGACACTGCAGTAATTCAAGTAAGCCGAAGTCCAGAAATCTAAACCTTTTTGCGGAAAATAGTGGAGGTGCAGTTTTGAAACATCAGCATAATGAATTCAAACCTTCTTTTAAAATATAAGCAATATCATATGAAAACACAACAGTTTACATACCATCTTTGAAAACATTTTCGTCCTTGAAATTTGGGCAGCACCTCCCTTGTATATTTTGATCCAAAACCATATACATCCAATGAAATAGGCATTCCTAAGCGGGAGCTAGCTCTTCACCAATTGGCGGAATCACAACCATGTAATAAAGCATATATATGATGCCCTACGGTGAAGATTAATCACAGAAAGAAGGTAAATAAGACCAAAACATCATCAAACTCAAATATGAGACAAAACACCAATCTCGCTCTAAGTCTCAAGAATATACAAGTTTGTGTTTTGGTCTACCAAATATACATAGTCTTGTTTCTGATTACTGGAGCTTTAACTAGATAAAGTATAAATAAATAAGTACAAGGGTGGTCACGATCCAAATGTGTATCCCACCTACCAAAGCAAAATACTATGAAGAAAGCTGTGTGCCAGCGAACCGCTACTGATCCGAGCGGTCGAACCTGCAAGAAAACAATAGCACAACGGGAGTTAGTTGCCAACTTGTGAATAGAAAATATCAGCATGCAGAAATCGAAAGAACAACGATCCCTAAGTCATATTGTAACATGAAGGTAATACTATGGTATCTAGGGTGATCGTATATGCATATGAATCAACAACAATGTCGTTCCAGTAATCAGTATGTAATATCCAATCATCTAAAATATATGCATGTATACATGTGTGTCATCCAACGTGTGTCCATCCGACACATCAATCATCATGAAACCTGAGTATCCAACATCAACACTCAAAAATATCATAAACCCGTGTCCAGCATCGACACGTAAATCCTCATATCTAAGGCACCGCATCCTCGGATCTGCCCTCATATCCATCTGATCTCACGACTCCGGTCGGTATCCTCCAGATAACCGCCAAGCCCAAACTATCACCGGTCGGTAGTGCTCCCCTGCCGGGATCAATGCATTTCTATACGATCTTCTTGCCTCGGGGTACCGTACATGGCCCACTATATACCCGCAGTCGGTGCCTCCTCACTCCTCGAATCGGGTATCTCATAGCTCAGAACCGAGAAAACTCATGGTGGACGCCATAAATCACATCACAAGAAACCGCATTTTTAAATCAATCATAAGACTTGTTAAAATATATCAGCGGTTCTCAAATTTAGAGATCTCATGAAAACAACATCTCAATGCATGTAACCATAAAGTGCAGTATATGCAAGCATAGAACAGTACTGTAAGCATCTTAAGTGTTATCATGTAAGTATGTCATGTGATAATTAAGGAACAATGATTGTACTTTTCAGCCAAGTGCAATACCGTGATATAGCAGTTCTACTGTGTAAGTGGCATGGCAATTACTGATGATGAATGTGTGAGCCGGCAAATATGTGTAAGTGTAACATGCGCATCATCGGTAATAGTGCAGGTGTACTAGCAAACGAAGCCATATACAGGTAAGTGCCGGGAACAAAGTACGTATGTCACAAGGAAAAGATACAACATAAGAATGGATGGTATAACGTACACAACTACACCTAGATTAATCAATATAAACCATTATCCACCAAGGTGTTTAGAAATCAATGATTCTTCGAATCAAGACAATCCAAAAGTCGGTGATCCAGCCTCATAATATCAGATGTGTCACTATCATCGAACATCATCCTCAAGTCACGAGTGCGGACCAAGCATCCGGTATATCTTATCGCTTACGGTAATCCATCATACGGTGTCATCAAACAGAATAAGGATTTATCGTCCTATACATAATATCATATCTTATTCTCATATATATATCTCGGCATAAGTATATGTGTATATATATCTCTTAGCATTCTTATATCAACATATCAATCCAAGTCATCTTGTTTCATCATATTCTTATTTCATCATATCAACATCTCAATTCAATTCATCTTGTACTTATCATTTTAATTATATCCGTAGGTTCTTAAGCTTTGGTTTCTCCAATTATATTCTACATATAAGTTCTCCCATTACTATGGTTGCGAGGATGCTATACGCTATCCACTCGACTTCCCCCGTAGATAAAGATCTACTCACCTGCAATATCCTTGCTTTAGCCGAAGTCGATGGACTTCTTATTCTCCTTCATCGTCTCGGAAGTCCACGCGAAGATACTGTAAGGTTACGGCAGCGCCCTGGCCATCAATCCATGGCCAAACGGGGAATAAAAACTTTAGAAAACTGGCGCTAACGGAACCCTGATCGACGGATCGTATCATTAACCCTATACTAGTTATAATAAAGGATTTTAGAGAGGTTATACCGATCGATCCATGTCTTTCGGTCTTCAACCTCTGTCCTAAGTTAACTGCGGCTGCCTCAATGAAGTTCTCTCTCCGGTCTCCCTCGTCGAAGACGATCCACATCGAGGATTAGTAATACGGGCTCCCGCTTCAAAACCGAAGAAACTCGGGCATCCAGTTTGCTAGCCTAGATGCGCAAGATGAAGTAGAGATAGTGTGTGAATACTTTGTCTCAAAACACCCATAGATTCTCAACTCATGAGAGGGTATGGGTGGAGGTGAAGAAGAAGCCATTGGAGGAAAATTGTGAGCTCAAGACTTGACACAAAAGAAAAACCAAGTGAAGAAAAGTGTCTATATTTTTTTCTTGAGTTGGAGTTGTGAGGTATTTGTGTATGCAACTAAAGAAAATCAATCACACCAAAATAATATCTCTCACCTCACAACACGAAGAACCATCAATGCACAAAAGACCCAACGCCATGCGTCATAAATGGCACATGCAACAATCAATGCCAATTGCCATGACTTACATTCACAATTTCCTCACAATTAAACATTTAACCAAATTTTTAATCCAAAAAAAAGAAATGGCATCTTCAAAAGTAATCTTGTAACGGATTACAAGAATTCCCCTCATCCGTATATACATACATGCATCCGTATTCCGACTGAATACGAATACAACGAGACGAACGCAATCCAGAAATATAATAATAGGATCCGGTTTAAACCAAAGCCCACTAGTATTATCCATCTGATCATGATCCATGCACAAGTGCACGAATATGATCGAACCCTTCCATAAAACCATACGGCCTCACAACGTTTCGCCCGAACCAGGGAAACCCTCTGTGTGGGACTCTAAAGACTCGTCAATATGCTGGCAGTGGGTTTAACCATAAGCACGTCAGTGGCACTAGCTGTACGTAACGGCTACCCAGGTATTGAGCGAAAGGAAGGCCGACGAGCAAACTCATCCTGAAACCCTACTGAGCCTGACAGTGACAATATCCATACAGTCTGGTCCGTTCGTCTATGAGTATCGCATATCGAGTCTAGGGGATGGATAAAGTCAGACCCCTAATAACGTGATATTTAGTGTTAGTATGAAGCCCATCACCACCTGAGAAACTTCTGATCTTAGATCAGTAATTCTCGACTACCTTGGCCAAGGATTTCTGGTGATGGCCACCCGTGCACACCGCGACATCAACCCCCAATACCGGGAGAGACGAATCCCCTGACGATCCGCTCACCGCCTTCATATGGCTCGGGATTGTACCTAACAAAAACCTGTTTGCATGACTCCTTTGAGCCGTGGTAGAGTAGTAATCAAAGAACAGTAGGAACTCACACGAAACAAATGACGATCTCAGGTCGATAGACTAATCTGTACACATGTCACCAGAGAACTACTATCTGATAATAGGTATAATACCAACTAGCATGTTGCTGGCAAGTCCGTCCGGTGTACTCATAATCCAATGATCACCTGTATACATCTTAGGTGAACCAACTGACACCAATGGCTTGTGATACCATCCACCTCCCCTCGTCGGGGTCTCGATCCGTATACACTAGTCTACTCTCGAAATATCGATGCCCAGTTTCGAAACTCCCACGACAAGGGACACTTTAAGGATGTGCTTATAGACCACCCAACTCTCACGTATATGATCGCCATCATACTGTTGGCAGTCAAGTAAGAATCCTATGGGCTCTATCAACATGTAATAGTGATCTGTAATGTCACCTGAAGCGTGTACACGATGATAAAGACAAACCAGATAGCACACTATCATCTCGAGTAAGACTGTTCTACCGATATAGGTCCTCCCTCAATCATTGCAATCACATGCCTGCGATCCAATAATTGACTTGAGGGCACTATAGCCAGGAATCTCCCACTTGCACTTAAGGCTAATTATTGCGGTGTCGCATACTCATAACCCGTGTGATACCAAACACCCAACTTCTCTACTAATCAGTTTTACAAATCTCGTTTGTAAAACTATTGCGTTCGAGAAATAGCCTCAGTGAGTGGATCCACTCTGATGTTTCTTTCTATATCTCTCTTTATCTCAAGTTCGCGGAGAAAGCCATCTCCCGAAATGAGCAATACCTGTCTTAGAATATGTCTGGATATTTGATGGGATCTAGTTCACAAATGAACTCCAAATCCAGCAAACCTCTTAGACTGTATCGTCAACTGAATATAATCTGTATCTTGTGTCATGCCTCCCTCAGTATCCTCTTGGACCACCTGTCCAAACTACTTCCCCTCGTCAGAGGGAAAACTATAACTCTGACAGTCATTCTGTCATCCAGGTCACCTTGGAAGACTGGAATGATAACCGCCTCTTGAAGGAGGCTGTCGTTACCAAATCCCTAGAACATCCACTTATGTTCATAACCTGTTTCCGAACGTCTCTCAAGGATTGGATTAATATAAAAAAAACTTATTGCAGCTAGTGCAAAAACAACATCTGGTGTGGTACTTGATATCTCGTGATTAACTCAATTGCCTAAGCAAGTGATATGTAATTCATGCACATCCTTGGCTGTGGGACAGACCATCTCCCACACTGGGATGAGAAGCGCATACGCTAGTCTACTCCGGAGTATCGATGCCCTGTCTCGATAGTCCTACGACTAGGGACCTGTATAAGGATGTGCCTATAGATTACCCAGCCCCCACTAGTGTGACTGCCATCACAACGCTGGTAATCAAGCAAAGATCCTAAGGGCTCCACTAATGCGTATAAGTGATATACTGAAATAAACACAAGTACACATTGAAGTAGAAACAAACCAAGTAGCATACTACTATATTGAGCAAGATTGTTTATACAAGGTGAATATCCCAAGCTTCCATCAAGTAATATACAAACTAGTATGATACAGTAATGGCCTCTAGGGCATATACACTAACAACTATACCCAACTAAAACCTGTTTGCACGACTCCTTTGAGCCGTGGTAGGGTAGTAATCAAAGTACAGTGGGAACTCACACGAGACAAATGACGATCCCCAGGTCGATGAACTAACCTGCACACATGTCACCAGGGAACTGCCATCTGACGTCTGGTATATGACCAACTAGCATGTTCCCGGCGAGTCCTGTCCGGTGTACTCATAACCCAATGAGCACCTGTATACATCTTAGGTGATCCAACTTACACCAGTGGCTTGTGAGACCGGCCACCGCCCCTCGTCGGGGTCTCGACTGTATACACAAGTCTACTCTGGAGTATCGATGCCCTGTCTCGAAACTCACACGACTAGGGACCATTTAAGGATATGCTTATAGACCCCAGCTCCCACTTATATGATCGCCCTCATACTGCTGGTGGTCAAGCAAGAATCCTAGGGGCTCTATCAACGTGTAATAGCGACTTGTCAGGTCACTTAAAGCAATACACGATGATAAAGGTAAACCAGATAGCATACTATCATCTCGAGTAAGACTGTCCTACCGGGATAGGTCCTCCATCAATCATTGCAATCACGTACCTGTGACCTAATAATTGACTCTGAGGGCACTATCTCCAACACAAGTAACCGGGTTCTACGGTCCAGTGGGAGACCAACTCGAGGAGTCGAGTCCGGGTCTCCTAACTCTAGAATTGGTAGGGTTGCTTGCCGCTCTCGTAGGGGTCTAGGGGTGTGGGATTGGCTATTCATCACGACCGTGGAATCCGTGTTTTATACTGGCTCGTATTGAAAACACGGACGTCCTAGTATATCCAATATTTCATATGATTCTTCTGCTGCGATATCTGTGATGTGATCATGTGATGTTCTGTGATGGATACTTTATATAGTATATATGATATATTATATAGGCGTTACTTATGTTTTCACCCACGGAGGGGTGCCCAAGTTATCGGATTCCGTGAAGTGCTGGGTGACCCATTCACTTTGTTGAAGGGGGCTTCCTCGCTTCTGGGATTGACGGGTAACTTGCCGCGCTCGTAGGGGTCCAGGTTTTCATTGCACAGGCTATCCACATGACAGGGAACATCGGGTTTTATTTGCGGCTCAAATGAAACCCGGGGCTCCAAGATTATCCACCATTCTGTAT
The DNA here is from genome assembly GCA_030015575.1 of Agapanthus africanus. Classification (NCBI taxonomy): domain Eukaryota; kingdom Viridiplantae; phylum Streptophyta; class Magnoliopsida; order Asparagales; family Amaryllidaceae; genus Agapanthus; species Agapanthus africanus. Next base: position 75,323,558 of record JASDDO010000029.1, read on the forward strand.
TATTGGATGAGATTCTATGATGTTGATTATTATCATGCCTGGGACGAATGTTGTATATACTTATATTTATATACTAGTACATGTTTTATATGTTTTGCACCCGCGCTAGTCCAGCCCCCGCTCTGTCATTAGTTAAGTAACCTAACGGGTGATGACGGGGTCCAGTGGCGAATGCGGATACCATATACGTACATTTTATTTTCGTTCTTTTCTGGTGTGATAAGTTAAATTGATGGGACCACATTAATTTTGATTAATGCAAGAAAATAAACCTAAAAGATGTTGTTGGAACCAAGTTTTAAAAACTGACATTACAGATGTTCTCTTTTGCTTTGCATAGTGGTATTCGGTTATGAATATCCAGCACCTCATTTGACGAGGCAAGGGCCGAGATCCCTTCATCGGGAGTGACCCTTGAGCAAAACTTTTGCGTCAATGTAATAACTTCACTATAGTCGATTATTTTTTGCTTTGCATCGAGGTATTCATTTTAGAATATCCTGCACCTCATTCGACGAGGAAAGAGCCGAGATCCCTTCACAGGGAGTGACCTCTTTAGCAAAAGTTTTCGCCACTATATATATTTTCAAAAATTTCTCAGGTTCATTCAACGATATTAAGTTCATTACGTTAACGGGTTTTTCGCCAAAAACCCAGCCGTAGCCCTCCGTCATTTCTTACAAGTAATACTTAGTATTCGTGCTGCGTTTGTTGACTGTGTCAAGGCGCAGTGAACGGTAGCTGAGTATTGCTATTCTGTAGCATACAATGTGATTGGTTAGGACAGTCGTGTAACCTTGTTGACTGTGTCAAGGGTTATGCACATGGGTTTAATGCAATCAAGATAATGACGGGTTGAACTTGACTAGGACTCTTTGATTTGTTGACTGTATCAAGGTCACTTGGGTCCTAGTGGCAAAAACCACATCGGGAGTTTCAAACATACAGGAAACTTGCAGATTCAGCATACCTTCTGGAGTGTGGTGAGTAGAGTGGATTCCATCTAGATCATCACACAATGATAGTTAGATCCCGATCCCACTTATGAGTTGGATTACTCTCGGGAGATTATTTCACTTAACAATCAATGCTATAAACCAAGTAGGTGTCTAGAACGGTGTTAGCGGGGCTACGCCTCCTGAGAAAAGAGGTTGTATAATTAAGGAACTTCGCAAAAGCGTTGGAAAACCTCCCTCGAAATACCAACACTAGCCTGGCTGAAAGGTTAAGCAAGTATTGTGACGTGCGATTAATCCTGAATAGTTCTTCTTTTAAAGGTTTGAAGAAGAATTTTAGGAAACAGTGGAAGCCATCCTGGTTAGATAAATTAATAACCAATCTAATCTTGCAAGAGCGCACGCTGAGTGTTTCTTTTCTCTCTCTCCAGGGAGCAACCATTTCATGCCCTAATCAAGATAATAAAATGTATCGCTTGACCGATCTGAATTCTTATTCGGGGCTGGGGAACGTCGGTTTGGCTCTAACTTTTGATGGAGATTGTAAGTATGAGCATGAGAAAGAGGATTGTTTGGATTCCAAGGAGACCCCAATGAAGAAGAAGCATACTATTGCATCTACTTCAGGTGTACTTGTAATTGAGAACTGCTTTTTGGTCAGTCCTACCTCCTGGGTACTAGATACCGGATCAGGATCTCATCTCTGTAATTTATTGCAGGGACTGAGAGAAAGTAGGAAAGTTGCACCTCGTGATATGTCCCTCAGGGTAGGGAACGGAGCACGAGTTAATGCTGCAGCCGTCGGTGAATATCACCTTGTGTTGCTAAATGGCAATACTATGATTTTGAACAATTGCTACTATGTACCTTCCATGGTTTGCAACATAATATCAGTTTCTTTACTTGATAAAGATTGATATAACTTTGTTCTTGATAGAAATATCATGAACATTTACCTTGATAAGGTACTTGTTGTAGAAGGTTGATTGAAAGAGAATTTTATGATCAAACAATTGTTAACCCCAATCAAGAACGGCGTCGCTTGGTAGCTAGCCGGTGAGTACGGGTCAGTCCACAGGGATTTTGTGTATTTCCTAATTGTTCTAACGAGTTAATTCCGATTGTTGTCGGATTGATTAAATCTAAAAACTAAGTTTGATCTAAACTAGGATTAAAATCTTGTTAGGGTTAGGTTTAGCTTAAGTTTGGAAAGTCAATATTTCTCACCTCTTTCTATGCCCTATTTAAGATCTATAAGGTGTTATAGTAATAATTAATAAAGTGGATTAGTACCATCGAGAAGAAACGATGTTTCTTCCTCTAGGTTCTTGTCATTCCTTTCTTAATTCTTACCCTAACCTCCATGGAAAACATACGCAACCGGTCCTTTATACTATGGTATCACCGCTATCTCGTGGGATAGGGTGCCGTAGGGAGCGGTGTGTGCATGTATGCATGGAGTCCTATAAAAACGTGTGATGGGCAAGAAAGGGGTGAGAGATTTTCATCTCTCAAGCCTTCCCCAAATCTAACCCTAACAAGTGAGGAGACTACTCACTCATTAGGGAATTGAAAAACATTTTCTAACTATCTAACTAGGGCAGAGAATGAAAGTTATACTAGGGCAGATAATGAAAAATCTATACTAGGGCAGGAAAGAAATTACCTAGGGCATGGAAATAAAAAACTACTTACTTTATTTGATGCTCTCTTCATACATTGCAGAAATTTACAGATCTGAATTTTGATAAAATGAAATGAGGCACAAGAAGAGGCATAACCTAAAAGAGATTTTAGGGTTTCTATTTATAGAACATAGAAACCCTAGGGTTATATTCGAGTCACGTCTGCATTTACAATTTTACCCCCTAAGAAAGACTAGTCAACGCGCCGCCAGCGACACTTTTTAGCACCGACACGGGCACTATATGGCCGCGGATCCGCGGCCAAAACCCCTGTTTGGCCGCGGTTCCGCGGCCAAATAGAGTGATCTCAGGCTGTGTTTTTCTGGCTTTCTTCCTTTTGCATTTTCCTTGGCTTTTCTTCACTTGGTTTCTTAGATTGTCTTCTTTTTTTCTTCCAGATTTCTACAGTGAACAATAACGTGGACTTTACCGCTTGCTTCGTGTCGAAGTCTTGAACCTTGCACTGCCTTTGTACTTGATTATTGATCTTCGTTTATTCTCCAAACTGTAGTCTTGATCAAGATTCTTCCATTTGTTGGTCGTAGTCTCACTTTTGTATCGCCTTTTCATCTTTTCACTGTTTTTGTTCCAATAACCTATAACCTGCAACTATGTAGCAGACATGGGTCAAAAGCACATGTTTATTTATAAAATGAATAAGAATGGGGAATATAATAATGCAAAATTATGATATGAACAAATACCCCCAAACTTATCTTTTGCTCGTCCTCGAGCAAACCTAGTTTTATTCTTGAAAAAGACCTAGCCTCACTTTCGCAGGGAAACACGATTGCGCTGAGCTCGTGCAACAATCCGTTAAACCTCTAGGTGTCCCTATGTCATGACCCGAATATTTCGACACGTGACCGGCACTTAACCACGCAACGTCTACAGGCGTAACGCGACTAAGTAAGCCGAACCCAGAAATCAAAACCATTAAAAAGTAGTGAGTGTTGAAAACATTCAATTAAACATTTAGAAAACCTTAAATAGTTCAATAAAGTTCCTTTTTAAAGTTAAGTTATTCTTATAATAATTTTGGCATCATTTCCTTTGTAAAAGTAACCCCGAAAATCGGGTATAAAACAGGATATAAATGAAATGATAAATAATGAAATAAAACATTCCCAAACGGAAGCAATATACGACACCGTAGCGAAGAATGAGTAATAAGTAAACATCACAGCATAATAACTGCATAAATATATACAGTCGGCTCTCATGAGCTCGAGACCAGAATACAAAAATATACATCATCGTCCTCACACTGTCTCTAAGTCCAGTACATATATGGTAGATGGAGAATAGTAGATACAAAAGTGTGTACAATAGAAGTAACCAGATACCACAACCCACCTAATAGAAAAATAGTCCTCGAACCAACTATAGTGGTATCTGTAGCCAAAAGATGCAAAAGGGCAGCCTGCCGCGACTACTCCGAGGGGCAACCTGCAAACACTGTAGCACAACGGGGGTGAGTTGCCAACTCGTGAATAGAAATAACATATAAAGGTAATCGCGAGCATGCACATACTGCGCTACTCAATCAAATGCCAGCAGATGATATCAATGCGTGATAAGCAGTATGTGCAGTAATCATGCAAGTGCTCTATCAGGTAATATAACTACAGGATGAGATAAAATAATAAATGCTGAGTATGGGAAAATATAACATCTACACGGAAAGTCAACGTAGAATATATACTCGATGTCCATCAATGCACCCAGATCCCTTAAATAGCTCAGGCGCCGGCACTCTCATCGGCTCTCTAATCCTGTAAATCTCTGAGAATCACGAGTGCCCAACATCGGCACCTAAATATCATAAGTACTCGTGTCCAGCATCGACACGCAAATCCTCATCCATCGGGCCTCCGTTAGTCCGGATCAGCCCACGGGCTCCGTCTGCGGTATCGGCCCTCGGCCCCGGCAGTACGGATCGTCCCGCATCCATCTATCGACTCTGGTCAGTATCCTCCGGATAACTGCCAGGTCCAACCAATCACCGGTAGGTAGTAGTCCCTCTGCCAGGCTCACCGTCTAATACACAGCAAAACCGTTCTCGCCCCGGGTACCATACCGGGTCCACCATGTTCCCGTAATCGGCCTTATCCAACTCCTCGATTCGGGTTCACATATATAACTCTAGCACCGAGAAAACACATGGTGGACACACCGAAATATCATATCAAGGGAAACCGGGTTTTTTAAATAATTAACTATTCTATTTTGAAATATTCATGATTTCCCAAATCCAGAATTAACATGGAACCACATATCTTAATGCGTAATCTAAGCAAGTATGAAGATATCAACGTATGGGTGCACTGGTATGAATATACAATGTACATGTGCGCATGTACGAAGATATCGATGTATGTGTGCACTGGTATGAGTATACAATGTGTATGTGCGCAGGTATGAAGATATCAATGTTTGTGTGCACTGGTATGAGTATACAATGTGTATGTGCGCAGGTATGAAGATATCAATGTTTGTGTGCAATGGTATGAGTATACAATGTGTATGTGCGCAAGTATGAAGATATCAAGGTATGTGTGCACTGGTATGAGTATACAATGTGTATGTGCGCAAGTATGAAGATATCAAAGTATGTGTGTATGTGTGCACTGGTATGAGTATACAATGTGTATGTGCGCAAGTATGAAGATATCAAGGTATGTGTGCACTGGTATGAGTATACAATGTGTATGTGCGCAAGTATGAAGATATCAAGGTATGTGTGCACTGGTATGAGTATACAATGTGTATGTGCGCAAGTATGAAGATATCAATGTATGTGTGCACTGGTATGAGTATATAATCTGTATGTGCGCAAGTATGAAGATATCAAGGTATGTGTGCACTGGTATGAGTATACAATCTGTATGTGCGCAAGTATGAAGATATCAAGGTATGTGTGCACTGGTATGAGTATAAAATGTGTATGTGCGCAAGTATGAAGATATCAATGTATGTGTGTACTGGTATGAGTATACAATGTGTATGTGCGCAAGTATGAATATCATGTAATCTGAATCAATATGCAAGTCAAACAATGTGATATATGTATCAAGTATGAATATCATGTTTAGTCACATAAAAGATGAGCTACAGCATAATGATCATGGAAATTCTACAGTGTGAGTGTCATGGCAATTACTAACAGTGTGTGTGTAACATGCAGGATAGTGCTCGTGCAACATGAACCGTTAGTAATGGTGCGGTGTTCTATCAATTCTAGTTTATATACCTATAGCAGGGAATGTGGTATGCACAAAATAGTGTCAATGAACAGTCAATGTAGGTAAGTGTAATATGCTGCTACAAGGTCCTATCAGCCCTGACGCATAACGCTATGCGGGCGATTTCCCCGTAGATGTTAAATCTACTCACCGTAGTCTCTCGCTAGGTATAGCCGACGATTTGCTTCCCCTTCTTCGTGCCGTCCGTCGCACTTTCCTGCGAACTAGAATTCCACAGAATATCACACATAAGCTCGAAACCATACAAACACGACATTTAAAGTCAACTAGAAACCCGTGCCGCAAACCAAGTGCGTGTGTGCGCGATACGCTATAACGTGTGATTACGCGCCTGAAGTCACTCCGTCGCGTCGCGATACGCAGAAACCCAAAACCCACACACACGTATCATGCGTGTCGCGAAAGAGTAAACATACGGAAAATAGGGTATTCCACTCCAGATTTTGATACAGAACAGAGATTACAAAAATATATATACCAAAACACTCCACATAGATGCAGACTCCAGTGGCCCAAACCCCAAGCCCCAACTCACCCATCTGGCCGCAAATTGCGGCCAGAATTAATATTCAGGCGGCCTGGGTAGGGAGAGGGACTCCCAGGTTTTGTGTGTGCACTCTATACCCACTATACATGCTACAGTAAATCCAAAATCGTTTTGAAATAACCCGGGCACAACCAGATCTAACAGAAACCAAAATCTAGTTAAAAATCAAATTTTTACACTAAAAAGGTACTTTATGGTATTTTTGTGCAAACCTGAAGCAAAACCTGGTTTAAATAGCTCTAAAAACACTTAAAAGAGTTAACTAAACTACGAGAACACCAATCTAACATATGCTTCACAATTATCCTTCAATATCACTAATAATGCACAAAAAACATGATTTTTAGTTAAGATACTACAAGATATGGAGGAAGAGTGTTAACTATGAGCTAATACCTCCTAAAGACCTTATGAAACACCAAAAGATCCAGCTCACTCCTCAAGTATGCAGAATTGCTCCCAAACACCTTAAAAGGCCCCCTTTTCCCATGGTTTTGTGAAGGAAAAGTGTTGTTTTTGTGTAGGGTTTTGTTTCGCCTCAAAGGGAAAAGAAAAGGAGAAGAGGAGATGAAGAAAATGGGGTTGTTGCTACTGGAATTTCTGTTGGGTTTCAGAAATGAGAGAAGAGAGAGAGAAGAGACAAGGAAAAATGGGTCAAAAGTCAAGGGTTCTCACCTAACACCATGCTTCATATTCTAATTTAAAATTTAAAAAGAGAAAAGAATTTTTGGGCTTTATTAAATGGTGGGAATAAGGAACCATATAAGAAAAGAAATGGCGGACACTTTAACCTAGGTCAAAAATGGCTAAGTGTGCAAGTGTACACTAACACAAAATTTTTTCCAATTAGGGTAACCCGACTAAAATAACTAATAATCCTAGAATTATATATATAAATATATATCTAAACACTTCACAACACAAATTATCACTAGCTAAGAAGGAAACAGATAAGATATCCGTTTTTGAAAAACACGCACACTTGCTAATTGACGCGAGAACATCCTACCGAATTTCAAGGCGTTACAATCTACTCCCCTTAAAGAAATTCGGTCCCTGAATTTTAAAAATCTAACTATACGTACCTTCAAAAAGGTGGGGATACCTCTTCCTCATCTCGCTCTCGGTCTCCCAAGTAACCTCCTCTTTGTTTGGACCACGCCAAAATACCTTGACGGACGGTATCTCTTTCGACCTCAATTTCTTCACTTGTCGATCCAAGATCATCACCGGCTGCTCTGCATAGGAAAGGTCGCGCTCAAGCTGGATCGTCGGGTGCTGAATCGCATGCGAAGGATCATGAAGATATCTGCGGAGTATCGAAACGTTAAATACGGGGTGCACATCTGGAAAACTGGGTGGAAGGGCTAACCGATACGCAACTGCACTAACACGCTCGAGGATCTCGAAGGGGCCCACATATCTGGGACTAAGCTTCCCCTTCTTCCCAAATCTCATCACACCTTCCATTGGGGAGACCCTCAAGAAAACATGATCACCAACAGAAAACTCAAGTCTGCGCCGACGACGGTCCGCATAAGATCTATGCCTACTCTGGGTTGCTCTCATCCTATCGCGAATCAACTGGATCTTCGCTGTCGTCTCCTCCACAATCTATGGCCCTAAGATACTGCTCTCACTGAGCTCCGTCCAACAGGCGGGCGATCTGCATCTCCTCCCATAAAGAGCCTCAAACGGTGCCATCTGAATGGTCTCCTGGTGGCTGTTGTTGTAGGAGAACACTACTAAGGATAAATGATGATCCCAGCTACCTCCAAAGTCTAAGACGCACGCTCTGAGCATGTCCTCGAGAGTCTGAATAGTCCGCTCTGACTGTCCGTCGGTCTGCGGATGAAATGCTGTGCTGAAACTCAAGCGAGTGCCCAAAGCCTCCTGAAGCTTCTGCCATAGTCGGCTGGTAAACTGGGCGCCTCTGTCGGATACGATATATGTCGGAACTCCATGCAGTAGTACAATCTCGTCAATGTATATCTGGGCATACTGAGCATATCCGAAAGTCGTCCACCGGTAGGAAGTGAGCCGCTTTCGTCAAACGATCCACGATCACCCAGATGGAGTCATATCATCGACTAGTCCTGGGTAGACCCACAATGAAGTCCATAGAAATCTGCTCCCATTTCCACTCCGGAATGGGTAACGGCTGTAGCTCTCCCGCGGGCCTCTGGTGCTCAGCCTTAACTTGCTGAAAAGTCAGGCATCTCAACACAAAATCTGCGATGTCTCTCTTCATTCCGTCCCACCAGTAAACACCTCTCATGTCATGGTACATCTTGGTGGAACCGGGATGAACACTGTATACCGATCGATGTGCCTCCTCAAAAATCTCAGGCCGCAATCCCTCAGCATCTGGTACGCACAGTCTAGCCCCCAAATCGTAGTATCCCCTGATCATCGATCATGAACTCGGGAAATCTGCCCTTTCCAATCTGTGTCCTAACCTCTGAACATCGGTCATCATTGTGTTGTGCCTCATGTATACGGTCGAGCAACTGTGGGCGTGCATGAACATGCGCAATCTGTCCTTCGATCGGCGTAAACTCGAACTGTACCAGGCTGTCGTATAAAATCTGCCAATCTGCCGACGACTGCTTCTGCACTGCGCTCAAACAAGATAGACTATCCCAGGGCCTCCTGCTCAAAGCATCCGCCACCACATTAGCCTTGCCCGGGTGGTACAAGATCTGGCAATCAAAATCCTTCACTAACTCCATCCATCGGCGCTGTCTAAGGTTCAGGTCTCGCTGCTGAAATATATACTTTAAGCTTTTGTGATCAGTGAATATCAGGCACGACTCACCGTATAGGTAATGTCGCCAGATCTTAAGTGCAAAGACCACTGCAGCCATCTCCAAATCATGAGTGGGGTAATTCTGTTCATGTTTCTTCAATTGCCGCGAAGCATACGCGATCACCCTGTCATGCTGCATCAATACGCACTCTAGCCCCACTCGTGAAGCATCACAGTAGACCACAAAGCCGCCTGATCCTGAAGGCAAAGATAGCACTGGTGTCGTAGTCAGTAGAGCCCGTAACTGCTGAAAACTGCGCTCACACTCCTCCATCCAATCAAAACGAACTCCCTTCCGGGTCAACCCGGTCAAAGGTGTAGCAATACGGGAGAAGTCCTGCACGAATCGCCTGTAGTAGCCGGCCAGCCCTAGAAAGCTGCGAATCTCCGTAACTGATGTGGGTCTGGGCCAACTCCGAACGGCCTCAATCTTCCTCGGGTCTACACATATACCATCTCATGTAATCACGTGCCCCAAAAAGTCTACGCTGTCCAGCCAAAAATCACACTTGGAGAATTTGGCGAAAAGCTGATGCTCCCTCAAGGTCTGCAGTGTAATCCGTAGGTGCTGCTCGTGCTCCTCTCTACTCTGAGAATACACCAGAATATCGTCAATGAACACTATGATGAACAAATCACGATACGGCCGGAAAATACGGTTCATCAAGTCCATGAATGCTGCTGGCATGTTGGTGAGTCCGAACGACATCACCAGAAACTCGTAATGGCCGTAGCGCGTGCGGAAAGCTGTCCTAGGGATGTCCTCCAGTCGAACCCGCAGCTGATGGTAGCCTGATCGCAAATCGATCCTCGAAAAGTATCCTGCCCCTGAAGCTGGTCGAACAAATCGTCGATGCGTGGCAAGGGATACCTGTTCCGCACTGTCTCCCTGTTCAGCCGACGGTAGTCGATACACAAACGCATACTGCCGTCCTTCTTCTTGACAAACAGGACTGGAGCACCCCAAGGAGAAACACTGGGTCGAATAAGTCCCTTGTCCAGCAAATCTTACAACTGACCCTTCAATTCACTAAGTTCCGCCGGGGCCATCCGATAAGGCGGTATGGAAATAGGCCCCGTGCCAGGAACCAAATCAATACAGAAAGAAATGTCGCGCTCGGGCGGTAGCCCAGGAAGCTCGTCAGGGAACACATCAGGGAACTCTCTAACAACCGGAATCTGATCCATCGGAACATCTGTAGCTCTAGTATCACAAACATAGACGAGAAATCCCTGACATCCCTTCCTCAAAAGCTGTCCAGCCCGAACAGAAGAAATCACACTATGAGGGGTGGCACCACGGTCCCTCAACACAACAAAAACCGACTCGCCGGGAAAACAAAATCTAACTTTCTTCTCGCGGCAGTCAACAGAAGCATAGCACGTGGCTAACCAATCTATGCCCAACAGAATGTCGAAGTCCAACATCTCAAGAAGGATCAAATCGACTGGCAACTCTCTCTCGCCAATACGGACAGTATAGAATCGGAACATGTGCCTAGCAACAAACGACTCTCGCACAGGGGTAGTCACCACAAGCGGCTGATCGAGCAAACTGGACTCTCTACCCAAACTCGGCACAAAGTGTGTGGATACGTACGAGTGCGTGGATCCGGGATTGAATAACGCGTGTGCATCAACAGAACATACTGGAAGGATACCTGAGACCACCGCATTGGACGCCGCGCGTCCTGATGCGTCAAAGAAAAAACTCGCGCCTGTCCTCCACCTGCGACTGACTGCCTCCTGCCGGCAACTGGTCGTCCTCTGCCTCGATCACCTCGTCCTCTATGAACAAATCCTCCGCGTCCACAACCTCTCTGTGCATGGGTCTGACGCTGAGTAACAGTAGGTACAATAGGTAACGCCCTCTGGGATGGTAAAGGTGGTAATGTGACATGCGGTGCTGCCGCCTCCCTCCATGGTATCTCAGGATAATCTCGCATACGATGATAAGAACTCCCGCAATGGAAACATCCCGATGATGGTCGCTGACCCTCCTGGGGATAGGAGCTAAACAACCGGCCTCGCCTCGAATCTCTGCCACCTGCAAGGTGCCTGTCACGGCGCCGAAAAGGCCGTCTCTGTACTGATGTATCTGCACGAACTCTCTTCGTCCCTGGAACTGCCGAAGTCTCAGCAAGGCGCTCCTCAACCAATAATGCTGCATCTACTGCTGCTGCGTATGTCTCGTAATGCTGCGCGCTGATCGCAAGGAACAGTGGTGTGAGCAAGCCTCGGACAAATCTCTTAACTCGCATCTCCTCGGTAGCCACTAAGTACGGAGCATAAATTGATAGCTCGGTGAACAGCACATCTTACTCTGCCACTGACATCTCCGTAGTCTGGCGTAAGGACTCGAACCTGCGTGCTCTAGCATATCTGACACTCAGGGGAAGAAAGCGGGCAAGGAATAGCGCCACGAACTCTGTCCATGTCATAGGAGGAAGACCTGCTGCTCTACCCTTCTCGACTGATTCACACCATTTCTGCGCAAGACCTTCCAGGCGAAAGCTCGCGAACTCAACCCATCTCGCATCTGCGCATATGAGGGAACGGCATATCCGAGCATCCTATCAATGAAAGACTGTGGGTCCTCGGCTGCATCGGTGCCTGTGAAGAACGGAGGCTTCAGCCTCATAAACTCTGATAACGATACCGAGATGACCTCTGTAGTTGCAGGGGCAACTGCCTGTACTGTGGGTACCACCGTGGTCTCTGCAACGGGTGGAACTACCTCTGGACGCTGCGCTCGAAGTGTCTCAACTAGGGATCCCATCATCTGGCGCATCTCCTGCATACTGGATCCCACTGTCTGGCGCATCTCCTGCACACCAGCCCCTAATATGGAAATCTGATCTGTCACGGCAGGAACAGCCTGCTCGGGCACAACCGGTGTACTATCCGATCAGTCCTCGTCTCGGACGAGTCAACTCGAATCTCGGCCCTCGCGGCCGCTCTCTGCGCCCTCGTAGTCTTTGGCGGCATAATGGCTGAAAAGAAAAGTAGGATTTGATAAGGGTACGGAAATCGAATCACAAGAATGTATATACTCGAGAAGGAATTTAACTCAACAAGTCCAAAGGTCGCCTTGGCGGAGTACCGTGTTGTGAGTATGCCGCGGAACATACGCACGCTACGCCACTCTGCTTCAGCTACCTACTCCTTCATACCAGGGTCATCCTACACTCCGAAGGTAAAACCTACGCTCTGATACCAACTTTGTCACGACCCGAATACTTCGACACGTGACCGGCACTTAGCCACGCAACGTCTACAGGCGTAACACGACTAAGTAAGCCGAACCCAGAAATCAAAACCATTAAAAAGTAGTGAGTGTTGAAAACATTCAATCAAACATTTAGAAAACCTTAAATAGTTCAATAAAGTTCCTTTTTAAAGTTAAGTTATCCTTATAATAATTTTGGCATCATTTCCTTTGTAAAAGTAACCCCGAAAATCGGGTATAAAACAGGATATAAGTGAAATGATAAATAATGAAATAAAACATTCCCAAACGGAAGCAATATACGACGCCGTAGCGAAGAATGAGCAATAAGTAAACGTCACAGCATAATAACTGCATAAATATATACAGTCGGCTCCCACGAGCTCGACACCAGAATACGAAAATATACATCATCGTCCTCAAACTGTCTCTAAGTCCAGTACATATACGGTAGATGGAGAATACTAGATACAAAAGTGTGTACAATAGAAGTAACCAGATACCACAACCCACCTAATAGCAAAATAGTCCTTGCACCAACTGTAGTGGTATCTGTAGCCAAAAGATGCAAAAGGGCAGCCTGCCGCGACTACTCCGAGGGGCAACCTGCAAACACTGTGGCACAACGGGGTGAGTTGCCAACTCGTGAATAGAAATAACATATAAAGGTAATCGCGAGCATGCACGTACTGCACTACTCAATCAAATGCCAGCAGATGATATCAATGCGTGATAAGCAGTATGTGCAATAATCATGCAAGTGCTGTATCAGGTAATATAACTACAGGATGAGATACAATAATAAATGCTGAGCATGAGAAAATATAACATCTACACGGAAAGTCAACGTGGAATATATACTCGGTTTCCATCAATGCACCCAGATCCCCCAAATAGCTCAGGCGCCGGCACTCTCATCGTCCCTCTAATCCTGTAAATCTCTGAGAATCACGAGTGCCCAACATCAGCACCCAAATATCATAAGTACTCGTGTCCAGCATCGACACGCAAATCCTCATCCATCGGGCATCCGTCAGTCCGGATCAGCCCACGGGCTCCGTCTGCGGTGTCGGCCCTCGGCCCCGGCAGTACGGATCATCCCGCATCCATCTATCGACTCTGGTCAGTATCCTCCGGATAACTGCCAGGTCCAACCAATCACCGGTAGGTAGTAGTCCCTCTGCCAGGCTCACCGTTTAATACACAGCGAAACCGTTCTCGCCCCGGGGTACCATACCGGGTCCACCATGTTCCCGTAATCAGCCTCATCCAACTCCTCGATTCGGGTTCATATATATCACTCTAGCACCGAGAAAACACATGGTGGACGCACCGAAATATCATATCAAGGGAAACTGGGTTTTTTAAATAATTAGCTATTCTCTTTTGAAATATTCACGGTTTCCCAAATCCAGAATTAACATGGAACCACATATCTCAATGCGTAATCTAAGCAAGTATGAAAATATCAACGTATGGGTGCACTGGTATGAACATACAATGTGCATGTGCGAAAGTATGAAGATATCAATGTATGTGTGCACTGGTATGAGTATACAATGTGTATGTGCGCAGGTATGAAGATATCAATGTATGTGTGCACTGGTATGAGTATACAATGTGTATGAGCGCACGTATGAAGATATCAAGGTATGTGTGCACTGGTATGAGTATACAATGTGTATGGGCGCACGTATGAAGATATCAATGTATGTGTGCACTGGTATGAGTATACAATGTGTATGTGCGCAAGTATGAAGATATCAAGGTATGTGTGCACTGGTATGAGTATACAATATGTATGTGCGCAAGTATGAAGATATCAAGGTATGTGTGCACTGGTATGAGTATACAATGTGTATGTGCGCAAGTATGAAGATATAAATGTATGTGTGCACTGGTATGAGTATACAATGTGTATGTGCGCAAGTATGAAGATATCAAGGTATGTGTGCACTGGTATGAGTATACAATGTGTATGTGCGCAAGTATGAAGATATCAAGGTATGTGTGCACTGGTATGAGTATACAATGTGTATGTGCGCAAGTATGAAGATATCAAGATATGTGTGCACTCGTATGAGTATAAAATGTGTATTTGCGCAAGTATGAAGATATCAATGTATGTGTGCACTGGTATGAGTATACAATGTGTATGTGTGCAAGTATGAATATCATGTAATCCGAATCAATATGCAAGTCAAACAATGTGATATATGTATCAAGTATGAATATCATGTTTAGTCACATAAAAGATGATCTACAGCATAATGATCATGGAAATTCTACAGTGTGAGTGTCATGGCAATTACTAACGGTGTGTGTGTAACATGCAGGATAGTGCTCCTGCAACATGAACCGTTAGTAATGGTGCGATGTTCTATCAATTCTAGTTTATATACCAATAGCAGGGAATGTGGTATGCACAAAATAATGGCCATCAATAGTCAATGTAGGTAAGTGTAATATGCTGCTAGAAGGTCCTATCAGCCCTGACGCATAACGCTATGCGGGCAATTTCCCCGTAGATGTTAAATCTACTCACCGTAGTCTCTTGCTAGGTATAGCCGACGATTTGCTTCTCCTTCTTCGCGGCGTCCGTCGCACTTGCCTGCGAACCTAGAATTCCACAGAATATCACACATAAGCTCGAAACCATACAAGCACGACATTTAAAGTCAACTAAAAACCCGTGCCGCAAACCAAGCGCGCGTGTGCGCGATACGCTATAACGTGTGATTACGCGCCTGAAATCACTCCGTCGCGTCGCGATATGCAGAAACCCAAAACCCACACACACGTATCACGCGTGTCGCGAAAGAGTAAAAATACGGAAAATAGGGTATTACACTCCAGATTTTGATACAGAACAGATATTACAAAAATATATATGCCAAAACACTCCACATAGATGCAGACTCCAGTGGCCCAAACCCCAAGCCCTAACTCACCCATCTGGCCGCAAATTGCGGCCAAAATTAATATTCCGGCGGCCTGGGTAGGGAGAGGGACTTCCAGGTTTTGTGTGTGCACTCTATACCCACTATACATGCTACAGTAAATCCAAAATCGTTCTGAAATAACCCGGGCACAAGCAGATCTAACAGAACCCAAAATCTAGTTAAAAATCACATTTTTACACTAAAAAGGTACTTTATGGTATTTTTGTGCAAACCTAAAGCAAAACCTGGTTTAAATAGCTCTAAAAACACTTAAAAGAGTTAACTAAACTACGAGAGCACCAATCTAACATATGCTTCACAATTATCCTTCAATATCACTAATAATGCACAAAAAACATGATTTTTAGTTAAGATACTACAAGATATGGAGGAAGAGTGTTAACTATGAGCTAATACCTCCTAAAGACCTTATGAAACACCAAAAGATCCAGCTCACTCCTCAAGTATGCAGAATTGCTCCCAAACACCTCAAAAGGCCCCTTTTTCCTATGGTTTTGTGAAGGAAAAGTGTTGTTTTTGTGTAGGGTTTTGTTTGGCCTCAAGGGGAAAAGAAAAGGAGAAAAGGAGATGAAGAAAATGGGGTTGTTGCTGCTGGAATTTCTGGTGGGTTTCAGAAATGAGAGAAGAGAGAGAGAAGAGAGAAAGAAAAATGGGTCAAAGGTCAAGGGTTCTCACCTAACACCATGCTTCATATTCTAATTTAAAATTTAAAAAGAGAAAAGGGTTTTGGGGCTTGATTAAATGGTGGGAATAAGGAACCATATAAGAAAAGAAATGGCTGACACTTTAACCTAGGTCAAAAATGGCTAAGTGTGCAAGTGTACACTAACACAAAAAAAATTCCTATTAGGGTAACCCGACTAAAATAACTAATAATCCTAGAATTATATATATAAATATATATCTAAACACTTCACAACACAAATTATCACTAGCCAAGAAGGAAAAAGATAAGATATCCTTTTTTGAAAAACACGCACACTTGCTAATTAACGCGAAAACATCCTAATGAATTTCAAGGCGTTACACCCTAGTAGGAAGAGTGTTGTCTCCTGAGGGTTTTCTGCGGATACTACCCTCAAAATCCTATCAATTTGGCCTATTGACTTTTATTCTCCAATTAGGTTTTCCAACATGGAATTCTATTATCTTTGACTCATAAATTATCCACTCGTATTTTTCATGCTTCCTTATCATTTAACTTAAGATTATATATATTCTTCTGAATTTAGTTAGCTTTTAGCACCTTTTAAGTTTTCCTTCTAGGGTTCCATC
The DNA here is from genome assembly GCA_030015575.1 of Agapanthus africanus. Taxonomy (NCBI): domain Eukaryota; kingdom Viridiplantae; phylum Streptophyta; class Magnoliopsida; order Asparagales; family Amaryllidaceae; genus Agapanthus; species Agapanthus africanus. The sequence continues at coordinate 75,340,288 of JASDDO010000029.1, forward strand.
TCAACTTAGGAGTTTTTATCATCTCTATTAAAGATATAAGTCCTATTCTTCATTCCTATCTCTCATCTAAACCCCAATCACATATCCCTACGTGTGTGTATATATTACCCCTACACTTGGAAATTCAAATCAAGCTATTATACTCTTGTCCATCGTCCAAAGTACTTTTCAATTGGTGCATTTTTAGATGAAATTGCTTACACATTTTTCATGCGACCGTTAATACTTTTTGAAGTACCAACGACCGATTACAAAATGTGTTTGCACATTAAGGCGTAATTCCTTGTCTTGTAACACCTAAGGCTTTAGCAGCGACTCCCAAACCAGTTGGTCTATGGCACTAGGTGATAAAGCACCCTTGCTAAATATTTTTTTCTATTTATGCAGCCTTAAGTAATTACAAAAACCAGTGTTAATTTTTTTATCTCTTTATTCACACTTGTATTTTTTATTTTATTTTTCTTCATACTAAGGACTTTAGACAAGAGCATTTCAAGGTCTCTTCTACTATTCCAAGTTTCAAGATTCGTGTTTGTGCAATTTATAGGATATATATTTTCAAAATTTAGACTTAAGCTTAGGAATTATTTTTCAAACTTATACTTTAATAAAAATATCAATACTCTTCCTTCATCTTGAATTAGCCCAAGAAGTGAACTCAAAATTTTCCTATTTCTAAATAAACTATAAAGACATATACTTTCTACCTTTAAATTTTAAGAAAGGTTATTTTTAGGATTTTTAATTTACTAAGTCTAAGGTCTAGTTGTTCCTAGCTAGTTAACCGTCATGTCAAATTTAAGTCAAATATGGCCAAAATTGAATGTTTCAATTTTTTAAATTTTTAAATTTTTTCAATTTTTATGGGTTTTAAAATAAGTATGCAAATGCAAAAAATATACATATGAATACGAAGGAAGAAAACTTACCGAGCATACCCCCAAACTTAAACTTGACAGTGTCCTCACTGTCATGCCATACCAAGAGGGTCAAAATGGCCGCTATTCCCCTGTTTAATTTTTTTTATAATTTTTTGTTGTTAAAAGAAAAACAAAATATATATACAACAAGGTCCCCCTTAAAATTAAGTGAGACAGTGTTTCCACTGTTTTAAGCGTTAAAGTTCAGAGTTAGGGAGGAGAAAAATCAAACTATACAAGGCCTTACACAGACCAAAGGTTAGCAACAACCATTCAAAAATTCTATCGTGATAATAGTAGGGTTGGTGAAAGAATGGGGTGTAGAGAAAAGAAATAAGAAACACACGAGACCGTATGGGAAGAAGGGTGGAATATGGTCTCAGTGGAGGAGAAGAATGGCGGAAAAAAGAAAGAAGTGGAGCACGAACTTGAGGGTGTAAATTGAGTGAATAAATTAGCGCAAATTGTGATGACCGATGTGTTAAAATCGATTGTACTAATCTATCAACCCATCGAGAAATGGGGTCAAATCCCTCAAGATTCGCGAGAAAACATGGGTACATTGAACTTGGTAAACCATCCATTGAAAATGGAAGCGCGACGGATTCTTGCGTGGTCGAAACGATAGGAAGGACGAAAGGGAGTGATTTAGGGATAGTCTTATTCTCACCTAAGTAATCTGTCTCGAACTTGAAGGATTCCATCAATGATTCGAAATGACTGTAAGCAACCGAGTCTGATGGTTCAACTAACTCATCTGAAAATTCAAAGGACTAAAACTCGGGCGGTGAGTCTTCAAAATCGTCCGAAAAAGTGAAACACTCGTGATCGTTATCAGCTGTGAGAACTGTGTCAGATTCAAAGAGGAACGCAATAGTGGCGTCAAAACTGTTGTGATCAAACAGAAATTTTTCAAGCTCACAGTCCTCCTGCGTGATCTTTTGCGTGGTCGGAATGATGGAAGGAAGGGAGGGTGATTTATGAAGTATAACAGTTAAAGGTTCCGGAGGATGAATTGGAAAATCCGACACATCAAACAAAAATGGTTCATCCTCAATACTATCCTCAATACTCTCCTCAATACTATCTTCATAATTCTCCTCAAAAGTTATCTCATCCATGCAATTATCATAAAAATCAAGACGCATATGAGGTTCCGGAGAAACATTTAATAACTCAGGATGATGAATTGGAGATAAAATTTCAGTCAAATCTACGGGTTCATCATCCAAAATTTTCCCGGCGTCAATATCTTCAATCAAGTGAAAATCAATTTTTTTAGACACCTCATCAAAGGCATGGATATTTATCAATTCAGGTTCTAGAGTTGAGATGTAGAGATCAAAAGGATTGGTGATGTTTTCACTCGAACGGGACTCTTCACAATCTGGCAAATCAAGCACTACAAAGTCACACAACTCATTAAACGTTTTATTATCAACTGGTGAATCATTTGGGACACTTGTTTGAAAAATGGAGTTGTCGGGTTCAATTGGTGATGGGTAGGTTTGATTTGGAAGGGTGCACAGCTCACTTTCTCCACTCAAATTCTCAATCTGTCCAACCGCCTCATCATACATTGGAAGATTTGGAGCTAGTTGGAAACTAGCTATCGGTTCACTAGGTTGTCTAATGGCGGCAATGGATGCATCCAAATTCCTCAGCTGTCGGTTTGTTGCTGCAATGTAAGCTTCCAACGACTGTTCCAGACTAGACATGGGTTGTGAAGGGGTTTCAGTAAAAGATTCAAAATTGTTTGGATACGTGAAACTCCCAAATGGCTGTGTAGAATCAATGTCTAGGGAAGGTGTGAAAGTCGGGTAGGACTGATAGGAATTGAATGGTTGGACAGGAGTGGGATCAACATTCGGATAAAAAGGTGAATGGACTTGTTGATCCCAAGAACTGGAAGTGTTGAAAGGAGGGAAAGATCGGTTACGAGATTGTTCAATATGTGCAGCGATAGACATGGGTTTCGGAGTTACAACAGTACTCGAAAAAGGGGTATCAACGCAAGAAGGTGGTGAAGGTTGAAATGGTGGATACAAAGTGGATTGTAGAGTCGAACTGTTTCTCCTAAACGGTTCTATTCGATCTTTCAAAGAAATTTTGGGCATGGAGGGGTCGTCCGTAATTCGACCAAAACAATTCGCGTAAGAAGCAAACTTTAGTTGAGGGTACCAAAGTTCGGCAAGAGTTTTAGGAGGTGGGGTACCCATGATGTAAAAAGGAGAAGAAAAAGAATGTGAGGTGCACGGATTTCTTAGCGACAAGTTACAAGTTTTTGTAAAAAAATTTCTTTTTTTCTTTTTTTTTATGTAGGGCTTTTTGCAAAAAATTTTTTTCGATAAAAGGCTTAAACACACGTTCAATCAATCACAAATGCACAATCAAACCTAGATCTAGGGTCACCTAGGTCAGCTAGACAGCTCCTAACTGTTCCAAAGGGCAAGAAGTAGGACCTCAAACCGCCTCTTCACCGCCAATTGTGGCCAGGTAAGCACAAGTAGAGAAAGGAGGGATCCGCTCACGAATCAACGTGAGACGGGCCTTTTAAAGTTACCTTTGTAAGTCCATGCTACCTCTCCCGGTACTTTCGGGAATGCGGAATTTGGTAAAAAACGATTTTTATAGAGGTGGTAACATGGACCTAAAACCCGGATCTTGGTTAAATATCTATCTAACAACCTAACTATGAGTTTCTAGCTACTCGGTTAGGGGGTTATACCTTGCTTGTCTTGAACTCCTTCGTCTTCAAGCTCCAATGGTGGTCCGGATTGGCTTCTTCCCGTCGTCTCCGTACGCCGAAGATAGATCCACCTGAAAGCTCCAACCTTTGGCTCCTTCTTCGTTCTTTGAAGAAACTAGTTCACTCGGTTTGCCAAACCTTGTGAACTAGAATGAGTAGAGAAGAGTTTGTGTGGGATTTTATCTATGGTTCTTGATTCTCAACTCATGAGACAAGAGAGCCATAGATTAAAGAGAGGGAGCAAGAGCAAGAGGGTGAGAGCAAAACAAGAGAGCTCAAGAACAAGAGAGAGAATGAGCAAGAAAGAATGAGCAAGTCTTTTGTCTCTCACCCTCTCATAATCCAAAGTCATCATAACTCATTATACCAAATCACGTGTTATGTGATGGTTGAAGCAACCATAACCATATCATTTCATGCACTCATTTTGCACAAATGAGCAAGCAAGCAAAAGTCTTTGCCATGAAATGATGGCTATGGTTATCATGATGGTCAACTAGTCAAGCCTAGTCAACCGGTCAACAAAGTCAACAAGTCAACAAAAGTCAACAACCATGTCACCATAATACTTAATTAATATAATAGTTAATCTCATATCATATTCTCTTTAGGGTTGAGCAAAAAGTCAAATAGTCAATGGTCAACTGTCAACAACCCTAATGAGAATCAGCTGCCTCTGTCTCCCTGTCAACTGTGCATACGCACCCGCATCCGCGTTCCGAGGAACACGAATGCATACTGGATAAATCCAATCCCAAAACGTACACTAGGATCTGGCTTAAACCAAAGCCCGCTAGTGCAAACTGTCCGGACACTGTACGTGTGCAAGTGCACGGATGTGACCGAACCCTGTCGCAAAACCATGCAACCTGTCGCAAAACCATGCAACCACTACTCTTTTGCCTAAAGGCGAAAAGCTTTCTGTGTGGGACTCTAAAGACTCGACACTACGCTGGCAGTGGGTTTAACCACAGACCGCAAGCGGCACTAGCTGTGCGTAACGGTCCCCAGGTAATGCCGACAAGAAGACCGACGAGGCGAAACCCATCTGAACTCCTACTGAGCCTGAGTGTGACATTCTCCGTACAGTCCGGTCTGTTCGTCTGATACATCGCATGGCGGGCCTAGGGGTCGGTAAACGTTAGTCCCCCAATAGCGGTACAAGTCGTGCCGGAGCGAAGCCCAAAACACCCTGAGATAACACTGGAAGACTACCAGTATATCTCGTTTGCCCTGGCCAGGGACTACTCGTGTAATGGCTCTCCTAGACACAGCGCGATGTCAACCCCCAATACCGGGAGAGACGAATCCTGTCTAACCGTCACAGCCTCCAAGTGCTTCGGGACTGCACCCAACCACTACCTGATTGCACGACTCCTTTGAGCCGTGGTAGGGTAGTGATCAAAGTACAGTGGGAACACACTCGAGGCGAAGTGACAGTGTCAAGTCAGCGGACTAAGCTGTACTCATGTCACCTGGGAACTGATAACTGACGATGGGCATAATACCAACTAGTCAGTTCCCGACGAGTCCTGTCCAGTGTACCCGTAACCTAACGAGCACCCGCATACTATCTCAAGTACGACGTACTGACGGCTGTGGGACAGACTGTCTCCCACACTGGGATGAGAAGCGCATGCGCTAGTCTATTCCGGAGTATCGATGCCCTGTCTCGATAGTCCTGCGACCAGGGACCTGCATAAGGATGTGCTTATGGATTACCCAGCCCCACTAGTGTGACGGCCATCACATCGCTGGTAATCAAGCAAAGATCCTAAGGGCTCCACTAATGTATATAGGCGATATACAAAAATAAACACATGTACACATTGAAGTAGAAACAAACCAAGTAGCATACTACTATTTTGAGCAAGATTGTATATACAAGGTGAATATCCCAAGCTTCCATTAAGTAATATACAAACTAGTATGATACAGTAATGGCCTCTAGGGCATATACACTAACAATCTCCCACTTGCACTAAGGCCATGTACTGGCGTATCGAAGACCTATCATCTCGATCAGCCGCTCGAACTGAGTCTGGGGCAGGGCCTTGGTGAATGGATCTGCAGTGTTATCTTCTGAAGCGACTCTCCGAACCTCGATCTCCTGGCGATCTACGATCTCCCTGATCAGGTGATACCGCCTCAAGATGTGTCGGGATCTCTGATGGGACCTGGGTTCCTTCGCTAAAGCTATAGCCCCGTTGTTGTCGCAATACAGAGGTATTGGATCAACAATGGACGGAACCACCTGAAGTTCTTTCAAGAACTTCCTCATCCAGACAGCTTCTTTTGCGGCATCAGATGCAGCGATGTATTCCGCTTCCATCGTCGAGTCTGCAACGGTTTCTTGTTTGGAACTCTTCCAACACACCGCCCCTCCATTGAGGGTAAAGACAAAACCCGACATGGACTTGGAATCATCCTTGTCACTCTGGAAGCTGGAGTCAGCAAAGGCCTCGATCTGGAGGTCTTTTCTGCCATACACCAAGAACATCTCCTTAGTCCTTCTCAGGTACTTGAGAATGTTCTTTACCGCTATCCAGTGTTTCTCCCTAAGGTTTGACTGATACCGGCTTACCACACTCAGTGCATAAGCTACATCCGGTCTGGTACACAACATCGCATACATTATAGAGCCTACCGCAGAAGCGTAGGGTATAATAGACATGCGATCCCTCTCCAAATCAGTCTTGGGAGACATCTCTTTAGAGAGGGTGATCCCGTGACAAGCCGGTAGGTTACCGCGCTTGGAATCTTCCATACTGAATCTTTTCAGTACGGTGTCGATGTACCTGGACTGAGAAAGTCCGAATATCCTCTTGGATCTATCACGATGGATCTGGATCCCCAGGATGTATGAGGCATCACCCAGGTCTTTCATGGAGAACCTGTGTGACAAGAACCCCTTGACAGATTGTAGCATAGGAATATCATTTCCTATTAAGAGAATGTCATCCACGTATAAAACGAGGAATACTACAGTTCTCGCTACAAATCTACTATAGATACATGGTTCATCTGGATTTTTGATAAAGCCAAATTCTTTGACCGTCTCATCAAAGCAGATGTTCCTACTCCGCGATGCCTGCTTTAGTCCATAGATGGACTTAACCAACTTGCACACCTTTCCGCTGCTCCCACTCTGAATGAAACCCTCTGGCTGGTCCATATAGACACACTCCTCTAAATTTCCATTTAGAAAAGCTGTCTTTACGTCCATCTGCCAAATCTCATAATCGTGGAAGGCAGCAATGGCAAGAAGGATCCGAATGGATTTCAACATGGCTACTGGAGAAAAGGTTTCGTCATAGTCCAAGCCAGGTCTTTGACGAAAACCCTTTGCTACCAGCCTAGCTTTATAGGTCTCAACCTGTCCATCTACACCAATCTTCCTTTTGAAGATCCACTTGCATCCTACGGGTTTTACCCCGTCTGGAGCAATGTCCAACGTCCATACCTTGTTGGTGTACATGGACTCCATTTCGGTCCGCATTGCATCCAGCCATTTCACTGAGTCAACGCTCTGAATGGCCTGCTGGAAGCTAGTAGGCTCATCATAATCTATGATGCAATCCTCTCTATCCCCGTCTATGAGAAAACCGTAGTATCTCTCGGGCGGATGAGTCTGCCTACTACTCCTACGGAGCGGCGTAGGAATGTCCTGTTCTTTTGAACCCTCTGGTTCCACTAAACTTTCAGTAATAGTCCGTGGTTCTGGAATTTCTTCCAGTTCCACTGCGCTCCCACTTATTTCCTTTTCCAAGAACTGGTGTTCTAAAAAGTGGGCATTACGAGAAACAAGGACTTTTTGTTCCTCTGCGTAGTAGAAAAGATACCCCCTGGTGTTCTTTGGGTATCCCACAAACTTGCACAGTACCGAGCGTGCCTCGAGTTTGTCCGCATGCTGCTTTTTGACAAAAGCTGGACATCCCCAGATCTTCAGATATTGAAGATAGGGTTTCTTCCCACTCCATAACTCATATGGTGTGGTAGGCACAGTCTTAGTGGGAACTCGGTTCAAAAGGTATGCGGCTGATTCTAGCGCATATCCCCAGAATGATCGCGGCAACTCAGCGTTACTCATTATGGACCGCACCATATCCAATAGGGTGCGGTTCCGTCTCTCCGATACACCGTTATGTTGCAGAGTGTATGGAGGAGTAAGCTGAGAGAGAATTCCGTTCTCTTTTAAATAGTCCAGGAACTCGGCACTTAAGTATTCTCCACCTCGATCCGATCTTAGAATCTTGATACTTTTGCCGGTTTGTTTTTCTACTTCATTCTTATACTCCTGGAATTTTCCAAAGGTTTCGGACTTATGTTTCATTAAGAAGACATGACCGTACCTTGAGAAGTCATCCGTAAAAGTAACGAAGTAAGAATAACCGCTTCGCGCATGTGTAGACATTGGACCGCACACGTCACTGTGTACGAGTCCCAAGAGTTCGCTCGCTCTTACTCCATGTCCAGTAAACGGAGTCTTTGTCATCTTTCCTTTGAGACAGGATTGACAAGTGGCATACGATTGATATTCGAACGCATTCAAATATCCTTCTGTATGTAACTTAGTCAACCTTCTCTCATTGATGTGACCCAGTCTACAATGCCACAAGAAAGTCTGATTTATTTCTGGAGACTTTCTTTTGTGTGTATTCTGGACATTGAAAATCTGTGGTTGGTTCAATACGTATATACCATTACTCAATGTACCTGACCCAATCAAAACTTGATTAAGGTGAATGTTTACAACATTACTTACAAACGCAAATTCATAACCTTCTTTAGAAACTAAAGATACAGAAATGATAATACAAGTTGCGTTGGGTAAAAAAGCAATTACGCAAAACCAAAACATGTCCATCTGACATTCCCAGGTGATAGTCCCCCACGGCTTTAGCATCCATGCTAGCCCCGTTCGCAACTCTGAGGGTCATGTCACCTGCCTTCAAAACCCACGGTTTCTCAACGCCTGCAAAGAATTACAGATATGAGATCCTGATCCGGTATCCAATACCCAGGAAGTAGAGTTTATTGAAAGACAGTTTTCAATAACATACACACCTGAAGCTGAAGCTGCAACCTGCTTCAATTCCTGTGTCCTGGCTTTCCAAGCCCTGCAATCATTCTTCCAATGACCTTTCTTATGACAATAGAAGCATTCTTCCTTATCCACAAGCTTCCCCGCTTTCTTTGTTGCTTTAGCTTTTCCCTTCGTATCCACTTTACTAACACCGCCCCTTGGTTTGGAGGGGGCTTTCTTCTTCTTTCCCTTGGCTTTCGCCTTGGACTTAGAAGAAGATGATCCTCCTACAAACAAAGTGGATGTTTTCCTACCTTTCTGTAGGGTGCCCTCTGCGCTCCTCAGCATGTTGAGGAGCTCTGAAAGTTCAACTTCTTTTTCTTGCAAGTTGAAGTTCAGTATGAACTGGGCGTAAGTGGAAGGAAGGGACTGGAGAACTATGTCCATGTAGAGCTCACTCTCCAATGTGGTCCCTAGGTCCGCGAGCTCCTCAATGTAGCCGATCATCTTTAGCACGTGCTCGGCTACTGATGATCCGACGGCCATCTTTGCCGAAAATAGCTTTTTCGACGCTTCGTATCTTGCGATACGAGATTGCTCTCCTTACAGTTCTTTTGTATGGAGAAATATGGATTCAAGGTCCATATTCTCGTGCCTCCTCTGATGTTCGTTGTCCATCGAGGCAAGTACGAGGCACTTGGCCTTCGCGCTATCAATCTCCCAAGTCTTGCGGATTTCCTTATCCGCGACGCTGCAAGTGGGACCAGGGACAGGGGGAGCTTTGGTGGTAAGAAGATACCCCAGCTTGTCGTAAGTGATTGCCATTTTGACATTCCTGAGCCAATCTTTGTAGTTTGGCCCTGTCAGTATGTTTTTATCTAGAAGTAACTTAAGTCCAGTCATGTCGATTGGTCGCTGCAATTAGGAGAGAGAAGAAGAAACACTCAGCATGATGCTCTTGCAAGTTTAGAGTGGTTTTTAGTTTGTCTAAACAGGATGGCTCCCACTGTTTCTCGAATCCCTCCTCAAACCATAAAGGAAGAATTAGTCGGGATCAATCCCACCGTACAATACTTGCTTAACCGTTCAGCCAGGCCAGTGTCGGTACTTCGAGGGAGGTTTTCCAACGCTTTCGCGAAGTTCCTTAATTAAAGAACCTCTTTTCCCTGGGGGCGTAGCCCCGCTAACACCTTTCTAGGCACCTACTAGGTTTATAGCATTGATCGTTTAGTGAGAAATTTCCCGAGGAGTAGCAAATACTCACAGTAGGATCGGGATCCAAATATCATCGCGTGACGAAACTGAAGGAATCCTACCAGAATCATCACACTCCAAAAGGTATGCAAATCTAGCAAGTTTCAGTACTTATGAAACTCCCGATGTGGATTTTTGCCCCATGCTCTTATGACCTTGGCGTGAGGTCAAAATGTCATAAGTCACATGTCAAGTTCGTCCCATCATTATCCAGGTTAATTTGAACCCACCCGTACATACCCTTGACGTAGGCCAAAATGGCAGTACGACTGTCTCAAACCAACGCATTCTATCTATGCAACAGATAAATATCCGGCAGCTACCAATCACTATGCCTTGGCGTGAGGTCAAAATACATAGCTTGAATACTACCGAATATTTAACTGAAATGATGGAGGGCTACGGATGGTTTTGGCAAAACCGTGAACGTAGTGAACTTGATTTGGTCGATGGAACGAGATAGCTTTTAAAAGGAGTGGCTCAAGCTCCGCATTTAAAAGTTGGTTTTGAAAAGAACCGAGTGGTTTTTCGAAAGTGTTCCAACGACTTTAACTTGGTTTATTATCTTGCATTAGTTCTTTTAATGCGTGATATTCTTGCATTAGTTCTTTTAATGCGTCCCATCATTTAATCCTACCATTGCAGAAAACAACCAAAATATGACGTACGCTTATGCCATTCGCATTCGCCACTGGGCCCTGTCATTACCCGTTAGGTTACTTAACTAACGACAGAGCGGGGGCTGGGCTAGCGCGTCTGTAAAACATAAGCAACGCCTAAATAATATCATATATAGATATACTGCAATGATAAACATTTCAGATCACAGATGAATACATTGGATATACTAGGAATCTGTAATTCGCACGAGCCTGTAACGAAAAACAGATTACACGGTCGCGGTGAATAGCCAATACCCCACCCAAGACCCCTACGGGTGCGGCAAACTACCCGCCAAGTACGCGAAGCGTAGCAACCTCCCTCATCACCATGAGTAGGCCACTCGACACTTCGGCATACCCGGTAGTTTGTGCACCCCCTCCATGGGTCTATCCTAGGAGCAAAAACAGTAAAAAGAAATTATACAATGACGGCTACAACCCCGATCCGGTTGTGCGGCCATAAAAATAATTATTACATCAATTTACAAATTTACATGAATTGAAAGAAAAGAAAACTCTCGTCTCACTACCCCGGCTATTCACCCGCGACAATCCAATATATTCATATACACATTCCAGCAACATTACAGATCACAGATTTGTATAACCCCCACTAATCGACATATAGCGATTAGTAGACGTTCAATACAAATATCACATTACAGAAAAACCCGTTAGCTTAAGTCTTTTAGAAGTTCGATCAAAAATACGGATTTTCGGGACCCCAAAAATAAAATTTTCGTTCTGGAAAATCTGGGCAGAAAATATATATTCCAAAAATCCCAAAATACCCCTACAAGTACACTGTAGCAAAGAAACACCAGAGAGGGGCCAAGGAGGCCGCGGAACCGCGGAAATAGCAAGCTATTGCCGCGTTGCCGCGGTCGTTTAGGGGGAACTCTTGGTGATTTTTCTACAATAGCTTTTAAAAACCCTGAGCCGATTTTAGAGATGAAAATAATCAACTTTTGAACAGTATAAAAATCGATAGAAAGTTCGAATTTCGGGGTTCGTTTTCGGGACTTTTTCTTTGATCGATCTTCTAGTTACTTGCTAACATGTTAGATATAGTTTAACTAGGCTCTGATACCACTGTAAGTCCATGCTACCTCTCCCGGTACTTTCGGGAATGCGGAATTTGGTAAAAAACGATTTTTATAGAGGTGGTAACATGGACCTAAAACCCGGATCTTGGTTAAACATCTATCTAACAACCTAACTACGAGTTTCTAGCTACTCGGTTAGGGGGTTATACCTTGCTTGTCTTGAACTCCTTCGTCTTCAAGCTCCGATGGTGGTCCGGATTGGCTTCTTCCCGTCGTCTCCGTACGCCGAAGATAGATCCACCTGAAAGCTCCAACCTTTGGCTCCTTCTTCGTTCTTTGAAGAAACTAGTTCACTCGGTTTGCCAAACCTTGTGAACTAGAATGAGTAGAGAAGAGTTTGTGTGGGATTTTATCTATGGTTCTTGATTCTCAACTCATGAGACAAGAGAACCATAGATTAAAAAGAGGGAGCAAGAGCAAGAGGGTGAGAGCAAAACAAGAGAGCTCAAGAACAAGAGAGAGAATGAGCAAGAAAGAATGAGCAAGTCTTTTGTCTCTCACCCTCTCATAATCCAAAGTCATCATAACTCATTATACCAAATCAAGTGTTATGTGATGGTTGAAGCAACCATAACCATATCATTTCATGCACTCATTTTGCACAAATGAGCAAGCAAGCAAAAGTCTTTGCCATGAAATGATGGCTATGGTTATCATGATGGTCAACTAGTCAAGCCTAGTCAACCGGTCAACAAAGTCAACAAGTCAACAAAAGTCAACAAGTCAACAAAGTCAACAAAAGTCAACAACCATGTCACCATAATACTTAATTAATATAATAGTTAATCTCATATCATATTCTCATTAGGGTTGAGCAAAAAGTCAAATAGTCAACGGTCAACTGTCAACAACCCTAATGAGAATCAGCTGCCTCTGTCTCCCTGTCAACTGTGCATACGCACCCGCATCCGCGTTCCGAGGAACACGAATGCATACTGGATAAATCCAATCCCAAAACGTACACTAGGATCTGGCTTAAACCAAAGCCCGCTAGTGCAAACTGTCCGGACACTGTACGTGCGCAAGTGCACGGATGTGACCGAACCCTGTCGCAAAACCATGCAACCTGTCGCAAAACCATGCGACCTCTACTCTTTTGCCTAAAGGCGAAAAGCTTTCTGTGTGGGACTCTAAAGACTCGACACTACGCTGGCAGTAGGTTTAACCACAGACCGCAAGCGGCACTAGCTGTGCGTAACGGTCCCCAGGTAATGCCGATAAGAAGACCGACGAGGCGAAACCCATCTGAACTCCTACTGAGCCTGAGTGTGACATTCTCCGTACAGTCCGGTCTGTTCGTCTGATACATCGCATGGCGGGCCTAGGGGTCGGTAAACGTCAGTCCCCCAATAGCGGTACAAGTCGTGCCGGAGCGAAGCCCAAAACACCCTGAGATAACACTGGAAGCCTACCAGTATATCTCGTTTGCCCTGGCCAGGGACTACTCGTGTAATGGCTCTCCTAGACACAGCGCGATGTCAACCCCCAATACCGGGAGAGACGAATCATGTCTAACCGTCACTGCCTCCAAGTGCTTCGGGACTGCACCCAACCACTGCCTGTTTGCACGACTCCTTTGAGCCGTGGTAGGGTAGTGATCAAAGTACAGTGGGAACACACTCGAGGCGAAGTGACAGTGTCAAGTCAGCGGACTAAGCTGTACTCATGTCACCTGGGAACTGATAACTGACGATAGGCATAATACCAACTAGTCAGTTCCCGACGAGTCCTGTCCAGTGTACCCGTAACCTAACGAGCACCCGCATACTATCTCAAGTACGACGTACTGACGGCTGTGGGACAGACCGTCTCCCACACTGGGATGAGAAGCGCATGCGCTAGTCTACTCCGGAGTATCGATGCCCTGTCTCGATAGTCCTGCGACCAGGGACCTGCATAAGGATGTGCTTATGGATTACCCAGCCCCACTAGTGTGACGGCCATCACATCGCTGGTAATCAAGCAAAGATCCTAAGGGCTCCACTAATGTGTATAGGCGATATACAAAAATAAACATATGTATACATTGAAGTAGAAACAAACCAAGTAGCATACTACTATTTTGAGCAAGATTGTATATACAAGGTGAATATCCCAAGCTTCCATTAAGTAATATACAAACTAGTATGATACAGTAATGGCTTCTAGGGCATATACACTAACAACCTTTCACTACCTGTCTAGCTTAGGCACCACAAAGTCAAGTTAGGATCAACGGTCGATGCCTACAACTATTCCTTTGTCCTATTGAGCATGAAGTCCTTAGGGCTGAGTCTAATCTTTTTTAATTACTTGATGGTCAATGCAATATGCCTTATGTGATTTTTGGGGTCCTGGGAAGGGTAATGAAATCTCCACCCAATCTGATTGGTGTAAAAGCCCCTTAAAGTCGATTTAAATATGCAAAGCAGTAAACATAATCACTTGCAAAAAAAATTTTTTTTAGCGCGGCGCAAAGAATCCTGCACAAGATCAATTGTTGGAAGGGGGAGAGATTTTTTTTAACGCAAAGAATCCTGCAGGAAAATTTACAGAGGAGATATCAGGGGATTCAGAGGAGAGAGAAAGAAAACTTACAGTGAGTTTTTAAGGTGATGACATCACCTCCTTGCGGCGGAAGCGCGGCCAAAGGGAGTATTCGGCGGCGGAAACGCGGCGGCGGCGGCGGTTCAGTTCCCGAGATTTCTTCTGCTCGTCTGGTCTAATTTTTCTCTGCTTTTCAGATCTGCCGTTTTCTGTTTTGCTTTCTGGATTTTTCCAGATCCGAACTTGTTCGTCGATCCTGCAAAATTCATATGAAAATACCCTTCACAAAATAACAAGATGATAATTTTTTTTATATTTTTTAATTTTTCAGTTTTTATGATTTTCCAATTTTATATTAACTCGAAATTGCAAAAAGAAAATACTACTTGTAAATGGTATCTATGCTCTAAATGAGAATACAATTCTCAATGTACAAAACACACGCAAGAGGAAGAGTTCAGATACGAACGAATCCTACTTGTGGCATTATAGACTTGGTCATATCGGAGAGAAATGACTAAGTAAGTTACATAAAGATGGACTCTTGAATACGTTCGAATTTTCATCTTATGAAACTTGTCAGTCTTGTCTCAAAGGAAAGATGACCAAATCTCCTTTCACCGGACATGGAGAAAGAGTAACAGAGCTTTTGGGACTCATACACAGTAATGTGTATGGTCCGATGTCTATACATACAAGGGGTGGGTTCTCGTACTTCATCACATTCACTGACGATCTCTCTAGATTCGGATATGTGTATCTTATGAAACACAAATCCGAAACTTTTGAGAAATTCAAGGAATTCAGAAACGAAGTAGAGAACCAAACTGGCAAAAGTATCAAGATCCTCCGATCGGATAGGGGAGGGGAGTACTTCAGCATGGAATTCCTAGATTATTTAAAAGAGAATGGAATTCTCTCTCAGCTTACTCCCTTATACACCACAGCACAACGGTGTATCGGAGAGGAGGAATTGTACCCTATTGGATAGGTTCGCACCATGATGAGTAGTGCCGAGTTGCCTCTTTCATTCTAGGGATATGCACGTCAAACAGCAGCACATCTTTTGAATCAAGTTCCATCCCAATCCGTGCCTAAGACTCCGTATGAAATATGCAGTGGTAAGAGTTTGTATCTTAAACGTATTAAGATTTGGGGTTGCCCAGCTTATGTCAAAAAGCAGAACCCAGACAAACTTGAGGCACGATCAGTTTTGTGTAAGTTTTTGGGATACCCAAAAGATTCTAATGGGTATCTATTCTACCATGCAGAGGAACAGAAGATTATTGTTTCCAGGAACGCCACATTTTTGGAAAAAGAATTTCTTTTTGGCAGCACGGTAGAACTAGATGAAATTCCAGAGACACAAACTATAACTGAAGATTTGGTGGAACCGCTACATTCAGTTATACCCGATGAACCTCAGCCACTCCGCAGATCTGGTAGGATTTCTCATCCGCCCGAGAGATACTACAGTTTTCTCATAGACGGGGATCGAGAGGATTGCATCTTGGAAGAAGATGATCCTACCAGTTTCAGGCAGGCCATTATCAGTAGGGACTCTGATAAGTGGCTGGATGTTATGCGATCCGAAATGGAGTCCATGTACACCAATAAAGTGTGGACCTTGGATATTGCTCCACCTGGGGAAAAACCCGTTGGATGCAAATGGATCTACAAAAGGAAACTTGGTGTAGATGGGCAGGTGGAAACCTATAAGGCTAGACTCGTTGTAAAAGGTTTTTGTCAAAGACCTGGTGTGGACTATGACGAAACTTTTTCTCCAGTGGCTATGCTCAAATTCATTCGGATCCTGCATTCCATGACTATGAAATCTGGCAGATGGACGTAAAAAAGGCTTTTCTAAACGGCAGTTTGGAAGAGTGCGTTTATATGGATCAGCCAGAAGGTTTTGTAGACAGTGGGAGCAGCGGGAAGGTGTGCAAGTTGCTTAAATCCAATTATGGATTAAAGCAGGCATCGCGGAGCTGGAACATCTGTTTTGATGAAACAGTCAAGGAATTTGACTTCATCAAGAACGAGGATGAGCCTTGTATTTATAAGAAGATTGTAGGACGAACTGTCGTATTCCTAGTCTTGTACGTGGACGACATGCTTTTGATAGGAAATGACATTCCTATGCTACAATCGGTCAAGTTATTCTTGTCACAACGGTTCTCCATGAAGGACCTAGGTGATTCCTCGTGGATTCTGGGGATCAAGATCTACAGAGATAGATCCAAAAGATTACTGGGACTTTCGCAGTCCAGGTACATAGAGACCGTACTAAAGAGATTTAGTATGGAAGATTCCGAGTGCGGTAATATACCCGCATTGTACGGAATCACCATCTCCAAGAAGGAGTCTCTCAAAATTGATGAGGAGAGGGTTCGCATGAGCACTATAACCTACGCTTCGGCGGTAGGATCTATAATATATGCGATATCATGTACAAGACAGATGTAGATTATGCACTAAGCGTGGTGAGCCGGTATCAGTCAGACCCAGGTGAGAACCACTAGACAGCAGTGAAGAACATTCTCAAGTACCCGAGAAGGACTAAGGAGATGTTCCTGGTTTACGGTAATGGAGACCTCAGGGCCGAGTCCTTTGCCGATTCAAGCTTCCAGAGTGACAAGGATGACATCAAGTTTGTCTCGGGTTTTGTATTTACTCTCAATGGAGGGGCGGTGTGTTGGAGGAGTTCCAAGCAGGATACCATCGCAAACTCGATGATGGAGGCTGAATACATTGCTGCAAGCGATGCCGCAAAAGAAGCAGTCTGGACGAAGAAGTTCATTAGTGAACTGTTCATACCAGAATACTGCATTTTATACCGCCCATTCTTATGCTCGTGTGTTTATAGGTAGGTGCTTTTAATCCGTGTTTGTTACATATTTACAGAGTACAGGTTTCCAGTCCAAATATTGCAAATCAAGACAAAATCTCCACAGTTACACCAAATACAGAACATCTTTTGACAGCAGATAAAAGCCGGGTTCCGATCATCCATATCCGTCCAGTGCCAAGTACCAGTTCCTGAGACAAGACATATGACAGTGGTCATTCGTGTCTGGGACAAGCACAGAGCACGAGGGGGGCTGCACAAGAATCAATGGGTGCGCGGAGCTCGAGGGAGATAAAGTCAAAAGTAAAGAAAAGATAGCAATCTTGGACTAAGAATTCTGAAGATATTCTGGAAAGATTATCAGAAAATATATGTACCAGACAACAGGGGACAACAGACCAGGGACCTACAGAAAAGCCCATGCCCTGAACCCTCTATAGTGCGGCGGATCCGCGGCCAATAGGGGGTATTGGCGGCGGATCCACGGCCTTACTGACTCCATGTCGTGTCGTTTTTTTGGGGTAGTTTGGGGACTTCATATTGTGGCAGATTCTTGCCCTAGGTCTTCAACCCTCTGCCTATAAATACTCTAGAATTGAGCTAAGCCAAGGGTCATTCTTTTGTTCTTCTTTCTTTTTAGGATTTAGTCTTTTTCTTCTTCTTCTTCATTCTTTTTCCATGAAAATTGTAGTGAGAGCTTTTTGAGTGGGAGATCAATGAAGATGAGGGCTTTTTGTATCATTCTCTTTTGTTTCTTCTTCCCCTTGAGATTCTTGCTTTCTCTTGATCATTCAACCTCTTCATTGAGCTTGAATGGTTAAGGGTTAGTTATTGATCTCAAGGGTCGTATTCTTTCATGGAATTAGCACTTCATTTCACATGCGTTCTCTACCCTTCCTTTGATCTTGCAACCTCTTGATTGAGCTTGCAAGTTTAAGGGTTGGCTATTGATCATATGCTTGTCTTGAGTTCTAGTTTCTTGTTCTTTTTATCGCTTTTTATTACTTGCTTATTATCATCTTGCTTACTTTCTTGCAATTTATATTCATGCACTTTAATTACTTGTTTGTAATCTGTTCTTTTCTTTGTTCTTTTCTCTTTGTTCTCTCTTTTTGGTTCTTTTTGTGAATGAATGTAATTATTATTGTTAAGAAGAAATACGGTATTATAAGTTAACGTTTCTTTACCCATTTCCTTTTCCCGTATTTTCCATTGAACTCCGCCCAAACGATACGCAAGCGCTCCGTTAGGCACCGTACCCTGACAAGGTAACGGTGATTCCTAACCGCAACCGGTTGCGTTCGGTTTGGCCGGAGGCGAAAGCAAGAGACAAGAACGGAAGGACAAGGGTAAATAAGCCGTATTCCACGAATACCGCGCTTAAATCCCCTAATCCACGTTGTTGCCGATTGCTCTAGCTTCAATTGGTCAAGACTCGGCTCAAAGGTTTTGAGTACGGATTTCTTTAGCTTATAATCTCGTATCTTTTTCTTAACAACTTTATACTTGCAAATATTACACATAGGATAGTCTCGAACAAACATACACAAATTCTTTATTGACTCGTCTAAGACAAGAACGGAAATACAACCATCTCCCTGTGGATCGACCCGTGCTCAACCGGCTAGCTGCATAGCGACACCGTCTTGATTGCGGTTAACTCAAATTCTTTCAATCAAATGGCGCCGTTGCCGGGGAGACGGTAGCGTATTTTCTTTCTCGTTATTCGGGTTAATATTCTTTTTGTATATATTTATAATAAAAATAAAAAAAAATATCTTTTTGTTTTTTTTTTGATCATTTTTATGGGCAGGAGTGCAGATTTTTGCAGATTTGCAAACTGCGATTGTGGGGAGCAAAGTGTACATTCAAGGCTAAGGTGATTGCAAAGTACAGTGCCAAAGATCCGGGTAGTTTGACCCGCGCAAGCGAACTTTTCAAGCTTACCGGATTTTGATTCAACGGGGGTTTCCTAACCCAAAAACTTAACGGTACGTACTTTACTAACACCTTCTTCTCAAATCCGACGCGTCCAATATACTATTCTTTGCAGGATTCTTTGCAAGTTCGCTAACAAATGCTAAAAATTGACTAACCCGTATTTGTTGCAGTGCCGCGCTTAAACTAAAAAACGATTTTTTGATTCTTTATAGAATTTTTATTGAATTGCGCATTGCATACATTAATACGGACTTAAGGGCAAGCGAACCCCACAACATACGGTAAAAGATTTCATCACCTTTTCTGTGGCCCACAAATCACGAACTTGAGCATAACGTTTACCCGCACAAATTTTAAAAGAAATTAGACTTTAAGCCTTAAGGACTTCCCGCTCACTAGGAGAAGTTAACTGTGTTTAGAACCTCGCTTAACGGTATATTGTTTACGGGGTGTCTAGGAAAGTGTTAACGGTGCACCGCCAAAAGAGAAAGGGTTATTTAATTAAGGAACTTCGCGAAAGCGTTGGAAAACCTCCCCTTATCTCTGCACTTACCTGGCCTCGTGATCAGTGTATCTTGAGCCTGTTTCTCGACACAGTTTTACTTCGACAATCAAGTTCTGGAGCAGGTCTAGTTGACCTAGGTGAACCCTAGAACGATTAGGTGTGTGGTATTTTTGTGTCGTGATTGTTTTTGTCCATATTCTTTTTTTTGTGTGTATATTTCATTCTTTTGTTAATATCTAAAAAATTTTTAAAAAAAATCACATTTTTCCCCCTCCTTTTCTCTGCCTTTCTTTCTCCCTCTCTTCATATCATGGGTACCCCACCTCGCAAAACACTTGCCGAACTTTGGTACCCACAACCAGACATTACTTCTTACGGTTCTTGCTTTGGCCGAACGTCGAACGATCCCTCCATGCCCAAAATCTCTTTGAAAGATCGGATAGACGCGTCTAGGACAAATACTTGCCCTCCGCAATCCACTTTGTATCAACCTTTTCAACCTCCCGCACCCGCTTATGTTGATACCCCTTTTGCAAGTCGTCATTTGTCCATCGCTGAACGTATTGAACAATCTCGTAGCCGATCTTTCACTCCTTTCACCACTTCAAATTCTTGGGATCAACAATTCCATTCACCTTCCTATCCAAATGTTGATCCTGCTCCTGTCCAGCCATTCAATTCCTACCAATCCTACCCTACTTTTTCACCTTCCCTAGACATTGCTTCAGAACCGCTATTTGGGAGTTTTCAGTATCCAAACAACTTTGAATCTTTTACTGAAACCCATTCACAACCCATGTCTAGTCTGGAACAGTCGTTGGAAGATTTTAGGGTAGCGTCAAGCCAACAGATGATGGATTTGAATGCGTCCATGGCCGCTCTCATACAACCTACTGACCCGGTAGCTAGTTTCCTGCTAGCTCCAAATTTTCCAATGTATGATGAGACGGTAGGACAGGCTGAGAATTTGAGTAGAGAGAGTGGGCTGTACCCCCTTCCAAATCAAACCTACCCGTCTCAAATTGAATCCCACAACTCCTGTGTTGAAAGTCTATCAAGTGTCCCAAATGAATTATCAGTTGAAGATAGAATGTTTAATGAGTTGTACGACTTTGTAGTGTTTGATTTGCCAGATTGTGAAGGGACCTTGCCAAGTGAAACCACACCCAATCCTTTTGACCTCTACACCTCCATCTTAGAACCTGAATTGATTGAAATCCATGCTTTTGATAAGGTGTCTGAGAATATTGATTTTCACTTGATTAAGGATATTGACGCTGGGAATATTTTGGATGATGAACCCATAGATTTGGCTGAGTTTTTCTCTTCAAATCATCATCCCGAGTCATTAAATGTTTTTCCCGAACAACATATGCGTCTGGACTTTGATGAAATATGCATGGATGAGCTTAACTTTGAGGAGAATTTTGAGGATATTTTTGAGGATGAAACAGTTCTAGATGATGAGTCGGATTTTCCAATTCATCCTGTTCCTTTTACTGACTGTGTACACCCTCCAGAACCCTTAACCGATACCCTTCCTCAACCACTTCCCTCCATCATTTCCATCGTTCCGACCTTGCAAGAACCCGTACCATTTTCACTTCCTGTGTCTGGTTTACCGAGTTCGGCGTACCCATGGGTTCTTATGAATCTTGAGGGATTTGACCCAATCTCTCGCCGGGTTAATAGATTAGCACAATCGCTGTTTACACATCGCTCATCACAAATTGTGCTAATCTATTCACTCCATTTGCACCCTCAAGCTCGTATTCCACTTCTTTTTCCCTTCCGCCATTCTTCTTCCTCTCATATACCGAGACCGTATCCCACTTCTCTCCGCATACGGTCTCGCGTATTCTCCATTTCTTTCCTCTTCACCTTCTTTCACCAGCCACTGCTTTATCACGATAAGATCTTTCAATGGTTGGTACTAACTTTTGGCCTGTGTAAGGCCTTGTATAGCTTGATACTGTTCTTTCCCCCCTAAACCTGAACTTCAACGCCTAACAGTGGAAACACTGTTTTACTTAAGTTTGGGGGGGACTCCTTTTTTGTATATATTTTTTTTGTTTTCCTTTTGTTTTGTATATAATTTGTTTCTAGGGAGCGCCGACAATTTTGACCCTCTTGGTGTAGCCTGACAGTGAGGGCACTGTCAAGTTTAAGTTTGGGGGTGTGCTCGGTAAGCTTTCTTCCTTCGCATTCATTTGTATATTTTGCATTTGCATACCTTATTAAAAACCCACAAAAATTAAAAAATTTCCAAAAAATATAAAAACTTTGTCGTCAAGTTAGCTAATAGGGTAACTTATATTTTTATTCCAAAAGGTTAGTTGATATGATAGAAATAACTAAATTCTAGGCTTAGGATTTGAAAACCCTAAAAATAACCCTCATTCTGTCTAACTTTGGTAAGTATACGTCCTTACAGTTTTTTTTTGAGAAATAGGTAATCTTGAGTTCAGTTCTTGAGTTAAGTCAAGATGAAGGGAAAATATTGAAGCTTTACTGGAGGATAAGTCTGAAAAATAGTTTCTTTTCTTGAGTTCAAATTTAGAAAGTATATACCCTACAAACTGCACTTACACGCACCTTGAAACTTGGGATAGTAGAGGATACCTAGAAATACTCTTGCCTGAAAGCCTAGTATGAAAGAAAAAACGGTATTTAAAGCTAAACACCAAAAGAGCATGTTGAAAAATATATCCGGTCTTGAAAAAGAAAAAGAAAAGGAAAAAGAAAAAGAAAAATAGAATAAAGTCAAGTCCTGGAAACTGCTATTTACGCTTTAAGCTCACACATTCAGTAATCGGCCGTTAGTGCCTCAAGAAGCATTAATAGTCGTATGAAAGGTGTGTGAGCAAATCCGTCCATCCTTAATGAAAAGAAGTAGTATTAGGTATTAAGGAAATGGTATTATAGCTTGAATTGAATTCTTGAGTGTAGGGTGCAAATATACACACACGTAGGGGTATACAATTGATGTTTGGATAAGAGATAGAAATAAAGAATAAGACTTGTGTTTTCTGTAAAGTTGATAAAAATCCCTGATTTAAGACCACACTTTTGAAGGAAAACTCAGGAGAACCAATATCTTTTTAAACTTTTTTGGAACGTATATAATCTAAGGTTAAATAGATAGGAGGTGTGAAAAATAAGGGTTGAATATTTCTAACTTAGGATGATAGAGTTTCTAACGTAAATACTAAACTGTAGGAGTAGAATCGACGTTAACTTATGACACTAGCTTGACGGGAATTTGTGGGTAGTATCCGCTGAAAACCCTCAGGAGACAACACTCCTCTTACTAGGGACACCTAGAGGTTTAACGGCTTGTTGCACGTACTCAGTGCAATCGCGTTCCCTGCGAAAGTGCGGTTAGGATTTTATTTTTGTGAATAATTGGTTTTGCTCGGGACGAGCAAAAGTTAAGTTTGGGGGTATTTGTTCATACCAGAATACTGCATTTTATATCGCCCATTCTTATACTCGTGTGTTTATAGGTAGGTGCTTTTAATCCGTGTTTGTTACATATTTACAGAGTACAGGTTTCCAGTCCAAATATTGCAAATCAAGACAAAATCTCCACAGTTACACCAAATACAGAACATCTGTTGACAGCAGATAAAAGACGGGTTCCGATCATCCATATCCGTCCAGTGCCGAGTACCAGTTCCTGAGACAAGACATATGACAGTGGTCATTCGTGTCTGGGACAAGCACAGAGCACGAGGGGGGCTGCACAAGAATCAATGGGTGCGCGGAGCTCGAGGGAGATAAAGTCAAAAGTAAAGAAAAGATAGCAATCTTGGACTAAGAATTCTGAAGATATTCTGGAAAGATTATCAGAAAATATATGTACCAGACAACAGGGGACAGCAGACCAGGGACCTACAAAAAAGCCCATGCCCTGAACCCTCTATAGTGCGGCGGATCCGCAGCCAATAGGGGGTATTGGCGGCGGATCCACGGCCTTACTGACTCCTTGTCGTGTCGTTTTTTGGGGGTAGTTTGGGGACTTCATATTGTGGCAGATTCTTGCCCTAGGTCTTCAACCCTCTGCCTATAAATACTCCAGAATTGAGCTAAGCCGAGGGTCATTCTTTTGTTCTTCTTTCTTTTTAGGATTTAGTCTTTTTCTTCTTCTTCTTCATTCTTTTTCCATGAAAATTGTAGTGAGAGCTTTTTGAGTGGGAGATCAATGAAGATGAGGGCTTTTTGTATCATTCTCTTTTGTTTCTTCTTCCCCTTGAGATTCTTGCTTTCTCTTGATCATTCAACCTCTTCATTGAGCTTGAATGGTTAAGGGTTAGTTATTGATCTCAAGGGTTGTATTCTTTCATGGAATTAGCACTTCATTTCACATGCGTTCTCTACCCTTCTCTTGATCTTGCAACCTCTTGATTGAGCTTGCAAGTTTAAGGGTTGGCTATTGATCACATGCTTGTCTTGAGTTCTAGTTTCTTGTTCTTTTTATCGCTTTTTATTACTTGCTTATTATCATCTTGCTTACTTTCTTGCAATTTATATTCATGCACTTTAATTACTTGTTTGTAATCTGTTCTTTTCTTTGTTCTTTTCTCTTTGTTCTCTCTTTTTGGTTCTTTTTGTGAATGAATGTAATTATTATTGTTAAGAAGAAATACGGTATTATAAGTTAACGTTTCTTTACCCATTTCCTTTTCCCGTATTTTCCATTGAACTCCGCCCAAACGATACGCAAGCGCTCCGTTAGGCACCGTACCCTGACAAGGTAACGGTGATTCCTAACCGCAACCGGTTGCGTTCGGTTTGGCCGGAGGCGAAAGCAAGAGACAAGAACGGAAGGACAAGGGTAAATAAACCGTATTATACGAATACCGTGCTTAAATCCCCTAATCCACGTTGTTGCCGATTGCTCTAGCATCAATTGGTCAAGACTCGGCTCAAAGGTTTTGAGTACGGATTTCTTTAGCTTATAATCTCGTATCTTTTTCTTAACAACTTTATACTTGCAAATATTACACATAGGATAGTCTCGAACAAACATACACAAATTCTTTATTGACTCGTGTAAGAAAAGAACGGAAATACAACCATCTCCCTGTGGATCGACCCGTGCTCAACCGGCTAGCTGCATAGCGACACCGTCTTGATTGCGGTTAACTCAAATTCTTTCAATCATGAACTTCAGGTGGTTCCGTCCATTGTTGACCCAATACCTTTGTATTGCGATAACAATGGGGCTATAGCTTTAGCGAAGGAACCACGGTCCTATCAGAAATCCAGACACATCTTAAGGCGGTATTACCTGATCAGGGAGATCATTGATCGCCAGGAGATCGAGGTACGGAGAGTGGACACTAAAGACAGCACGGCGGATCCAATCACAAAAGACCTCCCTCAAACACGGTTCGAGTGACTTTTTGAGCTATTGGGTATGCAGCACGCTGGCAGTTAGCTATAGTCCAGACATTGGGTATGCCATACACCAATTACTGGCCTTTAGTGCAAGTGGGAGATTGTTGGATATGTATGCCCTAGAGGCCATTATTGTATAGTACTATTTTGGATATTACATTTTGGAAGCTTGGAATATATACATGGATTGACGACAGTCTTGCTCGATATTGTAGTATGCTACTTGGTTTGTATCTATCATAATATGTGTATATGTTTCTTTTAACATATCGCTAATACATATTGATGGAGCCGTTAGGATCTTTGCTTGACTACCAGCGTTGTGATGGCGATCACACTAGTGGGGGCTGGGTAGTCTATAAGGACATCCTTATACAGGTCCCTAGTCATAGGATTATCGGGACAGGGCATCGATACTCCAGAGTAGACTAGTGCATACGCTTCTCATCCCAGCAGGGGAGATGGTTTGTCCCACAGCCATCAGTACGTCGTACTGGAGATAGTATGCAGGTGCTCGTTAGGTTGTGAGTACACCGGACAGGACTCGTCGGGAACTGTTGGTTGGTATTATACCTATCGTCAGTTAGCAGTTCTCAGGAGATATGAGTACAGCTTAGTCTGTTGACATGACACTGCTACTTCGCCTCAAGTGTGTTCCCACTGTTCTTTGATTGCTACCCTACCACGGCTCTATTGAGTCGTGAAAACAGGTAGTAGTTAAGTGCAATCCCGAACTTGGAGGCAGTGGCGGTTAGACAGGATTCGTCTCTCCCGGTATTGGGGTTTGATATCGCGCTGTGTCTCGGAGAGCCATTACACAAAGTCCCTGGCCAGGGCAAGTGAGATTTACTGGTAGGTGTTCCAGTAGTTTCTCAGGATTTTCTGGGATACACTCCGGCATGACTTATACCGCTATTAGGGGACTGACGTTTACCTCCCCCCTAGACCCGATATGCGATACTCTTAGACAAACAGACCGGACTGTACGGAGATTGTCACATTCAAGATCAGTAAGAGTTCGGATGGGTTCACCTCATAGGTCTTCTTATCGACATCTACCTGGGGACCGTTACGTACAGCTAGTACCACTTGCGGCCTGTAGTTAAACCCACTGCCAGCTTAGTGTCGAGTCTTTAGAGTCCCACACAGAAGGTTGTTCACCTTTGGGCGAAATGTAGTAAAGGTCGTATGGTTTTACGACAATGACCGTTCACATACGCGCACTTGTGCGTGTTTGTTGTTCGGGGAGTTGATACTAGTGGGCTTTGGTTTAAGCCGGATCCTAGTATTTGGTTTTGGGTTGGTTCGGTCTCATTGTATTCGTGTTCCTCGGAACACGGATGCGGGTATGTGCATACAGTTGACAGAGGCAGAGAAACCTCATTAGGGGTTTGAACATTGACTTGATTAAAACCATAATGAGATGGAGAAAATTGATTAATGAGTTTTAATTAGAGATAATTGTATCATGGTAAATTGGTTTGACCATTTGACTTGTTGACTTTTGTTGACTTAGATATTTTTGTTACGCATGAGATATTTTTTGCTTAGCATTAATTGTGACATGATAATGGTCAAATCAACATCATCCATGACAATTATCCTAATTAAAATTATCATTATTCTTTTTCTTCATATGAGAGCATACACCTCATTTATCGTGATACATTCTCTCTCTTGCTTTCTCTCTCCTCTTCCTCTCTCAAGGCTCTATTGTTTCATGTGTTGAAAATCAAGAGCATTGTGAGATAAAACCACCAAAACACTTCTCTACTCACTCTAGGGTTCTTAGTCTAGCACACCAAGCATCCTGGTTACTTCATTATTGAGGTTGGAGCTCAAGGTAGAGGCCTTCGGGTGGATCTTCTTTGACGTGGAGAAGCCAGTGAGGAGGAGCCATCTACAACCACTCCAAAGAGCTCACAACAAGGAGAAGCACCACAAGAAGAGAAGGAGTTCAAGCTTGAGGTATAACCTTCTATCATAGTAGATAGTACACTTTTGATCTAACTAGGTTTATGGTAAAGATCCGGTTTAGGGTCTATTCTAGCGCCACGTTTTTGATTGTAGTAAAATTTTTGTTCCGCATTTGGCCACGGAAGTTGGCCGGGGCACTAGTGTAACCCTTCAGGTTAAGGGTTGACCCCCCTCTCTCTCTCTTTCTTTCTAGCCCATGCTCTCTTGTCCCCCTCCATGCCACATTGTCTCCTCTTTGTCTCTTCTCATCAAAATAACTTTTCTTTTTTTTCCTTTTCCTTTTCTTTTCCTCACATTTAAAAATCAAAAGTCCACAAATACAAATGACCATGCATGAAACATGAAATGTGTTATGGTGCACTAGCCATGGTTATTAACACAAAAATAGATTTGGCTTAATGTATGATTAGTAGTACACTAATCAAGTTTAATATAAACTCGCATATAATTAATTGCATAATTATTTATAAAATATCCAAATCCAATAAATACCTTTTTAATTAATAATTCATATTAATCTTTTAATTATTTTCCAAATATTGGTATATAATTATACCATTTTACGAAAATCCTAAATTCATACTCGAATGGTTTTTGTGAAATTTATTATTTTATTATTTAAATTCCAAAATAATATTTTATATTTCTGAAATGTTACAATCTATCCCCCTTAAATAAATTCGGTCCCCGAATTTAAATTTAAACCCCCAAATACTAAAACATTTCAGTAATCAGTTAAATCAACGGGGCTGCGAAATCATGGAATACACTGAAATACCACAGCACATCGTGTGCGCATAAAAACGAGTGCGAAACTCAAAATCAAAACTCCGTCAAGCATCACGCAATTATGGGAGTTAGAATGAAAATGCTAGCCTCGAAATCCACTGCTATTCTCATATATACTATAATCAAAATCATAATACGTATATAGTACGCATCCTTGTAAAACCCTCTTAAAGCTTAGTAAAACACATGCAAAATTCTTTCCAAATCACCATGCGATACGTTACTCACAGTACAAGTGATGGACGCTCATTTTGTAAAGAAATAAATATATGTTTTTGTAACGTTTTAAAAATAAATAATTAAATAAATAAAATCCTTTAGGTGAATTTTCGGATAATCGGTAAAATAACCCGTATTTTCCATAAAACTCAACTATAATTATTTTTCAATATAGAATTAAATATCCCTATTTTAACTATATAATTGCTAGTAATTGATATTATTTAGTGACTTATAAATTGTTAGTTTAATTAAATATTTTTCCTAAATTAATTAAATTCAAATTTTAATATAAGCTTTAAATAAACATTAAATTAGTGTTGGAATGTGTTAATTTTAAAAAAGTGAACCATGACATATTAGAATCAAGTGTGTAACATGCAAAATTCTTTCTCAATTTAGTCCATGGTTCTAGACTTTTCTAGGGTGAAATAAATTAGAAAATAAATAAAATGGAATAATTATTGAAATGACAAGAAAAGAGGAATTAAGTGAAGAGTCTTCTACACAATTCCACACACCTCACACACTCTCTTTACCCTTCCCTCTCCTTGGCCGAGCCCTTCACTTGGCTGGCCAAAAAAAAATCCCACTTCAATTCTTCTCAAAAACTCTCCAAAAATTCATCAAAAATCCAAATAAAAACCCACAAATTCCTAATTTAATTCCTACCGATTATCCTTTGCTCTTTCTAGCTTGGATTCTTGTGGCAAGAGAACCATTTGGGAGGCTATGTGGGCATGCTAGACATCATGTTGTGAGGTATAAATCTTAAACCCATGTTTAATTGGTTGCTAGTTACTTCAATCTAGCTTATTAAGTGATTAATTTTGGTTTTAAATTGCAAGTTTAGAAAAATTCATGAGATGGGTTTCGAATAAATTTAGGGTTTTTATTAATTGAGTAGGGTTATAATAAGTGGTTTAACATTTTAAGAAATGAAAAATCTAGTGTGGTTGTTGTATTGTAAATTGTTGTTTCAAAATTGTTGAAATTAAACAATTTTGAAAACTAGGTTTTTATAATACATATAAATAGGTGAGCTAAAATTCAAGTGGGGATGTTTATCAATGATTCATGGTTTTAATGAGGAGATTAACATGTTAATTGAATGTAAAACATAATCTAGTTACTAGTTGCTAGTTTTTACTTTAAAATTGTGATAAATATGCTAATTTTGCTAACTAGGTTTTTAGACATTGGTTAAATAATTGGGATTAAAATCCAATTAGGGTTTCATGACATTATTAGCATTATAAATTGTAGTTTAATACTTTAGTTCATGCAAAACCAAGCTTAGTTGTTGAATTGTGAATTTTGCTTTAAAAAGTGTTAAAATTTGATATTTTTGCAAACTAGAATTTAGGATTTAATACAAATTGATGAGAATAAATTATAGAAATGGTTTATATGACTTAGTTATGATATTTAGTGAATATTATGGCCATTTTTTTGTTAAAATAACAAGTTTCGAATCAAAACGAAAATTTAGTACTTTTTAGGTTTTCGGAAATAAATCGATTTGATTTATTTTAAGGTTTTGATTATTTAAACCCTACTTTATATTATAGTTAGTGAGTTTTGGAATTACGACTTGTGCGTTTGTGTTTTATCTCGATCAATCGGCGTCTGTACGCCGATGTCGAGGGTTATTCGGTTCTTTTGCATGAGCGGGTCATAGGTTTTAACCTATGCGCGTTTCGTGTGCCATTTTGGTTTTATCCGCGATTCGGTTTACGATATACATATATGTTTGCATATAGGTACCTTTCATGTGGACTTCAGACGATGAAGAAGAGGATGGAGGCATCGACTTCGGTAGACAAGGATCAGGTGAGTAGATATATATCTACGGGGGAAGTCGGGTGGATGGCGTATAGCATCCCCGTAAACGTAGAATAAGGATATTACGTACTATTATTAGGAAGTCGGACGTGATCTTAGATTCTTGGCGAGTAGGGTCCTATTGAAGACTATCGGTTGGACAAGACTAATTTAGAAAGACTTAACCAGAGGATGACTGCCTTAGAGGGAATTCGCAGGTTTCATGTAGACACACACACCCGCACATACCTAAACTTGACTTTGTGTATATGTGTGTGTGTGTGTGTGTATATAGGAATGTGTGTAGGTATATATATATATATACACACAACATATACATGTGATGTGCGGAGGTTATATGATATATGGGAATGAGTCAATATGACTAGGCTTGATGCCGTGATTTATTGGATAGATAATCGAGTTATGACATGAGATGTGTATAATAATAGCGGATCGTTGGGCAATGAGATTATATAAAATATATTTATATAAACGATAATATGTGTTGATGACATTGGAATGAACGAGACTCTAGAATAGAACCCAGATTGTAATATGTGACTTAATCACGATATGACATATGACATGACATTTTAGTGGATCATTTGATAATGTATATTTACACAGACGATGATATATGTTTGATGATATTAGGATGTATGCGATTATAGTACAGTACCCTTGACCATGATATTGTTTGATGATGATACTATACGATTGATGATGTATATATGTGATAGTTGACCCGTACCCCGATTTTGGGATGCCGTACGATGGGTTTTACCGTGTGAGGCAGAGATGTGATGATTGATCCGCACTCTTGACTCGAGGAGTGGTGGTGGCGGATAGATGTCTTAAGGAGGGCGGTTATTGGCCTAATACTTCCGGAGAGGAGAAGCAAAAGATTGGGCCGTCGGGAGGTTTCCGTTTTGAGTAGGATATTGCCGCAACCTTGCTCTGTCTCGCTTAACCGGGGGCGGAGTGACACGCGGTGGCGTTCGATAAGTCCGAAGTTGGGCTTAGGGGGATCCCTGCCCCCGCCCATGGGACGATTCTGTGCATAGACCGGAGAACAACCGCACCAAGTAGATATAAATCCTCTAAGGGTGTTCGAGCGGTGGGGTTTTCCAGGACGTACGTGACGCTATTGAGGCTGGATCGCCGACTACTAGAGATATCGACTCAGACCTTAGGAGGATTCTTCTTACCTTTCGACTAGTGTCTTTAGTTAGTTCCTTAGTTGGTTAGGTACATCTTAGTTTAGGCTCGACTCATACTTATTTTCAAAACTAATGAATCGCTCTTTTTCGAACAACAAACTGTATGACTCGTAATTAGTATGTATTTTCTAGTTGTGCGTTTACTACACATTCACCGTTATATTCATGTATATTCATCGCATTGCAGATTCATACATATGTTTCTTTAGCTAATATGAAACTTGCCTGTTAGGACACCAGCACCATTACCGATGATGCGCATGTTCCACGTACACTTATTTGCCGGCTCACACACATCATCATCGGTAATTGCCATGTCACGTACACTTTAGAACATATTATCTTTTATTGATATAATTAGCTAAATGCTAGACTAATATAATATTGTGTGATTACTCTCATGTGCTAGTTTAGACATTGCATTTATTACTTAGACATTTTATGCATTCACATTTTCATGTTATCATGCAGTATTATGGGGCTTATGCCGATACTCATTATTTACTTACTCATGATTTTGGGATTTTGGGAATTTGGAATTCTATGAGATTTCTAGATTTTGGGGAAAACCGCAAGAATATATATAAAAAAATTCTCTCTCTCTCCCCTTCTCATTTTGAATTACAAGTTGCGGTTTTCTCATGATGTATGTGTCGTCCACCATGAGATTTCATGTTTTCTGCTGGATTTCGAGACCCGATTCGAGGAGTGGATAAACCGTCTCGGGTACATGATGGGCCCGGTATGGTACCCCGGGGCAAGAAGCTCGAGTTGTAGACGATGAGCCTGGCAGGGGAAGACTACCTACCGGTGATGTCTGGCGCGGTGGATATCTGGAGGATACCGACCGTTGTCGTGAGATTTGATGATATGGGCCGATCCGGACTGACGGAGCCCAAGATATTGAGACTATGAGATATTGAGATTATGAGGTATTGAGACCTTGAGATTTACATGTTTTGTGTCGATGCTTGACACAGATTTCTATGGATTTCATTGATGATGTTTCGGATTACCATACAAATTCTACTATGATATAAGTTACAGATTTCTTATACAGATACATCCAGATTTCATGGTTGATTGTTTTACATTCATGGTGCATGCATACTCATACACATGACATGTTACTACTTAAGGCACCGACACAAACACTAAGCGTTGTACATACTCATATATTAATACCCTGCCACTACTAGATGACTAATGTTATATTAAGTATATTATTATGACCTAGGAGATCGTCGTAAATGCGATTTCTTCTCACAGATGTCTTCTACTCACGAGTTGGCAACTCACCCCCGTTGTGCCAAATTTTCTTTCATGTTCAGATGTACAGGTTCCTTTGGCAGCTTGCTGGCACACCATTTCATTCTGGGTGATTGCTTGGTAGGTTGGTTCACTTGTATCAGGACCACCGTTGTACTTTTATTATTTCATTTGTATCTAGTAAGCTCCATCAACCAGACTTGTATTATTTGTAGATTTAGTAGACCAGTTGCTTATTCTTTCGACCTTAGAGTCGCGCTTGTACTATTATGGTTTTCTGGTGGTTTTGATTTCTTTTGAGTTTTGAGCCTCGTCCTTCGGCGTTGTATATTATAGTTCATTATGTGGTTGTTTCTGCCATTTGGCATAGAGCTAGCTCCCGCTTGGGGATGCCTTTTTATGGTTTGTATATATTATTTTTGTTTGTACCCATTTGGGGCCATTTTTTACAAAGGTGACTCTGCCGAAATTTTTGAGAAAATTTGATGTTGCTTTCAAACTTGTTTTCCTACATGTTTTCCTTTACTTCTTCTTTTAAATGGTTTAGATTTCTGGGCTTCGGCTTGCTTAGATTACGATATGCCTCTAGAAGTTTTGTAATTTAAGTGCCGGTCACGTTCCGTATCTTCGGGCCGTGAGAGTTTTGCTCAAAATATACATTTCGCCTTTTGAAATATCCCAAAAGGTTTCCTTCGTAAAAATTCGTGTCACTACGGGTACGTAGGAAATAGCGAGACTATAGCTCCTTTTTAAAAACCTCTTGGTAAATACCGATGCATGAAAATTCTCAGGTACTATTCTCAGACCAGTCCTTCTCGGTTGCTATATGATATAGTAAATATCATAAAATATGATGCTCAGAAATAAATCAATCTCAATAGGTGTATCTAAACACCGCGTGCGTTTGGTGCGCATGGAAATCCAATTCAAATACAAGTGCCACGATTGTGCACAAAAGCAAAAACTAAGTGCAACGGGTGTGCACGAAAGCATCTGTCAAGTGAAACGGGTGTGCACGACAACAACATCAAGTGCATCTAGAGTGCACGGAAATATCAATAAGTGCAACTAACATGCACGAATAAAAATCTCGATCAAGTGCATCCGGTGTGCACAAAATCACATACAGTGCGCTAAATGTGCACGAAAATCTAAAGCAAGTGTGTTAGGTCCGCACAAAAATAACTACTGCGATAGAGTGCACGAGAACAAAACCAGGTGCACTAGGTGCCCGAAAACCCGTCAATGTCTCAAAAGCGCATGAAAACAACATCGAGTATATCAAGGTGTATAAAATCATAAACGTGTAGAACTACGTGCATAAAACCCATAGCAATGCACTGCAAGCACATGTGAACTATACCGAGTGCATAAGTCAAAGTCAAGTGCATACATCATGAATGAAGTCAAATTGACTGTATCGAAATACACAGAATAAAAAATATGTGCAGCGAAGGTGCACGAAAACATCCATCACGAAACTAAATCATCGAAACTCAAAATCCAACGATAGAAGCGTGATCCTTGGATCACTAAACGCAAATTGCATAAATGACATTGAGGTACACCTCCTTCAATGTCGAAAAATGTCGGTGTGCCCCAAGCTGGCAGAGCAAGAACATCCACTTGCCTCCTGCTCACGGTCTGGCGTCCTTTATGTCTGGATCTTTGTTTTCTCTGGGGATTATCAATCCCATAATCTATCTGCTCATCGACAGGGTTAGATGTAATGACGGAAACAGTTTCGCTCTGGCACTCCTCTGATCATCTCTTGACCGATTAACATGACCACTTATAAAGCAGCATGTTGCTGATGGCGGCATCTGGCCCTCTGAATACTGGCAATACAACTGATCCTGGGTGCAAACCTTATCGCTATGGTATCTTGGAAAAAACCCGCTTATAGTCTCTTCGGATCTCACCTATGCCGAACTGTACGGAGGTTGGCACTCTTTACTAAATCCCTTTCTCATTTCCGGACAGCTGTGTTCTCAGCACGGCTTTCCTCTAGAATTTGGCCATATCCAACGCCTCTGCATACATATCAATCCTCTGGTATCAACGGAGAAGAACGACTCATTATGATCTCGCACGAACCTCATGTTCTGCCTATCTTCATTATCGTTCACTTCGACATCACGTCTTGCTGGCTGACTGCCGTTCATTCTCGGCTATAGTTAATCTGGAGTCTCTCACAAGGACTCAAAGTTACGAACTCTTTATCTTCAACACTCTATGGAAGATATCTAGCCGATTACATCATCGGGAACTCGTCCAAGTTGTCAGAGGAATATGCTTCAATCGTCCGTTCTTGATTAACTCACAACATGTCTGGGTGATGTCCTTCTATCTGAAGCTGGTCAACTTACTGATCTCGCATCGGAGCATCCAACAAACAATGCCCTCTCTTGATCGATTTACTCTAGATCTGAGTAAGATCCTTCAAACTGGAATTCTTCAACTCAACTGAGCCTACATCGGCGCATCCAATTAGATGAATCATCGTACTCACTCTATTTAAGATGGACTAGCGATCTTCTGCCACATCCTTGTCTGTAAGCTCCTATAGTTTCAACTTAAAAACTCTAGAGGCGACATCCCGTCATTCACAGCAATAGCTGGGCATCTGTCTGCACAGTAGACAACGTCACGATCTTTGTGGTAGGATGTACATCAACAGTCCTCTCAATTTGGCTGTCTCTATCAATGGCGCGATCATCCAGTACAGATCCCAAACACTCGCCTCAAACGAGAGATCTCAATACAAACAATAAACTAATACGTTCCTATGTCACTAGAAGAATATCATGGCCTATCCTCATCCATGACGAGCTCGCTCTGACCGCATCTCCAGAAGCAGCTCTCTCTGCTTTCGAAGCTATGGTGACAGAACCTCAAGCAAATATCGATGAAGATAGATCATCGGAACGAGTGGAATTGATAGGTCTGAAATGGAAATATGATTATAGGAATGAATAGAATAAAGGGGAATTTGATAATAGGAATGAATATAATCAAGGATCTCAGGAAATGTACCTCCCAAGGTCATATAAGCGGAGCAGCGTGTCGTAAGTATGCCGTGGAACATACACACGGTACGTCACTCTACTCAAGTTACCTACTCCATCAACCAAGGTCAACCTATGAGGCGAAAACTCGGGTACCAAACCCCCCTTAGTTAAGTCTATGTTCCGTAAGGTCAAGCCAAAACTCGAACCAAGGTTAAACCTAACGCTCTGATACCAACTTTGTCATGACCCGGAATTTGGCACGTGACCGGCACGAGAATTACGTGAAGTCTATAGGACCCCGCTGTAATTCAAGTAAGCCGAAACCCAGAAATCTAAACCTATTTTGCGGAAAATAGTGAAGGTGCGGTTTTGAAACATCGTCATAATGAATTCAAGCCTTCTTTTAAAATACAAGAAATATTATATGAAAACGCAACAGTTTACATACTATCTTTGAAAACATTTTTGTTCTTGAAATTTGGGCAGCACCTCCCTTATATATTTTGATCTAAAACCATATACATGCAATGAAATAGGCATCCCCAAACGGGAGCTAGCTCTTCACCAATTGGAGGAATCACAACTATGCAATAAAGCATATATACGACGCCCTGCGGTGAAGATCAATCACAAAAAGAAGGTAAATAAGATGAAGACATCATCAAAATCAAATAAGAGACAAAACACCCATATTGCTCTAAATCTCGAGAATATACAAGTCTGTGCCTAGGTCTACCAAATATATATAGTTTGGTTTCTGGTTGCTGGAGCTTTAACTAGATACAACAGAAATAAATAGGTACAAGGATGGTCATGATCCAAATGTGTATCCTACCTACCAAAGCAAAACACCCTGAAAAAAGCTGTGTGCTAGCGAGCCGCTACTTATCAGAGCGGTCGAACCTGCAAGAAAACTGTGGCAAAACGAAGGTGAGTTGCCAACTCGTGAGTAGAAAATATTAGTAGGTAGAAATCGAAAGAACAACGATCCTTAGGTCATACTATAACATGAAGGTAATACTATGTTATCTAGGGTGATCGTGTATGTTGGCTATAGTGCCCTCAAGTCAATTATTGAATCGCAGGCACGCGATTGCGTTGATTGAGGGAGGACCTATACGGATAAAACAGCCTTAATCAAAATGATGGTATGCTATCTAGTATATCTTTATCATCATGTACATTCTTTAGGTGGTATTACAGATCGCTATTACATGTTGATAGAGCCCATATGATTCTTGCTTGACTACCAGCATGTCACGACCCACCCCCAAACACAGATGGTATTGTCCGCTCTGGCCGAAACTGCACGGGTTTTTCCTTTTGAATGAACCCGGGGCTACTTCCCAGTAGGTCACCCATCCCAGAATTTCTCTGGCTCAATCACGCCTAACTATGGATTTTTTCAAACTCCGGGGTTTCGATTCATCCAAAAGGCTCCTATGTTTTAAGAGTGGTATCATTCCATTTATAGTTCAGATCGTGGCCTCTTTCGGAATGGAATTCGATACTCCCCATTGTTCTAGTGGGTCCCCGTGTGCATCCGTATCGGTTACATCCCCACCTCGATACCGGATAACATCTCACTTCTTATGGGGTAGGTGGTATTCAGCCCCAACTCCACCTGGGGTATTACATTCCCCCCCACTTAGAACAATGGTTCGTCCTCAAACCACAGACCTACTTTTCAGGGACCGGCTCTGATACCATATTTGTCACGACCCACCCCCAAACATAGATGGTATTGTCCGCTCTGGCCGAAGCCGCACGGTTTTGTCCCGTTAAATGAACCCGGGGTTACTTCCCAGTAGGTCACCCATCCCAGAATTTATCTAGCTCAATCACCCTTAACTACAGAGTTTTTCAAACTCCGGAGTTCCGATTCATCCAAAAGGTGCCTCTGTGTTTTAAGAGTGGTATCATTCCATTTATAATTCAGATCGTGGCCTCTTTTGGAATGGAATTCGATACTCCCCATTGTTCTAGTGGTCCCCGTATGCATCCGTATCGGTTACATCCCCACCTCGATACCGGATAACATCTTACTTCTCATAGGGTCGGTGGTATTCAGCCCAACTCCACCTAGGGTATTACACAGCATTATGATGGCGATCATATACGTGGGAGCTGGGTGGTCTATAAGCACATCCTTAAATTTCCTTAATCATGGGAGTATCGAGACTGGACATCGATACTCCAGAGTAGACTATTGTGTACTGATCGAGACCATGATGAGGGGCGGTGGCCGGTCTCACAAGCCATTGGTGTTAGTTTGTTCACCTAAGATGATATGCAGGTGCCCATTGGGTTATGAGTACACTGGACGGACTCACCGGGAACACGCTAGTTGGTATTATACATATTGTCAGATAGCAGTTTCCAGTTGACATGTGTACAGATTAGTCTGTTGACCTGAGATCGTCATTTGTCTCGTGTGAGTTCCCACTGTGCTTTGATTACCACCCTATCATGGGTCAAAGGAGTCGTGCAAACAGGTTTTAGTTGGGTACAGTCCCGAGCCACATGGAGGCGGTGAGCAGATCGTCAGGGATTCATCTCTCCCCATATTGGGGGTTGATGTCGTGTTGTGCACGGGTGGCCATCACCAGAAATCTTTGATCAGGTTAATCGAGAATTACTGATTTGGATCAGTAGTTTCTCAGGTTGTGATGGGCTTCATACCGACACTAAATGTCGCATTTTAAGGGTATAACTTTATCCACCCCATAGACTCGATATGTGATACTCTTAGACTAAGAGACTGTACTGTACGGATATTATCACGGACAGGCTCAGTAGGTATTGGGATGAGTTTTCCCGTCAGCCGTCTTTTCGCTTAATACCTGGGTAGCCGTTACGTACAGCTAGTGCCGCTGACGTGCTTGTGCTTAAACCCACTGCCAGCGTATTGATGAGTCTTTAAAGTCCCACACAGAGGGTTTCCCTGCTTCGGGTGAAATGATGTAGAGGCCGTATGGTTTTACGGCTGGATTCGATCATATACGTGCACTTGTGCACATATCATGATTCGGACAGTTTATACTAGTGGCTTTGGTTTAAGACGGATACTAGTATTATATTATTGGATTATTTTTGTCTCTTTTGTATTCGTATTTTTCGGAATACGGATGCAGGAATGTATATACGGTTGAGGGGTATTCTTGTTATTTAATACAAGAAGGTTTCTAGAAGTTGACACCTTATTTTTGCTTTAATCTTTTTCTTAAAAGATTTAATGAGGTGGAGGGATGAGTGTGTACTTGGCATTAAATGAAGCATGGTCTCTTAGTGACTCACGTAGTGACTCTGTTGGATATGTATACCCTAGAGGCCATTATTGTATAGTACTAGTTTGTATATTACAGTTTGGAAGCTTGGGATATATACATGGATTGACGACAGTCTTGCTCGATATTGTAGTACGCTACTTGGTCTGTATCTATCTTAATATGTGTATATGTTTTTTTTAACATATCGTTAATACATATTGATGGAACCCTTAGGATCTTTGCTTGACTACCAGCGTTGTGATGGCGATCACACTAGTGGGGGATGGGTAGTCTATAAGCACATCCTTATACAGATCCCTAGTCGTAGGATTATCGAGACAGGGCATCGATACTCCAGAGTAGACTGGTGCATACGCTTCTCATCCCTGCAGGGGAGATGGTCTGTCCCACAGCCATCAGTACGTCGTACTGGAGATAGTATGCAGGTGCTCGTTAGGTTACGAGTACACTGGACAGTAATCGTCGGGAACTGTTGGTTAGTATTATACCAATCGTCAGGTAGCAGTTCCCAAGTGACATGAGTACAGCTTAGTCCGTTGACTTGACACTGCTACTTCGCCTCAAGTGTGTTCCCACTGTTCATTGATTGCTACCCTACCACGGCTCTATTGAGTCATGCAAACAGGTAGTAGTTTGGTGCAGTCCCGAAGCACTTGGAGGCAGTGGCGGTTAGACAGGATTCGTCTCTCCCGGTATTGGGGGTTGATATCGCGCTGTGTCTAGGACAGCCATTACACAAAGTCCCTGGCCAGGGCAAGCGAGATTTACTGGTAGTGTTTTAAGTAGTTTCTCATGGTGTTCTGGGCTACACTCCGACACGATTTGTACCGCTATTAGCGGTCTGACGTTTATCGCCCCCTAGGCCCGACATGTGATACTCTTAGACGAACAGACCGGACTGTACGGAGATTGTCACAAATAGGCTCAGTAGGAGTTCGGATGGGTTTTACTCATCGACCTTCTTATCGACAGTTACCCGGGTAGCCATTACGCACAGCTAGTGCCGCTGACGTGCTTATGGTTAAACCCACTGCCAGAGTACTGTCGAGTCTTTAGAGTCCTACATAGAGAGTTGTTCACCTTTGGGCGAAACGATGTAGAGGTCGTATGGTTTTACGACAGGGTTCATTCACATACGCATACTTGTGCTTGTTTGGTGTTCGGGCAGCTGATACTAGTGGGCTTTGGTTTAAGCCAGATCCTAGCATTTGGTTTTGGGTTGGTTCGGTCTCATTGCATTCGTGTTTCTTCAAAACACGGATGCGGGTATGTATGTACAATTGACAGAGGCAGAAAAGGAGACACCTCTTTAGGGTTTTGACAATTGACTTGATTATAACCCTAATGAGAAGGAGGAATTTTTTTAATAATTATTATTATGGATAATTGTCATGGTTAATTGGTTTGACCATTTGACCAAGATGACCATTGTTGACTTAGATATTTTCTTGAGCATGCTTAGCATTTAATGTGATATGATAATGGTCAAATCAAGTGAACCGTCACAATTATCTTAATAATTCTAATTATTTTTTTATTCCTCATATGAGAGATTCATCCTCTCATTATCTCATTATCTTTCTCTCTCATGGTTTGCTCTCTCCTCTTCCTCTCTCAAAGCTCTAAGTCTTTCATGAGTTTAAAATCAAGAGGCTTTGAGATTAAACCACCAAAATACTTCTCTACTCACTCTAGGGTTCTTAGTCTAGCAAGCCAAGAACTATAGTTACTTCATTGTTGAGGTAGGAGCTCAAGGTATAGGCCTTCGGGTGGATTTTCTTCGATATAGAGAAGCCGGTGAGGAGGAGCCATCCACATCATTCCAAAGAGCTCACATCAAGGAGAAGAAGGAGTTCAAGACTTAGGTATGATCTTCTAACCTAGTACTTAAAACTCTAAGTTAGTTTGTTAGTTAATGTTTAGCAAAGATCCTAATGGCTAGTACATGTTACTT
The DNA here is from genome assembly GCA_030015575.1 of Agapanthus africanus. NCBI lineage: Eukaryota > Viridiplantae > Streptophyta > Magnoliopsida > Asparagales > Amaryllidaceae > Agapanthus > Agapanthus africanus. The sequence continues at coordinate 75,380,784 of JASDDO010000029.1, forward strand.
TGTAAAGAAAATTTTGATTTTTACCTATTCTGCCTCCCCGCAAACTACTGGGGTGAGTTACATGGTCTAACAGTGGTATCAGAGCTTAGCTAAACAACAACTAACATGTTAGCAAAGGCTTTAGAACTTCGATCTCGGAAAAATCGCAAAATACATCAAAAATTTGTGTTTTCTGCCGATTTTCAAAACAGGTCTAAAAATATTTTCAGAGACCTGAAAAATACGGGCAGGATTTTTTAGAGACACCCAAGAAAAACGAGCTCGTGACTCGGTCAGACTGCCGCGGAAGCGCGGCGAAACCATGCGTTTCGCCGCGGATCCTCGGCTGAGTCGACTCTGAGTCAACTCGTTTTTCTTGCAGATTGTCCAGCTTGATGTTTTCTGATTTTTCAGATACATTATTTCTGCCCAGATTCCTTTGAGTACAGTGTTGTATTTGGGAGTTTCAAATTTGAAATATCGATCGAAATTCTATAAACTTTAGCTAATCGGATTATATCTATTATGTGTTATATGTGCTGAACGTCTGCTAATCGCTATACGTCGATTAGTGGGGGTTGCACATATCAGTAATCTGTGATATTGGTTTGTGTATATGAACTTGTTGGATTGTCATGATGAATAGCCGGGGATGTGAGATGAAGGTTTTCATATTTCATTCGATGTAATATTTGTAAAATGATGTAATATTATTTCATGGTCGTACATCCGGGTTGAGGTTGTAGCCACCATTGTATATTATTTCTTTTACTGTTTTTGCTCCTAGGATAGACCCAAGGTGGGGTGCACAAACTACCGGGTACTTTGAAGTGCCGAGTGGCCTACTGACTTTGTTGAGGGGGGTTGCTTCACTTCGGGTATTTGGCGGGTAGTTTGCCGCACTCGTAGCGGTCTAGGGTGGGGTTTTGTCTATTCATCGCGACCGTGTAATCCGTCTTTCGTTGCAGGCTCGAACGAAACACGGATTTCTAGCATATCCAATGTGTTCATCTGTGATCTGGAATGACTATCATTGCATCTGACGAATGTATATATATATATATATATATGATACCTAGTAGACGTTGCTTATGTTTTATATCCGCGCTAGTCCAGCCCCCGCTCTGTCGTTAGTTAAGTGACCTAACGGGTGATGACGGGGCCCAGTGGCGAATGCGGATGGCATAAGCGTACGCTATATTTTCGTTGTTTTCTGCAATGGTAGGATTAATTGATGGGACAGAATTTATTTTGATTAATGCATGAAAATAAACCTAAAAAATGTTGTTGGAACCGAGTTTTAAAAATAGACATTACAGACGTTCTCTTTTGCTTTGCACAGTGGTATTCGGTTATGAATATCCAGCACCTCATTCGACGAGGCAAGGGCCGAGATCCCTTCATCGGGAGTGACCCCTTGAGTAAAAGTTTGTGTCAACGTAATAACTTCACTATTGTCGATTACTTTTTGCTTTGCATCACGGTATTCAGTTGGAATATCCTTCACCTCATTCTGCGAGGAAAGAGCCGAGATCCTTTCACCGGGAGTGACCTCTTTAGCAAAGCTTTTCTCCACTATAAATTTATAAAAAGCTATCCGGTTCATTCAACAATATCAAGTTCATTACGTTAACGGGTTTTTCGCCAATGACCCAGCCGTAGACCTCCGTCATTTCTTATAAGTAACAATTAGTATTCGTGCTGCGTTTGTTGACTCCATCAAGACGTAGTGTACGGAAGTTGAGTGGTGCTTGTTTGTAGCACTATATGGGATTGGTTAGGACAGTCGTATAACCTTGTTGACTCCGTCAAGGGTTATGCGTGTGGGTTTAATGCAATCCAGATAATGACGGGTTGATCTTGACTAGGACTCTTTGATTTGTTGACTCCGTCAAGGTCACTAGGGTCTTAGGGGTAAAAACTACATCGGGAGTTTCAAACATACAGGAAACTTGCAGATTTAGCAAACCTTCTGGAGTGTGGTGACTAGAGTGGATTCTATCTAGGTCATCACACAATGATCGTTGGATCCCGATCCCACTGATGAGTTGGATTACTCTCGGGAGATTATTTCACTTAACAATCAATGCTATAAACCAAGTAGGTGTGTAGAACGGTGTTAGCGGGGCTACGCCTCCAGGGAAAAGAGGTTACGTAATGTAACGTTTTGAAAATCGTTCAGGTGAAATTTCGGTTAATCGGTAAAATAACGGGTGTTTTCCGAAAAAATCAGGATATAAATATCTTTTAATATAAAAATAAATATACATATTCCAGCTATGTAATTGCTAGTATTTGGTGTTTATTGAGCCACTTGTAAAATTTCTAGTTTACTGAAATTTTTTCCGAAATTAATTATTTTAATATTATTTTAAGCCGTCACTAATACATTTAATTAGGGAAAATTACAAATTGGAATGGGTTGATACAAATTTTGTGCATCATAACACATTAAACTAACATGTAAAATATTATTTCTGAAATGAAATGAAATTGTCAAAAGGTTTTAGAAAATACTGAAGAAAAAGGCTTAAATAGTGAAAATAAATTAAATGGAAATTGGCGTATAACGTTTATCATTTTTTCCTCACCCACACCCTCTCTCCTCCCCACTAGGCTGCTTGGCCGAGCCACATGCTGCCCTCTCCCCACTTTTCGCCACTTGAATTGCTAAAAGAAAACAATTGAAAAGAAAAGAAAAGAAAAGAATAAATATATAAGTATGAGCTTGTTGACTTTGTCAACCCTTGACTTCATAACATCACACACCCCCTCTCTTCCCTCTCCCCCTCTTCAGGCCGAGCCCCCCTCTCCCTCAACAGCAGCCCCCCTCTTTTTCTCCCCTCAAATCTCTTCAAAAAATTCATGAATTTGCCTCAAAATCCATCAAAAATCCCAATTCTAATCCTTACCCATTTTTCCTTGGCCATTCAAGCGTTGATCTTGGAGCTTAGAAGCAAGTTTAGGAGGCTAGATTTCAAGTGAGATCTACAAAATTGGGAGGTATAAATTGAGACCCTTTGGTGAAATTGTTGTTAATTTCTTTAAATTAGCTTAATTAAGTGCTTAATTAGGTTTTAAATGGGTTCAAGTTGCATGATTGAAAAATTCAAGAGAGTGGTTTGTGATCAAATTAGGGTTTTGGGTATTTGGATCTTGGTTATAATGTATAGTCTCACATCTCAAGACATGCAAAGTGTAATCTTGTTGCTAAATTTGAAATTGTTACTTGAGAATTTAGCTAAATCACTTGTTTATGTAAATTGGGTTTTGTAATTAATTCAAAATTGAGAATTTAAAATATATTAAGGGTTTCATCACATCATTAACATTATAACGAGTAGTTTAATATCTTAGGTTATGCAAAACCAAGCTTAGTTGTTGAATTGTGAATTTTGCTTTAAAAAGGGTTAAAAATTGGATAAATTGCAAACTAGAATTTTGGGGTTAATGAAATTTAATGAGATTAAATTGTGGAAATAGTTTGTATGACTTATTTAAGATGTTTAATGAGTATTATGGCCATTATAATTGTTAAAACATCAAGTTTTGTTTTAAAACGGCTAATTGATGCTTACTAGGTTTCTTGTAATAAATCGATTTAATCAATTTATTAGTTTTGATGAATTAAACTCTATTTCTTATAAATTAGAGATTTTGTGAAACCATGATTGGTACGTTTGGTGTTTTTTCTCGATCAATCGGCGTTTGTATGCCGATGTCGAGGGTTTTTGGGTTGATTTGAGAGAGCAAACCATAGGTTTTGACCTATGTGAGGTTCATGTGTCGTTTTGGTCATGGGTCGGATTTTATTACGATACGATATATTATGATACGTAGGTACCCTCACGAGGACTTTGAGACGACAAGCAAGCGCGTGGCGATATCAATTTCGGCAAGCGAGGACCAGGTGAGTAGATTTATATCTACGGGGAGAAGTCGGGTGGATGGCGTATAGCACCCCCGCAGTTCGTAGTATATTTATGATATATAATTGGATATATTTGTGGATTATGATCCGTGGATGATTATCAAGTTATGATTATGTGTTTATGGTTAGTTTCGTGTTATTAGAAGGGAACTAGCATAGCTTCTTAGTCGCGAAACCTAGAATAGGTTTACACCCATACGCACACACGCATTTGCATACATCTATTTACATGTGCGTATTTGGGGATATGTATATATATACACACACACACACACATGGGTATGGGGACTATGTGTGTGTGTGTGTATATATATATACGTATACATATACATGGATTATGAGGATAGTACTTGGGATTGGAGATGAGTCGATGTGATTGGGCTTGAGGCCGTGAGATCGGTGATGTGACAAGATTCGTATTTGAGTTACGACGTGATATGTTTAGCGGGTCCTTTAGGCGTGGTGTTTTCATACACACGCATGCATACATAGATGGTATCAGTATTGTACTAGACGTAGATCAATACCCCGGATCTTGATTTTGATAAAGAGGATACCGGATGAATAATGTGATGAATGTGATATTTGACCCGTACTCAGATTTGGGATACCGTACGACGGATTTACGTACGAGCTTTATATTGATTATAGATCGGCACTCTTGACTTGAGAATGCCATATTATAGATATTGTATCCTATGTGATACTATTGAGGCGGGATCACCGACTATTATATATATATATATATATATGTGTGTGTGTGTGTGTGTGTGTGTGTGTGTATCGACTCAGATGTTAAGCGGTTTCCTTACCTTTCGATCAGCCGGTTTAGTTTGACCCTACAGTGTACTTATAAATGATAGATTAGATTCGACTCATACCTATTTCAAAAACTAACGAATCGTGTGTATTTTAAAGAGGGGACAAGAGATTCTATGGATATTTCAAATGACGTACCTTTTCTTAAAAACACCGTAGCCCTTATTTTCAAAAACACCACGATTCGTGTTATTTCAAATGGCACCACTGTATGACTTATATTATATAAATACAGATTAGTTATCATTGTGTTTATCATACAGCTCCCGCATATTATTACTGTTCGCATCGCATTTGCAAGTTTACATTGTACTTCCATATGCCATTATTGAGATCATGCTGTCAGGAAACCAGCACCATTACTGATGATGCGTATGTTCCACATACACTTACTTGTCAGCTCGCAAACATCATCATCTGTAATTTTCATGTCACGTACACTTTAGAAAATACCTTTTCATTGACATAGTTTGATAAATAATAGTCGCAATATGTTATAGCTTCCATATACTAGTTTAAATATTGCATTCATTGCATGATATTAGGTGCATTCATATATTCATTGGTTATGCAGTATTATGGAGATTTATGCCGGTATTCACTGTTTATTGGTATCATGATTTTGATGATTTCGGATTTACATGAGATTTCTGGATTTGGTGGAAAACCGTAAGAATTTAATAAAGGCTTAGTATCATCATTTTAAAATGCAAATTACGGTTTTCACATGATGTATGAGTCGTCCACCATGAGTTTTCATGATTGCTGTTGGATTTTGAGACCCGATTCGAGGCGTTGGATGAACCGTCTGAGGTACATGGTTGGCCCGGTATGGTACCTCGGGGCAAGAAGCTCGAGTTGTATTCGATGAGCCTGGCAGGGGAGCACTACCTACCGGTGATATTATTTGGACTCGTCGGTGTAAGTGCACGGCGGCGCCCCGGCCGTCAATCCGACGCCGGAATGCGGAAGCGGTGATAAACTTAAATTTTGCGGACTTAGCAAACCGGCACCACCGCGCACTAAACACCCGGATCGTAACCATTAACAAGTCTAAGCTAACTAGAAGATGGGTTAGAGATATACCGACGATCCAAGTCCTCCGGTCTTCTCGTCATCGTCCCGATCTTCTGCGGAATGTCCCGTCTCCTCCTCGTCGCCGGAAGTGCACCACATCGCCTTCTTCTTTTACGGGCTCCCACCTCAATGCCGAGGCAACTCGGGCACGAAGCCGGCTACTCGACGTGCCCAAGGTTCGCTGTAGAATATGTAGTCCTCAAGTCTCACTTTTGGGGTTGTAGGAATTGCCTTTTGGTGGAGGGATGAACAATGGAGTTTGGAGATGGAACTTGTATGAATTTTCCAAAGCCAAATGAGTGTAATCCCCTCATGTAAAAAATGGGACAGCCCCTCAAGAGGAATGGCCGACCACTACAAGGGGGAGTAAGTGAGAATGAGGGAGAGTGTGATAGAAAATGAGAGAGCCATCCAATAATGCAATGGAGAGAGAGAAAGCTATCATAAGGAAAATAATGATCACCAAGAAAAGTCCTCACTCAACAACCATACCATCTCCCATCATCAACAATCATCAAGCATGATGACTTCAAAAAGTCAAGCCATCATGAAGAGGTCAAGGTCAAGGAATGGTGCATATCATGAAAACCATCATGATATAAATAATATGCAAAAGACCCCCTTCCAAAAACTTATTTGCAACAATGCAAATAAGCCCTCCTCCACCAAACATCGGCCAATGAACGATACAAAAGAAATTGGCCGAAACGGAAAGCAAACTGGCAACTCCGGAAAACTGGTCCCGTAATAAATTACAGGAAAATCCCAATACTGTGCATACACACCCGCATCTGTATTTCGACCGAAATACAAATGCAATGAGACAAAATCTACACTGTACTATACTAGGATCCGGCTTAAACCAAAGCCGGCTAGTAATATCTGTTCGATCCTGATCCGTGCAATACCGCACGTATCTGATCGAACCCTGCCATATAACCATACGGCCTATAGTACAGACTGTCCGATCCTGATCCGTGCAATACCGCACGTATCTGATCGGACCCTGCCATATCTCCATACGGCCTCTACAACTTTTCGCCCGAAAGCTGAGTAACTGAATGTGGGGGACTCTAAAGACTCGTCAACACCTTGGTTGTGGATTTAACCACTAGCACGTCAGAGGTATAAGCCAATACGTAACGGGCCACCAGGTACTGACTAAAAGGGACGTCTGTGAGCGAACTCAGCCTGACAACCCTACTGAGCCTGTCAGTGACAATATCCGTGCAGTCCGGTCCGTTCGTCTATGAGTATCGCATGGCGGGCCTAGGGGGTTGGTAAAAGTCAGACCCCCAAAAGCGGTACAAGTCGTGTCGGAGTGTAGCCCAGAACACCCTGAGATACTACTGGAATACCTACCAGTAAATCTCCTTGCCTTGGCCAAGGACTTTGTGTAATGGCTCTCCTAGACACAGCACGACCTCACCCCCAATACCGGGAGAGACGAACCCCTGAAGATACGCTCACTGCCTCCATGTGGCTCGGGACTGTACCCAACTAAAACCTGTTTGCACGACTCCTTTGAGCCGTGGTAGGGTAGTAATCAAAGTACAGTGGGAACTCACACGAGACAAATGACGATCCCCAGGTCGATGAACTAACCTGCACACATGTCACCAGGGAACTGCCATCTGACGTCTGGTATATGACCAACTAGCATGTTCCCGGCGAGTCCTGTCCGGTGTACTCATAACCCAATGAGCACCTGTATACATCTTAGGTGATCCAACTGACACCAGTGGCTTGTGAGACCGGCCACCGCCCCTCGTCGGGGTCTCGACTGTATACACTAGTCTACTAATGGAGTATTGATGCCCAGTCTCGAAACTCCCACGACTAGGGACCTTTTAAGGATAAGCTTATAGACCCCAATCTCCCACTTATATGATCGCCCTCATACTGCTGGTGGTCAAGCAAGAATCCTAGGGGCTCTATCAACGTGTAATAGCGACGTGTCAGGTCACCTCAAGCAGTACACGATAATAAAGGTAAACCAGATAGCATACTATCATCTCGAGTAAGACTGTCCTACCAGGATAGGTCCTCCCTCAATCATTGCAATCACGTACCTGTGATCCAATAATTGACTCTGAGGGCACTATCTCCAACAATCTCCCACTTGCACTCAAGGCTAATTATTGCGATGTCGCATACTCACAGCCCGTGTGATACCGAACACCCAACTCCTCTACTAGTCAGTCTCACAAAGCTCGTTTGCGAAACTATTGCGTTCGAGAAATAGCCTCAGTGAGTGGATCCGCCTTGTTGTCTCTTTCCATGTCTCTCTATATCTCAAGTTCGCGGAGAAACCCATCTCCCGAAATGAGCAATACCTGTCTTAGAATGTGTCTGGATGTCTGATGGGATATAGCTCATAAATGAGCTCCAAATCCAAACTTCTTAGACTGTATTGTCAACTGAACTCAATCAGTATCCTGCGCCATGCCACCCTCAGTATTGCCTTGGACCACCTGTCCAAAATACTGCCCCTCATCAGAAGGAAAACTATAGCTCTGACAACCTCCTTGTCGTCCATGTCACCTTGGAAGCCTGGAATGATAACTGTTTCCCGAATGAGGCTGTCGTTATCATATCCCTAGAACATCCACTTATGTTCTAAAACTGCTTCCGACTGTTTCTCCAGGATTGGATAAATGTCAACTTATTGCATCTAGTGCAAGAACAACATCTGGTGTGGTACTTGACATCTCACGATTGACTCAATTGCCTGAGCAAGTGATCTGCCAATCATGCCCGTCCCTCTCCCCTTTAGTCTGTAAGACACCTTTGGAGAGGGTGACTCTATTACCTGCAGGTACACTACCGTGCCAGGAGTCGTCCATCCTAAATACTCTTAGAATGCTGTCAAGTACCCTGATTGGGAAACCACCCAAATCTAGATCTAAGACCATAGATCTAGTAACCAGTATGTCTGATATAAAATCCATTTCCTTTATGGAGAAACAACTGTGTGACGACCAAAGTATAACCGATCGTAGTGTAGGAGTTTCTTTTCCTACTCTGTGTATATCATCCAAATACCAGGATATCACAACCTACTACCTTCTCAACAGATCCATCCCCTATTCTGATGAAGTCAAACCCATGACTGTCACGTCAGAAATAGATGATCTATCTCCGCTACATCTGCTCTAGTCTATAAATAGACATAAGCAACCTGTCCACCAATGCTTCCGCTGCTCCCACTGACTACGACAACCCTCTGGCAGAGTCATATACACGTGCACTTCTAAAACTAGTTTAGAACGACGCTATACTCATCCTCCCGCCGGGTCTCGCAGCCTGGAACAACAGCAATGGTAATTGTGGGTAAACAAGAACTTCCCTGTCACCGTCCTTGAGGCTACCGGAGCACCTCTCGGGTGCCTGAAGTTACCCACCTTATCTGCGGAGTGGCCAATGGAATGTCAATCTAGATTGAATCTTTAGGTTCCTTATCAAATCTTCAGTAATCTTTTGTGGTTCTGGAATCACTTCCAATTCTACCATACTCCCACTACTGTTTTCTGAAAAAATCCATTTTTAATAAAACTGTGGCGAGTCTAGAACAATATCGCTATTGTTCATCCAGATGGTAGAAAGTCAACCCTCGTCATAGCCTGGGTCAACCCACAAACAGCCATTACAGAAACGTGCCTTGAGTTGTCCAGTGTCTGGTTTTAAGCATAAACCGGACAACTCCCCGTACCTTAACATCGTTAAGATATGAACTGTTCTATATCCAATATAGAACCAGAGGCACTGATTTGATTGAACCAGATCCAAATCATGCAGCTGTCCCCAGCGCATGTCAACTAAATGGAAGGAGGCCGATCAGGGTTACTCAACTTAGGAATACTTCCAATTATGAGTAACCTGAAAGAGAAGCAAGATCTCTTTATCATTACTATCAACTGAATACCATACACAAGTACCTACATCTTCGATCTCTTTGAAGAATCCCGATACTTGCTATACCTGGTTCTCTACTCTATTCAAATACCTATAACTTCTCAAAATTTGGACCCTGTGTTTCCGCGAAACACTTGTCTAAAAACTAGAGAAGTCATAAGTAAACCGAATATAGTACGAGGACCAACCCCTCTGTCCTGATGGACCCTGGACAACATACAATCCTTTGTATAAGTCCCTTGAGTCTGATAACTCATTCACTGTATGTCGTAGGTTGAAAACTGTACTTATGGTTAAGAAGAATTACACCGCTGTTTAATGCTCCTTACCTAACCATCCACTGATATAGGTAAATGTCCTAGACATAATTTCAGAAAGGTATATCTCACTCTATGAAAATAGACGTACAGATATATCAATTTGAAATTGGTGCATAACAGCGGATATTCAAAACCAAATATTTGCCAACCGGCAAACAGCCCAGGTGATTTCCTCAAATATCACCGATTACAACGAATCCCGATATAATGAGGATAATCACCCAATTCCCAATAACTTACTCCCACTCATCATCTGTAAAACCATACAGATGTGAGAATCGTACCTGGTAAATACATACCCTGGAGTAAGTATCTAATCGGGAAATCAGTTTTCCTTTAACATTACACGGTGAAACTGAAACATTGAAATGTTCCGATGGGGTATTCTGGTATTCCTAGTAATGCCTCTTCCAGATTCACGACTGTAACCGTATAGTTCTTTGCCACCTCTCCAAATCCCTTCATATGTCTTTAGTCTTTACCTTCTGTACACCCCTTTAGGCCAAATGGTTTTCTTCCTTCCCTACCGTTCGACACCAGCCTATGGTTTGGAAGAAGACTATCCAATAAGCATAATGGGTGTACTGTCCCAATCCTAGGAACACTCGCAATGAGAGAGGGTGAAGATAAAAGACAACTGAATAAACCTTATTCCTATTTCTCCTGAACCAGAATCCATCCCCGAACTGGAACCAGTTCCATTCGAGTTCGTATATAACCATACGATGGAGTATCCAAATAAACTGTGGATCTTCGTAGTGATACGGAGTGTCCTGGAGAAATACAAAGGTGATGTGGGAGTGGTAACGAAATATTTGGTTTGGTCGTGAATATCTGTTGCAATTTACTTTGCCCTCTTACTAATCCCTTGCTTTGTCTGAACTTAATACCTTCTGCACACCATCGTTATGCTAATTGGTTTTCTTCATTCCCTACCGGTCGGCACCAGCCTAAGGTTTGGAAGAAGACAATCCAATTTGCGTAATAGGTGTACTACCCCTAAACCAAGGAGTACTCGTAACCTGAGAGAGGGTAAAAGGAAAAGACAACTGAATAATCCTATCCGTTTTCTCCAGAACCGGAAACCATCCTCGAATAAATTCTTTCGAGTTCGTATCTAACCATACGATGGTTTTGTCTAATGGAAGTGGACGTTCGTAGTAAAACGGGGTGTCCTGGAGAAAAGGGTAAAAGTAGGAGTGGCAATGAGGTTTGCAACTCTGACAATCCAAAAGCCGGTGTTTAAGAAGGTTCGGTCAACTTGGTCACTGAGTCAAAGTCTTAGGGTCGGGTCAATGGTCGCTGCCAGAGAGAGAGAGAAAAGAAACACTCAGCGTGCACTCTAACCTAGATCAGAATGGTTACCAATTTATCTAATCTGGAAACCTCCCACTGTACCTCAAATTCTCCTCCAAACCTGAAAGAAGAATTAGTCGGGGTCACCCGAGGAGTAAACTAACTCATCAGCGGGAATCGGGATCCAACTCTCATCGCATGATAACGTGACGGAATCCGCTCACGCTATCACACTCCAGAAGGTATGCGCATATCTGGCAAGTTTCAGTTCTTTTGAAACTCCCGATGTGATTTCTGCCCCATGCTCTTATGACCTTGACGAAGGCCAACAAATCATAAGTCACATGTCAAGTTCTACCCGTCATTCTCCAGGTTGATTTGAACCCACCCGCACAAGCCCTTGACGAAGGCCAACAAGGCTATATGTCTGTCCCAAACCAACGCATCTATCTATGCTGCAGAAAGGCAACAAGCAGCTACCATACACTATGCCTTGACGAAGGCCAACAAACATAGCATGAATACTACGTGCTACCCGTCTGAAACGACAGAGGGCTACGAATGGTTTCTGGCGAAAACCTTTAACGTAAAGAACTTGATATCGTTGAAGGAACTGATAGCTTTTTGAAAATATAGTGACGAAAACCGTTGCTAAAGAGGTCACTCCCGGTGAAGGGATCTCGGCTCTTTCCCCGTAGAATGGGGTGCAGGATATTCCAAATGAATACCACGGTGCAAAGCAAAAGTAATCGGCTATAGTGAAGTTAATGCCCTGACGCAAACTTTTTGTCCAAGGGGTCACTCCCGGTGAAGGGATCTCGGCCCTTGCCTCGTCGACTGAGGAGCAGGATATTCTAAATGAATACCGCGATGCAAAACAAAAGTGAACGTCCTTGCAATAACAGCTTTTTGAAAAGTGTTCCAACAACATCAGATTAGGTTTGTTTTTAACTTTCATTGATCCGAATCAATGCAGTCCCATCAATTGATACACCACAAAGAACGAAAATATACTGATGTACGTATATGCCATCCGCATTCGCCACTGGGTCCCGTCATTACCCGTTAGGTTAGCTAACTAACGACAGAGCAGGGACTGGACTAGCGCGGATGCAAAACATATACTACATCTACTAATATATATACCAATATATTATATTCGCTCAAGGCGTGAAAGAAATGCAACATCACAGAAAATGTACAGCATCACAGAAACAATACAGATATCTGGGATCCCCGGGTTTCACAGAGCCGCTGAAACCCGACGTTCCCCTGGTCGTGTGGATAGCCTGCACAATGAAATCCTAGACCCCTACGGACGCGGCAAGTCACCCGCCAAAACCTGAAGCGAGGCAGCCCCCTTCAGCACCGTGAATGGACCACCCAGCACCTCACGGAATCCGGTAACTTGGGCACCCCTCCTGGGTCAACCTGTACCCCCTACGAGTGCGGCGAATAGCCCGCCAATCCTAGAGTGAAGCCCCCTCCGTCTCAATGCCATGAGATGCGGGCTTGTTGCCCTCTAGAACCCGGCTACCCGTGCACCCCTCCGCGGGGTAATCCTAGTACAGAAAGTAAAATATACATACACCGGGTACATCGACCGCAACCAGGTCGTGCCCCAAAAAAAAAATACAATCAGGCAGTAACGGCAGTCCACATGTCGGACGCTCGCCCCGCAAAATCAAATGTACATAATACAACAAAACTGTACTAGCATTGCATCCAGGCTATCCCCCACGACCGATCCGCAACATCACAGCAAAAACAGAACATCAACGTGAAAATCACGTTCGCAAATCCGTCTAACCGGGCTATAGCAGTTAGACCGGATTTACCGATCGAGTGACATTCACGGTCGCAGATATAATGTAAATACTGTGAAAAATGTGTTTAAAATATCCGATCGATCAAAAATTAACAAGTGGGCCCCCAATCAAAACTGTAGCACTCACAGAAAACCTGGGCCCAATTTTAATATTCCAAAACCCATATTTTAAGCCCAGAAGGCCTCTGTAAAAAATTGGTGAAGTGATCTCCACAGTGCGCGGCGGAAGGGCGGCGGGAAGGTGGTTTTCGCGGCGGTTCCGCGCTCCCACTGTGGAGTTACTTCGTTGAATATTTACAGAGCTCTTAGATTTTCCAGTACATCAATATTTTACAACCTGAAAAATTTTTCGACACCAAAAATTTCCAACAGAAAACTGATGTGGGCAAATACGGGTTTTTGGACATTTCGATCGATCGGAACTAAAAAACACATTACACAAAGCTAGACTAAGTTAATGGTGAGGCTCTGATACCACTGTAAGTGCACGGCGGCGCCCCGGCCGTCAATCCGACGCCGGAATGCGGAAGCGGTGATAAACTTAAATTTTGCGGACTTAGCAAACCGGCACCACCGCGCACTAAACACCCGGATCGTAACCATTAACAAGTCTAAGCTAACTAGAAGATGGGTTAGAGATATACCGACGATCCAAGTCCTCCGGTCTTCTCGTCATCGTCCCGATCTTCTGCGGAATGTCCCGTCTCCTCCTCGTCGCCGGAAGTGCACCACATCGCCTTCTTCTTTTACGGGCTCCCACCTCAATGCCGAGGCAACTCGGGCACGAAGCCGGCTACTCGACGTGCCCAAGGTTCGCTGTAGAATATGTAGTCCTCAAGTCTCACTTTTGGGGTTGTAGGAATTGCCTTTTGGTGGAGGGATGAACAATGGAGTTTGGAGATGGAACTTGTATGAATTTTCCAAAGCCAAATGAGTGTAATCCCCTCATGTAAAAAATGGGACAGCCCCTCAAGAGGAATGGCCGGCCACTACAAGGGGGAGTAAGTGAGAATGAGGGAGAGTGTGATAGAAAATGAGAGAGCCATCCAATAATGCAATGGAGAGAGAGAAAGCTATCATAAGGAAAATAATGATCACCAAGAAAAGTCCTCACTCAACAACCATACCATCTCCCATCATCAACAATCATCAAGCATGATGACTTCAAAAAGTCAAGCCATCATGAAGAGGTCAAGGTCAAGGAATGGTACATATCATGAAAACCATCATGATACAAATAATATGCAAAAGACCCCCTTCCAAAAACTTATTTGCAACAATGCAAATAAGCCCTCCTCCACCAAACATCGGCCAATGAACGATACAAAAGAAATTGGCCGAAACGGAAAGCAAACTGGCAACTCCGGAAAAATGGTCCCGTAATAAATTACAGGAAAACCCCAATACTGTGCATACACACCCGCATCTGTATTTCGACCGAAATACAAATGCAATGAGACAAAATCTACACTGTACTATACTAGGATCCGGCTTAAACCAAAGCCGGCTAGTAATATCTGTTCGATCCTGATCCGTGCAATACCGCACGTATCTGATCGAACCCTGCCATATAACCATACGGCCTATAGTACAGACTGTCCGATCCTGATCCGTGCAATACCGCACGTATCTGATCGGACCCTGCCATATCTCCATACGGCCTCTACAACTTTTCGCCCGAAAGCTGAGTAACTGAATGTGGGGGACTCTAAAGACTCGTCAACACCTTGGTTGTGGATTTAACCACTAGCACGTCAGAGGTATAAGCCAATACGTAACGGGCCACCAGGTACTGACTAAAAGGGACGTCTGTGAGCGAACTCAGCCTGACAACCCTACTGAGCCTGTCAGTGACAATATCCGTGCAGTCCGGTCCGTTCGTCTATGAGTATCGCATGGCGGGCCTAGGGGGTTGGTAAAAGTCAGACCCCCAAAAGCGGTACAAGTCGTGTCGGAGTGTAGCCCAGAACACCCTGAGATACTACTGGAATACCTACCAGTAAATCTCCTTGCCTTGGCCAAGGACTTTGTGTAATGGCTCTCCTAGACACAGCACGACCTCAACCCCAATACCGGGAGAGACGAACCCCTGAAGATACGCTCACTGCCTCCATGTGGCTCGGGACTGTACCCAACTAAAACCTGTTTGCACGACTCCTTTGAGCCGTGGTAGGGTAGCAATCAAAGTACAGTGGGAACTCACACGAGACAAATGACGATCCCCAGGTCGATGAACTAACCTGCACACATGTCACCAGGGAACTGCCATCTGACGTCTGGTATATGACCAACTAGCATGTTCCCGGCGAGTCCTGTCCGGTGTACTCATAACCCAATGAGCACCTGTATACATCTTAGGTGATCCAACTGACACCAGTGGCTTGTGAGACCGGCCACCGCCCCTTGTCGGGGTCTCGACTGTATACACTAGTCTACTAATGGAGTATCGATGCCCAGTCTCGAAACTCCCACGACTAGGGACCTTTTAAGGATAAGCTTATAGACCCCCAGCTCCCACTTATATGATCGCCCTCATACTGCTGGTGGTCAAGCAAGAATCCTAGGGGCTCTATCAACGTGTAATAGCGACGTGTCAGGTCACCTCAAGCAGTACACGATAATAAAGGTAAACCAGATAGCATACTATCATCTCGAGTAAGACTGTCCTACCAGGATAGGTCCTCCCTCAATCATTGCAATCACGTACCTGTGATCCAATAATTGACTCTGAGGGCACTATCTCCAACAGTCGGTTATCCGGAGGATACCGGCCGGAGTCATGAGATGGATACAGGCTGATCCGTTCTGCAAGAGCCAGCTGGCCGATCCCGCAGATGATACGGATGCCTGAGATATTGATATTTGAGATCTGAGATTTGAGATATTGAGATTTGATATTGAGATACTGAGACTTACGTTTTGTGTCGATGCTGACACTGATTTCTCTATTGCTTTCATTGAGGTACATATAGAAATCTCATTGATTAATGAAAACAGTTGTCTCACTCATGATATATTCTGTTTCCATTCGTAATGCATTCATACATCATATATATCTGATATGTTGCTATCTGAGGCACTGAAACGAGCACGTAGTATTGCACTTATTTGAAGATGGATCAGGATATTATTTAAGGATATTGCCTGATATGACCTAGGATAACGTTATGCATGCGATTTCTACTCGTAGATGTTTTCTACTCACGAGTTGGCAACTCACCCCCGTTGTGCCACAGTTCCTTGCAGGTTTTTCCGTACAGGTTTCGTTGCGGCTTTGCTGGCACACTGTTCCTTCCGGGTGATTGCTTTGGTTGGTGGGTTCTTTGCATCAGGACCACCATTGTTTATTTATTATTTCAGTTGTATCTAGAAACTCCATCAACCAGATTGTATATTTGATAGAGATAGAAGACCAGACTTGTTATTATTTCGACCTTAGAGTCGCACGTTGTATTATTATGGTTTTCATGCTGATTTTGGGATTTCTTTTGAGATTTGATCCTCGCCCTTCGGCGTTGTATATTATATTGCTTGCGTGGTTGTGACCGTCGTTTGACGAAGAGCTAGCTCCCGCTTGGGGATGCCCTTTTTCATTTCGTATACTATTCATGTTGTATCCCGTTTGGGGGCCAGTATTTACAAAGGAGACTCTACCGAAATTTTCAGAAAATACTTGAGATTTTAAAAATACATACTTCGTTCTATGTTGATTAAAACTACTTTCTTTAAATTGGTTTTTCCTTCACTCTACTACTTCTTTGGTTTTGATTTCTGGGTTTTGGCTTACTTAGATTACGTATGCCTCGAGACGTTTCGTAATTTAAGTGCCGGTCATGTTCCGTACTTTTCGGGTCATGACAAAGTTGGTATCAAAGCGTTAGGTTTTACCTTCGGAGTGTAGGATGACCCTTAGTTGATGGAGTAGGTAGCTTGAGTAGAATGACGTACCGTACGTATGTTCCGCGGCATATTTACGATACGATACTCCGCTTATGAAGTCTTAGAATGTACATTTCCTTGCATAGTATTATATTCATTCCTATGATCTATCATTATCAGTACCAGTTATGGTTTTGTTATTACGGTTGTACGGGCGTGGAGAGCTATGGCTAGAGTTGCGGTCAGCATAAGCTCATCATGGACGAGGACTGACCAGAGCATGATTCCAAGGACACACGGTTGCATATAGAGGCGCCATTTTATTGTGTTTTTGCGCCATAAGCGTTGGATGTATCGCTTATTCATGATGATTGAGGCACTGTTCAGCGTGCAGATGAATGAGCCAGTTGTTGCTGCGAACGACGAGATATTGCCTCAGATGTTGGAGCTATTGCAGTACGAGTTATACTAAGAGATATGATAGAAGGTCGCTAGTCACCCGAGGATGAATGACTAGGACAAGTGATTCATTGCCTATCCCGATGCGAGGTCATCAGACTGATTGATTCCAGCTAGAGTCAACTTCACGCTGATACGTTGAGAGTCGATATAAACGATCTAATGTCAGGAATCCATTTTCCAAGTTTAAAGTATTCAGAAAGACATGCAAGCAATTCTATGGACCCTCTAGAAGAATGAAACCCTAACTCGACATAATGACCATGTGAAAGCCTTTGAACCTTAGGGTTTGCGGCAGTTTCGCGGTGCCATTAGTGAGGCTTGGGTTTGCCCTTCTACGGCTGGTCCACCGATGCTGTGGTATGTACTCGATACTATTAAACTATACCCAAGATGTTGAGCTCTTGGAGGATTATGAGGTTTTGACAAATCGATCGAATATTTCGACTTCATTCGGATACTATATGGTGAGATGCATTGCTTGAGAGACTCCAGATACTAGTATAGCCGTTGGAGCGCAGTCCATGCAGCCATAATGAGACGAGTCCGAATGTAGTCGACAGTAGAGAAAGGTGGAGCAAGAGGTTCGTACGCGATCTTGATGAGATGGCGTTCCACTCCGCCGACATCAGAGATGTGATACACAAGCAGAAGCGTTGACTATGGATATATCTTCCAGGAGGAGTCGCGATGAGTATGCAGCCGTTCCGGAACAAGAAACAGATTTAGTGAAGGGTGATAACTTCCGGACAGTTCGGTAGAGACGGGATTTGGGAGAGTCCTCGACAGGACCTTTCTGGAATAAATTATGAGAAGACTTGGATCCAGGAGTGGTCATGTTACGCACACCAGCAGGCCAGAATTCGGCATCGTCGACGAAACATGTTACGAGTGACCATGACAGTTGGCCAGAGATTGTTAGAGGATATGCTTGAGCAGGACTATTCCGCCATACTTGATTTCGTTATTTTGGGCGATCTATTCGCATGATTGAGTTTTGATGATTGAGTTTCATGATATTTGTTTCGTGCACCATGGTTGCACCTACTGGGTATTTATAGTTGGTGCACAGTTATTGCACTTGATATCGTTTTCGTGCCTTGGTTGCACATGTTTATGATTTCATGGGTTTCATACAGTTGAGTTGATTTTGTGCATATGTACGCATACGATTTGGTTTCTGCACTCGGTATGGTTCACATATGCTTGTAGTGCATTGATACGTATTTGTGCACCGCAGTGGCACTGGACTACGATTTGATATCATTTGAGATATGGATTTGGACTGTGATAGACGATATTTGTTTTGTGCACCTTGTGCACCTGATTGGATTCTTGCGCATATTTGGCGCGCTTGGATTGGATTTTGCGCATGTTCGGCGCTTGATATTGGATTTCATGATTTCGTGCATGTTGGATGCACATGATTTAGATTTTATTCGTGCATGATGGATGCACCTGATTTGGATCTTCACGCATGTTGGGCGCATGTTATGAGATGTGATTTTGGTGCACAACAGATGCACTAAATCGAGATTCTTCGTGCATGTCAGATGCACCTGATTTTGCTGTCAGGCACACACGTTGCCCTTGACAGGTGTTTTCGTGCACACCCGTTGCACTCAGATTTTGTTTCCGTGCACATGTATACATTCATGGATTTCGATTTCCGTGCGCACCAGACGCACGTGGCATTCATGTATATATTGGGATTGATTTCTTTTGGAGCCGTATATTTTATGATACTTGATATTTGGTTTAGTACTGAGCAGGATTAGTCAGAGGACAGTTCCTGAGTATATTTTTGCATGCATTGATAGTTATCGAAGGGATTTCTAAAGAGGAGCTATAGTCTCAGTATTTACTTACGTGTTCGTGATGACACGAAACTTTTTACAAGGGAAACCCTTCTAAATTGTTTTCAAAAAGCGGGACGTGTATGTTAAACAAAGGATATATATATATATATAAATATATATATATATATATAGTTATTTTCTCACAATGGACGTCTGCCACTGTGCAGTGATACACACATTGCACAACGATTTGAAAAATTTTTGGCATGCATTGCTTCCAGATGTTTTAATGATTTTTACCTGTATAGTTTTGACATTTACAGGTATAGTTTTGATGTATATCATGTTGATTTTCGTTTTGGATCTTGACATTGGTGTCTTCACCATAACTCTGATGATTGCGGGATGCTTGACAGAGTTTTCATTTTGGTTTATATATCTGTTTTTCATGCGCATGCATTGCGTTACGATGTGTTTTATGTATTTAAGATTTCGGAGCCCCGACGACTTGATGGTTTTCCTGAAATGTTTTAGTATTTAGGGGGAGTTTTAATTAAATTCGGGGACTGAATTTCTTTAAGGGGGGAAGATTGTAACGTTTTGAAAATCGTTCAGGTGAAATTTCGGTTAATCGGTAAAATAACGGGTGTTTTCCGTAAAAATATAAATATAAATATCTTTTAATATAAAATTAAATATACATATTCTAGTTATGTAATTGCTAGTATTTGGTGTTTATTGAGCCACTTGTAAAATTTCTAGTTTATTGAAAAAAATTCCGAAATTAATTATTTTAATATTATTTTAAGCCGTCACTAATACATTTAATTAGGGAAAATTACAAATTGGAATGGGTTGATACAAATTTTGTGCATCATGACACATTAAACTAACATGTAAAAAATTGTTTCTGAAATGAAAGTAAATTGTCAAGGTTTTAGGAAATATTGAAGAAAAAGGCTAAAATGGTGAAAATAAATTAAATGGAAATTGGGGTATAATATTTATCATTTTTTTCTCACCCACACTCACCCACACCCTCTCTCCTCCCCCTAGGCTGCTTGGCCGAGCCACATGCTGCCCTCTCCCCATTTTTCCCCACTTGAATTGCTAAAAGAAAACAAATGAAAAGAAACGAAAAGAAAAGAATAAATATATAAGTATGGGCTTGTTGACTTTGTCAACCCTTGACTTCATAACATCACCCACCCCCTCTCTTCCATCTCCCCCTCTTCAGGCCGAGCCCCCCTCTCCCTCAACAGCAGCCCCCCTCATTTCTCTTCAAAAAATTCATGAATTTGGCTCAAAATCGATCAAAAATCCCAATTCTAATCCTTACCCATTTTTCCTTGGCCATTCAAGCATTGATTATGGAGCTTAGAAGCAAGTTTGGGAGGCTAGATTTCATGTGAGATCTACAAAATTGGGAGGTATAAATTGAGACCATTTGGTGAAATTGTTGTTAATTTCTTTAAATTAGCTTAATTAAGTATTTAATTAGGTTTTAAATGGGTTCAAATTGCATGATTGAAAAATTCAAGAGAGTGTTTTCTGATCAAATCAGGGTTTTGGGTATTTGGATCATGGTTATAATATGTAGTCTCACATCTCAAGACATACAAAGTGTAATCTTGTTGCTAAATTTGAAATTGTTACTTGAGAATTTAGCTAAATCACTTGTTTATGCAAACTAGGTTTTGGTAGTTAATTCAAAATTGAGAATTTAAAATATATTAATGGTTTCCTCACATCATTAAAATTATAATGAGTGGTTTAATATCTTAGGTTATGCAAAACCAAGCTTAGTTGTTGAATTGTGAATTTTGCTTTAAAAAGGGTTAAAAATTGGATAAATTGCAAAATAGAATTTTGGGGTTAATGAAATTTAATGAGATTAAATTGTGAAAATGGTTTGTATGACTTATTTAAGATGTTTAATGAGTATTATGGCCATTAGAATTGTTAACACATCAAGTTTTGTTTTAAAACGGCTAATTGATACTTACTAGGTTTCTTGTAATAAATCGATTTAATCAATTTATTGGTTTTGATGAATTAAACTCTATTTCTTATAAATTAGGGAGTTTGTGAAACCATGATTGGTACGTTTGGTGTTTTTTCTCGATCAATCGGCGTTTGTACGCCGATGTCGAGGGTTTTTGGGTTGATTTGAGAGAGCAAACCATTGGTTTTGACCTATGTGAGATTCGTGTGTCGTTTTGGTCATGGGTCGGATTTTAATGTGATACGATATATTATGATACGTAGGTACCCTCACGAGGACTTCGAGACGACAAGCAAGCGCGTGGCGACATCGATTTCGGCAAGCGAGGACCAGGTGAGTAGATTTATATCTACGGGAAGAAGTCGGGTGGATGGCGTATAGCACCCCCGCAGTTCGTAGTATATTTATGATATATAATTGGATATATTTGTGGATTATGATCCGTGGATGCTTATCAAGTTATGATTAAGTGTTTATGGTTAGTTTGGTGTTATTAGAAGGGAAGTAGCATAGCTTCTTAGTCGCGAAACCTAAAATAGGTTTACACCCACACGCACACACGCATTTGCATACATCTATTTACATGTGCGTATATGGGGCTACGTATACACACACACACACACACACACACACATGGGTATGGGGATATGTGTGTGTGTGTGTGTGTGTATGTGTGTATACATGGATTATAAGGATAGTACTTGGGATTGGAGATGAGTCGATGAGATTGGGCTTGAGGCTGTGAGATCGGTGATGTGACAGGGTTCGTATTTGAGTTACGACTTGATATGTTTAGCGGGTCCTTTAGGCGTGGTGTTTTCATACACACGCATGCATACATAGATGGTATCAGTATTGTACTAGACATAGATCAGTACCCCGGATCTTGATTTTGATAAAGAGGATACCAGATGAATAATGTGATGAATGCGATATTTGACCCGTACCCAGATTTGGGATACTGTACGACGAATTTACGTACGAGCTTTATATTAATGATAGATTCACACTCTTGACTTGAGGATGCCATATTATAGATATTGTATCGTATGTGATACTATTGAGGCGGGATCACCGACTATTATATATATATATATATATATATATATGTATCGACTCAGATGTTAGGCGGTTTCCTTACCTTTTGATCAGCCTGTTTAGTTTGGCCCTATAGTGTACTTGTAAATGATATATTAGATTCGACTCATACCTATTTCAAAGACTAACGAATCGTGTGTATTTTAAAGACGGGACAAGGGATTCTACGGATATTTCAAATGACGTACCTTTTCTTAAAAACACCGTAGCCCTTATTTTCAAAAACACCACGATTCGTGTTATTTCAAATAGCACCACTGTATGACTCATATTATATAAATGCAGATTAGTTATCATTGTGTTTATCATACAGCTCCCGCATATTATTACTGTTCGCATCGCATTTGCAAGTTTATATTGTACTTCCATATGCCATTATTAAGATCATGCTGTCAGGAAACCAGCACCATTACCGATGATGCGTATGTTCCACATACACTTACTTGTCTGCTCACAAACATCATCATCTGTAATTGCCATGTCACGTACACTTTAGAAAATACCTTTTCATTGACATATCTTGATAACTGATAGTCGCAATATGTTATAGCTTCCATATGCTAGTTTAAATATTGCATTCATTGCATTATATTAGGTGCATTCATATATTCATTGGTTATGCAGTATTATGGAGATTTATGTCGGTATTCACTATTTATCGATATCATGATTTTGATGATTTCGGATTTACATGAGATTTCTGGATTTGGAAGAAAACTGCAAGAATTTAATAAAGGCTTAGTATCATCATTTTAAAATGCAAATTGCGGTTTTCTCATGATGTATGAGTCGTCCACCATGAGTTTTCATGATTGCTGTTGGATTTCGATACCCGATTTGAGGAGTTGGATAAGCCGTCTGGGGTACATGGTGGTCCCGGTATGGTACCCCGGGGCAAGAAGCTCGAGTAGTATTCGATGAGCCTGGTAGGGGAGCATGTTCATATCATAATTTTGCATTATTATTTTCCCCATTCTTATTCATTTTACAAATAAACAGGTGCTTTTGATCGATGTCTGCTACATACTTGCAGGTTACAGGTTCTCGGAACAAAACAGTGAAAATGATGAAAAGACGCTACAAAAGTGAGACTACGACCAACAAATAGAAGAATCTTGATCATGCCTACAGTTTGAGGGACAAATGAAGATCAATGAACAATTTCACAAAGTACAAAGTCAGCGCAAGATTCAAGACTTCAATACGAAGTAAACGGTAAAAGTCCACAACATTCTACACTGTGGAAATTTGGAAGAAACTGGAAGACAATCTGAGAAACCAAGTGAAGAAATCAGAAGCCAAGTAAAAAGCAATAGAAAGAACACCAGAAGAATTCAGCCAAAGAGCCTCCAATATGGCTGCGGATCCATGGCCATACAGTACACGTGTCGGTGCAAAATTTGTCGGCGGCGGCGGCGCGTTGACTAGGCTTCTCAGGATAGTTTTGTAAATGTAGATAGGGATCAGATATAACCCTAGGGTTTCTATAATCTATAAATAGGAACTCTACAGGTCTTTTTGGAGCATGCCTCTTCCTATGCCTCATTTTGTTTATCAAATTCAGAAATTTTAATCGCTGTAATGTTTTGAAGAGTGCATCGAATAAAGTAAGTAGTTTTTCTTTACCTTGCCCTAGTTAATTTCTTTTCTGCCGTAGTTTAGTAATTTATTTATCTGCCCTAGTTAATTAGTTTAGCACTTTTAATTATTTGTCGTAGTTTAGATAATTAGTCTTCTATAAACAATCATAAAAAATGTCTCTTTTTATCAATTACCTAATGAGTGAGTAGTTCCTCACTTGTTAGGGTTAGGAATAGGGAAATGTTTGAGAGTTGAAAACCTCTCACCCCTTTCTTGCCCGTCATATATTTTAATAGGACTCCATGCACACTTACACACACCGCTCCCTACGGCACCCTATCCCACAAGGTAGCGGTGATACCGTAGTTTAAAAGACCAGTTGTATATGTTTTCCATGGAGGTTAGGGTAAGAATTAAGAAAGGACGGACAAGGACCTAGAGGAAGAAACATAGTTTCTTCCCGATCGTGCTAATCCCCTTTATTAATTATTACCATAACACCTAAATATATCTTAATTAGGCCATAGAAAGCGGTGATGAAAATATTGAATTTCCAAACTTAACCTAAACCTAACCCTAGCAAGGTTTTAATCCTAGTCTAAATCAACCTTAGTTTTTAGTAATAATCCAATCCACAACAATTGGAATTAACTCGTTAAAACAAATAGAAAATACATAAAATCCCTGTGGACCGACCCGTACTCACCGGCTAGCTACCAAGCGACGCCGTTCTTGATTGCGGTGAAATTCTTTGATTCATCACTTTGATTTTAAAACGCATAAGCAAAATTTCTTACAATCAAATGGCACCGTTGCCGGGGATGGCGTAGTACTTTTCTTTTTGCAATTTCGGGTTAATATAAAATCATAAAATTCATAAAAACTGAAAAAATAAAAAAATATAAAAAATTTATCATCTTGTTATTTTTTAAAGGGTGTTTTGTTTGAATTGTGCAGGATCGACGAACGGAGTCAGATCTGGAAAATTCCAGAGAGCGAAACAACAAACAACAGATCTGAACCTACAGAGGAGAAGCACAACAGAGAAACAGAAAAGATTTGGAGATCTAAATAAATTGAGTGACCGCGGAACCGCCGCAGATAGCGCCTTGTGACCGCGGAACCGCCGCGCCTTGCTGACGTCAGCAAGCAAAAATTCCTCTGCAAGCTTTCTCTTCTTCTCTGTAACCCTATAAACTCCTCTGAAAAATTTTCCTGCAGGGCTCTTTGCGCAAAAATCCCTTCTCCCCATCTCCAATAACTTGATCTTGTGCAGGATTCTTTGCGCCGCAAAATAAAAAAATTGTTTGCAAGTGTTTGATTTTGTTTACTGCTTTGCATCTTTAAAGATTGACTTTAAGGGGCTTTTACATCAATCCAGATTGGGTGGGGATTTCATTACCCTTCCTACGACCCTAAAAATCATAAAAAGCATATTGCATTGACCATCAATTTAATTAAAAAAAAAGATTAGACTCAGCCTATAAGGACTTCGTGCTCAATAGGACAAATGAATAGTTGTAGGCATCGATCGTTTATATAAACCAGACTTTGTGGTGCCTAGGCTAGATAAGTGGGGAAAAATAACTTTAAAAGGCCCGTCTCACGGTGATTCATGAGCGGATCCCTCCTTTCTCTACTTGTACTTACCTGGCCACAATTGGCGGTGAAGAGACGGTTTGAGGTCCTCACAACTTGCCCTTTGGAACAGTTAGGAGCAGTCTAGTTGACCTAGGCGACCCTAGATCTAGGCTTGATTGTGCATTTTGTGATTGATTGAACATGTGTCTATGCTTTTTATTGAAAATCTTTTTGCAAAAAGCTCCTTATATAAAAAAAACACAAAACGGAAATTTTTTTACAAAAACTTGCCACTTGTCGCTAAGAAATCTATCGCACCCCACTTGCACCCACTTCCTCTCATTGATGTTTTCTTACCCCCACCTTCTGTTTTCACCTTTTGACTACACTACACATCTTTAGTGTATGTTCGGTTGGACTAGGGACACTAGTGCCCGTTTAGTCCGTGTCTCGTTAGTACCGACTGACGACGCTTTCGACTCTGAAGTCGAAATTCCTTCCACTTCTTTACCTTCACCTTTATATTCTTCATCTTCTAAGGAGTTGTCAGGATACAATCCTAACAACCCCTTACCCGCGGAACTGATTCCACCTCCACTAGGTGCGAATAACCCATAACACCCACCTGTTGAAGCGCCCCAATGAATCGTGCTCCAAGATCTTTTCTATTCTATCCGCACCGCTTTACCTACTTGTCTTTCACTTCCAAATGGGGATAACTTTGAGATTAAACCCGACTTCATCAATATGTTGCCCAGATTTCACGGACTGGAATCCGAAGATGCCTACATCTTCATAAACAAATTCCAGAATGTTTGTGCAATGATGAAGACAACACAACTTTCTGATGATGCTATAAGGCTATGTGTCATTCCATTCACCTTATGCAACCTAGCCAAGAAATGGTTATATAGCACAGCATCACACTCGATTAAAAATTGGGAAGAGTTTGTTAAATCTTTTCTAAAAAAGTTTTACCCACATCACAAGACCGCGAGAATTCACAACGAAATCATTCAATTTTCCCAGCTTCCTTCCGAACCTTTTTGGAAGTGTTTTGAAAGATTTAAAGACCTACTTGTTCAATGCCCTCACCACGGTATCGAGAATTGGCAACTTTGCCAAACTTTATACGAAAGATTGAACCCAACAACTAAGCAATTGCTGGAAACCATTTGTCAAGGTCACTTTCTAACAAAATCAAGCGAGGAAGCTTGGCAGTTTCTCGACGATCTTGCTGAACAAACAATTCAGTGGGAAAGCACTAAGACCACCTCATCTTCTTCATCAGGTCGGTCTAGGGCATGCATAAATCAACTAGATATGTCGATTGCAATGAAGGCCGAAATGGCCGCATTTACGAAAAAGCTAGAAGCAATTGAGAGCAAATTCTCATCGTCTTCTCCTGCCCCTACTTTACCCCCACGCACTATTTGCACTTGTTGTTCGGATCCATCCCATCTTACTGAAGAGTGTCCTTACAATCCACCTGTTCAAGGACAAGATCAAGTCATTGTTGCCTTTCAGCAAAGACAAAGAAATGATCCATACTTTTCGACTTATAATCCTGGTTGGAGGAGTCACCCAAATTTTGCTTGGAATCAAAAACAACAATTCCAAGGCAATAACAACTTTCAAAGGCCTCCTCCTCCACAACAACAAGCATCTCAACAAACTCAATACCAGCAATTTTTCCAACCCCAACCTTACCCAAACCAAATGAACAATTTTGTAGCCAACAACTCTTATCCTCAAAACAATTTTGTTCAACCGAATAACGATAAGGTTTTCTCACTAGAACGGAGTTTAAATGCATTTTTAAAACAATCTACACAATCCGCAGCAAGGTTGGAGACTTCCATTCAATCTTTGGTGCAAAACAGTGCTTCACATAATCAAAGCATCAAATCAATTGAGGCCCAAATTGCATAACTAAATTCTGCGTTGTGCGAGAGAGAAAAGAAAAGGCTTCCATCTCAACCATTGCCAAATCCCGGTCACACACACAATGCACATGTTGCTTATGAACAACAAAATCATAATGTAAATGCTGTGACCACGTTGAGATCTGGTAGAGGGTTACACAATAACGTGGGTAATAGTGATGACACCCCTGCCGGTGCTTCTTCTTCATCATCATCTTCTTCTTCTTCTTCTTCATCTTCTTTGTTAGAGCCTATTCTTCATTCTTCACAAGGCTCTACTTCTTGTAATTCGAACGGACCCACATCTCACTTCACGAACACACCAACACAAGGATCCGTTCCAACTCCGCAATCTACTCCACAAACATTGGATTCAACAAATTTTCAAAATGTTCCATTTCCAAACAGGTTGAGATCCAATAAACCAACTCCCCAAATGGAGAAAATTATGGAGTTATTCAAACAGATTAGCATAAACATACCTCTCTTGGATGCAATCCAACAAGTCCCTTCTTACGCTAAAATCTTAAAGGACTTATGCACTAAGAAGAGGAAGTCACAAGTACCAAAGAAAGTTTTCGTGGCGAGTGCTGTAAGTGATGCTCTTGTCCAATCTTTACCCCAAAAACATAAGGACCCAGGCTGTCCTACAATTTCGATAACAATTGGGGATAAGAACATCAATATAGCACTTTTAGATCTTGGTGCTAGTGTTAATTTGCTACCCTATTCAGTATACGAACAATTAGGAGTTGGATCCATCACCCACTCATTGTACTCTCCAAATGGCCGACCGATCCATCACCCATCCTAGGGGTGAGTTAAAGGATGTGTTAATTAAAGTAGGGCATTTCATTTTCCCGTTGATTTCATTGTTATGGACACACAGCCTGTAGCTAACCCCCAGAGTCAAATTCCGGTGATACTTGGTCGACCATTCCTTACGACTTCTAATGCGGTGATCAATTGTCGAAACGGTTCGATGAACCTATCTTTTGGAAATATGACAATTGAACTCAACATTTTTAAGTTGGGGAATCAGCCCTCAGAGCCTAATGCTAGTATACTTGATGTTTGCTCGATCCATGAGATCACGAAGGAGGATTGTGAGCTCGAAAAATTTCTGTTCGATCACAGCAGTTTTGATGCCTCTAGTGCGTTCCTCCTAGAATCTGACACAGCTTTCACACCGGAAAACGATTACGAGTGTTTCACTTTTTTGGACGATTTTGAAGACTTACCACCCGAGTTTGAGTCTTTTGATTTTTCGGATGAGTTAGTTGAACCATCCGACTCGGTTTCTTACACTCAATTTGAACCATTGTTGGAATCCTTCGAGTTCGAGACAGTTTCACCAATGTTACCTTCAATTGTTTCACCTCCGAAACTCGAACTCGGTTGCTTTTGCCGTCTCACCTTAAATACGCTTATCTAGGTGAGAATGAGACCCTTCCTGTAATCATCTCGGCCTCTCTAGCTCTCGAGCAAGAGAAAGCCCTTTTAATGGTCTTACAAAATAACCGGCAAGCTTTTGGCTGGACTATGGCGGACATCAAGGGGATTAGTCCCCTCATAGTTGAACATCATATACTTATGATGGTTGATGCCAAGCCAGTAAGGGATCCACAAAGACGCCTCAACCCTATAATGAAGGAGGCTGTCAAGAAGGAGATTGTAAAATATCTTGATAGTGGTATCATTTACCCTACCTCGGATAGCCAGTGGGTTAGCCCCATTCATGTTGTCCCAAAGAAATCGGGCATAACGATCATAACCAATGAGGCGAATGAGTTAATACCTACTTGCACCCAAACTGGGTGGCGAGTTTGCATCGACTATAGAAAACTCAACGCCGCGACACGGAAAGACCACTTTCCTGTAAGTCGACGTTAGACACCCCACGAGTTGCGGGGAGGCGGAATAAGTAAAACAATCATTTTGTTTAAAACAAACATCGACTAACTTACGGATCTTTGCCAAACCCAAACTAACAACATCATAGGAGGGATTAGCTACTATGAAAGAAGATTATACCTAACGAACTAAGTCCTTCTTGTTCTCGTTGACCACCTCCTCGTCGGCCTTCTCTTTATGATAGAAGATCCACCCGAGAGCTACTACTCCAAGCTTGATCTCTAACTTGAGGTAACTAGGTTACTAAAAGTTCTAATCAAAGCAACCTAGAGGATATAGAATAGGATTAGGGATCAATTAGTATTGCTAACCCTTGATCTCAATACATGAGAGGTTAGGGTTAGGGTTTGAAGAGAGAGAGCTTGAGGAGAGAGAATGCGATAACAATTATGAAATGGAATTAACTCATTTGTGTATATATATGAAGCATAAGATATTTTGCACAAAAATCTCTTTGCACAAATATCTTCATGCTTCATTTAATACATAATGAATCATCAAGTGAGTCATTAAAAACATTTAATGCATCATTAATTCACTTGATGAATCATCTCCATGATTCACAAAACCATTTAATGCATATAACACCTAAGCTCTCTACCTCACCAACCTTTTAAAAGCTTCTCGAGTAATTATGAGAACGCCCTGTTATTGTTTATGTCCTAGAGGCCATTACTGTATCATACTAGCTTGTATATAACTTAATGGAAACTTGGGATATTCACAGTTATATTGACAGTCTTGCTAAAAATGGTAGTATGCTACTTGGTTTGTGTCTACTTTAATATGTGCATATATTTCTTTAACGTATCGCTTATACATATTAGTAGAGCCCTTAGGATCTTTGCTGGATTACCAGCGTTGTGATGGCAGTCACACCAGTGGGGGCTGGATAGTCTATAAGCAACATCCTATACAGGTCCCTGGTCATAGGATTATCGAGACAAGGCATCGATACTCCGGTGTAAACTAGTGTATACGCTTCTCATCCCAGTTGGGGAGATGGTCTGTCCCACAGCCATCAGTACGTCGTACTGGAGATAGTATGCAGGTGCTCGTTAGGTTACAGGTACATCGGACATGACTCGCCGGGAACTGCAGGTTGGATTTATACCCATCGTCAGATAGCAGTTTCCAGGTGACATGAATACAGCTTAGTCCGTCGACTTGATACTGCTACTTCGCCTCGGGTGTGTTCCCACTGTACTTAGATTACTACCCTACCACGGCTCAAAGGAGTCGTGCAAACAGCTAGTAGTTGGGTGTAGTCCCGAAGCACTTGGAGGCAGTGGCGGTTGTTAGTTATATGTATGCCCTAGAGGCCATTACTATACATAGGATGTATATTGTAGTGGATGCTTGGACATATATAGGGAGGACTTTCTTGCTCGACATGATAGTTTGCTATCTGGTTGCTCTTTACCTTAACATGTACACAGATTGTCTCTCTATTACATGTTGGTAAAGCCCTTAGGATGTGTACTTGACTACCTGGACTATGATGCAGATCATACTAGTGGGGACATGGTAGTCCATAAGTACATCCTTCAAAGTCCCTAGTCGTGGGTGTATCGAGACGGGGCATCGATATACCAGAGTAGACTAGCGTATACCTTCTCGACCCATACAGATGGGCGATGGATGATCCCATATCCATTGGTGTTTGACATCAGAGATGATATACGGGTGCTCAGTGGAGACTGGGTATAATGGACGAACTCGCCGAGAACTCCCAGATGGTATTATACCTCACGTCAGATGGCAGTTCTCTGGTGACACTGGTACAGAGTAGTCTGTTGACCCGAGATCGTCATAGAGTCTTGTGTGGTTCCCACTGTGCTTTGATTTCCATCTTACCACGTCCAAGAGGGCGTGCAAAACGGTGGTTTTTGGGTACAGTCCCGAGTCACATGGAGGCAATGAGCGATAGGAGGGGATTCGTCTCTCCCGGTATAGGGAGTTGATGTTGCGCTGTGTTCGATTGGCTATAACCGGAAATCCCTGGCCAGGGTTGCTGAGATTTACTGGTAAGTGTTACCAGTAGTTTCTCGAATAGTTATAGACCTCATATCGACACGACTTATCGAGCTATTGGGGTCTGACGTTTACCACCCCTAGGCGAGATATGCGACATATCAGACGATCAGACCGGACTGTATGGTAGTGTTACTGGTTAGATTCACCGGAGTGTGAGCGGGCTTGCTCGTCGATCTTCAGATCGCTCAATACCCGGGTGGCCGTTACGTTTAGCAGACCGCTTGCGGCTTGTGGGTGTTTGATATGATCATCGCCTGCTGCCGGCGTATTGACGAGTCTTTAGAGTCCTACACAGAGGTTTCCTGGCTCAAGCGAAACGAAATAGGAGCGCATATGAGATATGTGCGGGACCGAGAATAATGCGTGTATGTGATACCGTATTCTATTCTTGCGATGAATGTATCGAATGGTTTTATGCGATATAACCTAGTTATCGAATCAAGGATTGATTCGATAAATCGATTCATTGAATACTAGTCGGTTGTGTGTGACATGACCGGATCATTGAATCAAGTGTTGATTTAATGATTTAATGCATAATTATATATTAGATATATTACTTTGCACTAACTAGTATTGGTTCACTTTATATGGATTTTCTCACTTGGATTGCACAAGTTGTATATGTGATATACTTTTGTGCACTTGATTGTATCATGTTTGATGATGCATGTTTACTTGGTTAAGTGTATAGAATTAAATCATGGTTAAACTTATGATTAGGGTTTTATTTCCTTTTCTCATTTAATTATCTATTTATTCATTTTGGAAATAAATAAAAAGGCATAAAGAGAAAAATTGTGGCTAATTTTGTTTCATATTGAAGCTTCTTGAAGATTTGACCAAGTGACCATTTTTGTCTCATGCTTAACCCTAACCATTCCTTTCAACCATGATTAAATCTCTACACTTGACCATAGTTCATTATATGATAAGTATTGATTTTCTTTTCATAACAATTAACTTATCATAACAATTAGCTTCTTCTTCTTCATCTTCTTCAAGGAAGAAAAGCTTGCTTCATCAATGGTGGATTGATGAAATGAGTGAGAAATCTAATTCTAAAGTCTACCCACTTCCTATTTCTTCATCCTCTACCTCTTGCCAAGTAGTAGAGTGTGTTTTCTTCACAAGTTTCATGACTTGGTGAAGTGGGAGCTTGATCTAGCGATGCCTCGACGTAGATCATCTTCGGCACGTTGTCGACGACCTAGCCCGGTCTTTTCTCCGACGAAACCACCGTGAGAGTCATGGTTCGATTTGGACAGCGGAGAGGACTTCATTGCGGAGCCGTGGAGGTGGAGCACCGGATCTACAAAGGTTGTATTTCCGTATTCTTATAGTTAAGTGTTAACTAGTTTACTTTTCGCCTAGAAATCTAGCCAACGATCCGTTCTAGGGTTTCTCGGCACCGTTAAAATTTGAATTTGGCATGGTTGATGCCTTGTGAGACCTCATTAGGGTGCCTAGGAACCCTACAGTGGTATCAGAGCCAGGCTAGAGCCTTAGGCGAAGTCTAGACGGAATTTGAAACCCGAACGAACCCGAAACCCAACTCACAAATTGCTCTCTGTCCTTTTTTTCAAAAACTGGGATTTTTCCAAATTAAAAATATGCAGAAAACCCAGCAGGGAAATCTAAGAATTACGGCGCAAAAAGTTTTAAATGAACAGTGAGAACGGCGGCGGAACCGCGGCATAAGCCTAGCTTATGCGGCGGTTCAGCGGCAGAATCATGACGTCAGCCCTAACCGTTTGCACAGTAATTCATTGTTTCAGGTGCTGAGTTCTCTGGGTATTTTTAAAATTTATTCAAGAGTTGAATTTTCTGGAGTTGTTTTGGGGATTCGGTGTTTCGATCGGAGTATCAAATTTTGTCTGTGTGGCTTTCCGGATAATTTTTATAATATGTTAAAAAGTTCGACCGGATATAAATACCCAATTTTTCCCCTGTCGGGAAATTTCCAAGTGTTGGATTTTTCCGTAGTTTAACGACGTTCTAAGTAGTGCAAGTAACACGATGGACCCTCTAGAAGACAACAAACCTTAACTCGATTATGTGACCGTCTTGAACTGCCCTTTGAACCTTAGGGTTTGGGGCAGTACGGCGTGCCACATGTGAGGCGTTGGCTTGACCCTTCTACGGCTGGACCGTTGGTACTGAGGCACGAACGGAATGTTGTTAGACTTATTTCATGTGTTGAGCTGTATCGGAAAAACTTGGGTGTTTGACTGTTCGATCGAAAAGTTTAACATTTTCTAATTATCCGGAATGGGATACAATAATTGGAATTCACAAGTAGTTATGTGATAACTGAATGAATTTTATAAACATAGCAGTTTAGTCTCACTTGATCGGTTGCCACGGAATTTTGATGTGATCAAAAGTCCGTCGCAATCACGTAGCGTACGCGGATACTCGCCGGGTAAACTTAATAGACAGCCTCACTCCATAGCCCCGACCAAGTGACTGTAGGAGAACCCCGTCGCCGAAAGCATCCGTTCGGGTGCTCCCGGCAGCGGTGTTCCGCCTTGGTGCACTTCGTCGACGGTATCGGGGGTGCAGCCGTCTACTGAAGTTTGCGAAGAGCATTCGATCAGGATGTCGGGAATCTTGTTGAATTGCCCGACTTGATATTGAAAAGTGTTTTCGATAATGAGACTAAAATGCGGGGTTTATAATTGTTAGGCATGCGATGTCTAAGAAATTCATTTGGTCAGGCATGCGATGTCTGAGGTGGTTGCGGATTCCAACTGTTGTAGTTTTACACTTTCTTTTCTGTGACCGTAAGTGTAATATGTGATATCGCCGGTTTCGTTGCTATATGTCAATGACAATTGGGATGGACATATTTACTTACGTTGATGACATGTGATGTTATGTGTTGCTGGATATGTTATATTGGATCGTCGTGTTTGAATAGCCGGGGTTTTTTTATGTGAGATGAGTGTTTTTCATTTTCATTCATGTAAAAACTTGTATGTAATATTCTTTTATTGGGGCGCTTTCAGGTTGCGGAAGTTGTCACCGTTGATGTATATTATTCACTTTTCCGCACTAGGATAGACCCAAGGAGGAGGGCACAAGTAACCGGGTTCTGGAGTCCAGTGGGAGACCAACTCGAGGAGTCGAGTCCGGGTCTCCTAACTCCAGAATTGGTAGGGTTGCTTGCCGCTCTCGTAGGGGTCTAGGGGTGTGGGTTTGGCTATTCATCACGACCGTGGAATCCGTGTTTTATACTGGCTCGTATTGAAAACACGGACGTCCTAGTATATCCAATATTTCATATGATTCTTCTGCTGCGATATCTGTGATGTGATCATGTGATGTTCTGTGATAGATACTGTATATAGTATATATGATATATTATATAGACGTTAATTATGTTTTACACCCGCGCTAGCCCTGCCCCGCTCTGCCGTTAGTTACTTAACCTAACGGTGCACGAGGGGACATCGAAGCGAATGCGGATGGCATAAGTGTACGTCGTATTTAGCTGTGATGTTTAGGTACTTAAATGATGGGACTTCATTAATGTGATTAATGAAATAGAAGAAACCTAAGATGTTGTAGAATCGAATTTCAAAATAAAACAGGTAGCTACAGTTCTTGCTTTGCACAGCGGTATATGTGATATATCCTGCACCTTATTCGATGAGGAAAGGACCGAGATCCCTTCACCGGGAGTGACTCCTTTAGCAATAACTGGCTGATGCTACACACTCGGTTTGTCTTTTGATTGCTTTTAAGAGTTTTTGCTTTGCACAGAGATATATATGATATATCCCGCACCTCATTCGACGAGGAAAGGACCGACGATCCCTTCACCGGGAGTGACTCCTTTAGCAAAACTAGAAAAGCCTCAAAAGCACTCCAATTTTAAAATCATTTGATTCTACAACGATATCAAGTTCATTACGCAATAGGTTTTCAGAAAAACCTGTCGTAGCCCTCCGTCATTTCAGATAAGTACTGGTTAGTATTCGTGCTACGTTTGTTGACTATGGTAAGGCGTAGTGTGCGGTAGCTAATTAGTGCTTATCTGCATAAGCATATGATGTGATTGGATTAGGGTAGTCGTGCGACTTTGTTGACTATGTTAAGGGTCGTGCGGGTGGGTTTAATTCAATCGGGAAATGACGGGTTGAACTTGACTAGCACTTATGATTTGTTGACTATG
Source organism: Agapanthus africanus (assembly GCA_030015575.1). NCBI lineage: Eukaryota > Viridiplantae > Streptophyta > Magnoliopsida > Asparagales > Amaryllidaceae > Agapanthus > Agapanthus africanus. The sequence goes on from JASDDO010000029.1 coordinate 75,416,407, forward strand.
TTAAGGTCATATAGCTGCTAGGGGCAAAATATTATCGGGAATTTCAAGTGTTGTAATTTGTAATGAGATTGCATACCTTCTATGAGATAGTTGGATCCCGATACCCGCTGCGAGTAAGAGTTACTCCTGGGAGAGTTTTACACGTTACAATTAGCCGATCAAGTAGGTGTCTAGAAAGGTGTCAACGGGGTTACGCCTCTGGGAAAACGAGGTTTACATTAATTAGGTTCGTGCGAAAGCACGGGGGACCTCCCTCAAAGTACCGACACTGGCCTGGCTGAAAGATTGGCGAACTTGTAGTGTGTAATTAATCCCGGCTAGTCTTTCCTTTTAGGGTTTGAAGGAAGATTTGATAAAAAGCAGTGGGAGCCATCCTGATTAGATAAAATAATAACCAATCTATTCTTGACAGAGCGCACGCTGAGTGTTTTCTTCTCTCTCTCTCCAGGTAGCGACGATATCACGCCTTAATCAAGATAATAATACGGAATATTGACCGAACCCGCTTGTTATACTGAGCTGGGTGTAAGTCTACGTTAGCGCCCCGGCAGTCTACAGACGCCAAATGCGGAATAAAACTTTTAAACTTGGCGCTATCGTATACTTTAACCCGGATCTGCCATTATTGCTAAACTAACAATCTACAAAGAGGGAAGAAGGGTTGTACCGAACGATCCGAGTCCTTCGTTCTTCAACCATCATCCCACGCTCCGTTGCGGCTGCTCCGATCTCTTCGAACTCCGATTCCTTCGTCGAGGTGGCACCACATCGACGATTCTTTAAACGGGCTCCCGCCTCTGACTCGAGGCAACTCGGTCGTCAAGTTTGCCAAAAGAGACGACCAAGAATGATGTAGAGATTGAGTAGATGACTTTGTCTCACTTCGTCCAAGTCCGTGGACGATCGGTTAATGAAGTTGCCGCGGAAATCGGGTGATGGAATGAAATGAACTGTGAATTCCATACACCCCAAAACTATCATATCTTTTCTAACCGATGAAATCAACAACCATGAGAGAGAGAGAGAGGGGCCGGCCTCTTTATAGAATGAGGGAAGTGACCGTAGGAGAGGGGGGTGAACATATGATGAAGCTTATCATGAAGAAATATCTTAACCAAAACAAGAATGTATAAATTTCAAAGCATGAGTCATAATCACACCTCATCAAGCCATTAATGAAACCATTAATGCACTAATGAGTCATATGCCTCATCATCACTTCTAGAAGCTTCTAGAATGATGACTCACTCATATCAGAAGAAAAGATAAATCCGTCTTTAACCGAATGTTAAAAGACGGCTGATAGAAAACTGGAAACTGGCAACTTCCAAAAGTAATCCTGAAACGACTTTCAGGATAACCCCGAAACTGTATAAAAATACCCGCATTTGTATTACGACCAAATACAAATGCAACTGAGACAAAGATATTATACCTACTCAATATAATACTCGGATCCGGCTTAAACCAAAGCCGACCAGTATTATCTGCCCGAAAAATAACACGTGCGTAAACGCACGTGCATTTTCCGAACCCTGCCATAAAACCATACGGCCTCTACAACGTTTCGCCCGAAACTTGGGAAACTGTCTGTGGGGAACTCTAATGACTCGTCAGTACCCTGGCAGTGGGTTTAACCACAAACCGTCAGCGGCACTAGCTATGCATAACGGCTGCCCATGGACTGACCTCAAGGGTGGCCGAGGAGCGAACTCAAGGGAGACCGATGAGCGAACTCCTCCGAAAACCCTACTGAGCCTAACAGTGACAATGTATATACAGTCCGGTCCGTTCGTCAATGAGTATCGCATATCCGCCTAGGGGGCTAGTAACGTCAGACCCCCAGAAGCAGTATAAGTCGTATCGGAGTATAGCCCAATAACACCTTGAGATACTACTGGAGTACCTACCAGTAAATCTCCTGCCATGGCCATGGACTTTGTGTAATGGCTCTCCTAGACACAGCACGACCTCGCCCCCAATACCGGGAGAGACGAATCCCCTGCCGATCCGCTCACGTGCCTCCATGTGGCTCGGGACTGTACCCAAAAGCTACCTGTTTGCACGACTCCTTTGAGCCGTGGTAGGGTAGAAATCAAAGCACAGTGGGAACTCACACGAGACAAATGACGACCTCAGGTCGATGAACTAACCTGTACACATGTCACCAGGGAACTGCTATCTGACGGTAGATATAATACTAACTAGCAGATTCCCGGCGAGTCCTGTCCGGTGTACTCATAACCCAATGAGCACCTGTATACATCTTAGGTGATCCAACATACACCAGTGGCTTGTGAGACCGGCCACCGCCCCTCGTCGGGGTCTCGACTGTACACACTAGTCTACTCCGGAGTATCGATGCCCTGTCTCGAAACTCCCACGACTAGGGACCACAATTAAGGATATGCATATAAACTACCCAACTCTCACGTATATGATCGCCCTCATACAGTTGGTAGTAAAGCAAGATCCTAAGGGCTCTATCAAAGTGTAACATGCAATCAGTCACCTGAACATGTACACAACTGATAAAGGCAAACCAGATAGCATACTATCATTTCGAGTAAGACTGTCCTACCGGGATAGGTCCTCCGCAATCATTGCAATCACGTACCTGCGATCCAATAATTGACTATGAGGGCACTATCTCCAACAATCTCCCACTTGCACTCAAGGCTAATATTGCGATGTCGACTACTCACAACCCGTGTGAAAACGAACATCCAACTCCTCTACTAATCAGTTTCACAAAGCCCGTTTGTAAAACTATTGTGTTCGAGAAATAGCCTCGGTGAGTGGATCCGCCTAGAAGTTTCTTTCTGTATCTCTCATAATCTCAAGTTCGCGGAGAAAGCCATCTCCCGAATTGAGTAGTACCTGTCTTAGAATATGTCTGGATATCTGATGGGACCTTAGTTCATAAATGAACTCCATATCCAAAATTCTTAGACTGTATGGATCACTGAAACCAATCAGTATCTGGCACCATGCCACCCACAGTATCCTCTGGAACCACCTGTCCATAATACTGTCCCTCGTCAGAGGGAAAACTAAAACTCTGACAATCACTCTGTCATCCATGTCACCTTTGAAGCCTGGAATGATAACCGTCTCCCGAAAGAGGCTGCCGTTATCAAATCCGTAGAACATGTACCAATGTTCTAAAACTGCTTCCTTATGTTTCTCCAGGATTGGATTAATACAAACTTATTGCATCTAGTGCAAAAACAACATCTGGTGTGGTACTTGACATCTCACGATTGACTCAATTGCCTAAGCAAGTGATCTGTCAATCATGCATATCCCTCTCCCCTTTAGTCTATACGATACCTTTAGAGAGGGTGACTCCATCACCTGCAGGTACACTACCATGCTAGGAGTCAACTATTCTAAAAACCATTAGAATAACTGTCAAAGTACCCACATTGGGAAACTACCCAAATCCAGATCTAAAACCATAGATCTAGAAACCAAAATGTCAAATATTATATCCATATCCTGTCTGGAGAAACAACTGTGTGACTACCATAGTACAACCGATCGTAGTATAGGAATTTTACTTCCCACTCTATGTATGTCATCCAGATACCATGACATCACATCCTACTACCTTCTTAACTGATCCATCCCCTATTCTGATTGAAGTCAAACCCATGACTGTCACATCAAAATTAGACGATCTATCTCCGCTATAACTGCTCAAGTCTATAAATAGATATAAGCATCTTGCCCACTATGCTTCCGTTGCTCCCACTGACTACGACAACCCTCCTACCGGATCTCATATCCTGGAACAACAGTAGTGTCAAGTCTTGGTAGATAAGAACCTCCCTGTCACCGTCCTTGAGCCTACCGAAGTACCTCTCGGGTGTCTGAGGTTACCTATCAAATCTGCGGAGTGGCTATTGGAATGTCAAACCTGATTGAATGTATAGGTCCTATTAAATTTTCCGTAATCGTTTGCGGTTCTGGAATCACTTCCAGTTCTACCATACTCCCACTACTGTTTTCTGAAAAAGATCCATTTTACTAAAACTGTGGCGAGTCAAGAACAATAACACTATTGATCTTCCAAATGGTAGAATATCAACCCTCGTCATAGCCAGGGTCAACCTACAAACAGCCATTACAGAACCGTGCCCTGAGTTATCCAGAGTCTGGTTTTAAGCATAAGCTGGACAACTCCCCATACCTTAATTTCTTTTAAGGTACGAACCATTCTATATCCAATATAGAAACTTTGGCACTAATTTAATTGGAACCATATTCAAATCATGCAGCTGTCTCCAGTGCATATCAACTTAATGGAAAGAGGCTAATCAGCATTACTCAACTTAGGAAACCATCCAATTATGAGTAATCTGAAAGAGAAACACGTTTCTCAAAACCATCACTATCATCTGAATACCAATCACAAGAATCTACATCTTCGATCTCTTTGAAGAATCCCGATACTTGTGATACCTGGTTCTCTACTTTATTCTTATACCCACAACTTCTCAAAACTTAGACCTTGTATTTCTACGAAACACTTGTCTAAATACTAGAGAAGTTATAAGTAAACAGAACAAAGTAAGAGGACCTACCCCTTTGTCCTGATGGACACTTGGACAACATACAATACTCTGTATAAGTCCGCTGAGTTTAAACAACTCAAAACCTGTGCGTCGTAGGTAGAAAACTGTACCCTGGCGATTTCCTCAAATATCACCAATTGCAACGAATTCTGATATAATGAGGATGATCACCTAATTCCCAATATCTTACTCCCACTCATCATCTGTAAAACCATACAGATATGAGAATGAAACCTGGTAAATACATACCCTTGGAGTAAGTGTCTAATCGGGAAAACAGTTTTCCTTAACAATGCACTGAAACATGAAAATGTTTCGTAGGGGTATCCTGGTATTCATAGCAATGCCTCTTCCATAATCCAATTCATGACTTTAACCGTATATTTTATTGCCATCTCTCCAAATCGCTTTATTTGTCTTTAGTCGTTACCTTCTGTACACCATCGTTAGGCTAAATGGTTTTCTTCCTTCCCTACCGTTCGGCACCAGCCTATGGTTTGGAAGAAGACTATCCAGTAAGCATAATAGGTGTACCCTCCTAAACCAAGGAGTACTCGTATCTTGAGAGAAGGTAATGATAAAAGACAACTGAATAATACCTTATTCTTTTAAAGGTGAAATAGGAGTGGCGATGAAGTACGCGGTTTTGGTCGTGAATGATATCAGTCGCAATTTACTTTGCCCTCTTTCTAATCCATTTATTTTGTCTTTACATATTACCTTCTGCACACCCTACTTAGGCTAATTGGTTTTCTTCATTCCCTACCTTTCGGCACCAGCCTATGGTTTGGAATAAGACTATCCAATAAGCGTAATAGGTGTGCTCTCCTAAATTAAGGAGCTCTCGCAACCTGAGAGAAGGTGATAATAAAAGACAACTGAATAAACCAATTCTATTTCTCCTGAACCTGGATCCATCCTCGAAGAAGTCCCTTCGAGTTCGTATATAACCATACGATGGATCTATCCAATGGAAGTGGATATCCGTAGTAATACGGGTGTTCTGAGAAATTCAAAGGGTAAAAGAAGGAGTGGCAATGACTTATGCAACTCAGACAATCCAAAAGCCAGTATTTCAAGAAGGTTCGGTCAACCTGGTCACTGAGTCATAGTCTAGGGTCTGTCAAAGGTCGCTGCCAAAGAGAGAGAGAGAAAAGAAACACTCTGCGTGCACTCTAACCTAGATCAGAATGGTCATCAATTTATCTAATCCGGAAACCTCCCACTGTCCTGTCAAATTCTCCTCCAAACCTAAAGAAGAATCAATCGGGATCACCCGAAGAGTAAACCAACTCATCAGTGGGAATCGGGATCCAACTCTCATCGCATGTTAACGTGATGGAATGCATCCACGTTATTCATACTCCAGAAGGTATGCGCACACTTGGCAAGTTTCAGTTTCTTTAGAAACTCCCGATATCATTTTCTTGCCCCATGCTCTTATGACCTTGGCGAAAGTCAACAAATCATAAGTCACATGTCAAGTTCTGCCCGTCATTATCTTGTTAATTTGAATCCACCCGTACATACCCTTGACGAAAGCCAACAAGGTAATACGACTGTCCCAAACCAACTCATCTATCTATGCAACAAATGAATACCCAGCAGCTACCAAACACTATGCCTTGACGAAAGCCAACAAACATAGCTTGAATACTACTGACCATCCATAAGAAACGACGGAGGGCTACGGCTGGTTTTTGGCGAAAAAACCTTTAGCGTAGTGAACTTGATATCGCTGAAGGAACATGATAGCTTTTTTTAAAATATAGTGGCGAAAACCTTTTGCTAAAGAGGTCACTCCCGGTTAAGGGATCTCGGCTCTTTCCTCGTGGAATGAGGTGCAGGATATTCCACTGAATACCGCTATGCAAAGCAACTTGTAATCGACTATAGTAAAGTTATTACCCTGACGCAAACTTCTGTCCAAGGGGTCTTTCCCGGTGAAGGGATATCAGCCCTTGCCTCGTCGAATGAGGTGCTGGATATTCACACTGAATACCGCTATGCATAACAAAAGGAAACGTCTTTGCAATAACACCTTTTTAAAATTGTTCCAACAACTCAAACAGGTTTGTTTTCCTTTACATTGATCAGAATCAACGCAGTCCCATCAATCAATCACACCAGAAAAGAACGAAAATAAAATGTACGTATATGCCATCCGCATTCGTCACTGGGTCCCGTCATCACCCGTTAGGTTACTTAACTAACGACAGAGCGGGGACTGGACTAGCGCGGGTGTAAAACATATACAACATCTAATAGTATATAAATCAATATACATAATCGCTCCAGGCGTGATAATATGCAACATTACAGAAAAGTAATAAGCATCACAAAACAATACAGATATCTGGGATCCCCGAGTTTCACAGAGCCGCTGCTGAAACTCGACGTTCCCCTGTCGTGTGGATAGCCTGTGCAATGAAACCTAGACCCCTACGGGTGCGGCAAGTTACCCGCCAAAACTTGAAGCGAGGCAGTCCCCACAGCATAGTGAATGGAACACCCGGCACTTCACAGAATCCGGTAATCTTGGGCACCCCTCCTTGGGTCAACCTGTACCCCCTACGAGTGCGGCGAATAGTCTGCCAATTCTGAAGTGGGGCCCCTCTGCCTCTCAAAGCCATGAGATGCGGACCCGTTGCTTTCCCGAACCCGGCTATCCGTGCACTCCGTCGCGGGGTAAAACCTAGTACAGTAATGAAAAATAGTACAATAGGTACATCGACCGCAACCTGGTCGTGCCCCAAAAGAATATTATACAACAGGCAGTGACGGCAGTCCACATGTTGGACGCTCGCCCCGCAATATCAAATGTACAAATAAACACAAACTGTACTACCATTGCACACTGCTATCCACCACGACAAATCCGCAACAATACAGCACAACACAGAACATCAACGCGAATGTCACGTTCGCAAACCCGTCTAAAAGAACTATAGCAATCAGACGCAGTTTACCGATCAAATGACATTCCCGGTCGGAGATATAATGTAAGCACTGTAAACTAACGAGTTTAAATTTCGATCGACCAAAGACCAAATATCAAAAAGTGGGCCCCAAAGCTTACTGGTGAACAGTAACAAAATCTGGGCCAAAACTAAATATATCAAAAACCCCAAAATCCACAGAAGAACCCACTGCAAAAATTTGGGAGCACGTGCTCCTCACATGGCCGCGGAAGAGCGGCTAAACCATGGGTTTGGCCGCCCTTCCGCGGCAACTTGGAAGAGTCACGACTCCAAATTTTGTCGTGGGTCTTATAATCGCCTGCACGGATTTTTAAGACATTCAGAAATCAATTTTGATACCGTTTAAAATTAACAGAACTGTCAAGTGAAGAAAAATGCGATTTTTGCAGTTTTCGATTTTTCGGTCGGATCGATGTTTTAAACGCGTTAGCACAAGTTAGTATAGCAAAATGGTTAGGCTCTGATACCACTGTAAGTCTACGTTAGCGCCCCGGCAGTCTACAGACGCCAAATGCGGAATAAAACTTTTAAACTTGGCGCTATCGTATACTTTAACCCGGATCTGCCATTATTGCTAAACTAACAATCTACAAAGAGGGAAGAAGGGTTGTACCGAACGATCCGAGTCCTTCGTTCTTCAACCATCATCCCACGCTCCGTTGCGGCTGCTCCGATCTCTTCGAACTCCGATTCCTTCGTCGAGGTGGCACCACATCGACGATTCTTTAAACGGGCTCCCGCCTCTGACTCGAGGCAACTCGGTCGTCAAGTTTGCCAAAAGAGACGACCAAGAATGATGTAGAGATTGAGTAGATGACTTTGTCTCACTTCGTCCAAGTCCGTGGACGATCGGTTAATGAAGTTGCCGCGGAAATCGGGTGATGGAATGAAATGAACTGTGAATTCCATACACCCCAAAACTATCATATCTTTTCTAACCGATGAAATCAACAACCATGAGAGAGAGAGAGAGGGGCCGGCCTCTTTATAGAATGAGGGAGGTGACCGTAGGAGAGGGGGGTGAACATATGATGAAGCTTATCATGAAGAAATATCTTAACCAAAACAAGAATGTATAAATTTCAAAGCATGAGTCATAATCACACCTCATCAAGCCATTAATGAAACCATTAATGCACTAATGAGTCATATGCCTCATCATCACTTCTAGAAGCTTCTAGAATGATGACTCACTCATATCAGAAGAAAAGATAAATCCGTCTTTAACCGAATGTTAAAAGACGGCTGATAGAAAACTGGAAACTGGCAACTTCCAAAAGTAATCCTGAAACGACTTTCAGGATAACCCCGAAACTGTATAAAAATACCCGCATTTGTATTACGACCAAATACAAATGCAACTGAGACAAAGATATTATACCTACTCAATATAATACTCGGATCCGGCTTAAACCAAAGCCGACCAGTATTATCTGCCCGAAAAATAACACGTGCGTAAACGCACGTGCATTTTCCGAACCCTGCCATAAAACCATACGGCCTCTACAACGTTTCGCCCGAAACTTGGGAAACTGTCTGTGGGGAACTCTAATGACTCGTCAGTACCCTGGCAGTGGGTTTAACCACAAACCGTCAGCGGCACTAGCTATGCATAACGGCTGCCCATGGACTGACCTCAAGGGTGGCCGAGGAGCGAACTCAAGGGAGACCGATGAGCGAACTCCTCCGAAAACCCTACTGAGCCTAACAGTGACAATGTATATACAGTCCGGTCCGTTCGTCAATGAGTATCGCATATCCGCCTAGGGGGCTAGTAACGACAGACCCCCAGAAGCAGTATAAGTCGTGTCGGAGTATAGCCCAATAACACCTTGAGATACTACTGGAGTACCTACCAGTAAATCTCCTGCCATGGCCATGGACTTTGTGTAATGGCTCTCCTAGACACAGCACGACCTCGCCCCCAATACCGGGAGAGACGAATCCCCTGCCGATCCGCTCACGTGCCTCCATGTGGCTCGGGACTGTACCCAAAAGCTACCTGTTTGCACGACTCCTTTGAGCCGTGGTAGGGTAGAAATCAAAGCACAGTGGGAACTCACACGAGACAAATGACGACCTCAGGTCGATGAACTAACCTGTACACATGTCACCAGGGAACTGCTATCTGACGGTAGATATAATACTAACTAGCAGATTCCCGGCGAGTCCTGTCCGGTGTACTCATAACCCAATGAGCACCTGTATACATCTTAGGTGATCCAACATACACCAGTGGCTTGTGAGACCGGCCACCGCCCCTCGTCGGGGTCTCGACTGTACACACTAGTCTACTCCGGAGTATCGATGCCCTGTCTCGAAACTCCCACGACTAGGGACCACAATTAAGGATATGCATATAAACTACCCAACTCTCACGTATATGATCGCCCTCATACAGTTGGTAGTAAAGCAAGATCCTAAGGGCTCTATCAAAGTGTAACATGCAATCAGTCACCTGAACATGTACACAACTGATAAAGGCAAACCAGATAGCATACTATCATTTCGAGTAAGACTGTCCTACCGGGATAGGTCATCCGCAATCATTGCAATCACGTACCTGCGATCCAATAATTGACTATGAGGGCACTATCTCCAACACTGGGGAACGTTGGTCCCGCTCCAACTTATAAATGTTATAAGACAGAGCAGGAAATTGGGGATTGCCAGAATTCCCGTGCCGCCCAAACGGGGAGAGTGCATGATGATGCATCATCTTCGGGTGTGTTCATTATATAGAACTGTTTCTCAGTGTCCTTTACGTCCTGGGTATGTGATACCAGATCAGGATCCCAGATATGTAATCTGTTACATAGGGCTACAGAAAGGTAGAGAACTGAGAACGGGTGATAAGTTTCATGAGGCAGAAAACGGGGCAAGTGTTGCAGCCAAGTCTGTTGGTCACTGTCACCCTGTATTACCAATACATTGATTCTGAACGAATGTTATTAGATACCGAACCTGATATACAAAATCATATCAGTCTCTTTATTAGTAAAGAAAGGATATAATTTTGTATTGTTGGATAATATTTTGAACATTTCCTATATCAAAAGTTGATCGGTTCAGGCATGCTATCTGAAAGCATTAATGTTCTAAATCAAACTACAGTTCCTAGTATACTGAACACACATAAGAAAAAGAGTTCAGAAATGAACGAATTCTTCTTGAGGCATTGTAGACTAGGTAATATCAATGCGACCCGACTGGCTGAAGTTACATTTAGATGTATATTTAAATCAGTTTGAATTTACATCTTGTGAAACTTGCCAATCATGTCACAAAGATAATATGACCATAGCTCTATTTATTGGAAACAGAGAAAGAGTTAATGAACTCTTGGGACTGATGCATGATGATGTATGTAAGGTCTCCTGTCTACACATGCCAGAACTGGTTCTTTATACTTCATTATATTCTTTGATGATCTCTCAAGATTCAATCATATATTCCTGTTGAAATATAAGTCCGAACCTTTTGAGGTATTCACAGAATATAAGTAGGAAGTAGAGAACCAAAATACGGGTATAAGTATTATGTCCTATGATGAGATCAGGGAGGAGAATACTTGTGCATAGCATTCCTGGACTATTCTAAAAGAAAATGAGATTCTCTCTCAGCATTACTCCTCCGTATAAACCATAGCACGATGGTATATCGGGGCAGAGCAATCATACCCTATATGATAAGGTGTGCTCTATGATGAGTACTACTGAGTTGCCTATTTCCTTTTTGGGAGTTATGCGCTTGAGAAGCTGCATACCTATTGAATTAGGTTCAAATCAAATCAGTGCCTACCACTCCATATAAGATATGGTGCGGGAAGATCCTATCTCTTAAGTAAGTTAAGATTTGGGATTGTCCGTCCTATGTCAAAAGCAAAATCCGGACAAGATCGAGGCAAGATCAGTTCTGTAGAACTGGAAAGGTTCCAGCTGTACAAAACTTCTAATGATTTGACAGAACCAAAGGATTCAATAGTTTCCGACGAACCTCAGCCTCTCCGCCGATCTAGTAGGGTTCCTCACCCACCTGAGAGATACCTCGGTTTCTCGATGACAGTGGGAGCGAGGATTGCATCATGAGATGATGACCCAACCAATTTCGAGCAGGCCATCGAGAGTAGGGACTCTGTAAGAATGGCTGGATGCTTAGCGATCTGAGATGGAATCCATGTACACCAGCAAAGTATGGACTTTAGCTGCTATATCTGAAGGGTTAAATCCCCATCAGGAGCAAGTATATCTTGAGAAGATTACTTGGTGTAGATGGAAAAGTTGAGATTTTCAAAGCTAGACTTGTTAAAAGTTTTCGTCATCGACCAGGCGTGGATAATGATGAAACCATTTTTCCAGTAGCTATGCTTAAGTCTATCCAGATCCTACTTACCACGGCTACATACCATGACTACGATATCTGGCGGTTGGGTGCCATGACTGCTTTTTTTAAATACAGATTTAGAAGAGAACGTCTATAAGAACACAGCCAGAGGTCTTCGTAAAACAGTGGGAGCAGCGGAAACGTGTGCAAGTTGCTTTACATAATGAAGCAGGCATCGCGGAGTTGGAACGTCTGTTTTGATGTGATAGTCAAAGTGTTTGACTTCATCAAAATGGTAGACGAACCTTGTATATACAAAAGGGTAGTAGAGAGTAAGGTGGTCATCTTCGTATTGTACGTAGACAACATACTCTTGATAGGAAAAGAGTTTCCTATACTACGATCGGTCAATCTCCTATTATCACAAGGATTCTCCAAATAGGATAAAGATGATACCTCCTAAATCCTGAGATTTGGACCTATGAGATAGATCTAAAGGGATATTAGGGTTCTCACTAGGTATAGTGAAATGGTATCAATCGATCCTGGGGAGAATCACTGGAAGGGTTCCAGAGTGATACAGACGACTGAATGTCAGTCACAGGCATTGTCTTTACCCTTAGTAGAGGGACGGTATGTTGGAAGAGTTCCAAGCTAGATACCGTGGCAAACTAGACGATAAAGGCAGGATACATCACTACTTAAGATACTACCAAAGAGGCAGTCTGGGTGTATATTAGTTCATAAGATGAACTTTGTTCCTCCCATTGTGTGACAATGGAGTTGTGGCTTATGCCAAGGAACGCCGGTCCCATCAGTGATCCAGACATATTCTAAGGCAGTATTACTTGATCATGGAGATGGTTGATCTCCAGGGGATCGAGGTTTGGAGAGTAGACTCAGAGGACAACACAGCGGATCCACTCACAAAGGCCTGTTCCCAGAGAGAGATTTTTATGGGATGGTTGAGTATGAGATACTACAACCACAGCTATCAGATGGCCCTAGTGCAAGTGGGAGATTGTTAGTTATATGTATGCCGTAGAGGCCATTACTATACATAGGATGTATATTGTAGTGGATGCTTGGACATATATAGGGAGGACTTTCTTGCTCGACATGATAGTATGCTATCTGGTTGCTCTTTACCTTAACGTGTACACAGATTGTCTCTCTATTACATGTTGGTAAAGCCCTTAGGATGTGTACTTGACTACCTGGACTATGATGCGGATCATACTAGTGGGGACATGGTAGTCCATAAGTACATCCTTCGAAGTCCCTAGTCGTGGGTGTATCGAGACGGGGTATCGATATACCAGAGTAGACTAGCGTATACCTTCTCGACCCATACAGATGGGCGATGGATGATCCCATATCCATTGGTGTTTGACATCAGAGATGATATACGGGTGGTCAGTGGAGACTGGGTACACTGGACGGACTCGCCGAGAACTCCCAAATGGTATTATACCTCACGTCAAATGGCAGTTCTCTGTTGACACTGGTACAGAGTAGTCTGTTGACCCGAGATCGTCATAGAGTCTTGTGTGGTCCCCACTGTGCTTTGATTTCCATCTTACCACGTCCAAGAGGGCGTGCAAAACGGTGGTTTTTGGGTACAGTCCCGAGTCACATGGAGGCAATGAGCGATAGGAGGGGATTCGTCTCTCCCGGTATAGGGAGTTGATGTTGCGCTGTGTTCGATTGGCTATAACCGGAAATCCCTGGCCAGGGTTGCTGAGATTTACTGGTAAGTGTTTTCAGTAGTTTCTCGAATAGTTATAGACCTCTTATCGACACGACTTATCGAGCTATTGGGGTCTGACGTTTACCACTCCTAGGCGAGATATGCGACATATCAGACGATCAGACCGGACTGTACGGTAGTGTTACTGGTTGGATTCACCGGAGTGTGAGCGGGCTTGCTCGTCGATCTTCAGATCGCTCAATACCCGGGTGGCCGTTACGTTTAGCAGACCGCTTGCGGCTTGTGGGTGTTTGATATGATCATCGCCTGCTGCCGGCGTATTGACGAGTCTTTAGAGTCCTACACAGAGGTTTCCTGGCTCAAGCGAAACGAAATAGGAGCGCATATGAGATATGTGCGGGACCGAGAATAATGCGTGTATGTGATACCGTATTCTATTCTTGCGATGAATGTATCGAATGGTTGTATGCGATATAACCCAGTTATCGAATCAAGGATTGATTCGTAAATCGATTCATTGAATACTAGTCGGTTGTGTGTGACATGACCGGATCATTGAATCAAGTGTTGATTTAATGATTTAATGCATAATTATATATTAGATATATTACTTTGCACTAACTAGTATTGGTTCACTTTATATGGATTTTCTCACTTGGATTGCACAAGTTGTATGTGCAATATACTTTTGTGCACTTGATTGTATCATGTTTGATGATGCATGTTTACTTGGTTAAGTGTACAGAATTAAATCATGGTTAAACTTATGATTAGGGTTTTATTTCCTTTTCTCATTTAATTATCTATTTATTCATTTTGGAAATAAATAAAAAGGCATAAAGAGAAAAATGGTGGCTAATTTTGTTTCATATTGAAGCTTCTTGAAGATTTGACCAAGTGACCATTTTTGTCTCATGCTTAACCCTAACCATTCCTTTCAACCATGATTAAATCTCTACACTTGACCATGGTTCATTATATGATAAGTATTGATTTTCTTTTCATAACAATTAACTTATCATAACAATTAGCTTCTTCTTCTTCATCTTCTTCAAGGAAGAAAAGCTTGCTTCATCAATGGTGGATTGATGAAATGAGTGAGAAATCCAATTCTAAATTCTACCCACTTCCTATTTCTTCATCCTCTACCTCTTGCCAAGTAGTAGAGTGTGTTTTCTTCACAAGTTTCATGACTTGGTGAAGTGGGAGCTTGATCTAGCGATGCCTCGACGTAGATCATCTTCGGCACGTTGTCGACGACCTAGCCCGGTCTTTTCTCCGACGAAACCACCGTGAGAGTCATGCTTCGATTTGGACAGTGGAGAGGACTTCATTGCGGAGCCGTGGAGGTGGAGCACCGGATCTACAAAGGTTGTATTTCCGTATTCTTATAGTTAAGTGTTAACTAGTTTACTTTTCGCCTAGAAATCTAGCCAACGATCCGTTCTAGGGTTTCTCGGCACCGTTAAAATTTGAATTTGGCACGGTTGATGCCTTGTGAGACCTCATTAGGGTGCCTAGGAACCCTACAGCGGTTAGACAGGATTCGTCTCTCCAGGTATTGGGGGTTGATATCGCGCTGTGTATGGAGAGCCATTACGCAAAGTCCCTGGCCAGGGCAAGCGAGATTTACTGGTAGCTTCCAGTAGTTTCTCAAGGTGTAATAGGCTTCACTCTGACACGACTTATACCACTATTAGGGGTCTGACGTTTACCGCCCCCTAGGCCCGATATGCGTTAGTCCTAGACGAATAGACCGGACTATACGGAGATTGTCACATCAGGCTCAGTTGGAGTTTGGATGGGTTTACTTATCATCCTTCTTATCGACATCTACCTGGGGACCGTTACGTACAGCTAGTACCGCTTGCAGCCTGTGGTTAAACCCACTGCCAGCGTAGTGTCGAGTCTTTAGAGTCCCACACAGAGAGTTTCCCTGCACCGGGCAAAAGGTGTAGAGGCCGTATAGTTTTTTGGCAGGGCCGAGATCACTTACATACACTTGTGCACGTATTATGATCGGGAAGATATTACTAGCGGGCTTTGGTTTAAGCTAGATTCTAGTATTATAAAGATGGATTTATTCAGTCAAAGATTATCCGTGTTTTTCGGAAATACGGATGGGAGGGGCAGTCTCGTAATTTGTCGGGAAGCTTCTAGAAGAAGGTGACTCATTTGTGATTAATTCTTTTTAGGATGTGGAGAGATGAGGTGTAGGTTTTCATTAAATGGATAATGACTCATGAGATGATTCATCTCATATGAATTAAATGAAGCATGCTAGATATTATGATAGATATTTGTTACGATATTTTGATGCTTCATATTATTCAAAGATGAGACATTATTCATTTGATAATCACAAAAGCTTTCTCTCTCCTCACTTCTTCATCTTCTTCCTCAAACCCTAAAAGCTCTCATGAGTTAAGAAACCTTGGATTTAAGTGACTAAGTAATCCATCTAAATACTCTACACCCTCTAGGACTTCTAGATTAGCAATTTAGGAGTCGCAGTTATCTCAGATTCGAGATAGGAGCTCGGACTATAGACTCTCGGGTGGATCGTCTTTGACTCGAGGAGGCCGTTGAGGTGCCGACGTTCCATAGAGCCTATGAGGCATGGAGGACAGCGATGAAGACCCGAAGGACATGTAACGTGAGGTATAACTTCGAATCCGAGTAGTTAAACCTCTCGTAGTTTGCTAGTAATGGTTTAGACACGATCCGTGTGCTCAAGTCCGTGTTACGAAGCTTTGATAATTGGTTTTCATATATTCCGCCTCCCCGCAAGCTCGTGGGGTGCGTGACATGGACTTACAGTGGTATCAGAGCCTACTAAACCTTTACTAGCTTGTTAGAAACTAATTAGAACTTCGATCGTCGGAAAAACGCGAAAACATAACCCCGGACCCCTCAAGTTTCTGTCAATTTTAAACGTGTCGAAAAAATTATTTGATAGATATGAAAATTCACAACAGGGAATTCTAAGAAATCTGGGAAAATACGAGCGGCTAACTCGGTGATAAGGCTGCGGAACTGCGGCAGATTAGTGCTATCGGCCGCGGATCCGCCACCGAGTCAACTGCGAGTTGACTCGGATTTGCACAGTAATTCTTAGTTTTTGTTGTTTTGTTTTCTTGTATATTTTTTTTCTGCCCAGCTTACTTCAGTGCTGGCTTGCATTTGGGGTAGACACGGAAAAAGGTTATCGATCGATATTCTAAGTTATTTGCTAATCGGGTTTTATCTGTAATGTTTAATGTGTTCGTAAACCTCCCATAATTGCTAGTATGTCGGTTAGCAGGGGGTTGCACATTTCTGTAATGGTTTTTACTGGCTTGTGTATATGAACTTGATTGGATCGTTGCGATGATTAGCCGGGGTTTGAGATGAGATTTTATATTCATTCATTCGATGTAAATTGTAATATGATGTAATATTCTTTTGCGGGGCACATCCGGGCTGAGGTTGTAGCCACCGTTGTATTATTTCATTTACTGTTTTATGCTCCTAGGATAGATCCAAGATGGGGTACACAAACTACCGGGTACGTTGAAGTGTTTAGTGGCCTACTCACGTTGTTGAGGGAGACCGCTTCACTTCGGGTACTTGGCGGGTAGTTTTCCGTACCCGTAGGGGTCTAGGGTGGGGTAATGGCTATTCATCACAACTGTGTAATCCGTCTTTCGTTGCAGGCTCAAATGAAACGCGGATTGCTTGTATATCCAATAATGTTCATCTGTGATCTGGAATGCCTATTATTGCATCTGACGAATGTACAATATCTATATATGATAGCTATTAGATGTTACTTATGTTTTACACCCGCGCTAGCCCAGCACCCGCTCTGTCGTTAGTTAAGTAATCTAACGGGTGAATGACGGGACCCAGTGGCAAATGCGGATGGCATAAGAGAACGTTGTATTTTCATTGTTTTCTGCAATGATAGGTTAATTGATGGGACGCATTATATTAATGCAAAGAAAATAAACCAAAGTTGAATCGTTGGAACAAATTAAAAGAAACCACTAGGTTACTTTAAAAGAGCAGATTTTTAATTGTGGAGCTTTAACCACTGCTTTTAAAAAGCTATCAGGTTCCTTCGATTATATCAAGTTCACTACGTTCACGGTTTTGCCAAAACCAGTCGTAGCCCTCCGTCATTTCTTATGGATGGTCAGTAGTATTCAAGCTATGTTTGTTTGGCCCTTAGTCAAGACATGGTGATTGGTAGCTGCTGGGGTATTCATTTGTTTCATAGATAGATGAGTTGGTTTGGGATAGTCGTATTACTTTGTTTGGCCCTTAGTCAAGAGTATATACGGGTGGGTTCAAATTAACAAGATAATGATGGGTAGAACTTGACATGTGACTTATGATTTGTTGGCCCTTAGTCAAGGTCATAAGAACATGGGGAAAAAATGCACATCGGGAGTTTCTAAAGAAACTGAAACTTGCTAGTGTTGCATACCATTTGGAGTTTGATGAATGTTGGTAGGATTCCTTCAGCATTATCACACGATGATATTTGGATCCCGATCTTACTGTGAGTATCCGCTACTCATCAGGAGATTCGTCACTTAACGATCAATGCTATAAACCAAGTAGGTGTCGAGAAAGGTGTCAGCGGGGCTACGCCACCAGAGAAAAGAGGTTATTTAATTAAGTAACTTCGTGAAAGCGTTGGAAAACCTCCATCGAAGTACTGACACCGGCCTGGCTGAACGGTTAAGCAAGTATTGTACGGTGAGATCATTCCTGGCTAATTCTTCTTTTATGGTTTGAGGAAGGATTCGAGAAACAGTGGGAGCCATCCAGTTTAGATAAACTAAAAACCAATCTAAACTTGCAAGAGCATCATGCTAAAGTGTTCTCTCTCTCTCTCATTGCAGCGACCTTATGACCATGACTAGGTTACATCTAGATAGCAAGTTGACTGAATCTGACTTATATGACTGGCAAAGGTCTGTCCAGATGTCCATTGCCTATGACAAGCTGGACCACCTTATTACTACTCAAGATCCCGCCGTCCCAGGTCCAGTTTCCACCGTCACGGATATGGATATCCGTCAGACAAAGGAAAAGGATAATGTGAATGCCAAGTGCCTCATATTAGCTTCAGTTGATGGTGTATACCAGAAGCAGCACGAGAAGATGGACTTAGTTTCCATCTTTCTCCATAACAATGATTTATATGGAGAGCAATCTCGTATCACAAGATATGAGACCTCGAACGAATTGCTTCAAGCGAGGTTGGCTGTCGGGTCATCTATAGGGACGACGTCCTTACGATGACTAGCTATTGATGAGCTCAAGGACCTGCAGACCACGTTGGGAAACAGGTCATACGCTGACTTATTTCCACAGTCCCTACCCTCTACTTACACCCTGAAAGAAACCAGGGAGACACCCGCTCTGCTTAATAGGGGACCTTCTTCTTCTACATCCAGGGCGAAAGCAAAGGGTGAAAAGAAGAAGACCTCCACAAAGCCGAGATACAGTGTCAGTGAAGTAGAAGGAAAGGGAAGAGCAAAAGTTTCGGGACTTGGTGTAGGTAAGGAGGGATGTTCCTATTGTTATGGTAACGGGCATTGGCAGAAGGATTGCAGGGCTTTGGAAGCCAGTAGCCAGGATACGAAGCATGTTGTGGCTTCGGCCTCGAGTGTGTTTGTGATTGAGAACTGTTTGTCAATTAACTCTACTTCCTGGGTACTAGATACCGGACGAGGATCTCATATCTGTAATTCATTACATGCTTTGAGAAACCATAGAGTTATCAGGGTAGGTGATTTGTCTCTCAGAGTTGCAAACGGAATGAGCGTGGACGCTGAATCCGTGGGAGAATATCACCTAGGTTTGACAAGTGGGCAGATATTGATTCTACGCAACTGTTTGTATGTACCTAGTTTGACTTGTAATATCATATCAGTGTCCTCACTTTCGAGAGAGGGATATGAATTTACATTCGTAAGCGATGTAGTTCACATCCACCTAAATCAAGTTCTGATTGGGTCCGGTACATTAGATGACGGTATACACGTATTGAGTCAAGCTCAGCTTTTCAATGTCCAGAACACACTTGAAAGAAAGTCTCCAGAAATAAATCAGGCTTTCTTATGGCATTGTAGACTAGGTCACATCAATGAAACACGATTAACTAAGTTACATAGAGAAGGATATTTGTATCCGTTCGAATATCAATCTTATGCTACTTGTGAATCTTGTCTCATGGGAAAGATGACAAAGACTCCATTTACTGAACACGGAGTAAAAGCGAGCGAGCTCTTAGGACTCATACACAGTGATGTGTGTGGTCCAATTTCTATACATGCGCGAGGTGGTTATTCTTACTTCATTACTTTTACGGATGATTTCTCTAGGTATGGACATATCTTCTTAATGAAGCATAAATCCGAGACCTTTGAGAAATTCCAGGAATACAAGAATGAAGTGGAAAACCAAACAAGCAAAAGTATCAAGGCACTAAGATCTGATCGAGGTGGTGAATACTTAAGTGCCGAGTTCCTGGGTTACTTAAAAGAGAATGGAATTCTATCTCAGCTTACTCCTCCATACACACCACAACACAACGGTGTATTGGAAAGGTGGAATCGAACCCTATTGGATATGGTTCGTTCCAGGATGAGTAAGGCTGAGTTACCGCGATCTTTCTGGGGTTATGCACTAGAATTAGCTGCATATCTTTTGAACAAGGTTCCAACCAAGACTGTGCCTACCGCACCATATCAGATGTGGAGTGGGAAGAAACCCTATCTTCAGTACCTGAAGACATGGGGATGTCCAGTTTTTGTAAAAAAGCAGCATCCGGACAAGCTCGTGGCACGCTCAGTACAGTGTAAGTTTGTGGGATATCCAAAGAACTCCAAAGGATATTATTTCTATTACGCAGAGGAACAAAAGGTTTTTGTTTCTCGTCATGCCCACTTCTTGGAAGTTGAATTTTTAGAAAATCAGAAGAGTGGGAGCGCAATAGAACTGGAAGAAATTCCAGAACCACAAGATGTTACTGAAATTATGGTAGAACCATAAGTTTCAGAATAAAGGGACATACCAGCGCCTATCCGCAGAAGTAGTAGGCAGTCTCATCCGCCCGAGAGATACTACGGTTTTCTCATAGACGGGGATCGAGAAGATTGCATCATTGATAATGATGACCCTACTAGCTTCCAGCAAGCCATTCAGAGCGGCGACTTGGTAAAATGGCTGGATGCAATGCGGACCGAAATGGAGTCCATGTACACTAACAAAGTATGGACTTTGGACATTGCTGCAGATGGGGTAAAACCCGTACGACGCAAGTGGATCTTCAGAAAGAAGATTGGTGCAGATGGACAGGTTGAAACCTATAAGGCTAGACTTGTTGCAAAGGGTTTTCGTCAAAGACCTGGCTTGGACTATAACGAAACCTTTTCTCCAGTGGCTATGCTCAAATCCATTCGGGTCCTTCTTGCCATTGCTGCCTTCCACGATTATGAGATCTGGCAGATGAACGTAAAGTCGGCCTTTCTAAATGGTAATTTGGAAGAGTGCGTCTATATGGATCAGCCAGAGGGATTCATTCAGAGTGGGAGCAGCGGTAAAGTGTGCAAGTTGCTTATGTCCATTTATGGACTAAAGCAGGGATCGCGGAGTTGGAACATCTGTTTTGATGATACTGTCAAAGAATTCGACTTTATCAAGAATCCAGATGAACCATGCATATACAGTAAGATTGTAGGGAGAGTTGTAGTATTCCTCGTCTTGTACATGGATAACATTCTTCCAATAAGAAATGATGTTCCTATGCTACAGTCAGTCAAAGGATTCTTGTCACAGAAGTTCTCCATGAAGGACCTGGGTGATGCCACCTACATTCTGGGGATCCATATCTATCGTGATAGATCAAAGAGGATGTTGGGACTTTCGCAGTCCAGGTACATAGACACCATATTGAAAAGATTCAGTATGAAAGATTCTAAGCGCGGTAACCTGCCGGCTTGTTACGGAATCAACCTCTCCAAAGAGATGTCTCCCAAGACTGATTTGGAAAGGGATCGCATGTCGATTATACCCTACGCTTCTGCGGTAGGCTCTATAATGCATGCGATGTTATGTACCAGACCAGATGTAGCATACGCATTGAGCGTTGTAAGCCGGTATCAGGCAAACCCAGGGGAGAAGCACTGGATAGCAGTAAAGAACATTCTCAAGTACCTAGGGAGGACTAAGGAGATGTTCTTGGTGTATAGCGGAAAAGACCTCCAGATCGAGGCCTTTGCCGACTCCAGCTTCCAGAGTGACAAGGATGACTCCAAGTCCATGTCGGGTTATGTCTTTACCTTCAATGGAGGGGCAGTCTGTTGGAAGAGTTCCAAGCAGGACACCGTTGCTGACTCAACGATGGAAGCGGAGTACATAGCTGCTTGCGATGCCGCAAAAGAAGCTGTCTGGATGAAGAAGTTCCTAACAGAACTTCAGGTGGTTCCTACCAGTGTTAATCCAAAACCTCTGTATTACGACAACAACGGCGCTATAGCTTTAGCGAAGGAACCCAGGTCCCATCAGAAGTCCAGACACATCTTAAGGCGGTATCACCTGATCAGGGAGATCGTAGATCGCCGGGAGATCGAGGTAAAGAGAGTAGATACGGAGAATAACACTGCTGATCCATTCACAAAGGCCATTCCTCAGACGCAGTTCGAGAGGCTATTCAAGATGAAAGGTCTGCGATATGCCAGTACATGGCCCTATTGCAAATGGGAGATTGTTAGTGTTTATGCCCTAGAGGCCATTACTGTATCATACTAGCTTGTATATTACTTAATGGAAGCTTGGGATATTCACAGTTATATTGACAATCTTACTAAAAATGGTAGTATACTACTTGGTTTGTGTCTACTTTAATATGTGCATATGTTTCTTTAACGTATCGCTTATACATATTAGTAGAGCCCTTAGGATCTTTGCTTGATTACCAGCGTTGTGATGGCAGTCACACTAGTGGGGGATGGGTAGTCTATAAGCAACATCCTATACAGGTCCCTGGTCGTAGGATTATTGAGATAGGGCATCGATACTCCGGAGTAGACTAGTGTATATGCTTCTCATCCCAGTTAGGGAGATGGTCTGTCCCACAGCCATCAGTACGTCGTACTGGAGATAGTATGCAGGTGCTCGTTAGCTTACGGGTACACCGGACAGGACTCGCCGGAAACTGCAGGTTGGATTTATACCCATCATCAGATAGCAGTTTCCAGGTGACATGAGTATAGCTTAGTCCGTCGACTTGATACTGCTACTTCGCCTCGGGTGTGTTCCCACTGTACTTAGATTACTACCCTACCACGGCTCAAAGGAGTCGTGCAAATAGGTAGTAGTTGGGTGCAGTCCTGAAGCACTTCGAGGCAGTGGCGGTTAGACAGGATTCTTCTCTCTCGGTATTGGGGGTTGATATCGCGCTGTGTATGGAGAGCTATTACGCAAAGTCCCTGGCCAGGGCAAGCGAGATTTACTGGTAGCTTCCAGTAGTTTCTCAAGGTGTAATGGGCTTCACTCCGACACGACTTATACCGCTATTAGGGGTCTGACGTTTACCGCCCCCTAGGCTCGATATGCGATAGTCCTAGACGAACAGACCGGACTGTACGGAGATTGTCACATCAGGCTCAGTTGGAGTTTGGATGGGTTTACTTATCGTCCTTCTTATCGACATCTACCTGGGGATCGTTATGTACAGCTAGTACCACTTACGGCCAGTGGTTAAACCCACTGCCAGCGTAGTGTCGAGTCTTTAGAGTCCCACACAGAGAGTTTCCCTGCACCGGGCAAAAAGTGTAGAGGCCGTATGGTTTTACGGCAGGGCCGCGATCACTTATGTCCACTTGTGCATGTATTATGATCGGGCAGATAATACTAGCGGGCTTTGGTTTAAGCCAGATTCTAGTATTATACAGATGGATTTATTCAGTCAAAGATTATCCGTGTTTTTCGGATATACGGATGGGAGGGGCAGTCTCGTAATTTGTCGGGAAGCTTCTAGAAGAAGGTGACTCATTTATGATTAATTCTTTTTAGGATTTAAACAAATGAGGTGGAGAGATGAGGTGTAAGTTTTCATTAAATGGATAATGACTCATGAGATGATTCATCTCATATGAATTAAATGAAGCATTCTAGATATTATGATAGATATTTGTTATGATATTTTGATGCTTCATATTATTCTAAGATGGGACATTATTCATTTGATAATCACAAAAGCTTTCTCTCTCCTCACTTCTTCATCTTCTTCCTCAAACCTTAAAAGCTCTTATAAGTTGAGAAACATAGGGTTTAAGTGACTAAGTAATCCATCTAAATACTCTACACCCTATAGGACTTCTAGATTAGCGATTTAGGAGTCGTAGTTATCTCAGATTCGAGATAGGAGCTCGGACTATAGACTCTCGGGTGGATCGTCTTTGACTCGAGGTGGCCGTTGAGGTGCCGACATTCCATAGAGCCTACGAGGCATGGAGGACAGCGATGAAGACCCGAAGGACAAGTAACGTAAGGTATAACTTCGAATTCGAGTAATTAAACCTCTCGTAGTTTGCTAGTAATGGTTTAGACACGATCCATGTTCTCAAGTCCGTGTTACGAAGCTTTGATAATTGTTTTTCATATATTCCGCCTCCCCGCAAGCTCGTGGGGTGCGTGACATGGACTTACACGCCCCTCCTATCCGTGAAAACACGGAAATACTGAGACTGTATAAATCCAATAATCCAATACTAGAATCTGGCTTAAACCAAAGCCTGCTAGGATAAACTGTCCGAACATCGTACGTGCATAAATGCACGTTCGTGTCCGAACCCTGTCGTAAAACCATACGACCTCTATATCGTTTCGCCCGAAGCAGGGAAACTCTCTGTGTGGGACTCTAAAGACTCGACTACTACGCTGGCAATGGGTTTAACCATAGACCGCAAACGACACTAACTGTACGTAACGGTCCCCAGGTAGATGTCGATAAGAAGGCCGATGAGGAAATCCATCCGAACTCCTACTGAGCCTGATATGACAATCTCCGTACAGTCCGGTCTGTTCGTCTAGGACTATCGCATATCGGGCCTAGGGGGCGGCAAGCGTCAGTCCCCTAAAAGCAGTATAAGTCGTGTCGGAGCAAAGCCCATTACACCTTGAGAAGCTACTGGAAAACCTACCAGTAAATCTCGCTTGCCTTGGCCAGGGACTTTGCGTAATGGCTCTCCAGACACAGCGCGATATCAACTCTCAATACCGGGAGAGACGAATCCTGTCTAACCGCCACTGCCTCCAAGTGCTTCGGGACTGCACCCAACTGCTACCAGTTTGTACGACTCCTTTGAGCCGTGGTAGGGTAGCAATCTAAAAACAGTGGGAACACACCCGAGGCGAAGCAGCAGTGTCAAGTCTGCGGACTATGCTGTACTCATGTCACCTGGGAACTGTTAACTGACGACGGGTATAATACTAACCATTAGTTCCCTGCTAGTCCTGTCCGGTGTACCCGTAACCCAACGAGCACCTGTATACTATCTCCAGTACGACGTACTGATGGCTGTGGGACAGACCATCTCCCCAACTGGGATGAGAAGCGTACACACTAGTCTACTCCGGAGTATCGATGCCCTGTCTCGATAATCCTACGACTAGGGACCTGAAAAAGGATGTGCTTGTATACTACCCAGCCCCCACTAGTGTGACTGCCATCACAACGCTGGTAGTCAAGCAAGATCCTAAAGGCTCTATCAATACGTACACACATATTAAGATAGATATAAACCAAGTAGCATACTACCATGTTTAGCAAGACTGTTAATATAACTGTGAATATCCCAAGCTTCCATTAAGTAATATACAAGCTAGTATGATACAATAATGGCCCCTAGGGCATATATACTAACATTTCCGTTACCTTTTATTGACCAAATGCTAGAACGATTGGCTGGGCACGAATTTTACTGCTTTTTAGATGGCTATTCTGGCTATAATCAAGTTCCCATCGCCGAAAAGGATCAAGACAAGACCACATTTACTTGTCCTTTCGGTACATTCGCTTACCGTCGCATGCCCTTTGGGCTATGCAATGCACCTGCTACATTCCAGCGGCGTATGATGGGGATCATTTCAGACATGGTGGAGAAATTTTTGGAGATTTTTATGGATAATTTCTCCATTTTCAGTGACTCCTTCGATGAGTGTTTGCTACACTTAGACGCAGTTCTTACCCGCTGTAGGGATAAGAACCTCACTTTAAATTGGGAGAAATGTCACTTTATGGTACGAGAGGGCATTGTCTTAAGACATGTCATCTTGCGAAATGGCATAGAGGTTGATAAAGCCAAGATTGAAGTCATTTCCAATTTTCCTCCTCCTAAATGCGTCAAAGACATCCGAGCCTTCCTTGGCCATGCCGGTTTTTATAGACGGTTCATCAAGGATTTTAGAAGGATAGCTAGACCCTAGACTCTTTTATTGGCCAAGGACATAACTTTTGATTTTGACTCAACTTGCATGGAAGCATTCGAGTCATTGAAACACTCACTCATTTCTGCGTCCATTCTTTCATCTCCCGACTGGACGCATCCATTTGAAATTATGTGCGATGCATCTGATTTTTCCATTGGAGCTGTTCTTGGACAACACATTAATAAGATGCCGCACGTAATTTATTACGCTAGCCGAACATTAAATGAGGCCCAATTGAATTACACAACAAAAGAAAAAGAATTTTTAGCCATTGTGTTTGCACTTGAAAAATTCTGGCCCTATTTAATCGGCTCTCCAGTGATTGTTTACACAGACCATTCAGCTCTTCGCCATCTTTTTGCGAAGAAGGATGCTAAATCCCGGCTAATACGTTGGATCCTCTTGCTACAAGAGTTTGACCTTGTCATAAGGGACAAAAGAGGATGTGAAAACGTAGTTGCCGACCACCTTTCACGACTTCCTTCTTCGCCTACACTCGAAATTCCTATTAAAGATATTTTTCCCGATGAGCAACTCTTAACCATGTCATGCGAACCTTGGATCGCTGATATAGTAAACTATTTAGCCACCGGACTGATACCAAAAGATTGGTCGAATCAGGACAAACTCCGATTCCTGTCCCAAGTTAAAAAAATTTACTGGGATGAACCGTATCTCTTTAAATACTGTTCCGACCAAATCATTTGTCGGTGTGTCCCCGAAAACGAGTTTAAGAGTGTGCTGTCTTTTTGCCACGATCAAGCGTGTGGCGGGCATTTTGGCCCCAAGAAGACAGCAGAGAAAATATTGCAGTGTGGTTTCTACTGGCCACGACTCTTTAAAGATGCATACGAATACTGCAAGACATGCTCCCGGTGCCAACACTTGGGCCGGATATCGCGGAGAAATGAAATGACGTTCCAACCAATTTTGGTTGTTGATATTTTTGATGTTTGGGGAATAGTCTTCATGGGACCATTTCCTAATTCCTTTGGGAATATGTATATTCCATTGGCTGTTGACTATGTGTAACGTTTTGAAAATCGTTTCGGTGAAATTTCGGAAAATCGGTAAAATAACAGGGTTTTCCGTAAAAAGTCAAAATATAAATATCTTTAATATAAAATTAAATATACATATTCTGGCTATGTAATTGCTAGTATTTGGTGTTTATTGAGCCACTGGTAAAATTTCTAATTTTCTGAAAAATTTTCCCAAATTAATTATTTTAATATTATTTTAAGTCGTCATTAATACATTTAATTAGGGAAAATTACAAATTGGAATGAGTTGAAACAAATTTTGTGCATCATAACACATTAAACAAAATTTTAACATGTTGTTTTTGAAATGAAATGAACTGTCAAACGGTGTTAAAAAATATCGAAGAAAAAGGCTTACATTTGAGATAAAAAAAATTAAATAAGAAAATGAGTTAATGTGTTTTGGATGGGGGGTGATTTCCTTACTTGTAAAATTCTTCACTCACCCACACCAGCCCATGGTGGCCGAATTTCAGCCCTCCCCATTTCCCAATTCAATTTTTAGATGAAGGGAAAAAAAATAAAGAGATGAAGGCATGGGCTTTTATATTAAGGTATGGGTTTATTTGTGTTGACTTTACAACACCTCTCTCTCTCCCCCAACATCTCCAAAGTGTGGCCGAGCCCCCCTTTTACCACTGCAGCATCAACCCCCCCCCCCAATTTACTCCCTTAATTCTATCTCTAAAATCATCACAAATGCTTCAAAAAAATCCAAATTAAATCCCACAAAATCCAAATCTAACCCCTACCGATTATTCCTTGTCTATTCTATTATGGATATTGGTGAAAAGTTAGCATTTTGGAGACATGTTGCATGTGGGATCTTATGATCTTGGAGGTATAATCCTAACCCCATGTTTAATGAGTTGCTCATTACTTCAATTTATCTAATTTTGATGTTTAATTTGGGTTCTAGCTTTAAACTTGAAATTCAAGAAAAGGGAATTGTTACCAAGTGGGGGTTTTTATCATTGATCATGGTTTAATGGTATAGTTATCATGCTAAGCCGTAGAAAAATTAACCTAGTTGCTAATATGTAATTGTTAGATGTAAAATGTCTAAATTTAGCTATTTTTTATGCAAACTAGGTTTTTATGAAATACATATATAATTGAGATTAAAATCTAATTAAGTTTTTTATGACATTATTAACATTTTAATTTGTTGTTTAGAAACTTAGATCATATAAATCCAAGCTAAATTGTTGTTTGTGCATTTTTGGTATAAAATTGTTAAAATTGGATAAATTGTAAACTAGAATTTTGGGGTTAATTAAATTTAATGAGATTAAATTGTGGAAATGGTTTTTATGACTTATTTAAGATGTCTAATTAGTATTATTTCCATTAGAATTGTTAAAACATCAAGTTTTGTACTAAAACGCTAAATTTTGCTTGCTAGGTTTTCGGAAAAATAGCTTTTAAAGTGAGTTTGGGGTTTTTGTAAATTTAAACCTATTTCATATAATAATTAGTGATTTGTGAAACCATGATTGGTACGTTTGGTGTTTTTCTCGATGGTTTGACGTTTGTACATCGACATCGAGGGTTGGTCTGGCTATTCTTGCATGCGTAGGCGATAGGTTTTGATCTATGCGTGATACTCGTGCCGATTTTGTTTTCGTATGCCGTTTCGATTTTGAATTGGGTTTTAATGCGATACGGTGCGTTATGATATGTAGGTACCCCCATGTGGACTTTGAGATGACAAGCATGAGCGTGGCGACGTCGGCACCGGCGAGCGAGGACCAGGTGAGTAGATTTATATCTACGGGAAGAAGTCAGGTGGATGGCGTATAGCACCCCCACAGTTCGTAAAATAACTTATATAATGGATATATATATATGTGGTTTATGATATTCAGGATA
This sequence comes from Agapanthus africanus, assembly GCA_030015575.1. Lineage (NCBI taxonomy): Eukaryota > Viridiplantae > Streptophyta > Magnoliopsida > Asparagales > Amaryllidaceae > Agapanthus > Agapanthus africanus. The sequence continues at coordinate 75,445,409 of JASDDO010000029.1, forward strand.
TGGTTATGTGTTCATGGATTTGCAATGTTACTTACGAAACCCTAAAGTAGTTGTTGCACCCACACACGCACACACACTTGCTTACATTCATTCTTTCACATGTGCGTATATGGGGATATGTGTATATGTATTCACATGGGTATGGGACTATGTGTACATATACTGGATTATGAGAATAGTACTTGGGATTGGAGATCAGTCGATGAGATTGGATTTGAGACCGTGAGATCGGTGATATGACATGGTTCGTATTTGAGGTACGACATGATATTTTAGAGGGTCCTTTAACATGCTGTTTTCATACACACGCATGCATTTACTTAGATTGGTATCAGTATTGTACTACACATAGATCAGTACCACGGATTATGATCTTTTATAAAGAGGATACCAGATGAATAATGTGATGAATGTGATATTTGACCCGTACCCAGATTTGGGATGCCGTACGATGGATTTACGTACGAGCTATATATTGATGATAGATCTGCACTCTTGACTTGAGGATGTCATATTATAGATATTGTATCTATGTGATACTATTGAGGCGGGATCACCGTCTATTATATATATACATATGTGTGTGTTTGTATGTATCGACTCAGATGTTAGGCGGTTTCCTTACCTTTCGTTTATCCTGTTAGCTCAGCCCTATAGTTTAGTGTAGTTGTTAGACTAGATTCGATTCCTACCTATTTCAAAAACTAACGAATCGTGGGTATTTTAAAAGACAGGCCGAGAGATTCTACGGATATTTCAAAGGACGTATCTTTTCTTTAAAACACCGTAGCCCTTATTTTTAAAACACCACGATTCGTGTTATTTCAAATGGCACTACTGTATGACTTATATTTATATTAAATGCAAATTAGTTATCATTGTGTTTATCATTCAGCTCCCGCACATTATTGATGTTCGCTTCGCATCGCATGCTTATATTGTGATTTCATATACCATTATAGATATCATGCTGTCAGGACAACAGCACCATTACCGATGATGCGTATGTTCCACGTACACTTACTGCCGGCTCACACACATCATCATCGGTAATTTCCATGTCACGTATACTTTAGAAAATACCTTTTCATTGGCATAGCTTGATAACTGTTAGTCGCAATATGTTATATCTTCCATATGCTAGTTTAAATATTGCATTCATTGCATGATATTAGGTGCATTCATATATCCATTGGTTATGTAGTATTATGGAGATTTATGCCGGTATTCACCGTTTATTGATATCATGATTTTGATGATTTCGAATTTACATGAGATTTCTGAATTTGGGGGAAAACCGCAAGAATTTAATAAAAGCTTAGTATCATCATTTTAAAATGCAAATTGCGGTTTTCTCATGATGTATGAGTCGTCCACCATGAGTTTTCATGATTGCTGTTGGATTTCGAGACCCGATTCGAGGAGTTGGATGAACCGTCTCGGGTACATGGTGGGCCCGGTAAGGTACCCCGGGGCAAGAAATTCGAGTTGTATTCGATGAGCCTGGCAGGGGAGCACTACCTACCAGTGATATTATTTAGACTCGTCGGCTATCCGGAGGATACCGGTCGGAGTCATGAAATGGTTATAGGCTGATCCGTTCTGCGGAGCCTGAGATATTTATATTTGAGATTTGAGACACTGAGGCATTGAGATTTGATGATACAGGTTATGCCGGGCAGCCGGAACCTGAGATATTGAGATATTGGGATTTATGTTTTGTGTCACTGCTTGACACGGATTTCTCTGTAGATTTCATTGAGGATACTCGTTTTATATACATACAGAAATCCCATTAAATTAAAGAAAATAGTTGTCTCACTCATTTCATTACATTACATTCATACCTCATACATGTGATATGTTGCTATCTGAGGCACTAACACGAGCATATAGTATTACACTATACATAGCTGGACCAGGATTTTATTGAGGATATTACCTGATATGACCTAGGATAGCGTTGTGCATGCGATTTCTACTCGTAGATGTTTTCTACTCACGAGTTGGCAACTCACCCCTGTTGTGCCACAGTTCCTTGTAGGTTTTGCCGTACAGGTTCTTCGCGGCTTTGCTGGCACACTGTTCTTTCCGGGTGATTGCTTTGGCAGGTGGGTTCTTTGCATCAGGACCACCATTGTTTATTATTATTTCAGTTGTATCTAGAAACTCCATCAACCAGATTGTATATTTGAGAGAGATAGAAAACCAGGCCTGTTATTCTTTCGACCTTAGAGTCGCGCGTTGTATTATTATGGTTTTCATACTGATTTGAGTTTTCTTTTGAGTTTTGATTCTCGCCCTTCGGCGTTGTATATTATATTGCTTGCGTGGTTGTGACCGTCGTTTGACGAAGAGCTAGCTCCCGCTTGGGGATGCTTTTTTTTGGTATTTCGTATACTATTCATGTTGTATCCCGTTTGGGGGCCAGTATTTACAAAAGAGACTCTACCGAAATTTTCAGAAAATACTTGAGATTTTAAAAGTACATACTTCGGCCTATGTGGATTAAAAATACTTGTTTTAAATTGGTTTTTCCTTCACTCTACTCTTCTTTGGTTTTGATTTTCTGGGTTTTGGCTTACTTAGATTACGTACGCCTTGAGACGTTTCGTAATTTAAGTGCCGGTCATGTTCCGTACTTTTCGGGTCGTGACAAAGTTCGTATCAGAGCGTTAGGTTTTACCTTCGGAGTGTAGGATGACCCTTGGTTGATGGAGTAGGTAGCTTTAGTAGAGTGACGTACCGTACGTATGTTCCGTGGCATACTTACGATACGCCACTCCGCTTAAGACGCCTTAGGATGTACATTTCCTTGCACAGCATTATATTCATTTCTATGATCTAGCCTCATCAATACCAGTTTATGGTTTTGTTATCACGGTGGTACGGGCGAGGAGAGCTACGGCTAGAGTTGCGGTCAGCATGAGCTCGTCATGGACGAGGACTGACCAGAGCGTGATTCCAGGGCATATGATTGCATAGAGGCATTGTTTTATTGTGTTTTCGCGCCACGAGCGTTGATGGATCGTTTTTACGAGATTTCTCGGACGTGCAGATCAGCACCAGAGGATTGGGCCACTTCAAGAGGCCAGCTAGATAGTGATGACCGTCAGAGCACAGATTATTTTAATGATTGAGTCACTGTTCAGCATGCGGAAGAATGAGCCAGTGATTTTGGCGAATGAAAAGATGTCGCCCCAGATGTTTGAAGCTAACGCCGCACGAGTTATACTTTGAGATATGATAGGAGATTGCTAGTCACAAGAGATGAAAGACTAGGACATGTGACTCATTGCCTACCCCGATGCGAGGTCATCAGATTGATTGATTCCAGCTAGAGACGACTTCACGCGGATACGTTGAGAGTCGATAGAGACGATCGAATGTCAGAAACCCATTTTCCAAGTTTAAAGTATTCGGAAAACAATGCAAGCAAATCTACGGACCCTCTAGAAGAATGAAACCCTAACTCGATTTAATGACCATGGAACGCCGGTGAACCTTAGGGTTTGCGGCAGTTTAGCGGTGCCATTAGTGAGGCTTAGGTCTGCCCTTCTACGGTTGGTCCATAGGTGTTGTGGCATATATTCGATACTATTAAACTGTACCCAAGATGTTGAGCTCTTGGGGGATTATGAGGTTTTGACAATCGATCGGATGGTTCGACTTCATTCGGATATCATGTGATGGGATACATAGCTTGGGAGACTCCAGATACGAGTATAGCCGTTGGAGCGCAGTCCATGCAGCCACGAAGAGACGAGTCCGAAGCAATCGACATTAGAGAAAGGTGGAGTAAGAGGTTCGTACGAGATCTTGATGAGATGACGTTCCACTCCGCCGACATCAGAGATGTGATACGCTTGCAGAGGTGTTGTATATGGATATATCTTCCGGAAGGAGTCATGATGAGTATGCAGCCATTTCGGAACAAGATACAGATTTAGCAAGAGATGATAACTTCCGGGCAGTTCGGCAGAAACGAGACTTGGGAGAGACTTCGGCGGGACCTTTCTGGAAATACTGAACGAGAAGACCTGGACCCAGCAGCGGTCATATGACGCATACCCAGTAGGCCAGAGTTTGGCATCGTCGACGAGACATGTTATGAGTAACCATGATAGTTAGCCAGAGATCTTTAGAGGATGTGTCAGAGCGGGCTGTTCCGTTATCGTTTCTATATTGGACCGTTGAGACGAGAAGCTATGTAGTTAGCAATCTGTAGTGAGAGACGAGAGCCTTAGGGCACTAGGCGACAGGCCATGATCAGAAGGCAAGTAGATATCTTGCTCTGCTGGCATTGGATGTACCGACACCTTCTCGAATTTGAAGGATGGACATATCGACGACAACATTTATGATTTGTGATTTTGTGATTGACTATCACGTATCCGTCCCTTTGGATTTCAGTATTTTTGGGTGAATTATTTCATGATTGAGTTTTGATGACCGAGTTTCATGATATTTGATTTTATGCCTAGGGCATGCATATGATTTGACTTATGCTTTCGGCATAGTTTTCATGCACTTTTAGTATTTGATTTGCTTTTGTGCCTTTGATTTGGATTTTGCGCGTACTTAAGGCGCTTGATGCGATTTAGGTGCACACCAGATGCACTAAATCGAGATTTTTCGTGCATCTCAGATGCACCTGATGCTGCTGTCAGGCACACACGTTGCCTTTGACAGGTGTTTCGTGCACACCCGTTGCACTTAGATATTGTTTCTATGCACATGTATGGCACATTCATGGATTTCGATTTCCATGCGCACCAGACGCACGTGGCATTCAAATATATTTGGGATTGATTTCTTTTGGAGCAGTATATTTTATGATACTTGCTATTTGGTTTAGTACTGAGCAGGACTAGTCAGAGGACAGTACCTGAGTATATTTTTGCATGCATTGATAGTTATCGAAGGGATTTCCAAAGAGGAGCCATAGTCTCAGTATTCACCTACGTGTCTGAAATGACACGAAACATTTTATAAAGGAAACCCTTCTAAATCATTTTCAAAACGGCGGGACGTGTATGTTAAACAAACGATATATATATATATAGTTATTTTCTCACAATGGACGCCCGCCACTGTACAGTGATACACACATCACACGGCGATTTGAAAAATGTTTGGCATGCATTGCATCCAGATGTTTTAATGATGTATATCATGTTGGTTTTCGTATTAGATCTTGACATTGATGTCTTCCCCATGACTCCGATGATTGCGGAATGCTTGACGGAGTTTTGATTTTGGTTTATATATCTGTTTTTCATGCGCATGCATTGCGCTATGATGTGTTTTATGTATTTATGATTTCGGAGCCCCGACAACTTGATGGTTTTGCTGATATGTTTTGGTATTTGGGGGAGTTTTAATTTAAATTTGGGGACCGAATTTCTTTAAGGGGGAAGACTGTAACGTTTTGAAAATCGTTTCTGTGAAATTTCGGAAAATCGGTAAAATAAGGGGTTTTTCCGTAAAAAGTCAAAATATAAATATCTTTAATATAAAATTAAATATACATATTCTAGCTATGTAATTGCTAGTATTTGGTGTTTATTGAGCCACTGGTAAAATTTCTAATTTTCAGAAAAGTTTTCCGAAATTAATTATTTTAATATTATTTTAAGCCGTCATTAATACATTTAATTAGGGAAAATTACAAATTGGAATGAGTTGAAACAAATTTTGTGCATCATAACACATCAAACAAAATTTTAACATGTTGTTTTTGAAATGAAATAAACTGTCAAACGATGTTAAAAAATATCGAAGAAAAAGGCTTACATTTGAGATAAAAAAAATTAAATAAGAAAATGAGTTAATGTGTTTTGGTTGGGGGGTGATTTCCTTACTTGTAAAATTCTTCACTCACCCACACTGCCCATGGTGGCCGAATTTCAGCCTTCCCTATTTCCCAATGCAATTTTTAGATCAAGGGAAAAAAAAAGAGATGAAGGCATGGGCTTTTATATTAAGGTATCGGTTTATTTGTGTTGACTTTACAACACCTCTCTCTCTCTCCCCCATCTCCAAAGTGTGGCCGAGCCCTCCCTTATCCAACTACAGCATCAACCCCCCAATTTACTCCCTCAATTCTATCTCTAAAATCATCACAAATGCTTCAAAAAAATCCAAATTAAATCCCACAATATCCAAATCTAACCCCTACCCATTATTCCTTGGCTATTCTATTATCGATCTTAGTGAAAAGTTAGCATTTTGGAGACATGTTGCATATGGGATCTCATGATCTTGGAGGTATAATCCTAACCCCATGTTTAATGAGTTGCTAATTACTTCAATTTATCTAATTTTGATGTTTAATTTGGGTTCTAGCTTTAAACTGGAAATTCAAGAAAAGGGAATTGTTACCAAGTGAGGGTTTTTATCATTGATCATGGTTTAATGGTGTAGTTATCATGCTAAGCCATAGAAAAATTAACCTAGTTGCTAATATGTAATTGTTAGATGTAAAATGTCCAAATTTAGCTTTTTTTTATGCAAACTAGGTTTTTATGAAATACATATATAATTGAGATTAAAATCTAATTAAGTTTTTTATGACATTATTAATATTTTAATTTGTTGTTTAGAAACTTAGATCATGTAAATCCAAGCTAAATTGTTGTTTGTGCATTTTTGCTATAAAATTGTTAAAATTGGATAAATTGTAAACTAGAATTTTGGGGTTAATGAAATTTAATGAGATTAAATTGTGGAAATAGTTTTTATGACTTATTTAATATGTCTAATAAGTATTATTTCCATTAGAATTGTTAAAACATCATGTTTTGTACTAAAACAGTAAATTTTGCTTGCTAGGTTTTCGGAAAAATAGCTTTTAAAGTGAGTTTAGGGTTTTTGTAAATTTAAACCTATTTCATATAATAATTAGTGATTTGTGAAACCATGATTGGTACGTTTGGTGTTTTTCTCGATGGTTTGACGTTTGTACGTCGACATCGAGGGTTGGTTTGGCTATTCTTGCATGCGTAGGCGATAGGTTTTGACCTATGCGTGATACGCGTGCCGATTTGGTTTTCGTATGCTGTTTCGATTTCGAATTGGGTTTTAATGCGATACGGTGCGTTATGATATGTAGGCACCTCCATGTGGATTTCGAGACGACAAGCAAGCGCGTGGCGACGTAGGCACCGGCGAGCGAGGACAAGGTGAGTAGATTTATATCTACGGGGAGAAGTCGGGTGGACGGCGTATAGCACCCCCGCAGTTCTTAATATAGCTTATATAATGGATATATATATGTTGTTTATGATATTCAGGATATGGTTATGTGTTCATGGATTTGTAGTGTTACTTGTGAAACCCTAGAGTAGTTGTTGCACCTACACACGCACGCACACTTGCTTACATTCATTCTTTTACATATGCGTATATGGGGATATGTGTATATGTATTCACATGGGTATAGGATATGTGTACATATACTGGATTATGAGAATAGTACTTGGGATTGGATTTGAAACCGTGAGATCGGTGATATGACAGGGTTCGTATTTGATGTACGATATGATATTTTAGAGGTTCCTTTAACATGGTGTTTTCATACACACGCATGCATTTACTTAGATTGGTATCAGTATTGTACTAGACATAGATCAATACCCCAGATTATGATCTTTGATAAAGAGGATACCAGATAAATAATGTGATGAATGTGATATTTGACCCGTAGCCAGATTTGGGATGCCGTACGATGGATTTACGTACGAGCTATATATTGATGATAGATCTGCACTCTTGACTTGAGGATGTCATATTATAAATATTGTATCTATGTGATACTATTGAGGCGGGATCACCGTCTATTATATATATATGTGTGTGTGTTTGTATGTATCGACTCAGATGTTAGGCGGTTTCCTTACCTTTCGTTTAGCCTGTTAGCTCAGCCCTATAGTTTAGTGTAGTTGTTAGACTAGATTCGATTCCTACCTATTTCAAAAACTAACGAATCGTGGGTATTTTAAAAGACAGGCCGAGGGATTCTACGGATATTTCAAAGGACGTATCTTTTCTTAAAAACATCGTATCCCTTATTTTCAAAACACCAAGATTCGTGTTATTTCAAATGGCACTACTGTATGGCTTATATTTATATTAAATGCAGATTAGTTATCATTGTGTTTATCATTCAGCTCCCGCGCATTATTGCTTTTCGCTTCGCATCGCATGCTTATATGTCATTTCATATACCATTATAGATATCATGCTGTCAGGACACCAGCACCATTACCGATGATGCGTATGTTCCACGTACACTTACTGCCAGCTCACACACATCATCATCGGTAATTGCCATGTCACGTACACTTTAGAAAATACCTTTTCATTGGCATAGCTTGATAACTGATAATCGCAATAAGTTATAGCTTCCATATGCTAGTTTAAATATTGTATTCATTGCATGATATTAGGTGCATTCATATATTCATTGGTTATGCAGTATTATGGAGATTTATGTCGGTATTCACCGTTTATTGGTATCATGATTTTGATGATTTCGGATTTACATGAGATTTCTGAATTTGAGGGAAAACCGCAAGAATTTAATAAAATCTTAGTATCATCATTTTAAAATGCAAATTACGGTTTTCTCATGATGTATGAGTCGTCCACCATGAGTTTTCATGATTGCTGTTGGATTTTGAGACCCGATTCAAGTAGTTGGATGAGCCGTCTCGGGTACATGGTGGGCCCGGTAAGGTACCCCGGGGCAAGAAGTTCGAGTTGTATTCGATGAGCCTGGCAGGGGAGCACTACCTACCGGTGATATTATTTAGACTCGTCGGCTATCCGGAGGATTGTAGGGTTCTTAGGCACTCTTGTGAAGGTTCCTAAGGCATCAAACATGCCCGAATAAAATTTTAGATGTGCCGAACAACCCAAAGCCGGGATCTTTGCTAGATTATTAGGGTTTAACATGCAAGTAAACATCTTTACCACTAAGTGTGAGGGATTACAACCTTTTTAGTCCGCTCCTTCGCTTCCTAATCTCCGAGTAGAAGTCCCTTCGCCGCGATCCACGATCTCCCGGACTCAAGAGAGGCTCCACAACTCGAACGATCCATGCTAGCTTGTAGTGTTCCGTTTCTCCGATGATCTACGTCGAAGTTTCTATAACTCAAGCTATCTCACTCTAATGAGATGAACACCCTAATCTAATGGGCTAGATTAGATGAGGATGATGGAGTAGTATTTATGCTTTCTTTTTATATCATATTCTCACAAGAAATTATCACAAAAGGAAAATCTAGTGAGCTTTCTCAAAGCTCAAGAGAGAAGAAGATGATGAAAAATGAGATAATCCATTTGTGATGAATAGTAGAAATGAATATATGATTGATCATAGAACCATGGTCAAGGATGACAAGGATAACCTTTGTAGAGAATAAACTAGGGCTAGGGTTTGGTTAGGTTAACGAATGAGTCATAGATAAATATCAAGCATAATATCTAACTCATGACAAAAGGAAAGCTTCTAGACGGTGCAAGAAGGAGCTAACCCTAATCAACCCCTAACCTTGTTTAATCTCCACTAATCATGTTCCATTATTAATCATATCTTGTCACTATAATATATATCACATATATATTATATATTTGCAACAAAAGAAAATAATACAATTAACATATATCGCATATATATCAATGTATTATCCGGTGAGAAAATGAAATAATAAAGTGAGCCAATATTAGATAATGTAATACAATATATCATATATATTATTATACATTAAATCATCAAATCAACACTTGATCCGACGATCCGGCTATATCGAATATAACCGACTAATATATCATGTACCGATTCATCGAATCAACACTTGATCCGATGACCCGGTTCATTTCTAAATATTGCGACAATACAATACGGTATCTCATATCGCATTATCCTCGGTCCTGCACATATCACATATGTGCCTCTACTCCGTTTTTCCTGAGCCAAGAAACCTCTGTGTAGGACTCTAAAGAATCGTCAATACGCCGGTAGCAGGTGATGATCATATCAAACACCCACAAGCTGCAAGCGGTCACATAAACGTAACAGCCACCCAGGTATTGAGCGATCAGATGATCAACAAGCTAGCCTATACGTTCTCCTGTGAATCCAATCAGTAACACTCCCGTACAGTCCGGTCTGTTCGTCTGATATGTCGCATATCAAGTCTAGGGGTGGTATACGTCAGACCCCAGTAACCGATAAGTCGTGTCTATATGAGGCTCATAACGGGTCGAGAAACTACTGGTAACACTTACCAGTAATTCTCTATATCAGCCCTGGCCAGGGACTTCTAGTTATAGCCAATCAAACACATCACAACATCAACTCCCTATACCGGGAGAGACGAATCCCCTCCTATCGCTCATTGCCACCATGTGATTCGGGACTGTACCCAAAAGCCACCGTTTTGCACGCCCTCTTGGACGTGGTAAGGTAGAAATCAAAGCACAGTGGGAATCACACAAGACTCTATAATGATCTCGGGTCTACAGACTACCCTGTATCAGTATCACCGGAGAACTGCCATCTGATGTGTGGTATATCACCATCTGGGAGTTCTCGGCGAGTCCGTCCAGTGTACCCAGTCTCCACTGAGCACCCGTACACCATCTCTGATGTCAATCACCGATGGATATGGGATCATCCATCGCCCATCATATGGGTCAAGATGCGTATACGCTATTCTACTCTCGTGTATCGATGCCCTGTCTCGATATACCCTCGACTAGGAACAGTTATAGGATGTACTCATCGACTACCGTGGCCCCACTAGTATGATCTCATCATAGTCCCAGTAGTCGAGTACAGATCCTAAGGGCTTTATCAACATGTGAGAGAAAAACAGTAAACCAGTACAAGTCAACATGTTAAGATAAAGTGAAACCAAATAGCATACTATCATCACGAGCAAGAAAGTCCTCTCTATATATATCCAAGCATCCATCATAATATACATCATATGTACAACAATGGCTTCTAGGGCATATACATAACTAACAATCTCCCACTTGCACTAAGGCCATCTGCTGTAGTATCTCATACCTAGCTTCCCAAATAATCTCTCAAACTGTATCTGGGGAACGGCCTTCGTGAGTGGATCCACAGTGTTGTCCTTCGTATCTACTCTCCTGACCTCGATCTTCCGGCGATCAACTATCTCCCTGATGAGGTGATACCACCTCAGAATATGTCTGGACTTCTGATGGGACCTAGGTTCCTTTGCCAAAGCCACAGCTCCATTGTTATCGCAATACAGAGGTATTGGATACTCAATGGATCGAACCACACCAATTTCACTAATGAACTTCTTTATCCAAACAGCCTCTTTGGCAGCATCCTTGGCAGCGATGTATTCAGCCTCCATCATCGAGTTTGCAACGGTATCCTTTTTGGAACTCTTCCAACATACCACCCCTCCATTGAGGGTAAAGAAAAATCCCGAGTGCGACTTAGAGTCGTCCTTATCACTTTGGAAGCTTGAATCGGTAAAGGACTCCACCCGGAGTTCTTCGTTACCATACACCAAGAACATCTCTTTAGTCCTTCGTAAGTACTTGAGAATGTTCTTCACAGCTGTCTAGTGACTCTCTCTAGGATCTGCTTGATACCGACTCACTACACTTAGTGAGTATGCTATATCGGGTCTGGTACATAGCATCGCATATATGATAGAGCCTACTGCCGAAGCATAGGGCATCCCTTGCATGCGAGCTCTCTCCAAATCAGTCTTGGGAGACATCTCTTTGGAGAGAGTGAGTCCAGAGATCGTGGGTTGGTTCCCACGCTTGGATTCTTCCATACTAAACCTCTTTAGTATGGTGTCAATGTACCTGGATTGGGACAATCCCAGTATCCGTTTAGATCTATCTCTATAGATCATGATTCCCAATATGCAGGAGGCATCACCTAGATCTTTCATTGAGAATCTTTGTGATTAGAAGAGCTTGACTGATTGCAGCATAGGAATATCATTTCCTATCAAGAGTATGTCGTCCGCGTACAATACGAGGAAGACAACCTTACTCTCTGCTACCTTCTTATAGATACAAGGTTCATCTATATTTTGATGAAGTCAAACTCTTTGACTACAATATCAAAACAGATGTTCCAACTCCGCGATGCTTGCTTTAACCCATAAATGGATTTAAGCAGCTTGCACACCTTTCCGCTGCTCCCACTGTCTACGAAGCCCTCTGGCTGAGTCATGTACACGCACTCTTCTAAATCACCGTTTAGAAGGGCGGTCTTAACATCCATTTGCCAGATTTCGTAGTCATGGTATGCAGCAATGGCAAGTAAGATCCGGATGGACTTAAGCATAGCCACTGGAGAAAAGGTTTCGTCATAATCCACACCTGGTCGTTGACGAAAACCCTTTGCAACAAGTCTAGCTTTGAAAGTCTCAACTTTTCCGTCTACACCAAATTTCTTTTTAAAGATCCACTTGCTCCCAATGGGTTTTACCCCTTCAGGAGCATTTTCCAAAGTCCATACTTTTTTGGTGTACATAGATTCCATCTCAGATCGCATTACATCCTGCCATTTCACAGAGTCACCACTTGTGATAGCCTGCTCGAAACTAGTCGGGTCATCATCTTCCAAGATGCAATCCTCGCTTCCACCATCAATGAGAAAACCGTAGTATCTCTCAGGTGGATGAGAAACCCTGCTAGATCGGCAGAGAGGCTGGGGTTCGTTGGGTACTACCGAATCCTCTGGTTCAACTAAATCATCTGTTGTAGTTTGTTCTGCTGGAACTTCTTCCAGTTCTACCTCAATGCCACTAATATGTTTCATAAGAAAACCTTTTTCTAAGAAAGTGGCATGTCGAGAAACAAATACCTTTTGTTCCTCGGAGTGGTAGAAGACATACCCTCGCGAATGTTTGGGATATCCAATAAACTTACATAGGACAGACCTTGCCTCGAGCTTGTCCGGATTTTGTGTTTTAACATAGGCCGGACAACCCTATATCTGAATAAAATAAAGACAAGGTCTCTTAACATTCCATATCTCATATGGAGTGGTAGGCACTGATTTGGTTGGAACTCTATTCAATAGGTATGCAGTTGTCTCCAGTGCATATCCCCAGAAGGAAATAGGTAACTCAGCAGTGCTCATCATAGAGCGCACCATATCTAATAGAGTGTGATTCCTCCGCTCCGATACACTGTTGTTCTGTGGTGTATAAGGAGGAGTAAGCTGAGAGAGAATCCCATTCTCTTTTAGATAATCCAGAAAATCATTGCTCAAGTATTCTCCTTCTCGATCAGATCGAAGGATCTTAATACTTTTGCCCGTTTGGTTCTCTACTTCGTGCTTATATTCTCTGAATTTCTCAAAAGCTTCAGACTTATGTTTCATCAGGAACACATATCCAAATCTTGAGAGATCGTCAGTGAATGTAATGAAGTAGGAAGAACCATTCCTGGCATGCGTAGACATGGGACCGCATACATCACTATGTACCAGTCCTAAGAGTTCGGTAACTCTTTCTCCGTGTCCACTAAACGGAGTTTTGGTCATTTTTCCTTTGACACATGAATGGCAAGTATCATAAGATGATAATTCGAACGGGTTCAAATATCCATCCTTATGTAACTTAGCCAGTCGTGTCGCATTGATATGACCAAGTCTACAATGCCACAAGTAGGATTCGTTCATTTCTGAACTTTTCCTCTTGTGTGTGTTTTGTATATTCAGTACTGTATTTTGATTGAGAATTAATATGCCATTATGTAATGAGCCTGATGCAATCAACTTTTGATCTAGGAATATGTTCATAACATTATCCTGTACTACAAAATTATATCCTTCTTTACTTAATAAAGAAACTGATATAATGTTGCACATCATGTTCGGTATATAATAGCACTCATTCAGAATCAGTGTATTACGATTTGGTAATACTAGGTGATATTCGCCAACTGCTTTGGCTAAAATACTTGCACCGTTCCCTACTTGAATGGAATGATCACCTTTTCCCAGTTCTCTACCTTTACGTAGCCCATGTAACAATTTACATATGTGGGATCCTGATCCGGTATCTAATACCCAGGACGTAGGGTGAACTGAGAAACAGTTCTCAATAACTAACACACCCGAAGAAGGTGCATCAACATACATGTTTTCCGTTTGGGCGGCGTGAGAATCCAGATATTCTACTATTCCCTGTTCAGTCTTATAACTCTTATAAGAAAGAACGGGATCAACGTTCCCCTGCTCAGTATAATAAGCCGGTTCGGTCAATACATCCATATTATTATCTTGATTATGGCCTGACATGGTCGCTACCTGGAGAGAGAGAGAAGAAAACACTTTAGCGTATGCTCTTGCAAGATTAGATTGGTTATTATCTTATCTAATCAGGATGCCTCCCACTGTTTTTATCAAATCTACCTTCAAACCCTAAAAGGTAAGATTAGCCGGGATTAATTACACCCTACAATTTCGTCAATCTTTCAGCCAAATCAGTGTCGGTACTTTGAGGGAGGTTCCCCGTGCTTTCGTACGGACCTAATTAAAGTAAACCTCGTTTTCCCAGAGGCGTAACCCCGTTAACACTTTTCTAGACACCTACTTGATCGGCTAATTGTCCTGTGTAAAACTCTTCCAGGAGTAACTTTTACTCGCAGTGGGTATCGGGATCCAACTATCTCATAGGTGGTATGCAATCTCATTGCAAATTTCAACACTTGAAATTCCCGATAATGCTTTTGCCCCTAGCGTCCCATGACCTTGACGGAGGCCAAACTACCTGTAACACCCTAGTTCATTTATACCAATTCCAGTTCTCGTATTTCCTTAATTGTGGTATTTTCCTGATTTATCGTATTTTGGGTGCGACTAGTATTTTACATTTTACATTTCATTCGACCCGACCCACTTGCTTGAACCTGTTTGATTCATATTTATAGATTACCCTAACTTGTTACATAGACACGTGCATCTCATGTATACTGCATACTTACATTTTACCTGGCATTGCATCTTTTACCATATAACATTTTAGGTCATGTAAAATAATTTAAAATTGCATTTCATAGCCTCCATGATACCCCTAACCCCATGGTAGCATCCGCGCATCTTGTTCTCGTCCCGTTCAGTGAAACGGACGTGTTTGGATAACTACGCGCATGTACGTGCATCCGTTCTTGGGGGTATGCATTTTCGTTACCTGAGCATTTTGAATTTTGAATTGTGAAAGTCGCACATATTTTTCGTATTTTAAATCTTAATTTTTACACCCGACCCGGGCGCGTTTTGAAATATTTTTGTATCCTGCCAAATTTCAATTTATTTAATTTTAAAATTTTAGTTTAAATATTTTCATACGATTTCTTTAACAAACTGAAACCTCTTATCTAAAATTTTAAAATATAATTTCCTAACAAACTAACAACTCCTCTCTCTCTCTCTCTCCTCTGCATATATATATTTATATATATTTTATTTATTTAATTTTTCTTTCCTTATTTAATACACAACCTTTTCTTCTTACTTCTTCTTCTTCTTTCTTCTTTCTTCTTTCTTGATCTTGTTTCTTGATTCCGGTGATCACCGCCGGAGCCGTGCTCGTCGCTGACGATCCGAGTGATTCAGTGAATGTACCTGACTTGCGTGATGACCCTCGTGTGTTGTTTGGAACCGTTCCGTGTACCGTGCGCACGTCACGACATTTCGCCGACGAAGGACGTTCCGTACACATCCGTTCTTGTTCCGTCTAGGCAAGTTAATCTTGCTATATGCTATATAATTCATTTTATGTCTATTTAAATAATACCATACCTATAGTTTAAATCTAGTACCCCATGTTTAATTTTATAACGTTTCGATTTTCCATTTGCATCCGTTTATATCATTTTAAATCTAGATCATGAAAAATTATCTTGTGACATACTAGATTACATTATACTGCATCCATATCATTTAAAATATATATCGTCGTAATATTTCTTATTATTATCTTTAACTAGTTTATAATCTGCATTTTATAATGTTATACATTTGAAAATATTATAGTTTATACATGAAACGTCGTTGAAATTGCGGATACGACAAATCTGAAATTTACTGTACACCTTACCTTATAAAATTCATTATAAATCATAGAAAAATCATTAGTATACGTTCTATAGTTCATTACGAAGCTAACTCAGAATACTATAACTTTATGAAATATTTACTTGCAAAATAAATTGTTTAAATAACTTAATATGCAAATGAAAATGTCTCTAAACTGCTGTCCAGGGAAATTCCAGTAGCAAACTTTCAACTTCGAATGTTCATAGCTTTTTGTAAGGACAACCTGAGATGCTTATACTTATAAAAATAAAAACCTTATTGAATTATCTTTGTTTTGGTATAAGACATGTCCCTTTTGGAGAACGTTTGTTATTTTTAAGCTATTTTACAAATCAGGGTGACGCTGAATTTCTGAACGGAACTTTCTTGTGCATGGTTAATCAATACCACTTTTATAGTTATTAATCGCTTTGAATATGCTATCCATATTAATATTTTTATATCAATATTTATATCACATATTGCTTAATTGTACATCCCACATTACCATTTTATAGTTTTATAACTTTTCGGATACTCGTTTGCATCCATCGCATTTAAGATACATATAATTGCATCCATAGATCACATTACTACATACTACTGTGATATTAACACTCCATG
The DNA here is from genome assembly GCA_030015575.1 of Agapanthus africanus. Taxonomy (NCBI): domain Eukaryota; kingdom Viridiplantae; phylum Streptophyta; class Magnoliopsida; order Asparagales; family Amaryllidaceae; genus Agapanthus; species Agapanthus africanus. Next base: position 75,462,135 of record JASDDO010000029.1, read on the forward strand.
TTTAATAAATTGCATCCTAATTAATATTGGAACTATAAATGTAACCCTAATCGATAACTGTGCATCCATATCCTTGAAATTATATCTATTTGCATACCATATCACATTATTCCATTTTATTGTTATATTAGTACACATGCTTTTTCTGTATGCCCATGATTATGCTAGGTTCATTTATAAGCACCCACATGATATCTTGTATACCCTGACATGACTTGCTACACCTACTACTTGACACGACATGGTACCGTACACACTTGACATGACATGACACCTTTATACATTACCTGGCTTGACCTGATGTACCATGGGCTTACCTGTTACCTGATCTTGTGTCTAATGCCAACAAACCTGACTTGTTGTCCTTACGGACCGTTCCTGTTGTCTATCCAGACAAACCTGTACCTGCCTGATCCTGTGTTGGCATTAGCTCTAGATTATTTAATACTTGACTTGAACATATATAACTTGGGGGTATGGGAAATCAGTATTGTAACCGAACGTAACTCAAAGGGCCATCCCATTATTTGCCGTTTTTCCGGGCGTTACGTAATACCCATTGTTTGCCGTTTTTCCGGGCGTTACGGAATACCCATTGTTTGTCGTTTTTCCGGACGTTACGGAATACCCATTGTTTGCCGTTTTTTCCGGGCGTTACGGAATAATTACCGATGGGTTACGATGAGGATTACACTACTTGGTTTCGAAGACTTTAGAATAGATAACCACATAGCACAGTTTAGATATCTCTGCACGCCACTTATACTGACACATTCACTGTTATATATTCTCATTATATTCTTGCTCATACTCATACCTGCATGCTTTACTACCCCTGTTTATACTATTGCTTGATGTTATGACGCGCTGATGTCTGGGTTTTGCATGGCCCAGATTCCTCTACCTTTGTTGCAGACTGATCAGGAGTTTTGCCGCTGTTAGACCGAGCGGTAAGGATCCTGTTGGTATGCAGTTTTACTTTCCAGGTGTTTCATTTATTGTATTCTTGTGCTTCCGCATATTATTATTTCTTGACTCATTCATTCTGGCTCATAGACATGTACTAGATAGTTAGTTTACTTTCCTGTTCTTGATATCTCTACAGCCATATTGTGACTGTGGAAGGATTTTTCCTATCCACAGGTAGCATGGTTGGCTATGTCACGAGCCCATCTAAGCGTACTCTGGGAAGCGGGGCGTGACATGGTTTCTTTGGTACTAGAGCCATAGGATATAGGTTAATCGGGTTGATTCTTTTGTAGTTAGGTATTAGACCCAATACATGAATCGGAATACTCGAGATTAGGAACATGTCCTGCCACCTTGTTCTCGTGATTCTTGAATCTTATATTTCTCTTGATCGTCGTCTTGATGATATGCAAACCGCTTTGCATCTCAACTTGAAACCTTTTGGTTCCCTATTGTTTCTCCTTGCCCCTTGGATTCTGATGCTAGGATTTGGACGACTTGAGTGGAGTTATGTGATTGTAACTATGAACTGCAGTATGGTTACAATGCGGTACTCTATTTAAGTAACTTGGAGTCCTAGTCTTGATTCACTTCCTTGTTTCATGGTCGTTATATTACCTTGCTTCTCTTGCTTTCTAGTTCATGTTTTATCGCAAGCTTGAATTCTGTTTACCGTGCTTATCTTCTTCAGTGTTTGGCTGCAGGTGAAATCGTTTCAGGTATCCTACTTGATCATGTCTTCCCCGCATTAGAATTATTCAATTCTGGTGCATCCCTTTGCTTGTTGTTGTCTTGGGAATGGATTTTCTCGGCACTTTCCACGCTCATATTGATTGTAAGGAAAGTAAGGTGATTTTCCAGATTCCCGGACATCCGGAGTTTGTTTTGCTGGAGGAAGCGGTTCTGTCGGGCCAGTCGAGTTTAGGGCTAGGCCGACAAACAATGTTCTTTCGTCGATGGAAGTTGGTAAGGAAGAAGCACCGGCTATAGTTCGAGAACTCATGGACGTGTTCGAGGACATCTCGGGTTTACCACAAAACGAGATGTGGAGTTTACGATTAATCTTGTTCCTGGTGCAGCGCCAATCTCAAAGGCGTATTACCCGATGGCACCGGTGGAGTAGAAGAAGTATAGAAGTTGGTTGCCGAATTACTTGAGAAGGGTTGGATTCACAACAGTAACTCATCTTAGGGGAGCTCTAGTGCTTCTAGCAAAGAAGATGATGTCACAAGTAGAATGTGCATCGATTATCGAGAATTAAACCGGGTGACTATTAAGAACAAGTACCCGATCCCTCGCATTGGTGAATTTTTTGAGCAGCTTAGTGGCGCGAGGGTATTCTCGAAGCTGGATTTGCGATCCGGATATCATCAGGTCCGAGTTAAATCAGAAGATATTTGCAAGACTGCGTTCCGAACTCGGTATGGACATTACAAGTATTTAGTGATGCCATTCGGAGTCACGAATGCACCGACGATATTTATGGACTTAATGAACCGAATTTTTCGCCGATCTTGGACCAGTTTATAGTGGTGTTCATCAATGATATTCTGGTCTACTCGAGGAGCATTGAAGAGCATGAGGAACACTTGAAGATCACACTGCAGACATTGAGGCAAGAAAGATTATATGCAAAGATGAGCCAGTGCAAATTTTGGCTTGAAGAAGTGAAGTTTTGGGGCACGTCGTATCTGGAGATGGAATGGCCGTTGGCCCCGAAAGATTGCAGCAGTTCGAGATTGCAGCAGTTCGAGATTGGCCGATTCCGAAGAACGCTGCTGAGATCAGAAGCTTTCTTGGACTTGCCAGGCATTACAGAAGGTTCGTGGAGAATTTTGCTCGTTTGGCTAAGCCTCTGACCAAGCTTACGTGCAAGGAAGTACCATTGGTGTGGACGGATAAGTGTACGTCAGCCTTTGAGGCGTTGAGGCAAGGATGGATAACCGTTCTTATTTTGACCATATCAGACGGTTCCGGAGACTTGGTGTTTCATAGCGACGTATCTGGAAAAAAAAAAGATTTGGATGTGTTTGATGCAGCATGGGAAGGTTATAGCCTATGTATCGAGACAGTCGAAGACCCTTGAGAAGAATTACCCAATTCATGATTTGGAGCTAGCAGCTGTGATTTTCGCTTTAAAGATTTGGAGACACTACTTATTGGGCGAAAGGGTCGAAGTTTTCACTGATCACAAAACCTTGAAGTATGTGTTCACGCAGAAGGAGCTTAATATGAGGCAGCGTAGATAGTTGGAGCTGATGGCTGACTATGATCTCGATCTTAAGTACCATCCGGGGAAAGTTACTGTTGTACCGGATGCGCTTAGTCGGGTGCCAGCAATTCAGATGTTGACTACACAGAAGGAGATTATGGAAGACTTTCGGAGATTCTAGTTGGAGATCATGCTACCGTATTCTTCGGGACAGTTGTTGCAACTGCAAGTACAGTCGTCGTTGATCGAGAATTTTAAAGCAGCGAAACTGCAGGACCCAAGATTGCAGAAGCTTCGAGAACAGGTTGAAGCTGGACTTCGAACGGACTTATTGATGCATGAAGGTGATTCGCTGCAGTATGGTAGCCGTTTGTATGTGCCAAAGGGAGATATCCGTGAAGAAGTTGTGAGGGAGGCACACAGTTCCGCGTATTCCGTACATCCAGGAGGCGCGAAGATGTACCGAGATTTACGACGGCATTTCTGGTGGGAAGGCATAAAACGGGAAATTGGCCGCTTTGTGGCAAAGTGCTTAGTGTGTCAGCAAGTTAAGGCTGAACATCAAAGGGTTGCTGGTTTATTGCAACCACTTCCGATTCCTCAATTGAAGTGGGAACATATAACCATGGATTTCGTGACAGCTTTACCGTGGAGTCCAAAGGGCAACAATGCAGTTTGGGTGATTGTTGATCGATTGACCAAGGCAGCTCACTTCATACCATTTCGAGTTGGTCAGTCAACGGAAGCGTTGGCAGAACGGTACATGCAGGAGATTATAAGATTGCATGGAGTACCTGTGAGCATCGTGTCTGACCATGACACCCGATTCTTATCACACTTCTGGAGGATCTTACAGGAAAGTTTGGGGACTCGATGGAAGTTTAGCACAGCTTATCATCCTCAAACAGATGGACAGTCGGAGAGAACGATCCAAACTCTTGAAGATATGTTGAGAGCTTGCATGTTAGACTTCAAGGGTTCATGGGAGGATCATCTACACTTGGTGGAGTTTCGTACAACAACAGCTTTCAGGCGACTATTCAGATGGCTCCATTCGAAGTATTATATAGTTGCAAGTGTCGTTCACATGTTTGTTGGGACGATGTTTGAGAACGAAGATTGTTCGGACCGGATTTGATCGTGCAGACCGTTGAGAAGGTTAATACTATCCGGAATCATATAAAAGCAACACAAGACCGACAGAAGAGTTGGGCAGATACATCGAGAAGACCTCTAGAGTTCGACGTTGGTGATTTGGTAATCTTGAAGATATCACCGACTAGAGGGGTGATTCATTTCGGAAGTCGAGAAAAGCTCAGTCCTCGATTCGTTGGACCTTTTGAGATCTTGGAACGTGTTGGAGAAGTGGCGTATGGTTTGGCGTTACCGCAACCCTTGGCGAATGTTCATGACATGTTACACGTATCTCAACTCCGTAAGTATGTTCAAGATGAAACATATGTGTTGGATCAATCGGAGCTAACCGTACGTGAAGATTGGACTTTTGAGGAATGACCGATGTCGATTGAGGATCGAAGGGAAAATGTTCTTAAGAACAAGGTTATCCCTCTCGTACTTGTTTCTTGGGGAAATCGCTCGCATGGAGAATTAACTTGGGAACGAGAAGATGAAATCCGACAGAAGTTTCCACATCTATTCTTGTAGTTTGTTGATTGTTTATCCTTTCTTATTCTTGGAATTTCGAGGACGAAATTCTTTTGTAGTTGGGTATAATGTAACACCCTAGTTCATTTATACTAATTCCAGTTCTCGTATTTCCTTAATTGTGGTATTTTCCTGATTTATCGTGTTTTGGGTGCGAATAGTATTTTACATTTTACATTGCATTCGACCCGACCCACTTGCTTGAACTTGTTTGATTCATATTTATAGATTACCCTAACTTGTTACATAGACACGCGCATCTCATGTATACTGCATACTTACATTTTACCTGGCATTGCATCTTTTACCATATAACATTTTAGGTCATGTAAAATAATTTAAAATTGCATTTCATAGCCTGCATGATACCCCTAACCCCGTGGTAGCATCCGCGCATCTTGTTCTTGTCCCGTTCAGTGAAACGGACGTGTTTAGATAGCTACGCGCATGTACGTGCATCCGTTCTTAGGAGTATGCATTTTCGTTACCTGAGCATTTTGAATTTTGAAAGTCGCACATATTTTTCGTATTTTAAATCTGAATTTTTACACCCGACCCGGGCGCGTTTTGAAATATTTTTGTATCCCGCCAAAATTCAATTTATTTAATATTAAAAATTTAGTTTAAATATTTTCATATGATTTCTTTAACAAACTGAAACCTCTTATCTAAAATTTTAAATCTAAAAATCTTTTAAAATTTTAAAATCTAATTTCCTAACAAACTAACAACTCCTCTCTCTCTCTCTCCTTTGCATATATATATTTATATATATTTTATTTATTTAATTTTTCTTTCCTTATTTAATACACAACCTCTTCTTCTTACTTCTTCTTCTTCTTTCTTCTTTCTTCTTTCTTGATCTTGTTTCTTGATTCCGGTGATCACCGCCGGAGCCGTGCTCGTCGCTGACGATCCGAGTGATCCAGTGAATGTACCTGACTTGCGTGATCACCCTCGTACATTGTTTGGAACCGTTCCGTGTACCGTGCGCACGTCACGACATTTCGCCGACGAAATACGTTCCGTACACATCCGTTCTTGTTCCGTCTAGGCAAGTTAATCTTGATACATGCTATATAATTCATTTTATACCTATTTAAATAATACCATACCAATAGTTTAAATCTAGTACCACATGTTTAATTTTATAACGTTTCGATGTTCCGTTTGCATCCGTTTATATCATTTTAAATCTAGATCATGAAAACTTATCTTGTGACATACTAGATTACATTATACTGCATCCATATCAATTAAAATATATATCGTCGTAATATTTCTTATTATTATCTTTAATTAGTTTATAATATGCATTTTATAATGTTATACATTTGAAAATATTATAGTTTATACATGAAACGTCGTTGAAAAAGCGGATACGACAAATCTAAAATTTACTGTACACCTTACCTTATAAAATTCATTATAAATCATAGAAAAATCATTAGTATACGTTTTTTAGTTCGTTACGAAGCTAACTCAGAATACTATAACTCTATGAAATATTTACTTGTAAAATAAATTGTTTAAATAACGTAAAATGCAAATGAAAATTTCTCTAAACTGCTGTCCAGGGAAATTCAAGCAGCAAACTTTCAACTTCAAATGTTCATAGATTTTTGTAAGGACAACCTGAGATGCTTATACTTATAAAAATGAAAACTTTATTGAATTATATTTGTTTTGGTATAAGACACGTCCCTTTTGGAGAACGTTTGTTATTTGTAAGCTATTTTACAAATCAGGGTGACGCTGAATATCTGAACGGAACTTTCTTGTGCATGGTTAATCAATACCACATTTATAGTTATTAATCGCTTTGAATATGCTATACCTATTAATATTTTTATATCGATATTTATATCACATATTGCTTAGTTGTACATCCCACATTACCATTTTATAGTTTTATAACTTTTCGGATACTCGTTTGCATCCATCGCATTTAAGATACATATAATTGCATCCATAGATCACATTACTACATACTACTGTGATATTAACACTCCATGTTTAATAAATTGCATCCTAATTAATATTGGAACTATAAATGTAACCCTAATCGATAACTGTGCATCCATATTCTTGAAATTATATCTATTTGCATACCATATCATATTATTCCATTTTATTGTTATATTAGTACACATGCTTTTTCTGTATGCCCATGATTATGCTAGGTTGATTTATAAGCACCCACATAATATCTTGTACACTCTGACATGACTTGCTACACCTACTACTTGACACGACATGGTACCGTACACACTTGACATGACATGACACCTTTATACATTACCTTGCTTGACCTGATATACCATGGCCTTACCTATTACCTGATCTTGTGTCTAATGCCAAGAAACCTGACTTGTTGTCCTTACGGACCGTTCCTGTTGTCTATCTAGACAAACCTGTACCTGCCTGATCCTGTGTTGGCATTAGCTCTAGATTATTTAATACTTGACTTGAACATATATAACTTGGGGGTATGGGAAATAGTATTGTAACCGAACGTAACTCAAAGGGCCATCCCATTGTTTGCCGTTTTTCCGGGCGTTACGGAATACCCATTGTTTGCCGTTTTTCCGGGCGTTACGGAATAATCACCGATGGGTTACGATGAGGATTACACTACTTGGTTTCGAAGACTTTAGAATAGATAACCACGTAGCACAGTTTAGATATCTCTGCACGTCACTTATACTGACACATTCGCTGTTATATATTCTCATTATATTCTTGCTCATACTCATATCTGCATGTCTTACTACCCCTGTTTATACTATTGCTTGATGTTATGACGCGCTGACGTCTGGGTTTTGCATGGCCCAGATTCCTCTACCTTTGTTGCAGACTGATCAGGAGTTTTGCCGCTGTTAGACCAAGCGGTAAAGATCCTGTTGCTATGCAGTTTTACTTTCCAGGTGTTTCATTTATTGTATTCTTTTGCTTCCGCATATTATTATTTCTTGACTCATTCATTCTGGCTCATGGACATGTACTAGATAGTTAGTTTACTTTCCTGTTCTTGATATCTCTACAGACGTAATGTGACCGTGGAAGGATTTTTCCTATCCACGGGTAGCATGGTTGGCTATGTCACGTGCCCATATTAGCGTACTCTGGGAAGCGGGGCGTGACACTACCCATAGGGCGCTAGTCAAGTTCAACCCGTTCATTTCTTGATTGAATTAAACCCACTCATACGACCTTTGACGGAGGCCAAACTACGCCGTACGAATACCCTAATCCAATCGCATCGTATGCTAGCAGATAAGCACTAGTTAGCTACCGTACACTACGCCTTGACGGAGGCCAAACTACCGCAGCACGAATACTAAGTAGCACTTATCTGAAATGACGGAAGGCTACGCAGATTTTTCAGAAAAGCATGAGCGTAATGAACTTGATATTGTTGTAGAATCATGTGGTTTTTGAAAAAGGAGTGTTTTTTAGGCTTTTCTAGTTTCACTAAAGAGGTCACTCCCGGTGAAGGGATCTCGGCTCTTTCCCTATCGAATAAGTTACAGGATATATCATATATACCGCTGTGCAAAGCAAGAACTATATAAGCTGTCAAAAACTAAACCGTGAGTTTATACCATCTGCCAGTTTCGCTAAAGCGGTCACTCCCGGTGAAGGGATCTCGGCTCTTTCCTCATCGAATAAGGTGCAGGGTATATCATATATTCCTCTATGCAAAGCAAGACTGTAGCTACCCCTTTTATAAAGTTTTGATTCTACAACATCTTTTAGATTTCTTTTCTTTTTATTAATCTCATTAATAAAATCCCATCAGCTTATGCTTCCTAAGCATCACAGAAGAAACGAAAGCAGTAATATTTATATATCAGCATATATATATATATATATATATATATATATATATATATAGTATAAGCATTCGTCTCAGGCAGTAATATGATCTCATCACAGAATATTGCAGCAGAAGAACATATATGAAATATTGGATATTCTAGGACGTCCGTGTTTTTAATACGAGCCTGTATAAAAACACGGATTCCACGGTCGCGACGAATAGCCAAACCCACATCCCAAGACCCCTACGAGAGCGGCAAGTAACAATGCCAATTCTAGGGTTAGGTGACCCGGTCTTGACTCCTCGAGATGGCCTCCCACTGGACCCTAAAACCCGGTTACTTGTGCTCCCCTCCTTGGGTCTACCTAATGCGAAAAAGTAAATAATATACACTGGTGACATCAACCTCATCCTGGAAGTGCCCCAATAAAAGAATATTACATACAAATGAATTTTACATGAATGAAAATAAAACCCTCATCTCACATAAAACCCCCGGCAATTCAGAACACGACGATCCAATATAACATATCACAGCAACACAAAATATCACATATCATCAACGTAAGTAAGTATGCATACACCGATCGTCGTTGACGTATAGCAACGAAAAACGGCAATACAACTACATACTACATTTACGGTCACATAAAAGAAATTGTAAAACTACAATATTTGGAATCCACAATCACTTTAGACATCGTAAATCCGAAATATCACATACTTCGCATTTCATGCCTAACTATATGAATTCCACATATTGTATCACATTCCAGATAAATAGACAGTATTAAACTTTCCGAACAGATAATCAAATACCCAAAATTTCCTAAATAGCCCAACACGTGAGCGGAGTTCAAATAATCCCAGAATCTGTCACAGTACCGATGATCCAGCTGTAGAAGGGTCAAGCCAACGTCTCACATGTGGCACGACGTACTCCCCCAAACCCTAAGGTTTAGAGGCAGTTCAAGACGGTCACATAATCGAGTTAAGGTTTGTGTTCTTCTAGAGGGTCCATCACGTTACTTGTACGTTTTTCCGAAAGATTTAAACCCGATAAAAATTCAACACTTGAAAATTTTACGTGCCGGGAAAAAGTGATTTAATGATATCCGTTCGACCATTTTAACAGATTCTAAATATCCAGAAAACATAACAAAATTAAATATTCCGATCGAATCTTCGATTACAAAATAAACCCCAGTACACTCAACACTTGAGTCAAATTAAAAATACCGAGAAAATATAACATACAGATACGGATATTACTGTTCAAAAATGAATGCGCAATTCAACATTCCCACCGCGGATCCGCGGCCCAAGCGAGGTACGGCCGCGGTTCCGCGGCGATATGTACGTATTGCTGCCTCGTTTTTCACAGTGATATTTATATTTACCTGCTAAATTTTTTACGTATTTTTAATTCTGAAAAATCACAGTTTTTGAAAAATATCCAGAGAGGGGTCTAAAATTGCGTTTCGGTGTTCGATCAGAGTTTTAACTTCGTATACACGTTGCCTAATGCTCTATCTAGGCTCTGATACCACTGTAGGGTTCCTAGGCACTCTTGTGAAGGTTCATAAGGCATCAAACATGCCCGAATAAAATTTTAGACGTGCCGAACAACCCAAAGCCAGGATCTTTGCTAGATTATTAGGGTTTAACATGCAAGTAAACATCTTTACCACTAAGTGTGAGGGATTACAACCTTCGTAGTCCGCTCCTTCGCTTCATAAGCTCCGAGTAGAAGTCCCTTCGCCGCGATCCACGATCTCCCGGACTCAAGAGAGGCTCCACGACTCGAACGATCCATGCTAGCTTGTAGTGTTCCGTTTCTCCGATGATCTACGTCGAAGTTGTTATAACTCAAGCTCTCTCACACTAATGAGATGAACACCCTAATCTAATGGGCTAGATTAGATGAGGATGATGGAGTAGTATTTATGCTTTCTTTTTATATCATATTCTCACAAGAAATTATCATAAAAGGAAAATCTAGTGAGCTTTCTCAAAGCTCAAGAGAGAAGAAGATGATGAAAAATGAGATAATCCTTCTGTGATGAATAGTAGAAATGATTACATGATTGATCATGGAACCATGGTCAAGGATGACAAGAATAACCTTTGTAGAGAATAAACTAGGGCTAGGGTTTGGTTAGGTTAAGGAATGAGTCATAGATAAATATCAAGCATAATATCTAACTCATGACAAAAGGAAAGTTTCTAGATGGTGCAAGAAGGAGCTAACCCTAATCAACCTCTAACCTTGTTTAATCTCCACTAATCATGTTCCATTATTAATCATATCATGTCACTATAATATATATCACATATATATTATATATTTGCAACAAAAGAAAATAATACAATTAACATATATCGCATATATATCAATGTATTATCCGGTGAGAAAATGAAATAATAAAGTAAGCCAATATTAGATAATGTAATACAATATATCATATATATTATTATACATTAAATCATTGAATCAACACTTGATCCGACGATCCGACTATATCGAATATAACCGACTAATATATCATGTACCGATTCATCGAATCAACACTTGATCCGATGACCCGGTTCATTTCTAAATATCGCGAGAATACAATACGGCATCTCATATCGCATTATCCTCGGTCCTGCATATATCACATATGTGCCTCTACTCCGTTTTGCCTGAGCCAAGAAACCTCTGTATAGGACTCTAAAGAATCGTCAATACGCCGGTAGCAGGTGATGATCATATCAAACACCCACAACCTGCAAGCGGTCAGCTAAACGTAACAGCCACCCAGGTATTGAGCGATCAGAAGATCAACATGCTAGCATGTACGTTCTCCTGTGAATCCAATCAGTAACACTCCCGTACAGTCCGGTCTGTTCGTCTTATATGTCGCATATCAAGTCTAGGGGTGGTATACGTCAGACCCCAGTAACCGATAAGTCGTGTCGATGTGAGGCTCATAACGGGTCGAGAAACTACTGGTAACACTTACCAGTAAATCTCTATATCAGCCCTGGCCAGAGACTTCCAGTTATAGCCAATCGAACACAGCACAACATCAACTCCCTATACCGGGAGAGACGAATCCCCTCCTATCGCTCATTACCTCCATGTGATTCGGGACTGTACCCAAAAGCCACCATTTTGCACGCTCTCTTGGACGTGGTAAGGTGGAAATAAAGCACAGTGGGAATCACACAAGACTCTATGACGATCTCGGGTCTACAGACTACCCTGTACCAGTGTCACCGGAGAACTGCCATCTGACGTGTGGTATATCACCATCTTGGAGTTCTCGGCGAGTCCGTCCAGTGTACCCAGTCTCCATTGAGCACCCGTACACCATCTCTGATGTCAAACACCGATGGATATGGGATCATCCATCGCCCATCATATGGGTCAAGATGCATATACGCTAGTCTACTCTGGTGTATCGATGCCCTGTCTCGATATACCCTCGACTAGGAATAGTTATAGGATGTACTCATCGACTACCATGGCCCCACTAGTATGATCTCATCATAGTCCCAGTAGTCGAGTACAGATCCTAAGGGCTTTATCAACATGTGAGAGAAAAACAGTAAACCGGTACAAGTCAACATGTTAAGATAAAGTGAAACCAAATAGCATACTATCGTGACGAGCAAGAAAGTTCTCTCTATATATATCCAAGCATCTATCATAATATACATCATATGTACAACAATGGCCTCTAGGACATATACATAACTAACAAGGATACCGGCCGGAGTCATGAGATGGTTATAGGCTGATCCGTTCTGCGAAGCCTGAGATATTGATATTTGAGATTTGAGACACTGAGGCAATGAGATTTGATGATACAGGTTAGGCCGGGCAGCCGGAACCTTAGATATTGAGATATTGGGATTTATGTTTTGTGTCGATCCTTGACACGGATTTCTCTGTTGATTTCATTAAGGATACTCGTTTTATATACATACAGAAATCCCATTAAATTAAAGAAAACAGTTGTCTCACTCATTTCATTACATTACATTCATACCTCATACTTGTGATATGTTGCTATCTGAGGCACTAACACGAGCATATAGTATTACACAATGCATAGCTGGACCAGGATTTTATTGAGGATATTACCTGATATGACCTAGGATAGCGTTGTGCATGCGATTTCTACTGGTAAATGTTTTCTACTCATGAGTTGGCAACTCACCCCTGTTGGGCCACAGTTCCTTCCAGGTTTTGCCGTACAGGTTCTTTGCGGCTTTGCTGGCACACTGTTCTTTCCGGGTGATTGCTTTGGCAGGTGGGTTCTTTGCATCAGGACCACCATTGTTTATTATTATTTAGTTGTATCTAGAAATTTCATCAACCAGATTGTATATTTGAGAAAGATAGAAAACCAGGCCTGTTATTCTTTCGACCTTAGAGTCGCGCGTTGTATTATTATGGTTTTCATGCTAATTTGAGTTTTCTTTTGAGTTTTGATCCTCGCCCTTCGGCGTTGTATATTATATTGCTTGCATGGTTGTGACCGTCGTTTAATGAAGAGCTAGCTCCCGCTTGGGGATGCCTTTTTTTTTGTATTTCGTATACTATTCATGTTGTATCCCGTTTGGGGGCCAGTAATTACAAAGGAGACTCTGCCGAAATTTTCAGAAAATACTTGAGATTTTAAAACTACATACTTCAGCCTTTGTGGATTAAAAATACTTGTTTTAAATTGGTTTTTCCTTCACTCTACTCTTCTTTGGTTTTGATTTTCTGGGTTTTGGCTTACTTAGATTACCTACGCCTCGAGACGTTTCGTAATTTAAGTGCCGGTCATATTCCGTACTTTTCGGGTCGTGACACTATGTGTCAAAATGGGTCGAGGCTGTGCCTAACCGAACTAATGATAACAAGGTTTTCGTCCGATTTCTTAAAGAAAACATCTTTTCTCGGTTTGGGCATCCTCGTGCGATTATAAGTGATAATGGATCTCACTTCTGTAATAGGACTTTTGAGTCCTTGATACGCAAATACTCCATTACTCACAAATTGTCAACACGATATCATCCCTAAAATTGTGGGCAAGCCGAGGTTTCGAATCGGCAGATTAAACAAATTTTGGAGAAAATGGTTTCTAAAAACCGTAAAAATTGGTCACACAAACTGATTGATGCACTATGGGCATTCCGTACTGCTTACAAGACCGATCTTGGCATGTCTCCATACCGGCTTGTTTATGGGAAGGCTTGCTACCTCCCAATTGAAATTGAGCATAAGGCATTTTAGGCGATTAAAGAGTTGAACTTATCTATGGGAGATGCGGGCAGCAATAGAAAGCTGCAATTGAATGAATTAGATGAGCTGCGGGATGAGGCTTACGAAAATGCGGTAATTGTTAAAAACCGAATGAAGGTGTTCCATGACAAACACCTTATGCGCAAAACTTTCAAACCTGGCCAACAGGTTTTGCTTTATGACACTCGGTTACACTTCTACCCCGGCAAGCTCAAATATAGATGGAAAGGGCCGTTTTTGGTACGAACCGTATATCCGCACGGTGCGGTAGACCTAGAAAACCTAGAGGATGGTCTAATGTTTAAAGTAAAGGGACATCGACTCAAACCGTTCCTCACTGCGGACCCGTCGGAAGAGCTCCTGTTTTTGCAGGAGCCAATTTATACTGACCGATCTTCCTCCATTTACACCCAAATTTTCGATCATCTAGCCAAAACATTGTTTCAAACAAGTTTGGGGGTATGTATCTGTAGGGTTACTAGGCACTCTATCAAGGGTTAAGAAAGCATCAACCATGCCCGATTAAAATTTTAGCCGTGCCTAACAACCCTAAACAAGATCTTTGCTAGAAAATTAGGGTTTCACATGCAAGTAAATAGCATCTATGACTAAGTGAATACGAAATACAACCTTTGTAGATCGGTCCTTCACTTCTTTAGCTCCTTGTTGAAGTCCCTTCGCTGCGATCGTGGTTCTCCCGGACTCTTGAATGGCTTCACGAGGCTAAAGGAGCGTCCTTGCTTGAAGTCTTCGAGGCCGAAAAGGATCTACGTCGAGGGGATGCCAACTCAAGCTTCTACTTCACTAACTAGAGAATTAATGAAGCAAACACCCTAAACTAAAGTGCTAGTCTAGTAGAGGATGAAGAAATAGGAAGTGGGTTCACTTTAAAATTTAGTTTCTCACAATGTTTCTCATTTTGGATCAAACCCTAGAGAGCTTTTTAGCTCAAGGAAGAAGATGAAGAAAATAAAATGAGAAGAGATAATGATCAAGTGAGAAAACTAACCATGGTGAGTGAGTATCATATACTAACTCATGTAGAGACATAACCATGGCTAATCCTTATGGTTCGGTTAACAAATATCCATAATAAAACAAACTTAGTGGACTTAGTCAACACATCCACAAGCTTCCACAAGCTTCATGCATTTTGCTAATCCTCCACTAATTTTGTAATTACTTTAAATGTTAAAACCCAACATAATAAATAGCATGGTGTAAGTCTCATACACCCAAGTCATGTGTATCATCAACCATGATACAAAATAAAAACACATTTTTAATATATATCACATATATATTAAAGTTGTGCACATGTGAGATAAAATCCTTAAGTGAACAAGTGTTAGTTAATGTAAACTAGTATATCTAATATACAATTATACACTAAATTATTAAATCAACACTTGACTTAATAATCCGGTCATATCTCATATAACCGACTAACATCCATTGTATCGACTTATCGAATCAACACTTGATTCGATAACCCGGCTATATCATATATATATAACCGACCGATACAAAAAGTCGCGAGAATAGAATACGGTATCACATACACGCATTATTCTCGGTCCCGCACATATCACATACGTGCTCCTATTTCGTTTTGCCTGAGCCAATAAAACCTCTATGTAGAACTCTAAAGATTCGTCAATACGCCGGCAGTAGGTGATGATCAGATCAAGCACCCACAAGCCGTCAGCGGTACTAGCTGGACGTAACGGCCACCCGGGTATTGAGCGATCAGAAGATCAGCAAGCAAGCCCGCTCCAACTCCTGTAAAAGCCAGCCGGTAACACTTCCCGTATAGTCCGATCTCCTCGTCTGATATGTCGCATATCAAGTCTAGGGGTGGTAAACGTCAGACCCAAATAACCGATAAGTCGTGCCGATATGAGGCTCATAACGGGTCGAGAAACTACTGGTAACACTTACCAGTAAATCTCTATATCAGCTCTGGCCAGGGACTTTCCTGTTATGGCCAATCGAGCACAGCGCAACATCAACCCCCAATACCGGTAGAGACGAAACCCCTCCTATCGCTCATTGCCTCCATGCGACTCGGGACTGTACCCAAAAACCACCGTTTTGCACGCCCTCATGGAAATGGCAAGGTGGAAATCAAAACACAGTGGGAATCACACAAGACTCTATGACGATCTCGGGTCTACAGACTAACCTGCACAAGTGTCACCAGAGAACTGCCATCTGAGGTGAGGTATAATACCATCTGGGAGTTCTCGGCGAGTCCGTCCAGTGTACCCAGTCATCACTGAGCACCCGTATACCATCTCTGATGTCAAACACCAATGGATATGGGATTATCCATCGCCCATCTCATGGGTCGAGAAGCGTATACGCTAGTCTACTCTGGTATATCGATGCCCTGTCTCGATATACCTACGACTAGGAACATTAAAGGATGTACTTATGGACTACTCTGTCCCCACTAGTATGATCTGTATCATAGTCCAGATAATCAAGTACACATCCTAAGGGCTTTACCAACATGTAACTATAAGACACTATCAAGAGACAAGTATACACGTTAAGATAAAGAGCAACCAGATAGCATACTATCATATCGAGCAAGAAAGTCCTCTCTATATATGTCCAAGCATCCAATATAATATACATCATCTGTACAATACTGGCCTCTAGGGCATACATACAACTAACAATCTCCCACTTGCACTAGGGCCAGCTGTTGTAGTATCACATACCAAGCATCCCAAAGAGTCTCTCAAACTGTATCTGGGGAATGGCCTTCGTGAGTGGATCCGCTGTGTTGTTCTTCGTGTCAACCCTCTTGACCTCGATCTCCCGGCGATCAACTATCTCTCGGATCAGGTGATACCGCCTTAGAATATGCCTGGATCTCTGATGGGACCTGGGTTCGTTGGCCAAAGCCACCGCTCCATTGTTATCACAATACAAAGGTATTGGATGCTCAATGGATGGAACCACTCCAAGTTCAGTAATGAACTTCTTGATCCAGACAGCCTCTTTGGCAGCATCGTTGGCAGCGATGTATTCAGCCTCCATCGTCGAGTCTGCCACGGTTTCCTGCTTGGAACTCTTCTGGCTGACCGCCCCTCCGTAAAGGGTAAAGACAAATCCCGAGTGCGACTTAGAGTCGTCCTTATCACTCTGGAAGCTCGAATCGGTAAAGGACTCCACTTGGAGTTCTCCATTACCATACACCAAGAGCATCTCTTTAGTCCTTCGCAAGTACTTGAGAATGCTCTTCACAGCTGTTCAGTGACTCTCTCCAGGATCAGCTTGATACTTACTCACTACACTTAGTGAGTATGCTACATCGGGTCTGGTATATAGCATCGCAGACATGATAGAGCCTACAGTCGAAGCATAGGGTATCCCTTGCATGCGAGCTCTCTCCAAATCAGTCTTGGGAGACATCTCTTTGGAGAGAGTGAGCCCTGAGATCGTGGGTAAAAACCCACGTTTGGACTCTTCCATACTAAACCTCTTTAGTATGGTGTCAATGTACCTGGATTGGGACAATCCCAATATCCTTTTAGATCTATCTCTATAGATCATAATTCCCAGTATGCAGGAGGAATCACCTAGATCTTTCATTGAGAATCTTTGTGATAAGAAGAGCTTGACCGATTGCAGCATAGGAATGTCATTTCCTATCAAGAGTATGTTATCCACGTACAATACGAGGAAGACAACCTTACTCTCTGCCACCTTGTAGATACAAGGTTCATCTACATTTTTGACGAAATCAAACTCTTTGATAACGATGTCAAAGCAGATGTTCCAACTCCACGATACTTGCTTTAATCCATAAATGGATTTAAGCAGCTTGCACACCTTCCCGCTGCTCCTACTATCTACGAAGCCCTCTGGCTGAGTCATGTACACGCACTCTTCTAAATCACCGTTTAGAAAGGCGGTCTTAACATCCATTTTCCAGATTTCGTAGTCATGATATGCAGCAATGGCAAGCATGATCCGGATGGATTTAAGCATAGCCACTGGAGAAAAGGTTTCGTCATAGTCCACACCTGGCCTTTGACGAAAACCTTTTACAACAAGTCTAGCTTTGAAAGTCTCCACTTTCCCATCTACACCAAGTTTTTTCTTGAAGATCCACTTGCTCCCAATGGGTTTTATCCCTTCAGGAGCATTTTCCAAAGTCCATACTTTGTTGGTGTACATGGATTCCATCTCGGACCGCATTGCATCCAGCCATTTCACTGAGTCCCTACTCGTGATGGCCTGTTCGAAGCTAGTTGGGTCATCATCAACCATGATGCAATCCTCGCTCCCACCATCCATGAGAAAACCGTAGTATCTCTTAGGTGGGTGAGGAACCCTACTAGATCTGCGGAGTTGCTGGGGTTCATCGGGAACTACCGAATCCTCTGGTTCCACCAAATCTTCTGTTGTGGTTTGTACAGCTGG
The DNA here is from genome assembly GCA_030015575.1 of Agapanthus africanus. Lineage (NCBI taxonomy): Eukaryota > Viridiplantae > Streptophyta > Magnoliopsida > Asparagales > Amaryllidaceae > Agapanthus > Agapanthus africanus. The sequence goes on from JASDDO010000029.1 coordinate 75,480,525, forward strand.
AACCTCTTTCAGTTCTACCTCAGAGCCAATAATCTCTTTTGCAAGAAATTCCTTTTCTAAAAAGGTGGCGTGTTGAGCAACAAACACTCTTTGGTCCTCACTGTAGTAGAAGATATACCCTCGCGAATACTTGGGATATCTAACAAACTTACACAAAACAGACCTTGCCTCAAGTTTTTTCGGTTTTTGTCTTTTGACATAAGCCGGGCAACCCCATATTTTAATAAAATTAAGATATGGTCTCTTTCCCTCCCATATCTCATATGGGGTGGTAGGCACAGATTTGGTAGGAACCCTATTCAGTAGGTATGCTGCTATCTCCAGTGCATATCCCCAGAAGGAAATAGGTAACTCAGCTATACTCATCATAGAGCGCACCATATCTAATAGGGTGCGGTCCTCCGTTCCGAAACACCGTTGTGCTGTGGTGTATATAGAGGAGTTAGCTATGAGAGAATCTCATTCTCTTTAAGGAAGTCCAGGAATTCATTGCTCAAGTATTCACCTCCTCGATCAGATCGAAGAATTTTAATACTTTTCCCGGTTTGGTTCTCGACTTCTTGTTTATATTCTCTAAATTTCTCAAAAGCTTCTGATTTGTGTTTCATCAGGAACACATATCCGAATCTAGAGAGATCGTCAGTGAATGTAATGAAGTACGAAGAACCATCCCTGGCATGTGTGGACATGGGACCGCATACATCACTATGTATCAGTCCCAAGAGTTCGGTAACTCTTTCTCCGTATCCCGTCAACGGAGTTTTGGTCATCTTGCCTTTGAGACATGACTGGCAAGTGTCATAAGATGAAAATTCGAACTGTTTCAAATATCCATCCTTATGCAACTTAGCTAGTTGTGTCGCATTGATGTGACCCTGTCTACAATGCCACAAGAAGGATTCGTTCAGTTCTGAACTCTTCCTCTTGTGTGTGTTTGTTATGCTCAGAATTGTTGATTGATTTAGAACATAAATGCCATTGCACAACGTGCCTGATCCAACCAACTTTTGGTTAAGGAAAATGTTCATAACATTATCCTGTAATACAAAATTATATCCCTTTTTACTCAACAAAGAAACCGATATAATGTTGCATATCAGGTTCGGCATGTAATAGCATTCGTTCAGAATCAATGTATTACCAGTTGGCAATACAAGGTGATATTCCCCGACGGTTTTAGCTGCAACAATTGCACCATTTCCAACCCTTATGTCTTTATCACCTTCTCCAAGTTCTCTACCATTCCTAAGCCCATGTAACTGATTACATATATGGGATCCTGACCCGGTATCTAATACCCAGGACGTAGTGCAAATGGAGAAACAGTTCTCTGTAACGAACACACCCGAAGAAAATGCATCAACATGTACTTTCTTCATTCGGGTGGCATGGGAATCCTGGTATCCCCCTATATCCTGTTCAGTCTTATAACTATTATAAGAAAGAACGGAACCAACGTTCCCCAGCACAGTATAACATGCGAGTTCGGTCAATACATCCATATTATTATCTTTATTAATGCATGATATGGTCGCTACCTGGAGAGAGAGAGAAGAAAACACTTTAGCGTATGCTCTTGCAAGATCAGATTGGTTATTATTTTATCTAATCAGGATGGCTCCCACTGTTTTTATCAAATCTTCCTTCAAACCCTAAAAGGAAAGACTAGCCGGGATTAATTACACCCTACAACTTCGCCAATCTTTCAGCCAGGCCAGTGTCGGTATTTTGAGGGAGGTTCCCCGTGCTTTCGCACGGACCTAATTAAAGTAAACCTCGTTTTCCCAGAGGCATAACCCCGTTGACACCTTTCTAGACACCTATTTGATCGACTAATTGTCCTGTGTAAAACTCTTCCAGGAGTAACAATTACTCGCAGTGGGTATCGGGATCCAACTATCTCATAGAAGGTATGCAATCTCATTGCAAATTTCAACACTTGAAATTCCCGATAATATTTTGCCCCAAGCATCCCATGACCTTAACGGAGGTCAACAAACCACAGGATGCAAGTCAAGTTCAACCCGTCATTTCTTGATTGAATCAAACCCACCCGCATGACCCTTGACGGAGGTCAACAAGGTCGTACGACTATCCTAATCCAATCTGCATCATATGCATAAGCAGATAAATACTAGCTAGCTACCGCACACTACGCCTTGACGGAGGTCAACAAACGTAGCACGAATACTAAGTAGGACTTATCTGAAATGACGGAAGGCTACGACAGGTTTTTCTGAAAACCTATTGCGTAATGAACTTGATATCGTTGTAGAATCAAGTGAATTTTGAAATGGAGTGATTTTGAGGCTTTTATTAGTTTTGCTAAAGAGGTCACTCCCGGTGAAGGGATCTCGGCTCTTTCCTTATGGAATAAGGTGCAGGATATATCATATATATCGCTATGCAAAGCAAAAACTCCAAAAGCAATCAAAAGACAAACCGAGTGTTGTAGCATCTGCCAGTTTTGCTAAAGAGGTCACTCCCGGTGAAGGGATCTCGGCTCTTTCCACATCGAATAAGGTGCGGGATATGTCATATATATCGCTATGCAAAGCAAAAACTGTAGCTACCCTTGTTTGAAAAATTTGATTCTACAACATCTTTTAGCTTTCTTTTCTTTCATTAATCATATTAATAAAGTCCCATCATTTAAGTCACCTAAACATCACAGATAAATACGACGTACACTTATGCCATCCGCATTCGCCTCGATGTCTCCTCGTGCACCGTTAGGTTAGGTAACTAACGGCAGAGCGGGGCAAGGCTAGCGCGGGTGTAAAACATAAGTAACGTCTATATAATATATCATATATACTATATACAGTATTTATCACAACATATCAAATGATCACATCACAGATATCGCAGCAGAAGAAACATATGAAACATTGGATATACTAGGACGTCCGTGTTTTATTTTGAGCCACTATAAAACACGGATTCCACGGTCGCGATGAATAGCCAAACCCACACCCCTAGACCCCTACGAGAGAGTCAAACAACCCTACCAATTCTAGAGTTAGGAGACCCGGACTCGAAGCCTCGAGTTGGTCTCCCACTGGACTCTAGAACCCGGTTACTTGTGCTCTCCTTCTTGGGTCTATCCTAGTGCGGAAAAGTAAATAATATACAAATGGTGACATCAACCTCATCCCGGAAATGCCCCAATAAAAGAATATTACATACATTTAATTTTACATGAATGAATAAAAGCTCTCATCTCACATAAAAACCCCCGGCTATTCATAACACGACGATCCAATATAACATATCTAGCAACACATAACATCACATGTTATCAACGTAAGTAAATATGCGCATCCCAATTGTCGTTGACATATAGCAACGAAACCGGCGATAACACATATTACACTTACGGTCGCAGAAAATAAAGTGTAAAACTACAACATTTGGAATCCACAATCTCTTTAGACATCGTAAATTCGAAATATCACATGCTTCGCATTTCATGCCTAACTATATGAATTCCACATATTGTATCACATTCCAGATAAATAGACAGTATTAAACTTTTCAATCGAATAATCAAATACCCAAGATTTCCTAAATAGCTCAACACTTGAGCGGAGTTCAAAATTTTCAGAATACGTCACAGTAGCAACGGTCCAGCCGTAGAAGGGTCAAGCCAACGCCTCACATGTGGCACGCCGTACTGCTCCAAACCCTAAGGTTCAAAAGGCAGTTCAAGACGGTCACATAATCGAGTTAAGGTTTGTTGTCTTCTAGAGGGTCCATCGCGTTACATGCACGTTTTTCCGAAAGATTTAAACTCAAGGAAAAATTCAACACTTGAAAGTTTTTCGTGCCGGGAAATAATGAGTTAATGATATCCGTTCGAACATTTTAATAGTTTCTAAATATCCGGAAAACATAACGAAATTAAATATTCCGATCGAATCAACGAATACAAAATAATCCCCAGAACACTCAACACTTGAGTCATTTTAAAAATACCTAGAAAATACAAATCACAAAAATAGAAATTATAGTGTAAAAACTAGGGCATAAATCCTCTGTGCTGCCGCGGATCCGCGGCCCAAGCGCGGTACGGCCGCGGTTCCGCGGCGGTTTGTACAGTGTATGCTCTCGTTTTTCACTACAATTCTTATATTTCCCTGCTGATTTTTTTAGGCATTTTTAGTTCAGAAAAAATCACATTTTTAGAAATTGTCCAAAGAGGGGGTTAAATTTGCGTTTCGGGTTTCGATCGGGGTTTTAACTCTGTATACAAGTTGCCTAATGCTTTAGCTAGGCTCTGATACCACTGTAGGGTTACTAGGCACTCTAACAAGGGTTAAGAAAGCATCAACCATGCTCGATTAAAATTTTAGCCGTGCCTAACAACCTTAAACAAGATCTTTGCTAGAAAATTAGGGTTTCACATGCAAGTAAATAGCATCTATGAGTAAGTGAATACGAAATACAACCTTTGTAGATCGGTCCTTCACTTCTTTACTCCTTGTTAAAGTCCCTTCGCTGCAATCGTGGTTCTCCCGGACTCTTGCATGGCTTCACGAGGCTAAAGGAGCGTCCTTGCTTGAAGTCTTCGAGGCCGAAGATGATCTACGTCGAGGGGATGCCAACTCAAGCTTCTACTTCACTAACTAGAGAATTAGTGAAGCGAACACCCTAAACTAAAGTACTAGTCTAGTAGAGGATGGAGAAATAGAAAGTGGGTTCACTTTAGAATTTAGTTTCTCACAATGTTTCTCACTTTGGATCAAACCCTAGAGAGCTTTTTAGCTCAAGGAAGAAGATGAAGAAAATAAAATGAGAAGAGATAATGATCAAGTGAGAAAACTAACCATGGTGAGTGAGTATCATATACTAACTCATGTAGAGACATAACCATGGCTAATCCTTATGGTTCGGTTAACAAATATCCATAGTAAAAACAAACTTAGTGGACTTAGTCAATGCATCCACAAGCTTCCACAAGCTTCATGCATTTTGCTAATCCTCCACTAATTTTTTAATTACTTTAAATATTAAAACTTAACATAATAAATAGCATGGTGTAAGTCTCATACACCCAAGTCATGTGTATCATCAACAATGATACAAAATGAAAACACATTTTTAATATATATCACATATATATTAAAGTTGTGCACATGTGAGAAAAAATCCTTAAGTGAACAAGTGTTAGTTAATGTAAACTAGTATATCTAATATACAATTATACACTAAATTATTAAATCAACACTTGACTTAATAATCCGGTCATATCTCATATAACCGACTAACATCCATTGTATCGACTTATCGAATCAACACTTGATTCGATAACCCGGCTATATCATATAAATATAACCGACCGATACAAAAAGTCATGAGAATAGAATACGGTATCACATACACGCATTATTCTCAGTCCTGCACATATCACATACGTGCTCCTATTTCGTTTTGTCTGAGCCAGTAAAACCTCTATGTAGGACTCTAAAGACTCGTCAATACGCCGACAGTAGGTGATGATCACATCAAGCACCCACAAGCTGTCAGCGGTACTAGCTGGACGTAACGGCCACCCGGGTATTGATCGATCGGAAGATCAGCAAGCAAGCCCACTCCAACTCCTGTAAAAGCCTGCCGGTAACACTTCCCGTACAGTCCGGTCTCCTCGTCTGATATGTTGCATATCAAGTCTAGGGGTGGTAAACGTCAGACCCCAATAACTGATAAGTCGTGTCGATATGAGGCTCATAACGGGTCGAGAAACTACTGGTAACACTTACCAGTAAATCTCTATATCAGCCCTGGCCAGGGACTTTCCTGTTATGGCCAATCGAGTACAACGCAACATCAACCCCCAATACCGGGAGAGACGAAACCCCTCCTATCGCTCATTGCCTCCATGTGACTCGGGACTGTACCCCAAAACCACCGTTTTGCATGCCCTCATGGACGTGGCAAGGTGGAAATCAAAGCACAGTGGGAATCACACAAGACTCTATGACGATCTCGGGTCTACAGACTAACCTGCACAAGTGTCACCAGAGAACTGCCATCTTACGTGAGGTATAATACCATCTGGGAGTTCTCGGCGAGTCCGTCCAGTGTACCCAGTCATCACTGAGCACCCGTATACCATCTCTGATGTTAAACACCAATTGATATGGGATCATCCATCGCCCATCTCATGGGTCGAGAAGCGTATACGCTAGTCTACTCTGGTATATCGATGCCCTGTCTCGATATACCTACGACTAGGAACATTAAAGGATGTACTTATGGACTACTCTGTCCCTACTAGTTTGATCTGCATCATAGTCCAGATAGTCAAGTACACATCCTAAGGGCTTTACCAACATGTAACTATAAGACAGTATTAAGAGACAAGTATACATGTTAAGATAAAGAGCAACCAGATTGCATACTATCATATCGAGCAAGAAAGTCGTCTCTATATATGTCCAAGCATCCAATATAATATACATCTTCTGTACAATACTGTCCTCTAGGACATACATACAACTAACAGTATCATTTGTAAATATATAAATACAAAACAACATAAAAATAAATAAATAATTGAAAATATTAAAAAAAAAATTGGGTATTTTTGTAAATTTCCAGATTTTAAAATGAAATAAAAATTTTATTTTTAAATAATTTCCTCTTATTAGATGTGTTTATTTGCAAATATCCATCAGTCTCTCCCTATATAAAGAAACTGACCCTCTATGTGTTTTCACAACCCGAAAAACAAAACTCCACAGAAACCCTAGCCGCCGCCGAAATTTTCCAGAGAGAGCTCCTCCTTCCGCCGCGCTTCCGCCGCCAGATCCCTCTCTCAGTCGCGTTTCCACCGCAGCCCTGTGTCTTCACCCCCTAAATTTTTCAGGGGAGGTTCGATCTCTCTAACCCATCTCTGTTTTTAAATTTTTAGATCTGTAGCTACCTTATGGCACCCAGTATGCAACTTGAACATGACTTTTCACAAATTTTTTCACACGATGTGTATGGGAGTTATTTTGCGAACGAGATAGCATGTAGGGGCTGGAACTTTTTGTTAGTTATATGTATGCCCTAGAGGCCATTACTGTACATTGGATGTATATTGTAGTGGATGCTGGGACATATATAGGTAGGACTTTCTTGCTCGACAAGATAGTACGCTATCTGGTTGCTCTTTATCTTAACATGTATGCTTTCTGTCTCTCTGTTACATGTTGATAAAGCCCTTAGGATGAGTACTCGACTTCCAGGACTATGATGTAGATCATACTAGTGGGGCCTGGGTAGTCCATGAGTACATCCTTCATTGTTTCTAGTCGAGGGAATATCGAGACGGGGCATCGATATTCCAGAATAGACTAGCGTATATCTTCTCGACCCATGTGATGGGCGATGGATGATCCCATATCCATTGGTGTTTGACATCAGAGATGGTATGCGGGTGCTCAGTGGGGACTGGGTACACTGAACGGACTCGCCGAGAACTCCCAGATGGTATTATACCTCACGTCAGATGGCAGTTCTCTGGTGACACTGGTGCAGCTTAGTCTGTTGACCCGAGATCGTCATAGAGTCTTGTGTGTCTCCCACTGTGCTTTGATTTCCACCCTACCACGGCTCTACTGAGTTGTGCAAACAGGTGGTTGTTGGGTACAGTCCCGATTCAAATGGAGGCAATGAGCGATAGGAGGGGATTCGTCTCTCCCGGTATTGGGGGTTGATGTTGCGCTATGCACGACTGGACATAATAGGAAATCCCTGGCCAGGGTTGCAGTGATATACTGGTAAGAGTTATCAGTAGTTTCACGATTGTTATGGACCTTATATCGCCATGACTTATCAAGCTACTGGGGTCTGACGTTTACCACCCCTAGGCGAGATATGCGACATATCAGACGAACTGACCGGACTGTACGGTAAGTGTTACTGGATGGATTCACAGGAGTATGAGCGGGCTTGCTCGTTGATCTTCTGATTGCTCAATACCCGGGTGGCCGTTACGTTTAGCAGACCGCTTGCGGCTTGTGGGTGTTTAATATGATCATCACCTGCTGCCGGCGTATTGACGAGTCTTTAGAGTCCTACACAGAGCTTTCCTGGCTCAAGCAAAACGAAATAGGAGCGCATATGAGATATGTGCGGGACCGAGAATAATACCAGTATAAGATACTGGATTCTATTCTTGCGATTTGTAACATTGATCGGTTATATGCGATATAGCCGGTTATTGGATCAAGTGTTGATTCGATAATTTGTTACTATTGATATTAGTCGGTTATATGCGATATGACCGGATCATTAAATCAAGTGTCGATTTAATGATTTAATGTATAATTATATATATTTGATATATTACTGTACATTAACTAGTATTGGTTCACTTAAGATGGTTTTTCTCACTTGATGTGCACATTGTATATATGATATAGTTTTGTGCACTAGTTTGTATCATGTTTGATGATACATGCAAACTTGGGTGTATGTTTGATTTGAACCATGTTTAGATTAATGGTTATGGTTTTAAATTATTCACTTATTCATTTTATTCATTTTCTTTATTTCTTTTGGCTAAAATGAAATGGTTGCTAATTTTGTCTTTTGTAGAAGCTTCATGAAGCTTTGAATTAGTAACCATTTTGTTTTATATTTAAACCTAACCATTAGCTAAACTAAGGTTTGCTCTCTACAAGAGTTAAATCTAACCCAAGGTTGTATTATGATAAGATCAATCTGATTTTATTATTCATTCATCATTCTCATGATATTCTTCTTCTTCCTCTTCATCTTCATCAAGAAGAAGAAACCTTGCTACCTCCAATGGTGAAATGATCAAATGAGTGAGAAATCCAAATCTAAAGTCTACCCACTTGCTATTTCTTCATCCTCTACTACTTGCCATGTAGTAGAGTGTGTTGTCTTCACAAATTTCTTGACTTGGCGAAGGCGGAGCTCGAGTTTGAGTTGCCTCGACGTAGATCATCTTCGGCATCGAAGTCAACGACCTAGCCCGATCATTTCTCCGACGAAACCATCGCCGGAGTCCGGGATTCGATGATTGCAGCAAAGAGACATCGTCACGGAGCTGTGGAGGTGGACTACCAGATCTACAAAGGTTGTATTTTCCGTTCACTCTTAGTTAAGTTGTTAACTAGTTGCTTGTTATCGCCTATACCTCTAGTAACGATCTAGTTTAGGGTTCTTCGGCACACATAATTTTTGAATTGGACATGCTTGATCAGTTGTAGAACATCATGGGTGTGCCTCGGAACCCTACAGTGGTATCAGAGCCTAGCTAGAGCCTTAGGCGATGGGTAGACGAAGTTAGAGATCCGATCGAACCCCGAAACCCCAATCAAAACGCCTTTCTGTACATTTTTCAAAACTGTTGAATTTTGTGAATTAAAAATATGCAGAAAAATCAGCAGGAAAAACTAAGAATTACTGTGAAGTTTAGGCCCCTAATTCAATAATTTGACCGCGGAACCGCGGACAAACCAGGGGTTTAGCGGCGCTTCCGCGGCCCAAATTTGTACTTAGTCCCTCAAATTTCAGATATTTATTCTTAGGTCCTTTCTTGGCAATTTTTTATGTGAATTTTTTAATTCCACTCAAGTGTTGAGTTTTCTAGGGTTTTATTGGGGACTCGTTAAATTGATCGGATAATTTAACTTCGTTTATGTGTTTCCGGATATTTTAGAAACTGTTAAAAGGTTCGACCGGATATAAATACCCGTTTTTTCTCCTGCCGGAAAATTTCCAAGTGTTAGATTTTTCCGTAGTTTAAGAATGTTCTAAGTAGTGCAAGTAACGCGATGGACCCTCTAGAAGACAACAAACCTTAACTCGATTATGTGATCGTCTTGAACTGCCCTTTGAACCTTAGGGTTTGGGGCAGTACGGCGTGCCATATGTGAGGCGTTGGCTTGACCCTTCTACGGCTGGACCGTTGGTACTGTGGCATGAAGTGAATGTTTTTAAACTTATTTCATGTGTTAAGCTGTTTCGGGAAAACTTGGGTGTTTGAATGTTCGATCGGAAAGTTTAACATTTTCTATTTATCTGGAATTTGATACAATAATTGGAATTCACAAGAAGTTATGAGATAACTGAATGAATGTTATAAATCAAGCACTTTAGTCTCACTTGATCGGTTGCCACGGAATTTTGATGTGATCAAAAGTCCGTCGCAATCACGTAGCGTACGCGGATACTCGCCGGGTAAACTTAATAGACAGCCTCACCCCATAGCCCCCGGCTAAGTGACTGTAAGAGAACCCCGTCGCCGAAAGCATCCGTTCGGGTGCTCGCGGCAGCGGTGTTCCTCCTTGGTGCACTTCGTCGACGGCGTCGGGGGTGCGGCCGCCTACTAAAGTTTGCGACGAGCATTCGATCAGGATATCGGGAGTCTTGTTGAATTGCCCGACTTGATATTGAAAAGTGTTTTCGATAATGAGACTAAAATGCGGGGTTTATAATTGTTAGGCATGCGATGTCTAAGGAATTCATTTGGTTAGGCATGCGTTGTCTAAAGAGTTTGCGGATTCCAACTGTTGTAGTTTTACACTTTCTTTTCTGTGACCGTAAGTGTAATATGTGTTATCGCCGGTTTCGTTGCTATATGTCAACGACAATTGGGATGCGCATATTTACTTACGTTGATGACATGTGATGTTATGAGTTGCTGGATATGTTATATTGGATCGTCGTGTTTGAATAGCCGGGGTTTTTTTTATCTGAGATGAGTGTTTTTCATTTTCATTCATGTAAAAACTTGTATGTAATATTCTTTTATTGGGGCACTTCCATGTTGCGGAAGATGTCACCGTTTGTATATTATTTACTTTTCCGCATTAGGATAGACCCAAGGAAGGGGCGCACAAGTAACCGGGTCCTAGGGTCCAGTGGGAGACCATCTCGAGGAGTCGAGTCCGGGTCTCCTAACCCTAGAATTGGTAGGGTTGCTTGCCGCTCTCGTAGGGGTCTAGGGGTGTGGGTTTGGCTATTCATCATGACCGTGGAATTCGTGTTTTATACTGGCTCGTATTAAAAACACGGACGTCCTAGTATATCCAATGTTTCATATGATTCTTCTGCTGTGTTATCTGTGATGTGATCATGTGATTTGTTCAGATAGATATTATATATAGTATATATGATATATTATATAGACGTTGCTTATGTTTTACACCCGCACTAGCCCTGCCTCGCTCTGGCGTTAGTTACCTAACCTAACGGTGCAGACGGGACATCGAGGCGAATGCGGATGGCATAAGCGTACGTTATATTTATCTGTGATGTTTAGGTGGACTTAAATGATGGGATAATCATTAATGTGATTAATGAAAGAAAATAAACCTAATTGATGTTGTGAAATCGAATTTCAAAATAAAACAGGTAGCTACAGTTCTTGCTTTGCATCGCGGTGTTCCTTGTAGAACATCCTGCACCTTATTCGATAAGGAAAGGACCGAGATCCCTTCACCGGGAGTGACTCGTTTAGCAATAACTGGCAGATGCTACAACACTCGGTTTGTCTTTTGATTGTTTCTATAGTTTCTGCTTTGCACAGTGATATATATGATATATCCCGCACCTCATTCGACGAGGAAAGGGCCGACGATCCCTTTGCCGGGAGTGACCCCTTTAGCAAAACTAGAAAAGCCTCAAAAACATTCCATTTAAAAACTATTTGATTGCGCAACGAGATCAAGTTCAAACCGTTAAAGGTTTTCACAAAAACCATTCGCAACCCTCCGTCATTTTAGGAAGTAGAGTACTTAGTATTCGTGCTACGTTTGTCGACCATAGCCGAGGCGTAGTGTGCAGTAGCTAAGTGATGTCTTCCTATACAGCATATGATGCGATTAGTTAGGACAGTCATGTGGCTTTGTTGACCTTAGCCAAGGGTCATGTGAGTGGGTCTAATTAATCACGAAATGACGGGTAGAACTTGACTAGTATCTATGATTTGTTGACCTTAGCCAAGGTCATAGGTGATAGGGGTGAAAATCGTTATCGGGAGTTTCAAGTGTTGAAACTTGCAATGAGATTGCATACCTTATATATGATAGTTGGATCCTGATACCCACTGCGAGTAATTGTTACTCCTGGGAGAATTTTGCACTTTACAAATTAGCCGATCAAGTAGGTGTCTAGAAAGGTGTCAACGGGGTTACGCCTCTGGGAAAATGAGGTTTACTGTAATTAGGTCCGTGCGAAAGCACGAGGAACCTCCCTCAAAGTACCGACACTGGCCTGGCTGAAAGATTGGTGAACTTGTAGAGTGTAATTAATCCCGGCTAGTCTTTCCTTTTAGGGTTTGAAGGAAGATTTGATAAAAACAGTGGGAGCCATCCTGATTAGAGAAAATGTATAACCAATCTAATCTTGCAAGAGCACACGCAGAGTGTTTTCTTCTCTCTCTCCATGTAGAGACCATATCACGCCTTAATCAAGATAATAATATAGATGTATTAACCGAACCCGCTTGTTATACTGAGCTGGGGTAAGTTGGTCCCGCTCCCACTTATAATTGTTATAAGACAGAGCAGGAAATTGGGGAATACCAGGATTCCCATGCCGCCCAAACGAAGAAAGTGCATGAGATGCATCTCCTTCGGGTGTGTTCATTATAAAGAACTGTTTCTCAGTATCCTCTGCATCCTGGGTATTTGATGCTGGATCAGGATCGCAGATATGTAATCTGTTACATAGGGCTACAAAAAGGCAGAGAACTGAGAACGGGTGATAAGTTTCATGAGACAGAAAACGGGGCAAGTGTTGCAGCCAGGTCTGTTGGTCACTGTCACCCTGTATTACAAATACATTGATTCTGAACAAATGCCGTTAGATACCGAACCTGATATACAAAATCATATCAGTCTCTTTATTAGTAAAGAAGGATATAATTTTGTATTGATGGATAATGTTTTGAACATTTCCTATATCAAAGGTTGATCGGTTCAGGCACGTTATCTAAAAGCATTGACGTTCTAAATCAAACTACAGTTCTTAGTATTCAGAACACACACAAGAGGAAGAGTTCAGAAATGAACGGATCCTTCTTGAGGCATTGTAGACTAGGTCATATCAATGCGACCCGACTGGCTGAAGTTGCATTCTAGATGCATATTTAAATCAGTTTGAATTTACATCTTATGAAACTTGCCAGTCATGTCACAAAGATTATATGACCATAGCTCTGTTTATTGGAAACAGAGAAAGAGTTAATGAACTTTTGGGAATGATACATGATGATGTATGTTAGGTCCCCTGTCTACACATGCCAGGACCCGTTCTTTGTACTTCATTACGTTCTCTGATGATCTCTCAAGATTCAGTCATATGTTCCTGTAGAAACATAAGTCCGAACCTTTTGAGATATTCACAGAATATAAGTTAGAAGTAGAGAACCAAAATACGGGTATAAGTATTATGTCCTGTGATAAGATCAGGGAGGAGAATACTTGTGCATGGAATTCTTGGACTATTCTAAAAGAAAATGAGATTCTCTCTCAGTATTACTCCTCTGAATACACCACAGCACAACGGTGTATCAGGGCGGAGCAATCGCACCGTATTAGATATGGTGTGCTCTATGATGAGTACTACTGAGTTACCCATTTCCTTTTGGGGTTGTGCACTTATGAAGTTGCATACCTATTGAATAGGGTTCGATCGAAATCAGTGCCTACCACTCCATATAAGATATGGTGTGGGAAGAGCCTATCTCTTAAGAATGTTAAGATTTGGGATTGTCCGGCCTATGTCAAAAGCAAAATCCGGACAAGATCGAGGCAAGGTCAGTTCTATAGAATTGGAAAGGTTCCAGCTATACAAAACTGCAGCTGATGATTTGACAGAACCAAAGGATTCAATAGTCCTCGACGAACCTCAGCCTCTCCGCCGAACTAGTAGGGTTCATCATCCGCTTAAGAGATACTTCGGTTTCTCGATGACAGTGGGAGCGAGGAATGCATCTTGAGATGATAACCCAACTAGTTTCGAGCAGGCCATCGAGAGTAAGGACTCTGTATGAATGGCTGGATGCTTAGCGATCTGAGATGGAATCCATGTACACCAACAAAGTATGGACTTTGGTTGTGATATATGAAGGGTTAAATCCCCATCAGGAGCAAGTATATCTTGAGAAGATTACTTGGCGTAGATGGAAAGGTTAAGACTTTCAAAGCTAGACTTGTTAAAGTTTTTCGTCATCGACCAGGCTTGGATATGATGAAACCTTTTCCAGGGACTATGCTTAAGTCCATCCAGATCCTACTTGCCATTGCTGCATACCATGACTACGATATCTGGTGGTTGGGTGCCATGACTTCTTTTCTAAAAGGATTTAGAAGAGAACGTTTATAAGTACACAGCCAGAGAGCTTCGTAAACAGTAGGAACAGCGGAAACGTGTGCAAGTTGCTTTATAGGATAAAGCAGACATCGCGGAGTTGGAACGTCTGTTTTGATGTGATAGTCAAAGATTTTTACTTCATCAAAATGGTAGATGAACCTTGTATATACAAAAGGGTAGTAGGGAGTATGGTGGTGATCCTCGTAGAGTACGTGGATGACATACTCTTGATAGGAAAAGAGTTTCCTATGCTACACTCGGTCAATCTCCGCTTATCACAAGGATTCTCCAAATAAGATAAAGGTGATACCTCCAAAATCCTAGGATTTGGATTTATGCGATAGATCTAAATGGATGTTAGGATTCTCACTAGCTGTAGTAAGATAGTATCAATCGATCCTAGGGAGAATCACTCGAAAGGGTTCCAGGGTGATAAGGACGACTGAATATCAGTCGCAGGCATTGCCTTTACCCTCAGTGAAGGGACGGTATGTTGGAAGAGTTCCAAGCTAGATACCGTGGAAAACTAGACGATAAAGGCTGGTAACATCGCTGTTAAAGATACTACCAAAGAGGCAGTTTGGGTGTATATTGGTTCATAAGATGAACTAGGTTCCTACCATTGTATAACAATGGATGTGTGGCTTTGGCCCATGAACCCTGGTCCCATCAGTGACCCAGACATATTCCGAGGCAGCATCACCTGATCATGGAGATAGTTGATCTCCAGACTGATCGAGGTTTGGAGAGTAGACTCAGAGGACAACAAGACGGATCCACTCACGAAGGCCTTTTCCCAGAGAGAGACATATATGGGATGGTTGAGTATTAGATACTACAACCACTGCTACAGATGGCCCTAGTGCAAGTGGGAGATTGTTAGTTATATGTATGCCCTAGAGGCCATTACTGTACATTGGATGTATATTGTAGTGGATGCTGGGACATATATAGGCAGGACTTTCTTGCTCGACATGATAGTACGCTATCTGGTTGCTCTTTATCTTAACATGTATACTTTCTGTCTCTCTGTTACATGTTGATAAAGCCCTTAGGATGAGTACTCGACTTCCAGGACTATGATGTAGATCATACTAGTGGGGCCTGGGTAGTCCATGAGTACATCCTTCATTGTTCCTAGTCGTGGGAATATCGAGACGGGGCATCGATATTCCAGAGTAGACTAGCGTATATCTTCTCGACCCATGTGATGGGCGATAGATGATCCCATATCCATTGGTGTTTGACATCAGAGATGGTATGCGGGTGCTCAGTGGGGACTGGGTACACTGAACGGACTCGCCGAGAACTCCCAGATGGTATTATACCTCACGTCAGATGGCAGTTCTCTGGTGACACTGGTGCAGCTTAGTCTGTTGACCCGAGATCGTCATAGAGTCTTGTGTGTCTCCCACTGTGCTTTGATTTCCACCCTACCACGGCTCTACTGAGTTGTGCAAACAGGTGGTTGTTGGGTACAGTCCCGATTCACATGGAGGCAATGAGCGATAGGAGGGGATTCGTCTCTCCCGGTATTGGGGGTTGATGTTGCGCTATGCACGACTGGACATAACAGGAAATCCCTGGCCAGGGTTGCAGTGATATACTGGTAAGAGTTATCAGTAGTTTCACGATTGTTATGGACCTTATATCGGCATGACTTATCAAGCTACTAGGGTCTGACGTTTACCACCCCTAGGCGAGATATGCGACATATCAGACGAACTGACCGGACTGTACGGTAAGTGTTACTGGAAGGATTCACAGGAGTATGAGCGGGCTTGCTCGTTGATCTTCTGATCTCTCAATACCCGGGTGGCCGTTACGTTTAGCAGACCGCTTGCGGCTTGTGGGTGTTTGATATGATCATCACCTGCTGCCGGCGTATTGACGAGTCTTTAGAGTCCTACACAGAGCTTTCCTGGCTCAAGCAAAACGAAATAGGAGCGCATATGAGATATGTGCGGGGCCGAGAATAATACCAGTATAAGATACTGGATTCTATTCTTGCGATTTGTAACATTGATCGGTTATATGCGATATAGCCGGGTTATCGGATCAAGTGTTGATTCGATAATTTGTTACTATTGATATTAGTCGGTTATATGCGATATGACCGGATCATTAAATCAAGTGTCGATTTAATGATTTAATGTATAATTATATATATTTGATATATTACTTTACATTAACTAGTATTGGTTCACTTAAGATGGTTTTTCTCACTTGATGTGCACATTGTATATATGATATAGTTTTGTGCACTAGTTTGTATCATGTTTGATGATACATGCAAACTTGGGTGTATGTTTGATTTGAACCATGTTTAGATTAATGGTTATGGTTTTAAATTATTCACTTATTCATTTTATTCATTTTCTTTATTTCTTTTGGCTAAAATGAAATGGTTGCTAATTTTGTCTTTTGTAGAAGCTTCATGAAGCTTTGAATTAGTAACCATTTTGTTTTATATTTAAACCTAACCATTAGCTAAACTAAGGTTTGCTCTCTACAAGAGTTAAATCTAACCCAAGGTTGCATTATGATAAGATCAATTTGATTTTATTATTCATTCATCATTCTCATGATATTCTTCTTCTTCCTCTTCATCTTCATCAAGAAGAAGAAACATTGCTACCTCCAATGGTGAAATGATCAAATGATTGAGAAATCCAAATCTAAAGTCTACCCACTTCCTATTTCTTCATCCTATACTACTTGCCATGTAGTAGAGTGTGTTGTCTTCACAAGTTTCTTGACTTGGCGAAGGCGGAGCTCGAGTTTGAGTTGCCTCGACGTAGATCATCTTCGGCATCGAAGTCAACGACCTAGCCCGATCATTTCTCCGACGAAACCATCGCCGGAGTCCGGGATTCGATGATTGCAGCGAAGAGACATCGTCACAGAGCTGTGGAGGTGGACTACCGGATCTACAAAGGTTGTATTTTCCGTTCACTCTTAGTTAAGTTGTTAACTAGTTGCTTGTTATCGCCTATACCTCTAGTAACGATCTAGTTTAGGGTTCTTCGGCACACATAATTTTTGAATTGGACATGCTTGATCAGTTGTAGAACATCATAGGTGTGCCTCGGAACCCTACACTTTTTGGTATATAATCACCCAAACTCCTACGCCCTTCCGGAATTAGTCACTCGTTTTTACGAGTGCCTGGAAGATGGGTGTCTTTCCCAATTCGGCTTTATAAAATTGCTGTGGGGTGATAGGGAAATTATCATCGATAGGGACATCATACATGAAGTCACATTAATCCCTCGGATACCCACTCATGACCAACCATTACAATTTGAAGATTACATGCCCTTGATGGGCAATGATTGCTCAAGGGAACCACAGAAGGGGATCCAAGGGAGAACCCTTTTCGCCAATATCTTAACCATGTGCCGTTGGGCATAGAACAACATTTTTGGTAGTTCCAACAACACCACATTTTTTACACCCTCACTGCATATCGTGCACCCTCATGACAAGAAACCCTCGTTTCGACATGTGCACGGTTTTATTGAACTCTATAGGTGCGGGAAAAAGAGCCGCAAACCACCCTTGTCCCATGCTTGTGACACAACTGTGTCGATATTTCCTTCCCGTGGAGGAGTTCAAATTTTACATGCTTGGAGGCATACCCGTCAGGTCTCTCATTGAGGGCGTTTCTACGTCCTATACACGATTGACAGATGTGTGGTCAAGAACTGAACCGGCGGAGCACGTGCCCGCCCGAACACCTAGCTCTAGCTTGACCGTGAGCGAAGGAGAACTCACTCCTTTAGAACATGCACATTTGATGCGGAGAGCTGTTAGGGGCATTGATGAGTTGAGGGGATAGCTAGGGAGCATGATCGACGGTTGACTGAAATAGAGCAGGGGATCCGAACCCTGCTGGGTAGGGAGGAGCGTTCCCGTTCATGCTCGAGAGCGCGGCGTGGGGCCGAGCAGTGAGGGCACTGCCTTTCGTAAGTTTGGGGGAGTTGGTGGTTGTAAATAGTTATCTTTTGCATTGCATATTTTTTTTAAAAAATTGTATTTATTTTTCTTTTTCTTTTGCATGTTTAAATTCTGCATTGCATCTATATAAAAAATCATAAAAAAATATATGAAAAGAAAAATCAAATAAAAACTGAAAAATTTAAATAAAAAAAACTATAAAAACCCTAAAAATAACCTAGGAACAACTAGATCCTAGATTTAGTAAATTAAAAACCCTAAAAATAACCTTTCTTAAAATTTAATGGTAGAAAATATATGTCTTTGTAGTTTACTTAGAAATAGGCAAATTTTGAGTTCACTTCTTCGGTTAAGTCAAAATAAGGTAAAAGTATTGATATTTTTATTAAAGTATAAGTCTGAAAAATAATTCCTAATCTTAGGTCTAAATTCTGAAAATATATATCCTGCAAATTGCATAAACACGAACCTTGAAACTTGGAATAGTAGAAGAGACCTCGAAATGCTCTTGTCTAAAGTCCTTAGTACGAAGGAAAATAAAATAAAAATAAAAGTGTGAATAAAGAGATAAAAAAATGAACACTGGTTTTTGTAATTACTTAAGACTGCATAAATAGAAAAAAATATTTAGCGAGGGTGCTTTATCACCTAGTGCCTTAGACCAACTGGTTTGGGAGTCACTGCTAAAGGCTTAGGCGTTACAAGACTAGGAATCACGCTTTAATATGCAAACACATTTTGTAATCGGTCGTTAGTACCTCAAGAAGTATTAACGGTCGCATGAAGGATGTGTGAGCAATTTCATCTAGAAATTCACCAACTAAAAGTACTTTGGACAATGGACAAGAGTATAAGAGCTTGAATTGAATTTCCAAGTGTAGGGGTGATACATACACACACATAGGGGTATATGATTGGGGTTTGGATGAGAGATAGGAATGAAAAATAGGATTTATATCTTTAGTAAAGATGATAGAAATTCCTAAGTAGAGATGGAACCTTAGATGGAAAACTTAAAAAATGCTAAAAGCTAAGTAAATTTACAAGAACATATATAATCTTAAGTTAAATGATAAGGAAGCGTGAAAAATACGGGTTGATAATTTATGAGTTAAAGATAATAGAATTTCTTGTTAGAAAACCGAATTGGAGAATAAAAGTCAATATGCCGAATTTTTAGGATTTTATGGGTAGTATCCGCTGAAAACCCTCAGGAGACAACACACCTCCTACTAGGGACACCTAGAGGTTTAACGGCTTGTTGCACGAGCTCAGTGCAATCACGTTTCCCTGCAAAAGTGAGGTTAGGTCTTTTTCGAGAATAAACTAGTTTTGCTCGAGAACGAGCAAAAGATAAGTTTGGCGGTATTTGTTCATATCATAATTTTGCATTATTATATTCCCCATTCTTATTCATTTTACAAATAAACAGGTGCTTTTTATCCATGTCTGCTACATAGTTGCAGGTTACAGGTTCTCGGAACAAAACAGTGAAAATAATGAAAAGACGCTACAAAAGTGAGACTACGACCAACAAATAAAAGAATCTTGATCATGCCTACAATTTGAGTGCAAATGAAGATCAATGAACAATTTCACAAAGTACAAAAGCAGCGCAAGATTCAAGACTTCAACACGAAGCAAACGGTAAAAGTCCACAACATTTTGCACTGTGGAAATCTGGAAGAAACTGGAAGACAATCTGAGAAACCAAGTGAAGAAACTAGAAGCCAAGTAAAAAGCAACAGAACGAACACCAGAAGAATTCAGCCAAAGAGCCTCCAATATGGCCGCGGATCCGCGGCCAAACAAGGCATATGGCCGCGGATCCGCGGACATACAGTACACGTGTCAGTGCAAAATTTGTCAGTGGCGGCGGTGCGTTGACTAGGCTTCTCAGGATAGTTTGGTAAATGTAGATAGGGATCAGATGTAACCCTATGGTTTCTATAATCTATAAATAGGAACCCTACAGCTCTTTTTGGAGCATGCCTCTTCCTATGCCTCTTTTTGTTTATCAAATTCAAAAATTTTAATCACTGTAATGTTTTGAAGAGTGCATCGAATAAAGTAAGTAGTTTTTCTTTACCTTGCCCTAGTTAATTTCTTTTTTGCCGTAGTTTAGTAATTTATTTATCTGCCGTAGTTAATTAGTTTAGCACCTTTAATTATTTGCCATAGTCTAGATAATTAGTCTTTTAAAAACAATTATAAAAAATGTCTCATTTTATCAATTCCCAAATGAGTGAGTAGTTCCTCACTTGTTAGGGTTAGGAATAGGGAAAAGTTTGAGAGATGAAAATCTCTCACCCCTTTCTTGCCCGTCATATATTTTAATAGGACTCCATGCACACATACACACACCGCTCCCTACGGCATCCTATCCCGTGAGGTAGCGGTGATACCGTAGTTTAAAAGACCGGTTCTATATGTTTTCCATAGAGGTTAGGGTAAAAATTAAGAAAGGAAGGACAAGGACCTAGAGGAAGAAACATAGTTTCTTCCCGATCGTGCTAATCCCCTTTATTAATTATTACCATAACACCTAAATAGATCTTAATTAGGGCATAGAAAGCAGTGATGAAAATATTGAATTTCCAAACTTAACCTAACCATAACCCTAGCAAAGTTTTAATCCTAGTCTAAATCAACCTTAGTTTTTAGTGATAATCCAATCTACAACAATTGGAATTAACTCGTTAGAACAAATAGAGAATACACAAAATACCTGTGGACCGACCCGTACTCACCGGCTAGCAACCAAGCGACGCCGTTCTTGATTGCGGTAAAATTCTTTGATTCATCACTTTGATTTTAAAACGTATGAGCAAAATTTCTACCAATCAGAGCACTACCTACCGGTGATATTATTTGGACTCGTCGATTATCCGGAGGATACCGGCCGGAGTCATGAGATGGATACAGGCTGATCCGTTCTGCCGGAGCCCGCGGGCTGATCATGCAGATGATACGGATTCCAGAGATATTAATATTTGAGATCTGAGATTTGAGATATTGAGATTTGATATTAAGATACTGATACTTACGTTTTGTGTCGATGCTGACATTGATTTCTCTGTTGCTTTCATTGATATACATATAGAAATCTCATTGATTAAAGAAAACAGTTGACTCACTCATGATATATTATGTTTCCATTCGTAATGCATTCATACATCATATATATCTGATATGTTGCTATCTGAGGCACTGACACGAGCACGTAGTATTGCACTTATTTGTAGATGGATAAGGATATTATTTGAGGATATTGCCTGATATGACCTAGGATAGCGTTATGCATGCGATTTCTACTCGTAGATGTTTTCTACTCAAGAGTTGGCAGCTCACCTCCGTTTTGGCACAGTTCCTTACAGGTTTTGCTGTACAGGTTTCGTTGCGGCATTGCTGGCGCACTGTTCCTTCCGGGTGATTGCTTTGGTAGGTGGGTTCTTTGCATCAGGACCACCATTGTTTATTTATTATTTCAGTTGTATCTAGAAACTCCATCAACCAGATTGTATATTAGATAGAGATAGAAGACCAGACTTGTTATTATTTCGACCTTAGAGTCGCGCGTTGTATTATTATGGTTTTCATGCTGATTTTGGGATTTCTTTTGAGTTTTGATCCTCGCCCTTCGGCATTGTATATTATATTGCTTGCGTGGTTGTGACCGTCGTTTGACGAAGAGCTAGCTCCCACTTGGGGATGCCTTTTTTCATTTCGTATACTATTCATGTTGTGTCCCGTTTGGGGGCCAGTATTTACAAAGGAGACTCTGCCAAAATTTTCAGAAAATACTTGAGATTTTAAAAATACATACTTCGGCCTATGTTGATTAAAACTACTTGCTTTAAATTGGTTTTTCCTTCACTGTACTGCTTCTTTGGTTTTGATTTCTGGGTTTTGGCTTATTTAGATTTTGTACGCCTCGAGACGTTTCGTAATTTAAGTGCCGGTCATATTCCGTACTTTTCGGGTCGTGACAAAGTTGGTATCAAAGCGTTAGGTTTTACCTTCGGAGTGTTGGATGACCCTTGGTTGATGGAGTAGGTAGCTTGAGTAGAGTGACGTACCGTACGTATGTTCCGCGACATATTTATGATACGATACTTCGCTTAAGAAGCCTTAGGATGTACATTTCCTTACATAGTATTATATTCATTCCTATGATCTATCATCATCGGTACCAGTTATGGTTTTGTTATCACGGTTGTACGGGAGTGGAGAGCTATGGCTAGAGTTGTGCTCAGCATGGACAAGGACTGACCAGAGCATGATTCTAGGGACACACGGTTGCATATAGAGGCGCCATTTTATTGTGTTTTCGCGCCACGAGCGTTGGATGTATCGCTTATTCATGATGATTGAGGCACTGTCCAACGTGCAGATGAATGAGCCAGTTGTTGCTGCGAACGACGAGATATTGCCCCAGATGTAAGAGCTATTGCAGTACGAGTTGTACTTAGAGATATGATAGAAGGTCTCTAGTCACCCGGGGATGAATGACTAGGAGATGTGATTCATTGTCTACCCCGATGCGAGGTCATCAAACTGATTGATTCCAGTTAGAGGCGACTTCACGCTGATACGTTGAGAGTCGATATAGACGATCGAATGTCAGGAACCCATTTTCCAAGTTTAAAGTATTCCGAAAGACATGCAAGAAATTCTATGGACCCTCTAGAAGAATGAAACCCTAACTCGACATAATGACCGTGTGAAAGCCTTTGAACCTTAGGGTTTGCGGCAGTTTCGCGGTGCTATTAATGAGGCTTGGGTTTGCCCTTCTATGGATGGTCCACCGATGCTGTGGTATGTACTCGATACTATTAAACCGTACCCAAGATGTTGAGCTCTTGGGGGATTATGAGGTTTTAACGAATCGATCGAATAGTTCGACTTCATTCGGATGCTATGTGGTGAGATGCATTGCTTGAGAGACTCCAGATACTAGTATAGTCGTTGGAGCACAGTCCATGCAGCCACGATGAGACGAGTCCGAATGCAGTCGACAGTAGAGAAAGGTGGAGCAAGAGGTTCGTACGAGATCTTGATGAGATGACGTTCTACTCCCCCGACATCAGAGATGTGATACGCAAGAAGAAGCGTTGACTTTGGATATATCTTCCAAGAGGAGTCACGATGAGTATGCAGCCGTTCCGGAACAAGAAACAGATTTAGTGAAGGGTGATAACTTCCGGACAGTTCGGTAGAGACGAGATTTGGGAGAGTCCTCGACAAGACCTTTCTGGAATAAATTATGAGAAGACTTGGACCCAGGAGTGGTCATGTTATGCACACCAGCAGGCCAGAGTTCGGCATCGTCGACGAGACATGTTACGAGTGACCATGACAGTTGGCCAGAGATTCTTAGAGGATGTGCTTGAGCGGGACTATTCTGCCATACTTGATTTCGGTATTTTGGGCGATCTTTCGCATGATTGAGTTTCGATGATTGAGTTTCATGATATTTGTTTCGTGCACCATGGTTGCACCTACTGGGTATTTATAGTTGGTGCACAGTTATTGCACTTGATATCGTTTTCATGCCTTGGTTGCACCTGTTTATGATTTCATGGGTTTCATACAGTTGAGTTGATTTTGTGCATATGTACACACACGATTTGGTTTTTGCACTCGGTATGGTTCACATATGCTTGCAGTGCATTGTTACGTATTTGTGCACCGTAGTGGCACTGGACTACGATTTGATATCATTTGAGATATGGATTTGGACTGTGATACACGATATTTGTTTTGTGCACCTTGTGCACCTGATTAGATTCTTGCGCATATTTGACGCGCTTGGATTGGATTTTGCGCATGTTCGACGCTTGATATTGGATTTCATGATTTCGTGCATGTTGGATGCACATGATTTAGATTTTATTCGTGCATGATGGATGCACCTGATTTGGATCTTCGCGCATGTTGGGCGCATGTTATGAGATGCGATTTTGGTGCACACCAGATGCACTAAATCGAGATTCTTCGTGCATGTCAGATGTACCTGATTTTGCTGTCAGGCACACATGTTGCCCTTGACAGGTGTTTTCGTGCACACCCGTTGCACTCAGATTTTGTTTCCGTGCACATGTATGGCACAATCATGGATTTCAATTTCTGTGCGCACCAGACGCACGTGGCATTCATGTATATATTGGGATTGATTTCTTTTGGAGCCGTATATTTTATGATACTTGCTATTTGGTTTAGTACTGAGCAGGACTAGTTAGAGGACAGTTCCTGAGTATATTTTTGCATGCATTGATAGTTATCGAAGGGTTTTCCAAAGAGGAGTTATAGTCTCAGTATTTACTTACGTGCCCGTGATGACACGAAACTTTTACAAGGGAAACCCTTCTAAATTGTTATCAAAACGGTGGGACGTGTATGTTAAACAAAGGATATATATATGTATATATATATATATAGTTATTTTCTCACAATGGACGTCCGCCACTGTGCAGTGATACACACATCGCACAGCGATTTGAAAAAGGTTTGGCATGCATTGCTTCCAGATGTTTTAATGATGTTTACCTGTATAGTTTTGACGTTTACATGTATAGTTTTGATGTATATCATATTGATTTTCGTTTTGGATCTTGACATTGGTGTCTTCACCATAACTCCGATGATTGCGGGATGCTTGACGGAGTTTTGATTTTTGTTTATATATCTGTTTTTCATGCGCATGCATTGCGTTACGATGTGTTTTATGTATTTAAGATTTTGGGGCCCCGACGACTTGATGGTTTTGCTGAAATGTTTTAGTATTTGAGGGGAGTTTTAATTTAAATTCGGGGAATGAATTTCTTTAAGCAGGGAAGATTGTAACGTTTTGAAAATTGTTCAGGTGAAATTTCGGTTAATCGGTAAAATAACGGGTGATTTCCGTAAAAATCAGGATATAAATATCTTTTAATATAAAATTAAATATACATATTCTAGCTATGTAATTGCTAGTATTTGGTGTTTATTGAGCCACTTGTAATATTTCTAGTTTACTGAAAATTTTTCCGAAATTAATTATTTTAATATTATTTTAAGCCGTCACTAATACATTTAATTAGGGAAAATTACAAATTGGAATGGGTTGATACAAATTTTGTGCATCATGACACATTAAACTAGTATGTAAAATATTATTTCTGAAATGAAATGAAATTGTCAATAGGTTTTAGAAAATATTGAAGAAAAAGGCTTAAATGGTGAAAATAAATTAAATGGAAATTGGGGTATAACATTTATCATTTTTTCCTCACCTACACTCACCCACACCCTCTCTCCTCCCCCTAGGCTGATTGGCCGAGCCACATGCTGCCCTCTCCCCACTTTTCCCCACTTGAATTGCTAAAAGAAAACAAATGAAAAGAAACGAAAAGAAAAGAATAAAAATATAAGTATGGGCTTGTTGACTTTGTCAATCCTTGACTTCATAACATCACCCACCCCCTCTCTTCCATCTCCCCCTCTTCAGGCCGAGCCCCCCTCTCCCTCAACAGCAGCCCCCCTCTTTTTCTCCCTTCATTTCTCTTCAAAAAATTCATGAATTTGCCTCAAAATCCATTAAAAATCCCAATTCTAATCCTTACCCATTTTTCCTTGGCCATTCAAGCATTGATCTTGGAGCATAGAAGCAAGTTTGGGAGGATAGATTTCAAGTGAGATCTACAAAATTGGGAGGTATAAATTGAGACCCTTTGGTGAAATTGTTGTTAATTTCTTTAAGTTAGCTTAATTAAGTGTTTAATTAGGTTTTAAATGGGTTCAAATTGCATGATTGAAAAATTCAAGAGAGTGGTTTGTGATCAAATTAGGGTTTTGGGTATTTGGTTCATGTTATAATGTGTAGTCTCACATCTCAAGACATGCAAAGTGTAATCTTGGTGCTAAATTTGAAATTGTTACTTGAGAATTTAGCTAAATCACTTGTTTATGCAAACTAGGTTTTGGTAATTAATTCAAAATTGAGAATTTAAAAAATATTAAGGGTTTCATCACATCATTAACATTATAATGAGTTGTTTAATACCTTAGGTTATGCAAAACCAAGCTTAGTTGTTGAATTTTGAATTTTACTTTAAAAAGGGCTAAAAATTGGATAAATTGCAAACTAGAATTTTGGGGTTAATGAAATTTAATGAGATTAAATTGTAGAAATGGTTTGTATGACTTATTTAAGATGTTTAATGAGTATTATGGCTATTAGAATTGTTAAAACATTAAGTTTTGTTTTAAAACGGCTAATTGATACTACTAGGTTTCTTGTAATAAATCGATTTAATCAATTTAAAGGTTTTGATGAATTAAACTCTATTTCTTATAAATTAGGGAGTTTGTAAAACCATGATTGGTATGTTTGGTGTTTTTTCTCGATCAATCGGCGTTTGTACGCCGATGTTGAGGGTTTTTGGGTTGATTTGAGAGAGCAAACCATAGGTTTTGACCTATGTGAGATTCGTGTGTCGTTTTGGTCATGGGTCGGATTTTAATGCGATACGATATATTATGATACGTAGGTACCCTCACGAGGACTTCGAGACGATAAGCAAGCGTGTGGCAACATCGATTTCGGAAAGCGAGGACCAAGTGAGTAGATTTATATCTACGGGGAGAAGTCGGGTGGATGGCGTATAGCACCCCCGCAGTTCGTAGTATATTTATGATATATAATTGGATATATTTGTGGATTATGATCCGTGGATGATTATCAAGTTATGATTATGTGTTTATGGTTAGTTTGGTGTTATTAGAAGGGAACTAGCATAGCTTCTTATTCGCGAAACCTAGAATAGGTTTACACCCACACGCACACACGCATTTGCATACATCTATTTACATGTGCGTATACACACACACACACACACACATGGGTATGGGACTGTGTATGTGTAGAGTTCCTAGGCACTCTTGTGAGGGTTCATAAGGCATCAACCATGCCCGAATAAAATTTTAGACGTACCGAACAACCCAAAGCCAGGATCTTTGCTAGATTATTAGGGTTTAACATGCAAGTAAACATCTTTACTACTAAGTGTGAGGGATTACAACCTTTGTAGTCCGCTCCTTCGCTTCATAAGCTCCGAGTAGAAGTCCCTTCGCCGCGATCCATGATCTCCCGGACTCAAGAGAGGCTCCACGACTCGAATGATCCATGCTAGCTTGTAGTATTCCTTTTCTCCGATGATCTACGTCGAAGTTGCTATAACTCAAGCTCTCTCATTCTAATGAGGTGAACACCCTAATCTAATGGGCTAGATTAGATGAGGATGATGGAGTAGTATTTATGCTTTCTTTTTATATCAAATTCTCACAAGAAATCATCATAAAAGGAAAAACAAGTAAACTTTCTCAAAGCTTGAGATAGAGGAAGATGACGATAAAATGAGTTAATCTTTTTGTAATGAATAATAGAAATGAATATATGAATAATCATGGAACCATGGTCAAGGGATGACAAGGATAACCCTTGTAGAAAATTAACTAGGGCTAGGGTTTGGTTAGGTTAAAAAATGAGTCATGGATAAATATCAACCATAATATCTTAACCATGACAAAAGGAATTCCTTCTAGAAGGATCAAGAAGGAGCTAACCCTAATCAAACCCTAATCTTGTTTAATCTCTACTAAACATGTTCCATTATTAATCATATCATGTTGCAATAATAATATATATCACATATATATTATATATTTGCAACAAAAGAAAATAATACAATTAATATATATCGCATAAATATCAATGTATTACCCTGTGAGAAAATGAAATAATAAAGTGAGCCAATATTAGATAATGTAATACAATATATCATATATATTATTATACATTAAATCATCGAATCAACACTTGATTCGACAATCCGGCTATATCGAATATAACCGACTAATATATCATGTACCGATTCATCGAATCAACACTTGATCCGATGACCCGGTTCATATCTAAATATCGCGAGAATATAATACGGTATCTCATATCGCATTATCCTCGGTCCTGCACATATCACATATGTGCCTCTACTCCGTTTTGCCTGAGCCAAGAAACCTCTGTGTAGGACTCTAAAGAATCATCAATACGCCGGTAGCAGATGATGATCATATCAAACACCCACAAGCTGCAAGCGGTCAGCTAAACATAACAGCCACCCAGGTATTGAGCGATCAGAAGATCAACAAGCTAGCCTGTACGTTCTCCTGTGAATCCAATCAGTAACACTCCCGTACAGTCCGGTCTCTTCGTCTTATATGTCGCATATCAAGTCTAGGGGTGGTATACGTCAGACCCCAGTAACCGATAAGTCGTGTCGATGTGAGGCTCATAACGGGTCGAGAAACTACTGGTAACACTTACCAGTAAATCTCTATATCAGCCCTGGCCAGGGACTTCTAGTTATAGCCAATCGGACACAGTACAACATCAACTCCCTCCGGAAGAAACGAATCCCCTCCTATCGCTCATTGCCTCCATATGATTCGGGACTGTACCCAAAAGCCACCGTTTTGTACGCCCTCTTGGATGTGGTAAGGTGGAAATCAAAGCACAGTGGGAATCACACAAGACTCTATGACGATCTCAGGTCTACAGACTACCCTGTACCAGTGTCACTGGAGAACTGCCATCTGACGTGTGGTATATCACCATCTGGGAGTTCTCGGCGAGTCCGTCCAGTGTACCCAGTCTCCACTGAGCACCCGTACACCATCTCTGATGTCAAACACCGATGGATATGGGATCATCCATCGCCCATCATATGGGTCAAGATGCGTATACGCTAGTCAACTCTGGTGTATCGATGCCCTGTCTCGATATACCCTCGACTAGGAACAATTATAGGTTGTACTCATCGACTACCATGGCCCCACTAGTATGATCTCATCATAGTCCCAGTAGTCGATTACAGATCCTAAGGGCTTTATCAACATGTGAGAGTAAGACAGTAAACCGATACTAGTCAACATGTTAAGATAAAGTGAAACCAAATAGCATACTATCATGACGAGCAAGAAAGTCCTCTCTATATATATCCAAGCATCCATTATAATATACATCATATGTACAACAATGGCCTCTAGGGCATATACATAACTAACAGTGTTTGTGTGTGTGTGTGTGTGTGTGTGTGTGTATATACATATACATGGATTATGAGGATAGTACTTGGGATTGGAGATGAGTCGATGAGATTGGGCTTGAGGCCGTGAGATCGGTGATGTGACAGGGTTCGTATTTGAGTTACGACGTGATATGTTTAGCGGGTCCTTTAGGCGTGGTATTTTCATTCACACGCATGCATACATAGATGGTATCTGTATTGTACTATTCGTAGATCAGTACCCCAGATCTTGATTTTGATAAAGAGGATACCAGATGAATAATGTAATGAATGCGATATTTGATCCGTACCCAGATTTGGGATACCGTACGACAGATTTACATACGAGCTTTATATTGATGATAGATCCGCACTCTTGACTTGAGGATGCCATATTATAGATATTGTATCGTATGTGATACTATTGAGGCGGTATCACCGACTATATATATATATATATATATATATGTGTGTGTGTATGTATCGACTCATATGTTAGGCGATTTCCTTACCTTTCGATCAGCCTGTTTAGTTTGGCCCTATAGTGTACTTGTAAATGATAGATTAGATTCGACTCATACCTATTTCAAAAACAAACGAATCATGTGTATTTTAAAGATGGGACAAGGGATTCTACGGATATTTCAAATGACGTACCTTTTCTAAAAACACCGTAGACATTATTTTCAAAAACACCACGATTCGTGTTATTTCAAATGGCACCACTGTATGACTCATATTATATAAATGCAAATTAGTTATCATTGTGTTTATCATTCAGCTCCCACATATTATTATTGTTCGCATCCCATTTGCATGTTTATATTGTACTTCCATATACCATTATTGAGATCATGCTGTCAGGACACTAGCACCATTACCGATGATACGTATATTCCACATACACTTACTTGCCGGCTCACACACATCATCATCGGTAATTGCCATGTCATGTACACTTTAGAAAATACCTTTTCCTTGACATAGCTTAATAACTGATAGTCGCAATATGTTATAGCTTCCATATGCTAGTTTCAATATTGCATTCATTGCATGATATTAGGTGCATTCATATATTCATTGGTTATGCAGTATTATGGAGATTTATGCCGGTATTCACTGTTTATTGGTAACATGATTTTGATGATTTCGGATTTACATGAGATTTCTGGATTTGGGGGAAAACCGCAAGAATTTAATAAAGGCTTAGTATCATCATTTAAAAATGCAAATTGCGGTTTTCTCATGATGTATGAGTCGTCCACCATGAGTTTTCATGATTGCTGTTGGATTTCGAGACTCGATTCGAGGAGTTGGATGAACCGTCTGGGGTACATGGTGGGCCCGGTATGGTACCCCGGGGCAAGAAGCTCGAGTTGTATTCGTTGAGCCTGGCAGGGGAGCACTACCTACCGGTGATATTATTTGGACTCATCGGTTATCCGAAGGATACCGGCCGGAGTTATGAGATGGATATAGGATGATCCGTTCTGCCGGAGCCCGCTGGCCGATTCCGTAGATGATACGGATGCCTGAGATTTAGATATTTGAGATCTGAGATTTGAGATATTGTGATTTGATATTGAGATACTGAGACTTACGTTTTGTGTCGATGCTGACACTGATTTCTCTGTTGCTTTCATTGATATACATATAGAAACCTCATTGATTAAAGAAAACAGTAGTCTTACACATGATATATTCTGTTTCCATTCGTAATGCATTCATACATCATATATATCTGATCTGTTGCTATCTGAGGCACGGACACGAGCACGTAGTATTGCACTTATTTGTAGATGGATCAGGATTTTATTTGAGGATATTGCCTGATATGACCTAGGATAGCGTTATGCATGCGATTTCTACTCGTAGATGTTTTCTACTCACGAGTTAGCAATTCACCCTCATTGTGCCACAGTTCCTTGCAGGTTTTGCCGTACAGGTTTCGTTGCGGCTTTGCTAGCACACTGTTCCTTCCGGGTCATTGCTTTGGTAGGTGGGTTATTTGCATCAGGACCACCATTGTTTATTTATTATTTCAGTTGTATCTAGAAACTCCATCAACCAGATTGTATATTTGATAAAGATAGAAGACCGGACTTGTTATTATTTCGACCTTAGAGTCGCGCGTTGTATTATTATGGTTTTCATGCTGATTTTGGGATTTCTTTTGAGTTTTGATCCTCGCCCTTCGGCGTTGTATATTATATTGCTTGGGTGGTTGTGACTGTCGTTTGACGAAGAGCTAGCTCCCGCTTGGGGATGCCATTTTTCATTTCGTATACTATTCATGTTGTATCCCGTTTGGGGCCAGTATTTACAAAGGAGACTCTGCCGAAATTTTCAGAAAATACTTGAGATTTTAAAAATACATACTTCGGCCTATGTTGATTAAAACTAATTGCTTTAAATTGGTTTTTCCTTCACTTTACTGCTTCTTTGGTTTTGATTTCTGGGTTTTGGTTTACTTAGATTACGTACGCCTTGAGACGTTTCGTAATTTAAGTGCCGGTCATGTTCCGTACTTTTCGGGTCGTGGCATGTAATTAAGGAACTTCGTGAAAGCGTTGGAAAACCTCCCTCGAAGTACCAACACTAATCTGGCTGAAAGGTTGAGCAAGTATTGTGACGTGCGATTAATCATGACATGTTCTTCTTTTAGGGTTTGAAGAAGAATTTGAGGAAACAGTGGGAGCCATCATGGTTAGATAAATTAATAACCAATCTAATCTTGCAAGAGCGCACGCCGAGTGCTTCTTTTCTCTCTCTCCAGGTAGCTACCATTTCATGCCCTAATCAAGATAATAAAATGTATCGCTTGACCGATCTGAATTCTTATTCGGGACTGGGGAACGTCGGTTTGGCTCTAACTTATGATGGAAATCATAAGTATGAGCAAGGGAAAGAGGATTGTTTGAATTCCAAGGAGACCCCATTGAAGAAGAAGCATACTAATGCATCTACTTCAGGTGTTCTTGTAATTGAGAACTGCTTTTCGGTCAGTCCTACCTCCTGGGTACTAGATACCAGATCAGGGTCTCATATCTGTAATTTATTGCAGGGACTGAGAAAAAGTAGGATAGTCGGACCTGGTGATATGTCCCTCAGGGTAGGAAATGGAGCACTAGTTAATGCTGCAGCCATCGGTGAATATCACCTAGTGTTGCCAAATGGCAATACTATGATTTTGGACAATTGCTACTATGTACCTTCCATGGTTTGCAACATCATATCAGTTTCTTTACTTGATAAAGATGGATATAACTTTGTTCTTGATAGAAATATCATGAACATTTATCTTGATAAGGTACTGGTTGCAGAAGGTACACTGTGTAATGGTATCTATGTTCTAAATCAGAATACAGTTCTTAATGTACAAAACACACGCAAAAGGAAGAGTTCATATACGAACAAATCCTACTTGTGGCATTGTAGACTTGGTCATATCGGAGAGAAAAGACTAAATAAGTTACATAAAGATGGACTTTTGAATACGTTCGAATTTTCATCTTATAAAACTTGTCAGTCTTATCTCAAAGGAAAGATGACCAAATCTCCTTTCACCGGACATGGAGAAAGAGCAGAAGAGCTCTTGGGACTCATACACAGTGATGTGTGTGGTCCGATGTCTATACATGCAAGGGGTGGGTTCTCGTACTTAATCACATTCACTGACGATCTCTCTAGATTCGGATATGTGTATCTCATGAAACGCAAATCTGAAGCTTGTAAGAAATTCAAGGAATTCAGAAACGAAGTAGAGAACGAGGTTGGAAAAAGTACTAAGATCCTCTGATCTGATAGGGGAGGGGAGTACTTGAGCACGGAATTCCTAGATTACTTAAAAGAGAATGAAATTCTCTCTCAACTTACTCCTCTTTATACACCACAGCACAACGGTGTATCGGAGCGGTGGAATCGTACCCTATAGGATATAGTTCGCTCCATGATGAGTAGTGTTGAGTTGCCTCTTTCATTCTGGGGACATATGCTTCACACAGCGGCATACTTACTGAACTACGTTCCATCCAAATCTGTGCCTAAGACTCCATATGAAGTATGGAGTGGACGAAATCCATATCTTAAGCGATTTAAGATATGGGGTTGTCCGGCCTATGTGAAAACACAAAAACCGGACAAGCTAGAGGCACGGCCAGTTCTATGTAAATTTGTAGGATATCCTAAAGATTCACTAGGATATCTGTTCTAGCACACTGAGGAACAGAAGGCGTTTGTATCTCGCCATGCTACCTTTTAGAAAGGGAGTTTCTTGCAAAAGAAACTAGTGGGAGTTCGGTAGAACTGGGAGAACCACAAAATGTAACTGAAGATTTGGAGGAACCACTAGATTCAGTAATCCCAGACGAACCTCAGCCACTCCGCAGATCCGGAAGGATTTCTCATCCGCCCGAGAGATATTACGGTTTTCTCATAGACGGGGCTCGAGAGGATTGCATCTTGGAAGAAGATGATCCTACCAGTTTCAGGTAGGCCATTATCAGTAGGGACTCTGATAAGTGGCTGGATGCTATGCGATCCGAAATGGAGTCCATGTACACCAATAAAGTGTGGACCTTAGATATTGCTCCACCTGGGGTAAAACCTGTTGGATGCAAATGTATGTACAAAAGGAAACTTGGTGTAGATGGGCAGGTGGAAACCTATAAGGCAAGACTTGTTGCAAAAGGTTTTCGTCAACGACCTGGTGTGGACTATGACGAAACTTTTTCTCCAGTGGCTATGCTCAAATCCATTCGGATCCTACTTGCCATTGCTGCCTTCCATGACTATGAGATCTGGCAGATGGACGTAAAAACGGCTTTTCTAAACGGCAGTTTGGAAGAGTGCGTTTATATGGATCAGCCAGAAGGTTTTGTTGTAACGTTTTGAAAATCGTTTAGGTGAAATTTCGGAAAATCGGTAAAATAACGGGTGTTTTCCGTAAAAATCAAGATATAAATATCTTTTAATATAAAATTAAATATACATATTCTAGCTATATAATTGCTAGTATTTGGTGTTTATTGAGCCACTTGTAAAATTTATAATTTATTGAAAAAATTTCCGAAATTAATTATTTTAATATTATTTTAAGCTGTCACTAATACATTTAATTAGGGATAATTACAAATTGGAATGGGTTGATACAAATTTTGTGCATCATGACACATCAAACTAACATGTAAAATATTATTTCTGAAATGAAATAAAATTTGTCAAGATGTTTTAGAAAATGTAAAAGAAAAAGGCTAAAATTGTGAATTTAATTAAAGTAATTGAGGTATGGGGGTATTTCCTTCACTTGGAACTTGCTACACACACTCCCACACTCACACCCCCCATTTTTCCTCCCCTTTTGTGGCTGAAATTCAGCAGCCCCTCCCCCCATTTCCCCACTCCATTTCCATGAATAGAGAATAAAAGAAAAGAAAAAGGAAATAATAAAATTGAATTTAAGCATGGTCTTTTGTTGACTTGGTCTTCTTTTCTTCCCTTGACTTCACCCACCCACACCACACCTTCCCCTTCTACTCTCCTTGGCCGAGACCTCCTCCATGATCAGCCCCATTTCCCCCCACCTCTTTCACCTCCAAAATCATCATAAAATGCATCAAAATCCACACAAAATTCCTATTAAATCCAAATCTAAGCCCTACCCATTTTTTCTTAGCCTATTCTAACATGAATCTTGGAAAAAAGTTTGCATTTGAGGGCTAGAAGGCATGCTTGATCTATGGATTGTGAGGTATAATCTAACCCTTTAGTTAAATTGTTGTTAAAATACTTTAATCAAACTAAATTAGTTAGTAACATGGCTTTAATTTCTAGAATTTGGTTTTCAAGAGAAGAGTTGAATTTGAAGCTAGGGTTTGATCAATTGTTTATTGTTGTGTGATGTAGTTTAACATGTTAATGATATGCTAAAACTAATCTAGTTGCTAGTTTACTAATTGATACTTGTAAATTGTAAAAATTGGAGTTTTAGCAAACTATGTTTTGGTAATTAATTCAAAATTGAGAATTTAAAATATAGTAAGGGTTTCATCACATCATTAACATTATAATGAGTGGTTTAATATCTTAGGTTATGCAAAACCAAGCTTAGTTGTTGAATTGTGAATTTTGCTTTAAAAGGGGTTAAAAATTGGATAAAATTGCAAACTAAAATTTTAAGATTTCTACAATTGGAGTGATAAAATTATAGAAATGGTTTATATGACTTATTTAAGATATTTAATAAGTATTATGGCCATTGGAATTGTTAAAACATCATGTTTTGTACTAAAACGGTAAATTTTGCTTGCTAGGTTTTCGGAAAAATAGCTTTTAAAGTGAGTTTGGGGTTTTTATGAATTTTAACCTATTTCATATTATAATTAGTGTTTGTGAATGTGCAAATGGGTGTGTTTGGGTTTTTTCTCTCGATGGGTTGATGTTTGTACATTGACATCGAGGGTTGGTTTGGCTATTCTTGCATGCGTAGGCGATAGGTTTTGACCTATACGTGATACCCGTACCGATTTGGTTTTCGTATGCCGTTTCGATTTCGAATTGGGTTTTTATGCGATACGATACGTTGTGACATGTAGGTATACCCATGTGGACTTCGAGATGACAAGCAAGTGCATGGCGACGTCGGCACCGGCGAGCGAAGATCAGGTGAGTAGATTATATCTACGGGGAAGTCTGGTGGATGGCGTATAGCACCCACGCAAAGTTATGAGAAATGATGTGATGTGGTAACGATATACTTTTATGTGTTAATGTGAGATATGAACACCTAGTAAGAAAAGCCTTAAGAGCTTATGGATTAGTGTTAGCGAAAAACGGAGGAAGGATTTGGTTGGTTTCTGAATCGCAACCCTAGAGTAAGGATATTCATACATGCATACATATACACTTGCATACATTATTTTCTTGTGCGTATATGGGAATGTGTATATATGTATATACGCATGGGTATGGGACTATGCATATATATACATTCATATACACATGCATGAATGTTGAGGGTATTATATGATATTTGGAGATGAGTCGATGAGATTGGGCTTGATACCATGAGATCGGTGATGTGATATGGTCTGTATTTGAGATACGACATGATATTTTAGCGGGTCCTTTAGGCATGGTGTTTTCATACACAAGCATGCATTTCATAGATGGTATCAGTATTGTACTAGACGTAGATCAGTACCCCGATCATGATATTTGATAAAGTGGATACGAGATAATTAATGTGATAGATGTGACATTTGACCCATACCCAGATTTGGGATGCCGTACGACGGATTTACCGTACGAGCTATATTTTGATGATAGATCCGCACTCTTGACTCGAGGATGTCATATTATATAGGGTATCGTATGAGATACTATTGAGGCGGGATCACCGACTATTATACATGTATATATATATATCGACTCAGATTTAGGCGGTTTCCATACCCCTTTCGATTGGTTGTTAATTAGACCTGTAGTTTACCTAGTAGATGTTAGACTGGAACCAAGTCATACCTATTTCCAAAACTAAGAATCACGAGGATTTTAAAGACATGTCAAGGGATACTACGGATATTTCAAAAGACGTACCTTTTCTTTAAAACACCGTAGCCTTATTTTCAAAACACCACGGTTCGTACTATTTCAAACGGTAAAACAGTATAACACAGGTGTAGCGATGTAGATTCTTATTGTTACGTTATCATTCATGTTCCGCATATTATTGTTGCAATTACTATTCATTGCCATTTATCGTGTTGTTATCGTCTCATTGCATGTTTATTGTGTACTTAGTGATTATGAACCATACTGTCAAGACACCAGCACCATTACCGATGATGCGTATGTTCCACATACACTTACTTGCCGGCTCACACACATCATCATCGGTAATTTCCATGTCACGTACACCTTAGAAAATACCTTTTCATTGACATACCTTGATAACTGATAGTCGCAATATGTTATAGTTTCCATATGCTAGTTAAAATACTGCATTTATTGCATGATCGTAGACGCATTCATATATTCATTGGTTATGCAGTATTATGGAGATTTATGCCGGTATTCACTGTTTATTGGTATCATGATTCTGGTGATTTCGGATTTACATGAGATTTCTGGATTTGGGGGAAAATCGCAAGAATTTAATAAAAGCTTAGTATCATTATTTTAAAAATGAAAATTGCGGTTTTCTCATGATGTATGAGTCGTCCACCATGAGTTTTCATGATTGCTGTTGGATTTCGAGACCCGATTCGAGGAGTTGGATGAACCGTCCCGGGTTCATGGTGGGCCCGGTATGGTACCCCGGGGCAAGAAGTTCGACTTGTATTCGATGAGCCTGGCAGGGGAGCACTACCTACCGGTGATATTATTTGTACTCGTCGGTTATCCGGAGGATACCGGCTGGAGTCATGAGATGGATACAGGCTGATCCGTTCTGCTGGAACCCGCGGGCCGATCACACAGATGATACGGATGCCTGAGATATTGATATTTGAGATTTGAGATATTGAGATTTGATATTGAGATACTGAGACTTATGTTTTGTGTCGATGCTGACACTGATTTCTCTGTTGCTTTCATTGATGATACTTGATTGATATACATATAGAAATCTCATTGATTAAAGAAAACGGTTGTCTCAGTCATGATATATTCTGTTTCCATTCGTAATGCATTCATACATTATATATATCTGATATGTTGCTATCTGAGGCACTGACACGAGCACGTGGTATTGCCCTTTTATGTAGATGGATCAGGATATTATTTGAGGATATTACCTGATATGACCTAGGATAGCGTTATGCATGCGATTTTCTACTCGTAGATGTTTTCTTTTCACGAGTTGGCAACTCACCCTCGTTGTGCCACAGTTCTTTGTTGGTTTTGCCGTATAGGTTTCGTTGCGGCTTTGCTGGTACACCGTTCCTTCCGGGTGATTGCTTTGGTAGGTGCGTT
This sequence comes from Agapanthus africanus, assembly GCA_030015575.1. Taxonomy (NCBI): domain Eukaryota; kingdom Viridiplantae; phylum Streptophyta; class Magnoliopsida; order Asparagales; family Amaryllidaceae; genus Agapanthus; species Agapanthus africanus. Next base: position 75,518,906 of record JASDDO010000029.1, read on the forward strand.
CTTTTGTATCAGGACCACCATTGTTATTGGTTATTTCAGTTGTATCCAGTAAAACTCCATCAACCAGATTGTATATTTGATAAAAATAGAAGACCAAACTTGTTATTATTTTGACCTTAGAGTCGTGCGTTGTATTATTATGGTTTTCATGCTGATTTTGGGTTTTCTTTTGAGTTTTGATCCTCGCCCTTCGGCTTTGTATATTATATTGCTTGCGTGGTTGTGACCGTCGTTTGATGAAGAGCTAGCTCCCGCTTGGGGATGCCATTTATCATTTCGTATACTATTCATGTTGTATCCCGTTTGGGGGCCAGTATTTACAAAGGAGACTCTGCCAAAATTTTCAGAAAATACTTGAGATTTTAAAAATACATACTTCGGCCTATGTTGTTAAAACTATTTGCTTTAAATTGGTTTTTCCTTCACTCTACTGCTTCTTTGGTTTTGATTTCTGGGTTTTGATTTACTTAGATTACGTACGCCTCGAGACGTTTCGTAATTTAAGTGCCGGTCATGTTCCGTACTTTCGGGTTATGACAAAGTTGGTATCAGACCGTTAGGTTTTACCTTCGGAGTGTAGGATGATCCTTGGTTGATGGTGTTGCGCCACGGCAGCGCCCCGGCCGTCTTACTCGAGGCCAAATTGCGGAATCAAAATATTTCCTTGCTCGGAAACCGGCGCTACCGCGGACAAAGAAAACCCGGATCGTTTACCATTAACCTACGCTAGCTAACTAGAGATGGGGTGAGAAGTATACCGAGTGATCCGAGTCCTCCGGTCTTCTTGTCATCGTCCCGATCTCCCGCGGAAAGTGTAGTCTCCATATCGTCGCCTCCTCGCCGGAAAGGGCACCACATCGCCTTCGTCTTTTACGGGCTCCCGCCTCAATACCGAGGCAACTCGGGCATGAAGCCGGCAACTCGACATGCCCAAGATTAGCTGTAGAATGTGTAGTGTAGAATACGCTTTGTCTCAATGGGGTTTTTGTTGCCATGATGGAGGAATCAAGATGATATGAACTTGGGGATTTTTGAGGCAATGAAAAATGATATGAAACAATAATTTTTCCCACACCCTCACCAAAATGAAAATGAACCATCCTCTCCAAATGAAGTGGCCGGCCTCACTCTTATGGAAATGGTGAAGGGAAAATCTAATACAAGGGAGGTGATGGTAGGAACAAAGAAAAGGTGACCACATCCAAGGTCAACAAAACATCAACCATACTCACATCCAATCAAAACCATACCCTTTCAATTCACATTTAAATCAAGTCAATGTGCAAGATATGAAAGCCATCATAATCAACACAATTGCATAAAACCCCACCACAAAGAGTAATTTGCAAAACTGCAAATTACCCCCTCCATCGGAAAAGTCCGGCCGGAAAAGAACAAAGGAAAAACCGGCCGGAACGGAATGCAAACTGGCAACTCCAGAAAACTGGTCCCGTAATAAATTACAGGAAAACCCCGACACTGTGCATACACACCCGCATCTGTATTCCGACCGGATACAGATGCAATGAGACAAAATCTACACTGTACTAAACTAGTACCGGCTTAAACCAAAGCCGGCTAGTAAAATCCGTTCGATCCTGATCCGTGCAATACCGCACGTATCTGATCGAACCCTGCCATATATCTATACGGCCACTAGTACAAAACTGTCCGATCCTGATCCGTGCAATACCGCACGTATCTGATCGGACCCTGCCATATCTCCATACGGCCTCTACAGCGTTTCGCCCGAAAGCTGAGTAACTGAAAGTGTGGTGGACTCTAAAGACTCGTCAATACTATGGTTGTGGATTTAACCACTAGCACGTCAGAGGTATAAGCCAATACGTGACGGGCCACCAGCTATTGACCAAAATGGACGTCGATGAGGAAGCTCACCCCGACACCCAACTGAGCCTGTCAGTGACAATATCCGTACAGTCCGGTCCGTTCGTCTATGAGTATCGCATGGCGGGCCTAGGGGGTTGGTGAAAGTCAGACCCCCAAAAGCGGTACAAGTCGTGTCGGAGTGTAGCCCAGAACGCCCTGAGATACTACTGGAATACCTACCAGTAAATCTCCTGCCTCGGCCGAGGGCTTTGCGTAATGGCTCTCCTAGACACAGCGCGACCTCACTCCCAATACCGGGAGAGACGAACCCCTGAAGATCCGCTCACTGCCTCCATGTGGCTCGGGACTGTACCCAACTAAAACCTGTTTGCACGACTCCTTTGAGCCGTGGTAGGGTAGTAATCAAAGCACAGTGGGAACTCACACGAGACAAATGACGATCTCAGGTCGATGAACTAACCTGTACACATGTCACCTGGGAACTGCTATCTGACGTCTGGTATAAGACCAACTAGCAGGTTCCCGGCGAGTCCTGTCCGGTGTACTCATAACCCAATGAGCACCTGTATACATCTTAGGTGAACCAACTGACACCAGTGGCTTGTGAGACCGGCCACCGCCCCTCGTCGGGGTCTCGACTGTATACACTAGTCTACTAATGGAGTATCGATACCCTGTCTCGAAACTCCTACGACTAGGGACCTTTTAAGGATGTGCTTATAGACTACCAGCTCCCACGTATATGATCGCCATCATACTGCTGGTCGTCAAGCAAGAATCCTAAGGGCTCTATCAACGTGTAATAGCGACATATCAGGTCACCTAAAGCAGTACACGATGATAAAGATAAACCAGATAGCATACTATCATCTCGAGTAAGACTGTTCTCCTGGGATAGGTCCTCCCTCAATCATTGCAATCACGTGCCTGTGATCCAATAATTGACTCTGAGGGCACTATCTCCAACAATCTCCCACTTGCACTCAAGGCTAATTATTGCGATGTCGCATACTCACAGCCCGTGTGATACCGAACACCCAACTCCTCTACTAGTCAGTCTCACAAAACTCGTTTGTGAAACTATTGCGTTCGAGGAATAGCCTCAGTGAGTGGATCCGCTGTGATGTTTCTTTCTTTGTCTCTCTATATCTCAAGTTCGAGGAGAAAGCCATCTCCCGAAATGAGCAATACCTGTCTTAGAATGCCTGGATGTCTGATGGGACCTAGCTCATAAATGAACTCCAAATCCAAACATCTTAGACTGTATCGTCAACTGAAACTAATCAGTATCCCGCGCCATGCCTCCCTCAGTATTGCCTTGGACTACCTGTCCAAAATACTGCCCCTCGTCAGAGGGAGAACTATAACTCTGACAACCTCCTTGTCATCCATGTCACCTTGGAAGCCTGGAGTGATAACCGTCTCCTAAAGGAGACAGCCGTTATCATATCCCTAGAACATTCACTTATGTTCTAAAACTGCTTCCGACTGTCCCTCCAGGATTGGATCAATATCAACTTATTGCATCTAGTGCAAGAACAACATCTGGTGTGGTACTTGACATCTCATGATTGACTCAATTGCCTAAGCAAGTGATCTGTCAATCATGCGTATCCCTCTCCCCTTTAGTCTATAAGACACCTTTAGAGAGGGTGACTCCATTACCTGCAGGTACACTACCATGCCAGGAGTCGTCCATTCTAAATACTCATAGAATGCTGTCAAGGTACCCTGATTGGGAAACCACCCAAATCTGGATCTAAAACCATAGATCTAGTAACCAGTATGTCTGATATAATGTCCAAGTCCCTTGTGGAGAAAACACTGTGTGACGACCAAAGTATAACCGATCGTAGTATAGGAATATCACTTCCTACTACCTTTTCAACAGATCCATCCCCTATTCTGATGACGTCAAACCCATGACTGTCACATCAGAAATAGATGATCTATCTCCGCTATATCTGCTTTAGTCTATAAATAGACATAAGCATGAAGTCCACCAATGCTTCCGCTGCTCCCACTGACTACGACAACCCTCTGCCAGAGTCATATAGACGTGCACTTCTAAAGCTAGTTTAGAACGACGCTATACTCATCCTCCTGCCGGGTCTCGCAGCCTGGAACAACAACAATGGCAAGTGTGGGTAAACAAGAACTTCCCTGTCACCGTCCTTGAGGCTACCGGAGTACCTCTCGGGTGCCTGAAGTTACCCACCTTATTTGCGGAGTGGCCAATGGAATGTCAAATCAGATTGAATCTTTAGGTTCCTTATCAAATCTTCAGTAATCGTTTGTGGTTCTGGAATCACTTCCAGTTCTACCATACTCCCACTGCTGTTTTTTGAAAAAATCCATTTTTAATAAAACTGTGGCGAGTTTAGAACAATATTTCTATTGATCTGCCAGATGGTAGAAAGTCAACCCTCGTCATAGCCTGGGTCAACCCACAAACAGCCATTACAGAAACGTGCCTTGAGTTATCCGGAGTCTGGTTTTAAGCATAAGCCGGACAACTCCCCGTACCTTAACATCGTTAAGATATGAACTGTTCTATATCCAATATAGAACCAGAGGCACTGATTTAATTTAACCAGATTCAAATCATGCATCTATCTCCAGTGCATGTCAACTAAATGGAAGGAGGTCGATCAGCGTTACTCAACTTAGGAATGCTTCCAATTATGAGTAACCTGAAAGAGAAGCAATTTCTCTTTATCATTACTATCAACTGAATACCATACACATGTATCTACATCTTCGATCTCTTTGAAGAATCCCGATACTTGCTACACCTGGTTCTCTACTCTATTCAAATACCCATAACTCCTCAAAACTTAGACCCTGTGTTTCCACGAAACATATGTCTAAGAACTAGAGAAGTTAAAAGTAAACAGAATATAGTATGAGGACCAACCCCTCTGTCCTAATGGACACTGGACAACATACAATACTCTGTATAAGTCCGCTGAGTCTAACAACTCTTTCACTGTGTGTCGTAGGTTGAAAACTGTACTTATGGTTAAGAAGAATTACACCGCTGTTTAATGCTCCTTACCTGACCATCCACTGATATAGGTAAATGTCATCGACATAATATCAAAAGGTATATCTCACTCTATTCAAATAGACGTACAGATATATCAATTTGAAATTGGTGCACAACAGCGGATATTCAAAACCAAATATTTGCCGACCGGCAAACAACCCAGGTGACTTCCTCAAATATCACCGATTACAACGAATCCCGATATAATGAGGATGATCACCCAATTCCCAATAACTTACTCCCACTCATCATCTGTAAAACCATACAGATGTGAGAATCATACCTGGTAAATACATACCCTGGAATAAGTGTCTAATCGGGAAATCAGTTTTCTTTTAACAGTACACAGTGAAACTGAAACATTGTAATGTTTCGATGGGGTATCCTGGTATTCCTAGTAATGCCTCTACCATCATCCAGATTCACAACTATAACCGTATAATTCTTTGCCACCTGTCCAAATCCCTTTATATGTCCTTAGTCAATACCGTCTGCACACCCCTTTAGGCCAAATGGTTTTCTTCCTTCCCTACCGTTCGGCACCAGCCTATGGTTTGGAAGAAGACTATCCAAAAAGCATAAAGGGTGTACTGTCCTAATCCTAGGAGCACTCTCAATGCGAGAGAAGGTGAAGATAAAAGACACCTGAATGTACTTTATTCCTATTTCTCCTGAACCAGAATCCATCCCCGAACTGGAACTAGTTCCTTTCGAGTTCGTATATAACCATACGATGGAGTATCCAATAAAATGGGATCTTCGTAGTGATACGGAGTGTCCTGGAGAAATACAAAGGTGATTTAGGATTGGCGAAGAAATACTTGGTTTGGTCGTGAATATCAGTCGCAATTTACTTTGCCCTCTTACTAATCCCTTGCTTTGTCTGAACTTAATACCTTCTGTACACCGTTTTAGGCTAACTGGTTTTCTTCATTCCCTACCGGTCGGCACCAGCCTATGGTTTGGAAGAAGACTATCCAATTTGCGTAATAGGTGTACTACTCCTAAACCAAGGAGTACTCACATCCTGAGAGAAGGTGAAAAGAAAAGACAACTGAATAATCCTATCCGTTTTCTCCAGAACCAGAAACCATCCTCGAAGTCCTTCGAGTTCGTATATAACCATACGATGGTTTTGTCCAATGGAAGTGGACGTTCGTAGTAATACGGGGTGTCCTGGAGAAAAGGGTAAAAGTAGGAGTGGCAATGAGGTCTGCAACTCTGACAATCCAGAAGCCAGTGTTAAGAAGGTTCGGTCAACTTGGTCACTGAGTCATAGTCCAGGGTCGGGTCAATGGTCGCTGCCAGAGAGAGAGAAAAGAAACACTCAGCGTGCACTCTAACCTAGATCAGAATGGTTACCAATTTATCTAATCAGGAAACCTCCCACTGTACCTCAAATTCTCCTCCAAACCTGAAAGAAGAATTAGTCGGGATCACCCGAGGAGTAAACCAACTCATCAGTGGGAATCGGGATCCAACTATCATCGCATGATAACTTGACGGAATCCACTCAAGTCACCACACTCCAGAAGGTATGCGCATGCCTGGCAAGTTTCAGTTCTTTTGAAACTCCCGATGTTTGTTTTTAGCCCTAGGACTCAAGTGACCTTGACGGAGTCAACAAATCAAAGAGTCCTAGTCAAGTTCAACCCGTCATTATCTGGATTGCATTAAACCCACCCGTACGTGCCCTTGACGGAGTCAACAAGGCCGTACGACTGTCCTAACCAATCCCACTTATGCAACAAACAAGCACCACTTAGCTACCGTACACTACGCCTTGACGGAGTCAACAAACGCAGCACGAATACTAAATAATACCCATAAGAAATGACGGAGGGCTACGAATGGTTTTTGGCGAAAAACCTTTAACGTAATGAACTTGATATCGTTGAAGGAACTGCATAGCCTTTTATAAAATATAGTGACGAAAACCTTTACTAAAGAGGTCACTCCCGGTGAAGGGATCTCGGCTCTTTCCCCGTAGAATGAGGTGCAGGATATTCCAACTGAATACCACGATGCAAAGCAAAAGTAATCGGCTATAGTGAAGTTAATGCCTTGACGCAAACTTCTGTCCAAGGGGTCACTCCCGGTGAAGGGATCTCGGCCCTTGCCTCGTCGACTGAGGAGCAGGATATTCCAAATGAATACCACGATGCAAAACAAAAGCGAACGTCCTTGCAATAACAGCTTTTTGAAAAATGTTCCAACAACATCAGATTAGGTTTGTTTAAACTTGCATTGATCCGAATCAATGCAGTCCCATCAATTGATCACACCACAAAGAACGAAAATATACTGACGTACGTATATGCCATCCGCATTCGCCACTGGGTCCCGTCATCACCCGTTAGGTTAGCTTACTAACGGCAGAGCGGGGACTGGACTAGCGCGGATGAAAAACATATACAACATCTACTAATATATATACCAATATATAGTATTTCGCTCAAGGCGTGAATAAAATGCAACATCACAGAAATGTACAGCATCACAGAACAATACAGATATCTGGAAGCCCCGGGTTTCACAGAGCCGCTGCTGAAACCCGACGTTCCCCTGGTCGTGTGGATAGCCTGTGCAATGAAATCCTAGACCCCTACGGGCGCGGCAAGTCACCCGCCAAAACCTGAAGCGAGGCAGCCCCCTTCAGTACCGTGAATGGACCACCCAGCACTTCACGGAATCCGGTAACTTGGGCACCCCTCCTGGGTCAACCTGTACCCCCTACGAGTGCGGCGAATAGCCCGCCAATCCTGGACTGAAGCCCCCTCCGTCCCAATGCCATGAGATGCGGGCTTGCTGCCCTCCAGAACCCGGCTATCCGCGCACCCCACCGCGGGGCAATCCTAGTACAGAAAGTAAAATATACATACACCGGGTACATCGACCGCAACCAGGTCGTGCCCCAAAAGAATAATACAAACTGGCAGTGACGGCAGTCCACATGTCGGACGCTCGCCCCGCAATATCAAATGTACATAATACCACAAAACAGTACTAGCATTGCATCCAGGCTATCCCCACGACCGATCCGCAACATCACAGCATAAACATAGAACATCAACGTGAAAGTCACGTTCGCAAATCCGTCTAACCGGGCTATAGCAGTTAGACCGGATTTACCGATCGAGTGACATTCACGGTCGCAGATATAATGTAAATACTGTGAAAAATGTGTTTTAAAAATTTCCGATTGACCAAAAATTAATAAATGGGCCCCAATCAAAACTGTAGCACTCACAGAAAACCTGGGCCAAATTTTAATATTCCAAATACCCCATTTTCATGTAAAAACCTCACTGGAAAAATTTGGTCCAGAGAGCAAACTGAACCGCGGCGGAAGAGCGGCGCCAAGGAGGGTTACGCCGCGCTTCTGCGGCGTATCTACAGTAACGCATGCCCAAAATTTCCCAGATGTCTTAAAATTTCCTGTACATCATTCTGCAATCACCTGAAAAAATTTTCGAGCCCGGAAAAAATCGACAGAAAACTGATGTACACAAAACGCGGTTTTTTGGAATTTCGGTCGATCGGAAACGCAAACACATTACACAAAAGCTAGGTAAGGTTAATGGCGTGGCTCTGATACCATGTTGCGCCACGGCAGCACCCCGGCCGTCTTACTCGAGGCCAAATTGCGGAATCAAAATTTTTCCTTGCTCGAAAACCGGCGCTACCGCGGACAAAGAAACCCGGATCGTTTACCATTAACCTACGCTAGCTAACTAGAGATGGGGTGAGAAGTATACCGAGTTATCCGAGTCCTCCGGTCTTCTCGTCATCGTCCCGATCTCCCGCAGAAAGTGTAGTCTCCATATCGTCGCCTCCTCGCCGGAAAGGGCACCACATCGCCTTCGTCTTTTACGGGCTCCAGCCTCAATACCGAGGCAACTCGGGCATGAAGCCGGCAACTCGACATGCCCAAGATTAGCTGTAGAATGTGTAGTGTAGAATACGCTTTGTCTCAATGGGGTTTTTGTTGCCATGATGGAGGAATCAAGATGATATGAACTTGGGGATTTTTGAGGCAATGAAAAATGATATGAAACAATAATTTTTCCCACACCCTCACCAAAATGAAAATGAACCATCCTCTCCAAATGAAGTGGCCGGCCTCACTCTTATGGAAATGGTGAAGGGAAAATCTAATACAAGGGAGGTGATGGTAGGAACAAAGAAAAGGTGACCACATCCAAGGTCAACAAAACATCAACCATACTCACATCCAATCAAAACCATACCCTTTCAATTCACATTTAAATCAAGTCAATGTGCAAGATATGAAAGCCATCATAATCAACACAATTGCATAAAACCCCACCACAAAGAGTAATTTGCAAAACTGCAAATTACCCCCTCCATCGGAAAAGTCCGGCCGGAAAAGAACAAAGGAAAAACCGGCCGGAACGGAATGCAAACTGGCAACTCCAGAAAACTGGTCCCGTAATAAATTACAGGAAAACCCCGACACTGTGCATACACACCCGCATCTGTATTCCGACCGGATACAGATGCAATGAGACAAAATCTACACTGTACTAAACTAGTACCGGCTTAAACCAAAGCCGGCTAGTAAAATCCGTTCGATCCTGATCCGTGCAATACCGCACGTATCTGATCGAACCCTGCCATATATCTATACGGCCACTAGTACAAAACTGTCCGATCCTGATCCGTGCAATACCGCACGTATCTGATCGGACCCTGCCATATCTCCATACGGCCTCTACAGCGTTTCGCCCGAAAGCTGAGTAACTGAAAGTGTGGTGGACTCTAAAGACTCGTCAATACTATGGTTGTGGATTTAACCACTAGCACGTCAGAGGTATAAGCCAATACGTGACGGGCCACCAGCTATTGACCAAAATGGACGTCGATGAGGAAGCTCACCCCGACACCCAACTGAGCCTGTCAGTGACAATATCCGTACAGTCCGGTCCGTTCGTCTATGAGTATCGCATGGCGGGCCTAGGGGGTTGGTGAAAGTCAGACCCCCAAAAGCGGTACAAGTCGTGTCGGAGTGTAGCCCAGAACGCCCTGAGATACTACTGGAATACCTACCAGTAAATCTCCTGCCTCGGCCGAGGGCTTTGCGTAATGGCTCTCCTAGACACAGCGCGACCTCACTCCCAATACCGGGAGAGACGAACCCCTGAAGATCTGCTCACTGCCTCCATGTGGCTCGGGACTGTACCCAACTAAAACCTGTTTGCACGACTCCTTTGAGCCGTGGTAGGGTAGTAATCAAAGCACAGTGGGAACTCACACGAGACAAATGACGATCTCAGGTCGATGAACTAACCTGTACACATGTCACCTGGGAACTGCTATCTGACGTCTGGTATAAGACCAACTAGCAGGTTCCCGGCGAGTCCTGTCCGGTGTACTCATAACCCAATGAGCACCTGTATACATCTTAGGTGAACCAACTGACACCAGTGGCTTGTGAGACCGGCCACCGCCCCTCGTCGGGGTCTCGACTGTATACACTAGTCTACTAATGGAGTATCGATACCCTGTCTCGAAACTCCTACGACTAGGGACCTTTTAAGGATGTGCTTATAGACTACCAGCTCCCACGTATATGATCGCCATCATACTGCTGGTCGTCAAGCAAGAATCCTAGGGGCTCTATCAACGTGTAATAGCGACATATCAGGTCACCTAAAGCAGTACACGATGATAAAGATAAACCAGATAGCATACTATCATCTCGAGTAAGACTGTTCTCCTGGGATAGGTCCTCCCTCAATCATTGCAATCACGTGCCTGTGATCCAATAATTGACTCTGAGGGCACTATCTCCAACAGATGGAATAGGTAGCTTGAGTAGAGTGACGTACCGTACGTATGTTCCGCGGCATATTTACGATACGATACTCCACTTAAGAAGCCTTAGGATGTACATTTCTTTGCACAGCATTATATTCGTTCCTATGATCTAGCCTCATCAATACTAGTTTATGGTTTTGTTATTACGGTGGTACGGGCAGAGAGAGCTACGGCTAGAGTTGCGGTCAGCACGAGCTCGTCATGAACGAGGACTGACCAGGGCGTGATTCCAGGGACATACGTTTGCACAGAGGCGTCGTTTCATTGTGTTTTTGCGCCACGAGCGTTTGATGGATTACTTTTATGAGATTTCTCGGACGTGCAGATCAGCACCAGAGAATTGGGCTACTTTAAGAGGCCAGCCAGATTGTGATGATCGTCAGCGCATAGATTATTTTGATGATTGACGCACTGTTCAGCGTGCGGACGAATGAGCCAGTGATTTTGGCGAATGAAAAGATTTCACCCCAGATGTTTGAAGTTAATGCCGCACGAGTTATACTTCGAGATATGATAGAAGATCGCTAGTCACCAAAGATGAGAGACTAGGACATGTGATTCATTGCCTACCCCGATGCGAGATCATCAGATAGATTGATTCCAGTTAGAGACGACTTCACGTTGATACGTTGAGAGTCGATAGAGATGATCGAATGTCAGGAACCCATTTTCCAAGTTTAAAGTATTCGGAAAACAATGCAAGCAATTCTATGGACCCTCTAGAAGAATGAAACCCTAACTCGACATAATGACCATGGAACGCCGGTGAACCTTAGGGTTTGCGACAGTTCAGCGGTGCCATTAGTGAGGCTTGGGTCTGCCCTTCTACGGTTGGTCCATAGGTGTTGTGGCATATATTCGATACTATTAAACTGTACCCAAGATGTTGAGCTCTTGGGGGATTATGGAACCTCGACGAATCGATCGAAAGGTTCGACATCATTCGGATATCCTATGATGGGATACATTGCTTGAGAGACTCCAGATACGAGTATAGCCGTTGGAGTGCAGTCCATGTAGCCACGAGGAGACGAGTCCAAGTCAGTCGACATTAGAGAAAAGTGGAATAAGAGGCTCGTACGAGATCTTGATGGGATGACGTTCCACTCCGCCAGCATCAGAGATGTGATACGCAAGCAGAGGCGTTGACTATGGATATATCTTCCAGGAGGAGTCGTGATGAGTATGCAGCCGTTCTGGAATAAGAAATAGATTTAGTAATGATGATGACTTCCGGGCAGTTCGGCAGAAACGAGTTTTAGGGAAAGACCTTGAAAAGACCTTTCTGGAATACTATACAAGAAAACTTGGACCCAGGATCGGTCATATTGCACACGCCCAGCAGGCCAGAGTTCAGCATCGTCGACGAGACATGTTATGAGTAACCATGATAGTTGGCTAGAGATCTTTAGAGGATGTGTCAAAGCAGACTGCTTCCGTTATCGTTTCTATATTGGACCGTTGAGCTGAGGAGCTATGTACTTAGCAATCTGCAGTGAGAGACGAGAGCCTAAGGGCACCAGGCGACATGCCATGATGGGGAAACAAGTAGATATCTTGCTCTTCTAGCATTGGATGCACCGACACCTTCTCGACTTTGAAGGATGGACATAACGACGACATTATTTATGATTTGTGTTTTGTGATTGACTATCACGTATCCATCACTTTGGATTTTCAGTATTTTTGTGTGATTTAGTTCATGATTGAGTTTTGATGACCGAGTTTCATGATATTTGATTTAATGCCTAGGGCAAGCATATAATTTGACTTATGCTTTCGGCATAGTTTTCATGCACTTTTAGTATTTGATTTGCTTTTGTGCACGCCGATGCACATGATGGTGAGATTTTATACCACGGTATACCTGATTGGGATTTTGATTGAAATGTGTTGTATACCGTTGATTTCGATTGTGATATTCGATATTCGTTTTTGTGCACATTGTGCACTTGATTTGGATTTTGCGCATACTTAAGGCGCTTGATGCGATTTAGGTGCACACTAGATGCGCTAAATCGAGATTTTTCGTGCATATCAGATGCACCCAGTTTTGCTGCCAGGCACACACGTTGCCTTTGACAGGTGTTTTCGTACACACCCGTTGCACTCAGATTTTATTTCCGTGCACATGTATGGCACATTCATGGATTTCGATTTCCGTGTGCACCAGATGCACGTGGCATTCATATATATATTTGTGATTGATTTCTTTTGGAGCAGTATATTTTATGATACTTACTATTTGGTTTAGAACTGAGCAGGACTAGTCAGAGGACAGTACTTGAGTATATATATATTTTTTGCATGCATTGATAGTTATCGAAGGGATTTCCAAAGAGGAGTTATAGTCTTAGTATTTACTTACGTGTCCGAGATGACACGAAACATTTTATAAAGGAAACCCTTCTAAAATTGCTTTCAAAACGGCGGGACGTGCATATTAAATAAAGGATATATATATATATAGTTATTTTTTTACAATAGACGTCCGCCACTGTGCAGTGTTGCGAAATCGCACAGCGATTTGAAAAAGGTTTGGCATGCATTGCTTCTAAATGTTTTAATGATGTATATCATGTTGGTTTTCGTATTTGATCTTGACATTGATGTATTCCCCATAACTCCGATGATTGTGCGATGCTTGACGGAGTTTTGATTTTGGTTTATATATCTGTTTTTCATGCACATGCATTGCGCTACGATGTGATTTATGTATTTATGATTTCGGAGCCCCGACGACTTGATGGTTTTGCTTAAATGTTTTAGTATTTGGGGGGAGTTTTAATTTATATTCGGGGACCGAATTTCTTTAAGGGGGGAAAATTGTAACGTTTTGAAAATCGTTTAGGTGAAATTTCGGAAAATCAGTAAAATAATGGGTGATTTCCGTAAAAATCAAGATATAAATATCTTTTAATATAAAATTAAATATACATATTCTAGTTATGTAATTGCTAGTATTTGTTGTTTATTGAGGCACTTATAATATTTCTAATTTATTGAAATTTTTTCCGAAATTAATTATTTTAATATTATTTTAAGTCGTCACTAATACATTTAATTAGGGATAATTACAAATTGGAATGGGTTGATAAAAATTTTGTGCATCATGACACATCAAACTAACATGTAAAATATTATTTCTGAAATGAAATTAAATTTGTCAAGAAGGTTTAGAAAATGTAAAAGAAAAGGGCTAAAATTATGAATTTAATTGAAGTAATTGAGGTATGGGGGTATTTCCTTCACTTGGAACTTGCTATACACATACCCACACTCACACACCCCATTTTTCCTCCCCTTTTGTGGCTGAAATTCAGTAGCCCCTCCCCCCATTTCCCCACTCCTTTTCCATGAATAGAGAATAAAAGAAAAGAAAAAGGAAATAATAAAATGGAATTTAAGCATGGTCTTTTGTTGACTTGGTCTTCTTTTCTTCCCTTGACTTCACCCACCCACACCACACCTCACCCTTCTCCTCTCCTTAGCCGAGACCTCCTCCATGATCAGCCCCATTTTTCCCCCACCTCTTTCACCTCCAAAATCATCATAAAATGCATCAAAATCCACACAAAATTCCTATTAAATCCAAATCTAAGCCCTACCCATTTTTCCTTAGCCCATTCTACATGAATCTTGGAGAAAAGTTTGCATTTGAGGGCTAGATGGCATGCTTGATCTATGGATTGTGAGGTATAATCTAACCCTTTAGTTAAATTGTTGTTAAAATACTTAAATCAAACTAAATTAGTTAGTAATATGGCTTTAATTTCTAGAATCTGGTTTTCAAGAGAAGAGTTGAATTGGAAGCTAGGGTTTGATCAATTGTTTATGGTTGTGTGTGTAGTTTAACATGTTAATGATATGCAAAAACTAATCTAGTTGCTAATTTACTAATTGATGCTTGTAAATTGTTAAAATTGGAGTTTTAGCAAACTAGGTTTTGGTAATTAATTCAAAATTGAGAATTTAAAATATAGTAAGGGTTTCATCACATCATTAACATTATAATGAGTGGTTTAATACCTTAGGTTATGCAAAACCAAGTTTAGTTGTTGAATTGTGAATTTTGCTTTAAAAAGGGTTAAAAATTGGATAAAATTGCAAACTAAAATGTTAAGATTTCTACAATTGGTGTGATAAAATTATAGAAATGGTTTATATGACATATTTAAGATGTTTAATAAGTATTATGGCCATTAGAATTGTTAAAACATCATGTTTTGTACTAAAACGGTAAATTTTACTTGCTAGGTTTTCGGAAAAATAGCTTTTAAAGTGAGTTTGGGGTTTTTGTGAATTTTAACCTATTTCATATTATAATTAGTGTTTGTGAATGTGCAAATGGGTGCGTTTGGGTTTTTTCTCGATGGGTTGATGTTTGTACATCGATATCGAGGGTTGGTTTGGCTATTCTTGCATGCGTAGGCGATAGGTTTTGACCTATACGTGATACGCGTGCCGATTTGGTTTTCGTTTGCCGTTTCGATTTTGAATTGGGTTTTTATTCGATACGATACGTTGTAACATGTAGGTACCCCCATGTGGACTTCGAGATGACAAGCAAGCGCGTGGCGACGTCGGCACCGGCGAGCAAAGATCAGGTGAGTAGATTATATCTACGGGGGAAGTCGGGTGGATAGCGTATAGACCCCCCGCAAAGTTATGAGAAATGATGTGATGTGGTAACGATATACTTTTATATGTTAATGTGAGATATGAACACCTAGTAAGAAAAGCCTTAGGAGCTTATGGATTAGTGTTAGCGAGGAACGTAGGAAGGATTTGGTTGGTTTCTGAATCGCAACCCTAGAGTAAGGATTTGCATACACGCACACATATACACTTGCATACATTATTTTCTTGTGCGTATATAGGAATGTGTATATATGTATATACGCATGGGTATGGGACTATGCATATATATACATTCATATACACATGCATGAATGTTGAGGTTATTATATGATATTTGGAGATGAATCGATGAGATTGGACTTAAGGCCATAAGATCGGTGATGTGATATGGTCCGTATTTGAGATACGACACGGGTCCTTTAGGCGTGGTGTTTTCATACACCCGCATGCATTTCATAGAGGTATCAGTATTGTACTAGACGTAGATCAGTACCCCGATCATGATATTTGATAAAGAGGATACCAAATGATTAATGTGATAGATGTGACATTTGACCCGTACCCAGATTTGGAATGTCGTACGACGGATTTACCTACGAGCTATATTTTGATGATAAATCCGCACTCTTGACTCGAGGATGTCATATTATATAGGGTATCGTATGGGATACTATTGAGGCGGAATCACCGACTATTATACATGTATATATATATCGACTCAGATTTAGGTGGTTTCCATACCCCTTTCGATTGGTTGTTAGTTAAACCTTTAGTTTACCTAGTAGATGTTAGACTGGAACCGAGTCATACCTATTTTCTAAACTAACTAATCGTGAGGATTTTAAAGACATGTCAAGGGATACTACGGATATTTCAAAAGACGTACATTTTCTTAAAAACACCGTAGCCTTATTATCAAAACACCAGGATTCGTACTATTTCAAACGGCAAAACAGTATAACACAGGTATAGCGATGTAGATTCTTATTGTTACGTTATCATTCATGTTCCGCATATTATTGTTGCAATTACTATTCATTGCCATTTATTATGTTGTTATCATCTCATTGCATGTTTATTGTGTCCTTAGTGATTATGAACCATGCTGTCAGGACACCAGCACCGTTACCGATGATGTGTATGTTCCACATACACTTACTTACCGGCTTACACACATCATCATCGATAATTGCCATGTCACTTACACTTTAGAAAATACCTTTTCATTGACATAGATTTATAACTGATAGTCGCAATATGTTATAGCTTCCATATGCTAGTTTAAATATTGCATTTATTGCAAGATAGTAGATGCATTCATATATTCATTGGTTATACAGTATTATAGAGATTTATGCCGATATTCATTATTTATTGGTATCATGATTTTGGTGATTTCGGATTTACATGAGATTTCTGGATTTGGGGCAAAACCGTAAGAATTTAATAAAAGCTTAGTATCATCATTTTAAAAATGCAAATTGCGGTTTTCTCATGATGTATGAGTCGTCCACCATGAGTTTTCATGATTGCTGTTGGATTTCGAGAACCGATTCGAGGAGTTGGATGAACCGTTTCGGGTACATGGTAGGCCCGGTATGGTACCCCGGGGCAAGAAGCTCGAGTTGTATTCGATGAGCCTGGCAGGGGAGCACTACCTACCGGTGATATTATTTGGACTCGTCGGTTATCTGGAGGATACCGGCTGGAGTCATGAGATGGATACAGGCTGATCCGTTCTGCCGGAGCCCGCGGGCCGATCCCGCAGATGATACGGATGCCTGAGATATTGATATTTGTGATCTGAGATTTAAGATATTAAGATTTGATATTGAGATACTGAGACTTATGTTTTGTGTCGATGATGACACTGATTTCTCTGTTGCTTTCATCGATGATACTTGATTGATATACATATAGAAATCTCATTGATTAAAGAAAACAGTTGTCTCACTCATGATATATTCTGTTTCCATTCATAATGCATTCATACATTATATATATCTGATGTGTTGCTATCTGAGGCACTGACACGAGCACGTGGTATTGCACTTTTATGTAGATGGATAAGGATATTATTTGAGGATATTATCAGATATGACCTAGGATAGCGTTATGCATGTGATTTTCTACTCGTAGATGTTTTCTACTCACGAGTTGGCATCTCACCCCCGTTGTGCCACAGTTCCTTGCAGGTTTTACCGTACAGCTTTCGTTGCGGCTTTACTGGCACACTGTTCCTTCTGGGTGATTGCTTATTTGATTGAGATAGAAGACCAGACTTGTTATTATTTCGACCTTAGAGTCCTGCGTTGTATTATTATGGTTTTCATGCTGATTTGGGGTTTTCTTTTGAGTTTTGATCCTCGCCCTTCGGTGTTGTATATTATATTGCTTGCATAGTTGTGACTGTCGTTTGACGAAGAGCTAGCTCCCGCTTGGGGATGCCGTTTATCATTTCGTATACTTTTCATGTTGTATCCCATTTGGGGGCCAGTATTTACAAAGGAGACTCTGTCGAAATTTTCAGAAAATACTTGAGATTTTAAAAATACATATTTTGGCCTATGTTGTTAATACTACTTGCTTTAAATTGGTTTTTCCTTCACTCTACTACTTCTTTGGTTTTGATTTCTGGGTTTTGGCTTACTTAGATTACGTACGCCTCGAGACGTTTCGTAATTTAAGTGCCGGTCATGTTCCGTACTTTCGGGTTGTGACATTTGTAGACTATGAGTGCAGCGAGAAAGTGTGCAGACTGCTTAAATCCATTTATGGATTTAAGCAGGCATCGCGGAGCTGGAACATCTGTTTTGATAAAGCAATCAAGGAATTTGACTTTATCAAAAACGAAGATGAGCCTTGTATTTATATGAAGATTGTAGGACGAATTGTCGTATTCCTAGTCTTGTATGTGGACGACATTCTTTTGATAGGAAATGAGATTCCTATGCTACAATCGGTCAAGCTATTCTTGTCACAACGGTTCTCAATGAAAGACCTGAGTGATGCCTCATGCATTCTGGGGATCAAGATCTACAGAGATAGATCTAAGAAATTACTGGGACTTTCGCAGTCCAGGTACATAGAGACCGTACTAAAGAGATTTAGTTTGGAAGATTCCAAGCGCGGTAATGTACCCACATTGCACGGAATCACCCTCTCCAAGAAGATATCTCCCAAGACTGACGAAGAAAGGGTTCGCATGAGCACTATACCCTACGCTTTGGCGGTAGGATCTACAATGTATCCGATGCTATGTACAAGACCAGATGTAGCTTACGCGCTAAGCATGGTGAGCCTGTATCAGTCAGACCCAGGTGAGAACCACTAGACAGCAGTGATAAACATTCTCAAGTACCCGAGAAGGACTAAGGAGATGTTCCTGGTTTACGGTAATGGATACTTCAGGGTCGAGTCCTTTACCGATTCAAGCTTCCAGAGTGACAAAGACGACAACAAGTCTGTATCGGGTTTTGTTTTTACCCTCAACGTAGGGGCGGTATGTTAGAGGAGTTCCAAACAGGATACCGTCGCAGACTCGACGATGGAGGCTGAATACATTGCTGCAAGCAATGCCGCAAAAGAGGCAGTCTGGATGAAGAAGTTCATTAGTGAACTTCAGGTGGTTCTGTCCATTGTTGACCCAATACCTTTGTATTGCGATAACAATGGGGCTATAGCTTTAGCGAAGGAACCACGGTCCCATCAGAAATCCAGACACATCTTAAGGCGGTATCACCTGATCAGGGAGATCATTGATCGCCAGGAGATCGAGGTATGGAGAGTGGACAATAAAGACAACACAGCAGATCCATTCACAAAGGCTCTCCCTCAAACACAGTTTGAGCGACTTGTTGAGCTATTGGGTATGCGGTACGCCAGCAGTTCACCTTAGTGCAGACGTTGGGTATGCGGTACACCAATTACTGGCCTTTAGTGCAAGTGGGAGATTGTTGGATATGTATGCCCTAGAGGCCATTATTGTATAGTACTAGTTTGTATATTACATTTTGGAAGCTTGGGATATATACATGGATTGACGACAGTCTTGCTCGATATTGTAGTATTTTACTTGGTTTGTATCTATCTTAATATGTGTATATGTTTCTTTTAACATATCGCTAATACATATTGATGGAGCCTTTAGGATCTTTGCTTGACTACCAGCGTTGTGATGGCGATCACACTAGTGGGGGCTGAGTAGTCTATAAGTGTTAGTTATATGTATGCCCTAGAGGCCATTACTGTACATTGGATGTATATTGTAGTGGATGCTGGGACATATATAGGTAGGACTTTCTTGCTCGACATGATAGTATGCTATCTGGTTGCTCTTTATCTTAACATGTATACTTTCTGTCTCTCTGATTACATGTTGATAAAGCCCATAGGATGTATACTCGACTTCCAGGACTGTGATGCAGATCATACTAGTGGGGCCTGGGTAGTCAATGAGTACATCCTTCATTGTTCCTAGTCGTGGGAATATCGAGACGGGGCATCGATATTCCAGAGTAGACTAGCGTATATCTTCTCGACCCATGTGATGGGCGATCGATGATCCCATATCCATTGGTGTTTGACATCGAAGATGGTATACGGGTGCTCAGTGGAGACTGGGTACACTGAACGGACTCGCCGAGAACTCCCAGATGGTATTATACCTCACGTCAGATGGCAGTTCTCTGGTGACACTGGTACAGCTTAGTCTGTTGACCCGAGATCGTCATAGAGTCTTGTGTGTCTCCCACTGTGCTTTGATTTCCACCCTACCACGGCTCTACTGAGTTGTGCAAACAGGTGGTTTTTGGGTACAGTCCCGATTCACATGGAGGCAATGAGCGATAGGAGGGGATTCGTCTCTCCCGGTATTGGGGGTTGATGTTGCGCCATGCTCGACTGGCCATAACAGGAAATCCCTGGCCAGGGTTGCAGTGATATACTGGTAAGAGTTATCAGTAGTTTCACGAATGTTATGGACCTTACGTCGGCATGACTTATCGAGCTTTTGGGGTCTGACGTTTACCACCCCTAGGCGAGATATACGGCATATCAGACGAACAGACCGGACTGTACGGTAAGTGTTACTGGTTGGATTCACAGGAGTGTGAGCGGGCTTGCTCGTCGATCTTTTGATCGCTCAATACCCGGGTGGCCGTTACGTTTAGCAGACCGCTTGCGGCTTGTGGGTGTTTGATATGATCATCATCTGCTGCCGGCGTATTGACGAGTCTTTAGAGTCCTACACAGAGGTTTCCTAGCTCAAGCGAAACGAAATAGGAGCGCATATGAGATATGTGCGGGATCGAGAATAATACGTGTATGTGATACCGTATTCTATTCTCGCGATGAATGTATCGATTGGTTATATGCGATATAACCTAGTTGTCGAATCAAGGATTGATTCGATAAGCCGATACGTATGATACTAGTCGGTTATATGCGATATGACCGGATCGTTAAATCAAGTGTTGATTTAATGATTTAATGTATAATTATATATTTGATATATTACTTTGCATTAACTAGTATTGGTTCACTTTAAATGGATTTACTCACTTGTATTGCACATTGTATATGTGATATATTTTTGTGCACATCATTGTATCATGTTTGATGATACATTCTTCCTTGATTTTGTGTAAAGTATTGAACCATGGTTAGTTAGTTGTTAGGGTATCTTTTCATTTGCTTATTTATTTATCTTTTTATTTATTTCATTTAGAAAAGATAAAGAGAAAGATAAATGGTGGACTTATTTTGTTTTTAGTTGAAACTTCTTGAAACCTTGACTAAGTCCACCATTCTTGTCTTTTCTCTAACCCTAACCACTTATATAACCTTGGTTAAATCTCTACACTAAACCATGGTTCTTGACATGATAAGTATCATATTGTTTTTATTTTTAATCAAGACTTATCATATCATCTTCTTCTTTCTTCATCTTCTTCTTCAATGAAGAAAGCTTGCTACTCCAATGGCAAGTCATGAAATCTAGTGAGAAATCCAAAACTAAAGTTTACCCACTTCCTATTTATTCATCCTCTACCTCTTGCCAAGTAGTATAGGGTGTTTCCTTCACAAGTTTTTCCGACTTGGTGAAGTTGGAGCTTGTTCTAGCGATATGCCTCGACGTAGATCATCTTCGGCATCGAACCGACGATCAAGCCCGCCCATTCTTCGATGATGCCGACGCTAGAGCCCAAGACATGATTTGGACAGCGAGGGGACTTCATTGCGGAGCCGTGGAGGTGGTGGACCGGATCTACAAAGGTTGTATATCCGTTCCCTTAGTTAAAATGTTAACTAGTTTGCTTGTTTCGCCTAAATATCTAGTAAACGATCCGTAGTCGGGTTTCTAGGCACCGGTAAAATTTGATTTGTGCATGTTTGATCACTTGTGAGACTTCACTAGAGTGCCTAGGAACCCTACAGTGGTATCAGAGCCTAGCTAGAGCCTTAGGCGAAGTCCCGACGGAGTTAAAAGTCCGATCGACCCAAAACCCGACTTTGAAATTGCTCTCTGGACTTTTCTGTAAAATGTGGATTTTTTGGAATTAAAAATATCCAGAAAAATCAGCAGGAAAATATAAGGGTAACTGTGCAATTCGTAACCCTAACTCCATTAAACTGCCGCGGTTCCGCGGCACGAGCGTGGCTCGTGCGGCGGTTCCGCGGCTATTTTGTCGTATCTTGCAGAGAATTTGGCACAGTAACTCATATTTGGCAGTGCTGGTTTTCCTGGGGATTTTTAATAATTTATTCCAGAGTTGTATTTTCTGAGTTGTATTGGGGACTCGGTGTATTCGATCGGACTGTCTAATTTTGTCGGTGTGCTTTTCCGGGTATTTTTAGAATATGTTAAAAAGTTCGACCGGGTATAAATACCCACTTTTTCCCCTGCCGGGAAATTTCCAATTGTTGGATTTTTCCGTAGTTTAACGACGTTCTAAGTAGTGCAAGTAACGCGATGGTCCCTCTAGAAGACAACAAACCTTAACTCGATTATGTGCCCGTCTTGAACTGCCCTTTCAACCTTCGGGTTTGGGGCAGTACGGCGTGCCACATGTGAGGCGTTGGCTTGACCCTTCTACTGCTGGACCGTTGGTACTGAGGCACGAACTGAATGCTGCTAGACTTATTTCATGTGTTGAGCTGTATCGGGAAAACTTGGGTGTTCGATTGTTCGATCGGAAAGTTTAACATTTTCTGTTTATCCGGAATGTGATACAATAATTGGAATTCACAAATTGTTATGAGATAACGGAATGAATATTATAAACATAGCAGTTTAGTCTCACTTGATCGGTTGCCACGGAATTTTGATGTGATCAAAAGTCCGTCGCAATCACGTAGTGTACGCGGATACTCGCCGGGTAAACTTGATAGACAGCCTCACTCCATAGCCCCGACCAAGTGACTGTAGGAGAACCCCGTCGCCGAAAGCATCCGTTTGGGTGCTCGCGGTAGCGGTGTTCTGCCTTAGTGCACTTTGTCGACGGCGTCAGGGGTGCGGCCGTCTACTGAAGTTTGCGACGAGAATTCGATCAGAATGTCGGGAATCCTGTTGAATTGCCCGACTTGATATTGAAAAGATTTTTCGATAATGAGACTAAAATGCGGGGTTTATAATTGTTAGGCATGCGATGTCTAAGTATTTCATTTGGTCAGGCATGCGATGTTTGAGGAGGTTGCGGATTCCAACTGTTGTAGTTTTACACTTTCTTTTCTGTGACCGTAAGTGTAATATGTGATATCGCCGGTTTCGTTGCTATATGTCAACGACAATTGGGATGCGCATATTTACTTACGTTGATGACATGTGATGTTATGTGTTGCTGGATATGTTATATTGGATCGTCGTGTTTGAATAGCCGGGGTTTTTTATGTGAGATGAGTGTTTTTCATTTTCATTCATGTAAAAACTTGTATGTAATATTCTTTTATTGGGGCACTTCCAGGTTGCGGAAGTGGTCACCCTTTGTATATTATTTACTTTTCTGCAGTAGGATAGACCCAAGGAGGGGAGCACAAGTAACCGGGTTCTAGGGACCAGTGGGAGACCAACTCGAGGAGTCGAGTCCGGGTCTCCTAACCCTAGAATTGGTAGGGTTGCTTGCCGCTCTTGTAGGGGTCTAGGGGTGTGGGATTGGCTATTCATCACGACCGTGGAATCCGTGTTTTATACTGGCTCGTATTGAAAACACGGACGTCCTAGTATATCCAATATTTCATATGTTTCTTCTGCTGTGATTTATCTGTGATGTGATCATACGATGTTCTGTGACAGGTATTATATATAGTATATATGATATATTATATAGACGTTGCTTATGTTTTACACCCGCGCTAGCCCTGCCCCGCTCTGCCGTTAGTTACCTAACCTAACGGTGCACGAGGGGACATCGAGGCGAATGCGGATGGCATAAGTGTACGTCATATTTATCTGCGATGTTTAGGTAATTTAAATGATGGGATATTCATTAATGAGATTAATGAAAGAAAATAAACCTAATTGATGTTGTGGAATCGAATTTCAAAATAAAAACAGGTATCTACAGTTCTTGCTTTGCATTGTGGTGTTCATTATAGAACATCCTGCACCTTATTCGATGAGGAAAGGACCGAGATCCCTTCACCGGGAGTGACTCCTTTAGCAATAACCGGTAGATACTACACACTTGGTTTGTATTTTATCGCTTCTATAGTTTCTTCTTTGCACAGTGATATATATGATATATCCCGCACCTCATTCGACGAGGAAAGGGCCGACGATCCCTTCACCGGGAGTGACCCCTTTAGCAAAACTAGAAAAGCCTCAAAAACATTCCATTTAAAAACCATTTGATTCCGCAACGAGATCAAGTTCAAAGCGTTAAAGGTTTTCACAAAAACCATTCGCAACCCTCCGTCATTTTAGGAAGTAGAGTACTTAGTATTCGTGCTGTGTTTGTTGACCATAGTCAAGGCACAGTGTACGGTAGCTAAGTGATGTCTTCCTACACCGCATATGATGCGATTAGTTAGGACAGTCATGTGGCTTTGTTGACCTTAGCCAAGGGTCATGTGGGTGGGTCTAATTAATCATGAAATGACGGGTAGAACTTGACTAGTACCTATGATTTGTTGACCTTAGCCAAGGTCAGAGGTGCTAGGGGTAAAAACGCTTATCGGGAGTTTCAAGTGTTGAAATTTGCAATGAGATTGCATACCTTCTATGTGATAGTTGGATCCCGATACCCACTGCGAGTAATTGTTACTCCTGGGAGAGTTTTGCACTTTGCAATTAGCCGATCAAGTAGGTGTCTAGAAAGGTGTCAACGGGGTTACGCCTCTGGGAAAACGAGGTTTACAGTAATTAGGTCCGTGCGAAAGCACGGGGGACCTCCCTCAAAGTACCGACACTGGCCTGGCTGAAAGATTGGCGAACTTGTAGTGTGTAATTAATCCCGGCTAGTCTTTCCTTTTAGGGTTTGAAGGAAGATTTGATAAAAAGCAGTGGGAGCCATCCTGATTAGATAAAATAATAACCAATCTATTCTTGCAAGAGCGCACGCTGAGTGTTTTCTTCTCTCTCTCTCTTGGTAGCGACCATATCACGCCTTAATCATGATAATAAAACAGAATTTTGACCGAACCCGCTTGTTATACTGAGCTGGGGAACGTTGGTCCCGCTCCAACTTATAATTGTTATAAGACAGAGCAGAAAATAGGGGAATACCAGAATTCCTATGCCGCCCAAACGAAGAAAGTGCATATGATGCATCTCCTTCGGGTGTGTTCATTATAAAAGAACTGTTTCTCAGTATCCTCTGCATCCTGGGTATATGATGTAAGTGCACGGCGGCGCCCCGGCCGTCAATCCGACGGCGGAATGCGGAAGCGGTGAAAAACTTAAATTTTGCGGACTTAGCAAACCGGCACCACCGCGCACTAAACACCCGGATCGTAACCATTAACTAGTCTAAGCTAACTATAAGATGAGAAAGAGATATACCGACGATCCAAGTCCTCCGGTCTTCTCATCATCGTCCGGATCTCCTGCAGAAAAGTCCCGTCTCCTCCTCGTCGCCGGAAGTGCACCACATCGCCTACTTTGTTTACGGGCTCCCACCTCAATGCCGAGGCAACTCGGGCACGAAGCCGGCTACTCGACGTGCCCAAGATTTGTTGTAGAATGTTTGGTAGAGCTTGTGTCTCACTTTTGGGGTTGTGGAATTGCCATTGGAGGAGGGATTGAACTTGGAGCTTTTTTTAGATGGAACTTGTGGGATTTTTGCAACATCAAATGAAGCCAAATCCCACCTCAAAATATTTGGACAGACCCTTCAAGGGGGAGGCCGGCCATGCTCTAGTGAGGGAGGGAGAGAATGAGAGGTCTTCCCAAAAGAATGAGAAGCCACCATGACAATAATGCAAAGAGGGCATCATGAAAGAATATGATGACAATACCAAAACCACACTCAACACCATCATCATCACCTCACAAAGTCCAACCATGATGAGAAAGGAAAAGTCAAGCCATCATGATAGCTAGAAGTCAAGGTCAAGGAGAGACTATCATGATACAAATATATGCAAAGACCCCCCCTCCACAATTGCCTATTTGCAACAATGCAAATAAGCCCTCCTCCACCAATCTTCGGCCAATGAACGGAACAATGGAAATTGGCCGAAACGGAAAGCAAACTGGCAACTCCATAAAACTGGTCCCGTAATAAATTACAGGAAAACCCCGATACTGTGCATACACACCCGCATTTGTATTCCGACCGAAATACAAATGCAATGAGACAAAATCTACACTGTACTATACTAGGATCCGGCTTATACCAAAGCCGGCTAGTAATATCCGTTCGATCCTGATCCGTGCAATACCGCACGTATCTGATCGAACCCTGCCATATAACCATACGGCCTATAGTACAGACTGTCCGATCCTGATCCGTGCAATACCGCACGTATCTGATCGGACCCTGCCATATCTCCATACGGCCTCTACAACCTTTCGCCCGAAAGCTGAGTAACAGAATGTGGGGGACTCTAAAGACTCGTCAACACCTCGGTTGTGGATTTAACCACTAGCACGTTAGAGGTATAAGCCAATACATAACGGGCCACCAGGTATTGACCAAAAGGAACGTCTGTGAGCGAGCTCAGCCTGACAACCCTACTGAGCCTGTCAGTGACAATATCCGTGCAGTCCGGTCCGTTCGTCTATGAGTATCGCATGGCGGGCCTAGAGGGTTGGTAAAAGTCAGACCCCCAAAAGCGGTACAAGTCGTGTCGGAGTGTAGCCCAGAACACTCTGAGATACTACTGGAATACCTACCAGTAAATCTCCTTGCCTTGGCCAAGGACTTTGTGTAATGGCTCTCCTAGACACAGCACGACCTCACCCCCAATACCGGGAGAGATGAACCCCTGAAGATACGCTCATTGCCTCCATGTGGCTCGGGACTGTACCCAACTAAAACCTGTTTGCACGACTCCTTTGAGCCGTGGTAGGGTAGTAATCAAAGTACAGTGGGAACTCACACGAGACAAATGACGATCCCCAGGTCGATGAACTAACCTGCACACATGTCACCAGGGAACTGCCATCTGACGTCTGGTATATGACCAACTAGCATGTTCCCGGCGAGTCCTGTCCGGTGTACTCATAACCCAATGAGCACCTGTATACATCTTAGGTGATCCAACTGACACCAGTGGCTTGTGAGACCGGCCACCGCCCCTCGTCGGGATCTCGACTGTATACACTAGTCTACTAATGGAGTATCGATGCCCAGTCTCGAAACTCCCACGACTAGGGACCTTTTAAGGATAAGCTTATAGACCCCCAGCTCCCACTTATATGATCGCCCTCATACTGCTGGTGGTCAAGCAAGAATCCTAGGGGCTCTATCAACGTGTAATAGCGACGTGTCAGGTCACCTAAAGCAGTACACGATGATAAAGGTAAACCAGATAGCATACTATCATCTCGAGTAAGACTGTCCTACCGGGATAGGTCCTCCCTCAATCATTACAATCACGTACCTGTGACCTAATAATTGACTCTGAGGGCACTATCTCCAACAATCTCCCACTTGCACTCAAGGCTAATTATTGCGATGTCGCATACTCACAGCCCGTGTGATACCGAACATCCAACTCCTCTACTAGTCAGTCTCACAAAGCTCGTTTGCGAAACTTTTGCGTTCGAGGAATAGCCTCCGTGAGTGGATCCGCTTAGTTGTTTCTTTCTATGTCTCTCTATATCTCAAGTTCGCGGAGAAAGCCATCTCCCGAAATGAGCAATACCTGTCTCAGAATATGTCTGGATGTCTGATGGGACCTAGCTCATAAATGAACTCCAAATCCAAACTTCTTAGACTGTATCGTCAACTGAACTTAATCAGTATCCTGCGCGCCATGCCTCCCTCAGTATTGCCTTGGACCATCTGTCCAAAATACTGCCCCTCATCAGAAGGAAAACTATAACTCTGACAACCTCCTTGTCGTCCATGTCACCTTGGAAGCCTGGAATGATAACTGTCTCCTGAATGAGGCTGTTGTTATCATATTCCTAGAACATCCACTTATGTTCTAAAACTGCTTCCGACTGTTTCTCCAGGATTGGATTAATGTCAACTTATTGCATCTAGTGCAAGAACAACATCTGGTGTGGTACTTGACATCTCACGATTGACTCAATTGCCTGAGCAAGTGATCTGCCAATCATGCCCGTCCCTCTCCCCTTTAGTCTGTAAGACACCTTTGGAGAGGGTGACTCCATTACCTGCAGGTACACTACCGTGCCAGGAGTCGTCCATCCTAAATACTCTTAGAATGCTGTCAAGTACCCTGATTGGGAAACCACCCAAATCTAGATCTAAAACCATAGATCTAGTAACCAGTATGTCTGATATAAAATCCATTTCCTTTGTGGAGAAACAACTGTGTGACAAACAAGGTATAACCGATCGTAGTGTAGGAGTTTCTTTTCCTATTCTGTGTATATCATCCAAACACCAGGATATCACACCCTACTACCTTCTCAACAGATCCATCCCCTATTCTGATGAAGTCAAACCCATGACTGTCACGTCAGAAATAGATGATCTATCTCCGCTACATCTGCTCTAGTCTATAAATAGACATAAGCAACCTTTCTACCAATGCTTCCGCTGCTCCCACTGACTACGACAACCCTCTGGCAGAGTCATATAGACGTACACTTCTAAAACTGGTTTAGAACGACGCTATACTCATCCTCCCGCCAGGTCTCGTAACCTGGAACAACAGCAATGGCAATTGTGGGTAAACAAGAACTTCCCTGTCACCGTCCTTGAGGCTACCGTAGTACCTCTCGGGTGCCTGAAGTTACCCACCTTATCTGCGGAGTGGCCAATGGAATGTCAATTCAGATTGAATCTTTAGGTTCCTTATCAAATCTTCAGTAATCGTTTGTGGTTCTGGAATCACTTCCAGTTCTACCATACTCCCACTACTGTTTTTCTGAAAAAATCCATTTTTAATAAAACTGTGGCGAGTCTAGAACAATATCTCTATTGTTCATCCAGATGGTAGAAAGTCAACCCTCGTCATGCCCTGGGTCAACCCACAAACAGCCATTACAGAAACGTGTCTTGAGTTGTCCAGTGTCTGGTTTTAATCATAAACCGGACAACTCCCCGTACCTTAACATCGTTAAGATATGAACTGTTCTATATCCAATATAGAAACAGAGGCACAGATTTAATTGAACCAGATTCAAATCATGCAGCTGTCCCCAGCGCATGTCAACTAAATGGAAGGAGGCCGATCAGCGTTACTCAACTTAGGAATACTTCCAATTATGAGTAACCTGAAAGAGAAGCAAGATCTCTTTTTCATTACTATCAACTGAATACCATACACAAGTATCTACATCTTCGATCTCTTTGAAGAATCCCGATACTTGCTATACCTGGTTCTCTACTCTATTCAAATACCTATAACTTCTCCAAATTCGGACCCTGTGTTTCCTCGAAACACCTGTCTAAAAACTAGAGAAGTCATAAGTAAACCGAATATAGTATGAGGACCAACCCCTCTGTCCTAATGGACACTGGACAACATACAATACTTTGTATAAGTCCGCTGAGTCTAACAACTCTTTCACTGTGTGTCGTAGGTTGAAAACTGTACTTATGGTTAAGAAGAATTACACCGCTGTTTAATGCTCCTTACCTAACCATCCACTGATATAGGTAAATGTCATCGACATAATATCAAAAGGTATATCTCACTCTATGAAAATAGACGTACAGATATATCAATTTGAAATTGGTGCACAACAGCGGATATTCAAAACCAAATATTTGCCGACCGGCAAACAGCCCAGGTGATCTCCTCAAATATCACCGATTACAACGAATCCCGATATAATGAGGATGATCACCCAATTCCCAATAACTTACTCCCACTCATCATCTGTAAAACTATACAGATGTGAGAATCATACCTGGTAAATACATACCCTGGAGTAAGTATCTAATCGGGAAATCAGTTTTCCTTTAACATTACACAGTGAAACTGAAACATTGAAATGTTCCGATGGGGTATTCTGGTATTCCTAGTAATGCCTCTTCCAGATTCACGACTGTAACCGTATAGTTCTTTTCCACCTCTCCAAATCCCTTCATATGTCTTTAGTCTTTACCTTCTGCACACCCTTTTAGGCCAAATGGTTTTCTTCCTTCCCTACCGTTCGGCACCAGCCTATGGTTTGGAAGAAGACTATCCAATAAGCATAATGGGTGTACTGTCCCAATCCTAGGAACACTCGCAATGAGAGAGGGTGAAGATAAAAGACAACCGAATAAACCTTATTCCTATTTCTCCTGAACCAGAATCCATCCCCGAACTGGAACAAGTTCCATTCGAGTTCGTATATAACCATACGATGGAGTATCCAAATAAACTGTGGATCTTCGTAGTGATACGGAGTGTCCTGGAGAAATACAAAGGTGATGTGGGAGTGGTAACGAAATATTTGGTTTGGTCGTGAATATCTGTTGCAATTTACTTTGCCCTCTTACTAATCCCTTGCTTTGTCTGAACTTAATACTTTCTGCACACCATCGTTATGCTAATTGGTTTTCTTCATTCCCTACCGGTCGGCACCAGCCTAAGGTTTGGAAGAAGACTATCCAATTTGCGTAATAGGTGTACTACCCCTAAACCAAGGAGTACTCGTAACCTGAGAGAGGGTAAAAGGAAAAGACAACTGAATAATCCTATCCGTTTTCTCCAGAACCGGAAACCATCCTCGAATAAATTCTTTCGAGTTCGTATCTAACCATACGATGGTTTTGTCCAATGGAAGTGGACGTTCGTAGTAAAATGGGGTGTCCTGGAGAAAAGGGTAAAAGTAGGAGTGGCAATGAGGTTTGCAACTCTGACAATCCAAAAGCCGGTGTTTAAGAAGGTTCGGTCAACTTGGTCACTGAGTCAAAATCTTAGGGTCGGGTCAAATGGTCGCTGCCAGAGAGAGAGAGAAAAGAAACACTCAGCGTGCACTCTAACCTAGATCAGAATGGTCACCAATTTATCTAATCTGGAATCCTCCCACTGTACCTCAAATTCTCCTCCAAACCTGAAAGAAGAATTAGTCGGGGTTACCCGAGGAGTAAACTAACTCATCAGTGGGAATCGGGATCCAACTCTCATCGCATGACAACATGACGGAATCCGCTCACGGTATCACACTCCAGAAGGTATGCGCATATCTGGCAAGTTTCAGTTCTTTTGAAACTCCCGATGTGATTTCTGCCCCATGCTCTTATGACCTTGACTTTGGCCAACAAATCATAAGTCACATGTCAAGTTCTACCCGTCATTCTCCAGGTTGATTCGAATCCACCCGCACAAGCCCTTGACTTTGGCCAACAAGGCTATACGACTGTTCCAAACCAACGCATCTATCTATGCTGCATATGAATAACCAACAGCTACCAAACACTGTGCCTTGACTTTGGCCAACAAACACAGCTTGAATACTATTGACTACCCATATGAAACGACGGAGGGCTACGAATGGTTTCTGGCGAAAACCTTTAACGTAATGAACTTGATATCGTCGAAGGAACGGATAGCTTTTTAGAAATATAGTGACGACAACTTCCGCCAAAGAGGTCACTCCCGGTGAAGGGATCTCGGCTCTTTCCCCGTAGAATGGGGTGCAGGATATTCCAACTGAATACCACGGTGCAAAGCAAAAGTAATCGGCTATAGTGAAGTTAATGCCCTGACGCAAACTTTTGTCCAAGGGGTCACTCCCGGTGAAGGGATCTCGGCCCTTGCCTCGTCGACTGAGGAGCAGGATATTCTAAATGAATACCGCGATGCAAAACAAAAGTGAACGTCCTTGCAATAACAGCTTTTTGAAAAGTGTTCCAACAACATCTGATTAGGTTTGTTTTTAACTTGCATTGATCCGAATCAACGCAGTCCCATCAATTGATCACACCAAAAAGAACGAAAATATACTGATGTACGTATATGCCATCCGCATTCGCCACTGGGTCCCGTCATTACCCGTTAGGTTAGCTTACTAACGACAGAGCGGGGACTGGACTAGCGCGGATGTAAAACATATACAACATCTACTAATATATATACCAATATATTATATTTCGCTCAAGGCGTGAATAAAATGCAACATCACAGAAATGTACAGCATCACAGAAACAATACAGATATCTGGGATCCCCGGGTTTCACAGAGCCACTGCTGAAACCCGACGTTCCCCTGGTCGTGTGGATAGCCTGTGCAATGAAATCCTAGACCCCTACGGGCGCGGCAAGTTACCCGCCAAAACCTGAAGCGAGGCAGCCCCCTTCAGCGCCGTGAATGGACCACCCAGCACTTCACGGAATCCGGTAACTTGGGCACCCCTCCTGGGTCAACCTGTACCCCCTACGAGTGCGGCGAATAGCCCGCCAATCCTAGAGTGAAGCCCCCTCCGTCTCAATGCCATGAGATGCGGGCCCGTTGCCCTCTAGAACCCGGCTATCCGTGCAACCCTCCGCGGGGTATCCTAGTACAGAAAGTAAAATATACATACAACGGGTACATCGACCGCAACCAGGTCGTGCCCCAAAATAATAATACAAACAGGCAGTGACGGCAGTCCACATGTCGGACGCTCGCCCCGCAATATCAAATGTACATAATACAACAGAACTGTACTAGCATTGCATCCAGGCTATCCCCCACGACCGATCCGCAACATCACAGCAAAAACAAAACATCAACGTGAAAGTCACGTTCGCAAATCCGTCTAACCGGGCTATAGCAGTTAGACCGGATTTACCGATCAAGTGACATTCACGGTCGCAGATATAATGTAAATACTGTGAAAAATGTGTTTAAAATATCCGACCGATCGAATATTAACAAGTGGGCCCCAAAACAATACTGTAGCAGTTACAGAAAATATGGGCCCAAAATTAATGTTCCAGAAACCCAAATTTAACCCCAGAGGCCCACTGGAAAATTTCCACACACTGATCAATGACTACGGCGGCGCAACCGCGGCACCAAGTGGGTACTTGCCGCGGTTCCGCGCTCCAGTTGGAGAATCAGTGTCTCGAATTTTTCCACTGGTCTTAGATCATCGAGCACAGTACTTTTATGCAACCTGAAAAATTTTTGGAGACTGGAAAAATTCAACAGAAACTGTCGTGGGTGTATTTGGGTTTTCGGACATTTCGATCGATCGGAACTGAAAAACACATTACACAAAGCTAGACTAAGTTAATGGGGAGTCTCTGATACCACTGTAAGTGCACGGCGGCGCCCCGGCCGTCAATCCGACGGCGGAATGCGGAAGCGGTGAAAAACTTAAATTTTGCGGACTTAGCAAACCGGCACCACCGCGCACTAAACACCCGGATCGTAACCATTAACTAGTCTAAGCTAACTATAAGATGAGAAAGAGATATACCGACGATCCAAGTCCTCCGGTCTTCTCATCATCGTCCGGATCTCCTGCGGAAAAGTCCCGTCTCCTCCTCGTCGCCGGAAGTGCACCACATCGCCTACTTTGTTTACGGGCTCCCACCTCAATGCCGAGGCAACTCGGGCACGAAGCCGGCTACTCGACGTGCCCAAGATTTGTTGTAGAATGTTTGGTAGAGCTTGTGTCTCACTTTTGGGGTTGTGGAATTGCCATTGGAGGAGGGATTGAACTTGGAGCTTTTTTTAGATGGAACTTGTGGGATTTTTGCAACATCAAATGAAGCCAAATCCCACCTCAAAATATTTGGACAGACCCTTCAAGGGGGAGGCCGGCCATGCTCTAGTGAGGGAGGGAGAGAATGAGAGGTCTTCCCAAAAGAATGAGAAGCCACCATGACAATAATGCAAAGAGGGCATCATGAAAGAATATGATGACAATACCAAAACCACACTCAACACCATCATCATCACCTCACAAAGTCCAACCATGATGAGAAAGGAAAAGTCAAGCCATCATGATAGCTAGAAGTCAAGGTCAAGGAGAGACTATCATGATACAAATATATGCAAAGACCCCCCCTCCACAATTGCCTATTTGCAACAATGCAAATAAGCCCTCCTCCACCAATCTTTTGCCAATGAACGGAACAATGGAAATTGGCCGAAACGGAAAGCAAACTGGCAACTCCATAAAACTGGTCCCGTAATAAATTACAGGAAAACCCCGATACTGTGCATACACACCCGCATTTGTATTCCGACCGAAATACAAATGCAATGAGACAAAATCTACACTGTACTATACTAGGATCCGGCTTATACCAAAGCCGGCTAGTAATATCCGTTCGATCCTGATCCGTGCAATACCGCACGTATCTGATCGAACCCTGCCATATAACCATACGGCCTATAGTACAGACTGTCCGATCCTAATCCGTGCAATACCGCACGTATCTGATCGGACCCTGCCATATCTCCATACGGCCTCTACAACCTTTCGCCCGAAAGCTGAGTAACAGAATGTGGGGGACTCTAAAGACTCGTCAACACCTCGGTTGTGGATTTAACCACTAGCACGTTAGAGGTATAAGCCAATACATAACGGGCCACCAGGTATTGACCAAAAGGGACGTCTGTGAGCGAGCTCAGCCTGACAACCCTACTGAGCCTGTCAGTGACAATATCCGTGCAGTCCGGTCCGTTCGTCTATGAGTATCGCATGGCGGGCCTAGGGGGTTGGTAAAAGTCAGACCCCCAAAAGCGGTACAAGTCGTGTCGGAGTGTAGCCCAGAACACCCTGAGATACTACTGGAATACCTACCAGTAAATCTCCTTGCCTTGGCCAAGGACTTTGTGTAATGGCTCTCCTAGACACAGCACGACCTCACCCCCAATACCGGGAGAGACGAACCCCTGAAGATACGCTCACTGCCTCCATGTGGCTCGGGACTGTACCCAACTAAAACCTGTTTGCACGACTCCTTTGAGCCGTGGTAGGGTAGTAATCAAAGTACAGTGGGAACTCACACGAGACAAATGACGATCCCCAGGTCGATGAACTAACCTGCACACATGTCACCAGGGAACTGCCATCTGACGTCTGGTATATGACCAACTAGCATGTTCCCGGCGAGTCCTGTCCGGTGTACTCATAACCCAATGAGCACCTGTATACATCTTAGGTGATCCAACTGACACCAGTGGCTTGTGAGACCGGCCACCGCCCCTCGTCGGGATCTCGACTGTATACACTAGTCTACTAATGGAGTATCGATGCCCAGTCTCGAAACTCCCACGACTAGGGACCTTTTAAGGATAAGCTTATAGACCCCCAGCTCCCACTTATATGATCGCCCTCATACTGCTGGTGGTCAAGCAAGAATCCTAGGGGCTCTATCAACGTGTAATAGCGACGTGTCAGGTCACCTAAAGCAGTACACGATGATAAAGGTAAACCAGATAGCATACTATCATCTCGAGTAAGACTGTCCTACCGGGATAGGTCCTCCCTCAATCATTACAATCACGTACCTGTGACCTAATAATTGACTCTGAGGGCACTATCTCCAACATATGATACCGGATCAGGATCCCAGATATGTAATCTGTTACATAGGGCTACAAAAGGGTAGAAAAACTGAGAACGGGTGATAAGTTTCATGAGACAGAAAACGGGGCAAGTGTTGCAGCCAAGTCTGTTGGTCACTGTCACCCTGTATTACGAATACATTGATTCTCAAATGCTATTAGATACCGAACCCGATATACAAAATCATATCAGTCGTTTTATGAGTAAAGAAATGATATAATTTTGTATTGTTGGATAATGTTTTGAACATTTCCTATATCAAAAGTTGATCGGTTCAGGCACGTTATCTAAAAGCATTGACGTTCTAAATCAAACTACAGTTCCTTGTATACTGAACACACACAAGAAGAAGAGTTCAGAAATGAACGAATTCTTCTTGAGGCATTGTAGACTAGGTCATATCAATGCGACCCGACTGGCTGAAGTTACATTTAGATGTATATTTAAATCAGTTTGAATTTACATCTTGTGAAACTTGCCAGTCATGTCACAAAGATTAGATGACCATAGCTCCGTTTACTGTAAACGGAGAAAGAGTTAGTAAACTCTTGGGACTGATACATGATGATGTATGTAAAGTCTCCTGTCTACACATGCCAGGACTGGTTCTTCATACTTCATTATATTCTCTGATAATCTCTCAAGATTCAGTCATATGTTCCTGTTGAAACATAAGTCCGAACCTTTTGAGGTATTCACAGAATATAAGTTAGAAGTAGAGAACCAATAACCGGGTATAAGTATTATGTCCTATGATGAGATCAGCGAGGAGAATACTTGTGCATGGCATTCCTGGACCATTCAAAAGGAAAATGAGATTCTCTCTCCGTACTACTCCTCTGATTACACCACAGCACAACGGTGTATCAGGGAGGAGCAATTGCATAATATTAGATATGGTGTGCTCTATGATGAGTATTACTGAGTTACCTATTTCCTTTTGGGGTTGTGCACTTGAGAAGCTGCATACCTATTGAATTAGGTTTGAATCAAATCACTGCCTACCACTCCATATAAGATATGGTATGGGAAGAACCCATCTCTTAAGTGAGTTAAGATTTGGGGTTGTCCGGCCTATGTTTAAAGCAAAATCCGGACAAGATCGAGGCAGGATCAGTTCTGTAGAACTGGAAAGGTTCCAGCTATACAAAACTGCAGTTGATGATTTGACAGAACCAAAGGATTCTATAGTTCCCGACGAACCTCATCCTCTCCGCCGATCTAGTAGGATTCCTCATCCGCCTGAGAGATACCTCGGTTTCTCGATGACAGTGGGAGCAAGGATTGCATCATGAGATGATGACCCAACTAGTTTCGAGCAGGCCATCGAGAGTAGTGACTCTATAAGAATGGCTGGATGCTTAGCGATCTGAGATGGAATCCACATACACCAGCAAAGTATGGACTTTAGCTGCTGTATCTGAAGGGTTAAATCCCCATCAGGAGCAAGTATATCTTGAGAAGATTGCTTGGTGTAGATGGAAAAGTTGAGACTTTCAAAGCTAGACTTGTTAAAGTTTTTCGTCATCGACCAGGCGTGGATAATGATGAAACCTTTTTCCAGTAGCTATGCTTAAGTCTATCCAGATCCTACTTACCACGGCTACATACCATGACTACGATATCTGGCGGTTGGGTGCCATGACTGCTTTTCTAAATACTGATTTAGAAGAGAACGTCTATAAGAACACAGCCAGAGGTCTTCGTAAACAGTGGGAGCAGCGGAAACGTGTGCAAGTTGCTTTACATAATGAAGCAGGCATCGTGGAGTTGGAACGTCTGTTTTGATGTGATAGTCAAAGTGTTTGACTTTATCAAAATGGTAGACGAACCTTGTATATACAAAAAGGTAGTAGAGAGTAAGGTGGTCATCTTCGTATTGTACGTAGACAACATACTCTTGATAGGAAAAGAGTTTCCTATACTACGATCGGTCAATCTCCTATTATCACTAGGATTCTCCAAATAGGATCAAAGATGATACCTCCTAAATCCTGAGTTTTCACCTATGAGATAGATGTAATTGGATGCTAGGATTCTCACTAGATGTAGTGAGATGGTATCAATCGATCCTGGGGAGAATCACTGGAAGAGTTCCAGGGTGATAAAGACGACTGAACGTCAGTCACAGGCACTGTCTTTACCCTCAGAAAAGGGACGGTATGTTGGAAGAGTTCCAAGCTCGATACCGTGGCAAACTAGACGATAAAGGCTGGTAACATCGCTATTAAGGATACTACCAAAGGGGAAGTTTGGGTGTACATTGGTTCATAAGATGAACTAGGTTCCTGCCATTGTATGACAATGGAAGCGTGGCTTCGACCCTGGAACCCTGGTCCCATCAGTAACCCAGACATATTCTGAGGCAGCATAACCTGATCATGGAGATAGTTGATCTCCAGGGTGATTGAGGTTAGGAGAGTAGACTCAGAGGAGAACACGGCGGATCCACTCACGAAGGCCTTTTCCCAAAGAGAGACTTTATGGGATGGTTGAGTATGTGATACTGCAACCACTGCTACAGATGGCCCTAGTGCAAGTGGGAGATTGTTAGTTATATGTATGCCCTAGAGGCCATTACTGTACATTGGATGTATATTGTAGTGGATGCTGGGACATATATAGGTAGGACTTTCTTGCTCGACATGATAGTATGCTATCTGGTTGCTCTTTATCTTAACATGTATACTTTCTGTCTCTCTGATTACATGTTGATAAAGCCCTTAGGATGTATACTCGACTTCCAGGACTGTGATGCAGATCATACTAGTGGGGCCTGGGTAGTCAATGAGTACATCCTTCATTGTTCCTAGTCGTGGGAATATCGAGACGGGGCATCGATATTCCAGAGTAGACTAGCGTATATCTTCTCGACCCATGTGATGGGCGATGGATGATCCCATATCCATTGGTGTTTGACATCGAAGATGGTATACGGGTGCTCAGTGGAGACTGGGTACACTGAACGGACTCGCCGAGAACTCCCAGATGGTATTATACCTCACGTCAGATGGCAGTTCTCTGGTGACACTGGTACAGCTTAGTCTGTTGACCCGAGATCGTCATAGAGTCTTGTGTGTCTCCCACTGTGCTTTGATTTCCACCCTACCATGGCTCTACTGAGTTGTGCAAACAGGTGGTTTTTGGGTACAGTCCTGATTTACATGGAGGCAATGAGCGATAGGAGGGGATTCGTCTCTCCCGGTATTGGGGGTTGATGTTGCGCCATGCTCGACTGGCCATAATAGGAAATCCCTGGCCAGGGTTGCAGTGATATACTGGTAAGAGTTATCAGTAGTTTCACGAATGTTATGGACCTTACGTCGGCATGACTTATCGAGCTTTTGGGGTCTGACGTTTACCACCCCTAGGCGAGATATGCGGCATATCAGACGAACAGACCGGACTATACGGTAAGTGTTACTGGTTGGATTCACAGGAGTGAGCGGGCTTGCTCGTCGATCTTCTGATCGCTCAATACCCGGGTGGCCGTTACGTTTAGCAGACCGCTTGCGGCTTGTGGGTGTTTGATATGATCATCATCTGCTGCCGGCGTATTGACGAGTCTTTAGAGTCCTACACAGAGGTTTCCTAGCTCAAGCGAAACGAAATAGGAGCGCATATGAGATATGTGCGGGACCGAGAATAATACGTGTATGTGATACCGTATTCTATTCTCGCGATGAATGTATCGATTGGTTATATGCGATATAACCTAGTTGTCGAATCAAGGATTGATTCGATAAGCCGATACGTATGATACTAGTCGGTTATATGCGATATGACCGGATCGTTAAATCAAGTGTTGATTTAATGATTTAATGTATAATTATATATTTGATATATTACTTTGCATTAACTAGTATTGGTTCACTTTAAATGGATTTACTCACTTGTATTGCACATTGTATATGTGATATATTTTTGTGCACATCATTGTATCATGTTTGATGATACATTCTTCCTTGATTTTGTGTAAAGTATTGAACCATGGTTAGTTAGTGGTTAGGGTATCTTTTCATTTGCTTATTCATTTATCTTTTTATTTATTTCATTTAGAAAAGATAAAGAGAAAGATAAATGGTGGACTTATTTTGTTTTTAGTTGAAACTTCTTGAAACCTTGACTAAGTCCACCATTCTTGTCTTTTCTCTAACCCTAACCACTTATATAACCTTGGTTAAATCTCTACACTAAACCATGGTTCTTGACATGATAAGTATCATATTGTTTTTATTTTTAATCAAGACTTATCATATCATCTTCTTCTTTCTTCATCTTCTTCTTCAATGAAGAAAGCTTGCTACTCCAATGGCAAGTCATGAAATCTAGTGAGAAATCCAAAACTAAAGTTTACCCACTTCCTATTTCTTCATCCTCTACCTCTTGCTAAGTAGTATAGGGTGTTTCCTTCACAAGTTTTTCCGACTTGGTGAAGTTGGAGCTTGTTCTAGCGATGCCTCGACGTAGATCATCTTCGGCATCGAACCGACGATCAAGCCCGCCCATTCTTCGATGATGCTGACGCTAGAGCCCAAGACATGATTTGGACAGCGAGGGGACTTCATTGCGGAGCCGTGGAGGTGGTGGACCGGATCTACAAAGGTTGTATATCCGTTCCCTTAGTTAAAATGTTAACTAGTTTGCTTGTTTCGCCTAAATATCTAGTAAACGATCCGTAGTCGGGTTTCTAGGCACCCGTAAAATTTGATTTGTGCATGTTTGATCACTTGTGAGACTTCACTAGAGTGCCTAGGAACCCTACAATAAGCACATACTTATACAGGTTCCTAGTCATAGGATTATCGAGACAGGGCATCGATACTCCAGAGTAGACCGGTGCATACGCTTCTCATCCCAGCAGGGGAGATGGTCTGTCCCACAGCCATCAGTACGTCGTACTGGAAATAGTTTGCCGGTACTCGTTAGGTTACGAGTACACTGGACATGACTCGTCGGGAACTGTTGGTTGGTATTATACCTATCATCAGGCAGCAGTTTGTTCAGTTGATAAAACTGCACATTTCTTATTACATTTTTCCTACAATTTCTATACTAGAAAATGTGTTTATTATAATATATGATACATATGAGGGTTTATCTGTAAAAATACTATTTTTCATGTGTTGATATATTATAATTAACATTTGGTAGGAAAATGTATGAAAAGATATCATTGACCAAATCTTAATGTTAAAATTAATATCTCAATATAACAAACTCTACTGAATATTATTTGTTGAGTTATTGTGCAGAATTTGCAGGGCTAAAATCAAGGGAATCAAGTTGTTAAGAGCAAACCTGCCTAATTAAGAAAGAAAACTAAGAAATCAATTCTGGCAGAAATAAAGAAAAGATTTCCAATTTCCAGAGGTTCCAGAGATCTCCACGTGTCACAAGAAGAAAAACCCAGAAAACTAAATCAAAGGATCTCACCATAGGGCCGCGGATCCGCGGCCAAGAGAGGGGTTTGGCCGCGGATCCGCCATGTGCCAGATGAGTCAAGGGCTAGAATTTCTTCTGTTGAATCGTAACTGATGGTTTCCAATTTTGGAAGCTAGATTTCTGGCTTTGGGACTATAAATAAAGACCGAGTGCCTCTTGGAAAAATCATCTAGTCGACGAGATCACGAAGTCCGATACGGCTCACGCATCCAGGCTGATCATCAACGGTTCATCTACCTCCTTAGAAGAGATCGAGAAGCAAACTAGTATTTGTAATCATTTTCTAAGGAAACAAAGCGTAATGAGTTTTGTTGATTGATAAAGGTAGTTCTTTTTCTTATTCTATTTCTTTGTAGTTTAATTATGAATTTTCTCTCGATCTCTTCTTCTCCCAACATGCGCGAGTAATTCTCCGCTTGTTAGGGTTCGTAGGATTAGGGTAGGCTAATGGATGATGAAAATCCTTAAACTCTTTTTACGTCCTATAAAGTTTATAAACTTTATCAAAAGAATCATTAACATCCTAATCGGGCGCGCTACCAATTCATTGTAAGTCTCGACCGCGATTAGAGATTAGATTAATGATTGTTTTGGTAAAGGCTAGATATGAACGGAGTTCCGTGTCGAGATAGGGTTAAGAGTGGGATTCCTTTTCCCTCCAGAAACCCTAATCTACATGCATCACCGTGGTTCTAGTTTTAAATCTATTAAATGATAGAAAGAGTAATTTTAATTAATCATCCATAACTACTAAATCCTAATGAACCCTACAAGCCCTCTTCTTATATAAACTTACATCCGTAGTTAATCTAGATCTATATTTTGCATCTGTGTTTAACGTAGATCTAGATCCTACAACCATTCTACAATATTCTTTATACCTCCTCTCTTTTTCAACACATCTAAAGTAAGAATAAAAGATTCAACGTTTCCCTGAGGATGACCCGTACTCACCTCGGTCTAGCTACGCGCGACACCGTTCTGATTGCGGTTACACTACATTCTACAAACACAATTTTTTATATCAATCAAATGGCACCGTTGCCGGGGATACGTGCGTAATTTTTTATTCTTATTATTTGTGTTGAATTCTTATCCGATCTATATCATAATTAAAACAAAACTGCAAATTGCATATTTAACGATTTGTGTGTAAATTTTGCAAGGAGATCTGGAGTCACAGACATGAGGAAACAGGATACAGAGACATTCTTGGAGATCCAGAGGAGTACAGGAGGCCACGTAGCAAATTTCATCAAGTGATCCATCCTTCTTGCGGCGGATCCGCGGCAGATAGCCCATATTCGCGGCGGAAGCGCAGCAGGTTTGGAGATCTGGGGCTTCAATCTTCTCTGGTAAGATTCTAACCTCTTTCTCTCTCCTCTGAAATCCAATAAAATCTCTTTTCTGCAGGATTCTTTGCAAAATATCGCCGCTCAAAAATCTTTTTGCAAAGTTTTTTTATTGGTTTTGTTTTGCATATTTTAATACGGACTTTAAGGGGCAAAGAACAAATCCAGATTAGGTGGGGATTTCATCACCCTTCCTAAGCCCCACAAATCATAAACCGAGCATCCGCATTAATCCTACATTAATTTAAAAAATATCTAGACCAGACTCTAAGGACTGTCGCGCTCAGTAAGGACAGAGGAATGTCGTGGGTAATCTATCGCTTATCCGCATTACTTTTGTGGTGTCTAGGAAAGTGTGTCTAAGGCAAGTGGTTACTTAATTAGGACTACTACTTACATAGTGGACAACCTCCCACTTACCTGGCTACAAGAGTAGTAAAG
Source organism: Agapanthus africanus (assembly GCA_030015575.1). Classification (NCBI taxonomy): domain Eukaryota; kingdom Viridiplantae; phylum Streptophyta; class Magnoliopsida; order Asparagales; family Amaryllidaceae; genus Agapanthus; species Agapanthus africanus. Next base: position 75,561,609 of record JASDDO010000029.1, read on the forward strand.
AGGCGGTAGAGGATTGATCCTACGGCTTGTCCTTTGGAAGTCTAGGAGCGGTCTAGAAACTGGACCTAGGTAACCTTAGTTCTAGGGTTGTTTGTGCATTTTTGTGTGATTTGTCTTAAAGCCCCCATTTTTCAAAACAGACCAATTTTAAATCACACACACGCTGTCACTTGCACTAAACCCGTTTAGTGCATACTCGGCTGGACACGGGATTCTAGTGCCCGTCTTTTCCGCGTTCCTGCTATCGACGCCGAAGTCGGTACTTCTTCATTTTCTTTTCCCCCACCACACACCACGACCGAGATGGACGATACTCCATCAGATTATAACACCACGCTGCCACCACCCGTAGGTGCGTAGAATCCACCGCGCATCTCTCTCTAAAAGAGATGCTATCCTATCCGTGGTCCTCTTCCCACTTGTCTATCTATTCCACCAGCTAACGGGGATAATTTCGAAATTAAACCCCGCTACATCAATCTGCTGCCTAAATTTCACGGGCTTGAGTCGGAAGACGCGTACGTTTTCATCACCAAATTCAAAAACGTATGCGCAATGATGGGTACTTCACAATTGACTGTGGATGCTATGCGCTTGTGTCTTCTCCCATTCACTCTGTGCGACTTGGCAGAAAATGGCTTTATAATACTGCCGTACACTCTATCACTAATTGGGATGAATTCGTAATAGCATTTCTTAAGAAGTTTTACCCAAAGCATAAGACTGCCCTTATTAGGAGCGAGATCAACCGGTTCACCCAGCTTCCCAATGAACCATTTTGGAAGTGCTTTGAACGTTTCAAGGATCTGCTTGTCCAATGTCCTCATCATGGAATACAAAGATAGGATTTATGCCGAATTATATATGAGGACATTAATCTAGCGACAAAGCAGATGCTTGAAACAATGTGTCAATGCAATTTCATGTCCAAAGACGATGGCGAAGCTTGGAAATATCTGGAAGATCTCGCTGAAAACGCTTTGCAGTGGAAAAGCGTAAGACCACCTTCATCTAGGGGAGGTATTCACCAGCTCGATGTTTCCATCGCAGTGAAAGCCGAAATGGCGGCGATGCAGAAGAAACTCGACGCTATTGAGAACAAATTCTCATCAGTCTCCCTAAATCAGGTCACGCTTCCTAAGACCGTCTGTGGTTGCTATTCAGATCCTTCACACTTAACGGAAGAATGTCCTATGAATGCATCGTTTCAAACTAATGCTGCTTTTCAGCAGCGACCTAGAAACGATCCTTATTCTTCCACGTACAATCAAGGATGCAGGAATCATCCTAACTTTGCTTGGAACCAAAACCAATCCCAAAATCAAAATCAGTTCCAAAGCAATTATCAAAGACCTCCTCCACAGCAACCACAACCACAAAGTCAGCTCCCCGTTCAGTCACAAAATTTTTAAAATCCGGCCAACACTTCTACACCACAAGTGGCCGGTACTGATAACTCTTCACTCGCACAAACTTTGGATATGTTTATGAAACATACCATTCAAATGTCGGCTGATATGAAGTCTTCTATTGATACCATAAAGAAAGACTCCGCCTCCCACGACGAGAGTATTAAATCAATAGAAAACCAACTTGCACAGTTGAACGCCGCAATGAGTGCGAGAGAGAAAGGGAAACTCCCATCTCAACCCCTACAGAATCCTAGCTATTCACAAAATCATAATGTGAATGCCGTTACTACGTTGAGATCGGGAAAAGTGCTGAATAACCGAGTGGGTGAGCAATTTGATGTTAGTGACACCAATGATACCCCAGCTTCTTCTTCTTCCCCTAATTCGTCTAGTCTCCCACCTTCATCCGAGCCTATTCTCCGTTTTCCCCAAAGCTCGAACATTTCGCCAAATCTATCTAAGTCGATTCCCACTCCAATTTTGGGATCGAATCCGTCCCCACAATCTTCTCCACAAACGTTGGACCCAAAACTTATTGATCAAGCTCCATTTCCAAACAGATTAAGGGCCAACAGACCTAACCCACAAATGGAGAAGATTGTGGAAATGTTTAAGCAAGTTAGCGTGAATATTCCTCTCCTAGATGCTATTCAGAAAGTCCCATCTCATGCAAGAATCCTTAAAGACTTGTGCACTAGGAAGAGAAAAACTCAAGTGCCTAAGAAGGTTTTCATGACGAGTAATGTTAGAATAGCTTTTATCCAGCAAATACCAAAGAAACGTAAGGACCCTGGCTGTCCTACAATATTTATTTCTATTGGGGGTAAAAATATTAATCGTGCTTTACTCGATCTTGGCGCTAACGTTAACTTGCTTCCTTATTCAGTATACGAGCAGTTAGAAATTGGAGAGTTAAAACCCGCCTATTGTACTCTCCAGATGGCAGACCGATCGATAACCAAACTTCGGGGTGAAATAGAGGATTTGTTAATTAAAGTCGGGGAATTCATATTTCCCGTGAACTTTATTGTTTTAGATACACAATCTGTGGCAAACCCACGCAATCAAATCCCGGTGATACTTGGTCGACCCTTCCTAGCAACTTCTAACGCTGTAATTAATTGTCGTAAAGGTTCTATGAACTTATCCTTCGGGAAAATGACAATTGAGCATAATATTTACAAGCTAGGAAGTCAGCCATCAGAATCTTCTGCTCATTTGCTGGATGTTTGTTCCATACACGAGATAGCTCCCGAAAGCTGCATGGATGAGGAACTTTGCTTTGATGATCTCGACAACACTAATGAGACATCGTTTGATCTTGCACAGCTTCATAGTGAGGACATGTTCAATGAGTCTACCCCTGAGTTTGAATCAGTTGACTCGTCGCAAAAGTCAGCAGCACTTTCCGAGTCAATATCATATGCAAGTTTTGAACCTCTTAGGGAGTCCGAATATGATTCCCTTACCCCACCTTCTATTGTCTCTCCGCCGATACTTGATCTTAAACCGCTACCTTCTCATCTTAAATATGCATATTTAGGAGAGAATGAGACTTTGCCAGTGATTATATCCGCTTCTCTAGCCTTAGAGCAAGAGAACGCACTTTTGGCAGTGTTGAGATCGAATCGGTAAGCATTTGGTTGGACAATGGCCGACATCAAAGGGATTAGTCCCTTAATTGTTGAACATTAAATACATCTGATGGATGAAGCCAAACTAACCCGAGACCCACAAAGACGGTTAAATCCCGTTATGAAGAAGGCGGTAAAGAAAGAAATCGTCAAGTGCCTTGATAGTGGAATAATTTACCCTATATCTGACAGCTAATGGGTAAGTCCAATTCATATGGTCCCTAAAAATTCTGGCATCACGGTCATCACTAATGAGGCTAATGAGTTAATCCAAACACGCACCCAAACTGGGTGGCGCGTATGTATTGATTACAGGAAACTCAATGCTGCAACGAGGAAAGATCACTTTCCTCTAACTTTCATTGACCAGATGTTAGAACGATTAGCTGGACACGAATACTATTGTTTCTTGGACGGATACTCTGGCTATAACCAGGTCCCCATCGCCGAAAAGGATCAAGATAAAACCACATTTACTTGTCCTTTCGGTACTTTTGCTTAAAGACGCATGCCCTTTGGGTTATGCAACGCTCCCGCTACATTTCAGCGGTGCATGATGGGGATATTCTCAGATATGGTGGAGAATTTTCTGGAAATTTTTATGGACGATTTCTCCATTTTTGGGGACTCCTTTGAGGACTGCCTTCGTAATCTTGACGCGGTTCTTACCCGCTGTAAGGATAAGAACTTGACTTGGAATTGGGAAAAATGCCATTTTATGGTCCAAGAAGGTATTGTACTTGGACATATTGTTGGAGATAGTGCCCTCAGAGTCAATTATTGGATCACAGGCACGTGATTGCAATGATTGAGGGAGGACCTATCCCGGTAGGACAATCTTACTCAAGATGATAGTATGCTATCTGGTTTATCTTTATCATCGTGTACAACTTTAGGTGACCTGACATGTCGCTATTACATGTTGATAGAGCCCCTAGGATTCTTGCTTGACCACCAGCAGTATAAGGGCGATCATATAAGTGGGAGCTGGGGTCTATAAGCACATCCTTAAAAGGTCCCTAGTTGTGGGAGTTTCGAGACAGGGTATCGATTCTCCAAAGTAGACTAGTGTATACAGTCGAGACCCCGACGAGGGGCGGTGGCCGGTCTCACAAGCCATTGGTGTCAGTTGGATCACATAAGATGTATACAGGTGCTCATTGGGTTATGAGTACACCGGACAGGACTCGCCGGGAACATGCTAGTTGGTCTTATACCTGACGTCAGATAGCAGTTCCTTGGTGACATATGTACAGGTTAGTTCATCGACCTGGGGATCGTCATTTGTCTCATGTGAGTTCCTACTGTACTTTGATTACTACCCTACCACGCTCAAAGGAGACGTGCAAACAGGTTTTAGTTGGGTACAGTCCCGAGCCACATGGAGGCAGTGAGCGGATATTCAGGGGTTCGTCTCTCCCGGTATTGGGGGTGAGGTCGCGCTGTGTCTAGGAGAGCCATTACACAAAGCCCTCGGCCGAGGCAGGAGATTTACAGGTAGGTATTCCAGTAGTATCTCAGAGTATTCTGGGCTACACTCCGACACGACTTGTACCGCTTTTGGGGGTCTGACTTTTACCAACCCCCTAGGCCCGCCATGCGATGCTCATAGACGAACGGACCGGACTGTATGGATATTGTCACTGACAGGCTCAGTAGGGTGTCAGGATGAGTTCGCTCATCGACGTCCCTTTTGGTCAATACCTGGTAGCCCGTTACGTATTGGCTTATACCTCTGACGTGCTAGTGGTTAAATCCACAACCAAGGTGTTGACGAGTCTTTAGAGTCCCCCACATTCAGTTGCTCAAGTTTTCGGGCGAAACGCTGTAGAGGCCGTATGGAGATATGGCAGGGTTCGATCAGATACGTGCGGTATTGTACGGATCAGGATCGGACGGATAATACTAGCCGGCTTTGGTTTAAGCCGAATCCTAGTATAGTACTGTGTAGATTTTGTCTCATTGCATTTGTATTTCGGTCGGAATACAGATGCGGGTGTGTATACACAGTATCGGGGTTTTCCTATAATTTCTTACGGGACCAGTTTTCTGGAGTTGCCGGTTTGCTTTCCGTTTCGGCCATTTTCATTTGTATCTTTCATTGGCCGAAGATTGGTGGAGGAGGGCCTATTTGCAAGCATGCAAATTTGGATAGTGGAGGGTGTTATTTGCATATTCTTGTATCATGATATATCCTCCACCATTTGACTTCTTCTTCTTCTCATCATGGCTTGACTTTTGAGTCATCATGGTTGTTGATGATTAGCTTGTTGGAGTGTTGGTTTTGGTGCAATCATGGTTGTTGATGATTGGTTGATGGAGTGTGAGTTTTAGTGGGTGATCATTTCCTTTTTCATGATAACCCTTTTCTCTCTCTTGTTTATTGGCTCACACTCATTCCTTTGATAACACACTCTCATTCTCACTCTCTCCTCACTTTGCATGGCCGGCCACTTCCTCAAGTGGGCTGTCCCAATTTTTTGTGGAGGGATTTTATCTCTTTTGGCTTGTAAAAAATCCCATAGCTCCATAAAAATTCCACAACTCATCCCTCCACCAAATGGCAACCTCCATAAACCCCAAATGAGACATATAGATCTTCACTATATTCTACAGCAAATCTTGGGCACATCGACTCGCCAGCTTCGTGCCCGAGTTGCCTCGGTATAGAGGCGGGAGCCCGTAAAAGAAGCCGGCGACGTGGTGCCTTTTCCGGCGAGGAGGTGGAGACCAGACATTCCGCGGGAGATCGGGACGACGACGAGAAGACCGGAGGACACGGATCGCTCGGTATATCTCTCTTCCCCATCTTGTAGTTAGCTAGGACTAGTTAATGGCCCGATCCGGGTTTTTAGTGCGCGGTTGTGCCGGTTTGAAATTTAAAGTAACCATCGCTTCCGCATTTGGCCTCGGGATGGAGGCCAGGGCGCCGCCGTGCACTTACAGTGGTATCAGAGGCTCGCCATTAACATAGTCTGGCTTTATCTAATGTGTTTTACATTTCCGATCGAACAATTTTCCGAAAACCGTACTTTTCTTCACATCAGTTTCTGTCGAAATTTTTTGAAGTCCAAAAATTTTTCAGGTTGTTTCAGAATGATGTGTAGGACAATCTAAGAGTTCTGGGAAAATTTGGTCTTGTGAACAGTCTAAACGACCGCGGAACCGCGGCCAAACCCATGCTTGGGCCGCGGTTCCGCCGCGACTTGAACTGATCAGTGTACCAAAATTTTCCAGAAAGCTCCTGAGTTGAAAATATGGGTTTTGGAATATTAATTTTGGGCCCAGAATTTCTTGATGTGCTACAGTAGTATTTGGGGGCCCACTAGGTAAATTTGATCGATCGGATATTTAAAACACATTAGTTCACAGTATTTACATTATATCTGCGACCGTGAATGTCACTTGATCGGTAAATCCTGTCTAACTGCTATAGCCCGGTTAGACGGATTTGCGAACGTGACTTTCACGTTGATGTTCTGTGTATTGCTGTGATGTTGCGGATTGGTCGTGGGGATAGCCTGGATGCAATGCTAGTACAGTTTTTGTTGTATTATGTACATTTGATATTGCGGGGCGAGCGTCCGGCATGTGGGCTGCCGTCACTGCCTGTTTGTATTATTATTTTGGGGCACGGCCAGGTTGCGGTCGATGTACCCGTTGTATGTATATTTTACTTTCTGTACTAGGATTGCCCCGCGGAGGGGTGCACGGATAGCCGGGTTCTAGAGGGCAACGAGCCCGCATCTCATGGCATTGAGACGGAGGGGGCTTCACTCTAGAATTGGTGGGCTATCCGCCGCACTCGTAGGGGGTACAGGTTGACCCAGGAGGGGTGCCCAAGTTACCGGATTCTGTGAAGTGCTGGGTGGTCCATTCACGTTGCTGAAGGGGCTGCCTCGCTTTAAGTTTTGGCGGGTAACTTGCCGCGCCCGTAGGGGTCTAGGATTTCATTGCACAGGCTATCCACACGACCAGGGGAACGTCGGGTTTCAGTAGTGGCTCTGTGAAACCCGGGGATCCCAGATATCTGTATTGTTCTGTGATGCTGTATATTTCTGTGATGTTGCATTTTATCATGCCTTGAGCGAAATATAATATATTGGTATATATATTAGTAGATGTTGTATATGTTTTGCATCCGCGCTAGTCTAGTCCCCGCTCTGTCGTTAGTTAGCTAACCTAACAGGTAATGACGGGACCCAGTGGCGAATGCGGATGGCATATACGTACGTCATATTATTTTCGTTCTTTGTGGTGTGATCAATTGATGGGACTGCGTTGATTCGGATCAATGCAAGTTAAAAACAAACCTAATCTGATGTTGTTGGAACACTTTTCAAAAAGATGTTATTGCAAGGACGTTCACTTTTGTTTTGCATCGTGGTATTCAGTTGGAATATCCTGCTCCTCAGTCGACGAGGCAAGGGCCGAGATCCCTTCACCGGGAGTCACCCCTTGGACAGAAGTTTGCGTCAGGGCAATAACTTCACTATAGCCGATTACTTTTGCTTTGCATCGTGGTATTCAGTTGGAATATCCTGCACCTCATTCTACGGGGTAAGAGCCGAGATCCCTTCACCGGGAGTGACCTTTTTAGCGAAGGTTTTCGTCACTATATTTTTAAAAGCTATCCGGTTCCTTCAACGATATCAAGTTCATTACGTTAAAGGTTTTCGCCAGAAACCATTCGTAGCCCTCCATCATTTCAGTTAAATATTCGGTAGTATTCAAGCTATGTATTTTGACCTCACGCCAAGGTATAGTGTTTGGTAGCTGCCGGGTATTTATCTGTTGCATAGATAGATGCGTTGGTTTGGGACAGTCGTACTACTATTTTGGCCTACGTCAAGGGTATGTACGGGTGGGTTCAAATTAACCTGGACAATGATGGGTAGAACTTGACATGTGACTTATGATATTTTGACCTCACGTCAAGGTCATAAGAGCATGGGGCAGAAATCACTTCGGGAGTTTCAAAAGAACTGAAACTTGCCAGATATGCGCATACCTTCTGGAGTGTGATAACGTGAGCGGATTCCGTCATGTTATCATGCGGTGATAGTTGGATCCCGATTCCCACTGATGAGTTAGTTTACTCCTCGGGTGACCCCGACTAATTCTTCTTTCAGGTTTGGAGGAGAATTTGAGGTGACAGTGGGAGGTTTCCAGATTAGATAAATTGGTAACCATTCTGATCTAGGTTAGAGTGCACGCTGAGTGTTTCTTTTCTCTCTCTCTTCGGCAGCGGCCATTGACCCGACCCTAAGACTATGACTCAGTAACCAAAATTAACCGAACCTTCTTTAACACTGGCTTTTGGATTGTCAGAGTTGCAAACCTCATTGCCACTCCTACTTTTACCTTTTTCTCCAGGACACCCCGTATTACTACGAACGTCCACTTCCATTGGACAAAACCATCGTATGGTTATATACGAACTTGAAGGAATTTATTCGAGGATGGGTTCCGGTTCTGGAGAAAACGAATAGGACTATTTAGTTGTCTTTTCCTTTTACCTTCTCTCAAGTTGAGAGTACTCCTTGGTTTAGGAGATAGTACACCTATTACGCAAATTGGATAGTCTTCTTCCAAACCTTAGGCTGGTGCCGAACGGTAGGGAATGAAGAAAACCAATTAGCCTAACGATGGTGTACAGAAGGTATTATGTAAAGACAAAGCAAAGGATTAGTAAGAGGGCAAAGTAAATTGCAATTGATATTCATGACCAAACCAGGTATTTCATTACCACTCCCAAATCACCTATGTATTTCTCCAGGACACTCCGTATCATTACGAAAATCCACAGTTTATTGGATAATCCATCGTATGGTTATATACGAACTCGAAAGGAACTTGTTCCAGTTCGGGGATGGATTCTGGTTTAGGAGAAATAGGAATAAGATTTATTCAGGTGTCTTTTATCTTCACCTTCTCTCGCATTGCGAGTGCTCCTAGGATTAGGACAGTACACCCATTACGCTTATTGGATAGTCTTCTTCCAAACCATAGGCTGGTGCCGAACGGTAGGGAAGGAAAAAAACCATTTGGCCTAAAGGGGTGTGCAGAAGGTAATGACTAAAGACATAAAAAGGGATTTGGAGAGGTGGCAAAGAATTATACGGTTACAGTCGTGAATCTGGAAGAGGCATTACTAGGAATACCGGGATACCCCATTGAAACATTTCAATGTTTCAGTTTCACTGTGTACTGTTAAAAGAAAACTGATTTCCCAATTAGTCCTTACTCCAGGGTATGTATTTACCAGGTATGATTCTCACATCTGTATGGTTTTACAGATGATGAGTGGGAGTAAGTTATTGGGAATTGGGTGATCATCCTCATTATATCGGGATTCATTGTAATCGGTGATATTTGAGGAAATCACCTGGGCTGTTTGCCGGTCGGCGAATATTTGGTTTTGAATATCCGCTGTTATGCACCAATTTCAAATCGATATATCTGTACGTCTATTTTCATAGAGTGAGATATACCTTTTTGAAATTATGTCTATGACATTTACCTATATCAGTGGATGGTTGGGTAAGGAGTATTAAACAGCGGTGTAATTCTTCTTAACCATAAGTACAGTTTTCAACCTACGACACACAGTGGATGAGTTATCAGACTCAAGGGACTTATACAGAGTATTGTATGTTGTCCAGGGTCCATCATGACAGAGGGGTTGGTCCTTGTACTATATTCGGTTTACTTATGACTTCTCTAGTTTTTAGACAGGTGTTTCGTGGAAACACATGGTCCGAATTTTGAGAAGTTATAGGTATTTGAAAAGAGTAGAGAACCAGGTGTAGCAAGTATCAGGATTCTTCAAGTTGATCGAAGATGTAGATACTTGTGTATGGTATTCAGTTGATAGTAATGATTAAGAGATCTTGCTTCTCTTTCAGGTTACTCATGATTGGAAGCATTCCTAAGTTGAGTAACGCTGATCGGCCTTCTTCCATTTAGTTGACATGCACTGGAGACAGCTGCATGATTTGAATCTGGTTCAATTAAATCGGTGCCTCTGGTTCTATATTGGATATAGAACAGTTCGTATCTTAACGATGTTAAGGTACGGGGAGTTGTCCGGTCTATGCTTAAAACCAGACTGTGGATAACTCAAGGCACGTTTCTGTAATGGCTGTTTGTGGGTTGACCCAGGCTATGACGCGGGTTGACTTTCTACCATCTGGATGATCAATAGTGATATTGTTCTTGACTCGCCACAGTTTTATTAAAAATAGATTTTTTCAGAAAACAGTAGTGGGAGTATGGTAGAACTGGAAGTGATTCCAGAACCACAAACGATTACTGAAGATTTGATAGGAACCTAAAGATTCAATCTGGTTTCACATTCCATTGGCCACTCCGCAGATTTGGTGGGTAACCTCAGGCACCCGAGAGGTACTCCGGTAGCCTCAAGGACGGTGATGGGGAGGTTCTTGTTTACCCACACTAGCCATTGCTGTTGTTCCAGACTGTGAGACCCGGCAGGAGGATCAGTATAGCGTCGTTCTAAACTTTATTTAGAAGTGTACGTGTATATGACTCTACCAGAGGGTTGTCGTAGTCAGTTGGAGCAGCGGAAGCATTGGTGGACAGGTGGCTTATGTCTATTTATAGACTAAAGCAGATATAGCGGAGATAGATCATCAATTTCTGATGTGACAGTCATAGGTTTGACTTCATCAGAATAGGGGATGGATCTGTTGAGAAGGTAGTAGGGTGTGATGTCATGGTATTTGGATGACATACACAGAGTAGGAAGTGATATTCCTATACTACTATCGGTTATACTTTGGTCGTCATACAGTAGTTTCTCCACATGGGAGTTGGACATTATATCAGACATACTGGTTACTAGATCTATGGTTTTAGATCTAGATTTGGGTGGTTTCCCAATTAAGGGTACTTAGACAGCATTCTATGAGTATTTAGAATGGACGACTCCTGGCACGGTAATGTACCTGCAGATTATAGAGTCACCCTCTCTAAAGGTGTCTTACAGACTAAAGGGGAGAGGGATGTGCATGATTGGCAGATCACTTGCTTAGGCAATTGAGTCAATCATGAGATGTCAAGTACCACACCAGATGTTGTTCTTGCACTAGATGCAATAAGTTGACATTGATCCAATCCTGGAGAAACAGTCGGAAGCAGTTTTAGAACATAAGTGGATGTTCTAGGGATATGATAACGACAGCCTCATGCGGGAGACAGTTATCATTCCAGGCTTCCAAGGTGACATGGACGACAAGGAGGTTGTCAGAGTTATAGTTTTTCCTTCTGACGAGGAGCAGTATTTTGGATAGGTGGTCCAAGGCAATACTGAGGGAGGCATGGCGCAGGATACTGATTAAATTCAGTTGACAATACAGTCTAAGAAGTTTGGATTTGGAGTTCATTTATGAACTAGGTCCAATCAGACATCCAGACACATTCTGAGACAGGTATTGCTCATTTCGGGAGATGGCTTTCTCCGCGAACTTGAGATATAGAGAGACATAGAAAGAAACATCAAAGCGGATCCACTCACTGAGGCTATTCCTCGAACGCAATAGTTTCGCAAACGAGCTTTGTGAGACTGACAAGTTGAGGAGTTGGGTGTTCGGTATCACACGGGCTGCGAGTATGCGACATCGCAATAATTAGCCTTGAGTGAAAGTGGGAGATTGTTGGAGATAGTGCCCTCAGAGTCAATTATTGGATCACAGGCACGTGATTGCAATGATTGAGGGAGGACCTATCCCGGTAGGACAATCTTACTAAAGATGATAGTATGCTATCTGGTTTATCTTTATCATCGTGTACTTCTTTAGGTGACCTGACATGTCGCTATTATACGTTGATAGAGCCCCTAGGATTCTTGCTTGACCACCAGCAGTATGAGGGCGATCATATAAGTGGGAGCTGGGGTCTATAAGCACATCCTTAAAAGGTCCCTAGTTGTGGGAGTTTCGAGACAGGGCATCGATTCTCCAAAGTAGACTAGTGTATACAGTCGAGACCCCGACGAGGGGCGGTGGCCGGTCTCACAAGCCATTGGTGTCAGTTGGATCACCTAAGATGTATACAGGTGCTCATTGGGTTATGAGTACACTGGACAGGACTCGCCGGGAACATGCTAGTTGGTCTTATACCTGACGTCAGATAGCAGTTCCCTGGTGACATGTGTACAGGTTAGTTCATCAACCTGGGGATCGTCATTTGTCTCGTGTGAGTTCCCACTGTACTTTGATTACTACCCTACCACGCTCAAAGGAGACGTGCAAACAGGTTTTAGTTGGGTACAGTCCCGAGCCACATGGAGGCAGTGAGCGGATCTTCAGGGGTTCGTCTCTCCCGGTATTGGGGGTGAGGTCGTGCTGTGTCTAGGAGAGCCATTACACAAAGCCCTCGGCCAAGGCAGGAGATTTACTGGTAGGTATTCCAGTAGTATCTCAGAATGTTCTGGGCTACACTCCGACACGACTTGTACCGCTTTTGGGGGTCTGACTTTTACCAACCCCCTAGGCCCGCCATGCGATGCTCATAGACGAACGGACCGGACTGTACGGATATTGTCACTGACAGGCTCAGTAGGGTGTCAGGATGAGTTCGCTCATCGACGTCCCTTTTGGTCAATACCTGGTAGCCCGTTACGTATTGGCTTATACCTCTGACGTGCTAGTGGTTAAATCCACAACCAAGGTGTTGACGAGTCTTTAGAGTCCCCCACATTCAGTTGCTCAAGTTTTCCGGCGAAACGCTGTAGAGGCCGTATGGAGATATGGCAGGGTTCGATCAGATACGTGCGGTATTGTACGGATCAGGATCGGACGGATAATACTAGCCGGCTTTGGTTAAAGCCGGATCTTAGTATAGTACTGTGTAGATTTTGTCTCATTGCATTTGTATTTCGGTCGGAATACAGATGCGGGTGTGTATATACAGTATCGGGGTTTTCCTGTAATTTATTACGGGACCAGTTTTCTGGAGTTGCCAGTTTGCATTCCGTTTCGGCCATTTTCATTTGTATCTTTCATTGGCCGAAGATTGGTGGAGGAGGGCATATTTGCAAGCATGCAAATTTGGATAGTGGAGGGTGTTATTTGCATATTCTTGTATCATGATATATCCTCCACCATTTGACTTCTTCTTCTTCTCATCATGGCTTGACTTTTGAGTCATCATGGTTGTTGATGATTAGCTTGTTGGAGTGTTGGTTTTGGTGCAATCATGGTTGTTGATGATTTGTTGATGGAGTGTGAGTTTTAGTGGGTGATCATTTCCTTTTTCATGATAACCTTTTCTCTCTCTTGTTTATTGGCTCACACTCATTCCTTTGATACCACTCTCATTCTCACTCTCCCCTCACTTTGCATGGCCGGCCACTTCCTCAAGTGGGCTGTCCGAATTTTTTGTGGAGGGATTTTATCCCTTTTGGCTTGTAAAAAATCCCATAGCTCCACAAAATTTCCACAACTCATCCTTCCACCAAATGGCAACCTCCATAAACCCCAAATGAGACATATAGATCTTCACTATATTCTACAGCAAATCTTGGGCACGTCGACTCGCCAGCTTCGTGCCCGAGTTGCCTCGGTATAGAGGCCGGAGCCCGTAAAAGAAGCCGGCGACGTGGTGCCCTTTCCGGCGAGGAGGTGGAGACCAGACATTCCGCGGGAGATCGAGACGACGACGAGAAGACCGGAGGACACAGATCGCTCGGTATATCTCTCTTCCCCATCTTGTAGTTAGCTAGGACTAGTTAATGGCCCGATCCGGGTTTTTAGTGTGCGGTGGTGCCGGTTTGAAATTTAAAGTAACCATCGCTTCCGCATTGTCCTCGGGATGGAGGCCGGGTCGCCGCCGTGCACTTACACATATAATTTCACGAAAAGGCATTGAGTTTGACAGAGCAAAAATTGATGTCATTCATAACCTCCCTCGTCCCAAATGTGTCAAAGATATACGATCCTTCCTTGGCCATGCAGGATTTTATAGGAGATTTATTAAGGACTTTAGCAAAATTGCTAGACCCTTAACCCTTCTATTGGCCAAGGATACTATATTTCACTTCGATTTGGATTGTGAGGCTGCTTTTGAATCGCTTAAAGGATCGCTCACTACAGCCCCCGTTCTATCATCTCCGGATTGGAACCACCCGTTCGATCTTATGTGTGATGCATCAGATTTTGCTATTGGTGCTGTCTTAGGACAGCACATTGATAAAATGCTACATGTAATTTACTATGCAAGTAGGACCTTGAATGATGCACAAATAAATTACACAACTACCGAAAGAACTCTTGGCAGTTGTATTTGCATTAGAGAAATTCAGGCCCTACTTGATTGGCTCGCCAATTGTGGTTTACACTGATCACTCCGCCCTACGACATCTTTTATCGAAGAAGGATGCTAGGCCAGGCTAATACGTTGGATCCTATTGTTACAAGAATTTGATCTTGTCATCCGAGACAAGAGTGGATGTGAAAACGTAGTAGCCGACCATCTTTCACGCATCACTTCTTCGCCAACTTTAACCGTGCCGATAAATGACTCATTTCCTGACGAACAGCTCTTGACTGTATCCTACGAACCTTGGTTCGTGGATATCGTGAACTATCTTGCGACGAGACTTATTCCTAGCGATTGGTCGAAACAAGACAAACTTTGATTTCTATCCTAAGTAAAATACTTTTACTGGGATGAACCTTATCTATTTAAGTATTGTTCCGATCAAATCATTCGCAGGTGTGTCCCTAACGATGAATTCAAGAATGTGTTATCATTTTGTCATGATCAGGCATGCGGCGGTCATTTTGGTCCTCGAAAAACGGCAGAGAAAGTTTTGCAATGTGGTTTTTATTGGCTAGCATTATTTAAAGATGCATATGAACATTGCAAAACTTGTCCGCGATGTCAGCATTTGGGTCGGATTTCACAAAGAAACGAGATGCTGCTCCAACCTATATTGGTTGTGGAAATATTCGATGTTTGGGGTTTTGATTTTATGGGCCCTTTTCCCAACTCCTTTGGGAATTTATATATCTTGTTAGCGGTTGATTATGTCTCGAAATGGGTGGAAGCTATACCGTGTCGCACTAATGACAACAAAGTTGTCATTAATTTCCTTAAAGAAAATATCTTTTCGCGATTCGGACACCCTCGCGCTATAATTAGCGACAACGGGACACATTTCTGTAATCGGTCTTTCGAGGCCTTGATGCGGAAATATTCAATCACTCACAAGATTTCTACGCCCTATTATCCCCAAACAAGCGGGCAGGCTGAGATCTCAAATAGGCAGATCAAACAAATTTTAGAGAAGACAGTTTCTAAAAACCGTAAAGATTGGTCAACCAAATTGACGGATGCTCTTTGGGCATTCCGCACCGCTTATAAGACCGATCTTGGTATGTCTCCATACCGTCTAGTGTTTGGGAAGGCATGCCACCTTCCTGTAGAGATCGAACATAAAGCAATGTGGGCTATTAAAGAGCTTAGTTTCGATTTTGATCATGCAAGCAGCTATCGGAAGCTGCAATTGAATGAGCTAAGCGAACTCCACGATGAAGCTTACGATAATGCGGTAATAATAAAGAACAGGACTAAAGTGTTCCACGATAAAAACCTTTTTCGAAAAACCTTCACATCGGGGCAACAAGTCCTTCTTTACGATTCCCGTCTCCATCTTCATCCTGGTAAGCTTAAATCTCGTTGGAAAGGACCTTTTGTGGTGTGGTATGTACATCCGCACGGGGCAGTAGAAGTTGAAAATTTGAAAAACGGTTCAATTTTTAAGGTAAATGGGCATAGATTAAAACTGTATTTCTCTGCTGACCCCGTGGAGGAGCTCCTGTTTTTACAGGAGCCGCTTTATCAAAACTGAATTTCCTCCGCCTCACCTCCATGTTTTGGTAACATTTTCTCATTTTAAGAAAGAGGTGAGTGAAAATGGATTTAATTGAATATCTGTGCGTGCCAAAGAATAAGTTTGGGGGTAGTTTTCATTTAACTATTATTTTACCCCTCGTGTCTCTCCCCTAGTATATAGGTCCATGCTCTCAAAAGACAACATCAGTGAGGACACTGCTGAAAACAGGTTTGGGGGGGAGGTTTGTATTAACTGAATTATCTTTGACACTGGGCATTTAAATTTTTTTCTTTTATAACAAAAGAGTAGAAAGTGAAAAATTACATCCAAAAGATAGGAAAAATTTAAGGAAACCAAGAAAATTAGAAGTTTTCTTAAACAAACTGGTAATAAGTAGTTATGAGCTGTTGTCCCAAGGGTTAGTAAGATGAAGGAAGTCACTAATCTGAGGATAAAAATAAGCCTGAAAAATAGTTTCTATTCTGGAAGCCAAACATTTGAATGTTGATACCCTACTTTATGCACTTACACACGTCTTGAAACTCGAGATAGTAGAGGATACCTTGAAATGCACTTGTCTAAAAGCCAAAGTGTGAAGGAAATAATAAATGAAGAAAATATAAAAACGATGAAAAGAAAAATGAACACTGGTTTTGTTATCGCCAAGGCAGCAATAAAAAAATATAGCGAGGATGCTTCATCACCTAGTGCCTTAGACCAACTGGTTTGGGAGTCGCTGCTAAGCCTTAGGTGGTGCAAGACGAGGAAAATACTATCACCTAATCAGCAAGCACATGAGTAATCGGTCGGTTAGTACCTCAAGAAGTATTAACGGTCGCATGAAAATTGTGTGAGCAAACTAAATATTCATCGATTAAAATGTACTGAGGCAGATGGACAAGAGTATGATAGCTTGAATTGAATTCTCCGAGTGTAGGGATGTCCATTACACACACGTAGGGTTATATGATCGATGTTTGGATGAAAGGTAGGAATGAAGAATAAAGACGATGTTTTATTGAGGGATAATGTGATTTCTAACATCTTTTCATGACTATTAAGATAGGGCTCATGACAACTGAAAAGCTAGTGTAGTTGGAAACTCTTATTTTCAAAGTCTTTCTTTTATGGTTCTTATCTTTATATGTAAATTTCACCATCTCACGTTTATTATAGGATTTTGTGGGTGTAATCCGCTGAAAACCCTCAGGAGACAACACTCCTCCTACTGGGGACACCTAGAGGTTTAACGGCTTGTTGCATGTGCTCAGTGCAATCGTGTTTGCCTACGAAAGTGTGCTTAGTTTTCTCCTTTCTTTTTCTCCCTCTCTTGAATAAACTAGTTTGGTCGGGACGATCAAAGATAAGTTTGGGGGTATTTGTTCAGTTGATAAAACTGCACATTTGTTATTACATTTTTTCTACTATTTCTATACTAGAAAAGGTGTTTATTATAATATATGATACATATGAGGGTTTATCTGTAAAAATACTATTTTTCATGTGTTGCTATATTATAATTAACATTTCGTAGGAAAATGTATGCAAAGATATCATTGACCAAATCTTAATGTTAAAATTAATATCTCAATATAACAAACTCTACTAAATATTATTTGTTGAGTTATTGTGCAGAATTTGCAGGGCTAAAATCAAGGGAATCAAGTTGTTAAGAGCAAACCTGCCTAATTAAGAAAGCAAACAAAGAAATCAATTCTGGCAGAAATAAAGAAAAGATTTCTAATTTCCAGAGGTTCCAGAGATCTCCACGTGTCACAAGAAGAAAAACCCAGAAAACCAAATCAAAGGATCTCACCATAGGGCCGCGGATCCACGGCCAAGAGAGGGGTTTAGCCGTGGATCCGCCGCGTGCCAGATGAGTCAAGGGTTGGAATTTCTTCTGTTGGATCGTAACTGATGGTTTCCAATTTTGGAAGCTAGATTTATGGCTTTGGGACTATAAATAAAGACCGAGAGCCTCTCGATAAAATCATCAAGTCGACGAGATCACGAAGTCCGAGACGGCTCACGCATCCAGGCTGATCATCAACGGTTCATCTACCTCCTTAGAAGAGATCGAGAAGCAAACTAGTATTTGTTATCATTTTCTAAGGAAATAAAGTGTAATGAGTTTTGTTGATTAAGAAAGGTAGTTCTTTTTCTTATTCTATTTCTTTGTATTTTAATTATGAATTCTCTCTCGATCTCTTCTTCTTCCAACATACGCGAGTAATTCTCCGCTTGTTAGGGTTCATAGGATTAGGATAGGCTAATGGATGATGAAAATCCTTAAACTCATAAACTTTATCAAAAGAATCATTAACATCCTAATCGGGCACGCTACCAATTCATTGTTAGTCTCGACCGTGATTAGAGATTAGATTAATGATATAAAAGAGGTGGAAAATAGGGAGACTTTTGTGGAATGGTGAAGCTTGGCTTTGATGATTATTATATTGGTCTTGACTCACTATTGAAGCATGGTTCCAATTGTTTATTTGGAAATTATGGATGCTTCAATGAATGAGGTATATTGATGAGCCATTCTTCATTCTACACAATACTTGAGTTATTTTTCCTTACTTGAGCTCCTTGCTCTCTAACTCTTTTCATCTTCCTCCTCACCTCCTCCAAGCTCAATCCCTCACATGAGTTATGAAACCTTGAGCATGTGAGAACCCTGGGGAGCAAACAAAACCCCTACTTTACCATCCTATACTTGATTAGCAATTAAGTGTAGTGTGTTTCCTTCACTAAAGAGTTTAGTGAAGAGGTAGCTTGGATTAGCGGAGGTTCGGGTGGATCATATTCGGCACGAAGATCGCAAAGGAACTCGATCCAAGTTCAAGTGGAACCTAGTAGAGTCGTGTGGACTACTACACGGAGCTTGAGAAGAGAATGACACGGTCTACAAAGATTATATCCTCTTTCTCTTGGTATAGTTTTCTTTATATCAAGCTAAAACCCTAATCATCTAGTATAGATTCTAGGTTAGTGTTAATTAGCACCCCAAATTTTTTTCAAATGGCATACTTGATGCTAGTAAAACCCAGTGGTGGTTGTAATAATCACTTTCAGTAGTGGAATCCGAGTTCCACATATCTTTGCCTAATCAAACTACCCATCCCCGTTGTTTAGCGTAAAAGTTTAGATGAATTAAAGTTAGTGCGTATATCATCTAGGTATGGAATTTTCACATTGTATGTCATCCGCATATTGGATTATTCGCCCTTAACGTTTGTAAGGTGTATCATAGTATTTTATAGAAATCTTAGTTAATAAAGATCATGGTATTTAATTGTAGTTATAGTTTATAAGAAAACCATTGTACTATAGAGTAAATATAATTTGGGAAACCCATGGTATTTTAATGAAAGATTATGGTACTTATTTGAAATTATCTTTTCATAAAGATTTAGTTATTCTTTTAGGAAATATCTTTTTATAAAAGGTTTTAGATATTTTTGAAAATAGCCTTTTGGTAAGGTCAAGGTATTTAAAAGAAATTATTTCCTTTTAGGACGGATTAAGGTATTTTATGTAAGTCGATGTACAACACCCCACGAGTTGCGGGGAGGCGGAATAATGAAAAACGATCTTGTTTTAAGCGTAAATATCGACTAACCGAGAATCTTTGCATAAACAATAACTAACAATAAACCATAGAAGAGTTAACTACTATGATAAGTGATTATACCTATAGAACCGAGTCCTTCGTCTTGTCGTTCTCCACGTCCTCTCCGGCCTTCTCTATATAGTAGAAGATCCACCCGAGAGCTTTACTACAAGCTTCACCTCTAACTTGAGGTAACTGGGTTTCTTAAATCGCTAATCTAAGTAACCTAGGAGATATAGAGAATGGTTAAGGATTAAGTAGTCTACTCTAATCCTTGGTCTCAACACATGAGAGGGGAGGATTAGGGTTTGAAGAGAGAGAGCTTGAGGAGAGAGAAAGTGAACAAGAGCATGGAATGAGATAATGATCTCTCATAATATATATGAAGCATTAACAATATCAAGATAAATCAAATAAATGATTTAACAACCATGCTCCATAAATATCTAATGGGTGATTCATCTCCATGAGTCATTAAGCATTTATGATGTATTAATGACATGGATGAATCACTCAAATGAGTCACTAATCTCATTTAATGCATATGCCACCTTAACCCCCAAGTCACCATCTTCTAGAAGCTTCTCGCGTAATTACGAGAACGCCCCTCCTATCCGTGAAAACACGGAAAAATTTTAGACTGTATAAATCCAATAACCGGATACTAGAAACTGGCTTAAACTAAAACCAGCTAGTAAAAACTGTCCGGATGTCGTACGTGCGTAAACACACGTATGCGTCCGAACCCTTGTCGTAAAATCATACGACCTCTATATCGTTTCGCCTGAAGTAGGGAAACTCTTTGTGTGGGACTCTAGAGACTCGACTACTACGCTGGCAGTGGGTTTAACCACAGACCGCAAGCGGCACTAGCTGTACGTAACGGTCCCCAGGTAGATGTCGATAAGAAGGCCGATGAGGAAACCCATCCGAACTCCTACTGAGTCTGATGTAACAATCTCCGTACAGTCCGGTCTGTTCATCTAAGACTATCGCATATCGGGCCTAGGGGGCGGCAAGCGTCAGTCCCTTAATAGCGGTATTAAGTCGTGTCGGAGCGAAGCCCATTACACCCTGAGAAACTACAGGAACCTACCAGCAAATCTCACTTGCCCTGGTCAGGGACTTTGCGTAATGGCTCTCTGACACAGCGTGATATCAACCCCCAATACCAGGAGAGACGAATCCTGTCTAACCGCCACTGCCTCCAAGCGCTCGGGACTGCACCAAACTGCTACCTGTTTGCACGACTCTTTTGAGCCGTGGTAGGGTAGCAATCTAAGAACAGTGGAACACACTCACGGCAAAGTAGCAGTGTCAAGTCTGCGGACTATGCTGTACTCATGTCACCTGGGAACTGTTAACTGACGACTGGTATAAAACCAACCAACAGTTCCCTGTGAGTCCTGTCCGGTATACCCGTAACCTAACGAGCACCTGCATACTATCTCTAGTACGACGTACTGACGGCTGTGGGACAGACCATCTCCCCAACTGGGATGAGAAGCGTACACACTAGTCTACTCCGGAGTATCGATGCCCTGTCTCGATAATCCTACGACTAGGGACCTGAATAAGGATGTGCTTGTAGACTACCCAGCCCCCACTAGTGTGACTGCTATCACAACGCTGGTAGTCAAGCAAGATCCTAAGAGCTCTATCAATACGTATACTCACATATTAAGATAGAAAAACCAAGTAGCATACTACTATGTTTAGCAAGACTGTTATATACATGTGAATATCCCAAGTTTCCATTAAGTAATATACAAACTAGTATGATACAATAATGGCCCCTAGGGCATATACACTAACAATCTCCCACTTGCGCTGGGGCCATGTACTGGCATATCGAAGACCAATGATCTCGAGTAGCCTCTCGAACTGAATCTGAGGTAGGGCCTTCATGAATGGATCAGCTATGTTCTCTTCAGTAGCAACTCTCCGAACCTCGATCTCCCGACGATCAATGATCTCCCTGATCAGGTGATACCGCCTTAAGATGTGTCTGGACTTCTGATGGGACCTTGGTTCCTTTGCTAAAGCTATAGCTCCGTTGTTGTCTCAATACAGAGGTATTGGATCAACAATGGTAGGAACCACTTGAAGTTCTGTTAGGAACTTCTTCATCCAGACCGCTTCTTATGCGGCATCGCAAGCAGCAATATACTCCGCTTCCATCGTCGAGTCAGCAACGGTGTCCTGCTTGGAACTCTTCCAGCACACCGCCCCTCCATTGAGGGTAAAGACATAACCTGACATGGACTTGGAATCGTCCTTATCACTCTGGAAGCCGGAATCAGCATAGGTCTCCATCCTGAGGTCTTTTCCGCCATAAACCAAGAACATCTCCTTAGTCCTCCTCAGGTACTTGAGAATGTTCTTTACTGCTATCCAGTGCTTCTCCCCTGGGTCTGACTGATACCGGCTTACCACGCTCAGTGCGTAAGCTACATCTGGTCTGGTGCACAACATCGCATACATTATAGAGCCTACCGCAGAAGCGTAGGGTATAATAGACATGCGTTCCCTTTCCAAATCAGTCTTGGGAGACATCTCTTTGGATAGGGTGATTCCGTGACAAGCCGGTAGATTACCGCACTTAGAATCTTCCATACTGAATCTTTTCAGTACAGTGTCGATATACCTGGACTGCGAAAGTCCCAACATCTTCTTGGATCTATCACGATAGATCCGGATCCCCAGAATGTAAGAGGCATCACCCAGGTCTTTCATGGAGAACCTGTGTGACAAGAATCCTTTGACAGATTGTAGCATAAGAATGTCATTTCCTATCAATAGAATGTCATCCACGTACAAGAAGAGGAATACGACACTTCTGGCTACAACTTTACTACATATACATGGTTCATCTGGATTTTTGATAAAGTCATATTCTTTGACTGTCTCATCAAAACAGATGTTCCAACTCCGTGATGCCTGCTTTAGTCCATAAATGGACTTAAGCAACTTGCATACTTTCCCGCTGCTCCCACTCTGATTGAAATCCTATGGCTGATCCATATAGACGCATTCTTCTAAATTTCCATTCAGAAAAGCCGTCTTTACGTCCATTTGCCAGATTTCATAATTATGGAAGGCAGCAATAGCAAGAAAGACCCGAATGGATTTGAGCATAGCCACTGGAGAAAAAGTTTCGTCATAGTCCAAACCAGGTCTTTGACGAAAACCCTTTGCAATAAGTCTAGCCTTATAGGTTTCCACCTGTCCATCTACACCAATCTTTTTCTTGAAGATCCATTTGCATCCTATGGGTTTTACCCCATCTGGAGCAAAGTCCAAAGTCCATACTTTGTTGGTGTACATGGACTCCACTTCGGTCCGCATTGCATCTAGCCATCGTACCGAGTCGCCGCTCTGGATGGCCTGCTGGAAGGCAGTAGGTTCATCATCATCTATGATGCAATCCTCTCTATCCCCATCTATGAGAAAACCGTAGTATCTCTCAGACGGATGAGACAGCCTACTACTCCTGCGGAGGGGTGCGGGAATGTCCTGTTCTTCCTGAACTACTTGTTCTACCAAACTTTCAGTATTAGTTTGTAGTTCTAGAATTTCTTCCAGTTCTATTTCGCTCCCATTTATTTCCTTTTCTAAAAACTGATATTCTAGAAAATGGTCATTACGAGAAACAAACACCTTTTGTTCCTCTGCGTAATAGAATAGATACCCCTTGGAGTTCTTTGGATATCCCACAAACTTACAATTTACTGATCGTGCCTCGTGCTTGTCCACATGCTGCTTTTTAACAAAAGCTGGACATCCCATATTTTCAGATACTGAAGATAGGGTTTCTTCCCACTCCACATCTGATATAGGGTGGTAGGCACAGTCTTGGTAGGAACCATGTTCAAAAGATATGCCGCTGATTCTAGCGCATAACCCCAAAAAGATCGCGGTAACTCAGCATTACTCATCATAGAACATACCATATCCAATAGGGTTCGATTCCTTCTCTCCGATAGACAGTTATGCTGTGGAGTGTATGGAGGAGTAAGCTGAGAGAGAATTCCTTTCTCTTTTAGGTAACTTAGGAACTTGGCACTCAAGTATTCACCACCTCGATCAGATCTTAGTGTCTTGATACTTTTGCCGGTTTGGTTTTCTACTTCATTCTTATACTCTTGGAATTTCTCAAAAGCCTCGGATTTATGTTTCATCAGATAAATGAATCCGTACCTTGAGTAATCATCCGTGAAAGTAATGAAATAGGAAAAACCACCTCTTGCATGTGTAGACATTGGACCACATACATCGTTGTGTATGAGTCCTAAGAGCTCGCTCGCTCTTACTCCATATCCAGTAAATGGAGTCTTTGTCATCTTTTCTTTGAGATAAGATTGACAAGTGGCATAAGTTTGATATTCGAACGAGTCCAAATATCCTTCTTTATGTAACTTAGTCAACCTTCTCTCATTGATGTGACCTAGTTTACAATGCCATAAGAAAGATTTATTTAAATCTGGAGACTTTCTTTTTAGTGTGTTCTGGACATTGAAAATTTGGAGTTGGTTTAAAACATATATACCGTTATTTAGTGTACCAGACCCAATCAAACCATGATTAAGGTGGATGTTAACAACATCGCTTACAAACATGAAATCATAACCTTTATTTGATAACAAGGAAACTGATATGATATTACACGTTAAGCTAGGTATATAAAAACAGTTATGTAAAACCAAAATGTGTCCACTCGTCAATCCCAGGTGATAATCCCCGACGGACACAGCTCCCAAGCTAGCTCCGTTAGCAACCTGTAGGGTCATATCACCTTCCTTCAGCACTCTACGGTTTCTCAGTGCCTGCAATGAATTGCATATATGAGATCCTGATCCGGTATCCAATACCCAGGAAGTAGAGTTGATTGACAGACAATTCTCAATTACAAACACACCTGAAGTCGAAGCCACAGCTTGCTTCGGTTCCTGGTTCTTGGCGTTCTACGCCTTGCAATCCTTTTTCCAGTGCCTTTTCCTGTGACAATGGAAGCACTCATCCTGGACCACTACCGGTACCGCAAACTTTTTCTTTCCCTTCGTTCCCACCTTACTAACACCTCTAGGTCTGGTGGCGGCCTTCTTCTTCCTTCCTTTAGCCCTAGCCTTGGACCCGGAAGAAGAAGCACCGCTAACAAACATAGCGGGTGTTTCCCTTGCCTTCTGCAAGGTACCCTCTGCACTCCTCAACATGTTAAGGAGTTTCGGAAGTTCAACTTCTTTTCTTTGAATGTTGAAGTTCAGAATAAACTGGGCGTAGGTGGAAGGAAGGGAATGGAGAATAAGGTCTGTATAGAGCTTATTATCCAAAGTCGTCCCAAGGTCTGCGAGCTCTTCTATATAGCCAATCATCTTTAGGACATGTTCTCCTACCGATGATCCGACAGCCAACCTCGCTCGAAACAAGTTCTTAGAGGTCTCGTATCTTGCTATACGAGATTGCTCTCCATAAAGTTCCTTTGTATGGAGAAATATGGCATCTAGTTCCATATCCTCGTGCCTCCTCTGATGTTCATTGTTCATCGAGGCAAGCACGATGCACTTGGCTTTCGCGCAATCGAAATCCCAGGTTTTGCGGATTTTCCTTATCCGCATTACTGGATTTGGGACTAGGGACTGTTAGTTATGTATATGCCCTAGAGGCCATTGTTGTACATATGATGTATATTATAATGGATGCTTGGATATATATAGAGATGACTTTCTTGCTTGTCATGATAGTTTGCTATTTGGTTTCACTTTATCTTAACATGTTGACTTGTATTGGTTTACTGTTTTACTCTCACATGTTGATAAAGCCTTTAGGATCTGTACTCGACTACTGGGACTATGATGAGATCTTACTAGTGGGGCCGCGGTAGTCGATGAGTACATCCTATAACTGTTCCTAGTCGAGGGTATATCGAGACAGGGCATCGATACGCCAGAGTAGACTAGTGTATACGCATCTTGACCCATATGATGGGTGATGGATGATCCCATATCCATCGGTGTTTGACATCAGAGATGGTGTACGGGTGCTCAGTGGAGACTGGGTACACTGGACGGACTCGCTGAGAACTCCCAGATGGTGATATACCACACGTCAGATGGCAGTTCTCCGGTGACACTGGTACAGGGTAGTCTGTAGACCCGAGATCGTCATAGAGTCTTGTGTGATTCCCACCGTGCTTTGATTTCCACCTTACCACATCCAAGAGGGCGTGCAAAACGGTGGCTTTTGGGTACAGTCCCGAATCACATGGAGGCAATGAGCGATAGGAGGGGATTCGTCTCTCCCGGTATAGGGAGTTGATGTTGTGCTGTGTTCGATTGGCTATAACTGGAAGTCCCTAGCCAGGGATGATATAGAGATTTACTGGTAAGTGTTACTAGTAGTTTCTCGACCCGTTATGAGCCACACATCGACACGACTTATCGGTTACTGGGGTCTGACGTATACCACCCCTAGACTTGATATGCGGCATATCAGACGAACAGACCGGACTGTACGGGAGTGTTACTGATTGGATTCACAGGAGAACGCACAGGCTAGCTTGTTGATCTTCTGATCGCTCAATACCTGGGTGGCTGTTACGTTTAGCTGACCGCTTGCAGCTTGTGGGTGTTTGATATGATCATCACCTGCTACCGGCGTATTGACGATTCTTTAGAGTCCTACACAGAGGTTTCTTGGCTCAGGCGAAACGGAGTAGAGGCACATTTGTGATATGTGCAGGACCGAGAATAATGCGATATGAGATACCGTATTATATTCTCGCGATATTTAGATATGAACCGGGTCGTC
Organism: Agapanthus africanus; assembly: GCA_030015575.1. Lineage (NCBI taxonomy): Eukaryota > Viridiplantae > Streptophyta > Magnoliopsida > Asparagales > Amaryllidaceae > Agapanthus > Agapanthus africanus. The sequence continues at coordinate 75,587,940 of JASDDO010000029.1, forward strand.
GGATCAAGTGTTGATTCGATGAATCGGTACATGATATATTAGTCGGTAATATTCGATATGGCCGGATCATCGAATTAAGTGTTGATTCGATGATTTAATGTATAATAATATATATGATATATTGTATTACATTATCTAATATTGGCTCGCTTTATTATTTCATTTTCTCACTGGATGATACATTGATATATATGCGATATATGTTAATTGTATTATTTTCTTTTGTTGCAAATATATAATATATATGTGATATATATTATTGTGACATGATATGATTAATTGTTAAACATGTTTAAGGATGATTAATTGAGGTTAGGGTTTGATTTGGGTTAGATGCTTCATGCACCTTCTAGAAGCTTTTTGTTTTGTCATTCTTAAGATATTTTAGGATGACACATTCTTTAACACAACCAAACCCTAACTCTAGTTTATTCTCTACTAAATCCTAGCCACTCATCCTTAACTATGGTTTATAATCAATCATATAGTCTTTCTTTCTATTCATCACAAAAGAAAATAATTCATTATCTTTTCCATTATCATCTTCTTCTCTCTTGAAGAAAGCTTACTAGATTTTCTTTATGTGATGAAATAATATGAGAAAATGATTTAAAAAGAAAGCAAAAATACTACTCTCTCATCCTCATCTCATCTAGCCCATGAGATTAGTGTGTTCATCTCTTTAGAGTGAGATAGCTTGAGTCTTTGCAACTTCGAGGTAGATCATCGGAGATTTGGAATACTTCGAGCTAGCATGGATCGTTCGAGTCGTGGAGCCTCTCATGAGTCCGGGAGATCGTGGATCGCGGCAAAGGGACTTCTACTCGGAGCTTGTGAAGCGAAGGAGCGGACTACAAAGGTTGTAATCCCTCACACTTAGATAAAAGTTATCATCTTGCATGTTAAACCCTAATAATCTAGCAAAGATCCCGGCTTTGGGTTGTTCGGCACGTCTAAATTTTTATCCGGGCATGTTTGATGCCTTATGAACCTTCACAAGAGTGCTTAGGAACCCTATCAGAGCCAGGTTAGAGCATTAGGCGATGTATTTACGAAGTTAAAACTCCGATCGAACCCGAAACGAAAAAATAAGACCCCTCTCTGGAAATTTTTTAAATTTTGGGATTTTTCTGAATTAAAAATATGTAAAAAAATCAGCAGGGAATTCTAAGAATTACCCTAAAACCCGAGCCCCCAATTCGACCAAACGGCGGCGGAACCGCGGCGCAAGCTTGCTTGCGCGGCGGTTCCGCGGCGGATTCATCGATTGGCGACACGTGGCTTTTCTGGTAATATCCGTAGGTGCTTGTTGATGCTTCTGGATATTTTTAAAAGTGATTCCAGTGTTGTTTAAATCTGGGGTTTATTTTGTAATCATAGATTCGATCGGAATATTTAAATTCATATTTCTTTCCGGATATTTAGAAACTGTTAAACTATTTGAACGGATATCATTAACTCACTGTTTCCCGGTACGGCAAACTTTCAAGTGTTGAAAATTTTATCGGGTTTAAATCTTTCGGAAAAATTGTACAAGTTAAGAGGTGGACCCTCTAGAAGACAACAAACCTTAACTCGATTATGTGACCGTCTTGAACTGCCCTTTGAACCTTCGTGTTTGGGGCAGTACGGCGTGCCACATGTGAGGCGTTGGCTTGACCCTTCTACGGCTGGATCACTGGTACTGTGACATATTCTGGGATTATTTGAACTCCGCTCAAGAGTTGAGCACTTTGGAAAACTTTGGGTATTTGATTATCTGTTCGGAAAGTTTAATACTGTCTATTTATCTGGAATGTGATACAATATATGGAATTCATAGAGTTAGGCATGAAATGCGAAGTATGTGATATTTCGGATTTACGATGTCTAAAGTGATTGTGGATTCCAAATATTGTAGTTTTACACTTTCTTTTCTGTGACCGTAAGTGTAATATGTGATATCGCCGGTTTCGTTGCTATATGTCAACGACAATTGGGATGCGCATATTTACTTACGTTGATGATATGTGATATTATGTGTTGCTGTCATATGTTATATTGGATCGTCGCGTTCAGAATAGCCGGGGGTTTTATGTGAGATGAGAGTTTTTATTTTCATTCATGTAAAATTCATTTGTAATGTAATATTCTTTTATTTGGGGCACTTCCAGGTTGCGGTTGCTGTCACCAGTGTATATTATTTACTTTTCCGCATTAGGTAGACCCAAGGTGGGGAGCACAAGTAACCGGGTTCTAGGGTCCAGTGGGAGGCCATCTCGAGGAGTCGAGACCGGGTCTCCTAACCCTAGAATTGGCAGTGTTACTTGCCGCTCTCGTAGGGGTCTTAGGATGTGGGTTTGGCTATTCGTCGCGACCGTGGAATCCGTGTTTTATACAGGCTCGTATTGAAAACACGGACGTCCTAGTATATCCAATATTTCATATATGTTCTTCTGCTGCAATGTTCTGTGATGAGATCATATTGCTGCCTGAGACGAATGCTTATACTATATATATATGCTGATATATAAATATTACTGCTTTCGTTTCTTCTGTGATGCTTAGGAAGCATAAGCTGATGAGATATTTATTAATGAGATTAATAAAAAGAAAAGAAACCTAAAGATGTTGTAGAATCAAAAAACTTTATAAAAAGGGGTAGCTACAGTTTTGCTTTGCACAGTGATATATATGATATATCCTGCACCTTATTCGATGGGGAAAGGGCCGACGATCCCTTCACCGGGAGTGACCCCTTTAGCAAAACTGGCAGATGCTACAAAACGCGGTTTGTCTTTTGATTGCTTTTAATGTTTTGCTTTGCACAGCGGTATATATGATATATCCTGCACCTTATTCGATGAGGAAAGGGCCGACGATCCCTTCACCGGGAGTGACCCCTTTAGCGAAACTAAGAAAAGCCTAAAAAACACTCCTTTTCAAAACTTCACTCGATTCTACAACGATATCAAGTTCATTACGCTCATGGTTTTCTGAAAAACCTGCGTAGCCCTCCGTCATTTCAGATAAGTACTACTTAGTATTCGTGCTACGGTAGTTTGGCATTCGTCAAGGCGTAGTGTACGGTAGCTAACTAGTATTTATCTGCTTATGCATATGATGTAGATTGGATTAGGGTATTCGTACGGCGTTGTTTGGCATTCGTCAAGGGTCGTGCGGGTGGGTTTAATTTAATCAAGAAATGTACGGGTTGAACTTGACTAGTGGACTATGGGTTGTTTGGCATTCGTCAAGGTCATAGAACACTAGGGGTAAAAATATTATCGGGAATTTCAAGCGTTGAAATTTGCAATGAGATTGCATACCTCCTATGAGATAGATGGATCCCGATACCCACTGCGAGTAAGAGTTACTCCTGGGAGAGTTTTACTCAGGACAATTAGCCGATCAAGTAGGTGTCTAGAAAAGTGTTAACGGGGTTACGCCTCTGGGAAAACGAGGTTTACTTTAATTAGGTCCGTGCGAAAGCACGGGGAACCTCCCTCAAAGTACCGACACTGATCTGGCTGAAAGATTGACGAAATTGTAAGGTGTAATTAATCCCGGCTAATCTTACCTTTTAGGGTTTTAAGGTAGATTTGATAAAAACAGTGGGAGACATCCTGATTAGATAAGATAATAACCAATCTAATCTTGCAAGAGCATACGCTAAAGTGTTTTCTTCTCTCTCTCTCCAGGTAGCGACCATGTCATGCCATAATCAAGATAATAAAATGGATGTATTGACTAAACCTAATTATTGTACTGAGCAAGGGAACGTTAGACCCGTTCTTTCTTATAAGAGTTATAAGACTGAACAGGAAACAAGAGAATATCTGGATTCTCACGCCGCCCAAAAGAACATACATGTTGATGCATTTTCTTCGGGTGTGTTAGTTATTGAGAACTGTTTCTCAGTTCACCCTACGTCCTGGGTATTAGATACCGGATCAGGATCCCACATATGTAAACAGTTACATGGGCTACGAAAAGGTAGAGAACTAGGAAAAGGTGATCATTCCGTTCAAGTAGGGAACGGTGCAAGTATTGTAGCCAAAGCAGTTGGCGAATATCACCTTGTATTACCAAGTCGTAATACACTGATTCTAAATGAGTGCTATTATATACCGAACATGATGTGCAACATTATATCAGTCTCTTTATTAAGTAAAGAAGGATATAATTTTGTAGTACAGGATAATGTTATGAACATATTCCTAGATCAAAAGTTGATTGCATCAGGCTCGTTACATAATGGCATATTCATTCTAAATCAGAATACAGTCCTGAATATACAAAACACACACAAGAGGAAAAGTTCAGATGTGAACGAATCCTACTTGTGGCATTGTAGACTTGGTCATATCAATGCGACACGACTGGCTAAGTTACATAAAGATGGTTATTTGAATCCGTTCGAATTATCATCTTATGATACTTGCCATTCATGTCTCAAAGGAAAAATGACCAAAGCTCCGTTTAGTGGACACGGAGAAAGAGTTATTGAACTCTTAGGACTGATACATAGTGATGTATGTGGTCCCATGTCTACGCATGCCAGGAACGGTTCTTCCTACTTCATTACATTCACTGACGATCTCTCTAGATACGGACATGTGTTCCTGTTGAAACACAAGTCTGAAGCTTTTGAGAAATTCAGAGAATATAAGCACGAAGTAGAGAACCAAACGGGCAAAAGTATTAAGATCCTTCGATCTGATCGAGGAGGAGAATACTTGAGTAATGAGTTCCAAGATTATCTAAAAGAGAATGGGATTCTCTCTCAGCTTACTCCGCCTTATACACCACAGCACAACGGTGTATCGGAACGAAGGAATCGCACCCTATTAGATATGGTGCGTTCAATGATGAGTACAGCTGAGTTACCTATTTCCTTCTGGGGGTATGCGCTTGAGACAGCCATACACCTATTGAATATGGTTCTTACCAAATCAGTGCCTACCACTCCGTATGAGATATGGAAAGGGAAGAGACTATCTCTTAAGTATGTTAAGATATGGGGTTGTCCAGCCTATGTCAAAAGACAAAATCCGGACAAACTCGAGGCAAGATCAGTCTTATGTAAGTTTGTAGGATATCCCAAAAATTCACAAGGGTATATCTTCTACCACCCCGAGGAACAAAAGGTGTTTGTTTCTCGACATGCCACTTTCTTAGAAAAAGGTTTTCTTATGATACAGATTAGTGGCATTGAGGTAGAACTGGAAGAGGTTCCAGCAGAACAAACTACAACAGATGATTTAGTGGAACCAGAGGATTCAGTAGTACCCGACGAACCCCAGCCTCTCCGACGATCTAGTAGGGTTTCTCGTCCGCCTGAGAGATACTACGGTTTTCTCATTGATGGTGGAAGCGAGGATTGCATCATGGATGATGATGACCCCACTAGTTTCGAGCAGGCCATCACGAGTGGTGACTCTGTGAAATGGCTGGATGCAATGCGATCTGAGATGGAATCCATGTACACCAATAAAGTATGGATTTTGGAAAATGCTCCTGAAGGGGTAAAACCCATTGGGAGCAAGTGGATTTTTAAAAAGAAATTTGGTGTAGATGGGAAAGTTGAGACTTTCAAAGCTAGACTTGTAGCAAAGGGTTTTCGTCAACGACCAGGTGTGGATTATGACGAAACTTTTTCTCCAGTGGCTATGCTTAAGTCCATCCGGATCTTACTTGCCATTGCTGCATACCATGACTACGAAATCTGGCAAATGGATGTTAAGACCGCCTTTCTAAACGGTGATTTAGAAGAGAGCGTGTACATGACTCAGCCAGAGGGCTTCGTAGATAGTGGGAGCAGCGGAAAGGTGTGCAAGCTGCTTAAATCCATTTATGGGTTAAAGCAAGCATCGCGGAGTTGGAACATCTGTTTTGATGTTGTAGTCAAAGAGTTTGACTTCATCAAAAATATAGATGAACCTTGTATCTATAAGAAGGTAGCAGAGGGTAAGGTTGTCTTCCTCGTATTGTACGTGGATGACATACTCTTGATAGGAAATGATATTCCTATGCTGTAATCAGTCAAGCTCTTCTTATCACAGAGATTCTCAATGAAAGATCTAGGTGATGCCTCCTGCGTATTGGGAATCATGATCTATAGAGATAGATCTAAACGGATACTGGGATTGTCCCAATCCAGGTACATTGACACCATACTAAAGAGGTTTAGTATGGAAGAATCCAAGCGTGGGAACCAACCCACAATCTCTGGACTCACTCTCTCCAAAGAGATGTCTCCCAAGACTGATTTGGAGAGAGCTCGCATGCAAGGGATACCTTATGCTTCGGCAGTAGGCTCTATCATGTATGCGATGCTATGTACCAGACCTGACGTAGCATACTCACTAAGTGTAGTGAGTCGGTATCAAGCAGATCCTGGAGAGAGTCATTGGACAGCTGTGAAGAACATTCTCAAGTACTTACGAAGGACTAAAGAGATGTTCTTGGTATATGGTAATGGAGAACTCCAGGTGGATTCCTTTACCGATTCCAGCTTCCAAAGTGATAAGGACGACTTTAAGTCGCATTCGGGTTTTGTTTTTACCCTCAATGGAGGGGCGGTATGTTGGAAGAGTTCCAAACAGGATACCGTTGCAGACTCGACGATGGAGGCTGAATACATCGCTGCCAACGATGCTGCCAAGGAGGCTGTCTGGATAAAGAAGTTCATTAGTGAACTTGGTGTGGTTCCATCCATTGAGCATCCAATACCTCTGTATTGTGATAACAATGGAGCTGTGGCTTTAGGCAACGAACCCAGGTCCCATCAAAAGTCCAGATCAGGGAGATAGTTGATCGCCGGGAGATCGAGGTCAGGAGAGTAGATACGAAGGACAACACTGCGGATCCATTCACGAAGGCTATTCCCCAGATACAGTTTGAGAGATTATTTCGGGATGCTAGGTATGCGATACTACAGCAGCTGGCCTTAGTGCAAGTGGGAGATTGTTAGTTATGTATATGCCCTAGAGGCCATTGTTGTACATATGATGTATATTATAATGGATACTTGGATATATATAGAGATGACTTTCTTGCTCGTTATGATAGTATGCTATTTGGTTTCACTTTATCTTAACATGTTGACTTGTATTGGTTTACTGTTTTACTCTCACATGTTGATAAAGCCCTTAAGATCTGTACTCGACTACTGGGACTATGATGAGATCATACTAGTGGGGCCACGGTAGTCGATGAGTACATCCTATAACTGTTCCTAGTCGAGGGTATATCGAGATAGGGCATCGATACGCCAGAGTAGACTAGCGTATACGCATCTTGACCCATATGATGGGTGATGGATGATCCCAAATCCATCGGTGTTTGACATCAGAGATGGTGTACGGGTGCTCAGTGGAGACTGGGTACACTGGACGGACTCGCCGAGAACTCCCAGATGGTGATATACCACACGTCAGATGGCAGTTCTCCGGTGACACTGGTACAGGGTAGTCTGTAGACCCGCGATCGTCATAGAGTCTTGTGTGATTCCCACTGTGCTTTGATTTCCACCTTACCACGTCCAAGAGGGCATGCAAAACGGTGGCTTTTGGGTACAGTCCCGAATCACATGGAGGCAATGAGCGATAGGAGGGGATTCGTCTCTCCCGGTATAGGGAGTTGATGTTGTGCTTTGTTCGATTGGCTATAACTGGAAGTCCCTGGCCAGGGCTGATATAGAGATTTACTGGTAAGTGTTACTAGTAGTTTCTCGACCCGTTATGAGCCACAAATCGACACGACTTATCGGTTACTGGGGTCTGACGTATACCACCCCTAGACTTGATATGCGGCATATCAGACGAACAGACCGGACTGTACGGGAGTGTTACTGATTGGATTCACAGGAGAACGCACAGGCTAGCTTGTTGATCTTCTGATCGCTCAATACCTGGGTGGCTGTTACGTTTAGCTGACCGCTTGCAGCTTGTGGGTGTTTGATAGGATCATCACCTGCTACCGGCGTATTGACGATTCTTTAGAGTCCTACACAGAGGTTTCTTGGCTCAGGCGAAACGGAGTAGAGGCACATATGTGATATGTGCAGGACCGAGAATAATGCGATATGAGATACCGTATTATATTCTCGCGATATTTAGATATGAACCGGGTCGTCGGATCAAGTGTTGATTCGATGAATCGGTACATGATATATTAGTCGGTAATATTCGATATGGCCGGATCATCGAATCAAGTGTTGATTCGATGATTTAATGTATAATAATATATATGATATATTGTATTACATTATCTAATATTGGCTCGCTTTATTATTTCATTTTCTTACTGGATGATACATTGATATATATGCGATATATGTTAATTGTATTATTTTCTTTTGTTGCAAATATATAATATATATGTGATATATATTATTGTGACATGATATGATTAATTGTTAAACATGTTTAAGGATGATTAATTGAGGTTAGGGTTTGATTTGGGTTAGATGCTTCATGCACCTTCTAGAAGCTTTTTGTTTCGTCATTCTTAAGATATTTTAGGATGACACATTCTTTAACCCAACCAAACCCTAACTCTAGTTTATTCTCTACTAAATCCTAGCCACTCATCCTTGACCATGGTTTATAATCAATCATATAGTCTTTCTTTCTATTCATCACAAAAGAAAATAATTCATTATCTTTTCCATTATCATCTTCTTCTCTCTTGAAGAAAGCTTACTAGATTTTCTTTATGTGATGAAATAATATGAGAAAATGATTTAAAAAGAAAGCAAAAATACTACTCTCTCATCCTCATCTCATCTAGCCCATGAGATTAGTGTGTTCATCTCTTTAGAGTGAGATAGCTTGAGTCTTTGCAACTTCGAGGTAGATCATCGGAGATTTGGAATACTTCGAGCTAGCATGGATCGTTCGAGTCGTGGAGCCTCTCATGAGTCCGGGTGATCGTGGATCGCGGCAAAGGGACTTCTACTCGGAGCTTGTGAAGCGAAGGAGTGGACTACAAAGGTTGTAATCCCTCACACTTAGATAAAAGTTATCATCTTGCATGTTAAACCCTAATAATCTAGCAAAGATCCCGGCTTTGGGTTGTTCAGCACGTCTAAATTTTTATCCGGGCATGTTTGATGCCTTATGAACCTTCACAAGAGTGCCTAGGAACCCTACAGGGACAGCAGGTGCCTTAGCGGTGAGGACGTACCCCAATTTGTCATAAGTCAAAACCATTTTGACATTCCGCAGCCAATCTTTATAGTTTGGCCCTGTCGTTATATTTTTCTCTAAAAGTAACTTAAGTCCAGTCATTTTCAGGGTCGCTGCAATTAGGATAAAGAGTAGAAAACTCTTTAGCATGATGCTCTTGCAAGTTTAGAGTGGTTTTTAATTTATCTAAACTGGATGGCTCCCACTGTTTCTCGAATCCTTCCTCAAACCATAAAAGAAAAATTAGCTAGGACTATTCTCACCATACAATACTTGCTTAACCGTTCAGCCAGGCTAGTGTCTATACTTCGAGGGAGGTTTTCCAACGCTTTCGTGAAGTTCCTTATTTAAATAACCACTTTTCTCTGGGGGCGTAGCCCCGCTGACACCTTTCTCGGCACCTACTTGGTTTATAGAATTGATCGTTAGGTGACGAATCTCCTGATATGTAGCATATACTCACAGTAGGATCGGGATCCAAATATCATCGTATGATAATGTTGAAGGAATCCTACCAACATTCATCAAACTCCAAATGGTATGCATCTCTTTGCAAATTTCAGTTTCTTTAGAAATTCTGGATATATATTTTTGCCCCTTGCTCTTATGACCTTGGCGTTGGTCAAAATGTCATAAGTCACATGTCAAGTTCTACCCATCATTATCTTGTTAATTTGAACCCATCCGTACATATCCTTGACGTTGGCCAAAATGATCATACGACTGTCCCAAACTAACTCATCTATCTATGCAACAAATGAATACCCAGCAGCTACCAAACACTATGCCTTGGCGTTGGTCAAAATACATAGCTTGAATACTACTGAATACCCAAATGAAATGACGGAGGGTTACGAATGGTTTTGGCGAAACCGTGAACGTAGTGAACTTGATATGACCGAAGGAACCTGATAGCTTTTTAAAAGGAGTGGTTAAAGCTCCGCAATTTAAAAAATATCATCTGTTTTAAAATAACCGAGTGGTTTCTTTTAAATTGTTCCAACGATTCATCTTTTGGTTTATTTTCTTTGCATTATAAATAATGCATCCCATCATTAACCTATCATTGCAGAAAACAACGAAAATACAACGTCCTCTTATGCCATCCGCATTCGCCACTGGGTCCCGTCATCACCCGTTAGGTTACTTAACTAATGACAGAGCGGGGGCTGGGCTAGCGCGGGTGTAAAACATAAGTGACGTCTAAATAGCTATCATATATAGATTTGTACATTCATCTGACGCAATAATAGGCATTCCAGATCTCATATGAACTTTATTTGATTTGCAAGCAATCCGCGTTTGTTTAGAGCCTGCAACAAAAGACAGATTACACAGTTGTTATGAATAGGCATTACCCCACCCTAGACCCCTACGGGTACGGCAAACTCCCCGCCAAATACCCGAAGTGAAGCGGTCTCCCTCAACAAAGTGAGTAGGCCACTAAACACTTCAAAGTACCCGGTAGTTTGTGCACCCCACCTTGGGTCTATCCTAGGAGCAAAAAAAGTAAAATGAAATAATACAACGGTGGCTACAACCGCAACCTGGATGTACCCCGCAAAATAATATTACAACATATTACAATTTTCTTGAATGAATGAATATAACAATCCATCACAAACCCCGGCTATATCATCACAACAGTCCAATACAATTCACATCCACAAACAGTAAAAAACATTACAGAAATGTGCAATCCCCTGCCAACCGACATACTAGCAGTTATGGGAGGTTTACGAACACATTATACAATCACAGATATAATCAAATTAGCAAACATCGTAAAATTTCGATCGAGCAAAACACTTTAGATTCTACTCCAAAACTTCTCTGTGCACCTGAGATCTTAGCAGAAAATAAAATATCCCAGAAACATCACTATTAACACAGGAGAGTTACTGAAGGAATTTGGGCTGACTCGGCCCCAACTCGGCCGCGGATCCGCGACGGATCGTATGGATCCGCCGCGGTTCCGCGGTGAGTTGACCGAGTCAGGAGTCCAAATTTCTGCAGTATCTCTATTATTCCCTGCTTGTTATTCTGAAGGTCCCCGAAAAAATTTTAGGGCCTGTTTTAAATTCGACAGAAACTGTGTTAACACGATGATCTTTCCAGTTCTTTTTGCGTTCGAAATACTTACGACTTTGCTAATGTGTTAATTATTGTTTAGCGAGGCTCTGATACCACTGTAAGTCGATGTACAACACCCCACGAGTTGCGGGGAGGCGGAATAATGAAAAACGATCTTGTTTTAAGCGTAAACATCGACTAACCGAGAATCTTTGCATAAACAATAACTAACAATACACCATAGAAGAGTTAACTACTATGATAATTGATTATACCTATAGAACCGAGTCCTTCGTCTTGTCGTTCTCCACGTCCTCTCCGGCCTTCTCTATGTAGTAGATGATCCACCCGAGAGCTTTACTACAAGCTTCACCTCTAACTTGAGGTAACTGGGTTTCTTAAATCGGTAATCTAAGTAACCTAGGTGATATAGAGAATGGTTAAGGATTAAGTAGTCTACTCTAATCCTTGGTCTCAACACATGAGAGGGGAGGATTAGGGTTTGAAGAGAGAGAGAGCTTGAGGAGAGAGAAAGTGAGCAAGAGCATGGAATGAGATAATGATCTCTCATAATATATATGAAGCATTAACAATATCAAGATAAATCAAATAAATGATTTAACAACCATGCTCCATAAATATCTAATGGGTGATTCATCTCTATGAGTCATTAAGCATTTATGATGCATTAATGACATGGATGAATCACTCAAATGAGTCACTAATCTCATTTAATGCATATGCCACCTTAACCCCTAAGTCACCATCTTCTAGAAACTTCTCGCGTAATTATGAGAACGCCCCTCCTATCCGTGAAAACACGGAAAAACTTTAGACTGTATAAATCCAATAACCGGATACTAGAAACTGGCTTAAACCAAAGTCGGCTAGTAAAAACTGTCCGGATGTCGTACGTGCGTAAACACACGTATGCATCCGAACCCTTGTCGTAAAACCATACGACCTCTATATCGTTTCGCCCTAAGTAGGGAAACTCTCTATATGGGACTCTAGAGATTCGGCTACTACGCTGGCAGTGGGTTTAACCACAGAACGCAAGCGGCACTAGCTGTACGTAACGGTCCCCAGGTAGATGTCGATAAGAAGGCCGATGAGGAAACCCATCCGAACTCCTACTGAGTCTGATGTGACAATCTCCATACAGTCCGGTCTGTTCGTCTAAGACTATCGCATATCGGGCCTAGGGGGCAGCAAGCGTCAGTCCCCTAATAGCGGTATAAGTCGTGTAGGAGCGAAGCCCATTACACCCTGAGAAATTACTGGAACCTACCAGCAAATCTCGCTTGCCCTGGCCAGGGACTTTGCGTAATGGCTCTCTGACACAGCGCGATATCAACGCCCAATACCGGGAGAGACGAATCCTGTCTAACCGCCACTGCCTCCAAGTGCTCGGGACTGCACCCAACTGCTACCTGTTTGCACGACTCCTTTGAGCTGTGGTAGGGTAGCAATCTAAGAACAGTGGGACACACTCGAGGCGAAGTAGCAGTGTCAAGTCTGCGGACTATGCTGTACTCATGTCATCTGGGAACTGTTAACTGACGACTGGTATAAAACTAACCAACAGTTCCCTGTGAGTCCTGTCCGGTGTACCCGTAACCTAACGAGCACCTGCATACTATCTCCAGTATGACGTACTGACGGCTGTGGGACAGACCATCTCCCCAACTGGGATGAGAAGCGTACACACTAGTCTACTCCGGAGTATCGATGCCCTGTCTCGATAATCCTACGACTAGGGACCTGAATAAGGATGTCCTTTTAGACTACCCAGCCCCCACTAGTGTGACTGCTATCACAACGCTGGTAGTCAAGCAAGATCCTAAGAGCTCTATCAATACGTATACTCACATATTAAGATAGAAAAACCAAGTAGCATACTACCATGTTTAGCAAGACTGTTATATACATGTGAATATCCCAAGCTTCCATTAAGTAATATACAAACTAGTATGATACAATAATGGCCCCTAGGGCATATACACTAACATTTTATTGTAAATAATAATTTATAAAGTTATGGTGTTTATTTAGAGGTAATATTTTAGAAATATATCCGTGTTGGCAACCGCTGCACATAAGCGGCAGGATTTATGTCCTTTTCAGGGACGATTGCCTATCAACCATAAGGTATTTATGTAAAACATTCCCCCATTTAAATTAAGGTATTTTATTAAAGGTAATATTCTACAAAAACAACTCCACGTTGGCAACTGCTGCACATGGACGACGGAATTTGTGTCCTTTTTGTAAGTCCATATTGCGACCCCCGGTGCTTACGGGGAGGCGGAAACGGTATAAAAAACGAATTTTTATCGCAAGAGGCAACATGGACTAAACAAGGTCGGGATCGTTGTCTAAACTAAAACTAGTATTCTTGCTAAAGAGAGTTAGCTACTATGGAAGATGGTTATACCTAAACTTGAACTCCTTCTTCTTCAAACCTTGTAGAGGTTGATGGTTCTCTTTTCGTCGCCTTCTCCCGTCGAAGATGGATCCACCTCGAAGGTTCGACCTTTGGGCTCTTCCTCGATCTTTGAGTGAACTAGGGTTTCCGGCTTGCTAAACCTTCATCCTAGAATGAGTAGAGAGTGATTAGGGTTTGCTTTTCTTTCTAAAGAGAATGATTCTCAACACATGAGAAGGTTTCTCTTTTCTAGAGGAAGAAGAAGATGAAGTGAGGAGAGAGAGAGGTTATGATAGAATGAGCTCAATTATTTCTTTCTTACAACCATATTGCAAAAGAAAAGAATTATCTAAATGATAATAATTGAAATAAGAATAGTTGATGGTTATATTTGGAATGACCACTATCATGCTTCTTTAAATGAAGTGTAAGCATGAATCAAGGAGGATCTTTCAAAGCATGATGGTGGTCAATGGTCAACAAGTCAACCATGGTCAACAAGTCAACAAAAAAACAACCATAACATAATTCTCATTTAATTACTATTATTAATAGATAATATATAAATCCATTAGGGTTTGGAAAATGATAACTGTCAACTGTGCATACGCACCCGATCCGAAACCCTAATGAAAAACCTCATTCTCCGCCTCAAGCAACTGTGCATACACACCTGCATTCTCGTTCCGAGGAACAAGAATACCAAGAGATAAAAGCAACCCTAAAACATATACCAGTATTTGGCTCAAACCAGATCCTGCCAGTATAATCCGTCCGGACTCCAAACGTGCACAAGTGCGCGGATGAGAACGAACCCTGTCGCAAAACCATGCGACCTCTACTCTGTTTTGCCCAGAGGCGAATACCCTCTGTGTGGGACTCTAAAGACTCGACACTACGCTGGCAGTGGGTTTAACCACAGACCGCAAGCGGCACTAGCTGTGCGTAACGGTCCCCAGGTAGATGCCGACAAGAAGGCTGACGAGGTGAAACCCCATCTGAACTCCTACTGAGTCTGAATGTGACATTCTCCGTACAGTCCGGTCTGTTCGTCTGATACATCGCATGGCGGGCCTAGGGGGCGGTAAAACGTCAGTCCCCCAATAGCGGTACAAGTCGTGTCGGAGTGAAGCTCAAAACACCCTGAGATAACACTGGAAACCTACCAGTATATCTCGCTTGCCCTGGCCAGGGACTACTCGTGTAATGGCTCTCCTAGACACAGCGCGATGTCAACCCCCAATACCGGGAGAGACGAATCCTGTCTAACCGTCACTGCCTCCAAGTGCTTCGGGACTGCACCCAACCACCACCTGTTTGCATGACTCCTTTGAGCCGTGGTAGGGTAGTGATCAAAGTGCAGTGGGAACACACTCGAGGCGAAGTGTCAGTGTCAAGTCAGCGGACTAAGCTGTACTCATGTCACCTGGGAACTGATAACTGACGATAGGTATAATACCAACCTGTCAGTTCCCGACGAGTCCTGTCCAGTGTACTCGTAACCCAACGAGCACCCGTATACTATCTCCAGTACGACGTACTGATGGCTGTGGGACAGACCATCTCCCACACTGGGATGAGAAGCGCATACGCTAGTCTACTCCGGAGTATCGATGCCCTGTCTCGATAGTCCTACGACTAGGGACCTGTATAAGGATGTGCCTATAGATTACCCAGCCCCCACTAGTGTGACTGCCATCACAACGCTGGTAATCAAGCAAAGATCCTAAGGGCTCCACTAATGCGTATAAGTGATATACTGAAATAAACACAAGTACACATTGAAGTAGAAACAAACCAAGTAGCATGCTACTATATTGAGCAAGATTGTTTATACAAGGTGAATATCCCAAGCTTCCATCAAGTAATATACAAACTAGTATGATACAGTAATGGCCTCTAGGGCATATACACTAACAATCTCCCACTTGCACTAAGGCCATGTACTGGCGTATCGAAGACCTATCATCTCGATCAGCCGATCGAACTGAGTCTGGGGTAGGGCCTTGGTGAATGGATCTGCAGTGTTCTCTTCTGAAGCAACCCTCCGAACCTCGATCTCCTTGCGATCCACGATCTCCCTGATCAGGTGATACCGCCTCAAGATGTGCCTGGATCTCTGATGGGACCTGGGTTCCTTTGCTAAAGCTATAGCCCCGTTGTTGTCGCAATACAGAGGTACTGGGTCAACAATGGACGGAACCACCTGAAGTTCTTTTAAGAACTTCCTTATCCAGACAGCTTCTTTTGCGGCATCAGATGCAGCGATGTATTCCGCTTCCATAGTCGAGTCTGCAACGGTTTCCTGTTTGGAACTCTTCCAACACACCGCCCCTCCATTGAGGGTAAAGACAAAACCCGACATGGACTTGGAATCATCCTTGTCACTCTGGAAGCTGGAGTCAGCAAAGGCCTCAATCTGGAGGTCTTTTCCGCCATACACCAAGAACATCTCCTTAGTCCTCCTCAGGTACTTGAGAATGTTCTTTACCGCTATCCAATGTTTCTCCCCAGGGTTTGACTGATACCGGCTTACTACACTCAGTGCATAAGCTACATCCGGTCTGGTACACAACATCGCATACATTATAGAGCCTACCGCAGAAGCGTAGGGTATAATAGACATGCGATCCCTCTCCAAATCAGTCTTGGGAGACATCTCTTTAGAGAGGGTGATCCCGTGACAAGCCGGTAAGTTACCGCGCTTGGAATCTTCCATACTGAATCTTTTCAGTACGGTGTCGATGTACCTGGACTGTGAAAGTCCTAATATCCTCTTGGATCTATCACGATGGATCCGGATCCCCAGGATGTAAGAGGCATCACCCAGGTCTTTCATGGAGAACCTGTGTGACAAGAAACCCTTGACAGATTGTAGCATAGGAATGTCATTTCCTATCAAGAGAATGTCATCCACGTATAAAACAAGGAATACCACAGTTCTCGCTACAAATCTACTATAGATGCATGGTTCATCTGGATTTTTGATAAAGTCAAATTCCTTGACCGTCTCATCAAAACAGATGTTCCAACTCCGCGATGCCTGCTTTAGTCCATAGATGGACTTAAGCAACTTGCACACCTTTCCGCTGCTCCCACTCTGAATGAAACCCTCTGGCTGATCCATATAGACACACTCCTCTAAATTTCCATTTAGAAAAGCGGTCTTTACGTCCATCTGCCAAATCTCATAATCGTGGAAGGCAGCAATGGCAAGAAGGATCCGAATGGATTTCAGCATAGCCACTGGAGAAAAGGTTTCGTCATAGTCCAAGCCAGGTCTTTGACGGAAACCCTTTGCTACAAGTCTAGCTTTATAGGTCTCAACCTGTCCATCTACACCAATCTTCCTTTTGAAGATCCACTTGCATCCTACGGGTTTTACCCCGTCTGGAGCAATGTCCAACGTCCATACTTTGTTGGTGTACATGGACTCCATTTCGGTCCGCATTGCATCCAGCCATTTTACCGAGTCAATGCTCTGAACGGCCTGCTGGAAGCTAGTAGGCTCATCATAGTCTATGATGCAATCCTCTCTATCCCCGTCTATGAGAAAACCGTAGTATCTCTCGGGCGGATGAGACTGCCTACTACTCCTGCGGAGCGGCGTAGGAATGTCCTGTTCATTTGAACCCTCTGGTTCCACTAAGCTTTCAGTAATAGTCTGTGGTTCTGGAATTTCTTCCAGTTCTACTGCGCTCCCACTTAATTCTTTTTCTAAGAACTGATGTTCTAGAAAGTGGGCATGACGAGAAACAAGAACTTTTTGTTCCTCTTCGTAGTAGAAGAGATATCCCTTGGAATTCTTTGGATATCCCACAAACTTACACAGTACTGAGCGCGCTTCGAGCTTGTCCGCATGCTGCTTTTTAACAAAAGCTGGACTTCCCCAAGTCTTAATGTGACTGAGATGGGGTCTCTTCCCACACCACATCTCATATGGTGTAGTAGGCACAGTCTTAGTAGGAACTCGGTTCAAAAGGTACGCAGCTGATTCTAGCGCATACCCCCAGAATGATCGCGGTAACTCAGCGTTACTCATCATGGACCGTACCATATCCAATAGGGTCCGGTTCCGTCTTTCCGATACACCGTTGTGTTGCGGAGTGTATGGAGGAGTAAGCTGAGAGAGAATCCCATTCTCTTTTAAATAATTCAGGAACTCGGCACTTAAGTATTCTCCACCTCGATCCGATCTTAGAATCTTGATACTTTTGCCGGTTTGTTTTTCTACTTCATTCTTAAATTCCTGGAATTTTTCAAAAGCTTCGGACTTATGTTTCATTAAGAAGACATAACCGTATCTTGAAAAATCATCCGTAAAAGTAATGAAGTAAGAATAACCGCTTCGCGCATGTGTAGACATTGGACCGCACACGTCGCTGTGTACGAGTCCCAAGAGCTCGCTCGCTCTTACTCCGTGTCCAGTGAACGGAGTCTTTGTCATCTTTCCTTTGAGACAGGATTGACAAGTGGCATACGATTGATATTCGAACGGATCCAAATATCCTTCTGTATGTAACTTAGTCAACCTTCTCTCATTGATGTGACCCAGTCTACAATGCCATAAGAAAGTCTGATTAATATCTGGTGACTTTCTTTTGTGTGTATTCTGGACATTGAAAATCTGTGGTTGGTTTAATACGTATATACCATTGCTCAATGTACCTGACCCAATCAGAACTTGATTAAGGTGAATGTTAACAACATTACTTACAAACGCAAATTCATAACCTTCTTTAGAAACCAAAGATACAGAAATGATATTACAAGTTGCGTTGGGTACAAAAAAGCAATTACGCAAAACCAAAACATGCCCATCTGACATTCCCAGGTGATAGTCCCCCACGGCTTTAGCATCCATGCTAGCTCCGTTCGCAACTCTGAGGGTCATGTCACCTGCCTTCAAAACCCTACGGTTTCTCAACGCCTGCAAAGAATTACAGATATGAGATCCTGATCCGGTATCCAATACCCAGGAAGTAGAGTTTATAGAAAGACAGTTTTCAATAACATACACACCTGAAGCTGAAGCCGCAACCTGCTTCAGTTCCTGTGTCCTGGCTTTCCAAGCCCTGCAATCTTTCTTCCAGTGTCCACTCTTGTGACAATAGAAGCATTCCTCTTTACCAACAAGCTTCCCCGCTATCTTTGTTGCCTTTTCCTTTCCCTTCGCACCCACTTTACTAACACCGCCTCTTGGTTTGGCGGGGGCTTTCTTCTTCTTTCCCTTGGCTTTCGCCTTGGACCTAGAAGAAGAAGATCCTCCTACAAACAAAGTGGATGTATCCCTACCCTTCTGTAGGGTGCCCTCTGCGCTCCTCAGCAGGTTGAGGAGTTCTGAAAGTTCAACTTCCTTTTCTTGCAAGTTGAAATTCAGTATGAACTGGGCGTAAGTGGATGGAAGGGACTGGAGAATTATATCTGTATAAAGTTCACTGTCCAACGTGGTCCCAAGTTCCGCGAGCTCCTCAGTGTAGCCAATCATCTTAAGCACGTGGTCCGCTACCGATGATCCGACGGCCAACTTAGTCGAAAATAACTTCTTCGACACTTCGTATCTTGCGATACGAGACTGCTCTCCATACAGTTCTTTTGTATGAAGAAATATGGATTCCAAATCCATATTCTCGTGCCTCCTCTGATGGTCATTGTCCATCGAGGCAAGTACGAGGCATCTGGCCTTCGCGCTGTCAATCTCCCAAGTCTTACGGATTTCCTTATCCGCGACGCTGGAGGTGGGACCTGGGACGGGGGGAGCTTTGGTGGTAAGAAGATACCCCAGCTTGTCGTAAGAGATTGCCAATTTGACATTCCTGAGCCAATCTTTGTAGTTTGGCCCTGTCAATATGTTTTTATCTAGAAGTAACTTAAGTCCAGTCATTTCGATTTGGTCGCTGCAGGGGGAGAGAAGAAACACTTAGCACGATGCTCTTGCAAGTTTAGAATGGTTTTTAATTTGTCTAAACAGGATGGCTCCCACTGTCTCTTGAATCCCTCCTCAAACCACAAAGGAAGAATTAGCCGGGATCAATCCCACCGTACAATACTTGCTTAACCGTTCAGCCAGGCCAGTGTCGGTACTTCGAGGGAGGTTTTCCAACGCTTTCGCGAAGTTCCTTAATTTAAGAACCTCTTTTCCCTGGGGGCGTAGCCCCGCTAACACCTTTCTAGGCACCTACTAGGTTTATAGCATTGATCGTTTAGTGAGAAATTTCCCGAGGAGTAGCATATACTCACAGTAGGATCGGGATCCAAATATCATCGCGTGAAGAAAATGAAGGAATCCTACCATAATCATCACACTCCAAATGGTATGCAAATCTAGCAAGTTTCAGTACTTATGAAACTCCCGATGTGGATTTTTGCCCCATGCTCTTATGACCTTGACTTTGGCCAAAATATCATAAGTCACATGTCAAGTTCTTCCCGTCACTTTCCAGGTTAATTTGGATCCACCCGTACATACCCTTGACTTTGGCCAAAATGGCAGCACGACTGTCCCAAACCAACGCATCTATCTATGCTACACATGAACACCCAATAGCTACCAATCACTGTGCCTTGACTTTGGCCAAAATACACAGCTTGAATACTATTGCCTATTCATGCGAAACGACGGAGGGCTACGAATGGTTTTGGTAAAACCGTGAACGTAGTGAACTTGATATAATCGATGGAACGAGATAGCTTTTATAAGGAGTGGCTCAAGCTCCGCATTTAAAAGTTAGTTTTGAAAAGAACCGAGTGGTTTTTCGAAAGTGTTCCATCGACTTAAACTTGGTTTATTATCTTGCATTAGTTCTTTTAATGCGTGATATTCTTGCATTAGTTCTTTTAATGCGTCCCATCATTTAGTTCCTACCATTGCAGAAAACAACCAAAATATGACGTACGCTTATGCCATTCGCATTCGCCACGGGGTCCCGTCATCACTCGTTAGGTTACTTAACTAACGACAGAGCGGGGGCTGGGCTAGCGCGGCTGTAAAACATAAGCAACGCCTAAATAGAAAGCAATGATAGACATTACAGATCACAGATGAATACATTGGATATACTAGCAATCCGCAATCCTTTCGAGCCTGAAACGAAAAGCGGATAACACGGTCGCGGTGAATAGCCAAATACCCCACCCAAGACCCCTACGGGTGCGGCAAACTACCCGCCAAGTACTCGGCAGTTTGTGCACCCCTCCATGGGTCTATCCTAGGAGCATAAACAGTAAAAAGAATTATACAATGACGGCTACAACCCCGACCCGGTTGTGCGGCCAAACAAATAATATTATTACATCAATTTACATTTACAATGAATGAAAGAAAAACAAAAGCTCATCTCACATCCATCCCGGCTATTCACCCGCGACAGTCCAACACATTCATATACACATTCCAGCACATTACAGATCATGTATAACCCCGACTAATCGACCTATAGCGATTAGCCGACGTTCAATACATGCAAACATCACAGATATAACCAACATAGCCAAAGTGCAGTGAAGTTCGGAAAAAAAAATACGGAATTATAGGACCCCAAAAGTGAATTTCTGTTCTGGAAAATCTGGGTACATATAATATATCTGAAAAATCCCAAAACCAACACAGAAGAACACTGCACGAAAAACGATGCAAAGATGAAAACAACCTGCGGCGGTTCCGCGGCCAGATGAATAGGTGAGGCCGCGGAAGGGCGGCGGTTTGGAGGAAACATGCTATCGTTTTTGGTGGGTGTTCTTAAAAAACCCTGAGACGATTTTACAAGTATAAAGTTTTTCATTTTGAGAAGAAAAAATTTCAACAGAAACTTAGGGTTTTGTTTTTCCGGTTTTGCGATTTTTCGGTTCCGAACTTCGTTACACTTCACTACCAAGCTAGTTTAAGTTTAGTTAGGCTCTGATACCACTGTAAGTCCATATTGCGACCCCCGGTGCTTACGGGGAGGCGAAAACGGTATAAAAAACGAATTTTTATCGCAAGAGGCAACATGGACTAAACAAGGTCGGGATCGTTGTCTAAACTAAAACTAGTATTCTTGCTAAAGAGAGTTAGCTACTATGGAAGATGGTTATACCTAAACTTGAACTCCTTCTTCTTCAAACCTTGTAGAGGTTGATGGTTCTCTTTTCGTCGCCTTCTCCCGTCGAAGATGGATCCACCTCGAAGGTTCGACCTTTGGGCTCTTCCTCGATCTTTGAGTGAACTAGGGTTTCCGGCTTGCTAAACCTTCATCCTAGAATGAGTAGAGAGTGATTAGGGTTTGCTTTTCTTTCTAAAGAGAATGATTCTCAACACATGAGAAGGTTTCTCTTTTCTAGAGGAAGAAGAAGATGAAGTGAGGAGAGAGAGAGGTTATGATAGAATGAGCTCAATTATTTCTTTCTTGCAACCATATTGCAAAAGAAAAGAATTATCTAAATGATAATAATTGAAATAAGAATAGTTGATGGTTATATTTGGAATGACCACTATCATGTTTCTTTAAATGAAGTGTAAGCATGAATCAAGGAGGATCTTTCAAAGCATGATGGTGGTCAATGGTCAACAAGTCAACCATGGTCAACAAGTCAACAAAAAAACAACCATAACATAATTCTCATTTAATTACTATTATTAATAGATAATATATAAATCCATTAGGGTTTGAAAAATGATAACTGTCAACTGTGCATACGCACCCGATCCGAAACCCTAATGAAAAACCTCATTCTCCGCCTCAAGCAACTGTGCATACACACCTGCATTCTCGTTCCGAGGAACAAGAATACCAAGAGATAAAAGCAACCCTAAAACATATACCAGTATTTGGCTCAAACCAGAGCCTGCCAGTATAATCCGTCCGGACTCCAAACGTGCACAAGTGCGCGGATGAGAACGAACCCTGTCGCAAAACCATTCGACCTCTACTCTGTTTTGCCCAGAGGCGAATACCCTCTGTGTGGGACTCTAAAGACTCGACACTACGCTGGCAGTGGGTTTAACCACAGACCGCAAGCGGCACTAGCTGTGCGTAACGGTCCCCAGGTAGATGCCGACAAGAAGGCTGACGAGGTGAAACCCCATCTGAACTCCTACTGAGTCTGAATGTGACATTCTCCGTACAGTCCGGTCTGTTCGTCTGATACATCGCATGGCGGGCCTAGGGGGCGGTAAAACGTCAGTCCCCCAATAGCGGTACAAGTCGTGTCGGAGTGAAGCCCAAAACACCCTGAGATAACACTGGAAACCTACCAGTATATCTCGCTTGCCCTGGCCAGGGACTACTCGTGTAATGGCTCTCCTAGACACAGCGCGATGTCAACCCCCAATACCGGGAGAGACGAATCCTGTCTAACCGTCACTGCCTCCAAGTGCTTCGGGACTGCACCCAACCACCACCTGTTTGCACGACTCCTTTGAGCCGTGGTAGGGTAGTGATCAAAGTGCAGTGGGAACACACTCGAGGCGAAGTGTCAGTGTCAAGTCAGCGGACTAAGCTGTACTCATGTCACCTGGGAACTGATAACTGACGATAGGTATAATACCAACCTGTCAGTTCCCGACGAGTCCTGTCCAGTGTACTCGTAACCCAACGAGCACCCGTATACTATCTCCAGTACGACGTACTGATGGCTGTGGGACAGACCATCTCCCACACTGGGATGAGAAGCGCATACGCTAGTCTACTCCGGAGTATCGATGCCCTGTCTCGATAGTCCTACGACTAGGGACCTGTATAAGGATGTGCCTATAGATTACCCAGCCCCCACTAGTGTGACTGCCATCACAACGCTGGTAATCAAGCAAAGATCCTAAGGGCTCCACTAATGCGTATAAGTGATATACTGAAATAAACACAAGTACACATTGAAGTAGAAACAAACCAAGTAGCATACTACTATATTGAGCAAGATTGTTTATACAAGGTGAATATCCCAAGCTTCCATCAAGTAATATACAAACTAGTATGATACAGTAATGGCCTCTAGGGCATATACACTAACACTTTTCAGGAACGATTGTCTGGTAACCATAGGCTGTTTCATACAAAATATTACCCTATTATGGTATTTTATTAAACCTTAGTGGTTATAGGCTGAACATTCTAATATAAAAATATTCCTTTTAAGTGAAAGGGTGTTAAAATAAAAAACCATAATATAATTATTTAGGTATTTAAAATAATTAGTAATATCCCTTATCGAAAGGTAAAGGGATTTTAATGAAACTAAAATAATTAGTGGATAAGAGTATAAGTAAAAATATCATTTTAGCGTGATTAAAGTATTTTATTCAGATTGCCTTATATCATATGGGTATTTTAATTAATTACAATATATTAATAAAATGAGGATATTCTGTGGAAGTAACCTATTTTGAGATCTGATTGGTATTATAAGGTAAGTGTTGGGAAACCACCCGCGCGCGCAAACGCGTATGTTATGGAAATGTGATATCGATTTTGGAAATTGGATTGCGCACACGAGATCGTTCTCGTTTTACTATTTATAAACCGCAAGTGCACGGTGCGTTGTAGCGAGTCGGCAAGCACGAGTCGATCCGCAGGGAATTGTGTATTAAGTATTGTTGTTTAAGGTTAACAAATCAATGAATTGGGGTTTTGTCACAAAAAATATAAAGAATACGAAAAACAAAGAAAAGAGGAAAACAAGTTAAGTGAAGAATGGTTGTTGCTTGGTTCGGAAGGTCGAATCGCGACGTTTACCTCTACGCTCCCTTGGTCATGAGTTGTTCGGCCTTACCTTGATCTCGGCATGAAGTACGACTTGTCAACGTGGTTGCGGAGCACAAACCGTCAAAGTCCGATATTCGCCGCAAAGCGCGAAACTGTTCCGTTTTGATCACTTACCGTTCGTATGTCCGCACTGGGGTGTCAACACTAAACACAAGGGTTAGCAAGCATACCGCAACAATAAAAACACAAAGTGGTTAGTGAGAGAAAATGATATTAGTGTTGAGTTTTCTAAGAAGTTGTGATGGTATATCGTATATAAAATTAAGAGATTTGTCATGTCCTTAATCACAAGATACGATATCCAAGCTTAGCGAACTTAACACTAAATAGATTTTACCTTAAACATTGGAAATGGGGAAAGGGAATGAATATGGTATATGAGGAGGTTACAAGTAACCATGTGTCAAAATACCGTATCATATCAGTACATTAGCAATATTTAAGTTAGAATCATAAGTTAAGCATTTTAAATATAATCAAGAGGTGGAGGAGGAAAAGCCTTTCATCTCACTTCCTCACCCACACCACAACCAAAATGAAAGATTAGTTAAGCATGGTAATAAGAGCAAGTAATAAAAGAAAGCATGTAAAGAAACAACAATATATTATAAACACATGAAGAAGAGGTACAATGTTTTGGTAACTTGTTCAACTTCCGTAATGAAGCTCTCCAAAGAGAGCTTCAAAAGGGAAGAAGAAGAAGAAACCAAGATTGAAGCCCACTCACCCTCAAGCTAAACCAAAAGAAAAGCAAAACGAAAAGATAGAATTGTATGTACATGGTAGTCCTCTCTCTTGCCACTGATCTGCTATTTATAGGCTCAAAAGAAAGTTAAACAAACAATAAAAACAAGCCTACGTGGCAACAAGGGAGGCTCAGTAAAAAGATGGGGCCAATTGGACATTTTTAGGCTGAGCTCGCCGGTTTTGGATGGCATGTGCTCGGCCAAAATCCGAGCACTGGGGTTCGTGTTTGCAGTGGGGATTTGTGTGCATCCCAATATCACTCTGGTGTTGTTTGCTTGATCTAATTTAACCTAGTTTTTCATCAGAGATTTGGAGGGAGCAAGAAGCTTCAAATCACATCATATCTTTATGCATTCAATGCCTATTAATGCACATCACACCATGCCCACTTGCACAACCCATCATGCCATAGCTGCCCCCACTTGGTCCTTGCCCAAGAGTTGTGTGCAACATGCATTGTGTTGGACCAAAAAGTGTGTGAACACATTTATTTTACAAAAGCTCTTGGGATATCAGTCGTTTCCCTGTTCTGTTTGCAGTTCGTCTCCCAAATGCTATATCCGTGATATTGAGTGTGTTTTCAGTGTTGTATCACGAATACCTGTTAACTGTAATTACTAAGCAGACACTGATTAATAGCACCGATATAAAACAAAATAGATAATGAATAAGAGGTATTAAAATGCAGTTTTACGAGATGAACAGTAAGATTGTTACGTTAACTTATTATCCAATAAGCAAAGTATAGTTTTTTTGACCATGGGTATGTGTGTATATGAGGGGTAGGTCGTTACCCTGTGATATCAATATCAAATCTATGGTTTTATATAAATATGATGGCACTGTAAGCTAAGCATGCAATATTTATTTTTAATATTGATTTAAGGTGTATGGAAAGATTAGAATTCAGATCAAAGAAGAAAGTAACAGTTACAAGATGCTGAGAGGCGGATCCTACCTTTATTTTGAGATGAGATTTAGGAAGCCGAAACATCTCGTTGCACTAAAATGTGAATATCTCCACGTACTAATTTTTCCTCGCTGATTGGATGGAACCTTTGCGTAGGCAGCGTCGATACGAAGGTCTAGGTATTTTTTTCCAGAATTTTCGGAGTTCTGTATTGTGAGAAAATTGATTTGGAAAGGGATGTATATATAGGGTTTAATTACAACAATAAAATCCCAAAAACCCAGTCAAATCCCAAAAAAATCCACGCCCAATGACTGATAATCACTGTGCAATCCTTGCGCTGCCACTGCAGCTCAGCCCGTGGGGTCCACGCTTTTTCTTGTGGTCCCCCACATGGGCCACCGATGACAAATTGGGACCGTTGGATCTAAATCCAACGGTCCTAGTTCTCCTATATGTATATATTATATATATTTTTAAAATCTTTTTGTTTTTAGAATAGTTTTTCTAAAACAATTTCAGTTTTCAAAAATTAGTTAAAAATAATAAAAAATACGAGAAAAATCCAGAAATTATATTTTATTGTTATCTTTAGTATAAAAATAATTTTTGGTTAAAACTAATTTGTTTCCTCATATTCCATTAAATTTGTTTGTTATTATATTTATTTAAATCTATCTTAACTTTAAAAGTTATTTAATTATGAAATATTTATTTTAATTAATAATAAATATATATAATTTATTTTAAGACATTATAAAATTTCATTAAACATTTTAAGACCAGAAAAATATAAATAACTTTTATAAAATTCCAATAGTTATATTTAAATGCTTTAAAAATTACTAAAATTACTTTTACAAATAAAATCATTAAAATAAAATATTTTCCATCAATGAAATATGCTAATAAATACTTGATACTTGAAAAGTAAATAAAAGACCTTTTATTAGGTATTAGAAAACATGGTCATTACAGGTTTTAGTAGGGTACCGTCCCGAGCCATCTGGAGGCAGTAAGCGGATCGTCAGGGATTCGTCTCTCCCAGTATTAGGGGTAGATGTCGCGCTATGCACAGGTGGCCATCACCAGAAATCCGTTGCCAAGGTAGACGAGAATTACTAATTTGGATTAGTAGTTTCTCACTGGGTGATGGGTTTCACACCGATATGAAATATCACGTTATCAGGGGTCTGACTTTATCCATCCCTAGACCCGATATGCGATGCTCTTAGACGAACAGATTGGACTGTACGGAGATTGTCATAGACAGGCTTAGTAAGAGAACGGATGAGTTTGCTCGTCGGCCTTCTTTTCGCTCAATACCTGATTAGCCATTACGTACAGCTAGTGCCGCTGACGTGCTTATGGTTAAATCCACTGCCAGCATATTGACAAGTGTTTAGAGTCCTATACAGAGGGTTTTTCGGTTCAGGCGATATGATGTAGATGATGTATGTTAGTAAATACAAGTGTCCGATTAAATATGTGTATAGGCTACACGGACTTTGATCGGACTGTTGATAATACTAGCGCCTTCGAATTAAGTCGGATTATTAAATCATGTTTTGATTTAATAATTTATATATATAATTTTAATATATGTATTCTAGTATTATTGTTCACTATTCATTTTCTCTTTTGGCTATTCGTATTTTTATATGAATACGTGTATATGTATTTCATTACGTATACCGGGTTGTATTCCGTATTTATACGGAATATCTTCTAGAAGATGGATACTTCATTATAAGATTTTCTTTTTAGAAAATCATTTGCAAATGAGGTGGAGGGTGAGGTGGCATTGAGCATGGTTGGAGGTATGTAGAGACGAATGGGCTTCATTTGTTTATTGCAAAATTTTATGATATTTTATATGGCTGCAAAATAATTGTAAAGCCATTCTTTTCTACATGCCATTCTATTCTTTATTCATTCTAAAGTTGCTCATGGCCACTTCTTCACCTCCTCCTCCTCCTTCTTCTTTAGTTGCTCACTTGAGCTTTAGAATTAAGAGAAAATAATAGTGGAAAATTTCAACATCCCCACTCTCCATTTCTAGCGAGCTTGTAGCGTCGGTTGCTTCGCTAGGCAAAGCTGAAGCTTGGATTGGTTCCCTCGGGTGGATCATCTTTGGTGAAAGAAGACCGGCTTGCAAGCACGATTCGAAACACTTGAAGAAAGCTTGAGCATGTGAGTATTGCTAACGTAGTAGATTAGTATGGCTCACTAGGTTTTTTGTTAGCAAGTTCTAACTATTTAGTTCGATACATGGTTTTGAAACTTTAGCAAATTAGAAATTTTTGAAATCCATGTTGCCATTTTCTAAAATTAGTTTGCTAGTGTGCCTAAGTTCACAACAGTGGTATCAGAGCCATGTTAAAGGCTAGACTTGTTTTCACTAATTTAGAGTTTTGATCGACGGAATTTTTCGAATGACATTTCCAAAATTCTTGCTTGAAGTTCGAATTTCAAAGTTGTTAAAAAATTTTTTTAGGCTGCATTAAAATTAGATGCAGGAAAAATTGGAGCTAGGAAAAAACTTTGGGCACCTAAGTCCATAATTCTGCCGCTAAGTAGCCGCTAAATGCGATATTTGGCCACTGATCCACGAACCAATTTTTGCTATAGTGCCCCAAATATTTTTTTGGGATTTAGTTCATGGAAATGTAATTTTTGGAATATTTGGTTTTGGTCAAGATTTGTTTATGTACTGTTTTGTACTTGGGGCCAATGCGGAAAGTTTTAATCGATCGAAATTTTAAATTCGTGTTTTTCTGTGCATTTGTTTCTGCGACCGTGAATATCATAGCGCGTTATAATCCGACTGGTTGCTATATGTATAATCAGACGGGTTTACAAACATGATATTCGCTTTGATGTTCTGTGTTGCTCTATTGAATATGGTTATGTTTGATTTGTCGCGATGGATAGCCCGGTATACGTAGTATTAGATGTAGTTCTCTATGATGTAATGTATATTCATATTGCGTGGCGAGTGTCCGACATGTGTACTGCCGTCATTGCAGCTTGTATATTATTCTTTGGGGCATGTCCAAGTCGCGGATGTAGTCTTGAGATAACTCCAACACAAGTTATAGCTTCAAATTGATCTCATCAAAATAAAGCAACCCACTAATTTAACTTGCTAAGAATGATTAGTAAAAAATATAGAATAATTAGCTCACTTAATTTTTCTCTTTTCTTTTTCATTCCTCACTTGAAGAAAATTCAATAGGAGGAGGAAGAAGCATGGAGGAGATAAGAGTTTTGATGAAGATAAGCATGAATCAACATGTCAACTAGAAACAAGAATGAGTCATGAACTAATAATGACTCACATAAATGAGTCATTAAAAAAGAAGCATCTCATGAATTCTACAACCATGACTCATTCTCATTTCTTGCATATAAGTCTTATACTCCCATCATACATGTATCAACATTCATGTCTCATTATTTATATCAAATATAAATATTAATTTAAAGAGAATAAAATAATTAAGTGAGCATGATATTAGTTAATATATAAATATATTATTATATAAATATACATTTAATTATTAAATCGACACTTGATTTAATAATCCGTCTATATCATATATATACCGGCTAATATCAATATACACCCGACTAAAATATGTGTATCAAATACACGTGTTTAATTGAACTCCTGTATATATCTTTATACGTGCCCTACATCATTTCGCATGTGCTGGGAAATCTTTGTGTAGGACTCTAAATACTCGATAATACGCTGGCAGTAGGTTAGGATCATATCCATATCCCACAAGCACGTTAGCGGTAGTAGCTGCACATAACGGCTACCCAGGTATAGAACGAAAGAAGGTCAACGAGCAAGCTCATCTTAACCCTACAAACACAATCGGTGAAATTATCATACAGTCCGGTCATTTTGTCTAATAGTATCGCATATCAGGTCTAGGGTTTGGAATCTTTCAGATCCCAATAACTCGATAAGTCGTGCGACAGAAAAATCATAACCAACCGGAGATACAACTGATAACACTTATCAGTTTATCTCCACTGCGATGGACATCGACTTGTGGTTGTAGTCATGTCCTGCACAGCACGACATCAACTCCCTATACCGGAAGGGATGAATCCATTCGACCGCTCACTGCCTCCACATGCTTTGAGTCTATTGTTAGTGATATATGCCCTAGAGGCTATTATTGTATAATACTGGATTGTATATTACATTTTGGAAGCATGGGATATATACAGATATAATAACAGTCTTGCTCAACATGATAATATGCTATCTGGTTTGAGTCTATCTTAACATGTGTATATGTTTCTTTTAACGTATCGCTAATACATGTTGATAGAGCCCTTAGGATCTTTGCTTGACTACCAGCGTTGTGATGGTAATCACACTAGTAGGAGCTGGGTAGTCTATAAGCACATCCTTAAACTTGTCCCTAGTCGTAGGATTATCGAGACTGGGCATCGATACTCAAAGGTAGACTAGTGTATACGCTTCTTATCCCCGTCAGAGGAGGTGGCTTGTCCCGCAGCCATTGGTATATGGTACCAAAGATAGTATACAGGTGCTTATTGGGTTATGAGTTACACTGGACGGACTCGCTGGAAACTGCTGGTTGGTATTATACCTATCGTCAGTTAGCAGTTTCCTGGTGACATCAGTACAGGTTAGTCCATTGACCTGACATCACTATTCGTCTTGAGTACGTCTCACTGTACTTAGATTACTACTCTACCACGGCTCAAATAAGTCTTGCAAACAGGTAGTAGTTGGGTGCAGTCTCGAAGCACTTGGAGGCAGTAGAGGATAGAAGGGATTCGTGTCTCCCGGTATTGGGAGTTGATATCGCGTTGTGTACGGTTAGCCAATACACAAAGTCCCTGGCCAGGGAAAGTGAGATTTATTGGTAGGTACACCAGTAGTTTCTCAGGGTGTAATTGGTCCATACCGACACGTCTTATTGCGCTATTAGAGGTCTGACGTTACAGCACCCTAGGCCCGACATGCGATACTCTTAGACGAACAGACCGGACTGTACAGAGAATGTCACCTATAGGCTCAGTAGGGTTTTCAGATGAGTTATCATGTCGATCTTCCCTTCGACAGATACCTGGGTAGCCGTTACGTACAGCTAGTGCTACTGACATACCTGTGGTTAAACCCACTACCAGCATATTATTGAGTCTTTAGAGTCCCACATAGAGGGTTTCCCAGTTCAGGCGAAACGATATAGTTTGTGTCTGGTTTTACACAAGGGTGTTCGATTGAACACATGTATTTATAAATGTTCTTTAATCCAACAGTTTAGTAGTACTAGCAGGTTTGAAAGACAGCCAGTTTTGATGCTAGTATTATATTGCTCTCTTTTGGGTATTTGTATTTAACACGAATACGGTATTTATACGAATACGTATATTTCTATAAATACGGGTATTTATGATTTGATACAAATACATGTATTTCTTTCTAAATATGAATACCCGTATTTTGTATTTTCGGTATAAATACGGTATTCGTATTTTAGTAGAAATACAGTATACCTATTTATACCGGTTTTGAGTATACTTGTTTATATACATGCATTTGTATTTATTTATAAGTGTATGTATATATATACTAGTGAGGTGGCTACACACACTCTCTCTCTCTTTTCTTCGTCTTAAATGAGGAAGTATGTAGGCTTGTAACCACCCTAGTGAGTCACCAAGCCTACCCACTCTTCTGTTTTGGGTGAGAAGGGATAAGATGAGAGTGTAGGAGATATTTTTGTGTGAGGGTTATCTTTTCACAAGTAAAGGAATTTCTCTAGTTGCTACATCTTCATCTTCTTCCTCATTTTCATCTCTTGAGCCTTAAGGATTAAAAGAGTGCATTTAGTTTTACAAACTACACCACTCTAAGCATCTTTTCTTAGCAAGACTTGATCTTTAGCTGCTTTGGATGAAGCTATCTCTTGAATCGGCATCCTCGGGTGGATCGTCTTTGACACAGAAGATCGATTTCGAAAGATCGTTCCATCAACCCAAGGAGCTTGCGGAGTAAACTTTCAAGACCCGAAGGACCATCTACAAAGGTTGTAATTTCAACCGAGTAGTTAAAAATCTAATTAGGGTTTATTTAGTTTAGTGTTTTGGCTTGTATCCTGAGGATTTAGTGTATTGTGTTCAAGTTTTAAAAGTTTTTGATTCCGCATAGCCATAGTTGACACGGCAAGGAGCACATATGCACTTACAATGGTATCAGAGCCTACCCAAACACTTAACTAACTGAATAGACAAAGTTTAGAGTTTCAAAATGGAAATAACTTCGAAACATTAAAATCTAGATCCAAGTTTCTGTTGTTTTTTAAAGAGCTTCTAAATTTGTTTTAGACAAGTACAAAATGCTCCTCATAAAGTAACTAGAACACCAGAGAAAAACGAGCCACTCAGTCACTAAAAACTGCCAGAAATGATAAAATTCCCGCCATTGGAGGTTTTCTTGTGGCCTCTGGTCTCGTTCTTCTTGTGGTGTTTTGTACTCTTGGATTTAGGATTTATGGTATTGTTTGATTTTGCCCAGATTTCATCTATTGTTATCTTTGTGCTTGGGCAATACAGTATGTTTCTAAATCGAAATTTTAACATCGTTTATTCTTTTTAAGTTCGTATATCTGTTTCTAAACATCGACTAATTGCTATACGTCGATTAGTAGGGGTTGCACATATCTAGTATCTTGTTATTGCGGTTTGTGGATATGAAGTATTGGATCGTCGTGATTGAATAGCCGAAGGATGTGAGAAGAGTGTTCTTTTCTTTCATTCATGTAATTTGTAAGGTGATGTAATATTCTTTTGCAGGGCACATCCTGGTTGAGGTTGTAGCCACCGCTGTATTATTTCATTTACTTTTTCTTACACTTAGGTTAGAGCCAAGGTGGGGTGCACTGTAGGGTTCCTAGGCACGCTAATGAAGTCTCACAAGGCATCAACCATTCCAATTTCAAATTTTATGAGTGCCGTGAAACCCTAATACGGATCGTCGACTAGAAATTTAGGCGAAAAACTAAACTAGTTAACAACTTAACAAAAGGAGAGAGGCTACAACCTTTGTAGATCCGGTTCTCCACTTCCTTAGCTCCACGTAGGCGTCCTCTCGCTGTCCATCTCGAATCCCGAACTCAATCGTCGGCTTGATCGGAGAAATGGGCGGACTAGGTCGTCGGCTTTGTGCCGAAGATGATCTACGTCGAGGCATCACAAGTTCAAGCCCCGACTTCACAAATTTGTGAAACTTGTGAAGAAAACACCCAAAACAACTTGGCAAGAGGTAAAGGGTGAAGAAATAGGAGGTGGGTTCACTTTAGAATTGGATTTCTCACTTTAGAACTCAAGTTGCCATTGATGGCATCAAGCTTTCTTTCTTGAAGATGAAGAAGAAGATGAAGCTAGAATTATGATAAGTGTTAAGTTAAAATGAATAATAAATGAATACTTATCATAAACTAACTAGGGTAGAGTGTAGAGAATAGACCATGGTTACTTGGATGGGTTAGGGTTATGCATGAAGACAAGAATGGTTAAGAAGTCAAAGCTTCATGAAGCTTTGACTAGAAACAAACATAGCCACCATTCTTATCTAAATCTTTTCCAAATAAATAAACAAATAAATAAATGAAAAAGCAAAACCCTAATCATCTCTTAACCATGGTTTAATCCTTTACACTTAACCACATGATCAAGTATCATCAAACATGATACAAATATGTGCACAAAAGTATATCACATATACTTCTTGCACATCAAGTGAGAAAATCCAATTAAAGTGAACCAATACTAGTTAATGCAAAGTAATATATCAAATATATAATTATACATTAAATCATTAAATCAACACTTGATTTAACGATCCGGTCATATCGTATATAACCGACTAGTATCCTATGTATCGGCTTATTGAATCAATCCTTGATTCGATATCTAGGTTATATCGAATATAACCAATCGATACAACCATCGCGAGAATGGAATACGGTATCACATACACGCATCATTCTCGGTCCTGCACATATCTCATATGCACTCCTATTTCGTTTCGCTTGAGCCAGGAAACCTCTGTGTAGGACTCTAAAGACTCGTCAATACGCCGGTAGAAGATGATGATCATATCAAGCACCCACAAGCCGCAAGCGGTCTTCTAAACGTAACAGCCATCCGGGTATTGAGCGATCAGAAGATCGACGAGCTAGCCCGCTCACACTCCTGTGAATCCAACCAGTAACACTTACCGTACAGTCCGGTCTATTCGTCTGATATGTCGCATATCAAGTCTAGGGGTGGTAAACGTCAGACCCCAATAACCGATAAGTCGTGCCGATGTGAGGCTCATAACGGGTCGAGAAATTACTTGTAACACTTACCAGCAAATCTCTGATCAGCCCTGGCCACGGACTTCCCTGTTACGGCCAATCGAGCATAGCGCAACATCAACCCCCAATACCGGGAGAGACGAAACCCCTCCTATCGCTCATTGCCTCCATGTGACTCGGGACTGTACCCAACGACCACCATTTTGCACGCCCTCATGGACGTGGTAAGGTGGAGATCAAAGCACAGTGGGAATCACACAAGACTCTATGACGATCTCGGGTCTACAGACTAACCTGTACAAGTGTCACCTGAGAACTGCCATCTGACGTGAGGTATAATACCATCTGGGAGTTCTCGGCGAGTCCGTCCAGTGTACCCAGTCTCTACTGAGCACCCGTACACCATCTCTGATGTCAAACACCAATGGATATGGGATCATCCATCGCCCATCTCATGGGTCGAGAAGCGTATACGCTAGTCTACACTGGTATATCGATGCCCCGTCTCGATACACCCACGACTAGGGACCTTGAAGGATGTACTTATGGACTACCATGTCCCCACTAGTATGATCTGCATTATAGTCCAGGTAGTCAAGTACACATCCTAAGGGCTTTATCAACATGTAACTATAAGACAGTTTAAAGAGACAAGTGTACATGTTAAGATAAAGAATAACCAGATAGCATATTATCATATCGAGCAAGAAAGTCATCTCTATATATGTCCAAGCATCCAATATAATATACATCATCTGTACAATACTGGCCTCTAGGGTATACATACAACTAACAATCTCCCACTTGCACTAGGGCCAGCTGCTGTAGTATCGCATACCGAGCATCCCGAAGAGTCTCTCAAACTGTATCTGGGGAATGGCCTTCGTGAGTGGATCCGCCGTGTTGTTCTTCGTGTCAACCCTCCTGACCTCGATCTCCCGGCGATCAACTATCTCCCGGATCAGGTGATACCGCCTCAGAATATGCCTAGATCGCTGATGGGACCTGGGTTCCTTGGCCAAAGCCACCGCTCCATTGTTATCGCAATACAAAGGTATTGGATGCTCAATGGATGGAACCACTCCAAGTTCAGTAATGAACTTCTTGATCCAGACAGCCTCTTTAGTAGCATCGTTGGCAGCGATGTATT
The DNA here is from genome assembly GCA_030015575.1 of Agapanthus africanus. Lineage (NCBI taxonomy): Eukaryota > Viridiplantae > Streptophyta > Magnoliopsida > Asparagales > Amaryllidaceae > Agapanthus > Agapanthus africanus. The sequence goes on from JASDDO010000029.1 coordinate 75,623,514, forward strand.
CAGCCTCCATCGTCGAGTCTGCCACGGTTTCCTGCTTGGAACTCTTCCAGCTAACCGCCCCTCCGTAAAGGGTAAAGACAAATCCCAACTGCGACTTAGAGTCGTCCTTATCACTCTGGAAGCTGGAATCGGTAAAGGACTCCACTTGGAGTTCTCCGTTACCATACACCAACAGCATCTCTTTAGTCCTTCGCAAGTGCTTGAGAATGCTCTTCACAGCTGTCCAGTGACTCTCTCCAGGATCAGCTTGATACCTACTCACTACACTTAGTGAGTATGCTACATCGGGTCTGGTACATAGCATCGCATACATGATAAAGCCTACAGCCGAAGCATAGGGTATCCCTTGCATGCGAGCTCTCTCCAAATCAGTCTTAGGAGACATCTCTTTGGAGAGAGTGACTCCAGAGATCGTGGGCAAGTTCCCACGCTTGGATTCTTCCATACTAAACCTCTTTAGTATGGTGTCAATATACCTGGATTGGGACAATCCCAAAATCCGTTTGGATCTATCTCTATAGATCCTGATTCCCAATATGCAGGAGGCATCACCAAGATCTTTCATCGAGAATCATTGTGATAAGAAGAGCTTGACCGATTGCAGCATAGGAATATCATTTCCTATCAAGAGTATGTCGTCCACGTACAATATGAGGAAGACAACCTTACTCTCTGCTACCTTCTTGTAGATACAAGGTTCATCTGGGTTTTTGACGAAATCAAACTCTTTGATAACGACGTCAAAGCAGATGTTCCAACTCCACGATGCTTGCTTTAATCCATAAATGGATTTAAGCAGCTTGCACACCTTGCCACTGCTCCCACTGTCTACGAAGCCCTCTGGCTGAGTCATGTACACGCACTCTTCTAAATCACCATTTAGAAAAGCGGTCTTAACATCCATTTGCCAGATTTCGTAGTCATGATATGCAGCGATGGCAAGCATGATCCGGATGGATTTAAGCATAGCCACTGGAGAAAAGGTTTCGTCATAGTCCACACCTGGTCTTTGACGAAAACCTTTTGCTACAAGTCTAGCTTTGAAAGTCTCCACTTTCCCATCTACACCAAGTTTTTTCTTGAAGATCCACTTGCTCCAAATGGGTTTTACCCCTTCAGGAGCAACTTCCAAAGTCCATACTTTGTTGGTGTACAAGGATTCCATCTCGGACCGCATAGCATCCAGCCATTTCACTGAGTCCCTACTCGTGATGGCCTGCTCGAAGCTAGTTGGGTCATCATCCTCCATGATGCAATCTTCGCTTCCACCGTCAATAAGAAAACCGTAGTATCTCTCAGGTGGACGAGAAACCCTGCTAGATCGGCGGAGAGGCTGGGGTTCGTCGGGTACTACTGAATCCTCTGGTTCTATTAAATCTTCAGTTATAGTTTGTGTTGCTGGAACCTCTTCCAGTTCTACCTCAATGCCACTAATCTGTTTCATAAGAAAACCTTTTTCTAAGAAAGTGGCATGACGAGAAACAAACACCTTTTGTTCCTCGGGGTGGTAGAAGATATACCCTTGTGAATTTTTGGGATATCCTACAAACTTACATAAGACTGATCTTGCCTCGAGTTTGTCCGGATTTTGTCTTTTGACATAGGCTGGACAACCCCATATCTTAACATACTTAAGAGATGGTCTCTTCCCTTTCCATATCTCATATGGAGTGGTAGGCACTGATTTGGTAGGAACCATATTCAATAGGTGTATGGCTGTCTCAAGCGCATACCCCCAGAAGGAAATAGGTAACTCAGCTGTACTCATCATTGAACGCACCATATCTAATAGGGTGCGATTCCTTCGTTCCGATACACCGTTGTGCTGTGGTGTATAAGGTGGAGTAAGCTGAGAGAGAATCCCATTCTCTTTTAGATAATCTTGGAACTCATTGCTCAAGTATTCTCCTCCTCGATCAGATCGAAGGATCTTAATACTTTTGCCCGTTTGGTTCTCTACTTCGTGCTTATATTCTCTGAATTTCTCAAAAGCTTCAGACTTGTGTTTCAATAGGAACACATGCCCGTATCTAGAGAGAACGTCAGTGAATGTAATGAAGTAGGAAGAACCGTTCCTGGCAAGGGTAGACATGGGACCGCATACATCACTATGTACCGGTCCTAAGAGTTCAGTAACTCTTTCTCCGTATCCACTAAACGGAGCTTTGGTCATTTTTCCTTTGAGACATGAATGGCAAGTATCATAAGATGATAATTCGAATGGATTTAAATAACCATCCTTATGTAACTTAGCCAGTCGTGTCGCATTGATATGACCAAGTCTACAATGCCACAAGAAGGATTCGTTCATTTTTGAATTTTTCCTCTTGTGTGTGTTTTGTATATTGAGGACTGTATTTTGATTTAGAATGAATATGCCATTATGTAGCGAGCCGGATGCAATCAACTTTTGATCTAGGAATATATTCATAATATTATCCTTTACTACAAAATTATATCCTTCTTTACTCAATAAAGAAACTGATATAATGTTGCACATCATGTTCGGTATATAATAGCACTTATTCAGAATCATTGTATCACCACTTGGTAATACTAGGTGATATTCGCCAACTGCTTTGGCTGCAACATTTGCACCGTTTCCAACTTGAACGGAATGATCACCTTTTCCCAGTTCTCTACCTTTTCGTAGCCCATGTAACTGTTTACATATATGGGATCCTGATCCGGTATCTAATACCCAGGACGTAGGGTGAACTGAGAAACAGTTCTCAATAACTAACACACCTGTAGAAGATGCATCAACATGCATGTTCTTTTGGGCGGCTTGAGAATCTAGATATTCTGCTATTCCCTGTTCAGTCTCATAACTCTTATAAGAAAGAACGGGTCCAACGTTCCCCTGCACAGTATAACATGCGGGTTCAGTCAATACATTCATATTATTATCTTGATTAAGGCATGAAATGGTCACTACCTGGAGAGAGAGAGAAGAAAATACTTTAGCGTATGCTCGTGCAAGATCAGATTGGTTGTTATCTTATCTAATCAGGATGGCTCCTACTGGTTTTTATCAAATCTTCCTTCAAACCCTAAAAGGAAAGACTAGCCGGGATTAATTACACACTACAAGTTCGCCATTCTTTCAGCCAGGCCAGTGTCGGTACTTTGAGGGAGGTCCCCCGTGCTTTCGCACGAACCTAATTAATGTAAACCTCGTTTTGCCAGAGGCGTAACCCCGTTGACACCTTTCTAGACACCTACTTGATTAGCTAATTGCAATGTGTAAAACTCTCCCAGGAGTAACTCTTACTCGTAGTGGGTATCGGGATCCAACTATCTCATAGAAGGTATGCAATCTCATTGCAAATTTCAACACTTGAAATTCCCAATAATATTGTACCCCTAGTGTTCTATGACCTTGACGAATGCCAAACAACCCATAGTCCACTAGTCAAGTTCAACCCGTACATTTCTTGATTGAATTAAACCCACCCGCACGATCCTTGACGAATGCCAAACAACGCCGTACGAATACCCTAATCCAATCTGCATCATATGCATAAGAAGATAAATACTAGTTAGCTACCGTACACTACGCCTTGACGAATGCCAAACTACCGTAGCACGAATACTAAATAGTACTTATCTGAAATGACGGAGGGCTACGCAGGTTTTCAGAAAACCTATTGCGTGATGAACTTGATATCATTGTAGGATCAAATGAAGTTTTGAAATGGAGTGATTTTGAGGCTTTTCTAGTTTTGCTAAAGGGGTCACTCCTGGTGAAGGGATCGTCGGCCCTTTCCTCGTCGAATGAGATGCAGACCGAGTGTGTAGCATCTGCCAGTTATCGCTAAAGGAGTCACTCCCGGTGAAGGGATCTCGGTCCTTTCCTCATCGAATAAGGTGCAGGGTATATCATATATACCGCTATCCAAAGCAAGAACTGCAGCTACCTGTTTTGTTTAAAATTTGATTCTACAACATCTTAGGTTTCTTTTCTTTCATTAATCACATTAATGAAGTCCCATCATTTAAATACCTAAACATCACAGATAAATACGACGTACACTTATGCCATCCGCATTCGCCTCGATGTCCCCTCGTGCACCGTTAGGTTAGGTAACTAACGACAGAGCAGGGCAGGGCTAGTGCGGGTGCAAAACATAAGTAACGTCTATATAATATATCATATATACTATATACTGTATCTATCACAGAACATCACATGATCACATCACAGATATCGCAGCAGAAGAAACATATGAAACATTGGATATACTAGGACGTCCGTGTTTTCAATACGAGCCAGTATAAAACACGGATTCCACGGTCGTGATGAATAGCCAATCCCACACCCCTAGACCCCTACGAGAGCGGCAAGCAACCCTGCCAATTCTAGGGTTAGGAGACCCGGACTCGACTCCTCGAGTTGGTCTCCCACTGGACCCCAGAACCCGGTTACTTGTGCTCCCCTCCTTGGGTCTATCCTAATGCAGAAAAGAAAATAATATACAAAAGGTGACGACTTCCGCAACCTGGAAGTGCCCCAAATAAAAGAATATTACATACAAGTTTTTACATGAATGAAAATGAAAAACACTCATTTCACATAAAAACCCCCGGCTATTCAAACACGACAATCCAATATAACATATCCAGCAACACATAACATCACATGTCATCAACGTAAGTAAATATGCGCATCCCAATTGTCGTTGACATATAGCAACGAAACCGGCGATATCACATATTACACTTACGGTCACAGAAAAGAAAGTGTAAAACTACAACAGTTGGAATCCGCAACCTCTTTAGACATCACATGCCTAATCAAATGAAATACTTAGACATCACATGCCTAACAGTTATAAACCCCGCATTTTAGTCCCATTATCGAAAACTCTTTTCAATATCAAATGAGACTAAACCGCTAGATTTATAACATTCATTCAGTTATCTCATAACTGTTTGTGAATTCCAATTATTGTATCCCATTCCGGATAAATAGAATATATTAAACATTCCGATCGAACATTCGAACACCCAAGTTTTCCCGAAACCGATCAACACATGAAATAAGTTCAAAGACATTCACTTCATGCCTCAGTACCAACGGTCCAGCCGTAGAAGGGTCAAGCCAACGCCTCACATGTGGCACGCCCTACTGCCCCAAACCCGAAGGTTCAAAGGGCAGTTCAGGACGGTCACATAATCGAGTTAAGGTTTGTTGTCTTCTAGAGGGACCATCGCGTTACTTGCACTACTCAGAACGTCCTTAAACCACACAAAAATCCAACACTTGGATATTTTCCGGCAGGGGAAAAGTTGGGTATTTATATCCGGTCGAACTTTTTTAACATATTCTAAAGTCATCCGGAAATACACAAAGACAAGGTTTGATAATCCGATCGAATCGTCGATTCCCAATACAACCCTAGAACACTCAACTTTTGAGTAAAATTAAAAATTCCCAGAAAACTCAGCATAATTAAATAGGAGTTACTGTGCAAAAAGGGGATGATGACGTCATCATATTGCCGCGGAACCGCCGCAGAAGCCAGGATTCCGCCGCGGTTCCGCCGCACTCTCTACTATTCATTTGAAATATTTTGCACCGTAATTCTTAGAATTCCCTGCTGAATTTTTTAATCATTTTTAATATGGAAAAATCCCAGATTTTAGAAAAAGTCCAGAGAGCACTTGGGTTTTAGGGTTTCGGGTTCTTTCGGGTTTCAAACGTCGTCTAGACTTCGCCTAAGGCTCTAGCTAGGCTCTGATACCACTGTAGGGTTCCTAGGCACGCTAATGAAGTCTCACAAGGCATCAACCATGCCAATTTCAAATTTTATGAGTGCCATGAAACCCTAATACAGATCGTCGACTAGAAATTTAGGCGAAAAAATAAACTAGTTAACAACTTAACAAAAGGAGAGAGGCTACAACCTTTGTAGATCCGGTTCTCCACTTCCTTAGCTCCACGTAGGCGTCCTCTCGCTGTCCATCTCGAATCCCGAACTCAATCGTCGGCTTGATCGGAGAAATGGGCGGACTAGGTCGTCGGCTTCGTTCCGAAGATGATCTACGTCGAGGCATCACAAGTTCAAGCTCCGACTTCACAAATTTATGAAACTTTTGAAGAAAACACCCAAAACAACTTGGTAAGAGGTAGAAGGTGAAGAAATAGGAGGTGGGTTCACTTTAGAATTGGATTTCTCACTTTAGAACTCAAGTTGCCATTGATGGCATCAAGCTTTCTTTCTTGAAGATGAAGAAGAAGATGAAGCTAGAATTATGATAAGTGTTAAGTTAAAATGAATAATAAATGAATACTTATTATAAACTAACTAGGGTAGAGTGTAGAGAATAGATCAGGGTTACTTGGATGGGTTAGGGTTAAGCATGAAGACAAGAATGGTTAAGAAGTCAAAGCTTCATGAAGCTTCAACTAGAAACAAACATAGCCACCATTCTTATCTAAATCTTTTCCAAATAAATAAACAAATAAATAAATGAAAAAGCAAAACCCTAATCATCTCTTAACCATGGTTTAATCCTTTACACTTAACCACATGATCAAGTATCATCAAACATGATACAAATATGTGCACAAAAGTATATCACATATACTTCTTGCACATCAAGTGAGAAAATCCATTTAATGTGAACCAATACTAGTTAATGCAAAGTAATATATCAAATATATAATTATACATTAAATCATTAAATCAACACTTGATTTAACGATCCGGTCATATCGCATATAACCGACTAGTATCCTATGTATCGGCTTATCGAATCAATCCTTGATTCGATATCTAGGTTAAATCGAATATAACCAATCGATACAACCATCGCGAGAATGGAATACGGTATCACATACACGCATCATTCTCGGTCCTGCACATATCTCATATGCACTCCTATTTCGTTTCGCTTGAGCCAGGAAACCTCTGTGTAGGACTCTAAAGACTCGTCAATACGCCGGTAGCAGATGATGATCATATCAAGCACCCACAAGCCGCAAGCGGTCTGCTAAACGTAACGGCCATCCGGGTATTGAGCGATCAGAAGATCGACGAGCTAGCCCGCTCACACTCCTGTGAATCCAACCAGTAACACTTACCGTACAGTCCGGTCTGTTCGTCTGATATGTCGCATATCAAGTCTAGGAGTGGTAAACGTCAGACCCCAATAACCGATAAGTCGTGCCGATGTGAGGCTCATAACGGGTCGAGAAATTACTGGTAACACTTACCAGCAAATCTCTGATCAGCTCTGGCCAGGGACTTCCCTGTTACGGCCAATCGAGCACAGCGCAACATCAACCCCGAATACCGGGAGAGACGAAACCCCTCCTATCGCTCATTGCCTCCATGTGACTCGGGACTGTACCCAACGACCACCATTTTGCATGCCCTCATGGACGTGGTAAGGTGGAGATCAAAGCACAGTGGGAATCACACAAGACTCTATGACGATATCGGGTCTACAGACTAACCTGTACAAGTGTCACCTGAGAACTGCCATCTGACGTGAGGTATAATACCATCTGGGAGTTCTCGGCGAGTCCGTCCAGTGTACCCATTCTCTACTGAGCACCCATACACCATCTCTGATGTCAAACACCAATGGATATGGGATCATCCATCGCCCATCTCATGGGTCGAGAAGCGTATACGCCAGTCTACACTGGTATATCGATGCCCCGTCTCGATACACCCACGACTAGGGACCTTGAAGGATGTACTTATGGACTACCATGTCCCCACTAGTATGATCTGCATCATAGTCCAGGTAGTCAAGTACACATCCTAAGGGCTTTATCAACATGTAACTATAAGACAGTTTAAAGAGACAAGTGTACATGTTAAGATAAAGAGTAACCAGATAGCATACTATCATATCGAGCAAGAAAGTCATCTCTATATATGTCCAAGCATCCAATATAATATACATCATCTGTACAATACTGGCCTCTAGGGCATACATACAACTAACATGCACAAACTACCTGGTTCTTGAAGTGCCGAGTGGCCTACTCATCTCATTGAGGGAGGTTGCTTCACTTCGGGGATTTGGCGGGTAGTTTTCCTCACCCGTAGGGGTCTAGGGTGAGGGTTTGGCTATTCATCACAACCGTCGAATCCTCTTTTCGTTCTAGGCTAAAACGAATCACGGAAATTCTAGTATATCCAATATATTCATCTTTGTTACTTGTGATGTGATCTTTGATCTTGAATGACTATTATTGCGTAAGACTAATGGCTATATATATATATAATAATAATAATAATAAACGTTGCTTATGTTTTTCACCTGCGCTAGCCCTGCCCCCGCTCTGCCGTTAGTTAAGTAACCTAACAGTGCATGACAGGGCCCTTTGGCGAATGCGGATAGCATAAGCGTACGTTCTATTTTTGTTTCTTTCTGCAATGATAGGGTTAAATGATGGGACAACATTAATATTGTTTAATGCAAAGAAAACAAGCCAAAGTTAAATCGTTGGAACAATTTCAAGACCACTCAATTTTCTTTAAAAATAACTTTTAAATGTGGAGCCTAAACCACTCCTTTTAAAAGCTATCATGGTTCCTTCGACTATATCAAGTTCATTACGTTCACGGTTTTCCCCAAAACCAGCCGTAGCCCTCGGTCATTTCAGATGGGTATTCAGTAGTATTCAAGCTATGTATTTTGACCTTCGCTAAGGCATAGTGATTGGTAGCTGCTGGGTATTCATTTATAGCATAGACATATGTATTAATCCGGGACAGGGATACAGCTATTTTGGCCTTCGTCAATGGTTTGTATGAATGGGTTCAGATTAATCTGGACAATGATGGGTAGAACTTGACTTGCGTCTTATGATATTTTTGCCTTCGTCAAGGTCATAAATGCTTGGGGCAAAATTCCACATCGGGAGTTTCAAAGGAAATGGAGACTTGCTAGTTTTGCATACCATCTGGAGTTTGATAATTTTGGTAGGATTCATTCAAAGTTGTCACACAATGATAGTTGGATCCCGATCCTATCGTTAGTTTTATTACTCCTCAGGAGAGTTTTCACTTTACAATCAATGTTATAAACCAAGTAGGTGTCTAGAACGGTGTTAGTGGGGCTACACCTCCAGGGAAAAGAGGTTATTTAATTAACGAACTTCGCGAAAGCGTTGTAAAACCTCCCTCGAAGTACCGACACTAGCCTGGCCGATAGGTTAAGCAAGAATTGTAGGGTGCAATTAATCCCGACTAATTCTTCTTTAATGGTTTGAAGGAGGATTTGAGGAAACATTGAGAGCCGTCCTGTTTAAATAAACTAATAACCAATCTAAACTTGCAAGACCATCATGCTGAGTATTTCTTCTTTCTCTCCTAATTGCAGCGACCAAGATAATCGGGCTTAAGTTGCTACTGGCAAAAAATATATTGACAGGACCAAACTATAAAGATTGGTAAAGGAGGGTCTAGATAGCCATTACCAATGACAAGCTGGGTTACCCCCTTACTACTAAAGCCCCCGCCATCCCTGGTCCAGATTCCACCGTCGTAGATATTGAGATCCGTAAGACATAGGAATTAGACAGTGCGAAAGCCAAGTGTCTCGTGTTAGACTTTTTGGATAATGAACACCAGAGGCAGCACGAGAATATAGACATTGCTTCCATATTCCTCCATACCAAATATTTATATGGAGAGCAATCTCGTATCGCAAGATACGAGACCTCGAAGAAATTATTTCAGGCGAGGTTGACTATCGGGTCATCTGTAGGGGACTACATCCTTAAGATGATCGGCTATATTGAAGAGCTCGCGGAACTTGGGACCACGTTAGAGAACGAGATGTATACAGACTTGATTCTACAGTCCCTCCCCTCTACCTATGCCCAGTTTATATTGAATTTCAATATTCAAGGGAAGAAAGTTACACTTCTAGAGCTCCTCAACATGTTGAGGAGTGAAGAGGGTGTTAGGTATATGTATGCCCTAGAGGCCATTACTGTACATGGGATGTATATTGTAGTGGATGCTTGGACATATATAGGGAGGACTTTCTTGCTCGACATAATAGTATGCTATCTGGTTGCACTTTATCTTAACATGTACACTTATTGTCTCTCTATTACAAGTTGATAAAGCCATTAGGATGGGTACTTGACTACCAGGATTATGATGCAGATCATAATAGTGGGGATAGGGTAGTCGGTAAGTACATCCTTCAAATGTTCCTAGTTGAAGGAGTATCGAGACGGGGCATCGATACTCTAGAGTAGACTAGCGTATACGCTTCTCGACCCATATGATGGGTGATGGATGATCCCACATCCATTGGTGTTTGACATCAGAGAAGGTATACGGGTGCTCAGTGGAGACTAGGTATACTGGGCGGACTCGCCGAGAACTCCTATATGGTATTATACCTATCGTTGGATAGCAGTTCTCTGGTGATACCGGTACAGGTTAGTCTGTAGACCCGAGATCATCATAGAGCCTTGTGTGATTCCCACTGTGCTTTGATTTCCACCATACCACGGTCAAGAGATCGTGCTAAATGTGATTTTTGGGTACAGTCCCGAGTCACATGGAGGCAATGAGCGATAGGAGGGGTTTCGTCTCTCCCAGTATTGGGAGTTGATGTTGCACTATGCTCGATTGGCCATAACAGGAAATCCCTGGCCTGGGTTGCTGAGATCTATTGGTAAGTGTTATCAGTAGTTTCTCGAACCGTTATGGAGCATGCATCGGCATGACTTATCAGGCTATTAGGGTATGACGTTATACCACCCCCATGCTGTGATATGCGACATATCTGACGAAGAGACCGGACTGTACGGTAGTGTTACTGATTGGATTCGCAGGAGTACGAGCAGGCTTTCTTGTTGATCTTCTGATCGGTAAATACCCGGGTGGCCATTACATTTAGCAGACCGCTTGTTGGTGTTTGATATGATCATCACCTACGCCGGCGTATTGATGAGTCTTTAGAGTCCTACACAGAGGTTTCCTGGTTCATGCGAAGCGGAGTAGGAGCACATATGTGATATGTGCGGGACTGAGATTAATACGATATGTGATACCCAATTCTGTTCTCGCGACATGTGACATCGGTCGGTTATATGTGATATAGCCGGGTTATCGGATCAAGTGTTGATTCGATAAGTTGTTACATTTAATATTAGTCGGTTATATGTGAGATAGCCAGATTATTAAATCAAGTGTTGATTTAATAATTTAATATATAATTATATATTTGATATATTAAGTTACATTAACTAATACTTGCTCACTTATGATTTCTTTTTCTCACTTTGTGCACATTGTATATATGTGATATATATTTGTGTACATTGTGTAGGGTTCCTAGGCACTCTTATAAGGGTTCATAAGGCATCAACCATGCCCGAATAAAATTTTAGACGTGCCGAACAACCCAAAGCCGGGATCTTTGCTAGATTATTAGGGTTTAACATGCAAGTAAACATCTTTACTACTAAGTGTGAGGGATTACAACCTTTGTAATCCGCTCCTTCGCTTCATAAGCTCCGAGTAGAAGTCCTTTCGCCGTAATCCACGATCTCCCGGACTCAAGAGAGGCTCCACAACTCGAACGATCCATGTTATCTTGAAGTGTTCCGTTTCTCCGATGATCTACGTCGAAGTTGTTATAACTCAAGCTCTCTCACTATAATGAGGTGAATACCCTATTCTAATGGGCTAGATTAGATGAGAATGATGGAGTAGTATTTATGCTTTCTTTTTATATCATATTCTCACAAGAAATCATCACAAAAGGAAAATCTAGCAACCTTTCTCAAAGCTCAAAAGAGAAGAAGATGATGAAAAGGAGTTAATCCTTTTGTGAAGAATAGTAGAAATGAATATATGATTGATCATGGAACCATGGTCAAGGATGACAAGGATAACCTTTGTAGAGAATAAACTAGGGCTAGGGTTTAGTTAGGTTAAAGAATGAGTCATAAGATAATATTAACCATAATATCTTACACTCGACAAAAGGAAAGCTTCTAGATGGTGCAAGAAGGAGCTAACCCTAATCAAACGCTAACCTTGCTTAACCTCTACTAAACATGTTCCATTATTAATCATATCATGTTGCAATAATATATATCACATATATATTATATATTTGCAACAAAAGAAAAATAATACAATTAACATATATCGCATATATATCAATGTATTACCCTGTGAGAAAATGAAATAATAAAGTGAGCCAATATTAGATAATGTAATACAATATATCACATATATTATTATACATTAAATCATCGAATCAACACTTGATTCGACAATCCGGCTATATCGAATATAACCGACTAATATATCATGTACCGATTCATCGAATCAACACTTGATCCGATGACCCGGTTCATATCTAAATAACGCGAGAATATAATACGGTATCTCATATCACATTATTCTCGGTCCTGCACATATCACATATGTGCCTCTACTCCGTTTCGCCTGAGCCAAGAAACCTCTGTATAGGACTCTAAAGAATCGTCAATACGCCGGTAGCAGGTGATGATCATATGAAACACCCATAAGCTGCAAGCGGTCAGCTAAACATAACAGCCACCCAGGTATTCAGCGATCAGAAGATCAACAAGCTAGCCTGTACGTTCTCCTATGAATTCAATCAGTAACACTCCCGTACAGTCCGGTCTGTTCGTGTGATATGTCGCATATCAAGTCTAGGGGTGGTATACGTCAGACCCCAGTAACCGATAAGTCGTGTCGATGTGTGGCTCATAACGGGTCGAGAAACTACTGGTAACACTTACCAGTAAATCTCTATATCAGCCCTGGTCAGGGACTTCCAGTTATAGCCAATCGAACACAGCACAACATCAACTCCCTATACCGGGAGAGACGAATCCCCTCCTATCGCTCATTGCCTCCATGTGATTCGGGACTGTTCCCAAAAGCCACCGTTTTGCACGCCCTCCTGGACGTGGTAAGGTGGAAATCAAAGCACAGTGGGAATCACACAAGACTTTATGACGATCTCGGGTCTACAGACTACCCTGTACGAGTGTCACCGGAGAACTGCCATCTGACGTGTGGTATATCACCATCTGGGAGTTCACGGCGAGTCCGTCCAGTGTACCCAGTCTCCACTGAGCACCCGTACACCATCCTTGATGTCAAACACCGATGGATATGTGTAACATTTTAATATAATAAAATCTTATTTTTGGGAAATTTATAATTTAATATTATTTTATTGAATATTTTAATAATTCGGTATAATTAAATACAAATAAATGAGGAAAATTTTTGGAAAATTATGGAAAGTTCTAAAATAGGTTATTTTATGGAATTATGCCATTTTTATGTTTTTATGATTAGTTATATGCTAATTTAGTACTAATCGTGAATAAAAATCACTAATCGGTTTTAGCACTTTTGTGTAAAACATGCACATATCATTTTTGTTACACTTGTGCATTTTTCCACCATATTTCTTTTGGGATTACTATTTTAGTGAGAAGGATTTAGAAAAAGAAAAGAAATGAAAAAGGAAAAGGATTATATTATGGGAGTAGGTATGGGAGAGAGAGAAAAGAGAGGGGCTAGCTTTGACTTAGCCATTTCCCTTCACTTCCTCAACTCACTCCCTCTCTCCCTCTTCCCCTTCAGCTGCTGCTGCCCCTCATCTCCCTCCACTCTTCAAGCCCCAAATCATCATAAATACATCACCAAAACCCTACCCCCATTTCATTAAAAGTGTGCACAAGCTCAAGATCTATACGTTGGACCAAGAAAGCGAGGATTTTGACCGCTATGGGCAACGCAAGAAAATTCTTGAGTTGCCAAATAAGGTATTTTCTGGACCTTAAGCTTAGTTTATGCATTACCATTACCCCATGTTGTGATAGAACCGATATTGTGTGTTTTGTGGATTTAAGGAAAACCTAGTTAGGGTTTGAGGAAAAATTGTGAGTTGTGGTGAGCAATTGAGCTCAGTAGAGGTTATATCAACACCCTAGTGCATGATTTGAGACCCAAACCTAAGACTTAAGGCCCGGAATACGGATTTAGAAACCGATATCGGAAAGTTTGTGGAATTTGTGAAGGTTATTTGGGATCTGCTATCAACCCGAGACTCTTAAAATTATTTTGAGTGGACAGTGAAGTGTGCAGGCACCCAAGAAGCTACAACCAAGACCCTAGCCCCTAACTCATTTTCCCGGCCGCAGATTTATCCCGTTTGGCCGCAATTTGCGGCCAGACCTGCCCCATTTTTGCTCGTTTTGGGTTTGGTGTCCCCTTATGTATAGAATAGCCCCCTGGTATGTATAAATTTGTCTAGTTTGACCTAGGGTGAAATCTGGAGCCTATTTCCTTAGTTGCTGTTTTGGATTCGTGTTTCCGTATTCCATATTTTTAGTTCTGAAATTGTGTATTGTGTTTTACCTCGACTATTTGGCGTTTATACGACGATATCGAGGATTGATTGATGGTTTTGAAGGCGTGCCCATAGGTTCTAACCTATAGGCCCCTTATCGTATCGTTTTGGGTTTCGTGTGCCGTTTTAGCTTTGATTTGGTTTTAGTACGCATTACGATACTTTGACGTGTAGGTGCCCCATGAAGACTTCGGGATGACAAGCAATGCGCGTGGTGACGTCGACAAATGAAGACGTAATGTGAGTAGATTATATCTACAGGGGGAAGTCAGGTGGATGGCGTATAGCACCTCCGCAGTCCATAGTTGATATACTATATATTATATTTGATAGTTATAGTGTGTCATGGATATGGTGTTAGGTGTATTATGGATAGCTTAGGGTTAGAAGTAAACTAGTATAGTTCATAGTCGCGAACCCTAAAATAGGTTTACAATACACGCGCACCCTTGCATATTCACTATACTTATACTGTGTTGATGATATTGGATGACATTGGAGATGAGTCGATGATTTGGGCATTGTGCCATGAGATCGGTGATGTGATGTGATTCGTACTTGCGATACGACATGTGATCTTAGCGGGCCGTTGGGCATGTGTTTTACCCCCGCTTTCATACTTATATAGATGGTATTGATTTGCACTAGACTTAGATCTGTACCCCAGATTATGTGATATGATGATGATGATACCTGATATTTGATGAGAGGATTGTGATACTGACCCGTACCCAGCTATTGGGATGCCGTACGACGTTTTACCGTACGAGCTTTATATTGATGATAGATCCGCACTCATAACTTGAGGATGTCATATGATATACTGTATCGTACGCGATACTATTGAGGCTGGATCACCGACTATTATATCTATATATCGACTCAGATTTAGGTGGTTTCCATACCCCTCCCGATTGACTTGATACTTAGATCTGTAGTTTGCATAGTAGATGTTAGACTAGACCCGAGTCATACCTATTTCAAAACTACGAATCAGGAATATCTTAAGGACAAGTAAAGGGATTCTACGGGTATTTCCAAAAGACGTATCTTTCTTAAAAACACCGTAGCCCTTACTTTTAGTAAAAATCCTGATTCATCTTATTTCAAATGGCATAACTGCATGACATATACATATGGGTGTAGATTCTTTACTGTTGCGTTGATTATTCGATTTCCGCATATTCATGCTATTCACATTGCTTTGCATATGTTTATTGATATATTACTATCATGTTGCTAGGGCACCAGCACCATTATCGATGATGCGTATGTTCCACGTACACTTGCTTGCCGGCTCACACACTTCATCATCGATAATTGCCATGTCACTCCACAGTAGTATTATTGCATCAGGATATGACCTTGTATGTGCATACTATTATTTCCATGTTGCGTGATATACTGTTATACTTGCATTTCATTTATATGTCACATACATCATACTTTATGATTATGCGCATTGAGATATTCGTTTTCATGATATTTCTGGATTTGGGGACCGTGGATATTTCAAGGAGAATATGTAATTGTTTTAAAAACCCGGTTCCCTTGCTATGATATTTCAGTGCGTCCACCATGTGTTTTCTCAGTGCTGAGAGCGACATATGAACCCGAGTCGAGGAGGGGACGAGGCCAATTATGGGTACATGGTGGACCCGGTATGGTACCCCGGGGCGAGAACGGTTTCGCTGTGTAGTAGACAGTGAGCCTGGCAGTGGGACTACTACCTACCGGTGATTGGTTGGACCTGGCGGTTATCCGGAGGATACTGACCAGAGTCGGTAGATGGATATAGGCGTACTGCCGGGGCCGAGGGTTGATTCCGCAGACAGAGCCCATGGGCTGATCCGGACTGACGGAGCCCGATAGATGAGGATTTACGTGTCGATGCTAGGCACAGGATTCATGATGATCTCCATGATATTGATTATATCCTCATATTTGCATGCATGATGCTTATTGACATTGGGTGACAGGTGGACGGGATCCACATATATACAGACATTGATTACATACAGACTTTGACTATATTGATCATACTTCATTTGTATATATAACAGGGTACGAGGGTGCTATTATATATACCCTTACACCAATATTAGTGGAATGGGACGCTAATATATGTGTATTGATATCCATTTGATACTTCATCATGTTTACTTCATGCAGACATACCTTACATTTATGACATGTTATTATCTGAGGCATTGACACGAGTAATTGGCACTACCTACACGATTAGATGTTACATTGCCACATTTTCATGCTTCAGACTTACTCTTGAGGGTTATATTATATACTGATCGTATTGACCTAGGATTATGTCGTGCATTCAATTTCTGCTTGTAGATATTTCTATTCACGAGTTTGCAACTCACCCCTGTTGTGCCACAGTTCTTGCAGGTTTTGCCGTACAGGTTCCATAGCGGCATTTCCGACACACTGCTTCCTTTGCGGGTGATTTACTTGGTAGGTGGGTTCTTTGCGTTAGAACCACCCTTTTATATGTATTACTCATTGTATCTAGAAATTCCATCAACCAAAAACTTGTATATTGTTTCAGACTCAGACACTAGTGATGTATTATTTCAACCTTAGAGTCGCGCTTAGTAGTGTTACGGTTTTCATGCTTATTTGAGTTTCTTTTGAATTTTGATCCTCGCCATTCGGCGTTGTATAGTATATTGCTTCTATGTTTATTTATCCTTAAAATGGTTTTAGATTTCTGGGCTTTTGGCTTACTTGGATCAGATGGAGTCCTATAGACTTCATATGGTTCAAGAGCCAGTCACGTGCTCTTTCGGGTCGTGACAAAGTTGGTATCAGAGCGCTAGGTTTACCTTGGTTCGAGTCTAAGTTTGACTATGTGGACCCTAGGGCGTCTATATATATACGGAACATAGGCTTGACCTTACGGAACATGGACTTAGTCGAGGGGGTATTAGCCCCGAACTTTCGTCGCGTAGGATGACCCTTGGTTGATGGAATAGGTGACTAAAGTAGAGTGACGTACCGTGGGTATGTTCCGCGGCATACTTACGATGCGCTACTCCGCTTAAGGAACCTTAGGATGTACATATTTTCGAGATCAGTGATTCTCTTCATACCCATGATTATACATCCATTTGAGATCCTCGATGCTATTAGTTCCATGATCATACTTTCATTGATGTTGTTTCTTCTTATGATCATGTACCCACTCTGGATCTGTTGTTTTCTTTCTTTCCATTGATCTGCTCTCTTCGATACTCGATTGAGGTTCATGTCGCCATTGTTTGAGCGCAGTTTGGGCTGCTGCTAGGGTTACGATCACGACGAGCTCGTCTTGTACGAGGGCCGACCGTTGTGTTTTCTGGTGACATGGGAACGTCTCAAGTTAGTATTGGTGATTGTGACCTCTAGTGGAGGCGAGTGCTTGGTTTTGCACCGGATGATCGGGCCATTGTTAGAGCTGCCAGTTGAGAGAGGACTGTTGATGTACAGCATACCTCAGGGATTATGATGTCGCCTACCATGCAGACAGATGAACCAACTACTGCTGAGATTGACAGGATGTCGCTTCCGGAGATTACGAGCTGAGATCGTCGGAGCTTCCAGGCAGATATGAGACAGATGATAGCTAGTCTACCTGATTCGAGAGACGAAGGTGATTCGTCCGATTTATGCGCCAGAGTAGGCCCAGTTGAGTCGAAGATTTTCAGTGTGGAGAGTCTTACTCAGATCTAGAGCAGGCCAATTTAGAGATGACAGCCAACGTATCGCCTTTCCTGGAGGATTGAGGCGCTGTTCAGCGTACAGACGAATGAGCCAGTTGTTGCTGCAAATGATGAGATATCGTCCAGATGATTGGAGCTACTGTAGCATGAGTATATACTTAGAGATATGATGGACGGTCGCTAGTCACCGAGGGTGGATGACTAGGGCGTGTGGTTCGTTCGCTTACCGATGCGAGGTCATCAGATAGGTTGCTTCCAGCTAGAGACGACTTCACGCGGAGACGTTGAGAGTCGACAGAGACGATCGAATGTCAGAAAACCTGCTATTCCAAGTTTAAAGTATTCGGAAAGACATGCAGGCAATTCTATGGACCCTCTAGAAGAATGAAACCCTAACTCGACATAATGACCGTGTGAAAGCCTTTGAACCTTAGGGTTTGAGGCAGTTCTGCTGCGCCATTAGTGAGGCTTGGGTTTTCCCTTCTACGGCTGGACCATTGATGCTGTGGTATGTACTTGATGCTGTTAAACTGTACCCAAGATGTTGAGCTCTTGGGGGATTATGAGGTTTTGACGAATCGATCGAATGGTTTGACTTCCTTCGGATGCTAGGTGGTGAGATGCTTTTCTTGGGAGACTCCAGATACGAGGATAGCCGTTGGAGCGCAGTCCGTGCAGCCACGATGAGACGAGTCCGAATTAGTCGACATTGAAGCAGAGTGAAGTAAGGAGTTCGCAAGAGATATCGACGAGATGACGTTCCCACTCCGCTGACATCAGAGATGCGATACGCACGTAGAGGCCTTGTGTATAGATATATCTTCCAGAAAGAGGCGCGATGAGTATGAAGCCGTTCCGGAACAAGAATTAGCTTCAGCAATGGACGATGACTTCCGGGCAATTCGGCAGGAATGAGATTTGAGAGAGACCTCGACAGGACCATTCTGGAATACGATACGAGAAGACCTAGACCCAGAAGTGGTCATATTGCGCACACCTAGCAGGCCAGAGTTCGGCATCGTCACGAGGTAGTTGACCAGGTTCGGATAAAGGACCTTACCCAGATGCGTTGCGAGTTGATCGAAGACGGACGAGTATTGAGTATTCCTCCGATGGTTGGGACGCGTTCCCGAGGACCTGTTCGGCCTGACATCTTCTACAGAATGATGAAGCTACAGAGTACGCGATTTCGAGTCTGTGCGAGAGACTTCAGATTGACCGTGGCCGAAAACAGTGCAGTGCGTAGATAGCATGGCGTGACGTCATAGTGGACGACGATAGAGACAAGTAGAGCCAGAGGTTCGTGCGAGACACTGACGAGCTGTCATTGTATTCTGTCGAGGCTAGAGACTAGATATGCTTACAGAGGTGTTGGGATGCGACCAATTTCCGAGAAAATGTTGTGCTGAGGACATAGATGTCCATTGAGTGAGAAGAGATTATGCAAGAGAGCCAGCCTCCATACAGTTCGGCATAGGCAAGATCGGAAGAGACCTTTAGCAGGATTCCTTCCAGGACACTACTGCAATGATATTTGCACCCAGGATCAGATGTGTCACGGGCATTCAGAGAGCCAGAGGCCGACACCAGTGACATGCTGCTTTACGAGTGGTCGTGAGGATTGACCGAGAGATGACCAGAGAAGTGCCAGAACGGAATCGTCCCCGTTAGCACACCTGACAGGGTCGATGAGCCGATCGATTGTGAGATTGGTAATCCACAGAGAAGATAAGGACTCAGAGAAGGAGGGACTACCGACGACGGTATTTATGATTTGTGATTTTGTGATTCGATTATCACGTATCCGACAACTTGGATTTTTACTGAATGTTTTAATAGTTGGGGGTTTAAATTTAAATTCGGGGACCGAATTTATTTAAGGGGGGTAGATTGTAATATTTCAAAATAATAAAATATTATTTTTGGGAAATTTATAATTTAATATTATTTTATTGAATATTTTAATAATTCGGTATATTTAAATACAAATAAATGGGGAAAATTTTTGGAAAATTATGGAAAATTCTAAAAAAGGTTATTTTATGGAATTATGCCATTTTAAAGTTTTTACGATTAGTTATATGCTAATTTAGTACTAATCGTGATTAAAAATCACTAATCGGTTTTTAGCACTTTTGTGTAAAACATGCACATATCATTTTTGTTACACTTGTGCATTTTTCCACCATATTTCTTTTGGGATTACTATTCTAGTGAGAAGGATTTAGAGAAAGAAAAGAAATGAAAAAGGAAAAGGATTATATTATGGGAGTAGGTATGGGTGAGAGAGAAAAGAGAGGGGCTAGCTTTGACTTAGCCATTTCCCTTCACTTCCTCAACTCACTCCCTCTCTCCCTCTTCCCCTTCAGCTGCTGCTGTCCCTCATCTCCCTCCCCTCTTCAAGCTCCAAATCATCATGAATACATCACCAAAACCCTACCCCCATTTCATTAAAAGTGTGCACAAGCTCAAGATCTATACGTTTGACCAAGAAAGCGAGGATTTTGACCACTAGGGGCAACTCAAGAAAATTCTTGAGTTGCCAAATGAGGTATTTTCTGGACCTTAAGCTTAGTTTATGCATTACCATCACCCCATGTTGTGATAGAACCGATATTGTGTGTTTTGTGGATTTAAGGAAAACCTAGTTCGGGTTTGAGGAAAAATTGTGAGTTGTAGTGAGCAATTGAGCTCAGTAGAGGTTATATCAACACCCTAGTGCATGATTTGAGACCCGAACCTGAGACTTAAGGCCCGGAATACAGATTTAGAAACTGATATCGGAAAGTTTGTGGAATCTGTGAAGGTTATTTGGGATCTGCTATCAACCCGAGACTCTTAAAATTATTTTGAGTAGACAGTGAAGTGTGCAGACACCTAAGAAGCTACCACCAAGACCCTAGCCCCTAACTCATTTTCCCGGCAGCAGATTTATCCCGTTTGGCCGCAATTTGCGGCCAGACCTGCCCCATTTTGGCTCGCTTTGGGTTTGGTGTCCCCTTATGTATAGATTAGACCCCTGGTATGTCTAGATTTGTCTAGTTTGACCTAGGATGAAATCTGGAGCCTATTTCCTTAGTTGCTGTTTTGGATTCGTGTTTCCGTATTCCGTATTTTTAGTTCTGAAATTGTGTATTGTGTTTTACCTCGACTATTTGGCGTTTATACGACGGTATCGAGGATTGATTGATGGTTTTGAAGGCGTGCCCATAGGTTCTAACCTATAGGCCCCTTATCGTATCGTTTTAGGTTTCGTGTGCCGTTTTAGCTTTGATTTGTTTTTAATACGCATTATGATACTTTGACGTGTAGGTATCCCATGAAGACTTCGGGACGACAAGCAATCCGCGAGGTGACGTCGACAAAAGAAGACGCAATGTGAGTAGATTATATCTACAGGGGGAAGTCAGGTGGATGGTGTATAGCACCCCCGCAGTCCGTAGTTGATATACTATATATTATATTTGATAGTTATAGTGTGTCATGGATATGGTGTTTGGTGTATTATGGATAGCTTAGGGTTAGAAGTAAACTAGTATAGTTCATAGTCGCAAACCCTAGAATAGGTTTACACCACACGCGCACCCTTGCATATTCACTATACTTATACCGTGTTGGTGATATTGGATGACATTGGAGATGGGTCGATGATATGTGCATTGTGCCGTGAGATAGGTGATGTGATGTGATTCGTACTTGCGATACGACATGTGATCTTAGCGGGCCATTGGGCATGTGTTTTACCCCCGCTTTCATACTTATATAGATGGTATTGATTTGTACTAGGCTTAGATCTGTACCCCAGATTAGTGACCCGTACCCAGCTATTGGGATGCCGTACGACGATTTAGCGTACGAGCTTTATATTGATGATAGATCCGCACTCATGACTTGAGGATGTCATATGATATACTGTATCGTATGCGATACTATTGAGGCGGGATCACCGACTATTATATCTATATATCGACTCAGATTTAGGTGGTTTCCATACCCCTCCCGATTGACTTGATACTTAGATCTATAGTTTGCATAGTAGATGTTAGACTAGACCCGAGTCATACCTATTTCAAAACTACGAATCAGGAATATCTTAAGGACAAGTAAAGGGATTCTACGGGTATTTCCAAAAGACGTATCTTTCTTAAAAACACCGTAGCCCTTACTTTTAGTAAAAATCCTGATTCGTCTTATTTCAAATGGCATAACTGCATGACATATACATATGGGTGTAGATTCTTTACTGTTGCGTTGATTATTCGATTTCCGCATATTCATGCTATTCATATTGCTTTGCATATGTTTATTGCTATATTACTATCATGTTGCTAGGGCACCAGCACCATTATCGATGATGCGTATGTTCCACGTACACTTGCTTGCCGGTTCACACACTTCATCATCGATAATTGCCATGTCACTACACTGTAGTATTATTGCATCAGAATATAACCTTGTATGTGCATACTATTATTTCCATGTTGCGTGATATACTGTTATACTTGCATTTCATTTATATGTCACATACATCATACTTTATGATTATGCGCATTGAGATATTCGTTTTCATGATATTTCTGGATTTGGGGACCGTGGATATTTTAAGGAGAATATGTAATTGTTTTAAAAACCCAGTTCCCTTGCTATGATATTTTAGTGCGTCCACCATGTGTTTTCTCGGTGCTGAGAGCGACATATGAACCCGAGTCGAGGAGGGGACGAGGCCGATTACGGGTACATGGTGGACCCGGTATGGTACCCTAGGGCGAGAACGGTTTCACTGTGTAGTAGACAGTGAGCCTGGCAGTGGGACCACTACCTACCGGTGATTGGTTGGACCTGGCGGTTATCCGGAGGATACTGACCAGAGTCGATAGATGGATATGGGCGTACTGCCAGGGCCGACGGCCGATTCCGCAGACAGAGCCCGTGGGCTGATCCGGACTGACGGAGCCCGATAGATAAGGATTTACGTGTCGATGCTAGGCACAGGTTTCATGATGATCTCCATGATTTTGATTATATCCGCATATTTTCATGCATGATGCTTATTGACATTGGGTGACAGGTGGACGGGATCCACATATATACAGACATTGATTACATACAGACTTTGACTACATTGATCATACTTCATTTGTATATATAACAGGGTATGAGGGCGCAATTATATATACCCTTACACCAATATTAGGGGAATGGGACGCTAATATATGTGTACTGATATCCATTTGATACTACATCATGTTTGCTTCATGCAGACATACCTTACATTTATGATATGTTATTATCTGAGACACTGGCACGAGTTCTTGGCACTACCTACATGATTAGATGTTACATTGCCACATTTTCATGCTTCAGACTTACCCTTGAGGGTTATATTATATACTGATCGTATTGACCTAGGATTGTGTCTTGCATTCAATTTCTGCTTGTAGATATTTCTATTCACGAGTTGGCAACTCACCCCCGTTGTGCCACAGTTCTTGCAGGTTTTGCCGTACAGGTTCCATAGCGGCATTTCTGGCACACTGCTTCCTTTGCGGTTGATTTGCTTGGTAGGTGGGTTCTTTGCATTAGAACCACCCTTGTATATGTATTACTCATTGTATCTAGAAATTCCATCAACCAAAAACTTGTATATTGTTTCAGACTCAAACACTAGTGATGTATTATTTTGACCTCAGAGTCGCGCTTAGTAGTGTTACGGTTTTCTTGTTTATCTGAGTTTCTTTTGAATTTTGATCCTCGCCATTCGGCGTTGTATAGTATATTGCTTGTATGTTTATTTATCCTTAAAATGGTTTTAGATTTCTGGGCTTTTGGCTTACTTGGATCAGATGGAGTCCTATAGACTTCATATGGTTCAAGGGCCAGTCAAGTGCTCTTTCGGGTCGTGACAATATGGGATCATCCATCGCCCATCATATGGGTCAAGATGCGTCTACGCTAGTCTACTCTGGTGTATCGATGCCCTGTCTCGATATACCCTCGACTAGGAACAATTATAGGATGTACTCATCGACTACCATGGCCCCACTAGTATGATCTAATCATAGTCCTAGCAGTCGAGTACAGATCCTAAGGGCTTTATCAACATGTGAGAGTAAGACAGTAAACCAATACAAGTCAACATGTTAAGATAAAGTGAAACCAAATAGCATACTATCATGACGAGAAAGAAAGTCCTCTCTATATATATCCAAGCATACATCATAATATACATCATATTTACAACAATGGCCTCTAGGGAATATACATAACTAACAATCTCCCACTTGCACTAAGGCCAGCTGCTGTAGTATCTCATACCTAGCATCCCGAATGATCTCTCAAACTGTATCTGGGGAATGGCCTTCGTGAGTGGATCCACAGTGTTGTCCTTTGTATCTACTCTCCTGACCTCGATCTCCCGGCGATCAACTATCTCCCTGATCAGGTGATACCGCCTCAGAATATGTCTGGACTTTTGATGGGACCTGGGTTCCTTGGCCAAAGCCACAGCTCCATTGTTATCGCAATACATAGGTATTGGATGATCAATGGATGGAACCACACCAAGTTCACTGATGAACTTCTTTATCCAGACAGCCTCTTTGGCAGCATCGTTGGCAGCGATGTATTCAGCCTCCATCGTCGAGTCTGCAACGGTATCCTGTTTGGAACTCTTCCAACATACTGCCCCTGCATTGAGGGAAAAGACAAATCCTGAGTGCGACTTAGAGTCGTCCTTATCACTTTGGAAGCTGGAATCGGTAAAGGACTCCACCCGGAGTTCTCCATTACCATACACCAAGAACATCTCCTTAGTCCTTCGTAAGTACTTGAGAATGTTCTTCACAGCTGTCCAGTGACTCTATCCAGGATCTGCTTGATACCGACTCACTACATTTAGTAAGTATGCTACATCGGGTCTGGTACATAGCATCGCATACATGATAGAGCCTACTGCCGAAGCATAGGGTATCCCTTGCATGCGAGCTCTCTCCAAATTAGTCTTGGGAGACATCTCTTTGGAGAGAGTGGGTCCAGAGATCGTGGGTTGGTTCCCACGCTTGGATTCTTCCATACTAAACCTCTTTAGTATGGTGTCAATGTACCTTGATTGGGACAATCCCAGTATCCGTTTAGATCTATCTCTATAGATCATGATTCCCAATATGCAGTAGGCATCACCTAGATCTTTCATTGAGAATCTTTGTGATAAGAAGAGCTTGACTGATTACAGCATAGGAATATCATTTCCTATCAAGAGTATGTCATTCACGTACCATACGAGGAAGACAACCTTACACTCCGCTACCTTCTTATAGATACAAGGTTCATCTATATTTTTGATGAAGTCAACTCTTTGACTACAACATCAAAATAGATGTTCCAACTCCGCGATGCTTGCTTTAACCCATAAATGGATTTAAGCAGCTTGCACACCTTTCCGCTGCTCCCACTATCTACGAAGCCCTCTGGCTGAGTCATGTACACGCACTCTTCTAAATCACCGTTTAGAAAGGAGGTCTTAACATCCATTTGCCAGATTTCGTAGTCATGGTATGCAGAAATGGCAAGTAAGATCCGGATGGACTTAAGCATAGCCACCGGAGAAAAGGTTTCATCATAATCCATACCTGGTCGTTGACGAAAACCCTTTGCAACAAGTCTAGCTTTGAAAGTCTCAACTTTTCCATCTACACCAAATTTTTTTTTAAAGATCCACTTGCTCCCAATGGGTTTTACCCCTTCAGGAGCATTTTCCAAAGTCCATACTTTGTTGGTGTACATGGATTCCATCTCAGATCGCATTGCATACAGCCATTTCACAGAGTCACCACTCGTGATGGCCTGCTCGAAACTAGTTGGGTCATCATCTTCCATGATGCAATTCTCGCTTCCACCATCAATGAGAAAACCGTAGTATCTTTCAGGTGGATGAGAAACCCTGCTAAATCGGCGGAGAGGCTGGGGTTCGTCGGGTACTACTGAATCCTCTGGTTCTACCAAGTCTTCTGTTATAGTTTATGTCGCTGGAACCTCTTCCAGTTCCTTTTTCAAGAAATTCCTTTTCTAAAAAGGTGGCATGTCGAGAAAAAACACCTTTTGTTCCTCAGTGTGGTAGAAGATATACTCTTGTGAGTTCTTGGGATATCCTACAAACTTACATAGGACAGACCTTGCCTCGAGTTTGTCCGGATTTAGCCTTTTGGCATAGGCCGGACAACCCCATATCTTAACATACTTAAGAGATGGTCTCTTCCCTTTCCATATCTCATATGGAGTGGTAGGCACTGATTTGGTAGGAACCATATTCAATAGGTGTATGGCTGTCTCAAGCGCATACCCCCAGAAGGAAATAGGCAACTCAGCCTCGCTCATCATAGAGCGCACCATATCTAATAGGGTGCGATTCCTCCGTTCTGATACACCGTTGTGCTATGGTGTATAAGGAGGTGTAAGCTGAGAGAGAATCCCATTCTCTTTTAGATAATCTAGAAAATCATTGCTCAAGTATTCTCCTCCTCGATCAGATCGAAGGATCTTAATACTTTTGCCCGTTTGGTTCTTTACTTCATGCTTATATTCTCTGAATTTCTCAAAAGCTTCAGACTTGTGTTTCATCAGGAACACATGTCCGTATCTAGAGAGATCGTCAGTGAATGTAATGAAGTAGGAAGAACCGTTCCTGGCATGCGTAGACATGGGACCGCATACATCACTATGTACCAGTCCTAAGAGTTCCGTAACTCTTTCTCCGTGTCCACTAAACGGAGCTTTGGTCATTTTTCCTTTGAGACATGAATGGCAAGTATCATAAGATGATAATTCAAACGGATTCAAATATCCATCCTTATGTAACTTATCCAGTCGTGTCGCATTGATATGACCAAGTCTACAATGACACAAGAAAGATTCGTTCATTTACGAACTCTTCCTCTTGTGTGTGTATTGTATATTGAGGACTGTATTTTGATTGAGAATGAATATGCCATTATGTAACGAGCCTGATGCAATCAACTTTTGATTTAGGAAGATATTCATAAAATTATCCTGTACTACAAAATTATATCCTTCTTTACTTAGTAAAGAAACTGATATAATGTTGCACATCATGTTCGGTATATAATAGCACTCATTCAGAATCAGTGTAGTACGACTTGGTAATACTAGGTGATATTCGCCAACTGCTTTGGCTGCAATACTTGCACCATTCCCTACTTGAACGGAATGATCACCTTTTTCCAGTTCTCTACCTTTACGTAGCCCATATAACAATTTACATATGTGGGATCCTGATCCGGTATCTAATACCCAGAACGTAGGGTGAACTGAGAAACAGTTCTCAATAACTAACACACCCGAAGAAGGTGCATCAATATACATGTTCTCCATTTGGGCGGCATGAGAATCCAGATATTCTACTATTCCCTGTTCAGTCTTATAACTCTTATAAGAAAGAACGGGTCCAACGTTCCCCTGCTCAGTATTATAAGCGGGTTCAGTCAATACATCCATATTTATTATCTTGATTATGGCCTGACATGGTCGCTACCTGGAGAGACAAAGAAGAAAACACTTTAGCGTATGCTCTTACAAGATTAGATTGGTTATTATCTTATCTAATCAGGATGTCTCCCACTCTTTTTATCAAATCTTCCTCCAAACCCTAAAAGGTAAGATTAGCCGGGATTAATTACACCCTACAATTTCGTCAATCTTTCAGCCAGATCAGTGTCGGTACTTGAGGGAGCTTCCCCGTGCTTTCGCACGGACCTAATTAAAGTAAACCTCGTTTTCCCAGAGGCGTAACCTCGTTAACACTTTTCTATACACCTACTTGATCGGCTAATTGTCCAGTGTAAAACTCTCCCAGGAGTAACACTTACTCGTAGTGGATATCGGGATCCAACTATCTCATAGGAGGTATGCAATCTCATTGCAAATTTCAACACTTGAAATTCCCGATAATGCTTTTACCCCTAACGTGCTATGACCTTGACGAATGCCAACAAACCATAGTTCGCTAGTCAAGTTCAACCCGAACATTTCTTGATTGAATTAAACCCAGCCGTACGTCCCTTGATGAAAGCCAACAAAGTCGCACGACTACCGTAACCCAATCTCATCATATGTTGCAGATAAGTAATAGTTAGCTACCGCACACTACGCCTTGACGAAAGCCAACAAACGTAGCATGAATACTAAGTATTACCTATCTGAAATGTCGAAGGGCTACGCAGGTTTTTCAAAAAACCATGAGCATAATGAACTTGATATCGTTGTAGAAACAAGTGATTTTGAAAAGGAGTGTTTTTGAGGCTTCTAGTTTCGCTAAAGAGGTCACTCCCGGTGAAAGGGATCTCGGCTCTTTCCATATCAAATAAGGTGCAGGGTATATCATATATACCGCTGTGCAAAGTAAGAACAATACAAGCTGTCAAAAACTAAACCGCGAGTTTGTAGCATCTGGCAGTTTCGCTAAAGAGGTCACTCCCGGTGAAGGGGTCTCGGCTCTTTCCTCATCGAATAAGGTGCAGGGTATATCATATATACCGCTATGCAAAGCAAAACTGTAGCTACCCTTTTTATAAAGTTTTGATTCTACAACATCTTTTAGGTTTCTTTTCTTTTTATTAATCTCATTAATAAATCCCATCAGCTTATGCTTCCTAAGCATTACAGAAGAAACGAAAGCAGTAATATTTATATATCAGCATATATATAGTATAAGCATTCGTCTCAGGCAGTAATATGATCTCATCACAGAACATTGCAGCAAAAGAACATATATGAAATATTGGATATACTAGGAGGTCCGTGTTTTTAATATGAGCTGGTATAAAACACGGATTCCACGGTCGCGATGAATAGCCAAACCTACATCCCTAGACCCCTACGAGAGCGGCAAGTAACACTGCCAGTTCTAGGGTTAGGAGACCCGGTCTCGACTCCTCGAGATGGCCTCCCACTGGACCATAGAACCAGGTTACTTGTGCTCCCCTCCTTGGGTCTACCTAATGCGGAAAAGTAAATAATATACACTGGTGACATCAACCTCATCCCGGAAGTGCCCCAATAAAAGAATATTATATACAAATGAATTTTACATGAATGAAAATAAAAACCCTCATCTCACATAAAACCCCCGGCTATTCAGAACACGACGATCCAATATAACATATCACAGCAACACATAATATCTTATATCATCAACGTAAGTAAGTATGCATACACCGATCATCGTTGATGTATAGCAACGAAAACCGGCAATACAATTACATACTACACTTACGGTCACAGAAAAGAAATTGTAAAACTACAACATTTGGAATCCACAATCACTTTAGACATCGTAAATCTGAAATATCACATACTTCGAATTTCATGCTTAACTATATGAATTCCACATATTGTATCACATTCCAGATAAATAGACAGTATTAAACTTTCCGAACAGATAATCAAATACCCAAAATTTCCTAAATAGCTCAAAACTTGAGCGGAGTTCAAATAATCCCAGAAACTGTCACAGTACCGATGATCCAGCCGTATAAGGGTCAAGCCAACGCCTCACATGTGGCACGCCGTACTGCCCCAAACCTAAGGTTTAGAGGCAGTTCAAGACGGTCACATAATCGAGTTAAGGTTTGTGTTCTTCTAGAGGGTCCACCGTGTTACATGCACATTTTTCCGAAAGATTTAAACCCGATAAAAATTCAACACTTGAAAGTTTTTCGTGCCGGGAAAAAGTGAGTTAATGATATCCGCTCGAACATTTTAACAGTTTCTAAATATCCGGAAAACAATAACGAATTTAAATTTTCCGATCGAATCAACGATTACAAAATAAACCTCTGAACACTCAACACTTGAGCCATATTAAAAGCACCCAGAAAAAATACATAATCACCTACGGATATAACCATGGAAAACCGAGTCAACAACATGACTGTACGGCTGTGGATCCGCGGCAGGAGCAAGGTATTGCCGCGGTTCCGCGGCGGATTATACGGATCATTGACACGTGTTTCACAGTGGTGCTTATATTTTCCTGCTGGTATTTTTAAGCAATTTTAATTTGGAAAAAACACAGTTTTTAAAAAATATCCGGAGAGGGG
The DNA here is from genome assembly GCA_030015575.1 of Agapanthus africanus. Taxonomy (NCBI): domain Eukaryota; kingdom Viridiplantae; phylum Streptophyta; class Magnoliopsida; order Asparagales; family Amaryllidaceae; genus Agapanthus; species Agapanthus africanus. The sequence continues at coordinate 75,653,743 of JASDDO010000029.1, forward strand.
TTTAAAATGTCGTTTCGGGGTTCGTTCGGAGTTTTAACTTCGTATACACGTCGCCTAATGCTCTAGCTAGGCTCTGATACTACTGTAGGGTTCCTAGGCACTCTTATGAGGGTTCATAAGGCATCAACCATGCCCGAATAAAATTTTATACGTGCCGAACAACCCAAAGCCGGGATCTTTGATAGATTATTAGGGTTTAACATGCAAGTAAATATCTTTACTACTAAGTGTGAGAGATTACAACCTTTGTAGTCCGCTCCTTCGCTTCATAAGCTCCGAGTAGAAGTCCCTTCACCACGATCCACGATCTCCCGGACTCAAGAGAGGCTCCACAACTCAAACGATCCATGCTAGCTTGAAGTGTTCCGTCTCTCCGATGATCTACGTCGAAGTTGCTATAACTCAAGCTCTCTCACTCTAATGATGTGAACACCCTAATCTAATGGGCTAGATTAGATGAGGATGATGGAGTAGTATTTATGCTTTCTTTTTATATCATAGTCTTACAAGAAATCATCACAAAAGGAAAATCTAGCAAGCTTTCTCAAAGCTCAAGAGAGAAGAAGATGATGAAAAAGAGTTAATCCTTTTGTGATGAATAGTAGAAATGAATATATGATTGATCATGGAAGCATGGTCAAGGATGACAAGGATAACCTTTGTAGAGAATAAACTAGGGCTAGGGTTTGGTTAGGTAAAGAATGAGTCATAAGATAATATCAACCATAATTTCTTACACTTGACAAAAGGAAAGCTTCTAGATGGTGCAAGAAGGAGCTAACCCTAATCAAACCCTAACCTTGCTTAACCTCTACTAAACATGTTCCATTATTAATCATATCATGTTGCAATAATATATATCACATATATATTATATATTTGCAACAAAAGAAAAATAATACAATTAACATATATCGCATATATATCAATGTATTACCCTGTGAGAAAATGAAATAATAAAGTGAGCCAATATTAGATAATGTAATACAATATATCACATATATTATTATACATTAAATCATCGAATCAACACTTGATTCGACAATCCGGCTATATCGAATATAACCGACTAATATATCATGTACCGATTCATCGAATCAACACTTGATTCGATGACCCGGTTCATATCTAAATATCGCGAGAATATAATACGGTATCACATATTGCATTATCCTCGGTCCTGCACATATCATGTATGTGCCTCTACTCCGTTTTGCCTGAGCCAAGAAACCTCTGTGTAGGACTCTAAAGAATCGTCAATGCGCCGGTAGCAGGTGATGAACATATCAAACACCCACAAGCTGCAAGCGGTTAGCTAAACGTAACAGCCACCCAGGTATTGAGCGATCAGAAGATCAACAACCTAGCCTGTACGTTCTCCTGTGAATCCAATCAGTAACACTCCCGTACAGTCCGGTCTGTTCATCTGATATGTCGCATATCAAGTCTAGGGGTGGTATACGTCAGACCCCAGTAACCGATAAGTCAAGTCGATGTGTAGCTCATAACGGGTCGAGAAACTACCGGTAACACTTACCAGTAAATCTCTATATCACCCCTGGCCAGGGACTTCCAGTTATAGCCAATCGAACACAACACAACATCAACTCCCTATACCGGGAGAGACGAATCCCCTCCTATCGCTCATTGCCTCCATGTGATTCGGGACTGTACCCAAAAGCCACCATTTTGCACGCCCTCTTGGACGTGGTAAGGTGGAAATCAAAGCACAGTGGGAATCACACAAGACTCTATGACGATCTCGGGTCTACAGACTACCCTGTACCAGTGTCACCGGAGAACTGCCATCTGACGTGTGGTATATCACCATCTGGGAGTTCTCGGCGAGTCCTTCCAGTGTACCCAGTCTCCACTGAGCACCCGTACACCATCCTTGATGTCAAACACCGATGGATATGGGATCATTCATCACCCATCATATGGGTCAAGATGCGTATACGCTAGTCTACTCTGGTGTATCGATGCCCTGTCTCGATATACCCTCGACTAGGAACAATTATAGGATGTACTCATCAACTACCATGGCCCCACTAGTATGATCTCATCATAGTCCTAGCAGTCGAGTACAGATCCTAAGGGCTTTATCAACATGTGAGAGTAAGACAGTAAACCAATACAAGTCAACATGTTAAGATAAAGTGAAACCAAATAGCATACTATCATGACGAGCAAGAAAGTCATCTCTATATATATCCAAGCATCCATCATAATATACATCATATGCACAACAATGGCCTCTAGGGCATATACATAACCAACAGTTTGATGATACATGCAAGATAGGTGTATGAGACACACACATTCTTATGATAACAATTAGGGTTTTTATTTATTTTGGTAATTACAAAATGGTGGGATTTTGTCATGGCTAGTAGCTTGTAGAAGCTTGCAGTGTTCATTGACCAAGTCGACCAATTTGTTTTACCTAAGATATTTATAAACCTAACCAATATCACAAAGCCATGGTTAACTCTCTACAAGGGTTAACATATGATGTTAACTCACCCATGGTTGCCATTCTCTACTTGAATTTATCATGAGAGATTTCTTCATCTTCTTCCTCTCAAGCTTTCTAGCTTCAATGGAAAACAAAGAAAATATGTGAGAAAATTATTTCTAAAGTGAGTAAAATTCATACTTCATCATCCTCTACTACTAGCCATTTAGTATAGGGTGTTTGCTTCACTAATTGCATAATTAGTGAAGAGGTAGCTTGGGTTAGTGTCTCCTCGATGTAGATCATCTTCGACCTCGAAGACTTCGAGCAAACTAGTTCCGTAAATCTTGTGGAGCCTCTCAAGAGTCCGGGAGTTCATGGATCGCAGTGAAGAGACTACTACACGGAGCTATTGAAGTGAAGAACCGGTCTACAAAGGTTGTATTCCTTGTTCATTTCTTTGAAAATTTGTTTGCATATCGATTCGTCGGATTTTCTAGTAACGATTCTAGGGTTAGGGTTAGCTAGAACAGCAAATTTTTGAAATTGGCATGAACGATGTATCCCGAAACCTTGTTGCCGTGCTAGACAACCCTGCAGTGGTATTAGAGCTATGCTAGAAAATTAGACGATGTTTGTGTTGGAGATAGTGCCCTCAGAGTCAATTATTGGATCACACGCCAGTGATTGCAATGATTGAGGGAGGACCTATACCATTAGAACAATCTTACTCAAGATGATAGTATGCTATCTGGTTTATCTTTATCATCGTGTACTGTTTCAGGTGGCCTTACAGGTCACTATTGCGCGTTGATAGAGCCCTTAGGATTCTTGCTTGATGGCCAGCAGTATGATGGCGATCATATACGTGGGAGCTGGGGTCAATAAGCACATCCTTAAAAGGTCCCTAGTCGTGGGAGTTTTCGAGACAGGGCATCGATATTCCAGAGTAGACAAGTGTATACAGTCGAGACCCCGACGAGGGGCGGTGGCCGGTCTCACAAGCCACTGGTGTCAGTTGGTTCACCTAAGATGTATACAGGTGCTCATTGGGTTATGAGTACACCGGAAAGGACTCGCCGGGAACATACTAGTTGGTCTTATACCTGATGTCAGATAGCAGTTCCTTGGTGACATGTGTACAGGTTAGTTTATCGACCTGAGATCGTCATTTGTCTCGTGTGAGTTCCAATGTACTTTGATTACTACCCTACCACGGCTCAAAGGAGTCATGCAAACAGGTTTTAGTTGGGTACAGTCCCGAGCCACATGGAGGCAGTGAGCGGATCTGCAGGGGTTCATCTCTCCCGGTATTGGGGGTGAGATCGCGCTGTGTCTAGGAGAGCCATTACACAAAGCCCTCGGCCGAGGCAGGAGATTTACTGGTAGGTATTCCAGTAGTATCTCAGGGTGTTCTGGGCTACACTCCGACACGACTTGCACCGCTTTTGGGGGTCTGACTTTTACCAACCCCCTAGGACCGCCATGCGATACTCATAGACGAACGGACCGGACTGTACAGATATTGTCACTGACAGGCTCAGTAGGGTGTCAGGATGAGTTCGCTCATCGACCTCCCTTTTAGTTAATACTTGGTAGCCCGTTACGTACGACTAATACCTCTGACGTGCTAGTGGTTAAATCTACAGCCAAAAGTATTGACGAGTCTTTAGAGTCCCCCACAGACAGTTTCTTAAGTTTCGGGCGAAACGTTGTAGAGGCCGTATGCTATATGGCAGGGTTCGATCTTATACGTGCGGTATTGCACGGATCTTGATCGAACGGATCATATTAGTGGGTTTTGGTTTAAGCCGGATCCTAGTATTAGATTTGTTGGATTACTTTAGTCTCATCGCATTCGCATTCAGTCGGAATACGGATGCAGGTATGTATATACAGGTGAGGGGTATCCTCATGATCCGTCACGAGTTTACTTTAGATGTTGCCGGATTTTCTTTGTTATGGAAAACATTTGGATTAATGTTTGCTTATGGAAATAATGAGCTAGAAATCATCATGACAATGCATTAATGTGACATAGACTTATACTATAACTCATGGTCTCTTTTTTAGCAAAAATGTCACATTAATGAATTGTTTAATGTGTTGAAATGAGATGGAGAGAGAGAGGGGCTGCCATGGTTGATATTATTGGTCTTGTATTTTCACTCACACTCTCTTACTCTCATTAGCAACATAACAACAAAAGAAAAGAAAAGATGAGAAAGCCTTCTCTTTTTCTTCTTCTTCCTCTAGCTCATTGTCTTCCTCCAATGGCAACATCTTCAACCTCCAGCCAAACTCTTGGATGCAAGAGGCAAAGTGATCACAAACATTCTCTACAACACCTTAGACGCGTCGGCTAGCACACTTCACGCCCGAGTTGCTTCGGACGAAGCGGGAGCCCGTAAAAAGACTTCTCGATATGGTGCCCTTTCCGACGAGGAGATGAAGACTGGAGTTGCCGCGGGGAGCTTGGGATGGTGGCCAAAGACCGAAGGACACGGATCGATCGGTATAGCATTTTGTCCCTTCTCTTGATAGATAGTAGTAGGTTAATGGTTCGATCCGGGTTTTAAGCATATGATAGCGCCGGTTTTCAAGTTAAGAAAAATTTTCGTTTCCGCATTTTGGCCTCGGAAAGATGGCCGGGGCGCTACCGTAGTCTTACAGTTTGCTAGGATTACGAAACCGAAACTATTCCGAAACACCTGATACGATGACCTAGTTTCTGTCGAATTTTTAAAGGGCTCTAAATTTTTTTAAACTATTGAAGAATGATGTATGAGATGCAACATGAACACACAAGAAAATTTAGCCCCCCTCGCCGGATTAAGGCCGACCACATGCATAGAAAGTCCGGCCTCCTCGGCCATTTTGTGGAGTTTTGGGCTCAATTTTTTTGTGTGTTCCAGTCTCTGAGTTTTGGTGTTTCAGGTGTTATTTGGTTTTGCTAAATTTTCATGTGATGTTAACATTCTGCAAAGGCAACTCGGAGTGTTTCATAATCATAATTCTAACATGTATTCTGGTTATTTAGACGATGTTAAAAAGTTCGAACGGATATCAATAACCCAATTTTTCCTCGCTGGAAATTTTTCAAGAGTTGGATTTTTTACGAGTTTAAAATTTTCAGAAAATCTTGCAAGCGTTTCTGTGGACCCTCTAGAAGAACGAAACCTTAACTCGATTTTGTGGCCGTCAAAACCGCCATCAAACCATAGGGTTTGTGGTGGTTTAGCGGCGCCACAGGTGAAGCACTGGTTGACCCTTCTATGGCTGGTTCATAGGTGATGTGGCATGTTCTGGGTGCTTTTTTAAACTCCGTTCAAGTGTTGAGCTTGTTGGGAATTTTTGGGTCCTTATTCGATCGAAAAGTTTAACTTCGTCTAGCTATTTGTGATTGTGATACAATATTTGGAATCCGCAAAATTGGTTATGTGATAACTAGTTTGAATTTTATAAATCTAGCAGTTTAGTCTCATTTGATCGGTTGCCACGGGATTTTGATGTTGATCAAAAGTCCGTCGCAATTATGTTGTGTACGCGGATACTCGTCGGGTAACCTTACTAGATAGCCATGCCCCATATCCCCGACTATGTGACTGTAGGAGAACCCCGTCGCCAAAAGCATCCGCTCGGGTGCTCGCGGCCGCGGTGTTCCGCCTTAGTACACTTCATCGACGGCATCGGGGGTGCGGCCGTCTGCTAAAGTTTCCGACGAGCATTCGATCAGGTTATCGGAAATATTGTTGAATTACCCGATAGGTCATTTGAAAGTGTTTTCAATGTCGAGACTAAAATGCGGGGTTTATAATTGTTAGGCATGTGATGTCTGAGGAATTCATTTGGTAAGGTATGAAATCCAATATATGTGATATATTGGGTTTATGATGTCTAAGGTGGTTGCGGATTCCAACTGTTGTAGTTTTTCACTTTCTTTTCTGCGACCATAAGTGTAATATGTGGTGTATCACCAGTTTAGGTGCTATATGTCAACGACAATTAGGATACGCATATTTACTTACGTTGATGACATGTGATGTTATGTGTTGCTGTGATATATTATATTGGATCATCGTGTTCTTAATAGCCGGGGTTTTTTATGTGAGATGAGAGTTTTTCATTTTCATTCATGTAAAACCTTGTATCTAATATTCTTTTATTGGGGCACTTCCGGATTGAGGATGATGTCACCATTGATATATATTATTTACTTTTCCGCATTAGGATAGATATAAGGCAGGGAGCATATTGTTAGTTGTATGTATGCCCTAGAGGCCAGTATTGTACAGATGATGTATATTATATTGGATGCTTGGACATATATAGAGATGACTTTCTTGCTCGATATGATAGTATGCTATCTGGTTGCTCTTTATCTTAACATGTACACTTGTCTCTTTAAACTGTCTTATAGTTACATGTTGATAAAGCCCTTAGGATGTGTACTTGACTACCTGGACTATGATGCAGATCATACTAGTGGGGACATGGTAGTCGATAAGTACATCCCTCAAGGTCCCTAGTCGTGGGTGTATCGAGACAGGGCATCGATATACCAGTGTAGACTAGCGTATACCCTTCTCGACCCATGAGATGGGCGATGGATGATCCCATATCCATTGGTGTTTGACAACAGAGATGGTATACGGGTGCTCAGTGGAGACTGGATACACTGGACGGACTCGCCGAGAACTCCCAGATGGTATTATACCTCACGTCAGATGGCAATTCTCAGGTGACACTTGTACAGGTTAGTCTGTAGACCCGAGATCGTCATAGAGTCTTGTGTGATTCCCACTATGCTTTGATCTCCACCTTACCACGTCCATGAGGGCGTGCAAAATGGTGGTCTTTGGGTACAGTCCCGAGTCACATGGAGGCAATGGGCGATAGGAGGGGTTTCGTCTCTCCCGGTATTGGGGGTTGATGTTGCGCAGTGCTCGATTGGCCGTAACAGGGAAGTCCCTGGCCAAGGCTGATCAGAGATTTGCTGGTAAGTGTTACCAGTAGTTTCTCGACCCGTTATGAGCCTCACATCGGCACGACTTATCGGTTATTGGGGTCTGACGTATACCACCCCTAGACTTGATATGCGACATATCAGACGAACAGACCGGACTGTACGGTATGTGTTACTGGTTGGATTCAAAGGAGTGTGAGCGGGCTAGCTTGTCGATCTTCTGATCGCTCAATACCCGGATGGCCGTTACGTTTAGCAGACCGCTTGCGGCTTGTGGGTGCTTGATATGATCATCATCTGCTACCGGCGTATTGACGAGTCTTTAGAGTCCTACACAGAGGTTTCCTGGCTCAAGCGAAACGAAATAGGAGCGCATATGAGATATGTGCAGGACCGAGAATAATGCGTGTATGTGATACCGTATTTCATTCTCGCGATGGATGTATCGATTGGTTATATTCGATATAACCTAGATATCGAATCAAGGATTGATTCGATAAGCCGATACATAGGATACTAGTCGGTTATATGCGATATGACCGGATCGTTAAATCAAGTGTTGATTTAATGATTTAATGTATAATTATATATTTGATAAATTACTTTGCATTAACTAGTATTGGTTCACTTTAAATGGATTTTCTCACTTGATGTGCAAGAAGTATATGTGATATACTTTTGTGCACATATTTGTATCATGTTTGATGATACTTGATCATGTGGTTAAGTGTAAAGGATTAAACCATGGTTAAGAGATGATTAGGGTTTTGCTTTTTCATTTATTTATTTGTTTATTTATTTGGAAAAGATTTAGATAAGAATGGTGGCTAAGTTTGTTTCTAGGTGAAGCTTCATGAAGCTTTGACTTCTTAACCATTCTTGTCTTCATGCTTAACCCTAACCCATCCAAGTAACCATGGTCTATTCTCTATACTCTACCCTAGTTAGTTTATGATAAGTATTCATTTATTTATTCATTTTAACTCAACACTTATCATAATTCAAGCTTCATCATCTTCTTCTTCAAGATAGAAAGCTTGATGCCATCAATGGCAACTTGAGATCTAAAGTGAGAAATCCAATTCTAAAGTGAACCCACCTCCTTTTTCTTCACCCTCTACCTCTTGCCAAGTTGTTTTGGGTGTTTTCTTCACAAGTTTCACAAATTTGTGAAGTCGGAGCTTGAACTTGTGATGCCTCGACGTAGATCATCTTAGGCACGAAGCCGACGACCTTGCCCGCTCGTTTTTCCGATGAAGCCGACGATCGAGTCTAGGATTCGAGATGGACAGCGAGAGGACGCCTACGTGGAGCCAAGGAAGTGGATATCTGGATCTACAAAGGTTGTAGCTTCTAATCTTTAGTTAAGTTGTTAACTAGATTCATATATCGCCTAAATTTCTAGTCGACGATCCGTATTAGCGTTTCTCGGCACCCATAAAATTTGAAATTGGCATGGTTGATGCCTTGTGAGACATCTATAGTGTGCCTAGGAACCCTACAGTGGTATCAGAGCCTAGCTAGAGCCTTAGGCGAAGTCTAGACGGAGTTTGAAGTCCGATCGACCCGGAACCCCAACTCAAATATTGCTCTCTGGACTTTTTCTAAAAAATGGGATTTTTCCATATTAAAATTTTTTAAAAATATCAGCATGAAGATATAAGAATTATGGTGCAAAAAGAGCTCATGATGCGTCTAAACCGCCGCGGAAACGCGGCAGAAGCATGGCTTCTGCCGCGGTTCCGCCGCCTACTGTTCACAATGCGCAATAATTTTTGCACAGTAATTCCTCTTTTCTGGTGCTGAGTTTTATGGGAATTTTTAATATTTATTCAAGAGTTGAATTTTCTGGGATTGTTTTGGGGATTCGGTGTTTCGATCGGAGTATCAGATTTTGTCTATGTGGCTTTCCGGATAAATTTTAGAATATGTTGTAAGTGCACGGCGGCGCCCCGGCCGTCAATCCGACGGCCAAACGCGGAAACGGTGGTAAACTTTAATTTTTGCGGACTTAGCAAACCGGCACCACCGCGCACTAAACCCCGGATCGTGCCATTAAACTAGTCTAAGCTACTAACAAGAAAGGGAAGAGATGTACCGACTGATCCGAGTCCTCCGGTCTTCATCTCCACTCCGATCTCCTCATGGGATCTCCGTCCGTCGCCTCCTCGCCGGAAGGGCACCACATCGCCTGTATCTTTTACGGGCTCCCACCTCAATACCGAGGCAACTCGGGCGCGAAGCTGGCGAATCGACGCGTCCAAGATTTGCTGTAGGAAGTGTAGTGTAGAGTGCATGTCTCACTTTGGGGTTGGTTGCCATAGATGGAGGAATGGTGTATAGAAAATTGGTGCTTTCAATTTTCTAGCAATGGAATGAGATGAAGAATGATATATACAAATGAATCACTCTCATTTTTCTCCTCTCAAAGATGAAGCTCTCATTTTCTTCTCACTCAACCATGGAAAGAAAAACTTCTCTTCTTATGAAAAAACTTAATCAACTTAGAAATGGTGGAGAAAGAATAAGAAGCATGAAGGGAGGTGATCGTAGTAAAAGGAGGAGGGTGACCACATCCAAACATAATCATCACAAAACTACACATCAATCCTAATCCTTTCTTATCACAATAAAGCATGAAAAGCAAAGATGCTTATCATATCACACTTTATGCAAATAAGTCCTCCACAAAGTGTAATTTGCAAAACTGCAAATTACCCCTCCATCGGAAAAGTCCGGCCGGGAAAGAACAAAGGAAAACCGGCCGGAACGGAATGCAAACTGGCAACTCCAGAAAACTGGTCCCGTAATAGATTACAGGAAAACCCCATACTGTGCATACACACCCGCATCTGTATTCCGACCGGATACAAATGCAAAGAGACAAAATCTACACTGTACTAAACTAGGACCGGCTTAAACCAAAGCCGGCAAGTAATATCCGTTCGATCCTGATCCGTGCAATACCGCACGTATCTGATCGAACCCTGCCATATAACCATACGGCCACTAGTATAAACCGTCCGATCCTGATCCGTGCAATACCGCACGTATCTGATCGGACCCTGCCATATCTCCATACGGCCTCTACAGCGTTTCGCCCGAAAGCTTGAGTAACTGAAAGTGTGGTGGACTCTAAAGACTCGTCAATACTATGGCTGTGGATTTAACCACTAGCACGTCAGAGGTATAAGCCAATACGTGACGGGCCACCAGCTATCGACTAAAAGGGACGTCGATGAGCGAACTCATCCTGACACCCTACTGAGCCTGTCAGTGACAATATCCGTACAGTCCGGTCCGTTCGTCTATGAGTATCGCATGGCGGGCCTAGGGGGTTGGTAAAAGTCAGACCCCCAAAAGCGGTACAAGTCGTGTCGGAGTGTAGCCCAGAACACCCTGAGATGCTACTGGAATACCTACCAGTAAATCTCCTTGCCTTGGCCAAGGACTTTGTGTAATGGCTTTCCTAGACACAGCACGACCTCACCCCCAATACCGGGAGAGACGAACCCCTGAAGATACGCTCACTGCCTCCATGTGGCTCGGGACTGTACCCAACTAAAACCTGTTTGCACGACTCCTTTGAGCCGTGGTAGGGTAGTAATCAAAGTACAGTGGGAACTCACACGAGACAAATGACGATCCCCAGGTCGATGAACTAACCTGCACACATGTCACCAGGGAACTGCCATCAGACGTCTGATATATGACCAACTAGCATGTTCCCGGCGAGTCCTGTCCGGTGTACTCATAACCCAATGAGCACCTGTATACATCTTAGGTGATCCAACTGACACCAGTGGCTTGTGAGACCGGCCACCGCCCCTCGTCGGGGTCTCGACTGTATACACTAGTCTACTCTGGAGTATCGATGCCCTATCTCGAAACTCCCACGACTAGGGACCTTTTAAGGATGTGCTTATAGACTACCAGCTCCCACGTATATGATCGCCCTCATACTGCCGGTAGTCAAGCAAGAATCCTAGGGGCTCTATCAACGTGCAATAGTGACCTGTCATGTCACCTAAAGCAGTACACGATGATAAAGGTAAACCTGATAGCATACTATCATCTCGAGTAAGACTGTCGTACCGGGATAGGTCCTCCCTCAATCATTGCAATCACGTCCCTGTGATCCAATAATTGACTCTGAGGGCACTATCTCCAACAATCTCCCACTTGCACTCAAGGCTAATTATTGCGATGTCGCATACTCACAGCCCGTGTGATACCGAACACCCAACTCCTCTACTAGTCAGTCTCACAAAGCTCGTTTGCGAGACTATTGCGTTCGAGGAATAGCCTTAGTGAGTGGATCCGCTCTGATGTTTCTTTTTATGTCTCTCTCTAAATCTCAAGTTCGCGGAGAATGCCATCTCCCGAAATGAGCAATACCTGTCTTAGAATGTCTGGATATCTGATGGGACCTAGCTCATAAATGAACTCCAAATCCAAACTTCTTAGACTGTATCGTCAACTGAACTTAATCAGTATCCTGCGCCATGCCTCCCTCAGTATTGCCTTGGATCACCTGTCCAAAATACTGTCCCTCGTCAGAAGGAAAACTATAACTCTGACAACCTCCTTGTCGTCCATGTCACCTTGGAAGCCTGGAATGATAACTGTCCCCCAAAGGAGGCAGCCGTTATCATATCCCTATAACATTCACTTATGTTCTAAAACTGCTTCCGACTGTTTCTCCAGGATTGGATCAATGTCAACTTATTGCATCTAGTGCAAGAACAACATCTGGTGTGTACTTGACCTCTCATGATTGACTCAATTGCCTAAGCAAGTGATCTGCCAATCATGCGCATCCCTCTCTACTTTAGTCTATAAGACACCTTTAGAGAGGGTGACTCCATTACCTGCAGGTACACTACCGTGCCAGGAGTCGTCCATTGTAAATACTCTTAGAATGCTGTCAAATTACCCTGATTGGGAAACCACCCAAATCTAGATCTAAAACCATAGATCCAGTAACCAGTATGTCTGATATAAAATCCATTTCCTTTGTGGAGAAACAATTGTGTGACGACCAAAGTATAACCGATCGTAGTGTAGGAGTTTCTTTTCCTACTCTGTGTATATTATCCAAATACCAGGATATCACACCCTACTACCTTCTCAACAGATCCATCCCCTATTCTGATGAAGTCAAACCCATGACTGTCACGTCAGAAATAGATGATCTATCTCCGCTACATCTGCTCTAGTCTATAAATAGACATAAGCAACCTGTCCACCAATGCTTCCGCTGCTCCCACTGACTACGACAACCCTCTGGCAGAGTCATATAGACGTCCACTTCTAAAGCTGGTTTAGAACGACGCTATACTCATCCTCCCGCCGGGTCTCGTAACCTGAAACAACAGCAATGGCAATTGTGGGTAAACAAGAACATCCCTGTCACCGTCCATGAGGCTACCGTAGTACCTCTCGGGTGCCTGAAGTTACCCACCAAATCTGCGGAGTGGCCAATGGAATGTCAATCCAGATTGAATCTTTAGGTTCCTATGAAATCTTCGGTAATCGTTTGTGGTTCTGGAATCACTTCCAGTTCTACCATACTCCCACTACTGTTTTTCTGAAAAAAAATCCATTTTTAATAAAACTGTGGCGAGTCTAGAACAATATTGCTATTGTTCATCCAGATGGTAGAAAATCAACCCTCGTCATAGCCTGGGTCAACCCACAAACAGCCATTACAGAAACGTGCCTTGAGTTATCCAGAGTCTGGTTTTAAGCATAAACCGAACAACTCCCCGTACCTTAACACCGTTAAGATATGAACTGTTCTATATCCAATATAGAAAACAGAGGCACTGATTTAATTGAACCAGATTCAAATCATGCAGCTGTCCCCAGCGCATGTCAACTAAATGGAAGGAGGCCGATCAGCGTTACTCAACTTAGGAATACTTCCAATTATGAGTAACCTAAAAGAGAAGAAAGATCTCTTTATCATTACTATCAACTGAATACCATACATAAGTATCTACATCTTCGATCACTTTGAAGAATACCGATACTTGCTATACCTGGTTCTCTACTCTATTCAAATACCTATAACTTCTCAAAATTTGGACCCTGTGTTTCCGCGAAACACCTGTCTAAAAACTAGAGAAGTCATAAGTAAACCGAATATAGTATGAGGACCAACCCCTCTGTCCTGATGGACCCTGGACAACATACAATCCTTTGTATAAGTCCCTTGAGTCTGATAACTCATTCACTGCGTGTCGTAGGTTGAAAACTGTACTTATGGTTAAGAAGAATTACACCGCTGTTTAATGCTCCTTACCTAACCATCCACTGATATAGGTAAATGTCGTAGACATAATTTCAGAAAGGTATATCTCACTCTATGAAAATAGACGTACAGATATATCAATTTGAAATTGGTGCATAACAGCGGATATTCAAAACCAAATATTTGCCGACCGGCAAATAGCCCAGATGATCTCTTCAAATATCACCGATTACAACGAATCTCGATATAATGAGGATGATCACCCAATTCCCAATAACTTACTCCCACTCATCATCTGTAAAACCATATGGATGTGAGAATCATACCTGGTAAATACATACCCTGGAGTAAGTATCTAATCAGGAAATCAGTTTTCTTTTAATAGTACACAGTGAACTGAAACATTGAAATGTTTCGATGGGGTATCCTGGTATTCCTAGTAATGCCTCTTCCAGATTCACGACTGTAACCGTATAATTCTTTGCCACCTCTCCAAATCCCTTCATATGTCTTTAGTCTTTACCTTCTGCACACCCTTTTTAGGCCAAATGGTTTTCTTCCTTCCCTACCGTTCGGCACCAGCCTATGGTTTGGAAGAAGACTATCCAATAAGCATAATGGGTGTACTGTCCCAATCCTAGGAACACTCGCAATGCGAGAGAAGGTGAAGATAAAAGACACCCGAATAAACCTTATTCCTATTTCTCCTGAACCAGAATCCATCCCCGAACTGGAACCAGTTCCATTCGAGTTCGTATATAACCATACGATGGAGTATCCAAATAAACTGTGGATCTTCGTAGTGATACGGAGTGTCCTGGAGAAATACAAAGGTGATGTGGGAGTGGTAACGAAATATTTGGTTTGGTCGTGAATATCTGTTGCAATTTACTTTGCCCTCTTACTAATCCCTTGCTTTGTCTGAACTTAATACCTTCTGCACACCATTGTTATGCTAATTGGTTTTCTTCATTCCCTACCGGTCGGCACCAGCCTAAGGTTTGGAAGAAGACAATCCAATTTGCGTAATAGGTGTACTACCCCTAAACCAAGGAGTACTCGTAACCTGAGAGAGGGTAAAAAGAAAAGACAACTGAATAATCCTATCCGTTTTCTCCAGAACCGGAAACCATCCTCGAATCCCTTCGAGTTCGTATCTAACCATACGATGGTTTTGTCCAATGGAAGTGGACGTTCGCAGTAATACGGGGTGTCCTGGAGAAAAGGGTAAAAGTAGGAGTGGCAATGAGGTCTGCAACTCTGACAATCCAAAAGCCTGTGTTAAAGAAGGTTCGGTCAACTTGGTCACTGAGTCAAAGTCTTAGGGTCGGGTCAAATGGTCGCTGCCAGAGAGAGAGAGAAAAGAAACACTCAGCGTGCACTCTAACCTAGATCAGAATGGTTACCAATTTATCTAATCTGGAATCCTCCCACTTGTCACGACCCGAAAGTACGGAACGTGACCGGCACTTAGATTACGAAGCGTCTAGAGGCGCCACGTAACCTAAGTAAGCCGAAGCCCAGAAATCTAAACCATAAAAGAAGAAGAAGAAGAAAAAGAAAACAAGTCTAAAAACATCAGCAAATTTTACCAAAAATTTCGGCAGAGTCTCCTCTGTAAAAACTGGCCCCCAAACGGGTACAACAAGTATAATATACATAAACAATAAAAAGCATCCCCAAACGGGAGCTAGCTCAACGCCAATAGGCGGAAACAACCACAACAAGCACAATAATATACAACGCCAAGGGGCGAGGCTCAAAATTCAAAAAGAAAACAAAGCCACCAGATCAGAATAATACATGCGCGACTCTAAGGTCGAAATAAAAGACCGGTCCAATAAACTTATCAATTAATACAAGTATGGTTGATGGAGCTTACTAGATACAAATGAATGAATAAAATACAATGGTGGTTCAGATACAAGTGAACCAACCTACCGTGCAAATCACCCTGAAATAAAAGATGTGCCAGCAAACTGCCCGGGAAACCTGTACATCGAACCTGTAATAAAATTTGGCATAACGGGGGTGAGTTGCCAACTCGTGAGTAGAAGACATCTACAAAAAGAAATCGAATGCACGACGCTATCCTAGGTCATAATAATACACTACTAAATCTCAATCCTCTAGTAATAGCAGGGTAATACTACATGTAAGTGCAGATACTCCGTGCTCGTGTCAGTGCCTCATATAGTACTATGTTATATGAATGGATATGCATGCACCATGAATGTAAAATAAGCAATCCTGAAATCCAGGTATATCTGTATAAGAAATCTTTGGCTGTTATCATAGTAAAATGTGTATAAGAATCTGAAATCTCAACAATGAAATCTATGAAAATCCGTGTCAAGTATCGACACAAACATGTAAATCTCAAGTCTCATAGTCTCAATACCTCGGGCTCCGTCAGTCCGGATCGGCCCATAATCAAATCTCACGACAACGATCGGTATCCTCCGGATATCCGCCGCGCCAGACATCACCGGTAGGTAGCCTTCCCCTGCCAGGCTCATCGTCTACAACTCGATCTTCTTGCCCCGGGGTACCATACCGGGCCCACCATGTACCCGAGACGGTTCATCCACTTCTCGAATCGGGTCTCGAAATCCAACAGAAAACATAAAATCTCATGGTGGACGACACATACATCACGAGAAAACCGCAACTTTGTTTAAAAAGAGAGGAGGAGAGAGAGAGAAGTTTTTATATATTTTTGCGGTTTTCCCCAAAAATCCAGAAATCTCACAGAAATCCAAATCTCAAAATCATGAGTAAATATATGATAAGTGTCGGCATATGCCCATAATACTGCGTGATAACATGAAAATTTGAATGCATGAATGTCTACGTAATAAATATCATGTCTATGTTAACATCAGCGAGTAATCACAATATTATATCGGTTTAGTTGTTAACTGATTCTATCAATAAAAGATATCTGATCTAAAGTGTACGTGACATAGCAATTACCGATGATGATGTGTGTGAGCCGGCAAATAAGTGTGCGTGGAATATGCGCATCATCGGTAATGGTGCTGGTGTCCTAACAGGTAAGGTTTATACTGATTATAGCAACATATGTAAGAACATGCACCATGATGATTACAGTATGAATGTAAATACAGATGTGCATTATCCACTCCTCTGCGAAATACGAGTACAACTACCACTATGTGAGTCGAACCTAAACTAGTGTCCATCTAACATCCTAAGGAACTAAACCTAAGAAACTAGTCAGTAAGAAACTAGAGGCTACCTAAGGTCTGAATCAATATCTCTAATAGTCGGCGATCCCGCCTCAATAGCGTCACGTACGTAGTACGGCTTCCTCGAATCAAGAGTGCGAATCAATCATCATATCTAAGCCTCGTACGGTAAAATCCATCGTACGGCATCCCAATATCGGGGTACGGGTCAAGTATCTCCTAAGTGCCTCATCATTCGTATAATGTCATCATCAAAACATCTCATGATCAAGGTGCTAAACTGTAATCCCATACATCAAACATATATCATTGCCATCGTAAAATGCTTAATTAGTTTATCCTCAGAAATGTCATGTCATATGTATCAAATTGTGATTAAGTCATACTGATATCATATCGTCATCAAGTTACATCTATATGATATCGACATCAGGTCACACATATATGATGTCGTAATCAAGTCATACATATCCCAAATCGTGATCAATCACAAGTTACAATCCGGGTACTATTTTAGAGTCCTATGTATCACAATATCATCACTACCCATTATAATTTATATATACCTGTTCATTATCTCATTCTCTAATGATCCGCTAACACTTAATACGACTGTATAGCCAAGGATTCACGGCATCAAGCCCAGTTACACTGTTTCATCATATCTCAGATGTCATATCACATCAATGAATCCCATGTACGTGTTGTATATATATATATATATATATATATATATATATATATATATACCTATACCTAGTTCTATATATATACACACTTATACGTACACACCATGTCGAGTTTCAGTGTGTGCGTATGTGTTTCTATCTGAAACCTACGAACCTCCTCCAAGGTATTCATCCTCTGGTATGCTTTTCCTAAATCAGTCTAGTCCAGCCTAGGGTCATTGCTAGGGTCCTACTCATTAAGAATCTAGGGTCACATCTGGTTTCCTAATGTCAATAAGTACTATTCCTATTCTATGTTGCGGGGGTGCTAAACGCTATCCACCCGACTTCCCCCCGTAGATATACATCTACTCACCTGGTCCATGTCTGCCCAAGACGGTGTCGCCATCCTCCTCTTCATCGCCCGCAGTCCACTTGAAGGGTACCTAAACGCAAACATATAAATAGTATCGTAAACCGAATCACATACAAAAGTCAAACGAGACAAGAAACAAGCATAGGTTAAAACCTATGTCCCGTCCACGCAAAAGAACCAAATACCGCTCGATATCGGCGTACAAACTCCGATGGATCGAGATAACATCATCAAACAACTTGTAGTTTTAAAACACATTACTTATACTATAAAACATGATTAAATCCATCGAAACCCGAAAATCTATCAAACCGTCCAATTTCGCAAAACCCGAAAATGCCAGTTTACCGTTTTTCATCAAAACTTAACATTTAAATGAAACCAATGGTCATAAAACTCATTAAATAGCTTTACTAGACTATACAAACCACTACTATATTTTTATTACACAATTTTGTATTGATTTGAAATTTCTAGTTTGCATCCTTTAACAATTTTCAACATTTTAAAGCAAAATACCACAATTCCACCACAAAACATGATTTCGCATGAATTAATGTCTTAAACTACAATTCATGATGATAGTGATATAATAAAACCATAATTATATTTTTAATCTCATTTATATAGAAATTTCTAAAATCTAGTTTACAAAATTAGCAATTTTTTATCACAATTATCAATTATCCATAGAAACTAACAATCAAACTAGGTTTTTCTTTCCACCAACAAGTTAATACTCTTATTAAGACCAAAATCTAGTATTACCAATATTAATTGAGATTTATTTCACCAATAATTAGGTTTTATAGAAACCTAGTTAGCAAAATTTCCTAATTTAAACCATTTTCAATGAAAAATTTACAATTCAACAATCATGCAAGATTTTCCAAATCCAAAAGTGTTAAACTAACTATTATAACCCTAAATAATTAACAAAAATCATAACTTGAATTTAGAAACCCTAACTTGAATTTTTAAAATTGAACATAGAACTAATTCATTAAATCTAATTAAGCTTAAATGAACATCTAAAACAATAAATCAAAAGAAAGAAATTATACCTCCCAAAATATGAAATCCAAACTAGAAATGAGCCTCCAAAATGCATGCTTTCCATCTCCAAAATCCATGTAAAAATGAGTAAGGAATAAAGGGTATGAAATAAATAGGATTTTGTGGAATTTTAATGGAATTTTTGATGTATTTTTGATCATTTTTGAATAAAAAAGAGGTGGAAAATGGGGGGGGCAGCCATGGTGGGGTTGTGGCCGGCCTAAGTGAGGAGAGTGAGAGAAAGAAGAGAGTGTGCAAAGTGTGTGGAAGTTTCAAGAAGAGAAACATCATTAAAAGTCTTTTCATGTATTTATTTATTTATTTATTTACTATAGCAACTCAAGAAAGCTCTAGAAATTAGGAAAAATTTGCAAATAAATTTTGCATGATACACACTAATTTCTAATATGCCATGGTTTATTTTTACAAATTAAAACCATTTAAATTTGTAATTTACACTAATTTAGTGTAAAAATAAAGCTTATGTTAATATTTAAAATAATTAATTTAGGAAAAATATTTTATTAAACTAAAAATTTATAAGTGGCTAAATAAACACCATTTACTAGTAATTTCATAATTAAAATAGATATTTTTAAAATTATAATGAAAAACAATCACGGTTGGGTTTTACGAAAAATACATTTTACTTTACCGAAAATCCTAAAATTCACTTAAACACTTTTATTCATTTAATTATTTATTTAATCATTTTTAAAACGTTACAATCTTCCCCCCTTTTAGAAATTCGGTCCCCGAATTTAAATTAAAACTCCCCCTCCAAATACTAAAACGTTTAGCAAAACATTCAAATCGTCGGGGCTCCGAAATCATCAATACATAACTAAAATCAACTCTGTCAAGCATAATGCAATCATCGGAGTTATGGCGAGAATAAAATATCAAAACCTAATATGAAAACCATCTTAATATACATCAATCTATAACTTATATATAGTGTGCATCACAGTAAAACCGTTCAAATATCTGGATAAGGAAATATGCAAAAAAAAAAAAACCCTTTTGAAAATCGCCGTGTGATGCACATGTCACGGCATAAGTAGCGGACGTTTTAAAAAAAAAACTAGATATATATATATATATCTTTTATTTAACATACACGTCCCGCCTGGTTACTAAATCAGATAGTAATAATTATGAAAACATACTGCTCAAACTGAAATCAATCCCAATCACATCAATAAAATGTCATGTGCGTCCGGTGCGCACTGAAATCGAAACCAAATACAGATACCATGAATACCCACAAAACAAAACTAAGTGCAACAGGTGTGCACCAAAAACATCTGTCAAGTGCAACGGGCATGCACGACTCACTATCAGGTGCATCTAATCTGCACAAAACCCCGATTTAGTGCATCTGGTGTGCACCAAATCGCATCAAGTGCGCCAAGTATGCGCAAGAATCCTAATCAGGTGCACATGGTGCACGAAAACATATATCGAATATCAAAATCAAAATCACAGTACAAAAATGCATGAAAACTAGGTCGAAACATATGTCAAAATCATGTGTAACCCCTATACACGAAATCAAATCAAAAATCTCAAATCATATAAAACCAAATCAGGTGTACTGGGTGTGTACTAAACAACATCAATACAACTGATATATGAAACACAAATAGAATGAAGGTACATACATGAAATACCAATCGTAGAACAAAAATCCTCAAAATACAAAAATCCAATCAATGAAAATATGAAATTCAAATCACTAGATCACAATCGTAAACACTATCGTCAATGCGCGCATCTTTCCTCTGATGTCGGCTGCTTCAAACTCGTCCCTTCGTAGCTATGCAGACTGCGCTACCAACGACAACACTCATATCTAGAGTCTCCCACGTAGTCGATCCCTTCACCTGATATCCGGACTACATTAAACTTTTCGATCGATCCATCAAAATCCCATAATTCCCCGAGAGCTCAACACTTAAGTACAGTTTAAAAATATCCGGTACATACCCCAGCATCGATGATCCAGCCGTAGAAGGGCAAACCCAAGCCTCACTAATGGCACCGCGGAACTGCCGTAAACCCTAAGGTTCAAGGGCGTTCTCGGGGTCATTATGTCGAGTTAGGGTTTCATTCTTCTAGAGGGTCCATCGAAATACCTGCATGTTCTTCCGAATACCTTAAACTTGGGAAAATGGTTTTCTGATAATCGTTCGAACCCTTTAACTTCATCCGGACGGCATGTGAATACCCTTCGTCCGCACGCTAAGCAATGCTTCAATCCTCAAGAATAACCAATACTCTAATGGTTATCGCATTCGAGCCGCAGCTCCCTCTGCCAGTGCGCCCCGTGGTAACAGGAACCACCCTCCGACATCGACGAAGATAGATCAAAGGAACGAATGAAATACGGTGCAAACAAATGTACATCCTAAGGCTCCTTAAGCAGAGTAGCGTATCGTAAGTATGCCGCGGACCATACCCACGGTACGTTACTCTACCTAAATCGCCTACTCCATCAACCAAGGGTCACCTAGACTTATACAGGGTTAAACCTAGCGCTCTGATACCAACTTTGTCACGACCCGAAAGTACGGAACGTGACCGGCACTTAGATTACGAAGCGTCTAGAGGCGCCACGTAACCTAAGTAAGCCGAAGCCCAGAAATCTAAACCATAAAAGAAGAAGAAGAAGAAAAAGAAAACAAGTCTAAAAACATCAGCAAATTTTACCAAAAATTTCGGCAGAGTCTCCTCTGTAAAAACTGGCCCCCAAACGGGTACAACAAGTATAATATACATAAACAATAAAAAGCATCCCCAAACGGGAGCTAGCTCAACGCCAATAGGCGGAAACAACCACAACAAGCACAATAATATACAACGCCAAGGGGCGAGGCTCAAAATTCAAAAAGAAAACAAAGCCACCAGATCAGAATAATACATGCGCGACTCTAAGGTCGAAATAAAAGACCGGTCCAATAAACTTATCAATTAATACAAGTATGGTTGATGGAGCTTACTAGATACAAATGAATGAATAAAATACAATGGTGGTTCAGATACAAGTGAACCAACCTACCGTGCAAATCACCCTGAAATAAAAGATGTGCCAGCAAACTGCCCGGGAAACCTGTACATCGAACCTGTAATAAAATTTGGCATAACGGGGGTGAGTTGCCAACTCGTGAGTAGAAGACATCTACAAAAAGAAATCGAATGCACGACGCTATCCTAGGTCATAATAATACACTACTAAATCTCAATCCTCTAGTAATAGCAGGGTAATACTACGTGTAAGTGCAGATACTCCGTGCTCGTGTCAGTGCCTCATATAGTACTATGTTATATGAATGGATATGCATGCACCATGAATGTAAAATAAGCAATCCTGAAATCCAGGTATATCTGTATAAGAAATCTTTGGCTGTTATCATAGTAAAATGTGTATAAGAATCTGAAATCTCAACAATTAAATCCATGAAAATCCGTGTCAAGTATCGACACAAACATGTAAATCTCAAGTCTCATAGTCTCAATACCTCGGGCTCCGTCAGTCCGGATCGGCCCATAATCAAATCTCACGACAACGATCGGTATCCTCCGGATATCCGCCGCGCCAGACATCACCGGTAGGTAGCCTTCCCCTGCCAGGCTCATCGTCTACAACTCGATCTTCTTGCCCCGGGGTACCATACCGGGCCCACCATGTACCCGAGACGGTTCATCCACTTCTCGAATCGGGTCTCGAAATCCAACAGAAAACATAAAATCTCATGGTGGACGACACATACATCACGAGAAAACCGCAACTTTGTTTAAAAAGAGAGGAGGAGAGAGAGAGAGAAGTTTTTATATATTTTTGCGGTTTTCCCCAAAAATCCAGAAATCTCACAGAAATCCAAATCTCAAAATCATGAGTAAATATATGATAAGTGTCGGCATATGCCCATAATACTGCGTGATAACATGAAAATTTGAATGCATGAATGTCTACGTAATAAATATCATGTCTATGTTAACATCAGCGAGTAATCACAATATTATATCGGTTTAGTTGTTAACTGATTCTATCAATAAAAGATATCTGATCTAAAGTGTACGTGACATAGCAATTACCGATGATGATGTGTGTGAGCCGGCAAATAAGTGTGCGTGGAATATGCGCA
This sequence comes from Agapanthus africanus, assembly GCA_030015575.1. Taxonomy (NCBI): domain Eukaryota; kingdom Viridiplantae; phylum Streptophyta; class Magnoliopsida; order Asparagales; family Amaryllidaceae; genus Agapanthus; species Agapanthus africanus. Next base: position 75,676,883 of record JASDDO010000029.1, read on the forward strand.
TCATCGGTAATGGTGCTGGTGTCCTAACAGGTAAGGTTTATACTGATTATAGCAACATATGTAAGAACATGCACCATGATGATTACAGTATGAATGTAAATACAGATGTGCATTATCCACTCCTCTGCGAAATACGAGTACAACTACCACTATGTGAGTCGAACCTAAACTAGTGTCCATCTAACATCCTAAGGAACTAAACCTAAGAAACTAGTCAGTAAGAAACTAGAGGCTACCTAAGGTCTGAATCAATATCTCTAATAGTCGGCGATCCCGCCTCAATAGCGTCACGTACGTAGTACGGCTTCCTCGAATCAAGAGTGCGAATCAATCATCATATCTAAGCCTCGTACGGTAAAATCCATCGTACGGCATCCCAATATCGGGGTACGGGTCAAGTATCTCCTAAGTGCCTCATCATTCGTATAATGTCATCATCAAAACATCTCATGATCAAGGTGCTAAACTGTAATCCCATACATCAAACATATATCATTGCCATCGTAAAATGCTTAATTAGTTTATCCTCAGAAATGTCATGTCATATGTATCAAATTGTGATTAAGTCATACTGATATCATATCGTCATCAAGTTACATCTATATGATATCGACATCAGGTCACACATATATGATGTCGTAATCAAGTCATACATATCCCAAATCGTGATCAATCACAAGTTACAATCCGGGTACTATTTTAGAGTCCTATGTATCACAATATCATCACTACCCATTATAATTTATATATACCTGTTCATTATCTCATTCTCTAATGATCCGCTAACACTTAATACGACTGTATAGCCAAGGATTCACGGCATCAAGCCCAGTTACACTGTTTCATCATATCTCAGATGTCATATCACATCAATGAATCCCATGTACGTGTTGTATATATATATATATATATATATATATATATATACCTATACCTAGTTCTATATATATATACACTTATACGTACACACCATGTCGAGTTTCAGTGTGTGCGTATGTGTTTCTATCTGAAACCTACGAACCTCCTCCAAGGTATTCATCCTCTGGTATGCTTTTCCTAAATCAGTCTAGTCCAGCCTAGGGTCATTGCTAGGGTCCTACTCATTAAGAATCTAGGGTCACATCTGGTTTCCTAATGTCAATAAGTACTATTCCTATTCTATGTTGCGGGGGTGCTAAACGCCATCCACCCGACTTCCCCCCGTAGATATACATCTACTCACCTGGTCCATGTATGCCCAAGACGGTGTCGCCATCCTCCTCTTCATCGCCCGCAGTCCACTTGAAGGGTACCTAAACGCAAACATATAAATAGTATCGTAAACCGAATCACATACAAAAGTCAAACGAGACAAGAAACAAACATAGGTTAAAACCTATGTCCCGTCCACGCAAAAGAACCAAATACCGCTCGATATCGGCGTACAAACTCCGATGGATCGAGATAACATCATCAAACAACTTGTAGTTTTAAAACACATTACTTATACTATAAAACATGATTAAATCCATCGAAACCCGAAAATCTATCAAACCGTCCAATTTCGCAAAACCCGAAAATGCCAGTTTACCGTTTTTCATCAAAACTTAACATTTAAATGAAACCAATGGTCATAAAACTCATTAAATAGCTTTACTAGACTATACAAACCACTACTATATTTTTATTACACAATTTTGTATTGATTTGAAATTTCTAGTTTGCATCCTTTAACAATTTTCAACATTTTAAAGCAAAATACCACAATTCCACCACAAAACATGATTTCGCATGAATTAATGTCTTAAACTACAATTCATGATGATAGTGATATAATAAAACCATAATTATATTTTTAATCTCATTTATATAGAAATTTCTAAAATCTAGTTTACAAAATTAGCAATTTTTTATCACAATTATCAATTATCCATAGAAACTAACAATCAAACTAGGTTTTTCTTTCCACCAACAAGTTAATACTCTTATTAAGACCAAAATCTAGTATTACCAATATTAATTGAGATTTATTTCACCAATAATTAGGTTTTATAGAAACCTAGTTAGCAAAATTTCCTAATTTAAACCATTTTCAATGAAAAATTTACAATTCAACAATCATGCAAGATTTTCCAAATCCAAAAGTGTTAAACTAACTATTATAACCCTAAATAATTAACAAAAATCATAACTTGAATTTAGAAACCCTAACTTGAATTTTTAAAATTGAACATAGAACTAATTCATTAAATCTAATTAAGCTTAAATGAACATCTAAAACAATAAATCAAAAGAAAGAAATTATACCTCCCAAAATATGAAATCCAAACTAGAAATGAGCCTCCAAAATGCATGCTTTCCATCTCCAAAATCCATGTAAAAATGAGTAAGGAATAAAGGGTATGAAATAAATAGGATTTTGTGGAATTTTAATGGAATTTTTGATGTATTTTTGATCATTTTTGAATAAAAAAGAGGTGGAAAATGGGGGGGGCAGCCATGGTGGGGTTGTGGCCGGCCTAAGTGAGGAGAGTGAGAGAAAGAAGAGAGTGTGCAAAGTGTGTGGAAGTTTCAAGAAGAGAAACATCATTAAAAGTCTTTTCATGTATTTATTTATTTATTTATTTACTATAGCAACTCAAGAAAGCTCTAGAAATTAGGAAAAATTTGCAAATAAATTTTGCATGATACACACTAATTTCTAATATGCCATGGTTTATTTTTACAAATTAAAACCATTTAAATTTGTAATTTACACTAATTTAGTGTAAAAATAAAGCTTATGTTAATATTTAAAATAATTAATTTAGGAAAAATATTTTATTAAACTAAAAATTTATAAGTGGCTAAATAAACACCATTTACTAGTAATTTCATAATTAAAATAGATATTTTTAAAATTATAATGAAAAACAATCACGGTTGGGTTTTACGAAAAATACATTTTACTTTACCGAAAATCCTAAAATTCACTTAAACACTTTTATTCATTTAATTATTTATTTAATAATTTTTAAAACGTTACACCACTGTACCTCAAATTCTCCTCCAAACCTGAAAGAAGAATTAGTCGGGAACACCCGAGGAGTAAACCAACTCATCAGTGGGAATCGGGATCCAACTATCATCGCATGATAACGTGACGGAATCCGCTCACGTCAACACACTCCAGAAGGTATGCGCATGTCTGGCAAGTTTCAGTTCTTTTGAAACTCCCGATGTGATTTCTGCCCCATGCTCTTATGACCTTGACTAAGGCCAACAAATCATAAGTCACATGTCAAGTTCTACCCGTCATTGTCCAGGTTGATTTGAACCCACCCGTACAAGCCCTTGACTAAGGCCAACAAGGCTATACGACTGTCCCAAACCAACGCATCTATCTATGCAACATATGAATACCCAATAGCTACCAAACACTGTGCCTTGACTAAGGCCAACAAACACAGCTTGAATACTATTGACTACCCATATGAAACGACGGAGGGCTACGAATGGTTTCTGGCGAAAACCTTTAACGTAATGAACTTGATATCGTTGAAGGAACGGATAGCTTTTTAGAAAATATAGTGACGAAAACCTTTACTAAAGAGGTCACTCCCGGTGAAGGGATCTCGGCTCTTTCCCCGTAGAATGGGGTGCAGGATATTCCAACTGAATACCACGGTGCAAAGCAAAAGTAATCGGCTATAGTGAAGTTAATGCCCTGACGCAAAATTTTGTCCAAGGGGTCACTCCCGGTGAAGGGATCTCGGCCCTTGCCTCGTCGACTGAGGAGCAGGATATTCCAACTGAATACCACGATGCAAAACAAAAGTGAACGTCCTTGCAATAACAGCTTTTTGAAAAGTGTTCCAACAACATCAGATTAGGTTTGTTTAACTTGCATTGATCCGAATCAATGCAGTCCCATCAATTGATCACACCACAAAGAACGAAAATATACTGACGTACGTATATGCCATCCGCATTCGCCACTGGGTCCCGTCATCACCCGTTAGGTTAGCTTACTAACGGCAGAGCGGGGACTGGACTAGCGCGGATGAAAAACATATACAACATCTACTAATATATATATACCAATATATAGTATTTCGCTCAAGGCGTGAATAAAAATGCAACATCACAGAAATGTACAGCATCGCAGAACAATACAGATATCTGGGATCCCCGGGTTTCACAGAGCCACTACTGAAACCCGACGTTCCCCTGGTCGTGTGGATAGCCTGTGCAATGAAATCCTAGACCCCTACGGGCGCGGCAAGTTACCCGCCAAAACCTGAAGCGAGGCAGCCCCCTTCAGCGCCGTGAATGGACCACCCAGCACTTCACGGAATCCGGTAACTTGGGCACCCCTCCTGGGTCAAACCTGTACCCCCTACGAGTGCGGCGAATAGCCCGCCAATTCTAGAGTGAAGCCCCCTCCGTCCCAATGCCATGAGATGCGGGCTTGCTGCCCTCTAGAACCCGGCTATCCGTGCACCCCTCCGCGGGGTAATCCTAGTACAGAAAGTAAAATATACATACAACGGGTACATCGACCGCAACCAGGTCGTGCCCCAAAATAATAATACAATCAGGCAGTGACGGCAGTCCACATGTCGGACGCTCGCCCCGCAATATCAAATGTACATAATACAACAGCACAGTACTAGCATTGCATCCAGGCTATCCCCCACGACCGATCCGCAACATCACAGCAAATACATAGAACATCAACGTGAAAGTCACGTTCGCAAATCCGTCTAACCGGGCTATAGCAGTTAGACCGGATTTACCGATCGAGTGACATTCACGGTCGCAGATATAATATAAATACTGTGAAAAATGTGTTTAAAAAATTTCCGATTGATCAAACAATTAACAAGTGGGCCCCAAAGAAAACTGTAGCACCCACAGAAAACCTGGGCCCAATTTTAATATTCCAAAAACCACATTTATCACTCAGGAATACACTGCAAAAATTTTGGGGCGTGAACAGTTACATCCGCGGCGGAAGCGCGGCCAAAACAGGGGTTTGGCCGCCCTTCCGCGGCGGTATGATGAGCTCGTTGAATCAAATTTTTACAGTGACCTTAAAATTCCCTGCACATCACTCTGAGACAACCTGAAAAAATTTTGGACTCAAAAAAAATTCGACAGAAACTGATGTGCATGAAAAATGCGTTTTCGGGATTTTGTTCGATCGGAAACGAAAAACACATAACACAAAGCTAGACGAAGTTAATGGCAAGGCTCTGATACCACTGTAAGTGCACGGCGGCGCCCCGGCCATCAATCCGACGGCCAAACGCGGAAACGGTGGTAAACTTTAATTTTTGCGGACTTAGCAAACCGACACCACCGCGCACTAAACCCCGGATCGTGCCATTAAACTAGTCTAAGCTACTAACAAGAAAGGGAAGAGATGTACCGACTGATCCGAGTCCTCCGGTCTTCATCTCCACTCCGATCTCCTCATGGGATCTCCGTCCGTCGCCTCCTCGCCGGAAGGGCACCACATCGCCTGTATCTTTTACGGGCTCCCACCTCAATACCGAGGCAACTCGGGCGCGAAGCTGGCGAATCGACGCGTCCAAGATTTGCTGTAGGAAGTGTAGTGTAGAGTGCATGTCTCACTTTGGGGTTGGTTGCCATAGATGGAGGAATGGTGTATAGAAAATTGGTGCTTTCAATTTTCTAGCAATGGAATGAGATGAAGAATGATATATACAAATGAATCACTCTCATTTTTCTCCTCTCAAAGATGAAGCTCTCATTTTCTTCTCACTCAACCATGGAAAGAAAAACTTCTCTTCTTATGAAAAAACTTAATCAACTTAGAAATGGTGAAGAAAGAATAAGAAGCATGAAGGGAGGTGATCGTAGTAAAAGGAGGAGGGTGACCACATCCAAACATAATCATCACAAAACTACACATCAATCCTAATCCTTTCTTATCACAATAAAGCATGAAAAGCAAAGATGCTTATCATATCACACTTTATGCAAATAAGTCCTCCACAAAGTGTAATTTGCAAAACTGCAAATTACCCCTCCATCGGAAAAGTCCGGCCGGGAAAGAACAAAGGAAAACCGGCCGGAACGGAATGCAAACTGGCAACTCCAGAAAACTGGTCCCGTAATAGATTACAGGAAAACCCCATACTGTGCATACACACCCGCATCTGTATTCCGACCGGATACAAATGCAAAGAGACAAAATCTACACTGTACTAAATTAGGACCGGCTTAAACCAAAGCCGGCAAGTAATATCCGTTCGATCCTGATCCGTGCAATACCGCACGTATCTGATCGAACCCTGCCATATAACCATACGGCCACTAGTATAAACCGTCCGATCCTGATCCGTGCAATACCGCACGTATCTGATCGGACCCTGCCATATCTCCATACGGCCTCTACAGCGTTTCGCCCGAAAGCTTGAGTAACTGAAAGTGTGGTGGACTCTAAAGACTCGTCAATACTATGGCTGTGGATTTAACCACTAGCACGTCAGAGGTATAAGCCAATACGTGACGGGCCACCAGCTATCGACTAAAAGGGACGTCGATGAGCGAACTCATCCTGACACCCTACTGAGCCTGTCAGTGACAATATCCGTACAGTCCGGTCCGTTCGTCTATGAGTATCGCATGGCGGGCCTAGGGGGTTGGTAAAAGTCAGACCCCCAAAAGCGGTACAAGTCGTGTCGGAGTGTAGCCCAGAACACCCTGAGATGCTACTGGAATACCTACCAGTAAATCTCCTTGCCTTGGCCAAGGACTTTGTGTAATGGCTCTCCCAGACACAGCACGACCTCACTCCCAATACCGGGAGAGACGAACCCCTGAAGATACGCTCACTGCCTCCATGTGGCTCGGGACTGTACCCAACTAAAACCTGTTTGCACGACTCCTTTGAGCCGTGGTAGGGTAGTAATCAAAGTACAGTGGAAACTCACACGAGACAAATGACGATCCCCAGGTCGATGAACTAACCTGCACACATGTCACCAGGGAACTGCCATCTGACGTCTGGTATATGACCAACTAGCATGTTCCCGGCGAGTCCTGTCCGGTGTACTCATAACCCAATGAGCACCTGTATACATCTTAGGTGATCCAACTGACACCAGTGGCTTGTGAGACCGGCCACCGCCCCTCGTCGGGGTCTCGACTGTATACACTAGTCTACTCTGGAGTATCGATGCCCTATCTCGAAACTCCCATGACTAGGGACCTTTTAAGGATGTGCTTATAGACTACCAGCTCCCACGTATATGATCGCCCTCATACTGCCGGTAGTCAAGCAAGAATCCTAGGGGCTCTATCAACGTGCAATAGTGACCTGTCATGTCACCTAAAGCAGTACACGATGATAAAGGTAAACCTGATAGCATACTATCATCTCGAGTAAGACTGTCGTACCGGGATAGGTCCTCCCTCAATCATTGCAATCACGTCCCTGTGATCCAATAATTGACTCTGAGGGCACTATCTCCAACATATGTTAAAAAGTTCGACCGGATATAAATACCCAATTTTTCCCCTGTCGGGAAATTTCCAAGTGTTGGATTTTTCCGAAGTTTAACGACGTTCTAAGTAGTGCAAGTAACGCGATGGTCCCTCTAGAAGACAACAAACCTTAACTCGATTATGTGACCGTCTTGAACTGCCCTTTGAACCTTCGGGTTTGGGGCAGTACGGCGTGCCACATGTGAGGCGTTGGCTTGACCCTTCTACGGCTGGACCGTTGGTACTGAGGCACGAACTGAATGTTGTTAGACTTATTTCATGTGTTGAGCTGTATCGGGAAAACTTGGGTATTCGACTGTTCGATCGGAAAGTTTAACATTTTCTGTTTATCTGGAATGTGATACAATAATTGGAATTCACAAACAGTTATGAGATAACTGAATGAATGTTATAAATCTAGCAGTTTAGTTTCACTTGATATTGAAAAGAGTTTTCGATAATGAGACTAAAATGCGGGGTTTATAACTGTTAGGCATGTGATGTCTAAGTATTTCATTTGATTAGGCATGTGATGTCTAAAGAGGTTGCGGATTCCAACTGTTGTAGTTTTACACTTTCTTTTCTGTGACCGTAAGTGTAGTATGTTCATATCGCCGGTTTCGTTGCTATACGTCAATGACAATTGGGGTATGCATACTTACTTACGTTAATGACATGTGATGTTATGTGTTGCTGGATATGTTATATTGGATCGTCGTGTTTGAATAGCCGGGGGGTTTTATGTGAGATGAGTGTTTTTCATTTTCATTCATGTTAAAACTTGTATGTAATATTCTTTTTATTTGGGGCACTTCCAGGTTGCGGAAGTTGTCACCTTTTGTATATTGTTTACATTTCCGCATTAGGATAGACCCAAGGAGGGGAGCACAAGTAACCGGGTTCTAGGGTTCAGTGGGAGACCATCTCGAGGAGTCGAGTCCGGGTCTCCTAACCCTAGAATTGGTAGGGTTGCTTGCCTCTCTCGTAGGGGTCTAGGGGTGTGGGATTGGCTATTCATCACGACCGTGGAATCCGTGTTTTATACTGTCTCGTATTGAAAACACGGACGTCCTAGTATATCCAATGTTTCATATGTTTCTTCTGCTGCGATATCTGTGATGTGATCATGTGATGTTCTGTGATAGATACGGTATATAGTATATATGATATATTATATATAGACGTTACTTATGTTTTGCACCCGCACTAGCCCTGCCCTGCTCTGTCGTTAGTTACCTAACCTAACGGTGCACGAGGGGACATCGAGGCGAATGCGGATGGCATAAGTGTACGTCGTATTTATCTGTGATGTTTAGGTATTTAAATGATGGGACTTCATTAATGTGAATAATGAAATAAAAGAAACCAACTGATGTTGTAGAATCAAATTTTAAATGAAACAGGTAGCTACAGTTCTTGCTTTGCATAGCGGTATATATGATATACCTTGCACCTTATTCGATGAGGAAAGGACCGAGATCCCTTCACCGGGAGTGACTCCTTTAGCAATAACTGACAGATGCTACATACTCGGTTTGTTTTTGATTGCTTCTATAGTTTCTGCTTTGCACAGTGATATATATGATATATCCCGCACCTCATTCTACGAGGAAAGGGCCGACGATCCCTTCACCGGGAGTGTCCCCTTTAGCAAAACTAGAAAAGCCTCAAAATCACTCCATTTTAAAACTTTATTTGATTCTACAACGATATCAAGTTCATTACGCAATAGGTTTTCAGAAAAACCTGTCGTAGCCCTCCGTCATTTCAGATAAGTTGCATATAGTATTCGTGCTACATTTGTTGGCTTTCGGCAAGGTGTAGTGTGCGGTAGCTATATGCTGCTTATCTGCTGCATATGATGCGACTGGATTAGGGTAGTCGTACGGCTTTGTTGGCTTTCGTCAAGGGCCGTGCGGGTGTGTTTAATTCAGTCAAGAAATGTACGGGTTGAACTTGACTAGCGGGCTGTGGTTTGTTGGCTTTCGTCAAGGTCATAGCACGCTAGGGGCAAAAGTATTATCGGGAATTTCAAGTGTTGAAATTTGCAATGAGATTGCATACCTTCTATGAGATAGTTGGATCCCGATACCCACTGCGAGTAAGAGTTACTCCTGGGAGAGTTTTACACATTACAATTAGCCGATCAAGTAGGTGTCTAGAAAGGTGTTAACGAGGTTACGCCTCTGGGAAAACGAGGTTTACATTAATTAGGTTCGTGCGAAAGCACGGGGGACCTCCCTCAAAGTACCGACACTGGCCTGGCTGAAAGATTGGCGAACTTGTAGTGTGTAATTAATCCCGGCTAGTCTTTCCTTTTAAGGGTTTGAAGGAAGATTTGATAAAAAGCAGTGGGAGCCATCCTGATTAGATAAGATAATAACCAATCTGATCTTGCAAGAGCATACGCTAAAGTGTTTTCTTCTCTCTCTCTCCAGGTAGCGACCATTTCATGCCCTAATAAAGATAATAATATGGATGTATTGACCGAACCCGCATGTTATACTGTGCTGGGGAACGTTGGTTCCGTTCTTTCCTATAAGAGTTATAGGACTGAACAGGATATAGGGGAATACCAGGATTCCCATGCCACCCGAATGAAGAAAGTACATGTTGATGCATTTTCTTCGGGTGTGTTCGTTACAGAGAACTGTTTCTCCATTTGCTCCACGTCCTGGGTATTAGATACCGGGTCAGGATCCCATATATGTAATCAATTACATGGGCTTAGGAAAGGTAGAGAACTTGGAGAAGGTGATAAAGACATTAGAGTTGGAAATGGTGCAATTGTTGCAGCTAAGACTGTCGGGGAATATCACCTTGTATTACCAACTGGTAATACATTGGTTCTGAACGAATGTTATTACATGCCGAACCTGATATGCAACATTATATCGGTTTCTTTATTGAGTAAAGAGGGATATAATTTTGTATTACAGGACAATGTTATGAACACTTTCCATAACCAAAAGTTGGTTGGATCAGGCACGTTGTGCAATGGCATTTATGTTCTAAATCAATCAACAGTTCTGAGTATAACAAACACACACAAGAGGAAGAGTTCTGAACTGAACGAATCCTTCTTGTGGCATTGTAGACTGGGTCACATCAATGCGACACGACTAGCTAAGTTGCATAAGGATGGATATTTGAAACCATTCGAATTTTCATCTTATGACACTTGCTAGTCATGTCTCAAAGGCAAGATGACCAAAACTCCGTTTACGGGACACGGAGAAAGAGTTACCGAACTCTTGGGACTGATACATAGTGATGTATGCGGTCCTATGTCTACACATGCCAGGGATGGTTCTTCGTACTTCATTACATTCACTGACGATCTCTCAAGATAGGGACATGTGTACTTAATAAGACACAAGTCTGAAGCTTTTGAGAAATTTAGAGAATATAAACAAGAAGTCGAGAACCAAACCGGAAAAAGTATTAAAATCCTTCGATCTGATCGAGGAGGTGAATACTTGAGCAATGAATTCCTGGACTTCCTAAAAGAGAGTAGGATTCTCTCTCAGCTGACTCCTCCATATACACCACAGCACAACGGTGTATCAGAACGGAGGAACCGCACCCTATTAGATATGGTGCGCTCTATGATGAGCACAGCTGAGTTACCTATTTCCTTCTGGGGGTATGTGCTTGAGACAGCCATACATCTATTGAATATGGTTCCAACCAAATCTGTGCCTACCACTCCATATGAGATATGGAAAGGAAAGAGACCAAGTCTTAACTATGTTAAGATATGGGGTTGTCCAGCCTATGTCAAATGACAAAATCCGGACAAACTCGAGGCACGGTCTGTTCTATGCAAATTTGTAGGATATCCCAAGAATTCTCAAGGGTATATCTTCTACCACCCTGAGGAACAAAGAGTGTTTGTTTCTCGGCTTGCCACCTTTTTAGAAAAGGAATTTCTTGAAAAAGAGATTAGTGGTCATGAGGTAGAACTGGAAGAGGTTCCAGCTGCAGAAGCTACAACAGAAGATCTGGTGGAACCAGAGGATTCCGTAGTTCCCGATGAACCCCAGCCACTCCGCCGATCTAGTAGGGTTCCTCGCCAACCTGAGAGATACTACGGTTTTCTCATGGATGGTGGGAGCTAGGATTGCATCATGGAGGATGATGACCCAACTAGCTTCAAGCAGGCCATCACGAGTAGGGACTCAGTGAAATGGCTGGATGCTATGCGGTCCGAGATGGAATCCATGTACAACAACAAAGTATGGACTTAGGAAGTTGCTCCTGAAGGGGTAAAACCCATCGGGAGCAAGTGGATCTTCAAGAAGAAACTTGGTGTAGATGGGAAAGTGGAGACTTTCAAAGCTAGACTTGTAGCAAAGGGTTTTCGTCAAAGACTAGGTATGGACTATGACGAAACTTTTTCTCCAGTGGCTATGCTTAAATCCATCCGGATCATGCTTGCCATCGCTGCATACCATGATTACGAAATCTGGCAAATGGATGTTAAGACCGCCTTTCTAAATGGTGATTTAGAAGAGTGCGTGTACATGACTCAGCCAGAGGGCTTCGTAGACAGTGGGAGCAGCGGCAAGGTGTGCAAGCTGCTTAAATCCATTTATGGATTAAAGCAAGCATCGCGGAGTTGGAACATCTGCTTTGACGTCGTTATCAAAGAGTTTGATTTCGTCAAAAACCCAGATGAACCTTGTATTTACAAGAAGGTGGCAGGGAGTAAGGTTGTCTTCCTCTTATTGTACGTGGACGACATACTCTTGATAGGAAATGATATTCCTATGCTGCAATCGGTCAAGCTCTTCTTATCACAAAGATTCTCAATGAAAGATCTTGGTGATGCCTCCTGCATATTGAGAATCAGGATCTATAGAGATAGATCCAAACGAATATTGGGATTGTCCCAATCCAGGTATATTGACACCATACTAAAGAGGTTTAGTATGGAAGAATCCAAGCGTGGGAACTTGCCCACGATCTCTGGAGTCACTCTCTCCAAAGAGATGTCTCCCAAGACTGATTTGGAGAGAGCTCGCATGCAAGGGATACCCTATGCTTCGGCTGTAGGCTCTATCATGTATGCGATGCTATGTACCAGACCCGATGTAGCATACTCACTAGGTGTAGTGAGTAGGTATCAAGCTGATCCTGGAGAGAGTCACTGGACAGCTGTGAAGAGCATTCTCAAGTACTTACGAAGGACTAAAGAGATTCTCTTGGTGTATGGTAACGGAGAACTCCAAGTGGAGTCCTTTACCGATTCGAGCTTCCAGAGTGATAAGGACGACTCTAAGTCGCAGTCGGGATTTGTCTTTACCCTTTACGGAGGGGCGGTTAGCTGGAAGAGTTCGAAGCAGGAAACCGTGGCAGACTCGACGATGGAGGCTGAAAACATCGCTGCCAACGATGCTGCCAAAGAGGCTGTCTGGATCAAGAAGGTCATTACTGAACTTGGAGTGGTTCCATCCATTGAGCATCCAATACCTTTGTATTGCGATAACAATGGAGCGGTGGCTTTGGCCAAGGAACCCAGGTCCCATCAGCGATCCAGGCATATTCTGAGGCGGTATCACCTGATCCGGGAGATAGTTGATCGCCGGGGGATCAAGGTCAGGAGAGTTGACACGAAGAACAACACGGCGGATCCCCTCACGAAGGCCATTCCCCAGATACAGTTTGAGAGACTCTTCGGGATGCTCGGTATGCGATACTACAGCAGCTGGCCCTAGTGCAAATGGGAGATTGTTAGTTGTATGTATGCCCTAGAGGCCAGTATTGTACAGATGATGTATATTATATTGGATGCTTGGACATATATAGAGATGACTTTCTTGCTCGATATGATAGTATGCTATCTGGTTGCTCTTTATCTTAACATGTACACTTGTCTCTTTAAACTGTCTTATAGTTACATGTTGATAAAGCCCTTAGGATGTGTACTTGACTACCTGGACTATGATGCAGATCATACTAGTGGGGACATGGTAGTCGATAAGTACATCCTTCAAGGTCCCTAGTCGTGGGTGTATCGAGACAGGGCATCGATATACCAGTGTAGACTAGCGTATACCCTTCTCGACCCATGAGATGGGCGATGGATGATCCCATATCCATTGGTGTTTGACATCAGAGATGGTATACGGGTGCTCAGTGGAGACTGGGTACACTGGACGGACTCGCCGAGAAGTCCCAGATGGTATTATACCTCACGTCAGATGGCAGTTCTCAGGTGACACTTGTACAGGTTAGTCTGTAGACCCGAGATCGTCATAGAGTCTTGTGTGATTCCCACTGTACTTTGATCTCCACCTTAACACGTCCATGAGGGCGTGCAAAACGGTGGTCTTTGGGTACAGTCCCGAGTCACATGGAGGCAATGAGCGATAGGAGGGGTTTCGTCTCTCCCGGTATTGGGGGTTGATGTTGCGCAGTGCTCGATTGGCCGTAACAGGGAAGTCCCTGGCCAGGGCTGATCAGAGATTTGCTGGTAAGTGTTACCAGTAGTTTCTTGACCCGTTATGAGCCTCACATCGGCATGACTTATCGGTTATTGGGGTCTGATGTATACCACCCCTAGACTTGATATGCGACATATCAGACGAACAGATCGGACTGTACGGTAAGTGTTACTGGTTGGATTCACAGGAGTATGAGCGGGCTAGCTCGTCGATCTTCTGATCGCTCAATACCCGGATGGACGTTACGTTTAGCAGACCGCTTGCGGCTTGTGGGTGCTTGATATGATCATCATCTGCTGCCGGCGTATTGACGAGTCTTTAGAGTCCTACACAGAGGTTTCCTGGCTCAAGCGAAACGAAATAGGAGCGCATATGAGATATGTGCAGGACCGAGAATAATGCGTGTATGTGAAACCGTATTTCATTCTCGCGATGGATGTATCGATTGGTTATATTCGATATAACCTAGATATCGAATCAAGGATTGATTCGATAAGCCGATACATAGGATACTAGTCGGTTATATGCGATATGACCGGATCGTTAAATCAAGTGTTGATTTAATAATTTAATGTATAATTATATATTTGATATATTACTTTGCATTAACTAGTATTGGTTCACTTTAAATAGATTTTCTCACTTGATGTGCAAGAAGTATATGTGATATACTTTTGTGCACATATTTGTATCATGTTTGATGATACTTGATCATGTGGTTAAGTGTAAAGGATTAAACCATGGTTAAGAGATGATTAGGGTTTTGCTTTTTCATTTATTTATTTGTTTATTTATTTGGAAAAGATTTAGATAAGAATGGTGGCTAAGTTTTTTTCTAGTTGAAGCTTCATGAAGCTTTGACTTCTTAACCATTCTTGTCTTCATGCTTAACCCTAACCCATCCAAGTAACTATGGTCTATTCTCTACACTCTACCCTAGTTAGTTTATGATAAGTATTCATTTATTTATTCATTTTAACTCAACACTTATCATAATTCAAGCTTCATCATCTTTTTCTTCAAGATAGAAAGCTTGATGCCATCAATGGCAACTTGAGATCTAAAGTGAGAAATCCAATTCTAAAGTGAACCCACCTCCTATTTCTTCACCCTCTACCTCTTGCCAAGTTGTTTTGGGTGTTTTCTTCATAAGTTTCACAAATTTGTGAAGTCGGAGCTTGAACTTGTGATGCCTCGACGTAGATCATTTTCGGCACGAAGCCGACGACCTTGCCCGCTCGTTTTTCCGATGAAGCCGATGATCGAGTCTAGGATTCGAGATGGACAGCGAGAGGACGCCTACGTGGAACCAAGGAAGTGGATATCCGGATCTACAATGGTTGTAGCTTCTAATCTTTAGTTAAGTTGTTAACTAGATTCATATATCGCCTAAATTTCTAGTCGACGATCCGTATTAGGGTTTCTCGGCACCCATAAAATTTGAAATTGGCATGGTTGATGCCTTGTGAGATCTTTATAGTGTGCCTAGGAACCCTACACATATGTAACCGGGTTCTAGGGTCCGGTAGGAGACCATCTCGAGGAGTCAAGACCGGGTCTCCTAACTCTAGAATTGGTAGGGTTTCTTGCCGCTCTCGTAGGGGTCTAGAGATATGGGTTTGGCTATTCATCGCGACCATGGAATCCGTGTTTTATACTGGCTTAATTTAAAACATGGAATTCCTAGTATATCCAATATTTCATATGTGATTCTTCTGCTGCTGATATTCTATGATGTGATCACTTGATATGCTCTGAGATGAATGCCTATATTATATATATGATATATAATAACTATTGCTGCTTTCGTTTCTTCTGTGATGCTTAGGAATCATATTTGATGGGACTTCATTAATGAGATTAATGAAATAAAAGAAACTTAAAGATGTTGTAGAAACTTTTTTAAAAACTGGTAGCTCTAGTTCTTGCTTTGCATAGCGGTATTCCTTATAGAATATCCAGCACCTTATTCGATAAGGAAAGAGCCGAGATCCCTTCACCGGGAGTGACCTCTTTAGCGAAACTAGCAGATGCTGCAACCCACTCGGTTTGTCTTTTGATTTCTTCTATATTTTTTTCTTTGCATAGTCGTATTTGTGAAATATCCTGCACCTTATTCGATAAGGAAAGAGCCGAGATCCCTTCACCGGGAGTGACCTCTTTAGCTAAACTAGTAAAAGCCTAAAAAATACTCCTTTTAAAATTCACTCAATTCTACAACGATATCAAGTTCATTACACAAAGGGTTTTCTTAAAAACCTATTGTAGCCCTCCATCATTTCAGAAAAGTAGTATTTAGTATTCATGCTGCGTTTGTTGACCTTGTCAAGGCGAAGTGTGCGGTAGCTGATTAGTGCTTATTTGCAAAGCATATGATGCGATTGGATTAGGGTAGTCGTACGGCCATGTTGACCTTGTCAAGGGTCGTGCGGGTGGGTTTAATTCAATCAGGAAATGACGGGTTGAACTTGACTTGCGGTCTATGGTTTGTTGACCTTGTCAAGGTCATAGATCGCTCGGGGTAAAAGATTATCAGGAATTTCAAGTGTTGAAATTTGCAATGAGATTGCATACCTTCTATGAGATAGTTGGGTCCCGATACCCACTGCGAGTAAGAGTTAACTCCTGGGAGAGTTTTTACACATTAAAATTAGCCGATCAAGTAGGTGTCTAGAAAGGGGAAATGAGGTTTATTTTAATTAGGTCCGTGCGAAAGCATGGGGATCCTCCCTCAAAGTACCGACACTGGCCTGGCCGAAAGATTGGCGAGTATAATTAATCCCGGCTAGTCATACCTTTTAGGGTTTGAAGAAAGATTTGACTAAAACAGTGGGAGCCACTCCGATTAGATAAAATAATAACTAATCTTATCTAGCAAGAGCGCACGCAGAGTGTTTTCTTCTCTCTCTCCTGGTAGCGACCATGTTACTCTTTAATCAAGATAATAATATGGATGCATTGACCGAACCTGCTTATTATACTGAGCTAGGGAACGTTGGTTCCGCTCTATCTTATAACTGTTATAAGTCCGAGTGGGAAATAAGGGAATATCCGGATTCCCATGCCACCCAATCGAAGAAAGTGCATGTTGATGCATCTTCTTCGGGTGTGTTCATTACCAAGAACTGTTTCTCAGTGTCCTTTACGTCCTAGGTATGAGACACCGGATCAGGATCCCACACATGTAAGAGTTACGTGGGCTACAGAAAGGTAGAGAACTGAGAATAGGTGATATATCTCTAAGAGTTAGAGAATGGTGCAATTATTGCAGCCAAGTCAGTTGGCAGATATCATCTTGTATAAATACACTGATTCTGAACAAATGTCATTAGACACTGAACCTGATATACAACATTACATCAGATTCTTTATTAAGTTAAAGAAGGATATAATTCTGTTTAGAGGATAATGTTGTGAACATTTTCCTGAATCAAGAGTTGATTGGATCAGGAACGTTATGTAATAGCATATGCGTTCTAAATCAAACTACAGTTCAAAGTATCTAGAACACACACAAGAGGAGTAGTTCAGAAATGAACGAATTCTTCTTAAGGCATTATAAACGAGGTAATATCAATGCGACACGACCAACTAAGTTACATAAGGATGAATATAAGAATCTGTTCGAATTTTCACCTTATGATACTTGCCAGTCTTGTCTCAAAGGTAAAATGACCAATATTCCGTTTACTAGAAACAGAGAAAGAGTTAGTGAACTCTTGGGACGGATACATGATGATGTATACGGTCCTATGTCAACAAATGCCAGGGTTGGTTCTTATCACTTCATTGCATTCATCGACGATCTCTTAAGATTCGGACATGTGTTCCTGTTGAAACACAAGTCTGAAACTTTTTGAGAAATTCAAGGAATATAAGTTTGAAGTTAAAGAACCAGACGGGTAGAAGTATTAAATTCCTTCGATGAGATCGAAGAAGTAAATACTTGGGCATGGTGTTGCTGGATTATTTAAAGGAGAATGTGATTATCTCTCAGCTTACTCCTTCGTATACACCACAGCACAACGGTGTACGGGGCAGAGGTATCACGCCCTATGAGATATGGTGCGCTCTATGATGAGTACTGCTGAGTTGCCTGTTTCCTTTTGGTGTTATGCACTTGAGAAGTTGCATACCTATTGAATGGGGTTCCATCGAAATCAGGGCTTACCACTACATATGAGATATGGAATGGGAAGAGACCATGTCTTAAACGAGTTAAGATATGGAGTTGTCCGGCCTATGTTGAAAGACAGAATCCGGACAAGCTCGAGGCAAGGTCAGTTCTGTATAAGTTTGTTAGGATATCCCGAACATTTGTGAGGGAATATCTTCTACCACACTGAGGAGTAAAAGGTATTTTGTTTATCATCATGCCACCTTTTTAGAAAAGGAATTTCTTGTGAAGAAATTTTTGGACATAAGATAGAACTGGAAGTTGTTCCATCTTGACAAACTAACAGCTAATGATTTGGAGAAACCAAAGAATTCAATAGTCTCCAACGAACCTCAGCCTCTCCACGAATCTGGTAGGGTTCCTCATCCGCTTGAGAGATACTATGGTCTTCTCGGTGACAGTGGGAGCGAGGATTGCATCATTGTAGATGATGGCCTAACTAGGTTCAGGAAGGCTGCCACGAGTGGGGACTCTGTGAAATGGCTGGATGCTATGCGATCAAAGATGGAATCCATGTACACCAACAAAGTATGTCTTTGAATGTTGCACCCGAAGGGGTAAAACCCATTAGGAGCAAATGTATCTTGAGAAGATTCTTGGTATAAATGGAAAAGTTGAGACTTTCAAAGCTATGCTTAAGTCCATCAGGATCAATGCAATTATTACGGAGTTGGAACATCTGTTTTGATGTGGCAGTCAAAAAGTTTGACTTCATAAAAATAGTAGATGAACCTTGCATATATAAGAAGGTTGTAGAGAGTGAGGTTGTCTTCCACATATTGTACGTAGATGACATATCTTGATGGGAAAGGGTTTCCTACTCTACAATCGGTCAAGCTCTTCTTATCACAAGGATTCTCAATAGAAGATTTAGATGATACCTACTGTATCTTGTGGATTATGATCCATGGTGATAGATCTAAGTGGATGTTGGGAGTGTACTAAATCTAAGTACATTAACACTGTACTAAAGGGGTTTAGTATGGAGGATTCTAAGCGTGGTGGTTCTTCAACTTACTCAGGAACCACTCTCTCCAAAAAGATGTCTTTAAGGACTGATTTGGAGAGAGCTCGCGTGTAAGGGATAATCTACGCTTCAGAAGTAGGCTTTATCATGTGTGCGATGTTATGTACCAGACTTGATGTAGATGACTCACTAGGTGTAGTGATCAGGAATCAATCGGATCTTGAGAGAATTACTGGACAGCTGTGGAGGACATTCTTGAGTACTTGAGAAGCACTAAATGAATGTTCTTTGTTCCAGCTTCCAGAGTGATAAGTTCGACCGAGAGTCAGTCGCAGGCATTGTCTTTGCCCTTAGTGGAGGGATGGTATGTTGGAAGAGTTCGAAACTAGATACTGTGACATAGTAGACGATAAAGGCTCAATACATTGCTACCAATGATGCTGCCAAAGTGGTTGTCTGGGCATTTCTTGTTGATGAGATGAACAAGGTTCCTACCATTGAGCGTCCAATAACTGTTATTGTGAAAACAATGGAGTTGTGGCTTTGGCCTAGGAACTACGTCCCATCAGCGTTGCAGACATATTCTGAGGACTGTATCACCTGATCAGGAAGATGGTAGATCTCCAAGGGATCGAAGTTAAGGAGATTTGACATGAAGGATAACACGGCGGATCCACTCACCAGGGCCTGCTTCCCCAAATACTATTTGAGAGATTTTGGGATGGTTGAGTATGGGATACTACAACCACTGCTAAATTGTTGGGTATTGGATACTACAACAGATTGCCTTAGTGCAAGTGGGAGATTGTTAGTTATATGTATGCCTTAGAGGCCATTACTGTACATGGGATGTATATTGTAGTGGATGCTTGGACATATATATAGGGAGGACTTTCTTGCTCGACATGATAGTATGCTATCTTGTTGCACTTTATCTCAACATGAACACTTATTATCTCCCTATTACATGTTGATAAAGCCCTTAGGATGAGTACTTGACTACCAGGATTATGATGCAGATCATACTAGTAGTGACAGGGTAGTCGGTATGTACATCCTTCAAATGTTCCTAGTTGAGGGAGTATCGAGACGGGGCATCGATACTCTAGAGTAGACTAGCGTATACGCTTCTCGACCCATATGATGGGTGATGGATGATCCCACATCTATTGGTGTTTGACATCGGAAAAGGTATACGGGTGCTCAGTAGAGACTGGGTATACTGGACGGGCTCGCAGGGAACTCCTAGATGGTATTATACTTATTGTCGGATAGCAGTTCTCTGGTGACACTGGTACAGGTTAGTCTGTAGACCCGAGATCGTCATAGAGTCTTATGTGATTCCCACTGTGCTTTGATTTCCACCATACCACGGTCAAGAGATCATGCAAAAACTTAGTTTTTGGGTACAGTCCCGAGTCACATGGAGGCAATGAGCGATAGGAGGGGTTTCGTTTCTCCCGGTATTGGGAGTTGATGTTGCGCTATCTCGATTGGCCATAACAGGAAATCCCTGGCCAGGGTTGCTGAAATCTAATGGTAAGTGTTATCAGTAGTTTCTCGAACCATTATGGACCTTGCATCGGCATGACATATCAGGCTATTGGGGTCTGACGTTATACCACCCCCAGGTTGTGATATGCGACATATCTGACGAAGAGACCAGACTGTACGGTAGTGTTACTGATTGGATTCGCAGGAGTACGAGAAAGCTTGCTTGTTGATCTTCTGATCGATCAATATCCGGGTGGACGTTACATTTAGCAGACCGCTTGCGGCTTATGGGTGTTTGATATGATCATCACCTACTGCCGGTGTATTGACGAGTCTTTAGAGTCTTACACAGAGGTTTCCTGGTTCATGCGTAACAGAGTAGGAGCACATATGTGATATGTGCAGGACCGAGATTAATACGATATGTGATATCGTATTCTGTTCTCGCGACATGTGGCATCGGTCGGTTATATGTGATATAACCGGGTTATCGGATCATAAGTTGTTACATTTGATATTAGTCGGTTATATGTGATATAGCTGGATTATTAAATCAAGTGTTGATTTAGTAATTTAATGTATAATTATATATTTGATATATTAAGTTAAATTAACTAATACTTGCCCCCTTATGATTTCTTTTTCTCACTTTGTGCACATTGTATATATGTGATATATATTTGTGTACATGATATTGTGTCATGTTTGATGATACATGCAAGATGGGTGTATGAGACATACACATGCTTATGAAGATAATTAGGGTTTTTATTTATTTTGGTAATTACAAAATGGTGGGATTTTGTCATGGCTAGTAGCTTGTAGAAGCTTGTAGTGTTCATTGACCAAGTCCACTAATTTGTTTTACCTAAGATATTTATAAACCTAACCATTATCACTTAGCCATGGTTAACTCTCTACAAGGGTTAGCATATGATGTTAACTCACCCATGGTTGCCATTCTCTACTTGAATTTATCACGAGAGATTTCTTCATCTTCTTCCTCTCAAGCTTTCTAGCTTCAATGGAAAATGAAGTAAATATGTGAGAAAATTATTTCTAAAGTGAGTAAAATTCCTACTTCATCATCCTCTACTTATAACCATTTAGTATAGGGTGTTTGCTTCACTAATTCCACAATTAGTGAAGTGGTAGCTTGGGTTAGTGTCTCCTCGACGTAGATCATCTTCGACCTCGAAGACTTCGAGCAAGCTTGTTCCGTACATCTTGTGCAGCCTCTCAAGTGTCCGGCAGTTCATGGATCGCAGCGAAGGGACGGCTACACGGAGCTATTGAAGTGAAGGACCGGTCTTCAAAGGTTGTATTCCTTGTTCACTTCTTTGCAAAATTGTTTGCATATCGATTCGTCGGATTTTTTAGTAACGATTTGAGGTTAGGGTTAGCTAGAATGGCAAATTTTTGAAATTGGTATGGACGATGCCTCCCGAAACCTTGTTGCCGTGCTAGACAGCCCTGCAGAGGGCACCCTAAAGAAAATCAGGGAGACACCCACTCTTCCTATTAAGGAACCTTATTCCTTTAAATTCAAGGAGAAAGCCAAGGGGAAGAAGAAGAAGGCCCCCACAAAACCGAAAGGCGGTGTCAGTAAGATACAGGGAAAGGGTAAGGAAAACGTTTTGGGGCCAACAGCAGAGAAAGAGGAATTCTTCTATTGTCACAAGAAAAGCCATTAGAAGAAGAACTGCAGGGCTTGGAAAGCCAGGAACTAGGATTCGAAGCAAGTTGTGGTTTCATCTTCAGATGTGTTTATGATTACTGTCTGTCAATCAACTCTACTTCCTGGGTATTAGATACCGGTTCAGGATCTCATATCTGTAATTTATTACTGGCACTGAGAAGACGTAGAGTTTTTAAATCAAATGATATGACCCTCAGAGTTGCTAACGGAGCTAGAGTGGATGTTGTTTCCGTAGGGGAATATCACCTAGGATTGACAAGTGGACACATTTTGGTTTTGCGTAACTGTTTTTTTATACCTAGTTTGACATGTGATATCAACTCTGTATCTTTACTATATAGAGAAGGTTATGATTTTACATTTGTAAGCGATGTTGTAAACATTCACCTTAGTTATGGTTTAATTGGGTCAGGTACACTAGACAACGGTATATATAAATCAACACCAGGTTTTCAATGTCCAGAACAAACTTAAAAGAAAGACTCCAGAATTAAATCAAGCTTTCTTATGCCATTGTAGATTAGGTCACATCAATGAAACACAGTTGACGAAGATACATAGAGAGCGATATTTGGATTTGTTTAAGTGTCTGTCTTGTGCAACTTGTCAAATATGTCTCAAAGGAAAGATGATAAAGATTCCGTTCACTAGACATGGAGTAAGAGCCACTGAGCTCTTGAGTCTCATACACAGCGATGTGTGTGGTCTAATGTCTACATATGTAAGAAGTGGTTATTCATACTTCATTACTTTTATAGATGATTTCTCAAGGTATGGACATTTATTCTTGATGAAACATAAATCCGAGACCTTTGAGAAATTCCATGAATAAAAGATTGAAGTGGAAAAACAAACAGGCAAAAGTATCAAGACACCTCGATCTGATCGAGGCGGTGAATGCTTAAGTGCCAAGTTCCTGGATTTTTTTAAAAGAGAATGGAATTCTCTCTCAGCTTACTCCTCCATACACACCTCAACACAACAGAGTATGGGAAAGGCGGAACCGCACCTTATTAGATATGGTACATTCCATGATGAGTAATGCTGAGTTACCGCGATCATTCTAGGGTATGCACTAGAATCTACTGCATATCATTTGAACAAAGTTCCAACTAAGTCAGTACCTACCACACCATATGAAATGTAGAGTGGGAAGAAACCCCATCTTAAGTATATTAGGATATGGGGATGTCCAGCTTTTGTCAAAAAGTAGCATGCGGACAAGCTCGAGGCACGATCAATACTGTGTAAGTTTGTGGGATACCCAAGGAACTCCAAGGGGTATCTTTTCTATTATGCAGAGGAACAAAAGGTTTTTGTTTCTCGGCATGCCCACTTTCTGGAGGCTCGGTTTCTTGAAAAAGAAATAAGTGGGCAGTCCCTAAGCCATAAGTTTTAATAGAACTGGAAGAAATTCCAGAACTACAATCTATTACTAAAAGTTTGGTGGAACCAGAAGTTTCAAAAGAATCGAATGTCCCTGCATCACTCCGCAGATCTAGTAGGCAGTCTCTTCCGCCCGAGAGATACTACGGTTTTCTCGTAGATGGGGATAGAGAGGATTGCATCATCAATGATGATGAGCCGACCAGTTTCCAACAGGCCATTACGAGCAGAGACTCAGTAAAGTGGCTGGATGCAATGCGGACCAAAATGGAATCCATGTACACTAACAATGTTTGGACTTTGGACATTGCACCTCATGGGGTAAAACCCGTAGGATGCAAATGGATCTTCAGAAAGAAGATTGGTGCAGATGGACAGGTTAAAACCTATAAGGCTAGACTTATAGCAAAAGGTTTTCGTCAAAGACCTGGCTTGGACTATGATGAAACCTTTTCTCCAGTGGCTATGCTTAAATCCATTCGGATCCTACTTGCCATTGCTGCCTTCCATGATTATGAAATTTGGTAGATGGATGTAAAGACCGCTTTTCTGAATGGAAATTTGGAAGAGTGTGTTTATATGGATCAGCCAGAGGGTTTCATTGAGAGTGGGAGCAGCGGAAAAGTATGCAAGTTGCATAAATCCATTTACAGATTAAAGCAAGTATCGCGGAGTTGGAACATCTGCTTTGATGAGACGGTCAAAAAATTCCACTTTATCAAAAATCCAGATGAACCATGCATTTATAAGAAGATTGTAGTGAGAACTGTGGTATTTCTCGTCTTATACGAGGATGACATTCTCCCCATAAGAAATGACATTCCTATGCTACAATCAGTCAAAAGATTCTTGTCACAGAAGTTCTCCATGAAAGACCTGGGCGATGCCTCCTACAATCTGGGGATCCAGATCTATTGTGATAGATCTAATAGGATGTTGGGATTTTCACAGTCCAGGTACATCGATACCATACTGAAAAGATTTAGTATGGAAGATTTCAAGCGTGGTAATATACCGGCTTATCACGGGATCACCCTCTCCACAGAGATATCTCCTAAGACTAATTTGGAAAGGGATCGCATGAGTATTATACCCTACGTTTCTGTGGTTGGATCTATAATTTATGTGATGTTGTGTACCAGACTAGATGTTGCTTACGCATTGAGCGTGGTAAGCAGGTATCAGTCATACCCTAGGGAGAAGCATTGGATAGCAGTTAAGAATATTCTCAAGTACCTAAGAAGGACTAAGGAGATGTTCTTAGTGTACGGCAGTAAAGACCTCTAGATCGAGGCATTCACTGACTCCAGCTTCTAGAGTGACAAGGATGACTCCAAATCCATGTCAGGTTATATCTTCACCCTCAATGGAGGGGTGGTCTGTTCGAAGAGCTCCGAGCAGGACACCGTTGCTGACTCGACGATGGAGGCAGAGTATATCGCTGCTTGTGACACCGCGAAAGAAGTAGTCTGGATGAGAAAGTGCATAACAGAACTTCAGGTGGCTCCGTCCATTGTTGATCCAATACCTTTGTATTATGACAACAACGGGGCTATAGTTTTAGCGAAGGAACCAAGGTCCCGTCAGAAATCCAGACATATCTTGAGGTGGTATCACTTGATCAAGTAGATAGTGGATTGCCAGGAGTTCGAGGTGCGGAGAGAAGACACGGAGAAAAACACTGCAGACCACTCACAAAGGCTATCCCTCAGACGCAGTTCGAGAGGCTATTCGAGATGTTTGGTCTGCGATATGCCAATACATGGCCTTGGTGCAAGTGGGAGATTATTAGTGATATATGCCCTAGAGGCCATTCTGTATATTACAGAGTTGTATATTACATTTTGGATGCTTGGGATATATATAGATATAATAACAGTCTTACTCAACATGATATTATGCTATCTGGTTTGAGTCTATCTAAATATGTGTATATGTTTCTTTTAACATATCGCAAATACCAGTTTATAGAGCCCTTAGGATCTTTGCTTGACTACTAGCGTTGTGATGGCAGTCACACTAGTGGGAGCTGGGTAGTCTATAAGCACATCCTTAAACTTGCCCCTAGTCATAGGATTATCAAGACTGGGCTTCGAGACTCCAAAGAAGACTAGTGTATATGCTTCTTATCCCCGTCAAGGGAGATGGTATGTCCCGCAGCCATTGGTATACGGTACCAAAGATAGTATACATGTGCTCATTGGGTTATGAGTTATACTGGACGGACTCGTTGGGAACTGCTGGTTGGTATTATACCTATCGTCAATTAGCAGTTTCCCGGTGACATGAGTACAGGTTAGTCCGTTGACTTGACATCACTATTCGACTTGAGTGTCTTCCCACTGTACTTAAATTACTACCCTACCACAGCTCAAATGAATCGTGCAAACAAGTAGTGGTTAGGTGCAGTCCCGAAGCACTTAGAGGCAATAGGGGATAGAAGGGATTCGATGTTGGCTATAGTGCCCTCAAGGCAATTATCATAGTCGCAGGCAGGTGATTATGATGATTGAGGAAGGACCTATACCGGTAGAACAATCATACCCGAGATGATAGTATGCTATCTGGTTTGTCTTTATCATCATGTACAGCATTAGGCGGCATTACAGGTCACTATTACATGTTGATAGAGCCCATAGGATTCTTTCTTGACTGCCAACAGTATGATGGCGATCATATACGTGGTGCCTGGGTAGTCTATAGGCACATTGCTAAATGTCCCTAGTCGTGGGAGTTTCAAGAGTGGGCATCAATACTCCAGAGTAGACTAGTGTATACTGATCAAGACCCCGATAAGGGGCGGTGGCCGGTCTCATAAGCCGTTGGTGTTAGTTTGTTCACCTAAGATGTATACAGGTGCTCATTGGGTTACGAGTACACCGGACGGACTCGCCGGGAACATGCTAGTTGGTATTATACCTATTGTAAGATAGCAGTTCCCTGGTGACATGTGTACAGGTTAGTCTATCGACCTCAGATCGTCATTTGTCTCGTGTATGTTCCCACCGCGCTTTGAATACTACCCTACCACGGCTCAAAGGAGTCATGCAAACAGGTTTTAGTTGGGTACAGTCCCGAAGCACACGGAGGCAGTGGGCGGATCGTCAGGGGATTCGTCTTTCCCTGTATTGGGGGTTGATGTCACGGTGTGCATGAGTGGCTGTTGGAGATAGTGCCCTCAGAGTCAATTATTGGATCACAGGCACGTGATTGCAATGATTGAGGGAGGACCTATACCGGTAGGACAGTCTTACTCAAGATGATAGTATGCTATCTGGTTTATCTTTATCATCGTGTACTGCTTTAGGTGACCATACGGGTCACTATTGCACATTGATAGAGCCCTTAGGATTCTTGCTTGACTGCCAGCAGTATGAGTGTGATCATATACGTGGGAGCTAGGGTCTATAAGCACATCCTTAAAAGGTCCCTAGTCGTGGGAGTTTCGAGACAGGGCATTGATACTCCATAGTAGACTAGTGTATACAGTCGAGACCCCGACGAGGGGAGGTGGCCGGTCTCACAAGCCACTGGTGTCAGTTGGTTCACCTAAGATGTATACAGGTGCTCATTGGGTTATGAGTACACTGGACAGGACTCGCCGGGAACATGCTAGTTGGTCTTATACCTGACGTCAGATAGCAGTTCCCTAGTGACATGTATACAGGTTAGTTCATCGACCTGAGATCGTCATTTGTCTCGTGTGAGTTCCCACTGTACTTTGATTACTACCCTACCACGCTCAAAGGAGTTGTGCAAACAGGTTTTAGTTGGGTACAGTCCCGAGCCTCATGGAGGCAGTGAGCGGATCTGCAGGGGTTCTTCTCTCCCGGTATTGGGGGTGAGGTCACGCTATGTCTAGGAGAGCCATTACACGAAGTCCTTGGCCAAGGCAGGAGATTTACTGGTAGGTATTCCAGTAGTATCTCAGGGTGTTCTGGGCTACTCTCCGACATGACTTGTACCGCTTTTGGGGGTCTGACTTTTACCAACCCCCTAGGCCCGCCATGCGATGCTCATAGACGAACGGACCGGACTGTATGGATATTGTCACTGACAGGCTCAGTAGGGTGTCAGGATGAGTTCGCTCATCGACGTCCCTTTTGGTCAATACCTGGTAGCCCGTTACGTATAGGCTAATACCTCTGACGTGCTAGTGGTTAAATCCACAGCCAAAGTATTGACGAGTCTTTAGAGTTCCCCACAGCCCGTTTTCTCAAGTTTCGGGCGAAACGCTGTAGAGGTCGTATGGAGATATGGCAGGATTCGATCTTATACGTGCGGTATTGTACGGATCAAGATCGGACGGATAATACTAGTGGGCTTTGGTTTAAGCCGGATCCTAGTATTGTACAGTGTAGATTTTGTCTCTTTGCATTTGTATTCAGTCGCAATACAAATGCGGGTATGTATATACAGTCGCGGAGTTTTCCTGTAATTTATTACGGGATCAGTTTTCTGAAGTTGCCAGTTTGTATTCCGTTCCGGCCCGTTTTCCTTTGTTCCTTAACGGCCGGATTTTTCTGATGGGAGGGGCTAATTTGCAAATGTGCAAATTAGCAAAGTGGAGGGGGTTATTTGTATATATGGCATTATGATATTTCTAGCATCATTAGATTCCTTTTGCTTCATGATGGCTTGCATTTATTGGATGGGAATTAATTTGGATTTAGATTAGAAATTGGCGTGACTTTAATCCATTATTATCATGACTTTTCTTCTATTGATTATTCATTCATTTTTCCTCCACCATGGAGAAGAGGCCGGCCACATTATTGAGAGGGAGAGGGTGTGAGAAATATTTGGCATCTCATTTTCATTCATGCTACAAAGAGAGTCCCATATCAAAGTTCATTTCTTTCTTCACCTCCATCAATGGCAACTTCACATAACTGCATGAGACAAACGATTTTACACTAGCCTTCAGCATTTCTTGGACACGTCGGCTCGCCAACTTCATGCCCGAGTTGCCGCGGTCCAGAGGTGGGAGCCCGTAAAAGAACCCGGCGATGTAGTGCCCGTTCCGACCAGGAGATGAAGATCGGAAGTTCCGCGAGGAGAACGGAGTGGAGGCCGATGACCGAAGGACACGGATCGCTCGCTATAGCTTTCTACCCTTTCTCGTATTCGCTAGGAGTAGGTTAATGGCCCGATCCGGGATTTTAGTGCGCCGTGGTGCCTGTTTCTAGTGTTTAGTAAACTTTCGTTTCCGCATTCCGGCGTCGGATTGATGGCCGGGGCGCCGCCATGCACTTACATTGGTATCAGAGCCACGCCTTTAACCTAGTCTATCTTGCTCTAACGTGTTTACAAGTTCGATCGAATGGATTTTTCGAAAACCCGATTTCAAAAATGCACTTTCTATCGATTTTGTTTTCTGCTCTAAAAATTTTTCAGTACATTGCAGAAATACGTGCAGGGAATTCTAAGAATTCTGTTGAAATTTGGTCGCATGATGTTACTGTTCCACCATGGAACCGCGGCCAAACCCATGTTCTGGCCGCTGTTCAGCCTCCATCTCATCTCTTCTCTGCACCAAATTTCTACTGTGGGTCTTAGACTTGGAAATGGGGTTTTTGGTATATTCTGTTTGGGCCCAGATTTTCTTTGAGTGCTACAGTTGTGCTTGGGGCCCGCTTCGGGAAATTTAGTCGATCGAAAATTTTAAACATGTTAGTTCACAGTATTTACATTATATCTGCGACCATGAATGTCACTCAATCGGTAAATCCTGTCTAACTGCTATAGCCCTTTTAGACGGATTTGCGAACGTGACATTCACGTTGATGTTCTGTGTTGTGCTGTGATGCTGCGGATTGATCGTGGGGGATAGCCTGGATGCAATGTTAGTACAGTTTGGTTTCATATGTACATTTGATATTGCGGGGCGAGCGTCCGACATGTGGACTGCCGTTACTGCCTGTTTGTATATTATTCTTTTGGGGCACGACCGGGATGAGGTCGATGTACCCGTTGTATGTATATTTTACTTTCTGTACTAGGATTACCCCGCGGAGGGGTACACGGATAGCCGGGTTCTAGAGGGCAACGGGCCCGCATCTCATGGCGTTGAGACGGAGGCGGCTTTACTCTAGAATTGGCGGGCTATTCGCCGCACTCGTAGGGGGTACAGGTTGACCCAAGGAGGGCTGCCCAAGTTACCGGATTCCGTGAATTGCTGGGTGGTCCATTC
Source organism: Agapanthus africanus (assembly GCA_030015575.1). Taxonomy (NCBI): domain Eukaryota; kingdom Viridiplantae; phylum Streptophyta; class Magnoliopsida; order Asparagales; family Amaryllidaceae; genus Agapanthus; species Agapanthus africanus. Next base: position 75,706,724 of record JASDDO010000029.1, read on the forward strand.
ACGTCGTTGAAGGGGGCTGCCTCGCTTCAGGTTTTGGCGGGTAACTTGCCGCGTCCGTAGGGGTCTAGGATTTTCATTGCACAGGCTATCCACACGACCAAGGGAATGTCAGGTTTCAGTAACGGCTCTATGAAACCCGGGGATCCCAGATATCTGTATTGTTCTGTGATGCTTATTACATTTCTGTGATGTTGCATTTTATCACGTCTTGAGCGAATATTATATATTGATATATATACCAGTAGATGTTGTATATGTTTTGCACCCGCGCTAGTCCAGTCCCCGCTCTGTCGTTAGTTAAGTAACCTAACGGGTGATGACGGGACCCAGTGGCGAATGCGGATGGCATATACGTACATCATTATTTTCGTTCTTTTGTGGTGTGATCAATTGATGGGACCGCGTTGATTCGGATCAATGCAAGCTAAACAAACCTATTCTGATGTTGTTGGAACATTTTTCAAAAAGCTGTTATTGCAAGGGCGTTCCCTTTTGTTTTGCACAGTGGTATTCGGTTATGAATATCCAGCACCTCAGTCGACGAGGCAAAGGCCGAGATCCCTTCACCGGGAGTGACCCCTTAGACAGAAGTTTGCGTCAGGGCAATAACTTCACTATAGTCGATTACTTTTGCTTTGCATCGTGGTATTCAGTTGGAATATCCTGCACCTCTCTACGGGGAAAGAGCCGAGATCCCTTCACCGGGAGTGACCTCTTTAGCAAAGGTTTTCGTCACTATATTTTTAAAAAGCTATCCGGTTCCTTCAACGATATCAAGTTCATTACGCTAAAGGTTTTTCGCCAGAAACCATTCATAGCCCTCCGTCATTTCAGGAAGGTAGCACTTAGTATTCATACTATGTATGTTGGCCTTCGTCAAGGCATACTGTATGGTAGCTACTTGTTACTTTTCTGCAGCATAGATAGATGCGTTGGTTTGGGACAGTCGTACTACTATTTTGGCCTTCGTCAAGGGTATGTACGGGTGGGTTCAAATTAACCTAGATAATGATGGGTAGAACTTGACATGTGACTTATGATATGTTGGCCTTCGTCAAGGTCATAAGAGCATGGGGCGAAAATCTAATCGGGAGTTTCTAAAGAAACTGAAACTTGCCAGATATGCGCATACCTTCTGGAGTGTGATAACGTGAGCGGATTCCGTCACGTTATCAAGCGATGATAGTTGGATCCCGATTCCCACTGATGAGTTGGTTTACTCCTCGGGTGATCCCGACTAATTCTTCTTTCAGGTTTGGAGGAGAATTTGACGGTACATTGGGAGGTTTCCAGATTGGATAAATTGATAACCATTCTGATCTAGGTTAGAGTGCACGCTGAGTGTTTCTTTTCTCTCTCTCTTTGGCAGCGACCATGACCCGACCTTTGACTATGACTCAGTGACCAAGATTAACCGAACCTTCTTAAACACTGGCTTTTAGATTGTCAGAGTTGCAAACCTCATTGCCACTCCTACTTTTGCCCTTTTCTCCAGGACACCCCGTATTACTACGAACGTCCACTTCCATTGGATAAACCATCGTATGGGTATATACGAACTCGAAGGAATTTATTCGAGGATGGTTTCAGGTTCTGAAGAAAACGAATAAGACTATTCAGTTGTCTTTTCCTTTTACCTTCTCTCAGGTTGCGAGTACTCCTTGGTTTAGGAGATAGTACACCCGTTACGCCTATCGGATAGGCTTCTTCCAAACCTTAGGCTGGTGCCGAACGGTAGGGAATGAAGAAAGCCGATTAGCCTAATTGTGGTGTGCAGAAGGTATTAAGTAAAGACATATAAAGGGATTAGAAGGAGGGCAAAGTAAATTGTGACTGCTATTCACGACCAAACCAAGTATTTCATTACCACTCCCACTTCACCTTTGTATTTCTCCAGAACACTCCGTATCACTACGATGATCCACATTTTATTGGATACTCCATCGTATGGTTATATACGAACTCGAAAGGAACTTGTTCCAGTTCGGGGATAGATTCCGGCTCAGGAGAAATAGGAATGAGGTTTCATTCGGTTGACTTTTATCTTCACCTTCTCTCGCATTGCGAGTGCTCCTGGGATTAGGACAGTATACCCATTATGCTAATTGGATAGTCTTCTTCCAAACCATAGGTTGGTGCCGAGCGATAGGGAAGGAAGAAAACCATATGGCCTAAAGGGGTGTACAGAAGGTAATGACTAAAGACATATGAAGGGATTTAGAGAGATGGCAAAGAAATATACGGTTACAGTTGTGAATCTGGATAATGGAAGAGGCATTACTAAGAATACCCGGATACCCCTACGAAACATTTCAATGTTTCAGTTTCACTGTGTACTGTTAAAAGAAAACTGATTTCCCAATTAACACTTTCTCCAGGGTATGTATTTACCAGGTATGATTCTCACATCTGTATGGTTTTACAGATGATGAGTGGGAGTAAATTATTGGGAATTAGGTGATCATCCTCATTATATCGGAATTCGTTGTAATTGGTGATATTTGAGGAAATCGCCTGGGCTGTTTGCCGGTCGGCAAATATTTGGTTTTGAATATCCGTTGCTATGCATCAATTTCAAATTGATATATCTGTACGTCTATTGTTATAGAGTGAGATATATCTTTTTGAAATTATGTCCATGACATTTACCTATATCAGTGGATGGTTAGGTAAGGAGCATTAATACAGCGGTGTAATTCTTCTTAACCATAAGTACAGTTTAAATCTACGACACACAGTGAATGAGTTATTAGACTCAGGGGAATTATACAGAGTATTGTATGTTGTCCAATGTCCATTAGGACAGAGGGGTTGGTTCTCGTACTATATTCGGTTTACTTATGAATTCTTTAGATTTTAGACAGGTGTTTCGTAGAAACACATGGTCCGAATTTTGAGAAGTTATAGGTATATGAATAAAGTAGAGAACCAGGTATTGCAAGTATCGGGATTCTTCAAAGTGATCGAAGATGTAGATACTTGTGTATGGTATTCAGTTAATAGTAATGATTAAGAGAACTTGCTTCTCTTTCAGGTTACTCATAATTGGAAGCATTCCTAAGTTGAGTAACGCCGATCGGCCTCTTTCCATTTAGTTGACATGCACTGGAGACAGGTGCATGATTTGAATCTGGTTCAATTAAATCAGTGCCACTGTTTCTGTATTGGATACAGAACAGTTCATATCTTAACGATGTTAAGGTACGGGGAGTTGTCCGGCTTATGCTTAAAACAGAACTCTGGATAACTCAAGGCACGTTTCTGTAATGGTTGTTTGTGGGTTGACCCAGGCTATGACGAGGGTTGATTTTCTACCATCTGGAAGATCAATAGTGATATTGTTCTTAACTCGCCACAGTTTTAATAAAAATGGATTTTTTTTTCCAGAAAACAGTAGTTGGAGTATGGTAGAACTGGAAGTGATTCCATAACCGCAAACAATTACTGAAAATTTGACAAGAATCTAAAGATTCAATCTGGCTTGACATTCCATTGGCCACTCCGCAGATTTGGTGGGTAACCTCAGGCACTCGAGAGGTACTTCGGTATGCACAAGGATGGTGGCAGGGAGGTTCTCGTTTACCCAGACTTTCCATTGCTGTTGTTCCAGACTGTGAGACCGGGCAGGAGGATGAGTATAGCGTCGTTCTAAACTAGCTTTAGAAGTGTACGTTTATATAACTCTGCCAAAGGGTTGTCGTAGTCAGTGGGAGCAGTGGAAGCATAGTGGACAAGTGGCTTATGTCTATTTATAGACTAAAGCAAATATAGCGGAGATAGATCATCTATTTCTGATGTGACAGTCATAGGTTTGACTTCATCAGAATAGGGGATGGATCTGTTAAGAAGGTAGTAGGGTGTGATGTCCTGGTATTTGGATGACATACACAGAGTAGGAAGTGAAATTCCTATACTACGGTCGGTTATACTTTGGTTGTCACACAGTAGTTTCTCCACATAGGAATTGGATTTTATATCAGACATTCTGGTTACTAGATCTATGGTTTTAGATCTAGATTTGGGAAGTGTCCCAATCTGGGTACTTAGACGGCATTCTAAAGGTGTTTTAGAATGGACGACTCCTGGCACGGTAGTATCCCTGCAGGTAATGGAGTCACCCTCTCTAAAGGTGTCTTACAGACTAAAGGGGAGAGGGATGTGCATGATTGGCAGATCACTTACTTAGGCAATTGAGTCAATCATGAGATGTCAAGTACCATACTAGATGTTATTTTTTGCACGAGATGCAGTAAGTTGATATTAATCCAATCCTGGAGAAATTATCAGAAGCAGTTTTAGAACATAAGTGGATGTTCTATGGATTTGATAACGGCAGCCTCCTTTAGGAGACGGTTATCATTCCAGGCTTTCAAGGTGACCTGGATGACAGAGTGGCTGTCAGAGTTATAGTTTTCCCTCTGATGAGGGGCAGTGTTTTGGACAGGTGGTCCAGGCGGATACTGAGGGAGGCATGGCGCAGGACATTGATTAAGTTCGGTCGACGATACAGTCTAAGAAGTTTGGATTTGGAGTTCATTTATGAGCTAGGTCCTATCAGATATCCAGACATATTCTAAGACAGGTATTGCTCATTTCGGAAGATGGCTTTCTCCGCGAACTTAAGATAAAGAGAGACATAGAAAGAAACATCACAGCGGATCCACTCACTGAGGCTATTCCTCGAATGCAATAGTTTCGCAAACGAGCTTTGTGAGACTGACTAGTAGAGGAGTTGGGTGTTCGGTATCACACGGGCTGTGAGTATGCGACATCGCAATAATTAGCCTTGAGTGCAAGTGGGAGATTGTTGGAGATAGTGCCATCAGAGTCAATTATTGGATCGCAGGCACGTGATTGCAATGATTGAGGGATGACCAATACCGGTAGGACAGTCTTACTCAAGATGATAGTATGCTATCTGGTTTATCTTTATTATCGTGTACTGCTTTAGGTGACCTTACAGGTCACTATTGCACGTTGATAGAGCCCCTAGGATTCTTGCTTGACTGCTAGCAGTATGAGGACGATCATATACGTGGGAGCTGGGGTCTATAAGCACATCCTTAAAAGGTCCTTAGTCGTGGGAGTTTCGAGACAGGGCAACGATACTCCAGAGTAGACTAGTGTATACAGTTGAGACCCCGACGAGGGGCGGTGGCCGGTCTCACAAGCTACTGGTGTCAGTTGGTTCACCTAAGATGTATACATGTGCTCATTGGGTTATGAGTACACCGGACAGGACTCGCCGGGAACATGCTAGTTGGTCTTATACCTGACGTCAGATAGCAGTTCCTTGGTAACATGTGTACAGGTTAGTTCATCGACCCGAGATCGTCATTTGTCTCGTGTGAGTTCCTACTGTACTTTGATTACTACCCTACCACGTTCAAAGGAGTTGTGCAAACAGGTTTTAGTTGGGTACAGTCCTGAGCCATATGGAGGCAGTGAGCGGATCTGCAGGGGTTTGTCTCTCCCGGTATTGGGGGTGAGGTCGCGCTGTGTCTAGGAGAGCCATTACACGAAGTCCTTGGCCAAGGCAGGAGATTTACTGGTAGGTATTCCAGTAGTATCTCAGGGTATTCTGGGCAACTCTCCGACACAACTTGGACCGCTTTTGGGGATCTGACTTTTACCAACCCCTTAGGCCCGCCATGCGATGCTCATAGACGAACAGACCGGACTGTACGAATATTGACTCTGACAGGTTCAGTAGGGTATCAGGATGAGTTCGCTCATCGACGTCCCTTTTGGTCAATACCTGGTAGCCCGTTACGTATAGGCTTATACCTCTGACGTGCTGGTGGTTAAATCCACAGCCAAAGTATTGACGAGTCTTTAGAGTCCCCCATAGACCGTTTTCTCAAGTTTCGGGCGAAACGCTGTAGAGGCCATATGGAGATATGGCAGGATTCGATCTTATACGTGTGGTATTGTACGGATCAAGATCGGGCAGATAATACTAGTGGGCTTTGGTTTAAGCCGGATCCTAGTATTGTACAGTGTAGATTTTGTCTCTTTGCATTTGTATTCAGTCGCAATACAAATACGGGTATGTATATACAGTCGCGGGGTTTTCCTGTAATTTATTACGGGATCAGTTTTCTGAAGTTGCCAGTTTGTATTCCGTCCCGGCCCGTTTTCCTTTGTTCCTTCACGGCCGGATTTTTCTGATGGGAGGGGCTAATTTGCAAATGTGAAAATTAGCAAAGTGGAGGGGGTTATTTGTATGTGTGGCATTCTGATATTTCTAGTATCATTCGATTCCTTTTGCTTCATGATGGCTTGCATTTATTGGATGGGAATTGATTTGGATTTAGATTAGAAATTGGTGTGAATTTAATCTATTATTATCATTACTTTTCTTTCTATTAATTATTCATTCATTTTTCCTCCAACATGGAGAAGAGGCCGACCACATTATTGAGAGGGAGAGGGTGTGAGAAATATTTGGCATCTCATTTTCATTCATGCTACAAAGAGAGTCCCATATCAAAGTTCATTTCTTTCTTCACCTCCATCAATGGCAACTTCACATAACCACATGAGGCAAACGATTCTACACTAGCCTTCAGCATTTCTTGGACACGTCGGCTCGCCAACTTCGTGCCCGAGTTGCCACGGTCTAGAGGTGGGAGCCCGTAAAAGAACCCGGCGATGTGGTGCCCGTTCCGACGAGGAGATGAAGACCGGAGGTTCCGCGAGAAGATCGGAGTGGAGGCTAAAGACCGAAGGACACGGATCGCTCGGTATAGCTTTCTACCCTTTCTCGTATTTGCCAGGAGTAGGTTAATGGCCCGATCCGGGATTTTAGTGCGCGGTGGTGCCGGTTTCTAGTGTTTAGAAAAGTTTCGTTTCCGCATTCCGGCGTCGGATTGATGGCCGGGACGCCGCCGTGCACTTACAGTGGCCATCACCAGAAATTCTTGGCCAAGGTATTCTAGAATTACTGATCTAGGATCGGTAGTTTCTGAGGTGGTGATGGGCTTCATACCGACACTAAATGTCGTGTTATTAGGGGTCTGACTTCATCCACCCCGTAGACTCGATATGCTATACTTATAGACGATCGGACCGGACTGTATGGATATTGTCACTGTTAGGCTCAGTAGGGGTATCAGGATGAGTTTGCTCGTTGGCCTCCCTTTCGCTCAATACCTAGGTAGCTGCTACGTACAGCTAGTGCCGATGACGTGCTTTTGGTTAAACCCACTGCCAGCGTATTGACAAGTCTTTAGAGTCCCACACAGAGGGTTTCCCTGCTTCAGGCAAAACCATGTAGAGGCCGTATGGTTTTATGGCTGGGTTCAATCACATACGCGTACTTGTGCACGGATGATGTTCGGACGGATAATACAAGTGGGATTTGGTTTAAACCGGATCCTAGTATTATATTGCTGGATTATTTTCATCTCTTTGTATTCGTATTCTTCGGAATACGGATGTGGGTATGGATATAAGGTTGAGGGGTATTCTTGTAATTTATTACAAGATTACTTTTAGAAGATAACACCTCATCATGGTTTAGATATTTTTGGATTAAAAGGTTATTGAGGAGTAGGATGAGATGTTTATTGCATTTTTGTGGCAAGGCTAATTAGTGACCCATGCTTACTATTTTAGCATGATTAGGGTTTTTGTTTGTTTTGAGATTATGTTGACTTGAGATATTTTTTGTTGACTAAGATATTTTGGAGATATGGACATTTATGTGATGGCTCCATTATTTCTTATCACACACACGCAACAAATAAAAACACAAGCCATTATTCATTTCTTTTTCTCTCTCTTGAGTTGCTCTCAACACCTCATTCTCATGGCGACTTCTTCTTCCTCTAGCTCCACCCAAACCCTCTCATGAGTTGATAATCCTTGGGTGTCTTGAGACAAATTAATCCTTCATCACTCTCTACATCATCTACAGCATCTAGAGTAGCGATCTATGTGCCCTAGTTGCCTCGGATATGAGGTTGGAGCTTGTTGCATAGACTCTCGGGTGGATCATCTTCGATGGAGGGAGACCGGAGATCAAGCTTGATTAAGGAAGCCCCTAGGAGCTTGGGATGATGGTTGAAGACCGAAGGACACGGATCTATTCAGTATAACCATTCTAACTCCTTTGCATGTTTTGTTATCTATAGCTTATGAGTAGATCCGGGTAATTGGTTGTGGTAGCGCCAAGTTTTATAAATTTTTGTTCCGCATTTGGTCACGGATTGATGGCCAGGGTGCTTGCATAACCCAACATGGTATCAGAGACACTCCATAAACCTTAGTTAACTCATTGCGACATTAGAAATCTGTCGTTTTTGTCGTGCAAAAACTGCCAACAAAAACAGTTCCGAAAACTGAAAGTTTGAGATGTTTGTGTAGGGTTCCTAGGCACTCTAATGAGGTCTCACAAGGCATCAACCATGCCAACTTCAAAAAATACGGTGCCGAGAAACCCTAATACGGATCGTTAACTAGAATTCTAGGCGAAAAAGCAACTAGTAAACTACTTTACTAAGAGAATACGGAAATACAACTTTTGTAGATCCGGTCCTCCACCTCCACGGCTCCGTGATGAAGTCCTCTCCGCTGTCCAAATCAAATCCCGGACCCTAGTGTCGGCTTCATCGGAGAAAGAGCGGGCTAGGTCATCGACGACGTGCCGAAGATGATCTACGTCGAGGCATCGCTAGATCAAGCTCCAACTTCACCAAGTCTAGAAAACTTGTGAAGGAAACACACTCTACTACTTGGCAAGAGGTAGAGGATGAAGAAATAGGAAGTGGGTAGACTTTAGAATTGGATTTCTCACTCATTTTCATCAATCACCATTGATGAAGAAAGGTTTTCTTCAAGTGAAGAAGAAGAAGAAGATGAAGATCATATTATGATAAGTTAATCCTAAAATGAAAAGAATAATGAATTCTTATCATAATAGAACCATGGTTAGGTGTAGAGAATTAATTAGGGTTAAGTGGAATGGTTAGGGTTAAGGATGAGACAAAGTGGTCACAAAGTCAAAGTATTCATGAAGCTTCATGAAAGAATAAAGAATGCCACCATTTTATCATTTCCTTTTATTTTTCCAAAAGAATAAATAAATGAATAAAATGAATAAGCAAATAATAAACCCTAACCATTTCATTAACCAAGGTTTAATTCTTTATACTTAACCAATTTTACATGCACCATCAAACATGATACAAGCATGTGCACAAAATCATATCACATATATAATGCGCACATCCGAGCGAGAAAATCCATTTAAAGTGAACCGATACTAGTTAATGCAAAGTAATATATCAAATATATAATTATGCATTAAATCATTAAATCAACACTTGATTTAACGATCCGGTTCATATCGCATATAACCGACTAATATCCAATGTATCGATTTATCGAATCAATCTTCGATTCGATAACTAGGTTATATCGCATACAACCATTCGACACATTGTTCGCGAGAATGAAATACGGTATCACATACACGCATTATTCTCGGTCCCGCACATATCTCATTTGCGCTCCTATTTCGTTTCGCTTGAGCCAGGAAACCTCTGTGTAGGACTCTAAAGACTCGTCAATACGCCGGCAGCAGATGATGATCATATCAAACATCCACAAGCCGCAAGCGGTCTGCTAAACGTAACGGCCACCAGGGTATTGAGCGATCAGAAGATGGACGAGCAAGCCCGCTCACACTCCAGTGAATCCAACCAGTAACACTACCGTACAGTCCGGTCTGATCGTCTGATATGCCGCATATCTCGCCTAGGGGTGGTAAACGTCAGACCCCAATAGCTCGATAAGTCGTGTCGATATGAGGTCTATAACAATTCGAGAAACTACTAGTAACACTTACCAGTAAATCTCAGCAACCCTGGCCAGGGATTTCCTGTTATAGCCAATCGAACACAGCGCAACATCAACCCCCTATACCGGGAGAGACGAATTCCCCTCCTATCGCTCATTGCCTCCATGTGACTCGGGACTGTACCCAAAAACCACCGTTTTGCACGCCCTCTTGGACGTGGTAAGATGGAAATCAAAGCACAGTGGGAACCACACAAGACTCTATGACGATCTCGGGTCAACAGACTACTCTGTACCAGTGTCACCATAGAACTGCCATCTGACGTAAGGTATAATACCATCTGGCAGTTCTCGGCGAGTCCGTCCAGTGTACCCAATCTGTACTGAGCACCCGTATATCATCTCTGATGTCAAACACCAATGGATATGGGATCATCCATCGCCCATCTGTATGGGTCGAGAAGGTATACGCTAGTCTACTCTGGTATATCGATGCCCCATCTCGATACACCCACGACTAGGGACTTTCAAGGATGTACTTATGGACTACCATGTCCCCACTAGTATGATCCGCATCATAGTCCAGGTAGTCAAGTACACATCCTAAGGGCTTTACCAACATGTAATAGAGCGACAATCAGTGTACATGTTAAGGTAAAGTTCAACCAGATAGCATACTATCATGTCGAGCAAGAAAGTCCTCACTATATATGTCCCAGTATCCATTACAATATACATCCTATGTATAGTAATGGCCTCTAGGGCATACATATAACTAACAATCTCCCACTTGCACTAGGGCCATCTGTAGCAGTGGTTGAAGTATCTCATACTCAACCATCCCATAAAAGTCTCTCTCTGGGAACAGGCCTTTGTGAGTGGATCCGCTGTGTTGTCCTCTGAGTCTACTCTCCTGACCTCGATCCCCTGGAGATCAACCATCTCCATGATCAGGTGATACTGCCTTAGAATATGTCTGGATCACTGATGGGACCGTCATTCCTTGGCATAAGCCACAATTCCATTGTCACACAATGGGAGGAACGTAGTTCATCTCATGAACCAATATACACCCAAACAGCCTCTTCGGTAGCATCTTAAGTAGCGATATATCCAGCCTTTATCGTCTAGTATGCCACGGTATCTAGCTTGGAACTCTTCCAACATACCGCCCCTTTACTGAGGGTAAAGACAATGCCTGTAACTGACTTTCAGTCGTCTTTATCACCCTGGAACCCTTCCAGTGATTCTCCCCAGGATCGATTGATACCATCTCACTACAACTAGTGAGAATCCTAACATCCAATTAGATCTATCTCATAGATCCAAAACCCAGGATTTAGGAGGTATCATTTTGATCCTATATGGAGAATCATTGTGATAAGTGGAGATTGACCGAGCGTAGCATAGGAAACTACTTCCCTATCAAGATTATGTCATCCACGTACTCTACGAGGATCACCACCATACTCCCTACTACCTTTTTGTTTATACAAGGTTCATCTACCATTTTGATGATGTCAAACTCTTTGACTACTACATCAAAACAGATGATCCATCTCCGCGATGCCTGCTTTATCCTATAAAGCATCTTACACACGTTTCCGCTGCTCCTACTGTCTATGAGGCCCTCTGGCTGTGTACTTATAGACGTTCTCTTCTAAAACATCATTTAGAAAAGCAGTCATGGCACCCAACCGCCAGATATCGTAGTCATGGTACGTAGCCGTGGCAAGTAGGATCTGGATGGACTTAAGCATAGCTACTTGAAAAGGTTTCATCATCATCCATACCTGGTCAATGATGTAGACCTTTAACAAGTCTAGCTTTGAAAGTCTCAACTTTTCCATCTACACCAAGTAATCTTCTCAAGATTTACTTGCTCCTGATGGGGATTTAACCCTTCAGATATAGCAACCAAAGTCCATACTTTGTTGGTGTACATGGATCCCATCTCAGATCGCTAAGCATCCAGCCATTCTTACAGAGTCCCACTCCTGATGGCCAGCTCGAAACTAGTTGGGTCATCATCTCATGATGCAATCCTCGCTCCCACTGTCATAGAAAAACCGAAGTATCTCTCAGGCGGGTGAGGAACCCTACTAGATCGGCGGAGAGGCTGAGGTTCGTTGGAATCTATTGAATCCTTTGGTTCTGTCAAATCATCAGCTGCAGTTTTGTATAGCTGGAACCTTTCCAGTTCTACATAACAGACCTTGCCTCGAGCTTGTCCGGATTTTGCTTTTTAGACATAGCCCGGACAACCCCAAATCTTAACCAACTTAAGATATGGGCTCTTCCCTTTCCATATCACATATGAAGTGGTAGGCAACTGATTTGATTCGAACCCTATTCAATAGGTATGAAGCTTCTCAAGTGCATAACTCCCAAAAGGAAATAGGTAACTCAGTAGTACTCATCATAGAGCACACCATATCAAATAGGGTGTGATTGCTCCAACCCGATATACCATCGTGCTTTGGTGTATTCGGAGGAGTAATGCTGAGAGAGAATCTCATTCTCCTTTAGAATAGTCCAGGATTTCCGTGCTCAAGTATTCTCCTCCTTGATCTCATCAAAGGACATAATACTTATACCCGTATTTTGGTTCTCTACTTCTAACTTATATTCTGTGAATATCTCAAAAGGTTCGGACTTGTGTTTCAACAGGAACATATGTCTGAATCTTGAGAGATTATCAGAGAATGTAACGAAGTACAAAGAACCGGTCTTGGCATTTGTAGACATGGGACTTTACATACATCAACATGTATCAATCCCAAGAGTTCACCAACTCTTTCTCTGTTTCCAGTAAATAGAGCTATGGTTATATTATCTCTGTGACATGACTGGCAAGTTTCACAAGATGTAAATTCAAACTGATTTAAATATGCATCTACATGTAACTTCGCTAGTCGGGTCGCATTGATATGACCTAGTCTACAATACCTCAAGAAGGATTCGTTCATTTCTGAACTCTTCCTCTTGTGTGTGTTCCATATACTAAAGAACTGTGGTTTGATTTAGAACATTAATGCTTTTAGATAACGTGCCTGAACCGATCAACTTTTGATATAGGAAATGTTCAAAACATTATCCAACAATACAAAATTTTATCATTTCTTTATTGATAAAGAGACTGATATGATTTTGTATATCAGGTTCGGTATCTAATAACATTCGTTCAGAATCAATGTATTGGTAATACAGGGTGACAGTGACCAACAGACTTGGCTGCAACACTTGCCCCGTTTTCTGTCTCATGAAACTTATCACCCGTTCTCAGTTCTCTATCTATCTGTAGCCCTATGTAACAGATTACATATCTGGGATCTTGATCTGGTATCATATACCCAGGATGTGGAGGATACTGAGAAACAGTTCTTTGTAATGAACACACCCGAAGATGATGCATCAGCATGCACTCTCTTCGTTTGGGCGGCATGGGAATTCTGGTAATCCCCTGTTTCCTGCTCTGTCTTATAACAATTATAAGTTGGAGCGGGACCAACGTTCCCCAGCTCAGTATAACAAGCGGGTTCGGTCAATATTCCGTATTATTATCTTGACTAAGACGTGATATGGTCGCTACCTGGAGAGAGAGAGAGAAGAAAACACTCAGCGTGCGCTCTTTGCAAGAATAGATTGGTTATTATTTTATCTAATCAGGATGGCTCCCACTGCTTTTTATCAAATCTTCCTTCAAACCCTAAAAGGAAAGACTAGCCGGGATTAATTACACACTACAAGTTCGCCAATCTTTCAGCCAGGCCAGTGTCGGTATTTTGAGGGAGGTCCCCCGTGCTTTCGCACGAACCTAATTACAGTAAACCTCGTTTTCCCAGAGGCGTATCCCCGTTGACACCTTTCTAGACACCTACTTGATCGGCTAATTGTAATGTGTAAAACTCTCCCAGGAGTAACTCTTACTCGCAGTGGGTATCGGGATCCAACTATCTCATAGAAGGTATGCAATCTCATTGCAAATTTCAACACTTGAAATTCCCGATAATATTTTGCCCCGAACGATCTATGACCTTGACAAGGTCAACAAACCATAGACCGCAAGTCAAGTTCAACCCGTCATTTCTTGATTGAATCAAACCCACCCGCACGACCCTTGACAAGGTCAACAAGGCCGCACGACTACCCTAACCCAATCTGCATCATATGCATAAGCAGATAAATACTGGTTAGCTACCACACACTGCGCCTTGACAAGGTCAACAAACGCAGCACGAATACTAAACAGGACTTATCTGAAATGACGGAGGGCTACGACAGGTTTTTCTGAAAACCTATTGCGTAATGAACTTGATATCGTTGTAGAATCAAATGATTTTAAAATGGAGTGCTTTTGAGGCTTTTCTAGTTTTGCTAAAGGAGTCACTCCCGGTGAAGGGATCGTCGGTCCTTTCCTCGTCGAATGAGGTGCGGGATATATCACATATATCACTATGCAAAGCAAAAACTCTTAAAAGCAATCAAAAGACAAACCGAGTGTGTAGCATCTGCCAGTTATTTCTAAAGGAGTCACTCCCGGTGAAGGGATCTCGGTCCTTTCCTCATCGAATAAGGTGCAGGATATATCACATATACCGCTGTGCAAAGCAAGAACTGTAGCTACCTGTTTTATTTTTGAAATTCAATTCCACAACATCTTTAGGTTTCTTTTATTTCATTAATCTCATTAATGAAGTCCCATCATTTAAGTACCTAAACATCACAGATAAATACGACGTACACTTATGCCATCCGCATTCACCTCGATGTCCCCTCGTGCACCGTTAGGTTAGGTAACTAACGGTAGAGCGGGGCAGGGCTAGCACGGGTGTAAAACATAAGTAACGTCTATATAATATATCATATATACTATATACAGTATCCATCACAGAACATATCCCATGATCACATCACAGATATCGCAGCAGAAGAATCACATGAAATATTGGATATACTAGGACGTCCGTGTTTTCAATACGAGCCAGTATAAAACACGGATTCCACGGTCGCGATGAATAGCCAAACCCACACCCCTAGACCCCTACAAGAGCGACAAGCAACCCTACCAATTCTAGGGTTAGGAGACCCGGACTCGACTCCTCGAGTTGGTCTCCCACTGGACTCCAGAACCCGGTTACTCGTGCTCCCCTCCTTGGGTCTATCCTAGTTTGAAAAAGTAAATAATATACAAAGGGTGACATCTTCCGCAACCTGGAAGTGCCCCAATAAAAGAATATTACATACAAGTTTTTACATGAATGAAAATGAAAAACACTCATCTCACATAAAAAAACCCCGGCTATTCAAACACGACAATCCAATATAACATATCCAGCAACACATAACATCACATGTCATCAACGTAAGTAAATATGCCCATCCCAATTGTCGTTGACATATAGCAACGAAACCGGCGATATCACATATTACACTTACGGTCACAGAAAAGAAAGTGTAAAACTACAACAGTTGGAATCCGCAAACTCCTCAGACATCGCATGCCTGACCAAATGAATTCCTTAGACATCACATGCCTAACAATTATAAACCCCGCATTTTAGTCTCAAAATTGAAACCTCTTTTCAATATCAAGTCGGGCAATTCAACAAAGATTCCCGACATCCTGATCGAATGCTCGTCGCAAACTTTAGTAGACGGCCGCACCCCCGAGGCCGTCGACGAAGTGCACCAAGGCGGAACACCGCCACCGCGAGCACCCGAACGGATGCTTTCGGCGACGGGGTTCTCCTACAGTCACTTGGTCGGGGCTATGGGGTGAGGCTGTCTATTAAGTTTACCTGGCGAGTATCCGCGTACACTACGTGATTGCGACGGACTTTTGATCACATCAAAATTCCGTGGCCACCGATCAAGTGAGACTAAACTGCTATGTTTATAACATTCATTCAGTTATCACATAACTACTTGTGAATTCCAATTATTGTATCCCATTCCGGATAAATAGAAAATGTTAAACTTTCCGATCGAACAGTCAAACACCCAAGTTTTCCCGAAACAGATCAACTCTTGAAATAAGTCTAAAAACATTCAGTTCGTGCCTCGGTACCAACGGTCCAGCCGTAGAAGGGTCAAGCCAACGCCTCACATGTGGCACGCCGTACTGCCCCAAACCCTATGGTTCAAAGGGCAGTTCAAGACGGTCACATAATCGAGTTAAGGTTTGTTGTCTTCTAGAGGGTCCATCGAGTTACTTGCACTACTTAGAACGTCTTTAAACTACGGAAAAATCCAACACTTGGAAATTTCCCGACAGGGGAAAAATTGGGTATTTATATCCGGTCGAACTTTTTAACATATTCTAAAATTTATCTGGAAAGCCACACAGACAAAATTTGATAATCCGATCGAACATTCGAATCCCCAAAACAACCCATAAAAATTCAACTCTTGAATAAATATTAAAAATTCCCAGAAAATCCAGCATAATAAAATAAGAGTTACTGTGCAAACAAGGAATGATGATGTCACCATATGGCCGCAGAACCGCCGCAGAAGCCAAGCTTCTGCCGCGGTTCCGCCGCACGTTGTACTGTTCATGAGAAACTTTTTGCGCCGTAATTCTTAGATTTCCCTGCTGAATTTTTTAGCAATTTTTAATTTGGAAAAATCCACGTTTTCAGAAAAAGTCCAGAGAGCGTGGAAAAATGGGGTTTCGGGTTCAATCGGACTTCAAACTCCGTCAGGACTTCGCCTAAGTCTCTAGCTAGGCTCTGATACCACTGTAGGGTTCCTAGGCACTCTAATGAGGTCTCACAAGGCATCAACCATGCCAACTTCAAAAAATACGGTGCCGAGAAACCCTAATACGGATCGTTAACTAGAATTCTAGGCGAAAAAGCAACTAGTAAACTACTTTACTAAGAGAATACGGAAATACAACCTTTGTAGATCCGGTCCTCCACCTCCACGGCTCCGTGATGAAGTCCTCTCCGCTGTCTAAATCAAATCCCGGACCCTAGTGTCGGCTTCATCGGAGAAAGAGCGGGCTAGGTTATCGACGATGTGCCGAAGATGATCTACGTCGAGGCTTTTGTTTGTTTTGAGATTATGTTGAGTTGAGATATTTTTTGTTGACTAAGATATTTTGGAGATATGGACATTTATGTGATGGCTCCATTATTTCTTATCACACACACGCAACAAATAAAAACACAAGCCATTATTCATTTCTTTTTCTCTCTCTTGAGTTGCTCTCAACACCTCATTCTCATGGCGACTTCTTCTTCCTCTAGCTCCACCCAAACCCTCTCATGAGTTGAGAATCCTTGGGTGTCTTGAGACAAATTAATCCTTCATCACTCTCTACATCATCTACAGTATCTAGAGTAGCGATCTATGTGCCCTAGTTGCCTCGGATATGAGGTTGGAGCTTGTTGCATAGACTCTCGGGTGGATCATCTTCGATGGAGGGGGACCGGAGATCAAGCATGATTAAGGAAGCCCCTAGGAGCTTGGGATGATGGTTGAAGACCGAAGGACACGGATCTATTCAGTATAACCATTCTAACTCCTTTGCATGTTTTGTTATCTATAGCTTATGAGTAGATCCGGGTAATTGGTTGTGGTAGCGCCAAGTTTTATAAATTTTTGTTCCGCATTTGGTCACGGATTGATGGCCAGGGTGCTTGCATAACCCAACATGGTATCAGAGACACTCCATAAACCTTAGTTAACTCATTGCGACATTAGAAATCTGTCGTTTTTGTCGTGCAAAAACTGCCAACAAAAACAGTTCCGAAAACTGAAAGTTTGAGATGTTTGTGTAGGGTTCCTAGGCACTCTAATGAGGTCTCACAAGGCATCAACCATGCCAACTTCAAAAAATACGGTGCCGAGAAACCCTAATACGGATCGTTAACTAGAATTCTAGGCGAAAAAGCAACTAGTAAACTACTTTACTAAGAGAATACGGAAATACAACTTTTGTAGATCCGGTCCTCCACCTCCACGGCTCCGTGATGAAGTCCTCTCCGCTGTCCAAATCAAATCCCGGACCCTAGTGTCGGCTTCATCGGAGAAAGAGCGGGCTAGGTCATCGACGACGTGCCGAAGATGATCTACGTCGAGGCATCGCTAGATCAAGCTCCAACTTCACCAAGTCTGAAAAACTTGTGAAGGAAACACACTCTACTACTTGGCAAGAGGTAGAGGATGAAGAAATAGGAAGTGGGTAGACTTTAGAATTGGATTTCTCACTCATTTTCATCAATCACCATTGATGAAGAAAGGTTTTCTTCAAGTGAAGAAGAAGAAGAAGATGAAGATCATATTATGATAAGTTAATCCTAAAATGAAAAGAATAATGAATTCTTATCATAATAGAACCATGGTTAGGTGTAGAGAATTAATTAGGGTTAAGTGGAATGGTTAGGGTTAAGGATGAGACAAAGTGGTCACAAAGTCAAAGTATTCATGAAGCTTCATGAAAGAACAAAGAATGCCACCATTTTATCATTTCCTTTTCTTTTTCCAAAAGAATAAATAAATGAATAAAATGAATAAGCAAATAATAAACCCTAACCATTTCATTAACCAAGGTTTAATTCTTTATACTTAACCAATTTTACATGCACCATCAAACATGATACAAGCATGTGCACAAAATCATATCACATATATAATGCGCACATCCGAGCGAGAAAATCCATTTAAAGTGAACCGATACTAGTTAATGCAAAGTAATATATCAAATATATAATTATGCATTAAATCATTAAATCAACACTTGATTTAACGATCCGGTTCATATCGCATATA
This sequence comes from Agapanthus africanus, assembly GCA_030015575.1. NCBI lineage: Eukaryota > Viridiplantae > Streptophyta > Magnoliopsida > Asparagales > Amaryllidaceae > Agapanthus > Agapanthus africanus. Next base: position 75,725,309 of record JASDDO010000029.1, read on the forward strand.
ACCGACTAATATCCAATGTATCGATTTATCGAATCAATCTTCGATTCGATAACTAGGTTATATCGCATACAACCATTCGACACATTGTTCGCGAGAATGAAATACGGTATCACATACACGCATTATTCTCGGTCCCGCACATATCTCATATGCGCTCCTATTTCATTTCGCTTGAGCCAGGAAACCTCTGTGTAGGACTCTAAAGACTCGTCAATACGCCGGCAGCAGATGATGATCATATCAAACATCCACAAGCCGCAAGCGGTCTGCTAAACGTAAGGGCCACCCGGGTATTGAGCGATCAGAAGATCGACGAGCAAGCCCGTTTACACTCCAGTGAATCCAACCAGTAACACTACCGTACAGTCCGGTCTGATCGTCTGATATGCCGCATATCTCGCCTAGAGGTGGTAAACGTCAGACCCCAATAGCTCGATAAGTCGTGTCGATATGAGGTCTATAACAATTCGAGAAACTACTAGTAACACTTACCAGTAAATCTCAGCAACCCTGGCCAGGGATTTCCTGTTATAGCCAATCGAACACAGCGCAACATTAACCCCCTATACCGGGAGAGACGAATTCCCCTCCTATCGCTCATTGCCTCCATGTGACTCGGGACTGTACCCAAAAACAACCGTTTTGCACGCCCTCTTGGATGTGGTAAGATGGAAATCAAAGCACAGTGGGAACCACACAAGACTCTATGACGATCTCGGGTCAACAGACTACTCTGTACCAGTGTCACCATAGAACTGCCATCTGACGTAAGGTATAATACCATCTGGGAGTTCTCGGCGAGTCTGTCCAGTGTACCCAGTCTATACTGAGCACCCGTATATCATCTCTGATGTCAAACACCAATGGATATGGGATCATCCATCGCCCATCTGTATGGGTCGAGAAGGTATATGCTAGTCTACTCTGGTATATCGATGCCCCATCTCGATACACCCACGACTAGGGACTTTCAAGGATGTACTTATGGACTACCATGTCCCCACTAGTATGATCCGCATCATAGTCCAGGTAGTCAAGTACACATCCTAAGGGCTTTACCAACATGTAATAGAGAGACAATCAGTGTACACGTTAAGGTAAAGTTCAACCAGATAGCATACTATCATGTCGAGCAAGAAAGTCCTCACTATATATGTCCCAGCATCCACTACAATATACATCCTATGTATAGTAATGGCCTCTAGGGCATACATATAACTACCAGTTTGCACACCCCGCAGACTCTAAAGAATCGTCTGAGCCAGGAAACCATTGTGTAGGACTCTAAAAAATCGTCAATACGCCAGTAGTGGGTAATGGTCATATCAAACACCCATAAGCTGCAAGCGGTCAGCTAAACGTAACAGCCACCCAGGTATTGAGTGATCAGAAGATCAACAAGCAAGCCTGTACATTCTCCTGTGAATCCAATCAGTAACACTACCGTACAGTCCGGTCTCTTCGTCTGATATGTCGCATATCAAGTCTAGGGGTGGTAAACGTCAGACCCCAGTAACCGTTAAGTCGTGTCGATGGGAGGCTCATAACTGATCGAGAAACTACTGATAACTCTTACAAGCAGCACTCCATATCAGCCCTGGCCAGGGATTTCTAGCTATAGCCAATTGAACACAACACAACATCAACTCCCTATATCGGGAGAGACGAAACCCTTCTTATCTCTCATTGCCTCCATGCGATTCGGGACTGTACCCAAAAGCTACCGTTTTGCATGCCCTCTTGGACGTGGTAAGGTGGAAATCAAAGCACAGTAAGAATCACACAAGACTCTATAACGATCTCGGGTCTACAGACTAACCTGTACCAGTTTCACCAGAGAACTGCTATCTGACGATAGGTATAATACCATCTAGGAGTTCTCGGCGAGTCCGTTCAGTGTACCCAGTCTCCACTGAGCACCCGTACACAATCTTTGATGTCAAACACCAATGGATATGGGATCATCCATCTCCCATCATATGGGTCAAGATGCGTATACGCTAGTCTGCTCTGGTGTATCGATACCCTTTCTCGATACACCCTGGACTAGGAACAGTTATAGGATGTACTCGTTGACTACCCTGGCCCCATTAGTATGATCTCATCATAGTCCCAGTAGTCAAGTATATATCCTAAGGGCTTTATCAACATGTGAGAGCAAGACAGTAAACAAATACAAGTTAACATGTTAAGACAAAGTGAAACCAGATAGCATACTATCATATCGAGCAAGAAAGTCCTCACTATATATATCCAAGCATCCACTATAATATACATCATATGTACAACAATGGCCTCTAGGGCATATATACAACTAACATAGGGGACGTGCCAGAGCGGAACTGTTTCCGTCATCATTCCATATTGGGCCGTTGAGCTGAGGAGCTATGTAACTGACAATCCGTAGTGAGAGACGAGGGCCTAAGGGCACAATGCGCCAGACCATGAACAGGAGGCAAGTATATATATTGCTCTGCTAGCTTTTGATACACCGACACCTTCTCAACTTTGAAGGAAGGACATATCGTCGACAGTGTTTATGATTTATGATTTGGTGATTTGAATAACACGTATCTGTCATTTTGGTTTTTGTATGTTGGGCGATTTATTTGCATGATTGAGTTTCATGCACCACAGTTGCACACGGATTCGATTTGATGTCATTCAAGATGTTTGATTTTGATTTCATGCCTATTGTATGCATGTGATTTGACTTGTGCCTTCGGTGTAGTTTTCATGCACTTTTAGTACTTTGATTCGATTTTTTACACGCTGATGCACGTGGTTGTGAGATTTTATACTACGGTATACCTGATTTGGATTGAAGTATGTTGTACACCGTCTATTTCGATTGTGATAATCAATATTTGTTTTCGTGCACCTTGTGTACTTGATTTGGATTCTTGCGCATACTTGGCGTGCTTGATGCGATTTTGGTGCACACCAGATGCACTAAATCGGGATTCTTCGTGCATATCAGATGCACCTGATATTGTTGTCAGGCACACCCGTTGCCTTTGACAGGTGTTTTCGTGCACACCCGTTGCACTTAGATTTTGTTTCTGTGCACATGTATGGCACATTCGGTGATTTCGATTTCCGTGCGCACCAGACGCACGTGGCATTTTTATTCACATTTTGGGATTGGTTACTTTTGGAGCAGTATGTTTTATGATATTCACTATTTGGTTTAGTAACCGAGTAGGACTATTCTGATAACAGTACCTAGGTGTTTTTGCATGCATCGATAGTTACCGAAGGGATTTCCAAAATGGAGCTACAGTCTCAATATTTTTCTTATGTGTCTGAGATGACACGAAAATTTTTACAAAGAAAGCCCTTCTAAATTATTTTCAAAACAACGGGACGTGTATGTTAAACAAAGGATATATATATATATATAAATATATATATATATATATATAAATATATATATATATATATATATATATTATAGTTATTTTCTTACAATAAACGTCCGCTACTTGTGCCGTGAGATGCGCATCCCACAGCGACTTGAAAAAAGTTTGGCATGTATTTCTTTTCAGATGTTTTGACGAGTTTACAACGATGCGTACTATGTACATGTTATAGTTTTGAGTATATCATGTTGGTTTTCGTATTGGACTTTGACGATGGTATTTTCACATTGACTCCGATGATTGCATGATGCTTGACGGAGTTATGATTTTGAGTTTTATACTCGTTTTTCATGCGCATGCATTGCGCTAAGATGTGTCATAATTATTTAACATTTTAAAACCCTGCCGATTTGAGTGCTTTGCTAAAATGTTTTAGTATTTGGTGGAGTGTTAATTTAAATTCGGGGACCGAATTTCTTTAAGGGGGAAAGATTGTAACGTTTTGAAAATCGTTTAGGTGAAATTTTGCATAATCGGTAAAATAACTGGTGTTTTCCGTAAAAACCAAGATATAATTATTTTTCAACATATACTTATATATACCTATTCTAGTTATGTAATTGCTATTAATTGGTATTTAATTGGTCACTTGAAAATTTCTAGTTTACTTAAATATTTTCCTTAATTAATTATTTTTAATATTATTTTAAGCTTTCACTAATACATTTAATTAGCGATAATTACAAATTGGAATCGGTTAATACAAATTCTGTGAACTATGACAACCTAGAATCTAGTTTGTAGCTTATTCTTTCTTCTAAAATTTTCCTCATGGTTCTAGATGTTTATAGAATGTTAGATTAAATAAAATAAAAATATAAATTGATGTGAGGTGCATTAATGAGTTAAGAAGGGGTTAATTTGACTTGGAAACTTCTTCACAAATACACACACACACACCCATTTCCATGCTGGCTGAGCCTTCATGTTGCCCCCTCCCCATAATTCCCTAATTGAAAAGTTTTAGAAAGAAAAAGAAATAAGAAGAAAATAATAAAGAAAAGAGGTATGGCGTAACTTTGAGGTATGGGCTTCTTGTTGACTTGATATTTTTTTTCCTCACCTAACTTTTTCTCTCTCCCTCTCCTATGGCCGAAACCACCATGGCAGCAGCCCCCTTCATTTCCCCACCTCCTTTTCTCATCAAAAGTCTCATAGAAATGCATCAAAATCCATACAAACTCAAACTAATTCCTAATTTAACCCCTACCCATTTTTCCTTGGCCTAATCTAGTTTGGATTTTGGGAGCAACAGAGCATTTTGGGTTGGCTAAGTTCCAAGCTAGATCTATGGTTTGTGAGGTATAAATCTTAACCCAACCCTTAATTTGTTAGTTAATTGCTTAAAGCTAACTTATTTAGGTATTATTAAGGTTCTAGTTTGCAAGTTTGTGAATTAAAGAGAAGGAGTTTGAAATTCAAGTTAGGGTTTATCACTTAATCATGATTGCAATGGGTAATTTAACATCTTAAGTAATGCAAAATGTAATCTAGTTGTTAATTTACAAATTGTTACTTGTAAATTGTTCTAATCAAGCTATTTAGCAAACTAGGTTTTTAGGATTAACGTAATTAGATGAAATTAAAATTTAGTTATGGTTTGTGTGACTTAATTAAGATATTTAGTGAGCATAGTGGCCACTAGTTTTGTTTAAACATCAAGTTTTGAACTAAAATGGAAGTTGATGCTTACTAGGTTTTTGAAATTAGTCGATTTGAATTAAGATTGAGGTTTTGTTGGTTAACCACCTATTTCATATAGAATTTAATGTGTTGTGAACGCGCGATTTGTGCGATTGGGTTTTTGGTTTTGTAGTTGCAACGTATGTTGGAGAAAGTGCCCTCAGAGTCAATTATTGGATCACGGGCACGTGATTGCAATGATTGAGGGAGGACCTATACCGATAGGACAGTCTTACTCAAGATGATAGTATGCTATCTGGTTTATCTTTATCATCGTGTACTGCTTTAGGTGACCTTACATGTCACTATTACACGTTGATAGAGCCCTTAGGATTCTTGCTTGACTACCAGCAGTATGAGGGCGATCATATACGTGGGAGCTGGGGTCTATAAGCATATCCTTAAATGGTCCCTAGTCGTGGGAGTTTCGAGACAGGGCATCGATACTCCAGAGTAGACTAGTGTATACAGTCGAGACCCCGACAAGGGGTGGTGGCCTGTCTCACAAGCCACTGGTGTCAGTTGGTTCACCTAAGATGTATACAGGTGCTTATTGGGTTATGAGTACACCGGACAGGACTCGCCGGGAACATGCTGGTTGGTCTTATACCTGACGTTAGATAGCAGTTCCCTGGTGACATGTGTACAGGTTAGTTCATCGACCTGAGATCGTCATTTGTCTCGTGTGAGTTCCCACTGTGCTTTGATTACTACCCTACCACGCTCAAAGGAGACGTGCAAACAGGTTTTAGTTGGGTACAGTCCCGAGCCACATTGAGGCAGTGAGCGGATCTGCAGGGGTTCGTCTTTCCCGGTATTGGGGGTGAGGTCGCGCTGTGTCTAGGAGAGCCAGTACATGAAAGTCCTTGGCCAAGGCAGGAGATTTACTGGTAGGTATTCCAGTAGTATCTCAGGGTGTTCTGGGCTACACTCCGACACGACTTGTACCGCTTTTGGGGGTCTGACTTTTACCAACCCCCTAGGCCCGCCATGCGATGCTCATAGACGAACGGACCGGACTGTACGGATATTGTCACTGACAGGCTCAGTAGGGTGACAGGATGAGTTCGCTCATCGATGTCCCTTTTGGTCAATAGCTGGTAGCCCGTTATGTATGGCTAATACCTCTGACGTGCTGGTGGTAAAATCCACAGCTATAGTACTGACGAGTCTTTAGAGTCCCCCACAGACAGTTGCTCAAATTTCGGGCGAAATGCTGTAGAGGCCGTATAGAGATATGGCAGGGTTCGATCATATACGTGCGGTATTGCACGGATCATGATCGGACGGATAATACTAGCAGGCTTTGGTTTAAGCCAGATCCTAGTATAGTACAGTGTAGATTTTTTTCTCATTGCATTTGTATTCGGTCAGAATACTAATGCGGGTATGTATATACAGTAGCGGGTTTTTCCTGTAATTCATTACAGGATCAGTTTTTCGAAGTTTCCAGTTTGCTTTCCGGTTTCGGCCATTTTCCTTTGTATCTTTCTTTGGCCGAAAAATGGTGGAGGAGGGCTTATTTGCAAATGTGCAAATAAGCTTTGTGGAGGGTGTTATTTGCATGTTGTTGTGTCTTGATGGTTCCACCATCACATTGACTTGTTGCTTCATGTTGGTTGTTCATGATGGTTGAGTGTGACTTGGTTTTGTGATCATGATCCTTCATGATAACCTTCTCTCTCTCTCTTGCATTATGGGGCTCACTCTTTTTCATTCATACACTCTCCACTCTTTCATTTTCTTCATGAGCCATGGCCGGCCAAGTAAGGTGGGGCTGCCCATTATTTTTGTGGGGATTTTTTGGTTCTCTTGTGTTTGCAAAAATCCCCAACCTCATCTCCAAAAATGCTATCATCTCAATCCTCCACTAATGGCAACTTCCACAACCCCAAAGAGACATAGAGTTCTACAGTTAACCTACAACATCCTTGGGCACGTCGACTCGCCAACTTCGTGCCCGAGTTGCCTCGGTCCTGAGGTGGGAGCCCGTAAAAGAAGCCGGCGATGTGGTTCCCTTCCGGCGAGGAGGTGAAGACCGGAGATTCCGCGGGAGATCGGGACGACGACGAGAAGACCGAAGGACACGGATCGCTCGGTATATCTCTCTATCCCGTTCTATACTTAGCTAGGATTAGATTAATGGCCCGATCCGGGATTTTAGTGCGCGGTGGTGCCGGTTCAAAAGTTAAAGTAAATTATCGTTTCCGCATTTTGGCCTCGGATTGACGGCCGGGGACGCCGCCGTGCACTTACTTGGTATCAGAGCTACGCCATTAACCTAGTCTAGCTTGGTCTAATGTGTTTACATCTTCGATCGAACAAAATTCCAAAACCCGCGATTTCAATGCATCAGTTCTCTGTCAAAATTTTTTTGGCTCCAAAAATTTTTCAGGTTGTTGCAGAATAATGTTCAGGAAATTCTAAGACATCTGTGAAAAAATGGTTGCGTGATACTGTAGACCCAGCGTGGAACCGCGGCCAAAACCCCCTTGGCGCCGCAGTACAGTGTCTTCACTGCACCATTTTTGCACAGTGATCTTTGTACAGGGAAATTAGGGTTTTGGAATGTTCTTTTTGGGCCCAGATTTTCTTTAAGTGCTGCAGTAGTGCTTGGGGGCCCACTTGGGTAAATTTGATCGATCGAAATGTTTTAACATGTTAGTTCACAGTATTTACATTATATCTGCGACCGTGAATGTCATTTGATCGGTAAATCCTGTCTAACTGCTATAGCCCTTTTAGACGGATTTGCGAACGTGACATTCACGTTGATGTTCTGTGTTGTGCTGTGATGTTGCGGATTGGTCGTGGGTGATAGCATGGATGCAATGGTAGTACAGTTTTGTTTTACATTTGATATTGCGGGGCGAGCGTCCGACATGTGGACTGCCGTCACTGCCAGTTTGTATATTATTCTTTTAGAGCACGACCGGAGTGAGGTCGATGTACCCGTTGTATGTATATTTTACTTTCTGTGCTAGGATTACCCCAAGGTTGGGTGCACGGATAGCCGGGTTCTAGAGGGCAACAAGCCCGCATCTCATGGCATTGAGACGGAGGGGCTTTACTCTAAATTGGCGGGCTATTCGCCGCAATCGTAGGGGATACAGGTTGATCCAGGAGGGGTGCCCAAGTTACCGGATTCCGTGAAGTGCTGGGTGGTCCATTCACGTTGCTGAAGGGGGCTGCCTCGCTTCAGGTTTTGGCGGGTAACTTGCCGCGCCCGTAGGGGTCTAGGATTTCATTGCACAGGCTATCCAAAGGGGAACGTCGGGTTTCAGTAGCGGCTCTAAGAAACCATGGGATCCCAGATATCCGTATTTTTCTGTGATGCTGGTTACATTTCTGTGATGTTGCATTTTATCACGCCTTGAGCGAATATTATATATTGATATATATATACTGGTAGATGTTGTATATGTTTTGCATCTGCGCTAGTCCAGTCCCCGCTCTGTCGTTAGTTAAGTAACCTAACGGGTGATGACGGGACCCAGTGGCGAATGCGGGTGGCATATACGTACATCATTATTTTCGTTCTTTATTGGTGTGATCAATTGATGGGACTGCGTTGATTCGGATCAATGCAAGCTAAACAAACCTATTCTGATGTTGTTGGAACACTTTTCAAAAAGCTGTTATTGCAAGGGCGTTCTCTTTTGTTTTGCATAGTGGTATTCAGTTGGAATATCCTGCTCCTCAGTCGACGAGGCAAGGGCCGAGATCCCTTCACCAGGAGTGACCCCTTGGACAGAACTTTGCGTCAAGGCAATAACTTCAATATAATCGTTTACTTTCGCTTTGCATCGTGGTATTCAATTGGAATATCCTGCACCTCATTCTACGGGGAAAGAGCCGAGATCCCTTCACCCGGAGTGACCTCTTTAGCAAAGGTTTTCGCCACTATATTTTTATAAAGCTATCCGGTTCCTTCAACGATATCAAGTTCATTACGTTAAAGGTTTTCGCCAGAAACCATTCGTAGCCCTCCGTCATTTCATATGGATAGTCAATAAGTATTCAAGCTGTGTATGTTGGCCAAAGTTAAGGCACAGTGATCGGTAGCTATTGGGTATTCATATGCTGCATAGATAGATGCGTTGGTTTGGAACAGTCGTACTACTATTTTGGCCAAAGTCAAGGGTAGGTATGGGTGGGTTCAAATTAACCTGGAGAATGACGGGTAGAACTTGACATGTGACTTATGATATGTTGGCCAAAGTCAAGGTCATAAGAACATGCGGCAAAAATCACATCGGGAGTTTCTAAAGAAACTGAAACTTGCCAGATATGCGCATACCTTCTGGAGTGTGATAACGTGAGCAGATTCCGTCACGTTATCATGCGATGATAGTTGGATCCCGATTCCCACTGATGAGTTGGTTTACGCCTCGGGTGATCCCGACTAATTCTTCTTTCAGGTTTGGAGGAGAATTTGACGGTACAGTGGGAGGTTTCCAGATTAGATAAATTGGTAACCATTCTGATCTAGGTTAGAGTGCACGTTGAGTGTTTCTTTTCTCTCTCTCTTTGGCAGCGACCATGACCCGATCCTAGACTATGACCCAGAGACCAAAATTAACCGAACCTTCTTTAACACTGGCTTTTGGATTGTCTGAGTTGCATACCTCATTGCCACTCCTACTTTTATCCTTTTCTCTAGGACACCCCGTATTACTACGAACGTCCACTTCAATTCGACAAAACCATCGTATGGTTATATACGAACTCGAAGGAATTTATTCGAGCATGGTTTCTGGTTCTGCAGAAAACGAATAGGACTATTTAGCTGTCTTTTCCTTTTTTCCTTCTCTCAGGTTGCGAGTACTCCTTGGTTTAGGAGATAGTACACCTATTACGCAAATTGGATAATCTTCTTCCAAACCTTAGTCTGGTGCCGAACGGTGGGGAATGAAGAAAACCAATTAGCATAACGATGGTGTACAGAAGGTATTAAATAAAGACATATCAAGGGATTAGTAAGAGGGCAAAGTAAATTGCGACTGCTATTCACGACCAAACCAAGTATTTCATCGCCACTCCCACATCACCTTTGAATTTCTCCAGAACACTCCGTATCACTACGAAGATCCACAGTTTATTGGATACTCCATCGTATGGTTATATACGAACTTGAAAGGAACTTGTTCCAGTTCGGGGATGGATTCTGGTTCAGGAGAAATAGGAATAAGGTTTATTCGGTTGTCTTTTATCTTCACCTTCTCTCGCATTACGAGTGCTCCTAGGATTAGGACAGTACACCCATTATGCTTATTGGATAGTCTTCTTCCAAACCATAGGCTGGTGCCGAACGGTAGGGAAGGAAGAAAACCATTTGGCCTAAAGGGGTGTACAGAAGGTAATGACTAAAGACATATGAAGGGATTTGGAAAGATGGCATAGAAATATACGGTTACAGTTGTGAATCTGGATAATAGAAGAGGCATTATTAGGAATACCCGGATACCCCTACGAAACATTTCAATGTTTCAGTTTCACTGTGTACTGTTAAAGGAAAACTGATTTCCCAATTAGACACTTGCTCCAGGGTATGTATTTACCAGGTATGATTCTCACATCTGTATGGTTTTACACATGATGAGTGGGAGTAAGTTATTGGGAATTAGGTGATCATCCTCATTAAATCGGAATTCGTTGTAATTGGTGATATTTGAGGAAATCGCCTGGGCTGTTTACCGGACGGCAAATATTTGGTTTTGAATATCCGCTGTTATGCACCAATTTCAAATTGATATATATGTACGTCTATTTTTATAGAGTGAGATATACCTTTTTGAAATTATGTCCATGACATTTACCTATATCAGTGGATGGTTAGGTAAGGAGCATTGAACAACGGTGTAATTCTTCTTAACCATAAGTACAGTTTTCAACCTACGACACACAGGGAATGAGTTATTAGACTCAAGGGACTTATACAGAGTATTGTATATTGTCCAGTGTCCATGAGGACAGAGGGGTTGGTTCTCGTACTATATTCGGTTTACTTATGACTTCTCTAGATTTTAAACAGGTGTTTCGTAGAAACACAGGGTCCGAATTTTGAGAAGTTATAGGTATATGAATAAAGTAGAGAACCAGGTATTGCAAGTATCGGGATTCTTCAAAGTGATCGAAGATGTAGATACTTGTGTATGGTATTCAGTTGATAGTAATGATTAAGAGAACTTGCTTCTCTTTCAGATTACTCATAATTGGAAGCACTCCTAAGTTGAGTAATGCTGATCGGCCTCTCTCCATTTAGTGGACATGCACTGGAGAAAGCTGCATGATTTGAATCTGGTTCAATTAAATCAGTGCCTCTGTTTCTATATTGGATATAGAACAGTTCATATCTTGACATTGTTAAGGTACGGGGAGTTTTCTGGCTTATGCTTAAAACCAGACTCTGGATAACTCAAGGCACGTTTCTGTAATGGTTGTTTGTGGGTTGACCCAGGCTATGACGAGGGTTGACTTTCTACCATCTGGAAGATCAATAGTGATATTGTTCTAGACTCGCCACAGTTTTAATAAAAATGGATTTTTTCAGAAAACAGTAGTGGGAGTATGGTAGAACTGGAAGTGATTCCAGAACCACACACGATTACTGAAAATTTGATAAAGAACCTAAAGGTTCAATCTGGTTTGACATTCCATTGGCCACTCCGCAGATACGGTGGGTAACCTCAGGCACCCGAGGGGTACTCCGGTAGCCTCAAGGACGGTGACAGGGAGGTTCTTGTTTACCCAGACTTGCCATTGCTGTTGTTCCAGGCTGCGAGACCCGGCAAGGGGATGAGTATAGCGTCGTTCTAAACTAGCTTTCGAAGTGTACGTGTATATGACTCTGCCAGAGGGTTGTCGTAGTCAGTGGGAGCAGCGGAAGCATTGGTGGACAAGTGGCTTATGTCTATTTATAGACTAAAGCAGATATAGCGGAGATAGATCATCTATTTCTGATATGACAGTCATAGGTTTGACTTCATTAGAATAGGGGATGGATCTGTTAAGAAGGTAGTAGGGTGTGATGTCCTGGTATTTGGATGACATACGCAGAGTAGGAAGTGATGTTCCTATACTACGATCGGTTATACTTTGGTTGTCACACAGTGGTTTCTCCACATGGGACTTGGATATAATATCAAGAAATTCTGGTTACTAGATCTATAGATCTAGATTTGGGTGGTTTCCCAATCAGGGTACTTAGACAGCATTCTAAGAGTTTTTAGAATGGACGACTCCTGGCACGGTAGTATACCTGCAGGTGAAGGAGTCGTCCTCTCTAAAGGTGTCTTACAGACTAAAGGGGAGAAGGATGTGCATGATTGGCAGATCACTTGCTTAGGCAATTGAGTCAATCATGAGATGTCAAGTACCACACCAGATGTTGTTTTTGCAGTGGATGCAATAAATTGATATTGATCCAATCCTGGAGAAACGAACGGATGCAGTTTTAGAACATAAGTGAATGTTCTAGGGATATGATAACAATAGTCTCTTTTAGGAGACAGTTATCACTCCAGGCTTCCAAGGTGACATGGATGACAGAGAGGTTGTCAGAGTTATAGTTTTCTTTCTGACGAGGGGCAGTATTTTGGACAGGTGGTCCAAGGGGATACTGAGGGAGGCATAGCGCAGGATACTGATTAAGTTCACTTGACAATACAGTCTAAGAAGTTTGGATTTGGAGTTCATTTATGAGCTAGGTCCCATCAGACACCCAAACATATTCTAAGACAGGTATTGCTCATTTCGAGGGATGGTTTTCTCCGTGAACTTGAGATAAAGAGAGACATAGAAAGAAACATCAGAGCGGATCCACTCAATGAGGCTATTCCTCGAACGCAATAGTTTCGCAAACGAGCTTTGTGAGACTGACTAGTAGAGGAGTTGGCTGTTCGGTATCACACGGGCTGTGAGTATGCGACATCGCAATAATTAGCCTTGAGTGCAAGTGGGAGATTGTTGGAGATAGCGCCCTCAGAGTCAATTATTGGATTATAGGCACGTGATTGCAATGATTGAGGGATGACCTATACCGGTAGGACAGTCTTACTCAAGATGATAGTATGCTATCTGGTTTATCTTTATCATCATGTACTGCTTTAGGTGACCTTACATATTACTATTACACGTTGATAGAGCCCCTAGGATTCTTGCTTGACTACCAGCAGTATGAGGGCGATCATATACGTGGGAGCTGGGGTCTATAAGCATATCCTTAAATGGTCCCTAGTCGTGGGAGTTTCGAGACAGGGCATCGATACTCCAGAGTAGACTAGTGTATACAGTCGAGACCCCGACAAGGGGCGGTGGCCGGTCTTACAAGCCACTGGTGTCAGTTGGTTCACCTAAGATGTATACAGGTGCTTATTGGGTTATGAGTACACCGGACAGGACTCGCCGGGAACATGCTAGTTGGTCTTATACCTGACGTCAGATAGCAGTTCTCTGGTGACATGTGTACAGGTTAGTTCATCGATCTGAGATCGTCATTTGTCTCGTGTGAGTTCCCACTGTGCTTTGATTACTACTCTACCACGCTCAAAGGAGACGTGCAAACAGGTTTTAGTTGGGTACAGTCCCGAACCACATGGAGGCAGTGAGCGGATCTGCAGGGGTTCATCTCTCCCGGTATTGGGGGTGAGGTCGCGCTGTGTCTAGGAGAGCCAGTACATGAAAGTCCTTGGCCAAGGCAGGAGATTTACTGGTAGGTTGTCACGACCCGAAAATAGGCACGTGACGGCCCTAATACTACGCAACGCCTCCAGACGTAACGCAGTAAAAGAAAGTCAAAACCCAGAAATCTAAACCAAAAAATACGGAAAAGATAATAAAAGTTTTGGAAACATTTGAAATCACAACCCAAATTCTTTAAAAGAGTCCACTTTTTCTTTAAAATTTTGGCGGAACCTGAATGAACATAGAGAGTTGACTGATGTGCTTGCCCTAGAATTTCACGTCTCTACCCGATAACATCAGGTACACAAACGCATTCCTAACTTAGCACAACCTTGTCACAATCACAGACTCCGAATCAAAAGCAAGAACTGATGCAGTTGCTAACTGAATCTTCAACTGCCGAAAACTCTGCACACATGCCACAGTCCAAAGAAAAGAACCTCCATTCAGGTTTGTCCAGTCAACGGTGCAACAATACGCTAGTAATCCTGCACGAAACGGCGGTAAAAACCTGCTAAGCCCAAAATCTGCGGATCTCCGTCCTGCACACAAGTCTGGGCCTAAGCTGTACGGTCTCGATCTCCCTCGGAACCATACAAAACCGTCTCCCGTAACTACAAGACCTAAGAGTCAACACAAACAAGCCTGAAGGAACACTCCGAGAATCTAGCAAACAGCTGGGGCTCTCCCAATGTCTGCAAAACAAATTCTCAAGTGCTGCTCCTTTTCCTCAAGACACAAAGTATAGACCAGAATGTCGTCAAAACACAACAGCAACTGGTCGAGGAACGGCCTGAAGAAATCTGGTACATCATAACTACAAATGCTGCTAGAGCATTGGCGAGTCCAAAGACACCACCAAAACACAAACTGCCCGTAGCACGCACAAAAACAGTATTCGGAATGCCACCACTCCGAACCCGCAACAATGATGACCTGATCCCAAACAAACTTAGAAAAAGTCTCGCACTCTAGAGCTGATCGGAAAAAAAATCGTCAAAGCGAGGTAAATGATACCTAACCGCACCGTAAGTCGGTTCAATTGACGATCTATCAATCCACAACCGCAATCTGTCGTCTTTCTCCTTGACGAACAGAAATAGGAGCTCCCAAAAGCGAAACACTCGGACACACAAACCTCCCAACAAACAACTCTGCAGCAGATCCTTAAGCTCCCTGAAATTCGCTAGCTCCCTTAGAACATCGTCGGAAAACTCTTGCACGATAGAAAACCGATCCAACAATCTACTGTGGTTCCGGTATCACAAATGAACGCCAAGAATCCACGACATCTCCTCCAAAGCTGACTAGCGGAAAAGGCTGAATTCAAGCTGTGAGAGGCGGCACAACTATCCACCTGCACAACAAGAACTGACTCGCCGGGAAAACAAATCCTGACTGTTTCCACACGGTAGTCCACAGACGCCTAACACGTAGCTAACCAATCGATGCCCAGGAGAACGTCAAATTCAACATCTCTAGAAGGATCACAATGACGGCAAAATCTCCTCACCGATTGGCATACGACTGAAATACGTGCCGCGCAACAAAAGAATCGCTGACAGAAGTTAACACAACAAAACGGCTGATCTAACTAACACAATCCTCATCCCAACCACGGCACAAAGTGTGAAAAACCAACAAGTACAACAAAAGAACAAGAACAAGGATACCTGACAAATCTGCACTGGACGCCCGTGCGTCCGGATGAGTAGAAACAAACTCTCGTGTCTGCCTTCTACCCGGAACTGGATGAAATCCTCCACTCTGCGGTATAGCTGTCTCGCGACTACGTGGCTCAGTACAAACTCGAACCCGATGATCCAAACTCCCGCACCGATAACACCCGGAAGAAAACTGCTGACCATCCTGGGGATAAGAGCTAGACGACTGTCCTCGCCTCAAGCCTCTTGTACTCCCATGCCTTGCACGTAACCTGTCACGACGACTGAACCTCTGTCCCTGGACTGGCATACCTGTACGGGTCCTCCACCGTCCTGGAACTCGTAAAGTCTCTGGAATACGTGTCTCGTCGACTGGGGTTACATCCACTGGTGCTATGTAAGTGACAGACTGCTGCATGCTGATACCAAAGAACAACTGAGTAACTGGGGTGTCATTTTCCTGTCGCTGCGCTCGAATGGCATCAACCAATGATCTCATCGTATGGCGCAAGTCCTGCATCTCTGTCACAAGCCTAGCGAGCTGATCCGTCGAAGGCTGAACCGTCTGCACCTGTGCAACAAAAGTGCCATCCTGGTCAGTGCTCGTCTCACCCGAGCTAACTCTGACCTCGGCCCTCGCTGCATCACTCTGAGTCCCCATAGTCATCGGCGGCAAGGCTATAAATAGAGATAGGATTCGATAAGAACAAGGAAATCGAATCATAAGGATATGAATCATCAAGGAAGGAATTTCAAATAATTTGTACTTAGGCACTTTAGGCGAAATACTGCATCGTGAGTATGCTGCAGACATACACACACAACGTTACTCCGCTTAGGTTACCTACTCCATCATACCAAGGTCATCCTACACTCCGAAAGGTAAAACCACACTCTGATACCAACTTTGTCACGACCCGAAAATTGGCACGTGACGGCCCTAATACTACGCAACGCCTCCAGACGTAACGCAGTAAAAGAAAGCCAAAACCCAGAAATCTAAACCAAAAAATACGGAAAAGATAATAAAAGTTTTGGAAACATTTGAAATCACAACCCAAATTCTTTAAAAGAGTCCACTTTTTCTTTAAAATTTTGTCAGCACCCCCTTTGTAAAACAAGCCCCCAAAAAGGGTACAACATAAATATAAAGTAAAGCATCCCAAACGGGAGCAAAATCCACGCCGAACGGCGGAAAACAACACCACAACAGATATACGACGCCATAGCGAAGAAATAAAAGACAAAAGAAAGGAAACTGTATAAAAGACAACAAATCCAGAATAATATACAATATCGTCCTCACCAAGTCTCTAAGTCACAACATACTGATAGTAGATGGAGAGTACAAGATACAACGAATATACAATACAATCTCAGATAACCACAAAACCCACCTGGGCAAAACTGCACACTATCAGGCGAAGTGGTATCCGCAGCCAAAAGATGATAGATAAGTGAATAGCCAGCCTCGACTACTCTGGGGAAACACCTGCAATACCTGTGGCACAACGGGGGTGAGTTGCCAACTCGTGAATAGTAAATAACATATGCAGGTAATCGCAAGAATGTACGTACAGCATGAATCTAATATATGACAATTGCAGTAATAACAGGTCATATGAGTACGAATTAATAGAAAGTACACTAACAAGTACCACCAATATATAAGGCAATAATGATATGACAACAGTATGCAATAGTCATGCGCTGGGGATATGAGAAAGTAAATGTGCAACACTCATGAAGGTACACTCACAGGTACTCCTAATACATGGAACAGTGCACAAGTATGTAAAGATGAGGTATGGAGTGAAATATGTCATTTCCATGGAATCCTGACATCGTGGTAGGATCACAATCCAGCAAGACAAATCAAAATCACAATTCCTCAATCAGCCCCAAATTGGCTCTCATATCATCTAAGTGTCACATCTCCTCAACTGCACAATATCAAGTATATATCGCATATGTATCGAATGTACAACACCAAGTATATATCTCACATATATCGAATGTACATCATCAAGTAGATCTCACATATCTAGTATGTACAGCATCAGGTACATCTCACATATATCAAATGTACAACATCAAGTGGATCTCACATATCTCGTATGTACAATATCAGTATATCTCACATATCTCAAATGTACAACAGCAAGTGGATCTCACATATCTAGTATGTACAATATCAGGTATGTCTCACATATATCAAATGTACATCATGTGGATCTTACATATCTCGTATGTACAATATCAGGTATATCTCACATATATCAAATGTACAACAGCAAGTGGATCTCACATATCTCGTATGTACAATATCAGCATATCTCACAAATATTAAACGTACAACATCAAGTGGATCTCACATATCTCGTATGTACAGTATCAGGTATATCTCACATATATCAAATGTACAACATCAAGTGGATCTCACATATCTCGTATGTACAATATCAAGTATATCTCGCATATATCAAATGTACAACATCAAGTGGATCTCACATATCTCATATGTACAATATCAGTATCCAATCCCAATGAATCTCTTATATCCCAAATCAAATCTCCAGCACAGCTCTAACATCCTAAATATAATGACATAAATAAATATGATGAGGGCAATACACATATATTAGCGTCCCATTCCACTAATATTGGTGTAAGGGCATATATAACAGCAGCTCAATCCCCTGTTATATATACAAAAGAGTAATTAGAAATATCATGAAACCAATGTGCCAAGCATCGACACAGAAATACTGATCCATCAGGTGCTGTCTCCATGACTGGCCCCCTGATAAGTATGTATCATACGCTATCCCGAGAGCTCGAATGCCTAGCTCTGACCCTCGCCTCTCGACGTATCCATACGCACATGACTCCCGTCGGTATCCACTCGATAGCCGATGAGTCATTGGTCCTGTCACCGGAAAGTATGGTTCCCCTAAGCCTCATCGCCTAGCACCGCGACGTCGACTCGCACTGCGACAACGTTCTTGCTTCAGGGTACCTCCGGGCCCCACCATGTACCCGTACACAGATCCTTCCTTTCCTCGCGTAGGGTATATATATCAGCACCGATAAATCTCATGGTGGCTGCTAAAATATCATATCAAGGAAACCGGGTTTTTCAATGTATGCATAATTTCATGAACTACCACGGTCTCCAAATCCAGAAAACATCATGAAAAATCCATATAACAATGCGATAATCCATGAATAAAGTATACACAACATGTAAACTGTAATGAAAGCGTATAAAAGAACAGCATAGCTATAATCAGATATAAATGAACACATGAATGGTATAGCAGAAATATAGGTATCTACCTATATGATGATGTGATATACCTATAAGGTATAGGTAAAATATGAAATGCAAGTACACCTGTAGCTATGTCCTTAGGTGTGTATGTACCTAACACTAATGGTACAAAACCCTATAGGTAAACAGGAACTAGCATATCCAAGTCTAAGTTATAAGCGATAAGAAATATGTATCAATGTCACAATGTCCCTAAACAGACAATATCATTTCTAAATGTGGGTTGTGTATGTCATGGCAATTATTGACGGTGTGTGTGGCATACAATCAGTGCTCTCGCAATCTGAGTCGTCAATAATAGTGCAGTGTCCTAAGGATACTAGTCCAAGCACAACTATCACTAAGCAGAAAGGTAATTACGCAATGCTAAATATGACATAGAATATGCAACAATGTAAATATTTCTAGCCCAGACGCATAACGCCATGCGGGCGATTCCCCTGTAGATGTTAAATCTACTTACCCACACTCCAAGCTAGATGAAGTCTACCACCTGTATCCCCCTGTGGCAGTGTGCGTAGTCTCCGCCTGCGAACCTGCAACATATAAACAACAACAATATAACTATTAATAACAGTTACAAAACACGAACAAGCTACACCTAATCGACACAACAACACACAACCACCTCTTAAGTGTTCGTATCGTGGCTAACGAGAGTAGCGACACGACGAAAACAACTTAAGAGAAAAACCACGAAAACTGCACGACCCGTTTCGTAACACGTATCGCGCGGACACAAAACACTAGAAACTACATAAATGATCCCAGATTTTGCCTACTGTGAAAACTAAACAAACAAACAAGACCAGAAGAACCCAAACCATAAGAGACACCAACAGACAGAAACCCAAACCCTAACTCCTCAACATGGCCGGCGTCGCCGGCCCCTCCTCTTGCCGTCGCCAGCCCTGGCCGGTGGCCTGTGGTCCATCTCGAAGGTGGTGCTCCAGGTTCCCTAGTACAACACTACAACCTTGTTTAATTTCTCAGTAAACTACCCGGGTCACAGCAGGTCCTAGAAACCACAAACCGAAACCAAAATACGATATAACACACAAACCGTAACTTAAAACATTCTAAACTAAAATTTAAAAGCTAAGCTACACTAAAAACAAATAAAAGAGCAGTAGAGGAATTACCTACACCAAAGAAGCCAAAGATCCAAGCTTTAGAGCACTCCAAAGCAAGAAAAAGAGAAGAAGTGAAGATTTTGATTAAGTTTGTGAAGAAATTTGGATTTGTGAAGGATTTGTGAAGGTTTTAGTGAGGAAAGAGAGAAAATAATGCACAAGGCAGGAGAGGAAAGAGAGGGCTCGGCCAAAAGAAGAGTGGGTGAGGAATTGTGTGGAAAGATCAAGAAAAAGCAAGCAATAAATGCATTCACACCAATTAATCCACATGCATGCACCTTCTTTTCTTTTCTTTTCTTTTCTTTTCTTATTCCTTTCACCATTAATCCTAGTCCACACACTCAAAAGGCTATGTGGTTTAGGTCAACAAAAGAAAATTTAAAGAAAAGTCACAAAGAGAAGATTTCCGAAAATGTGCAAACCGGATTAAAAAAACATTAAAATTGGGAAAAATTCAAATTGGACCAAAACGTCCCATATACTCCCAAAGTTTGCGCACTAGCTTTATTTTATCAAAACTAGATGCTGGCAAGTCGATATGGCCGTTTGATCACAATCGGTATAAAACAGAAAATACCGACGAATTTCACCCAAAAACAGAAACAAACACAAAACGATTTCTAGAACGTTACATAGGTATTCCAGTAGTATCTCAGGGTGTTCTGGGCTACACTCCGATACGACTTGTACCGCTTTTGGGGGTCTGACTTTTACCAACCCCCTAGGCTCGCCATGCGATGCTCATAGACGAACGGACCGGACTGTACGGATATTATTACTGACAGGCTCAGTAGGGTGTCAGAATGAGTTCGCTTATCGACATCCCTTTTGGTCAATAGCTGGTAGCCCGTTATGTATGGCTAATACCTCTGACGTGCTGGTGGTTAAATCTACAGCTATAGTATTGACGAGTCTTTAGAGTCCCCCACAGACAGTTGCTCAAGTTTCGGGCGAAACGCTGTAGAGGCCGTATGGAGATATGGCAGGGTTCGATCAGATACGTGCGGTATTGCACGGATCATGATCGGACGGATAATACTAGCAGGCTTTGGTTTAACCCAGATCCTAGTATAGTACAGTGTAGATTTTGTCTCATTGCATTTGTATTCGGTCGGAATACAAATGCGGGTATGTAAATACAGTAGCGGGGTTTTCCTGTAATTTATTACGGGATCAGTTTTCCGAAGTTGCCGGTTTGCTTTCCGGTTTCGGCCATTTTCCTTTGTATCTTTCTTTGGCCGAAAAATGGTGGAGGAGGGCTTATTTGCAAATGTGCAAATAAGCTTTGTGGAGGGTGTTATTTGCATGTTGTTGTGTCATGATGGTTCCACCATCATATTGACTTGTTGCTTCATGATGGTTGTTCATGATTGTTGAGTGTGACTTGGTTTTGTGATCATGATTCTTCATGATAACCTTCTCTCTCTCTCTTGCATTATGGGGCTCACTCTTTTTCATTCATACACTCTCCACTCTTTCATTTTCTTCATGAGCCATGGCCGGCCAAGTAAGGTGGGGCTGCCCATTATTTTTGTGGGGATTTTTTGGTTCTCTTTTGTTTGCAAAAATCCCCAACCTCATCTCCAAAAATGCTATCATCTCAATCCTCCACTAATGGCAACTTCCACAACCCCAAAGAGACATAGAGTTCTACAGTTAACCTACAACATCCTTGGGCATGTCGACTCGCCAACTTTATGCCCGAGTTGCCTCGGTCCAGAGGTGGGAGCCCGTAAATGAAGCCGGCGATGTGGTGCCCTTTCGGCGAGGAGGTGAAGACCGGAGATTCTGCGGGAGATCGGGACGACGACGAGAAGACCGAAGGACACGGATCGCTCGGTATATCTCTCTACCCCGTTCTTTACTTAGCTAGGATTAGATTAATGGCCCGATCCGGGATTTTAGTGCACGGTGGTGCCGGTTCAAAAGTTAAAGTAAATTTTCGTTTCCGCATTTTGGCCTCGGATTGACGGCCGGGGCGCCGCCGTGCACTTACAACGTATTGCAACCCTAGTTGTGGTCTGTGGCGTTATCGCCGGCGCGTTTTGTACACCAAGTGCGTGCGCGTCTAGTTATAGCACGTGGCTGACTTATATTGGTTGTGTCAGTGATTAATTATATATTTATTCTCTTTTTACTTGTGTATGTTTCTAGGATCGGGTGCAGAGGCGTCGAATGTGGCGTGGAAATGGAAGAGCTGGAATCGGATCAGATTAATCGAGGCGTCCAGGTGAGTAGATGTATATCTACGGGGGAAGTCGGGTGGATGGCGTATAGCACCCCCGCAATTTCGTAGGATATGATATATATATATATATATATATATATATATATATATATATATATATGCGTATGTGTTATTGCGAGATATAAATTCTTAGCAAGAAAGGCCTTAGGAGCCCATGGGTTGGATTTTGTGTAATTGGATGAAAGTGTTTTTAGTTTAGTTTCTTAGTCGTGAAACCCTAAAGTAAAGGTTGACACACACACATGCATACACGTGATTTGATTATGGGTGTATATGTTTATATGTATGTGTGTGTGTGTGTATGTATATATATGTATAGGTATATGTATATATACATATACGTATATACGGATGATGAGCCCAGTATATGATACTTGGAGATGAGCTTATATGATCGGGCAGGATGCCATGAGATTGTGATATGTGATTGGTCGTGATATGATACGACATGATATTATAGCGGATCGTTGGGCGATGTGTTTTCATACACGCGAGGATATATGTTTGATGATTTTGTGTTGTACTTGATTTTAGAACGGTACCCCTAATTCATGATTTTACGATATTTATACCATTTGATTATTGAGGTATATGTGATTTTTGACCCGTACCCTGATTTTGGCATGTTGTATGATGGATTTTACATTACGAGGTATAGATATAATGATTGATCCACACTCTTGACTCGAGGATGTCGTACTATCTATTTTATCGTACGTGACGCTATTGAGGCGGGATCGCCGACTACTAAATATATCGACTTGGACTTTAGGCGTATTTTCTTTACCCTTTAAACTGGGCTCGAGTCATACTTATTTTCCAAACTATTGAATCGTCATTATTTTAAAGAAACGCCGAGGGATACTACGGATTTTTCAAAAGACGTATCTTTTCTCAAAGACCCCGTAGCCCCTATTTCACAAAAACAACGATTCGTGCTATTTCAAACACCAAGAACTGTATGACTCGTATTTGGAAAGGTATATTCTTAAATGTTGTGTTTACTACATCTTTTCTGTATATTCATGTTGTTCTCATCGTATTTCATGCTTATAAATGTGTTTCTTTAGTTATTATTAACCCCTGTTGTCAGGGCACCAGTACCATTACCGATGATGCGTATGCTCCACGTACACTTGCTTGCCGGCTCACACACATCATTATCGGTAATATCCATATCATGTACACATTAGAAAACATTACTTCATTTGTATAAATTGCTAGCTGGTAGTTTTAACATAGTACTAGTATGCTTGCCTTCATATGCTAGTTTTGATATTGCATTTCTTACTCAGATACTTTATAAAATTATGCATTCATTCTGTTATGCAATATCGTGGGGCTTTATGCCGATATTCAATGTTCACTGACTAGTAATTTTGAGATTTCGGATCTTTCATGAGATTTCTGGTTTTGGGAAACCGCATGTGAATGTTGATAAACTTATGATAATTTTAAAAGAGAAAGATGTGGTTTTCCTTGTACAAGGTTACCTAGGACGGCAGCAAGGTTTCGGGAGGCATCGTCCATGCCAAATTCAAATTTTTGCCGTTCTAGCTAACCCTAACTAAGAATCGTTGACTAGAAATCGGACGGAATGTAATGCAAACAACTTCGCATATGAAAGTGAGCAATGAATACACCCTTTGTAGACCGGTCCTTCACTTCTACAGCTCCGTGTTGACGTCACTTCGCTGCAATCATCAATCTCCCGAACTCTAGTATGGGTTCCCTTGGAGAAATGAACAAGCTTGCTCATAGTCTTCGAGGCCGAAGATGATCTACGTCGAGGAGACTCAAACTCAAGCTAACCCTTCACTAGATCATGAGCTTTGTGAAGAGAACACCCTATACTACGCAAGAAAGTGTGTAGGATGATGAAGTAGGAATTTTGCACACTTTAGATTTATTATTCTCACTCAATTTCATCATTTCCATGGAGCTAGAGAGCAAGAGGAAGAAGATGAAGAGATCAACTCAAGAAAATAAACCAAGGTGAATAAAAATGAGTTATGCAACCATGGGTGAGTTAGTATCATATACTAACCATTATAGACACATAACCATGGTTTAAGCTAATGGTTTGGTTAATAAATATCTTTAGTAAAATAAAACAAGTGGACTTGGTCAATAGTTATCACTAAGCTTCATGAAGCTTCATGCTATGACAAAATGCCACCAATTTTGAATTACAAAATAAATAAAAACCCTAACCATTATCTTAAGTATGGTGTAAGTCATACACACACCCATGTTTGCATGTATCATCATAGCATGATACAAACATGTACACAAACATATATCACACATACACTATGTGCACATTAAATGAGAAAAACAATCTTAAGTGAGCCAATACTAGTTAATGTAAAGTAATATAGCAAATATATAATAATACATTAAATCATCAAATCAACACTTGATTTAATGATCCGGTCATATCACATATAACCGACTAATATCATGTGTATTAATTTATCGAATCAATACTTGATTCGATAACCCAGCTATATCTAATATACCCGGCTGATAACACAAATCGCGAGAATAGAATACAGTATCACATACTTGTATTATTCTCGTTCCTACACATATCTCATATGTGCTCCTACTCCGTTTCGCTTGAGCCAGGAAACCTCTGTGTAGAACTCTAAAGACTCGTCAATACGCCAGCAGTAGGTGATAATCATATCAAACACCCACAAGCTGCAAGCGGTATGCTAAACGTAACGGCCACCCGGGAATTGAGCGATCAGAAGATCAACAAGCAAGCCTTCTCATACTCCTGCGAATCCAATCAGTAACACTACCGTACAGTCCGGTCTCTTCGTCTCATATGTCGCATATCTCGTCTACGGGTGGTAAACGTCAGACCCCAGTAACTCGATATGTCGTGCCAATGTGAGGCTCATACCAGGTCGAAAAACTACTATAACTCTTACCAGTAAATCTCAGAATCAGCCCTGGTCAGGGACTTCATGTTATAACCAATCGAGCACAGCGCAACATCAACTCCCTATACCGGGAGAGACGAATCCCCTCCTATCGCTCATTGCCTCCATGTGACTCGGGACTATACCCAAAAACCACCATTTTGCACGTTCTCTTGAACGTGGTAAGGTGGAAATCAAAGCACAGTAGGAATCACACAAGACTCTATGACAATCTCGGGTCGACAGACTAACCTGTACTAGTGTCATCAGAGAACTGCCATCTGACGTGAGGTATAATTGTAAGTGCACGGCGGCGCCCCGGCCGTCAATGCGACGGCCAAATGCGGAAACGGTGATAAACTTTAATTTTGCGAACTTAGCAAACCGGCACCACTGCGCACTAAACCCCGGATCGGGCCATTAAACTAGATCTAGCTAACAACAAGACGGGTTAGAGATATACCGAGTGATCCGAGTCCTCCGGTCTTCTCGTCGTCGTCCCGATCTCCTGCGGAAACTCCGGTCGTCGCCTCCTTGCCGGAAGGGCACCACATCGCCTGCATCTTTTACGGGCTCCCACCTCAATACCGAGGCAACTCGGGCACGAAGCTGGCAAGTCGACATGCCCAAGATTTGCTGTAGAATGTGTAGGACTCATGTCTCATATTAGGGTAGTGGATGTTGCCATTTGATAGATGGAGGAATCAAGATAAGAAAAATGGTGCTTGCATTTTTCTATCATGAAATGAGATCAAGAATGCCACAAGCTCACAAAATGAAAACTCTCTCTCTCTTTCAATTTGTGGCCGGCCTCATCAAGGGAATGGAGAAGGAAAAATGAAGTCAACCATCATTAAATCAAAAAGGAGAGTGAGTGTAGTAAAAGTAGAAAGGTGACCATAAACAAAACATCATCATCATCAACTTACATCTAAACCATACCCTCTCTTTAATGCAAGTCATGGTGGAAAAGAAAAGATGCCATCATAATCAAAGCATTTCACAAATAAACCCTCCACAAAATGTTATTTGCAAACTTGCAAATAACACCCTCCATCAGAAAAGTCCGGCCGGGAAAGAACAAAGGAAAACCGGCCGAAACGGAATGCAAACTGGCAACTCCATAAAACTGGTCCCGTAATAAATTACAGGAAAACCCCGATACTGTGCATACACACCCGCATCTGTATTCCGTCCAGATACAAATGCAAAGAGACAAAACTACACTATCAAATACCAAGATCCGGCTTAAGCCAAAGCCGGCTAGTAAAAACTGTCCGATCACGATCTGTGCAATACCGCACGTATCTGATCGAACCCTGCCATATCTCCATACGGCCTCTACAGCGTTTCGCCCGAAAGCTGAGTAACTGAATGTTTGGTGGACTCTAAAGACTCGTCAATACCATGGCTGTGGATTTAACCACTAGCACGTCAGAGGTATAAGCCAATACGTAACGGGCCACCAGCTATTGACCAAAAGGGACGTCGATGAGCGAACTCATCCTGACACCCTACTGAGCCTGTCAGTGACAATATCCGTACAGTCTGGTCCGTTCGTCTACGAGCATCGCATGGCGGGCCTAGGGGGTTGGTAAAAGTCAGACCCCCAAAAGCGGTACAAGTCGTGTCGGAGTGTAGCCCAGAACACCCTGAGATACTACTGGAATACCTACCAGTAAATCTCCTGCCTTGGCCAAGGACTTCGTGTAATGGCTCTCCTAGACACAGCACGACCTTACCCCCAATACCGGGAGAGACGAACCCCCGAAGATCCGCTCACTGCCTCCATATGGCTCGGGACTGTACCCAACTAAAACCTATTTGCACGACTCCTTTGAGCCGTGGTAGGGTAGTAATCAAAGCACAGTGGGAACTCACACGAGACAAATGACGATCCCCAGGTCAATGAACTAACCTGTACACATGTCACCTGGGAACTGCTATCTGACGTCAGGTATAAGACCAACTAGCATGTTCCCGGCGAGTCCTGTCCGGTGTACTCATAACCCAATGAGCACCTGTATACATCTTAGGTGAACCAACTGACACCAGTGGCCTGTGAGACCGGCCACCGCCCCTCGTCGGGGTCTCGACTGTATACACTAGTCTACTCTGGAGAATCGATGCCCTGTCTCGAAACTCCCACGACTAGGGACCTTTTAAGGATGTGCTTATAGACCCCAGCTGCCACTTATATGATCGCCCTCATACTGCTAGTGGTCAAGCAAGAATCCTAGGGGCTCTATCAATGTGCAATAGTGACCTGTCAGGTCACCTAAAGCAGTACACGATGATAAAGGTAAACCAGATAGCATACTATCATCTCGAGTAAGACTGTCATACCGGGATAGGTCCTCCCTCAATCATTGCAATCACGTGCCTGTGATCCAATAATTGACTCTGAGGGCACTATCTCCAACAATCTCCCACTTGCACTCAAGGCTAATTATTGCGATGTCGCATACTCACAGCCCGTGTGATACCGAACACCCAACTCCTCTACTAGTCAGTCGCACAAAGCCTGTTTGCGAAACTATTGCGTTCGAGGAATAGCCTCAGTGAGTGGATCCGCCTTGAAGTTTCTTTCTATGTCTCTCTCTATATCTCAAGTTCGCGGAGAAAGCCATCTCCCGAAATGAGCAATACCTGTCTTAGAATGTCTGGATGTCTGATGGGACCTAGCTCATAAATGAACTCCAAATCCAAACTTCTTAGACTGTATCGTCAAATGAACTTAATCAGTATCCTGCGCCATGCCTCCCTCAGTATTGCCTTGGATCACCTGTCCAAAATACTGCCCCTCGTCAGAGGGAAAACTATAACTCTGACAACCTGCTTGTCGTCCAGGTCACCTTGGAAGCCTAGAATGATAACCGTCTCCTAAAGGAGGCTGCCGTTATCAATTCCCTAGAACATCAACTTATGTTCTAAACCTGCTTCCGGTTGTTTCTCCAGGATTGGATCAATATCAACTTATTGCATCTAGTGCAAGAACAACATCTGGTGTGGTACTTGACACCTCATGATTGACTCAATTGCCTAAGCAAGTGATTTGCCAATCATGCACATCCTCTCCCCTTTAGTCTGTAAGACACCTTTAGAGAGGTTGACTCCATGACCTGCAGGTACACTACCGTGCCAGGAGTCGTCCATTCTAAATACTCTTAGAATGCTGTCAAAGTACCCTGATTGGGAAACCACCCAAATCTAGATCTAAAACCATAGATCTAGTAACCAGTATGTCTGATATAATATCCAAGTCCTGTGTGGAGAAAACACTGTGTGACGACCAAAGTAAAACCGACCGTAGTATAGGAGTTTCCTTTCCTACTTTGTGTATGTCATCCAAATACCATGACATCACACCCTACTACCTTCTCAACAGATCCATCCCCTATTCTGATGACGTCAAACCCATGACCGTCACATCAGAAATAGATGATCTATCTCCGCTATATCTGCTTTAGTCTATAAATAGACATAAGCCTGATGTCCACCAATGCTTCCGCTGCTCCCACTAACTATGACAACCCTCTGGCAGAGTCATATAGATGTGCACTTCTAAAG
The DNA here is from genome assembly GCA_030015575.1 of Agapanthus africanus. NCBI lineage: Eukaryota > Viridiplantae > Streptophyta > Magnoliopsida > Asparagales > Amaryllidaceae > Agapanthus > Agapanthus africanus. The sequence goes on from JASDDO010000029.1 coordinate 75,753,981, forward strand.
CTAGTTTAGAACGACGCTATACTCATCCTCCTGCCGGGTCTCGCAGCCTGGAACAACAACAATGGCAAGTGTGGGTAAACTAGAACTTCCCTGTCACCGTCCTTGGGGCTACCGGAGTACCTCTCGGGTGCCTGAAGTTACCCACCGTATGTGCGGAGTGGCCAATGGAATGTCAAAACAGATTGAATCTTTAGGTTCCTTATCAAATCTTCAGTAATCGTTTGCGGTTCTGGAATCACTTCCAGTTCTACCATACTCCCACTACTGTTTTATGAAAAATCCATTTTTATTAAAACTGTGGCGAGTCTAGAACAATATTTCTATTGATCTGCCAGATGGCAGAAAGTCAACCCTCGTCATAGCCTGGGTCAACCCACAAACAACCATTACAGAAACGTGCCTTGAGTTGTCCAGTGTCTGGTTTTAATCATAAGCCGGACAACTCCCCGTACCTTAACAATGTTAAGATATGAACTGTATTATATCCAATATAGAACCAGAGGCACTGATTTAATTGAACCAGATTCAAATCATGCAACTGTCTCCAGTGCATGTCTACTAAATAGAGAGAGGCCGATCAGCGTTACTCAACTTAGGAATGCTTCCAATTATGAGTAACCTGAAAGAGAAGCAATTTCTCTTAATCATTACCATCATCTGAACACCATACAAAAGTATCTACATCTTCGATCACTTTGAAGAATCCCGATACTTGCAATACCTGGTTCTCTACTTTACTCTTATACCTATAACTCCTCAAAACATAGACCCTGTGTTTCTACGAAACACATGTCTAAGAACTAGAGAAGTTAAAAGTAAACAGAATATAGTACGAGGACCAACACCTCTGTCCCAATGGACACTGGACAATATACAATACTCTGTATAAGTTCCCTGACTCTAGTGACTCATTCACTGTGTGGCGTAGGTTGAAAACTGTACTTTTGGTTAAGAAGAATCACACCGCTGTTCAATACTCCTTACCTAACCATCCACTGGTATAGGTAAATGTCATAGACATAATTTCAAAAAGGTATGTCTCACTCTATAAAAATAGACGTACAGATATATCAATTTGAAATTGGTGCACAACAACGGATATTCAAAACCAAACATTTGCCGACCGGCAAATAGCCCAGGTGATCTCCTCAAATATCACCGATTACAACGAATCCCGATAAATTGAGGATAATCACCTAGTTCCCAATAACTTACTCCCACTCATCATCTGTAAAACCACACAGATGTGAGAATCATACCTGGTAAATACATACCCTGGAGCAAGTGTTAATTGGGAAATCAGTTTTGTTTTAACAATACACAGTGAAACTGAAACATTGAAATGTTTCGATGGGGTATCCTGGTATTCTTAGTAATGCCTCTACCATTATCCAGATTCACAACTATAACCGTATAATTCTTTGCCACCTCTCCAAATCCCTTTATATGTCTTTAGTCATTACCTTCTGCACACCCCTTAGGCCAAATGGTTTTCTTCCTTCCCTACCGTTCGGCACCAGCCTATGGTTTGGAAGAAGACTATCCAATAAGCATAATGGGTGTACTGTCCTAGTCCTAGGAGCACTCGCAATGCGAGAGAAAGTGAAGATAAAAGACAACTGAATAAACCTTATTCCTATTTCTCCTGGACCAGAATCCATCCCCGAACTGGAACAAGTTCCTTTCAAGTTCGTATATAACCATACGATAGAGTATCCAATAAACTGTGGATCTTCGTAGTGATACGGAGTGTCCTGGAGAAATACAAAGGTGATTTAGGATTGGCGAAGAAATACTTGGTTTGGTCGTGAATATCAGTCGCAATTTACTTTGCCCTCTTACTAATCCTTTGCTTTGTCTTAATCTTAATACCTTCTGCACACCGTTTAGGCTAATTGGTTTTCTTCATTCCCTACCGGTCGGCACCAGCCTAAGATTTGGAAGAAGACTATCCAATTTGCGTAATAGGTGTACTATCTCCTAAACTAAGGAGTACTCGTAACTTGAGAGAAGGAAAAAAGGAAAAGACAACTGAATAATCCTATCCGTTTTCTCCAGAACCGGAAACCATCCTCGAATTCCTTCGAGTTCGTATCTAACCATACGATGGCTTTGTCCAATGGAAGTGGACGTTCGCAGTAATACGGGGTGTCCTGGAGAAAAGGGTAAAAGTAGGAGTGGCAATGAGGTCTGCAACTCTGACAATCTAAAAGCTAGTGTAAAGAAGGTTCAGTCAACTTGGTCACTGAGTCATAGTCTAGGGTCGGGTCAATGGTCGCTGCCAAAGAGAGAGAGAAAAGAAACACTCAGCGTGCACTCTACCCTAGATCAGAATGGTTACCAATTTATCTAATCTGGAAACCTCCCACTGTTCCTCAAATTCTCCTCCAAACCTGGAAGAAGAATTAGTCGGGGTCACCCGAGGAGTAAACCAACTCATCAGTGGGAATCGGGATCCAACTATCATCGCATGATAACGTGACGGAATCCGCTCACGGTATCACACTCCAGAAGGTATGCGCATATCTGGCAAGTTTCAGTTCTTTTGAAACTCCCGATGTGATTTCTGCCCCATGCTTTTATGACCTTGACGAAGGTCAACAAATCATAAGTCACATGTCAAGTTCCACCCGTCATTGTCCAGGTTAATTTGAACCCACCCGTACAAGCCCTTGACGAAGGTCAACAAGGCTATACGACTGTCCCAAACCAACACATCTATCTATGCAGCAGAAAAGCAACAAGCAGCTACCATGCACTATGCCTTGACGAAGGTCAACAAACATAGCATGAATACTACGTGCTACCTGTCTGAAACGACGGAGGGCTACGAATGGTTTCTGGCGAAAACCTTTAACGTAATGAACTTGATATCGTTGAAGGAACGAATAGCTTTTTAGAAAATATAGTGACGAAAACCTTTACTAAAGAGGTCACTCCTGGTGAAGGGATCTCGGCTCTTTCCCCGTAGAATGGGGTGCAGGATATTCCAAATGAATACCACGATGCAAAGCAAAAGTAATCGGCTATAGTGAAGTTAATGCCCTGACGCAAACTTCTGTCCAAGGGGTCACTCCCGGTGAAGGGATCTCGGCCCTTGCCTCGTCGACTGAGGAGCAGGATATTCCAAATGAATACCACGATGCAAAACAAAAGTGAACGTCCTTGCAATAACAGCTTTTTGAAAAATGCTCCAACAAAATCAGAATAGGTTTGTTTTAACTTGCATTGATCCGAATCAATGCAGTCCCATCAATTGATCACACCACAAAGAACGAAAATATACTGACGTACGTATATGCCATCCGCATTCGCCACTGGGTCCCATCATCACCCGTTAGGTTAGCTAACTAACGGTAGAGGGGGACTGGACTAGCGCGGATGCAAAATATATACAACATCTACTAATATATATACCAATATATTATATTTCGCTCAAGGCGTGAAAAGAAATGCAACATCACAGAAATGTACAGCATCACAGAACAATACAGATATCTGGGATCCCCGGGTTTCACAGAGCCGCTACTGAAACCCGACGTTCCCCTGGTCGTGTGGATAGCCTGTGCAATGAAATACTAGACCCCTACGGGCACGGCAAGTTACCTGCCAAAACCTGAAGCGAGGCAGCCCCCTTCAGCACCGTGAATGGACCACCCAGCACTTCACGGAATCCGGTAACTTGGGCACCCCACCTGGGTCAACCTGTACCCCCTATGAGTGCGGCGAATAGCCCGCCAATCCTAGAGTGAAGCCCCCTCCGTCTCAATGCCATGAGATGCGGGCTTGTTGCCCTCTAGAACCCGGCTATCCGTGCACCCCTCCGCGGGGCAATCCTAGTACAGAAAGTAAAATATACATACAACGGGTACATCGACCGCAACCTGGTCGTGCCCCAAAAGAATAATACAAACAGGCAGTGACGGCAGTCCACATGTCGGACGCTCGCCCCGCAATATCAAATGTACATAATACAACAAAACTGTACTAGCATTGCATCCAGGCTATCCCCCATGACCGATCCGCAACATCACAGTAAAATCACAAAACATCAACGTGAAAGTCACGTTCGCAAATCCGTCTAACCGGGCTATAGCAGTTAGACCGGATTTACCGATCGAGTGACATTCACGGTCGCAGATATAATGTAAATACTGTGAAATAATGTGTTTAAAATATCCGATCGATCAAAAATTAACAAATGGGCCCCCAAGCAATACTGTAGCACTCACAGAAAATATGGGCCCAATATTAATATTCCAAAACCCCTAAAATTAGCCCAGAAGCCCGCTGGGAAAAATTGATGCAGTGACGACACTAATGTGCGGCGGAACCGCGGACCAAGGGGGGTTTGGCCGCGGTTCCGCGCTTCAATGGTCGACTGACTGTGTCGAATTTTTCCAGTAGTCTTAGAATTTCCAGTACATTAGTTTTCTACAACCTGAAAAATTTTTCGAGACCAAAAAATTTCAACAGAAAACTGATATGACCAAAAATGCAAGTTTTGGAATTTTGGTCGATCGGAAATGCAAAACACATCAAACGAAGCTAGACGAAGTTAATGGCGAGGCTCTGATACCACTGTAAGTGCACGGCGGCGCCCCGGCCGTCAATCCGACGGCCAAATGCGGAAACGGTGATAAACTTTAATTTTGCGAACTTAGCAAACCGGCACCACCGCGCACTAAACCCCGGATCGGGCCATTAAACTAGATCTAGCTAACAACAAGACGGGTTAGAGATATACCGAGTGATCCGAGTCCTCCGGTCTTCTCGTCGTCGTCCCGATCTCCTGCGGAAACTCCGGTCGTCGCCTCCTTGCCGGAAGGGCACCATATCGCCTGCATCTTTTACGGGCTCCCACCTCAATACCGAGGCAACTCGGGCACGAAGCTGGCAAGTCGACGTGCCCAAGATTAGCTGTAGAATGTGTAGGACTCATGTCTCATATTGGGGTAGTGGATGTTGCCATTTGATAGATGGAGGAATCAAGATAAGAAAAATGGTGCTTGCATTTTTCTAGCATGAAATGAGATCAAGAATGCCACAAGCTCACAAAATGAAAACTCTCTCTCTCTTTCAATTTGTGGCCGGCCTCATCAAGGGAATGGAGAAGGAAAAATGAAATCAACCATCATTAAATCAAGAAGGAGAGTGAGTGTAGTAAAAGTAGAAAGGTGACCATAAACAAAACATCATCATCATCAACTTACATCCAAACCATACCCTCTCTTTAATGCAAGTCATGGTGGAAAAGAAAAGATGCCATCATAATTAAAGCATTTCACAAATAAACCCTCCACAAAATGTTATTTGCAAACTTGCAAATAACACCCTCCATCAGAAAAGTCCGGCCGGGAAAGAACAAAGGAAAACCGGCCGGAACGGAATACAAACTGGCAACTCCATAAAACCGGTCCCGTAATAAATTACAGGAAAACCCCGATACTGTGCATACACACCCGCATCTGTATTCCGTCCGGATACAAATGCAAAGAGACAAAACTACACTATCAAATACCAAGATCCGGCTTAAGCCAAAGCCGGCTAGTAAAAACTGTCCGATCACGATCTGTGCAATACCGCACGTATCTGATCGAACCCTGCCATATCTCCATACGGCCTCTACAGCATTTCGCCCGAAAGCTGAGTAACTGAATGTGTGGTGGACTCTAAAGACTCGTCAATACTATGGCTGTGGATTTAACCACTAGCACGTCAGAGGTATAAGCCAATACGTAACCGGCCACCAGCTATTGACCAAAAGGGACGTCGATGAGCGAACTCATCCTGACACCCTACTGAGCCTGTCAGTGACAATATCCGTACAGTCCGGTCCGTTCGTCTACGAGCATCGTATGGCGGGCCTAGGGGGTTGGTAAAAGTCAGACCCCCAAAAGCGGTACAAGTCGTGTCGGAGTGTAGCCCAGAACACCCTGAGATACTACTGGAATACCTACCAGTAAATCTCCTGCCTTGGCCAAGGACTTCGTGTAATGGCTCTCCTAGACACAGCGCGACCTCACCCCCAATACCGGGAGAGACGAACCCCCGAAGATCCGCTCACTGCCTCCATGTGGCTCGGGACTGTACCCAACTAAAACCTGTTTGCACGACTCCTTTGAGGCGTGGTAGGGTAGTAATCAAAGCACAGTGGGAACTCACACGAGACAAATGACGATCCCCAGGTCGATGAACTAACCTGTACACATGTCACCTAGGAACTGCTTTCTGACGTCAGGTATAAGACCAACTAGCATGTTCCCGGCGAGTCCTGTCCGGTGTACTCATAACCCAATGAGCACCTGTATACATCTTAGGTGAACCAATTGACACCAGTGGCCTGTGAGACCGACCACCGCCCCTCGTCGGGGTCTCGACTGTATACACTAGTCTACTCTGGAGAATCGATGCCCTGTCTCGAAACTCCCATGACTAGGGACCTTTTAAGGATGTGCTTATAGACCCCAGCTCCCACTTATATGATCGCCCTCATACTGCTGGTGGTCAAGCAAGAATCCTAGGGGCTCTATCAACGTGCAATAGTGACCTGTCAGGTCACCTAAAGCAGTACACGATGATAAAGGTAAACCAGATAGGTGACCTGTCAGGTGACCTAAAGCAGTACACGATGATAAAGGTAAACCAGATAGCATACTATCATCTCGAGTAAGACTGTCATACCGGGATAGGTCCTCCCTCAATCATTGCAATCACGTGCCTGTGATCCAATAATTGACTCTGAGGGCACTATCTCCAACAATAATACCATCTGGGAGTTCTCGACTAGTCCGTCCAGTGTACCCAGTCTCCACTGAGCACCCATATATCATCTCTGATGTCAAACACCAATGGATATGGGATTATCCATCGCCCATCTGTATGGGTCGATAAGGTACAAGCTAGTCTACTCTGGTATATCGATGCACCGTCTCGATACACTCACGACTAGAGACTTTAAAGGATGTACTCATAGACTACCATTGCCCCACTAGTATGATCCACATCATAATCTAGGTAGTCAAGTACACATCCTAAGGGCTTTACCAACATGTAACAGAGAGACAATCAGTGTACATGTTAAGATAAAGAGTAACCAGATAGCATACTATCATGTCGAGCAAGAAAGTCCTCCCTATATATGTCCAAGCATCCATTACAATATACATCTCATGTACAGTAATGGCCTCTAGGCCATACATATAACTAAATATCTCCCACTTGCACTAGGGCTATCATAAAGCAGAGGTTGTAGTATCTCATACTCAACCATCCCATAAAAGTCTCTCTCTGGGAAAAGGCCTTTGTGAGTGGATCCGCCGTGTTGTCCTCTGACTCTACTCTCCTAACCTCGATCCCCTGGAGATTAACCATCTCCATAATCATGTGATACAGTCTTAGAATATGTCTGGGTCACTGATGGGATGGGGTTTCCTAGGCATAAGCCACAACTCCATTGTCACACAATGGTAGGAACGAAGTTCATCTCATGAACGTATATACACCCAGACTGCCTCTTCGGTAGTATCTTAAGTAGAGATGTATCGAGCCTTTATCATCTAGTTTGTCATGGTATCAGCTTGGAACACTTCCAACATACCGTCCCTCAACTGAGGGTAAAGACAATGCCTGTGACTGACGTTCAGTCGACCTTACCACCCTGGGAGCTATACAGTGATTCTCCCCAGGATCAATTGATACCATCTCATTACACCTAGTGAGAATCCTAAAATCCACTTAGATCTATCTCATAGATCCAAAACCCAGGATTTAGGAGGTATCACCTTGATCCTATATGGAGAATCAATATGATAAGAGGAGATTGACCGAGTGTAGCATAGGAAACTCCTTTCCTATCAAGAGTATGTCATCCACGTACAATGCGAGGATCACCACCATGTAGGGTTGTATAGCACGACAACAAGGTTTAGAAAGGCATCATCCATGCCATTTTATAAAATTTTGGGGTGCTATGAAACCCAAACCAAGATCTTAACTAGAGAATTATGGTTAACTTTGCATGTAAACAACTTTACATCTAAGTGATAGGGATTACAACCTTTATAGTCCGTTCCTTTGCTTCAAAAGCTCCGAGTAGTGGTCCCTTCGCTGCCATCCATGAACTCCCGGACTCTTGAGAGGCTCCACAATATGTACGATGCATCCTTTCTTGAAGTCTTCTGTAACGTTTTAGAAATCGTTATACGAATTTTTTCGTTTTAGGGTAAAATAGTCGGTATTTCCCATTTTAACCGATTTTGATCAAACTCCCGTATAAACTTGCCGGCACCTAGTTTAGCTAAAATAAAGCTAGTGCATGAGCTTTGGAGGTCAATAGGATGTTTTGGTTCAAATAGAATTTTTCCCTAATAAAATATTATTTTAAGTGGTAAATTATATACGTAATTTATGGTAATTACTTCTAATGAGAATTATTGCTATTCTAATCACTAGAATTAGTTTAGAACCTTCTTTTTTAATATCTAAATTTTTTGTTATGACTAATGGTTTAATTTTAAAAAGAAAATAAAGAAATGAAAAGGTGGCAAAAAAGGACTTAAGTGCATTAATTAGCATTTAATGCTATTTTTAGCTAGAAAATTCTACTTTTTTCACAACCCCCCCCTTTGTGTTGGCCGAGCCCTCCTTGTTGCCGCCCTCTCTCATTTCCAAGCTCATTTCTTCTTTTTCTTGCTCACTAAATTCATCAAAATCCTAAAATAAATCCACAAAATTCCTAAACAAAAAATTAAACCATCATCCTTCTTCTCTAACCAGCTCAGATCATCATGAAAAAGCATCATTTTGGAGGGTTAATTTTGGTGATGTTGCAAAATTGAGATCTTGTTTATGAGGTTTAAATCCTAAACCTAATCCTAATTTGTTGCTTAATTCCTTAAACTTGTTTAATTATGTGCTAATTATAGCTTTGAAGTTCATATGTAATTAATTCATGATAATTAATTATGAAATCAAGTTAGGATTTTGATGTGCTTATGTTGTTAAGCAAGATGTGTAGATTTGGAAAAGTTAAGTATTTTGTGAAAATGATAATTGTTATTTTTCCTAATCGCCTGTTAAGCTTAATCGCAAACTAGGTTTTTCTAACTCATTTTTGGGAAAGATTAAAAATATGGGAGGGGTTTGGATAGCTTAGTTAAGCTATTATACGATGTTTTAAATCGCTAGAATTGTTAAATTTCTAGACTTGTGCTAAATTGAGAGAAAATGATAAAAACTGCTTAATAGCTTTCCGGTAAAATTTGGCGTGGGTTTTAAATGAAAATGGAGATGACGTAAATATTAATACCTACGATATTTTTTGTGTTTGTAAATCCGTATTGGTATTATTGGGTTTTTAATGTAGCAGTTTTCATGTATAGCGACCCTATTTAGGGTTTCGGCTATATTTACGGTATTTGGATTCTTGGTTTTGAGTTTTGGATGTTGTACTTGATCGTTGGATGTTTGTACGTCAACGACAAGTGTAGTGATTGTTTTGCATGTGTAGGATATAGGTTTTAACCAATGAGCGCACCGCATGCCGTTTTGGATTTCGGAATTTGATGTTAATAGCATTGCGAATTCGTATTGATTGTAGGTACCTTCGCGTAGATTCCGAGACGACGAAGCACATCGACTTCGGCTAAGCGAGGAGAATTGCTGTGAGTATATTTAATATCTACAGGAGAATCGCCCGCATGGCGTTATACGTCAGGGCTAGATATGATATGATATTAGCCGCATGTCTATATTGCACATATAGAGATTGTGCATAAAACTTCATTGCATATTATTACTTGTCGTGCTTAGACTAGTACCCTTGGACACTGTACTATTATTGACGGTTCATGTTGCACGAGCACTGATAGTATGCCACTCACACTATCAATAATTGCCAAGACACGCACAACACATATACATATGTGATATTGTATTGCTTAGGGACTTTGAGACATGATCCCTATTTCCTTTTGTGCATATGACATATAGCATACATGTATACCTACATGCTTACACATATGCCTTGACATGCTTACATGCTAGTTACTTATATACCTATATGGTATTGTACCATTAGTGATAGGTACAAACACTTATGAGACATAGCTACATGTACATTTCGCATACATACTTACACTTATACCTGGAGGGTATTACATCATTATTGATAGGTAGATACACATATCTTGCTATGCCGACATGGTTACGCATACCTGGATATAGCTACATGTTCACCTTTATTTGATATTGTATGGACATGGAAAAATTAGAAACCGCATGACATATATATTAACTTGTTGCAGTGAAATAGCTGTTTTTCCTTTATATGCTTATATTCCTGTTTCATGTTGCATATATTACATTCATGGATTTCATATGATGTTCTCTGATATTTCTACTCCTATGTATATATAATAGTGGAATGGGACACTGTTATATATGCCTATATACATATATTAGTGGAATGGGACGCTAATATATATGTATTGATTCATGCATTTATACTTATGCATTACTTGATGTTTTCTGGATTTGAGGACCGTGGTGGTTTCATGAAATTATGCAAGTATTCTTATTCTTTACTTGATATTTTTATGCATCCACTCAGAGATTTGTTTTAAACCGATACGGGATCGAGAGTGTCGATGTTGGGGCACTTAAGATTCGGAGGACATATATACCGATACGTGGAACACAAGTGTCGAGGTGAGACACTTGGGTTTCGAGGAACGTATAGATATCAGAAAACCGATACGTGGATCACGAGTGTCGATACCGGACACTTACGATTCGAGGAACGTATGAATATGAGAATGACCAATACGTGGATCACGGGTGTCGATACTGGACACTTAGGATTCGAGGAACGTATGGATATGAGTATTTATGTATCGATGGTAGACACTTGTTTCATGATATTTTTGGGTGTCGATGTTGGACACTCACTTTATATGAAACTTACTCGATACTGGATATTGGATATATGAGATTTACTTGATACTGTACATTCAGGATATATGAGGTTTACTTAATATTGTACATTCAGGATATATGAGATTTACTTGATATTGTACATTGAGGATATATGAGACTTACAGGATATGGGGGCCAATTTGAGGGCTGATTTGAGGAAATTTGGGATTTAGATTGTCTTGATGGACTTTGGTCCTGTCACGAGGTCAGGATTTCGTGAGAATGACATGTTTTATTCCATACTCCTCATTTATTTTATATGCATTGCTTCATGTATTTGTAGTACTTGATAGAGTACCTTTCTTGACTGTTGCATATACATATTGCCATTTATTGCTTCATGCATTAGTTGTACCTGATAGAGTACCTTTCATGACTGCTGTATACTTATGGCCATTTATTGCTATCAGCTTGCATGTATTAGATTCGCGTTGTACGTGCATACTTGCGATTACCTTCATATGTTATTTACTATTCACGAGTTGGCAACTCACCCCGTTGTTCCACAGTTCTTGCAGGTTGACCGTATGGATCAGTTGCGGTATCGCTGGCACACAACTGTTTTCGGGTGACTTGCTTGTGGTAGGTGGTACATGTTGGATCGTTCCCCTCTTGTACTTGTTATTCATATTGTATCTAGTCACTCCATCATATCAGAAACTAGAAATTGTATATGATGTAGACTTAGAAGACTTGTAGTTGCGAGACTTGAGCGATGGGTTTTTATGTTCGCTTTTGGGGTTGATGTCTTGCTTTACTTTATTTCTTATTGTGGATCTTCTCCGTTCGGCGTCGTATACTTGTTATTTATGCTTGTGTTGTTGTTTCCGACTTTGGGTATGTTTTGCTCCCGTTTGGGATGCTTTCATTATATTCCTTGTTGTACCCGTTTTCGTGGCCAGCTTTTACAAAGGAGGTGCTGCCGAAATTTTTATGAAAACCAAGGGAAAGAGTTAAGTGAAGTTTTAAGGATTTTTACTTAAGTTTCGAAATGTTGTAAATGTTTTCTTTACTTACTTCTATTGTAAGGTTTAGATTTTTGGGTTTCGGCTTACTTAGGTTACGTTACGCCTGTAGACATTGCGTAATTTAAGTGCCGGTCACGAGCTAATATTTTGGGTCGTTACAAAGTTAGTATCAGAGCGCTAGGTTTAACCTTAGTTCGAGTCTAGGTTTGACTATGTGGGGTTTAGGGCATATGTATTTTGGAACCTAGGCTTGACCTTACGGAACATAGACATGAACAAGGGGGTGTTAGACCCGAACTTTCGTTTCATAGGCTGACCCTGATTGATGGAGTAGGTAGCTTGAGTAGATAGGCATACCGTAAGTATGTTCCACGGCATATTTATGATACGATACTCCACTTAAGTGACCTTAGGATGTACATATCTTGAGACTGGTGATTCTCTTCGTTCCTTTGATTTTACATCCATTGAGATACTTGATTTTATTCGCTTCCATGATCATACTCTCAGTGATTTGACTCCTCCTTATGATCATGTATCCATTTTGGGATCTGTTGACTCTTTCATCCCTTTGATCTTTTCGTCGATACTTGATTGAGGTTCTTGTCACCATGGTTTGAGCGCAGATTGAGCTGCTGCTGGTGATGCGGTCAGGGTGAGCTCGTCGTGGACGAGGACTGACCATCGTGTTTTTTGGTGACATGGGAACGTATTGATGTAGTGTTGTATTGTTGTGACCCCTCGTGTGAGACGAGTTTGCGGTTTTGTACAGGATGACCGGGCCTTTGTTAGAGGCTGCCTATTGGGAGAGGACTGTTGATGTATAGCCTACCTCAGAGTTTATGATGTCATCTACCATGCAGACAGATGACCCAGCCATTCCTGAGATTGATGTGAGGCCGCTTCTAGAGCTTTCGAGCTGAGATCGTTGGAGTTTTCAGGCAGAGAGGGGACAGGTGATAGCTAGTCTATCTTGAGTTGTGAGACGAAGGTGATTCGTCTGATTGATGGCCGACGCAGGCCCAGTTGAGTTGAAGATTGCCAGTGTGGAGAGTCTTACTCAGGTCTAGAGTAGACCGACCCAGAGATGACCGTTGACGTATCGTCTATCCTTGAGGATTAGGGGCATTGTTTAGCATCCGGACGAAGGGTGTTCATCATCTGGGCGGAGTTTAAAGGTTTGAACGAATGTCAGAAAACCCATTTTTCCAAGTTTAAAGTATTCGGAAGGACATGCAAGTGCTTCTGTGGACCCTCAAGAAGAATGAAACCCTAACTCGACGTGATGACCAAGAAACCGCTTTTGAACCTTAGGGTTTGCGGCATTTTAGCAGTGCCATCAGTGAGTCTTGGGTCTGCCCTTTTATGGTCGGTCCATAGGTACTGTGGCATATACTGAATATTATTAAACCATGCTCAGGTGTTGAGTTCTCGGAAAATGTTGGGACTTTTGATGACTCGATCGAAAAGTTTAATGCCGTCCAGATATCCTGTGATAGTAGATCAGTAACAAGACCAGCTTCGGATAGAGGACCTCACCAGGTGTGTTGTGAGTTGATCGAGGACGGACGAGTATTGAGTATTCCTCTGTTTGTTGGGACGGGTTCCCTAGGACGTGTTCGGCTAGATATCTTTGATAGAGTGATGAAGATACCGTGTTCGTAGTTCAAGTCCGTGTGAGAGACTCCGGATTGACTGTAACCAAGAAGATTTGCGGTACGCAGATAGTATGATGCGACGTCAAGTGGACGATAATGAAGACGAGTGGATCAAGAGGTTCGTGCGAGACGTTAACGAGCTGTTGTTACTCCCTGTTGAGATTAGAGATCGGATATGTGTACAGAGGCGTTGAGATACGGCCAGTTTCTGAGGAAAAGTTGTGCTGAGAACGCAGATGTCCAGAGAATGAGAAAGATTATGTAAGAGTACCAGCCTCCGTATAGTTCGGCGTAGGCGAGATCAGAAGAGACCTTGAGCCGGTTCCTTCTATGACACTGCTGCAATAAGATTTGCACCGAGGATCAGATGTGTTACGTGTATTCTGAGGACCCAGAGACAGAGGACGCCAGACCGTGGGTAGGGGGCGAGCGGATGTTCTTGCTCTGCCAGTTTGGGCGCACCGTCTTTTTCTTCGACATTGTAGGAGGTGTACCTCAATGTTATTTGTTGCGATTTGCGTTGTGATCCGAGTATCACGCTTATATCTCTTGGATTGGAGTTTCATGATATTTCGTGCCCCATGGCTGCACCTACTGGCTATTTACATTTTGTGCGTAGTTGTTGCACTGGATATACGCTTTACACACTCTTGTATTGGTTCGTGATTTGTGCATATCTATTTGCACTTGATATTGATTTTGTGCCTTAGCTGCACATATTTGATTTCGTTGATTTCATACAGTTGATTTGATATGTGCGTGTGGTACGCACTCGATTTGATTTTAGCACTCGGTATAGCTCATATGTGCTCGCATTGCATTGATACGTGTTTTGTGCATGCAGTTGCACACTTTTATGATTTTTATACACCTTGGTACGCTCGTGTGGTTTTCATACGCATTTGAGTTATTGATGATATTTCGTGCACGGGATGCACAGGATTTGATATTTCATGCACTGGATGCACAGGATTGGTATTTCATGCATTGAATGCACTTGATTTATGTCTTTGAGCATTCATTTTACCGGATTTGTGTTTTCGTGCGCGTGCATCTTGATGTTCGTTTTCGTGCATGCTACTACACTTGATGCTTATTACGGACCTGACGCGCTTGGGTCGGATTTTGCGCATATCAGGCGCTTGATTTAGATTTTTATTCGTGCATATGTGATGTACTTGATTCAGATTGTATTTGTGCACATCGGATGCACTCGATTGGGATTTTCGTTCGTGCATGACAGTTGCACTGGTTGAGATTTTCGTGCACTATAGATGCACTAGATTTTGTTGTCGTGCACACCTGTTACACTGGACAGATGCTTTTGTACACACCAGTTGCATTTAGTTTTTCTTTCGTGCATATTGGCACTTGTATTTGGATTTGATTTTCGTGCTCGCCAGACGCACGTGATTGTTGGATACGCCTTTTGAGGCTGATTTTGCTTTTGAGCACTTTGTTTTCATGATGAGGCCCTATACATTTTAGTACCCTAACAGGACTGATCCGAGAACGGTACCTGTGTACTTTGCATGCATAAAAAGTTTACCAAGAGGTTTCAAAAAGGAGCTATAGTCTCACTATTTCTTACATGTCTGCGTGTGACACGAAAGTTTACAAATAAACTCTTTTGGGATATTTCAAAAAGGCGGGACGCATATTTTGGCAAAACATATATGCTAGTTTCTTATTACTTTAAAAATGAGCATCCGTCACTTGTGCCGTGATTTACGCATTTCACGGCAATTCAGAAAGGATTATGCATATGATTTATTCGGTTTTTGGAGATTTCTCAAACAGGATGCGTACTATATATGTGCATTATAGTATTTGATTAGTGCATATGAGATTTCGGTAGTGGATTTGAGATTTGAATCTCCTTTGTAACTCCGATGATATGCGTGCGACTCCGTTGATTTGCGTGACGCTTGACGGAGATCGGTTTTGAGTTTAGTACTCATATTTTTGGCGCACAGGATGCGCTGTGGCTTTATGTTTCTTCCGTTATTTCGGAGCCCCATTGATTTAGCTGTTTATGGCAATATTTTAGCATTTGGGGGTTTAAATTTAAATTTAAATTCGGGGACCGAATTTCTTTAAGGGGAGAAGATTGTAACGTTTTAGAAATCGTTATATGAATTTTTCCGTTTTAAGGTAAAATAGTCGGTATTTTCCATTTTAACTGATTTTGATCAAACTCCCGTATAAACTTGCCGGCACCTAGTTTAGCTAAAATAAAGCTAGTGCGCGAGCTTTGTGGGTCAATGGGAAGTTTTGGCTCAAATAGAATTTTTTCCTAATAAAATATTATTTTAAGTGGTAAATTATATACGCAATTTATGGTAATTACTTCTAATGAGAATCATTGCTAATCTAATCACCAGAATTAGTTTAGAACCATCTTTTTTAATATCTAGATTTTTTGTGATGACAAATGGTTTAATTTTAAAAAGAAAATAAAGAAATGAAAAGATGGCAAAAAAGGACTTATGTGCATTTATTAGCATTTAATGCTATTTTTAGCTAGAAAATTCTACTTTTTTCACAACCCCCCTTGTGTTGGCCGAGCCCTCCTTGTTGCTACCCTCTCTCATTTCCAAGCTCATTTCTTCTTTTTCTTGTTCACTAAATTCATCAAAATCCTAAAATAAATCCACAAAATTCCTAAACAAAAAATTAAACCACCACCCTTCTTCACTAACCAGCTCGGATCTTCATGAAAAGGCATCATTTTGGAGGGTTAATTTTGGTGATGTTGCAAAATTGAGATCTTATTTATGAGGTATAAATTCTAAACCTAATCCTAATTTGTTGCTTAATTCCTTAAGCTTGCTTAATTATGTGCTAATTATAGCATTAAAGTTCATGTATAAATAATTCATGATAATTAATTATGAAATCAAGTTAGGATTTTGATGTGCTTATGTTGTTAAGCAAGATGTGTAGATTTAGAAAAGTTAAGTATTTTGTGAAAATGATAATTGTTATTTTTCCTAATCGCCTATTAAGCTTAATCGCAAACTAGATTATTCTAACTCATTTTTGGGAAAGATTAAAAATATGGAAGGGGTTTGGATAGCTTAGTTAAGCTATTATACGATATTTGAAATCGCTAGAATTGTTAAATTTCTAGATTTGTGCTAAATTGAGAGAAAATGATATAAACTGTTTACTAGCTTTTCGATAAAATTTGGCGTGGGTTTTAAATGAAAATGGAGATGACGTAAATATTAATACCTATGATATTTATTGTGTTTGTAAATGCATATTGGTATTATTGGGTTTTTAATGTAGCAGTTTTCATGTATAGCGACCCTATTTAGGGTTTCGGCTATGTTTACGGTATTTGGATTCTTAGTTTGAGTTTTGGATGTTTTACTTGGTCGTTGGGTGTTTGTACGTCAACGACAAGTGTAGTGATTGTTTTTCATGTGTAGGCTATAGGTTTTAACCTATGAGCGCACCGCGTGCCGTTTTGGATTTCGAAATTTGATGTTAATAGCGTTGCGAATTCATATTGATTGTAAGTACCTTCGCGTGGATTCCGAGACGACGAAGCGCATCGACTTCGGCTAAGCGAGGAGAATTGCTGTGAGTATATTTAACAACTACAGGAGAATCGCCCGCATAGCGTTATGCGTCAGGGCTAGATATGATATGATATTAGCCGCATGTCTATATTGCACATATAGAGATTGTGCATAAAACTTCATTGCATATTATTACTTGTTGTGCTTAGACTTGTACCCTAGGACACTGCACTATTATTGACGGTTCATGTTGCATGAGCACTGATAGTATGCCACTCACACCGTCAATAATTGCCATGACACGCACAACACCTATACATATGTGATATTGTATTGCTTAGGGACATTGAGACATGATCCCTATTTCCTTTTGTGCATATGACATATAGAATACCTGTATACCTACATAGTTACACATATGCCTTGACATGCTTACATGCTACTTACCTATATACCTATATGGTATTGTACCATTAGCGATAGATACATACACTTATGAGACATAGCTACATGTATATCTCGCATACATACTTACACTTATACCTGGAAGGTATTACATCATTATTGATAGGTAGATACACATAGATTGCTATGCCTACATGGTTACGCATACCTGGCTATAGCTACATGTTCACCTTTATTTGATGTTGTATGGACTTTGAAAAATTAGGAACCGCATGACATATATATTAATTTGTTGCAGTTAAATAGCGGTTTTTCCTTCATATGCTCATATTACTGTTTCATGTTGCATATATTACATTTATGGATTTCATATGATATTCTCTGATATTTCTACTCCTATGTATATATAACAGTGGAATGGGACGCTGTTATTGTTGGAGATAGTGCCCTCAGAGTCAATTATTGGATCACAGGCACGTGATTGCAAAGATTGTGGGAGGACCTGTCCCAGTAGGACAGTCTTACTCTAGATGATAGTATGCTATCTGGTTTACCTTTATCATCGTGTACTGCTTTAGGTGACCTGACATGTCACTATTACACGTTGATAGAGCCCCTAGGATTCTTGCTTGACCACCAGCAGTATGAGGGCGATCATATAAGTGGGAGCTGGGGTCTATAAGCACATCCTTAAAAGGTCCCTAGTCGTGGGAGTTTCGAGACAGGGCATCGATACTCCAGAGTAGACTAGTGTATACAGTCGAGACCCCGACGAGGGGCGGTGGCCGGTCTCACAAGCCATTGGTGTCAGTTGGATCACCTAAGATGTATACAGGTGCTCATTGGGTTATGAGTACACCGGACAGGACTCGCCGGGAACATGCTAGTTGGTCTTATACCTGACGTCAGATGGCAGTTCCCTGGTGACATGTGTACAGGTTAGTTCATCGACCTGAGGATCGTCATTTGTCTCGTGTGAGTTCCCACTGTACTTTGATTACTACCCTACCACGCTCAAAGGAGACGTGCAAACAGGTTTTAGTTGGGTACAGTCCCGAGCCACATGGAGGCAGTGAGCGGATCTTCAGGGGTTCGTCTCTCCCGGTATTGGGGGTGAGGTCGCGCTGTGTCTAGGAGAGCCATTACACGAAGCCCTCGGCCGAGGCAGGAGATTTACTGGTAGGTATTCCAATAGTATCTCAGGGTGTTCTGGGCTACACTCCGACACAACTTGTACCGCTTTTGGGGGTCTGACTTTACCAACCCCCTAGGCCCGCCATGCGATGCTCATAGACGAATGGACCGGACTGTACGGATATTGTCACTGACAGGCTCAGTAGGGTGTCAAGATGAGTTCGCTCATCGATGCCCCTTTTGGTCAATGCCTGGTAGCCCGTTACGTATTGGCTTATACCTCTGACGTGCTAGTGGTTAAATCCACAACCAAGGTGTTGACGAGTCTTTAGAGTCCCCCACATTCAGTTGCTCAAGTTTTCGGGCGAAAAGCTGTAGAGACCGTGTAGAGATATGGCAGGGTTCGATCAGATACGTGCGGTATTGCACGGATCAGGATCGGACGGATTATACTAGCAGGCTTTGGTTTAAGCCAGATACTAGTATAGTACTGTGTAGATTTTGTCTCATTGCATTTGTATTCGGTCGGAATACAAATGCGGGTGTGTATACACAGTAGCGGGGTTTTCCTGTAATTTATTACGTGTCACGACCCGCAGGGCACGGACGTGACTGGCACTTAAATTTACGAAACGTCTTAAGACGTCCGTAAAATAAGTAAGCCAAAGCCCAGAAACCAAAACCAAAAAGCAAAAGAGTGAAGAAAAACCAATCAATTGAAAGCGAGTTTATCAAACAAGTCATATAAAACCTTTTTAAAAACAATATCGATTTTTCCGAAAATTTCGGCAGAGTCTCCTTTGTGAATACTGGCCCCCAAAATGGGTATAACAAGAATATATATCCCCAAGCGGGAGCTAGCTCTTCGCCACAAGGCGGTCACAAATCCCACGCAATATAAAACAACAACATGCAAAATAATCAGAAAGAAGCATGAGAAAAACAGCATGTCGACTCAAGTGAGCTCGACCCCAAAATACAGCATAAAAAGTCCACAAATCTCACAGTCTCATCTCTAGGTCAATATACAACAATACTGGTAGATACAGTAGATGGAGTACACTAGATACAAAGAATATACAAGGTGGTGAAAAAATAATAATATAACCCACCTAAGAGCAAAACCTCGAGTCCAGGCAAAAGAGGCAAAAGAAGCAAGTGCGCCCGCCGCTACTGTACTGATGGAGCGGACCTGCAAAAAGGCTGTGGCACAACGGGGGTGAGTTGCCAACTCGTGAGTAATAAATAACATCTATACAGGCTATCGAATGCATGCACACAAGCATCCTAGCATCTAAAATACAGGTAAGGCAGGACATAATAGCTGGTATGTATGCAATATGAATATACTAGCAGGTATGAATGCAATGCGAATCAACTCATGATCTGAATGTGTAAGTATAAGAATCATGTTTTTCCTTTAGGAATCTCTTTTGAAATACCAGCACAATACCAATAGAATCAACAAGAACCTGTGTCCAGCAACGACACCTCAAAACTATCACAAATCTCATATATCCATGTCATAGTATCTCTGGCCTCAGCCATCCAGCTGACCCATCTCAATATCACTGTCTCATCATCTCGCGGCCACGGTCGGTATCCTCTGGATATCCGCCGTCCCAAACAGTCACCGGTAGGTAATCCGTCCCCTGCCAGGCTCATCGTCAGCACCACGAGCTTCTTGGCCCGGGGTACCTTACCGGGCCTACCATGTACCCGAGACGGTTCATCCAACTCCTCGAAACGGGTCTCGAAAACCACAGCAAACTCATGGTGAACGACACTTACATCACTAGAAAACCGCAATTTACATATTTAAAAATATAGTAAGTTTAGAAATTTTGCGGCTTTCCCCCGAAATCCAGAAATATCACAAAATATCAAGAAATCCTCATAAATGCATATGCCAATGATAATGAATGCATATGGTGTCAATAATCAAGTTGCGATGTATGATTGATAGACTAGGCATGAACAAATAACATGATGAAGTACATGCACACAATTAGCAATCTTATGATTTCATTTTAAAGAATTAAAGGCAATAGCACAGGTTAAAGCATCAATTATAGTAAAAGGTTTCAAATTATAGGTTATCTAGTGTGGTGGCATGGCAATTTCCAGGGCGTGTGTGTAAGCATGAATAGTGCTCGTGCTGCATATAAAAACCCTGGCAATGGTGCAGGTGTCCTATAGAATGGGTTCGCATATGTATGTCAATATAAGGCATGGATGTAGCAAATAATCATACAAGTATTACACCCCTAATTACTAACATTACTAAGAATCTTTTTAAGCTACTAAAACTATCGGGCGGCTTGCGCCATCCAACGATAGTCCCCCGTAGATATTACATCTACTCACCGGAATCCCTAGCTAGTCACCTCCAATCACCGCTTTCCCCTTTCGTGCCGCGTCTGACGTCTCCGCGACCGAACCTGGAATTTACATCAATACCAAACATAAGGTTACATACCATGAAACGAAGCAAATCCCAAACGAAAATACTAACGTTCACAAGCTAGGTACAACGTGCACAAGGTGCGCGGAACACACGCGAAAATTTCAAAAACTAACTAAAATCGTCGATTTGGTCGCCCGGCAAAGCTAAAACCGGATCACTCAAAAATCCGCACTCACACATCCTAAATGTCATAGGATAAGCCAACACAATCATCAAGATATCAAAAATAATTCATCACATAATTTTATAACAAAACTAGTAAGCACAAACATTCCAAAAATCGGCGCAACATCGCCGTTTTGTGATAAAAAGGACTACAATCTAGCATAATCACCCAAGTCACACCATTAGATAGCCACTACACAAAATTTCAACACATTAACCATGCTTCAAAACCAATATTCCACAACCAAACCCTTTCTTGATTTTTATCAATAGCAATTGCAATCAAAATCCAAACTAGAAAAACTTAAACTAACACTAATTTGAAACCCAATAGCAAGTTAACCTCTTAGATTTAGGTTAGCAAAACACTAGATAGCAAAATAAATTAATTAATCTAATAATGGTTTTTTAAACCCTAACTAAAATTCAAGACATGAACTAAAAAAAACTAGATTAGGATTTAGCTAAAATTTTAATACTAACACAACATGCAAGTCCTAATTAGCACACTTTAACTACAATTTAACCATTTGATTAGAAGTTATACCTCAAAAGTTCAATCCTAAGCTTGCTCAAGCCTCCCAAGACACCTCCTTTCTCCAAGATTTAAACCAATTTGGACTTGAAAAGAGATAGAATAAGGTTTTGTGTTGAATTTGTGAAGAAAATTAGGGATTTCGGTGGATTTTTGGATGAAATTGAAGCAAAAAGGAGATGAAGAATTTGGCGAAAAAGAAAAGGGGGCTGCTGCTGGTTGTCTCGGCCAAGTGGGAAGGGAGTGGGGGAGAATGGTGTTGGATTGTGGAATTTTCTCCAAGTCAAAGCCCATTCCATTCACAAGTACACCATACTCTAAATTACAATATTTTAATCCTTTTCATACCATTTCCACACAAGAATAAAAGTCAAAGTGGCAAGGAAATTTCTGGACCTGATTATGGTGGGGCCGGCCTAGAGGAGGGGAGTGAGTGAGAGAGATTTTACAAAGAAATTCTATGCAAAAAGACCCCCCACAAGTCCAAAATTGCAAGTTTTAGCTTAAAATTCAATAAATTTCGTTTTCCATAATAAAAATTAGTTAAAACTTGAAATAAAATACTAAAAAATTATATTACAACTAGATTTTAATTAACATGATTTTAAAGCTTAAATTTAGCCCATTTAAATTTGTATTTATCGCTAATTTAATGTATTTTCTTACCGGCTTAAAATAATATTAAAAATTGAAAAATTAGGGAAAATTTTTAAACGACCAGAATTTCATAAGTAACTCATTTGCTACTAAAAACTAGCAATTACCTATCCAAATTAGGTATAATTAGTCCTAAACTGCAAAATAACAAAAAAGACGGTTTACGGAAAAATACCGAATTTTCACCGATTTTCAGGAAAACACCAAAACGACTTTTCAAGGCGCTACAATCTTCCCCCTTAAAGAAATTCGGTCCCCGAATTTAAAAATATAACTACGCGTACCTTCAAAGAGATGGGGATATTTCTTCCTCATCTCGCCCTTGGTCTCCCAGGTGACCTCCTCGCTGCTCGGGCAACGCCAATGGACCTTGACGGTCGGTATAACTTTCGATCTCAACTTCTTCACCTGCCGATCCAGGATGGCCACCGGCTGCTCTGCAAAAGAAAGGTCGCGCTCTAGCTGGACTGTCGGGTGCTGAATCGCATGCGAAGGGTCGTGAAGGTACTTGCGGAGCATCGAAACATGGAAGACGGGGTGAACATCGAGAAAGCTGGGTGGAAGAGCCAAATAATATGCAACTGCGCCGACACGCTCGAGAATCTCGAAGGGACCCACAAATCTGGGACTAAGCTTTCCTTTTCGCCCAAATCGCATCACGCCCTTCATCGGAGAGACCCTCAGAAAAACATGATCGCCAACTGCGAACTTTAGCCTGCGACGGCGCCTGTCTGCATACGATTTCTGCCTGCTCTGAGCCGCTCTCATCCGGTCTCGGATCAACTGTATCTTCGCTGTCGTCTCCTCAACAAGCCGCGGCCCCAAAATACTGCTCTCGCTGAGCTCTGTCCAACAGACGGGCGATCTGCATCTCCTCCCATACAATGCCTCGAAATGTGCCATCTGAATAGTATCCTGGAAGCTGTTGTTGTAGGAGAACTCCACTAACGGTAAATGACGATCCCAGCTACCGCCGAAGTCTAAAACGCACGCTCTGAGCATGTCCTCGAGAGTCTGAATGGTCCGCTCTGACTGTCCGTCGGTCTGCGGGTGAAACGCTGTGCTGAAGCTCAAACGAGTGCCCAAAGCCTCCTGAAGTCTCTGCCAAAGTCGGCTGGTGAACTGGGTGCCTCGATCTGACACGATACAAGTCGGTACGCCATGCAACCGCACGATCTCTTCGATGTAAAGCTGGGCATACTGAGCGAAGCTGAAAGTGGTCTTCACTGGCAGGAAGTGAGCCGCTTTCGTCAATCGATCTACGATCACCCAGATGGAGTCATACCCTCGACTGGTCCTGGATAGACCCACAACGAAATCTATCGAAATCTGCTCCCATTTCCACTCCGGAATGGGTAACGGCTGTAGCTCTCCTGCGGGCCTCTGGTGCTCGGCCTTGACTTGCTGACAAGTCAGGCATCTCGATACGAACTCCGCGATGTCCCTCTTCATCCCGTCCCACCAGTAGGTCTCTCTCATATCATGGTACATCTTGGTGGAACCGGGGTGGACACTATACACTGATCGGTGTGCCTCCTCAAGAATGTCACGCCGCAATCCATCAGAATCTGGTACGCACAGTCTAGATCCATAGCGTAAAATCCCGTGATCATCAATCACGAACTCGGAAAATCTGCCCTGTCCAATCTGTGCCATGATCTCTGAGCAACGGTCGTCTCTGCGCTGTGCCTCATATATACGGTCAAGCAACTGTGGGCGTGCACGAACATGCGCGAGCTGTCCCCCTGTCTGAGTGAACTCGAACTCAACTCGGTGAAAGGTTCCTAGGCACCCTATAGAGGTCTCACAAGGCATCGAACATGCCATTTTTCAAAAATTATGGTGCCGAGAAACCCTAACACGGATCTTAGACTAGAATTCTAGGCGAAAAACAAAACTAGTTAACATATTAACTAAAGGTTAGATGCTACAACCTTTGTAGATCCGGTTACCCTCTTCCTTGGCTCCACGAAGGCATCCTCTCGCTGTCCATCTCGATTCCCAAACTCGAACGTTGGCTTCATCGGAGAAACGGGCAAGCTAGGTCGTCGGCTTTGTGTCAAAGACGATCTACCTCGAGGCATCGCAAGTTCAAGCTCCGACTTCACAAACTTGTGAAACTTGTGAAGAAAACACCCAAAACAACTTGGCAAGAGGTAGAGGGTGAAGAAATAGGAGGTGGGTTCACTTTAGAATTGGATTTCTCTCACTTATGCTCAAGTTGCCATTGATGGCATCTTGTTTTCTCTCTTGAAGAAGAAGGAGATGAAGAAGAAAGAATATGATAAGTATTGTGAAAAAGAATAATAAAATCAAATACTTATCATGTTCTAACCTAGGTTAAGTGTAGAGAATAAACCATGGTCACTTGAGAGGGTTTGGGTTAAGCATGAAGATAAGGATGGTTACAAAAGTCAAAGCTTCATGAAGCTTCAACTTAAAACAAAAAAAGCCACCATTCTTATCATAATCCTTTTCAAATAAATAAACAAATAAATAAATAAAAAGGAAAAACCCTAATCATCTCTTAACCATGGTTTAATACTTCACACTTAACCTAATGAGCAAGCATCATCAAACATGATACAAAGATGTGCACAAAAGTATATCACATATACAACATGTACATCAAGTGAGAAAATCCATTTAAAGTGAACCAATACTAGTTAATGCAATGCCATATATCAAATATATAATTATGCATTAAATCATTAAATCAACATTTGATTCAATGATCCGGTCATGTCGCACATAACCGACTAGAATCCAATGTATCGATTTATCGAATCAATGATTCGATAACTAGGTCATATCGAATATAACCAATCGAAACATATATCGCGAGAATGAAATGCGGTATCACATACACGCATTATTCTCGGTCCTGCACATATCTCATATGCGCTCCTATTTCGTTTCGCTTGAACCAGGAAACCTCTGTGTAGGACTCTAAAGACTCGTCAATACGCCGGTAGCAGATGATGATCATATCAAGCACCCACAAGCCGCAAGCGGTCTGCTAAACGTAACGGCCATCCGGGTATTGAGCGATTAGAAGATCGACGAGCTAGCCCGCTCACACTCCTGTGAATCCAACCAGTAACACTTACCGTACAGTCCGGTCTGTTCGTCTGATATGTCGCATATCAAGTCTAGGGGTGGTATACGTCAGACCCCAATAACCAATAAGTCATGCCGGTATGAGGCTCATAACGGGTCGAGAAACTACTGGTAACACTTACCAGCAAATCTCTGATCAGCCCTGGCCAGGGACTTCCCTGTTACGGCCAATCGAGCACAGCGCAACATCAACCCCCAATACCGGGAGAGACGAAACCCCTCCTATCGCTCATTGCCTCCATGTGACTCGGGACTGTACCCAAAGACCACCGTTTTCCACGCCCTCATGGACGTGGTAAGGTGGAGATCAAAGCACAGTGGGAATCACACAAGACTCTATGACGATCTTGGGTCTACAGACTAACCTGTACAAGTGTCACCTGAGAACTGCCATCTGACGTGAGGTATAATACCATCTGGGAGTTCTCGGCGAGTCCGTCCAGTGTACCCAGTCTCCACTGAGCACCCGTATACCATCTCTGATGTCAAACACCAATGGATATGGGATCATCCATCGCCCATCTCATGGGTCGAGAAGCGTATACGCTAGTCTACACTGGTATATCGATGCCCCGTCTCGATACACCCACGACTAAGGACCATGAAGGATGTACTTATGGACTACCATGTCCCCACTAGTATGATCTGCATCACAGTCCAGGTAGTCAAGTACATATCCTAAGGGCTTTACCAACATGTAACTATAAGACAGTATAAAGAGACTAGTGTACATGTTAAGATAAAGAGCAACCAGATAGCATACTATCATGTCGAGCAAGAAAGTCATCTCTATATATGTCCAAGCATCCAATATAATATACATCATCTGTACAATACTGGCCTCTAGGGCATACATACAACTAACACTCGGCTGTCGCATAAAATCTGCCAATCTGCTGACGACTGCCTCTGCACTACGCGCAAATAGGATAGACTACCCCCGGGCCTCCTACTCAAAGCATCTGCCACAACATTCGCCTTGCCTGGGTGATATAAGATCTCGCAGTCGTAGTCTTTCACCAACTCCATCCAACGACGCTGTCTGAGGTTCAGGTCTCGCTGCTGAAATATGTACTTTAAGCTCTTGTGGTCTGTGAATATTTGGCACGACTCGCCATATAGGTAATGTCGCCAAATCTTCAGTGCAAAGACCACTGCAGCCATCTCCAAATCGTGAGTGGGGTAGTTCTGTTCATGCTTCTTTAACTGCCGAGAAGCATATGCGATCACCCGGCCATGCTGCATCAATACGCATCCTAACCCTACTCACGAAGCATCACAGTAGACCACAAATCCGCCTGATCCCGAAGGCAAAGATAATACCGGCGCCGTTGTCAAACAAGTCCGTAGCTGCTGAAAACTGCACTCGCACTCCTCTGTCCAAACGAAAGGAACTCCCTTCCGGGTCAAACCGGTCAAAGGTGCAGCTATACGGGAGAAGTCCTGAACAAAACGCCTGTAGTAGCCTGCCAGGCCTAGAAAACTACGGATCTCAATAACCGATGTAGGTCGGGGCCACTGCTGAACAGCCTCAATCTTCTTCGGGTCCACACATATGCCGTCTCTCGTAATCACGTGACCCAAGAATCCGACGCTGTCCAGCCAGAATGCATACTTGGAGAACTTTGCGAACAGCTGGTGCTCCCTCAGAGTCTGTAATGTAATCCGCAAGTGCTGCTCGTGCTCCTCTTTGCTCCGGGAGTACACCAAGATATCGTCGATAAACACGATGATGAACAAGTCAAGATACGGCCTGAATGTATGGTTCATCAAATCCATGATTGCTGCTGGGGCGTTGGTGAGTCCGAACGACATCACCAAAAACTCATAGTGGCCGTAGCGCGTGCGGAAAGCTGTCCTCTGTATATCCTCCTGTCGAACTCGCAGCTGATGGTATCCTGATCGCAAGTCGATCCTCGAAAAATACCCCGCACCCTGAAGCTGGTCGAACAAATCATCAATGCGTGGCAACGGATATCTGTTCCGCACGGTAACCTTGTTCAGCTGGCGGTAGTCGATACATAAACGCAAACTTTCATCCTTCTTCTTGACAAACAGGACCGGAGCACCCCACGGAGAAACACTAGGTCGAATAAGCCCCTTATCTAACAAATCCTGTAACTGATCCTTCAGCTCTCGAAGCTCTGCCGGGGCCATCCGATAAGGCGGTATAGAAATAGGCCCCTAGCCGGGAATCAAATCGATGCAGAACTCAACGTCGCGCTCAGGTGGTAGCCCAGGTAGCTCGTCAGGGAAAACATCAGGGAACTCACATACAACCGGGACCCGGTCCAACGGAACCTCTGCAGCTCGAGTATCACAAATATACGCTAAGAATCCCTGACATCCCTTCCGCAAGAGCTGACCAGCGTGAAGAGACGAAATCAAGCTGGAAAGGGTGACGCTGCGGTCTCCCTGAATAACAAGGACTGGCTCTCCCGGAAAGCTAAATCTGACTGCCTTCTCACGGCAGTCCACCGAAGCATAACAAGTGGCCAGCCAGTCCATGCCCAGAAGCACATCAAAGTCCAACATATCGAGGAGAATCAAATCAACCGATGAATCCCTCTCCCCGATATGAACGGAACACAATCGAAATACAAAACGAGCGACAAACGACTCGCCTACCGGAGTAACAACAACAAGCGGATGATCTAACGACGACAACTCACGGCCCAACATCGGTGCAAAGTGTGTAGAGACGTACGAATGTGTGGAACCTGGGTCGAATAATACCCGTGCGTCGAAAGAACATACGGATAAGGTACCTGTCACAACGGCATTGGATGCCTGCGCATCCTGAGGTGTCAAAGCAAATACTCGAGCCTGTCCTCCACCGATAGAGGGCTGACCTCGACCTCGGCCTCTGCCTCCTCGTCCTCTCTGAACAGGACCTCCGCGTCCACGGCCTCTGGGTGCACCTAACTGGCGTGGAGCATCGCCTGTGGTAGGAAGTAGGGCTCTCTGAGGAGGGGGTGGTGATGGTGGTAGGGTCACATGCGGAACGGTTGTCGCTCCCTGTCGTCTCGCCGGACAGTCTCTGACAAGATGGTGCGGACTTCCGCACCCAAAACACCCTGGCGACGGCTGCTGTCCCTGGGGATATGAATCATATAACTGTCCCCGTCCAAATCCTCTGCCAGGCCTATCTCTCGGAAAGAATCTGGTGCGCTGCCTCTGAGACGGTACATCAGTGCGAATCCTCTTCGGCCCAGAAACGGCCGAAGTCTGTGATATGCGTGCCTCCATCCGTAATGCCGTATCCATAGCAGCTGAATAAGTGTCATAGTGCTGGACTCCAATGGAAAGATATAGCTGGGCATCAAGTCCCTGTACGAACCTCTTCACCATCTTCTCTTCGGTATCCACCAAATACGGAGCATATCGGGATAACTGTGTAAACTGGATGTCATACTCAGACACCGTCATCCCAGGTCTCTTGACTAAGGCCTCGAAGCTACGAGCTCTGGCGTCACGAACGCTCTCTGGGAGGAAACGAGCTAGAAAGACCGCTGTAAACTCGGCCCAAGTCATAGGCGGTAGACCTGCAGCTCGACCTCTCAAGACTGACTCCCACCATGTCTGTGCGAGACCTTCTAGACGGAAACTCGCAAGCTCCACCCATCGATCATCCGAACATCTCAGCGAACGGCAGATCCTGGCTAAACTGTCAAGGAACGTCTGTGGGTCCTCCGCTGCCTCGGTGCCGGTGAATACTGGAGGTCTCAGCCTCATGAAATCCTGTAGTGAAACCGGGATGGTCACGGCGGTAGTAGTAGGAGCAGGTATCATAGTAGTCTGGGATGTAGTAGGTGCGTCATCCGGCCTCGGTGTACGACTGGATGCAACTAGGGATCCTACCATCTGACGTAGCTCCTGCATACTCCCCATCATCTGTCGTAACTCCTCCATACCAGTCTAAAGCCTATCCATACGGCCTGTGGAAGGTGGATCGGTCTGTCCCTGCGGCGTAGGCATACCACCCTGCTCAGTCCTAGTCTCGGACGAGCCAGCTCGAATCTCGTCTCGGGCGGCAGCCCTCTGTGCCCTCGTAGCCTTCGGCGGCATAGTGGCTGGTACAGGAAAAAACGATAATAAGAACAGTGCAATAGAATCATAGGATACACGGAATTGAAGAAGGAATTTCAAGCAAGTATATCCTAAAGTCACTTAGGCGGAGTACCGTATCAAAAGTATGCCGCGGACATACACATGCTACGTTACCCTACTTAAGTCACTTACTCCATCTACCAAGGGTCATCCTACACTTAAAAAGGTAAAACCTATCGCTCTGATACCAACTTTGTCACGACCCGCAGGGCACGGACGTGACTGGCACTTAAATTTACGAAACGTCTCAAGACGTCCGTAAAATAAGTAAGCCAAAGCCCAGAAACCAAAACCAAAAAGCAAAAGAGTGAAGAAAAACCAATCAATTGAAAGCGAGTTTATCAAACAAGTCATATAAAACCTTTTTAAAAACAATATCAATTTTTCCGAAAATTTCGGCAGAGTCTTCTTTGTAAATACTGGCCCCCAAAATGGGTACAACAAGAATATATATAAATCCAACAAATATGGCATCCCCAAGCGGGAGCTAGCTCTTCGCCACAAGGCGGTCACAAATCCCACGCAATATAAAACAACAACATGCAAAATAATCATAAAGAAGCATGAGAAAAACAGCATGTCGACTCAAGTGAGCTCGACCCCAAAATACAGCATAAAAAGTCCACAAATCTCACAGTCTCATCTTTAGGTCAATATACAACAATACTGGTAGATACAGTAGATGGAGTACACTAGATACAAAGAATATACAAGGTGGTGCAAAAATAATAATATAACCCACCTAAGAGCAAAACCTCGAGTCCAGGCAAAAGAGGCAAAAGAAGCAAGTGCGCCCGCCGCTACTGTACTGACGGAGCGGACCTGCAAAAAGGCTGTGGCACAACGGGGGTGAGTTGCCAACTCGTGAGTAATAAATAACATCTACACAGGCTATCGAATGCATGCACACAAGCATCCTAGCATCTACAATACAGGTAAGGCAGGACATAATAGCAGGTATGTATGCAATATGAATATACTAGCAGGTATGAATGCAATGCGAATCAACTCATGATCTGAATGTGTAAGTATAAGAATCATGTTTTTCCTTTAGGAATCTCTTTTGAAATACCAGCACAATACCAATAGAATCAACAAGAACCTGTGTCCAGCAACGACACCTCAAAACTATCACAAATCTCATATATCCATGTCATAGTATCTCTGGCCTCAGCCATCCAGCTGACCCATCTCAATATCACTGTCTCATCATCTCGCGGCCACGGTCGGTATCCTCTAGATATCCGCCGTCCCAAACAGTCATCGGTAGGTAATCCGTCCCCTGCCAGGCTCATCGTCAGCACCACGAGCTTCTTTCCCCGGGGTACCTTACCGGGCCCACCATGTACCCGAGACGGTTCATCCAACTCCTCAAAATGGGTCTCGAAAACCACAGCAAACTCATGGTGGACGACACTTACATCACTAGAAAACCGCAATTTACATATTTAAAAATATAGTAAGTTTAATTTCTGCGGCTTTCCTCAAATTTTGCGGCTTTCCCCCGAAATTTCTGCGGCTTTCCCCCGTAGATGTTACATCTACTCCCCTGCCAGGCTCAAATTTCTGCGGCTTTCCTCAAATATAGACGTCAACTCCTCAAATTTTGCGGCTTTCCCCCGAAATCCAGAAATATCACAAAATCTCAAGAAATCCTCATAAATGCATATGCCAATGATAATGAATGCATATGGTGTCAATAATCAAGTTGCGATGTATGATTGATAGACTAGGCATAAACAAATAACATGATGAAGTACATGCACATGATTAGCAATCTTATGATTTCATTTTAAAGAATTAAAGGCAATAGCACAGGTTAAAGCATCAATTATAGTAAAAGGTTTCAAATTATAGGTTATCTAGTGTGGTGGCATGCAATTTTCAGGGCGTGTGTGTAAGCATGAATAGTGCTCGTGCTGCATATAAAAACCCTGGCAATGGTGCAGGTGTCCTATAGAATAGGTTCGCATATGTATGTCAATATAAGGCATGGATGTAGCAAATAATCATACAAGTATTACACCCCTAATTACTAACATTACTAAGAATCTTTTTAAGATACTAAAACTATCGGGCGGCTTGCGCCATCCAACGATAGTCCCCCGTAGATGTTACATCTACTCTCCGGAATCCCTAGCTAGTCACGTCCAATCACCGCTATCCCCTTTCGTACCGCGTCTGACGTCTCCGCGACCGAACCTGGAATTTACATCAATACCAAACATAAGGTTACATACCATGAAACGACGCAAATCCCAAACCAAAATACTAACGTTCACAAGCTAGGTACAACGTGCACAAGGTGCGCGGAACACACGTGAAAATCGCAAAAACTAACTAAAATCGTCGATTTGGTCGCCCGGCAAAGCTAAAACCCGATCACTCAAAAATTCACACTCACACATCCTAAATGTCATTGGATAAGCCAACACAATCATCAAGATATCAAAAATAAATCATCACATAATTTTATAACAAAAGTAGTAAGCACAAACATTCCAAAAATCGGCGCAACATCGCCGTTTTGCGATAAAAAGGACTACAATCTAGCATACTCACCCAAGTCACACCATTAGATAGCCACTACACAAAATTTCAACACATTAACCATGCTTCAAAACCTATATTCCACAACCAAACGCTTTCTTGATTTTTATCAATAGCAATTGCAATCAAAATCCAAACTAGAAAAACTTAAACTAACACTAATTTGAAACCCAATAGCAAGTTAACCTCTTAGATTTAGGTTAGCAAAACACTAGATAGCAAAATAAATTAATTAACTTAATAATGGTTTTCTAAACCCTAACTAAAATTCAAGACATGAACTAAAAAAAAACTAGATTAGGATT
The DNA here is from genome assembly GCA_030015575.1 of Agapanthus africanus. Lineage (NCBI taxonomy): Eukaryota > Viridiplantae > Streptophyta > Magnoliopsida > Asparagales > Amaryllidaceae > Agapanthus > Agapanthus africanus. Next base: position 75,786,562 of record JASDDO010000029.1, read on the forward strand.
TAGCTAAAATTTTAATACTAACACAACATGCAAGTCCTAATTAGCACACTTTAACTACAATTTAACCATTTGATTAGAAGTTATACCTCAAAAGTTCAATCCTAAGCTTGCTCAAGCCTCCTAAGACACCTCCTTTCTCCAAGATTTAAACCAATTTGGGCTTGAAAAGAGATAGAATAAGGTTTTGTGTTGAATTTGTGAAGAAAATTAGGGATTTCGGTGGATTTTTGGATGAAATTGAAGCAAAAAGGAGATGAAGAATTTGGGGAAAATGAAAAGGCTGCTGCTGGTTGTCTCGGCCAAGTGGGAAGGGAGTGGGGGAGAATGGTGTGGGATTGTGGAATTTTCTCCAAGTCAAAGCCCATTCCATTCACAAGTACACCATACTCTAAATTACAATATTTTAATCCTTTTCATACCATTTCCACACAAGAATAAAAGTCAAAGAGGCAAGGAAATTTCTGGACCTGATGATGGTGGGGCCGGCCTAGAGGAGGGGAGTGAGTGAGAGAGATTTTACAAAGAAATTCTATGCAAAAAGACCCCCCACAAGTTCAAAATTACAAGTTTTAGCTTAAAATTCAATAAATTTCGTTTTCCATAATAAAAATTAGTTAAAATTTGAAATAAAATACTAAAAAATTATATTACAACTATATTTTAATTAACATGATTTTAAATCTTAAATTTAGCCCATTTAAATTTGTATTTATCGCTAATTTAATGTATTTTCTTACCGGCTTAAAATAATATTAAAAATTGAAAAATTAGGGAAAATTTTTAAACGACCAGAATTTCATAAGTAACTCATTTGCTACTAAAAACTAGCAATTACCTATCCAAATTAGGTATAATTAGTCCTAAACTGGAAAATAACAAAAAAGACGGTTTACGGAAAAATACCGAATTTTCACCGATTTTCAGGAAAACACCAAAACGACTTTTCAAGGCGCTACATTACGGGACCAGTTTTCTGGAGTTGCCAGTTTGCTTTCCGTTTCGGCCATATTTCTTTGTATCTTTCAATGGCCGAAGTTTGGTGGAGGAGGGCTTTTTTGCATTTGTGCAAATAAGCATTTGTGGAAGGTGTTCTTTGCATACTTTTGTGTCATGATGGTTTCATGATGGAGCCCCATCCTTTGACCTTCCATGGTTCATGATTGCTTGACATTTTGTAGCAATTATGGTTGTTGATTAGTTGGTAGAGTGTGGATTTGTTAGTGATCATTGCTTGACTTTGGAGTCATCATGCTTTTGATGATGGTTGAATATGATAACCATTTCCTTTCACTTGCTTATTGGTGTGGCTATCCTTTTTCACTCTCTCACTCTCTCTCATTCTTCCCTCTCCAATATGCTTGGCCGGCCAAGCTCCTTAGGGGCTGTCCAAAATTCTAGAGGTGGGGTTTTTGTGCTTTTGCTTTTATAAAAATCCCAAAAGATCAATCTCCATTAGCTTGTATCATCCCTCCACCAAAAGGCAACCTCCATGAACCCCAAAATGAGACATGAGCACTACACGCATTCTACAGCAAACCTTGGGCACGTCGGCTCGCCAACTTCGTGCCCGAGTTGCCTCGGCATAGAGGTGGGAGCCCGTAAAAGAAGCCGGCGACGTGGTGCCCTTCCGGCGACGAGGTGGAGACCGGAGCTTCCGCGGGAGATCGGGACGACGATGAGAAGACCGGAGGACACGGATCAGTCGGTATATCTCTTTTCCACATCTTGTAGTTAGCTAGGACTAGTTAATGGCACGATCCGGGGTTTATAGTGCGCGGTGGTGCCGGTTTGAAAAATTAAAGTTAACCATCGCTTCCGCATTTGGCCTCGGGATGGAGGCCGGGGCGCCGTCGTGCACTTACAGTGGTATCAAAGCCTCGCCATTAACATAGTCTAGCTTTGTCTAATGTGTTTTAAATTTCCGATCGAACAATTTTCCAAAAACCGTATTTTTCTTCACATCGGTTTCTGTCGAAGTTTTTTGAAGTCCAAAAATTTTTCAGGTTGTTTCAGAATGATGTGTAGGACATTCTAAGAGTTCTGTGAAAATTTGGGCTCTTGAACAGTCCAAACGACCGCGGAACCGCGGCCAAACCCATGCTTGGGCCGCGGTTCCGCTGCTACTTGAACTGTTCAGTCCCCCAAAATTCTACAGAATGCTCCTAAGTGGAAAATAGGTTTTCTGGAATGTTAATTTTTGGGCCCAGATTTCTTGATGTGCTACAGTAGTACTTGGGGGCCCACTTGGTAAATTTGATCGATCGGATATTTAAAACACATCATTTCACAGTATTTACATTATATCTACGACCGTGAATGTCACTTGATCGGTAAATCCTGTTTAATTGCTATAGCCCGGTTAGACGGATTTGCGAACGTGACTTTCACGTTGATGTTCTGTGTATTGCTGTGATGTTGCGGATCGGTCGTCGGGGATAGCCTGGATGCAATGCTAGTACAGTTTTTGTTGTATTATGTACATTTGATATTGCGGGGCGAGCGTCCGACATGTGGACTGCCGTCACTGCCTGTTTGTATTATTATTTTGGGGCACGACCAGGTTGCGGTCGATGTACCCATTGTATGTATATTTTACTTTCTGTACTAGGATTGCCCCGCGGAGGGGTGCACGGATAGCCGGATTCTAGAGGGCAACAAGCCCGCATCTCATGGCATTGAGACGGAGGGGCTTCACTCTAGAATTGGCGGGCTATTCGCCGCACTCGTAGGGGGTACAGGTTGACCCAGGAGGGGTGCCCAAGTTACCGGATTCCGTGAAGTGCTGGGTGGTCCATTCACGTTGCTGAAGGGGGCTGCCTCGCTTCAGGTTTTGGCAGGTAACTTGCCGCGCCCGTAGGGGTCTAGGATTTTCATTGCACAGGCTATCCACACGACCAGGGGAACGTCGGGTTTCAGTAGTGGCTCTGTGAAACCTGGGGATCCCAGATATCTGTATTGTTTCTGTAATGCTGTACATTTCTGTGATGTTGCATTTTATCATGCCTTGAGCGAAATATTATATATTGATATATATATATACTAGTAGATGTTGTATATGTTTTGCATCCATGCTAGTCCAGTCCCCGCTCTGTCGTTAGTTAGCTAACCTAACGGGTAATGACGGGACTCAGTGGCGAATGCGGATGGCATATACGTACATCACTATATTTTCGTTCTTTGTGGTGTGATCAATTGATGGGACTGCGTTGATTCGGATAAATGCAAGTTAAAAACAAACCTATCTGATGTTGTTGGAACTTTTTCAAAAAGCTGTTATTGCAAGGACGTTCTCTTTTGTTTTGCATCGTGGTATTCAGTTGGAATATCCTTCTCCTCAGTCGACGAGGCAAGGGCCGAGATCCCTTCACCGGGAGAGTGACCCCTTGGACAGAAGTTTGCGTCAGGGCAATAACTTCACTATAGCCGATTACTTTTGCTTTGCATCGTGGTATTCAGTTGGAATATCCTGCACCTCATTCTACGGGGAAAGAGCCGAGATCCCTTCACTGGGAGTGACCTCTTTACCGAAGGTTTTCGTCACTATATTTTTAAAAGCTATCCGGTTCCTTCAACGATATCAAGTTCATTACGTTAAAGGTTTTCGTCAGAAACCATTCGTAGCCCTCCATCATTTCAGTTAAATATTCGGTAGTATTCAAGCTATGTATTTTGACATCACGCCAAGGCATAGTGTTTGGTAGCTGCCGGGTATTTATCTGTTGCATAGATAGATGCGTTGGTTTGGGACAGTCGTACTACTATTTTGGCCTACGTCAAGGGTATGTACGGGTGGGTTCAAATTAACCTGGACAATGATGGGTAGAACTTGACATGTGACTTATGATATTTTGACCTCACGCCAAGGTCATAAGAGCATGGGGCAAAAATCACATCGGGAGTTTCAAAAGAACTGAAACTTGCCAGATATGCGCATACCTTCTGGAGTGTGATAGCGTGAGCGGATTCCGTCACGTTATCATGCGATGATAGTTGGATCCCGATTCCCGCTGATGAGTTGGTTTACTCCTCGGGTGATCCCGACTAATTCTTCTTTTGGGTTTGGGGAAGAATTTGACGTTACAGTGGGAGGTTTCCAGATTAGATAAATTGGTAACCATTCTGATCTAGGTTAGAGTGCACGCTGAGTGTTTCTTTTCTCTCTCTCTTTGGCAGCGACCATTGACCCGACCCTAAGACTATGACTCAGAGACCAAGTTGACCGAACCTTCTTAAACACTAGCTTTTGGATTGTCAGAGTTGCAGACCTCATTGCCACTCCTACTTTTACCCTTTTCTCCAGGACACCCCGTATTACTACGAACGTCCACTTCCATTGGACAAAACCATCGTATGGTTATATACGAACTCGAAGGGATTTATTCGAGGATGGTTTCCGGTTCTGGAGAAAACGAATAGGACTATTCGGCTGTCTTTTCCTTTTTCCTTCTCTCAGGCCGCAAGTACTCCTTAGTTTAGGAGATAGTACACCTATTACGCAAATTGGATAGTCTTCTTCCAAACCTTAGGCTGGTGCCGAACGGTGGGGAATGAAGAAAACCAATTAGCATAACAATGGTGTGCAGAAGGTATTAAGTTAAGACAAAGCAAGAGATTAGTAAGAGGGCAAAGTAAATTGCGACTGATATTCACGACCAAACCAAGTATTTCTTCGCCAATCCTAAATCACCTTTGTATTTCTCCAGAACACTCCGTATCACTACGAAGATCCACAGTTTATTGGATACTCCATCGTATGGTTATATACGAACTCGAAAGGAACTTGTTCCAGTTCGGGGATGGATTCTGGTTCAGGAGAAATAGGAATAAGATTTATTCAGGTGTCTTTTATCTTCACCCTCTCTCGCATTGCGAGTGCTCCTAGGATTAGGACAGTACACCCATTATGCTTATTGGATAGTCTTCTTCCAAACCATAGGCTAGTGCCGAACGGTAGGGAAGGAAGAAAACCATTTGGCCTAAAGGGGTGTGCAGAAGGTAATAACTAAAGACATAAAAAGGGATTAGGAGAGGTGGCAAAGAATTATACGGTTACAGTCGTGAATCTGGAAGAGGAATTACTAAGAATACCGGGATACCCTATCGAAACATTTCAATGTTTCAGTTTCACTGTGTACTGTTAATGGAAAACTGATTTCCCAATTAGTCCTTACTCCAGGGTATGTATTTACCAGGTATGATTCTCACATCTGTATGGTTTTACAGATGTTGAGTGGGAGTAAGTTATTGGGAATTGGGTGATCATCCTCATTATGTCGGGATTCGTTGTAATCGGTGATATTTGAGGAAGTCACCTGGGTTGTTTGCCGGTCGGCAAATATTTGGTTTTGAATATCCGCTGTTATGCACCAATTTCAAATTGATATATCTGTACGTCTATTTTTATAGAGTGAGACTTATCTTTTTGAAATTATGTCTGTGACATTTACTTATATCAGTGGATGGTTAGGTAAGGAGCATTAAACAGCGGTGTAATTCTTCTTAACCATAAGTACAGTTTTCAACCTATGACACACAGTGAATGAGTAATCAGACTCAAGGGACTTATATAGAGTATTGTATGTTGTCCAAGGTCCATCAGGACAGAGGGGTTGGTCCTCGTACTATATTCGGTTTACTTATGACTTATCTAGTTTTTAGACAGGTGTTTCGTGGAAACACAGGGTCCGAATTTTGAGAAGTTATAGGTATTTGAATAAAGTAGAGAACCGGATATTGCAAGTATCAGGATTCTTCAAAGTGATCGGAGATGTAGATACTTGAGTATGGTGTTCAGTTGATAGTGATGATTAAGAGAACTTGTTTCACTTTCAGGTTACTCATAATTGGAAGCATTCCTAAGTTGAGTAACGCTAATCGGCCTCTTTCCATTTTAGTTGACATGCACTGGGGACAGCTACATGATTTGAATCTGGTTCAATTAAATCAGTGCCTCTGGTCCTATATTGGATATAAAACAGTTCGTATCTTAACGATGTTAAGGTACGGGGAGTTGTCCGGCTTATGATTAAAACCAGACACTGGACAACTCAAGGCACGTTTCTGTAATGGATGTTTGTGGGTTGACCCACGCTATGACGAGGGGTTGACTTTCTACCATCTGGAAGATCAATAAAGATATTGTTCTAGACTCGCCACAGTTTTAACAAAAATGGATTTTTTCTGAAAACAGTAGTGGGAGTATGGTAGAACTGGAAGTGATTCCAGAACCGCAAACGATTACTGAAGATTTGATAAGGAACCTAAAGATTCAATCTGGCTTGACATTCCATTGACCACTCCGCAGATAAGGTGGGTAACTTCAGGCACCCGAGAGGTACTTCGGTAGCCTCAAGGACGGTGACAGGGAAGTTCTTGTTTACCCACACTTGCCATTGCTGTTGTTCCAGGTTACGAGACCCGGCGGGAGAATGAGTATAGCGTCGTTCTAAACTAGCTTTAGAAGTGTACGTGTATATGACTCTGCCAGAAGGTTGTCGTAGTCAGTGGGAGCAGCGGAAGCATTGGTGGACAGGTAGCTTATGTCTATTTATATACTAAAGCAGATGTAGCGGAGATAGATCATCAATTTCTGATGTGACAGTCATAGGCTTGACTTCATCAGAATAGGGGATGGATCTGTTGAGAAGGTAGTAGGGTGTGTTGTCATGGTATTTGGATGACATACACAGAGTAGGAAAAGAAATTCCTATACTACGATCGGTTATACTTTGGTCGTCACACAGTAGTTTCTCCACATGGGATTTGGACATTATATCAGACATACTGGTCACTAGATCTATGGTTTTAGATCTAGATTTGGGTGGTTTCCCAATCAGGGTACATAGACAGCATTCTAAGAGTATTTAGAATGGACGACTCTTGGCACGGTAGTGTACCTGCAGGTGATGGAGTCACCCTCTCTAAAGGTGTCTTACAGACTAAAGAGGAGAGGGATGTGCATGATTGGCAGATCACTTGCTCAGGCAATTGAGTCAATCATGAGATGTCAAGTACCACACCAGATGTTGTTCTTACACTAGATGCAATAAGTTGACATTGATCCTATCCTAGAGAAACAGTCGGAAGCAGTTTTAGAACATAAGTACATGTTCTAGGGATATGATAACGACAGCCTCATTCGGGAGACAGTTATCATTCCAGGCTTCCAAGGTGACCTGGACGACAAGGAGGTTGTCAGAGTTATAGTTTTTCCTTCTGACGAGGGGCAGTATTTTGGACAGGTGGTCCAAGGCAATACTGAGGGAGGCATGGCGCAGGATACTGATTGAGTTCAGTTGACGATACAGTCTAAGAAGTTTGGATTTGGAGTTCATTTATGAGCTAGGTCCCATCAGACATCCAGACACATTCTAAGACAGGTATTGCTCATTTCGGGAGATGGGTTTCTCCGCGAACTTGAGATATAGAGAGACATAGAAAGAAACATCAAAGCGGATCCACTCACTGAGGCTATTCCTCGAACACAATAGTTTCGCAAACGAGCTTTGTAAGACTGACAAGTTGAGGAGTTGGGTGTTCGGTATCACACGGGCTGTGAGTATGCGACATCGCAATAATTAGCCTTGAGTGCAAGTGGGAGATTGTTGGAGATAGTGCCCTCAGAGTCAATTATTGGATCACAGGCACGTGATTGCAATAATTGAGGGAGGACCTATCCCAGTAGGACGGTCTTACTCAAGATGATAGTATGCTATCTGGTTTACCTTTATCATCGTGTACTGCTTTAGGTGACCTGACATATCGTTATTACACGTTGATAGAGCCCCTAGGATTTTTGCTTGACCACCATCAGTATGAGGGCAATAATATAAGTGGGAGCTGGGGTCTATAAGCTGTTGGATATATGTATGCCCTAGAGGCCATTATGTGATAGTGGATGTATCTATACATGTATATATTCAGTATGCATTCTTGCTCGACATGATAGTATGCTATCTGGTTCTTCTTTATCTGACATGTTGATTTGATCAAGCTTGTTATTCACTCATACATGCTGATAAAGCCCTGAGGATATTGGCTTGACTGCTCTGATTATGATGGAGATCATACTAGTGGGACATCTGTAGTCTATAAGCATATCCTGGAAAGTCCCTAGTCGTAGGTATATCGAGACGGGGCATTGATATACCAGAGTAGACTAGCGTATATGATACTAGACCTATGTGATGAGCGATGAATGATCCCATAACCATTGGTGTTTGACATCAAGATCATATACGGGTGCTCAGTGGTGACTGGGCACACTGGACGGACTCGCCGAGAACTCCTATATGGAATTATATCTATTGTCGGATAGCAGTTCTCAGGTAACACTGGTACAGGTTAGTTTGTAGACCCGAGATCGTCATGGAGTCTTGTGTGCTCTCCCACTGTACTTTGATTGCCACCCTACCACGGCTCTACTGAGTCGTGCAAACAGGTGGCCGTTGGGTACAGTCCCGAGACACACGAAGGCAATGAGCGATAGGAGGGGTTTCGTCTCTCCCGGTATTGGGGGTTGATGCTGTGCTGTGCCCGACTGGTTATATCAGTAAGTCCCTGGCCAGGGCTGCTGAGATTTGCTGATAAGTGTTATCGGTAGTTTCTCGATCTGTTATAGACCATTCACCGGCACGACTTATTGAGTTATTAGGGTCGACGTGACCATCCCTAGGCTCGATATGCAGCATATCTGATGAAGAGACCGGACTGTACGGTAGTGTTGCCGGATGGCTCGACGGGAGTTGTAGCAGGTTCGCTTGTTTTCTTCTGATCGCTCAATACCCGGGTGGCCGTTACGTTTAGCTGACCGCTTGCGGTTTGGGGGTACCTGATATGATCATCACCCTCTGCCGGCGTATTGACGAGTCTTAGAGTCCCACAAAGGAGTTACCCAGTCCAGGCGAAACGTTGTGGTGCGCTTATGCGATATGCGCAAGCACCCGATTAAAATCTGCGTATATGATACCGAACATTGATCGGGTGAACTGCTTTTGGTGGGGTCATATGAGATATGACCGTATTGATAAATCAAGTGTTGATTTATCATTTAACCATTAGTTTTCTCACTTAAAACCTTTTCTTGGATGATGGATGTGTGCATGCATGTGTGCTTTTCTTTCTTTCTTTCATGCTAGTTTCATGCACATGTGGATGTGCATACATACACACATACATACACCCATCTATCATGGTCTTTAACATATGGAAATGGTGGCAATATAAGACTCACACCATGGATTAAATAATGGATTATTATTTAATTTTGGTTTTAAAACAAAATGAAAAGAAAAGGATAATCATTCTAGCTTCTACATTCTTCCTTTGACCTAACCATGCTTACCTACCTCTTAACTTGAGTTATCCTTCTCTTTATCATTTAAAACTCAAGTTAAATAATGTCTCCATCACTTTAACCATGGTTCATAGTAAGAAGAAATAAAATATATATTGATATATTTCTTTTTCTTCTTGTGAGTTATCTTTATCTTATTACCTCTTGTGAAAAATATTGCCACCATCTTCTTCCTCTTTCTCATTTGCTCTCTAGCTTTTTCTAGTGAGTAAATCACACTTAAAGAAAGGTTTTTGAAGTGAGAATCTTAACCACAACTTCATTCTACACAAATTTAGCCAACTTTTTTAGAGTGTTCTCTTCGGTTTTACGAAGTTGCGAGCTTGGACGGAGAACTCCGTGGTCGATCGTCGTGGACACAAGAGGACTTCAAGAGGACTTCCATTCAACACTCTAGAGACCAAGGAGTCCAACGAAAGGGAGCTACAAAGGTTGTAGTCTCGAAACCCTAGATTAGTTCGCTTTAAATTTCGAAACCCTAATTTTCTAGGATCGATTCCTTTGCATGTTCGTTTAGCACCATAAAAATTTAAACTTTTGGACATGTGATGCTTCAAAACTCTTCATAGGGTGCTAGACAAACCTTTCAATGGTATCAGAGCCGACCTAGAACATTAGGCGACCCTTTTACGAAGTTAAAACTCCGATCGAACCGAAATACGGTTTTTTAAGGTGCTCTCTGGAAATTTTCTAAAAATTGACATTTTTCAGAATTAAAAATATGTAAAAAATACAGCAGAAAAAAATAAGGATTACGGTACAAAAATTATTCAATGAACAGTGATTGCTACCGCGGAAACGCGGTCTAAGCTTACTTAGACCGCGGTTCCGCGGCCGTATATATTAATTGATGAATAATTTTTTTACAGTAATTCATGAATCTGCTTGTATAACTTTCTGGATATTTTTAATCTGTATTTAGTTTTGAAAGATTCTGGAGATGATTTTGGACCCGTCGGTTCGATCGGAATTTTGTTTTCGTAGCTTTTTCGGGTAAATAAGAAAGTATTGAAGTGTTTGAACGAGTATCATTTGCTCACTATTCACGGGGTTTAAATGCTTTGGAGATACGTGCAAGTCTTTTTGTGGTGGTCCCTCTAGAAGACAACAAACCTTAACTCGATTATGTGACCGTCTTGAACTGCCCTTTGAACCTTAGGGTTTGGGGCAGTACGGCGTGCCACATGTGAGGCGTTGGCTTGACCCTTCTACGGCTGGACCGCTACTACTATGTCACACTCCAGGTGTTTGAACTCTGCTCAAGTGTTAGGCTTTAGTGAATCCTGGGTATTTGATCGCTCGTTCGAAAACTTCGATACTGTCTGTTTATCCGGAATGTGATGCAATGTGTGGAATTCATATTACTAGACATGAAATACGGAATATGTGATATTTTGCATTTGCGATGTCTAAAGAGAATGTGGATTCCAGATATTGCAGTTTTACACTTTCTTTTCTGTGACCGTAAGTGTAGTATGTACGATATCGCCGATTTCGTTGCTATACATCAACGACAATTGGGGTATGCATACTTACTTACGTTGATGATATGAGATATTATGTGTTGCTGAGATATGATGTGCAGGATTGTCACGATTGAATAGCCGGGTTTTTTTTATGTGAGATGAGAGTTTTATATTTTCATTCATGTAAATTCAAATGTAATGTAATATTCTTTTATTTGGGGCAATTCCGGGTTGAGGTTGTGTCACCAGTATTGTATATTATTTACTTTTCCGCATTAGGATGGACCCAAGGAGGGGAGCACAGGTGACCGGGTTCTGGGGTTCAGTGGGAGGCCATCTCGAGGAGTCGAGACCGGGTCTCCTAAACTCCAGAATTGGCAGGGTCACTTGCCGCTCTCGTAGGGGTCCAGGGTGTGGGCTTGGCTATTCATCGCGACTGTGGAATCCGTATTTTCTATTCTGGCTAAATACTAAATACGGACGTCCTAGTATATCCCACGTTATATCTATGTTTCTGCTGCCTGTGTTCTGTGATATCTGAGACGAATGACATATTATATATATGATATATTGTAGACGTTGCTTATGTTTTACACCCGCGCTAGTCCTGTCCCGGTATGCCGTTAGTTAAGTAACCTAACGGTGCATAACGGAACATTGCGGCGAATGCGGATGGCATAAGCGTACGTGTTATTTTCGTTTATATTCTGTGATTGGCTTAAGGACTTAAATGATGGGATTACATTAATGTGATTAATGTAAAGAAAATAAACCTAAAAAGATGTTGTAGAATCGGATTTGAAAACCACTCGGCTATTTATGAAAAAGCTATATTTCAAAACTGCGGAGCTTAAGCCACTCCTTTTTGAAAACCATTTGATTCTACAACGATATCAAGTTCAAAGCGTTAAAGATTTTCTTAAAAATCATTCGCAACCCTCCATTATTTTAGGAAGTAGAGTACTTAGTATTCGTGCTACGTTTGTTGACTTTAGTTAAGGCGTAGTGTACGGTAGCTAAGTGATGTCTTCCTACACTGCATATGATGCAGATTAATTAGGACATTCATACGACTTTGTTGACCATAGTTAAGGGTCATATGGGTGGGTCTAATTGATCAAGAAATGACGGGTAGAACTTGACTGGTGCTTATGATTTGTTGACCTTAGTTAAGGTCATAAGTGCCAGGGGTAAAAACCACATCGGGAATTTCAATAGTTGAAATTTGCAATGAGATTGCATACCTTCCATGTGATGGTTGGATCTCGATCCCACTGTGGGCAATAGTTGCTCCTAGGAGAGTTTTGCAGTTTACAATTAGCTAACTCATTAGGTGTCTAGAAAGGTGTTAACGGGGCTCCGCCTCTGGGAAAACGAGGTTTACTCTAATTAGGTCCGTGCGAAAGCACAGGGAACCTCCCTCAAGTACCGACACTGGCCTGGCTGAACGGTTAGCGAAGTTGTAGACTGTAATTAATCCTGGCTAGTTTTTCTTTTTAAGGTTTGAAAGAAAAACTCGATAAAAGCAGTGGGAAACATCGATTAGACAAGATAATAACCAATCTGATCTATGCAAGAGCTTTCGCTGAGTATATTCTTTTCTCTCTCTTAATGGCAGATACCTATGACATGACTCAAGCTTTTACTAGATAAAAACAAACTGAATGGGACCAACTATAAAGACTGGCTGAGGAATCTGAAAATCTCCTTGACTTATGATAAAGTATCATATGTCCTCACGGCTTCAGCCCCGCCCGTCCCTGGTCCAAAATCCTCAGTTGCGGACATTGAAGTCCGCAAGACATGGGACGCTGACTGTGCCACGGCCACATGCCTCGCGCTTGCATCGATGGATAACACACATCAAAAGCAGCACGAGGACATGGACATTCACGGTATATTGCTCCATACAAAGGAGTTATATGGGGAGCAATCCCGCGTATTACGATACGAAGCATCAAAGAAATTGTTTCAGATGCGAATGGCCCCTGGCACACCAGTAGGAGACCATGTTCTGAAGATGATAGCTCTTATAGAAGAGCTTGAGGACCTTGGATGGACAATGGACAATGAACAATATATAGATATTATTCTGCAGTCCCTCCCCTCCACCTTTGCTCAGTTCATAGTGAACTTCAACATGCATGGCATGGAGAAGGACCTCCCTGAACTCTTTAATATGTTAAGGAGTGCAGAGAGCACTATGAAGTTAGCAAAAACTCCCGTTATGACTATTGGACAGTCTTCCTCTTCTCGCCCAAAAGCCAAGGCCAAGGGAAAGAAAAAGAAGAAACCCACTAATCCTAAGGGCGGAGTTAAAAAGGTGAAGGGAAAGGGAAAGTCCAAGGCTGGAGACTCAGGGAAGGGCGAATGTTTTCACTGCCACAAGACAGGACATTGGAAGCGCAACTGAACGGAATACTTGAATCTCAAGAAGAAGCATGGTGATGCTTCTGCTTCAGGTGCGTTTGTGACTGAAAACTGTTTTTCTATAAACTCTGCTTCCTGGGTATTGGATACCGGTTCAGGTTCTCACATTTGCAATTCTATGCAGGGGCTGAGAAATAGCAAGGTTTTGAAGACAGGTGACCATACTCTCCGCGTTGGAAATGGTTCCAATGTACATACAGTCGCAGTGGGAGAGTATCACTTGGGGTTGCCATCTGGATGTATTTTGGTTTTAAATCCATGTTATTTTGTACCAAGTATGCTATGTAATATAATATCCGTTTCTTTGTTGGACAATGAAGGGTATAATTTTGTATTGCAGAACAATGTTATGAACATTAACCTGAATCAAATGTTGGTTGGGTATGGTACGCTTAACAACGGAATATATGTCCTAAATCAACACACAGTTTTCAGTATACAACACACTAATAAAAGAAAACTTTCAGAGTTAAATGAAGCTTTTCTTTGGCACTGTAGACTTGGTCATATTAACGAAACAAGACTGAACAAGTTACACAAAGATGGATATTTAAATTCTTTTGAATATAAATCTTATGCGACTTGCATGTCTTGTATCAAGGGTAAAATGACCAAAACTCCGTTTACCGGACACGGAGAAAGAGCTACTTAGCTCCTGGGCCTCATACATAGTGATGTATGTGGGCCTATGTCTACACAGGCTAGAGGCGGTTTTTCATACTTCATTACATTCACTGATGATTTCTCAAGATTCGGTCATGTATTTTTATTAAAACACAAGTCCGAAGCTTTTGAGAAATTCATTGAATATAAACAAGAAGCAGAAAAACAAACCGGCTTGAGTATCAAGATGCTTCGATCAGATCGAGGTGGTGAGTATCTCAGTACAGAATTTGCACACTTCCTAAAAGAAAATGGGATTCTCTCTCAGCTCACTCCTCCTCACACACCACAGCACAACGGTGTGTCAGAACGACGGAATAGGACCCTATTAGATATGGTCCGGTCCATGATGAGTGACGCTGAGTTACCCGTCTCATTTTGGGGGCATGCATTGGAGACTGCAGCGTTTCTACTAAATAGGGTTCCAACCAAAGCCGTGTCTACCACACCATATGAGATATGGCATGGGAAGAGACCATCTCTTAAGAGAATTAAGATTTGGGGTTGCCCGGCCTATGTTAAAAAGAAGAATCCGGACAAACTCGAGACACGGTCAGTCTTGTGTAACTTTGTGGGATATCCAAAGAATTCTTATGGATATCTATTCTACCACAAAGAGGAACAAAAAGTGTTTGTTTCTCAGTATGCCACATTCTCGGAAAAAGAGTTTTTCACAGATAAAGATGATGGCAAGGTGGTGGATCTAGAAGAGGTTCTAGAGACACAAACTACAAATGACGATTTGGTTGAACCGGCTGTTGCAGCAGAAACTGAAGAATCTCGGCCACTCCGTAGGTCCGGTAGGACTTCTCGCCCACCGGAGAGGTACTACGGTTTCCTCATTGATGGTAACGGAGAAGATTGCATCATGGATGATGATGATCCTACCAGTTTTCAGCAAGCTATCACGAGTAAAGACTCTGTGAAGTGGCTGGATGCCATGAGATCCGAAATGTAGTCTATGTACACCAACAAAGTATGGACTTTGGACGTTGTACCCCTTGGGGTAAAACCTGTGGGGTGCAAATGGATCTTTAAAAGAAAGATTGGTGTAGATGGGCAGGTGGAGACCTATAAGGCAAGACTTGTGGCGAAGGGTTTTCGTCAAAGACCAGGTTTAGACTATGACGAGACTTTTTCTCCCATAGCCATGCTTAAATCCATTCGGATCCTACTTGCTATTGCTGCTCACTACGACTATGAAATCTGGTAGATGGATGTGAAAACCGCATTTCTAAATGGAAATTTAGAAGAATGCGTTTATATGGATCAGCCAGAGAGCTTCATTGACAGTGGGAGCAGCGGGAAAGCATGTAAATTGCTTAAATCCATATATGGGTTAAAGCAGGCATCACGGAGTTGGAACATCTGTTTCGATGATGTCATCAAAGAGTTTGATTTCATGAAAAATCCAGATGAACCTTGTGTTTATAAGAAGGCTGTAGGGAGAGCTGTCACATTCCTCGTATTGTACGTGGACGACATTCTTCTAATAGGAAATGATATTCCTATGCTACAGTCGGTCAAATCTTTCTTATCACTGAGGTTCTCCATGAAGGACCTGGGTGATGCCACGTACATTCTGGGCATAAGGATCTATAGGGATAGATCCAAAAGGTTATTGGGATTGTCCCAAACCAGGTACATTGACACCATCCTAAAAAGGTTTAGTATGGAAGACTCCAAGCGGGGTGCCTTACTCGCTTGCCATGGGGTCACTCTCTCTAAGGATTCTTGTCCAAAGACCGATGAAGAGAGAGCTCGCATGAGTATTATACCATATGCTTCGGCAGTAGGATCTATAATGTATGCGATGTTATGTACACGCCCAGATGTAGCTTACGCACTTAGTGTAGTAAGCAGGTATCAATCCAACCCAGAGGAGAATCACTGGACAGCAGTGAAGAACATTCTTAAGTACTTACGAAGGACTAAAGAATTGTTCTTGGTGTATGGTAATGGAGATCTCCAAATGGAGGCCTTTACCGATTCGAGCTTCCAGAGCGATAAGGATGACAGCAAATCTATCTCTGGGTTTGTATTTACCCTCAATGGAGGGGCGGTGAGTTGGAAGAGTTCCAAACAAGATATCGTTGCAGACTCTACGATGGAAGCTGAGTACATTGCTACAAATGATGCCGCCAAGGAAGCCGTCTGGATGAAGAAGTTCGTCTCGGAGCTAGGAGTAGTTCCAACCATTATTGATCCAATACCTTTGTATTGTGACAATAATGGGGCTATGGCGTTAGCCAAGGAGCCCAGAACCCATCAACGGTCCAGACACATCCTGAGGCATTTTCATTTGATCCGGGAGATTGTAGATCGCCGCGAGATCGAGATTAGGAGGGTAGACACAAAGAATAACGGCGCGGATCCATTCACCAAGGCCCTCCCTCAGCCGCAACATGAGCGACTTTTTGAGAAGTTGGGTATGAGATACGCCAATAACTGGCCTTAGTGCAAGTGGGAGATTGTTGGATATATGTATGCCCTAGAGGCCATTATGTGATAGTGGATATATCTATACATGTATATATTCAGTATGCATTCTTGCTCGACATGATAGTATGCTATCTGGTTCTTCTTTATCTGACATGTTGATTTGATCATGCTTGTTATTCACTCATACATGCTGATAAAGCCCTGAGGATATTGGCTTGACTGCTCTGATTATGATGGAGATCATACTAGTGGGACATCTGTAGTCTATAAGCATATCCTGGAAAGTCCCTAGTCGTAGGTATATCGAGACGGGGCATTGATATACCAGAGTAGACTAGCGTATATGATACTAGACCTATGTGATGGGCGATGGATGATCCCATATCCATTGGTGTTTGACATCAAGATCATATACGGGTGCTCATCGCTCATAGAGTCTTGTGTGCTCTCCCACTGTACTTTGATTGCCACCCTACCACGGCTCTACTGAGTCGTGCAAACAGGTGGCCGTTGGGTACAGTCCCGAGACACACGAAGGCAATGAGCGATAGGAGGGGTTTCGTCTCTCCCGGTATTGGGGGTTGATGCTGTGCTGTGCCCGACTGGTTATATCAGTAAGTCCCTGGCCAGGGCTGCTGAGATTTGCTGATAAGTGTTATCGGTAGTTTCTCGATCTGTTATAGACCATTCACCGGCACGACTTATTGAGTTATTAGGGTCGACGTGACCATCCCTAGGCTCGATATGCAGCATATCTGACGAAGAGACCGGACTGTACGGTAGTGTTGCCGGATGGCTCGACGGGAGTTGTAGCAGGTTCGCTTGTTTTCTTCTGATCGGTCAATACCCGGGTGGCCGTTACGTTTAGCTGACCGCTTGCGGTTTGGGGGTATCTGATATGATCATCACCCTCTGTCGGCGTATTGACTAGTCTTAGAGTCCCACAAAGGAGTTACCCAGTCCAGGCGAAACGTTGTGGTGCGCGTATGCGATATGCGCAAGCACCCGATTAAAATCTGCGTATATGATACCGAACATTGATCAGGTGAACTGCTTTTGGTGGGGTCATATGAGATATGACCGGATTGATAAATCAAGTGTTGATTTATCATTTAACCATTAGTTTTCTCACTTAAAACCTTTTCTTGGATAATGGATGTGTGCATGCATGTGTGCTTTTCTTTCTTTCTTTCATGCTAGTTTCATGCACATATAGATGTGCATACATACACACATGGATGTGCATACATACACACATACATACACCCATCATCATGGTTGTTAACATATGGAAATGGTGGCAATATAAGACTCACACCATGGATTAAATAATGGATTATTATTTAATTTTGGTTTTAAAACAAAATGAAAAGAAAAGGATAATCATTCTAGCTTCTACATTCTTCCTTTGACCTAACCATGCTTACCTACCTCTTAACTTGAGTTATCCTTCCCTTTATCATTTAAAACTCAAGTTAAATAATGTCTCCATCACTTTAACCATGGTTCATAGTAAGAAGAAATACAATATATATTGATATATTTCTTTTTCTTCTTGTGAGTTATCTTTATCTTATTACCTCTTGTGAAAAATATTGCCACCATCTTCTTCCTCTTTCTCATTTGCTCTCTTGCTTTTTCTAGTGAGTAAATCACACTTAAATAAAGGTTTTTGAAGTGAGAATCTTAACCACAACTTCATTCTACACAAGTTTAGCCAACTTGTTTAGAGTGTTCTCTTTGGTTTTACGAAGTTGCGAGCTTGGACGGAGAACTCCGTGGTGGATCGTCGTGGACACAAGAGGACTTCAAGAGGACTTCCATTCAATACCCTAGAGACCAAGGAGTCCAGCGAAAGGGAGCTACAAAGGTTGTAGTCTCGAAACCCTAGATTAGTTCGCTTTAAATTTTGAAACCCTAATTTTCTAGGATCGATTCCTTTGCATGTTCGTTTAGCACCATAAAAATTTAAACTTTTGGACATGTGATGCTTCAAAACTCTTCATAGGGTGCTAGACAAACCTTTCATAAGCACATCCTTAAAAGGTCCCTAGTCATGGGAGTTTCGAGACAGGGCATCGATACTCCAGAGTAGACTAGTGTATACAGTCGAGACCCCGACGAGGGGCGGTGGCCGGTCTCACAAGCCATTGGTGTCAGTTGGATCACCTAAGATGTATACAGGTGCTCATTGGGTTATGAGTACACCGGACAGGACTCGCCGGGAACATGCTAGTTGGTCTTATACCTGACGTCAGATGGCAGTTCCCTGGTGACATGTGTACAGGTTAGTTCATCGATCTGAGGATCGTCATTTGTCTCGTGTGAGTTCCCACTGTACTTTAATTACTACCCTACCACGCTCAAAGGAGACGTGCAAACAGGTTTTAGTTGGGTACAGTCCCGAGCCACATGGAGGCAGTGAGCGGATCTTCAGGGGTTCGTCTCTCCCGGTATTGGGGGTGAGGTCGCGCTGTGTCTAGGAGAGCCATTACACGAAGCCCTCGGCCGAAGCAGGAGATTTACTGGTAGGTATTCCAGTAGTATCTCAAGGTGTTCTGGGCTACACTCCGACACGACTTGTACCGCTTTTGGGGGTCTGACTTTACCAACCCCCTAGGCCCACCATGCGATGCTCATAGATGAATGGACCAGGCTGTACGGATATTGTCACTGACAGGCTCAGTAGGGTGTCAGGATGAGTTCGCTCATCGACGCCCCTTTTGGTCAATGCCTGGTAGCCCGTTACGTATTGGCTTATACCTCTGACGTGCTAGTGGTTAAATCCACAACCAAGGTGTTGACGAGTCTTTAGAGTCCCCCACATTCAGTTGCTCAAGTTTTCGGGCGAAAAGCTGTAGAGGCCGTATGGAGATATGGCAGGGTTCGATCAGATACGTGCGGTATTGCACGGATCAGGATCGGACGGATTATACTAGCAGGCTTTGGTTTAAGCCAGATACTAGTATAGTACTATGTAGATTTTGTCTCATTGCATTTGTATTCGGTCGGAATACAAATGCGGGTGTGTATACACAGTAGCGGGGTTTTCCTGTAATTTATTACGGGTCCAGTTTTCTGGAGTTGCCAGTTTGCTTTCCGTTTTGGCCATATTTCTTTGTATCTTTCAATAGCCGAAGTTTGGTGGAGGAGGGCTTATTTGCATTTGTGCAAATAAGCATTTGTGGAAATTGTTCTTTGCATACTTTTGTGTCATGATGGTTTCATGATGGAGCCCCATCCTTTGACCTTCCATGGTTCATGATTGCTTGACTTTTTGTAGCAATCATGGTTGTTGATTAGTTGGTGGAGTGTGGATTTGTTAGTGATCATTGCTTGACTTTGGAGTCATCATGCTTTTGATGATGGTTGAATATGATAACCATTTCCTTTCACTTGCTTATTGGTGTGGCTATCCTTTTTCACTCTCTCACTCTCTCTCATTCTTCCCTCTCCAATATGCTTGGCCGGCCAAGCTCCTTGGGGGCTGTCCAAAATTTTAGAGGTGGGGTTTTTGTGCTTTTGCTTTGATAAAAATCCCACAAGATCAATCTCCATTAGCTTGTATCATCCCTCCACCAAAAGGCAACCTCCATGAACCCCAAAATGAGACATGAGCACTACACGCATTCTACAGCAAACCTTGGGCACGTCGGCTCACCAACTTCGTGCCCGAGTTGCCTCGGCATAGAGGTGGGAGCCCATAAAAGAAGCCGGCGACGTGGTGCCCTTCCGGCGACGAAGTGGAGACCGGAGTTTCCACGGGAGATCGGGACGACGACGAGAAGACCGGAGGACACGGATCAGTCGGTATATCTCTCTTCCCCATCTTGTAGTTAGCTAGGACTAGTTAATGGCACGATCCGGGGTTTATAGTGTGCGGTGGTGCCGGTTTGAAAAATTAAAGTTAACCATCGCTTCCGCATTTGGCCTCGGGATTGAGGCCGGGGCGCCGCCGTGCACTTACAGTTATATATGCCTATATACATATATTAGTGGAATGGGACGCTAATATATGTGTATTGATTCATGCATTTATACTTATGCATTACTTGATGTTTTCTGGATTTGAGGACTGTGGTGGTTTCACGAAATTATGCAAGTATTCTTATTCTTTACTTGATATTTTTATGCATCCACTCAGAGATTTTTTTTAAACCGATACGGGATTGAGAGTGTCGATGTTGGGGCACTTAAGATTCGGAGGTCGTATATACCGATATGTGGAACACAAGTGTCGAGGTGAGACACTTGGGTTTCGAGGAACATATAGATATCGGAAAACCGATACGTGGATCACGGGTGTCGATACCGAACACTTAAGATTCAAGGAATGTATGAATATGAGAATGAACGATACGTGGATCACGGGTGTCGATACCGGACACTTACGATTCGAGGAACGTATGGATATGAGTATTTATGTGTCGATGCTAGACACTTGTTTCATGATGTTTTTGGGTGTCGATGTTGGACACTCACTTTATATGAAACTTACTCGATACTGGATATTGGATATATGAGATTTACTTGATACTGTACATTCAGGATATATGAGGTTTACTTGATATTGTACATTCAGATATATGAGATTTACTTGATATTGTACATTGAGGATATATGAGACTTACAGGATACGAGGGCCAATTTGATGGCTGATTTGAGGAAATTTGGGATTTAGATTGTCTTGATAGACTTTGGTCCTGTCACGAGGTCGGGATTCCGTGAGAATGACATGTTTTATTTCATACTCCTCATTTATTTTATATGCATTGATTCATGTATTTGTAGTACTTGAGAGAGTACCTTTCATGACTGTTGCATATACATATTGGCATTTATTGCTTCATGTATTAGTTGTACCTAATAGAGTACCTTTCATGACTGTTGTTATAACCCTTCGAAAATCGTTAGGCAGTTTTTCGGTAATCGGCAAATTTTTCGGCTTTTTCCGTAAAAAGTCAAAATGGGTATTTTTCATTGTAGACCTAATTATACAAAATTTAGATAAGATATTACTATAATTTTGTCACTAAAATGTCACTTATAATTTTCTAGTCAAATAAATTTTTTTTCGTAATTAATTATTTTTTTTATTATTTTAAGCCTTTTTAAATACATTAAATTAGGGATAAATACAAATTTAATTAGGTAAATTTCATAATTAGGAATCTTTATAAGCTAAAATATGGTGTTAATAAAATTATATCATGTCTTGCAAACTTTTGGTTTTAGGGTGGGAAAAATTGTGAAAAAATGATGAAAAAATGGGTTTTTTTGTAAAAAAGTTGACATGAAAGCATGAAATGATAACATATGATGTTGTATTGAACTAGAAACTTCTCCAAAATTTCTCCACCTCCTCCTCTTGCTGCAGCCGACCCCAATTCTGCAGAATTTCCCCACTTCCTACTTCATTCTTGCTTCTTTTTCTTGCTAAAAATCAATAAAAATTCACATTTTTCCATCTCCATTCAAGGCCAAACCCTAAACCACTCTCTCTTCTACCCAAATTGGTTCAAAAACTAGATGAAAGGAGGCTTCTTGGTGACTTGATCAAGCTAGGGTTCAAGCTTGAGAGGTGAAAATTCTAATCTTTTTGTTAACTTGTGGTTTAATTATGCTAGAATTGAAATTCTAAATATTAGTTTAGTGGTAAATGTTGTTTAGGAAAAATCAAGAGAAGGATTGATTTTAAAACTAGGGTTTGAAGCATAGTTGTTAGGATTAAATTAGGGCTTTGGGTTTCTAATTGGTTGTAGTGGTTAATGGTGTATTTATATGCTCGCTAAATCGTTAAATTTCGATGTTTGCATTGAATCGGCGTTGAATTTGCTTGCTAGATTTTTACGAAAAATAGAATGCGTTCAATTTGCGTTAGGTTAGCAATATTATTAGCTTCGTATAGGATTATTAGAATGCGCGAACGCGGGGTTTCGTCTAGTCGGGTTGTAGTTTAGTCGATTTTCCCGAAATGACGATTCTAGTTAAAGGTTAGCGATTTTCGTGCGTTTTCCCGCGCACCGAGTGCATGCTATGATTAATATGAGAGCGTGGAAAATTGTTTGTTGTGACTTGCATTGTGTTAGGTTTTGTAATCTTATGCTTGATATTGTGCAAATATAGGATCGGTCGGGGAAACATCGGACACGGCGCGAAAAGGCAAGGCGGTGGCCGGATCGGATTAGCGCGGATTTCAGGTGAGTAGATATATTCATCTATGGGGGAATCGTCTGGATGGCGCGAGGCGCCCCCTCCTAGTTAGGATTACCCTACTTTGTGCAAGATTCATATTGTTAGCTAGCTTATCCATTCATGTACACTGCATACCCTCATAGCTAACCGTATATTAGATTGCATGGACATTCACCCATACTTATGCGATATCACTTTGTAGGACACGAACACCATTATCATTGGCATCTGTTTCACGCGCACTATACATGTGACACATACGCCTTTGGTAATTGCCATGCCACGTGCACTATAGAACCGGTTTAACTTAATAATGCCACTTGCATTCATACTTGATATATGAAATTGCATAGCATACGTATACCTCGCATCATCATCATATTTATAAAGATTTCTAGCAAAATTCACATCGTACGCATTGATATCATAGACATTTATCATATATAACATGTGGACATTATGATTTTCTTGATGATTTCAGTATTGCTGCGATTTCTGGATTTTTGGGGAAAGCCGCAAGAATTTAACAAAACCTTATATTTATCATTTTCAAAACAAAGTTGCGGTTTTCTCGTGATGTATGTGTCGTCCACCATGAGTTTTCATGTTTTCTGTTGGATTTCGAAACCCGATTCGAGGAGTGGATGAACCGTCTCGGGTACATGGTGGGCCCGGTATGGTACCCCGGGGCAAGAAGATCGAGTTGTAGACGATGAGCCTGGCAGGGGAAGACTACCTACCAGTGATGTCTGGCGCGGCGGATATCCGGAGGATACCGACCGTTGTCGTGAGATTTATGATATGGGCCGATCCGGACTGACGGAGCCCGATATTGAGACAGATATGATTCCTATTTGGTGTCGATACTTGACACGGGTTTTCAGATGATTTCTTGATGGTACTTAGCTATTATACAGATATTCATGTTTTAAAAAGTTAAGAATTCAATACCCTTAGCATTTAAAACACTAAAGACTTAATAATGGTATTGCATACCTGTGCATGCATACTAGAGATAGTATATCACATATGGACATACATGTTGTGGTGCATTGCGTGCATTCTTACGATTGCCTTATTAGATGTTATATTTACTCACGAGCTGGCAACTCACCCCCGTTGTGCCACAGTGTCTTGCAGGTCGGACCCGTCAGTCTTGTAGCGGCGGGCTATCTTATCATCAGCTCCTTTTGCTCAGACTCGCGACATCGCCCGTAGGTGGGTTGCGAGCATATTTTATATCTTTTGCTTTATCATTGTATCTAGTATTCTCCTTTTACCACTTTATATATTGTATATACGACATAGTGATGAGACTGAGAGATTGGTATATTGGTGGTTTCTTTTGGGTCGAGCTCACTTGAGCCGGCGTTGCGTTTTCTGATATTTTGGGTTTCTTCTATGCTCTTTTCTTGGTATTGCTTATATATTGCATGTGGTTGTGATCCGCCTTGGGCGAAGAGCTAGCTCCCGCTTGGGGATGCCATTTTTGTGATTTCATATGTATTATCTTGTTGTACCCATTTTGGGGGATAGAAAATACAGGGGAGACTCTGCCGAAATTTTCGGAAATTTTTGATGTTTTAAAAAGGGATTATATGCAACTTAAATGATTTTAAAACCGTTTTCATTAAAGGTTTTCCTTCACTCTCTTTTGATTTTGGTTTAGATTCTTTTGGGCTTTGGCTGACTTAGGTTACGGTACGCCTTTAGACATCTCGTAATCTAAGTGCCAGTCGCGTTCCGTACTTTCGGGACGTGACAAAGTTGGTATCAAAGCGTAGGTTTTACCTTTCTGAGTGTAGGACGACCTTGGTAGATGGAGTAGGTGACTTAAGCAGAGTGGCGTAGCGTGGGTATGATCCGAGGCATACTTACGATACGGTACTCCGCCTAAGTGACCTTAGGACGTAATTGCTTGTATTTCCTTTCTTGATTCCTTGCATTCCTTGATTCAATTGCAATGTCCTTATCAGTCCTGTTTCTTATTCCAGCTTCGATGCCGCCAAAGACTACGAGAGCTCAGCGGGCTGCCGCTAGGGATGAGGTTCGGGCGGGCCCGTCTGAGGCGAGGATCGAGCGGGATGATACACCTACCCCTCAGGGTCCTACTGATCCGCCTTATCCTGACCGTATTGCCAGATTAGAGGCCGGCATGCAAGAGTTGCGGCAGATGATGGGATCTTTAGTTGAGTCCAGCCGGGCACAGAGATCCGAGGACGTTCCTTCCACCGCACAGACCACGATCGTACCTGCTGCACAGATGGTCTCTCCTGCTGCTACTACGGAGACTATCCCTGTTTCTCTACAGGAGTTCATGAGATTGAGACCTCCAGCTTTTACCGGTACAGATGCGACAGAGGACCCACAGGCATTTCTTGATAGGATGGCTCGGATTTGCCGTTCGTTGAGGTGTTCTGATGATAGATTGGTGGAGTTTGCGAGTTTTCGTCTGGAGGGTCTTGCCCAGACATGGTACGATTCAGTAGAGAGAGGACGAGCTGCAGGTCTGCCTTCTATGACATGGGATGAGTTTACATCTGCATTTCTTGCCCGTTTTCTTCCGGAGAGTGTCCGAGATGCTCGCGCCCGTAGTTTTGAGTCTTTGCGCAAGACTCCTGGGATGACGGTGTCGGAGTATGATATACAGTTTACCCAGTTGTCTCGATATGCTCCATACCTAGTCGACACAGAAGAGAAGAGAATAAAGAGGTTCGTGCGAGGGCTTGATACACAGCTATTCCTTGCCATCGGCACCCAGCATTTTGACACATACGCAGCCGCGATGGATGCAGCCTTACTTTTGGAGGAGCGTATTTCTAAGACTCCGGTCGTTTCTGGGCCGAAGAGGATCCGTACTGATACGCCAGCTCAGCGGCAGATGGGCAGACACCGTAATAGATTATTTCCGGGAGATGGTGGAGGCAGAGGATTGAGACGAGGTCAGTTATTTGGTTCATATCCACAGACCCAGCAGTCGTCTCCAGGATGTTTTCGGTGTGGGAGTCAGTACCACCGTGTCAGAGACTGTACCATGGGACGCCAGGGCACGGCGAAAGTCCCGCATGTGACTTTACCCCCCTCACCACCTTCTCAGAAAGCTTTACTTCCTACTCCTGATGATGCTCCATGCCAGTCAGATGCTTCTAGAGGCCGTGGGCGTGGCGGTCCAGTCCAGAGAGGACGAGGCGACAGAGGCAGAGGCAGAGGCCGAGGTAGAGGCAGAGGACAGCCAGCTATTAGTGGTGGACAGGCCCGAGTGTTCGCATTGACTCCTCAGGATGCATAGGCATCCAATGCCGTCGTGACAGGTACTCTTCCAGTATGTTCTTTTGATGCACGGGTATTATTTGATCCAGGCTCCACACATTCCTATGTATCCACGTACTTTGCACCGAGGTTGGGCCGAGAGTCTTCTCCGTTAGATCAGCCGCTTGTCGTTATTACCCCGGTAGGCGAGTCTTTTGTTGCCCGTTTTGTGTACCGATCGTGTTCCATTCGTATCGGGGAGAGAGATTCTTCAGTTGATTTGATTCTCCTCGATATGCTAGACTTTGACGTTCTTCTTGGTATGGACTGGCTAGCCACCTGTTATGCATCTGTGGACTGCCGTGAGAAAGCAGTCAGATTCAGTTTTCCTGGTGAGCCGGTTCTTATTATTCAGGGAGATCGTAGCGCTACCCTTCCCAGCTTGATTTCTTCTCTTCGCGCTGGTCAACTCTTAAGGAAAGGGTGTCAGGGATTCTTAGCCTATGTTTGTGATACTAGCTCCACAGAGGTTCCGTTGGACCAGGTCCCTGTTGTGAGAGAGTTTCCTGATGTATTCCCTGACGAGCTGCCTGGTCTGCCACCAGAGCGCGAGATTGAGTTCTGTATTGACTTGATCCCCGGCACGGGGCCTATCTCTATACCGCCTTATCGGATGGCCCTGGCGGAGCTGAGAGAGCTAAAGGATCAGTTACAGGACTTGCTGGAAAAAGGGCTTATTCGACCGAGTGTGTCACCTTGGGGTGCTCCCGTCTTGTTTGTTAAGAAGAAGGACGGAAGTATGCGCTTATGCATTGATTATCGTCAGCTGAACCGGGTTACTGTGCGGAACAGGTATCCCCTACCCCGCATTGATGACTTATTTGATCAGCTCCAGGGTGCAGGGTTTTTCTCGAAGGTTGATTTACGGTCAGGTTATCACCAGTTGCGGGTTCGGAAGGAGGATATTCCGAAGACAGCTTTCCGTACGCGATATGGTCATTATGAGTTCTTGGTGATGTCGTTCGGGCTCACCAATGCCCCGGCAGCGTTTATGGATTTGATGAACTGCGTATTCAGTCCGTATCTCGATCAGTTCATCATTGTGTTCATTGACAACATCTTGGTTTATTCTCGGAGCCGGGAGGAGCATGAGCAGCACTTACGTGTCACATTGCAGACTTTGAGGGAGCATCAGCTGTTCGCCAAATTCTCCAAGTGCGCATTCTGGTTAGACAGTGTAGACTTCTTGGGTCATGTGGTGACGAGAGATGGTATTTGTGTGGACCCGAAGAAGATCGAGGCAGTTCAGCGTTGGCCTAGACCAGTATCAGTTACAGAGGTTCGCAGCTTTCTAGGTCTGGACGGCTATTATCGACGTTTTGTCCAGGATTTCTCCCGCATTGCTGCACCATTGACCGGATTGACCCGGAAGGGGGTTCCTTTTGATTGGACCCAGGCATGTAAGGATAGTTTCCAGCAGTTGAAGACTCGTCTGACTACTGCACCAGTGTTAGAATTGCCTTCAGGATCAGGCGGGTTCGTGGTTTATTGTGATGCTTCTAGAGTGGGGCTGGGATGTGTATTGATGCAGTACGACAGAGTTATCGCGTATGCTTCTCGGCAGCTGAGGAAACACGAGCAGAACTACCCCACACATGATTTAGAGATGGCTGCAGTGGTATTTGCACTTAAGATCTGGAGACATTACCTATACGGTGAGTCGTGCCAGATATTCACTGACCACAAGAGCTTGAAGTATATCTTCCAGCAGCGAGACCTGAACCTGAGGCAGCGCCGTTGGATGGAGTTGGTGAAGGATTATGACTGCGAGATTCTATACCATCCGGGCAAGGCGAATGTGGTGGCAGATGCTTTGAGTAGGAGGCCCGGAGGTAGCTTATCTTGTTTGAGCGCAGTACAGATGCAGTCGACGGCGGATTGGCAGGTTTTACGTGATAGCAGAGTGCAGTTCGAGTTTACTCCTATAGGGGGGCAGCTGGCCCATTTCAGAGCACGCCCACAGTTACTTGACCGTATCCACGAGACACAGTCCGGCGATGCCCGTACATTAGAGATTATTGAGCAGATTCGGCAGGGCAGAGTTTCTGAGTTCGTGATTGATGATCAGGGGATACTTCAATTTGGGACTCGACTGTGTGTGCCAGATTCAGAGGGACTGAGGCAGGATATTCTCGAGGAGGCACATAGATCCATATACAGTGTGCATCCAGGTTCCACCAAGATGTACCGTGATTTGAGAGAGGTTTACTGGTGGGACGGGATGAAGAAGGATATTACAGACTTTGCGTCGAGATGCCTGACTTGTCAGCAAGTCAAGGCCGAGCACCAGAGGCCAGCCGGCGAGTTACAGCCTTTGCCCATCCCTGAGTGGAAGTGGGAGCAGGTCTCCATGGACTTCGTTGTGGGTCTACCCAGGACCAGTCGAGGGTACGACTCTATTTGGGTGATTGTGGATCGACTGACGAAAGCAGCTCACTTCCTGCCAGTGAAGACCACTTTTGGATTTTCTCAGTACGCCCAAGTTTATATTGATGAGATAGTGCGACTGCATGGCGTTCCGACTTGCATCGTGTCCGACCGTGGCACCCAGTTTACCAGCCGGTTGTGGCAGAAACTTCAGGAAGCATTGGGCACCCGATTGAGTTTTAGCACAGCCTTTCATCCTCAGAATGATGGTCAGTCGGAGCGTACGATTCAGACTCTTGAGGACATGCTCAGAGCTTGTGTTTTAGATTTCGGTGGTAGCTGGGATCATCATTTGCCTTTGATCGAGTTTTCCTACAATAATAGCTTCCAGGAGACGATTCAGATGGCACCTTTTGAGGCTCTATATGGGAGGAGATGTCGATCGCCTGTATGTTGGACAGAGCTTAGGGAGAGCAGTATTTTGGGTCCACAGATCGTACAGGAGACAACCGAGAAGATACAGCTGATTCGGGACAGGATGAGAGCGGCACAGAGCAGGCAGAAATCTTATGCTGACATGCGCCGTCGCCGACTCGAGTTCGCTGTTGGCGATCATGTTTTCCTGAAGGTCTCTCCGATGAAAGGTGTGATGAGATTTGGGCGGAAAGGGAAACTGAGTCCTAGATATGTTGGTCCTTTTGAGATCCTAGAGCGTGTTGGTCCAGTCGCTTATCGGTTAGCTCTTCCGCCCAGCTTCCCCGATGTTCACCCCGTATTCCATGTCTCGATGCTCCGCAAGTACCTTCATGATCCTTCCCAGGCGATTCAGCACCAGACG
This sequence comes from Agapanthus africanus, assembly GCA_030015575.1. Taxonomy (NCBI): domain Eukaryota; kingdom Viridiplantae; phylum Streptophyta; class Magnoliopsida; order Asparagales; family Amaryllidaceae; genus Agapanthus; species Agapanthus africanus. The sequence continues at coordinate 75,815,627 of JASDDO010000029.1, forward strand.
ATCCAGCTAGAGCGTGATCTTTCTTTCACCGAGCAGCCGGTGGTCATTTTGGATCGGCAGGTGAAGAAATTGAGGTCGAAGGTCATACCGTCTGTCAAAGTTCTTTGGCGTGGCCCGAACAGCGAGGAGGTCACCTGGGAGACCGAGGTAGAGATGAGGAAGAGATATCCCCATCTTTTTGAAGGTACGCGTAGTTAAATTCAAAATTATTGGACCGAATTTCTTTAAGGGGGGAAGATTGTAACCCTTCGAAAATCGTTAGGCAGTTTTTCGGTAATCGGCAAATTTTTCGGCTTTTTCCGTAAAAAGTCAAAATAGGTATTTTTCATTGTAGACCTAATTATACAAAATTTAGATAAGATATTACTATAATTTTGTCACTAAAATGTCACTTATAATTTTCTAGTCAAATAATTTTTTTTTCGTAATTAATTATTTTTTTTATTATTTTAAGCCTTTTTAAATACATTAAATTAGGGATAAATACAAATTTAATCAGGTAAATTTCATAATTAGGAATCTTTATAAGATAAAATATGGTGTTAATAAAATTATATCATGTCTTGCAAACTTTTGGTTTTAGGGTGGGAAAAATTGTGAAAAAATGATGAAAAAATGGGTTTTTTTTGTAAAAAAGTTGACATGAAAGCATGAAATGATAACATATGATGTTGTATTGAACTATAAACTTCTCCAAAATTTCCCCACCTCCTCCTCTTGCTGCAGCCGACCCCAATTCTGCAGAATTTCCCCACTTCCCACTTCATTCTTGCTTCTTTTTCTTGCTAAAAATCAATAAAAATTCACATTTTTCCATCTCCATTCAAGGCCAAACCCTAAACCACTCTCTCTTCTACCCAAATTGGTTCAAAAACTAGATGAAAGGAGGCTTCTTGGTGACTTGATCAAGCTAGGGTTCAAGCTTGAGAGGTGAAAATTCTAATCTTTTTGTTAACTTGTGGTTTAATTATGCTAGAATTGAAATTCTAAATATTAGTTTAGTGGTAAATGTTGTTTAGGAAAAATCAAGAGAAGGATTGATTTTAAAACTAGGGTTTGAAGCATAGTTGTTAGGATTAAATTAGGGCTTTGGGTTTCTAATTGGTTGTAGTGGTTAATGGTGTATTTATATGCTCGCTAAATCGTTAAATTTCGATGTTTGCATTGAATCGGCGTTGAATTTGCTTGCTAGATTTTTACGAAAAATAGAATGCGTTCAATTTGCGTTAGGTTAGCAATATTATTAGCTTCGTATAGGATTATTAGAATGCGCGAACGCGGGGTTTCGTCTAGTCGGGTTGTAGTTTAGTCGATTTTCCCGAAATGACGATTCTAGTTAAAGGTTAGCGATTTTCATGCGTTTTCCCCCGCACCGAGTGCATTCTATGATTAATACGAGAGCGTGGATAATTGTTTGTTGTGACTTGCATTGTGTTAGGTTTTGTAATCTTATGCTTGATATTGTGCAAATATAGGATCGGTCGGGGAAACATCGGACACGGCGCGAAAAGGCAAGGCGGTGGCCGGATCGGATTAGCGCGGATTTCAGGTGAGTAGATATATTCATCTATGGGGGAATCGTCTGGATGGTGCGAGGCGCCCCCTCCTAGTTAGGATTACCCTACTTTGTGCAAGATTCATATTGTTAGCTAGCTTATCCATTCATGTACACTGCATACCCTCACAGCTAACCGTATATTAGATTGCATGGACATTCACCCATACTTATGCGATATCACTTTGTAGGACACGAACACCATTATCATTGGCATCTGTTGCACGCGCACTATTCATGTGACACACACGCCTTTGGTAATTGCCATGCCACGTGCACTATAGAACCGGTTTAACTTAATAATGCCACTTGCATTCATACTTGATATATGAAATTACATAGCATACGTATACCTCGCATCATCATCATATTTATAAAGATTTCTAGCAAAATTCACATCGTATGCATTGATATCATAGACATTTATCATATATAACATGTGGACATTATGATTTTCTTGATGATTTCAGTATTGCTGCGATTTCTGGATTTTTGGGGAAAGCCGCAAGAATTTAACAAAACCTTATATTTATCATTTTCAAAACAAAGTTGCGGTTTTCTCGTGATGTATGTGTCGTCCACCATGAGTTTTCATGTTTTCTGTTGGATTTCGAGACCCGATTCGAGGAGTGGATGAACCGTCTCGGGTACATGGTGGGCCCGGTATGGTACCCCGGGGCAAGAAGATCGAGTTGTAGACGATGAGCCTGGCAGGGGAAGACTACCTACCGGTGATGTCTGGCGCGGCGGATATCCGGAGGATACCGACCGTTGTCGTGAGATTTATGATATGGGCCGATCCGGACTGACGGAGCCCGATATTGAGACAGATATGATTCCTATTTGGTGTCGATGCTTGACACGGGTTTTCAGATGATTTCTTGATGGTACTTAGCTATTATACAGATATTCATGTTTTAAAAAGTTAAGAATTCAATACCCTTAGCATTTAAAACACTAAAGACTTAATAATGGTATTGCATACCTGTGCATGCATACTAGAGATAGTATATCACATATGGACATACATGTTGTGGTGCATTGCGTGCATTCTTACGATTGCCTTATTAGATGTTATATTTACTCACGAGCTGGCAACTCACCCCCGTTGTGCCATAGTGTCTTGCTGGTCGGACCCGTCAGTCTTGTAGCGGCGGGCTATCTTATCATCAGCTCCTTTTGCTCAGACTCGCGACATCGCCCGTAGGTGGGTTGCGAGCATATTTTATATCTTTTGCTTTATCATTGTATCTAGTATTCTCCATTTACCACTTTATATATTGTATATGCGACATAGTGATGAGACTGAGAGATTGGTATATTGGTGGTTTCTTTTGGGTCGAGCTCACTTGAGCCGGCGTTGCGTTTTCTGATATTTTGGGTTTCTTCTATGCTCTTTTCTTGGTATTGCTTATATATTGCATGTGGTTGTGATCCGCCTTGGGCGAAGAGCTAGCTCCCGCTTGGGGATGCCATTTTTGTGATTTCATATGTATTATCTTGTTGTACCCATTTTGGGGGATAGAAAATACAGGGGAGACTCTCCCGAAATTTTCGGAAATTTTTGATGTTTTAAAAAGGGATTCTATGCAACTTAAATGATTTTAAAACCGTTTTCATTAAAGCTTTTCCTTCACTCTTTTTTGATTTTGGTTTAGATTCTTTTGGGCTTTGGCTGACTTAGGTTACGGTACGCCTTTAGACATCTCGTAATCTAAGTGCCAGTCGCGTTCCGTACTTTCGGGACGTGACAGTTGTATACTTATGGCCATTTATTGCTATCAGCTTGCTTGTATTAGATTCGCGTTGTACGTGCATACTTGCGATTACCTGCATATGTTTTTTACTATTCACGAGTTGGCAACTCACCCCCGTTGTGCCACAGTTCTTGCAAGTTGACCGCATGGATCAGTTGCGGCATCACTGGCACACAACTGTTTTCGGGTGACTTGCTTGTGGTAGGTGGTACATGTTGGATCGTGCCCTTCTTGTACTTGATATTCATTTTGTATCTAGTCACTCCATCAAATCAGAAATTAGAAATTGTATATGATATAGACTTAGAAGACTTGTAGTTGTGAGACTTGAACGATGGGTTTTTATGTTCGCTTTTAGGATTGATGTCTTGCTTTACTTTATTTCTTATTGTGGATCTTCGTCGTTGGGCGTCGTATACTTGTTATTTATGCTTGTGGTGTTGTTTTCGCCTTTGGCCGTGTTTTGCTCCCGTTTGGGATGCTTTCATTATATTCCTTCTTGTAACCGTTTTCGGGGCTAGTTTTTACAAAGGTGGTGCTGCCGAAATTTTTATGAAAACAAAGGGAAAGAGTTAAGTCAAGTTTTAAGGATTTTTAATTAAGTTACTAAATGTTGTAAATGTTTTCTTTACTTACTTCTATTGTAAGATTTAGATTTTTGGGTTTCGGCTTACTTAGGTTACGTTACGTCTGTAGACGTTGCGTATTTTAAGTGCCGGTCACGAGCTAATATTTTGGGTCGTGACAGCTTCAAAGTCTAAATGATCTACCTTGAGGAAATACAAACTCAAGCTAACTCTTCACTAATGTAGAATTAGTGAAGTTAACATACTAATCTATATGGCTAGTATAGAAAAGGATGATGAAGTAGGAATTTTGTTCACTTTAGTTTTCTTTTCCTCAATTCATTTCATCACAAAAGAAAAAGCTAGCAAGCTTTTGAGGAATAAGAAGATGAAGTGATGAGAATAATTATTGTGCAGTTAGAAATGCAACCATGGGTCAGGTATATCATCCTTAACCCATGTAAAGACTTAACCATTAGCTATGGTTAAAGGTGAGGTTGATAAATATCCTAAGCTAGACAAAAACAGTGGACAAAGTCAATGAAGTCTACAAGCTTTTACAAGCTTCCACCAAAATATCAACCATGACAGATATCCACAATATTTGAATAACTTAATGATAAATATAAACCCTAACATTAACCCTAGCATGGTTTAACTCTCATAAACCCTTGTTGCATTTATAACCTAGCATGTTACAATTATACATATCACATATATATATAATTTTGTAACAAAAGAAAAGAATGCATTTAACATATATCACATATATATCAATGTATCCATAATGAGAAAAAGAATTACTTAAGTGAGCTTATATTAGTTAATGTAATGTAATATATCACATATATAATTATACATTAAATTATATAATCAACACTTGATCCGATAATCCGGCTATATCTCATATAACCGACTAATATAACATGTATCATTTCATCGAATCAACACTTGATCCGATGACCCGGCTATATCATATATACCTGGCCGATATCACATACGCGAGAATAAAATATGGTATCACATACTCTCATTATTCTCGGTCCCACACATATCACATATGTGGTCCGACTCCGTTTCGCCTGAACCAGGAAATCTCTATGTACGACTCTAAAGACTCGTCAATACGCCGACAGTAGGTGATGATCATATCAAACACCCACAAGCTGCAAGCGGTCAGCTAAACGTAACAGCCACCCGGGTATTGAGCGATCAGAAGATCAACAAGCAAACCTGCTCACACTCCTGTGAATCCAATCAGTAACACTCCTGTACAGTCCGGTCTCTTCGTCTGATATGTCGCATATCCAGTCTAGGGGTGGTAAACGTCAGACCCCAGTAACCGATAAGTCGTACCGATGTGTGGCTCATAACGGGTCGAGAAACTACTGATAACACTTACTAGTAGAACTCTATCTCAGCCCTGGCCAGGGACATCCAGTTATAGCCAATCGAACACTGCGCAACATCAACCCCTAATACCGGGAGATACGAAACCCCTCCTATCGCTCATTGCCTCCATTTGATTCAGTACTGTACCCAAAAGCCACCATTTTGCACGTTCTCGTGAACGTGGTAAGGTGGAAATCAAAGCACAGTGGGAATCACATAAGACTCTATGACGATTTCGGATCTACAGACTAACATGTACCAGTGTCACCAAAGAACTGCTATCTGACAATAGGTATAATACCATCTAGGAGTTCTCGGCAAGTCGTTCAGTGTACCCAGTCTCCACTGAGCACCTGCATACCATCTTTGATGTCAAACACCAATGGATGTGGGATCATCCATCGCCCATCATATGGGTCAAGATGCGTATACGCTAGTCTACTCTGGTGTATCGATGCCCTGTCTCGATACACCTTCGACTAGGAACAATTATAGGATGTACTCGTTGACTACCCTGGCCCCACTACTATGATCTCCATCAACATATGAGAGCAAGACAGTAAACCAATACATGTAAACATGTTAAGATAAAGTACAATCAGATAGCATACTATCATATCGAGCAAGAAAGTCCTCTCTATATATATCCAAGCATCTATTATAATATACATCATATGTACAATAGTAGCCTCTAGGGCATATACATAACTAATAATTTCCCACTTGCACTAAGGCCAGCTGTTGTAGTATCTCATCCCAACCACCCGAAGAGTCTCTCAAAATGTATCTGGGGTATGGCCTTTGTGAGTGGATCCGCAGTGTTGTCCTTCATGTCAACTCTCCTGACCCCGATCTCCCGGCTATCAACTATCTCCCGGATCAGGTGATACTTCCTCAGAATATGCCTAGATCTCTGATGGGACCTAGGTTCCTTGGCCAAAGCCACAGCTCCATTGTTATCACAATACAAAGTTATTGGATGCTCAATGGACGGAACCACTCCAAGTTCAGTGATGAACTTCTTCATCCAGACAACCTCTTTGGCAGCGATGTATTCAGCCTCCATCGTCGAGTCTGCCATGGTTTCATGTTTGGAACTCTTCCAACACACCGCCCCTCCATTGAGGGTAAAGACAAATCCCGAGTGCGACTTAGATTCGTCCTTATCACTTTTGAAGCTCGAATCGGTAAAGGACTCCACCTGGAGTTCTCCGTTACCACACACCAAGAACATCTCCTTAGTCCTTCTCAAGTACTTGAGAATGTTCTTCACAGCTGTCCAGTGATTCTCTCCAGGATCTGCTTGATACCTACTCACTACACATAGTGAGTATGCTACATCAGGTCTGATACATAGCATCGCATACATGATAGAGCCTACTTCCGAAGCATAAGGTATCCCTTACATGCAAGCTCTCTCCAAATCAGTCTTGGGAGACATCTCTTTGGAAAGAGTGAGTCCAGAGATTGTGGGTAAATTCCCACGCTTGGATTCTTCCATACTAAACCTCTTTAGTATGGTGTAAATGTACCTGGATTGGGACAATCCCAATATCCGTTTAGATTTATCTCTATATATCTTAATCCCCAAAATGCAGGAGGCATCACCTAGATCTTTCATTGAGAATCTTTATGATAAGAAGAGCTTGACCGAGTGCAAGATAGGAACATCATTTCCTATCAAGAGGATGCCATCCACGTACAATACGAGGAAGACAACCTTACTCTCTGCCACCTTCTTGTAAATACAAGGTTCATCTACGTTTTTGATGAGTCAAACTCTTTGACTACAATATCAAAACAGATGTTCCAACTCCGCGATGCCTGCTTTAACCCGTAGATGGATTTAAGCAGCTTGCATACCTTTCTGCTGCTCCCACTGTCTACGAAGCCCTCTGGCTTAGTCATGTACACGCACTCCTCTAAATCACCATTTAGAAATACAGTCTTAACATCCATTTGCCAGATTTTGTAGTCATGGTATGCAGCAATGGAAAGTAAGATCCGGATGGACTCACTGGAGAAAAGGTTTCGTCATAATCCACACCTGGTCGTTGACGAAAACCCTTTCCAACAAGTCTAGCTTTGAAAGTCTCAACTTTTCTATCTACACCAAATTTCTTCTTAAAGATCCATTTGCTCCTAATGGGTTTTACCCTTTCAGGAGCAATTTCCAAAGTCCATACTTTGTTGGTGTACATGGAGTCCATCTCTGATCGCATTGCATCCAGCCATATCACAGAGTCCCCACTCATGATGGCCTGCTCGAAACTAGTCGGGTCATCATCTTCCATGATGCAATCATCTCTCCCACCATCTATGAGAAAACCGTAGTATCTCTCAGGTGGATGAGAAACCCTACTAGATCGGCGAAGAGGCTAAGGTTCGTTGGGAGATATCGAATCCACTGGTTCCACCAAATCGTCAGTTGAAGCCTGTGCTGCTGGAACTTCTTCAAGTCCTACCTCATTGCCACTGATTTGTTTCATAAGAAAACCCTTTTGTAAGAATGTGGCATGTCGAGAAACAAAAACCTTTTGTTCCTCGGAGCGGTAGAAGATATACCCTTGCGAATACTTGGGATATCCTATAAACTTGTCACGACCCAAAATTGGCCCATGACGGCCCTAGTACTACGCAACGCCCTAAGACGTAACGTAGTAAAAGAAAGCCAAAACCCAGAAATCTAAACCATAAAAATACGGAAAAGATAATATAAGTTTTTGAAACATTTGAAATCGAAACCCAAATTCTTTAAAAGCCCTACTTTATTTCTTTAAAGTTTTAGCAACACCCCTTTTTTGTAAAAACTAACCAAGATGAATGCAACACAAAAATACGACGCTACAGCAAAGAAATAAAGACAATAGAGAGAAAGCTATACATAAAAGACAACAAACCCACCAATAATATACAGTAACGTCCTCACCAAGTCTCTAAGTCAGCAACATAATAGTAGATTGTCACGACCCGAAAGTACGGAACATGACCGGCACTTAAACTACGAACGTCTCGAGGCGTACGTAATCTAAGTAAACCGAAAACCCAGAAATCCAAACCAAGAAAAGTAGTAGAGTACAGGAAGAACCAACTTAAAGCAAGTAGTTTCAAAAGCATAAGCCGAATTATGCGGTTTTAAAAACATCCAAAAATTTACTGAAAATTTCGGCAGAGTCTCCTTTGTAAATACTGGCCCCCAAACGGGATACAACATGAATAGTATACGAAATCAATAAAAAGGCATCCCCAAGCGGGAGCTAGCTCTTCGTCAATCGACGATCACAACCACACAAGCAATATAATATACAACGCCAACGGCGAGGATCAAAAACTCAAAAGGGAACTCAAAACCACCAGAAATATAACGAGCGACTCTAAGGTCGAAAGAATAAACAACACTGGTCTCTATCTTAATAGATACATGTTTGGTTGATGGAACTTCTAGATACAACAGAATAATGATATACAAGATATATAATAAGGGTATGATACAAGTAAACCCACCTACTAGCAAATCACCCGAATGAAACTGAGCCCGCAAGCCGTAATGAAACCTGTACGGCAAATCTGCAAGAAACTGGGGCACAACGGGGGTGAGTTGCCAACTCGTGAATAGAAAAACATCTACGCACAGAAATCGTATAAATAACGCAATCCTAGGTCAATGACCATAATATATCCTAAAAAAATGTATATAACATGCAGCCTATAACGATGGCTAGGGTAAATATCTAACCCGAGTGTAAACTTATGTGCCCGTGTCAGTGCCTCAGGTAGCAATATATCATATGGATGATGTATGAACGCATGAAACAGAATGCATGTACTGAATAAAACTGGTTTCATAAATCAGTGAGATTTCTGTATTTTAAAAGGAATGGGGTACCATATATGAAATCAGCATAAAACAGTGCCCAGCATCGACACAAAACAAGTGTCCAAATACCTCGATATCTCTGTGTCACAAACTATGTACCTCAAGTCTCAATCACAATATCTAGGGCGCCGTCAGTCCAGACCGGCCCCTACCATCCATCTCAAGACCACGACGGTATCCTCTGGATATCCGACGCGTCGGGTAATATCACCGGTAGGTAGTGCTCCCCTGCCGGGCTCAACGTCAACACCACATTTATCTTGCCCCGGGGTACCATACCGGGCCCACCATGTTCCCGTGACGGTTCCTCCACTCCTCGACACGGATCTCCAAAACCATAGCAAACTCATGGTGGACGACACTTTACATCACTAGAAAACCGCAACCTTTTATATTTTAAAAGATCATAAGTTGTAAATTTTGCGGCTTTCCCCGAAATCCAGAAATATCATAAATCTCAAGAAATCATCACAAGTGCATATGTCAATGATAATGAACTAGGCATGAACAACTGAATAACAGTATGCATGAAGTGGTAGGTAATAACTACAATGTCTAATATGGCATATAAGGGAAGTACACTAATATCATGTCAAAACTACCAGCTAACAATCTAAGTCAAGCAATTATATTCTCTAAAGTGTACGTGACATGGCAATTACCGATGAAGATGTGTGTGAGCCGGCAAGTAGGTGTACGTGGTACATACGCATCATCGGTAATGGTGCTGGTGTCCTAACAGCATGATATCAATAATGGAATATACAGCAAAATAAATATGCGAGGCAGAGCGAACAGCAATAATGTGCGGGAGCTGAATACTAGACACAACGATAACTAATCTGCATTAATCTAATATAAGTCCTGCAAATGGTGCCTTTTGAAATAATACGAATCATGGGGTTTTGAAAATAGGGGCTACGGTGTTTTTATGAAAAGATAAGTCTTTTGAAATATCCGTAGGATCCCTTGGGCTGTCTTTTAGAATATCCACGATTCGTTAGTTTTTGAAATAGGTAGGAGTCTAATCTAATCTAACAACTACACTAAACTATACGGCTGAACTAACAAGCTGAACTACAGGTAAGGAAACCGCCTATCATCTGAGTCGATACATATACCTACATGTATATGTATAGTCGGTGATCCCGCCTCAATAATATCATAGCCGATACCATATCTATAATCAGGCATCCCAAGTCAAGAGTGCGGATCAATCATCAATATAGCTCGTACGTAAATCCATCGTACGGCATCCCAAATCTGGGTACGGGTCAAAATCACATTCATCATACTATTCACCTGGTATCCTCTTTATCAAATATCATGATCGTGGTACTGATCTACGTCTAGTACCATACTGATACCACCTACGTGTGCATGGACGTGTGTGAAACACTACGTCAAGGACCCGCTAAAACGTCATGTCGTATCTAAGATACGAACCCTGCTATATCACCGATCTCACGGCCTCAAATCAAATCTCATCGACTCAGCTCAATCCCAAGTATCATCCTCAATCCGTATGTGAACACATAGTCCCATACCCATGTGAACACATAACTATAATGAATCCCATGAGCATATATCAATAGGAATGTATGCAAGTATGTATGTGTGTATGTGTAGTGCAACACTACCCTAGGGTTCGCAATGCTAAAATAATCCAACACACTAATATCCATCCTAAGCACCGTTATTAATCCCAAAAACATATAATAATTGTTGGTGTGTATACGCATCCGTATACACCACCACGGACTGCGGGGGTGCTATACGCCATCCACCCGACTTCTCCCCGTAGATATAAATCTACTCACCTGGTCCTCGCTAGCCGGTGCCGACGTCGCCACGCGCTTGCTTGTCGTCTCGATGTCCACATGGAGGTACCTACATATCATAACGTACCATATCGCATTAAAACTAAATTCGAAATCGAAACGGCATACGAAAATCAAATCGGCACGCGTATCACGCATAGGTCCAAACCTATCGCCCACGCATGCAGGAATAGTCAAACCAACCCTCGATGTCGATGTACGAACGTCAAACCATCGAGAAAATCCAATCACACTCATTTGCACATTCACGAACACTAATTTTAATATAAACTAGGTTAAAACTCACAAAAACCCCAATTTCACTTAAAAGGTCATTTTTCCAAAAATCTAGCAAGCACATTTCGCCGTTTTTGTATAAAACATGATATTTAAATGAATGTAGCGGCCAATATATTTATTAAATATCTTAAATAAGTCATATAAACAATTTCCGGAATTTAATCTCATTAAATTCCAAAAACCCTAATATTCTAGTTTACAAAAGTACCCTTTTTAACAATTTCAAAGCAAAAATACACAAACTACATTCTAGCTTAGATTTGCATGATCCAAAGCATTAAACCACACTTAATAAAGTTAATGAAGTCATGAAAAACCTAAACACATTTTTAACCTCACATATAATGCATTTTATAAAACCCTAGTTTACACAAAAGCTTAATTTGGACATTTTACATGTTACAATTGGCAATAAGTAACAAATTTAAGTTGCATAGCTTAAGATGCAAAAAAAGAACATCACACAACCATGAACACATGATCACAACCTAACTTGATCTCAAACTCTTTCCATTACAAACTAAATCCCAATTAGAATCGCATTTAAACTTAATAGACCTTGATGAAAGAAACTATCCAACAATTTAAATTTGGCTTGGGATTTATACCTCACAAAATCAAGAGACCAAGCTTGAAATCTAGCCTCCCAAAATGGCCTCCAAGCTCCTAGATCCATGCTTGCTTGGGCAAGAAATAATGGGTAAGGGTTCGATTTGGAAAAAGCTTTGAAATTGTATGGATTTTGAAGCTTTTTTGTAGATTTTTGAAGCAAAATAGTGTGGATTTTGGGGGGGGGGGAAGGGCTGCTGCTGTGGGGATAAGGATTCGTCCAGAAATGGGAGTGAGGAGAGAGAGGGAGGTAGAGAAAATGGGGGGGGGGACAAAGTCAAGGTCAAAGCAAGTCAAAAGTCTAACTACTTTATCCATTTTCTATTCTTTTCTTTCATTTCCTTTCATTTGAAAATCAAGTGGGGAAAAATATGGTGGGTGCTGAATTCAGCCATGGGGAGGAGTAAGTGGGGGTGTGTGGGTGTGGGCACGGGTGTGGGGTGATGAAAAATGATAAATACAATACCCCAAACATCCATTTACGCTAAAAAAAGCCTTTTTCTTTCAATAATTTCTAAACCGTTTTGGCAAATGATTTCGTTCCAAAAACCACATGATAAATTTTTATTTAATATTTTATGATGCACAAAATTTGTTTCAACTCATTCCAATTTGTAATTTTTCCTAATTAAATGTATTAGTGACGGCTTAAAATAATAATAAAATAATATTTTTTTCAGAAAATTTGAAATTTCACCAGCGGCTCAATAAACACCAAATAATAGAAATTACATAGCTAGAATATGTATATTTAATTTTTATAATAAGATATTTGTATTTTGACTTTTTACAGAAAACCCCCTATTTTTACCGATTTTTTCGAAATTTTACCGAAACGATTTTTCAAAACGTTACAATCTTCCCCCCTTAAAGAAATTCGGTCCCCGAATTTAAATTCAAACTCCCCCAAATACTAAAACATCTAAGAAAAACCATCAAGTCGTCGGGGCTCCGAAATTGTAAATACATAAAACAAATCGTAGCGCAGCGCATGCGCTTGAAAAATGAGTATATAACTCAAATCAAAACTCCGTCAAGAATCCGCAATCATCGGAGTCAAGGAGAAGACATCAATGCCAAATCCAAATCAAAACCAATATGATATAACTCGAAACTATACATGTAAATATCGAATCTATATCTGTAAGTATCAAAAGGAAATGCATGCCAAATCTTTTTAAGTCGCTGTGCAACGCGTATAACACTGCACAGTGGCGGACGTCTATCATAAGAAAATAACTATATACATATATACCTTTGTTTGAAACGTACGTTCCGCCGTTTTGGAAACAATTCAGAAGGGTCTCCTTGTTTTAAACATTTCGTGTCATATCAGGCACGTAGGTAAATACTGAGGCTATAGCTCGCTTTTTGGAAATCCCTTCAATAACTATCAATGCATGCAAAATGTATTCAGGTGCTGTCCTCTGACTAGTCCTGCTCAGTACGAAAACACATAGCAATATCATAAAAACGTACTGCTCTATAAGAAATCAATCCCAAAATATGCACATGAATACTACGTGCGTCTGGTGCGCACGGAAATCAAAATCCATGAATGTGCCATACATGCGCACAGAAACAACATCTAAGTGCATCAGGTGTGCACGAAACATCTGTCGTAGGCAACATGTGTGCCTGACAGTAAAATCAGGTGCATCTGACATGCACGAAAAAAAAAATCTCGATTTAGTGCCTCTGGTGTGCACCAAAATCACCCTTCAAAACATGCGCCCAACATGCGCGAAAATCCAAATCAGGTGTATCTATCGTGCATGAAATCATGAAATCCAATATCAAGCGCCGAACGTGCGCAAAAGCAATCAGGTGCACAAGGTGCACAAAACAAATATCGAGTATCACAATCAAAATCGAAGTCCAGTGCATCTAAGTGCACAAAAGGCGTATCACTGCACTACAAGCATATATAAACTATACCGAGTGCAGGAACGAAATCGTGTGCATGCATACGCACAAAACCAACTCAACTGTTTAAAACCGTAAAATCACAAACATGTGAAACTAAAGAACAAAAACGATATCAAGGGCAACACTGTGCAAAGATCGTAAATCCTCAATCATCAAAATCAAATCATACGAATAAATCACCCAAAACATCGTAATCAATAATGGCGGAATAGTACTGCTCAAGCGCATCCTCTAAGAATCTCGGCCAACTGTCGCGGTCACTAGTGGGACGTCTCGTCGATGATCATGAACTCTGTCCAGCTGGCGTGCGTAACCATGACCACTCCGGGTCAAGGTCTTCACTATGAATTACCGATCTTTCGGTCCATCGGCTCATCGGCCCTATCAGGTGTGCTAACGGGGACGATTCCGTTCTGGCACTTCTCTGGTCATCTCTTGGTCAATCATCGCGACCGCTCGTAAGACAGCATATCACTGGCGTCGGCCTTTGGCTCTCTGAATGTACTTGACACATCTGATCCTGGGTGCAAGTATCATTGCAGCAGTGTCCTGGAAGGAGTCCTGCTCACGGTCTCTTCCATGTCTCGTCTCTGCCAACTGTCCGGAAGTCATTGTCCTTTCCTATATCTGCATCTTGCTCTGGAACGACTGCATACCCATCGCGACTCCTTCTGGAAGGTATATCCAGTACTCTGCCTCGGCATGCGCATCGCATCTCTGAAGTCGGCGGAGGGGAACGTCATCATATCCAGATCTTATACGAACCTCTTAATCTATTTTTCTCTAATGTCGTCTGCTTTGGACTCGTCTCGTTGCGGCTGCATGGACTGAGCTCCAACGGCTATCCTCGTATCGGGAGTCTCCCAAGAAATACATCTCACCACCTAGCATCCGAATTAAGTCGAGCCATCCGATCGAGTCGTCAAAATCTCATAATCCCCCAAGAGCTCAACATCTTGGGCACAGTTTAATAGTATCGAGTACATACCACAGCATCGGTGGTCCAGCCGTAGAAGGGCAAACCCAAGCCTCACTAATGGCGCCGTAGAACTGCCGCAAACCCGAAGTTCAAAGGCTTTCACACGGTCATTAAGTCGAGTTAGGGTTTCATTCTTCTAGAGGGACCATAGAATTGCCTGCATGTCTTTCCGACTACTTTAAACTTGGATAAATAGGTTTCTGACATTCGATCGTCTCTGTCGACTCCCAACGTCTCCGCGTGAAGTCGTCTCTAGCTGGAATCAATCTATCTGATGACCTCGCATCGGGGTAGCGAACGAACCACCTGTCCTAGTCATTCATCATCGGGTGACTAGCGACCTTCTATCATCTATTCGTACAACTCGCCCCGCAATAGTTCCAACATATGGGGCGATATCTCGTCGCTCGCAGCAACCACTGGCTTGCACGTCTGCATGCTAAACAGTGCCTCAATCATCAGGAGTAAACAACACACCAACGGTCATCAAAATCTGGCTAGCCTCTATCATTGGCTCAATTCTCTAGTGTCGATCAGCGCCTCCGAGTAACCTCATAAAGGCGATCCGCCAAACACTCGTGGCACGGAAACACAGTAAAAAGATACATCTCTGCAATCGTGTGTCGCCGGAATTTCGCCCTGGTCAGTCCTCGTTCATGACGAGCTTGTGCTGACCGCAACTCTAGCCGTAGCTCTCCCTGCCCGTAACCGTAGCAGCAAAACCAAACTGGTACCGATGAGGATAGATCAGGAAGGAATATAATACTGAACAAGGAAATGTACATCCTAAGGCTTCATAAGTGGAGTGGCGTGTCGTAAATATGCCGCGGAACATACCAACGGTACGTCACTCTTCTTTAGTCACCTATTCCATCAACCAAGGGTCATCCTACGCTCCGAAGGTTAAAACCTAACGCTCTGATACCAACTTTGTCACGACCCGAAAGTACGGAACATGACCGGCACTTAAACTACGAACGTCTCGAGGCGTACGTAATCTAAGTAAACCGAAAACCCAGAAATCCAAACCAAGAAAAGTAGTAGAGTACATGAAGAACCAACTTAAAGCAAGTAGTTTCAAAAGCATAAGCCGAATTATGCGGTTTTATAAACATCCAAAAATTTACTGAAAATTTCGGCAAAGTCTCCTTTGTAAATAGTGGCCCCCAAACGGGATACAACATGAATAGTATACGAAATCAATAAAAAGGCATCCCCAAGCGGGAGCTAGCTCTTCGTCAATCGACGGACACATCCACACAAGCAATATAATATACAACGCCAACGGCGAGGATCAAAAACTCAAAAGGGAACTCAAAACCACCAGAAATATAACGAGCGACTCTAAGGTCGAAAGAATAAACAACACTGGTCTCTATCTCAATAGATACATGTTTGGTTGATGGAACTTCTAGATACAACAGAATAATGATATACAAGATATATAATGGGGGTATGATACAAGTAAACCCACCTACTAGCAAATCACCCGAATGAAACTGAGCCCGCAAGCCGTAATGAAACCTGTACGGCAAATCTGCAAGAAACTGGGGCACAACGGGGGTGAGTTGCCAACTCGTGAATAGAAAAACATCTACGCACAGAAATCGTATAAATAACGCAATCCTAGGTCAATGACCATAATATATCCTAAAAAAATGTATATAACATGCAGCCTATAACGATGGCTAGGGTAAATATCTAACCCGAGTGTAAACTCATGTGCCCGTGTCAGTGCCTCAGGTAGCAATATATCATATGGATGATGTATGAACGCATGAAACAGAATGCATGTACTGAATAAAACTGGTTTCATAAATCAGTGAGATTTCTGTATTTTAAAAGGAATGGGGTACCATATATGAAATCGGCATAAAACAGTGCCCAGCATCGACACAAAACAAGTGTCCAAATACCTCGATATCTCTGTGTCACAATCTATGTACCTCAAGTCTCAATCACAATATCTAGGGCGCCGTCAGTCCAGACCGGCCCCTACCATCCATCTCAAGACCACGACGGTATCCTCCGGATATCCGACGCGTCGGGTAATATCACCGGTAGGTAGTGCTCCCCTGCCGGGCTCAACGTCAACACCACATTCATCTTTCCCCGGGGTACCATACCGGGCCCACCATGTACCCGTGACGGTTCCTCCACTCCTCGACACGGATCTCCAAAACCACAGCAAACTCATGGTGGACGACACTTTACATCACTAGAAAACCGCAACCTTTTATATTTTAAAAGATCATAAGTTGTAAATTTTGCGGCTTTCCCCGAAATCCAGAAATATCATAAATCTCAAGAAATCATCACAAGTGCATATGTCAATGATAATGAACTAGGCATGAACAACTGAATAACAGTATGCATGAAGTGGTAGGTAATAACTACAATGTCTAATATGGCATATAAGGGAAGTACACTAATATCATGTCAAAACTACCAGCTAACAATCTAAGTCAAGCAATTATATTCTCTAAAGTGTACGTGACATGGCAATTACCGATGAAGATGTGTGTGAGCCGGCAAGTAGGTGTACGTGGTACATACGCATCATCAGTAATGGTGCTGGTGTCCTAACAGCATGATATCAATAATAGAATATGCAGCAAAATAAATATGCGAGGCAGAGCGAACAGCAATAATGTGCGGGAGCTGAATACTAGACACAACGATAACTAATCTGCATTAATCTAATATAAGTCCTACAAATGGTGCCTTTTGAAATAATACGAATCATGGGGTTTTGAAAATAGGGGCAACGGTGTTTTTATGAAAAGATAAGTCTTTTGAAATATCCGTAGGATCCCTTGGGCTGTCTTTTAGAATATCCACGATTCGTTAGTTTTTGAAATAGGTAGGAGTCTAATCTAATCTAACTACTACACTAAACTATACAGCTGAACTAACAAGCTGAACTACAGGTAAAGAAACCGCCTATCATCTGAGTCGATACATATACCTACCTGTATATGTATAGTCGGTGATCCCGCCTCAATAATATCATAGCCGATACCATATCTATAATCAGGCATCCCAAGTCAAGAGTGCGGATCAATCATCAATATAGCTCGTACGTAAATCCGTCGTACGGCATCCTAAATCTGGGTACGGGTCAAAATCACATTCATCATACTATTCACCTGGTATCCTCTTTATCAAATATCATGATCGTGGTACTGATCTACGTCTAGTACCATACTGATACCGCCTACGTGTGCATGGACGTGTGAAACACTACGTCAAGGACCCGCTAAAACGTCATGTCGTATCTAAGATACGAACCCTGCTATATCACCGATCTCACGGCCTCAAATCAAATCTCATCGACTCAGCTCAATCCCAAGTATCATCCTCAATCCGTATGTGAACACATAGTCCCATACCCATGTGAACACATAACTATAATGAATCCCATGAGCATATATCAATAGGAATGTATGCAAGTATGTATGTGTGTATGTGTAGTGCAACACTACCCTAGGGTTCGCAATGCTAAAATAATCCAACACACTAATATCCATCCTAAGCACCGTTATTAATCCCAAAAACATATAATAATTGTTGGTGTATATACGCATCCGTATACACCACCACGGACTGCGGGGTGCTATACGCCATCCACCCGACTTCTCCCCGTAGATATAAATCTACTCACCTGGTCCTCGCATGCCGGTGCCGACGTCGCCACGCGCTTGCTTGTCCTCTTGAAGTCCACATAGGGGTACCTACATATCATAACGTACCATATCGCATTAAAACTAAATTCGAAATTGAAACGGCATACGAAAATCAAATCGGCACGCGTATCACGCATAGGTCCAAACCTATCGCCCACGCATGCAGGAATAGTCAAACCAACCCTCGATGTCGATGTACGAACGTCAAACCATCGAGAAAATCCAATCACACTCATTTGCACATTCACGAACACTAATTTTAATATAAACTAGGTTAAAACTCACAAAAACCCCAATTTCACTTAAAAGGTCATTTTTCCGAAAATCTAGCAAGCACATTTCGCCGTTTTTGTACAAAACATGATATTTAAATGAATGTAGCGGCCAATATATTTATTAAATATCTTAAATAAGTCATATAAACAATTTCCGGAATTTAATCTCATTAAATTCCAAAGACCCTAATATTCTAGTTTACCAAAATACCCTTTTTAACAATTTCAAAGCAAAAATGCACAAACTACAATCTAGCTTAGATTTGCATGATCCAAAGCATTAAACCACACTTAATAAAGTTAATGAAGTCATGAAAAACCTAAACACATTTTTAACCTCACATATAATGCATTTTATAAAACCCTAGTTTACACAAAAGCTTAATTTGGACATTTTACATGTTACAATTGGCAATAAGTAACAAATTTAAGTTGCATAGCTTAAGATGCAAAAAAAGAACATCACACAACCATGAACACATGATCACAACCTAACTTGATCTCAAACTCTTTCCATTATAAACTAAATCCCAATTAGAATCGCATTTAAACTTAATAGACCTTGATGAAAGAAACTATCCAACAATTTAAATTTGGCTTGGGATTTATACCTCACAAAATCAAGAGACCAAGCTTGAAATCTAGCCTCCCAAAATGGCCTCCAAGCTCCTAGATCCATGCTTGCTTGGGCAAGAAATAATGGGTAAGGGTTCGATTTGGAAAAAGCTTTGAAATTGTATGGATTTTGAAGCTTTTTTGTAGATTTTTGAAGCAAAATAGTGTGGATTTTGCGGGGGGGAAGGGCTGCTGCTGTGGGGAGAAGGATTCGGCCAGAAATGGGAGTGAGGAGAGAGAGGGAGGTAGAGAAAATTGGGGGGGGGGACAAAGTCAAGGTCAAAGCAAGTCAAAAGTCTAACTACTTTATCCATTTTCTATTCTTTTCTTTCATTTCCTTTCATTTGAAAATCAAGTGGGGAAAAATATGGTGGGTGCTGAATTCAGCCATGGGGAGGAGTAAGTGGGGGTGTGTGGGTGTGGGCACGGGTGTGGGGTGATGAAAAATGATAAATACAATACCCCAAACATCCATTTACGCTAAAAAAAGCCTTTTTTCTTCAATAATTTCTAAACCGTTTTGGCAAATGATTTCGTTCCAAAAACCACATGATAAATTTTTATTTAATGTTTTATGATGCACAAAATTTGTTTCAACTCATTCCAATTTGTAATTTTCCCTAATTAAATGTATTAGTGACGGCTTAAAATAATAATAAAATAATATTTTTTTCAGAAAATTTGAAATTTCACCAGCGGCTCAATAAACACCAAATAATAGCAATTATATAGCTAGAATATGTATATTTAATTTTTATAATAAAAATATTTGTATTTTGACTTTTTACAGAAAACCCCCTATTTTTACCGATTTTTTCGAAATTTCACCGAAATGATTTTTCAAAACGTTACATAAATGGAGAGTACAAGATACAATGAATGTACAATACAAAATACAGATGACCACCAAAACCCACCTAAGCAAAATAGTACTGTGAGCTGATGCGGTATCTGTAGCAAAAGATGATAGCTGAAAAGCTGAATAGCCTGCTTCAACTACTCTGGGGAACAACCAGAAACACCTGTGGTACAACGGGGGTGAGTTGCCAACTCGTGAATAGTAGATAACATATGCAGGTAATCGCAAGAATGTACGTACAGCATGAATCCAAGATATACGATTACAGTAATAACATGTCATGCAAATGCTGAATAAAGGAAAGTACACTAGCGGGTACAATCAATATGTGAAGCAATAGTAACATGACCATAATATCCAATAGGGATATGAGAATGTAGACATGCAACTATCATAAGGGTACACTAACAGGTATTCCTAATACATGGAACAGTGCATAAGTGAAATGGTATGAGGTATGGAGTGAAACATGTCATCCACGGAATCCTGTCATCGTGGTAGGATCACAATCCATCAAGACACTCAAATCCCAATTCCTCAAATCAGCCCCCACATTGGGCTCTCACATCATATAAGTCTCCCGTCTCTTCAATGTACAGTATCGAGTAATCTCCTATATCCCGAATGTACAAATCAATAATCCCATATGTATGTCCAATCTCAATGAATCACCTGATATCCCAAGTCAAAGTCTCAAGTAAGTTTCTAGCATCCTAAGTATATGTATATATGCAGAAATAAATATGATGGGGTCAATACACATATATTAGCGTCCCATTCCACTAATATTGGTGTAAGGGTATATATAACAACGGCTAATCCCCTGTTATATATACAAAGGTGTTTAAAAGAAATATCATGAAAACAATGTGCCAAGCATCGACACAGAAATCCTGATAAGTACGTATCATACGCTGTCCCGAAAGCACGAGTGCGTAGCTCTGACCCTCGCCTTTCGACGTATGCATACGTGCATGACTCCCAACGGTGTCTCCATGACCCCCGCCGAGTCATCAGTACTGTCACCGGTAGGTACTAGCCCGCCTCCAGGCTCAATCGGCAAAATCCATCGATCTTCTTGCCAAGGGGAACCATACCGGGCCCCACCATGTACCCTCTACGGCCTCGACGCCTCCACGTAGGGGTATATATAATCAGCACCGATAAAACTCATGGTGGATGCGCAAATATCATATCAAGGAAACCGGGTTTTTCAATGTATGCATAATTTCATGAACTCCCGCGGTTCCCAAATCCAGAAAACATCATGTAAAATCCAATAATAAAGCGCAATCCAGGAATAAATATGTACGATATATCTAAAATGCGAGCATATAACAGAGAATATGTAGCTGAAACCAGAAGTATGTGAAACCAATAAGGTACAGCTAAGTAACATCAGTAAAGGTAAATATGCAACCGCAACTGAATATGTGGGTAACATACAGGTGTAGAAATGTAGAGGTATCTACCGATAAGAACTGATGTCGTATACCCCCTGGGTATAACTAAAATATGTAGGACATCCCCCCCGGTACAAGTAAAATATGTGGAAGGTATACCTGTAGCTGTATTGCAAGGTGTATCTGTACCTATCACTAAAGGTATGATACACTAGTGTCACGACCCGAAAGTACGGAACATGACCGGCACTTAAACTACGAACGTCTCGAGGTGTACGTAATCTAAGTAAACCGAAAACCCAGAAATCCAAACCAAGAAAATAGTAGAGTGGAGGAAAAACAACTTAAAGCAAGTAATTTCAATAGCATAAGCCGAATTATGCGGTTTTTAAAACATCAAAAATTTACTGAAAATTTCGGCAGAGTCTCCTTTGTAAATACTGGCCCCCAAACGGGATACAACATGAATAGTATACGAAATCAAGAAAAGGGCATCCCCAAGCGGGAGCTAGCTCTTCGTCAATCGACGGTCACAACCACACAAATAATATAATATACAACGCCAACGGCGAGGATCAAAACTCAAAAGGAAACTCAAAACCACCAGAAAAATAACGAGCGACTCTAAGGTCGAAAGAATAACCAACACTGGTCTCTATCTCAATAAATACATGTTTGGTTGATGGAATTCTAGATACAACAGAATAATGATATACAAGATAAATAATGGGGGTATGATACAAGTAAACCCACCTACTAGCAAATCACCCGAATGAAACTATAACCGCAAAGCCGTAATGAACCTGTACGGCAACCTGCAAGAAACTGGGGCACAACGGGGGTGAGTTGCCAACTCGTGAATAGAAAAACATCTACGCACAGAAATCGCATAAATAACGCAATCCTAGGTCAATGATCATAATCTATCCTCAAATATATATAACATGCAGCCTATAACAATGGCTAGGGTAAATATCTAACCCGAGTGTAAACTCATGTGCCCGTGTCAGTGCCTCAGGTAGCAATATATCATATGAATGAGGTATGAATGCATGAAAACAGAATACATGTAAATGAAGAAACTGTTTTCATAAATTAGTGAGATTTCCTTCATATTTTAAACTGAGGTATCATAATTAAAATCAGTATCAACAGTGTCTAGCATTGACACAAAACATAAATCTCACTGTCTCGAAATATCAATGTCTCAATCTCAATATCTAGGGCGTCGTCAGTCCAGACCGGCCCCTACCATCCATCTCAAGACCACGACGGTATCCTCCGGATATCCGACGCGTCGGGTAATATCACCGGTAGGTAGTGCTCCCCAGCCAGGCTCAACGTCAACACCACATTCCTCTTGCCCCGGGGTACCATACCGGGCCCACCATGTACCCATGACGGTTCCTCCACTCCTCGACACGGATCTCCAAAACCACAGCAAACTCATGGTGGACGACACTTTACATCACTAGAAAACCGCAACATTTTATATTTTAAAAGATCATAAGTTGTAAATTTGGCGGCTTTCCCCGAAATCCAGAAATATCATAAATCTCAAGAAATCATCACAAGTGCATATGTCAATGATAATGAACTAGGCATGAACAACTGACTAACAGTATGCATGAAGTGGTAGGTAATAACTACAATGTCTAATATGGCATATAAGGGAAATACACTAATATCATGTCAACACTACTAGCTAACAATCTAAGTCAAGCAATTATATTCTCTAAAGTGTACGTGACATGGCAATTACCGATGAAGATGTGTGTGAGCCGGCAAGTAGGTGTACGTGGTACATACGCATCATCGGTAATGGTGCTGGTGTCCTAACAGCATGATATCAATAATGGAATATGCAGCAAAATAAATATGCGAGGCAGAGCGAACAGCAATAATGTGCGGGAGCTGAATACTGGACACAACGATAACTAATCTGCAATAATCTAATATAAGTCCTACAAATGGTGCCTTTTGAAATAACACGAATCATGGGGTTTTGAAAATAGGGGCTACGGTGTTTTTTTATGAAAAGATACGTCGTTTTTTGAAATATCCGTAGATTCCCTTGAGCTGTCTTTAAAAATGCCCACGATTCGTTAGTTTTTTGAAATAGGTAAGAAGTCTAATGTAATCTTGTTAGTTATATGTATGCCCTAGAGGCCATTACTGTACATAGGATGTATATTGTAGTGGATGCTGGGACATATATAGGGAGGACTTTCTTGCTCGACATGATAGTATGCTATCTGGTTACCCTTTACCTTAACGTGTATGCTGATTGTCTCTCTGTTACATGTTGGTAAAGCCTTTAGGATCTGTACTTGACTACCTGGACTATGATGCGGATCATACTAGTGGGGACATGGTAGTCCATAAGTACATCCTTCAAAGTCCCTAGTCGTGGGTGTATCGATACGGGGCATCGATATACCAGTGTAGACTAGCGCATACCTTCTCGACCCATACAGATGGGCGATGGATGATCCCATATCCATTGGTGTTTGACATCAGAGATAATATACGGGTGCTCAGTAGAGACTGGGTACACTGGACGGACTCGCCGAGAACTCCCAGATGGTATTATACCTCACGTCAGATGGCAGTTCTCTGGTGACACTGGTACAGAGTAGTCTGTTGACCCGAGATCGTCATAGAGTCTTGTGTGGTTCCCACTATGCTTTGATTTCCATCTTACCACGTCCAAGAGGGCGTGCAAAACAGTGGTTTTTGGGTACAGTCCCGAGTCACATGGAGGCAATGAGCGATAGGAGGGGATTCGTCTCTCCCGGTATAGGGAGTTGATGTTGCGCAGTATTCGATTGGCTATAACAGGACATCCCTGGCCAGGGTTGCTGAGATTTACTGGTAAGTGTTACCAGTAGTTTCTCGAACAGTTATAGACCTCATATCGACACGACTTATCGAGCTATTGGGGTCTGACGTTTACCACCCCTAGGCGAGATATGCGACATATCAGACGATCAGACCGGACTGTACGGTAGTGTTACTGGTCGGATTCACTGGAGTGTGTGCGGGCTTGCTCGTCGATCTTCAGATCGCTCAATACCCGGGTGGCCGTTACGTTTAGCAGACCGCTTGCGGCTTGTGGGTGTTTGATATGATCATCAACTGCTGCCGGCGTATTGACGAGTCTTTAGAGTCCTACACAGAGGTTTCCTGGCTCAAGCGAAACGAAATAGGAGTGCATATGAGATATGTGCGGGACCGAGAATGATACCAGTATGTGATACTGTATTCGATTCTCGCGATATGTGACATTGATCGGTTATATGCGATATAGCCGGGTTATCGGATCAAGTGTTGATTCGATAAGTTGTTACTGTTGATATTAGTCGGTTATATGCGATATGACCGGATCATTAAATCAAGTGTTGATTTAATGATTTAATGCATAATTATATATTTGATATATTACTTTGCATTAACTAGTATCGGTTCACTTTAAATGGATTTTCTCACTCGGGTGTGCACATTTCATATGCGATATGATTTGTGCACTTGCTTGTATCATGTTTGATGGTGCATGCCCTTTTTGTTAAGTGTATAGAATTAAACCTTGGTTAATGGAATGGTTAGGGTTTACTATTTGATTATTCATTTTATTCATTTGTTTATTTCTTTTTGGAAAAGAAAAAATTGCATGATAAAATGGTGGCATTTTTGTTTCATTCATGAAGCTTCATGAATACTTTGACCATTGCAACCATTTTGTCATCTTGTAGAAACCTAACCATTCACTAACCATGATCAATTCTCTACATTAAACCATGGTTACTATTATGATAAGGATGGTTTTTCTTTTCTTGTAAAAGATAATTCTTATCATAATATTCTTCTTCTTCTTCCTTCAACTCAAGAAGAAAACCTAAGGTCCATCAATGGTGATTGATGATTAAGAGTGAGAAATCCAATTCTAAAGTCTACCCACTTCCTATTTCTTCATCCTCTACCTCTTGCCAAGTAGTAGAGTGTGTTTTCTTCATAAGTTTCTTGACTTGGTGAAGTCGGTGCTTGATTTAGCGATGCCTCGACGTAGATCATCTTCCGCATGGACATCGACGACCTAGCTCGCTTATTCTCCGATGAAGTCGACGCTAGAGTCCGGATTCTTTTTGGACAGCGGAGAGGACTTCGTTGCGGAGCTATGGAGGTGGAGCACCGGATCTACAAAGGTTGTATATCCGTATTCTCATAGTTAAGTGTTAACTAGTTAGCTTTTTCGCCTAGATTTCTAGCCAACGATCCGTAGTCGAGTTTCTCGGCACCTAGAATTTTTTAAATTGGCATGGTTGATGCCTTGTGAGACCTCATTAGGATGCCTAGGAACCCTACAGTGGTATCAGAGCCTAGCTAGAGCCTTAGGCGAAGTCTAGACGACGTTTGAAGTCCGAACGATCCCGAAACCCCAAATCAAAATTGCTCTCTGGAAATTTTCTAAAATCTGGGATTTTTCAATATTAAAAATATGCAGAAAATAGAGCAGGGTTTATTATGAAATACTGTGCAAAACGGAGCCGTAACTCCGTCATGACGGCGCGGAACCGCGGCCTAAGCCCACGTGGAGCGGCTGTTCCGCGGCGACACTGTTCACTCTTTGACTTTTGTTTGCACAGTAATTCCTAGTTTCTGGAGTTGGATTTTCTGGGAATTTTTAATATTTATTCAAGAGTTGAATTTTCTGGGGTTGCTTTGGGGATTCGGTGTTTCGATCGGGGTATCAAATTTCGTCTTTTGTGGCTTTCCGGATAATTTTTAGAATATGTTAAAAAGTTCGACCGGATATAAATACCCAATTTTTCCCCTGTCGGGAAATTTCCAAGTGTTGGATTTTTCCGTAGTTTAACGACGTTCTAAGTAGTGCAAGTAACGCGATGGTCCCTCTAGAAGACAACAAACCTTAACTCGATTATGTGACCGTCTTGAACTGCCCTTTGAACCTTTGGGTTTGGGGCAGTACGGCTGCCACATGTGAGGCATTGGCTTGACCCTTCTACGGCTGGACCGTTGGTACTGAGGCACGAACTGAATGTTGTTAGACTCATATTTCATGTGTTGATCTGTATCGGGAAAACTTGGGTGTTCGATTGTTCGATCGGAAAGTTTAACATTTTCTATTTATCCGGAATGTGATACAATAATTGGAATTCACAAGTAGTTATTAGATAACGGAATGAATATTATAAACGTAGCAGTTTAGTCTCACTTGATCGGTTGCCACGGAATTTTGATGTGATCAAAACTCCGTCGCAATCACGTAGCGTACGCGGATACTCGTCGGGTAAACTTAAATGACTGTAGGAGAACCCCGTCGCCGAAAGCATCCGTTCGGGTGCTCGCGGTAGCGGTGTTCCGCCTTGGTGCACTTCGTCAACGGTATCAGGGGTGCGGCCGCCTACTGAAGTTTGCGACGAGTATTCGATCAGACTGTCGGGAATCTTGTTGAATTGCCCGACTAGATATTGAAAAGTGTTTTCGATAATGAGACTGAAATGCGGGGTTTATAATTGTTAGGCATGTGATGTCTAAGGAATTCATTTGGTCAGGCATGCGATGTCTGAGGTGGTTGCGGATTCCAACTGTTGTAGTTTTACACTTTCTTTTCTGTGACCGTAAGTGTAATATGTGATATCGCCGGTTTCGTTGCTATATGTCAACGACAATTGGGATACGCATGTTTACTTACGTTGATGACATGTGATGTTATGTATTGCTGGATATGTTATATTGGATCGTCGTGTTTGAATAGCCGGGGTTTTTTATGTGAGATGAGTGTTTTTTCATTTTCATTCATGTAAAAACTTGTATGTAATATTCTTTTATTGGGGCGCTTCCAGGTTGCGGAAGTAGTCACCTTTTGTATATTATTTACTTTTCCGCACTAGGATAGACCCAAGGAGGAGAGCACAAGTAACCGGGATCTGGAGTCCAGTGGGAGACCAACTCGAGGAGTCGAGTCCGGGTCTCCTAACTCCAGAATTGGTAGGGTTGCTTGCCGCTCTCGTAGGGGTCTAGGGGTGTGGGTTTGGCTATTCATCACGACCGTGGAATCCGTGTTTTATACTGGCTCGTATTGAAAACACGGACGTCCTAGTATATCCAATATTTCATATGTTTCTTCTGCTGCGATATCTGTGATGTGATCATGTGATGTTCTGTGATAGATACAGCATATAGTATATATGATATATTATATAGACGTTACTTATGTTTTACACCCGTGCTAGCCCTGCCCTGCTCTGCCGTTAGTTACCTAACCTAACGGTGCACGAGGGGACATCGAGGCGAATGCGGATGGCATAAGTATACGTCGTATTTATCTGTGATGTTTAGGTACTTAAATGATGGGACTTCATTAATATGATTAATGAAATAAAAGAAACCTAAGATGTTGTAGAATCGAATTTCAAAATAAAACAGGTAGCTACAGTTCTTGCTTTGCACAGCGGTATAAGTGATATATCCTGCACCTTATTCGATGAGGAAAGGACCGAGATCCCTTCACCGGGAGTGACTCCTTTAGCAATAACTGGCAGATGCTACACACTCGGTTTGTCTTTTGATTGCTTTTAAGAGTTTTTGCTTTGCACAATGATATATATGATATATCCCGCACCTCATTCGACGAGGAAAGGACCGACGATCCCTTCACCGGGAGTGACTCCTTTAGCAAAACTAGAAAAGCCTAAAAAACACTCCATTTTAAAATCATTTGATTCTATAACGATATCAAGTTCATTACGCAATAGGTTTTCAGAAAAACCTGTCGTAGCCCTCCGTCATTTCAGATAAGTACTAGTTAGTATTCGTGCTACGTTTGTTGACTATGTTAAGGCGTAGTGTGCGGTAGCTAATTAGTGCTTATCTGCATAAGCATATGATGTGATTGGATTAGGGTAGTCGTGCGACTTTGTTGACTATGTTAAGGGTCGTGCGGGTGGGTTTAATTCAATCGGGAAATGACGGGTTGAACTTGACTAGCACTTATGATTTGTTGACTATGTTAAGGTCATATAGCTGCTAGGGGAAAAATATTATCGGGAATTTCAAGTGTTGAAATTTGCAATAAGATTGCATACCTTCTATGAGATAGTTGGATCCCGATACCCGCTGCGAGTAAGTGTTACTCCTGGGAGAGTTTTATACATTACAATTAGCCGATCAAGTAGGTGTCTAGAAAGGTGTCAACGGGGTTACGCCTCTGGGAAAACGAGGTTTACATTAATTAGGTTCGTGCGAAAGCATGGGGGACCTCCCTCAAAGTACCGACACTGGCCTGGCTGAAAGATTGGCGAACTTGTAGTGTGTAATTAATCCCGGCTAGTCTTTCCTTTAAGGGTTTGAAGGAAGATTTGATAAAAAAGCAGTGGGAGCCATCCTGATTAGATAAAATAATAACCAATCTATTCTTGACAGAGCGCACGCTGAGTGTTTTCTTCTCTCTCTCTCCAGGTAGCGACCATATCACGCCTTAATCAAGATAATAATACGGATTATTGACCGAACCCGCTTGTTATACTGAGCTGGGGAACGTTGGTCCCGCTCCAACTTATAATTGTTATAAGACCGAGCAGGAAATTGGGGATTACCAGATTTCCCGTGCCGCCCAAACGAAGAGAGTGCATGCTGATGCATCATCTTTGGGTGTGTTCATTATACAGAACTGTTTCTCAGTATCCTCTACGTCCTGGGTATGTGATACCAGATCAGGATCCCTGATATGTAATCTGTTACATAGGGCTACAGAAAGGTTGAAAACTGAGAACGGGTGATAAGTTTCATGAGGAAGAAAACGGGGCAAGTGTTGCAGCCAAATCTGTTGGTCACTGTCACCCTGTATTACCAATACATTGATTCTGAACGAATGTTATTAGATACCGAACCTGATATACAAAATCATATCAGTCTCTTTATTAGTAAAGAAAGGATATAATTTTGTATTGTTGGATAATGTTTTGAACATTTCCTATATCAAAAGTTGATCGGTTCAGGCACGTTATCTAAAAGCATTGATGTTCTAAATCAAACTACAGTTCTTAGTATACGGAACACACATAAGAGGAAGAGTTCAGAATTGAACGATTCCTTCTTGAGGTATTGTAGACTAGGTCAGATCAATGTGACCCGACTAGCTAGAGTTACATAAAGATGCATATTTAAATTAGTTTGAATTTACATCTTGTGAAACTCGCCAGTCATGTCACAAAGATATAATGACACCAGCTCTGTTTATTGGAAACAGAGAAAGAGTTAGTAAACTCTTGGGATGATACATGTTGATGTATGTAAGGTCCCCTGTCTACACATGCCAGGACAGGTTCTTTGTACTTCATTACATTCTCTGATAATCTCTCAAGATTCAGACATATGTTCCTGTTGAAACATGAGTCCGAGCCTTTTGAGATATTCACAGAATATAAGCAAGAAGTAGAGAACCAAAATACGGGTATAAGTATTATGTCCTTTGATGCGATCAAGGAGGAGAATACTTGAGCACGGAATTCCTGGATTATTCTAAAGGAGAATAAGATTCTCTCTCAGCATTACTCCTCCGAATACACCATTGCACGATGGTATGTCGGGGCGGAGCAAATACACCCTATATGATATGGTGTGCTCTATGATGAGTACTGCTGAGTTACCTTTTTCCTTTTGGGAGTTATGCGCTTGAGAAGATGCATACCTATTGAATACGGTTCGAATCAAATCAGTTGCCTACCACTCCATATGAGATATGGTATAGGAAGAGCCCATGTCTTAAGTCAGTTAAGATTTGGGGTTGTCCGGCCTATGTCTAAAAGCAAAATCTGGACAAGCTCGAGGCAAAGTCTGTTATGTAGAACTGGAAAGGTTCCAGCTATACAAACTACAGCTGATGATTTGGTACAACCAAAGGATTCAGTAGATACCAACGAACCTCAGCCTCTCCGCCGATCTAGTAGGGTTTCTCACCCACCTGAGAGATACTTCGGTTTCTCTATGACAGTGGGAGCGAGGATTGCATCATGAGATGATGACCCAACTAGTTTCGAGCTGGCCATCAGGAGTGGGACTCTGTAAGAATGGCTGGATGTTTATCGATCTGAGATGGAATCCTTATACACCAACAAAGTATGGACTTTAGTTGCTATATCTGAAGGGTTAAATTCCCATCAGAATCAAGTATATCTTGAGAAGATTACTTGGTGTAGATGGAAAAGTTGAGACTTTCAAAGCTAGACTTGTTAAAGTTTTCGTCATTGACCAGGCGTGGATAATGATGAAACCTTTTTCCAGTATCTATGCTTAAGTCCATTCAGATCCTACTTGCCACGGCTACATACCATGACAGCGATATCTGGTGGTTGGGTGCCATGACTGCTTTTCTAAATGTTGTTTTAGAAGAGAACGTCTATAAGTACACAGCCAGAGGGCTTCGTAAACAGTGGGAGCAGCGGAAACGTGTACAAGATGCTTTATATGATAAAGCAGGTATCGCGGAGTTGGAACATCTGTTTTGATGTAGTAGTTAAACAGTTTGACATCATCAAAATGGTAGATGAACCTTGTATATACAAAAAGGTAGTAGGGAGTATGGTGGTGATCCTTGTAGAGTACGTGGATAACATACTCTTGATAGGGAAGGAGTTTCCTATGCTACGCTCGATCAATCTCCGCTTATCACAATGATTCTCCATATATGATCAAAGTGATACCTACTAAATCCTAGGTTTTGGATCTATGAGATAGATCTAAATGGATGTTAGGATTCTCACTAGTTGTAGTGAGATGGTATCAATCGATCCTGGGGAGAATCACTGGAAGGGTTCCATGGTGATAAAGACGACTGAATGTCAGTCACAGGCATTGTCTTTACCCTCAGTAAAGGGACGGTATGTTGGAAGAGTTCCAAGCTAGATACCGTGACATACTAGATGATAAAGGCAGGATACATCGCTACTTAAGATACTACCAAAGAGGCAGTCTGGATATATATAGGTTCATGAGATGAACTACGTTCCAACCATTGTGAGACAATGGAGTTGTGGCTTATGCCAAGGAACGCCGGTCCCATCAGTGATCCAGACATATTCTAAGGCAGTATCACTTGATCATGGAGATGGTTGATCTCCAGGGAGATCGAGGATAGGAGAGTAGACTCAGAGGACAACACAGCGGATCCACTCACAAAGGCCTGTTCCCAGAGAGAGATTTTTATGGGATGGTTGAGTATGAGATACTGCAACCACTGCTACAGATGGCCCTAGTGCAAGTGGGAGATTGTTAGTTATATGTATGCCCTAGAGGCCATTACTGTACATAGGATGTATATTGTAGTGGATGCTGGGACATATATAGGGAGGACTTTCTTGCTCGACATGATAGTATGCTATCTGGTTACCCTTTACCTTAACGTGTATGCTGATTGTCTCTCTGTTACATGTTGGTAAAGCCCTTAGGATCTGTACTTGACTACCTGGACTATGATGCGGATCATACTAGTGGAGACATGGTAGTCCATAAGTACATCCTTCAAAGTCCCTAGTCGTGGGTGTATCGAGACGGGGCATCGATATACCAGTGTAGACTAGCGCATACCTTCTCGACCCATACAGATAGGCGATGGATGATCCCATATCCATTGGTGTTTGATATCAGAGATAATATACGGGTGCTCAGTAGAGACTGGGTACACTGGACGGACTCGCCGAGAACTCCCAGATGGTATTATACCTCACGTCAGATGGCAGTTCTCTGGTGACACTGGTACAGAGTAGTCTGTTGACCCGAGATCGTCATAGAGTCTTGTGTGGTTCCCACTGTGCTTTGATTTCCATCTTACCACGTCCAAGAGGGCGTGCAAAACGGTGGTTTTTGGGTACAGTCCCGAGTCACATGGAGGCAATGAGCGATAGGAGGGGATCGTCTCTCCCGGTATAGGGAGTTGATGTTGCGCAGTGTTCGATTGGCTATAACAGGAAATCCCTGGCCAGGGTTGCTGAGATTTACTGGTAAGTGTTACCAGTAGTTTCTCGAACAGTTATAGACCTCATATCGACACGACTTATCGAGCTATTGGGGTCTGACGTTTACCACCCCTAGGCGAGATATGCGACATATCAGACGATCAGACCGGACTGTACGGTAGTGTTACTGGTCGGATTCACTGGAGTGTGAGCGGGCTTGCTCGTCGATCTTCATATCGCTCAATACCCGGGTGGCCGTTACGTTTAGCAGACCGCTTGCGGCTTGTGGGTGTTTGATATGATCATCACCTGCTGCCGACGTATTGACGAGTTTTTAGAGTCCTACACAGAGGTTTCCTGGCTCAAGCGAAACGAAATAGGAGTGCATATGAGATATGTGCGGGACCGAGAATGATACCAGTATGTGATACTGTATTCGATTCTCGCGATATGTGACATTGATCGGTTATATGCGATATAGCCGGGTTATCGGATCAAGTGTTGATTCGATAAGTTGTTACTGTTGATATTAGTCGGTTATATGCGATATGACCGGATCATTAAATCAAGTGTTGATTTAATGATTTAATGCATAATTATATATTTGATATATTACTTTGCATTAACTAGTATCGGTTCACTTTAAATGGATTTTCTCACTCGGGTGTGCACATTTCATATGCGATATGATTTGTGCACTTGCTTGTATCATGTTTGATGGTGCATGCCCTTTTTGTTAAGTGTATAGAATTAAACCTTGGTTAATGGAATGGTTAGGGTTTACTATTTGATTATTCATTTTATTCATTTGTTTATTTCTTTTTGGAAAAGAAAAAATTGCATGATAAAATGGTGGCATTTTTGTTTCATTCATGAAGCTTCATGAATACTTTGACCATTGCAACCATTTTGTCATCTTGTAGAAACCTAACCATTCACTAACCATGATCAATTCTCTACATTAAACCATGGTTACTATTATGATAAGGATGGTTTTTCTTTTCTTGTAAAAGATAATTCTTATCATAATATTCTTCTTCTTCTTCCTTCAACTCAAGAAGAAAACCTAAGGTCGATCAATGGTGATTGATGATTAAGAGTGAGAAATCCAATTCTAAAGTCTACCCACTTCCTATTTCTTCATCTTCTACCTATTGCCAAGTAGTAGAGTGTGTTTTCTTCACAAGTTTCTTGACTTGGTGAAGTCGGAGCTTGATTTAGCGATGCCTCGACGTAGATCATCTTCGGCATGGTCATCGACGACCTAGCTCGCTTATTCTCCGATGAAGTCGACGCTAGAGTCCGGATTCTTTTTGGACAGCGGAGAGGACTTCGTTGCGGAGCAATGGAGGTGGAGCACCGGATCTACAAAGGTTGTATATCCGTATTCTCATAGTTAAGTGTTAACTAGTTAGCTTTTTCGCCTAGATTTCTAGCCAACGATCCGTAGTCGGGTTTCTCGGCACCTAGAATTTTTGAAATTGGCATGGTTGATGCCTTGTGAGACCTCATTAGGATGCCTAGGAACCCTACAAATCTAACAACTACACTAAACTATACGGCTGAACTACAAGCTGAACTACAGGTAAGGAAACCGCCTATCATCTGAGTCGATACATATACATACCTGTATATGTATAGTCGGTGATCTCGCCTCAATAATATCATATCCGATACCATATCTATAATCAGGCATTCCAAGTCAAGAGTGCGGATCAATCATCAATATAGCTCATACGTAAATCCGTCGTACGGCATCCCAATCTGGGTACGGGTCAATATCACATTCATCATACTATTCACCTGGTATCCTCTTTATCAATATTATGATCTGGTACTGATCTACGTCTAGTACAATACTGATATCGCCTAAGTATGCATGCACGTGTGTAAAAACTACGTCAAGGACCCGCTACAACGTCATGTCGTATCTCAAATACGAACCCCGCTATATCACCGATCTCACGGCCTCAAATCAAATCTCATCGACTCATCATAAATCCCAAGTACTATCCTCAAATCCGTATGTGATAACACAGTCCCATACCTATGTGAACACATAACTATATATTCCCGAATAAGCATAAAAGAAAGAAGAAAGTATGCAAGTATGGGTGGGTGTGTGCAAGTGTGGTGCGACCGCTACTCTAGGGTTTCGCGACACTCAATCATCCAAGAACACCAATTATCCATATTTATCATCAATAACTCAAGCAATATATAACCAATATATATATATATATATGTGTATACGTGTCCGTATACATCACCATGAACTGCGGGGGTGCTATACGCCATCCACCCGACTTCTCCCCGTAGATATAAATCTACTCACCTGGTCCTCGCTCGCCGGTGCCGACGTCGCCACGCGCTTGCTTGTCGTCTCGAAGTCCACGTGGGGGTACCTACATATCATAATGCACCATATCGCATTAAAACTAAATTCGAGATCGAAACGGCATACGAAAATCACATCGGCACGCGTATCACGCATAGGTCCAAACCTATCGCCTACGCATGCAAGAATAGTAAAACCAACCCTCGATGTCGATGTACAAACGTCAAACCATCGAGAAAAATCCAATCACACTCATTTGCACATTCACGAACACTAATTTTAATATAAACTAG
Source organism: Agapanthus africanus (assembly GCA_030015575.1). Lineage (NCBI taxonomy): Eukaryota > Viridiplantae > Streptophyta > Magnoliopsida > Asparagales > Amaryllidaceae > Agapanthus > Agapanthus africanus. The sequence goes on from JASDDO010000029.1 coordinate 75,850,853, forward strand.
GTTAAAACTCACAAAAACCCCAAATTCACTTTAAAAGCCGTTTTTCCGAAAAACTAGCAAGCAAAATTACCCGTTTTAGTGCAAAACTCGATGTTTAAACAATTCTTGCGGCCATAATACTTATTAAATAACTTAAATAAGTCATAAAAACCATTTCCATAATTTAATCACATAAATTTGCATAATTTCCAAAATCCTAGATTGCAAAAATATCAATTTTAACACTTTTTATTGTAAAATTCACAATTTTACAATTAAACTTGGTTGTGCATATATTAAATGGTTAAACCACTCATGGAAACCTTAATGATGTGCTAAAAATCCTAACTAGATTTTAATCCCACGTTTTTATTTAATTTCTAAAACCTAGTTAGCAATTTAGCATAATTATCACCATTTTTAAACTAACAAATTAGCAACTAGTAACCAAATTAGATTTTGCATTCAATTACATGTTAATCCCCTCATTACAATCATAAGCTAATGATAAAGAACCTAATTTAATTCAAACCCTAGCTTCAATTCAAAATTCCCAATTGAATTTCCAAACATTCAATTAAACCCACAATTTAACACCTAATTAGCTTCATTAAGGAATTTAAATCAAAAAAATGAATAATGGGTCAAAAGTTATACCTCACAAACCATGATCAAACTTGAATTCTAGACCTCCATTTTGAAATCCTTGCACCAAGATCCATGCTAAAGGAGATGAGGGAAAATGGGTAGGAGGTGGATTTTGATTTGGATTTTTGCTTGATTTTTTGTGGATTTTTCAAGCATTTTTGAAGAACTTTTTTAAAGAGAAGGAGAGGAAGAATGAAGGGCTGTTGGGGTTCAGATTTTGGCCAGAAAATGAGTGGGGGAGGAGAGAGAGGGAGGTGGAGAAAAATGGGGAGAAAGTCAAAGTCAATTCAAGGTCAAAAGTCTAACTAATTTATCCATTTTCTTTTCTTTTCTTTCATTTCTTTTCCTTTGAAATTCAAGTGGGGAAAAAAAATGGGGGCTGCTGAATTTAGCTAAGGGGAGAAGTAAGTAGGGGGGTGTGGGTGTGGGCACGGGTGTGGGGTGATGAAAAATGATAAATACAATACCCCAAACATCCATTTACGCTAAAAAAAGCCTTTTTTCTTCAGTAATTTCTAAACCGTTTTGGCAAATGATTTCGTTCCAAAAACCACATGATAAATTTTTATTTAAAGTTTTATGATGCACAAAATTTGTTTCAACTCATTCCAATTTGTAATTTTCCCTAATTAAATGTATTAGTGACGGCTTAAAATAATAATAAAATAATAATTTTTTCAGAAAATTTGAAATTTCACCAGCGGCTCAATAAACACCAAATAATAGCAATTACATAGCTAGAATATGTATATTTAATTTTTATAATAAGATATTTGTATTTTGACTTTTTACAGAAAACCCCTTTATTTACCGATTTTTCGAAATTTCACCGAAACGATTTTCAAAACGCTACAATCTTCCCCCCTTAAAGAAATTCGGTCCCCGAATTTAAATTCAAACTTCCCCAAATACTAAAAAATCTAAGAAAAACCATCAAGTCGTCGGGGCTCCGAAATTGTAAATACATAAAACAAATCGTAGCGTACTGCATGCGCTTGAAAAAAAAAATGAGTATATAACTCAAATCAATACTCCGTCAAGCATCTCGCAATCATCGGAGTCATGGAGAAGACATCAATGCCAAATCCAAATCAAACCAATATGATATAACTCGAAACTATACATGTAAACATCGAATCTATATCTGTAAGTATCTGAAAGAAATGCATGCCAAATCTCTTAAGTCGCTGTGCAACGCGTATAACACTGCACAGTGGCGGACGTCTATCATAAGAAAATAGCTATATACATATATACCTTTGTTTGAAATGTACGTTCCGCCGTTTTGGAAACAATTTAGAAGGGTCTCCTTATTTTAAACATTTCGTGTCATATCAGACACGTAGGTAAATACTGAGGCTATAGCTCGCTTTTTGGAAATCCCTTCAATAACTATCAATGCATGCAAAATATATTCAGGTACTGTCCTCTGACTAGTCCTGCTCAGTACGAAAACATATAGCAATATCATAAAAACGTACTGCTCTATAAGAAATCAATCCCAAAATATGCACATGAATACTACGTGCGTCTGGTGCGTACGGAAATCAAAATCCATGAATGTGCCATACATGCACACAGAAACAATATCTAAGTGCATCGGGTGTGCACGAAACATCTGTCGTAGGCAACATGTGTGCCTGACAGCAAAATCAAGTGCATCTGACATGCACGAAAAAAATCTCGATTTAGTGCCTCGGGTGTGCACCAAAATCACCCTTCAAAACATGCGCCCAACATGCGCGAAAATCCAAATCAGGTGCATCCATCGTGCACGAAATCATGAAATCCAATATCATGCGCCGAACGTGCGCAAAATCAATCAGGTGCACAAGGTGCACAAAACAAATATCGAGTATCACAATCGAAATCGAAGTCCAGTGCATCTAAGTACACAAAAGGCGTATCACTGCACTGCAAGCATATATAAACTATACCGAGTGTAGGAACGAAATCGTGTGAATGCATACGCACAAAACCAACTCAACTGTTTAAAACCGTAAAATCACAAACATGTGAAACTAAAGCACGAAAACGATATCAAGTGCAACACTGTGCAAAGATCGTAAATCCTCAATCATCAAAATCAAATCATACGAATAAATCACCCAAAACATCGTAATCAATAATGGCGGAATAGTACCGCTCAAGTGCATCCTCTAAGAATCTCGGCCAACTGTCGTGGTCACTAGTGGGACGTCTCGTCGATGATCATGAATTCTGGCCTGCTGGTGTGCGTAACAATGACCACTCCTGGGTCAAGGTCTTCACTGTGAATTATCAATCTTTCGGTCCATCGGCTCATCGGCCTGTCAGGTGTGTTAACGGGGACGATTCCGTTCTGGCACTTATTGTTGGAGATAGTGCCCTCATAGTCAATTATTGGATCGCAGGTACGTGATTGCAATGATTGCGGAGGACCTATACCGGTAGAACAGTCTTACTCAAGATGATAGTATGCTATCTGGTTTGCCTTTATCAGTCGTGTACATGTTCAGGTGACTGATTGCATGTTACACTTTGATAGAGCCCTTAGGATCTTGCTTTACCACCAACAGTATGATGGCGATCATATACGTGAGAGTTGGGTGGTTTATATGCATATCCTTGATTGTGGTCCCTAGTCGTGGGAGTTTCGAGACGGGGCATCGATACTCCGGAGTAGACTAGTGTGTACAGTCGAGACCCCGACGAGGGGCGGTGGCCGGTCTCACAAGCCACTGGTGTCAGTTGGATCACCTAAGATGTATACAGGTGCTCATTGGGTTATGAGTATACCGGACAGGACTCGCCGGGAATCTGCTAGTTAGTACTATACCTATCGTCAGATAGCAGTTCCCTGGTGACATGTGTACAGGTTAGTTCATCGACCTGAGGTCGTCATTTGTCTCGTGTGAGTTCCCACTGTGCTTTGATTTCTACCCTACCATGGCTCAAAGGAGTCGTGCAAACAGGTAGTTTTTGGGTACAGTCCCGAGCCATATGGAGGCACATGAGCGGATCGGCAGGGGATTCGTCTCTCCCGGTATTGGGGGCGAGGTCGTGCTGTGTCTAGGAGAGCCATTACACAAAGCCCACGGCCGTGGCAGGAGATTTACTGGTAGGTACTCCAGTAGTATCTCAGGGTGTTATTGGGCTTCACTCCGACACGACTTATACTGCTAATGGGGGTCTGACGTTACTAGCCCCCTAGGCGGATATGCGATACTCTTTGACGAACGGACCGGACTGTATATACATTGTCACTGTTAGGCTCAGTAGGGTTTCTGGATGTGTTAGCTCATCGGCCACCCTTGAGTTCGCTCATCAGTCTCCCTTGAGGTCAGTCCGTGGGCAGCCGTTACGCATAGCTAGTGCCGCTGACGGTTTGTGGTTAAACCCACTGCCAGGGTACTGACGAGTCATTAGAGTCCCCCACAGACAGTTTCCCAAGTTCGGGCGAAACGTTGTAGAGGCCGTATGGTTTTATGGCAGGGTTCGGAAAATGCACGTGCGTTTACGCACGTGTCAGTTTTCGGGCAGATGATACTGGTCGGCTTTGGTTTAAGCCGGATCCGAGTATTATATTGAGTAGGTATAATATCTTTGTCTCAGTTGCATTTGTATTCGGTCGTAATACAAATGCGGGTATTTTTATACAGATACGGGGTTATCCTGAAAGTCGTTTCAGGATCACTTTTGGAAGTTGCCAGTTTCCAGTTTTCTATCAGCCGTCTTTTAACATTCGGTTAAAGACGGATTTATCTTTTCTTCAGATATGAGTGAGTCATCATTCTAGAAGGTTCTAGAAGTGATGATGTGGCTAATGAGTCATCTTGACATTAATGGTTACATTAATGACTTGATGAGGTGTGATTATGACTCATGCTTTGAAATTTATACATTCTTGTTTTGGTTAAGATATTTTTGAGTGAGAAGCTTTCTCTTGTGGTCACCCCCCTCTCCTACGGTCACCTCCCTCTTGCTATATATGGCCGGCCCTCTCTCTCCTCTCTCTCACTCACTTGTTGTTCCACTTGAAAAGATATGGTAGTATTTGGGGTGCATGGAATTTTACAGTTCATTTCATTCCATCACCCAATTTCCTCGGCAACTTCATTAACCGATCGTCCACGGTTTTGGACGAAGTGAGACAAAGTCATCTACTCATTCTCTACATCAATCTTGGTCGTCTCTTTTAGCAAACTTGACGATCGAGTTGCCTCAAGTCAGAGGCGGGAGCCCGTTTAAAGAATCGGTGATGTGGTGTCACCTCGACGAGGATATCGGAGATCGACGAGATCGGAGCAGCCGCAACGGAGCGTGGGATGATGGTTAAAGAACGAAGGACTCGGATCGTTCGGTATAACCTTTCTACACTCTTTACAGTTTGTTAGTTTAGCAATAATGGCAGATCCGGGTTAAAGTATACGATAGCGCCAGTTTAAAAGTTTTTATTCCGCATTTGGCGTCTGTAGACGGCCGGGGCGCTAACGTAGACTTACAGTGGTATCAGAGCCTAACCATTTTGCTATACTAACTTGTGCTAACGCGTTCAAAATGTCGATCGAACCGAAAATCGAAAAACACAATTTTCTAGCCCGACAGTTTCTGTTGTTTTTAAACGGTGTCCTAAAAATATTTTGACCATCTCAGAAAACTGTGCAGGAAATTATAAGAACTACGACGAAATTTGGGCACGTGTCTCCACCAAAGAGCCGCGGAAACGCAGCCAAACCCATGGTTTGGCCGCGCATCCGCGGCCACGTGGTGAGCTCGTGCTCCCAAATTTTGTCAGTGGGTTCTCCTCTGGATTTTGTGATTTTTGGTATATATCATTTTGGCCCAGGTTTTGTTACTGTTCACCAGTAAGTCGTGGGGCCTACTTTTTGATATTTGGTCGATCGAAATTTAAACACGTTAGTTTACAGTGCTTACATTATATCTCCGACCGGGAATGCCATTTGATCGGTAAACCACGTCTGATTGCTATAGTTCTTTTAGACGGGTTTGCGAACGTGACATTCGCGTTGATGTTCTGTGTTGTGCTGTGATGTTGCGGATATGTCGTGGTGGATAGCAGTGTGCAATGGTAGTACAGTTTGAGTTTATTTGTACATTTGATATTGCGGGGCGAGCGTCCAACTTGTGGACTGCCGCCACTGCCTGTTGTATAATATTCTTTTGGGGCACGACCAGGTTGCGGTCGATGTACCTATTGTACTATTTTTCATTACTGTACTAGGTTTTGCCCCGCGACGGAGTGCACGGATAGCCGGGTTCTGGAAAGCAACGGGTCCGCATCTCATGGCTTTGAGAGGCAGAGGGGCCCCACTTCAGAATTGGCAGACTATTCGCCGCACTCGTAGGGGGTACAGGTTGACCCAAGGAGGGGTGCTCAATTTACCGGATTCGGTGAAGTGCCGGGTGTTCCATTCACTATGCTGTGGGGACTACCTCGCTTCAGGTTTTGGCGGGTAACTTGCCGCACCCGTAGGGGTCTAGGTTTCATTGCACTGGCTATCCACACGACAGGGGAACGTCGGGTTTCAGCAGCGGCTCTGTGAAACCCGGGGATCCCAGATATCTGTATTGTTCTGTGATGCTTATTACTTTTCTGTAATGTTGCATATTATCACGCCTGGAGCGATTATTGTATATTGGTTTATATACTATTAGATGTTGTATATGTTTTACACCCGCGCTAGTCCAGTCCCCGCTCTGTCGTTAGTTAAGTAACCTAACGGGTGATGACGGGACCCAGTGACGAATGCGGATGGCATATACGTACATTTTATTTTCGTTCTTTTCTGGTGTGATCGATTGATGGGACTGCATTAATTTTGATCAATGCAAAGTTAAACAAACCTGTTTGAGTTGTTGGAACAAATTTAAAAAGTGTTATTGCAAAGACATTTTCTTTTGTTATGCATAGCGGTATTCAGTGGAATATCCAGCACCTCATTCGACGAGGCAAGGGCTGATATCCCTTCACCGGGAAAGACCCCTTGGACAGAAGTTTGCGTCAGGGTAATAACTTTACTATAGTCGATTACAAGTTGCTTTGCATAGCGGTATTCAGTGGAATATCCTGCACCTCATTCCATGAGGAAAGAGCCGAGATCCCTTTACCGGGAGTGACCTCTTTAGCAAAAGGTTTTCGCCACTATATTTTAAAAAAAAGCTATCAGGTTCCTTCAGCGATATCAAGTTCACTACGCTAAAGGTTTTTCGCCAAAAACCAGCCGTAGCCCTCTGTCACTTCTTTTGGGTATTCAGTAGTATTCAAGCTATGTATTTTGACCTAACGCCAAGGCATAGTGTTTGGTAGCTGCTGGGTATTCAATTGTTGCATAGATAGATGAGTTGGTTTGGGACAGCCGTTCTGCCATTTTGACCTAACGCCAAGGGCATGTGCGGGTGGGTTCAAATTAACAAGATAGTGATGGGTAGAACTTGGCATGTGACTTATGACATTTTAACCTAACGCCAAGGTTATAAGAGCATGGGGCAAAAGCGATATCGGGAGTTTCTAAAGAAACTGAAACTTGCCAAGTATGCGCATACCTTCTGGAGTATGAGTAACGTGGATGCATTCCATCACGTTATCATGCGATGAGAGTTGGATCCGGATTCCCACTGATGAGTTGGTTTACTCTTCGGGTGATCCCGATTGATTCTTCTTTAGGTTTGGAGGAGAATTTGACAGGACAGTGGGAGGTTTCTGGATTAGATAAAGTGATGACCATTCTGATCTAGGTTAGAGTGCACGCAGAGTGTTTCTTTTCTCTCTCTCTCTTTGGCAGCGACCTTTGACCGACCCTAGACTATGACTCAATGACCAGGTTGACCGAACCTTCTTAAAATACTGGCTTTTAGATTGTCTGAGTTGCATAAGTCATTGCCACTCCTTCTTCTACCCTTTGCATTTCTCAGAACACCCGTATTGCTACGGATATCCACTTCCATTGGATAGATCCATCGTATGATTATATACGAACTCGAAGGGACTTCTTCGAGGATGGATCCAGGTTCAGGAGAAATAGAATTGGTTTATTCAGTTGTCTTTTATTATCACCTTCTCTCAGGTTGCGAGGGCTCCTTGGTTTAGGAGAGTACACCTATTACGCTTATTGGATAGTCTTATTCCAAACCATAGGCTGGTGCCGAAAGGTAGGGAATGAAGAAAACCAATTAGCCTAAGTAGGGTGTGCAGAAGGTAATATGTAAAGACAAAATAAAGGGATTAGAAAGAGGGCAAAGTAAATTGCGACTGATATCATTCATGACCAAAACCGCGTACTTCATCGCCGCTCCTATTTCACCTTTAAAAGAATAAGGTATTATTCAGTTGTCTTTTATCATCACCTTCTCTCGAGATGCGAGTACTCCTTGGTTTAGGAGGGTACACCTATCATGCTTACTGGATAGTCTTCTTCCAAACCATAGGCTGATGCCGAACGGTAGGGAAGGAAGAAAACCATTTAGCCTAACGATGGTGTACAGAAGGTAACGACTAAAGACAAATAAAGTGATTTGGAGAGATGGCAATAAAATATACGGTTGAAGTCATGAATTGGATTATGGAAGAGGCATTACTATGAATACCAGGATACCCCTACGAAACATTTTCATGTTTCAGTGCATTGTTAAAGGAAAAACTGTTTTCCCGATTAGACACTTACTCCAAGGGTATGTATTTACCAGGTTTCATTCTCATATCTGTATGGTTTTACAGATGATGAGTGGGAGTAAGATATTGGGAATTAGGTGATCATCCTCATTATATCGGAATTCGTTGTAATTGGTGATATTTGAGGAAATCGCCAGGGTACAGTTTTCCACCTACAACGCACAGGTTATGAGTTGTTCAACTCAGCGGACTTATACAGAGTATTGTATGTTGTCCAGTGTCCATCAGGATAAAAGGGTAGGTCCTCGTACTATGTTCTGTTTACTTATAACTTCTCTAGTATTTAGACGAGCGTTTCGTAGAAATACAAGGTCTAAGTTTTGAGAAGTTGTGGGTATAAGAATAAAGTATAGAACCAGGTATCACAAGTATCGGGATTCTTCAAAGAGATCGAAGATGTAGATTCTTGTGATTGGTATTCAGATGATAGTGATGGTTTTGAGAAACGTGTTTCTCTTTCAGGTTACTCATAATTGGATGGTTTCCTAAGTTGAGTAATGCTGATTAGCCTCTTTCCATTAAGTTGATATGCACTGGAGACAGCTGCATGATTTGAATATGGTTCCAATTAAATAAGTGCCAAAGTTTCTGTATTGGATATAGAATGGATCGTACCTTAAAAGAAATTAAGGTATGGGGAGTTGTCCAGCTTATGCTTAAAACCAGACTCTGGATAACTCAGGGCACGTTTCTGTAATGGCTGTTTGTGGGTTGACCCTGGCTATGACGAGGGTTGATATTCTACCATTTGGAAGATCAATAGTGATATTGTTCTTGACTCGCCACAGTTTTAGTAAAATGGATCTTTTTCAGAAAACAGTAGTGGGAGTATGGTAGAACTGGAAGTGATTCCAGAACCGCAAACGATTACGGAAAATTTAATAGGACCTATATATTCAATCAGATTTGACATTCCAATAGCCACTCCGCAGATATGGTAGGTAACCTCAGACACCCGAGAGGTACTTCGGTAGCCTCAAGGACGGTGACAGGGAGGTTCTTATCTACCAAGACTTGACACTACTGTTGTTCCAGGCTATGAGACCCGGTACGAGGGTTGTCGTAGTCAGTGGAAGAAGCGGAAGCATAGTGGGCAAGATGCTTATATCTATTTATAGACTTGAGCAGTTTTAGCGGAGATAGATCATCTAATTTTGATGTGACAGTCATGGGTTTGACTTCAATCAGAATAGGGGATGGATCAGTTAAGAAGGTAGTAGGGTGTGATGTCATGGTATCAGGATGACATACACAGAGTAGGAAGTAAAATTCCTATACTACGATCGGTTGTATTGTGGTCGTCACACAGTTGTTTCTCCAGACAGGATATGGATATAATATTTGACATTCTGGTTTCTAGATCTATGGTTTTAGATCTGGATTTGGGTAGTTTCCCAATGTGGGTACTTTGACAGATATTCTAATGGTTTTTAGAATAGTTGACTCCTAGCATGGTGGTGTACCTGCAGGTGATGGAGTCACCCTCTCTAAAGGTGTCGTATAGACTAAAGGGGAGAGGGATGTGCATGATTGGCAGATCACTTGCTTAGGCAATTGAGTCAATCATGAGATGTCAAGTACCGCACCAAATGTTGTTTTTGCACTAGATGCAATAAGTTTGTATTAATCCAATCCTGGAGAAACATAAGGAAGCAGTTTTAGAACATTGGTACATGTTCTACGGATTTGATAACGGCAGCCTCTTTCGGGAGACGGTTATCATTCCAGGCTTCAAAGGTGACATGGATGACAGAGTGATTGTCAGAGTTTTAGTTTTCCCTCTGACGAGGGACAGTATTATGGACAGGTGGTTCCAGAGGATACTGTGGGTGGCATGGTGCCGGATACTGATTAGGTTCAGTGATCCATACAGTCTAAGAAGTTTGGATATGGAGTTCATTTATGAACTAAGGTCCCATCAGATATCCAGACATATTCTAAGACAGGTACTACTCAACTCGAGAGATGGCTTTCTCCGCGAACTTGAGATTTAGAGAGATATTGAAAGATACTTCTAGGCGGATCCACTCACTGAGGTTATTTCTCGAACACAATAGTTTTACAAATGGGCTTTGTGAAACTGATTAGTAGAGGAGTTGGATGTTCGGTTTCACACGGGCTGTGAGTAGTCGACATCGCAATATTAGCCTTGAGTGCAAGTGGGAGATTGTTGGAGATAGTGCCCTCATAGTCAATTATTGGATCGCAGGTACGTGATTGCAATGATTGCGGAGGACCTATACCGGTAGAACAGTCTTACTCAAGATGATAGTATGCTATCTGGTTTGCCTTTATCAGTCGTGTACATGTTCAGGTGACTGATTGCATGTTACACTTTGATAGAGCCCTTAGGATCTTGCTTTACCACCAACAGTATGATGGCGATCATATACGTGAGAGTTGGGTGGTTTATATGCATATCCTTGATTGTGGTCCCTAGTCGTGGGAGTTTCGAGACAGGGCATCGATACTCCGGAGTAGACTAGTGTGTACAGTCGAGACCCCGACGAGGGGCGGTGGCCGGTCTCACAAGCCACTGGTGTCAGTTGGATCACCTAAGATGTATACAGGTGCTCATTGGGTTATGAGTACACCGGACAGGACTCGCCGGGAATCTACTAGTTAGTACTATACCTATCGTCAGATAGCAGTTCCCTGGTGACATGTGTACAGGTTAGTTCATCGACCTGAGGTCGTCATTTGTCTCGTGTGAGTTCCCACTGTGCTTTGATTTCTACCCTACCACGGCTCAAAGGAGTCGTGCAAACAGGTAGTTTTTGGGTACAGTCCCGAGCCATATGGAGGCACGTGAGCGGATCGGCAGGGGATTCGTCTCTCCCGGTATTGGGGGCGAGGTCGTGCTGTGTCTAAGAGAGCCATTACACAAAGCCCACGGCCGTGGCAGGAGATTTACTGCTAGGTACTCCAGTAGTATCTCAGGGTGTTATTGGGCTTCACTCCGACACGACTTATACTGCTAATGGGGGTCTGACGTTACTAGCCCCCTAGGAGGATATGCGATACTCATTGACGAACGGACCGGACTGTATATACATTGTTACTGTTAGGCTCAGTAGGGTTTCTGGATGTGTTAGCTCATCGGCCACCCTTGAGTTCGCTCATCAGTCTCCCTTGAGGTCAGTCCGTGGGCAGCCGTTACGCATAGCTAGTGCCGCTGACGGTTTGTGGTTAAACCCACTGCCAGGGTACTGACGAGTCATTAGAGTCCCCCACAGACAGTTTCCCAAGTTCGGGCGAAACGTTGTAGAGGCCGTATGGTTTTATGGCAGGGTTCGGAAAATGCACGTGCGTTTACGCACGTGTCAGTTTTCGGGCAGATGATACTGGTCGGCTTTGGTTTAAGCCGGATCCGAGTATTATATTGAGTAGGTATAATATCTTTGTCTCAGTTGCATTTGTATTCGGTCGTAATACAAATGCGGGTATTTTTATACAGATACGGGGTTATCCTGAAAGTCGTTTCAGGATCACTTTTGGAAGTTGCCAGTTTCCAGTTTTCTATCAGCCGTCTTTTAACATTCGGTTAAAGACGGATTTATCTTTTCTTCAGATATGAGTGAGTCATCATTCTAGAAGGTTCTAGAAGTGATGATGTGGCTAATGAGTCATCTTGACATTAATGGTTACATTAATGACTTGATGAGGTGTGATTATGACTCATGCTTTGAAATTTATACATTCTTGTTTTGGTTAAGATATTTTTGAGTGAGAAGCTTTCTCTTGTGGTCACCCCCCTCTCCTACGGTCACCTCCCTCTTGCTATATATGGCCGGCCCTCTCTCTCCTCTCTCTCACTCACTTGTTGTTCCACTTGAAAAGATATGATAGTATTTGGGGTGCATGGAATTTTACAGTTCATTTCATTCCATCACCCAATTTCCTCGGCAACTTCATTAACCGATCGTCCACGGTTTTGGACGAAGTGAGACAAAGTCATCTACTCATTCTCTACATCAATCTTGGTCGTCTCTTTTAGCAAACTTGACGATCGAGTTGCCTCAAGTCAGAGGCGGGAGCCCGTTTAAAGAATCGGTGATGTGGTGTCACCTCGACGAGGATATCGGAGATCGACGAGATCGGAGCAGCCGCAACGGAGCGTGGGATGATGGTTAAAGAACGAAGGACTCGGATCGTTCGGTATAACCTTTCTACACTCTTTACAGTTTGTTAGTTTAGCAATAATGGCAGATCCGGGTTAAAGTATACGATAGCGCCAGTTTAAAAGTTTTTATTCCGCATTTGGCGTCTGTAGACGGCCGGGGCGCTAACGTAGTCTTACACTTCTCTGGTCATCTCTTGGTCAATCATCGCGACCACTCGTAAGACAGCATATCACTGGCGTCGGCCTCTGGCTCTCTAAATGTACGTGACACATCTGATCCTGGGTGCAAGTATCATTGCAGCAGTGTCCTAGAAGGAATCCTGCTCACGGTCTCTTCCATGTCTCGTCTCTGCCAACTGTCCGGAAGTCGTTGTCCTTTCCTATATCTGCATCTTGCTCTGGAACGACTGCATACTCATCGCGACTCCTTCTGGAAGGTAAGTCCAAGTACCATGCCTCGGCATGCGCATCGCCTCTCTGATGTCGGCGGAGTGGAACATCATCTCATCTAGATCTGGTGCGAACCTCTTACTCCACTTTTCTCTAATGCCGTCTTCTTTGGACTCGTCTCGTCGCGGCTGCATGGACTGAGCTCCAACGGCTATCCTCGTATCTGGAGTCTCCCAAGAATGCATCTCACCACCTAGCATCCGATTGAAGTCGAACCATTCGATCGATTCGTCAAAACCTCATAATCCCCCAAGAGCTCAACATCTTGGTACAGTTTAATAGTATCGAATATATATACCACAGCATCGGTGGTCCAGCCGTAGAAGGGCAAACCCAAGCCTCACTAATGGCGCCGTAGAACTGCCGCAAACCCGAAGGTTCAAAGGCTTTCACACGGTCATTAAGTCGAGTTAGGGTTTCATTCTTCTAGAGGGACCATAGAATTACCTGCATGTCTTTCCGACTACTTTAAACTTGGAATAATAGGTTTCCGACATTCGATCGTCTCTGTCGACCCTCACGTCTCTGCGTGAAGTCGTTTCTAGCTGGAATCAATCTATCTGATGACCTCTCATCGGGTAGGCGAACGAACCACATGTCCTAGTCATTCATCCTCGAGTGACTAGCGACCTTCTATCATCTCTTAGTACAATCTGTACTGCAATAGCTCCAATATATGGGGCGATATCTCATCGCTCGCAGCAACAACTGGCTCACTCGTCTGCATGCTGAACGGTGCCTCAATCATCAGGAGTAAGCAACACACCAACGGTCATCAAAATCTGGCTGGCCTCTATCATTGGCTCAATCCTCTAGTGTCGATCAGCACCTCCGAGTAACCTCATAAAGGCGATCCGCCAATCGCTCGTGGCGCGGAAACACAGTAAAAAGACACATCTCTGCAATCGTGTGTCGCCGGAATTTCGCCCTGGTCAGTCCTCGTTCGTGACGAGCTTGTGCTGACCGCAACTCTAGCCGTAGCTCTCCCTGCCCGTAACCGTAGTAGCAAAACCAAACTGGTATCGATGAGGCTAGATCAGGAAGGAATATAATACTGAACAAGGAAATGTACATCCTAAGGCTTCATAAGTGGAGTAGCGTATCGTAAATATGCCGCGGAACATACCCACGGTACGTCACTCTACTTTAGTCACCTATTCCATCAACCAAGGGTCATCCTACGCTCCGAAGGTTAAAACCTAACGCTCTGATACCAACTTTGTCACGACCCGAAAGTACGGAACATGACCGGCACTTAAACTATGAACGTCTCGAGGCGTACGTAATCTAAGTAAACCGAAAATCCAGAAGTCCAAACCAAGAAAATAGTAGAGTGCAGGAAAAACAACTTAAAGCAAGTAATTTCAATAGCATAAGCCGAATTATGCGGTTTTTAAAACATCAAAAATTTACTGAAAATTTCGGCAGAGTCTCCTTTGTAAATACTGGCCCCCAAACGGGATACAACATGAATAGTATACGAAATCAAGAAAAGGGCATCCCCAAGCGGGAGCTAGCTCTTCGTCAATCGACGGTCACAACCACACAAACAATATAATATACAACGCCAACGGCGAGGATCAAAACTCAAAAGGAAACTCAAAACCACCAGAAAAATAACGAGCGACTCTAAGGTCGAAAGAATAACCAACACTGGTCTCTATCTCAATAAATACATGTTTGGTTGATGGAATTCTAGATACAACAGAATAATGATATACAAGATAAATAATGGGGGTATGATACAAGTAAACCCACCTACTAGCAAATCACCCGAATGAAACTATGCCCGCAAAGCCGTAATGAACCTGTACGGCAACCTGCAAGAAACTGGGGCACAACGGGGGTGAGTTGCCAACTCGTGAATAGAAAAACATCTACGCACAGAAATCGCATAAATAACGCAATCCTAGGTCAATGATCATAATATATCCTCAAATATATATAACATGCAGCCTATAACAATGGCTAGGGTAAATATCTAACCCGAGTGTAAACTCATGTGCCCGTGTCAGTGCCTCAGGTAGCAATATATCATATGAATGAGGTATGAATGCATGAAAACAGAATACATGTAAATGAAGAAACTGTTTTCATAAATTAGTGAGATTTCCTTCATATTTTAAACTGAGGTATCATAATTAAAATCAGTATCAACAGTGTCTAGCATTGACACAAAACATAAATCTCACTGTCTCGAAATATCAATGTCTCAATCTCAATATCTAGGGCGCCGTCAGTCCAGACCGGCCCCTACCATCCATCTCAAGACCACGACGGTATCCTCCGGATATCCGACGCGTCGGGTAATATCACCGGTAGGTAGTGCTCCCCAGCCAGGCTCAACGTCAACACCACATTCCTCTTGCTCCGGGGTACCATACCGGGCCCACCATGTACCCATGACGGTTCCTCCACTCCTCGACACGGATCTCCAAAACCACAGCAAACTCATGGTGGACGACACTTTACATCACTAGAAAACCGCAACATTTTATATTTTAAAAGATCATAAGTTGTAAATTTGGCGGCTTTCCCCGAAATCCAGAAATATCATAAATCTCAAGAAATCATCACAAGTGCATATGTCAATGATAATGAACTAGGCATGAACAACTGACTAACAGTATGCATGAAGTGGTAGGTAATAACTACAATGTCTAATATGGCATATAAGGGAAGTATACTAATATCATGTCAACACTACTAGCTAACAATCTAAGTCAAGCAATTATATTCTCTAAAGTGTACGTGACATGGCAATTACCGATGAAGATGTGTGTGAGCCGGCAAGTAGGTGTACGTGGTACATACGCATCATCGGTAATGGTGCTGGTGTCCTAACAGCATGATATCAATAATGGAATATGCAGCAAAATAAATATGCGAGGCAGAGCGAACAGCAATAATGTGCGGGAGCTGAATACTGGACACAACGATAACTAATCTGCAATAATCTAATATAAGTCCTACAAATGGTGCCTTTTGAAATAACACGAATCATGGGGTTTTGAAAATAGGGGCTACGGTGTTTTTTTATGAAAAGATACGTCGTTTTTTGAAATATCCGTAGATTCCCTTGAGCTGTCTTTAAAAATGCACACGATTCGTTAGTTTTTTGAAATAGGTAAGAAGTCTAATCTAATCTAACAACTACACTAAACTATACGGCTGAACTACAAGCTGAACTACAGGTAAGGAAACCGCCTATCATCTGAGTCGATACATATACATACCTGTATATGTATAGTCGGTGATCTCGCCTCAATAATATCATATCCGATACCATATCTATAATCAGGCATCCCAAGTCAAGAGTGCGGATCAATCATCAATATAGCTCGTACGTAAATCCGTCGTACGTCATCCCAATCTGGGTACGGGTCAATATCACATTCATCATACTATTCACCTGGTATCCTCTTTATCAATATTATGATCTGGTACTGATCTACGTCTAGTACAATACTGATATCGCCTAAGTATGCATGCACGTGTGTAAAAACTACGTCAAGGACCCGCTACAATGTCATGTCGTATCTCAAATACGAACCCCGCTATATCACCGATCTCACGGCCTCAAATCAAATCTCATCGACTCATCATAAATCCCAAGTACTATCCTCAAATCCGTATGTGAACACACAGTCCCATACCTATGTGAAGACATAACTATATATTCCCGAATAAGCACAAAAGAAAGAAGAAAGTATGCAAGTATGGGTGGGTGTGTGCAAGTGTGGTGCGACCGCTACTCTAGGGTTTCGCGACCCTCAATCATCCAAGAACACCAATTATCCATATTTATCATCAATAACTCAAACAATATATAACCAATATATATATATATATATATGTGTATACGTGTCCGTATACATCACCATGAACTGCGGGGGTGCTATACGCCATCCACCCGACTTCTCCCCGTAGATATAAATCTACTCACCTGGTCCTCGCTCGCCGGTGCCGACGTCGCCACGCGCTTGCTTGTCGTCTCGAAGTCCACGTGGGGGTACCTACATATCATAACGCACCATATCGCATTAAAACTAAATTCGAGATCGAAACGGCATACGAAAATCACATCGGCACGCGTATCACGCATAGGTCCAAACCTATCGCCTACGCATGCAAGAATAGTAAAACCAACCCTCGATGTCGATGTACAAACGTCAAACCATCGAGAAAAATCCAATCACACTCATTTGCACATTCACGAACACTAATTTTAATATAAACTAGGTTAAAACTCACAAAAACCCCAAATTCACTTTAAAAGCCGTTTTTCCGAAAAACTAGCAAGCAAAATTACCCGTTTTAGTGCAAAACTCGATGTTTAAACAATTCTAGCGGCCATAATACTTATTAAATAACTTAAATAAGTCATAAAAACCATTTCCATAATTTAATCACATAAATTTGCATAATTTCCAAAATCCTAGATTGCAAAAATATCAATTTTAACACTTTTTATTGTAAAATTCACAATTTTACAATTAAACTTGGTTGTGCATATATTAAATGGTTAAACCACTCATGGAAACCTTAATGATGTGCTAAAAATCCTAACTAGATTTTAATCCCACGTTTTTATTTAATTTCTAAAACCTAGTTAGCAATTTAGCATAATTATCACCATTTTTAAACTAACAAATTAGCAACTAGTAACCAAATTAGATTTTGCATTCAATTACATGTTAATCCCCTCATTACAATCATAAGCTAATGATAAAGAACCTAATTTAATTCAAACCCTAGCTTCAATTCAAAATTCCCAATTGAATTTCCAAACATTCAATTAAACCCACAATTTAACACCTAATTAGCTTCATTAAGGAATTTAAATCAAAAAAATGAATAATGGGTCAAAAGTTATACCTCACAAACCATGATCAAACTTGAATTCTAGACCTCCATTTTGAAATCCTTGCACCAAGATCCATGCTAAAGGAGATGAGGGAAAATGGGTAGGAGGTGGATTTTGATTTGGATTTTTGCTTGATTTTTTGTGGATTTTTCAAGCATTTTTGAAGAACTTTTTTAAAGAGAAGGAGAGGAAGAATGAAGGGCTGTTGGGGTTCAGATTTTGGCCAGAAAATGAGTGGGGGAGGAGAGAGAGGGAGGTGGAGAAAAATGGGGAGAAAGTCAAAGTCAATTCAAGGTCAAAAGTCTAACTAATTTATCCATTTTCTTTTCTTTTCTTTCATTTCTTTTCCTTTGAAATTCAAGTGGGGAAAAAAAATGGGGGCTGCTGAATTTAGCTAAGGGGAGAAGTAAGTGGGGGTGTGTGGGTGTGGGCACGGGTGTGGGGTGATGAAAAATGATAAATACAATACCCCAAACATCCATTTACGCTAAAAAAAGCCTTTTTTCTTCAATAATTTCTAAACCGTTTTGCCAAATGATTTCGTTCCAAAAACCACATGATAAATTTTTATTTAAAGTTTTATGATGCACAAAATTTGTTTCAACTCATTCCAATTTGTAATTTTCCCTAATTAAATGTATTAGTGACGGCATAAAA
Source organism: Agapanthus africanus (assembly GCA_030015575.1). Lineage (NCBI taxonomy): Eukaryota > Viridiplantae > Streptophyta > Magnoliopsida > Asparagales > Amaryllidaceae > Agapanthus > Agapanthus africanus. The sequence continues at coordinate 75,869,249 of JASDDO010000029.1, forward strand.
TAATAATAAAATAATATTTTTTTCAGAAAATTTGAAATTTCACCAGCGGCTCAATAAACACCAAATAATAGCAATTACATAGCTAGAATATGTATATTTAATTTTTATAATAAGATATTTGTATTTTGACTTTTTACAGAAAACCCCTTTATTTACCGATTTTTCGAAATTTCACCGAAACGATTTTCAAAACGCTACAACTAGAGGTATCCTGATAAGCTAGATGTCATGTGTGATAAGCAATAGAATCTATAATGGTTAGCGTGTGACATGGAAATTATTGACGGTGTGTGTGTAGCGTACAATCCGTGCTCGTGCAACATGAACCGTCAATAATGTGTGCAGTGCCCTATGGCTACTAGTCACAGTACAACTATATCTAAGGAAATACAGTAAAGGCGCAATTCTAACAATGACGTAGAATATGCAACAGGTATTTGAATCCTAGCCCAGATGCATAACGCCATGCGGGCGATTCCCCTGTAGATGTTAAATCTACTCACCTATACTCCACGCTAGGTGAATCCTTCCATCTGCTCCCCCCTGTAGCAGTGTCCGTATTCCCTGCCTGCAAACCTGCAAATAAGACATGGAAATCATATATGTAAGCCAAATATCTCGCAAAACGCGATATCGAACCCAACCGAGAAACTCGCGTCGCGAACTAAACGCGCGTGTGCACGATACGCTAAAACGTGTGTGTACGCGTCTAAAACCATCGCGACACACCGCGATACGCTGGATCACAGAACCCTCTCACGTATCACGCGTATCGCGCAAACACAACAAACACCAAATACGATATTTGATCCCAGATTTTCCTACAGGTCAAATCTTGCAAAACTAGACATGCCAAAACACTAGACAACACAGCAGAGAGCCCTATAAAAAACCCCAGCACCCAAGTCCCCTACTTGGACGCAAATTGCGGCCAAACTCAATAAATCTGCGGCCAGGATTTTGAATGAGGGGCTCGTGTTCTGGTGGTGGTATCTAGACCTATTGAGCATGCTCCAGTATTCTCAAATTTATTCTGAAGGGTCCGGGTCAAAAGCAGATTACAAAATGCTAATATATCGCTTAAAAACGCTAATTTGCACTATAAAGGAAACCCTATGGTATTTTAGTGTAATCTGGGTCAATTCTCAGTTAAAGTAACCCTAACAACACTGAAATAAGCTAGGTTAACTAACACAATCACATTCTAACAAAAAATTCCACATAATTCACCATAATTAGCACTAAACTAGCTTTAAATGCAAATCGAAGCTAATCACTGCACAACTTAAGCAAACTAGGAATTTGGCTCAAGAATTATACCCTATGCAGCCCTAGGAAACAGGAGAAGAAGTGAATGTAGGAGGGAGAGCTGCTGCAAGTTGCTGGGCTCCTGCTGTTGTAGCTGTTGCTGCTACTGAAGCTGCTTGCTATTGCTGCTGATGCATGAGCTGCTATTGGTGCTGATGCTGGTACCTTCTTCTGGGGTTGCTGCTTCAGCTTCTGATGCTTGTGTGTGCTGCTGATGGAGCTGCTGCTGTTGCTATCTTCTGGGGCTGCTACTTCTTCTGGTGCAGCTTCCCTTGTTGCTGTTGCTGATGCTCTCTGTTGCTGCTCCTTCTCTGCTGCTGCTGCTTCTGTTGATGGTGTGTGGGTGTGTGTGAGAGAATGAGAGTGAGAGAATGAGAGAAAATATAATGAGAATGAGAAAAGAGAGCAAGGCAAGAACCCCTCCCTCTCTCCCTCTCTTTCATCATTAAATGAGCATAGCCTAAACCATGTAGCACCATGCTCAACTCTCTCATGGTCAACACATCAAACCAAAACAAAAACCCCTTTTTCATTTTAGTTTAAAAAAAAACAACCATAAACTATTAAACCCAAAACACTTAAACCCAAACATAACACTAGATTAAGCAATGGTTAAACCACAATTAACACCCTAGTTTACATGCACAAGTGTGTGTGCGCCTAGGAAAATTCTAATAAAATACTCATTAAATAGGATTAAATATTTAAAACTTAATTTGGTAAACTTTTTATTAAAAACAATACAATAAAATATAATTAGCTACAAAGCACAATCTAAGGTATTACAATCTCCCCCCTTAAAAGAAATTCGTCCCCGAATTTAAAAATATACTGTTACGCGTACCTTCAAAGAGAAGATTAAAATCCTCAAATCTCGCTCGCAGCCTCCCAAGTGACTATCTCACTATACGGCTATGTCCAAGGAAACCTTCCACAGATAGCAAGACCCTTGACCGATGTTCCTCCACCTGCTGAGCCATTAACACAATTGGCTGCTAGTGAACGAAAGATCGCGTCTAAGCTAAATGGTCTAGTGCTAAATCATGTGAGAAAGGTCAAGAAGGTAGTTGTAGAGTATCATCACAAGGAATACGGGGTGAAAATCCAATAATCTCGGCGGAAGTGCCAAATTAAAGGCAACGAAACTAACTCGCATATAGGATCTCAGAAAGACCTAAATTCTGGGACAAGTTTCCCAAAATCCAATACGTCATTCATCGGAAAGTCCGTAGGAATACATGATCTGTCCCTGCGAACTCGAGTCTATGACCAAGGCAGTCGGCATAAGACCTCAGTTCGCAATGGACAATTCCCATCCTGACCTGAATCAATTGGATCATCTCCGAAGTCTCTAGACATAGCTGGGGTCCAAAATCCTACTCACGCAGAGTCAGAAAAACAACAGACTGGTGATCGAGACGACCTAACCCCTAAGCCTAAGGGTGGCCAATTGGAGTGTCTCCTGATAACAGCTATCGAAAGAGAACCCGAACGATGGCGAGTGACGATCCCCAACCGCTGACAACAATCAAACAAACACACAACTTAACAAAGAACAACTGAGCAAACTGAGCATAACCGGATCACAAGAATCCGAATGGAGTCACACCCTGACTAAACCTGGTTAGACACCATAACGAAATTCATGGAGATCTTCTCCCACTCCTACTTCGGAACGGTAAAAGATTACAACTCTCCAGCCGGCCTCAGATGCTCGACCCAAGCACTCAACAAGACAGACACCTTGAAACGAAACCTGAAACTTCTCTTTACATCTCTGTCCACCCGTAACTATCTCACAAGTTGTAGGGTTCCTAGGCATCCTAATGAGGTCTCACAAGGCATCGAACATGCCAATTTAAAAAAATATAGGTGCCGAGAAACCCGACTACGGATCGTTTGCTAGAAAACTAGGAGAAAAAACTAACTAGTTAACACTTAACTATGAGAATACGGATATACAACCTTTGTAGATCTGGTGCTCCACCTCCACGGCTCCGCAATGAAGTCTCCTCGCTGTCCAAGACGGATCCCGGGCTCTAGCGTCGGCTTCATCGGAGAATGGACGGGCTAGGTCATCGACAACGTGCCGAAGATGATCTACGTCGAAGCATCACTAGATCAAGCTCCACCTTCACCGAGCCTTGAAAACTTGTGAAGGAAACACACTCTACTACTTGGCAAGAGGTAGAGGATGAAGAAATAGGAAGTGGGTAGACTTTAGAATTGGATTTCTCACTCATTTGCATCAATCACCATTGATGGAGGAAGGTATCTTCATGAAGAAGAAGAAGAGGAAGAAGATGATAAAAATTATGATAAGTATTAAAGAATAAATAAAAATCCATTCTTATCATAATTCTCACCATGGTTAGGTGTAGAGAATTAACTTGAGTTAATTGAATTGGTTAGGGTTAAGCATGAGACAAAATGGTGACTAAGTCAAAAGTTCATGAAGCTTCATGAAAGAAGACAAAAGAACGCCACCATTCTATTTTATGCAATTTATTTTCCAAAAATAAAAACAAATGAATAAATGAATAATCAAATAAAAACCTTAACAATTTCTTTAACCAAGGTTAAATTTTTACACAAATCCTAATTTGCATGTATCATCAAATATGATACAAACAAGTGCACAAAATCATATCGCATATGCAATGCGCACAACCGAGCGAGAAAATCCATTTAAAGTGAACCGATACTAGTTAATGCAAAGTAATATATCAAATATATAATTATGCATTAAATCATTAAATCAACACTTGATTTAACGATCCGGTCATGACGCACATAACTGACTGGTATCATTAGTAACATCTTATCGAATCAACACTTGATCCGATAACCCGGCTATATCGCATATAACCGATCAATGTCACATCGCGAGAATTGAATAGAGTATCACATACTCGTATTATTCTCGGTCCCGCACATATCTCATATGCGCTCCTATTTCGTTTTGCTTGAGCCAGGAAACCTCTGTGTAGGACTCTAAAGACTCGTCAATACGCCGGCAGCAGATGATGATCATATCAAACACCCACAAGCCGCAAGCGGTCTGCCAAACGTAACGGCCACCCGGGTGTTGAGCGATCTGAAGATCGACGAGCAAGCCCGCTCACACTCCAGTGAATCCGACCAGTAACACTACCGTACAGTCCGGTCTGATCGTCTGATATGTCGCATATCTTGCCTAGGGGTGGTAAACGTCAGACCCCAATAGCTCGATAAGTCGTGTCGATATGAGGTCTATAACAATTCGAGAAACTACTGGTAACACTTACCAGTAAATCTCAGCAACCCTGGCCAGGGATTTCCTGTTATAGCCAATCGAACACAGCGCAACATCAACTCCCTATACCGGGAGAGACGAATCCCCTCCTATCGCTCATTGCCTCCATGTGACTCGGGACTGTACCCAAAAACCACCGTTTTGCACGCCCTCTTGGACGTGGTAAGATGGAAATCAAAGCACAGTGGGAACCACACAAGACTCTATGACGATCTCGGGTCAACAGACTACTCTGTACCAGTGTCACCAGAGAACTGCCATCTGACGTGAGGTATAATACCATCTGGGAGTTCTCGGCGAGTCCGTCCAGTGTACCCAGTCTCCACTGAGCACCCGTATATCATCTCTGATGTCAAACACCGATGGATATGGGATCATCCATCGCCCATCTGTATGGGTCGAGAAGGTACACGCTAGTCTACTCTGGTATATCGATACCCCGTCTCGATACACCCACGACTAGGGACTTTTAAGGATGTACTTATGGACTACCATGTCCCCACTAGTATGATCCGCATCATAGTCCAGGTAGTCAAGCACACATCCTAAGGGCTTCACCAACATGTAACAGAGAGACAATCAGTATACACGTTAAGGTAAAGTTCAACCAGATAGCATACTATCATGTCGAGCAAGAAAGTCCTCCCTATATACGTCCTAGCATCCACTACAATATACATCATATGTACAGTAATGGCCTCTAGGTCATACATATAACTAACAATCTCCCACTTGCACTAGGGCCATCTGATAGCAGTGGTTGTAGTATCTCATACTCAACCATCCCTTAAAAATCTCTCTCTGGGAACAGGCCTTTGTGAGTGGATCCGCTGTGTTGTCCTCTGAGTCTACTCTCCTAACCTCGATCTCCCTGGAGATCAACTATCTCCATGATCAGGTGATACTGCCTTAGAATATGTCTGGATCACTGATGGGACCTGCGTTCCTTGGCACAAGCCACAACTCTATTGTCACACAATGGGAGGAACATAGTTCATCTCATGAACCAATATACATCCAAACAGCCTCTTTGGTAGCATCTTAAGTAGCGATGTATCCTGCCTTTATCGTCTAGTATGTCACGGTATCTAGCTTGGAACTCTTCCAACATACCGTCCCTTTACTGAGGGTAAAGACAATGCCTGCGACTGACATTCAGTCGTCCTTATCACCCTGGAACATTTCCAGTGATTCTCCCCTGGATCGATTGATACCATCTCACTACAACTAGTGAGAATCCTAACATCCAATTAAATCTATCTCATAGATCCAAAACTCAGGATTTAGGAGGTATCATTTTGATCCTATGTGGAGAATCATTGTGACAGACGGAGATTGATCGAGCGTAGCATAAGAAAACTCCTTTCTTATCAAGAGTATGTCATCTACGTACTCTATGAGGATCACCACCATACTCCCTACTACCTTTTTGTTTATACAAGGTTCATCTACCATTTTGATGATATCAAACTCTTTGACTACTTCATCAAAACAGATGTTCCATCTCCGCGATGCCTGCTTTATCTTATAAAACATCTTGCACACGTTTCCGCTGCTCCCACTGTCTACGAAGCCCTCTGGCTGTGTACTTATAGACGCTCTCTTCCAAATCATCATTTAGAAAAGCAGTCAAGACACCCAACCACCAGATATCGTAGTCATGGTATGTAGCCGTGGCAAGTAGGATCTGAATGGACTTAAGCATAGCCACTGGAAAAGGTTTCATCATTATCCACACCTGGTCAATGATGCAAACTTTTAACAAGTCTAGCTTTGAAAGTCTCAACTCTTCCATGTACACCAAGTAATCTTCTCAAGATATACTTGCTCCTGATGGGGATTTAACCCTTCAGATATAGCAACTAAAGTCCATACATTGTTGGTGTACATGGATTCCATCTCAGATCGCTAAGCATCCAGCCATTCTTACAGAGTCCCACTCCAGATGGCCAGTTCGAAACTAGTTGGGTCATCATCTCATGATGCAATCCTCGCTCCCACTGTCATAGAGAAACAGAAGTAACTCTCAGGTGGGTGAGGAACCGTGCTAGATCGGCGGAGAGGCTAAGGTTCGTTGGAATCTACTGAATCCTTTGGTTCTACCAAATCATCTGCTGTAGTTTGTATAGCTGGAACATTTCCAGTTCTACATAACAGACCTTGCCTCGAGCTTGTCCGGATTTTGCTTTCAGACACAGGCCGGACAACCCCAAATCTTAACTAACTTAAGAAATGGGTTCTTCCTTTTCCATATCACATATGAAGTGGTAGGCAACTGATTTGATTGGAACCCTATTCAATAGGTATGCAACTTCATAAGTGCATAACTCCCAAAAGGAAAAAGGTAACTCAGTATTACTCATCATAGAGCACACCATATTACATAGGGTGTTATTGCTCCACCCCGATATACCATCGTGCTATGGTGTATACGGAGGAGTAATGCTGAGAGAGAATCTCATTCTCCTTTAGAATAATCCAGGATTTTCGTGCTCAAGTATTCTCCTCCTTGATCTCATCAAAGGACATAATACTTATACCCGTATTGGTTCTCTACTTCCAACTTATATTCTGTGAATATCTCAAAAGGTTCTGACTTGTGTTTCAACAGGAACATATATCTGAATCTTGTGAGATTATCAGAGAATGTAATGAAGTATAAAGAACCGGTCTTAGCATGTGTAGACAGGGGACCTACATACATCAACATGTATCATCCCAAGAGTTTACTAACTCTTTCTCTGTTTCTAGTAAACGGAGCTATGGTCATTTTATCCTTGTGACATGACTAGCGAGTTTCACAAGATGTAAGTTCAAACTAATTTAAATATGCATCTTTATGTAACTCCAGCTAGTCGGGTCACATTGATATGACCTAGTCTACAATGCCTCAAGAAGGATTCGTTCATTTCTGAACTCTTCCTCTTGTGTGTGTTCTGTATACTAAAGAACTGTAGGTTGATTTAGAACATTAATGCTTTTAGATAACGTGCCTGAACCGATCAACTTTTGATATAGGAAATGTTCAAAACATTATCCAACAATACAAAATTTTATCATTTCTTTACTAATAAAGAGACTGATATGATTTTGTATATCAGGTTCGGTATCTAATAACATTCGTTCAGAATCAATGTATTGGTAATACAGGGTGACAGTGACCAACAGACTTGGCTGCAACGCTTGTCCCGTTTTCTGCCTCATGAAACTTATCACCCGTTCTCAGTTCTCTACCTTTCTGTAGCCTTATGTAACTGATTACATATCTGGGATCCTGATCTGGTATCACATACCCAGGACGTAGAGGATACTGAGAAACAGTTCTATATAATGAACACACCCGAAGATGATGCATCATCATGCACTCTCCTCGTTTGGGCGGCACGGGAATTCTGGTAATCCCCAATTTCCTGCTCTGTCTTATAACATTTATAAGTTGGAGCGGGACCAACGTTCCCCAGCTCAGTATAACAAGCGGGTTCGGTCAATAATCTATTTTATTATCTTGATTAAGGCGTGATATGGTCGCTACCAGGAGAGAGAGAGAAGAAAACACTCAGCGTGCGCTCTTGCAAGAATAGCTTGGTTTTTATTTTATCTAATCAGGATGGCTCCCACTGCTTTTTATCAAATCTTCTTTCAAACCTTAAAAGGAAAGACTAGCCGGGATTAATTACACACTACAAGTTCGCCAATCTTTCAGCCAGGCCAGTGTCGGTACTTTGAGGGAGGTCCCCCGTGCTTTCGCACGAACCTAATTAATGTAAACCTCGTTTTCCCAGAGGCGTAACCCCGTTGACACCTTTCTAGACACCTACTTGATCGGCTAATTGTAATGTATAAAACTCTCCCAGGAGTAACTCTTACTTGCAGCGGGTATCGGGATCCAACTATCTCATAGAAGGTATGCAATCTCATTGCAAATTTCAACACTTGAAATTCCCGATAATATTTTGCCCCATGCGATCTATGACCTAGACTGAGTCAACAAACCATAGACCGCAAGTAAAGTTCAACCCGTCATTTCTCGATTGAATTAAACCCACCCGCACGACCCTTGACTGAGTCAACAAGGCCGCACGACTACCCTAATCCAATCGCATCATATGCTTTGCAGATAAGCAATAATCAGCTACCGCACACTACGCCTTGACTGAGTCAACAAACGCAGCACGAATACTAACTATTACCTATCTGAAATGACGGAGGGCTACGACAGGTTTTTAAGAAAACCTTTTGCGTAATGAACTTTATATCGCTGTAGAATCAAATGATTTTAAAATGGAGTGCTTTTGAGGCTTTTCTAGTTTTGCTAAAGGAGTCACTCCCGGTGAAGGGATCGTCGGTCCTTTCCTCGTCGAATGAGGTGCGGGATATATCATATATATCACTGTGCAAAGCAAAAACTCTAAAAAGCAATCAAAAGACAAACCGAGTGTGTAGCATCTGCCAGTTATTGCTAAAGGAGTCACTCCCGGTGAGGGGATCTCGGTCCTTTCCTCATCGAATAAGGTGCAGGATATATCTCATATACCACTATGCAAAGCAAGAACTGTAGCTACCTGTTTTATTTTGAAATTCGATTCTACAACATCTTAGGTTTCTTTTATTTCATTAATCACATTAATGAAGTCCCATCATTTAATTACCTAAACATCACAGATAAATACGACGTACACTCATGCCATCCGCATTCGCATCGATGTCCCCTCGTGCACCGTTAGGTTAGGTAACTAATGGCAGAGCGGGGCAGGGCTAGCGCGGGTGTAAAACATAAGTAACGTCTATATAATATATCATATATACTATATACTGTATCTATCAAAGAACATCACATGATCACATCACAGATATTGCAGCAGAAGAATCATATGAAATATTGGATATACTAGGACGTCCGTGTTTTCAATACGAGCCAGTATAAAACACGGATTCCACGGTCGTGATGAATAGCCAAACCCACACCCCTAGACCCCTACGAGAGTGGCAAGCAACCCTACCAATTCTGGAGTTAGGAGACCCGGACTCGACTCCTCGAGTTGGTCTCCCACTGGACTCCAGAACCCGGTTACTTGTGCTCCCCTCCTTGGGTCTATCCTAGTGCGGAAAAGTAAATAATATACAAACGGTGACTACTTCCGCAACCTGGAAGCGCCCCAATAAAAGAATATTACATACAAGTTTTTACATGAATGAAAATGAAAAACACTCATCTCACATAAAAAACCCCGGCTATTCAAACACGACGATCCAATATAACATATCCAGCAACACATAACATCACATGTCATCAACGTAAGTAAATATGCGCATCCCAATTGTCGTTGACATATAGCAACGAAACCGGCGATATCACATATTACACTTACAGTCACAGAAAAGAAAGTGTAAAACTACAACAGTTGGAATCCGCAGCCTCCTCAGACATCGCATGCCTGACAAAATGAATTTCATAGACATCGCATGCCTAACAATTATAAACCCCGCATTTTAGTCTCATAATCGAAAACACTTTTCAATATCAAGTCGGGCAATTAAACAAGATTCCCGACATCCTGATCGAATACTCGTCGCAAACTTCAGTAGGCGGCCGCACCCCCGATACCGTCGACGAAGTGCACCAAGGCGGAACACCGCTGCCGCGAGCACCCGAACGGATGCTTTCGGCGACGGGGTTCTCCTACAGTCACTTGGTCGGGGCTATGGAGTGAAGCTGTCTATTAAGTTTACCCGGCGAGTTTCCGCGTACGCTACGTGATTGCGACGGACTTTTGATCACATCAAAATTTCATGGCAACCGATCAAGTGAGACTAAACTGTTATGTTTATAACATTCATTCAGTTATCTCATAACTCATTGTGAATTCCAATTATTGTACCCCATTCCAGATAAATAGAAAATGTTAAACTTTCCGATCGAACAATCGAACACCCAAGTTTTCCCGATACAGATCAACACATGAAATAAGTCTAACAACATTCAGTTCGTGCCTCAGTACCAACGGTCCAGCCGTAGAAGGGTCAAGCCAACGCCTCACATGTGGCACGCCGTACTGCCCCAAACCCGAAGGTTCAAAGGGCAGTTCAAGACGGTCACATAATCGAGTTAAGGTTTGTTGTCTTCTAGAGGGTCCATCGCGTTACTTGCACTACTTAGAACGTCGTTAAACTACGGAAAAATCCAACACTTGGAAATTTCCCGACAGGGGAAAAATTGGGTATTTATATCCGGTCGAACTTTTTAACATATTCTAAAATTTATCCGGAAAGCCAAATAGACAAAATTTGATACCCCGATCGAAACACCGAATCCCCAAAACAACTCCAGAAAATTCAACTCTGTATTAAATATTAAAAATTCCCAGAAAAACCAGCATTGACTATTATTGATTATGGTGCAAATTTTGATGAACAATAGGACAAAACCGCCGCGGATCCGCCGCACGAGCCATGCTCGTGCCGCGGATCCGCGCCTTGACTATGGAGTTACGTCATAAAAATTATCCGTAACCCTTAGATTTCCCTGCTGATTTTTTTAGCAATTTTTAATCTGGAAAAATCCCAGTTTTTGAAAAAAGGACAGAGAGCAAGTAAGGAATTGGGTTTCGGGTTCGTTCGGACTTCAAATAGCGTCTAGACTTCGCCTAAGGCTCTAGCTAGGCTCTGATACCACTGTAGGGTTCCTAGGCATCCTAATGAGGTCTCAAAAGGCATCGAACATGCCAATTTAAAAAAATATAGGTGCCGAGAAACCCGACTACGGATCGTTTGCTAGAAAACTAGGCGAAAAAGCTAACTAGTTAACACTTAACTATGAGAATACGGATATACAACCTTTGTATGTAGGGTTCCTAGGCACTCTAGTGAGGTCTCCCAAGCCATCAACCATGGCAATTTCAAAAATTATGGTGCCTACAAACCCTAAAGTACGGATCGTTTGCTAGATGTCTAGGCGAACAAGCTAACTAGTTAACACTTAACCAAAAGATACGGAAATACAACCTTTGTAGATCCGGTGCTCCACCTCCATGGCTCCGCAACGAGGTCCTCTCCGCTGTCCAAATCAAATCTGGGCTCTAGGATCGGCTTCGTCGGAGAATGGGCAAGCTAGGTCGTTGATGTCCATGCCGAAGATGATCTACGTCGAAGCATCGATGAATCAAGCTCCACCTTCACCAAGTCATGAAACTTGTGAAGGAAACACACTCTACTACTTGGCAAGAGGTAGAGGATGAAGAAATAGGAAGTGGGTAGACTTTAGTTTTGGATTTCTCACTCTTTTCCAACAATCACCATTGATGGACCTTGCTTTTCTTCACTTGAAGAATGAAGAAGAAGAAGGAAATAGTTATGATAAGTTAATAGAATAATAAAAGAAAATCAATTCTTATCATAATTTTAACTAGAGTCAAGTGTATAGAATGAATCATGGTTAGTGGGAATGGTTAGGGTTAAGGATGAGATAAGGATGGTTGACTTGAACAAAGCTTCATGAAGCTTCAACTAAACTCCAAATTAAGCCACCATTCTTTTCTCCTCTTTTCCAAAATGAATAAACAAATAAATAAATGAATAAATAAAGGAAATGAAAACCCTAACCATTCTTTTAACCATGGTTTAATTCTTTGCACTTAACCAAGTAATCATGTATCATCAAACATGATACAATCAAATGCACAAAATCATATCGCATATGTAATGCGCACACCCGAGTGAGAAAATCCGTCTAAAGTGAACCGATACTAGTTAATGCAAAGTAATATATCAAATATATAATTATACATTAAATCATTAAATCAACACTTGATTCAATGATCCGGTCATGCGCACATAACCGACTGGTATCATTAGTAACATCTTATCGAATCAACACTTGATCCGATAACCCGGCTATATCGCATATAACCGATCAATGTCACATCGCGAGAATCGAATACAGTATCACATACTCGTATTATTCTCGGTCCCGCACATATCTCATATGCGCTCCTATTTCGTTTCGCTTGAGCCAGGAAACCTCTGTGTAGGACTCTAAAGACTCGTCAATACGCCGGCAGCAGGCGATGATCATATCAAACACCCACAAGCCGCAAGCGGTCTGCCAAACGTAACGGCCACCCGGGTATTGAGCGATCTGAAGATCGACGAGCAAGCCCGCTCACACTCCAGTGAATCCGACCAGTAACACTACCGTACAGTCCGGTCTGATCGTCTGATATGTCGCATATCTCGCCTAGGGGTGGTAAACGTCAGACCCCAATAGCTCAATAAGTCGTGTCGATATGAGGTCTATAACTATTCGAGAAACTACTGGTAACACTTACCAGTAAATCTCAGCAACCCTGGCCAGGGATTTCCTGTTATAGCCAATCGAACACAGCGCAACATCAACTCCCTATACCGGGAGAGACGAATCCCCTCCTATCGCTCATTGCCTCCATGTGACTCGGGACTGTACCCAAAAACCACCGTTTTGCACGCCCTCTTGGACGTGGTAAGATGGAAATCAAAGCACAGTGGGAACCACACAAGACTCTATGACGATCTCGGGTCAACAGACTACTCTGTACCAGTGTCACCAGAGAACTGCCATCTGACGTGAGGTATAATACCATCTGGGAGTTCTCGGCGAGTCCGTCCAGTGTACCCAGTCTCTACTGAGCACCCGTATATCATCTCTGATGTCAAACACCAATGGATATGGGATCATCCATCGCCCATCTGTATGGGTCGAGAAGGTATACGCTAGTCTACTCTGGTATATCGATGCCCCGTCTCGATACACCCACGACTAGGGACTTTGAAGGATGTACTTATGGACTACCATGTCCCCACTAGTATGATCCGCATCATAGTCCAGGTAGTCAAGTACAGTTCCTAAGGGCTTTACCAACATGTAACAGAGAGACAATCAACATACACGTTAAGGTAAAGTTCAACCAGATAGCATACTATCATGTCGAGCAAGAAAGTCCTCCCTATATATGTCCCAGCATCCACTACAATATACATCCTATGTATAGTAATGGCCTCTAGGGCATACATATAACTAACAATCTCCCACTTGCACTAGGGCCATCTGTAGCAGTGGTTTGAAGTATCTCATACTCAACCATCCCATAAAAGTCTCTCTCTGGGAACAGGCCTTTGTGAGTGGATCCGCTGTGTTGTCCTCTGAGTCTACTCTCCTAACCTCGATCTCCCTGGAGATCAACCATCTCCATGATCAAGTGATACTGCCTTAGAATATGTCTGGATCACTGATGGGACCGGCGTTCCTTTGCATGAGCCACAACTCCATTGTTATACAATGGGAGGAACATAGTTCATCTTATGAACCAATATACACCCAAACAGTCTCTTTGGTAGCATCTTTAGTAGCGATGTATCCTGCCTTTATCGTCTAGTATGTCACGGTATCCAGCTTGGAACTCTTCCAACATACCGTCCCTTCACTGAGTGTAAAGACAATGCCTGTGACTGACACACAGTCGTCTTTATCACCCTGGAACACTTCCAGTGATTCTCCCTAGGATCGATTGATACCATCTTACTACAACTAGTGAGAATCCTAACATCCATTTAGATCTATCTCATAGATCCAAAACCCAGGATTTAGTAGGTATCATTTTGATCCTATATGGAGAATCATAGTGATAAGCGGAGATTGATCGAGCGTAGCATAGGAAACTCCTTTCTTATCAAGAGTATGTCATCCACGTACTCTACGAGGATCGTCACAATACTCCCTACTACCTTTTTTGTTTATACAAGGTTCATCTACCATTTTGATGATGTCAAACTCTTTGACTAATCTATCAAAACAGATGTTCCAACTCCGCGATGCCTGCTTTATCCTATAAAGCATCTTGCACACGTTTCCGCTGCTCCCACTGTCTACGAGGCCCTCTGGCTGTGTACTTATAGACGCACTATTCTAAAACATCATTTAGAAAAGCAGTCATGGCACCCAACCGCCAGATATCGTAGTTATGGTATGTAGCCGTTGCAAGTAGGATCTGGATGGACTTAAGCATAGCTACTGGAAAAGGTTTCATCATTATCCACGCCTGGTCGATGACGAAAACCTTTAACAATTCTAGCTTTGAAAGTCTCAACTTTTCCATCTACACCAAGCAATCTTCTCAAGATATACTTGCTCCTGATGGGGATTTAACCCTTCAGATATTGCAACCAAAGTCCATACTTTGTTGGTGTATAAGGATTCCATCTCAGATCGCTAAGCATCCAGCCATTCTTACAGAGTCTTACTCCTGATGGCCTGCTCGAAGCTAGTTGGGTCATCATCTCATGATGCAATCCTCGCTCCCACTGTCATAGAGAAACCGAAGTATCTCTCAGGTAGGTGAGGAACCCTACTAGATCGGCGGAGAGGCTGAGGTTCGTTGGTATCTACTGAATCCCTTGGTTCTATCAAATCATCTGCTGTAGTTCGTATAGCTGGAACCTTTCCAGTTCTACATTACAGACCTTGCCTCGAGCTTGTCCGGATTCTGCTTTTAGACATAGGCCGGACAACCCCAAATCTTAACTAACTTAAGAAATGGGCTCTTCCCATTCCATATCACATATGAAGCGGTAGGCAACTGATTTGATTAGAACCCTATTCAATAGGTATGCAGCTTCTCAAGTGCATAACTCCCTAAAGGAAATAGGTGACTCAGTAATACTCATCATAGAGCACACCATATCAAATAGGGTGTGATTGCTCCGCCCCGATATACCATCGTGCTATGGTGTATTCGGAGGAGTAATGCTGAGAGAGAATCTCATTCTCCTTTAGAATAGTCCAGGATTTCCATGCACAAGTATTCTCCTCCTTGATCACATCAAAGGACATAATATTTTTACCCGTTTTGGTTCTCTACTTCTAACTTATATTCTGTGAATATCTCAAAAGGTTCGGACTCATGTTTCAACAGGAACATATGACTGAATCTTGAGAGATTATCAGAGAATATAATGAAGTATAAAGAACCGGTCCTGGCATGTGTAGACTGGGGACCTACATACATCATCATGTATCATCCCAAGAGTTTACTAACTCTTTCTCTGTTTCCAATAAACAGAGCTAGTGTCATTATATCTTTGTGACATGACTGGCAAGTTTCACAAGATGTAGATTCAAACTGATTTAAATATGCATCTACATGTAACTTCAGCTAGTCGGGTCACATTGATCTGACCTAGTCTACAATACCTCAAGAAGAATCCGTTCATTTCTGAACTCTTCCTCTTGTGTATGTTCTGTATACTAAAGAACTGTAGTTTGATTTAGAACATCAATGCTTTTAGATAACGTGCCTGAACCGATCAACTTTTGATATAGGAAATGTTCAAAACATTATCCAACAATACAAAATTTTATCATTTCTTTACTGATAAAGAGACTGATATGATTTTGTATATCAGGTTCGGTATCTAAAAACATTCGTTCAGAATCAATGTATTGGTAATACAGGGTGACAGTGACCGACAGACTTGGCTGCAACACTTGCCCCGTTTTCTGCCTCATGAAACTTATCACCCGTTCTCAGTTCTCTACCTCTCTGTAGCCCTATGTAACAGATTACATATCTGGGATCCTGATCTGGTATCACATACCCAGGACGTAAAGGATACTGAGAAACAGTTCCGTATAATGAACACACCCGAAGATGATGCATCATCATGCACTTTCTTCGTTTGGGCGGCACGGGAAATCTGGTATTCTCCAATTTCCTGCTCTGTCTTATAACAATTATAAGTTGGAGCGGGACCAACGTTCCCCAGCTAAGTATAACAAGCGGGTTCGGTCAATATTCCGTATTATTATCTTGATTAAGGCGTGATATGGTCGCTACCAGGAGAGAGAGAGAAGAAAACACTCAGCGTGCGCTCTGTCAAGAATAGATTGGTTATTATTTTATCTAATCAGGATGGCTCCCACTGCTTTTTATCAAATCTTCCTTCAAACCCTAAAAGGAAAGACTAGCCGGGATTAATTACACACTACAAGTTCGCCAATCTTTCAGCCAGGCCAGTGTCGGTACTTTGAGGGAGGTCCCCCGTGCTTTCGCACGAACCTAATTAATGTAAACCTCGTTTTCCCAGAGGCGTAACCTCGTTAACACCTTTCTAGACACCTACTTGATCGGCTAATTGTAATATGTAAAACTCTCCCAGGAGTAACTCTTACTCGCAGCGGGTATCGGGATCCAATTATCTCATAGAAGGTATGCAATCTCATTGCAAATTTCAACACTTGAAATTCCCGATAATATTTTGCCCCGAACGATCTATGACCTTGACAAGGTCAACAAACCATAGACCGCAAGTCAAGTTCAACCCGTCATTTCTTGAATGAATTAAACCCACCCGCACGACCCTTGACAAGGTCAACAAGGCCGCACGACTACCCTAACCCAATCTGCATCATATGCATAAGCAGATAAATACTGGTTAGCTACCGCACACTGCGCCTTGACAAGGTCAACAAACGCAGCACGAATACTAAACAGGATTTATCTGAAATGACGGAGGGCTACGACAGGTTTTTCTGAAAACCTATTGCGTAATGAACTTGATATCGTTGTAGGATCGAATGGATTTAAAAATGGAGTGTTTTTTTTGAGGCTTTTCTAGTTTTGCTAAAGGAGTCACTCCCGGTGAAGGGATCGTCGGTCCTTTCCTCGTCGAATGAGGTGCGGGATATATCATATATATCACTGTGCAAAGCAAAAACTCTTAAAAGCAATCAAAAGACAAACCGAATTTGTAGCATCTGCCAGTTATTGCTAAAGGAGTCACTCCCGGTGAAGGGATCTCGGTCCTTTCCTCATCGAATAAGGTGCAGGATATATCACATATACCTCTGTGCAAAGCATGAACTGTAGCTACCTGTTTTATTTTGAAATTCGATTCTACAACATCTTAGGTTTCTTTTATTTCATTAATCACATTAATGAAGTCCCATCATTTAAGTACCTAATCATCACAGATAAATACGACGTACACTTATGCCATCCGCATTCGCCTCGATGTCCCCTCGTGCACCGTTAGATTAGGTAACTAACGGCAGAGCGGGGCAGGGCTAGCGCGGGTGTAAAACATAAGTAACGCCTATATAATATATCATATATACTATATACTGTATCTATCACAGAACATCACATGATCACATCACAGATATCGCAGCAGAAGAATCATATGAAATATTGGATATACTAGGACGTCCGTGTTTTCAATACGAGCCAGTATAAAACACGGATTCCACGGTCGTGATGAATAGCCAAACCCACACCCCTAGACCCCTACGAGAGCGGCAAGCAACCCTACCAATTCTGGAGTTAGGAGACCCGGACTCGACTCCTCGAGTTGGTCTCCCACTGGACTCCAGAACCCGGTTACTTGTGCCTTCCTCCTTGGGTCTATCCTAGTGCGGAAAAGTAAATAATATACAAACGGTGACAACTTCCGCAACCTGGAAGCGCCCCAATAAAAGAATATTACATACAAGTTTTTACATGAATGAAAATGAAAAACACTCATCTCACATAAAAACCCCCGGCTATTCAAACACGACGATCCAATATAACATATCCAGCAACACATAACATCAGATGTCATCAACGTAAGTAAATATGCGCATCCCAATTGTCGTTGACATATAGCAACGAAACCGGCGATATCACATATTACACTTACGGTCACAGAAAAGAAAATGTAAAACTACAACAGTTGGAATCCGCAACCTCCTCAGACATCGCATGCCTGACCAAATGAATTACTTAGACATCGCATGCCTAACAATTATAAACCCCGCATTTTAGTCTCAATATCGAAAACACTTTTCAATATCAAGTCGGGTAATTCAACAAGATTCCCGACATCCTGATCGAATGCTCGTCGCAAACTTCAGTAGACGGCCGCACCCTTGATACCGTCGACGAAGTGCACCAAGGCGGAACACCGTTGCCGCGAGCACCCGAACGGATGCTTTCGGCGACGGGGTTCTCCTACAGTCACTTGGTCGGGGCTATGGAGTGAAGCTGTCTATTAAGTTTACCCGGCGAGTATCCGCGTACGCTACGTGATTGCGATGGACTTTTGATCACATCAAAATTCCGTGGCAACCGATCAAGTGAGACTAAACCGCTAGATTTATAACATTCATTCAGTTATCTCATAACTTCTTGTGAATTCCAATTATTGTATCCCATTCCAGATAAACAGAAAATGTTAAACTTTTCGATCGAACAATCGAACACCCAAGTTTTCCCGAAACTGATCAACACATGAAACAAGTCTAACAACATTCAGTTCGTGCCTCAGTACCAACGGTCCAGCCGTAAAAGGGTCAAGCCAACGCCTCACATGTGGCACGCCATACTGCCCCAAACCCGAAGGTTCAAAGGGCAGTTCAAGACGGTCACATAATCGAGTTAAGGTTTGTGTTTTCTAGAGGGACCATCGCGTTACTTGCACTACTTAGAACGTCGTTAAACTACGGAAAAATCCAACACTTGGAAATTTCCCGACAGGGGAAAAATTGGGTATTTATATCTGGTCGAACTTTTTAACATATTCAAAAAATTATCCGGAACGACACATAGACAAAGTTTGACAATCCGATCGAATGTATGAACTCCCAATACAACCCAAAATACTCAACTCTTGATTTCAGATTAAAAATTCCCAGGAAAACCAGCACTGAAAAATAGGAGTTACTGTGCAAAATTCAATGGCAGATAAGACAAACGTGCGGCGGAAGGGCCGCATTAGCACGCTAATGCCGCGGTTCCGCCGCACTTTAGAAAGATCATTAGGTAATTTTTGCATCGTAATTCTTATATTTACCTGCTTGTTTTTCTGCATATTTTTAATTTTCAAAAATCCACATTTTACAAAAATGTCCAGAGAGCATTTTAAAGTCGGGGTTTCGGGTCGATCGGACTTCTAACTCCGTCTACGCATCGCCTAAGGCTCTAGCTAGGCTCTGATACCACTGTAGGGTTCCTAGGCACTCTAGTGAGGTCTCCCAAGCCATCAACCATGGCAATTTCAAAAATTATGGTGCCTACAAACCCTAAAGTACGGATCGTTTGCTAGATGTCTAGGCGAACAAGCTAACTAGTTAACACTTAACCAAAAGATACGGAAATACAACCTTTGTAGATCCGGTGCTCCACCTCCATGGCTCCGCAACGAGGTCCTCTCCGCTGTCCAAATCAAATCCGGGCTCTAGGATCGGCTTCGTCGGAGAATGGGCAAGCTAGGTCGTTGATGTCCATGCCGAAGATGATCTACGTCGAAGCATCGATGAATCAAGCTCCACCTTCACCAAGTCATGAAACTTGTGAAGGAAACACACTCTACTACTTGGCAAGAGGTAGAGGATGAAGAAATAGGAAGTGGGTAGACTTTAGTTTTGGATTTCTCACTCTTTTCCAACAATCACCATTGATGGACCTTGCTTTTCTTCACTTGAAGAATGAAGAAGAAGAAGGAAATAGTTATGATAAGTTAATAGAATAATAAAAGAAAATCAATTCTTATCATAATTTTAACTAGAGTCAAGTGTAGAGAATGAATCATGGTTAGTGGGAATGGTTAGGGTTAAGGATGAGATAAGGATGGTTGACTTGAACAAAGCTTCATGAAGCTTCAACTAAACTCCAAATTAAGCCACCAATCTTTTCTCCTCTTTTCCAAAATGAATAAACAAATAAATAAATGAATAAATAAAGGAAATGAAAACCCTAACCATTCTTTTAACCATGGTTTAATTCTTTGCACTTAACCAAGTAATCATGTATCATCAAACATGATACAATCAAATGCACAAAATCATATCGCATATGTAATGCGCACACCCGAGTGAGAAAATCCGTCTAAAGTGAACCGATACTAGTTAATGCAAAGTAATATATCAAATATATAATTATACATTAAATCATTAAATCAACACTTGATTCAATGATCCGGTCATGCGCACATAACCGACTGGTATCATTAGTAACATCTTATCGAATTAACACTTGATCCGATAACCCGGCTATATCGCATATAACCGATCAATGTCACATCGCGTGAATCGAATACAGTATCACATACTTGTATTATTCTCGGTCCCGCACATATCTCATATGCGCTCCTATTTCGTTTCGCTTGAGCCAGGAAACCTCTGTGTAGGACTCTAAAGACTCGTCAATACGCCGGCAGCAGGCGATGATCATATCAAACACCCACAAGCCGCAAGCGGTCTGCCAAACGTAACGGCCACCCGGGTATTGAGCGATCTGAAGATCGACGAGCAAGCCCGCTCACACTCCAGTGAATCCGACCAGTAACACTACCGTACAGTCCGGTCTGATCGTCTGATATGTCGCATATCTCGCCTAGGGGTGGTAAACGTCAGACCCCAATAGCTCAATAAGTCGTGTCGATATGAGGTCTATAACTATTCGAGAAACTACTGGTAACACTTACCAGTAAATCTCAGCAACCCTGGCCAGGGATTTCCTGTTATAGCCAATCGAACACAGCGCAACATCAACTCCCTATACCGGGAGAGACGAATCCCCTCCTATCGCTCATTGCCTCCATGTGACTCGGGACTGTACCCAAAAACCACCATTTTGCACGCCCTCTTGGACGTGGTAAGATGGAAATCAAAGCACAGTGGGAACCACACAAGACTCTATGACGATCTCGGGTCAACAGACTACTCTGTACCAGTGTCACCAGAGAACTGCCATCTGACGTGAGGTATAATACCATCTGGGAGTTCTCGGCGAGTCCGTCCAGTGTACCCAGTCTCTACTGAGCACCCGTATATCATCTCTGATGTCAAACACCAATGGATATGGGATCATCCATCGCCCATCTGTATGGGTCGAGAAGGTATACGCTAGTCTACTCTGGTATATCGATGCCCCGTCTCGATACACCCACGACTAGGGACTTTGAAGGATGTACTTATGGACTACCATGTCCCCACTAGTATGATCCGCATCATAGTCCAGGTAGTCAAGTACAGATCCTAAGGGCTTTACCAACATGTAACAGAGAGACAATCAGCATACACGTTAAGGTAAAGTTCAACCAGATAGCATACTATCATGTCGAGCAAGAAAGTCCTCCCTATATATGTCCCAGCATCCACTACAATATACATCCTATGTATAGTAATGGCCTCTAGGGCATACATATAACTAACATTGTAGATCCGGTGCTGCACCTCCACGGCTCCGCAATGAAGTCTCCTCGCTGTCCAAGATGGATCCCGGGCTCTAGCGTCGGCTTCATCGGAGAATGGACGGGCTAGGTCATCGACAACGTGCCGAAGATGATCTACGTCGAAGCATCACTAGATCAAGCTCCACCTTCACCGAGCCTTGAAAACTTGTGAAGGAAACACACTCTACTACTTGGCAAGAGGTAGAGGATGAAAAAATAGGAAGTGGGTAGACTTTAGAATTGGATTTCTCACTCATTTGCATCAATCACCATTGATGGAGGAAGGTATCTTCATGAAGAAGAAGAAGAGGAAGAAGATGATAAAAATTATGATAAGTATTAAAGAATAAATAAATATCCATTCTTATCATAATTCTCACCATGGTTAGGTGTAGAGAATTAACTTGAGTTAATTGAATTGGTTAGGGTTAAGCATGAGACAAAATGTTGACTAAGTCAAAAGTTCATGAAGCTTCATGAAAGAAGACAAAAGAAAGCCACCATTCTACTTTATGCAATTTATTTTCCAAAAATAAAAACAAATGAATAAATGAATAATCAAATAAAAACCCTAACCATTTCTTTAACCAAGGTTTATTTCTTTACACAAATCCTAATTTGCATGTATCATCAAATATGATACAAACAAGTGCACAAAATCATATCGCATATGCAATGCGCACAACCGAGCGAGAAAATCCATTTAAAGTGAACCGATACTAGTTAATGCAAAGTAATATATCAAATATATAATTATGCATTAAATCATTAAATCAACACTTGATTTAACGATCCGGTCATGACGCACATAACCGACTGGTATCATTAGTAACATCTTATCGAATCAACACTTGATCCGATAACCCGGCTATATCGCATATAACCGATCAATGTCACATCGCGAGAATCGAATAGAGTATCACATACTCGTATTATTCTCGGTCCCGCACATATCTCATATGCGCTCCTATTTCGTTTTGCTTGAGCCAGGAAACCTCTGTGTAGGACTCTAAAGACTCGTCAATACGCCGGCAACAGATGATGATCATATCAAACACCCACAAGCCGCAAGCGGTCTGCCAAACGTAACGGCCACCCGGGTGTTGAGCGATCTGAAGATCGACGAGCAAGCCCGCTCACACTCCAGTGAATCCGACCAGTAACACTACCGTACAGTCCGGTCTGATCGTCTGATATGTCGCATATCTTGCCTAGGGGTGGTAAACGTCAGACCCCAATAGCTCGATAAGTCGTGTCGATATGAGGTCTATAACAATTCGAGAAACTACTGGTAACACTTACCAGTAAATCTCAGCAACCCTGGCCAGGGATTTCCTGTTATAGCCAATCGAACACAGCGCAACATCAACTCCCTATACCGGGAGAGACGAATCACCTCCTATCGCTCATTGCCTCCATGTGACTCAGGACTGTACCCAAAAAACAACATTTTGCACGCCCTCTTGGACGTGGTAAGATGGAAACCAAAGCACAGTGGGAACCACACAAGACTCTATGACGATCTCGGGTCAACAGACTACTCTGTACCAGTGTCACCAGAGAACTGCCATCTGACGTGACGTATAATACCATCTGGGAGTTCTCGGCGAGTCCGTCCAGTGTACCCAGTCTCTACTGAGCAGCCGTATATCATCTCTGATGTCAAACACCGATGGATATGGGATCATCCATCGCCCATCTGCATGGGTCGAGAAGGTACACGCTAGTCTACTCTGGTATATCGATGCCCCGTCTCGATACACCCACGACTAGGGACTTTTAAGGATGTACTTATGGACTACCATGTCCCTACTAGTATGATCCGCATCATAGTCCAGGTAGTCAAGCACACATCCTAAGGGCTTCACCAACATGTAACAGAGAGACAATCAGTATACACGTTAAGGTAAAGTTCAACCAGATAGCATACTATCATGTCGAGCAAGAAAGTCCTCCCTATATACGTCCTAGCATCCACTACAATATACATCATATGTACAGTAATGGCCTCTAGGGCATACATATAACTAACACAAGTCACGTTAAATGTTGGTGGAACTTGAATGCATACAGAGAGTTGACAGATGTGCATGTTCTAGGATTACACGTCTCTACCCGATGATACCAGGTACACAAACGCGTCCCTAACTTCGCACACCATTGTCACAAATCAAGGTCTCCGAATCATTACCCAGCCGAATATGCTCAAGCATCACTGACGAACGAGTATCGGCGGGCAGTGTCTCGCGAAAACGATTTAAGGAAAGTGGTCAGGCGCGGACATGAGCAAGCTGTCCCCTCCGTAGAGACGAACTTAAGCTATACTCGACGATCACACAAGAACTGTAAATCTGCAGAAGACTATCACAACAATCAAAATCCGCTGCAGGAAGATGTACATTAAGCTCTAGTGGTCCGTGGAAAATCTGACACGACTCTCAAACAAGTAGTGTCCCCAAATCTCCAACGCAAAACCACCGCGGCCATCTCCAGATCATGAGTGGAATATCCTTCTCGTACTTCCTCCAAAGGTAGGGAAGCAAAAGCGATGACCCTGTAGTGTCACATCAGTACACACTCGAGCCCACTCAAGAAATATTACAGTTAAACAACAAGGTCGCCCGAACCAAAAGCAAGAAAGAACTGATGCAGTTGTTTAACAGAATCTTCAACTGCCGAAAACTCCGTACACATGCCTCAGTCCACAGAAAAGAAACCTCCCTTCCGGTCCATTCAGTCGACGGTACAGCACTACTCTAGCAATCCTGCATGAAACAGCGCTAAAAACCTGCTAAGCCCAACAATCTGCGGATCTCCGTCCTGCACACAAGTCTGGGCCTAAGCTGTACGGCCACGATCACCCTCGAGACCATACAAAACCATCTCCCATGACTACAAGACCTAGGAGTCAACACAAAACATGCCTGAAGAAACACTCCGAGAATTTAGCAAACTGCTGGTACTCTCCCAGTATCTGAATAACAAATCCTCAAGTGCTACTAATGTCCCTCAAGACACATTAAGTAGACCAGAATGTCGTAAATAACACAACAAAAACTGGTCGAGGAACGGCCTGAAGAAATCTGGTTCATCACATCTACGAATGCTGCTAGGGCATTAGTGAATCCAACGACTCACAAAAACACACAAAGCCCGTCGCACGCATAAGGCAGTATTCGGAATGCCATCACCCCGAATCCGCAATAATGATGACCTGATCCCGAGCAAACTTAGAAAATGTCTCGCACTCTGGAGCTGATCGAGGAAATCGTCACGGTGAGGTGAAGGATACCTATCCGCACCGTAAGCCGGTCCAATTGACGATCCGTCGATACACAACCTCAAACTGCCGTCTTTCTCCTTGACGAACAGAAATAGGAGCTTCTAAAAGAGAAACACTTAGACGCACAAAACTCCCCAACCCACAACTCTGCAGCTGATCCTTAAGCTCCCCAAGCTTCGCCGGCTTATCCGGAACAACGTCGGAAAAACACTCGCACGAAAGGAACCCAGTCCAACAATCCCACTGTGGCTCCGGTATCACTAATGAACGCCAAGAATCCACGACATCTCCTCAGTAGCCGACTAGCGAAAAAGGCTGAATTCAAGCCGTGAGAGGCGGCACCACTATCCACCTGCACAACAAGAACTGACTTGCCGGGAAAACAAACTTGACTGTTTCCTCACGGTATTTTACAGAAGCCTAGCACGTAGTTAACCAGTCCGTGCCCAGGAGAACGTCAAATCCAACATCTTTAGAAGGATCGAAACGATGGACGAATCTCTATCTCCTATCCGTTTGGCACACAACTGAATACGTGTCGCGCAACAAAAGAATCGCTGACAGAAGTTAGCACAACTACGACTAATCTACCCAACCACAGTACAAGCATGAAAAACAACGAACACATCAAAAGAACATGCGAAATAAGGATACCTGAGAACTCTGCATTGGACGTCTGGGCGTCCCGATGAGTAGAAGCAAACTCCTGTGTCTGCCCTCTACCCGCGACTGGATGAACTCCTCTGGTAGCCTGAGCCCTCTGAGCAAATCTTCCACGTCCACGGCCTCTCTGAAAATGATCATGACGAGGTGCTAAGGAACAATCCCTGACGAAGTGCTAAAAGCTCCCGCATCGAAAACATCCACGCGCTGACTGCTAACCATCCTGGGAATGAGAGCTGAACGACTGTCCTCGTCCTAAGCCACTGCTACTCCCGCGACGGCCACGAAATCTGTCTCGATGACCAAACCTCTGCCTCTGGGCTGGTACACTGGTACGAGTCCTCCACTGTCCTGGAATATGTGTCTCGTCAACTAGAGCGGCAACTACTGGTGCTATGTAGGTGATGGACTGCTGCATGCTGATCGCAAGTGACAACTGAGTAACAGGGGTGACAACCTCCTGTCGTAGCTCCCGAACGACCTCAACCAATGAACTCATCGTCTGGCGGAAGTCCTGCATCTCTGCCAAAAGCCTATCAATAGTATATTTCGTAGGCTGATCCGTCTGCACCTGTGCAACTAGAGTGCCATCCTAGTCAGTACTCGTCTCACCCGAGCCAACTCTGACCTCGGCCCTCGCTGCATCACTCTGAGTCCCCATAGTCATCGGCGGCAAGGCTATAAATAGATATAAGATTCGATGAGAATAAGGAATCGAATCTCAAGGATATGAATCATCAAAAAAAGAATTTCAAGCAAATTGTACTTAGGTTACTTAATGCAAGGTACCGCATCGTGGGTATGCTGCAGACATACACACACTACGTTACTCTGCTTAAGCTACCTACTCCATCATACTAAGGTCATCCTACACTCCGAAAGGTAAAACCTAACGCTCTGATACCAACTTTGTCACTACCCAAAATTGGCCCGTGACGGCCCTAGTACTACGCAACACCCTAAGACGTAACGTAGTAAAAGAAAGCCAAAACCCAGAAATCTAAACCATAAAAATAAAGAAAAGATAATATAAGTTTTTGAAACAGTTGAAATCGCAACCCAAATTCTTTAGAAGCCCTACTTTATTTCTTTAAAGTTTTAGCAACACCCCCTTTTTGTAAAATCTAACCAAGATGAATGCAACACAAAAATATGACGCTATAGCGAAGAAATAAAGACAATAGAGAGAAAGCTGTACATAAAAGACAACAAACCCACCAATAATATACAGTAACGTCCTAACCAAGTCTCTAAGTCAACAACATAATAGTAGATGGAGAGTACAAGATACAACGAATGTACAATACAAAATACAGATGACCACCAAAACCCACCTAAGCAAAATAGTACTGTGAGCTGATGCGGTATCTGTAGCAAAAGATGATAGCTGAAAAGCTGAATAGCCTGCCTCAACTACTCTGGGGAACAACCTGAAACACCTGTGGCAGAACAGGGATGAGTTGCCAACTCGTGAATAGTAGATAACATATGCAGGTAATCGCAGGAATGTACGTACAACATGAATCTAAGATATGCGATTACAGTAATAACATATCATGCAAATGCTGAATAAAGGAAAGTACACTAGCGGGTACAATCAATATGTGAAGCAATAGTAACATGACCATAATATGCAATAGGGATATGAGAATGTAGACATGCAACTATCATAAGGGTACACTAACAGGTATTCCTAATACATGGAACAGTGCATAAGTGAAAAGGTATGAGGTATGGAGTGAAATATGTCATCCACGGAATCCTGTCATCGTGGTAGGATCACAATCCATCAAGACACTCAAATCCCAATTCCTCAAATCAGCCCCCATATTGGGCTCTCACATCATATAAGTCTCCTGTCTCCTCAATGTACAGTATCGAGTAATCTCCTATATCCCGAATGTACAAATCAATAATCCCATATGTATGTCCAATCTCAATGAATCACCTGATATTCCAAGTCAAAGTCTCAAGTAAGTTTCTAGCATCCTAAGTATATGTATATATGTAGAAATAAATATGATGGGGTCAATACACATATATTAGCGTCCCATTCCACTAATATTGGTGTAAGGGTATATATAACAACGGCTAATCCCCTGTTATATATACAAAGGTGTTTAAAAGAAATATCATGAAAACAATGTGCCAAGCATCGACACAGAAATCCTGATAGGTACGTATCATACGCTATCCCGAAAGCACGAGTGCGTAGCTCTGACCCTCGCCTTTCGACGTATGCATACGTGCATGACTCCCAACGGTGTCTCCATGACCCCCGCCGAGTCATCAGTACTGTCACCGGTAGGTACTAGCCCGCCTCCAGGCTCAATCGGCAAAATCCATCGATCTTCTTGCCGAGGGGAACCATACCGGGCCCCACCATGTACCCTCTACGGCCTCGACGCCTTCTCCTAGGGGTATATATAATCAGCACCGATAAAACTCATGGTGGATGCACAAATATCATATCAAGGAAACCGGGTTTTTCAATGTATGCATAATTTCATAAACTCCCGCGGTTCCCAAATCCAGAAAATATCATGTAAAACCCAATAATAATGCGTAATCCAGGAATAAATATGTACGATATATCTAAAATGCGAGCATATAACAGAGAATATGTAGCTGAAACCAGAAGTATGCGAAACCAATAAGGTACAGCTAAGTAACATCAGTAAAGGTAAATATGCAACCGCAACTGAATATGTGGGTAACATACAGGTGTAGCAATGTATAGGTATCTACCTATATGAACTGATGTCGTATACCCCCCTGGGTATAACTAAAATATGTAAGATATCCCCCCCGGTAGAAGTAAAATATGTGCAAGGTATACCTGTAGCTGTATCGTAAGGTGTATCTGTACCTATCACTAAAGGTATGATACACTAGAGGTATACCGATAAGCTAGATGTCATGTGTGATAAGCAATAGAATCTATAATGGTTAGTGTGTGACATGGCAATTATTGACGGTGTGTGTGTAGCGTACAATCCGTGCTCGTGCAACATGACCCGTCAATAATGTGTGCAGTGCCCTATGGCTACTAGTCACAGTACAACTATATTTAAGGAAATACAGTAAAGGCGCAATTCTAACAATGACGTAGAATATGCGACAGGTATTTGAATCCTAGCCCAGACGCATAACGCCATGCGGGCGATTCCCCTGTAGATGTTAAATCTACTCACCTATACTCCACGCTAGGTGAATCCCACCATCTGCTCCCCCCTGTAGCAGTGTCCGTAGTCCCTGCCTGCAAACTTGCAAATAAGACATGAAAATCATATATATAAGCCAAATATCTCGCAAAACGCGATATCGAACCCAAATGAGAAACTCGCGTCGTGAACTAAACGCGCGTGTGCACGATACGCTAAAACGTGTATGTACGCGTCTAAAACCATCGCGACACGCCGCGATACGCTGGATCACAGAACCCTCTAACATATCGCGCGTATCGCGCAAACACAACGAACACCAAATACGATATTTGATCCCAGATTTTCCTACAGGTCAAATCTTGCAAAACTAGACATGCCAAAACACTAGACAACACAGCAGAGAGCCCTATACAAAACCCCAGCACCCAAGTCCCCTACTTGGCCCCAAATTGCGGCCAAACTCAATAAATCTGCGGCCAGGATTTTGAATGAGGGCTAGTGTTCTGGTGGTGGTATCTAGACCTAGTGAGCATGCTCCAGTATTCTCAAATTTATTCTGAAGGGTCCGGGTCAAAAGCAGATTACAAAATGCTAATATATCGCTTAAAAACGCTAATTTGCACTAAAAAGGAAACCCTATGGTATTTTAGTGTAATCTGGGTCAATTCTCAGTTAAAGTAACACTAACAACACTAAAATAAGCTAGGTTAACTAACACAATCACATTCTAACCAAAAATTCCACATAATTCACCATAATTAGCACTAAACTAGCTTTAAATGCAAACCGAAGCTAATCACTGCACAACTTAAGCAAACTAGGAATTTGGTTCAAGAATTATACCCTATGCAGCCCTAGGAAACAGGAGAAGAAGTGAATGTAGGAGGGAGAGCTGCTGCAAGTTGCTGGGCTCCTGCTGTTGTAGCTGTTGCTGCTACTGAAGCTGCTTGCTGTTGCTGCTGTTGCATGAGCTGCTACTGGTGCTGATGCTGGTGCCTTCTTCTGGGGCTGCTGCTTCAGCTTCTGATGCTTGTGTGTGCTGCTGATGGAGCTGCTGCTGTTGCTATCTTCCGGGGCTGCTACTTCTTCTGGTGCAGCTTCCCTTGTTTCTGTTGCTGATGCTCTCTGTTGCTGCTCCTTCTCTGCTGCTGCTGCTTGTTGGTGGTGTGTGGGTGTGTGTGAGAGAATGAGAATGAGAGAATGAGAGAAAAGAGAATGAGAATGAGAAAAGAGAGCAAGGCAAGAACCCCTCCCTCTCTCCCCCTCTCTCATCATTAAATGAGCATGGCCTAAACCATGTAGCACCATGCTCAACTCTCTCATGGTCAACACATCAAACCAAAACAAAAACTCCCTTTTCATTTTAGTTTTAAAAAAAACAACCATAAACTATTGAACCCAAAACACTTAAACCCAAACATAACACTAGATTAAGCAATGGTTAGACCACAATTAACACCCTAGTTTACATGCACAAGTGTGTGTGCGCCTAGGAAAATTCTAATAAAATACTCATTAAATAGGATAAAATATTTAAAACTTAATTTGGTAAACTTTTTATTAAAAACCATACAATAAAATATAATTAGCTACAAAACACAATCTAAGGTGTTACAAAACTTGCACAGAACTGACCTTGCCATGAGCTTGTCCGGATTTTGTGTTTTCACATATGCCGGACAACCCCATATCTTAACATAATTAAGATATGGTCTCTTTCCTTTCCATATCTCATATGGAGTGGTAGGCACAGATTTGCTGGGAACCATATTCAAATAGGTCTGCAGCTTTCTCCAGTGGATATACCCAAAAGGAAATAGGCAACTCAGCGCTGCTCATCATAGAGCGCACCATATCTAATAGGGTGCGATTCCACCGTTCCGATACACCGTTGTGCTGTTGTGTATATGGAGTAGTAAGCTGAGAAAGAATCCCATTCTCTTTTTGATACTCCAACAACTCATTGCATAAGTATTCTCCTCCTCGATCAGATCAAAGGATCTTAATACTTTTACCCTTTTGGTTCTCTACTTTGTGGTTATATTCTTTGAATTTCTCAAAAGCTTCAGACTTGTGTTTCAATAGGAACACATGTCCTTATCTTGAGTGATCGTCAGTGAATGTAATGAAGTAAGAGAAACCATTCCTGGCATGTGTAGACATGGGACCGCATACATCACTATGTATCAGACCCAAGAGTTCCGTAACTCTTTCTCCGTGTCCACTAAACGGAGTTTTGGTCATTTTGCCTATGAGACATGAATGACAAGTTTCATATGATGATAATTCGAACTTATTCAAATATCCATTTTTATGTAACTTAGCTAGTCGTGTCGCATTGATATGACCAAGTCTACAATGCCACAAGAAGGATTCGTTCATTTCTGAACTCTTCCGCTTGTGTGTGTTTTGTACATTAAGAACAGTGGTTTGATTTAGAACGTATATGCCATTATTTAATGAGCATGATCCAATCAACTTTTGACCCAGGAAGATGTTCATAACATTATCCTATACTACAAAATTATATCATTCTTTACATAATAAAGAAACTGATATAAGATTGCATATCATGGACGTAATGTAATAGCATTCGTTCAGAATCAATGTATTACCATTTGGTAAGACAAGGTGATATTCGCCAACAGCTTTGGCTGCAACAATTGCACCATTCCCTACTCTTACGGAATGATCACCCATTCCCAGTTCTCTACCTTTTCGTAGCCCACATAACATATTACATATGTGGGATCCCGATCCGGTATCTAATACCCAGGACGTAGAGTGAACTAAGAAACAGTTCTCGATAACAAACACACCCGAAGAATATGCTTCAACATGCTTATTCTTCATTTTGGCGGTGTGAGAATCCGGATATGCCCCTATTTCCTGTTAATTCTTATAACAATTATAAGAAAGAACGGAACTAATGATCCCCTGCTCAGTATAACAAGCGGGTTCAGTCAATACATCCATATTATTATCTTGATTAAGGCCTGAAATGGTCGCTACCTGGAGAGAGAGAGAAGAAAACACTTTAGCGTGCGCTCTTGCAAGATTAGATTGGTTATTATCTTATCTAATTAGGATGGCTCCCACTGTTTTTAGCAAATCTTCCTTCAAACCTTAAAAGGTAAGACTAGCCGGGATTAATTACACCTTACAAGTTTGCCAATCTTTCGGCCAGGCCAGTGTTGGTACTTTGAGAGAGGTTCCCAGTGCTTTCGCACGGACCTAATTAGAATAAACCTCATTTTCCCAGAGGCATAACCCCGTTAACACCTTTCTAGACACCTACTTGATCGGCTAATTGTCATGTGTAAAACTCTCCCAGGAGTAACTCTTACTCGCAATAGGTATCAGGATCCAACTATCTCATAGAAGGTATGCAATCTCATTGTAAATCTCAACACTTGAAATTCCTGATAATTCTTTTACCCCTGACGTGCTATGACCTTGACTGTAACGTTTTGAAAATGGTTTCGGTGAAATTTCGAAAAAAAACGGGAAAATAAGGGGGTTTTCTGTAAAAAGTCAAAATGCAAATATCTTTATTATAAAATTAAATATACATATTCTAGCTATGTAATTGCTAGTATTTGGTGTTTATTGAGCCACTGGTGAAATTTCAAATTTTCTGAAAAAAATATTATTTTAATATTATTTTAAGCCGTCACTAATACATTTAATTAGAGAAAATTACAAATTGGAATGAGTTGAAACAAATTTTGTGCATCATGACACATTAAATAAAATTTTATCATGTGGGTTTTGAAACGAAATCGTTTGTCAAAACGGTTTAGAAATTATTGAAGAGGAAAAAGGCTTTTTTTAGTGTAAATGGAGATTTGGGGTATAATATTTGTCATTTTCCCTCATTCCACACACACACCCACACTCACCCACCCCCACTTCCTTTGTGGCCGAACCCTTGCTGCCCAATTCCCCACTTGTGAAAAGAAAAGTCCAAGCATACAACAAAAGAGAAGAATGAATAAAGAAAAAAGTGTATAAGTGTTGACTTTGGGGTATGGGTTTTGTTTGACTTTTGCCACAAAACTCCATTCTCTCTCTCTCTCTCCTCACCCATCCCCTCTCCCATTTCAGCCGAGCCTATGGCTGCAGCCCCCCCCCCCTCATCTTCTCCTTCTCATTTCACTACAAAATTCATCACAAAATGCCTCAAAAATCCATATAAACCTCATTAATCTCCTACCCATTATTCCTTGACCCATCTAGCTTGGATTCATGAAGCAAGAAGCTATTTTGGAGAACAAGATTTTCATGCTAGCTCTCTAGTTTTGTGAGGTACAATCTTACTCTAATTGTTACCTTGTTAATAATTGTTGTAATCCAAGCTAATTAGGTGTTTTATTATGGGTTTAATTGAAAGTTGAAATCTAAAGAGAGGGTTTTGAAATTCAAGTGAGAGTTTTGATTTGGAGCTAGGGTTTGATCACTTGAGGTTGGTTGTGATGTGTGGTTTCACATCTTTAGTATGCTAAAACCTAACCTAATTGCTAAATTTCGATTTTTTACAACTAAATTGTCCAAATTGCTTAATTGTTGCAAACTAGGTTTTTAGATTTAATTCAAAAATATGAGATTAAAATATGGTTAGAGTTTTTATCACATTATTAGCTATATAATGTGTAGATCAACATTTTAGAGCATGCAAAACCTAGTCTAGTTATGGATTTGTGGATTGTTGCTTCGAAATGGTTAAAATTGGGTTATTGTGCTAACTAAAAAATTTGGTTTAATACAGTTTAGTGTGATAAAATCTAGTTAAAATTTATGTAGCCTGATTAAGCTAATTAGTGAACATTGCGGCCGCTAGATTTGTTTAAATAGCAAGTTTTGTACTAAAACGGTTAAATTTTGCTTGCTAGTTTTTCGGAAAAACGGCTATTAAAGTGAATTTGGGGTTTTTGTGAGTATTAACCTATTTTATATATAAATTAGTGTTCTTGAATGTGCAAATGAGTGTATTGGGTTTTTCTCGATGGTCTGGCGTTTGTACGCCGATGTCTAGGGTTTTTGGGTTGATTTGTGGAAGCAACCATAGGTTTTCACCTATGTGGGATTCGTGTGTTGTTTTGGTCATGAGTCGGATTTTAATGAGATGCGGTGCGTTATGATATGTAGGTACCCCCATGTGGACTTCGAGACGACAAGTAAGCGCGTGGCGATGTCGGCACCGGCGAGCGAGGACCAGGTGAGTAGATTTATATCTACGGGGAGAAGTCGGGTGGATGGCGTATAGCACCCCCGCAGTCCGTGGTGGTGTATACGGATGCGTATACACACCGACAATTATTATATGTTATTTGGGATTAATAACGATGTTTAGGATGGATATTGATGTGTTGGATTATTTTAGTGTTGCGAACCCTAGGGTAGTGTTGCACTACACATGCACACATACATACTTGCATACATTCCTATTTATATGTGCTCATTGGATTCTTTATAGTTATGTGTTCACATGGGCATGGGACTATGTGTTCACATACGGATTTGAGGATGATACTTGGGTTTGAGCTGAGTCGATGAGATTTGTTTTGTGGTTGTAATATCGGTGATATGGCAGGATTCGTACTTGAGGTACGTCCTGGTGTTATAGCGGATCTTGGGGCGGCGATACAGGTGAATAGTGTTATAAATAAAATGGTCGTCATGTGATCGTGATATGAGGCATGATATGCTAGGATATTGATATTAGGCCGTATAGGGCGATGTATACCCCTTGATGATGATATGTGCTGACGATATCGGTTTGTACGAGATTGTCGATCAGTAGTCAGATCATGAGTATATTGAGGATATTATTATTGTATTAGACATAGGTCAGTACCTTAGACCATGATCTTTGATAAAGAGGATACCGGATGAATAGTGTGATGAATATGATTTTGACCCGTACCCAGATTTGGGATGCCGTACGACGGTTTTACGTACGAGCTATATATTGATGATTGATCCGCACTGTTGACTTGGGATGTCTGGTTATAGATATGATATTATTGAGGCGGGATCACCGACTATACATATACAGGTATGTATATGTATCGACTCAGATGATAGGCGGTTTTCTTACCTGTAGTTCAGCCTGTTAGTTTAGTGTAGCTGTTAGATTAGATTAGACTTCTTACCTATTTCAAAAACTAACGAATCATGGGTATTTTAAAAGGCAGCCCAAGGGATCCTACCGATATTTTCAAAAGACGTATCTTTTCATAAAAACCACCGTAGCCCTATTTTCAAAACCCCGCGATTCATGTTATTTCAAATGGCACCATTGTTTAATTTTTAGCTCTCGCTCGTTTTGGTTGCTCGCTCCGCATCGCATATTTACATTGTTATTTCATATTGCATTGTTGACATTATGCTGTTAGGACACCAGCACCATTACCGATGATGCGTATGTACCACATACACTTTCTTGCCTGCTCACACACATCTTCATCGGTAATTGCCATGTCACGTACACCTTAGAAAATATTGTTGCTTAACTTAGCTTGATAGCCAGTAGTTTGACATAATATTAGTGTACATACCTTATATGCCAGCTTAGATATTGTAGTTATTATTTGTCGCTTCATGCATACTGTTATTCATTCTCATGCTTATATTCATGGTTGTACATGCTATTGATGATTCGGATTTCCATGATATTTTCTGGATTTGGAGGAAAACCGCAAAACATATATAAACTGATTTCTTTCTTTTTAAATAAAAAGTGCGATTTTTTTTCCATGATGTATGAGTCGTCCACCATGAGTTTGCTGATGGATTTCGAGACCCGATTCGAAGAGGCGGATGAACCGTTTCGGGTACATGGTGGACCGGTAAGGTACCCCGGGGCAAGAAGCACGTGATGATGATGATGTGAGCCTGGCAGGGGAGCACTACCTACCGGTGATTTTACCCAACGCGTCGGATATCCGGAAGATACCGTCGTGGTCTTGAGATGGATGGTAGGGGCCGGTCTGGACTGACGGCGCCCTAGATATTGTGATTGGGACATTGAGATTTCGAGATATTGAGGTACAGAGACTGTGAAACAGAGATATCGAGACTTTGGGATTACGTTTTGTGCCGATGCTAGGCACTGTTTTATGCTGATTTCATTATGATACCTCATTTTAAAAATACAAGGAAATCTCACTAAATTATGAGAACAGTTTATTCATTTACATGTATTCTGTTTTCATGCATTCATATCTCATTCATATGATATATTGCTACCTGAGGCACTGACACAGGCACATAAGATTTCACTCAGGTTAGATATTTACCCTAGCCATTGTTATAGGCTGCATGTTATGCATGTATTTGAGGATATTATGATCATTGACCTAGGTTGCGTTATTTATGCGATTTCTGTGCGTAGATGTTTTCTACTCACGAGTTGGCAATTCACCCCCGTTGTGCCACAGTTCTTGCAGGTTTCGCCGTACAGGTTTCATTACGGCTTGCTGGCACTCTTTCCATTTCCGGGTGATTTGCTAGTAGGTGGGTTTTTTTGTATCGCACCCATCATTATATCTTGTATATCATTATTCTGTTGTATCTAGAAGTTCCATCAACCAAAACATGTATTTTTTTTTGAGATAGAGACCAGTGATGTTATTCCTTCGACCTCAGAGTCGCGCGTCTATTTTTTTTTCTGCGGTTTTCTTGTGGATTTGAGTTTCCTTTTGAATTTTGATCATCGCCGTTGGTGTTGTATATTATATTGCTTGGGTGGTTGTGACCGTCGATTGACGAAGAGCTAGTTCCCGCTTGGGGATGCCTTTTTATTGATTTCGTATACTATTCATGTTGTATCCCGTTTGGGAGCCAGTATTTACAAAGGAGACTGCCGAAATTTTCAGTAAATTTTGATGTTCTTAAAAACCGCATAATTCGGCTTATGCTATTAAATCTACTTGTTTTAAATTGGTTTTCCTTCACTCTACTTCTTTTCTTGGTTTGGATTTCTAGGTTTTCGGTTTACTTAGATTACGTACGCCTCGAGACGTTTCGTAGTTTAAGTGCCGGTCATGTTTCGTACTTTCGGGACGTGACAAAGTTGGTATCAGAGCGTTAGGTTTTATCTTCGGAGCGTAGGATGACCCTTGGTTGATGGAATAGGTGACTAAAGTAGAGTGACGTACCGTGGGTATGTTCCGCGGCATACTTACGACACGCCACTCCACTTAAGGAGCCTTAGGATGTACATTTCTTTGCTCAGTATTATATTCATTCCGATCTAGCCTCATCGGTACGAGTTATGGTTTTGCAGCCACGATTACGGACAGGGAGAGCTACAGCTAGAGTTGCGGTCAGCACGAGCTCGTCACGAACGAGGACTGACCAGGTCGAAATTCCGGCGACACACGATTGCAGAGATGTGTCTTTTTACTGTGTTTTCACGCCCCGAGCGTTTGATGGATCGCTGTATGAGATTACTTGGACGTGCCGATCAGTACTAGAGGATTGAGCCACTGACAGAGGCCAGCCAGATTTTGATGACCATTGAAGTATTGCTTACTCCTGATGATTGAGGCACCGTTCAGCGTGCAGACGAGCGAGCCCGTTATTGCTGTGAACGACGAGATATTGCTCCAGATGCTGGAGTTAGTGCAGAATGAGTTGTACTAAGAGATGATAGAAGGTCGCTAGTCATCGAGGATGAATGACTAGGACATGTGGATCGTTCGCCTACCCCGATGCGAGGTCATTAGATAGATTGATTCCAGCTAGAGACGACTTCACGCGGAGACGTTGGGAGTCGACAGAGACGATCGAATGTCAGAAACCTATTATTCCAAGTTTAAAGTAGTCGGAAAGACATGCAGGCAATTCTATGGTCCCTCTAGAAGAATGAAACCCTAACTCGACTTAATGACCGTGTGAAAGCCTTTGAACCTTCGGGTTTGCGGCAGTTCTACGGCGCCATTAGTGAGGCTTGGGTTTGCCCTTCTACGGCTGGACCACCGATACTGTTGTATGTACTCGATACTATTAAACTGTGCCCAAGAGGTTGAGCTCTTGGGGGATTATGAGATTTTGACGACTCGATCGGATGGCTCGACTTAATTCGGATGCTAGGTGGTGAGATGCATTTCTTGGGAGACTCCCGATACGAGGATAGCCGTTGGAGCTCAGCCCATTTAGCCACGATGAGACGAGTCCGAAGCAGTCGACATTAGAGAAAGTGGAGTAAGAGGTTCGTACCAGATCTAGATGAGATGACGTCCCACTCCGCCGACATCAGAGATGCGATACGCATGCCGAGGCAGAGTATTGGATTTACCTTCCAGAAGGAGTTGTGATGAGTATGCAGTCGTTCCAGAGCAAGATGCAGATATAGGAAAGGACGATGACTTCCGGACAGTTGGCAGAGACGAGACATGGAAGAGACCGTGAGCAGGATTCCTTCCAGGACACCGCTGCAATGATACTTGCACCCAGGATCAGATGTGTCATGTAAATTCAGAGAGCCAGAGGCCGACGCCAGTGATATGCTGTTTTACGAGTGGTCGCGATGATTGACCGGGAGATGACAAGAGACATGCCAGCACGGGATCATCCCCGTTAGCACACCTGACAAGGCCGATGAGCCGATGGACCGAGAGATTGGTAATTCCCAGTGAAGACCTTGACCCAGGAGTGGTCATTGTTACGCACACCAGCAGGCCAGAGTTCATGATCATCGACGAGATGCCCCACTAGTGACCGCGACAGTTGGCCCGAGATTCTTAGAGGATGCGCTTGAGCGGTACTATACCGCCATTATTGATTTCGAGGTTTTGGGTGATTTATTCGAATGATTTGATTTTGATGATTGAGGATTTACGATCTTTGCACAGTGTTGCACTTGATATTGTTTTCGTGCTTGGGTTTCACATGTTTGTGATTTTATGGTTTTAGACATTTGAGTTGATTTTGTGCGTATGCACGCACACGATTTGGTTCCTGCACTCTGTATAGTTATATATGCTTGCAGTTCAGTGATACGCCTTTTGTGCACTTAGATGCACTGGACTTCGATAGTGATACTCGATATTTGTTTTGTGCACCTTGTGCACCTGATTTGATTTTGCGCATGTTCGGCGCTTGATAGTGGATTTCATGATTTCGTGCATGATGGATGCACCTGCCTTGGATTTTCGCACATGTTGGGCGCATGTTTCGAGATATGATTTTGGTGCACACCAGATGCACTAAATCGAGATTTTTTCCGTGCATGTCAGATGCACCTGATTCTGCTGTCAGGCACACATGTTGCCTACGACAGATGTTTCATGCACACCCGATGCACTTGGATGTTCTTTCTGTGCATATGTATGGCACATATTTGGATTTTGATTTCCGTGCGCACAAGGCGCGCGTAGTATTCATACGCGTATTTTGGGATTGATTTTTCTTATAGAGCAGTACGTTTTTATGATATTGCTATGTGTTTTCGTACTGAGCAGGACTAGTCAGAGGACAGTACCTGAATATATTTTACATGTATAGTTTCGAGTTATATCATATAGGTTTTGCTTTGGATTTGGTACTGATGTCTTCCCCATGACTCCGATGATTGCGGGATGCTTGATGGAGTTCTGATTTGAGTTATATGCTCATTTTTCATGAGCATGCGTTGCGCTACGCTTTGTTTATGTATTTATGATTTCGGAGCCCCTGCGATTTGATGGTTATGGCTGAAATATTTTAGTATTTGGGGGAAATTTTAATTTAAATTTGGGGACCGAATTTCTTTATGGGGGGAAGATTGTAACGTTTTGAAAATCGTTTCGGTGAAATTTCGAAAAAAAACGGTAAAATAAGGGGGTTTTCTGTAAAAAGTCAAAATGCAAATATCTTTATTATAAAATTAAATATACATATTCTAGCTATGTAATTACTAGTATTTGGTGTTTATTGAGCCACTGGTGAAATTTCAAATTTTCTGAAAAAAATATTATTTTAATATTATTTTAAGTCGTCACTAATACATTTAATTAGGGAAAATTACAAATTGGAATGAGTTGAAACAAATTTTGTGCATCATGACACATTAAATAAAATTTTATCATATGGGTTTTGAAACGAAATCATTTGTCAAAACGGTTTAGAAATTATTGATGAGGAAAAAGGCTTTTTTTAGTGTAAATGGAGATTTGGGGTATAATATTTGTCATTTTCCCTCATTCCACACACACACCCACACTCACCCACCCCCACTTCCTTTGTGGCCGAACCCTTGCTGCCCAATTCCCCACTTGTGAAAAGAAAAGTCCAAGCATACAACAAAAGAGAAGAATGAATAAAGAAAAAAGTGTATAAGTGTTGACTTTGGGGTATGGGTTTTGTTTGACTTTTGCCACAAAACCCCATTCTCTCTCTCTCTCTCCTCACCCATCCCCTCTCCCATTTCAGCCGAGCCTATGGCTGCTGCCCCCCCTCATCTTCTCCTTCTCATTTCACTACAAAATTCATCACAAAATGCCTCAAAAATCCATATAAAACCTCATTAATCTCCTAAATTAAATCCTACCCATTATTCCTTGACCCATCTAGCTTGGATTCATGAAGCAAGAAGCCATTTTGGAGACCAAGATTTTCATGCTAGCTCTCTAGTTTTGTGAGGTACAATCTTACTCTAATTGTTACCTTGTTAATAATTGTTGTAATCCAAGCTAATTAGGTGTTTTATTATGGGTTTAATTGAAAGTTGAAATATAAAGAGAGGGTTTTGAAATTCAAGTGAGAGTTTTGATTTGGAGCTAGGGTTTGATCACTTGAGGTTGGTTGTGATGTGTGGTTTCACATCTTTAGTATGCTAAAACCTAACCTAATTGCCAAATTTCGAATTGTTACAACTAAATTGACCAAATTGCTTAATTGTTGCAAACTAGGTTTTTAGATTTAATTCGAAAATATGAGATTAAAATATGGTTAGAGTTTTTATCACATTATTAGCTATATAATGTGTAGATCAACATTTTAGAGCATGCAAAACCTAGTCTAGTTATGGATTTGTGGATTGTTGCTTCGAAATGGTTAAAATTGGGTTATTGTGCTAACTAAAAATTTTGGTTTAATACAGTTTAGTGTGATAAAATCTAGTTAAAGTTTATGTAGCCTAATTAAGCTAATTAGTGAAAATCGCGGCCGCTAGATTTGTTTAAATAGCAAGTTTTGTACTAAAACGGTTAAATTTTGCTTGCTAGTTTTTCGGAAAAACGGCTTTTAAAGTGAATTTGGGGTTTTTGTGAGTATTAACCTATTTTATATATAAATTAGTGTTCTTGAATGTGCAAATGAGTGTATTGGGTTTTTCTCGATGGTCTGGCGTTTGTACGCCGATGTCGAGGATTTTTGGGTTGATTTGTGGAAGCAACCATAGGTTTTCACCTATGTGGGATTCGTGTGTCGTTTTGGTCATGAGTCGGATTTTAATGCGATGCGGTGTGTTATGATATGTAGGTACCCCCATGTGGACTTCGAGACGACAAGTAAGCGCGTGGCGATGTCGGCACCGGCGAGCGAGAACCAGGTGAGTAGATTTATATCTACGGGGAGAAGTCGGGTGGATGGCGTATAGCACCCCCGCAGTCCGTGGTGGTGTATACGGATGCGTATACACACCAACAATTATTACATGTTATTTGGGATTAATAACGATGTTTAGGATGGATATTGATGTGTTGGATTATTTTAGTGTTGCGAACCCTAGGGTAGTGTTGCAGTGCACATGCACACATACATACTTGCATACATTCCTATTTATATGTGCTCATTGGATTCTTTATAGTTATGTGTTCACATGGGTATGGGACTATGTGTTCACATATGGATTTGAGGATGATACTTGGGTTTGAGCTGAGTCGATGAGATTTGTTTTGTGGTTGTAATATCGGTGATATGGCAGGATTCGTACTTGAGGTGCGTCCTAGTGTTATAGCGGATCTTGGGGCGGCGATACGGGTGAATAGTGTTATAAATAAAATGGTCGTCATGTGATCGTGATATGAGGCATGATATGCTAGGATATTGATATTAGGCCGTATAGGGCGATGTATACCCCTTGATGATGATATGTGCTGACGATATCGGTTTGTACGAGATTGTCGATCAGTAGTCAGATCATGAGTATATTGAGGATATTAGTATTGTATTAGACATAGGTCAGTACCTTAGACCATGATCTTTGATAAAGAGGATACCGGATGAATAGTGTGATGAATATGATTTTGACCCGTACCCAGATTTGGGATGCCGTACGACGGTTTTACGTACGAGCTATATATTGATGATTGATCCGCACTCTTGACTTGGGATGTCTGGTTATAGATATGATATTATTGAGGCGGGATCACCGACTATACATATACAGGTATGTATATGTATCGACTCAGATGATAGGCGGTTT
This sequence comes from Agapanthus africanus, assembly GCA_030015575.1. Taxonomy (NCBI): domain Eukaryota; kingdom Viridiplantae; phylum Streptophyta; class Magnoliopsida; order Asparagales; family Amaryllidaceae; genus Agapanthus; species Agapanthus africanus. The sequence goes on from JASDDO010000029.1 coordinate 75,911,620, forward strand.
CCTTACCTGTAGTTCAGCTTGTTAGTTCTGCCGTATAGTTTAGTGTAGCTGTTAGATTAGATTAGACTTCTTACCTATTTCAAAAACTAACGAATCATGGGTATTTTAAAAGACAGCCCAAGGGATCCTACGGATATTTTCAAAAGACGTATCTTTTCATAAAAACCACCGTAGCCCTATTTTCAAAACCCCGCGATTCGTGTTATTTCAAATGGCACCATTGTTTAATTTTTAGCTCCCGCTCGTTTTGGTTGCTCGCTCCGCATCGCATATTTACATTGTTATTTCATATTGCATTGTTGACATTATGCTGTTAGGACACCAGCACCATTACCGATGATGCGTATGTACCACATACACTTACTTGCCGGCTCACACACATCTTCATCAGTAATTGCCATGTCACGTACACCTTAGAAAATATTGTTGCTTAACTTAGCTTGATAGCCAGTAGTTTGACATAATATTAGTGTACATACCTTATATGCCAGCTTAGATATTGTAGTTATTACTTGTCGCTTCATGCATACTGTTATTCATTCTCATGCTTATATTAATGGTTTTACATGCTATTGATGATTCGGATTTCCATGATATTTTCTGGATTTGGAGGAAAACCGAAAAACATATATAAACTGATTTCTCTCTTTTTAAATAAAAAGTGCGGTTTTTTTTCCATGATGTATGAGTCGTCCACCATGAGTTTGCTGATGGATTTCGAGACCCGATTCGAGGAGGCGGATGAACCGTTTCGGGTACATGGTGGACCCGGTAAGGTACCCCGGGACAAGAAGCGCGTGATGATGACGATGTGAGCCTGGCAGGGGAGCACTACCTACCGGTGATTTTACCCGAAGCGTCGGATATCCGGAGGATACCGTCGTGGTCTTGAGATGGATGGTAGGGGCCGGTCTGGACTGACGGCGCCCTAGATATTGTGATTGGGACATTGAGATTTCGAGATATTGAGGTACAGAGACTGTGATACAGAGATATCGAGACTTTGGGATTACGTTTTGTGCCGATGCTAGGCACTGTTTTATGCTGATTTCATTATGATACCTCATTTTAAAAATACATGGAAATCTCACTAAATTATGAGAACAGTTTCTTCATTTACATGTATTCTATTTTCATGCATTCATATCTCATTCATATGATATATTGCTACCTGAGGCACTGACACAGGCACATAAGATTTCACTCAGGTTAGATATTTACCCTAGCCATTGTTATAGGCTGCATGTTATGCATGTATTTGAGGATATTATGATCATTGACCTAGGTTGCGTTATTTATGCGATTTCTGTGCGTAGATGTTTTCTACTCACGAGTTGGCAACTCACCCCCGTTGTGCCACAGTTCTTGCAGGTTTCGCCGTACAGGTTTCATTACGGCTTGTTGGCACTCTTTCCATTTCCGGGTGATTTGCTAGTAGGTGGGTTTTTTTGTATCGCACCCATCATTATATCTTGTATATCATTATTCTGTTGTATCTAGAAGTTCCATCAACCAAAACATGTATTTTTTTTTGAGATAGAGACCAGTGATGTTATTCCTTCGACCTCTGAGTCGCGCGTCGTTTTTTTTTCTGCGGTTTTCTTGTGGATTTGAGTTTCCTTTTGAATTTTGATCATCGCCGTTGACGTTATATATTATATTGCTTGGGTAGTTGTGACCGTCGATTGACGAAGAGCTAGCTCCCGCTTGGGGATGCCTTTTTATTGATTTCGTATACTATTCATGTTGTATCCCGTTTGGGAGCCAGTATTTACAAAGGAGACTCTGCCGAAATTTTCAGTAAATTTTGATGTTCTTAAAAACCGCATAATTCGGCTTATGCTATTAAAACTACTTGTTTTAAATTGGTTTTCCTTCACTCTACTTCTTTTCTTGGTTTGGATTTCTGGGTTTTCGGTTTACTTAGATTACGTACGCCTCGAGACGTTTCGTAGTTTAAGTGCCGGTCATGTTCCGTACTTTCGGGACGTGACATTGACGCATGCCAAACAACCCATAGTCCGCTAGTCAAGTTCATCCAGTGCATTTGCTATTTGAATTAAACCCACCCGTACGACCCTTGACGCATGCCAGATAACGCCGTATGAATACTCTAATCCAATTGCATCTCATGCTACAGATAAGTACTAATCAGCTACCGTACACTACGCCTTGACGCATGCCAAACTACCGTAGCACGAATACTAAATAATACTTATCTGAAATGACGGAGGGCTACGCAGGTTTTTATGAATACCATGAGCGTAATGAACTTGGTATCGTTGTAGAAACAAGTGATTTTGAAAAGGAGTGTTTCTGAGACTTTTTTTTAGTTTTGCTAAAGAGTTCACTCCCGGTAAAGGGATCTCGTCTATTTCCTTATCGAATAAGGTGCGGGATATTTGACAAATACCACTTTGCAAAGCAAGAACTGTAGAAGCAATCAAAAACAAAACCGAGTAAGTTGTAGTATTGCTAGTTTCGCTAAAGCGGTCAAATCCCGGTGAAGGGATCTCGGCTCTTTCCTTATCGAATAAGGTGCTGGATATTCTACAAGGAATACCGCTATGCAAAGCAAAAACTAGAGCTACCCTTTTTGAAAATATGATTCTAGAACATCTTTTAGGTTTCTTTTCATTCATTAATCTTATTAATGACGTCTCATCAAATATGCTTCCTCAGCATCACAGAAGAAACGAAAATACAACGTATGCTTATGCCATCCGCATTCGCCTCAATGTTCCGTTATGCACCATTAGGTTACTTAACTAACGGCATACCGGGACGGGACTAGCACGGCTGTAAAACACAAGCAACGTCTACTATATATCTCATATATAATATTTATCCATTCGTCGCAGAATCCACAGTGATCACATCACAGAATATCAGCAGTAGAAGATAACATATGAAATATTGGATATACTAGGAGGTCTGTGTTTTATTTTAAGCCTGTATAAAACACGGATTCCACGGTCGCAATGAATAGCCAAACCTACATCCCTAGACCCCTATGAGAGCGGAAAGCAACCTTACCAATTCTAGAGTTAGGAGACCCGGACTCGACTCCTCAAGTTGGTCTCCCACTTTACCCTAGAACCCGGTTGCTTATGCTCTCCTCCTTGGGTCTATCTTAATGCGGATAAGTAAATAATATGCAATGGTGACATCATCCTCAACCCGGAAGTGCCCCAATCAACAGAATATTACATACAATGAATTTTACATAAATGAAAATGAAAAACTCTCGTCTCACATAAAACCCCCGGCTATTCAAAACACGACGATCCAATATAACATATCACAGCAACACATAACATCACATGTCATCAACGTAAGTAAATATGCGTATCCCAATTGTCGTTGATGTATAGCAACGAAATCGGTGATACACCACATATTACACTTACGGTCGCAGAAAAGAAAATGTAAAACTACAACATTTGGAATCCACAATCAGCTTAGACATCATAAACCAGAAATATCACATATTACGGATTTCATGCCTAACTATATGAATTCCACATATTGTATCACATTACAGAAAGCTAGAAGACGTTAAACAATTCGATCGAATCAACGAATTCCCAAAGTTCCCAGAAAGCTCAACACTTGAGCACAGTAAAAATTAACCAGAGACATGCCATAGTTTCTACGGACCTACAGCTGAAGGGCTCGACCCAAGCCTCTCAAGTGGCGCCGTGGATCCGCCGCCAAAACCATGTTTTGGCCGCGGATCCGCGGTCACTTAGACAAGTTAGGGTTTTGTTCTTCAGGTGTGTCCATATAATTCCCTGCATGATTTTTTGAATATTTTTAACATGGAAAAACTTTTTGAAAAATTTCCATAGAGGAGGTCAAATCGGGCTTTCGGGGTTTCGATCAGACTTTAAATTTTGTCTGGACAACGCCTAATGCTCTAGCTTGGCACTGATACCATTGTAGGGTTGTATAGCACGACAACAAGGTTTTGCAAGACATCATCCATGCCATTTTATAAAATTTTGGGGTGCTATGAAACCGTAACCAAGATCTTAGTTAGAGCATTAGGGTTAATCTTGCATGTAAACAACTTTACATCTATGTGATAGGGATTACAACCTTTGTAGTCCATTCCTTCGCTTCAAAAACTCCGAGTAGTGGTCCCTTCGCTGCGATCCATGAACTCCCGGACTCTTTAGAGGCTCCACAAGATGTACGATGCATCCTTGCTTGAAGTCTTCAAAGTCTACAATGATCTACCTTGAGGAAACACAAACTCAATCTAACTCTTCACTAATGTAGAATTAGTGAAGCTAACACGCTAATCTATATGGCTAGTATAGAATAGGATGATGAAGTAGGAATTTTGTTCACTTTACTTTTCTTTTTCTCAATTTATTTCATCACAAAAGAAAACTCTAGCAAGCTTTTGAGGAAGAAGAAGATGAAGTGGTGAGAATAATTGTTGTGCGGTTAGAAATACAACCATGGGTTAAGTATATCATCCTTAACCCATGTAGAGATTTAACCATTATCTATGGTTAAAGGTGAGGTTGATAAATATCCTAAGCTAGACCAAAAGAGTGGACAAAGTCAATGAAGTCTACAAGCTTCTACAAGCTTCCACCAAAACATCAACCATGACAAATATCCACAATATTTGAATAACTTAATGATAAATATAAACCCTAACATTAACCCTAGCATGGTTTAAGTCTCATAAACCCTAGTTGCATTTATAACCTAGCATGTTACAATTATACATATCACACACACACACACACACACACACACACATATATATATATATATAATTTTGTAACAAAAGAAAAGAATACATTTAACATATATCACATATATATCAATGTATCCATAATGAGAAAAAGAATTACTTAAGTGAGCTTATTTTAGTTAATGTAATATAATATATCACATATATAATTATTCATTAAATTATCGAATCAACACTTGATCCGATAATCCGGCTATATCTCATATAATCGACTAATATAACATGTATCATTTCATCGAATCAACACTTGATCCGATGACCCGGCTATATCACAAATACCCGGTCGATATCATATATCGCGAGAATAAAATATGGTATCGCATACTCGCATTATTCTCGGTCCCGCACATATCACATATGTGCTCCTACTCCGTTTCGCCTGAGCCAGGAAAGCTCTGTGTAGGACTCTAAAGACTCGTCAATACGCCGGCAGTAGATGATGATCATATCAAACACCCACAAGCTGCAAGCGGTCAGCTAAATGTAACAGCCACCCGGGTATTGAGGGATCAGAAGATCAACAAGCAAACCTGCTCACACTCCTGTGAATCCAATCAGTAACACTCCTGTACAGTCCGGTCTCTTCGTCTGATATGTCGCATATCCAGTCTAGGGGTGGTAAACGTCCGATCCCAGTAACCGATAAGTCGTGCCGATGTGTGGCTCATAACGGGTCGAGAAACTACTAATAACACTTACCAGTAGATCTCCATCTCAGCCCTGGCCAGGGACTTCCAGTTATAGCCAATCGAACACAGCGCAACATCAACCCCCAATACTGGGAGAGACGAAACCCTTCCTATCGCTCATTGCCTCCATGTGATTCGGGACTGTACCCAAAAGCCACCATTTTGCACGTTCTCATGAACGTGGTAAGGTGGAAATCAAAGCACAGAGGGAATCACATAAGACTCTATGACGATCTCGGGTCTATAGACTAACTTGTATCAGTGTCACCAGAGAACTGTTATCTGACATTAGGTATAATATCATCTAGGAGTTCTCGGCGAGTCCGTTCAGTATACCCAGTCTCCACTGAGCACCCGCATATCATCTTTGATGTCAAACACCAATGGATGTGGGATCATCCATCGCCCATCATATGGGTCAAGATGCGTATACGCTAGTCTACTCCGGAGTATTGATTCCCTGTCTCGATACACCCTCGACTAGAAACAATTATAGGATGTACTCGTTGACTACCCTGCCCCACTAGTATGATCTCCATCATAGTCCTAGTATTCAAGTACATATCCTAAGGGCTTTATCAACATGTGAGAGCCAGACAGTAAACTAATACAAGTCAACATGTTAAGATAAAGTACAACCAGATAGCATACTATCATATTGAGCAAGAAAGTCCTCTCTATATATATCCAAGCATCCACTATAATAAACATCATATGTACAATAATGGCCTCTAGGGCATATACATAACTAACACACCATACTCCGTACTACCCTTTTGTATATACAAGGTTCATCTACCATTTTAATGAAGTCAAACGCTTTGACTACCACATCAAAACAGATGTTCCAACTCCGCGATGCCTGCTTTAACCCTTAAAGCAACTTGCATACGTTTCTGCTGCTCCTACTGTCTACGAAGCCCACTGGTTGTGTACTTATAGACACTCTCTTCTAAATCACTATTTAGAACAGCAGTCATGATACCCAACCGCCAGATATCGTAGTCTTAGTATGTAGCAATGGCAAGTAGGATCCGGATGGACTTAAGCATAGATACTAGAAAAGGTTTCATCATTATCCACACCTGGTGGATGACGAGAACCTTTGCAACAAGTCTTAGCTTTGAAAGTCTCAACTTTTCCATGTACACCAAGTAATCTTCTCAAGATATACTTGCTCCTGGTGGGGATTTAACCCTTCAGATAAAGCAAACAAAGTCCATACTTTGTTGGTGTATATGGATCCCATTTCAAATCGCATAGCATCCAGCCATTCTTACAGAGTCCCCACTCTTGATGGCCTGCTCGAAACTAGTTGGGTCATCATCTCATGATGCAATCCTCGCTTCCACTGTCATAGAGAAAACCGAAGTATCTCTCAGGCGGGTGAGAAACCCTACCAGATCGGCGGAGTGGCTGAGGTTAGTCGGGAGCTATTGAATCCTCCGGTTCTACCAAATCATCCGCTGCAATTTGTGTAGCTGGAACTCCTTCCAGTTCTATCCCATGACCACTAATTTCTTCACAAGAAATTCCCTTTCCAAAAGATTGTCCGGTTTTTGCTTTTGGCATAGGCCGGACAACCCCAAAGCTTAACTTACTTAAGACATGGGCTCTTCCTATACCATATCTCATATGGAGTGGTAGGCTCCTGATTTGGTTGGAACCCTATTCAGTAGGTATGCAGCTTCTCAAGCACATAACTTCTAAAAAGAAATAGACAACTCAGTAGTACTCATCATAGAGCACACAATTGTTAGTGTTTATGCCCTAGGGGCCATTATTGTATCATACTAGATTGTATGTTACTTAATGGAAGCTTGGGATATTCACAGTTGTATATACAGTCTTGCTAAAATTGGTAGTATGCTACTTGGTTTTTGTCTACTTTAATATGTGCATATGTTTCTTATAACGTATCACTTATGCATATTAGTAGAGCCCATAGGATCTTTGCTTGATTACCAGTGTCGTGATGGCAGTCACACTAGTGGGGGCTGGGTAGTCTGTAAGCAACATCCTATACAGGTCCCTGCTCATTGGATTATCGAGATAGGGCATCGATATTCCGGAGTAGACTAAGTGTGTATGCTTCTCATCCCAGTTGGGGAGATGGTCTGTCCCACAGCCATCAGTACGTCGTACTGGAGATAGTATGCAGATGCTCGTTAGGTTACGGGTACACCGGACAGGACTCGCAGGGGAACTGATTAGTTGGTATTATACCCGTCGTCAGTTAACAGTTCCCAGGTGACATGAGTACAGCATAGTCCGCAGACTTGACACTGCTACTTCGCCTCGAGTGTGTCCCACTGTTCTTAGATTGCTACCCTACCACGGCTCAAAGGAGTCGTGCAAACAGGTAGCAGTTGGGTGCAGTCCCGAGCACTTGGAGGCAGTAGTGGTTAGATAGGATTCGTCTCTCCCGATATTGGGAGATGATATCGCGCTGTGTCAGAGAGCCATTATGCAAAGTCCCTGGCCAGGGCAAGTGAGATATACTGGTAGGTTCCAGTAGCTTCTCAGGGTGTAATGGGCTTCGCTCCGACACGACTTATACAGCTATTAGGGGACTGACGCTTGCCGCCCCCTAGGCTTGATATGCGATAGTCTTAGACGAACAGACCGGACTGTACGGAGATTGTCACATCAGGCTCAGTAGGGGTTTGGATGGTTTTCCTCATCGGCCTTCTTATCGACATCTACCTGGGGACCGTTATGTACAGCTAGTGCCGCTTGCGGTCTGTAGTTAAACCCACTGCCAGCGTAGTGTCGAGTCTTTAAAGTCCCACACAGAGAGTCTCCCTGCTCCAGGCGAAACGATATAGAGGTCGTATGGTTTTACGACAAGGGTTCGGACGCATACGTGTGTTTATGCACGCACGACTTTTTCGGACAGTTTTTACTAGTCGGCTTTGGTTTTAGCAAGATTCTAGTATCGGGTTACTGGATTTATACAGTCTAAAGTTTTTCCGTGTTTTCACGGATTGGAGGGGCGTTCTCGTAATTTGTCGGGAAGCTTCTAGAAGTGTGGTGACTAAGGGGTTAAGGTGGCATTGCATTAAATGAGATTAGTGACTCATTTGTGTGATTCATCCATGTCATTAATGCATCATAAATGCTTAATGACTCATGGTGATGAATCACTCATAGATATTTATGAAGCATGGTTGTTAATTCTATTATTTGATTTTTGAATAAATAATAATGCTTCATATATATTATGATAACATCATTATCTGATTTCATTCTCATCTTCACCTTCTCTCTCCTCAAGCTCACTCTCTCTTCAAACCCTAACCCTAGCCTCTCATGTGTTGAGATCAAGGGTTAGCTAGACTAATACATCCATAACCTCACTCTATATCCTCTAGGTAGCTTAGATTAGCACTTTAAGCAACCTAGTTATCTCAAGTTTGAGATTAAGATTGGCGTAGGAGCATTCGGGTGGATCGTCTTTGATTCGAGGAGGCCGTTGAGGTGCCGATGTTCCAAGGAGCCTACGAGGAGTGGAGGACCGTGATGAAGACCCGAAGGACTAGTATCGTGACGTATAACTTCGTATCCGAGTAGTTAAACCTCTAGTATTAAGTTAGCAATGGTTTAGATAACGATTCATGCGCTCAAGTCCGTGTTACGAAGCTTTGATAATCGTTTTTCATATATTCCGCCTCCCCGCAAGTTCGTGGGGTACGTGACGTGAACTTACAGTGGTATCAGAGCCTACTAAACCATTACTAGCTTGTTAGCAAATGATTAGAAGTTCGATCGACGGAAAACACGAAAACAAAACCCTGAAAATTCCTAGTTTCTGTTAATTTTAAACCTGTCTGAAAAATTATTTGATATGTCTTAAAAATAACAGCAGGGAATTTTATGAATTCTGGGAAAATACGAGTGCACAAAACGACAAGACAGCCGTGGATCCGCGGCGAAACAGTGCTTTCTGCTACGGATCCGCCGCCGAGTCAACTCGATTTTGACTCGTATTTTCACTGTTATTCATTGTTTGTGGTATTTTGTCTTCCTGTATATTCTGTTTCTATCCAGGTTACTTCAGTACAGGCTTTCTTTTGGGGTAGACACGGAAAATGGTGATCGATCGATATTCTAAGATATTTGCTAATTGAGTTTTTATCTGTAATGTTTAATGTGTTTGTAAACCTCCCCTAAGTGCTAGTATGTCGGTTGGCAGGGGGTTGCAAATTTCTGAAATGTTTACTGTTTGTGTATATGAACTGTGTTGGACTGTTGTGATGATTAGCCGGGGTTTGAGATGTGTTTAATATTCATTCATTCAATGTAAATGTAATTTGATGTAATATTCTTTTGCGGGGCACATCTAGGTTGCGGTTGTAGCCACCGTTGTATTATTTCTTTTTACTGTTTTTTGCTCCTAGGATAGACCCAAGGTGGGGTACACAAACTACCGGGTGCTTCAAAGTGTTTAGTGGCCTACTCACGTTGTTGAGGGAGACCGCTTCACTTCGGGTACTTGACGGGTAGTTTGCCGTACCCGTAGGGGTCTAGGGTGGGATAATGGCTATTCATCACAACTGTGTAATCTGTCTTTTATTGCAGGCTCAAAGCAAATGCGGATTGCTAGTAAATCCAATAAAGTTCATCTGTGATCTGGAATGCTTATTATTGCGTCTGACGAATGTACAATATCTATATATGATAGCTATTAGACGTCACTTATGTTTTACACCCGCGCTAGCCCAGCCCCCGCTCTGTCGTTAGTTAAGTAACCTAACGGGTGATGACGGGACCCAGTGGCGAATGTGGATGGCATAAGAGGACGTGGTATTTTCGTTGTTTTCTGCAATGATAAGATAAATGATGGGACGCATTATTATAATGCAAAGAAAATAAACCAAAGTTGAATCGTTGGAACAAATTTAAAAGAAACCACTCGGTTATTTTAAAAGAGCAGAATTTTTAATTGCGGAGCTTTAACCACTCCTTTTAAAAAGCTATCAGGTTCCTTCGATTATATCAAGTTCACTACGTTCACGGTTTTGCCAAAACCAATCATAGCCCTCCGTCATTTCTTATGGATGTTCAGTAGTATTCAAGCTATGTTTGTTGACTTTCGCCAAGGCATAGTGTTTGGTAGCTGCTGGGTATTCATTTGTTGCATACATAGATGAGTTGGTTTGGGACAGTCGTATTACTTTGTTGGCTTTTGTCAAGGGTATGTACGGGTGGGTTCAAATTAAGAAAGATAATGATGGGCAGAACTTGACATGTGACTTATGATTTGTTGGCTTTCGTCAAGGTCATAAGAGCATGGGGCAAAAATCCACATCGGGAATTTCTAAAGAAACTGAAATTTGCAGAGAGAAGCATACCATTTTGGAGTTTGATAAATGTCGGTAGGATTCCTTCAACATTATCATACGATGATATTTTGGATCCCGATCCTACTGTTAGTATATACTACTTATCAGGAGATTCGTCACTTAACGATCAATGCTATAAACCAAGTAGGTGCCTAGAAAGGTGTCAGCGTGGTTACGCCCCCAGAGAAAAGAGGTTATTTAATTAAGGAACTTCGCGAAAGCGTTGGAAAACCTCCCTCGAAGTATCGACACTGGCCTGGCTGAACAGTTAAGCAAGTATTGTACGGTGAGAATAGTCCTGGCTAATTCTTCTTTTATGGTTTGAGGAAGGATTCGAGAAACAGTGGGAGCCATCCGGTTTAGATAAACTTAAAACCAATCTAAACTTGAAACAGCATCATGCTAAAATATTTTCTTCTCTCTCTCTTAATTGCAGCGACCTTGTGACCACACATAGGTTACATCTAGATAACAAATTGACTGAATCTGACTTATATGACTGGCAAAGGTCTGTCCAGATGTCCATTGGTTATGACAAGCTGGACCACCCTATTACTACTCAAGATCCCGCCGTCCCAGGTCTAGTTTCCACTGTCGCGGATATGGATATCCGTCAGACAAGGGAAAAAGATAAAGCGAAAGCTAAGTGGCTCGTGTTAGCTTCAGTTGATGGTGTATACCAGAAGCAGCACGAGAAGATGGACTTAGTTTCCATCTTTCTCCATAATAAAGATTTATATGGGGAGCAATCTCATATCGCAAGATATGAGACCTCGACCAAATTAATTCAAGCGAGGTTGGCTGTCGGGTCATCTATAGGGGACAACGTCCTTACAATGACTAGCTATATTGATGAGCTCCAGGACCTGAAGACCACGTTGGGAAACAGGTCAGATACTGACTTGATTCTACAGTCTCTACCTTCTACCCTGAAGGAAACCAGGGAAGTAGAAGGAAAGAGAAGGGCAAAAGTTTCGGGACTGAATGTAGTAAAGGAGGGTAGTTCCTATTATTATAGGATTGGGTATAGGCAGAATGATTGCAGGGCTTTGGAACCCAGTAGCCAAGATACAAAGCATGTTGTGGCTTCTGCCTCAAGTGTATTTGTTATTGAGAACTGTTTGTCAATTAACTCTACTTCCTGGGTATTAGATACCGGAGCAGGATCTCATATCTGGAAATTCATTACATGCTTTGAGAAACTGTAAAGTTATAAAGGTAGGTGATTGGTCTCTCAAAGTTGCAAACGGAATGACAGTGAACGCTGAATCCGTGGGAGAATATCGCCTAGGTTTGACAGGTGGGCATATATTGATTTTACGTAACTGTTTATATATACCTAGTATGACTTGTAATATCATATCAGTATCCTCACTTTCGAGAGAGGGATATGATTTTACATTCGTAAGCGATATAGTTAACATCCACCTAAATCAAGTTCTGATTGGGTCAGGTACATTAGATAACGGTATATACGTATTAAGTCAAGCTCAGGTTTTCAATATCCAGAATACACTTAAAAGGAAGTCTCCGGAATTAAATCAGGCTTTCTTATAGCATAGTAGACTAGGTCACATCAATGAGAGAAGGTTGACTAAGTTACATAGAGAATGATATTTGAATCCGTTCGAATATCAATCTTATGCTACTTGTGAATCTTGTCAAATAGGAAAGATGACAAAAACTCCGTTTACAGGACACGGGGTAAGAGAGAGCGAGCTCTTAGGACTCGTACACAGTGACGTGTGCGGTCCAATGTCTACACATGCACGAGGTGGTTATTCCTACTTCATTACTTTTACGGATGATTTCTCTAGGTATGGACATGTCTTCTTGATGAAGCATAAATCCGAGGCTTTTGAGAAATTCCAGGAATACAAAAATGAAGTGGAAAAAAAAACAGGCAAAAGTATCAAGACACTGAGATCTGATCGAGGTGGTGAATACTTAAGTGCCGAGTTCCTGGGTTACTTAAAAGAGAATGGAATTCTCTCTCAGCTTACTCCTCCATACATACCACAACACAACGGTGTATCAGAAAGGAGGAATCGAACCCTATTGGATATGGTTCGTTCCATGATGAGTAAGGTTGAGTTACCGCGATCTTTCTGGGGTTATGCGCTAGAATCAGCAGCATATCTTTTGAACAAGATTCCAACCAAAACAGTGCCTACCACACCTTATCAGATGTGGAGTGGGAAGAAACCCTGTCTTCAGTACCTGAAGGCACGGGGATGTCCAGCTTTTGTAAAAAGGCGGCATGCGGACAAGCTCGAGGCACGCTCAGTACTGTGTAAGTTTGTAGGATATCCAAAGAACTCCATGGGATATTGTTTCTATTATGCAGAGGAACAAAAGGTTTTTGTTTCTCGTCATGCCCACTTCTTAGAAGCTGAATTTTTAGAAAATCAGAAGAGTGGGAGCGCAGTAGAATTGGATGAAATTCCAGAACCACAAGCTGTTACTGAAAGTATGGTAGAACCAGAGGTTTCGGAAGAACCAGACATCCCAGCGCCACTCCGCAGAAGTAGTAGGCAGTCTCATCCGCCTGAGAGATACTACGGTTTTCTCATAGACAGGGATAGAGAGGATTGCACTATTGACTATGATGAGCCTACTAGCTTCCAGCAAGCCATTCAGAGCGGCGACTCGGTAAAATGGATGGATGCAATGCGGGCCGAAATGGAGTCCATGTACACTAACAAAGTATGGACTTTGGACTTTGCTCCAGATGGGGTAAAACCCGTAGGATGCAAATGGATCTTCAAAAAGAAGATTGGTGTAGTTAGACAGGTTGAAACTTATAAAGCTAGACTTGTTGCAAAGGGTTTCCGTCAAAGACCTGGTTTGGACTATGACGAAACCTTTTCTCCAGTGGCTATGCTGAAATCCATTCGGGTCCTTCTTGCTATTGCTGCCTTCCACGATTATGAAATCTGGCAGATGGACGTAAAGACAGCCTTTCTAAATGGTAATTTGGAAGAAAGCGACTATATGGATCAGCCAGAGGGATTCATTCAGAGTGGGAGCAGCAGTAAAGTATGCAAGCTGCTTAAGTCCATTTATGGAGTAAAGCAGGCATCGCGGAGTTGGAACATCTGTTTTGATGATGTTGTCAAAGAATTTGACTTTATCAAAAATCCAGATGAACCATGCATATACAGTAAGATTGTAGGGAGAGCTGTAGTATTCCTCGTCTTGTACGTGGATGACATTCTCCTAATAGGAAATGATATTCCTATGTTACAGTCAGTCAAAAGATTCTTGTCACATAAATTCTCCATGAAAGACCTGGGTGATGCCACCTACATTCTGGGGATCCGGATGTATCGTGATAGATCAAAGAGGATATTGGGACTTTCGCAGTCCAGGTACATAGACACCATAGTGAAGAGATTCAGTATGGATGATTCTAAGTGCAGTAACCTACCGGCTTGTCATGGAATCACCCTCTCCAAAGAGATGTCTCCCAAGACTGATTTGGAAAGGGATCGCATGTCGATTATACCCTACGCTTCTGCGGTAGGATCTATAATGTATGCGATGTTATGTACCAGACCAGATGTAGCATACGCATTGAGTGTTGTAAGCCGGTATCAGGCAAACCCAGGGGAGAAGCACTGGATAGCAGTAAAGAACATTCTCAAATACCTAAGAAGGACTAAGGAGATGTTCTTGGTGTATGGCGGAAAAGACCTCCTAATGGAGGCCTTTGTTGACTCCGGCTTCCAGAGTGACAAAGATGACTCCAAGTCCATGTCGGGTTATGTCTTTACCCTCAATGGAGGGGCGGTCTGTTGGAAGAGTTCCAAGCAGGAGACCGTTGCTGACTCAACAATGGAAGCGGAGTACATAGCTGCTTGCGATGCCGCAAAAGAAGCTGTCTGGATGAAGAAGGTCCTCACAGAACTTCAGGTGGTTCCTTCCAGTGTTGGTCCAATACCTCTGTATTGTGACAACAACGGTGATATAGCTTTAGCGAAGGAACCCAGGTCCCATCAGAAGTCCAGACACATCTTAAGGCGGTATCACCTGATCAGGGAGATCGTAGATCGCCGGGAGATCGAGGTGAAGAGAGTAGAGACGGAGAATAACATTCCTGATCCATTCACAAAGGCCCTTCCTCAGACACAATTCGAGAGGCTATTCGAGATGATAGGTCTATGATATGCCAGCTCATGGCCCTAGTGCAAGTGGGAGATTGTTAGTGTATATGCCCTAGGGGCCATTATTGTATCATACTAGATTGTATATTACTTAATGGAAGCTTGGGATATTCAAAGTTGTATATACAGTCTTGCTAAAAATGGTAGTATGCTACTTGGTTTGTGTCTACTTTAATATGTGTATATGTTTCTTGTAACGTATCACTTATACATATTAGTAGAGCCCATAGGATCCTTGTTTGATTACCAGCGTCGTGATGGCAGTCACACTAGTGGGGGCTGGGTAGTCTGTAAGCAACATCCTATACAGGTCCCTGGTCGTTGGATTATCGAGATAGGGCATCGATGTTCCGGAGTAGACTAAGTGTGTACGCTTCTCATCCCAGTTGGGGAGATGGTCTGTCCCATATTCATCAGTACGTCGTACTGGAGATAGTATGCAGGTGCTCGTTAGGTTACGGGTGCACCGGACAGGACTCGCAGGGGAACTGATTAGTTGGTATTATACCCGTCGTCAGTTAACAGTTCCCAGGTGACATGAGTACAGCATAGTGCGCAGACTTGACACTGCTACTTCGCCTCGAGTGTGTCCCCACTGTTCTTAGATTGCTACCCTACCACGGCCCAAAGGAGTCGTGCAAACAGGTAGCAGTTGGGTGCAGTCCCGAGCACTTGGAGGCAGTAGTGGTTAGATAGGATTCGTCTCTCCCGGTATTGGAAGATGATATCGCGCTGTGTCAGAGAGCCATTACGCAAAGTCCCTGGCCAGGGCAAGCGAGATATACTGGTAGGTTCCAGTAGCTTCTCAGGGTGTAATGGGCTTCGCTCCGACACGACTTATACAGCTATTAGGGGACTGACGCATGCCGCCCCCTAGGCTTGATATGCGATAGTCTTAGACGAACAGACCGGACTGTACGGAGATTATCACATCAGGCTCAGTAGGGGTTCGGATGGCCTCATCGGCCTTCTTATCGACATCTACCTGGGGACCGTTACGTACAGCTAGTGCCGCTTGCGGTCTGTGGTTAAACCCACTTCCAGCGTAGTGTCGAGTCTTTAGAGTCCCATACAGAGAGTTTCCCTGCTCCAGGCGAAACGATATAGAGGTCGTATGGTTTTACGACAAGGGTTCGGACGCATACATGTGTTTATGCACGTATGACTTTTTCGGACAGTTTTTACTAGTCGGCTTTGGTTTAAGCCAGATTCTAGTATCGGGTTACTGGATTTATACAGTCTAAAGTTTTTCCGTGTTTTCACGGATTGGAGGGGCATTCTCGTAATTTTTCGGGAAGCTTCTAGAAGAGTGGTGACTAAGGGGTTAAGGTGGCATTGCATTAAATGAGATTAGTGACTCATTTGTGTGATTCATCCATGTCATTAATGCATCATAAATGCTTAATGACTCATGGTGATGAATCACTCATAGATATTTATGAAGCATGGTTGTTAATTCTATTATATGATTTTTGAATAAATAATAATGCTTCATATATATTATGATAACATCATTATCTGATTTCATTCTCATCTTCACCTTCTCTCTCCTCAAGCTCACTCTCTCTTCAAACCCTAACCCTAGCCTCTCATGTGTTGAGATCAAGGGTTAGCTAGACTACATCCATAACCTCACTCTATATCCTCTAGGTAGCTTAGATTAGCACTTTAAGCAACCTAGTTATCTCAAGTTTGAGATTAAACTTGGCGTAGGAGCTTTCGGGTGGATCGTCTTTGATTCGGGGAGGCCGTTGAGGTGCCGATGTTCCAAGGAGCCTACGAGGAGTGGAGGACCGCGATGAAGACCCGAAGGACTAGTATCGTGAGGTATAACTTCGTATCCGAGTATTTAAACCTCTAGTATTAAGTTAGCAATGGTTTAGATAACGATTTATGCGCTCAAGTCCGTGTTACGAAGCTTTGATAATCGTTTTCATATATTCTGCCTCCCCGTAAGTTCTTGGGGTGCGTGACATGGACTTACAACAATATCACAGGGTGCGATTGCTCCACCCCGGTATACCAACGTACTGTGGTGTATACGGAGGAGTAATGCTAAGAGAGAATCTCATTCTCCTTTAGAATAGTCTAGGATCTCTGTGCTCAAGTATTCTCCTTCCTGATCTCATCAAAGGACATAATACTTATATCCATTTTGGTCTCTACTTCTAAGTTATATTCTTTGAATATCTCAAAAGGTTCAGACTTGTGTTTCAACAGGAACATATGTCCGAACCTTGAGAGATCATCAGTGAATGTAATGAAGTACAAAGAACCTGTCCTGGCATGTGTAGACGGGGGACTTACATACATCATCATGTATCAATCCCAAGAGTTCACTAACTCTTTCTCTGTTTCCAATAAACGGAGCTATGGTCTTCTTATCTTTGTGACATGACTGGCATGTTTCACAAGATGTAAATTCAAACTGTTTAAATATGCATCTTAATGTAACATAGCTAGTCAGGTCGTATTGATATGACCTAGTCTACAATGCATTAAGAAGGATTCGTTCATTCCTTAATTCTTCCCCTTGTGTGTGTTCTGTACGTTACGAATTATGGTTTGATTTAGAACGTATATGCTTTTAGATAACGTGCCTGAACTGATCAACTTTTGATATAGGAAATGTTCAAAACATTATCCAACAATACAAAATTATATCCTTCTTTACTAAATAAAGAGACTGATATAATGTTGCATATTAGGTTCGGTATCTAATAACATTCGTTCATAATCAATGTATTTGGTAATACAGGGTGATAACTGCCAACAACTTGGCTGCAACAATTGCACCGTTTCAAACTCTTGAAACTTTATCACCGGTTCTTAGTTCTCTACCTATCTGCAGCCTATGTAACATATTACATATGCGGGATCCTGATCCGGTATCATATACCCAGGATGTAGAGGATACTAAAAAACAGTTCTCGGTAATGAACACACCCGAAGAAGATGCATCAGCATGAACTTTCCTCGTTTGGGAAGCACGGGAATTCTGGTATTCCCTTATTTCCTGCTCGGTCTTATAACAATTATAAGTTGGAGCGGTACCAACGTTCTCTTAGCTCAGTATAACAAGCGGGTTCGGTCAATACATCCATATTATTATCTTGATTAAGGCGTGACATGGTCGCTGCCTGGAGAAAGAGAGAGAGAAGAAAACACTCAGCGTATGCTCTTGCAAGATCAGATTGGTTATTATTTTATCTAATCAGGATGGCTCCTACTGTTTGTATCAAATCTTCTTCTAAACCCTAAAAGAAAAGACCAGCCGGGATTAATTTACACCCTACAAGTTCGCTAATCTTTCGGCCAGGCCAGTGTCGGTACTTTGAGGGAGGTTCCTCGTGCTTTCGCACGGACCTAATTAAAATAAACCTCATTTTCCCAGAGGCATAACCACATTAACACCTTTCTAGACACCTACTTGATCGGCTAATTGTAATGTGTAAAACTCTCCCAGGAGTAACTCTTACTCGCAGTGGGTATCGGGATACAACTATCTCATAGGAGGTATGCAATCTCATTGCAAATTTCAACACTTGAAATTCCCGATAATGTTTTACCCTAGCGTCCTATGACCTTGACGGAAGCCAAACTACCCATAGTCCGCTAGTCAAGTTCAACCCGTCATTTCCTGATTGAATTAGACCCACCCGCACGACCCTTGACGGAGGCCAAACTACTCCGTACGAATACCCTAATCCAATCATATCGTATGCTGCAGATAAGCACTAATTTAGCTACTATACACTAGGCCTTGACGGAGGCCAAACTACCGTAGCACGAATACTAAAATAACACTTATCTGAAATGACGGAGGGCTACGACAGGTTTTTAAGAAAACCCTTTGCGTAATGAACTTGATATCATTGTAGAGTCGAGTGAATTTTTAAAAAAGGAGTGTTTTTAATGTTTTTACTAGTTTTGCTAAAGTGGTCACTCCCGGTGAAGGGATCTCGGATCTTTCCTTATCGAATATGGTGCAGGATATTTCGCAAATACCACTATGCAAAGCAAAAACTATAAAAGCAATCAAAAGAAAACCGAGTGTGTAGCATCTGCTAGTTTCGCTAAAGAGGTCACTCCCGGTGAAGGGATCACGGCTCTTTCCTTATCGAATAAGGTGCTGGATATTCTACAAGGAATACCGCTATGCAAAGCAAGAACTAGAGCTACCAGTTTTTAAAAAAAGTTTCTACTACATCTTTAGGTTTCTTTTCTTTCATTAATCTCATTAATGAATGTCCCATCATTTAACCTAAGCATCACAGATAAATACAACGTACGCTTATGCCATCCGCATTCGCCTCGATGTCCCCTCGTGAACCGTTAGGTTAGGTAACTAACGGCAGAGCGGGGCAGAGCTAGCGCGGGAGTAAAACATAAGCAACGTCTATATAATATTTCACATATACTATATCCAGTATTTATCTCAACATATCAAATGATCACATCACAGATATCGCAGTAGAACACAACATATGAAATATTGGATATACTAGGATTTCCGGGTTTTATTTTAAGCCTGTATAAAACACGGATTCCACGGTCGTGATGAATAGCCAAACCCACATCCCTAGACCCCTACGAGAGTGGCAAGCAACCCTACCAATTCTAGAGTTAGGAGACCCGGTCTCGACTCCTCGAGATGGTCTCCCACTGGACTCTAGAACCCGGTTACTTGTGCTCCCCTCCTTGGATCTATCCTAATGCGGAAAAGTAAATAATATACAATGGTGACATCATCCTCAACCCGAAAGTGCCCCAATAAAAGAATATTACATACGATTAATTTTACATGAATGAAAATGAAAAAACTTTCTTCTCATATAAAACCCCCGGCTATTCAAACACGACGATCCAATATAACATATCCCAGCAACACATAACATCACATGTCATCAACGTAAGTAAATATCCGTATCCCAATTGTCGTTGACATATAGCACCGAAACCGGCGATACATTACATATTACACTTACGGTCGCAGAAAAGAAAGTGAAAAACTACAACAATTGGAATCCGCAACCACCTTAGACATCATAAACCCAACGTATCTCATACTTTGGATTTCATTCCTAACCTTCTGAATTCCTTAGACATCGCATGCCTAACAATTAAAAACCCTGCATTTTAGTCTCGATATTGAAAACACTTTTCAATAACAAGTCAAGCAATTCAACAAGATTCCCGACATCCTGATCGAATGCTCGTCGGAAACTTTAGTAGACGGCCGGACCCCTCGATACCATCGACGAAGTGCACTAAGACGGAACACCATTGCCGCGAGCACCCGAACGGATGCTTTTGGCAACGGGGTTCTCCTACAGTCACTTGGTCGGGGCTATGGGGCGTGGCTATCTAATAAGGTTACCCGGCGAGTATCCGCGTATACTACGTGATTGCGATGGACTTTTGATCACATCAAAATCCCGTGGCAACCGATCAAATGAGACTAAATTGCTAGATTTATAACATTCAAATTAGTTATCTCATAACTACATTTGTGGATTCAAAATATTGTATCCCATCACATGATACCCGGACGACGTTAAACTTTTCGATCGATTCATCAAAGTCCCACAATTTCCTGACAGCTAAACACTTGAGCACATATTTAATAATACCCAAAATATGCCACAGTACCTATGCACCAGCCGTAGAAGGGAAAACCCAAGTCTCACTCATGTTGCTACGGAACTGCGGCAAACTGTAATACCCTAGTTCATTTATACCAGTTCTATTCTGAGTATTTATTTATTTATGGTATTTTTCCTGATTTATTTTGTTTTAGGTGCGAATAGTGTTAGTTGTATGTATGCCCTAGAGGCCAGTATTGTACAGATGATGTATATTATATTGGATGCTTGGACATATATAGAGCTGACTTTCTTGCTCGATATGATAGTATGCTATCTGGTTGCTCTTTATCTTAACATGTATACTTATCTCTTTATACTGTCTTATAGTTACATGTTGGTAAAGCCCTTAGGATGTGTACTTGACTACCTGGACTATGATGCGGATCATACTAGTGGGGACATGGTAGTCCATAAGTACATCCTTCAAGGTCCCTAGTCGTAGGTGTATCGAGACGGGGCATCGATATACCAGTGTAGACTAGCGTATACGCTTCTCGACCCATGAGATGGGCGATAGATGATCTCATATCCATTGGTGTTTGATATCAGAGAGGGTATACGGATGCTCAGTGGAGATTGGGTACACTGGACGGACTCGCCGAGAACTCCCAGATGGTATTATACCTCACGTCACCTGGCAGTTCTCTGGTGACACTTGTGCAGGTTAGTCTGTACACCCGAGATCATCATAGAGTCTTGTGTGATTCCCACTGTGCTTTGATTTCCACCTTACCACGTCCATGAGGGCGTGGAAAACGGTGGTTTTTGGGTACAGTCCCAAGTCACATGGAGGCAATGAGAGATAGGAGGGGTTTCGTCTCTCCCAGTATTGGGGGTTGATGTTGCGCTGTGCTCGATTGGCCGTAACAGGGAAGTCCCTGGCCAGGGATGATTAGAGATTTACTGGTAAGTGTTACCAGTAGTTTCTCGACCCATTATGAGCTTCACATCGGCACGACTTATCGGTTATTGGGGTCTGACGTTTACCACCCCTAGACTTGATATGCGACATATCAGACGAGGAGACCGGACTGCACGGGTAGTGTTGCCGGTTGGCTCGACGGGAGTTGTAGCAGGTTCGCTTGTTTTCTTCTGATCGCTCAATACCCGGGTGGCCGTTACGTTTAGCTGACCGCTTGCGGCTTGGAGGTGCTTGATATGATCATCACCCACTGCCGGCGTATTGACGAGTCTTAGTGTCCCACAAAGGAGTTACCTAGTCCAGGCGAAACGTTTTGGTGCGCGTATGCGATATGCGCATGGACCCGGTTAAAATGCGTGTATGAGATACTGTATATTAATCGGGCGGCTTGCTTTTGGTCAGGTCGTATGTGATATGGCCGGATTGATAAATCAAGTGTTGATTTATCATTTAACCATTAGTTTCTCACTAGAAATCCTTTCTTGTATTTTTTGATGAATGCATGTATGTATGCATTCTTTCTTGATTCATACACACATGGATGTGCATGCACACATGCATACATACATCATCCTTCATGGTTGCTTATACATAGAAAATGGTGGCAATATAAGACTCACACCATGGTTTTATATATATGTATTATTATTGCATTTGTTTTAAAACAAAAAGGAAAAAGGAAAGGATAATTCATGGTTTCTTTCTACACTCTTCTTTGACCTAACCATGCTCACCCACCATTTAACCATGGATTAACTTTCCTCTTGTGTTTTAACTCAAGTTCAATAATAACTTTATTGTTTAACCATGGTTTGAGATGAGAAGTGGAAAATATATATTCATATATTTTCTATTTTTCAAAGGGGGTTATCTTTCTCTCTTGTTCTAAAAGGCCATCATCTTCTTCCTCCTTCTTCCTTTGCTCTCTAGATTTTTCTAGTGAGCAAAACACTCACCAAGTTAGGATTTTGAAGTGAGAAAAGCCACCACAACATCATTCTACACTAGTCTTGCCCACTTGTTTAGAGTGTTAGCTTCATTTCTCTCTCTTGATCAAGTGAAGTTGCAAACTTGGACAAAGCGGACTCCGGGTGGATCATCGTGGACCTAGAGGAGTTCAAGCGGACTTTTTCAAAACCCCAAGTAGCCGAGGAGTCTAGCGTAGGGAGCTACAAAGGTTGTACTCTCAAAACCCTAGATTAATCTACTTGTGTTGTAGTGTTGTTTTTGAAACCCTAATTTTCTAGGATTGATTCTTTGTATGCTTACTTAGCACCCTAAAATTTTAATCTTTGGTACATGTGATGCTTCCAAACCCTTCATGAGGTGCTAGGTAAACCCAACATTGGTATCAGAGCCAACCTAAAACATTAGGCGACACTGTAACGAAGTTAAAACTCCGATCGAACCGAAAAATTCGGATTTTTAGCGCTCTCTGGACATTTTTTCAAAACTGTTAATTTTCAGAATTAAAAATCCTTAAAAAATTTAGCAGGGAAATATAAGCACACATGTGAAAAAAGATGACATGAATAGTACTTATCACCGCGGAACCGCGGCAATAGCCTGCTTGGGCCGCGGTTCCGCGGCCGTACGGATGAATCAATTTGTCGTTTTTGTACAGTAATTGTTTTGTTTGCTTGTATATTTTTTGGGGAATTTTTAATCTGAATTTAGTTGTATGTTCTGGAGATTGTTTCGGAGTCGGTGATTCGATCGGAATTTTGATTTCGTGTCTTTTCCGGGTAAATTAGAAAGTATTGAATTGTTCGAACGAGTATCATTTACTCACTTTTTCACGGGGTTTAAATCTTTCGGAAATACGTGCAAGTTTTTGTGGTGGACCCTCTAGAAGACAACAAACCTTAACTCGATTATGTGACCGTCTTGAACTGCCTTTTGAACCTTAGGGTTTGGGGAAGTACGGCGTGCCATATGTGGGGCAGTACGGCGTTGGCTTGACCCTTCTACGGCTGGACCGCAACTACTGTGACACACGCCGGGTTTTTGAACTCCGCTCAAGTGTTGAGCTTTAGGGAATTTTGAGTATTTGAACATTCATTTGAAAACTTTAATACTGTCTATTTATCTGGAATGTGATGCAATGTGTGGAATTCATATAGCTAGACATGAAATACGAAGTATGTGATATTTCACATTTACGATGTCTAAAGAGAATGTGGATTCCAGATATTGCAGTTTTACACTTTCTTTTCTGTGACCGTAAGTGTAGTATGTATTTACCGATTGTCGTTGCTATACATCGACGACGATCAGTGTATGCATACTTACTTACGTTGATGATATGAGATATTATGTGTTGCTGAGATATGATGTGCAGGATTGTCGCGATTGAATAGCCTGGGGGTTTTATGTGAGATAAGAGTTTTATATTTTCATTCATGTAAATTTAAATGTAATGTAATATTCTTTTATTTGGGGCACTTCCGGGTTGAGGTCGATGCCACCAGTGTTGTATATTATTTACTTTTCCGCATTAGGATGGACCTAAGGAGGGGAGCAAAGGTGACTGGGTT
This sequence comes from Agapanthus africanus, assembly GCA_030015575.1. Lineage (NCBI taxonomy): Eukaryota > Viridiplantae > Streptophyta > Magnoliopsida > Asparagales > Amaryllidaceae > Agapanthus > Agapanthus africanus. Next base: position 75,935,701 of record JASDDO010000029.1, read on the forward strand.
CTGGGGTTCAGTGGGAGGCCATCTCGAGGAGTCGAGACCGGGTCTCCTAAACTCCAGAATTGGTAGGGTCGCTTGCCGCTCTCGTAGGGGTCCAGGGTGTGGGCTTGGCTATTCATCGCGACTATGAAATCCGTATTTTCTATAGTTGGCTAAATACTAAATACGGACGTCCTAGTATATCCCACATTATATCTATATTTCTGCTGCGATATCTGTGATGTGATCATTTGATATGTTCTGATGGATACAGTATATAGTATATATGATATATTATATAGACGTTACTTATGTTTTACACCCACACTAGCCCTGCCCTGCTCTGTCGTTAGTTACCTAATCTAACGGTGCACGAGGGGACATCGGGGCGAATGCGGATGGCATAAGTGTACGTCGTATTTATCTGTGATGTTTAGGTGACTTAAATTATGGGACATCATTAATGTGATTAATGAAAGAAAAGAAACCTAAAAGATGTTGTAGAATCAATTTTTTTCAAAAAGGGTAGCTACAGTTTTGCTTTGCATAGCGGTATATATGATATACCCTGCACCTTATTCGATGGGGAAAGAGCCGAGATCCCTTCACCGGGAGTGACCTCTTTAGAAAAACTGGCAGATGCTACAAAAACACGGTTTGGTTTTTGATTGCTTTTAGAGTTTTGCTTTGGACAGTGATATATATGATATATCCCACACCTTATTCGATGAGGAAAGAGCCGAGATCCCTTCACCGGGAGTGACCTCTTTAGCAAAACTAATAAAAGCCGCAAAATCACTCCATTTCAAAATTCACTTGATTCTACAACGATATCAAGTTCATTACGCTCATGGTTTTTCTGAAAAAACCTGCGTAGCCCTCCGTCATTTCAGATAAGTACTACTTAGTATTCATGCTGCGGTAGTTTGGCCTCCGTCAAGGCGTAGTATATGGTAGCTAACTAGTGCTTATCTGCTAGCATATGATGTGATTGGATTAGGGTATTCGTACGGCGTAGTTTGGCTTCCGTCAAGGGTCGTACGGGTGGGTTTAATTCAATCAAGAAATGGCGGGTTGAACTTGACTAGCGCCCTATGGGTAGTTTGGCGTCCGTCAAGGTCATGGGACGCTAGGGGCAAAAACATTATCGGGAATTTCAAGTATTGAAATTTGCAATGAGATTGCATACCTTCTATGAGATAGTTGGATCCCGATACCCACTGCGAGTAATTGTTACTCCTGGGAGAGTTTTACACAGGACAATTAGCCGATCAAGTAGGTGTCTAGAAAGGTGTCAACGGGGTTACGCCTCTGGGAAAACGAGGTTTACTTTAATTAGGTCCGTGCGAAAGCACGGGGAACCTCCCTCAAAGTACCGACACTGGCCTGGCTGAAAGATTGGCGAAGTTGTAGGGTGTAATTAATCCCGGCTAGTCTTTCCTTTTAGGGTTTGAAGGAAGATTTGATAAAAACAGTGGGAGCCATCCTGATTAGATAAGAATATAACCAATCTGATCTTGCAAGAGCATACGCTAAAGTGTTTTCTTCTCTCTCTCTCCAGGTAGCGACCATGTCATGCCTTAATCAAGATAATAATATGGATGTATTGACTGAACCCGCATATTATACTGAGCAGGGGAACGTTGGACCCGTTCTTTCTTATAAGAGTTATAAGACTGAACAGGGAATAGGAGAATATCTGGATTCTCAAGCCGCCCAAAAGAACATGCATGTTGATGCATCTTCTTCAGGTGTGTTAGTTATTGAGAACTGTTTCTCAGTTCACCCTACGTCCTGGGTATTAGATACCGGATCAGGATCCCACATATGTAAATTGTTACATGGGCTACGGAAAGGTAGAGAACTGGGAAAAGGTGATCATTCCGTTCAAGTTGGGAATGGGGCAAATATTGCAGCCAAAGCAGTTGGGGAATATCACCTAGTATTACCAAGTGGTGATACACTGATTCTAAATGAGTGCTATTATATACCGAACATGATGTGCAACATTATATCAGTTTCTTTATTAAGTAAAGAATGATATAATTTTGTATTAAAGGATAATGTTATGAACATATTCCTAGATCAAAAGTTGATTGCATCAGGCTCATTACATAATAGCATATTCATTCTAAATCAAAATACAGTCCTCAATATACAAAACACAAACAAGAGGAAAAGTTCAGAAATGAACGAATCCTTCTTGTGGCATTGTAGACTTGGTCATATCAATGCGACACGACTGGCTAAGTTACATAAAGATGGATATTTGAATTCGTTCGAATTATCATCTTATGATACTTACCATTCATGTCTCAAAGGCAAGATGACTAAAACTTCGTATACGGGACACGGAGAAAGAGTTACGGAACTCTTGGGACTGGTGCATAGCGATGTATGCGGTCCCATGTCTACACATGCCAGGGATGGTTCTACCTACTTCATTACATTCACTGACGATCTCTCAAGATTCGGATATGTGTTCCTAATGAAACACAAGTCTGAAGCTTTTGAGAAATTCAGAGAATATAAACACGAAGTAGATAACCAAACGGGCAAAAGTATTAAAATCCTTCGATCTGATCGAGGAGGAGAATACTTAAGCAATGAAATCAGAGATTATCTAAAAGAGAATGGGATTCTCTCTCAGCTTACTCCTCCTTATACACCACAGCACAACGGTGTATCGGAGCGGAGAAATCGCACCCTATTAGATATGGTGCGCTCTATGATGAGTACAGCTGAGTTACCTATTTCCTTTTGGGGATATGCACTGGAGACAGCTGCATACTTATTGAATAGAGTTCCAACCAAATCAGTGCCTACCACTCCATATGAGATATGGAATGGTAAGAGACCATATCTTAATTTTATTCAGATATGGGGTTGTCCGACCTATGTTAAAACAGAAAATCCGGACAAGCTCGAGGCAATGTCTGTTCTATATAAGTTTGTTGGATATCCCAAACATTCGCGAGGGTATATCTTCTACCACTCCGAGGAACAAAAGGTGTTTGTTTCTCGACATGCCACTTTCTTAGAAAAAGGTTTTTTTGTGAAACAGACTAGTGGCATTGAGGTAGAACTAGAAGAAGTTCCAGCAGAACAAACTACAACAGATGATTTGGTAGAACCAGAGGATTCAGTAGTACCCGACGAACCCCAGCCTCTCCGCCGATCTAGCAGGGTTTCTCATCAGCCTTAGAGATACTACGGTTTTCTCATTGATGGTGGAAGCGAGGATTGCATCATGGAGGATGATGACCCAACTAGCTTCGAGCAGGCCATCACGAGTAGGGACTCAGTGAAATGGCTGGATGCAATGCGGTCCGAGATGGAATCCATGTACACCAGCAAAGTATGGACTTTGGAAGTTGCTCCTGAAGGGGTAAAACCTATTGGGAGCAAGTGGATCTTCAAGAAAAAACTTGGTGTAGATGGGAAAGTGGAGACTTTCAAAGCTAGAATTGTTGCAAAGGGTTTTCGTCAAAGACCAGGTGTGGACTATGACGAAACCTTTTCTCCAGTGGCTATGCTTAAATCCATCCGGATCATGCTTGCCATCGCTGCATATCATGATTACGAAATCTGGCAAATGGATGTTAGGACCGCCTAGTAAACGGTGATTTAGAAGAGTGCATGTACATGACTCAGCCAGAGGGCTTCGTAGATAGTGGGAGCAGCGGGAAGGTGTGCAAGCTGCTTAAATCCATTTATGGATTAAAGCAAGCATCGCGGAGTTGGAACATCTGCTTTGACGTCGTTATCAAAGAGTTTGATTTCGTCAAAAACGTAGATGAACCTTGTATCTACAAGAAGGTGGCAGATAGTAAGGTTGTCTTCCTCGTATTGTACGTGGACGACATACTCTTGATAGGAAATGACATTCCTATGCTGCAATCGGTCAAGCTCTTCTTGTCACAAAGATTATCAATAAAAGATCTAGGTGATGCCTCCTGCATATTGGGAATCAGGATCTATAGAGATAGATCTAAAAGGATATTGGGATTGTCCCAGTCCAGGTACATTGACACCATACTAAAGGGGTTTAGTATGGAAGAATCCAAGCGTGGGAACTTACCCACGATCTCTGGAGTCACTCTCTCTAAAGAGATGTCTCCCAAGACCCTATGCTTCAGCTGTAGGTTCTATCATGTATGCGATTCTATGTACCAGACCCGATGTAGCATACTCACTAAGTGTAGTGAGCAGGTATCAAGCTGATCCTGGAGAGAGTCACTAGACAGCTGTGAAGAGCAATCTCAAGTACTTACGAAGGTCTAAAGAGATGCTCTTGGTTTATGGTAACGGAGAACTCCAAGTGGAGAACTTTACCGATTTGAGCTTCCAGAGTGATAAGGACGACTCTAAGTCGCAGTCGGGATTTGTCTTTACCCTTTATGGAGGGGAGGTTAGCTGGAAGAGTTCCAAGCAGGAAACCGTGGCAGACTCGACGATGGAGGCTGAATACATCGCTGCCAACGATGCTGCCAAAGATGCTGTCTGGATCAAGAAGTTCATTTCTGAACTTGGAGTGGTTCCATCCATTGAGCATCCAATACCTTTGTATTGCGATAACAATGGAGCGGTGGCTTTGGCCAAGGAACCCAGGTCCCATCAGCGATCCAGGCATATTCTGAGGCGGTATCACCTGATCCGGGAGATAGTTGATCGCCGGGAGATCGAGGTCAGGAGGGTTGACACGAAGAATAACACAGCGGATCCACTCATGAAGGCCATTCCCCAGATACAGTTTGAGAGACTCTTCGGGATGCTCGGTATGCGATACTACAGCAGCTGGCCCTAGTGCAAGTGGGAGATTGTTAGCTGTATGTATGCCCTAGAGGCCAGTATTGTACAGATGATGTATATTATATTGGATGCTTTGACATATATAGAGATGACTTTCTTTCTCGATATGATAGTATGCTATCTGGTTGCTCTTTATCTTAACATGTATACTTGTCCCTTTATACTGTCTTATAGTTACATGTTGGTAAAGCCCTTAGGATGTGTACTTGACTACCTGGACTATGATGCGGATCATACTAGTGGGGACATGGTAGTCCATAATTACATCCTTCATAGTCCCTAGTCATGGGTGTATCGAGACGGGACATCGATATACTAATGTAGACTAGCGTATACGCTTCTCGACCCATAAGATGGGCGATGGATGATCCCATATCCATTGGTGTTTGACATCAGAGAGGGTATACGTGTGCTCAGTGGAGACTGGGTACACTGGACGGACTCGCGGAGAACTCCCAGATGGTATTATACCTCACGTCAGATGGCAGTTCTCTGGTGACACTTGTGCAGGTTAGTCTGTAGATCCGAGATCGTCATAGAGTCTTGTGGGATTCCCACTGTGCTTTGATTTCCACCTTACCACGTCCATGAGGGCGTGCAAAACGGTGGTTTTTGGGTACAGTCCCGAGTCACATGGAGGCAATGAGCGATATGAGGGGTTTCGTCTCTCCCGGTATTGGGGGTTGATGTTGCGCTGTGCTCGATTGGCCGTAACAGGGAAGTCCCTGGCCAGGGATGATTAGAGATTTACTGGTAAGTGTTACCAGTAGTTTCTCGACTCGTTATGAGCCTCACATCGGCACGACTTATCGGTTATTGGGGTCTGAAGTTTACCACCCCTAGACTTGATATGCGACATATCAGACGAGGAGACCGGACTGCACGGGTAGTGTTGCCGATTGGCTCGACGGGAGTTGTTGCAGGTTCGCTTGTTTTCTTCTGATCGCTTAATACCCGGGTGGCCGTTACGTTTAGCTGACCGCTTGCGGCTTGGGGGTGCTTGATATAATCATCACCCACTGCCGGCATATTGACGAGGCTTAGAGTCCCATAAAGGAGTTACCTAGTTCAGGTGAAACGTTGTGGTGCGTGTATGCGATATGCTCATGGACCCGGTTAAAATGCACGTATGAGATACCGTATATTAATCCGGCGGCTTGCTTTTGGTCAGGTCGTATGTGATATGGCCGGATTGATAAATCAAGTGTTGATTTATCATTTAACCATTAGTTTCTCAGTAGAAATCCTTTCTTGTATTTTTTGATGTATGAATGCATGTATGCATTCTTTCTTGATTCATGCACACATGGATGTGCACGCTCACATACATACATACATCATCCTTCATGGTTGCTTATACATAGAAAATGGTGGCAATATAAGACTCACACCATGGTTTTATATATATGTATTATTATTGCATTTGTTTTAAAACAAAAAGAAAAAAGAAAGGATAATTCATGGTTTCTTTCTACACTCTTCTTTGACCTAACCATGCTCACCCACCATTTAACCATGGATTAACTTTCCTCTTGTGTTTTAACTCAAGTTCAATAATATCTTTATTGTTTAACCAGGGTTTGAGATGAGAAGTGGAAAATATATATTCATATATTTTCTATTTTTCAAAGGGGATTATCTTTCTCTCTTGTTCTAAAAGGCCATCATCTTCTTCCTACTTCTTCCTTTGCTCTCTAGATTTTTCTAGTGAGCAAAACACCCACCAAATTAGGATTTTGAAGTGAGAAAAGCCACCACAACATCATTCTATACAAGTCTTGCCCACTTATTTAGAGTATTAGCTTCATTTCTTTCTCTTGATCAAGTGAAGTTGCAAGCTTGGACAAAGCGGACTCCGGGTGGATCATCGTGGACCTAGAGGAGTTCAAGCGGACTTTTTCGAAACCCCAAGTAACCGAGGAGTCTAGCGTAGGGAGCTACATAGGTTGTACTCTCAAAACCCTTGATTAATCTACTTGTGTTGTAGTGTTGTTTTTGAAACCCTAATTTTCTAGGATTGATTCTTTGTATGCTTACTTAGCACCCTAAAATTTTAATTTTTGGTACATGTGATGCTTCCAAACCCTTCAGGAGGTGCTAGGTAAACCTAACAAATAGTGTATTTGACATTTGTATTTGCATCCGACCCGACCCGCTTGCTAGAAACCAGTCTTGATTCCTGTTTATCTTTTATCCCGACTTGTTATGTTGATCCGTGCATTTTCATTTTTTTATGTACTGCATACTGGCGTTATATCTGGCATCTGCATTTTTTAATATAATATTTAAAGTCAAATAAAATATTTTAAAAATATCTAGCATGGCCTGCATGATACCCCTAACCCTGTCGTAGCATCCGCGCATCTTGTTCTCGTCCCGTTCAGTGAAACAGACTCGTTTGGATGGCTACGTGCACGTGCGTGCATCCGTTCTGGGGGGTATGCATTTTCATTACCCGGATATCCTATTTTAATATTGGTCGACACGTATATTTTCCGTATTTTAAAAATGGATTTTTAGACCCGATCCGGGCGTGTTTTGGACTATTTTTGTATTAGCCAAAATATCAAATATTTTACTAATATTATATTTTTAATATTCTTAACTGTTTAAAATTTAAATAAATAAAAATATTTTTAAAAAAATCTAATTTAACAGTTTCTCTGTCTCTCTCTCTCCTCTCACAAACACTGTTCTCGCGAGATCCCGTCACCTCCCTCACCACTACGGTCACATCCCTCTTCTATTTCTCTTCTTCTTCATTATAAACCCTAGGCCCCATGATAACGAGAACCCAAAACCCAAGCCGCCTCCTCTTCGTCGACCTCGCTTCTCTCATCCTTCCCCGACCTCATCACCTCCTCGTCACCCTCATCTCCATCACCTCCCTATTCCTCTTCCCTTTCTCTATGCCCGAGCCCCACAATCCCTGCAACCCATCACCCGAGCACCCTGCATCCCTCTCCACCGGAGCTCCAACCCCGTCGTCGCCCTCACACCCTATCCACCACCTCTCTCCTCTCTCCTCTCCTGTTCCCTACACAGAAACACCAGACCCTAGAGCACCAACCCTCACCCGACTTCAAGAAAACCCGCAACCCCTTGCCTCGACGGAAAACCCGCCTGCAACCTCGCCGTCGACGGCCCATCGTCGTCGACGACTCCCTCGCCTCACCTCTGAATCCAGAGCACAAAACCCAGTAAGCACCAGCTCTCTTCTTTCTTCTCCTTCTTCTTTCATTTCTTCTCTTTTCTTGATCCATGTTTTCCGATCATCACGGCAGCCGTGCTCGTCGTTGTCGATCAGGAAAACCCAGTAGAATCCCCAGCCAGCGTGGGTACTTTCTTTCCTTGCCTGGACCCGTCCCGTGCACACGTGTGGTTTTTGCAACGTTTACCCGACGTCGGACGTGCCGCACGCATCCGTCGTGAGATCCGATCAGGCAAGTTTATCTTGCTACATGCTATACTACTATATTTTGCATTCATGCGAATAATAATATTACATATTGTTTAGTTATGCATCCAATGTTACAATTTTACAGGTTTACAATATCCGTTCGCATCCGTACAGTTTATTGCATATCTAGCTGCATGACATATCATATTATTTCATATTACTGTTATATTAGCACCCCATGCTTGATAATATGCATCATACGTAGTCATGGAGTTGTATATGTAATCCTTGATAGATATTTGTGCATCCGTGTTTTACTGTGCATCCGTACTTTTATCATACATCCGTACTTGCTACAATTTTATTATGAGCATCCGTTTGATACCTGTGCACCACCTGACATGACCTGATACACCACTGCTTGACTTGATACCTGATCTTGTTCCTAATGCCGGAAATCCTGACTTGTCGTCCTGAAGGACGTATCCTGTTGTCTGCATAGACAAACCTGTATCTTCTTGATCCTGTATTGGCATTAGCTCCAATTTATCAATACCTGACTTGAACACATAACCTTGGGGGCATGGGGAAATCAAAGGTGTAACCGAGTGTAACTTAAAAGGGTATGACTTAATCCGTTATCCCGGGGGGTAACGTGACAGAATCATTCGTGATTCTTCTTGATCCGTGGTCCTGGGGGGTAACGGGACAGAACCATTCTTGTTTCACATATCCTGATCCGTGGTCCCGGGGCTAACGGGACATATTCTTTGAGTTACATAAGGAGTACATCAATTGATTTCGAATAACTTTAGAATAGATAACCCAGTAGCACAGTTTAGATTATTTACCGCACTTCACCCGTACGTATACACTTCACTGTTTCATACCCGTGTTACTTGTTATACACTCATTACTGTTCATACTCATGCCTGCATATCTCGTGTATCCTGTTCATTTATTATTGTTTGATATTATGACACACTGACGTCTGGGTTTTGCATGGCCCAGATCCTTTATCTCTTTCGCAGGCTGATCAGGAGTATTTCATCCGACAGGCCGAGCAGTGAGGATCCTGTTAGTATTTAGCTTTGTTTAGTTTAGTTTTCTTTCAGCATTTTCATTTCCTGATGCGAGCCCGTATTTGGGACGTACTTTCCAGATGTTTTGCTTATTGGATTTATTGCTTCGCACATTTATATTTCTTGACTCGTTTATTCTGGCATATGGACATGTACTAGATAGTTTATTTTATTTCTACTGTTCTTGATTTCTTATAGCAGCCGTAATGTGACTGTGGAGGGATGTTTCTTAGCCATAGGTAGCATGGTTGGCTCTGTCACGTGCCGATCTTAGCGCACTCTGGGAAGCGGGGCGTGACAGGGTTTGTTTGGTATCAGAGCCATACGATTTAGGTTAATCGAGTTTGATTCTTTTGTAGTTAGGTATTGGATCCAATACACGAATCAGAAAACCTGTAATTAGGAACATGTCCTGCCACATTTTTATCATGATTCTTGAATCATATCTTTCTCTTAACTCTTGTCCTTACGATATGCAAACAACTTTGCATCTCGGCTTGAAACCTTTTGGTTTCCTATTGTTTCTCTCTATTCTGATACTAGGATTTGGGCGACTTGAACGGAGTTATATGATTGTAACTATGAACTGCAGCATGGTTATAATGCGGTACTATTTTTAAGTAACTTGGAGTCCTAGTCTTGATTAATTTCCTTGTTTTATGATCGTTATATTACCTTGCTTCTTTCGATTTCATTGCTTACTGGTTCATGTTTTATCGCAATCATGAATCCTGTTTACTATGCTTATCTTCTTCAGTATCATGGCTTCAGATAAAGTTGTTTCTGGTATCCTACTTGTTCATGATTTTCCTGTATTAGCACTATTCAATTCAGGTGAATCCCATTGTTGTATGTCATCCAGGTTTATTATTGCACACTCGATTGCATACACGGTCCTGCCTTGTTGTTGGGACATACACACTGGGAATGGGAAGATCTTATCTAGTAGTGAGTGCAAGGATTGTTCAGTTGTTATTTGCGGACGAGAGTTATTTGCAGATTTCTTGATGATCGATACCGACAATTTTGATGTTGCCTTGGGAATGGATTTTTTCGGCACTTTCTACGCCCACATTGATTGTAGAGCAAAGAAAGTGATTTTTTATTTTTGCTGGAGGTAGCAGTTCTGTCGGGCCAGTCGAGTTTAGGGCTAGGCTGACAAACAGTATTCTTTCGTCGATGGAAGTTGATAAGGAGGAAGCGCCAGCTGTAGTTCGAGAGTTCATGAACGTGTTCGAGGACATCTCGGGTTTACCGCGAAAACGAGATGTGGAGTTCGCGATCGATCTTGTTCCTTGTGCAGCGCCAATCTCAAAGGCGTATTATTCGATGGCACCAGTGGAGTTGGAAGAAGTAAAGAAGCAGGTTACCGAATTGCTTGAGAAGGGTTCAATTCGCAGCAGTAATTCACCTTGGGGAGCTCCTGTTCTTCTAGTCAAGAAGAAATATGGCACAAGGAGAATGTGCATCGATTATCGAGAATTAAACCGGGTGACTATTAAGAACAAGTATCGGATCCCTCGCAAGTGCTTCCTTTAGAGAAGAACGAGTGTCACGTTGGCGAATTATTCGAGCAACTCAGTGGCGCGAGGTTATTCTTGAAGCTGGATTTGCGGTATGGATATCATCAGGTCCGAGTTAAATCAGAGGATATTTGCAAGACTGCGTTCCGAACTCGGTATGGACATTACGAGTATTTAGTGATGTCATTCGGAGTCACGAATGCACCCGCGATATTTATGGACTTGATGAATCGAATCTGTTCACCGTTCTTGGACCAGTTTATAGTGGTGTTCATTGATGATATTCTGGTCTACTCGAGGAGCATAGAAGAGCATGCAGAACACTTGAAGATCGCGCTGCAGACATTGAGGCAAGAATGATTACATGCGAAGATGAGCATGTGCGAGTTTTGGCTTGAAGAAGTGAAGTTTTTAGGGCACGTCGTATCCGGAGATGGAATCGCTGTTGACCCTGAAAAGATTGCCGCAGTTCAAGATTGGCCGATTCCGAAGAACGTAGCAGAGATCAGAAGTTTTCTTGGACTTGCCGGGTATTATAGAAGGTTCGTGGAGAATTTTGCTCGATTGGTTGAGCCTTTGACCAAGCTTACGCGAAAGGAATTACCATTCGTATGGACAGATAGATGTGCGTCAACTTTTGAGGCGTTGAATCAAAAATTGATAACCGCTCCTATTTTGACGGTACCAGACGGTTCCGGAGGATTGGTGATTCACAGCGACGCATCTGGGAAAGGTTTGGGATGTGTTTTGATGCAGCATGGGAAGGTTATAGCCTATGCATCGAGATAGTTGAAGATCCATGAGAAGAATTATCCAACTCATGATTTGGAGTTTGCAGCAGTGATTTTCACTTTGATGATTTGGAGACACTACTTATTGGGCGAAAGGGTTGAAGTATTCACCGATCACAAAAGCCTGAAATATGTATTCATGCAGAGAGAGTCAACATGAGGCAGCGTAGATGGTTGGAGCTGATGGATTACTATGATCTTGATCTTAAGTACCATCCGGGGAAAGTTAATATAGTGCCGGATGCGCTTAGTCGGTTGCCAGCAATTCGGATGTTGACTGCACAGAAGGAGCTTATCGAAGATTTTCGGAGATTCGAGTTGGAGATCGTGCTACCGCATTCTTCAGGACAGTTGATGCAGCTGCAAGTACAGTCGTCGTTGATCGAGAGTATTAAAGCAGAACAGTCACAGGACCCAAGGATGCAAAAGTTTCGAGAACAGGTTGAAGCGAGACTTCGAACGGACTTGTTGATTCATCAAGATGGTTCGTTGCTGTAACGTCTTCAAAATAATAAAATATGATTTTTGGGAAATTTTATAATTTAATATTATTTTAATGAATATTTTAATATTCTGGTATAATTAAATACAGATAAATGGGGAAAAATTATGGAAAATTCTAAAATAAGGTATTTTAAGGAATTGCCTCGTTTTCTATGCATGCCCTCATTTCCTCTAGTTTTGACCCTGAGTATGTCTAGTTTTGACTGATTCCATCTAGGATGAAATCTGGGTTGATTTTCCTATGTTGGTGTATAATTTGGGACTTATTTTAGCATGGATTTTGGTATTTGGTGATTCATTCCTGTCGGGTGGTGTTTGGACGTCAACGACAAGTGGATTTTGATTGTGTTTACATGCGAGTCGATGGGTTTTTACCTATGCGGGTAGCGTGTGCCATTTTGGTTTCCAATGTGATTTTCATGTGCTTTAGCATTGTGATATACTTGTAGGTACCCCGCGTGATGTTGAGGCAAAGGAGGTGAAGATAACGACATCGGCTTTGGTACACGAGAAGCAAGGTGAGTAGATTTATATCTACGGGGAGAAGTCGGGTGGATGGCGTATAGCACCCCCGCAGTTCGTGGTGATATATACGAATACGTATACACACGAATATTTATTATGTGTTGTTTAGGGTTATTGATGGTAATAATGATATTTTGATGATAAGAATATATTGGTTTAGTATAGTGCGAACCCTAGAGTAGTGGTTGCACTCACACATACATTTACACACATACTTGCATTCATTCTTTCATTTATTAGAGTGCATATGATGGTGCGTATATCTACACGTGGGTATGGGACTGTGTTTATATACGGGATTGGAGGATGATAAGTGGTTTGAGATGATACTTGATTTGAGGCCGTGAGATCGGCGATGTGACATAGTTTGCCTTTGAGGTGCGATATGATAGTTTTAGCGGGCCTTTGGACATGTGCTTTACCCGCATTCATATTTTTATAGATGGTATCGATTTGTACTAGACTTAGAGTAGTACCCCAGATTATGCGATCTGATGATAGTGATACCTGATATGTGATGAGGTATTGTGATATTGACCCCTACCCAGCTATTGGGATGCCGTACGACGATCTACCGTACGAGCCGATATTGATGATAGATCCGCACTCATGACTCGAGGATATCATACGATATGTTATTGAGGCGAGATCACCGACTATCATATTTATATTTATATATTAACTCAGATTAGGTGGTTTCATACCCCTCCTGTCTAGATTATTTAGTAGACATTAGACTAGACCGAGTCATACCTATTTCAAAACTAACGAATCGGGGATATTTTAAAGATAAGCAGAAGGGTTATACGGATATTTTCAAATGATGCATCTTTTCTTAAAACACCGTAGCCCTTACTTTACCAAAAGCCCTGATTCGTCTTATTTCAAAAGGCAAGGTTGCATGACATATCTATTGGGGCAAGTTCTGTACTTTTGCGTTGATCATTCGTTTCCGCATATTCCTGCTATTTGCATTGCATCGCTTGTATTGTTGTGACATTCAGTCATGCTGCTAGGACACCAGCACCATTATCGATGATGTATATGTTCCACGTACACTTGTTGCCGGCTAACACACTCATCATCGATAATTGCCATGTCACTACACTATAGTACTATTGCATTCATGATATGATTCTGGCATGGCATATTGTACACTTATACCTGTACACATATATAGATGATTCTAGCTTGATTGGGGATTTGGGAACCGCAAGATACTCTTTAAAAACAGATTCCTTTTAAAAGAGCGGTCTCCCTCGACATGTGCACATTATTATTCCATGTTGCATGACTTACTGATATGCTTGCATTACTGTTACATGCCGCATACATCATGCTTTGACTGTACGCATTGAGATATGTTGTTTCTATGATATTTCTGGATTTGGGAACCGAGGGTATTTCAAAAGAGAATATGTCATTTCTTTAAAAACCCGGTTACCCTTGATATGATATTTCAGTGCGTCCACCATGTGTTTTCTCGGTGCTGAGAGCGATATGTGTAACCCGAATCGAGGCGTGGATGAGCCGATTGCGGGTACATGGTGGACCCGGTATGGTTCCCCTCGGCAAGATGATCGATGAGCTTTGCCGATTGAGCCTGGAGGCGGGCGAGTACCTACCGGTGATTGGTTGGACCTGGCGGTTATCCGGAGGATACCGACCAGAGTCGATAGATGTTTTGGGCATACTGCCGGGGCCGAGGGCCGATACCGCAGACAGAGCCCGCGGGCCGATCCGGACTGACGGAGCCCGATATATGAGGATTTACGTGCCGATGCTGGGCACAGTTTTCATGATGTTTTCGGGTGTCGATGCTGGGCACCCTGGTTCTATGATTTTGATGTGTCGCGAGGGACACGGGGGGTTATATCCTCATATTATTTCCCATGCACATGATTCATGATATGTACATGCATGGTGGTTATTGTCAGTGGGTGACGAGTGGACGGGATCCATGAGTGTGCAGATTTGATTACATTGGTTATACCTCATATTCATGACATGCTATTACCTGAGGCACTAGCACGAGCACTTGGCACTACACTCATGTATAGAGATTACATTGCCAGTTTAGCATGCTTCAGCTTTATTCATATTGAGGTTTATGTATATCTGATCGTTTTGACCTAGGATGGGTCATGCATTTGATTTCTGCTTGTAGATATCTTTCTATTCACGAGTTGGCAACTCACCCCCGTTGTGCCCCAGTTCTTGCAGGTTTGCCGTACAGATTACATAGCGGCATTTCTGGCACACTGCTTCCTATGGGTGACTTGCTTGGTTAGGTGGGTTCTTTTATATCAGAACCGCTATTGTATTTGTATTATTCATTGTATCTAGAATTTCCATCAACCAAAACTTGTTTATTGTTTCAGACTTAGAAAACAGTGTTGTTTTATTTCGACCTTAGAGTCGCGCTAGTAGTATTGCGGTTTTCTGGCTGTTTTGAGTTCTTTTTGGTTTTGATCCTCGCCCCTTGGCGTTGTATATTATTATTGCTTGCGTGGTTGTGACCGTCGATTGACGAAGAGCTAGCTCCCGTTTGGGGATGCCTTTTATCATGTCATATATATTATTCTTGTTGTACCCCGTTCGGGGCCAGTTTTTACAAAGGAAACTCTGCCGAAATTTTCAGGAAAAATTACACATTTTAAAAATTCATATTCGACTTAGTTATTTAAAAACTTGATTTTCAAACATGATTTCCTTACTTTTCAAAAACAGTTTTCCTTATTTACTCTTTAAATGGTTTTAGATTGCTGGGCTTTTGGCTTACTTGGATCAGATGGGGTCCTATAGACTTCATATGGTTCAAGGGCCAGTCACGTGCTCTTTCGGGTCGTGACAAAGTTGGTATCAGAGCGCTAGGTTGACCTTGGTTCGAGTCTAAGTTTGACTATGTGGAGCCTAGGGCGTTAACTATATAAGGAACTTAGGCTTGACCTTACGGAACTTAGACTTGGTCGAGGGGGTATTAGACCCGAACTTTCTTCGCGTAGGATGACCCTTGGTTGATGGAATAGGTGACTAAAGTAGAGTGACGTACCGTTGGTATGTTCCGCGGCATACTTACGACACGCCACTCCGCTTAAGAAACTTTAGGTTGTACATTTCCTTGCATTGTGTCATATTCCTTCCTATAATCTATCTTCAACGATACTGGTTGTGGTTTTGCTGCCGTGATTGCACGGGCAGAGTGAGCTACGGCTCGAGTTGTCAGCATGAGCTCGTCGCGGACGAGGGCTGACCGGGGCGTGATTCCAGAGACATACGGTTGCATTGAGGCTTCGTATTTTGTGTTTCCGCACTATGGGCGTTTGACAGATCGCTGCTGTGAGATTTCTAGGATGTACCGGACGGTACCAGAGGATTGAGCCACTGATAGAGGCCAGCCAGGATGTGATGACTGCTGATATATCGCTTATTCATGATGGTTGAGGCGCTGCTTAGCGTACCGACGAATGAGCCAGTTGTTGCTGCGAGTGATGAGATATCGCCCAGATGATTGGAGCTACTGCAGCATGAGCATATTCTTAGAGATGTGATAGTGAGTCGCTAGTCACCGAGGATTAATGACTAGGACATGTGGTTCGTTCGCTTACCCCGATGCGAGGTCATCAGATAGATTGATTCCAGCTAGAGGCGACTTCACGCAGATTCGTTGAGAGTCGATTGAGACGATCGAAGGTCAGGAACCCATTTTCCAAGTTTAAAGTATACGGAAAGACATGCATGTGATTCTATGGACCCTCTAGAAGAATGAAACCCTAACTCGACTTAATGACCGTGTGAAAGCCTTTGAACCTTAGGGTTTGCGGCGGTTCCTCGGCGCCATTAGTGAGGCTTGGGTTTGCCCTTCTACGGCTGGACCACCGACGTTGTGGCATGTACTCGATACTATTAAACTGTACCCGAGATGTTGAGCTCTTGGGGGATTGTGAGGTTCTGACGAGTCGATCGGATGATTCGACATCATTCGGATATCATGTGATGGGACACTGCTTGGGAGACTCCAGATACGAGCATAGCCGTCGGAGCGCAGTCTGTGTAGCCATGATGAGATGAGTCCGAATCAGTCGATAGTGGAGCAAGGTGGAGTAAAGAGTTTGCACGAGATTTCGACGAGATGACGTTCCACTCCGCTGACATCAGAGATGCGATATGCACGCTGAGGACGTGTTCGGCTAGATATCTTCTACTGAGTGATGAAGATACTGAGTTCGTGATTTCGAGTCCGTGTTAGAGACTTCGGGTGGACCGTAGCCGAGGACATTGCAGTGTGCAGATAAAGACGCGACGTCGAATGGTCGATGATACAGACAAGCGGGACAAGAAGTTCGTACGAGAGGCAGACGAGCTGAACTACACCCCGTTAAGATTAAAGGCCGGACATGCATACAGAGGCACAGAGATGTGACCAGCTTCCGAGGAGATGTTGTACTAAGGACGCAGAGGTCTAGAGAGCGAGAAAAGATTACGCCAGAGTACCAGCCTCCTTACAGTTTGGCTTAGGCAAGATCAGAAGAGACCTTGAGTAGGATTCCTTCCAGTACACTGCTGCAATAAGAGTTGCACCCAGGATCGGATGTGTGATATGCATTCAGAGGACCCGAGGTCGGCGCCAGAGATGTGCTGCTTTACGAGCGGTCGTGAGGATTGACCGAGAGATGACCAGGGAAGTGCAAGAACGGAATCGTTCCTGTCAGCACACCTGACCGGGCCGATGAGCCGATGGATTGCAAGTTGGTAATCTACAGGAAAGATCAGGAACCAGAGGCAGAGGACGCCAGCCGCGAGCAAGAGGCAAGTAGATATCTTGCGCCGCTAGCATCGGATGTACCGGTACCTTCTCGACCCTGAAGAAGGATATACCGACGACGGTAATTATGATTTGTGATTTTGTGATTTGATTATCACATATCCGTTGCTTTGGATTTCGGTATTTTGGGCGATCTATTCGCATGATTTAGTCTTGATGACTGAGTTTCATGATATTTGATTTTGTGCACCATGGTTGCACCTACTGGGTATTTATACCTTGTACATAGTTATTACTCTTGAGCTGTTGATTGCGATTTCATGCCTATTTTATGCTGGTGATTTGATTTACGCTTCCAGCAGAGTTTCATGTAATTTTAGTGTTTTGATTTTGCACTCGGTATAGCTTATATGTGCTTGTAGTGCATCGATATGTGTTTTGTGCCCGCAGCTGCACACGTTTATGATTTTCTTCATATCTGGATACACTTGGTGTTGCTGCTTACGTATTTGAGTTATTGCTTGGTATTTGTGCATGGGATGCACCAGTTCTATACTTCGTGCATTTGTCGCACCAGTTTTATGTTTCTTGCGTTTATCGCATCAGATTTATATTTCGTGCCTTTGTTGCACCGGATTTATATTTTGTGCATTACGATTGCACCTGACTTCGATTTGATGCCTTTCGGTGTGTCGATTTTGATTGTGATATTGATGTGGATTCTTGCACTCCGTGCTTTTGACTGGACTTACGCATATTCGACGTTGCTATTGGATTTTGTGATTCCGTGCATATTGAGTGCGCAGGGTCTAGATTTTCATTCGTGCATGATGGATGCACCGATTTGGATTTTCGCGCATGTTGGGCGCATGTTTTGAGATACGATTTTGGGGCACACCAGATGCACTAAATCGAGATTCTTCGTGCATGTCAGATGCACCTGTTTTGGCTGTCAGGCACACATGTTGCCTATGACAGATGCTTCGTGCACACCCGTTGCACCTAGATGTTGTTTTGTGCACATGTTTAGCGCATATATGGATTTTGATTTCCGTGCGCGTCAGACGCACAGGGTGGTGTTATGTGCATTTTTGGAATTTATTCCTTTTGGAGCAGTACATTTTTATGATGTGGGATATTTGCTTTCATACTGAGTAGGACTAGTTAGTGGACAGTGCCTGGATATATTTTGCATGCATCGATAGTTATCGAAGGGATTTCCGAAAAGCGAGCTATAGTCTCAGTATATACCTACGTGTCCGATATGACACAAACGTTTTAAAAACAAGGAAACCCTTCTGATTATTTTCAAAATGGTGGAACGTGCTTATTAAACAAAGGATATATATACACATATATAGTTACTTTCTTATGAAAAACGTCCGCCACTGTGCAGTGTTATGCGCATCGCACAGTGACTTAAAAAGGATTTGGCATGCTTTTACATCAGCTATTCACATGTATAGATTGGATGTCTGCATGTGTAAATCTGATCCATATCATATTGATTTTGTATTGGATTTGACATTGTGTCGTTACCATGACTCCGATGATTGCGGATGCTTGATGGAGTGTTGCTTTTGAGTTATCTGCTCAGTACTCATGCGCATGCATTGCGCTATGATGTTTTATGTATAGATGATTTCGGAGCCCCGATGACTTGGAATTTGTATTGAAATATTTTAGTATTTGGGGGTTTAAATTTAAATTCGGGGACCGAATTTCTTTAAGGGGGGTAGATTGTAACGTCTTCAAAATAATAAAATATGATTTTTGGGAAATTTTATAATTTAATATTATTTTAATGAATATTTTAATATTCTGGTATAATTAAATACAGATAAATGGGGAAAAATTATGGAAAATTCTAAAATAAGGTATTTTAAGGAATTGCCTTGTTTTCTGTGCATGCCATCATTTCCTCTAGTTTTGACCCTGAGTATGTCTTGTTTTGACTGATTCCATCTAAGGTGAAATCTGGGTTGATTTTCCTATGTTGGTGTATAATTTGGGACTTATTTTAGCATGGATTTTGGTATTTGGTGATTCATTCCTGTCGGGTGGCGTTTGGACGTCAACGACAAGTGGATTTTGATTGTGTTTACATGCGAGTCGATGGGTTTTTACCTATGCGGGTAGCGTGTGCCATTTTGGTTTCCAATGTGATTTTCATGTGCTTTAGCATTGTGATATACTTGTAGGTACCCCGCGTGATGTTGAGGCAAAGGAGGTGAAGATAGCGACATCGGCTTTGGCACACGAGAAGCAAGGTGAGTAGATTTATATCTACGGGGAGAAGTCGGGTGGATGGCGTATAGCACCCCCGCAGTCCGTGGTGATGTATACGAATACGTATACACACGAATATTTATTATGTGTTGTTTAGGGTTATTGATGGTAATAATGATATTTTGATGATAAGAATATATTGGTTTAGTATAGTGCGAACCCTAGAGTAGTGGTTGCACTCACACATACATTTACACACATACTTGCATTCATTCTTTCATTTATTAGAGTGCATATGATGGTGCGTATATCTACACATGGGTATGGGACTGTGTTTATATACGGGATTGGAGGATGATACGTGGTTTGAGATGATACTTGATGTGAGGCCGTGAGATCGGCGATGTGACATAGTTTGCCTTTGAGGTGCGATATGATAGTTTTAGCGGGCCTTTGGACATGTGCTTTACCCGCATTCATATTTTTATAGATGGTATCGATTTGTACTAGACTTAGAGTAGTACCCCAGATTATGCGATCTGATGATAGTGATACCTGATATGTGATGAGGTATTGTGATATTGACCCCTACCCAGCTATTGGGATGCCGTACGACGATCTACCGTACGAGCCGATATTGATGATAGATCCGCACTCATGACTCGAGGATATCATACGATATGTTATTGAGGCGAGATCACCGACTATCATATCTATATTTATATATTGACTCAGATTAGGTGGTTTCATACCCCTCCTGTCTAGATTATTTAATAGACAATAGACTAGACCGAGTCATACCTATTTCAAAACTAACGAATCGGGGATATTTTAAAGATAAGCAGAAGGGTTATACGGATATTTTCAAATGATGCATCTTTTCTTAAAACACCGTAGCCCTTACTTTACCAAAAGCCCTGATTCGTCTTATTTCAAAAGGCAAGGTTGCATGACATATCTATTGGGGCAAGTTCTGTACTTTTGCGATGATCATTCGTTTCCGCATATTCCTGCTATTTGCATTGCATCGCTTGTATTGTTGTGACATTCAGTCATGCTGCTAGGACACCAGCACCATTATCGATGATGTATATGTTCCACGTACACTTGTTGCCGGCTCACACACTCATCATCGATAATTGCCATGTCACTACACTATAGTACTATTGCATTCATGATATGATTTTGGCATGGCATATTGTACACTTATACCTGTACACATATATAGATGATTCTAGCTTGATTGAGGATTTGGGAACCGCAAGATACTCTTTAAAAACAGATTCCTTTTAAAAGAGCGGTCTCCCTCGACATGTGCACATTATTATTCCATGTTGCATGACTTACTGATATGCTTGCATTACTGTTACATGCCGCATACATCATGCTTTGACTGTACGCATTGAGATATGTTGTTTCTATGATATTTCTGGATTTGGGAACCGAGGGTATTTCAAAAGAGAATATGTCATTTCTTTAAAAACCCGGTTACCCTTGATATGATATTTCAGTGCGTCCACCATGTGTTTTCTCGGTGCTGAGAGCGATATGTGTAACCCGAATCGAGGCGTGGATGAGCCGATTGCGGGTACATGGTGGACCCGGTATGGTTCCCCTCGGCAAGATGATCGATGAGCTTTGCCGATTGAGCCTGGAGGCGGGCGAGTACCTACCGGTGATTGGTTGGACCTGGCGGTTATCCGGAGGATACCGACCAGAGTCGATAGATGTTTTGGGCATACTGCCGGGGCCGAGGGCCGATACCGCAGACAGAGCCCACGGGCCGATCCGGACTGACGGAGCCCGATATATGAGGATTTACGTGTCGATGCTGGGCACAGTTTTCATGATGTTTTCGGGTGTCGATGCTGGGCACCCTGGTTCTATGATTTTGATGTGTCGCGAGGGACACGGGGGGTTATATCCTCATATTATTTCCCATGCACATGATTCATGATATGTACATGCATGGTGGTTATTGTCAGTGGGTGACGAGTGGACGGGATCCACGAGTGTGCAGATTTGATTACATTGGTTATACCTCATATTCATGACATGCTATTACCTGAGGCACTAGCACGAGCACTTGGCACTACACTCATGTATAGAGATTACATTGCCAGTTTAGCATGCTTCAGCTTTATTCATATTGAGGTTTATGTATATCTGATCGTTTTGACCTAGGATGGGTCATGCATTTGATTTCTGCTTGTAGATATCTTTCTATTCACGAGTTGGCAACTCACCCCCGTTGTGCCCCAGTTCTTGCAGGTTTGCCGTACAGATTCCATAGCGGCATTTCTGGCACACTGCTTCTTATGGGTGACTTGCTTGGTTAGGTGGGTTCTTTTGTATCAGAACCGCTATTGTATTTGTATTATTCATTGTATCTAGAATTTCCATCAACCAAAACTTGTTTATTGTTTCAGACTTAGAAAACAGTGTTGTTTTATTTCGACCTTAGAGTCGCGCTAGTAGTATTGCGGTTTTCTGGCTGTTTTGAGTTCTTTTTGGTTTTGATCCTCGCCCCTTGGCGTTGTATATTATTATTGCTTGCGTGGTTGTGACCGTCGATTGACGAAGAGCTAGCTCCCGTTTGGGGATGCCTTTTATCATGTCATATATATTATTCTTGTTGTACCCCGTTCGGGGCCAGTTTTTACAAAGGAAACTCTGCCGAAATTTTCAGGAAAAATTACACATTTTAAAAATTCATATTCGACTTAGTTATTTAAAAACTTGATTTTCAAACATGATTTCCTTACTTTTCAAAAACAGTTTTCCTTATTTACTCTTTAAATGGTTTTAGATTGCTGGGCTTTTGGCTTACTTGGATCAGATGGGGTCCTATAGACTTCATATGGTTCAAGGGCCAGTCACGTGCTCTTTCGGGTCGTGACAGTTGCAATATGGTAGCCGTTTGTGTGCGCAGAAAAAAGATATTCGCCAAGAAGTTATGAAGGAGGCGCACAGTTCCACATATTCCGTACATCCAGGAGGCACGAAGATGTACCGTGATCTATGACAACATTTCTGGTTGGAAGGCATGAAAAGGGAGATTGCCCGCTTTGTTGCGAAGTGCTTGGTGTGTCTGCAAGTTAAGGCTGAACATCAAAGGGTAGCTGGTTTATTGCAACCACTTTCGATTCCTCAATTGAAGTGGGAACATATAACCATGGATTTCGTGACAGCTTTGCCGCAGAGTCCAAAGGGCAACAATGTAGTTTGGGTGATTGTTGATCGATTGACCAAGGCAGCTCATTTCATACCGTTTCGAGTTGGTCAGTCGACGGAAGCGTTAACAGAACGGTATATGCACGAGATTGTGAGATTGCATGGAGTACCTGTGAGCATTGTTTCTGACTGTGATACCCGATTCTTATCGCACTTCTGGAGGAGTTTACAGGAATGTTTGGGGACACGATTGAAGTTTAGCACTGCTTATCATCCTCAGACAGATGGTGTAACGCCTTAAAGTCGTTTAGGTATTTTTCCCGATAATCGGTAAATAATTGGTATTTTTCCGTAAATTGTCATTATAATTATTTTTCAGTATAGGCCTAATTATACCTAATTTGGATAGGTAATTGCTAGTTTTTAGTAGCGAATGAGTCGCTTATAAATTTATAGTTGTTTAAAATTTTTTTCCCTAATTTATTATTTTTAATATTATTTTAAGCTGTTAAATATACATTATATTAGTGATAAATACAAATTTGAATGGGCTAATTACATACTTAAGAAGCATGACAACTAAAATCTAGTTAGTAATATGAATTTTTAGCATGTTATTCCAAGTTCTAGTTGATTATAGTCAAAGGAAAATTAAAATTAAATAAAATAAGCTTAAGGTTGCAATTAGGTAACTTGAGGGGGTCTTTTTGCATAGAATTTTCTTTGCAAACATTCACAAATCCTCACCTCTCCCACTTGGCAGGCCGCACCACAGCAGCAGCCCACTCCCCCCTCCATTTGTCTTCATCTCTTTTGAATGAAACCTTATGTTTTGATTAAAATATATTAATTTGGGTATGGGGTATTATTGAGGCATGGGAGAGAGTTGACTTGGAGTAAAATTCCACAAATCCCCCACATTCTCCCCCATCCCTCCTACTGGTCGAGAGCTGTTGCTGCTGTCCCCAATTTTCCCCATCACTTTTCCCTTCAAATTTCATCTCAAAATCCATCAAAATCCAATTTAAACCTCACAATTTCAAGCCCATTCTTCATCCTTTCTCTTTAGCCATTCTTGCATGGATCTTGGATGCTAGGAGGCCATCTTTGGAGGCAAATCGTCTTGCTAGATATCTAGAAAATTTGAGGTATAATCTTTACCCAATTAACACTTGTGGTTAAATTCCTTGAATTAAATTGATTTTGTGTTAATTTTAGTGCTAATTTCAATTCTAGGTTTTTAAAGAGGATGGTTTGAGTTGAACTAGGGTTTTAAAACACCATTATTAGGTTAATTAAGTTTATGTTGCTATCTAGTTCCTACACTAACCTAATCTAAGAGGTTACTTGCTTAAGTAGGCTTCAAATTATGCTAATTTAGTTATTTCAATTGTGAAATTTGATTGGAATTGCTAGTTATGAAATTCAAGAGATGGTTTGATTTTGGAATTGGGGTTTGAAGTATTGCAAATAAGTTAAATTAAGTGTAGTGGCTAGCTAGTTGTGTGGTTTGATGATTATTTGTGAGTGTGGTCATTTTTATCGCTAATCTATGACGGTTACGCCAAATTGCAATTTTTGTGCTTACTTGGTTTTTGATACAATTAAGAAGGGAATTAATTTGGTTATGTTGGTTATATTATTAGCTTCTACTACGGTTTTTAAGGTGTGGGAATGCGTATTGGTTTGTTCGGGTCTTAGTTTTGACGGTTGTTTCGAACGACGATTCTAGTAAGGGTTGTGCTGATTTTCATGTGTGTTCCGCGTACCAAGTGCACAATGTGCCTAACTTGTGGACGTGGATCCTTTAATTTTGTGACTTGGCGTCGTTTCAGGATATGTAAACTTATGTTTTGTGTTGTGCAAATTTCAGGATCGGTCGCGGAGACTTCGGACACGGCACGAAAAGGGAAAGCGGTGATTGGACCAAGCTAGCTGGGGATTTCCGGTGAGTAGATGTATACATCTCCGGGGGAAATCGTTTGGATGGCGCGAGGCGCCCGATAGTTTAGAATTTCTAGTAATACTAGCTTGTTGCATGTAGTTCCTAGTTACCTATTTTACTGCATTGCATGACCTTTATATCCATATATGTGTTAATTCATCGTATAGAAACCATTAAAATGAGACATGCGACACAAGAAATATTTGGCTTGCTTAGTTCATTATATATAATCGTGCAACTTCATCTCATAGGACACTTGCACCATTACCAGGGTTTTATACAGCACGAGCACTATTCATGTGGACACACACGCCTTGGTAATTGCTATGCCACAAACACTAGATAACTTGTTTAAACCGGAATTTAGAATAATTTCACCATATAAGACGTATAAACCAGTACTAATATATTAAATTCCTTCGGATGAACATGTAGAATTGCTAGTCATATGCATGTACCACATTACATCATTCGATCATACATAGTCTTTTAGTCATATATTGCAGTTCCCATTGTTGATATCATAGGCATTCATCATCATTGACATGTGTACTTGTGGTACTTTCTTTCTTGAGAATTTCAGCATTTGATAATTATGAGATTTTAGAGAAACCGCAAGGATTTAATAAAAATGATATCATTTTAAATATTGCAAGTTGCGGTTTTCTCGAGATATGATACTTGTGTCGTCCACCATGAGTTCTCTGTTAGTTTTCGAGACCCGTTTCGAGGAGTAGGATGAACCGTCTCGGGTATATGGTGGACCCGGTAAGGTACCCCGGGGCAAGAAGTCCGAGTAGTAGACGATGAACCTGACAGGGACAGACTACCTACCGGTGATTGTTGGCGCGGCGGATATCCGGACGATACCGACCGTGGTCGTGAGATATTAAGATATTGATACTTG
The DNA here is from genome assembly GCA_030015575.1 of Agapanthus africanus. Classification (NCBI taxonomy): domain Eukaryota; kingdom Viridiplantae; phylum Streptophyta; class Magnoliopsida; order Asparagales; family Amaryllidaceae; genus Agapanthus; species Agapanthus africanus. Next base: position 75,961,334 of record JASDDO010000029.1, read on the forward strand.
AGATGGGAATGTCCGGATTGCCGGAGCCCGAGACTTTTTGAGATACCTATACTTTGGGACACTGAGATATTCATTTGAGGTGTCGATGCTTGACATGGATTTCTGTTGATTTAATTGATATTACTTCAGATATTTCAAAAAGGGTTTTCTAAGATGAAAATAATGATTTCTTCATATCAGCATATTCAGATCACGTGTTAAATTGCATTCATGTCACATACATGCTAGTCCATCATACCATATCAATATTGTAGAATTGTGACACTTTGTGTACCTTCTTACGATAGTCTTTATAGATGTTACATATTACTCATGAGTTGGCAACTCACCCCCGTTGTGCCACAGCCTTTTTACAGGTCCGATCCGACAGCACTGTACCGGCGGACGCACTTCCTCCTTTTGCTTGGATTTAAGGCTTTTGCTCGTAGGTGGGCTGTGTCATTATTTTGTTTCCACCTTGTATATTCATTGTATCTAGTGTACTCTATCTACTGTATTATCTACCAGTACTGATGTATATTGATTTAGAGACGAGACAGTGAGATTTGTAGGCATGTATGTTGTTTCTTTGGGTCGTGCTGACTTGAGCCGACGTGTTGCTTCTTACTTGTGCCTTTTATGCTTATTTTGCACATTGATGATTTATATTGCGTGGGATTTGAGTACGCCTTGGGGCGAAGAGATAGCTCCCACTTAGGGACGCCTTATTTCATGTTATTCATATATTCCTGTTTTGTACCCGTTTGGGGGCCAGTATTTACAAAGGAGACTCTGCCGAAATTTTCGGAAAAATGGATGTTGCTTTTAAAAAGCTTGATGTGACTTATCTGATTAAAATCGCTTTCAGTAAATTGGTTTTGCTTCACTCTACTGCTTATGGGTTTTGATTTCTGGGTTTTAGCTTACTTAGATTACGTACGCTTCGAGATGTTTCGTAATTTAAGTATCAGTCATGCTCCGTACTTTTCGGGTCATGACAGATGGCCAGTCGGAGAGAACGATCCAAACTCTTGAAGACATGTTGAGAGCTTGCATGTTAGACTTCAAGGGTTCATGGGAGGATCATCTACACTTGGTGGAGTTCTCGTACAATAACAGCTTTCAGGCGACTATTCAGATGGCTCCATTCGAAGCATTGTATGGTCGCAAGTGTCGCTCACCAGTTTGTTGGGACGATGTTGGAGAACGAGGATTGTTGGGACCGGATCTTATCATGCAAACTGATGGATATAGTGCCCTTAAAGTCAATTATTGGATCGCAGGCACGTGATTGCAATGATTGAGGGATGACCTATACCGGTAGGACAGTCTTACTCGAGATGATAGTATGCTATCTGGTTTATCTTTATCATCGTGTACTGATTTAGGTAACATGATATGTATCACTATTACACTTTGATAGAGCCCATAGGATTCTTGCTTGACTACCAACAGTATGATGGCGATCATATATGTGAGAGTTGGGTAGTCTATAAGCACATCCTTAAAAGTGGTCCCTAGTCGCGGCAGTTTCGAGATAGGGCATCGATACTCCTGAGTAGACTAGTGTATATAGTCGAGACCCCGACGAGGGGTGGTGGCTGGTCTCACAAGCCATTAGTGTCAGTTGGTTTACCTAAGATGTATACAGGTACTTATTGGGTTATGAGTACACTGGAGAGGGCTCGCCGGGAACATACTAGCTGGTTGTTAAAACCTGTCGTCAGATAGCAATTCCCAGGTGACATGTGTACAGGTTAGTCTATCGACCTGAGATCGTCATTTGTCTCGTGTGAGTTCCCACTGTGCTTTGATTATTACCCTACCACGGCTCAAAAGAGTCGTGTAAACAGATTCTAGTTGGGTACAGTCCCTGTAAGTCGATGTGCAACACCCCACGACTTGCGGGGAGGCGGAAAATTGAAAAACGATCTTGTTCTTTGCAAAAACATCGACTAACCGAGAATCTTTGCTAAACTATAACTAACAAGAAACATAGAAGTTATGAACTACTATGATAAGTGATTATACCTAATGAACCGTGTCCTTCTCCTTTTCGTTATCCACGTTCTTCTCGGCCTCCTCCACGTAATAGATGATCAACCCGAGAGTTATACTCCAAGCTTCACCTCTAACTTGAGTTAACTAGGTTTCTTAAAGTGCTAATCTAAGTAACCTAGGTGATATAGAGAAGTGTTATGGATTAAATAGTCTTTACTAATCCTTGGTCTCAACACATGAGAGGGGAGGATTAGGGTTTGAAGAGAGAGAGCTTGAGGAGAGAGAAGGTGAGAATGATAATGAATTGAAAATGTTTCTCACTTCTAATATATCATGAAGCATATAAAATATCAAATAATATAAATCATATGATTTATCATCATGTTTCATTTAATATGTGAAATGAATCATCAAGTGAGTCATTAAGCAATAAATGCTTCATTAACTCACTTGAATGATTCATCTCATGAGTGACAAAATCAATTAATGCTTATGCCACCTTAACCCTCAAGTCACCTTCCTTCTAGAAGCTTCCCGCGAAATTACGAGAACGCCCCTCCAATCCGTGTAAACACGGAAAAACTTTAGACTGTATAAATCCAATAACCTGATACTAGAAACTGGCTTAAACCAAAGCCGGGTAGTAAAAACTGTCCGAATATCGTACGTGCGTAAACATACGTATGCGTCCGAACTCTTGTCGTAAAACCATACGACCTCTATATCATTTCGCCCGGAGTAGGGAAACTCTCTGTGTGGGACTCTAAAGAATCGACTACTACGCTGGCAGTGTGTTTAACCACAGACCGCAAGCGGCACTAGCTGTACGTAACGGTCCCCAGGTAGATGTCGATAAGAAGGCCGATGAGGAAACCCATCCGAACTCCTACTGAGTCTGATGTGACAATCTCCGTACAGTTCGGTCTGTTCGTCTAAGACTATCGCATATCTGGCCTAGGAGGGCGGCAAGCGTCAGTCCCCTAATAGCGGTATAAGTCGTGTCGGAGCATAGCGCATTACACCCTGAGAAAACAACTGGAACCTACCAGTAAATCTCGCTTGCCCTGGCCAGGGACTTTGCGTAATGGCTCTCTGACACAGCGCGATATCAACTCCCAATACCGGGAGAGACGAATCCTCTCTAACCGCCACTGCCTCCAAGTGCTCGGGACTGCACCCAACTGCTACCTGTTTGCACGACTCTTTTGAGCCGTGGTAGGGTAGCAATCTAAGAACAGTGGGACACACTCGAGGTGAAGTAGCAGTGTCAAGTCTGCGGACTATGCTGTACTCATGTCACCTGGGAACTGTTAACTGACGACGGGTATAATACCAACCAACAGTTCCCCGTGAGTCCTGTCCGGTGTACCCGTAACCCAACGAGCACCTGTATACTATCTCCAATACGACGTACTGACGGCTGTGGGACAGACCATCTCCCCAACTGGGATGAGAAGCGTACACACTAGTCTACTCCGGAGTATCGATGCCCAGTCTCGATAATCCTACGACTAGGGACCTGAAAAAGGATGTGCTTGTAGACTACCCAGCCCCCACTAGTGTGACTGCCATCACAACGCTTGTAGTCAAGCAAGATCCTAAGAGCTCTATCAATACGTATACTCACATATTAAGATAGATAAAACCAAGTAGCATACTACCATGTTTAGCAATACTGTTATATAACTGTGAATATCCCAAGCTTCCATTAAGTAATATACAAACTAGTATGATACAATAATGGCCCCTAGGGCATATACACTAACAATCTCCCATTTGCACTAGGGCCATGTACTGGCATATCGAAGACCGATGATCTCGAGTAGCCTCTCGAACTGAATCTGAGGTAGGGCCTTCGTGAATGGATCAGCAATGTTCTCTTCAGTAGAAACTCTCAGTACCTCGATCTCCCGACGACCAATGATCTCCCTGATCAGGTGATACCGCCTTAAGATGTATCTGGATTTCTGATGGGACTTTGGTTCCTTCGCTAAAGCTATAGCTCCATTGTTGTCGCAATACAGAGGTATTGGATCAACAATGGTAGAAACCTCCTGAAGTTCTGTTAGAAACTTCTTCATCCAGACCGCTTCTTTTGCGGCATCGCAAGCAGCAATATACTCCGCTTCCATCATCGAGTCAGCAACGGTGTCCTGCTTGGAGCTCTTCCAGCACACCGCCCCTCCATTGAGGGTAAAGTCATAACCTGACATGGACTTGGAATCGTCCTTATCACTCTGGAAGCCGGAATCAGCAAAGGCCTCCATCTTGAGGTCTTTTCCGCCGTAAACCAAGAACATTTCCTTAGTCCTCCTCAGGTACTTGAGAATGTTCTTTACTGCTATCCAGTGCTTCTCCCCTGGGTCTGACTGATATCGTCTTACCACGCTCAGTGCGTAAGCTACATCTGGTCTGGTGCACAACACCGCATACATTATAAAGCCTACCGCAGAAGCGTTGGGTATAATAGACATGCGTTCCCTTTCCAAATCAGTCTTGGGAGACATCTCTTTGGATAGGGTGATTCCGTGACAAGCCAGTAGATTACCGCGCTTAGAATCTTCCATACTGAATCTTTTCAGTATAGTGTTGATATACCTGGACTGTGAAAGTCCAACATCCTCTTTGATCTATCATGATAGATCCGGATCCCCAGAATGTAAGAGGCATCATCCAGGTCTTTCATGGAGAACCTGTGTGACAAGAATCTTTTGACAGACTGTTGCATAGGAATGTCATTTCCTATCAATAGAATGTCATCCACGTACAAGACGAGGAATACGACAGTTCGTGCTACAACTTTACTATATATGCATGGTTCATCTGGATTTTTGATAAAGTCATATTCTTTGACCGTTTCATCAAAACAGATGTTCCAACTCCGCGATGCCTGCTTCAGTCCATAAATGGACTTAAGCAACTTGCATACTTTCCCGCTGCTCCCACTCTGATTGAAACCCTCTGGCTGATCCATATATACGCACTCTTCTAAATTTCCATTCAGAAAAGCCGTCTTTACGTCCATCTGCCAGATTTCATAATCATGGAAGGCAGCAATAGCAAGAACGACCCGAATGGATTTGAGCATAGCCACTGGAGAAAAAGTTTCATCATAGTCCAAACCGGGTCTTTGACGAAAACCCTTTGCAACAAGTCTAGCCTTATAGGTTTCCACCTGTCCATCTACACCAATCTTTTTCTTGAAGATCCATTTTCATCCTATGGGTTTTACCCCATCTGGAGCAAAGTCCAAAGTCCATACTTTGTTGGTGCACATGGACTCCATTTCGGTCCGCATTGCATCTAGCCATCGTACCGAGTCGCCTCTCTGGATGGCCTGCTGGAAGCTAGTAGGTTCATCATCATCTACGATGCAATCCTCTCTATCCCCATCTATGAGAAAATCGTAGTATCTCTCAGGCGGATGAGACGGCCTATTACTCCTGCGGAGGGGTGCGGGAATGTCCTGTTCTTCTTGAACTACCGGTTCTACCAAACTTTCAGTAGTAGTTTGTGGTTCTGGAATTTCTTCCAGTTCTATTTCGCTCCCACTTATTTCCTTTTCTAAAAACTGATATTCTAGAAAATGGGCATTACGAGAAACAAAAACCTTTTGTTCTTCTGCGTAATAGAATAGATACCCCTTGGAGTTCTTTGGATATCCCACAAACTTACACTTTACTGATCGTGCCTCGAGCTTGTCCACATGCCGCTTTTTAACAAAAGCTGGACATCCCCATATCTTCAGATACTGAAGATAGGGTTTCTTCCCACTCCATATCTGATATGGGGTGGTAGGCACAGTCTTGGTAGGAACCATGTTCAAAAGATATGCCGCCGATTCTAGCGCATAAGCCCAGAAAGATCACGGTAACTCGGCATTACTCATCATGGAACGAACCATATCCAATAGGGTTCGATTACGTCTCTCTGATACACCGTTATGCTGTGGTGTGTATGGAGGAGTAAGCTGAGAGAGAATTCCTATCTCTTTTAGGTAACCTAGGAACTCGGCACTTAAGTATTCACCACCTCGATCTGATCTTAGTGTTTTGATACTTTTGCCGGTTTGGTTTTCTACTTCATTCTTATACTCTTGGAATTTCTCAAAAGCCTCGGATTTATGTTTCATCAGATAAATGAATCCGTACCTTGAGTAATCATCCGTAAAAGTAATGAAATAGGAAAAACCACCTCTTGCATGTATAGACATTGGACCACATACATAGCTTTGTATGAGTCCTAAGAGCTCGCTCGCTATTACTCCATGTCTAGTAAATGGAGTCTTTGTCATCTTTCCTTTGAGACAAGATTGACAAGTGGCATAAGTTTGATATTCGAACGAGTCCAAATATCCTTCTCTATGTAACTTAGTCAACCTTCTCTCATTGATGTGACCCAGTCTACAATGCCATAAGAAAGCTTTATTTAAATATGGAGACTTTCTTTTTAGTGTGTTCTGGACATTGAAAATTTGGAGTTGGTTTAAGACATATATACGGTTATCCAGTGTACCAGACCCAATCAAACAATGATTAAGGTGGATGTTAACAACATCACTTACAAACGTGAAATCATAACCTTTATTTGATAACAAGGAAACTGATATGATATTACACGTTAAGCTAGGTACACAAAAACAGTTATGTAAAACCAAAATTTGTCCACTCGTCAATCCCAGGTGATAATCCCCTACGGACACAGCTCCCACACTAGCTCCGTTAGCAACCATCAGGGTCATATCACCATCCTTCAACACTCTACGGTTTCTCAGTGCCTGCAATGAATTGCATATATGAGATCCTGATCCAGTATCCAATACCCAGGAAGTAGAGTTGATTGACAGAAAATTCTCAATTACAAACACACCTAAAGTCTAAGCCACAGCTTGCTTCGATTCCTGGTTCTTGGCGTTCCACGCCTTGCAATCTTTCTTCCAGTGCCCTTTCCTATAACAATGGAAACACTCATCCTGGGCCACTACTGGTACCACAAACTTTTTCTTTCGCTTCGCGCCCACCTTACTTACACCTCCTCTAGGTTTGGTGGCGGCCTTCTTCTTCCTTCCTTTGGCCCTAGCCTTGGACCCGGAAGAAGAAGCACCGCTAACAAACATAGCGGGTGTTTCCCATGCCTTCTGCAAGGTGCCCTCTGCACTCCTCAACATGTTAAGGAGTTCCGGAAGTTCAACTTCTTTTCTTTGAATGTTGAAATTCAGAATAAACTGGGCGTAGGTGGTGTTGGATATATGTATGCCCTAGAGGCCATTATATGATAGTGGATGTATCTGTACATATATATATATTCAGTGTACATTCTTGCTCGACATGATAGTATGCTATCTGGTTCTTCTTTATCTGACATGTTGATTTGATCATGCTTTTATTCATTCATACATACTGATAAAGCCCTGAGGATATCGGCTTGACTACTGTGATTATGATGGAGATCATACTAGTGGGACATCTGTAGTTTATAAGTATATCCTGAAATGTCCCTAGTCATAGGTATATCGAAACGGGGCATCGATATACCAGAGTAGACTAGCGTATATGATACTAGACCCATATGATGGGCGATGAATATTCCTACATTCATCGATGTTTGACATCGAGATCGTATACGGGTGCTCAGTGGTGACTGGGTACACTGGATGGACTCACCGAGAACACCTATATGGAATTATATCTATCGTCGGATAGCAGTTCTCAGGTAACACTGGTGCAGGCTAGTCTGTAGACCCGAGATCGTCATAGAGTCTTGTGTGCTCTCCCACTATACTTTGATTGCCACCCTACCACGGCTCTACTGAGTCGTGCAAACAGGTGGCCGTTGGGTACAGTCCTGAGACACACGAAGGCGACGAGCGATAGGAGGGGTTTCGTCTCTCCCGGTATTGGGAGTTGATGATGTGTTGTGCTCGACTGGTTATATCAGTAAGTCCCTGGCCAGGGCTGCTGAGAATTACTGATAAGTGTTATCAGTAGTTTCTCGATCTGTTATAGACCATTCACCGGCACGACTTATTGAGTTATTGGGGTCGACGTGACCATCCCTAGGCTCGATATGCAGCATATCTGACGAAGAGACCAGACTGTACGGTAGTGTTGCCGGTTGGCTCGACGGGAGTTGTAGCAGGTTCGCTTGTTTTCTTCTGATCGCTCAATACCCGGGTGGCCGTTACGTTTAGCTGACCGCTTGCGGCTTGAGGGTGTTTGATATGATCATCACCCACTGCCGGCGTATTGACGAGTCTTAGAGTCCCACAAAGGAGTTACCTAGTCCAGGCGAAATGTTGTGATGCGCGTATGCGATATGCGCATGGATCCGGTTAAAATGCGCGTATGAGATACCGTATATTAATCGGGCGGCTTGCTTTTGGTTGGGTCGTATGTGATATGGCCGGATTGATAAATCAAGTGTTGATTTATCATTTAACCATTAGTTTCTCACTAGAAATCCTTTCTTGTATTTTTGGATGTATGCATGCATGTATGCATTCTTTCTAGATTCATGCACATATGGGTGTGCATGCACACATACATACATACATCATCCTTCATGGTTGCATTTACATTGAAAATGGTGGCAATATAAGACTCACACCATGGTTTATATGTATGGATTATTATTTCTATTTATGTTAAAAGAAAAGAAAAGAGAAAAGATTAATAAATGGTTATATTCTACACTCTTCCTTGAATTGACCATGTTCACCTACTTATTAACCATGATTTAATCTTCCTCTTTTGTTTTTAACTCAAGTGAAATAAATATCCATAATATATAACCATGGTTTGAGATGAAGAGGGAAAATATATATAGATATATTTTCTCTTTTCTCATTAGAGTTTATCTTTTACTCTTGTTCAAAAAAGCCGTCATCTTCTTCCTCCTTCTTCTTTTGCTCTCTAGATTTCTCTAGTGAGCAAATTACTCACCAAGTTAGGATTTTGAAGTGAGAAAAGCCACCACAACATCATTCTACACATGTTTTGCCCACTTGTTTAGAGTGTTAGCTTCATTTCTTTCTCTTGATCAAGTGAAGTTGTTAGCTTGGACAAAGGAGCTTCGGGTGGATCGTCGTGGACATTAGAAGACCTCATGTAAACCCTTCTCCAACCCTCAAGTGGCCAAGAAGTCTAGCGTAGGGAGCTCCAAAGGTTGTACTCTCAAAACCCTAAACTTTGTTACTTTTAAAGTTTTGAAACCCTAATTTTCTAGGATTGATTCTTTGTGTGTTCACTTAGCACTCTAAAAACATAATCTTTGAAACATGTGATGCTTCCAAACCTTTCATAGGGTGCTAGGTAAACCTAACATTGGTATCAGAGCCGACCTAGAACATTAGGCGACACTTTAACGAAGTAAAAACTCCGATCGAACCAAAATACGGATTTTCGGGACCCTCTCTGGACATTTTTTCAAACCTGGTTATTTTCAGAATTAAAAATAGTTAAAAAATACAGCAGGAAAATCTAAGAAATACTGTGAAATACGAAGCCATGAGCTGTTCAAGCCGCCGCGGAACCGCGGCCAATCCTTGCTTGGGCCGCGGCTCTGCGGCCGTACAGAGGCTTCATGGCTTATTATTTACACAGTAATTCCTATACCTGCTTGTATATTTTTTTAGGTATGTTTAATCTGATTCTTATGCTGAATATTCTGGGGATGGTTTTGAGTTCAATGATTCGATCGGAAATTTGATTTCGTGTCTTTTCCGGGTAAATTAGAAAGTATTGAATTGTTCGAACGAATATCATTTGCTTACTTTTCACGGGGTTTAAATCTTCCGGAAATACATGCAAGTTTTTGTAAGCCCGCGGGGGCGCCCCGGCCGTCGATCCGACTCCGGAAACGCGGAAAACAAAAACTTTGCGAACTTTGCAAAACGGCACCACCGCGGACTTTTTACCCGGATCGGGCCATTAACCTAGCAACAAGCAAAGAAAAATACGGGTAGAGAAATATACCGACTGATCCGAGTCCTTCGGTCTTCGTCTCCACTCCGATCTCCCGCGGATCTCCGTCACCTCCTCGCTCGTCGGAAAGGGCACCACGTAGCCGGAATCTTTAACGGGCTCCCGCCTCTTGACCGAGGCAACTCGGGCGCGAAGTTGGCTAGCCGATGCGTCCAAGGCTTGCTATAGAAATAGTGTAGAAGGTTGTCTCTTTAGGGTTTATGGAAGTTGCCTTGATGGAGGGATTTGAGGAGGAGAATGAATGAATGAAGCTTGGGATTATTGCAAGCCTAAAAGCATGAAATGAGATGAAGAATTTCCACCTCTAGAAAAATGATCCTCTCATCTCTCTCCCTCAAGAATGGCCGGCCCTCTCTCTCTAGAATGAGATTGGAGAGAGAAAAAAAAAAAAAAAAAAGGCACCACCTTATGTATATCAAAATGCAATGGAAAAACCAAACAAAGAAAAATGGTCACTCTCATTTCTTTTCTCATCATAACAAAGCACCATCAAATGAAAAGCCATCAAATGGACAAGAAAGGAATATCATGATGATGCAAGTCTCATCAAAAGCAACATATGCAAGAAAGCCCCTCACAACAAAGTTAATTGCAAACTTGCAATTAACCCCCTTCCAACGAAAAGTCCGGCCGAGAAGGAAAAAAGGAAAACCGGCCGGAACGGAATGCAAACTGGCAACTTCAGAAAACCGATCCCGTAATAAATTACAGGAAAACCCCGCTACTGCAAATACATGCCCGCATTTGTATTCCCACTGAACACAAATGTAAAGAGACAAAACTACACTATCAAATACTAGAATCCGGCTTAAGCCAAAGCCGGCTAGTAAAAACTGTCCGATCACGATCCGTGCAATACCGCACGTATCTGATCGAACCCTGCCATATCTCCATACGGCCTCTACAGCGTTTCGCCCGAAACTTGAGTAACTGTCTGTGTGGTGGACTCTAAAGACTCGTCAATACTATGGCTGTGGATTTAACCACTAGCACGTCAGAGGTATTAGCCATACATGACGGGCCACCAGCTATTGACCAAAAGGGACGTCGATGAGCGAACTCATCCTGACACCCTACTGAGCCTGTCAGTGACAATATCCGTACAGTCCGGTCCGTTCGTCTATGAGCATCGCATGGCGGGCCTAGGGGGTTGGTAAAAGTCAGACCCCCAAAAGCGGTACAAGTCGTGTCGGAGTATAGCCCAGAACACCCTGAGATACTACTGGAATACCTACCAGCAAATCTCCTGCCTTGGCCAAGGACTTTTCATGTTCTGGCTCTCCTAGACACAGCACGACCTCACCCCCAATACCGGGAGAGACGAACCCCTGCAGATCCGCTCACTGCCTCCATGTGGCTCGGGACTGTACCCAACTAAAACCTGTTTGCACGACTCCTTTGAGCCGTGGTAGGGTAGTAATCAAAGTACAGTGGGAACTCACACGAGACAAATGACGATCCCAGGTCGATGAACTAACCTGTACACATGTCACCTGGGAACTGCTATCTGACGTCTGGTATATCCCAACTAGCAGGTTCCCGGCGAGTCCTGTCCGGTGTACTCATAACCCAATGAGCACCTGTATACATCTTAGGTGAACCAACTGACACCAGTGGCTTGTGAGACCGGCCACCGCCCCTCGTCGGGGTCTCGACTGTATACACTAGTCTACTGTGGAGAATCGATGCCCTGTCTCGAAACTCCCTCGACTAGGGACCATTTAAGGATGTGCTTATAGACCCCAGCTCCCACTTATATGATCGCCCTCATACTGCTGGAAGTCAAGCAAGAATCCTAGGGGCTTTATCAACGTGTAATAGCGACTCGTAAGGTCACCTAAAGCAGTACACGATGATAAAGATAAACCAGATAGCATACTATCATCTCGAGTAAGACTGTCCTACCGGGATAGGTCCTCCCCTCAATCATTGCAATCACGTGCCTGTGATCCAATAATTGACTCTGAGGGCACTATCTCCAACAATCTCCCACTTGCACTCAAGGCTAATTATTGCGATGTCGCATACTCACAGCCCGTGTGATACCGAACACCCAACTCCTCTACTAGTCAGTCTCACAAATCCCGTTTGCGAAACCATTGCGTTCGAGGAATAGCCTCAGTGAGTGGATCCGCTTTGATGTTTCTTTCTATGTCTCTCTATATCTCATTCTCGCAGAGAAAACTATCTCCCGAAATGAGCAATACCTGTCTTAGAATGTCTGGATGTCTGATGGGACCTAGCTCATAAGTGAACTCCAAATCCAAACTTCTTAGACTGTATCGTCAACTGAACTTAATCAGTATCCTACGCCATGCCTTCCCTCAGTATCCACCTGGACCACCTGTCCAAAATACTGCCCCTCGTCAGAGGGAAAACTATAACTCTGACAGCCACTCTGCCATCCAGGTCACCTTGGAAGCCTGGAATGATAACTGTCTACCGAAGAAGACTACCGTTATCATTTCCCTAGAACATCAACTTATGTTCTAAAACTGCTTCCGACTGTTTCTCCAGGATTTGATCAATATCAACTTATTGCACCTACTGCAAGAACAACATCTGGTGTGGTACTTGACATCTCATGATTGACTCAATTGCCTAAGCAAGTGATCTGTCAATCATGCGTATCCCTCTCCCCTTTAGTCTGTAAGACACCTTTAGAGAGGGTGACTCCATTACCTGCAGGTACACTACCGTGCCAGGAGTCGTCCATTCTAAATACTCATAGAATGCGGTCAAAGTACCCAGATTGGGAAACCACCCAAATCTAGATCTAAAACCATAGATCTAGTAACCAGAATGTCTGATATAATATCCAAGCCCTATGTGGAGAAACCACTGTGTGACGACCAAAGTATAACCGATCGTAGTATAGGAATATCACTTCCTACTCTGTGTATGTCATCAAATACCAGGACATCACACCCTACTACCTTCTTAACAGATCCATCCCCTACTCTGATGAAGTCAAATCTATGACTGTCACATCAGAAATAGATGATCTATCTCCGCTATATCTGCTTAAGTCTATAAATAGACATAAGCCTGATATCCACCAATGCTTCCGCTGCTCCCACTGACTACGACAACCCTCTGGCAGAGTCATATAGGCGTACACTTCTAAAGCCAGTTTAGAACGACGCTATACTCATCCTCCTGCCGGGTCTCACAGTCTGGAACAACAGCAATGGCAAGCCTGGGTAAACAAGAACCTCCCTGCCACCGTTCTTGAGCATACCGAAGTACCTCTCGGGTGCCTGAGGTTACCCACCTTATCTGCGGAGTGGCCAATGGAATGTCAAACCAGATTGAATCTTTAGGTTCTCATCAAATCTTCAGTAATCGTTTGTGGTTCTGGAATCACTTCCAGTTCTACCATACTCCCACTACTGTTTTCTGAAAAAATCCATTTTTGATAAAACTGTGGCGAGTCAAGAACAATATCACTATTGATCTTCCAGATGGTAGAAAATCAACCCTCGTCATAGCCCGGGTCAACCCACAAACAGCCACTACTGAAACGTGCCTTGAGTTGTCCAGAGTCTGGTTTTAAGCATAAGCTAGACAACTCCCCGTATCTTAACCATGTCAAGATATGAACTGTTCTATATCCAAGAAACAGAGGCACTGATTTAATTGAACCAGATTCAAATCATGCAGCTGTCTCCAGTGCATGTCAAGTAAATGGAAGAGAGGCCGATCAGCGTTACTCAACTTAGGAGTACTTCCAATTATGAGTAACCTGAAAGAGAAGCTAGTTCTCTTAATCATTACTATCAACTGAATACTATACACAAGTATCTACATCTTCGATCACCTTGAAGAATCCCGATACTTGCAATATCTGGTTCTCTACTTTATTCTTATACCTATAACTCCTCAAAACTTAGACCCTGTGTTTCTACGAAACACATGTCTAAGAACTAGAGAAGTTAAAAGCAAACAGAATATAGTACGAGGACCAACCCCTCTGTCCTAATGGACACTGGACAATATACAATACTCTGTATAAGTCCCCTGAGTCTGGTGACTCATTCACTGTGTGTCGTAGGTTGAAAACTGTACTTTTGGTTAAGAAGAATTACACCGTTGTTCAATGCTCCTTACCTAACCATCCACTGGTATAGGTAAATGTCATAGACATAATTTCAGAAAGGTATATCTCACTCTATAAAAATAGACGTACAGATATATCAATTTGAAATTGGTGCATAACAACGGATATTCAAAACCAAATATTTGCCGACCGGCAAACAACCCAGGTGACTTCCTCAAATATCATCGATTACAACGAATCCCGATATAATGAGGATGGTCACCTAATTCCCAATAACTTACTCCCACTCATCATCTGTAAAACCATACAGATGTGAGAATCCAACCTGGTAAATACATACCCTGGAGTAAGTGTCTAATCGGGAAATCAGTTTTCTTTTAACAGCACACAGTGGAACTGAAACATTGAGATGTTTCGATGGGGTATCCTGGTATTCTTAGTAATGCCTCTTCCATTATCCAGATTCACAACTATAACTGTATAATTCTTTGCCACCTCTTCAAATCCCTTTATATGTCTTTAGTCATTACCTTCTGTACACCCCTTTAGGCCAAATGGTTTTCTTCCTTCCCTACCGTTCGGCACCAGCCTATGGTTTGGAAGAAGACTATCCAAAAAGCATAATGGGTGTACTGTCCTAATCCGAGGAGCACTCGCAATGCGAGAGAAGGTGAGGATAAAAGACAACCGAATGTACTTAATTCATAGGTGATTTAGGATTGACAAAGAAGTACATGGTTTGGTCGTGAATAGCAGTCGCAATTTACTTTGCCCTCTTACTAATCCCTTGCTTTGTCTGAACTTAACACCTTCTGTACACCGTTTAGGCTAATTGACTTTCTTCATTCCCTACCGGTCGGCACCAGCCTAGGGTCTGGAAGAAGACTATCCAATTTGCGTAATAAGTGTACTACTCCTAAACCAAGGAGTACTCGCAACCTGAGAGAAGGAAAAAGGAAAAGACAACTGAATAGTCCTATTCGTTTTCTCCAGAACCGGAAACCATCCTCGAAGTCCTTCGAGTTCGTATATAACCATACAATGGTTTTGTCCAATGGAAGTGGACGTTCGTAGTAATACGGGGTGTCCCGGAGAAAAGGGTAAAAGTAGGAGTGGCAAAGAGGTCTGCAACTCTGACAATCCAAGAGCCAGTGTTAGGAAGGTTCGGTCAACTTGGTCACTGAGTCAAAGTTTAAGGATAGGGTCAATGGTCGCTGCCAGAGAGAGAGAGAAAAGAAACACTCAGCGTGCACTCTAACCTAGATCAGAATGGTTATCACTTTATCTAATCTGGAAACCTCCCACTGTAACGTCAAATTCTTCCCCAAACCTGAAAGAAGAATTAGCCGGGATAACCCGAGGAGTAAACCAACTCATCAGTGGGAATCGGGATCCAACTCTCATCGCATGATAACGTGACGGAATCCGCTCACGTTATCACACTCCAGAAGGTATGCGCATATCTGGCAAGTTTCAGTACTTTTGAAACTCCCGATGTGGATTTCTGCCCCATGCTCTTATGACCTTGACTTTGGCCAACATATCATAAGTCACATGTCAAGTTCTACCCGTCATTTTCCTGGTTAATTTGAACCCACCCGTACCTACCCTTGACTTTGGCCAAAATGGCAGTACGACTGTCCCAAACCAACGCATCTATCTATGCTGCATATGAATACCCAACAGCTACCAAACACTGTGCCTTGACTTTGGCCAACATACACAGCTTGAATACTATTGACCATCCATATGAAATGACGGAGGGCTACGAATGGTTTTTGGCGAAAACCTTTAACGTAATGAACTTGATATCGTTGAAGGAACGGATAGCTTTTAAAAATATAGTGACGACAGCCTTTGCTAAAGAGGTCACTCCCGGTGAAGGGATCTCGGCTCTTTCCCCGTAGAATGAGGTGCAGGATATTCCAAATGAATACCACGATGCAAAGCAAAAGTAATCGGCTATAGTGAAGTTACTGCCCTGACGCAAACTTTTGTCCAAGGGGTCACTCCCGGTGAAGGGATCTCGGCCCTTGCCTCGTCGACTGAGGAGCAGGATATTCCAACTGAATACCACTGTGCAAAACAAAAGTGAACGTCCTTGCAATAACAGCTTTTTGAAAAAGTGTTCCAACAACATCAGATAGGTTTGTTTAACTTGCATTGATGCGAATCAACGCAGTCCCATCAATTGATCACACCAATAAAGAACGAAAATATACTGATGTACGTATATGCCATCCGCATTCGCCACTGGGTCCCGTCATCACCCGTTAGGTTAGCTAACTAACGGCAGAGCGGGGACTGGACTAGCGCGGATGAAAAACATATACAACATCTACTAATATATATGATATATAATTTTCGCTCAAGGCGTGATAAAAAGCAACACAGAAATGTATAGCAACACAGATCAATACAGATATCTGGGATCCCCGGGTTTCACAGAGCCGCTGAAACCCGACGTTCCCCTGGTCGTGTGGATAGCCTGTGCAGTGAAAATCCTAGACCCCTACGGGCACGGCAAGTCACCCGCCAAAACCTGAAGCGAGGCAGCCCCCTTCAGCTACGTGAATGGACCACCCAGCACTTCACGGAATCCGGTAACTTGGGCACCCCTCCTGGGTCAACCCTATACCCCCTACGAGTACGGCGAATAGCCCGCCAATCCTAGAGTGAAGCCCCTTCCGTCTCAATGCCATGAGATGCGGGCTTGTTGCCCTCCAGAACCCGGCTACCCGTGCACCCCTCCGCAGGGTAATCCTAGTACAGAAAGTAAAATATACATACAACGGGTACATCGACCGCAACCAGGTCGTGCCCCAAAAGAATAATACAAATAGGCAGTGACGGCAGTCCACATGTCGGACGCTCGCCCCGCAAAATCAAATGTACATAATACAACAAAACTGTACTACCACTGCAACCAGGCTATCCCCCACGACCGATCCGCAACAACACAGTACAATCACAGAACATCAACGTGAATGTCACGTTCGCAAATCCGTCTAACCGGGCTATAGCAGTTAGACAGGATTTACCGATCAAGTGACATTCACGGTCGCAGATATAATGTAAAAACTGTGAACTGGCATGTTTAAAATATCCGATCGAACAAATTTATCAAAGTGGGCCCCAAAAAGTACTGTAGCACTAATAGAAAATCTGGGCCCAAAGAAAATATCCCAAAAGCCCTATTTCCAACTCATAAGCTTACTGGGAAAATATGGTGCCACGATTCCTCTTATCCGCCGCGCAATGGTTTCTCCAGAACCGGAAACCATCCTCGAAGTCCTTCGAGTTCGTATATAACCATACAATGGTTTTGTCCAATGGAAGTGGACGTTCGTAGTAATACGGGGTGTCCCGGAGAAAAGGGTAAAAGTAGGAGTGGCAAAGAGGTCTGCAACTCTGACAATCCAAAAGCCAGTTCTGGAGATGTCAGAGTTTCAAATCCACATCGGGAGTTTCAAAAGTACTGAAACTTGCCAGATATGCGCATACCTTCTGGAGTGTGATAACGTGAGCGGATTCCGTCACGTTATCATGCGATGAGAGTTGGATCCCGATTCCCACTGATGAGTTGGTTTACTCCTCGGGTTATCCCGGCTAATTCTTCTTTCAGGTTTGGGGAAGAATTTGACGTTACAGTGGGAGGTTTCCAGATTAGATAAAGTGATAACCATTCTGATCTAGGTTAGAGTGCACGCTGAGTGTTTCTTTTCTCTCTCTCTCTGGCAGCGACCATTGACCCGACCCTAAAACTTTGACTCAGTGACCAAGTTGACCGAACCTTCCTAACACTGGCTTTTGGATTGTCAGAGTTGCAGACCTCTTTGCCACTCCTACTTTTACCCTTTTCTCCGGGACACCCCGTATTACTACGAACGTCCACTTCCATTGGACAAAACCATTGTATGGTTATATACGAACTCGAAGGACTTCGAGGATGGTTTCCGGTTCTGGAGAAAACGAATAGGACTATTCAGTTGTCTTTTCCTTTTTCCTTCTCTCAGGTTGCGAGTACTCCTTGGTTTAGGAGTAGTACACTTATTACGCAAATTGGATAGTCTTCTTCCAGACCCTAGGCTGGTGCCGACCGGTAGGGAATGAAGAAAGTCAATTAGCCTAAACGGTGTACAGAAGGTGTTAAGTTCAGACAAAGCAAGGGATTAGTAAGAGGGCAAAGTAAATTGCGACTGCTATTCACGACCAAACCATGTACTTCTTTGTCAATCCTAAATCACCTATGAATTAAGTACATTCGGTTGTCTTTTATCCTCACCTTCTCTCGCATTGCGAGTGCTCCTCGGATTAGGACAGTACACCCATTATGCTTTTTGGATAGTCTTCTTCCAAACCATAGGCTGGTGCCGAACGGTAGGGAAGGAAGAAAACCATTTGGCCTAAAGGGGTGTACAGAAGGTAATGACTAAAGACATATAAAGGGATTTGAAGAGGTGGCAAAGAATTATACAGTTATAGTTGTGAATCTGGATAATGGAAGAGGCATTACTAAGAATACCAGGATACCCCATCGAAACATCTCAATGTTTCAGTTCCACTGTGTGCTGTTAAAAGAAAACAGATTTCCCGATTAGACACTTACTCCAGGGTATGTATTTACCAGGTTGGATTCTCACATCTGTATGGTTTTACAGATGATGAGTGGGAGTAAGTTATTGGGAATTAGGTGACCATCCTCATTATATCGGGATTCGTTGTAATCGATGATATTTGAGGAAGTCACCTGGGTTGTTTGCCGGTCGGCAAATATTTGGTTTTGAATATCCGTTGTTATGCACCAATTTCAAATTGATATATCTGTACGTCTATTTTTATAGAGTGAGATATACCTTTCTGAAATTATGTCTATGACATTTACCTATACCAGTGGATGGTTAGGTAAGGAGCATTGAACAACGGTGTAATTCTTCTTAACCAAAAGTACAGTTTTCAACCTACGACACACAGTGAATGAGTCACCAGACTCAGGGGACTTATACAGAGTATTGTATATTGTCCAGTGTCCATTAGGACAGAGGGGTTGGTCCTCGTACTATATTCTGTTTGCTTTTAACTTCTCTAGTTCTTAGACATGTGTTTCGTAGAAACACAGGGTCTAAGTTTTGAGGAGTTATAGGTATAAGAATAAAGTAGAGAACCAGATATTGCAAGTATCGGGATTCTTCAAGGTGATCGAAGATGTAGATACTTGTGTATAGTATTCAGTTGATAGTAATGATTAAGAGAACTAGCTTCTCTTTCAGGTTACTCATAATTGGAAGTACTCCTAAGTTGAGTAACGCTGATCGGCCTCTCTTCCATTTACTTGACATGCACTGGAGACAGCTGCATGATTTGAATCTGGTTCAATTAAATCAGTGCCTCTGTTTCTTGGATATAGAACAGTTCATATCTTGACATGGTTAAGATACGGGGAGTTGTCTAGCTTATGCTTAAAACCAGACTCTGGACAACTCAAGGCACGTTTCAGTAGTGGCTGTTTGTGGGTTGACCCGGGCTATGACGAGGGTTGATTTTCTACCATCTGGAAGATCAATAGTGATATTGTTCTTGACTCGCCACAGTTTTATCAAAAATGGATTTTTTCAGAAAACAGTAGTGGGAGTATGGTAGAACTGGAAGTGATTCCAGAACCACAAACGATTACTGAAGATTTGATGAGAACCTAAAGATTCAATCTGGTTTGACATTCCATTGGCCACTCCGCAGATAAGGTGGGTAACCTCAGGCACCCGAGAGGTACTTCGGTATGCTCAAGAACGGTGGCAGGGAGGTTCTTGTTTACCCAGACTTGCCATTGCTGTTGTTCCAGGCTGCGAGACCCGGCGGGAGGATGAGTATAGCGACGTTCTAAACTGGCTTTAGAAGTGCACGTCTATATGACTCTGCCAGAGGGTTGTCGTAGTCAGTGGGAGCAGCGGAAGCATTGGTGGACATCAGGCTTATGTCTATTTATAGACTAAAGCAGATATAACGGAGATAGATCATCTATTTCTGATGTGACAGTCATAGGTTTGACTTCATCAGAATAGGAGATGGATCTGTTAAGAAGGTCGTAGGGTGTGATGTCCTGGTGTTTGATGACATACACAGAGTAGGAAGTGATATTCCTATACTACGATCGGTTATACTTTGGTCGTCACACGGTGGTTTCTCCACATAGGACTTGGATATTATATCAGACATTCTGGTTACTAGATTTATGGTTTTAGATCTAGATTTGGGTGGTTTCCCAATCTGGGTACTTTGACCGCATTCTATAAGTATTTAGAATGGACGACTCCTGGCACGGTAGTGTACCTGCAGGTAATAGGGTCACCCTCTCTAAAGGTGTTTTACAGACTAAAGGGGAGAGGGACGTGCATGATTGACAGATTACTTGCTTAGGCAATAGAGTCAATCATGAGATGTCAAGTACCACACCAGATGTTGTTCTTGCAGTAGGTGCAATAAGTTGATATTGATCCAATCCTGGAGAAACAATCGGAAGCAGTTTTAGAACATAAGTGGATGTTCTAGGGATATGATAACGGCAGTCTTCTTCGGTAGACAGTTATCATTCCAGGCTTCCAAGGTGACCTGGATGGCAGAGTGGCTGTCAGAGTTATAGTTTTCCCTCTGACGTGGGGCAGTATTTTGGACAGGTGGTCCAGGTGGATACTGAGGGAAGGCATGGTGCAGGATACTGATTAAGTTCAGTTGACGATACAGTCCAAGAAGTTTGGATTTGGAGTTCATTTATGAACTAGGTCCCATCAGACATCCAGACATTCTAAGACAGGTATTGCTCATTTCGGGAGATGGCTTTCTCCGCGAACTTGAGATTTAGAGAGACATAGCAAGAAACATCAAAGCGGATCCACTCACTGAGGCTATTCCTCGAACGCAATAGTTTCGCAAACGAGCTTTGTGAGACTGACTAGTAGAGGAGTTGGGTGTTCGGTATCACACGGGCTGTGAGTATGCGACATCGCAATAATTAGCCGTGAGTGCAAGTGGGAGATTGTTGGAGATAGTGCCCTCAGAGTCAATTATTGGATCACAGGCACGTGATTGCAATGATTGAGGGGAGGACCTGTCCCAGTAGGACAGTCTTACTCGAGATGATAGTATGCTATCTGGTTTATCTTTATCATCGTGTACTGCTTTAGGTGACCTTACGAGTCGCTATTACACGTTGATAAAGCCCCTAGAATTCTTGCTTGACTTCCAGCAGTATGAGGGCGATCATATAAGTGGGAGCTGGGGGTCTACAAGCATATCCTTAAAAGGTCCCTAGTCGTGGGAGATTCGAGACAGGGCATCGTTTCTCCAGAGTAGACTAGTGTATACAGTCGAGACCCCGACGAGGGGCGGTGGCCGGTCTCACAAGCCACTGGTGTCAGTTGGTTCACCTAAGATGTATACAGGTGCTCATTGGGTTATGAGTACACCGGACAGGACTCGCCGGGAACCTGCTAGTTGGGATATACCAGACGTCAGATAGCAGTTCCCAGGTGACATGTGTACAGGTTAGTTCATCGACCTGGGATCGTCATTTGTCTCATGTGAGTTCCCACTGTACTTTGATTACTACCCTACCACGGCTCAAAGGAGTCGTGCAAACAGGTTTTAGTTGGGTACAGTCCCGAGCCACATGGAGGCAGTGAGCGGATCTGCAGGGGTTCGTCTCTCCCGGTATTGGGGGTGAGGTCGTGCTGTGTCTAGGAGAGCCAGAACATGAAAAGTCCTTGGCCAAGGCAGGAGATTTGCTGGTAGGTATTCCAGTAGTATCTCAGGGTGTTCTGGGCTACACTCCGACACGACTTGTACCGCTTTTGGGGGTCTGACTTTTACCAACCCCCTAGGCCCGCCATGCGATACTCATAGACGAACGGACCGGACTGTACGGATATTGTCACTGACAGGCTCAGTAGGGTGTCAGGATGAGTTCGCTCATCGACGTCCCTTTTGGTCGATAGCTGGTGGCCCGTCACGTATGGCTAATACCTCTGACGTGCTAGTGGTTAAATCCACAGCCATTGTATTGACGAGTCTTTAGAGTCCACCACACAGACAGTTACTCAGGTTTCGGGCGAAACGCTGTAGAGGCCATATGGAGATATGGCAGGGTTCGATCAGATACGTGCGGTATTGCACGGATCGTGATCGGACGGGTTTTTTACTAGCCGGCTTTGGTTTAAGCCGGATACTAGTATTAGATAGTGTAGATTTTATCTCTTTGCATTTGTGTTCAGCGGGAATACAAATGCGGGCATGTATTTGCAGTAGCGGGGTTTTCCTGTAATTTATTACGGGATCGGTTTTCTGGGGTTGCCAGTTTGCATTCCGTTCCGGCCGGTTTTCTCTTTTTCCTTCCCGGTCGGACTTTTCGTTGGAGGGGGTTAATTGCAAGTTTGCAATTAACTTATCTGTTGAGGGGTTTCATGCATATATGTGGCTTCATAATCATGAGATTCCCTTTTGGTCCATTCCATAGCTTTTCATATGATGGTGCTTTGATTTGTTGAGAAGAGAAATTTGGTGTGACTAATTTCTCATACATTCACTCCCCTTCTTCTCTTGGTTTTTTAATTAATCATTTCATTTTTTTTTCCACCCACTATTCTTGGGGCCGGCCACTCATACAGTGGTGTGAGGTTTATTTTTTTGGTGGGATTATTTTCCTTCTTGTCATTTCGTGGGCCCCCCCCCTCCTTGAGTGTGCTGATGGTTTTTAATATGGATGGTGGATTAATTTCCTTTGGGAATGATGAGCTACAATGGGAGTGCAGGGGCTGATTTAATTTGAGAGAGAGAGGTTCATTTGGGGATTAATTGATATATGGTTTTCAATTGAGAGAGTTGGCTTCATATATTCATTTTCCAGTGAGCTAATTTGGAAGGGCCGAGCTCATTTTTCATGCTCCATTATTCCCTCAAGCCTCCATGAATATCCTTGTGCTAAAATTCCTCCAACCATGGCAACATCATAAACCCCAAAGAGATAACCTTCTACACTATTTCTATAGCAAGCCTTGGACGCGTCGGCTAGCCAACTTCGCGCCCGAGTTGCCTCGGTCAAGAGGCGGGAGCCCGTTAAAGATTCCGGCTACGTGGTGCCCTTTCCGACGAGCGAGGAGGTGACGGAGATCCGCGGGAGATCGGAGTGGAGACGAAGACCGAAGGACTCGGATCAGTCGGTATATTTCTCTACCCGTATTTTTCTTTGCTTGTTGCTAGGTTAATGGCCCGATCCGGGTAAAAAGTCCGCGGTGGTGCCGTTTTGCAAAGTTCGCAAAGTTTTTGTTTTCCGCGTTTCCGGAGTCGGATCGACGGCCGGGGCGCCCCCGCGGGCTTACAATGGTCTCTGATACCATTGTAAGCCCGCGGGGGCGCCCCGGCCGTCGATCCGACTCCGGAAACGCGGAAAACAAAAACTTTGCGAACTTTGCAAAACGGCACCGCCGCGGACTTTTTACCCGGATCGGGCCATTAACCTAGCAACAAGCAAAGAAAAATACGGGTAGAGAAATATACCGACTGATCCGAGTCCTTCGGTCTTCGTCTCCACTCCGATCTCCCGCGGATCTCCGTCACCTCCTCGCTCGTCGGAAAGGGCACCACGTAGCCGGAATCTTTAACGGGCTCCCGCCTCTTGACCGAGGCAACTCGGGCGCGAAGTTGGCTAGCCGACGCGTCCAAGGCTTGCTATAGAAATAGTGTAGAAGGTTGTCTCTTTAGGGTTTATGGAAGTTGCCTTGATGGAGGGATTTGAGGAGGAGAATGAATGAATGAAGCTTGGGATTATTGCAAGCCTAAAAGCATGAAATGAGATGAAGAATTTCCACCTCTAGAAAAATGATCCTCTCATCTCTCTCCCTCAAGAATGGCCGGCCCTCTCTCTCTAGAATGAGATTGGAGAGAGAAAAAAAAAAAAAAAAAAGGCACCACCTTATGTATATCAAAATGCAATGGAAAAACCAAACAAAGAAAAATGGTCACTCTCATTTCTTTTCTCATCATAACAAAGCACCATCAAATGAAAAGCCATCAAATGGACAAGAAAGGAATATCATGATGATGCAAGTCTCATCAAAAGCAACATATGCAAGAAAGCCCCTCACAACAAAGTTAATTGCAAACTTGCAATTAACCCCCTTCCAACGAAAAGTCCGGCCGAGAAGGAAAAAAGGAAAACCGGCCGGAACGGAATGCAAACTGGCAACTTCAGAAAACCGATCCCGTAATAAATTACAGGAAAACCCCGCTACTGCAAATACATGCCCGCATTTGTATTCCCACTGAACACAAATGTAAAGAGACAAAACTACACTATCAAATACTAGAATCCGGCTTAAGCCAAAGCCGGCTAGTAAAAACTGTCCGATCACGATCCGTGCAATACCGCACGTATCTGATCGAACCCTGCCATATCTCCATACGGCCTCTACAGCGTTTCGCCCGAAACTTGAGTAACTGTCTGTGTGGTGGACTCTAAAGACTCGTCAATACTATGGCTGTGGATTTAACCACTAGCACGTCAGAGGTATTAGCCATACATGACGGGCCACCAGCTATTGACCAAAAGGGACGTCGATGAGCGAACTCATCCTGACACCCTACTGAGCCTGTCAGTGACAATATCCGTACAGTCCGGTCCGTTCGTCTATGAGCATCGCATGGCGGGCCTAGGGGGTTGGTAAAAGTCAGACCCCCAAAAGCGGTACAAGTCGTGTCGGAGTATAGCCCAGAACACCCTGAGATACTACTGGAATACCTACCAGCAAATCTCCTGCCTTGGCCAAGGACTTTTCATGTTCTGGCTCTCCTAGACACAGCACGACCTCACCCCCAATACCGGGAGAGACGAACCCCTGCAGATCCGCTCACTGCCTCCATGTGGCTCGGGACTGTACCCAACTAAAACCTGTTTGCACGACTCCTTTGAGCCGTGGTAGGGTAGTAATCAAAGTACAGTGGGAACTCACACGAGACAAATGACGATCCCAGGTCGATGAACTAACCTGTACACATGTCACCTGGGAACTGCTATCTGACGTCTGGTATATCCCAACTAGCAGGTTCCCGGCGAGTCCTGTCCGGTGTACTCATAACCCAATGAGCACCTGTATACATCTTAGGTGAACCAACTGACACCAGTGGCTTGTGAGACCGGCCACCGCCCCTCGTCGGGGTCTCGACTGTATACACTAGTCTACTGTGGAGAATCGATGCCCTGTCTCGAAACTCCCTCGACTAGGGACCATTTAAGGATGTGCTTATAGACCCCAGCTCCCACTTATATGATCGCCCTCATACTGCTGGAAGTCAAGCAAGAATCCTAGGGGCTTTATCAACGTGTAATAGCGACTCGTAAGGTCACCTAAAGCAGTACACGATGATAAAGATAAACCAGATAGCATACTATCATCTCGAGTAAGACTGTCCTACCGGGATAGGTCCTCCCCTCAATCATTGCAATCACGTGCCTGTGATCCAATAATTGACTCTGAGGGCACTATCTCCAACAGTTTTGTGGTGGACCCTCTAGAAGACAACAAAGCTTAACTCGATTATGTGACCGTCTTGAACTACCCTTTGAACCTTAGGGTTTGGGGCAGTACGGCATGCCACATGTGAGGCGTTGGCTTGACCCTTCTACGGCTGGACCGCTACTACTGTGACAAACTCCGGGTTTTTGAACTCCGCTCAAGTGTTGAGATTTAGGGAATTTTGGGTATTTGATCGTTCGTTCGAAAACTTTAATACTGTCTATTTATCTGGAATGTGATGCAATGTGTGGAATTCAAATTATTAAACATAAAATATGAAGTATGTGATATTTCGCATTTACGATGTCTAAAGAGAATGTGGATTCCAGATATTGCAGTTTTACACTTTGTTTTCTGTGACCGTAAGTGTAGTATGTCGATATCGCCGGTTTCGTTGCTATACATCAACGACAATCGGGGTACGCATACTTACTTACGTTTTTGATATATGATATTATGTGTTGCTGATATATGATGTGCAGGATTGTCGCGATTGAATAGACGAGGGGTTTTATGTGAGATGAGATTTTTATTTTTCATTCATGTAAAATTCAAATGTAATGTAATATTCTTTTATTTGGGGCACTTCCGGGTTGAGGTTGATGCCACCAGTGTTGTATATTATTTACTTTTCCGCATTAGGATAGACCCAAGGAGGGGAGCACAAGTGACCGGGTTCTGGGGTTCAGTGGGAGGCCATCTCGAGGAGTCGAGACCGGGTCTCCAAAACTCCAGGATTGGCAGGGTTGCTTGCCGCTCTCGTAGGGGTCTAGGGGTGTGGGCTTGCCTATTCATCGCGACTGTGGAATCCGTATTTTCTATTATTGGCTAAATACTAAATACGGACGTCCTAGTATATCCCACATTATATATATATTTCTGCTGCCTGTGTTCTGTGATATCTGAGACGAATGATATATTATATATGAGATATATAGTAGACGTTGCATATGTTTTACACCCGCGCTAGTCCCGTCCCGTTATGCCGTTAGTTAAGTAACCTAACGGTGCATAACGGAACATTGCGGCGAATGCTGATGGCATAAGCGTACGTGTTATTTTCGTTTCTTTTTTGTGATTGGCTTAAGAACTTAAATGATAGGATTACATTAATGTGATTAATGTAAAGAAAATAAACCTAAAAAGATGTTGTAGAATCGGATTTGAAAACCACTCGGCTATTTATGAAAAAGCTACATTTCAAAACTGTGGAGCACAAGCCACTCCTTTTGAAAACCATTTGATTCTACGACGATATCAAGTTCAAAGCGTTAAAGATTTTCTTAAAAATCATCCGCAACCCTCCGTCATTTTAGGAAGTAGAGTACTTAGTATTCGTGCTACGTTTGTTGACTTTAGTTAAGGCGTAGTGTACGGTAGCTAAGTGATGTCTTCCTACACTGCATATGATGCAGATTAATTAGGACATTCATATGACTTTGTTGACCATAGTTAAGGGTCATATGGGTGGGTCTAATTGATCAAGAAATGATGGGTAGAACTTGACTGGTACTTATGTTTTGTTGACCATAGTTAAGGTCATAGGTACTAGGGGTAAAAATCATAGCGGGAATTTCAAGTGTTGAGATTTGCAATGAGATTGCATACCTTCCATATGATGGTTGGATCCCGATCCCACTGTGGGCAATAGTTGCTCCTAGTAGAGTTTTACAGTTTACAATTAGCTAACTCATTAGGTGTCTAGAAAGGTGTCAACGGGGCTACGCCTCTGGGAAAACGAGGTTTACTTTAATTAGGTCCGTGCGAAAGCACGCGGAACCTCCCTCAAGTACCGACACTGGCCTGGCTGAACGGTTAGCGAAGTTGTAGACTGTAATTAATCCTGGCTAGTTTTTCTTTTTAAGGTTTGAAAGAAAAACTCGATTAAAGCAGTGGGAAACATCGATTAGATAAGATAATAACCAATCTGATCTATGCAAGAGCTTTCGCTGAGTGTATTCTTTTCTCTCTCTTAATGGAAGATACCCATGACTGGACTCAAGCTTCTAGTAGATAAAAACAAACTGAATGGGACCAATTATAAGGACTAGCTGAGGAATCTGAAAATAGCCTTGACTTATGATAAAGTATCATATGTCCTCACGGCTTCAGCCCCGCCCGTCCCAGGTCCAAAATTCTCAGTTGCGGACATTGAAGTCCGCAAGACATGGGACGCTGACTGTACCACGGCCAAATGCCTCGTGCTTGCATCGATGGATAACACACATCAAAAGCAGCACAAGAATATGGACATTCACGCCATATTGCTCCATACAAAGGAGTTGTATAGAGAGCAATCCCGTGCATTACGATACGAAGCATCAAAGAAATTGTTTCAGATGCGAATGGCCCCTGGCACACCAGTAGGAGAACATGTTCTGAAGATGATAGCTCTTATAGAAGAGCTTGAGGACCTTGGATGGACGATGGACAATGAACAATATACGGATATTATTCTGCAGTCCCTCCCCTCCACCTTTGCTCAATTCATAGTGAACTTCAACATGCACAACATGGAGAAGGAACTCCCTGAACTCCTTAATATATTAAGGAGTGCAGAGAACACTATGAAATCAGTAAAAACTCCCGTTATGACTGTTGGACAGTCTTCCTCTTCTCGCCCAAAGGCTAAGGCCAAGGGAAAGAAAAAGAAGAAGCCCACCAATCTTAATGGTGGAGTTAAAAAGGTGAAGGGAAAGGAAAAGTCCAAAGCTGGAGACTAAGGGAAAGGGGAATGTTTTCATTGCCACAAGACAGGACATTGGAAGCGCAACTGCACGGAGTACTTAAATCTTAAGAAGAAGCATGGGGATGCTTATGCTTCAGGTGCGTTTGTGACAGAAAACTGTTTTTCAATAAACTCTGCTTCCTGGGTATTGGATACCAGTTCAGGTTCTCACATTTGCAATTCTATGCAGGAGCTGAGAAATAGCAAAGTTTTAAAGACAGGTGACCATACTCTCCGCGTTGGAAATGGTTCCAATGTACATACAGTCGCAGTAGGAGAGTATCACTTGGGTTGCCATCTGGATGTATATTGGTTTTGAACCCATGTTATTTTGTGCCATGTATGCTTTGTAATATAATATCCGTTTCTTTGTTAGACACTGAAGGATATAATTTTGTATTGCAGAACAATGTTATGAACATTCACCTGAATCAAATGTTGGTTAGGTATGGTACGCTTAATAACGGGATATATGTCTTAAATCAACACACAGTTTTCAGTATACAACACACTAATAAAAGAAAACTTTCAGAAATAAATGAAGCTTTTCTTTGGCACTGTAAACTTGGTCATATTAACGAAACAAGACTAAACAAGTTACACAAAGATGGATATTTAAACTCTTTTGAATATAAATCTTATGCGACTTGCCAGCCTTGTATCAAGGGTAAAATGACCAAAACTCCGTTTACCGGACACGGAGAAAGAGCTACTGAGCTCCTAGGCCTCATACATAGTGATGCATGCGGGCCAATGTCTACACAGGCAAGAGGCGGTTTTTCATACTTCATTACGTTCACTGACGATTTCTCAAGATTCGGTCATGTATTTTTATTAAAGAATAAGTCCGAAGCTTTCGAGAAATTCATTGAATATAAACAAGAAGTAGAAAAACAAACCGGCTTGAGTATCAAGATGCTTCGATCAGATCGAGGTGGAGAGTATCTCAGTACAGAATTCGCAAACTTCCTAAAAGAGAATGGGATTCTCTCTCAGCTCACTCCTCCTTACACACCACAGCACAACGGTGTGTCAGAACGACGGAATCGGACCCTATTAGATATGGTCCGTTCCATGATGAGTGATGCTGAGTTACCCGTCTCATTTTGGGGGCATGCATTGGAGACAGCAGCGTTTCTACTAAACAGGGTTCCAACCAAAACCGTGTCTACCACGCCATATGAGATATGGCATGGGAAGAGACCATCTCTTAAGAGAATTAAGATTTGGGGTTGCCCGGCCTATGTTAAAAAGCAAAATCTAGACAAACTCGAGATACAGTCATTCATGTGTAATTTTGTGGGGTATCCAAAGAATTCTTATGGATATCTATTCTACCACAAAGAAGAACAAAAAGTGTTTGTTTCTCAGTATGCCACATTCTTGGAAAAAGAGTTTTTCACAGAAAAAGATGATGGCAAGGTGGTGGATCTAGAAGAGGTTCTAGAGACACAAACTACAAATGACGATTTGGTTGAACCGGCTGTTACAATAGAAACTGAGGAACCTCGGCCACTCCGTAGGTCTGGTAGGACTTCTCGCCCACCGGAGAGGTACTACGGTTTCCTCATTGATGGTGACGGAGAAGACTGCATCATGGATGATGATGATCCTACCAGTTTTCAGCAAGCTATCACGAGTGGAGACTCTGTGAAGTGGCTGGATGCCATGAGATCCGAAATGGAGTCTATGTACACCAACAAAGTAAGGAATTTGGACGTTGTACCCCCTGGGGTAAAACCTGTGGGGTGCAAATGGATCTTTAAAAGAAAGATTGGTGTAGATGGGTAGGTGGAGACCTATAAGGCAAGACTTGTGGCGAAGGGATTTCGTCAAAGACCAGGATTGGACTATGACGAGACTTTTTTTCCCGTAGCCATGCTTAAATCCATTCGACTCCTACTTGCTATTGCTGCTCACTACGACTATGAAATCTGGCAGATGGACGTTAAAACAGCATTTCTAAATGGAAATTTAGAAGAATGCGTTTATATGGATCAGCCAGAGGGCTTCATCGACAGTGGGAGCAGCGGGAAAGCATATAAATTGCTTAAATCCATATACGGGTTAAAGCAGGCATCACGGAGTTGGAACATCTGTTTCGATGATGTCATCAAAGAGTTTGATTTCATCAAAAATCCAGATGAACCTTGTGTTTATAAGAAAGCTGTAGGGAGAGCTGTCACATTCCTCGTATTGTACGTGGACGACATTCTTCTGATAGGAAATGATATTCTTATGCTACAGTCGGTCAAATCTTTCTTATCACTAAGGTTCTCCATGAAGGACCTGGGTGATGCCACATACATTCTGGGCATAAGGATCTATAGGGATAGATCCAAAAGGTTATTGGGTTGTCCCAAACCAGGTACATCAACACCATCCTAAAAAGGTTTAGTATGGAAGACTCCAAGCAGGGTGCCTTACCCGCTTGCCATGGGGTCACTCTCTCCAAGGACTCTTGCCCAAAGACCGATGAAGAGAGATCTCGCATGAGCGTTATACCCTATGCTTCGGCAGTAGGATCTATAATGTATGTGATGTTATGTACACGCCCAGATGTAGCTTATGCACTTAGTGTTGTAAGCAGGTATCAATCCAACCTAGGGGAGAATCACTGGACAGCTGTGAAGAACATTCTTAAGTACTTACGAAGGACTAAAGAATTGTTCTTGGTGTATGGTAATGGAGATCTCCAAATGGAGGCCTTTACCGATTCGACCTTCCAGAGCGATAAGGACGACAGCAAATCTATCTCTGGGTTTGTATTTACCCTCAATAGAGGGCGGTAAGTTGGAAGAGTTCCAAACAGGATACCGTTGCAGACTCAACGATGGAAGCTGAGTACATTGCTGCGAATGATGCCGCCAAGGAAGCCGTCTGGATGAAGAAGTTCGTCTCGGAGCTAGGAGTAGTTCTAACCATTATTGATCCAATACCATTGTATTGTGATAATAATGGGGCTATGGCGTTAGCCAAGGAGCCCAGATCCCATCAGCAGTCCAGATACATCCTGAGGCGTTTTCATTTGATCCGGGAGATTGTAGATCGCCGCGAGATCGAGATTAGGAGAGTAGACACAAAGAATAACGCCGCGGATCCATTCACCAAGGCCCTCCCTCAGCCGCAGCATGAGTGACTTATTGAGATGTTGGGTATGAGATACGCCAATAACTGGTCTTAGTGCAAGTGGGAGATTGTTGGATATATGTATGCCCTAGAGGCCATTATATGATAGTGGATGTATCTGTACATGTATATATATTCAGTGTACATTCTTGCTCGACATGATAGTATGCTATCTGGTTCTTCTTTATCTGACATGTTGATTTGATCATGCTTTTATTCATTCATACATGCTGATAAAGCCCTAAGGATATCGGCTTGACTACTGTGATTATGATGGAGATCATACTAGTGGGACATCTGTAGTTTATAAGTATATCCTGAAATGTCCCTAGTCGTAGGTATATCAAGACGGGGTATCGATATACCAGAGTAGACTAGCGTATATGATACTAGACCCATATGATAGGCGATGAATGTTCCCACATTCATCGATGTTTGACATCGAGATCGTATACGGGTGCTCAGTGGTGACTGGGTACACTGGAGGGACTCACCGAGAACTCCTATATGGAATTATATCTATCGTCGGATAGCAGTTCTCAGGTGACACTGGTGCAGGTTAGTCTGTAGACCCGAGATCGTCATAGAGTCTTGTGTGCTCTCCCACTGTACTTTGATTGCCACCCTACCACGGCTCTATTGAGTCGTGCAAACAGGTGGCCGTTGGGTACAGTCCCGAGACTTACGAAGGCGATGAGCGATAGGAGGGGTTTCGTCTCTCCTAGTATTAGGAGTTGATGCTGTGCTGTGCTCGACTGGTTATATCAGTAAGTCCCTGGCCAGGGTTGCTGAGAATTACTGATAAGTGTTATCAGTAGTTTCTCGATCTGTTATAGACCATTCACCGGCACGACTTATAGAGTTATTGGGGTCAACGTGACCATCCCTCGATATGCAGCATATCTGACGAAGAGACCGGACTGTACGGTAGTGTTGCCGGTTGGCTCGACGGGAGTTGTAGCAGGTTCGCTTGTTTTCTTCTGATTGCTCAATACTCGGGTGGCCGTTACGTTTAGCTGACCGCTTACGGCTTGAGGGTGTTTGATATGATCATCACCCCCTGCCGGCGTATTGACGAGTCTTAGAGTCCCACAAAGGAGTTACCTAGTCCAGGCGAAATGTTGTGGTGCGCGTATGCGATATGCGCATGGACCCGGTTAAAATGCGCGTATGAGATACCGTATATTAATCGGGTGGCTTGCTTTTGGTTGGGTCGTATGTGATATGGCCGGATTGATAAATCAAGTGTTGATTTATCATTTAACCATTAGTTTCTCACTAGAAATCCTTTCTTGTATTTTTGGATGTATGCATGCATGTATGCATTCTTTCTAGATTCATGCACATATGGGTGTGCATGCACACATACATACATACATCATCCTTCATGGTTGCATTTACATTGAAAATGGTGGCAATATAAGACTCACACCATGGTTTATATGTATGGATTATTATTTCTATTTATGTTAAAACAAAAGAAAAGAGAAAAGATTAATAAATGGTTATATTCTACACTCTTCCTTGAATTTACCATGTTCACCTACTTATTAACCATGATTTAATCTTCCTCTTTTGTTTTTAACTCAAGTGAAATAAATATCCATAATATATAACCATGGTTTGAGATGAAGAGGGAAAATATATATAGATATATTTTCTCTTTCCTCATTAGAGTTTATCTTTTACTCTTGTTCAAAAAAGCCATCATCTTCTTCCTCCTTCTTCTTTTGCTCTCTAGATTTCTCTAGTTAGTAAATTACTCACCAAGTTAGGATTTTGAAGTGAGAAAAGCCACCACAACATCATTCTACAAATGTTTTGCCCACTTGTTTAGAGTGTTAGCTTCATTTCTTTCTCTTGATCAAGTGAAGTTGTTAGCTTGGACAAAGGAGCTTCGGGTGGATCGTCGTGGACATTAGAAGACCTCAAGCAAACCCTTCTCCAACCCTCAAGTGGCCAAGAAATCTAGCGTAGGGAGCTACAAAGGTTGTACTCTCAAAACCCTAGACTTTGTTACTTTTAAAGTTTTGAAACCCTAATTTTCTAGGATTGATTCTTTGTGTGTTCACTTAGCACTCTAAAAACATAATCTTTGAGACATGTGATGCTTCCAAACCATTCATAGGGTGCTAGGTAAACCTAACAGGTGGAAGGAAGGGACTGGAGAATAAGGTCTGTATAGAGCTCATTATCCAAAGTCGTCCCATGGTCTGCGAGCTCTTCTATATAGCCAATCATCTTTAGGACATGTTCTCCTACCGATGATCTGATGGCCAACCTCGCTCGAAATAAGTTCTTAGAGGTCTCGTATCTTGCTATACGAGATTGCTCGCCATAAAGTTCTTTTGTATGGAGAAATATGGCATCAAGATCCATATCCTGGTGCCTCCTCTGATGTTCATTGTTCGTCGAGGCAAGCACGATGCACTTGGCCTTCGCGCAATCATACTCCCAGGTTTTGCGGATTTCCTTATCCGCATTACTGTATTTAGGACCTGGGACTGCAGGTGCCTTAGCGGTGAGGACATGCCCCAATTTGTCATAGGTCAAAACCATTTTGACATTCCGCAGCCAATCTTTATAGTTTGGCCCTGTCAGTATATTTTTCTCTAAATGTAACTTAAGTCCAGTCATTTTCAGGGTCGCTGCAAGTAGGAGAGAGAGAAGAAACACTTTAGCTTGATGCTCTTGCAAGTTTAGAGTGGTTTTTAATTTATCTAAACTGGATGGCTCCCACTGTTTCTCGAATCCTTCCTCAAACCATAAAAGAAGAATTAGCCAGGACTATTCTCACTGTACAATACTTGATTATCCGTTCAGCCAGGCTGGTGTCGGTACTTCGAGGGAGGTTTTTCAACGCTTTCGCGAAGTTCCTTAATTAAATAACCTCTTTTCTCTAGGGGCGTAACCCCGCTGACACCTTTCTTGACACCTACTTGGTTTATTGCATTGATCGTTAAGTGACGAATCTCCTGATGAGTAGCATATACTCACAGTAGGATCGGAATCCAAATATCATCGTATGACAATGTTGAAGGAATCCTACCAACATTCATCAAACTCCAAATGGCATGCATCTCTTTGCAAATTTCAGTTTCTTTAGAAATTCCTGATATAAATTTTTGCCCCATGCTCTTATGACCTTGGCGTTGGTCAAAATGTCATAAGTCACATGTCAAGTTCTACCCATCATTATCTTGTTAATTTGAACCCATCCGTACATATCCTTGACGTTGGCCAAAATGATAATATGACTGTCTCAAACTAACTCTTCTATCTATGCAACAAATGAATACCCAGCAGCTACCAAACACTATGCCTTGGCGTTGGTCAAAATACATAGCTTGAATACTACTGAATACCCAAATGAAATGATGGAGGGCTACGAATGGTTTTGGCGAAACCGTGAACGTAGTGAATTTGATATGACCGAAGGAACCTGATAGCTTTTAAAAGGAGTGGTTAAAGCTCCGCTATTTAAAAATATCATCTGTTTTAAAATAACCGAGTGGTTTCTTGTAAATTGCTCCAACGATTCATCTTTTGGTTTATTTTCTTTGCATTAAAAATAATGCGTCCCATCATTAACCTATCATTGCAGAAAACAACGAAAATACAACGTCCTCTTATGCCATCAGCATTCGCCACTGGGTCCCATCATCACCCGTTAGGTTACTTAACTAACGGCAGAGCGGGGGCTGGGCTAGCGCGGGTGTAAAACATAAGTAACGTCTAAATAGCTATCATATATAGATATTGTATATTCATCAGACGCAATAATAGGCATTCCAGATCACATATGAACATTACTGGATTTGCAAGCAATCCGCGTTTGTTTAGAGCCTGCAACAAAAGACGGATTACACAGTTGTGATGAATGGCCATTACCCCACCCTAGACCCCTACGGGTACGACAAACTACCCGCCAAATACCCGAAGTGAAGCGGTCTCCCTCAACAACGTGAGTAGGCCACTAAACACTTCAAAGTACCCGGTAGTTTGTGCACCCCACCTTGGGTATATCCTTGGAGCAAAAAACAGTAAAATGAAATAATACAACGGTGGCTACAACCGCAACCTGGATGTGCCTCGCAAAATAATATTACAACATATTATAATTTCTTTGAATGAATGAATATAACAACCCATCACAAACCCCGGCTAATCATCACAACAGTCTAATACAGTTCACAACCACAAACAGTAAAAACCATTACAGAAATGTGCAACCCCCTGCCAACCGACATACTAGCAGTTAGGGGAGGTTTACGAACACATTATACAATCACAGATATAATCAAATTAGCAAACATCGTAAGATTTCGATCGTGCAAACACTTTAGATTCTACTCCAAAACTTCTCTGTGCACCTGAGACTTTGAGCAGAAAAATAAACATTCTAGAAAAGACAAAAACATCACAGAAGAGCCACTGGAAAAACTTGGGCTGAATCAGCTCCAACTCGGCCGCGGATCCGCGGCGGATCGGTGGGATCGGCCGTGGTTCCACGGCTGTATGGCCGATTCATGAACCTAATTTTTTTCAGTGTTCTTATATTTCTCTGTAGGTTATTCTGTAGGTCCCTGAAAAAATTTTAGAGCCTGTTTTAAATTCGATAGAAACTTAATGATATCGATGTTTTTTCCGGTTCGTTTTGCGTTCGAAATACATAAGACTTTGCTAAAAAGTTAATTATTTTTTAGCGAGGCTCTGATACCACTGTAAGTCGATGTACAATACCCCACGACTTGCGGGGAGGCGGAAAATTGAAAAACGACCTTGTTCTTTGCAAAAACATCGACTAACCGAGAATCTTTGCTAAACTATAACTAACAAGAAACATAGAAGTTATGAATTACTATGATAAGTGATTATACCTAATGAACCGTGTCCTTCTCCTTTTCGTTATCCACGTCCTTCTCGGCCTCCTCCACATAATAGATGATCCACGCGAGAGCTATACTCCAAGCTTCTCCTCTAACTTGAGGTAACTAGGTTTCTTAAAGTGCTAATTTAAGTAACCTAGGTGATATAGAGAAGTGTTATGGATTAAATAGTCTTTACTAATCCTTGGTCTCAACACATGAGAGGGGAGGATTAGGGTTTGAAGAGAGAGAGCTTGAGGAGAGAGAAGGTGAGAATGATAATGAATTGAAAATGTTTCTCACTTCTAATATATCATGAAGCATATAAAATATCAAATAATATAAATCAAATGATTTATCATCATGCTTCACTAAATATGTGCAATGAATCATCAGGTGAGTCATTAAGCAATAAATGCTTCATTAACTCACTTGAATGATTCATCTCATGAGTCACAAAATCAATTAATGCTTATGCCACCTTAACCCTCAAGTCACCTTCCTTCTAGAAGCTTCCCGCGAAATTATGAGAACGCCCCTCCAATCCGTGTAAACACGGAAAAACTTTAGACTGTATAAATCCAATAACCCGATACTAGAAACTGGCTTAAACCAAAGCCGGCTAGTAAAAACTGTCCGAATGTTGTACGTGCATAAACACACGTATGCGTCCGAACCCTTGTCGTAAAACCATACGACTTCTATATCGTTTCGCCTGGAGTAGGGAAACTCTCTGTGTGGGACTCTAAAGACTCGACTACTACGCTGGCAGTGGGTTTAACCACTGACCGCAAGCGGCACTAGCTGTACGTAACGGCCCCCAGGTAGATGTCGATAAGAAGGCCGATGAGGAAACCCATCCGAACTCCTACTGAGTCTGATGTGACAATCTCCATACAGTCCGGTCTGTTCGTCTAAGACTATCGCATATCAGGCCTAAGGGGGCGGCAAGCGTCAGTCACCTAATAGTGATATAAGTCGTGTTGGAGCGTAGCCCATTACTCCCTGAGAAAACAACTGGAACCTACCAGTAAATCTCGCTTGCCCTGGCCAGGGACTTTGCGTAATGGCTCTCT
This sequence comes from Agapanthus africanus, assembly GCA_030015575.1. NCBI lineage: Eukaryota > Viridiplantae > Streptophyta > Magnoliopsida > Asparagales > Amaryllidaceae > Agapanthus > Agapanthus africanus. The sequence continues at coordinate 75,998,718 of JASDDO010000029.1, forward strand.
GACACAGCGCGATATCAACTCCCAATACCGGGAGAGACGAATCCTGTCTAACCGCCACTGCCTCCAAGTGCTCGGGACTGCACCCAACTGCTACCTGTTTGCACGACTCCTTTGAGCCGTGGTAGTGTAGCAATCTAAGAACAGTGGGACACACTCGAGGCGAAGTAGCAGTGTCAAGTCTGCGGACTATGCTGTACTCATGTCACCTGGGAACTGTTAACTGACGACGGGTATAATACCAACCAACAGTTCCCCGTGAGTCCTATCCGGTGTACCCGTAACCCAACGAGCACCTGTATACTATCTCCAGTACGACGTACTGACGGCTGTGGGACAGACCATCTTCCCAACTGGGATGAGAAGCGTACACACTAGTCTACTCCGGAGTATCGATGCCTTGTCTCGATAATCCTACGACTAGGGACCTGAAAAGGATGTGCTTGTAGACTACCCAGCCCCCACTAGTGTGACTGCCATCACAATGCTGGTAGTCAAGCAAGATCCTAAGAGCTCTATCAATACGTATACTCACATATTAAGATAGATAAAACTAAGTAGCATACTACCATGTTTAGCAAGACTGTTATATAACTGTGAATATCCCAAGCTTCCATTAAGTAATATACAAACTAGTATGATACAATAATGGCCCCTAGGGCATATACATTAACAGTCTCGAGCCACATGGAGGTGTTAGTTATATGTATGCCCTAGAGGCCATTACAATACATGAGATGTATATTGTAGTGGATGCTTGGACATATATAGGGAGGACTTTCTTGCTCGACATGATAGTATGCTATCTGGTTACTCTTTACCTTAACGTGTACACTGATTGACTCTCTGTTGCATGTTGGTAAAGCCTTTAGGATGTGTACTTGACTACCTGGACTATGATACGGATCATACTAGTGGGGACAAGGTATTCCATAAGTACATCCTTTAAAGTCCCTAGTCATGAGTGTATCGAGACGAGGCATCGATATACCAGAATAGACTAGCGTATACCATCCCGACCCTTATATATGGGTGATGGATGATCTCATATCCATTGGTGTTTGACATCAGAGATGATGTACGGGTGCTCAGTGGAGACAGGGTACACTGGACTGACTCGCCGAGAACTCCCAGATGGTATTATACCTTACGTCAGATGGCAATTCTCTGGTGACACTGGTACAGGTTAGTCTGTAGACCCGAGATCGTCATAGAGTCTTGTGTGATTCCCACTATGCTTTGATTTCCACCTTACCACGTCCAAGAAGGCGTGCAAAACGGTGGTTTTTGGGTACAGTCCCGAGTCACATGGAGGCAATGAGCGATAGGAGGGGTTTCGTCTCTCCCGGTATTGGGGGTTGATGTTGCGCTATGCTCGATTGGCCATAACAGGGAAGTCCCTGGCCAGGGATGGTTTAGAGATTTACTGGTAAGTGTTACCAGTAGTTTCTTGACCCGTTATGAGCCTCATATCGGCATGACTTATCGGTTATTGGGGTCTGACGTTTACCACCCCTAGACTTGATATGCGACATATCAGACGAGGAGACCGGACTGTACGGTAGTGTCACTGTCGGGCTTTTTGCAGAAGTTGGAGCGGGCTTGCTTGCTGATCTTCTGATCGCTCAATACCCAGGTAGCCTTTACGTCAAGCTAGTACCGCTGACGGCTTGTGGGTGCTTGATATGATCATCACCTACTGCCGGCGTATTGACGAGTCTTTAGAGTCCTACATAGAGGTTTTACTGGCTCAGGAAAAACGAAATAGGAGCGCATATGTGATATGTGTGGGACCGAGAATAATGCGTGTATGTGATACCGTATTCTATTCTCGCGACTATTGTATCAGCTTGTTATATGTGATATAGCCGGGTTATCGAATCAAGTGTTGATTCGATAAGTTGGTATATTTTGTGTTAGTCGGTTATATGTGATATAACTGGATTATTAAGTTAAGTGTTGATTTAATAATTTAGTGTATAATTGTATATTAGATATACTAATTTACATTAACTAACATTGGTTCACTTAAGCATTTGTTTTTCTCACTTGTGCACAACTTAATATATATGTGATATATATTTATTTGTGTTCATTTTGTATCATGGTTGTTGATACAACTTTCATGGGTGTATGAGAGTTACACCATGCTATTTGTTATGTTGGGTTTAATGTATTTAAAGTAATTACAAAATTAGTGGAAAATTAGAAAATGCATGAAGCTTGTGGAAGCTTGTGGATGCATTTCCTAAACTCCACTAAGTTTGTTTGTACTTTGGATTTTTGTTAACCTAACTATCACACTTAGCCATGATTAAATCTCTACATGAGTTAGTATATGATACTCACTCGCCATGGTTACCTCACTCTCTCTTGATTAGTTTTCATTCCCATTTTGAGCTCATCTTCTTCCTCCTTCAATTTCTTTCTAGGGTTTGATAAAGTGAGAGATATATAGTGAGAAAAGAAATTCTAAAGTGTACCCATTTCCTATTTCATCATCCTTTACTAGACTAGCACTTTAGTTTAGGGTGTTTGCTTCACTAGTTCTCTAGTTAGTGAAGTAGAAGCTTGAGTTCGTATTCCCTCGACGTAGATCATCTTCGGTCTCAAAGACTTCAAGCAATACCGTTGCAATCTTCTCATGGAGCCGTCCGAGAGTCCGAGAGTTCGATGATCGCAGCGAGGGGACTACAACAAGGAGCTTTAGAAGTGAAGGACCGATCTACAAAGGTTGTATTTCGTATTCACTTAGTGATAATTGTTATTTACTATCATGTGTTACCCTAATTATCTAGCAAAGATCTTGTTTAGAGTTATTCGGCACGGCTAAAATTATAATCGGACATGGTTGATGCCTTGTAGAACCTTCTTAGAGTGCCTAGTAACCCTACAGTGGTATCAGAGCCTAGCTAGAGCATTAGGCGACGTGTATACGAAGTTAAAACTCCGAACGAACCCCGATACGTCAAAATGAACCCCTCTCTGGACATTTTTTAAAACTATGATATTTTCTGTATTAAAAATACCTAAAAAAATCAGCAGGTAAATATAAACATTACTGTAGAAAACGAGCACCTAACTCGTACGGACAGCCGCTGGACCGCGGCAATACCCTGCTTGTGCCGCGGATCCACGGCCGTACAGTAACATTTTGCTTTTGTTTTTGTACAGTAATGTATATTTCTGTTAGTGTATCTTTCTGGGTATTTTTAATCTGATTCAAGTGTTGAGTGTTCTGGGGTTTATTTTGTATTCGTTGATTCGATCGGTAAATTTAATTTCGTAATGTTTTTCCGGATAATTTAGAAAGTATTAAAAAGTTCGAACGGATATCAATAACTCACTTTTTCCCGATCCAGAAAATTTCCAAGTGTTGGATTTTTCCGTTGTTTAACAACGTCTAAATGTGCAAGTTACGCAATGGACCCTCTAGAAGACAACAAACCTTAACTCGATTATGTGACCGTCTTGAACTGCCTTTTGAACCTTAGGGTTTGGGGCAGTACGGCGTTGTCACATGTGAGGCGTTGGTTTGACCTTTCTAAGGCTGGACCATTGGTACTGTGGCATGTGATGGGTGTTTTTAAACTCCCCTCAAGTGTTGAGAACTATTTGGGAAAACTTGGGTGTTTGATTATTCGATCGGAAAGTTTAACATTGTCTATTTATCTGGATTGTGATACAATATTTGGAATCCACAAGTAGTTATGAGATAACTAATTTGAATGTTATAAACATAGCAGTTTAGTCTCAAAAGATTGGTTGCCATGGAATTTTGATGCGATCAAAAGTCCGTTGCAATCATGTAGCGTACGCGGATACTCGCCGGGTAAACTTAATAGACAACCACGCCCCCAAAGCCCCGACCAAGTGATTGTAGGAGAACCCTGTCGCCAAAAGCATCCGTTTGGGTGCTCGCGGCAGCGGTGTTCCGCCTTAGTACACTTTGTCGACGGCATCCGGGGGTGCGTCCGTCTACTAAAGTTTGCGACGAGCATTCAATCACATATCGGGAATCTTTTTGAATTGCCCGACTAGATATTGAAAAGTGTTTTCGGTATAGAGATTAAAATGCGGGGTTTATAATTGTTAGGCATGCGATGTTTAAGGAATTCATTTGGTTAGGCATGAGATATCTAAGGAGGTTGCGGATTCCAACTATTGTAGTTTTACACTTTCTTTTCTACGACCGTAAGTGTAATATGTGTTATCGCCGGTTTCGTTGCTATATGTCAACGAAAATTGGGATGCGCATATTTACTTATGTTGATGACATATGATGTTATGTGTTGCTGGATATGTTATATTGGATCGTCGCGTTTTGAATAGCCGGGGGTTTTATGTGAGATGAGGGTTTTTATTTTCATTCATGTAAAATTCATTGTATATAATATTCTTTTATTGGGGAACTTCCGGGATGAGGTTGATGTCACCATCTGTATATTATTTACTTTTCCGCACTAGGATAGACCCAAGGAGGAGAGCACAAGTAACCGGGTTCTAGAGTCCAGTGAGAGACCAACTCGAGGAGTCGAGTCCGGGTCTTCTAACTCTAGAATTGGAAGGGTTGCTTGCCGCTCTCGTAGGGGTCTAGGGGTGTGGGTTTGGCTATTCATCGCGACCGTGGAATCCGTGTTTTATAGAGGCTCAAAATAAAACATAGACGTCCTAGTATATCTAATGTTTCATATGTTTCTTCTGCTGTGATATCTGTGATATGATCATTTGATATGTTGTGATAAATACTGTATATAGTATATATGATATATTATATAGACGTTACTTATGTTTTACACCCGCGCTAGCCCTGCCCCGCTCTGCCGTTAGTTATCTAACCTAACGGTGCACGAGGGGACATCGAGGCGAATGCGGGTGGCATAAGTGTACGTCGTATTTATCTGTGATGTTTTAGTGACTTAAATGATGGGACTTCATTAATATGATTAATGAAAGAAAAGAAACCTAAAAGATGTCGTGGAATCGAATTTTCAAAAAAAGGTAGCTACAGTTCTTGCTTTGCATAGCGGTGTTCCTTATAGAACATCCTGCACCTTATTCGATAAGGAAACGGCCGAGATCCCTTCACCGGGAGTGACCCCTTTAGCAATGACTGGCAGATGTTACACCCCTCGGTTTTGTCTTTTGATTGCTTTTCTAGTTCTTGCTTTGCACAGTGATATATATGATATATCCTGCACCTCATTCGACGAGGAAAGAGCCGAGATCCCTTCACCGGGAGTGACCTCTTTAGCGAAACTAGCAAAAGCCTAAAAAACACTCCATTTTAAAATCATTTGATTATACAACGATATCAAGTTCATTACGCAATAGGTTTTCAGAAAAACTTGTCGTAGCCCTCCGTCATTTCAGATAAGTTGTATATAGTATTCGTGCTGCATTTGTTGGCTTTCGTCAAGGTGTAGTGTGCGGTTGCTATATGCTGCTTATCTGCTACATATGATGCGATTGGATTAGGATAGTCGTACGGCTTTGTTGGCTTTCGTCAAGGGTCGTGCGGGTAGGTTTAATTTAGTCAAGAAATGTACGTGTTGAACTTGACTAGCGGACTATGGTTTGTTGGCTTTCGTCAAGGTCATAGCACGTTAGGGGCAAAATTATCGGGAATTTCAAGTGTTGAAATTTGCAATGAGATTGCATACCTTCTATGAGATAGTTGGATCCCGATACCCGTTGCGAGTAAGAGTTACTCCTGGGAGAGTTTTACACATTACAATTAGCCGATCAAGTAGGTGTCAACGGGGTTACGCCTCTGGGAAAATGAGGTTTATTTTAATTAGGTCCGTGCGAAAGCACGGGAACCTGCCTCAAAGTACCGACACTGGTCTGGCTGAAAGATTGGCGAAATTGTAGGGTGTAATTAATCCCGGCTAGTCTTTCCTTTTAGGGTTTGAAGTAAGATTTGATAAAAACAGTGGAAGCCATCCTGATTAGATAAAATAATAACCAATCTGATCTTACTAGAGCGCACGCAGAGTGTTTTCTTCTCTCTCTCTCTCCAGGTAGCGACCATATCATGCCTTAATCAAGACAATAATACGGATGTATTGACCGAACCCGCTTGTTATACTGAGCTAGGGGAACGTTGGTCCCGCTCCAACTTATAATTGTTATAAGACAGAGCAGGAAATAGGGGATTACCAGAATTCCCGTGCCGCCCAAACGAAGAAAGTGCATGATAATGCATCTTCTTCGGGTGTGTTCATTACAGAGAACTGTTTCTCAGTATCCTTTACGTCCTGGGTATGAAATACCGGATCAGGATCCCACATATGTAATTTATTACATGGGCTACAGATAGGTAGAGAACTGAGAACGGGTGATAAGTTTCATGAGATAGAAACGGTGCAAGTGTTGCAGCCAAATCTGTTGGTGGTTATCACCATGTATTACCAGAATACATTGATTCTGAACGAATGTTATCAGATACCGAACCTGATATACAACATCATATCAGTCTCTTTATTAGTAAAGAAAGGATATAATTTTGTATTGTTGGATAATATTTTGAACATTTCCTATATCAAGAGTTGATCGGTTCAGGCACGTTATCTAAAAGCATAGACGTTCTAAATCAAACCACGGTTCTTAACGTACAGAACACGCACAAGTGGAAGAGTTCAGAAATGAACGAATCCTTCTTGAGGTATTGTAGACAAGGTCATATCAATACGACCCGACTAGCTGAAATTACATATAGATGCATATTTAAATTAGTTTGAATTTACATCTTCTGAAACTTGCCTGTCATGTCACAGAGATAAGATGACCATAGCTCTGTTTATTGGAAACAGAGAAAGAGTTAGTGAACTCTTGGGATCATACATATTGATGTATGAAGGTCCCCTGTCTATACATGCCAAGACCGGTTCTTTGTACTTCATTACATTCTCTAATGATCTCTCAAGATTCAGACATATGTTCCTGTTGAAACACAAGTCCGAACCTTTAGAGATATTCACAGAATATAAGTTAGAAGTAGAGAACCAAAATGGGTATAAGTATTATGTCCTTTGATGTGATCAGGGAGGAGAATACTTGAGCACGGAATTCCTGGATTATTCTAAAGGAGAATGAGATTCTCTCTCAGCATTACTCCTCCGTATACACCACAGCACGTCGGTGTATCGGGACGGAGCAACCACACCCTATTTGATATAGTGCACTCTATGATGAGTACTACTGAGTTTCCTATTTCCTTATAGGGAGTTATGCACTTGTGAAGTTGCATACCTATTGAATAAGGTTCCGATCAAATCAGTTGCCTACCACTTCTTATGAGATATGGAAAGGGAAGAGCCTATATCTTAAGTTTGTTAAGATTTAGGGTTGTCCAGCCTATGTCTAAAAGCATAATCCGGACAAGCTCGAGGGAAAGTCAGTTCTGTAGAAGTTTGTTGGATATCCCAAGCATTCGCAAGGGAATATCTTCTACCTAACCGAAGAACAAAAGATGTTTTGTTTCTCAATATGCCACCTTTGTGAAAGGGAATTTCTTATGAAGAAATTAATGGTCATAAGGTAGAACTGGAAAGAGTTCTAGCTATACAAACTGTAGCTGATGATTTGGTAGAACCAAAGGATTCAATAGTAACCAATGAACCTCAGCCTCTCAGCCGATCTAGTAGGGTCCCTCACCCACCTGAGAGATACTTCGATTTTCTCTACGACAGTGGGAGCGAGGAATGCATCATGACTTGATGACCCAACTAGTTTCGAGCTGGCCATCAGGAGTGGGACTCTGTAAGAATGGCTGGATGCTTAACGATCTGAGATGGAATCCTTATACACCAACAAAGTATGGACTTTGGTTGCCTTATCTGAAGGGTTAAATCCCCATCAGGAACAAGTATATCTTGAGAAGATTACTTGGTGTACATGGAAAAGTTGAGACTTTCAAAGCTAGACTTGTTAAAGGTTTGCATCATTGACCAGGTATGGATTATAATGAAACCTTTTCTAAGTAGCTATGCGTAAGTCCATCCAGATCCTACTTGCCACGGCTACATACCATGACTACGATATCTGGCGGTTGGGTGTCATGACTGCTTTTCTAAATGATGTTTTAGAAGAGAGAGTCTATAAGTACACAGTCAGAGGGCTTCGTAGATAGTAGGAGCAGCGGAAACGTGTGCAAGATGTTTTATGTGATGAAGCAGGCATCGAGGAGTTGGAACGTCTGTTTTGATGTGTTAGTCAAAGAGTTTGACATCATCAAAATGGTAGATGAACCTTGTATATACAAAAAGGTAGTAGGGAGTATGGTGGTGATCCTCGTAGAGTACATGGATGACATACTATTGATAGGGAAGGAGTTTCCTATGCTACGCTCGGTCAATCTCCGCTTATCATAAGGATTCTCCATATAGGATCAAAGTGATACCTCCTAAATCCTGGGTTTTGGATCTATGAGATAGATCTAATTGGATGTTAGGATACTCACTAGTTGTAGTGAGATGGTATCAATTGATCCTGGGAAGAATCACTGGAAAGGTTCCAGGGTGATAAGGACGACTGAATGTCAGTCACAGGCATTGTCTTTACCCACAGTAAAGGGATGGTATGTTGGAAGAGTTCCAAGACAGATACCGTGGCATACTAGACGATAAAGGCTAGATACATCACTACCAAAGATGCTACTAAAGAGGCAGTCTGGGTATATAATAGTTCATGAGATGAACTTCGTTCCTACCATTGTGTGACAATGGAGTTGTGGCTTATGCCTAGGAACTCCCGTCCCATCAGTGATCCATACATATTCTAGGCAGTATCACCTGATCATGGAGATGGTTGATCTCCAGGGGATCGAGGTCAGGAGAGTAGACTCAGAGGACAACACGGCGGATCCATTTGTAGGATTCCTAGGCACACTCAAGAGGTCTCACAAGGCATCAACCATGCCAATTTCAAATTTTACGGTGCCGAGAAACCCTAGAGTACGGATCGTTAACTAGATATCTAGGCGAAAGATGCAACTAGTAAACTACTTTACTAAGAGAACGGAAATACAACCTTTGTAGATCCGTTTCTCCACCTCCATAGCTCCGCAATGAAGTCTCCTCGCTGTCCAAATGGAATCCCGGGCTCTTGCGTCGGCTTCATCGGAGAATGAACGGGCTAGGTCATCGACTAGCATGCCGAAGATGATCTACGTCGAGGCATCACTAGATCAAGCTCCACCTTCACCAAGTCAAGAAAACTTGTGAAGGAAACACCCTATACTACTTGGCAAGAGGTAGAGGATGAAGAAATAGGAAGTGGGTTCACTTTAGAATTGGATTTCTCACTCATTTCATCAATCCACCATTGATGAAGTCAAGCTTCTTCATCTTGAAGAAGAAGAAGATAATGTTATCATAAGTTATTTAAAAATGAAAAGAAAATGAATACTTATCATAATGTAAACCATGGTCAAGTGTGGAGATTTAATCATGGTTAAATGGAATGGTTAGGGTTAAGCATGAGACAAAATGGTCACTTGGTCAAAGCTTCATGAAGCTTCAAATACAAACAAAGAAAGCCACCATTTTTCCCATTATGCTTTTCATTTTCCATAAAGAATAAATCAATAAATAAATGAATAAGAAAATGAAAGGAAAACCCTAACCATTACACAACCGTGGTTTAATCTTTACACATGCTCAAGTTAGCATGTATCATCAAACATGATACAAACTTGTATACAAAAATATATCACATATACAATGTGCACAATCCAAGTGAGAAAATCCATTTAAAGTGAACCGATACTAGTTAATGCAAAGTAATATATCAAATATATAATTATACATTAAATCATTAAATCAACACTTGATTTAACGATCCGGTCATATCGCATATAACCGACTAGTATCCTATGTATCGGCTTATCGAATCAATACTTGATTCGATAACTAGGTTATATCGCATATAACCATTCGATGCATTCATCGCGAGAATAGAATACGGTATCACATACACGCATTATTCTCGGTCCCGCACATATCTCATATGCGCTCCTATTTCGTTTCGCTTGAGCCAGGAAACCTCTGTGTAGGACTCTAAAGACTCGTCAATACGCCGGCAGCGGATGATGATCATATCAAACATCCACAAGCCGCAAGCGGTCTGCTAAACGTAACGGCCACCCGGGTATTGAGCGATCAGAAGATCGACGAGCAAGCCCGCTCACACTCCTGTGAATCCAACCAGTAACACTTACCGTACAGTCCGGTCTGATCGTCTGATCTGTCGCATATCTCGCCTAGGGCTGGTAAACGTCAGACCCCAATAGCCCGATAAGTCGTGTCGATATGAGGTCTATAACATTCGAGAAACTACAGGTAACACTTACCAGTAAATCTCAGCAACCCTGGCCAGGGATTTCCGGTTATAGCCAATCGAACACAGCGCAACATCAACTCCCTATACCGGGAGAGACGAATCCCCTCCTATCGCTCATTGCCTCCATGTGATTCGGGACTGTACCCAAAAACCACCGTTTTGCACGCCCTCTTGGACATGGTAAGATGGAAATCAAAGCACAGTGGGAACCGCACAAGACTCTATGACGATCTCGGGTCAACAGACTACTCTGTACCAGTGTCACCAGAGAACTGCCATCTGACGTAAGGTATAATACCATCTGGGAGTTCTCGGCGAGTCCGTCCAGTGTACCCAGTCTCTACTGAGCACCCGTATATCATCTCTGATGTCAAACACCAATGGATATGGGATCATCCATCGCCCATCTGAATGGGTCGAGAAGGTATACGCTAGTCTACACTGGTATATCGATGCCCCGTCTCGATACACCCACGACTAGGGACTTTGAAGGATGTACTTATGGACTACCATGTCCCCACTAGTATGATCCGCATCATAGTCCAGATAGTCAAGTACACATCCTAAGGGCTTTACCAACATGTATCAGAGAGACAATCAGTGTACACGTTAAGGTAAAGAGCAACCAGATAGCATACTATCATGTCGAGCAAGAAAGTCCTCCCTATATATGTCCAAGCATCCACTACAATATACATCCTATTTACAGTAATGGCCTCTAGGGCATACATATAACTAACACCACTCACAAAGGCCCTTTTCCCAAAGAGATACTTTTATGGGATGGTTGAGTATGAGATACTACAACCACTGTTATCAGATGGCCCTAGTGCAAGTAGGAGATTGTTAGTTATATGTATGCCCTAGAGGCCATTACTGTACATGAGATGTATATTGTAATGGATGCTTGGACATATATAGTGAGGACTTTCTTGCTCGACATGATAGTATGGTATCTGGTTACTCTTTACCTTAACGTGTACACTGATTGTCTCTCTGTTGCATGTTGGCAAAGCCCTTAGGATGTGTACTTGACTACCTGGACTATGATACGGATCATACTAGTGGGAACATGGTAGTCCATAAGTACATCTTTTAAATTCCCTAGTCGTGAGTGTATCGAGACGGGGCATCGATATACCAGAGTAGACTGGTGTATACCTTCTCGACCCATATAGATGGGCGATGGATGATCCCATATCCATTGGTGTTTGACATCAGAGATGATGTACAAGTGCTTAGTGGAGACTGGGTACACTGGACGGACTCGCCGAGAACTCCCAGATGGTATTATACCTTACGTCAGATGTCAGTTCTCTGGTGACACTGGTACAGGTTAGTCTGTAGAACCGAGATCGTCATAGAGTCTTGTGTGATTCCCACTGTGCTTTGATTTCCACCTTACCACGTCCAAGACGGCGTGCAATACGGTGGTTTTTGGGCACAGTCCCGAGTCATATGGAGGCAATGAGCGATAGGGAGGTTTCGCCTCTCCCGGTATTGGGGGTTGATGTTGCGCTATGCTCGATTGGCCATAATAGGGAAGTCCCTGGCCAGGGATGGTTTAGAGATTTACTGGTAAGTGTTACCAGTAGTTTCTCGACCTGTTATGAGCCTCATATCGGCATGACTTATCGGTTATTGGGGTCTGACGTTTACCACCCCTAGACTTGATATGCGACATATCAGACGAAGAGACCAGACCGGACTGTACGGTAGTGTCACTGTTGGGCTTTTTGCAGGAGTTGGAGCGGGCTTGCTTGCTGATCTTCTGATCGCTCAATACCCGGGTAGCCGTTACGTCCAGCTAGTACCGCTGACGGCTTGTGGGTGCTTGATATGATCATCACGTACTGCCGGCGTATTGACGAGTCTTTAGAGTCCTACATAAAGGTTTTACTGGCTCAGGCAAAACGAAATAGGAGCGCATATGTGATATGTGCGGGACCGAGAATAATGCGTGTATGTGATACCGTATTCTATTCTCACAACTATTGTATCGGCCGATTATATGTGATATAGCCGGGTTATCGAATCAAGTGTTGATTCGATAAGTTGGTACATTTTGTGTTTGTCGGTTATATGTGATATAACCGGATTATTATGTCAAGTGTTGATTTAATAATTTAGTGTATAATTGTATATTAGATATACTAATTTACATTAACTAACATTGGTTCACTTAAGCATTTGTTTTTCTCACTTGTGCATAACTTAATATATATGTGATATATATTTATTTGTGTTCATTTTATATCATGGTTGTTGATACAACTTTCATGGGTGTATGAGACATACACCATGCTATTTGTTATGTTGGGTTTAATGTATTTAAAGTAATTACAAAATTAGTGGAAAATTAGAAAATGCATGAAGCTTGTGGAAGCTTGTGGATGCATTGACTAAAGTCCACTAAGTTTGTTTTTACTTTGGATTTTTGTTAACCTAACCATCACACTTAGCCATGATTAAGTCTCTACATGAGTTAGTATTTGATACTCACTCACCATGGTTAGCTCACTCTCTCTTGATTAGTTTTCATTCTCATTTTGAGCTCATCTTCTTCCACCTTCAATTTCTTTCTAGGGTTTGATAAAGTGATAGATATATAGTGAGAAAAGAAATTCTAAAGTGTACCCATTTCCTATTTCATCATCCTCTACTAGACAAGCACTTTAGTTTTAGGTGTTTGCTTCAGTAGTTCTCTAGTTAGTGAAGTGGAAGCTTGAGTTCGTATTCCCTCGACGTAGATCACCTTCGGTCTCGAAGACTTCAAGCAATACCGTTGCAATCTTCTCATGGAGCCGTCCGAGAGTCCGGGAGTTCGATGATCGCAGCGAAGGGACTACAACAAGGAGCTTTAGAAGTGAAGGACCGATCTACAAAGATTGTATTTCGTATTCACTTAGTGATAATTGTTATTTACTAGCATGTGTTACCCTAATTCTCTAGCAAAGATCTTGTTTAGAGTTATTCGGCATGGCTAAAATTATAATCGGGCATGGTTGATGCCTTATAGACCTTCTTAGAGTGCCTAGTAACCCTACAGGAGGCAGTGAGCAGATCGGCAGGGGATTCGTCTCTCCCTACGTTGGGAGTGAGATCATGCCGTGTCTAGGAGAGCCATTACACAAAATCCATGGCCATGATGAGCGAGATTTACTGGTAGGTATTCCAGTAGTATCTCACGTGTTTTGGGCTACACTCCGACATGACTTATACCGCTTTTGGGGGTCTGACTTTTACCAGCTCCCTAGGCCCGATATGCGATATTCATAGATGAACGGACCGGACTGTACGGATATTGTCACACATAGGCTCAGTAGGGTTCAAGGATGAGTTCACTCATCGGGCTCCCTTTCATTCAGTACATGGGCAGCCGTTACGTACAGCTAGTACCACTGACAGCTTGTGGTTAAACCTATGGCTAGAGTATTGACGAGTCTTTAGAGTCCCCCACAGAAAGATTCCCAGTTCGGGCGAAACGTTGTAGAGCCCGTATGGTTTTATGGCAGGGTTCGAACTACGCGTGCACTTGTGCATGTTTCATGGTTCGGACGGATAATACTAGCGGGCTTTGGTTTAAGCCGGATCCTAGTATTATACTGTGTAGATTTTGTCTCTTTGTATTTTTATTCGGTCGGAATACAAATGCGGGTATGTATATACAGTTGCGGGGTTATCCTGTAATTTATTATAGGATCGCTTTTTGAAGTTGCCAGTTTGCATTCCATTTTGGCAATTTTTCCTTGTTTCCTTCTAGGCTGAAATTCTTGCTTGTGAGGGGGTTCTCTGCAAAAGTGGCTTTTGTAAATGGGGGGCTTTTCTGTGGTGTCAGGGGCTCCAGCCTTTCCAGCAATGTTGAAGGGGTTCCCTGCAAATTTCGAATTAATGTTTAGAGGGGGTTTTTTGTTGTGAGAGTTGATGGTTGATTGTGAGTGTTGAGAGTGATGTTTTGGTGTGCTTTTTTGTTGCCTTTTTGCATATGATCACCCCACTCTCTCTTGCCTTTTGCTCACCCTCATCTATTCATGGCCGATCCCATCTTTGGCAGCCCCCCCTCTTTTGTGGTGATTTTGATTAATTCATTTTTCATTGCAACAAAAGAAAATCCATTAGCTCATCTCCAAAAGCTCATTTTTTCATCTTCACTCCAAGTTTGGCAACTTCAATTAACTCTCACCCAAAGGCTTGGGTGACATGAGACAAAGTGTTCTACACTTATTCTACAGAAACCTTGGACACGTCGGCTAGCAAACTTCATGTCCGAGTTGCCTCGGTTCAGAGAAGGGAGCCCGTATAAAGATTCGTTGATGTGGCGCAGTTTTTGGAGAGGAGGAGATCGGAGAGCGATCTTCGCCGGTGCATCCGCAACATGCTAGGGGCAGAGGTTAAAGACCGAAGGACACGGATCGATCGGTATAATCTAAACCCACTTTACAGTATACTAGTTTACGGTAAATGGAACGATCCGGGATTCGGATGTGGTTAGCGCCAGTTCGTAAAAAGTTTTTGTTCCGCATTTAGCCTCGGAAAGACGGCCGCGGCGCTGCCGCAACCCAACACAAACCGTGGAGAAAGTCAATACAATCCGGAATCACAAGAAGGCAGCACAAGATCGACAGACGAGTTGGGTCGATACATCGAGAAGACCTCTAGAGTTCGCTTTTGGTGATCTGGTATTCTTGAAGATATCACCGACTAGAGGAGTGATTCGTTTTGGGAGTCGAGGCAAGCTTAGTCCTCGATTCGTGGGGCCTTTCGAGATTATGGAGCGTGTTGGAGAAGTGGCTTATCGATTGGCTTTACCACCGTCTTTGGCGAATGTTCATGACGTGTTTCATGTATGTCAACTCCGTAAGTATGTTCGAGATGAAACACATGTACTAGATCATTCAGAGCTGACTGTTAGGGAGGATTTGACCTTTGAAGAACGACTGATGTTGATTGTCGATCGAAGAGAAAAGGTTCTCAAGAACAAGGTTATCCCTCTCGTACTTGTTTCTTGCGAGAATCGCTCGTATGGAGAATCGACTTAGGAACGAGAAGATGAGATTCGACAGAAGTTTCCACACCTATTCTTGTAGATTCATGTTTGTATATCTTTTCTTGTTCCTAGAATTTCGAGGACGAAATTCTTTTTGTAGTTGGGTATAATGTAACACCCTAGTTCATTTATACCAGTTCTATTTTGAGTAATTCTTTATTTATGGTATTTTTCCTGATTTATTGTGTTTTGGGTGCGAATAGTGTATTTGACATTTGTATTTGCATCCGACCCGACCCGCTTGCTGGAAAGCAGTCTTGATTCCTGTTTGTCTTTTATCCCGGCTTGTTATGTGGATCCGTGCATTTTCATTTTTTTATGTACTGCATACTGACATTATATCTGGCATCTATATTTTTTAATATAAAATTTAAAGTCAAATAAAATATTTGAAAAATATCTAGCATGGCCTGCATGATACGCCTAACCCTGTCGTCGCATCCGCGCATCTTGTCCTCGTCCCATTCAGTGAAACGGACTCATTTGGATGGCTACGTGCACGTGCGTGCATCCGTTCTGGGGGTTATGCATTTTCGTTACCCGGATATCCTGTTTCAATATTCGTCGACACGTATATTTTCCGTATTTTAAAACTGGATTTGCAGACCCGACCCGGGCGTATTTTGGACTATTTTTGTATTAGCCAAAATATCAAATATTTTACAAATAATATATTTTATTATTATTAACTGTTTAAAATTTAAATAACTAAAAATATTTTTTAAAAAAATCTAATTTAACATTTTCTCTGTCTCTGTCTCTGTCTCTCTCTCCTCTCGTGAACACTGTTCTCGCGAGATCCCGTCACCTCCCTCACCACTACGGTCACCTCCCTCATCTATTTCTCTTCTTCTTCTTTATAAACCCTACGCCCCACGAGAAACATCCTTCCTGATTCACTAATTAGTGGTAAGATACAGTGTCGGCTAAAGCAAGGCTTAGGTGAAACCGAGAACCCAAAACCCTAGCCGCCTCCTCTTCGTCGACCTCGCTTCTCTCATCCTTCCTCGACCTCATCACCTCCTCGTCACCCTCATCTCCATCACCTCCCTATTCCTATCCCCTTTCTCCAACCCCGAGCCCCACAATCCTTGCAACCCATCACCCGACCACCCTGCACCCTTCGCCACCGGAGCTCCGACTCCGTCGTCGCCTTCACACCCTCTCCACCACCTTTCTCCTCTCTCCTCTCCTATTCCCTGCACTGAAACCCCTGACCCCGGAGCACCAACCCTCACTCGACTTCAAGAAAACCTGCAACCCTTTGCCTCGCCGGAAAACCTGCTAGCAACCTCGTCGTCGACGGCCCATCATCATCGACGACTCCATCGCCTCACCTTTGAATCCAGAGCACAAAACCCAGTGAGCACCAGCTCTCTTCTTTCTTCTCCTTCTTCTTTTATTTCTTCTCTTTTCTTGATCCGTGTTTTCCGATCATCACGGTAGCCATACTCGTCGCTGTCGATCAGGCAAACCCAGTAGACATCCCCAGCCAGCGTGGGTACTTTCTTGACTTGCCTGGACTCATTCCGTGCGCGCGTATGGTTTTTGAGACGTTTGCCCAACATCAGACGTGCGACACGAATCCGTCGTGAGATCCGATCAGGCAAATTTATCTTGCTACATGCTATACTACTATAATTTGCATTCATGCGAATAATAATATTACATATTATTTAGTTATGTATCCAATGTTACAGTTTTACAATATCCGTTCACATCCGTATAGTTTATTGCATATCTAGCTGCATAACATATCATATTATTTCATATTACTGTTATATTAGCACCCAATGCTTGATAATATGCATCATGCGTAGTTATGGAGTTGTAGATGTAATCGTTGATAGATATTTGTGCATCCATGTTTTACTGTGCATCCGTACTTTTATCGTGCATCCGTACTTACTACAGTTTTATTACGAGCATCCATTTGATACCTGTGCACCTCCTGACATGACCTGATACACCACTGCTTGACTTGAAACCTGATCTTGTTCCTAATGCCGCCAATCCTGACTTGTCGTCCTGACGGACGTATCCTGTTGTCTGCATAGACAAACCTGTACCTTCTTGATTCTGTGTTGGCATTAGCTCCAATTTATCAATACCTAACTTGAACACATAACCTTAGGGGCATGTGGAAATCAAAGGTGTAACCGAGTGTAACTTAAAAGGGTATTACTTGATCCGTGGTCCCGGGAGGTAACGGGACAGAACTAGATAGTTTATTGTATTTCTGCTGTTCTTGATATCTTATAGACAGCCATAATGCGACTGTGGAGGGATGTTTCCTAGCCACAGGTAGCATGGTTGGCTCTGTCACGTGCCGATCTTAGCGCACTCTGGGAAGCGGGGCGTGACACAAACCCTAGGGTATCACCGCGGTTCCGCGATCCAAAAAGTCGAGTTAGTGTTTCATTCTTCTAGAGGGTTCATAGAATTACTTGCATGTTTTTCCGAATACGTTAAACTTAAAAAAATTGGTTTTTGACATTCGATCGAACTTTTTAACTTCGCCTAGACATTATGTGAACAACCCGATACATTATTAAAACTACGAATACGAAACACTCCGAATTGCTTATAGTGTAAGTTCACATCACATGCAAAATTACCAAAAACAAACAATGCCTGAAACAATAAAAACAAGTCATTGGTACACACAAAAAAATTCAGGGGGTGAGCTCGGATTTTGGCCGAGATGTGGGCGGTAGTGGCCGGTCAAATGGTCTTCATTTTTCCTGAATTTTTTATGGTGTTCTTGATATATCTCATACATTATTATGTACTTGTTTTAAAAATAATTTGAACAACTTTTGAAATTGAAAGAAACTTCAATTTCCCGTTACAAGTTTCGGAGTATTTCGGTTTCATAATCCTAACAAAATCCGTCTAAATTTCTAGCATGGCTCTGATACCACTGCAGGGTTAATTAGAACGGCAGCAAGGTTTTGGGAGGCATCGTCCATGCCAAATTCAAATTTTTGCCATTCTAGTTAACCCTAACTAAGAATCGTTAACTAGAAATCGGACGGAATGAAATGCAAACAACTTCGCATATGAAAGTAAGCAAGGAATACAACCTTTGTAGACCGGTCCTTCACTTCTAAAGTTCCGTGTTGACGTCCCTTTACTGCGATCATTGATCTCCCAAAATCTAGTATGGGTTTCCTCGGAGATATGAACAAGCTTGCTCATAGTCTTCGAGGCTGAAGATGATCTACGTCGAGAAGACTTAAACTCAAGCTAACCCTTCACTAGGTCATCAACTTTGTGAAGAGAACACCCTATACTACCCAAGCAAGTGTGTAGGATAATGAAGTAGGAATTTTTCTCACTTTAGATTTATTATTCTCATTCAATTTCATCATTTCCATGGAGCTAGAGAGCAAGAGGAAGAAGATGAAGAAAGCAACTCAAGAAAATAAACCAAGGTGAATGAAAATGAGTTATGCAATCATGGGTGAGTTAGTATCATATACTAACCATTGTAGAGACATAACCATGGTTTAAGCTA
This sequence comes from Agapanthus africanus, assembly GCA_030015575.1. NCBI lineage: Eukaryota > Viridiplantae > Streptophyta > Magnoliopsida > Asparagales > Amaryllidaceae > Agapanthus > Agapanthus africanus. Next base: position 76,017,626 of record JASDDO010000029.1, read on the forward strand.
ATGGTTTGGTTAATAAATATCTTTAGTAAAACAAAACAAGTGGATTTGGTCAATGGTTATCACTAAGCTTCATGAAGCTTCATGCCATGACAAAATGCCACCAATTTTGAATTACAAAATAAATAAAAACCCTAACCATTATCTTAAGTATAGTGTAAGTCATACACATACCCATGTTTGCATGTATCATCATAGCATAATACAAACATGTACACAAACATATATCACACATACACTATGTGCACATTAAGTGAGAAAAACAATCTTAAGCGAGCCAATACTAGTTAATGTAAAGTAATATACCAAATATATAATTATACATTAAATCATCAAATCAACACTTTATTTAATGATCCGGTTATATTACATATAACCGACTAATATCATGTGTATCAATTTATCGAATCAACACTTGATTCGATAACCCGGCTATATCACATATACCCGGCCGATAACACAAATCGCGAGAATTGAATACGTTATCACATACTCTATTATTTCCGGTCCCGCACATATCTCATATGTGCTCCTACTCCATTTCTCTTGAGCCAGGAAACCTCTGTGTAGGACTCTAAAGACTCGTCAATACGCCGGCAGTAGGTGATGATCATATCAAACACCCACAAGCCGCAAGCGGTTTGCTAAACGTAACGCCCATCCGGGTATTAAGCAATCAGAAGATCAACAAGCAAGCCTGCTTATACTCCTGCAAATCAAATCAGTAACACTACCGTACAGTCCGGTCTCTTCGTCTGATATGTCGCATATCTCGTCTAGGGGTAGTAAACGTCAGACCCCGTTAACTCGATAAGTCGTGCCGATGTGAGGCTCATAACAGGTCGAGAAACTACTGATAACACTTACCAGTAAATTTCAAAATCAGCCATAGCCAGGGACTTCATGTTATAGCCAATCGAGCACAACGCAACATCAACTCCCTATACCGGGTGAGACGAATCCCCTCCTATCGTTCATTGCCTCCATATGACTCGGGACTGTACCCAAAAACCACCGTTTTGCACATTCCCTTGAACGTGGTAAGGTGGAAATCAAAGCACGGTAGGAAGCACACAAGACTCTATGACGATCTCGGGTCGACAGACTAACCTGTACCAGTGTCACCAGAGAACTGCCATCTGACGTGAGGCATAATACCATCTTGGAGTTCTCGGCGAGTCCGTCCAGTGCACCCAGTCTTCACTGAGCACCCGTATATCATCTCTGATGTCAAACACCAATAGATATAGGATCATCCATCGCCCAACTGTATGGGTCGAGAAGGTACACGCTAGTATACTCTGTATATCGATGCCCCGTATCGATACACCCACGACTAGGGACTTTAAAGCATGTACTCACAGACTACCATTGTCCCACTAGTATGAACCGCATCATAATCTAGGTAGTCAAGTACACATCCTAAGGGCTTTACCAACATGTAACAGAGAGACAATCAGTGTACATGTTAAGATAAAGAGTAACCAGATAGCATACTATCATGTCGAGCAAGAAATTCCTTCCTATATATGTCCAAGCATCCACTACAATATACATCTCATGTACAATAATGACCTCTAAGGCATACATATAACTAAAACCTTGATATGATGAGTAGCGTCCACCATGATGTTTTCTCGGTTCTCAGTTAGTTTTTGAGACCCGATTCGAGGAGGAGGATGAACCGTCTGCTGGTACATTGTGGACCCGGTGAGGTCCCCATGGCGAGAGTGGTTTTGTGGAGATGACGATGAACCTGGCAGGGGAGCACTACATACCGGTGATTGTATGGAAACTCGACGGATATCCGAAGGATACCGTTCGGAGTTATGAGAGAGATGGATATATAGGCCGATCTGGACTGACAGTGCCCATGGGCCGATCCGGCCTATGCGGAGCCCGAGATTTGATTGTTATGTGTCACTTTTGGACACGGACTTCATGATGTTTTTGTTAGTTGTATGTATGCCCTAGAGGCCAGTATTGTACAGATGATGTATATTATATTGGATGCTTGGACATATATAGAGATAACTTTCTTGCTCGATATGATAGTATGCTATCTGGTTGCTCTTTATCTTAACATGTATACTAGTCTCTTTATACTGTCTTATAGTTACATGTTGGTAAAGCCCTTAGGATGTGTACTTGACTACCTGCACTATGATGCAGATCATACTAGTGGGGACATGGTAGTCCATAAGTACATCCTTCAAGGTCCCTAGTCGTGGGTGTATCGAGACGGGGCATCGATATACCAGTGTAGACTAGCGTATACGCTTCTCGACCCATATGATGGGCGATGGATGATCCCATATCCATTGGTGTTTGACATCAGAGATGGTATACGGGTGCTCAGTGGAGACTGGGTACACTGGACGGACTCGCCGAGAACTCCCAGATGGTATTATACCTCACGTCAGATGGCAGTTCTCAGGTGACACTTGTACAGGTTAGTCTGTAGATCCGAGATCGTCATAGAGTCTTGTGTGATTCCCACTGTGCTTTGATCTCCACCTTACCACGTCCATGAGGGCGTGCAAAACGGTGGTCTTTGGGTACAGTCCCGAGTCACATGGAGGCAATGAGCGATAGGAGGGGTTTCGTCTCTCCCGGTATTGGGGGTTGATGTTGCGCTGTGCTCGATTGGCCGTAACAGGGAAGTCCGTAGCCAGGGCTGATCAGAGATTTGCTGGTAAGTGTTACCAGTAGTTTCTCGACCCGTTATGAGCCTCACATCGGCACGACTTATCGGTTATTGGGGTCTGACGTATACCACCCCTAGACTTGATATGCGACATATCAGACGAACAGACCGGACTGTACGGTAAGTGTTACTGGTTGGATTCACAGGAGTGTGAGCGGGCTAGCTCGTCGATCTTCTGATCGCTCAATACCCGGATGGCCGTTACGTTTAGCAGACCGCTTACGGCTTGTGGGTGCTTGATATGATCATCATCTGCTACCGGCGTATTGACGAGTCTTTAGAGTCCTACACAGAGGTTTCCTGGCTCAAGCGAAACGAAATAGGAGCGCATATGAGATATGTGCGGGAGCGAGAATAATGCGTGTATGTGATACAGCATTTCATTCTTGCGATAAATGTTTCGATTGGTTATATTCGATATGACCTAGTTATCGAATCATTGATTCGATAAATCGATACATTGAATACTAGTCGGTTATGTGCGACATGACCGGATCATTGAATCAAATGTTGATTTAATGATTTAATGTATAATTATATATTTGATATATTACTTTGCATTAACTAGTATTGGTTTACTTTATACGGATTTTCTCACTTGATGTGCAAGTTGTATATGTGATATACTTTTGTGCACATATATGTATCATGTTTGATGATACTTGATCATTTGGTTAAGTGTGAAGAATTAAACCATTGTTAAATGATAATTAGGGTTTTGCCTTATCATTTATTTATTCATTTCTTTATTTATTTTATTGGGTAAATGAAAATGAAATGGTTTCTTTTTATCATGAAGCTTGTTGAAGCTTCATGATGCTTTGAAATTGGCATGTTCGATGCCTTGTGAGACCGCTATAGTGTGCCTAAGAACCCTACAGTGGTATCAGAGACTAGCCAGAGCCTTAGGCGAAGTCTAGACGCAATTTGAAGCCCGAACGAACCCGAAACCCTAAACCAAACATGCTCTCTGGACTTTTTCCAAAATCTGGAGTTTTTCGATATTAAAAATATGCAGAAAAATCAGCAGGAAATTATAAGGTTTACTGTGAAATTCGTGAGCGTAATTCCACTAAGCCAGCGCGGATCCGCGGCATGAGCATGGCTCATGCGGCGGATACGCGGTCGTACGGCCTCAATATTTAAAGAATTTTACACAGTAATTCTTAGTTTCCAGTGGTGATTTTCCTGGGTATTTTTAATAATTATTCAAGAGTTGAATTTTCTGGGGTTGCTTTGGGGATTCGGTGTTTCGATCGGGGTATCAAATTTCGTCTTTGTGTATTTCCGGATAATTTTTTGAATATGTTAAAAAGTTCGACCGGATATAAATACCCAATTTTTCCCCTGTCGGGAAATTTCCAAGTGTTGGATTTTTCCGTAGTTTAACGACGTTCTAAGTAGTGCAAGTAACGCGATGGACCCTCTAGAAGACAACAAACCTTAACTCGATTATGTGACCGTCTTGAACTGCCCTTTGAACCTTCGGGTTTGGGGGAGTACGGCGTGCCACATGTGAGGCGTTGGCTTGACCCTTCTACGGCTGGACCGTTGGTACTGAGGCACGAACTGAATGTTGTTAGACTTATTTCATGTGTTGAGCTGTATCGGGAAAACTTGGGTATTCGAATGTTCGATCGAAAAATTTAACATTTTCTGTTTATCTGGAATGTGATACAATAATTGGAATTCACAAACAGTTATGAGATAACTGAATGAATGTTATAAATCTAGCGGTTTAGTTTCACTTGATATTGAAAAGAGTTTTCGATAATGAGACTAAAATGCGGGGTTTATAACTGTTAGGCATGTGATGTCTAAGTATTTCATTTGATTAGGCATGTGATGTCTAAAGAGGTTGCGGATTCCAACTGTTGTAGTTTTACAATTTCTTTTCTGTGACCGTAAGTATAGTATGTTCATATCGCCGGTTTCGTTGCTATACGTCAACGACAATTGGGATATGCATACTTACTTACGTTGATGACATGTGATGTTATGTGTTGCTGGATATGTTATATTGGATCGTCGTGTTCGAATAGCCGGGGTTTTTTATGTGAGATGAGTGTTTTTCATTTTCATTCATGTAAAAACTTGTATGTAATATTCTTTTATTTGGGGCACTTCCAGGTAGCGGAAGTTGTCACCTTTTGTATATTATTTTCTTTTCCGCATTAGGATAGACCCAAGGAGGGGAGCACAAGTAACCGGGTTCTGGGGTCCAGTGGGAGACCAACTCGAGGAGTCGAGTCCGGGTCTCCTAACCCTAGAATTGGCAGGGTTGCTTGCCGCTCTCGTAGGGGTCTAGGGGTGTGGGATTGGCTATTCATCACGACCGTGGAATCCGTGTTTTATACTGGCTCGTATTGAAAACACGGACGTTCTAGTATATCCAATATTTCATATGTTTCTTCTGCTGCGATATCTGTGATGTGATCATGTGATGTTCTGTGATAGATACTATATATAGTATATATGATATATTATATAGACGTTACTTATGTTTTACACCCGCGCTAGCCCTGCCCTGCTCTGTCGTTAGTTACCTAACCTAACGGTGCACGAGGGGACATCGAGGCGAATGCGGATGGCATAAGTGTATGTCATATCTATCTGTGATGTTTAGGTATTTAAATGATGGGACTTCATTAATGTGATTAATGAAAGAAAAGAAACCTCAGATGTTGTAGAATCAAATTTTAAACAAAACAGGTAGCTACAGTTCTTGCTTTGCATAGCGCTATATATGATATACCCTGCACCTTATTCGATGAGGAAAGAACCGAGATCCCTTCACCGGGAGTGACTCCTTTAGCAAAACCTGGCAGATGCTACACACTCGGTTTGTTTTTGACTGCTTTTATAGTTTCTGCTTTGCACAGTGATATATATGATATATCCCGCACCTCATTCGACGAGGAAAGGGCCGACGATCCCATCACCGGGAGTGACCCCTTTAGCAAAACTAGAAAAGCCTCAAAATCACTCCATTTCAAAACTTCATTTGATTCTACAACGATATCAAGTTCATTACGCAATAGGTTTTCAGAAAAACCTGTCGTAGCCCTCCGTCATTTCAGATAAGTCCTGTTTAGTATTCGTGCTGCGTTTGTTGACCTTGTCAAGGCGCAGTGTGCGGTAGCTAACCAGTATTTATCTGCTTATGCATATGATGCAGATTGAGTTAGGGTAGTCGTACGGCCTTGTTGACCTTGTCAAGGATCGTGCGGGTGGGTTTAATTCAATCAAGAAATGACGGGTTGAACTTGACTTACGGTCTATGGTTTGTTGACCTTGTCAAGGTCATAGATCGTTTGGGGCAAAAGATTATCGGGAATTTCAAGTGTTGAAATTTGCAATGAGATTGCATACCTTCTATGAGATAGTTGGATCCCGATACCCACTGCGAGTAAGAGTTACTCCTGGGAGAGTTTTACACACTACAATTAGCCGATCAAGTAGGTGTCTAGAAAGGTGTCAACGGGGTTACGCCTCTGGGAAAACGAGGTTTACATTAATTAGGTTCGTGCGAAAGCACAGGGGACCTCCCTCAAAGTACCGACACTGGCCTGGCTGAAAGATCGACGAAGTTGTAGGGTGTAATTAATCCCGGCTAGTCTTTCCTTTTAGGGTTTGAAGGAAGATTTGATAAAAACCAGTAGGAGCCATCCTGATTAGATAAGATAATAACCAATCTGATCTTGCACGAGCATACGCTAAAGTGTTTTCTTCTCTCTCTCTCCAGGTAGCGACCAGTTCATGCCTTAATCAAGATAATAATATGGATGTATTGACCGAACCCGCATGTTATACTGTGCTGGGGAACGTTGGTTCCGTTCTTTCCTATAAGAGTTATAGGAATGAACAGGATATAGGGGAATACCAGGATTCCCATGCCACCCGAATGAAGAAAGTACATGTTGATGCATTTTCTTCGGGTGTGTTCGTTACAGAGAACTGTTTCTCCATTTGCTCTACGTCCTGGGTATTTGATACCGGGTCAGGATCCCATATATGTAATCAGTTACATGGGCTTAGGAAAGGTAGAGAACTTGGAGAAGGTGATAAAGACATTAGAGTTGGAAATGGTGCAATTGTTGCAGCTAAGACTGTCGGAGAATATCACCTTGAATTACCAACTGGTAATACATTAGTTCTGAACGAATGCTATTACATGCCGAACCTAATATGCAACATTATATCGGTTTCTTTATTAAGTAAAGAGGGATATAATTTTGTATTACAGGACAATGTTATGAACATTTTCCATAACCAAAAGTTGGTTGGATCAAGCACGCTGTACAATGGCATTTATGTTCTAAATCAATCAACAGTTCGGAGCATAACTAACACACACAAGAGGAAGAGTTCAGAACTGAACGAATCCTTCTTGTGGCATTGTAGACTGGGTCACATCAATGCGACACGACTAGCTAAGTTGCATAAGGATGGATATTTGAAACAATTCGAATTTTCATCTTATGACACTTGCCAGTCATGTCTCAGAGGCAAGATGACCAAAACTCCGTTTACGGGACACGGAGAAAGAGTTACCGAACTCTTAGGAGTGATACATAGTGATGTATGCGGTCCTATGTCTACACATGCCAGGGATGGTTCTTCGTACTTCATTACATTCACTGACGATCTCTCTAGATTCGGATATGTGTTCCTGATGAAACACAAATCATAAGCTTTTGAGAAATTTAGAGAATATAAACAAGAAGTCGAAAACCAAACCGGAAAAAAGTATTAAAATCCTTTGATCTGATCGAGGAGGTGAATACTTAAGCGGAGAATTCCTGGACTTCCTAAAAGAGAATGGGATTCTCTCTCAGCTGACTCCTCCATATACACCACAGCACAACGGTGTATCAGAACGGAGGAACCGCACCCTATTAGATATGGTGCGCTCTATGATGAGCACAGCTGAGTTACCTATTTACTTTTGGGGATATGCGCTGGAGACAGCAGCATACCTATTGAATCAAGTTCCATCTAAATCTGTACCTACCACACCATATGAGATATGGAGTGGGAAGAGACCATATTTTAAACGAGTTAAAATATGGGGTTGTCCAGCTTATGTCAAAAGACAAAATCCGGACAAGCTCGAGGCACGGTCAGTTCTTTGCAAGTTTGTGGGATATCCAAAGAACTCATATGGGTATTTTTTCTACCACAGTGAGGAACAAAAAGTGTTTGTTGCTCAACATGCCACCTTTTCAGAAAAGGAATTTCTTGAAAAAGAAATTAGTGGCAAAGTGGTAGAGCTGGAAGAGGTTCCAGATACACAAACTCAAACTGAAGATTTAGTGGAACAAGAGGATTCAGTAGCTCCCAATGAACCACAGCCTCTCCGCCAATCTAGTAGGGTTCCTCGCCAACCTAAGAGATACTACGGTTTTCTCATGGATGGTGGGAGCGAGGATTGCATCATGGAGGATGATGACCCAACTAGCTTTGAGCAGGCCATCACGAGTAGGGACTCAGTGAAATGGCTGGATGCAATGCGATCCGAGATGGAATCCATGTACACCAACAAAGTATGGACTTTGGAAGTTGCTCCTGAAGGGGTAAAACCCATTGGGAGCAAGTGGATCTTCAAGAAGAAACTTGGTGTGGATGGGAAAGTGGAGACTTTCAAAGCTAGACTTGTAGCAAAAGGTTTTCGTCAAAGACCAGGTGTGGACTATGACGAAACCTTTTCTCCAGTGGCTATGCTTAAATCCATCCGGAACATGCTTGCCATCGCTGCATATCATGACTACGAAATCTGGCAAATGGATGTTAAGACCGCCTTTCTAAATGGTGATTTAGAAGAGTGCGTGTACATGACTCAGCCGGAGGGCTTCGTAGATAGTGGGAGCAGCGGGAAGGTGTGCAAGCTGTTTAAATCCATTTATGGATTAAAGCAAGCATCGCGGAGTTGGAACATCTGCTTTGATGTCGTTATCAAAGAGTTTGATTTCGTCAAAAACCCAGATGAACCTTGTATCTACAAGAAGGTGGCAGGGAGTAAGGTTGTCTTCCTCGTATTGTACGTGGACGACATACTCTTGATAGGAAATGATATTCCTATGCTGCAATCGGTCAAGCTCTTCTTATCACAGAGATTCTCAATGAAAGATCTTGGTGATGCCTCCTGCATATTGGGAATCAGGATCTATAGAGATAGATCCAAACGGATATTGGGATTGTCCCAATCCAGGTACATTGACACCATACTAAAGTGGTTTAGTATGGAAGAGTCCAAGCGTGGAAACTTGCCCACGATCTCTGGAGTCACTCTCTCCAAAGAGATGTCTCCCAAGACTGATTTGGAGAGAGCTCGCATGCAAGGGATACCCTATGCTTCGGCAGTAGGCTCTATCATGTATGCGATGCTATGTACCAGACCCGATGTAGCATACTCACTAAGTGTAGTGAGCAGGTATCAAGCTGATCCTGGAGAGAGTCACTGGACAGCTGTGAAGAGCATTCTCAAGTACTTGCGAAGGACTAGAGATATGTTCTTGGTGTATGGTAACGGAGAGCTCCAAGTGGAGTCCTTTACCGATTCGAGCTTCCAGAGTGATAAGGACGACTCTAAGTCGCAGTAGGGCTTTGTCTTTACCCTTTACGGAGGGGCGGTTAGCTGGAAGAGTTCCAAGCAGGAAACCGTGGCAGACTCGACGATGGAGGCTGAATACATCGCTGCCAACGATGCTGCCAAAGAGGCTGTCTGGATCAAGAAGTTCATTACTGAACTTGGTGTGGTTCCATCCATTGAGCATCCAATACCTTTGTATTGCGATAACAATGGAGCAGTGGCTTTGGCCAAGGAACCCAGGTCCCATCAGCGATCCAGGCATATTCTGAGGCGGTATCACCTGATCCGGGAGATAGTTGATCGCCGGGAGATCGAGGTCAGGAGGGTTGACACGAAGAACAACACGGCGGATCCGATCACGAAGGCCATTCCCCAGATACAGTTTGAGAGACTCTTCGGGATGCTCGGTATGCGATACTACAGCAGCTGGCCCTAGTGCAAGTGGGAGATTGTTAGTTGTATGTATGCCCTAGAGGCCAGAATTGTACAGATGATGTATATTATATTGGATGCTTGGACATATATAGAGATGACTTTCTTGCTCGATATGATAGTATGCTATCTGGTTGCTCTTTATCTTAACATGTATACTAGTCTCTTTATACTGTCTTATAGTTACATGTTGGTAAAGCCCTTAGGATGTGTACTTGACTACCTGGACTATGATGCAGATCATACTAGTGGGGACATGGTAGTCCATAAGTACATCCTTCAAGGTCCCTAGTCGTGGGTGTATCGAGCCGGGGCATCGATATACCAGTGTAGACTAGCGTATACGCTTCTCGACCCATATGATGGGCGATGGATGATCCCATATCCATTGGTGTTTGACATCAGAGATGGTATACGGGTGCTCAGTGGAGACTGGGTACACTGGACGGACTCGCCGAGAACTCCCAGATGGTATTATACCTCACGTCAGATGGCAGTTCTCAGGTGACACTTGTACAGGTTAGTCTGTACACCCGAGATCGTCATAGAGTCTTGTGTGATTCCCACTGTGCTTTGATCTCCACCTTACCACGTCCATGAGGGCGTGCAAAACGGTGGTCTTTGGGTACAGTCCCGAGTCATATGGAGGCAATGAGCGATAGGAGGGGTTTCGTCTCTCCCGGTATTGGGGGTTGATGTTGCGCTGTGCTCGATTGGCCGTAACAGGGAAGTCCCTGGCTAGGGCTGATCAGAGATTTGCTGGTAAGTGTTACCAGTAGTTTCTCGACCCGTTATGAGCCTCACATCGGCACGACTTATTGGTTATTGGGGTCTGACGTATACCACCCCTAGACTTGATATGCGACATATCAGACGAACAGACCGGACTGTACGGTAAGTGTTACTGGTTGGATTCACAGGAGTGTGAGCGGGCTAGCTCGTCGATCTTCTGATCGCTCAATACCCGGATGGCCGTTACGTTTAGCAGACCGCTTGCGGCTTGTGGGTGCTTGATATGATCATCATCTGCTACCGGCGTATTGACGAGTCTTTAGAGTCCTACACAGAGGTTTCCTGGCTCAAGCGAAATGAAATAGGAGCGCATATGAGATATGTGCGGGAGCGAGAATAATGCGTGTATGTGATACCGCATTTCATTCTCGCGATAAATGTTTCGATTGGTTATATTCGATATGACCTAGTTATCGAATCATTGATTCGATAAATCGATACATTGAATACTAGTCGGTTATGTGCGACATGACCGGATCATTGAATCAAATGTTGATTTAATGATTTAATGTATAATTATATATTTGATATATTACTTTGCATTAACTAGTATTGGTTCACTTTATACGGATTTTCTCACTTGATGTGCAAGTTGTATATGTGATATACTTTTGTGCACATATATGTATCATGTTTGATGATACTTGATCATTTGGTTAAGTGTGAAGAATTAAACCATGGTTAAATGATAATTAGGGTTTTGCCTTATCATTTATTTATTCATTTCTTTATTTATTTTATTGGATAAATGAAAATGAAATGGTTTCTTTTTATCATGAAGCTTGTTGAAGCTTCATGAAGCTTTGACCAAAGAGACCATTTTGTCTTCATGCTTAACCTTAACCCATCCACTTACCATGGTTTATTCTCTACACTTAACCCTTGTTAGATTATGATAAGTATGTATTTTTCTTTTCATTTTAAACATATACTTATCATATTCTATTTTTGCTTCTTCTTCTTCACTTCAAAAAGGAAAAGCTTGATGCCATCAATGGCAACTTCATTTCTAGAGTGAGAAATCCAAATCTAAAGTGAACCCACCTCCTATTTCTTCATCCTCTACCTCTTTCCAAGTGGTTTTGGGTGTTTTCTTCACAAGTTTCACAACTTGGTGAAGTCGGAGCTTGAACTTGTGCAACCTCGACGTAGATCGTCTTTGACACAAAGCCGACGACCTTGCTCGCCCATTTTTCCGATGAAGCCGACGAATGAGTCTAGGATTCGTGATGGACAGCGAGAGCACACCCACGTGGAGCTAAGGAAGTGGGGAACCGGATCTACAAAGGTTGTAGCATCTAACTTTTAGTTAAAGTGTTAACTAGTTTATAGTTTCGCCTAGGAACCCTACAGTTTTGAGTGTCGATGCTGGGCACTCGGGTTTTATCATGATTTGTGTGTCATTATTGGACACACGTTAGATGGTGCATTATTACATTTCACGCATCGATATATATTATTACTCTTGACACGGACACAAGTACTTGATATCACTCTTATGATATACTGTTACCCTTATTGTAGTATTGTATAGCTTTATTGTATGACCTAGGAGAGAGTCATACATGCAATTTCTTCTCGGTGATGTTTTCTACTCACGAGTTGGCAACTCACCCCCGTTGTGCCATAGTTTCTTGCAGGTTTGGCCGTACAGGTTTCATTGTGGCTTGCTGGCACACTGCTTCCTTCCGGGTGATTTCTTTGGTAGGTGGGTTCACTTGCATCGTGACCACCGTTGTACACTTTATTTATTCAGTTTATCTAGTAAACTCCATCAACCAGACTCGTATATTTTGATAGACTTAGAAGACCGGTTGCAAATTCTTTTGACCTTAGAGTCGCGCATTTGTATTATTATGGGTCTTCTCTGGGTTTTTCTTGAGGATGTTGGTTTCCTTTCTGAGTTTTGATCCTCGCCCTTCGGCATTGTATATTATATTTCTTGCGTGGTTGTTTCCACCAATTGGTGAAGAGATAGCTCCTGCTTGGGGATGCCATTATTCATTATTTATGTATATGCATGTTTGTACCCGTTTGGGGCCAGTATTTACAAAGAAGACTCTGCCGAAATTTTCGGGAAAATATGATGTTGCTTTTAAACGAGTATTCCTTCACTCCTTCGTTTAAATGGTATAGATTTCTGGGCTTTGGCTTACTTAGATTACGTTACGCCTCTAGACGTTTCGTAATTTAAGTGTCAGTCGCGTTCCGTACCTTCGGGTCGTGACAAAGATGGTATCATAGCACTAGGTTTAAACTTGGATCGAGTCTAGCTTTGATTATGCGGAGTGTAGGGCGTATATATATTCGGAACCTAGGCTTGTGTCATACCCCGCTTCCTAGAGTGCGCAAAGATTGGCACGTGACAAAGCCAACCATGCTACCTGTGGTTAGGAAACATCCCTCCACAGTCACATTACGGCTGTCTATAAGATATCAAGAACAGGAAAAAAATATAAAATTAACTAATACATGTCCATCTGCTAGAATAAACGAGTCAAGAAATAATATGCGGAAGCAATATATCTAATGAGCAATAACATCTGGATAGTACGTGCCAAATACAGGCTCACATCAGGAAATAAAGTACGGAAACAAAAGTAAACTAAACTAACAAGATCCTCACTGCTCGGCTTGACGGCGGAAATACTCCTGATCAGCCTGCGAAAGAGACAGAGGATCTGGGCCATGCAAAACCCAAACATCAGTGCGTCATAATATCAACAATAATAAGTGAACAGGATACACGAGATTTGCAGGCATGAATATAAATGATGACATGAATATAGAAAGTAAACACGGAAATGAAACGGTGAGGTGTATGTACATATGGCGTGCAACCTATTTCGGGACTCTAGGTTATCTAATCTAAAGTCATCAAATTCAATTAATGTAATCCTCGTCGTAACCCATCAGACCATGCCCTGTTCATTCCCTATGGGACCACGGTAACATTATATTCTAGACAATGCCCCGTTCATTCCCCACGGGACAACGGTAACAATATATTTTGTAAACCATCAGTCTATGCCCCGTTCATTCCCCATGGGACTATGGTAACAATGTAATAGCCCTTTGAGTTACGTTCGGTTATATTCTTGATTTCTTCTTACCCCCAAGGTTATGTGTTCAAGTCAGGTATTGATAAATATGAAGCTAATGCCAACACAGGATCAAGCAGGTAGAGGTTTTGTCTGAATAGACAACAGGATATGTCCGTCGGGACAACAAGTCAGGGTCGTCGGCATTAGTAACAAGATCAGGTATCAAATCAAGCCGTGGTGTATCAGGTCATGTCAGGTGGTGCACAGTGTATCAAATGGATGCCCAACCGTAAAATGTAGCAAGTATCGAATCACGGTAAAACATGGATGCACAAGTGTTTATCATGGATCACGTCTACAACTCCATGACTACATAGGATGCACACTATCAAGCATAGGGTGCCAATGTAACAATAATATGAAATAATATGATCTGGCATGCGACTAGATGTATAATAAATGATACGGATATGAACGGCTATCCGAAAATAGTAAAACGGAAACATAGATGTACAATGCAGTAAACATGTGATATTTTTATTCATGTGGATGCAAAATATATATCATAACATAGAGCAAGATAAACTTGCCTGATCGGATCTCACGACGGGGTGCATACGCCGCATACGATGTCGGTAAATGTTGCGATACACACGCAGGCGTACAAAACTGAACCAAGAAAAGCAAGAACGTGACCACGCTGGCTGGGAACGTCTACTGGATTGCCCGGATCGTCGGCGACGGGCACGGCTCCGGCGATCACCGAAAACCAAGAACTGTCACGACCCGGAATAGCACGTGACTGGCCCTTGAATCATATGAAGTCTATAGGACCTCATCTAATTCAAGTAAGCCAAAAGCCCAGAAATCTAAAACCATTTTAAATAATGAATGAAGGAAAACTGGTTTTAAAGAAGTGAAGAAAACATGATTTAAAAACAAGGTTTTTAAATAAGTAAGCCGAATATGCATTTTTAAAACCTCAAGTCTTTTCTGAAAATTTCGGCAGAGTTTCCTTTGTAAGAACTGGCACCGAACGGGGTACAACATGAATAATATATGCATCAATGATAAAAGGCATCCCCAAGCGGGAGCTAGCTCTTCGTCAATCGACGGTCACAACCACGCAAGCAATAAAATATACAACGCCGAAGGGCGAGGATCAAAACTCAAAAGGGATCTCAAAATCATCAAGAAAACCATAATACTACATGTTGGGACGCGGCAGCGCCCCGGCCATCTTCCCGAGGCCAAAAGCGGAACAAAAACTTTTTACGAACTGGCGCTAACCGCATCCGAATCCTGGATCGTTATATTAACCGTAAACTAGTATACTGTAAAGTGGGGTTTAGAGATTATACCGATCAATCCGTGTCCTTCGGTCATTAACCTCAGCCCCTAGCTTGTTGCGGATGCACCGACGAAGCTTGCTCCCCGATCTCGCTCGATCTACGATCTCCTCCTCTCCGAAGACTGTGCCACATCAATGAATCTTTATACGGGCTCCCGCCTCTGAACCGAGGCAACTCGGACACGAAGTTTGCCAGCCGACGTGTCCAAGGTTGATGTAGAATAAGTGTAGAACACTTTGTCTCGAGTCACCCAACGAATCGGATGAGGGTTAATCGAAGTTGCCATGAGGAGAGAAGAAGGAAATGAACTTTGAAAATTGCTAAGGATTTTGTGCTTAGATAATTTGAATCAATCACCACACACAAAATGGGGGCTGCCCAATTTGTAGTGGCCGGCCAAGAGATCAAAAGAGGGAGGTGAGCACAAGCACAAGAGTGAAGAACCATAAGCAAAAGATCTCCATAAAAAAATCCTAGCAATTCCAAAAAAACATTAAATGCAAAGCATGACTCCTTTATCCAAAAAAGCTCAAGAAGCCTCCACAGGCTGCTGGAGAACCAGGAACCACAAAAAAAAAACCATCTATAAAATGCCACATTTGCAAAAAGAACCCTCTTTAAGCAAAATTCAGCCAAAGAACAAACGGATGGGAATTTGGCCAAATAAAGAAAGCAAGCTGGCAACTTCGAAAAGCGATCCCATAACTAATTATGGGATAACCCCGCAACTGTATTTACATACCCGCATTTGTTTTCCAACTGAATACAAATGCAATGATACAAAATCTACACAGTATAATACCAGGATCCGGCTTAAACCAAAGCCCGCTAGTATTATCCGTCCGAACCATGACACGTGCACAAGTGCACGCGTATATTCGAACCCTGCCATAAAACCATACGGCCTCTACAACATTTCTCCCGAACTGGGAAACTTTCTGTGGGGGACTCTAAAGACTCGTCAATACCCTGGCAGCGGGTTTAACCACAAGCCGTCAGTGGTACTAGCTGTACGTAACGGCTGCCCATGTACTGAGGGAAAGGGAAACCAATGAGCGAACTCATCCTGGAA
Source organism: Agapanthus africanus (assembly GCA_030015575.1). Classification (NCBI taxonomy): domain Eukaryota; kingdom Viridiplantae; phylum Streptophyta; class Magnoliopsida; order Asparagales; family Amaryllidaceae; genus Agapanthus; species Agapanthus africanus. The sequence goes on from JASDDO010000029.1 coordinate 76,033,614, forward strand.
CCCTACTAAGCCTATGTGTGACAATATCCGTACAGTCCGGTCCGTTCGTCTATGAGTATCGCATATCGGGCCTAGGGAGCTGGTAAACGTCAGACCCCCAAAAGCGGTATAAGTCGTGTCGGAGTGTAGCCCAAAACACCTGAGATACTACTGGAATACTTACCAGTAAATCTCGCTTACCATGTACATGGATTTTATGTAATGGCTCTCCAGACACAGCACGATCTCACTCCCAACGTAGGGAGAGACGAATCCCCTGCCGATCCGCTCACTGCCTCTATGTGGCTCGGGACTGTACCCAACTAGAACCTGTTTGCACGACTCCTTTGACCAGTGGTAGGGTAATAATCAAAGCACAGTGGGAAATCACATGAGAAAAATGACGATATCAGGTCGATAGACTAACCTGTACACATGTCACCTGGGAATTTCTATCTGACGACAGGTTTTAATAACCAGCTAGCATGTTCCCGGCGAGTCCTGTCCGGTGTACTCATAACCCAATGAGCACCTGTATACAACTTAGGTGAACCAACTGATACCAATGGATTGTGAGACCGTCCATCGCCCCTCGTTGGGGTCTCGACTGTATACACCAGTCTACTCCGGAGTATCGATGCCCTATCTCGAAACTCCCGTGACTAGGGACCACTTTTAAGGATGTGCATATAGACTACCCAACTCTCACGTATATGATCGCCATCATACTGTTGGTAGTCAAGAAAGAATCCTATAGGCTCTATCAAAGTGTAATAGTGATATATATCATGTCACCTAAATCAGTACACGATGATAAAGATAAACCAGATAGCTTACTATCATCTCGAGTAAGACTGTCCTACCGGTATAGGTCCTCCCTCAATCATTACAATCACGTACCTGCGATCCAATAATTGACTTTGAGGGCACTATAACCAACAATCTCCCACTTGCACTTAAGGCTAATTATTGCGATGTCTCATACTCACAGCCCGTGTGATACCGAACACCCAACTCCTATACTAATCAGTGTCATAAAGCTCGTTTGTAAAACCATTGTGTTCGAGAAATAGCCTCAGTGAGTGGATCCGCTCTGATGTTTCTTTCTATGTCCCTCTACTTCTCATGTTCGTGGAGAAAGCCATCTCCCAAAATGAGCAATACCTGTCTTAGAATATTTCTGGATATCTGATGGGACCTAGTTCACGAATGAACTCCAAATCTAAACTTCTTAGACTGTATCGTCAACTGAACTTAATCAGTATGCTGCGCTATGCCTCCCTCAGTTTCCGCTTGGACCACCTGTCCAAACTACTACCCCTCGTCAGAGGGAAAACTACAACTCAGACAGTCACTCTGTCATCCAGATCACCTTGGAAGACTGGAATGATAACCGTCTCCCGAAGGAGGCTGCCGTTATCAAATCCCTAGAACATCAACTTATGTTCTAAAACTGCTTCCGAACGTTTCTCCAGGATTGGACCAATATCAACTTATTGCATCTAGTGTAAAAACAACACCTGGTGTGGTACTTGACATCTCATGATCAACTCAATTGCCTATGCAAGTGATCTGTAAATTGTAAGAGTACGGTAGCGCCCCGGCCATCTGTCCGAGGCCAAAATGCGGAAACACAACTTTTTCAAAACTAGAAACCGGCGCTATCGTATGCTTAAAACCCGGATCAAATCATTAACCTACAACTAGCTATCTAGAGAGAGGGTTGGAAAGCTATACCGATCCATCCATGTCCTTCGGTCTTTGGCCACCATCCCAAGCTGCTCGTGGCTTCTCTGGTCTCGATCTCCTCGTCGGAAAGGGCACCACATCATCGATTCTTTTTATGGGCTCCCGCTTCATCCGAAGCAACTCGGGCACGAAGTGTGCTAGCCGACATGTCCAAGGTGATGTAGAGAATGTTGTGATCACTTTGTCTCTTGCACCCATTGATTTGGATGGAGGTTAGAGGTGTTGCCATTGATGGAGATAATGAGCTAGAGGAAGAAGAAGAAGAAGAAGAGATTTCTTTTTCTTTTGTTGTTGTATGATAAAATGAGAGCAAGAATAGAATAACACAAGAGCCAACCTCACCCTTGGCTACCCCTCTCTCTCCTCTCATCAAATCAACCCATAAATCAAAACACTAATATGACTTTTTTACAATAAAAGAGACCATGAGTCACTATATATGTCCATGTCACATTTAATGCATCTCATGATGAATTCTAGCTCATTATTTCCATATGAAAACATTAATCCAAATGTTTGCCACAACAAAAAGGTATGGCAACATCTAAAGTAAACTCGTGACGGATCACAAGGATACCCCTCACTTGTATATACATACCTGCATCCGCATTCCGACCGAATGCAAATGCGATGAGAATAAAGTAATCCAACAAATTTAATAGTAGAATCCGGCTTAAACCAAAGCCCACTAGTATGATCCGCCTGATCATGATCCGTGCAATACCGCACATATATGATCGAACCCTGCCATATATCATGCGGCCTCTAAAACGTTTCGCCCGAAACTTGAGAAACTGTCTGTGGGGGACTCTAAAGACTCGTCAATACTTTGGCTGTGGATTTAACTACTAGCTCGTCAGTGGTACTAGCTGTACGTAATGGGCTACTAGGTATTGACCAAAAGGGAGGTCGATGAGCGAACTCATCCTGACACCCTACTGAGCCTGTCAGTGACAATATCCGTACAATCCGGTCCGTTCGTCTATGAGTATCGCATGGCGGGCCTAGGGGGTTGGTAAAAGTCAGACCCCCAAAACCGGTACAAGTCGTGTTGGAGTGTAGCCCAGAACACCCTGAGATACTATTGGAATACCTACCAGTAAATCTCCTGCCTTGGCCAAGGACTTCGAGTAATGGCTCTCCTAGACACAGCGCGATCTCACCCCCAATACCGGGAGAGACGAAACCCTTGCCGATCCGCTCACTGCCTCCATGTGGCTCGGGACTGTACCCAACTAAAACCTGTTTGCACGACTCCTTTGAGCCGTGGTAGGGTAGTAATCAAAGTACAGTGGGAACTCACATGAGATAAATGACGATCTCAGGTCGATGAACTAACCTGTACACATGTCACCAGGGAACTGCTATCTGACGTCAGGTATAATACCAACTAGCATGTTCCCGGCGAGTCCTGTTCTGTGTACTCATAACCTAATGAGCACCTGTATACATCTTAGGTTAACCAACTGACACCAATGGCTTGTGAGACCGGCCACCGCCCCTCGTTGGGGTCTCGACTGTATACACTAGTCTACTAATGGAGTATCGATGCCCAGTCTCGAAACTCCAACGACTAGGGACCACTTTAAGGATGTGCTTATAGAGTACCCAACTCTCACGTATATGATCGCCATCATACTGCTGGCAGTCAAGCAAGAATCTTATGGGCTCTATCAATGTGCAATAGTGACCTGTAAGGTCACCTAAAGCAGTACACGATGATAAAGATAAACCATGGTAGCATACTATTCTCTATCAACGTGTAATAGGGAACCACAATGTCACCTATAAAGCATGTACATGATGATAAAGACAAACCAGATAGTATACAAACCTGTCGAGTAAGACTGTCCAACTGGTATAGGTCCTCCCTCAATCATTGCAATCACGTGCCTGTGATCCAATAATTGACTCTAAGCACAATATATCGAACAATCTCCGACTTGCACTCAAGGCTAATTATTGCGATGTCGCATACTCGTAGCCCGTGTGATACCGAACACCCAACTCCTCTACTAATCAGTCTCACAAAGCCCGTTTGTGAAACTATTGCGTTCGAAGAATAGCCTCGGTGAGTGGATCCGCCATGATGTTTCTTTCTATGTCTCTCTTTATCTCAAGTTCGCGGAGAAAGCAATCTTCCGAAATGAGCAATACCTGTCTTAGAATATGTTTGGATATCTGATGGGACCTAGTTCATAAATGAACTTCAAATCCAAACTTCTTAGACTATATCGTCAACTGAACTTAATCAGCATCCTGCGCCATGCCTCCCTCAGTATCCGCTTGGATCACCTGTCCAAACTACTGCCCTTTGTCAGAGGGAAAACTATAACTCTGACAGCCACTCTGTCATCCAGGTCACCTTGGAAGCCTGGAATGATAACCGTCTCCTAAAAGAGGCTGTTGTTATCATATCCCTAGAACATCCACTTATATTCTAAAACTGCTTCCGAATGTCTCTCCAGTATAGGATTAATATCAACTTATTGCATCTCGTGCAAAACAATATCTGGTGTGGTACTTGACATCTCATGATCAACTCAATTTCCTAAGAAAGTGATCTGCCAATCATGCATATCCCTCTCCCTTTTAGTCTGTAAGACACCTTTAGATAGGGCGACTCCATCACCTGCAGGTATACTACCGTACCAGGAGTCGTCCAATCTAAAACACCTGTAGAATGCTGTCTAAGTACCCAGATTGGGAAACTACCCAAATCTAGATCTAAAACCATAGATCTAGTAACCAGAATGTCTGATATTATATCTATATCCTATGTGGAGAAACCACTGTGTGACAAGCAATGTATAACCGATTGTAGTATAGGAATCTCACTTCCTACTCTGTGTATGTCATCCAAATACCAGGACATCACACCCTACTACCTACTTAACAAATCCATCCGCTATTCTGATGAAGTCAAACCTATGACTTTCACATCAGAAATAGATGATCTATCTCCGCTATATTTGCTTTAGTCTATAAATAGACATAAGCCACTTGTCCACTATGCTTCCGCTGCTCCACTGACTACGACAACCCTCTGGCAGAGTCATATACACGTGCACTTCTAAAGCCAGTTCAGAACGATGCTATACTCATCCTCCTGCCGGGTCTCACAGTCTGGAACAACAACAATGGCAAGTCTGGGTAAACAAGAACCTCACTGTCACCGTCCTTGAGCATATCGAAGTACCTCTCGAGTGCCTGAGGTTACCCACTATATCGGCGGAGTGGCCAATGGAATATCAAACCAGATTGAATCTTTAGGTTCTTATTAAATTTTCAGTAATCGTTTGCGGTTCTGGAATCACTTCCAGTTCTACTATACTCCCACTACTGTTTTCTGAAAAAATTCCATTTTACTAAAACTGTGGCGAGTCAAGAACAATATCACCATTGATCTTCCAGATGGTAGAAAGTTAACCCTCGTCATAGCCCGGGACAACCCACAAACAGCCATTACAGAAACATGCCTTGAGCTATCCAGAGTCTGCTTTTAAGCATAAGCCGGACAACTCCTCGTACCTTAACATCGTTAAGATATGAAGCATTCTATATACAATATAGAAATAGAGGCACTGATTTAATTGGAACCAGATTCAAATCATGTAGCTGTCTCCAGTGCATGTCAATTAAATGGAAAGAGGCCGATCAGTATTACTCAACTTAGGAATACATCCAGATATGAGTAACCTGAAAGAGAAGCAAGTTTCTCAAAAACCATTACTATCAATTGAATACCATAAACAAGTATCTACATCTTCGATCACCTTGAAGAATCCCGATACTTGCAACACCTGGTTCTCTACTTTATTCATATACCTATAACTTCTCAAAACTTGGACCTTGTGTTTCTACGAAACATTTGTCTAAGAACTAGAGAAGTCATAAGTAAACAGAATATAGTACGAGTACCAATCCCTTTGTCCTAATGGACACTGGATAACATACAATACTCTGTATATGTCCCCTGAGTCTAATAACACATTCCCTGTGTGTCGTAGGTTGAAAACTGTACTTATGGTCAAGAAGAATTACACCGCTGTTTAATGCTCCTTACCTAACCATCAACTGATATAGGTAAATGTCATGGACATAATTTCAAAAGGTTATATCTCACTTTATAAAAATAAACGTACAGATATATCAATTAGAAATTGGTGCATTACAACGGATATTCAAAACCAAATATTTGCCGTCCGGCAAACAACCCAGGCGATTTCCTCAAATATCACCAATTACAACGAATTCCGATATAATGAGGATGATCACCTAATTCCCAATAACTTACGCCCACTCATCATCTGTAAAACCATACAGATGTGAGAGTCAAACCTGGTAAATACATACCCTGGAGCAAGGGCTAATTGGAAAATCAGTTTTCTTTTAACAATACACAGTGAAACTGAAACATATGAATGTTTCGAAGGGGTATCCGGGTATTCTTAGTAATGCCTCTTCCATTATCATATTCACAACTGTAACCGTATATTTCTTTGCCATCTCTCAAAATCCCTTTATATGTCTTTAGTCGTTACCTTCTGCACACCATCGTTAGGCTAAATGGTTTTCTTCCTTCCCTACCGTTCGGCACCAGCCTATGGTTTGGAAGAAGACTATCCAATAAGCGTAATAGGTGTACTGTCCTAATTCTAGGAGCACTCGCAACCCGAGAGAAGGTAAAGATAAAAGACAACTGAATAAATCTTATTCCTATTTCTCCTGAACCAGAATCCATCCCGAACTGGAACAAGTTCCTTCGAGTTCGTATATAACCATACGATGGAGTATCCAATAAACTGTGGATCTTCGTAGTGATACGGGGTGTTCCGGAGAAATGAAAAGGTGAAGTAGGAGTGGCGATGAATTACTTGGTTTGGTTGTGAATAGCAGTCGCAATTTACTATGCCCTCTTACTAATCCCTTTATATGTCTTAACATAATACCTTCAGTACACCTTTTAGGCTAAATGGTTCTCGTCATTCCCTACCATTCGGCACCAGCCTATGGTCTGGAAGAAGACTATCCAATTAGCGTAATAGGTGTACCGTCCTAATCCAAGGAGCACTCGCAACTTGAGAGAAGGTAAAAGGAAAAGACAACTGAATAGTCCTATTCATTTTCTCCAGAACCGGAAACCATCCTCGAATCTGGAACAAGTTCCTTCGAGTTCGTATATAACCATATGATGGTTTTATCCAATGTAATTGGATGTTCGTAGTAATACGGGATGTTCTAGAGAAAAGGGTAAAAGTAAGAGTGGCAATGAGGTATGCAACTCAGACGATCCAAAAGCCAGTGTTTTAAGAAAGTTCGGTTAACATGGTCACTGAGTCATAGTCTAGAGTTGGGCCATGGTCGCTGCCAAAGAGAGAGAGAAAAGAAACACTGTGCGTGCACTCTAACCTAAATCAGATTGGTTATCAATTTATCTAATCAGGAAACCTCCCACTGTAACCTCAAATTCTCCTCCAAACCTGAAAGAAGAATTAGTCGGGATCACCCGAGGAGTAAACCAACTCATCAGTGGAAATCGGGATCCAACTATCATCGCATGATAACGTGATGGAATCCACTCACGTTATCACACTCCAGAAGGTAAGCGCATATCTGGCAAGTTTCAGTTTCTTTAGAAACTCCCGATGTGATTTTTACCCCATGCTCTTATGACCTTGACTAAGGCCAACAAATCATAAGTCATATGTCAAGTTCTATCCGTCATTGTCCAGGTTAATTTGAACCTACTCGTACAAGCCCTTGACTAGGGCCAACAAGGCTGTACGACTGTCCCAAACCAACGCATCTATCTATGCTGCAGAAAAGTAACAAATAGCTACCATATACTATGCCTTGACTAAGGCCAACAAACATAGTATGAATACTAAGTGCTACCCGTCTGAAATGACGGAGGGCTACGAATGGTTTTTGGCGAAAAACCTTTAATGTAATGAACTTGATATCATTGAAGGAACCGGATAGCTTTTTATAAAAATATAGTGGCGAAAACCTTTGCTAAAGAGGTCACTCCCAGTGAAGGGATCTCGGCCCTTTCCCCGTAGAATGAGTTACAGGATATTCCAGCTGAATACCACGATGCAAAGCAAAAAGTAATCGGCTATAGTGAAGTTATTACCCTGACGCAAACTTCTGTCCAAGGGGTCACTCTCGGTGAAGGGATCTCGGCCCTTGCCTCGTCGACTGAGGTGCTGCATATTCATAACCGAATACCACTGTGCAAAACAAAAGAAAACGTCCTTGCAATAACAAGTTTTTGAAAATTGTTCCAACAACATCAGAATATGTTTGTTTAGCTTGCATTGATCCGAATCAATGCAGTCCCATCAATTAATCACACCATAAAAGAACGAAAATATGATGTACGTATATGCCATCCGCATTCGCTACTTGGTCCCGTCATCACCCGTTAGGTTACTTAACTAACGACAGAGCGGGGACTGGACTAGCACGGGTGTAAAACATATACAACATCTACTAGTATATATATCAATATATAATAATCTCTCCAGGCATGCTAAATGCAACTTCACAGAAATATAATAAGCATCACAGAACAATACAGATAATCTGGGATCCCCGGGTTTCATAGAGCCTCTACTGAAACCCGACGTTCCCCTGGTCCTGTGGATAGCCTGTGCAATGAAATCCTAGACCCCTACGGGCACGGCAAGTTACTCGCCAAAACCTGAAGCGAGGCAGCCCCCTTCAACAACGTGAATGGACCACCCAGCACTTCACGGAATCCAGTAACTTGAGCACCCCTCCTTGGGTCAACCTGTACCCCCTACGAGTGAGGCGAATAGCCCGCCAATTCTAGAGTGAAGCCCCCTCCGTCTCAAAGCCATTAGATGCAGGCTTGTTGCCCTCTAGAACCCGGCTATCCGTGCATCCCACCGCGGGGTAATCCTAGTACAGAAAGTAAAATATATACAACGGGTACATCGACACCGGTCGTGCCCCAAAAGAATAGTATACTAACAGGAAGTGACGGCAGTCCACATGTCGGATGCTCGCCCCGTAATATCAAATCTACAAATATAACCAAACTGTACTAACACTGCATCCAGGCTATCCACCACGATAAATCTGCAACATCACAGCACAGCACAGAACATCAACGTGAATGTCATGTTCGCTAATCCGTCTAAAAGAACTATAGCAATTAGACAAGATTTACCGATCAAATGACATTCACGGTCGCAGATATAATTTAAATACTGTGAACTAACATATTTAAATTTTCGATTGACAAAATTTCCCCGATGTGGGCCCCAAGCACAATTCCCAGTACTCAAACAAATCTGGGCCCAAACAAAAAATACCAGAAACCCCATTTCCATGTCAGAGACCACTGTGGAAATTTTGGTCGACTGATGCTACAGTACGGCGGCGAAACCGCGGCCAAAACGTGGGTACGGCCGCGGTTCCGTCGTGCTACAATGAAATCAGCCTACAAAATTTCTGCAGTTTTCTTAGAAAAGCCTGTCTGATTTTCTGCAATACTCAAAATAATTTTTTGACGACAATAAAAATTCGACAGAAACTTCATGATTGGAAATGCAGTTTTGGAAAATTTCTTTCGATCGAAGTTCTAAACACATTAGAGGAAGCTAGTAAAGGTTAATGGTGTGGCTCTGATACCATGTAAGTCTACGGTAGCGCCCCGGCCGTCTGTCCGAGGCCAAAAATGCAGAAACAAAGCTTTTTCAAAATTAGAAACTGGCGCTATCGTATGCTTAAAACACGGATCGAACCATTAACCTACAACTAGCTATCTAGGGAGAGGGTTGGAAAGCTATGCCGATTGATCCATGTCCTACGGTCTTTGGCCACCATCCCAAGCTCCTCGTGGCATCTCCGGTCTCGATCTCCTCGTCGGAAAGGGCACCACATCATCAATTCTTTTTACAGGCTCCCGCTTCATCCGAAGCAACTCGGGCATGAAGTGTGCTAGCCGACATGTCCAAGGTGATGTAGAGAATGTTTGTGATCACTTTGTCTCTTGCACCCATTGATTTGGATGGAGGTTAGAGGTGTTGCCATTGATGGAGATAATGAGCTAGAGGAAGAAGAAGAAGAAGAGCTTTCTTTTTCTTTTGTTGGTGTATGATAAAATGAGAGCAAGAATAGAATAACACAAGAGCCAACCTCACCCTTGGCTACCCCTCTCTCTCTCCTCTCATCAAATCAACCCACAAATCAAAACACTAATGTGACATTTTTACAATAAAAGAGACCATGAGTCACTATATATGTCCATGTCACATTTAATGCATCTCATGATGAATTCTAGCTCATTATTTCCAAATGCAAACATTAATCCAAATGTTTGCCACAACAAAAAGATACGGCAACATCTAAAGTAAACACGTGATGGATCACAAGGATACCCCTCACCTGTATATACATACCTGCATCCGCATTCCGACCGAATGCGAATGCTATGAGACTAAAGTAATCCAACAAATCTAATACTAGGATCCGGCTAAAACCAAAGCCCACTAGTATGATCCGCCCGATCATGATCCGTGCAATACCGCACGTATATGATCGAACCCTGCTATATATCATACGGCCTCTACAACGTTTCGGCTGAAACTTGAGAAACTGTCTGTAGGGGACTCTAAAGACTCGTCAATACTTTGGCTGTGGATTTAACTACTAGCTCGTCAGTGGTACTAGCTGTACGTAACAGGCTACCAGGTATTGACCAAAAGGGAGGTCGATGAGCGAACTCATCCTGACACCCTACTAAGCCTGTCAGTGACAATATCCGTACAGTCCGGTCCGTTCGTCTATGAGCATCGCATGGCGGGCCTAGGGGGTTGGTAAAAGTCAGACCCCCAAAAGCGGTACAAGTCGTGTCGGAGTGTAGCCCAGAACATCCTGAGATACTACTGGAATACCAACCAGTAAATCTCCTGCTTTGGCCAAGGACTTCATGTAATGGCTCTCTTAGACACAGCGCAATCTCACCCCCAATACCGGGAGAGACGAAACCCCTGCCGATCCGCTCACTGCCTCCATGTGGCTCGGGACTGTACCCAACTATCACCTGTTTGCACGACTCCTTTGAGCCATGGTAGGGTAGTAATCAAAGTACAGTGGGAACTCACACGAGACAAATGACGATCTCAGGTCGATGAACTAACCTGTTCACATGTCACCAGGGAACTGCTATCTGACGTCAGGTATAATACCAACTAGCATGTTCCCTGCAAGTCTTGTCCGGTGTACTCATAACCTAATAAGCACCAGTATTCATCTTAGGTGAACCAACTGACACCAATGGCTTGTGAGACCGGCCACCGTCCCTCGTCGGGGTCTCGACTGTATACACTAGTCTACTAATAGAGTATCGATGCCCAGTCTCGAAACTCCCACGACTAGGGACCACTTTAAGGATGTGCTTATAGACTACCCAACTCTCACGTATATGATCGCCATCATACTGCTGGCAGTCAAGCAAGAATCCTATGGCCTCTATCAACGTGCAATAGTGACCTGTAAGATCACCTAAAGCAGTACACGATAATAAAGATAAACCATGGTAGCATACTATTCTCTATCAACGTGTAATAGTGAACCACAATGTCACCTAAAGCATGTACACGATGATAAAGACAAACCAGATAGTATACAAACCTCTCGAGTAAGACTGTCCTACTGGTATAGGTCCTCCCTCAATCCTTGCAATCACGTGCCTGTGATCCAATAATTGACTCTGAGGGCATTATATCCAACATCAATCATGCACATCCCTCTCCCCTTTAGTCTGTAAGACACCTTTAGAGAGGGTGACTCCATCACCTGCTGGTACACCACTATGCCCGGAGTCGTCCATTCTAAATACTTTTAGAATGCTCTCTAAGTACCCAGATTAGGAAACTACCCAAATTTTGATCTAAAACCATAGATCTAGTAACCAGAATGTCTGATATTATATCCATATCCTATCTGGAGAAACTACTGTGTGACAACCACAGTATAACCGATCGTAGTATAGGAATTTTACTTCCTACTCTGTGTATGTCATCCAAATACCAGGACATCACACCCTACTACTTTCATAATAGATCCATCCCCTATTCTGATGAAGTCAAAGCCTATGACTATCACATCAAAAATAGATGATCTATCTCCGTTATATCTGCTTTAGTCTATAAATAGACATAAGCATTTTTTGCACTATGCTTCCGCTGCTCCCACTGACTACAGCAACCCTCTGGCAGAATATTATACACATGCACTTCTAAAGCTAGTTTAGAACGACGCTATACTTATCCTCCTGCCGGCTCTCATAGTCTAGAACAGCAGTAATGGAAAGTCTGGGTAAACAAGAACCTCCCTGTCACCGTCCTTGAGGCTACCGGAGTACCTCTCGGGTGTCTGAGGTTACCCACCATATCTGCGGAGTGGCTAATGAAATGTCAAACTTGATTGAATCTTTAGATCCTATTAAATTTTCCGTAATCGTTTGTGTAAGTGCACGGCAGCGCCCCGGCCGTCATTCCGAGGCCAAAATGCGGAAACGATACTTTTCTTTAACTTTAAAAAAAGTGCTACCGCGTACTAAAAATCCCGGATCGGGCCATTAACCTACTCCTAGCAAACTAGAGAATGGGTAGAAAGCTATACCGAGCGATCCGTGTCCTTCGGTCTACGGCCTCCGTCCCGATCTCCTCGCGGAATCTCCAGTCTTCATCTCCTCGTCGGAAAGGGCACCACATCGCCGGGTTCTTTTACGGGCTCCCACCTCTGGACCGAGGCAACTCGGGCACGAAGTTGGTGAACCGACGTGTCCAAGAATACTGTAGACTAAGTGTAGTACTCTTTGTCTCAAGGGCTTTAAGAAGTTGCCATGGTTTTAGTGGAGAAGAAGATGAGCTTTGAAAATGGAGCTGTGTTATTTTGTGCAAGCCAAATGAGATGAATTCCCCCTTCCGAAAATTGGGACAGCCCCTACAATGTGTGGCCGGCCATTCCCTTTAGAATGAGAGAGGGAGTGAGCCAATAATAATGCATGAAAGAGAAAGGGTGATGATCATGAACAATGATCACCACACAAGTCAAAAACAATAACCCATCTCCATCAACCATCATATCTCCAAAAGTCAAGTAATGATGAACTAAAGAAGTCAAAGGAAGTAAGAACCATCATGAACCAACCATTAACAAGAAACACCCTCCAAATTGCTAATTTGCACATTTGCAAATAAGCCCCTCCACACCAATTTTCAGCCAATGAAAGAAACAAAGGAAAATGGCCGAAACGGAAAGCAAACTGGCAACTTCAAAAAACTGATCCCATAATAAATTATAGGAAAACCCCGCGACTGTATATACATATCCGCATTTGTATTCCGACCGAACACAAATCTAATGAGACAAAAGCTACACTGTACTATACTAGGATCCGGCTTAAACCAAAGCTCGCTAGTATTATCCGTCCGATCATGATCCGTGCAATACCGCACGTATATGATCGAACCCTGCCATATCTCCATACGGCCTCTACAACGTTTCACCCGAAACTTGAGAAACGGTCTGTGGGGGACTCTAAAGACTTGTCAATACTTTGGCTGTGGATTTAACCACTAGCACATCAGAGGTATTAGCCATACCTAACGGGATATCAGGTATTGACCAAAAGAGACGTCGATGAACGAACTCATCCTGACCCCCTACTAAGCCTGTCAGTGACAATATCCGTACAGTCCGGTCCATTCGTCTATGAGCATCGCATGGCGGGCCTAGGGGGTTGGTAAAAGTCAGACCTCCCAAAACGGTACAAGTCGTGTCGGAGTGTAGCCCAGAACACCTTGAGATACTACTGGAATACCTACCAGTAAATCTCCTGCCTTGGCCAAGGACTTCGTGTAATGGCTCTCCTAGACACAGCGCGACCTCACCCCCAATACCGGGAGAGACGAACCCCTGCAGATCTGCTCACTGCCTCCATGTGGCTCGGGACTGTACCCAACTAAAACCTGTTTGCACGACTCCTTTGAGCCGTAGTAGGGTAGTAATCAAAGTACAGTAGGAACTCACACGAGACAAATGACGATCTCGGGTCGATGAACTAACATGTACACATGTCACCAGGGAACTGCTATCTGACGTCTGGTATAAGACCAACTAGCATGTTCCCGGCGAGTCCTGTCCGGTGTACTCATAACCCAATGAGCACCTGTATACATCTTAGGTGAACCAACTGACACCAGTGGCTTGCGAGACCGGCCACCACCCCTCATCGGGGTCTCGACTGTATACACTAGTCTACTCTGGAGTGTCGATGCCCTGTCTTGAAAACTCCTACGACTATGGACCTTTTAAGGATGTGCTTATAGAACCCAACTCCCTCGTATATGATCGCCATCATACTGCTGGCCGTCAAGCAAGAATCCTAAGGGCTCTATCAACGCGCAATAGTGACATGTAAGGTCACTTAAAGCAGTACACGATATTAAATATAAACCGAATAGCATACTATCATCTTGAGTAAGACTGTACTACCGGCATAGGTCCTCCCTCAATCATTGCAATCACGTGCCTGTGATCCAATAATTTACTCTGAGGGCACTATCTCCAACAATCTCCCACTTGCACTCAAGGCTAATTATTGCGATGTCGCATACTCACATCCCGTGTGATACCAAACACCCAACTCCTCTACTAATCAGTCTCACAAAACCCGTTTGCGAAACAAATGTGTTCGAGTAATAGCCTCAGTGAGTGGATCCGCTCTGATGTTTCTTTCTATGTCTCTCTTAATCTCAAGTTCGCGGAGAAACCCATCTCCCGAAATGAGCTATACCTGTCTTAGAATGTGTCTGGATATCTGATGGGACCTAGTTCATAAATGAACTTCAAATCCAAACTTCTTAGACTGTATCGTCAACTAAACTTAATCAGTATCCTGCGCCATGCCTCCCTTAGTATCCTCATGGACCACCTGTCCAAAATACTGCCCTTCGTCAGAGGGAAAACTATAACTTTGACAGCAACCCTGTCATCCAGGCCACCTTGGAAGCCTGGAATTATAATTGTCTCCTAAAAGAGACTGTTGTTATCATATCCCTAGAACATCCACTTGTGTTTTAAAACTGCTTCCTAATGTTTCTCCAGGATTGGATTAATATCAACTTATTGCATCTACTGTAAAAACAACATCTGGTGTTGTACTTGACATCTCATGATTGACTCAATTTCCTAAGCAAGTGATCTGCCAATCTTGCACATCCCTCTCCCCTTTAGTCTGTAAGACACCTTTAGAGAGGGTGACTCCATCACCTGCAGGTACACTACCGTGCCAGGAGTTGTCCATTCTAAAACACCTTTAGAATGCTGTCTTAGTAACCGGATTAGGACACTTCCCAAATCTAGATCTAAAAGCATAGATCTAGTAACCAGAATGTCTGATATAAAACCCAATTCTTATATAGAGAAACCACTGTGTGACAACCAAAGTATAACCGATCGTAGTATAGGAATATCACTTCCTACTCTGTGTATGTCATCCAAATAGCAGGACATCACACCCTACTACCTTCTTAACAGATCCATTCCCTATTCTGATGAAGTCAAACCTATGACTGTCACATCAGAAATAGATGATCTATCTCCGCTATATCTGCTTTAGTCTATAAATAGACATAAGCCACTTGTCCACTATACTTCCGCTGCTCCCACTGACTACGACAACCCTCTGGTAGAGTCATATAGACATGCACTTCTAAAGCCAGTTCAGAACGACGCTATACTCATCCTCCTGCCGGGTCTCATAGTCTGGAACAACAGCAATGGCAAGTCTGGGTAAACAAGAACCTCCCTGCCACCGTCCTTGAGTCTACCGGAGTACCTCTCAGGTGCCTGAGGTTACCCACCATATCTGCGGAGTCGCCAATGGAATGTCAAACCTGATTGAATCTTTAGGTTCTTATCAGATTTTCAGTAATCATTTGCGGTTCTGGAATCACTTCCAGTTCTACCATACTCCCACTGCTGTTTTCTGAAAAAAAATCCATTTTTATTAAAACTGTGGCGAGTCAAGAACAATATCACTATTGATCTTCCGGATGGTAGAAAGTCAACCCTCGTCATAGCCCGGGTCAACCCATAAACAGCCATTACAGAAACGTGCCTTGAGTTATCCAGAGTCTGGTTTTAAGCATAAGCTGGACAACTCCCTGTACCTTAACATCGTTAAGATATGAACTGTTCTATATCCAATACAGAAACAGAAGCACTGATTTAATTGAACCAGATTCAAATCATGCAGCTGTCTCCAGTGCATGTCAACTAAATGGAAAGAGGCCGATCAGCATTACTCAACTTAGGAGTGCTTCCAATTATGAGTAACCTGAAAGAGAAGCAAGTTCTCTCAATCATTACTATCAACTGAACACCATACACAAGTATCTACATCTTCGATCACCTTGAAAAATCCCGATACTTGCAACCCTTGGTTCTCTACTCTATTCCTATACCTATAACATCTCAAAACTTGGACCTTGTATTTCTACGAAATACATGTCTAAGAACTAAATAAGTCACAAGTAAACAGAATACAGTCCGAGCACCAACCCCTCTATCCTCATGGACACTGGATAACATACAATACTCTGTATAAGTCCCCTGAGTCTAATAACTCATTCCCTGTGTGTCGAAGGTTGAAAACTGTACTTATGGTTAAGAAGAATTACACCGCAGTTTAATACTCTTTACTTAACCATCCACTGATATAGGTAAATGTCATAGACATAATTTCAAAAAGGTTATATCTCACTCTATAAAAATAGACGTACAGATATATCAATTTGAAATTGGTGCATTACAACGGATATTCAAAACCAAATATTTGCCGTCCGGCAAACAACCCAGGTGATTTCCTCAAATATCACCAATTACAACGAATCCCGATATAGTGAGGATGATCACCCAATTCCCAATGACTTACTCCCACTCATCATCTGTAAAACCATACAGATGTGAGAATCATACCTGGTAAATACATATCCTGGAGCAAGGGCTAATTGGGAAATCAGTTTTCTTTTAACAGTACACAGTGAAACTGAAACATTGAAATGTTTTGTAGGGGTATCCTGGTATTCCTAGTAATGCCTCTTCCATTATCTAGATTCACAACTGAAACCGTATATTTCTTTGCCATTTCACCAAATCCCTTCAAATGTTTTTAGTCGTTTACCTTCTGTACACCCTCTTAGGCTAAATGGTTTTCTTCCTTCCCTACCTTTCGGCACCAGCCTATGGTTTGGAAGAAGACTATCCAATAAGCATAATGGGTGTATTGTCCTAATCCTAGGAGCACTCGCAATGTGAGAGAATGTGAAGATAAAAGACAACCGAATAAACCTTATTCCTATTTCTCCTGAACCAGAATCCATCCCCGAACTGGAACAAGTTCCTTCGAGTTCGTATATAACCATACGATGGAGTATCCAATAAACTGTGGATCTTCGTAGTGATACGGAGTGTTCTGGAGAAATACAAAGGTGATATAGGAGTGGCGATGAAATACTCGGTTTGGTCGTGAATATCAGTCGTAGTTTACTTTGCCCTCTTACTAATCCCTTTATTTGTCTTTACTTAATACCTTCTGTACACCTTTTAAGCTAAATGGTTTTCTTCATTCCCTACCGTTCGGCACCTGCCTAAGGTTTGGAAGAAGACTATCCAATAAGCGTAACGGGTGTACTATCCCCTAATCCAAGGAGCACTCGCAACCTAAGAGAAGGTAAAAGGAAAAGACAACTGAATAGTCCTATTCGTTTTCTCCAGAACCGGAAACCATCCTCAAATAAATTCCTTCGAGTTCGTATATAACCATACGATGGTTTTATCCAATGGAAGTGGACGTTCGTAGCAATACGGGGTGTCCTGGAGAAAAGGGTAAAAGTAGGAGTAGCAATGAGGTATGCAACTCTGACAATCCAAAAGCCAGTGTTTTAAGAAGGTTCGGTCAATTTTGGTCACTAAGTCATAGTCAAGGGTCGGGTCATGGTCGCTGCCAAAGAGAGAGAGAAAAGAAACACTCAGCGTGCACTCTAACCTAGATCAGAATGGTTATCACTTTATCTAATCAGGAAACCTCCCACTGTAACGTCAAATTCTCCTCCAAACCTGAAAGAAGATTTAGTCGGGATCACCCGAAGAGTAGACCAACTCATCAGTGGGAATCGGGATCCAACTATCATCGCAAGATAATGTGATGGAATCCACTCACGTTATCACACTCCAGAAGGTATGCGCATATCTGGCAAGTTTCAGTTTCGTTAGAAACTCCCGATGTGATTTTTACCCCATGCTCTTATGACCTTGACTTTGGCCAACAAATCATAAGTCACATGTCAAGTTCTACACGTCATTCTCCAGGTTAATTTGAACCCACCCGTACCTACTCTTGACTTTAGCGAAAAAGGCAATACGACTGTCCCAAACCAACACATCTATCTATACTGCATATGAATATCCAATAGCTACCAATCACTGTGCCTTGACTTTGGCCAACAAACACAGCTTGAATACTATTGACTATCCGTATGAAATGACGGAGGGCTACGAATGGTTTTTGGCGAAAAACCTTTAATGTAATTAACTTGATATCGTTGAAGGAACCGGATAGCTTTTATAAAAATATAGTGACGAAAACCTTGGCTAAAGAGGTCACTCCCGGTGAAGGGATCTCGGCTCTTTCCCCGTAGAATGAGGTGCAAGATATTCCAACTGAATACCACGATACAAAGCAAAAGGCAATCGGCTATAGTGAAGTTATTACCCTGACTCAAACTTTTGTCCAAGAGGTCACTCCCGGTGAAAGGATCTCCGCCCTTGCCTCGTCAACTAAGGTGCAGGATATTCCAACTGAATACCACTGTGCAAAACAAAAGAGAAAGTCCTTGCAATAACAGCTTTTTGAAAAATGTTCCAACAACATCAGAATAGCTTTGTTTAGCTTGCATTGATCCGAATCAATGCAGTCCCATCAATTGATCACACAAATAAAGAAAGAAAATAATGATGTACGTATATGCCATCCGCATTCGCCGCTGGGTCCCGTCATCACCCGTTAGGTTACTTAACTAACGACAGAGCGGGGACTGGAATAGCGCGGATGAAAAACATATACAACATCTACTAGTTTATATATCAATATATAATATTCGCTCAAGGCGTGATAAAATGCAACATCACATAAATGTAATAAGCATCACAGAACAATACAGATATCTGGGATCCCCGGGTTTCATAGAGCCGCTACTGAAACCCGACGTTCCCCTGGTCGTGTGGATAGCCTGTGCAATGAAATCCTAGACCCCTACAGGCGCGGCAAGTTACCCGCCAAAACCTGAAGCGAGGCAGCCCCCTTCAGCAACGTGAATGGACCACCCAGCACTTCACGGAATCCGGTAACTTGGGCACCCCTCCTTGGGTCAACCTGTACCCCCTACGAGTGCGGCGAATAGCCCGCCAATTCTAGAGTGAAGCTCCCTCCATCTCACCGCCATGAGATGCGGGCCCGTTGCCCTCTAGAACCCGGCTATCCGTGCACCCCACCTCAGGGTAATCCTAGTACAGAAAGTAAAATATACATACAACGGGTACATCGACCTCAGCCCGGTCGTAGCCCAAAAGAATAATATACAAACAGGCAGTGACGGCAGTCCACATGTCGGACGCTCGCCCCGCAATATCAAATGTACATAAATAACCAGACTGTACTACCATTGCATCCACTCTATCCACCACGACAAATCCGCAACATCACAGCACAACACAGAACATCAATGTGAATGTCACGTTCGCAAATCCGTCTAAAAGGGCTATAGCAGTTAGACAGAATTTACCGATCAAATGACATTCACGGTTGCAGATATAAAGTAAATACTGTGAACTAACATGTTTAAAATTTTCGATCGACTAAATTTCTCGAAGTGGGCCCTAAGTACAACTGTAGCACTCAAAATAAATCTGGGCCCAAACAGAACATACCAAAAACTCTATTTCCATGTCAGAAGACCACTGTAAACATTTGGTGTAGAGAGGAGTCATAATGGCCGTGGAACCGCGGCCAATGCATGGGTTTGGCCGCGGTTCCGCGGTGTAACAGTAATATCAGAGCAGAAAATTTTCACAGAATGCATAAAAAACCCTGCATGTAATTTTACAATGTACCGAATAATTTTTAGAGCATTGGAAAAATTCGATAGAAACTTGACATGGAAACGGGGTTTTTGGAAAATCTGTTCGATCGAGCTTGTAAACACGTTAGAGCAAGCTAGACTAGGTTAATAGCGTGGCTCTGATACCAGCGTAAGTGCACGGCAGCGCCCCGGCCGTCATTCCGAGGCCAAAATGCGGAAACGATAGTTTTCTTTAACTTTTAAAAACGGCGCTACCGCGTACTAAAAAACCCGGATCGGTCCATTAACCCACTCCTAGAAAACTAGAGAATGGATAGAAAGCTATACCGAGCGATCCGTGTCCTTCGGTCTTCGGCCTCCATCCCGATCTCCTCGAGGAATCTCCGGTCTTCATCTCCTCATCGGAAAGGGCACCACATCCCCGGGTTCTTTTACGGGCTCCCACCTCTGGACCGAGGCAACTCGGGCATGAAGTTGGCGAGCCGACGAGTCCAAGAATACTGTAGGCTAAGTTTAGTACTCTTTGTCTCAAGGGGTTTAAGAAGTTGCCATGGTTTTAGTGGAGAAGAAGATGAGCTTTGAAAATGGAGCTATGTTATTTTGTGCAAGCCAAATGAGATGAATTCCCCCTTCCATAAATTGGGACAGCCCCTACAATGTGTGGCCAGCCATTCCCTTTAGAATGAGAGAGGGAGTGAGCCAATAATAATGCATGAAAAAGAAAGGGTGATGATCATGAACAATGATCACCACACAAGTCAAAAACAATAACCCATCTCCATCAACCATCATATCTCCAAAAGTCAAGCAAAGATGAACTAAAGAAGTAAAAAGAAGTAAGAACCATCATGAACCAACCATTAACAAGAAACACCCTCCAAATTGCTAATTTGCACATTTGCAAATAAGCCCTTGCACACCAATTTTCAGCCAATGAAAGAAACAAAGGAAAATGACCGAAACGGAAAGCAAACTGGCAACTTCAAAAAACTGATCCCATAATAAATTACAGGAAAACCCCGTGACTGTATATACATATCCGCATTTGTATTCCGACCGAACACAAATGCAATGAGACAAAATCTACACTGTACTATACTAGGATCCGGCTTAAACCAAAGCGCGTTAGTATTATCCGTCCGATCATGATCCGTGCAATACCGCACGTATATGATTGAACCCTGCCATATCTCCATACGGCCTCTACAGTGTTTCGCCCGAAACTTGAGAAACGGTCTGTGGGGGACTCTAAAGACTCGTCAATACTTTGGCTTTGGATTTAACCCCTAGCACGTCAGAGGTATTAGCCATACGTAACGGGCTACCAGGTATTGACCAAAAGGGACGTCGATGAGTGAACTCATCCTGACACCCTACTGAGCCTGTCAGTAACAATATCCGTACAGTCCGGTCCGTTCGTCTATGAGCATCGCATGGCGGGCCTAGGGGGTTGGTAAAAGTCAGACCCCCAAAAGCGGTACAAGTCGTGTCGGAGTGTAACCCAGAACACCTTGAGATACTACTGGAATACCTACCAGTAAATCTCCTGCCTTGGCCATGGACTTCGTGTAATAGCTCTCCTAGACACAGCGTGACCTCACCCCCAATACCGGGAGAGACGGACCCCTGCAGATCCGCTCACTGCCTCCATGTGGCTCGGGACTGTACCCAACTAAAACCTGTTTGCACGACTCCTTTGAGCCGTGGTAGGGTAGTAATCAAAGTACAGTGGGAACTCATACGAGACAAATGACGATCTCAGGTCGATGAACTAACATGTACACATGTCACCAAGGAACTGCTATCTGACGTCTGGTATAAGACCAACTAGCATGTTCCCGGCTAGTCCTGTCCCGTGTACTGATAAGCCAATGAGCACCTGTATACATCTTAGGTGAACCAACTGACACCAGTGGCTTGTGAGACCGGCCACCGCCCCTCGTCGGGGTCTCGACTGTATACACTAGTCTACTCTGGAGTGTCGATACCCTGTCTCGAAAACTCCCACGACTAGGGACCTTTTAAGGATGTGCTTATAGACCCCAGCTCTCATGTATATGATCGCCATCATACTGCTGGCCATCAAGCAAGAATCCTAAAGGCTCTATCAACGTGCAATAGTGACCTGTAAGGTCACCTAAAGCAATACACGATGATAAAGATAAACCAGATAGCATACTATCATCTTGAGTAGGACTGTCTTACCGGCATAGATCCTCCCTCAATCATTGCAATCACATGCCTGTGATCCAATAATTGACTCTGAGGGCACTATCTCCAACAGTTTGCGGTTCTGGAATCTCTTCCAGTTCTACCATACTCCCACTACTGTTTTCTGAAAAATCCATTTTACTAAAACTGTGGCGAGTTAAGAACAATATCACTATTGATCTTCCAGATGGTAGAAAATTAACCCTCGTCAAAGCTAGGGTCAACCCACAAACTGCCATTACAGAAACGTGCCTTGAGTTATCCAGATTCTGGTTTTAAGCATAAGCCGGAAAACTCCATATACCTTAACATTGTTAAGATATGATCCATTCTATATAAAATATAGAAACAGAGGCACTGATTTAATTGGAACCAGATTCAAATCATGCAGCTGTCTCCAGTGCATGTCAACTAAATGGAGAGAGGCCGAACAACATTACCCAACTTAGGAGTACATCAAATTTTGAGTAACCTGGAAGAGAAGCAAGTTCTTTAAAACATTAATATCAACTGAATACCATACACAAGTATCTACATCTTCAATCACCTTGAAGAATCCCGATACTTTCTACACCTGGTTCCCTACTTTATTCTTATACCTATAACTTCTAAAACTTGGACCTTGTATTTCTACGAAACACATGTCTAAAAATAAAGAAGTCACAAGTGAACAGAATATAGTACGAGGACCAACCCCTTTGTCCTAATGGACACTGGACAACATACAATACTCTGTATGAGTCCCCTGAGTTGAATAACTCAAACCCTGTGCGTCGTAGGTTGAAAACTGTACCCTGGCGATTTCCTCAAATATCACCAATTACAACGAATTCCGATATAATGAGGATGATCACCAAATTCCCAATAACTTACTCCCACCCATCATCTGTAAAACCATACAGATGTGAGAATCATACCTGGTAAATACATACCCTAGAGCAAGGACTAGTTGGGAAATCAGTTTTCTATTAACAATACACAGTGAAACTGAAACATGAATATGTTTCAAAGGGTATCCAGGTATTCCTAATAATGTCTCTTCCATTATCCAGATTCATGACTATAACAGTATATTTTCTTTTGCCATCTCTCCAAATCCATTTATTTGTCTTTAGTCATTACTTTCTGTACACCATCGTTAAGCTTAATGGTTTTCTTCCTTCCATACCGTTCGGCACCAGCCTATGGTTTGGAAGAAGATTATCCAATAAGCATAATAGGTATACTCTCATAATCCTAGGAGTACTCGCAACCTGAGAGAAGGTGATGATAAAAGACAACTGAATAAACCTTATTCTATTTCTCCCGAACCAGAATCCATCCCCAAATGGAACAAGTTCCATCGAGTTCGTATATAACCATACGATGGATTATCCAAATAACTGTGGATCTTCGTAGTGATTCTGGAGAAATACAAAGATGAAGTAGGAGTGGCGATGAAATACTTGGTTTGGTCGTGAACAGCAGTCGCATTTTACTTTGCCCTCTTTCTAATCCCTTTATTTGTCTTTACTTATTACCTTCTGTACACCACCGTTTAGCTATTTGGTTTTCTTCATTCCCTACCTTTCGGCACCTGCCTATGGTTTGGAAGAAGACTATCCAATAAGCGTAATAGGTGTACTCTCCTAATCCTATGAGCTCTCACAACCTGAGAGAAGGTAAAAGGAAAAAGACAACTCCAAAACCAGAATCCATCCTCGAATCTGGAAAATGTTCCTTCGAGTTCGTATATAACCATACGATGGATTTATCTAATGGAAGTGGACGTTCGTAGTGATACGGGGTGTTCTGGAGAAATTCAAAGGGTATAAGAAAGAGTGGCAATGATGTATGCAACTCAGACAATCCAAAAGCCAGTGTTTTAAGAAAGTTCGGTTAACTTTGTTACCGAGTCATAGTCTAAGGTCGGGTCATGGTCGCAGCCAAAAAGAGAGAGAAAAGAAACACTCTGCATGCACTCTAACCTAGATTGGAATGGTTTTCACTTTATCTGATTAGGAAACCTCCCACTGTATCCTCAAATTCTCCTCCAAACCTGAAAGAAGAATTAGTCGGGATCACCCGAGGAGTAAACCAACTCATCAGTGGGAATCGGGATCCAACTATCATTGCATGATAACGTGACTGAATCCCTCCAGAAGGTATGCGCATGCTTGGCAAGTTTCAGTTTCTTTAGAAACTCCCGATGTATGTTTTTACCCCAAGCGGCTTATGACCTTGACTAGGTCAACAAACCATAAACCGCTAGTCAAGTTCAACCCGTCATTATCCTGGATTGCATTAAACCCACCCGTACGTGCCCTTGACTAGGTCAATAAGGCCGCACGACTGTCCTAACCAATCCCATTTATGCAACAAACAAGCACTACTTAGCTACTGAACACTACGCCTTGACCAGGTCAACAAACGCAGCACGAATACTAAATAATACACGTAAGAAATGACGGAGGGCTACGACTGGTTTTTGGCAAAAAACCTTTAGCGTAATGAATTTGATATCGTTGAAGGAACTGCATAGTTCTTACAAAATATAGTGGTGAAAACTTTCGCTAAAGAGGTCACTCCCGGTGAAGGGATCTCGGCTCTTTCCCGGTAGAATGAGGTGCAGGATATTCCAAACTGAATACCACGATGCAAAGTAAAAAGTAATCGGCTATAGTGAAGTTATTGCCCTGATGCAAACTTCTGTCCAAGGGGTCACTCCCGGTGAAGGGATCTCGGCCCTTGCCTCTTCGAATGAGGTGCTGGATATTCTAAACTGAATACCACTGTGCAAAACAAATGAAAACTTCCTTGCAATAACGGCTTTTTGAAAAATTGTTCCAACAACATCTGTATAGTTCTGTTTTCTTTCCATTGATCCGAATCAACGCAATCCCATCAATTAATCACACCAATAAAGAACGAAAATAAAATGTACGTATATGCCATCCGCATTCGCCACTGGGTCCCGTCATCACCCGTTAGGTTACTTAACTAACGACAGAGCGGGGACTGGACTAGCGCGAGTGTATAACATATACAATATCTACTAGTATATATATCAATACACAATAATCGCTCCAGGCGTGATAAAAGCAACATTACAGAAATGTAATAAGCAACACAGAACAATACAGATATACTGGGAGCCCCGAGTTTCATAGAGCCACAAATGAAACCCGACGTTCCCCTGGTCATGTAGATAGCCTGTGCAATGAAAACCTATACCCCCTACGAGTGCGGCGAACAGCCCGCCAATCCTAGAGTGAGGTCCCCTCCCTCTCAAAGCCATGCATGCGGACCGGTTGCCCTCTAGAACCCGGCTATCCGTACACTCCACCGCGGGGTAAACCTAGTACAGAAAAGAAAATATATACAACAGGTACATCGACCTCAACCCGGTCGTGCCCCAAAAGAATATACAAACAGGCAGTGACGACAGTCCACATGTCGGACGCTCGCCCCGTGATATCAAATGTACAAATATCAAAACTGCACTACCATTGCACAGGAGCTATCCACCATGACAAATCCGCAACATCACAGCACAACACAGAACATCAACGTGAATGTCACGTTCACAAAACCCGTCCAAAAGGACTATAGCAATTAGACAAGTTTTACCGATCGAATGACATTCACGGTCACAGATAGTAATGTAAAGGACTACAAAACTTAAACAACGTTAGAAAATATCGACTCCGAAATAACCCCCGAATAGCCCAAATAAACTAATAAAACTATATCCAAATTGGGCTAAATAAACAACTCCACAGGATCAACTTCCCAGATAATGGAGAACACCCCAAACACCAACATCACTGGCCAAATATGGACCGGCCTGGCCGAAAAAACTAGGTAGGTGGTCGGCCAAATTCCGATGCCCTGGGTCCCTGTTTGGGCTGTGTTCATGTGTCTCCCCAGTAGGCTTCTGCACATGTTTAAATAATTTTTCTGGGACTTTGAAAAACAACAGAGAACAGAAAACCTGTGGCATTGTTTGGGATTGTTCCGGTTTCGATATTTTAACACTGTCTAAATCAACTAGCTAACGGTTAATAACCAGGCTCTGATACCATGTTAGGACGCGGCAGCGCCCCGACTATCTTTCCGAGGCCAAAAGCGGAACAAAAACTTTTTACGAACTGGCGCTAACCGCATCCGAATCCCGGATCGTTCTATTAACCGTAAACTAGTATACTGTAAAGTGGGGTTTAGAGATTATACCGATCGATCCGTGCCCTTTGGTCTTTAACCTCAGCCCCTACCTTGTTGCGGATGCACCGACGAAGCTTGCTCCCCGATCTCGCTCGATCTACAATCTCCTCCTCGCCGAAGACTTCGCCACATCAACGAATCTTTATACGGGCTCCTGCATCTGAACCGATGCAATTCGGACACGAAGTTTTCCAGCCGACGTGTCCAAGGTTGATGTAGAATAAGTGTAGAACACTTTGTCTCGAGTCACCCAACGAATCGGGTAAGGGTTAATCGAAGTTGCCATGAGGAGAGAAAAAGGAAATGAGCTTTGAAAATTGCTAAGGATTTTGTGCTTAGATAATATGAATCAATCACCACACACAAAATGGGGGCTGCCCAATTTGTAGTGGCCGTCCAAGAGATCAAAAGAGGGAGGTGAGCACAAGCACAAGAGTGAAGAACCATAAGCAAAAGATCTCCATCAAAAAATCCTAGCAATTCCAAAAAAACATTAAATGCAAAGCATGACTCATTTATCCAAGAAAGCTCAAGAAGCCTCCACAGGCTGCTGGAGAACCAGGGACCATAAAAAAAACCATCTATAAAATGTCACATTTGCAAAAAGAACCCTCTTTAAGCAAAATTCAGCCAAAGAACAAACGGATGGGAATTTGTCCAAATAAAGAAAGCAAGCTGGCAACTTCGAAAAGTGATCCCATAAATAATTATGGGATAACCCCGCAACTGTATTTACATACCCGCATTTGTATTCCGATCGAATACAAATGCAATGAGACAAAATCTACACAGTATAATACTAGAATCCGGCTTAAACCAAAGCCCGCTAGTATTATCCGTCGGAACCATGACACGTGCACAAGTGCATGCGTATGTTCGAACCCTGCCACAAAACCATACGGCCTCTACAACGTTTCGCCCGAACTGGGAAACTTTCTGTGGGGGACTCTAAACACTAGTCAAGACCCTGGCAGTGGGTTTAACCACAAGCCGTCAGTGGTACTAGCTGTACGTAACGGCTGCCTATGTACTGAGGGAAAGGGAAACCAATGAGCGAACTCATCCTGGAACCCTACCGAGCCTATGTGTGACAATATCCGTATAGTCCGGTCCGTTCGTCTATGAGTATCGCATATCGGGCCTAGGGAGCTGGTAAACGTCAGACCCCCAAAAGCGGTATAAGTCGTGTCGGAGGGTAGCCAAAAACACCTGAGATACTACTGGAATACCTACCAGTAAATCTCGCTTACCATGGCCAAGGATTTTATGTAATGGCTCTCCAGACACAGCACGATCTCACTCCCAACGTAGGGAGAGACGAATCCCCTGCCGATCCGCTCGCTGCCTCCATATGGCTCGGGACTGCACCCAACCAGAACCTGTTTGCACGACTCCTATGAGCCGTGGTAGGGTAATAATCAAAGCACAATGGGAACTCACATGAAACAAAAGATGATCTCAGGTCGATAGACTAACCTGTACACATGTCACCTGGGAATTGTTATCTGACGATAGGTTTTAATAACCAGCTAGCCTGTTCCCGGTGAGTCCTGTCCGGTGTACTCATAACCCAATGAGCACCTCTATACATCTTCGATGAACCAACTGATACCAATGGCTTGTGAGACCGTCCATCGCCCTTCGTCGGGGTCTTGACTGTATACACTAGTCTACTCCGGAGTATCGATGCCCTATCTTGAAACTCCCGCGACTAGGGACCACTTTTAAGGATGTGCTTATAGACTACCCAACTCTCACGTATATGATCACCATCATACTGTTGGTAGTCAAGCAAGAATCCTATGGGCTCTATCAAAGTGTAATAGTGATATATATCATGTCACCTAAATCAGTACACGATGATAAAGATAAACCAGATAGCTTACAATCATCTCGAGTAAGACTGTCCTACCGGTATAGGTCCTCCCTCAATCATTGCAATCACGTACCTGCGATCCAATAATTGACTTTGAGGGCACTATATCCTACACTACAAAGCGTGACTCTAAGGTCGAAATAATACACAACTGGTTTTCTATGTCTGAAATAAAAATACAAGTCTGGTTGATGGAATTACTAGATAAAACTGATTAAAATAAATAAGTACAATGGTGGTCACGATGCAGGTGAACCCACCTACCAAAGCAATCATCCAGAAAGGAAGTAGTGTGCCAGAAAGCCGCAATGAAACCTGTACGGTAAAAACCTGCAAGAACTGTGGCACAACGGGGGTGACTTGCCAACTCATGAGTAGAAAACATCACAGAACGGAAATCGTATGTATGACTCAATCCTAGGTCAATACGATCAGAAATAATATATATTCTCAATATGATAAAGTCTTAAGCCAGATAAGGTGGCAAGGGTAAACATCTATACGTCAGTGTAATACGTGTCGATGCCTCAGGTAGCAACATATCATATATATGAGGTATGATCAATGTAATCAACATGAATCAGTGTCAACTATATCATGAAGTCTATAAGAATGTGGATATCATCCAACTATATAATCAATGTCTTTATGTATATGGATCTCGTCCACGTGTCAACCAATGACACAAAACATCATGCATGTAAATACCAAAAAGAATATGCATGGAAGTATGAGGATATAAATCAATGTGTGTTCCTCGCGACACATCAAAATCATGGAACCTGGGTGTCCAGCGTCGACACTCGAGAACATCATGAAACCTTTGCCCAGCATCGGCACGTAAATCCTCATATATATAGGGCTCCATCAGTCCGGATCGGCCCATGGGCTCCGTCAGTCCGGATCGGCCCGTATCATCTCTCAACTATGGTCGGTATCCTCCAGATATCCGCCGAGCTCAAATACAATCACTGGTAGGTAGTATTCCCTCTGCCAGGCTCACCGTCTGTATATACAGCATCCCTTTCTTGCCCCGGGGTACCATACCGGGTCCACCATATACCCGCAATCGGCCTCATCCAGCTTATCGAATCGGGTTTCACATGTCACACGTCTCAAAACCGAGAAAATGCATGGTGGACGAACTAAAATATCATATCAAGAGAAACCGGGTTTTTAAACAATGCATACTTTCTTTTAAAATGACCACGGTTCTCAAATCCAGAAATCTCATGAAAACGGCATATCTCAATGCGTAAAATCATAAAGCATGATGTATGCGACATATGATAGAAATGTAAGCATATCCGTATATCATGCAACATAAAACAGTAATATGCACACATCGAGGGGGAAACCGCTCTTTTAAATGAATCCAGTTTTAAAATATATCTTTCGGTTCCCAAATCTCCAAAATAAAGTCAGAATCATCTATGTATGTGCAAGTAGGTATATACACAAGTATGGGTGTACAATATATGTGTACGCAAGTATGAGTGTACAATATGTATGTGCGCCAATATAGATGTACAAGTAAGTATATACACAAGTATGAGTATACAATATGTCTGTGCGCCAATATAGATGTACAAGTAGGTACATACGTAAGTATGAGTGTACAATATGCCTGTGCGCCAATATGGATATACAAGTAGGTATATATACAAGTATGAGTGTACAATATGCATGTGCGCCAATATGGATGTACAAGTAGGTATATACGCAAGTATGAGTGTACAATATGCCTGTGCGCCAATATGGATGTACAAGTAGTCATATCCTGATGCAACAATCCTACTGTGTAGTGACATGGCAATTATCGATGATGAAGTGTGTGAGCCGGCAAGTAGGTGTACGTGGAACATACGCACCATCGATAATGGTGCTGGTGTCCTGACAGCATGGGTTTAATATAACAATAAACACATTTACACATGCAATGTGATGCGAATAGCAAGAATATGCGGAAAAAGAATAATAAAAACAACAGTGAAAAATCTACATCAATATATATATGTCATACAGTTTTGCCATTTGAAATAACACGAATCGCGGTATTTAGAAAAAAAAGGGTTACGGTATTCTTAAGAAAAGAGCGTCTTTTGAAAATATCCGTAGAATCTCTTAGCCTATTTTTAAAATACTGATGATTCGTTAGTTTTGAAATAGGTATGACTCGGTTCTAATCTAACATCTACTAAGTAAACTACAGATCTAACTAACAAGCTAATCGAAAGGGTACGGAAACCACCTAAATCTGAGTCGATATATATATACATATATAATAGTCGGTGATCTCGCTTCAATAGTACCGCATATAATACAATATATCATATGACATCCTCGAGTCAAAAGTGCAGATTTATCATCAATATAAATCTCGTACGTAAATCCGTCGTATGACATCCCAAATCTGGGTACGGGTCGAATCTCACATTTATCTCATTAATTATTTGGTATCCTTATCATCATATCTCATGATCTAGGGTACCGATCTAAGTCTAGTACAAATGATACCATCTATATATATATATATATATATATATATATATATATATATATATATGCGTGTATGAAAACACACGCCTAAAGACTCTCTATAACTCATGTCGTATCTCATAATACAAACCACATCATATCACCGATCTCATGGCACCATGCCCAAACTTATCGACTCATATCCAAATATCATTCAAGTATAAGTATACGTACACACACACACACACACACACACACACACCTAGTCCCATACCTGTGTGTGTATATATATATATACGTATCCCCATGTATGCACAAGTATAACAAAGTAAGCATGTGTGTGCGTGTGGGTGTAAACCTCATTCTAGGGTTCGCGACTAAGAAGCTAAACTAAGTTACTTCTAACTACCCTAAACTAAACCATGAACACAATTCCTATCTTGATAATCGTCCACGTAACATAAACACATATATAACCATAAATATATAAGCTATACTACGAAGTGCGGGGGTGCTATACGCCATCCACCCAACTTCCCCCGTAGATATAATCTACTCACATGATCTTCGTTTGCCAATGCCGACGTCGCCATGCGCTTGCTTGTCGTCTCGAAGTCTTCGTGTGGATACCTACGCATCATAACGTATCGTATCGCATTAAAAACCAAATGGAAACTAAAACGACACGCGGAACTCACATTGGTCAAAACCTATGGTTTGCCCTCGCAACATAACCAAATAACACCCGATAGAGACGTACAAACGTCAAGTGATCGATATAAAGCACAAATACTAAAATCCAAAAATCGAAATACGAAAAATATAGCCTCGAATCAAAACGGTAACACATGTATTCAGTCCCAGATTTTGATTAAGGTGCAAACAATGTTCCAAAACAATACTGGAGTGTTGTATAAAGTGTATATGAGCAATGGAAGCAACCAGGACCCCTGACTCCGCAATGTGGCCGGCCCCTACCTTAAAATTCCGGCGACCTCAGCCCTGGTAGGGAGTTGGGGTGTCGTGTTTGTAGGGTGGTCTCTTGGTAGTCAATCTGAGCTCCTGAAGTTGTTTGCTAGTCCTGAAAATCCCCAGGTCATCCCATATTTCTTTGTACACACCAATACCTCACAAACCGACATGCAAAGTTTCTGTTTTTCGTTTCAGGTTTGGTATTTTGTTTGGTTCAAGGGTTTCTAACATCTAAGGGGGTTTAAGGTCACCACAAGAGTTCAATTGCACAACCACAACTCAATTAAACCCTAACCCTCACTAGAAAACTTCGAGGTTCACTAAACCGATATAAAACACCTCTAAACTTATATAGGTGCTAAGGAAATCTAAATATCATACCATTAGTGCAGAAATTACCTCATTTGGCAACTCAAGAACTTGCTTGAGTTGCCCCAAGTCTCCAAAACCTTTCCTTTCTTGGTCCAAAGTGTTTTCCATGAGCTTGTGCACACTTTTTATGAAATGGGCATTGGGTTTTGAGGTGTTTTTAATGGTGTTTGAGAGGATTGAAGAGGAGGATGGAGTGAGGGCAGCAGCAGCAGCAAGGGTGTGGAAGAGGAGAGAAGATGGTGAAGAAAATGAAGTAGGAATGGGAGTTGGTCCAAGGTTTGGCTCCTTACCCTCTCACTCTCTCTCATGCCCATCCCTCCATTCTTTATTCCCTTTTCTTTTTCTTTTCTTTTCCATTATCCCCTCTCAACTAAAAACAACAACCATGATATAGAACATGAAGAAAAGCCATGAGAAAAATGTAACAAGTGCTAAAGAAGACATGTGCATGTTTTGCACAAAACAAGCTTAATGCGCGATTAGCGATTTTTGATCGCGATTAGCACTAAATTAGCATATAATTATTCATAAAAACTTATAATTTGCATAATTTACATAAAACATCCTTTTCTTAGTAATTTCCATAATTTTCCAAATTTTTCCCCAATTTATCGGTATTTAATTATACCGCCTTATTAAAATATTCAATATTTTATTATTTAATTATAAAAATTCCCAAAAATAATATTTTATTTTTTTGAAATGTTACAATCTTCCCCCCTTAAGAAATTCGGTCCCGGAATTTAAATTTAAACCCCTCAAATACTAAAACATTTCAGTAAAAAGTCCGAGTAGTCGGGGCTCTGAAATCATCAATAAAAAAAAGCATCATAGCGCAATGCATGCGCATGA
Organism: Agapanthus africanus; assembly: GCA_030015575.1. NCBI lineage: Eukaryota > Viridiplantae > Streptophyta > Magnoliopsida > Asparagales > Amaryllidaceae > Agapanthus > Agapanthus africanus. Next base: position 76,066,494 of record JASDDO010000029.1, read on the forward strand.
ACAATGAGCAGATAACTCAAAATCAAAACTGTCCAGTATCCCGCAATTATCGGAGTCATGGTAAAGACACCAATTTCAAATCCAATATGAAACCCAACGTGATATACATTAAAACTATACATGTAAATATCTGAAGGAAATGCATGCCAAATCTTTTTAAGTCGCTGTGCGATGCGCATAACACTGCACAGTGGCGGACGTTTATTGTAAGAAAATAACCATATATGTATATATCTTTTGTTTAATATGTACGTTCCGCCGTTTTGAAAACGATTTAGAAGGGTTTCCTTGTTTTAAACGTTTCGTGTCATATCAGACACGTAGGTAAATAATGAGACTATAGCTCCTCCTTTTGGAAATCCCTTCGATAACTATCAATGCATGCAAAATATATTTAGGTACTGTCCTCTGACTAGTCCTGCTCGGTACGAAAACAAATAGCAAATATCATAAAAACGTACTGCTCCATAAGAAATCAATCCTAAAATGTGCATATGAATGCTACGTGCGTCTGGTGCGCACGGAAATCAAAATCCATTTATATGCCATACATGTGCACAGAAACAATATCTAAGTGCAACGGGTGTGCACGAAACACCTGTCAAAGGCAATGGGTGTGCCTGACAGCAAAATCTGGTGCATCTAATATGCACGAAGAATCTCGATTTGGTGCATCTGGTGTGCACCAAAATCGCATCTCATTACATGCGCCCAACATGCGCGAAAATCAAAATCAGGTGCATCTATCATGCAGGAATAAAATTTAAATCATGTGCATCCAATATGCACGAAATCACGAAATCCAATATCAAACGCCCAACATGCGCAAAAATCCAATCCAAGCGCGCTAAATATGCGCAAGAATCCAAATCAAATGCACGGAGTGCACGAAATCAACATCAATATCAGAATGGAAATTGACGGTATACAATACAGCTCAATCCAAATCAGGTATACCGCGGTATATAATCTCACAACCATGTGCATCAGCATGCACAAATCAAATCAAAACACTAAAAGTGCATGAAAACTATGCTGAAAGTATCAGTCAAATCACATGCATAACATAGCATGAAAGCAAAATCAACATAACGAATGACATCAAACCGAAGTCAGGTGCAACCGTGGTGCACAAAATGTAAACCCAGTGCAACAAACGCACGAAATATAAATCCGGTGCAACCAATGCATGAAATATAAATCTGGTGCAACAAACGCACGAAATGAAAATCTAGTGCAACAACTGCACGGAACACAAATCGGGTGCATCCTATGCAAGAAATACAAATACAGTGCATCCTGTGCATAAAATACAAATCCAGTGCATCTAGTGCACAAAATACCAATACAGTGCATCCTGTGCACAAAATACCAATCCAGTGCATCTAGTGCACAAAATACCAATACAGTGCATCTTGTGCACAAAATATAAATCCAGTGCATCTAGTGCACAAAATACCAATACAGTGCATCTTATGCACAAAATACCAATACAGTGCATCTAGTGCGCAAAATACCAATACAGTGCATCATGTGCACAAAATACCAATACAATAACTCAAATGCACAAATAGCAACACCGAGTGTACCAAGGTGTAAAGTTCATAAACGTATGCAACAGCGTGGACAAAACACATATCAATGCACTACAAGCACATATAAACTATACCGAGTGCAAAAACCAAATCGTGTGCATACCATGTGCACAAAATCAACCCAACTGTATGAAATCCATGAAATTATAAACATGTGCGACCAAGGCACAATACGATATTAAGTGCAATAACTGTGCACAAATCATAATTCAACACAACGAGGTATATAAAGCGTATCTCAAGCGTAATAACTATGCACAAAATATGAATACCCAGTAGGTGCAACCATGGTGCACGAAAACAAATTTCATGAAACTTAGTCATCAAGACTAAATCATGCGAATAGATTGCCCAAAATACCGAAATCCAAGGTGACGGATACATGATAATCGAATCACCAAATCACAAATCATAAATACCGTCGTCGATATTTCCTCCTTCAAAGTCGAGAAGGTGTCGGTGCATCCGATGCTAGCAGAGCAAGATATCTACTTGCCTCCTGTTCATGGTCTGACGCCTGGTGATTTTAGGCTCTTGTCTCTTACTGTGCATTGCTAGATATATAGCTCCTCGGCTCAACGGCCCAATATGGAATGACGACGGAAACAGTCCCGCTCTGGCACAACATCTACAGATCTTTGGCCAACTATCTCGTCGAAGATGCCGAACTCTGGCCTGCTGGGTGTGCGCAATATGACCGCTCCTGGGTCTAAGTCTTCTCGTAGTATTCCAAAATGGTCTTGTCAAGGTATCTTTCAAATCTCGCTTCTGCCGAACTGCCCGGAAGTCATCGTCCTTTAATAAAGCTATTTCTTGTTCCGGAACGGCTGCATACTCATCACGACTCCTTCTGGAAGATATATCCATAATCAACGCCTCTGCATGCGTATCACATCTCTGATGTCGGCGGAGTGGAATGTCATCTCATCAAAATCTCGTACGAACCTCTTACTCCACTTTTCTCTGCTGTCGACTGCATCGGACTCGTCTCATCGTGGCTGCATAGACTGCGCTCCAACGGCTATACTCGTATCTGGAGTCTCCAAGCAATGCATCCCATCACATGATATCCGAAAGATATCAAACCATTCGATCGATTCGTCAAAACCTCGTAATCCCCAAAGAGCTCAACATCTTGGGTACAGTTTAATAGTATCGAGTACATGCCACAGCACCGATGGACCAGCCGTAGAAAGGCAAACCCAAGCCTCACTAATGGCACCGCGGAACTGCCGCAAACCCTAAGGTTCAAAGGCTTTCACATGGTCATTATGTCAAGTTAGGGTTTCATTCTTCTAGAGGGTCGATAGAATTGCTTGTATGTCTTTCCGAATACTTTAAACTTAGAAAATGGGCTCCTGACATTCGATCGTCTCAATCGACTCTCAACGTACCTGCGTGAAGTCGTCTCTAGTTGGAATCAATCTATCTGATGACCTCGCATCGGGGTAAGCGAACGAACCACATGTCCTAGTCATTCATCCTCGGGTGACTAGCGACCTTCTATCATATCTCTAAGTACAACTCGTACTGCAATAGCTCCAACATCTGGGGCAATACCTCGTCGTTCGCAACAACAACTGGCTCATTCGTCTGCACGCTGAACAGTGCCTCAATCATCATGAATAAGCGATACATCAATGGTCATCACATTCTGGCTGGCCTCTATCACTGGCTCAATCCTCTGGTGCTGATCTGCACGTCTGAGAAATCTCGTAAAAGCGATCCGTCAAACGCTCATGGCGCGAAAACACAATAAGACGACGCTTCTATATGCGATCATATGTCCCTGGAACCATGCCCTGGCCAGTCTTCGTCCGTGACGAGCTCGTGCAGACGCAACTCTAGCCGTAGCTCTCTCTGCCCGTGTAATCGTGGCAGCAAAATCATAACCAATATCGATGAGGATAGATCATAGGACTGAATATAATATTGTGCTAGGAAATGTACATCCTAAGGCTCCTTAAGTGGAGTAGCGTATCGTAAGTATGCCGCGGAAAGTACACACGGTACGTCACTCTACTGAATTCACCCACTCCATCAACCAAGGTCAACCTATGCGACGAAAGTTCGGATCTAATACCCCCTCGACTAAGTCTATGTTCCGTAAGGTCAAGCCTAAGTTCCGAATATATACAAACGCTCTAGGCTCCGCATAGTCAAACTTAGACTCGAACCAAGGTTAAACTAGCGCTCTGATACCAACTTTGTCACGACCCAGAATAGCACGTGATTGGCCCTTGAATCATATGACGTCTATAGGACCTCATCTAATTCAAGTAAGCCAAAAGCCCAGAAATCTAAAGCCATTTTAAATAATAAATGAAGGAAAACTAGTTTTAAAGAAGTGAAGAAAACATGTTTTAAAAACAAGGTTTTTAAATAAGTAAGCCGAATATGCATTTTTAAAATCTCAAGTCTTTTCTGAAAATTTCGGCAAGTTTCCTTTGTAAGAACTGGCCTCAAATGGGGTACACCATGAATAATATATACATCAATGATAAAATGCATCCCCAAGCGGGAGCTAGCTTTTCGTCAATCGATGGTCATAACCATGCAACCAATATAATATACAACGCCGAATGGCGAGGATCAAAACTCAAAAGGGATCTCAAAATCATCAAGAAAATCATAATACTACAATACGCGACTCTAAGGTCGAAATAATACACAACTGGTTTTCTAAGTCTGAAATAAAAATACAAGTCTGGTTGATGGAATTACTAGATACAACTTATTAAAATAAATAAGTATAATGGTGGTCACGATGCAAGTGAACCCACCTACCAAAGCAATCACCCAGAAAGGAAGCAGTGTGCCAGAAAGCCGCAATGAAACCTGTACGACAAGAACCTGCAAGAACTGTGGCACAATGGGGGTGAGTTGCCAACTCGTGAGTAGAAAACATCTCAGAGCAGAAATTGTATGTATGAATCAATCCTAGGTCAATACGATCAGTAATAATATATATCCTCAATATGATAAAGTCGGAAGCATGATAAGGTGTCAAGGGTAAACATCTATACGGCAGTGTAATACCAAGTGCTCGTGTCAGTGCCTCAGGTAGAAACATATCATAAATATGAGGTATGATCAATGTAATCAACATGAATCAGTGTCAACTATATCATGAAGTCTATAAGAATGTGGATATCATCCAACTATGTAATCAATGTCTTTATGTATGTGAATCTCGTCCACGTGTCAACCAATGACACAAAATATCATGCATGTAAATACCATGAACCATATGCATGGAAGTATGAGGATATAAATCAACGTATGTCTCTCGCGACACATCAAAATCATGGAACCTGAGTGTCCAGCATCGACATTCGAAAATATCATGAAACCTTCGCCCGGCATCGCTCAAAAATATATATAGGGCTCCGTCAGTCCGGATCGGCCCACAGGCTCCGTCAGTCCGGATCTGCCGTATCATCTCTCAACTCCGGTCAGTATCCTCCGGATATCCACCGAGCTCAAATACAATCACAGGTAGGTAGTAGTCCCTCTACTAGGCTCACCATCTGTATAAACAGCATCCCTTTCTTGCCCCATGGTACCATACCGGGTCCACCATGTACCCGCAATCGGCCTCATCCAGCTCCTCGAATCGGGTTTCACACGTCATACGTCTCAGAACCGAGAAAACGCATGGTGGACGCCCAGAAATATCATATTAAGAGAAACCTGGTTTTTAAACATTGCATATTTTCTTTTAAAATGACCACGGTTTTCAAATCTAGAAATCTCATGAAAACGGCATATCTCAATGCGTAAAATCATAAAGCATGATGTATGCGACATATGATAGAAATGTAAGCAAATCCGTATATCATGCAATATAAAACAGTAATATGCATACATCATAGGGAAAACCGCTCTTTTAAATGAATCCAGTTTTAAAATATATCTTGTGGTTCCCTAATCTCCAAAATAAAGACAGAATCATCTATGTATGTGCAAGTAGGTATATACTCAAGTATGGGTGTACAATATATGTGTACGCAAGTATGAGTGTACAATATGTATGTGCGCCAATATAGATGTACAAGTAGGTATATACGCAAGTATGAGTGAACAATATGTCGGTGCGCCAATATAGATGTACAAGTAGGTATATACGCAAGTATGAGTGTACAATATGCCTGTGCGCCAATATGGATGTACAAGTAGGTATATACGCAAGTATGAGTATACAATATGCCTGTGCGCCAATATGGATGTACAAGTAGGTATATACGCAAGTATGAGTGTACAATATGCCTGTTCACCAATATGGATGTACAAGTAGTCATATCTTGATGCAACAATCCTACTGTGTAGTGACGTGGTAATTATCGATGATGAAGTGTGTGAGCCGGCAAGTAGGTGTACATGGAACATACGCATCATCGATAATAGTGCTAGTGTCCTGACAGCATGGCTTTAATATAACAATAAACACATTTACACATGAAATATGATGCGAATAGAAAGAATATGCGGAAAAAGAATAATAAGCACAACAGTGATGAATCTACATCAATATATATATATATATGTCATACAGTTTTTCCATTTGAAATAACACGAATCGTGGTGTTTAGAAAGAAAAAAAAGGGCTACGGTGTTTTTAAGAAAAGATGCGTCTTTTAAAAATATCCGTAAAATCTATTGGCCTGTATTTAAAATACTCACAATTCGTTAGTTTTGAAATAGATATGACTCGGGTCTAATCTAACATCTACTAAGTAAACTACATATCTAACTAACAAGCTAATCGGAAGGGTATGGAAACCACCTAAATCTGAGTCGATATATATATATACATATATAATAGTCGGTGATCTCGCCTCAATAGTACCGCGTACGATACAATATATTATATGACGTCCTCGAGTCAAAAGTGCGGATCTATTATCAATATAAAGCTCGTACGTAAATCCGTCGTTCGGCATCCCAAATCTGGGTACGGGTCGAATCTCATATTTATCTGTTGTCCTTATCATCATATCTCATGATCTGGGGTACTGATCTAAGTCTAGTACAACTGATACCATATATATATATATATATATATATATATATGCGTGTATGAAAAACACGCCTAAAGGCCCGCTATAACTTATGTCGTTTCTCATAATACGAACCACATCATATCACTGATCTCATGGCACCTTGCCCAAACTCATCGACTCATCTCCAAATATCATCCACTATTCTCATCATCCAAGTATTAGTATACGTATACGTATATATATATATATATATATATATATAAAACTAGTCCAATACCTGTGTGTGTGTGTGTGTGTGTGTATACGTATCCCCATGTACGCACAAGTATAACAAAGTAAGCATGTGTGTGCGTGTGGGTGTAAACCTCATTCTAGGGTTCGCGACTAAGAAGCTAAACTAAGTTACTTCTAACTACCCTAAACTAAACCATGAACACAATTCCTATCTTGATAATCGTCAACGTAAAATAAACACATATATAACCATAAATATATAAGTTATACTACGAACTGCGGGGGTGCTATACAACATCCACCCGACTTCCCCCGTAGATATAATATACTCACATGATCTTCGTTTGCCGATGCCGGCGTCGCCACGCGGTTACTTGTCGTCTCGAAGTCCTCGCAAGGGTACCTACACATCATAACGTATCGCATCGCATTAAAAACCAAATCGAAACCAAAACGACACGCGGAACTCACATAGGTCAAAACCTATGGTTTGCCCTCACAACATAACCAAATAACACCCGATAGAAACATACAAACGTCAAGTGATCGATATAAAGCACAATTACAAAAATCCAGAAATCGAAATACGAAAAATATAGCCTCGAATCAAAACAGCAACATATGTATTCAATCCCAGATTTTGATTAAGGTGCAAACAATGTTCCAAAACAATACTGGAGTGATGTATAAAGTGTATATGAGCTATGGAAGCAACCAGGACCCCTGACACCACAATGTGGCCGGACCCCAACACTAAAATTCCAACGACCTCGGCCTTGGTAGGGAGTTAGGGTGTCGTGTTTGTAGGGTGGTCTCCTGGTAGTCAATATAACCTCCTGAAGTAGTTTGCTAGTCTTGAAAATCCCCCAGGTCATCCCAGATTTCTCTGCACACACTAATACCTCACAAACCAACATGCAAAGTATCTGTTTTCATTTCAGGTATGGTATTGTGTTTGGTTCGGGGGTTTCTAACATCTATGGGGGTTTAAGGTCACCACAAGAGTTCAATTGCACAACCACAACTCAATTAAACCCTAACCCTCACTAGAAAACTTCGAGGTTCACTAAACCGATTTAAAACACCCCTAACTTATATGGGTGCTAAGGAAATCTAAATATCATACCAATAGTGCAGAAATTACCTCATTTGGCAACTCAAGAACTTTCTTGAGTTGCCCCAAGTCTCCAAAATATTTCCTTTCTTGGTCCAAAGTGTTTTCTATGAGCTTGTGCACACTTTTTATGAAATGGGTATTGGGTTTTGATGTGTTTTTAATGGTGTTTGAGAGAATTGAAGAGGGGGATGGAGTGAGGGAAGCAGCAGTAGCAGTAAGGGTGTGGGAGAGGAGAGAAGATGGTGAAGAAAATGAAGTAGGAATGGGAGTTGGTCCAAGGTTTGACTCCTTACCCTCTCACTCTCTCTCATGCCCATCCCTCCATTCTTTATTCCCTTTTCTTTTTCTTTTCTTTTCCATTCTTTTCCCCTCTCAACTAAAAACAACAACCATGATATAGAACATGAAGAAAAACCATGAGAAAAATGTAACAAGTGCTAAAGAAGACATGTGCATATTTTGCACAAAACAAGCTTAATGCGCGATTAGCGATTTTTGATCGCGATTAGCATATAATTATTCATAAAAACTTATAATTTGCATAATTTGCATAAAACACCCTTTTCTTAGTAATTTCTATAATTTTTCAAAAATTTTCCCAATTTATAGGTATTTAATTATACCGCCTTATTAAAATATTCAATATTTTATTATTTAATTATAAAAATTACCAAAAATAATATTTTATTTTTTTGAAATGTTACAAGAACGAAGAAGAGAAGGAGAAGAAAGAAGAAGGAGAAGAAGAAGAAGAAAGAAAGAGAAGTAGGGCTGCTTCTGGGGTTCTCTGGTGTAGTGCTTGGGGACAGAGGTGAGGACAGAGAGGGTGATGACATATACGGGTTTTCCGGCGATGGGGTTCGACGGCAAGGCAGTGGGTATCGAGGTTCTTAATCGTCGGGGATCAGGGTGTGCAGGGTTCTTGCTGGGGAAAGGAGGTGGTGTTGGGTTGGAGAGAGGGGAGAGGAGAGGAAGGAGGGGTGAGGATGATGATGAGGGTCACCGACGGCGACGGCGACAGCGACAGAGGAGATGGGTGAGGCGGTCGTGGTATGGGTTTCTGGGTTTGCAGTGGGAAAGGAGAAGAGAGAGGTGAGCGGGGAGAGGGAGGACGGCGAGGAGGAGGTCGAGGAGACGGCGACAGTGGAGGGGGGCCGGCGGTGATGAGGGCAGCGATAGGTTCGCATGGGTTGTGCAGTCCGGAAAGAAGGGGAGGAGAGATGAGGTGCGGGCGAAGGTGGAAATGAGGAGAGGAAGGAGGTGCTGACGATGAGGATAAGGGTGGTGGCGACTGTGAGGCTGGGCAGCGGCGTGGGTTTCGTTCGCGAGGAGGCGGGGAGGTGAAGAAAAGAAATGAGGAGAGAGAGCGAGCTGTGTGTTTTAATTAGGGTTTAAAAAATATTTAATATATATAGAGAGAGGCTGAGCTTGTTAGGATATAGGATTATAAAATTATTTTAAAAAAATATATTTGGTCAAAATATAATGTTAACATTATATATTTAATAGTATAAAGAATATAATATTGATTATATTTGAGATTTTGGGTAATACAAAAATTGTCCAAAACGCGTCCGGGTTGGGTCTAAAATTACGGTTTAAAAATACAGATAATATACATATCAACTAAAACCAAAACAGGATATTCAGGTAACGAAAATGCATACCTCAAGAATGGATGCATGTAGCGTGCACGTAGCGATCCAAATGAGTGTTTCACTGAACGGGATGAGAACACGAAGTACGGATGCCATCACAGGGTTAGGTGTATGATGCAGGCCATACTAGATATTTTTAAAATATTTTAATTGACTTTATAATTGTATTATTAAAAAAAATGCTGATACTAGATATAATGCAAGTATACAGGACATACAACATGAAAGTGCATGGGTCCTCATAACTGGCCGGGATAAATAATAAACACGAATCTAGACAGGTTTCAAGCAAGTGGGTCTGGTCGGATGCAAACACAGATACCAATTACACTATTCTCATCCATAACAGAAATAAATCAAGAATTACCCATAGATAAAGAAATACCCAAACAGAACTGGTATAAATGAACTAGGGTGTTACATTATGCCCAACTACAAAAAGAATTTCGTCCTCGAAATTCCCAGAAAAAGAAAAGACAAACAACCATGAATCTACGTGAAGAGGTGTGGAAACCTCTGCCGAATCTCGTCTTATCATTCCTAAGTCGACTCTCCGTGCGAGCGATTCCCCCATGAAACAAGTACTAAAGGAATAACCTTGTTCTTGAGGACCTTTTCCCTTCGATCAACAATCGACATCGGTAGTTCTTCATAGGTCAAATCCTACCTTACTGCCAGCTCCGAATGATCAAGAATGTGTGTACCATCTCGAACATACTTACGGATTTGAGATACATGAAACACGTCATGAACACTCGCCAAAGTCGGTGGTAACGCCAATCGATAAGCTACTTCTCCAACGCGCTCAATAATCTCAAAAGGCCCCACAAATCGAGGACTAAGCATGCCTCGACTTCCGAAACGAATCAATCCTCTAGTTGGTGATATCTTCAAGATCATAAGATCACCAACAGCGAAGTCTAGAGGTCTTCTCGATGTATCTCCCCAACTCTTCTACCGATCCTATGCTGCCTTCATATGATTCTGGATAGTATTAACCTTCTCTATTGTTTGCACGATCAAATCCGGTCCCAACAATCTTCGCTCTCCAATATCGTCCCAACAGACCGGTAAGTGACACTTGCAACCATACAATGCTTCGAATGGAGCCATCTGAATAGTCGCCTGAAAGCTGTTATTGTAAGAAAACTCCACCAAGTGTAGATGATCCTCCCACGAACACTTAAAGTCTAACATGCAAGCCCTCAACATGTCTTCAAGAGTTTGGATCGTTCTCTCCGACTGGCCATCTGTCTGGGGATGATAAGCAGTGCTAAACTTTAATCGTGTTCCTAAACTTTCCTATAAACTCCTGCAGAAGTGCGATAAGAATCGGGTATCACGGTCGGAAATGATACTCACAGGTACTATATGCAATCTCTTAATCTCCTGCATGTACCATTCTGCTAACGCTTCCGTCGAATGACCCACTCGAAATGGAATGAAATAAGCTTCCTTGGCCAATCGATCAACAATCACCCAAAGTGCATTGTTGCCCTTTGGACTTCGCGGTAAAGCTGTCACGAAATCCATGGTTATATGTTCCCACTTCCATTGAGGAATCGAAAGTGGTTGCAATAAACCATCTACCTTTTGATGTTCAGCCTTAACTTGCTGACACACCAAGCACTTCGCTACAAAGAGGGCGATCTCCCTTTTCATGCCTTCCTGCCAGAAATGTTGTCGTAGATCACGGTATATTTTCGTGCCTCCTGGATGTAAGGAATATGCGGAACTATGTGCCTCCTTCATAACTTCTTCGCAAAAATCACCCTTCGGCACACAAAAACGGCTACCATATCACAACTAACCATCTTCAAGAATCAACAAGTCTGTTCGAAGTCCCGCTTCAACCTGTCCTCGAAACTTCTGCAACGTTGGATCTTATGATTGCACTGTTTTAATACTCTCGATCAACGACGTCTGTACTTGCAGCTGCATTAACTGTCCTGAAGAATGTGGTAACACGATCTCAAACTCGAATCTTCGAAAATATTTGATAAGCTCATTCTGTGCAGTCAACATCCGAATTGCTGGCAACCGACTAAGCGCATCTAGTACTATATTAACTTTCCCGGGATGGTACTTGAGATCAAGATTATAGTCAGCCATCAGCTCCATCCATCTACGCTGCCTCATGTTAAGCTCTTTCTATATGAACACATACTTTAGGCTTTTGTGATCGGTGAATACCTCGACCCATTCGCCCAATAAGTAGTGTCTCCAAATCTTTAAAGCGAAAATCACAACTGCAAGCTCCAAATCGTGAGTTGGGTAATTCTTCTCATGGGTCTTCAACTGTCTCGATGCGTAGGTTATAACCTTCCCATCCTGCATCAAAACACATCCCAAATCTTTCCCAGATGCGTCGCTGTGAATCACCAATCCTCCGGAACCGTCTGGTACGGTCAAAATAGGAGCGGTTATCAACCTTTGCTTCAACGCCTCAAAAGCTGACGCACAACTATCTGTCCATATGAATGGTACATCCTTCCGTGTAAGCTTGGTCAAAGGCTCAGCGAATCGAGCGAAATTCTCCATGAATCTTCTGTAGTATCCGGCAAGTCGAAGAAAACTTCGAATCTCCGCTGCGTTCCTTGGAATCGGCCAGTCTTGAACTGCTGCAATCTTTTCACGATCAACAGCGATTCCATCTCCGGATACGACATGCCCCAAAAACTTCACTTCTTCAAGCCAAAACTCACACTTGCTCATCTTCGCATATAATCTTTCTTGCCTCAACATTTGCAGTGCGATCTTTAAGTGTTCTGTATGCTCTTCTAGGTTTCTCGAGTAGACCGGAATATCATCAATGAACACCACTATAAACTGGTCCAAGAACTGTGAAAAGATTTGGTTCATCAAGTCCATAAGTATCGCCGGTACGTTTGTGACTCCGAATGGCATCATTAAATACTCGTAATGTCCATATCGTGTTCAGACTGCAGTCTTGCCGATATCTTTCGATTTAACTCGAACTTGATGATATCCGGATCGCAAATCCAGCTTCGAGAATACTCTCGTGCCACTAAGTTGCTCGAATAATTCGCCAAGGCGAGGGATCAGGTACTTGTTCTTAATATTCACCCGATTTGATTCTCGATAATCGATGCACATCCTCCTTGTGTCATCTTTCTTCTTGACTAGAAGAACTGGGGCTCCCCAAGGTGAATTACTGCTGTGAATCCAACCCTTCTCTAGCAGTTCGGTAACCTGCTTCTTGACTTCTTCCAACAACACTGGTGCTATCGGATAATACGCCATTGAAATTGGCACTGTACCAGGAACAAGATCAATCGCGAACTCCACATCTCGTTTTGACGGTAAACCCGAGATGTCCTCGAACACATCCATGAACTCTAAAACTACAGCTGGCGCTTCCTCCTTATCAACTTCCATCGATGAAAGAACAATGTTTGTCGGCCTAGCCCTAAACACGACTGGCCTGACAGAACTGCTATCTCCAGCAAAAACAAACTCCGGATGTCGTGGAATCTGGAAAATCACTTTCTTTGCCCCACAATGAATGTGAGCATGGAAAATGCCGAGAATGTCCATTCCCAAGACAACATCATAACTGACGGTATCGATAACCAAGAAATCTACAAATAACTCTCGTCCGCAGATAACAACCGAACAATCTTTGCACTCACTACTAGAAATGATCTTCCCATTCCCAGTGTGTATATCCCAACAACAAGACAGAGCCGTGCAAGAAATCGAATATGCAGCAATAAACTTGGACGGCATACAACAATGGGAAGCACCAGAATCGAATAATGCTAATGCAGGAAAAACATGAACAAGTATGATACCGGAAATGACTTCACCTGAAGCCAAACACTGAAGAAGATAAGCACGGTAAACATGATTCAAGCTTGCAATAAAACATGAACCGGTAAGCACTGAAACCGAGAGAAGCAAGGTAATATAACCATCATAAAACAAGTAAATGAATCAAGACTAGGACTACAAGTTACTTAAATAGAGTACCGCATTGTAACCTTGCTGCAGTTCATAGTTACAATCACATAACTCCGTTCAAGTCGCCCAAATCCTAGTATCAGAATCGAAAGAATAGGTAGGGAGAAACAATAGGGAACCAAAATGTTTCAAGCCGAGATGCAAAGTTGTTTGCATATTATCAAGACAAGGGTCAAGAGAAAGTTATGATTCAAGAATCACGATAACAATGTGGTTGGACATGTTCCTAATTACAGGTTTTCTGATTTGTGTATTGGTTCCAATACCCAACTACAATTGAATCAAACTCGATTAACCTAAATCCTATGGCTTTGATACCAAACAAACCCTGTCACACCTCGCTTCCCAGAGTGTGCAAAGATCGGCACGTGACAAAACCAATCATGCTACCTGTGGTTAGGAAATATCCCTCCACAGTCACATTACGGCTGTCTATAAGATATCAAGAACAGGAAAAAAATATAAAATTAACTAATACATGTCCATCTGCCAGAATAAACGAGTCAAGAAATAATATGCGGAAGCAATATAACCATTGAGCAATAACATCTGGAAAGTACGTCCCGAATACGGGCTCACATCAGAAAATAAAGTATGGAAATAAAACTAAACTAAACTAAAAAGATCCTAACTGCTCGGCCTGACGGCGGAAATACTCTTGATCAGCCTGCGAAAGAGACAGAGGATCTGGGCCATGCAAAACTCAGACGTTAGTGCGTCATAATATCAACAATAATAAATGAACAGGATACACAAGATATGCAGGCATGAATATAAATGATGACATGAATATAGAAAGTAAACACGGAAATGAAACAGTGATGTGTATGTATATGTGGCGTGCAACCTATTTCTGGACTCTAGGTAATCTAATCTAAAGTCTTCGAAATCAATTAATGTAATCCTCATCGTAACCCATCAGACTATGCCCCGTTCATTCCCCACGGGACCACGGTAACAATATAATCTAGACTATGCCCCGTTCATTCCACATGGGACCACGGTAACAATATATTCTGTAATCCATCAGTCTATGCCCCGTTCATTCCCCATGGGACCACGGTAACAATGTAATAGCCCTTTGAGTTACGTTCGGTTACATTCTTGATTTCTTCTTACCCCCAAGGTTATGTGTTCAAGTCAGGTATTGATAAATATGAAGCTAATGCCAACACAGGATCAAGCAGGTACAGGTTTTGTCTGAATAAACAATAGGATATGTCCGTCGGGACAACAAGTCAGGGTCTTCGGCATTAGTAACAAGATCAGGTATCAAGTCAAGCAGTGGTGTATCAGGTCATGTCAGGTGGTGCACAGTGTATCAAATGGATGCCCAACAGTAAAATGTAGCAAGTATCGAATCACGGTAAAACACGGATGCACAAGTGTTTATTAGGGATCACATATACAACTCCATGACTACGTAGGATGCACATTATCAAGCACAGGGTCCCAATGTAATAATAATATGAAATAATATGATCTGGCATGCGACTAGATGTATAATAAATGATACGGGTATGAACGGCTATCAAAAAACAATAAAACGTTTACATGGATGTACAATGCAGTAAACATGTGATATTTTTATTTATATGGATGCAAAATATGTATCATAGCATGAAGAAAGATAAACTTTCCTGATCGGATCTCATGACGGGGTGCGTACACCGCGTACGATGTCGGTAAATGTTGCGATACACATGTGAGCGTACAGAACTGAACCAAGCAAAGCAAGAACATGACCACACTGGCTGGGAATGTCTACTAGATTTCCCAGATCGTCGGCGACGGGCACGGCTCCGGCGATCACCGGAAACCAAGAACCAAGAAGAGAAGGAGAAGAAAGAAAGAGAAAAAGGGCTGCTTCTGGGGTTCTCGGGTGTGGTTCTTAGGGACAGAGGTGAAGACAGAGAAGGTGATGACGTCGACGGGTTTTCCGGCGATGGGGTTCGATTGCAAGGCAGTGGGTATCGAGGTTCTTGATCGTCGGGGATCGGGGTGTGCAGGGTTCTTACAGGGGAAAGGAGGTGGTGTTGGCTTGGAGAGAGAGGAGAGGAAGGAAGGGTGGGGATGATGATGAGGGTCACCGGCGGCGAAGGAGACGGCGATAGAGGAGATGGGTGAGGCGGTCGTGGTATTGGTTTCTGGGTTTGCAGCGGCAAAGGAGAAGAGTGAGGTGAGCAGAGAAAGGGAGGACGGTAAGGAGGTGGTCAAGGAGACGGCGACGGTGGAGGAAGGCCGGCGGTGATGAGGGCAGCGATGGGTTCGCGCGGGTTGTGCAGTCGGGGAATGAAGAGGAGGAGAGAGGAGGTGCTGGCGAAGGTGGAAGTGAGGACAAGAAGGAGGTGCTGACGACGAGGGTGAGGGTAGTGGCGACTGCGAGGATGGGCAGTGCTGAGGGTTTCGTTCGCGAGGAGGCGGGGATGTGAAGAAGAGAAGTGAGGAGAGAGAGCGAGCTGTGTGTTTTAAATAGGGTTAAAAAATATATAATATAGAGAGAGAAATGCTGAGTTTGTTAGGATATAGGATTATAAAATTATTTTTAAGAAATATATTTGGTGAAAATATAATGTTAACAGTATATATTTAACAGTATAATATTAAAGAATATAATATTGATTATATATGAGATTTTGGCTAATACAAAAATAGTCCAAAACGCGTCCGGGTTGGGTCTAAAATTACGGTTTAAAAATACGGATAATATATGTATCAACTAAAACCAAAATAGGATATTCGGGTAACGAAAATGCATACCCCAAGAACGGAGGCACCTAGCGTGCACGTAGCGATCCAAACGAGTCAGTTTCACTGAATGGGACGAGAACACGAAGTACGGATGCCACCATAGGGTTAGGGGTATGATGCAGGCAATACTAGATATTTTTAAAATATTTTAATTGACTTTATAATTGTATTATTAAAAAAATGCAGATGCTAGATATAATGAAAGTATACAGGACATAAAACATAAAAGTGCACGGGTCCTCATAACTGGCCCGGATAAATCATAAACAGGAATCAAGACAAGTTTCAAGCATGCGGGTCGGGTTGGATGCAAACACGGATACCAATTACACTATTCGTACCCATAACAGAGATAAATTAAGAATTAGCCATAGATAAAGAAATACCCAAACAGAACTGGTATAAATAAACGAGGGTATTACAGCTTGACCTTACGGAACATAGACTTGGTCGAGGGGGTATTAGACCCGAACTTTCGTCGCGTAGGTTGACCTTGGTTGATGGAGTAGCTGACTCAAGTAGAGTGACGTACTGTGTGTATGTTCCGCGGCATACCTACGATACTCTACTCCGCTTCAGAAGTCTTAGATTGTACATTTCTTTGCACAGTATTCTATTCATTCCTTTGATCTATCCTCATCGATATCGGATGGTGGTTTTGTTACAACGATTGCACGGGTAGAGAGAGCTGCGGCTAGAGTTGCGATCAGTATGAGCTTGTCTTAGACGAGGACTGACCAGGATGTATCTCGGTGACGCACGATTGCATATATGTGTCATTTTATTGTGTTTTTCATGACACGAGCATTTTGATGCATTGTTTTTACTAATAGTTCTCGAACGTTCAGATCAACACCAGAGGATTGGGCCACTGCTAGAGGCCGGCTAGAATGTGATGACCGATAATGTATCGTCTATTCTTGAGGATTGATGTATTGTTTAGCGTGCAGACAAATGAGCCAGCTGTTGCTACGACTGACGAGATATCGTCCCAGATGTTTGAAGCTATTGGAGCACGAGGTTATACTTAGGGATATGATAGAAAATCGCTAGTCACCCATCGATGAATGACTAGGACATGTGGTTCGTTGCATACCCCAATGTGAGGTCATCAGATTGATTGATTTCAGCTAGAGAAGACTTCACACAGGCACGTTGAGAATCGATAGAAAATGGACGAATGAAGAGTATTCCTTCGACGATTTGGAAGAGTTTCCGAAGGCGTAGTTGGCCAGGTACCTACCACCAAATATTGAGCTGTCAAGTTCGTAGTTTCGGAAGGGAGACTCTACATATGGGTATAGCCGTATGTAGCGCAGTCCATGCAGCTACGAAGAGACGAATCCGAATCAGTCCACATTAGAGAAAAGTTGAGTAAGAGGTTTGTACGAGATTTTGACGAGATGACGTTCCACTCCGTTGACATCAGAGATGCGATACGCATGCTAAGGCGTTGAATATGGATATATCTTTTAGAAGAAGTCGTGATGAGTTTGCAGCTATTCCGGAACAAGAAATAGATTTAGTAAATGGTGATAACTTCCGGGAAGTTCGGCGGGAACGAGATTTGGGAGAGACCCCAACAGAATCTTTCTGGAATACTATACGAGAAGACATGGACCCAGGATCGGTCGTATTACGCACACCCAGTAGGCCAGAGTTCAGCATCATCGACGGGACATTTTAAGAGTGACCATGATCGTTAGCCAGAGATCTTTAAAGGACGTGCCAAAGCGGAACTGTTTCCGTCATCATTCCATATTGGGTCATTGAGCCAAGGAGCTATGTAACAGACAATCCGCAGTGAGAGATGAGGGACTAAGGGCACAAGGCGCCAGACCATGAACAGGAGGCAAGTAGATAGCTTGCTCTGCTGGCTTTTGATGCACCGACACCTTCTCGACTTTGAAGGAAGGACATATCGACGATAGTATTTACGATTTGCGATTTGGTGATTCGAATATCATGTATCCGTCATTTTGGATATTGGTATGTTGGGCGATTTATTTGCATGATTGAGTTTCGTGCACTAAAGTTGCACTCGGATTCGATTTGATGTCGTTCGAGATGTTTGATTTTGATTTCATGCCTATGGTATGCATGTGATTTGACTTATGCCTTCGGTGTAGTTTTCATTCACTTTTAGTACTTTGATTCGATTTTGTGCACGCTAATGCACGTGGTTGTGAGATTTTATACCACGGTATACCTGATTTGGATTGAGGTATGTTGTATACCGTCGATTTCGATTTTGATATTCAATATTTGTTTTCGTTCACCTTGTGTACTTGATTAGGATTCTTGCACATTCTTGGCGCGCTTGATGCGATTTTGGTGCACACCAGATGCACTAAATCGGGATTCTTTGTGCATATCAGATGCACCTGATATTGTTGTCAGGCACACCCGTTGCCTTTGACAAGTGTTTTTGTGCACACCCGTTGCACTTAGATTTTGTTTCTGTGCACATGTATGGAACATTAGGTGATTTCGATTTCCGTGCGCACCAGACGCACGTGGCATTTTTATACACATTTTGGGATTAGTTTCTTTTGGAGCAGTATGTTTAATGATATTCACTATTTGGTTTAGTAACCGAGCAGGTCTGTTCTGAGAACAATATCTCAGTGTTTTTGCATGCATCGATAGTTACCGAAGGGATTTCCAAAAAGGAGCTACAGTTTCAACATTTTTCCTATGTGTCCGAGATGACACGAAACATTTTACAAAAGAAACTCTTCTAAATTATTTTCAAAACAGCGGGACGTGTATGTTAAACAAAGGATATATTTATATATATATATATATATATAGTTATTTTCTTACAATTAACGTCCGCTACTTGTGCCGTGAGATGCGCATCGCACAGCGACTTGAAAAAGGTTTGGCATGTATTTCTTTTCAGATGTTCTGATGAGTTTACAATGATGCGTATTATGTACATGTTATAGTTTTGAGTATATCATGTTGGTTTTCATATTGGACTTTGACATTGGTATTTTCACCTTGACTCCGATGATTGCGTGATGCTTGACGGAGTTTTGATTTTGAGTTTTATACTCGTTTTTCATGCGCATGCATTGCGCTAAGAGGTGTCTTAAGTATTTAAGATTTCAGAGCGCCGCCGATTTGAGTGCTTTGCTGAAATGTTTTAGTATTTGGGGGAGTTTTAATTTAATTTCGGGGACCAAATTTCTTTAAGTGGAGAATATTGTAACGTTTTGAAAATCTTTTAGGTGAAATTTCGGATAATCGGTAAAATAACTAGTGTTTTCCGTAAAAACCAAGATATAATTATTTTTCAACATAGACTTAAATATACCTATTCTAGCTATGTAATTGCTAGTAATTGGTATTTAATTGGTCACTTGTAAATTTCTAGTTTACTTAAATATTTTCCTTAATTAATTATTTTTAATATTATTTTAAGCTTTCACTCATACATTTAATTAGCGATAATTATAAATTGGAATGGATTAATACAAATAATGTGAACCATGACAACCTAGAATCTAGTTTGTAACATATTCTTTCTTCTTAAATTTTCCTCATGGTTCTAGATGTTTTTGGAATGCTAGATTAAATAAAATAAAAATAGAAATTGATGTGAGGTGCATTAATGAGGTATGAAGGGGTTAATTTGACTTGGAACTTCTTCACAAATACACACACACCCTCATTTCCATGCTGGCCGTGCCTTCATGCTGCCCCCTCCCCACAATTTCCCACTTGAAAAATTTTAGAAAGAAAAAGAAATAAAAAGAAACTAATAAAGAAAAGAGGTATGGGGTAACTTTGAGGTATAGGCTTCTTGTTGACTTCGTATTTTTTTTCTTCAGCTCACTTTTCTCTGTCCCTCTCCTATGGCCGAAACCACCATGGCAGCAGCCCCCTTCATTTCCCCACCTCCTTTTCTCATCAAAAATCTCACAAAAATGCATCAAAATCCATACAAACTCACACTAATTCCTAATTTAACCCCTACCCATTTTTCCTTGGCCTAATCTAGTTTGGATTTTGGGAGCAAGAGGGCATTTTGGGATGGCTATATTGCAAGCTAGATCTATGGTTTGTGTGGTATAAATCTTAACCTAACCCTTAATTTGTTAGTTAATTGCTTAAAGCTAACTTATTTAGGTATTATTAAGGTTCTAGTTTGCAAGTTTGTGAATTAAAGAGAAGGAGTTTGAAATTCAATTTAGGGGTTATCACTTAATCATGATTGCAATAGGTAATTTAACATCTTAAGGAATGCAAAATGTAATCTAGTTATTAATTTACAAATTATTACTTGTAAATTGTTCTAATCAAGCTATTTAGCAAACTAGGTTTTTATGATTAATGTAACTAGATAAAATTAAAATTTAGTTATGGTTTGTGTGACTTAATTAAGATATTTAGTGAGTATTGTGGCCACTAGTTTTGTTAGAGCATCAAGTTTTGAATTAAATGGAAGTTGATGCTTACTAGGTTTTTGAAATTAATTGATTTGAATTAAGTTTGAGGTTTAATTGGTTAACCACCTGTTTCATATAGTATTTAATGTGTTGTGAACACGCGATTGGTGCGATTGGGTTCTTGGTTTGGTAGTTGCCACGTATTGCAACCCTAGTTGTCATCTGTGGTGTTGTCGTGAGCGTGTTTTGTGCACCAAGTGCATGCGCGTCTAGTTAGGGCACGTGGTTGACCTGTATTGGTTGTGTCCGCAACTAATTATATATTTATTCTCTTTTTACTTGTGTACGTTTCTACGATCGAGTGCAGAGGCGTCGGATGTGGCGCGGAAATGGAAAAGCTGGAATCGGATCATATTAGCCGAGGCGTCAGGTGAGTAGATATATATCTACGGGGGAAGTCGGGTATATGGCATATAGCACCCCCGCAATTTCGTAGGATATGATAAACACACACACACACGTATGTGTTATTGCGACATATAAATACTTAGCAAGAAAGGCCTTAGGAGACCATGGGTTGGATTTTGTGTAATTGGACGAAAGTGTTTTTAGTTTAGTTTCTTAATCGTGAAACCCTAGAGTAAAGGTTGACAAACACAAACTTGCACACACGTGATTTGATTATGGGAGTGTATGTGTGTGTGTGTATATATATATATATATATATATATATATATATGGATGTGTTGGTGTGTGTATGTGTGTGTGTGTGTGTACATATACGTATACACGGATGATGAGCCTAGTATATGATACTTGGAGATGAACCGATATGATCGGGCATGATGCCGTGAGATTGTGATATGTGATTGGGTCGTGATATGATACGATACGATATTTTAGCGGATCGTTGGGCGATGTGTTTTCATACACGTGAGGATATATGTTTGATGGTTTTTGGTTGTACTAGATTTTAGAACGGTACCCCTAGTTCATGATTTTACGATATTGATACCATTTGATTATTGAGGTATATGTGATTTTTGACCCGTACCCCGATTTTGAGATGCCATACGATGGAATTTACCGTACGAGGTATAGATATAATGTTGATCCTCACTCTTGACTCGAGGATTTTGTACTATGTATTTTATTGTATGTGGCGCTATTGGGGCGGGATCGCCGACTACTAGATATATCGTCTCGGACTTTAGACGGATTTTCTTTACCCTTTAGACTGGGCTCGAGTCATACTTATTTTCAAAACTAAGGAATCGTGATTATTTTAAAGACAGACCGAGAGATACTATGGATTTTTCAAAATACGTATCTTTTCTCAACGACCCCGTAGCCCCTATTTTCAAAAACCACGATTCGTGCTATTTCAAACACCAAGACTATATGAATCGTATTTGGAAAGGTATATTCTTAAATGTTGCAGTTACTGCATCTTTTCTGTATATTCATGTTGTTCTCATCGCATTGCATGCTTATAAATGTGTTTCTTTGGTTATTATGAACCCCTGTGTTGGATATGTATGCCCTAGAGACCATTATTGTATATTACATTTTGGAAGCTTGGGATATATACACGGATTGACGACGGTCTTTCTCAATATAGTAGTATGCTACTTGGTTTGTATCTATCTTAATATGTGTATATATTTCTTTTAACATATCGCTAATACATATTGATGGAGCCCTTAGGATCTTTGCTTGACTACCAGCGTTGTGATGGCGATCACACTAGTGGGTGTTGGATAGTCTATAAGCACATCCTTATACAGGTCCCTAGTCATAGGATTATCGAGACAAGGCATCGATACTCCAGAGTAGACTAGTGTATACGTTTCTCATCCCAGCAGGAGAGATGGTTTGTCCCACAGCCATCAGTACGTCGTACTGTAGATAGTATGCAGGTGCTCATTTGGTTATGAGTTACACTAGACGGACTCATCGGGTACTGCTGGTTGGTATTATACCTATCGTCAAGTAGCAGTTCCCAGGTGACATGAGTACAGCTTAGTCCGTTGATTTGACACTGCCACTTCGCATCAAGTGTGTTCCCTCTGTTCTTAGATTGCTACCCGACCATGGCTCTATTGATTCATGCAAACAATTAATAGTTAGGTGCAGTCCCGAAGCACTTGGAGGCAGTGGCGGTTAGATAGTATTCATCTCTCCCGGTATTGAGGGTTGATATCGTGCTGTGTTTGGAGAGCCATTACACAAAGTCCCAGGCCACGGCAAGTGAGATTTACTGGTAGGATTTCCAGTAGTTTCTCAGGGTGTTCTGGGCTACACTCCGACATGACTTATACCTCTATTAGGGGTCTGACTTTTACCACCCCCTAGACCCGATATGCGATACTCTTAGATGAACAGATCGGACTGTATGGAGATTGTCACAGATAAGCTCAGTAAGAGTTTGGATGAGCTTGCTCGTCGACTTTCTTATCGACAGATACCTGGGTAGTCGTTACGCACAGCTAGTGGCACTGACGTGCTTGTGGTTAAACCCACTGCCAGAGTACTATCGAGTCTTTAGAGTCCAACACAGAGGGTTTCCCAGCTTCGGGCGAAACGAGTATAGGTCGTATGGTTTTACGACAGGGTTCGATCACATACGTGTACTTGTGCATGTGTGGTGTTCGAGTGGACAATACTAGTGGGCTTTGGTTTAAGCCGGATCGTAGTATTTGATTTTTGGATTAGCTTCGCCTCATTGTATTCGTGTTTCTCGGAACACGGATGCGGGTATGTATACACGCGAGGATATATGTTTGATGATTTTTGGTTGTACTAGATTTTGAACGGTACCCCTAGTTCATGATTTTAAGATATTGATACCATTTGATTATTGAGGTATATATGATTTTTGACCCGTACCCCGATTTTGGGATGCCATACGATGGAATTTACCGTATGAGGTATAGATATAATGTTGATCCTCACTCTTGACTCGAGAATGTCGTACTATATATTTTATTGTATGTAGAGCTATTGAGGCGGGATCGCCGACTACTAGATATATCGTCTCGGACTTTAGACGGATTTTCTTTACCCTTTAGACTCGGCTCGAGTCATACTTATTTTCAAAACTAAGGAATCGTGATTATTTTAAAGACAGGCCGAGGGATACTACGGATTTTTCAAAATACGTATATTTTCTCAACGACCCCGTAGCCCCTATTCTCAAAAACAACGATTCGTGCTATTTCAAACACCAAGACTATATGAATCGTATTTGGAAAGGTATATTCTTAAATGTTGCAGTTACTGCATCTTTTCTGTATATTCATGTTGTTCTCATCGCATTGCATGCTTATAAATGTGTTTCTTTAGTTATTATGAACCCCTGTGTTGGATATGTATGCCCTAGAGACCATTATTGTATATTACATTTTAGAAGCTTGGGATATATATGTTAGTTATATGTATACCCTAGAGGCCATTACTATACATAGGATGTATATTGTAGTGGATGCTTGGACATATATAGGGAGGACTTTCTCGCTCGACATGATAGTATGCTATCTGGTTACTCTTTACCTTAACGTGTACACTGATTGTCTCTCTGTTACATGTTGGTAAAGCCCTTAGGATGTGTACTTGACTACCTGGACTATGATGTGGATCATACTAGTAGGGACATGGTAGTCCATAAGTACATCTTTCAAGGTCCCTAGTCGTGGGTGTATCGAGACGGGGCATCGATATACCAGAGTAGACTAGCGTATACCTTCTCGACCCATACAGACGGGCGATGGATGATCCCATATCCATTGGTGTTTGACATCAGAGATGATATACGGGTGCTCAGTGGAGACTGGGTACACTGGACGGACTCGCCGAGAACTCCCAGATGGTATTATACCTTACGTCAGATGGCAGTTCTCAGGTGACACTGGTACAGAGTAGTCTGTTGACCCGAGATCATCATAGAGTCTTGTGTGGTTCCTACTGTGCTTTGATTTCCATCTTACCACGTCCAGGAGGGCGTGCAAAACGGTGGTTTTTGGGTACAGTCCCGAATCACATGGAGGCAATGAGCGATAGGAGGGGATTCGTCTCTCCCGGTATAGGGGGTTGATGTTGCGCTGTGTTCGATTGGCTATAACCGGAAATCCCTGGCCAGGTTTGCTGAGATTTACTGGTAAGTGTTACCTGTAGTTTCTTGAAATGTTATAGACCTCATATCGACACGACTTATCGAGCTATTGGGGTCTGACGTTTACCACCCCTAGGCGAGATATGCGACATATCAGACGACGAGACCGGACTGTACGGTAAGTGTTACTGGTTGGATTCACAGGAGTGTGAGCGGGCTTGCTCGTCGATCTTCTGAACGCTCAATACCCGGGTGGCCTTTTTGTTTAGCAGACCGCTTGCGGCTTGTGGGTGTTTGATATGATCATCACCTGCTGCCGGCGTATTGACGAGTCTTTAGAGTCCTACACAGAGGTTTCCTGGCTCAAGCGAAACGAAATAGGAGCGCATATGAGATATGTGCAGGACCGAGAATAATGCGTGTATGTGATACCGTATTCCATTCTCGCGATGAATGTATCGAATGGTTGTATGCGATATAACCTAGTTATCGAATCAATGATTGATTCGGTAAGCCGATACATAGGATACTAGTCGGTTATATGCGATATGACCGGATCGTTAAATCAAGTGTTAATTTAATGATTTAATATATAGTTATATATTTGATATATTACTTTGCATTAACTAGTATTGGTTCACTTTAAATGGATTTTCTCACTCGGATGTGCACATTGTATATGTGATATACTTTTGTGCACTTGATTGTATCATGTTTGATGATACATGTTTATTTGGTTAAGTGTAAAGAACTAAACCATGGTTAAATTGATGATTAGGTTTTTGCTTATTCATTCATTTATTTATTTATTCTTTTTGGAAATTAAAAGGATAAATTGATATGGTGTCTTTCTTTGTATCTTTCATGAAGCTTCATGAAGCGTTGAAAGTTTGACCACTTTTGTCTCATGCTTAACCCTAACCATTCCACTTAACCATGATTCATTCTCTACACTTAACCATGGTTTGTATATGATAAGAATTGATTTTCTTTTCTATTTCATTATTCTTATGATAATATTCTTTTTCTTCTTCTTCTTCTTCTTGAAGATGAAGAAGCTTGATTCCATCAATGGTGATTTGATGAAAAGAGTGAGAAATCCAATTCTAAAGTGAACCCACTTTTTATTTCTTCATCCTCTACCACTTGCCAAGTAGTATAGGGTGTTTTCTTCACATGTTTCATGACTTGGTGAAGTGGGAGCTTGATCTTGTGATGCCTCGACGTAGATCATCTTCGGCATCGTAGTCGATGACCTAGCCCGCCCATTTCTCCGATGAAGCCGACACTAGAGTCCAAGATCCGATTTGTACAGCGGAGGGATGTCTACGTGGAGCTAAGGAAGTGGAGAACCGGATCTACAAAGGTTGTAGCCTCTTTCTTTTAGTTAAGTTGTTAACTAGTTTCTTTTTCGCCTAAAATTCTAGTTAACGATCCGTATTAGGGTTTCTCGGCACTTGTAAAATTTGAAATTGGCATGGTTGATGCCTTGTGTGACCTCATTAGTGTGCCTAGGAACCCTACAATATACACGGATTGACGACGGTCTTGCTCAATATAGTAGTATGCTACTTGGTTTGTATCTATCTTAATATGTGTATATGTTTCTTTTAACATATCGCTAATACATATTGATGGAGCCCTTAGGATCTTTGCTTGACTACCAGCGTTGTGATGGCGATCACACTAGTGGGTGTTGGATAGTCTATAAGCACATCCTTATACAGGTCCCTAGTCATAGGATTATCGAGACAAGGCATCGATACTCCAGAGTAGACTAGTGTATACGTTTCTCATCCCAGCAGGAGAGATGGTCTGTCCTACAGCCATCAGTACGTCGTACTATAGATAGTATGCAGGTGCTCATTGGGTTATGAGTTACACTAGACGGACTCATCGGGTACTGCTGGTTGGTATTATACATATCGTCAGGTAGCAGTTCCCAGGTAACATGAGTACAGCTTAGTCCGTTGATTTGACACTGCCACATCGCATCAAGTGTGTTCCCTCTGTTCTTTGATTGCTACCCGACCATGGCTCTATTGAGTCATGCAAACAATTAATAGTTAGGTGCAGTCTCGAAGCACTTGGAGGCAGTGGCGGTTAGATAATATTCATCTCTCCCGGTATTGGGGGTTGATATCGCACTGTGTTTGGAGAGCCATTACACAAAGTCCCTGGCTAGGGCAAGTGAGATTTACTGGTAGGATTTCTAGTAGTTTCTCAGGGTGTTCTGGGCTACACTCCGACATGACTTATACCGCTATTAGGGGTATGACTTTTACCACCCTCTAGGCCCGATATGCGATACTCTTAGATGAACAGACCGGACTGTATGGAGATTGTCACAGATAGGCTCAGTAAGAGTTTGGATGAGCTTGCTCGTCGACCTTCTTATCGACAGATACCTGGGTAGTCGTTACGCACAGCTAGTGACACTGATGTGCTTGTGGTTAAACCCACTGCCAGAGTACTATCGAGTCTTTAGAGTCCAACACAGAGGGTTTCCCAGCTTCGGGCGAAACAAGTATAGGTCGTATGGTTTTACGACAGGGTTCGATCACATACGTGTACTTGTGCACGTGTGGAGTTCGAGCGGACAATACCAGTGGGCTTTGGTTTAAGCCGGATCATAGTATTTGATTATTCGATTAGCTTCGCCTCATTGTATTCGTGTTTCTCGGAACATGGATGCGGGTATGTATATACGGATGAGAGAAGGTATAGAAGGAGACACCTCATTAGGGTTTTTGTCCATTGACTTGGTCAAAACAAAAATGAGGTGGAGAAAAGAATTTTTTATTTTTGGTAAATGATAATTATTTATATAGCATGGTTACTTGGGTTGACCTTTTGACTTGGCTTGATTTGTTGACCTTAGATATTTTGATGAGATATTTTTGGACCTAGATATTTTGGTGAGATATTTTCATGCCATGCTTGAGGTCATATAAAAGATATACATTTCATTTTTTATTATCATTATCACAAATACTTTCTTTTTCTTCAAGCTTGCTCTCTCCTTCTTCCTCTCTCAAACCCTAGTGTATTATGTGTTGATAATCAAGGGTTAAAGAGACTAAGACACTCTAAATCACACTTTACTCACTCTACTCTGCTTAGATTATGTAAGTCCGCGGCGGCGCCCTGGCCGTCGATCCGACGCCGGAAACGCGGAAACAAAAACTTTGCAAACTAGCAAACCGGTACCACCGCGAACTTTTAACCCGGATCGGGCCATTAACCTAGCAACTAGCAAACTGAAATAAGAGTAGAGAAGTATACCAAGCGATCCATGTCCTTCGGTCTTCGTCTCCACTCCGATCTCCTCGCGGAATCTCCGGTCGTCGCCTCCTCGTCGGAAAGGGCACCACGTAGCCGGGTACTTTTACGGGCTCCCACCTCTGGACCAAGGCAACTCGGACGCGAAGTTGGCTAGCCGACGCGTCCAAGATTTGCCGTAGGCAAGTGTAGAATTTGTCTCTTGGGGTTTAGTTGCCTTGATGGAGGAATGAGGTTGAGAATTGAACTTGGGAATTTTGGTGGCAATGGAAAAAATGAGATGAATGAT
This sequence comes from Agapanthus africanus, assembly GCA_030015575.1. Taxonomy (NCBI): domain Eukaryota; kingdom Viridiplantae; phylum Streptophyta; class Magnoliopsida; order Asparagales; family Amaryllidaceae; genus Agapanthus; species Agapanthus africanus. The sequence continues at coordinate 76,094,915 of JASDDO010000029.1, forward strand.
AATTTTCCCACCCTCACAAAAAAATCTTCTCTCTCTCCCATTCAACTAATGGCCGGCCCCTATCCTCCATGGTGGAGATAATGGAATGGAAAAATCCATGGAGAAAAGAAAAGATAATCCAAGATAAAAGGTCACACCAAACTCAAATCTCAACCCATCAAAATCTAATCCATTCTTTTCTCATAAAGGAAATGGAATGACCAAAATGGAATCTCATGATGAATAAACAATCATGATGCCTCACAAAAGCAAGATAACCCCTCCACAAAATGTTATTTGCAAACTGCAAATAACACCCTCCAACGATAAAGTCCGGCCATGAAGGAACAAAGGAAAAACCGGCCGGAACGGAATGCAAACTGGAAACTTCAGAAAACTGATCCCGTAATAAATTACAGGAAAACCCCGCTACTGCAAATATTTGCCCGCATTTGTATTCCCACTGAACACAAATGCAAAGAGACAATACTACACTATCTAATACTAGGATCCGGCTTAAGCCAAAGCCGCTAGTAAAATCCGTCCGATCACGATCCGTGCAATACCGCACGTATCTGATCGAACCCTGCCATATCTCCATACGGCCTCTACAGCGTTTCGCCCGAAACTTGAGTAACTGTGTGTGTGGTGGACTCTAAAGACTCGTCAATACTATGGCTGTGGATTTAACCACTAGCACGTCAGAGGTATAAGCTAATACGTGACGGGCTACTAGGTATTGACCAAAAGGGACGTCGATGAGCGAACTCATCCTGACACCCTACTGAGTCTGTCAGTGACAATATCCGTACAGTCCGGTCCGTTCGTCTATGAGCATCGCATGGCGGGCCTAGGGGGTTAGTAAAAGTCAGACCCCCAATAGCGGTACAAGTCGTGTCGGAGTGTAGCCCAGAACACCCTGAGATACTACTGGAATACCTACCAGTAAATCTCCTGCCTTGGCCAAGGACTTTTCATGTTCTGGCTCTCCTAGACACAGCGCGACCTCACCCCCAATACCGGGAGAGACGAACCCCTGCAGATCCGCTCACTGCCTCCATGTGGCTCGGGACTGTACCCAACTAAAACCTGTTTGCACGACTCCTTTGAGCCGTGGTAGGGTAGTAATCAAAGCACAGTAGGAACTCGCACGAGACAAATGACGATCTCAGGTCGATGAACTAACCTGTACACATGTCACCTGAGAACTGCTATCTGACGTCTGGTATAATCCCAACTAGCAGGTTCCCGGCGAGTCCTGTCCGGTGTACTCATAACCCAATGAGCACCTGTATACATCTTAGGTGAACCAACTGACACCAGTGGCTTGTGAGACCGGCCACCGCCCCTCGTCGGAGTCTCGACTGTATACACTAGTCTACTCCGGAGTATCGATGCCCTGTCTCGAAACTCCCACGACTAGGGACCTTTTAAGGATGTGCTTATAGACTCCAGCTCTCACGTATATGATCGCCCTCATACTGCTGGTAGTCAAGCAAGAATCCTAGGGGCTCTATCAACGTGTAATAGCGACTCGTAAGGTCACCTAAAGCAGTACACGATGATAAAGATAAACCAGATAGCATACTGTCATCTCGAGTAAGACTGTCCTACCGTCATAGGTCCTCCTCAATCATTGCAATCACGTGCCTGTGATCCAATAATTGACTCTGAGGGCACTATATCCAACAATCTCCCACTTGCACTCATGGCTAATTATTGCGATGTCGCATACTCACAGCCCGTGTGATACCGAACACCCAACTCCTCTACTAGTCAGTCTCACAAAGCTCATTTGCGAAACTATTGCGTTCGAGGAATAGCCTCAGTGAGTGGATCCGCTCTGGTGTTTCTTTCTATGTCTCTCTTTATCTCAAGTTCACGGAGAAAGCCATCTCCCGAAATGAGCAATACCTGTCTTAGAATGTCTGGATGTCTGATGGGTCTAGCTCATAAATGAACTCCAAATCCAAACTTCTTAGACTGTATCGTCGACTGAACTTAATCAGTATCGTGCGCCATGCCTCCCTCAGTATTTCCTTGGACCACCTGTCCAAAATACTGCCCCTCGTCAGAAGGAAAATCTATTACTCTGACAACCTCCTTGTCGTCCAGGTCACCTTGGAAGCCTGGAATGATAACTGTCTCCCGAATGAGGCTGTCGTTATCATATCCCTAGAACATCCACTTATGTTCTAAAACTGCTTCCGACTGTTTCTCCAAGATTGGATCAATATCAACTTGTTGCATCTATTGTAAGAACAATATCCGGTGTGGTACTTGATATCTCATGATTGATTCAATCGCCTAAGCAAGTGATCTGCCAATCATGCACATCCCTCTATACTTTAGTCTGTAATACACCTTTAGAGAGGGTGACTCCATCACCTGCAGGTACACTACCGTGCCAGGAGTCGTCCATTCTAAATGCTCTTAGAATGCTGTCTAAGTACCCTTAATTGGGAAACCACCCAAATCTAGATCTACAACCATAGACCTAGTAACCAGTATGTCTGATATAATGTCCAAGTCCCATGTGGAGAAACCACTGTGTGACGACCAAAGTATAACCGATCGTAGTATAGGAATATCACTTCCTACTCTGTGTATGTCATCCAAATACCAGGACATCACACCCTACTACCTTCTTAACAGATCCATCCCCTATTCTGATGAAGTCAAACCTATGACTGTCACATCAGAAATTGGTGATCTATCTCCTCTATATCTGCTCTAGTCTATAAATAGACATAAGCCTGATGTCCACCAATGCTTCCGCTGCTCCCACTGACTACGACAACCCTCTGGCAGAGTCATATACACGTGCACTTCTAAAGCTAGTTCAGAACGACGCTATACTCATCCTCCTGCCGGCTCTCACAGTCTGGAACAACAGCAATGGCAAGTCTGGGCAAACAAGAACTTCCCTGTCACCGTCCTTGAGGCTACCGGAGTACCTCTCGGGTTCCTGAAGTTACCCACCGTATCTGCGGAGTGGCCAATGGAATGTCAAACCAGATTGAATCTTTAGGTTCTTATCAAATCTTCAGTAATCGTTTGCGGTTCTGGAATCACTTCCAGTTCTACCATACTCCCACTACTGTTTTCTGAAAAAATTCATTTTTATTAAAATTGTGGCGAGTCTAGAACAATATCACTACTAATCTTCCATATGGTAGAAAATCAACCCTCGTGATAGCCCGGGTCAACCCACAAACAGCCATTACAGAAACGTGCCTTGAGTTATCCAGAGTCTGGTTTTAAGCATAAGCTGGACAACTCCCCGTATCTTAACGAAGTCAAGGTATGAACTGTTCTATATCCAATATAGAAACAGAGGCACTGATTTAATTTAACCAGATTCAAATCATGCAGCTGTCTCCAGTGCATGTCAAGTAAATGGAAGGAGGCCGATCAGCGTTACTCAACTTAGGAGCACTTCCAATTATGAGTAACCTGAAAGACAAGCAAGTTCTCTTAATCATTACTATGAACTGAATACCATACACAAGTTTCTACATCTTCGATCAACTTGAAGAATCCTGATACTTGCAACACCTGGTTCTCTTCTTTATTCAAATACTTATAGCTTCTCAAAATTTGGACCTTGTGTTTCCACGAAACACCTGTCTAAAAATTAGAGAAGTCATAAGTAAACCGAATATAGTACGAGGACCAACCCCACTGTCCTGATGGACCCTGGACAACATACAATACCCTGTATAAGTCCCTTGAGTCTGATAACTCATTCACTGTGTGTCGTAGGTTGAAAACTGTACTTATGGTTAAGAAGAATTACACCGCTGTTTAATGCTCCTTACGTAACCATCCACTGATATAGGTAAATGTCACAGATATAATTTCAAAACGGTATATCTCACTCTATTAAAATAGATGTACAGATATATCAATTTAAAATTGGTGCATAACAACGGATATTCAAAACCAAATATTTGCCGTCCGGCAAACAACCCAGGTGACTTCCTCAAATATCACCGATTACAACGAATCCCGATATAATGAGGATGATCACCCAATTCCCAATAACTTACTCCCACTCATCATCTGTAAAACCATACAGATTTGAGAATCATACCTGGTAAATACGTACCCTGGAGTAAGGACTAATTGGGAAATCAGTTTTCCTTTAACAGTACACAGTAAAACTGAAACATTGAAATGTTTCGATGGGGTATCCCAGTATTCCTAGTAATGCCTCTTCCATTATCCAGATTCACAACTGTAACCGTATATCTCTTTGCCATCTCTCCAAATCTCTTTATATGTCTTTAGTCATTACCTTCTGTACACCCCTTTAGGCCAAATGGTTTTCTTCCTTCCCTACCGTTTGGCACCAGCCTATGGTTTGGAAGAAGACTATCCAATAAGCATAACGGGTGTACTGTCCTAATCCTAGGAGCACTCGCAATGCGAAAGAAGGTGAAGATAAAAGACAACCGAATAAACCTTATTCATATTTCTCCTGAACCAGGATCCATCCCCGAACTGGAACAAGTTCCTTTCGAGTTCGTATATAACCATACGATGGATTATCCATTAAACTTGGGATCTTCGTAATGATACGGAGTGTCCTGGAGAAATACAAAGGTGATTTATGATTGGCGAAGAAATACTTGGTTTGGTCGTGAATAGCAGTCGCAATTTACTTTGCCCTCTTACTAATCCCTTTATTTGTCTTAACTTAATACCTTCTGTATACCGTTTAGGCTAACTGGTTTTCTTCATTCCCTACCGGTCGGCACCAGCCTAAGGTTTGGAAGAAGACTATCCAATTTGCGTAATAGGTGTGCTATCTCCTAAACCAAGGAGTACTCGCAATGAGAGAAGGTGAAAGGAAAAGACAACTGAATAGTCCTATTCGTTTTCTCCAGAACTGGAAACCATCCTCGAATTCCTTCGAGTTCGTATATAACCATATGATGGTTTTGTCCAATGGAAGTGGACGTTCGTAGTAATACAGGGTGTCCCGGAGAAAAGGGTAAAAGTAGGAGTGGCAATGAGGTCTGCAATTCTGACAATCCAAAAGCCAGTGTTAAGAAGGTTCGGTCAACTTGGTCACTGAGTCATAGTCTAGGGTCGTGTCAATGGTCGCTGCCAAAGAGAGAGAGAAAAGAAACACTCAGCGTGCACTCTAACCTAGATCAGAATGGTTATCACTTTATCTATTCTGGAAACCTCCCACTGTAACGTCAAATTCTTCCCCAAACCTGAAAGAAGAATTAGCCGGGATCACCCGAGGAGTAAACCAACTCATCAGTGGGAATCGGGATCCATCTATCATCGCATGATAACGTGACGGAATCCGCTCACGTTATCACACTCCAGAAGGTATACGCATATCTGGCAAGTTTCAGTTCTTTTGAAACTCCCGATGTGGATTTTTGCCCCATGCTCTTATGACCTTGGCGTGAGGTCAAAATATCATAAGTCACATGTCAAGTTCTACCCGTCATTATCCAGGTTAATTTGAACCCACCCGTACATACCCTTGACGTAGGCCAAAATAGTAGTACGACTGTCCCAAACCAACGCATCTATCTATGCAACAGATAAATACCCGGCAGCTACCAAACACTATGCCTTGGCGTGAGGTCAAAATACATAGCTTGAATACTACCGAATATTTAACTGAAATGACGGAGGGCTACGAATGGTTTCTGGCGAAAACCTTTAACGTAATGAACTTGATATCGTTGAAGGAACAGGATAGCTTTGAAAAATATAGTGACGAAAACCTTTGCTAAAGAGGTCACTCCCGGTGAAGGGATCTCGGCTCTTTCCCTGTAGAATGAGGTGCAGGATATTCCAACTGAATACCACGATGCAAAGAAAAAGTAATCGGCTACAGTGAAGTTATTGCCCTGACGCAAACTTCTGTCTAAGGGGTCACTCCCGGTGAAGGGATTTCGGCCCTTGCCTCGTCGACTGAGGAGCAGGATATTCCACCTGAATACCACTGTGCAAAACAAAAGTGAACGTCCTTGCAATAACAGCTTTTTGAAAAATGTTCCAACAACATCAGAATAGGTTTGTTTATCTTGCATTGATCCGAATCAACGCAGTCCCATCATTGATCACACCACAAAGAACGAAAATATACTGATGTACGTATATGCCATCCGCATTCGCCACTGGGTCCCGTCATCATCCGTTAGGTTAGCTAACTAACGACAGAGCGGGGACTGGACTAGCTGTTAGTTATGTATATGCCTTAGAGGCCATTGTTGTACATATGATGTATATTATAATGGATGCTTGGTTATATATAGAGATGACTTTCTTGCTCGTCATGATAGTATGCTATTTGGTTTAACTTTATCTTAACATGTTGACTTGTATTGGTTTACTGTTTTACTCTCACATGTTGATAAAGCCCTTAGGATCTGTACTCGACTACTGGGACTATGATGAGATCATACTAGTGGGGCCGCGGTAGTCGATGAGTACATCCTATAACTGTTCCTAGTCGAGGGTATATCGAGACAGGGCATCGATATACCAGAGTAGACTAGCGTATACGCATCTCGACCCATATGATGGGCGATGGATGATCCCATATCCATCGGTGTTGGACATCAGAGATGGTGTACGGGTGCTCAGTAGAGACTGGGTACACTGGACGGACTCGCCGAGAACTCCCAGATGGTGATATACTACACGTCAGATGGCAGTTCTCCGGTGACACTGGTACAGGGTAGTCTGAAGACCCGAGATCGTCATAGAGTCTTGTGTGATTCCCACAGTGCTTTGATTTCCACCTTACCACGTCCAAGAGGGCGTGCAAAATGGTGGCTTTTGGGTACAGTCCCGAATCACATGGAGGCAATGAGCGATAGGAGGGGATTCGTCTCTCCCGGTGTAGGGAGTTGATGTTGTGCTGTGTTCGATTGGCTATAACTGGAAGTCCCTGGCCAGGGCTGATATAGAGATGTACTGGTAAGTGTTACTAGTAGTTTCTCGACCCGTTATGAGCCATACATCGACACGACTTATCGGTTACTGGGGTCTGATGTATACCACCCCTAGACTTGATATGCGACATATCAGACGAACAGACCGGACTGTACGGGAGTGTTACTGGTTGGAATCACAGGAGAACGCACAGGCTAGCTTGTTGATCTTCTGATCGCTCAATACCTGGGTGGCTGTTACGTTTAGCTGACCGCTTGCAGTTTGTGGGTGTTTGATATGATCATCACCTGCTACCGGCGTATTGACGATTCTTTAGAGTCCTACACAGAGGTTTCTTGGCTCAGGCGAAACGGAGTAGTGGCGCATATGTGATATGCGCAGGAGCGTGAATAATGCGATATAGGATACCGTATTATATTCTCGCGATATATGGATATGAACCGGGTCATCGGATCAAGTGTTGATTCGATGAATCGGTACATGATATATTAGTCGGTAATATTCGATATAGCCGGATCATCGATTCAAGTGTTGATTCGATGATTTAATGTATAATAATATATATGATATATTGTATTACATTATCTAATATTGTCTCGCTTTATTATTTCATTTTCTCAGTGGATGATACATTGATATATATGCGATATATGTTAATTGTATTATTTTCTTTTGTTGCAAATATATAATATATATGTGATATATATTATTGTGACATGATATGATTAATTGTTAAACATGTTTAAGGATGATTAATTGAGGTTAGGGTTTGATTAGGGTTAGATGCTTCAAGTTCCTTCTAGAAGCATTTTTCTTTTTGTCATGGTTGTGATATTTTGTGATGACACCTTTTTAACTTAACCAAACCCTAACTCTAGTTGTTTCTCTACTCATTCTTAGCCATTCATCCTTGACCATGGTTATATATCAATCATATGTTTTATTTCTATTCATCACAAAAGGATTTGATATTATCATTATCCATTATCTTCTTCTTCTTCTCTCTTGAAGAAGCTCTCTTGAAAATCCTAAAGTGATGATAAAATATGAGAAAATGATATAAAAAGAAAGCAAAATTACTACTCTCTCATCCTCATCTCATCTAGCCCTTGAGATTAGTGTGTTCGTCTCATAAGAGTGAGAAAGCTTGAGTCGTAGCAACTTCAAGGTAGATCATCGGAGATTTGGAATACGACAAGCTAGAATGGATCGTTCGAGTCGTGGAGCCTCTCATGAGTCCGGGCGATCGTGGATCGCGGCAAAGGGACTTCTACTCGGAGCTTGTGAAGTGAAGGAGCGGACTACAAAGGTTGTAATCCCTCACACTTAGATAAAAGTTATCTTAATGCAAGTTTAACCCTAATAATCTAGCAAAGATCCTGGCTTTGGGTTGTTCGGCACGTCTAAATTTTAATCCGGGCTTGTTTTGTAGGGTTCCTAGGCACCCTAATGAGGTCTCACAAGGCATCAACCATGCCAATTTCAAAAAATCTAGGTGCCGAGAAACCCTAATACGGACCGTTGGCTAGAAATCTAGGCGAAAAAGTAAACTAGTTAACACTTAACTAAGAGATACGGAAATACAACCTTTGTAGATCCGGTTCTCCACCTCCATAGCTCCGCAACAAAGTCCTCTCCGCTGTCCAAAAAGAATCCGGGCTCTAGCGTCGACTTCATCAGAGAATAAGCGAGCTAGGTCGTCGATGTCCATGCCGAAGATGATCTACGTCGAGGCATCGCTAAATCAAGCTCCGACTTCACCAAGTCAAGAAACTTGTGAAGAAAACACACTCTACTACTTGGCAAGAGGTAGAGGATGAAGAAATAGGAAGTGGGTTGACTTTAGATTTGGATTTCTCACTCTAAAACATCAATCACCATTGATGAAGAGAGCTTTCTTCTTGTGAGGAAGAAGAAGAAGATGATGAAGATAATGTTATGATAAGTTATTTAAAAAAGAAAAGAATATACAAACTTATCATAATCCTAACTATGGTTATGTGTAGAGAATTGACCAAGGTTAGTTTAATGGTTAGGGTTAAGAATGAGATAAGAATGGTTACAAAGTTAAAGCTTCATGAAGCTTCAACTAAACTCCAAAACTAGCAACCATTCTTTTCTCATCTATTCAAAATAAATAAATAAATAAATAAGTAAGAAAAGAAAACCCTAATCATTAGTTTAACCATGGCTTAATTCATTACACTTAACTATAGTTAAACATGCATCATCAAACATGATACAAACAAGTGCACAAAAGTATATCGCATATACAATGCGCACAATCGAGCGAGAAAATCCATTTAAAGTGAACCGATACTAGTTAATGCAAAGTAATATATCAAATATATAATTATACATTAAATCATTAAATCAACACTTGATTTAACGATCCGGTCATATCGCATATAACCGACCAGTATCCTATATATCGGCTTATCGAATCAACCTTTGATTCGATAACTAGGGTATATCGCATATAACCTAATCGATACATTCATCGCGAGAATGGAATACGGTATCACATACACGCATTATTCTCGGTCCCGGACATATCTCATATGCGCTCCTATTTCGTTTCGCTTGAGCCAGGAAACCTCTGTGTAGGACTCTAAAGACTCGTCAATACGCCGGCAGCAGGCGATGATCATATCAAACAACCACAAGCCGCCAGCGGTCTGCTAAACGTAACGGCCACCCGGGTATTGAGCGATCTGAAGATCGACGAGCAAGCCCGCTCACACTCCAGTGAATCCAACCAGTAACACTACCGTACAGTCCGGTCTGATCGTCTGATATGTCGCATATCTCGCCTAGGGGTGGTAAACGTCAGACCCCAATAGCTCGATAAGTCGTGTCGATATGAGGTCTATAACTGTTCGAGAAACTACTGGTAACACTTACCAGTAAATCTCAGCAACCCTGGCCAGGGATTTCCTGTTATAGCCAATCGAACACAGCGCAACATCAACTCCCTATACCGGGAGAGACGAATCCCCTCCTATCGCTCATTGCCTCCATGTGACTCGGGACTGTACCCAAAAACCACCGTTTTGCATGCCCTCTTGGACGTGGTAAGATGGAAATCAAAGCACAGTGGGAACCACACAGGACTCTATGACGATCTCGGGTCAACAGACTACTCTGTACCAGTGTCACCAGAGAACTGCCATCTGACGTGAGGTATAATACCATCTGGGAGTTCTCGGCGAGTCCGTCCAGTGTACCCAGTCTCTACTGAGCACCCGCATATCATCTCTGATGTCAAACACCAATGGATATGGGATCATCCATCGCCCATCTGTATGGGTCGAGATGGTATACGCTAGTCTACTCTGGTATATCGATGCCCCGTCTCGATACACCCTCGACTAGGGACTTTGAAGGATGTACTTATGGACTACCATGTCCCCACTAGTATGATCCGCATCATAGTCCAGGTAGTCAAGCACACATCCTAAGGGCTTTACCAACATGTAACAGAGAGACAATCAGCATACACGTTAAGGTAAAGGGTAACCAGATAGCATACTATCATGTCGAGCAAGAAAGTCCTCCCTATATACGTCCTAGCATCCACTACAATATACATCCTATGTATAGTAATGACCTCTAGGGCATACATATAACTAACAATCTCCTACTTGCACTAGGGCCATCTGATAGCAGTGGTTGTAGTATCTCATACTCAACCATCCCATAAAAGTCTCTCTCTGGGAACAGGCCTTTGTGAGTGGATCCGCTGTGTTGTCCTCTGAGTCTACTCTCCTGACCTCGATCTCCTTGGAGATCAAGCATCTCCATGATCAGGTAATACAGCCTTAGAATATGTCTGGATCACTGATGGGACGGGCGTTCCTTGGCATAAGCCACAACTCCATTGTCACACAATGGGAGGAACTAAGTTCATCTCATGAACTAATATACACCCAGACAGCCTCTTTGGTAGCATCTTAAGTAGCGATGTATCCAGCCTTTATCGTCTAGTATGCCACGGTATCTAGCTTGGAACTCTTCCAACATACCGTCCCTTTATTGAGGGTAAAGGCAATGCCTGCGACTGACATTCAGTCGTCTTTATCACCGTGGAACTATTCCAGTGATTCTCCCCAGGGTCGATTGATACCATCTCACTACAACTAGTGAGAATCCTAACATCCAATTAGATCTATCTCATAGATCCAAAACCAAGGATTTAGGAGGTATCACTTTGATCCTATATGGAGAATCATTGTGATAAGCGGAGATTGATCGAGCGCAGCATAGGAAACTCCTTCCTTATCAAGAGTATGTCATCCACGTACTCTACGAGGATCGTCACCATACTCCCTACTACCTTCTTGTTTATACAAGGTTCATCTACCATTTTGATGATGTCAACTTCTTTGACTAATCCACCAAAACAGATGTTCCAACTCCACGATGCCTGCTTTATCCTATAAAGCATCTTGCACACGTTTCCGCTGCTCCCACTGTCTACGAAGCCCTCTGGCTGTGTACTTATAGACGTACTCTTCTGAAACATCATTTAGAAAAGCAGTCATGACACCCAACCACCAGATATCGTAGTCATGGTATGTAGCCGTGATAAGTAGGATCTGGATGGACTTAAGCATAGCCACTTGAGAAGGTTTCATCATTGTCCACACCTGGTCGATGACGAAAACCTTTAACAAGTCTAGCTTTGAAAGTCTCAACTTTTCCATGTACACCAAGTAATCTTCTCAAGATATACTTGCTCCTGATGGGGATTTAACCCTTCAGATATAGCAACCAAAGTCCATACTTTGTTGGTGTATAAGGATTCCATCTCAGATCGCTAAACATCCAGCCATTCTTACAGAGTCTCACTCCTGATGGCCAGCTCGAAGCTAGTTGGGTCATCATCTCATGATGCAATCCTCACTCCCACTGTCATAGAGAAACCGAAGTATCTCTCAGGTGGGTGAGGAACCGTACTAGATCGGCGGAGAGGCTGAGGTTCGTTGGAATCTACTGAATCCTTTGGTTCTATCAAATCATGTGCTGTAGTTTGTGTAGCTGGAACCTTTCCAGTTCTACATAGCTAACCTTGCCTCGAGCTTGTCCGGATTTTGCTTTTAAACATAGGCCGGACAACCCCAAATCTTAACTAGCTTAAGACATGGGCTCTTCCCTTTCCATATCACATATGAAGTGGTAGGCAACTGATTTGATTGGAACCCTATTCAATAGGTATGCAGCTTCTCAAGCGCATAACTCCCAAAAGGAAATAGGTAACTCAGTAGTACTCATCACAGAGCACACCTTATCACATAGGGTGTTATTGCTCCACCCCGATATACCATCGTGCTATGGTGTATATGGAGGAGTAATGCCGAGAGAGAATCTCATTCTCCTTTAGAATAGTCCATGAATTCCGTGCTCAAGTATTCTCCTCCTTGATCTCATCAAAGGACATAATACTTATACCCGTATTTTGGTTCTTTACTTCTAACTTATATTCTGTGAATATCTCAAAAGGTTCGGACTTGTGTTTCAACAGGAACATAGGTCTGAAACTCGAAAGATCATCAGAGAACGTAATGAAGTATAAAGAACCATTCCTGGCATGTGTAGACAGGGGACCTACATACATCAACATGTATCATCCCAAGAGTTCACTAACTCTTTCTCTGTTTCCAGTAAACGGAGCTATGGTCATCTTATCTTTGTGACATGACTGGCGAGTTTCACAAGATGTAAGTTCAAACTAATTTAAATATGCATCTTTATGTAACTCTAGCCAGTCGGGTCGCATTGATCTGACCTAGTCTACAATACCTCAAGAAGGATTCGTTCATTTCTGAACTCTTCCTCTTGTGTGTGTTCCGTATACTAAGAACTGTTGTTTGATTTAGAACATCAATGCTTTTAGATAACGTGCCTGAACCGATCAACTTTTGATATAGGAAATGTTCAAAACATTATCCAACAATACAAAATTTTATCGTTTCTTTACTAATAAAGAGACAGATATGATTTTGTATATCAGGTTCGGTATCTAATAACATTCGTTCAGAATCAATGTATTGGTAATACAGGGTGACAGTGACCAACAGACTTGGCTGCAACACTTGCCCCGTTTTCTGCCTCATGAAACTTATCACCCGTTCTCAGTTCTCTACCTTTCTGTAGCCCTATGTAACATATTACATATCTGGGATCCTGATCTGGTATCACATACCCAGGACGTAAAGGATACTGAGAAACAGTTCTCTGTAATGAACACACCCGAAGATGATGCATCAGCATGCACTCTCTTCGTTTGGGCGGCACGGGAATTCTGGTAATCCCCAATTTCCTGCTCTGTCTTATAACAATTATAAGTTGGAGCGGGACCAACGTTCCCCAGCTCAGTATAACAAGCGGGTTAGGTCAATATTCCGTATTATTATCTTGATTAAGGCGTGATATGGTCGCTACCTGGAGAGAGAGAGAAGAAAACACTCAGCGTGCGCTCTGTCAAGAATAGATTGGTTATTATTTTATCTAATCAGGATGGCTCCCACTGCTTTTTATCAAATCTTCCTTCAAACCATAAAAGGAAAGACTAGCCGGGATTAATTACACACTACAAGTTTGCCAATCTTTCAGCCAGGCCAGTGTCGGTACTTTGAGGGAGGTCCCCCGTGCTTTCGCACGAACCTAATTACTGTAAACCTCGTTTTCCCAGAGGCGTAACCCCGTTGACACCTTTCTAGACACCTACTTGATCGGCTAATTGTAATGTATAAAACTCTCCCAGGAGTAACGATTACTCGCAGCGGGTATCGGGATCCAACTATCTCATAGAAGGTATGCAATTTCATTGCAAATTTCAACACTTGAAATTCCCGATAATATTTTGCCCCGAACGATCTATGACCTTGACAAGGTCAACAAACCATAGACCGAAAGTCAAGTTCAACCCGTCATTTCTTGATTGAATCAAACCCACCCGCACGACCCTTGACAAGGTCAACAAGGCCGCACGACTACCCTAACCCAATCTACATCATATGCATAAGCAGATAAATACTAGTTAGCTATCGCACACTGCGCCTTGACAAGGTCAACAAACGCAGCACGAATACTAAACAGGATTTATCTGAAATGACGGAGGGCTACGACAGGTTTTTCTGAAAACCTATTGCGTAATGAACTTGATATCGTTGTAGAATCAAATGATTTTAAAAATGGAGTGCTTTTGAGGCTTTTCTAGTTTTGCTAAAGGAGTCACTCCCGGTGAAGGGATCGTCGGTCCTTTCCTCGTCGAATGAGGTGCGGGATATATCATATATATCACTGTGCAAAACAAAAACACTTAAAAGCAATCAAAAGACAAACCGAGTGTGTAGCATCTGCCAGTTATTGCTAAAGGAGTCACTCCCGGTGAAGGGATCTCGGTCATTTCCTTATCGAATAAGGTGCAGGATATATCATATATACCGCTGTGCAAAGCAAGAACTGTAGCTACCTGTTTTATTTTGAAATTCGATTCTACAACATCTTAGGTTTCTTTTATTTCATTAATCACATTAATGAAGTCCCATCATTTAAGTACCTAATCATCACAGATAAATACGACGTACACTTATGCCATCCGCATTCGCCTCGATGTCCCCTCGTGCACCGTTAGGTTAGGTAACTAACGGCAGAGCGGGGCAGGGCTAGCGCGGATGTAAAACATAAGTAACGTCTATATAATATATCATATATACTATATACTGTATCTATCACAGAACATCACATGATCACATCACAGATATCGCAGCAGAAGAATCATATAAAATATTGGATATACTAGGACGTCCGTGTTTTCAATACGAGCAAGTATAAAACACGGATTCCACGGTCGCGATGAATAGCCAAACCCACACCCCTAGACCCCTACGAGAGCGGCAAGCAACCCTACCAATTCTGGAGTTAGGAGACCCGGACTCGACTCCTCGAGTTGGTCTCCCACTGGACTCCAGAACCCGGTTACTTATGCCCTCCTCCTTGGGTCTATCCTAGTGCGGAAAAGTAAATAATATACAAACGGTGACTACTTCCGCAACCTGGAAGCGCCCCAATAAAAGAATATTACATACAAGTTTTTACATGAATGAAAATGAAAAACACTCATCTCACATAAAAACCCCCGGCTATTCAAACACGACGATCCAATATAACATATCCAGCAACACATAACATCACATGTCATCAACGTAAGTAAATATGTCCATCCCAATTGTCGTTGACATATAGCAACGAAACCGGCGATATCACATATTACACTTACGGTCACAGAAAAGAAAGTGTAAAACTACAACAGTTGGAATCCGCAACCATCTCAGACATCGCATGCCTGACCAAATGAATTACTTAGACATCGCATGCCTAACAATTATAAACCCCGCATTTTAGTCTCATTATCGAAAACACTTTTCAGTACCAAGTCGGACAATTCAACAAGATTCCCGACAGTCTGATCGAATACTCGTCGCAAACTTCAGTAGACGGCCGTACCCACGATGCCGTCGACGAAGTGCACCAAGGCGGAACACCGCTACCGCGAGCACCCGAACGGATGCTTTCGGCGACGGGGTTCTCCTACAGTCACTTGGTCGGGGCTATGGAGTGAGGCTGTCTATTAAGTTTACCCGGCGAGTATCCGCGTACGCTACGTGATTGCGACGGACTTTTGATCACATCAAAATTCCGTGGCAACCGATCAAGTGAGACTAAACTGCTATGTTTATAACATTCATTTAGTTATCTCATAACTATTTGTGAATTCCAATTATTGTATCCCATTCCAGATAAATAGAAAATGTTAAACTTTCCGATCGAAAATTCTAACACCCAAGTTTTCCCGATACAGATCAACACATGAAACTAGTCTAACAACATTCAGTTCGTATCTCAGTACCAACGGTCCAGCCGTAGAAGGGTCAAGCCAACGCCTCACATGTGGCACGCCGTACTGCCCCAAACCCGAAGGTTCAAATGGCAGTTCAAGACGGTCACATAATCGAGTTAAGGTTTGTTGTCTTCTAGAGGGTCCATCGAGTTACTTGCACTACTTAGAACGTCGTTAAACTACGGAAAAATCCAACACTTGGAAATTTCCCGACAGGGGAAAAATTGGGTATTTATATCCGGTCGAACTTTTTAACATATTCTAAAATTTATCCGGAAAGCCACATAGACAAAATTTGATGCTCCGATCGAAACACCGAATCCCCAAAACAACTCCAGAAAATTCAACTCTGTATTAAATATTAAAAATTCCCAGAAAAACCAGCATTGACTATTATTGATTATGGTGCAAATTTTGATGAACAATAGGACAAACACGCCGCGGATCCGCCGCACGAGCCATGCTCGTGCCGCGGATCCGCGCCTTTACTATGGAGTTACGTCATCAAAATTCACCGTAACTCTTAGATTTCCCTGCTGATTTTTTTAGCAATTTTTAATCTGGAAAAATCCCAGTTTTTGAAAAAAGGACAGAGAGCAAGTAAGGAATTGGGTTTCGGGTTCGTTCGGACTTCAAATAGCGTCTAGACTTCGCCTAAGGCTCTAGCTAGGCTCTGATACCACTGTAGGGTTCCTAGGCACCCTAATAAGGTCCCACAAGGCATCAACCATGCCAATTTCAAAAAATCTAGGTGCCGAGAAACCCTAATACGGACCGTTGGCTAGAAATCTAGGCGAAAAAGTAAACTAGTTAACACTTAACTAAGAGATACGGAAATACAACCTTTGTAGATCCGGTTCTCCACCTCCATAGCTCCGCAACGAAGTCCTCTCCGCTGTCCAAAAAGAATCCGGGCTCTAGCGTCGACTTCATCGGAGAATAAGCGAGCTAGGTCGTCGATGTCCATGCCGAAGATGATCTACGTCGAGGCATCGCTAAATCAAGCTCCGACTTCACCAAGTTAAGAAACTTGTGAAGAAAACACACTCTACTACTTGGAAAGAGGTAGAGGATGAAGAAATAGGAAGTGGGTAGACTTTAGATTTGGATTTCTCACTCTAAAACATCAATCACCATTGATGAAGAGAGCTTTCTTCTTGTGAGGAAGAAGAAGAAGATGATGAAGATAATGTTATGATAAGTTATTTAAAAAAGAAAAGAATATACAAACATATCATAATCCTAACTATGGTTATGTGTAGAGAATTGACCAAGGTTAGTTTAATGGTTAGGGTTAAGAATGAGATAAGAATGGTTACAAAGTCAAAGCTTCATGAAGCTTCAACTAAACTCCAAAACTAGCAACCATTCTTTTCTCATCTATTCAAAATAAATAAATAAATAAATAAGTAAGAAAAGAAAACCCTAATCATTAGTTTAACCATGGCTTAATTCATTACACTTAACTATAGTTAAACATGCATCATCAAACATGATACAAACAAGTGCACAAAAGTATATCGCATATACAATGCGCACAACCGAGCGAGAAAATCCATTTAAAGTGAACCGATACTAGTTAATGCAAAGTAATATATCAAATATATAATTATACATTAAATCATTAAATCAACACTTGATTTAACGATCCGGTCATATCGCATATAACCGACCAGCATCCTATGTATCGGCTTATCGAATCAACCTTTGATTCGATAACTAGGGTATATCGCATATAACCTAATCGATACATTCATCGCGAGAATGGAATACGGTATCACATACACGCATTATTCTCGGTCCCGGACATATCTCATATGCGCTCCTATTTCGTTTCGCTTGAGCCAGGAAACCTCTGTGTAGGACTCTAAAGACTCGTCAATACGCCGGCAGCAGGCGATGATCATATCAAACACCCACAAGCCGCAAGCGGTCTGCTAAACGTAACGGCCACCCGGGTATTGAGCGATCTGAAGATCGACGAGCAAGCCCGCTCACACTCCAGTGAATCCAACCAGTAACACTACCGTACAGTCCGGTCTGATCGTCTGATATGTCGCATATCTCGCCTAGGGGTGGTAAACGTCAGACCCCAATAGCTCGATAAGTCGTGTCGATATGAGGTCTATAACTGTTCGAGAAACTACTAGTAACACTTACCAGTAAATCTCAGCAATCTTGGCCAGGGATTTCCTGTTATAGCCAATCGAACATAGCGCAACATCAACTCCCTATACCGGGAGAGACGAATCCCCTCCTATCGCTCATTGCCTCCATGTGACTCGGGACTGTACCCAAAAACCACCGTTTTGCACGCCTTCTTGGACGTGGTAAGATTGAAATCAAAGCACAGTGGGAACCACACAAGACTCTATGACGATCTCGGGTGAACAGACTACTCTGTACCAGTGTCACCAGAGAACTGCCATCTGACGTGAGGTATAATACCATCTGGGAGTTCTCGGCGAGTCCGTCCAGTGTACCCAGTCTCTACTGAGCACCCGCATATCATCTCTGATGTCAAACACCAATGGATATGGGATCATCCATCGCCCATCTGTATGGGTCGAGATGGTATACGCTAGTCTACTCTGGTATATCGATGCCCCGTCTCGATACACCCTCGACTAGGGACTTTGAAGGATGTACTTATGGACTACCATGTCCCCACTAGTATGATCCGCATCATAGTCCAGGTAGTCAAGCACACATCCTAAGGGCTTTACCAACATGTAACAGAGAGACAATCAGCATACACGTTAAGGTAAAGGGTAACCAGATAGCGTACTATCATGACGAGCAAGAATGTCCTCCCTATATACGTCCTAGCATCCACTACAATATACATCCTATGTATAGTAATGGCCTCTAGGGCATACATATAACTAACATGTTTGATGCCTTTTGAACCTTCACAAGAGTGCCTAAGAACCCTACAGTGGTATCAGAGCCTAGCTAGAGCATTAGGCGATGTGTTTAGGAAGTTAAAACTCCGATCGAACCCGAAACGACAAAATTGGACCCCTCTCTGGAAATTTTTTAAATTTTGGCATTTTTCTGAATTAAAAATATGTAAAAAAATCAGCAGGGAATTCTAAGAATTACCATGAAACACATGCCCACAATTCCACCAACTCAGCGCGGAACCGCGGCATGAACATGGTTCTCGCGGCGGTTCCGCGGCCGAATTGTAGGATTGTGACACGTGGCTTCATGGTATAGACCGTAGGTACTTGCTGACTATTCTGGGTATTTTTAATCTGTTCCAGGTGTTTAAAATTCTGGGGTTTGTTTTGTAATAGTAGACCCGATCGGAAATTTTAAATTCGTATTTCTTTCCGGATATTTAGAAACTGTTAAACTATTTGAACGGATATCATTAACTTACTGTTTCCCGGTACGGCAAACTTTCAAGTGTTGAAATTTATTCGGGTTTAAATCTTTCGGAAAAATTGTACAAGTTAAGCGGTGGACCCTCTAGAAGACAACAAACCTTAACTCGATTATGTGACCGTCTTGAACTGCCTTTTGAACCTTCGGGTTTGGGGCAGTACGGCGTGCCACATGTGAGGCGTTGGCTTGACCCTTCTACGGCTGGATCACCGGTACTGTGACATATTCTGGGATTATTTGAACCCCGCTCAAGTGTTGAGCAGTTTAGGAAATTTTGGGTATTTGATTATCTGTTCGAAAAGTTTAATACTGTCTATTTGTCTGGAATGTGATACAATATGTGGAATTCATATAGTTAGGCATGAAATGCGAAGTATGTGATATTTCGGATTTACGATGTCTAAAGTGATTGTGGATTCCAAATATTGTAGTTTTACACTTTCTTTTCTGTGACCGTAAATGTAATATGTGATATCGCCGGTTTCGTTGCTATATGTCAACGACAATTGGGATGCGCATATTTACTTACGTTGATGATATGAGATATTATGTGTTGCTGCGATATGTTATATTGGATCGTCGCGTTCTGAATAGCCGGGGGTTTTATGTGAGATGAGGGTTTTTATTTTCATTCATGTAAAATTCATTTGTAAAGTAATACTCTTTTATTTGGGGCACTTCCAGGTTGCGGTTGATGTCACCAGTGTATATTATTTACTTTTCCGCATTAGGTAGACCCAAGGTGGGGAGCACAAGTAACCGGGTTCTAGGGTCCAGTGGGAGGCCATCTCGAGGAGTCGAGACCGGGTCTCCTAACCCTAGAATTGGCAGAGTTACTTGCCGCTCTCGTAGGGGTCTTGGGATGTGGGTTTGGCTATTCGTCGCGACCGTGGAATCCGTGTTTTATACAGGCTCGTATTGAAAACACGGACGTCCTAGTATATCCAATATTTCATATATGTTCTTCTGCTGCAATGTTCTGTGATGAGATCATATTACTGCCTGAGACGAATGCTTATACTATATATATATGCTGATATATAAATATTACTCTTTCGTTTCTTCTGTGATGCTTAGGAAGCATAAGCTGATGGGATTTTATTAATGAGATTAATAAAAGAAAAGAAACCTAAAGATGTTGTAGAATCAAAAACTTAACAAAAAAGGGTAGCTACAGTTTTGCTTTGCACAGTGATATATACGATATATCCAGCACCTTATTCGATGAGGAAAGGCACCTTATTCGATGAGGAAAGGACCGAGATCCCTTCACCGGGAGTGACTCCTTTAGCAAAACTGGCAGATGCTACAAAACGCGGTTTGTCTTTTGAATGCTTTTAGTGTTTTGCTTTGCACAGCGGTATATATGATATATCCTGCACCTTATTCGATGAGGAAAGGGCCGACGATCCCTTCACCGGGAGTGACCCCTTTAGCGAAACTAAGAAAAGCCTCAAAAACACTCCTTTTCAAAACTTCACTCGATTCTACAACGATATCAAGTTCATTACGCTCAGGGTTTTTCTGAAAAACCTGCGTAGCCCTCCGTCATTTCAGATAAAGACTAGTTACTATTCGTGCTACGTTTGTTGACTATGTTAAGGCGTAGTGTGCGGTAGCTAATTAGTAGTTATCTGTTAAAACATGAGATGTGATTGGATTAGGGTAGTTGTGCGACTTTGTTGACTATGTTAAGGGTCGTGCAGGTGGATTTAATTCAATCGGGAAATGACGGGTTGAACTTGGCTAGCAATTATGATTTGTTGACTATGTTAAGGTCATAAATTGCTAGGGGCAAAAATATTATCGGGAATTTCAAATGTTGAAATTTGCAATGAGATTGCATACATCCTATGAGATAGTTGGATCCCGGTACCCACTGCGAGTAAGTGTTACTCCTGGGAGAGTTTTACACAGGACAATTAGCCGATCAAGTAGGTGTCTAGAAAAGTGTTAACGAGGTTACGCCTCTGGGAAAACGAGGTTTACATTAATTAGGTCCGTGCGAGAGCACGGGATACCTCCCTCAAAGTACCGACACTGATTTGGCTGAAAGATTGACGAAATTGTAGGGTGTAATTAATCCCGGCTAATCTTACCTTTTAGGGTTTTAAGGTAGATTTGATAAAAACAGTGGGAGACATCCTGATTAGATAAGATAATAACCAATCTAATCTTGCAAGAGCATACGCTAAAGTGTTTTCTTCTCTCTCTCTCCAGGTAGCGACCATATCATGCTATAATCAAGATAATAATATGGATGTATTGACTGAACCCAATAATTGTACTGAGCTAGGGAATGTTGGACCCGTTCTTTCTTATAAGAGTTATAAGACTGAATAGGAAACAAGAGAATATCTGGATTCTCACGCCGCCCAAAAGACCATGCATGTTGGTGCATCTTCTTCGGGTGTGTTAGTTATTGAGAACTGTTTCTCAGTTCACCCTACGTCCTGGGTATTAGATACCGGATCAGGATCCCACATATGTAAACATTTACGTGGGCTACGTAAAGGTAGAGAACTGGGAAAAGGTGATCATTCCGTTCAAGTAGGGAACGGTGCAAGTATTGTAGCCAAAGCAGTTGGCGAATATCACCTTGTATTACCAAGTCGTAATACACTGATTTTAAATGAGTGCTATTATATACCGAACATGATGTGCAACATTATATCAGTCTCTTTATTAAGTAAAGAGGGATATAATTTTGTAGTACAGGATAATGTTATGAACATATTCCTAGATCAAAAGTTGATTGCATCAGGCTCGTTACATAATGGCATATTCATTCTAAATCAGAATACAGTCCTGAATATACAAAACACACACAAGAGGAAAAGTTCAGATATGAACGAATCCTACTTGTGGCATTGTAGACTTGGTCATATCAATGCGACACGACTGGCTAAGTTGCATAAAGATGGTTATTTGAATCCGTTCGAATTATCATCTTATGATACTTGCCATTCATGTCTCAAAGGAAAAATGACCAAAGCTCCGTTTAGTGGACACGGAGAAAGAGTTACCGAACTCTTAGGACTAGTACATAGTGATGTATGCGGTCCCATGTCTACGCATGCCAGGAACGGTTCTTCCTACTTCATTACATTCACTGACGATCTCTCCAGATACGGACATGTGTTCCTGTTGAAACACAAGTCTGAAGCTTTTGAGAAATTCAGAGAATATAAGCACGAAGTAGAGAATCAAACGGGCAAAAGTATTAAGATTCTTTGATCTGATCGAGGAGGTGAATACTTAAGCAATGAGTTCTTAGATTATCTAAAAGAGAATGGGATTCTCTCTCAGCTTACTCCTCCTTATACACCACAGCACAACGGTGTATCGGAGCGGAGGAATCGCCCCCTATTAGATATGGTGCGCTCTATGATGAGCGAGGCTGAGTTGCCTATTTCCTTCTGGGGTTATGCGCTTGAAACAGCAGCATACCTATTGAATCAAGTTCCGTCTAAATCTGTGCCTACCACACCACATGAGATATGGAGTGGGAAGAAACCATACTTTAAAAGAGTTAAGATATGGGGTTGTCCGGCCTATGTCAAAAGACAAAATCCAGACAAACTCGAGGCACGATCAGTTCTTTGCAAATTTATGGGATATCCTAAGAATTCTCAAGGATATATTTTCTATCACGCTGAGGAACAAAAGGTGTTTATTTCTCAATATGCCACCTTTTTAGAAAAGGAATTTCTTGATAAAGAAATTAGTGGCAAAGAGGTAGAGCTGGAAGAGGTTCCAGAAACACAAATTACAACTGAAGATTTAGTGGAACCAGAGGATTCAGTAGTACCCGACGAACCCCAGCCGCTCCGCCGATCTAGTAGGGTTTCTCGTCCACCTGAGAGATACTACGGTTTTCTCATTGATGGTGGAAGCGAGGATTGCATCATGGATGATGATGACCCGACTAGTTTCGAGCAGGCCATCACGAGTGGTGACTCTGTGAAATGGCTGGATGCAATGCGATCTGAGATGGAATCCATGTACACCAACAAAGTATGGACTTTGGAAATTGCTCCTGAAGGGGTAAAACCCATTGGGAGCAAGTGGATCTTTAAAAAGAAATTTGGTGTAGATGGAAAAGTTGAGACTTTCAAAGCTAGACTTGTAGCAAATGGTTTTCGTCAACGACCAGGTGTGGATTATGACGAAACCTTTTCTCCAGTGGCTATGCTTAAGTCCATCCGGATCTTACTTGCCGTTGCTGCATACCATGACTACGAAATCTGGCAAATGGATGTTAAGACCGCCTTTCTAAACGGTGATTTAGAAGAGAGCGTGTACATGACTCAGCCAAAGGGTTTCGTAGATAGTGGGAGCAGCGGAAAGGTGTGCAAGCTGCTTAAATCCATTTATGGGTTAAAGCAAGCATCGCGGAGTTGGAACATCTGTTTTGATGTTGTAGTCAAAGAGTTTGACTTCATCAAAAATATAGATGAACCTTGTATCTATAAGAAGGTAGCAGAGGGTAAGGTTGTCTTCCTCGTATTGTACGTGGATGACATACTCTTGATAGGAAATGATATTCCTATGCTGCAATCAGTCAAGCTCTTCTTATCACAGAGATTCTCAATGAAAGATCTAGGTGATGCCTCCTGCATATTGGGAATCATGATCTATAGAGATAGATCTAAACGGATACTGGGATTGTCCCAATCCAGGTACATTGACACCATACTAAAGAGGTTTAGTATGGAAGAATCCAAACGTGGGAACCAACCCACGATCTCTGGACTCACTCTCTCCAAAGAGATGTCTCCCAAGACTGATTTGGAGAGAGCTCGCATGCAAGGGATACCCTATGCTTCGGCAGTAGGCTCTATCATGTATGCGATGCTATGTACCAGACCCGATGTTGCATACTCACTAAGTGTAGTGAGTCGGTATCTAGCAGATCCTGGAGAGAGTCACTGGACAGCTGTAAAGAACATTCTCAAGTACTTACGAAGGACTAAGGAGATGTTCTTGGTGTATGGTAATGGAGAACTCCAGGTGGAGTCCTTTACCGATTCCAGCTTCCAAAGTGATAAGGACAACTCTAAGTCGCATTCGGGTTTTGTCTTTACCCTCAATGGAGGGGCGGTATGTTGGAAGAGTTCCAAACAGGATACCGTTGCAGACTCAACGATGGAGGCTGAATACATCGCTGCCAACGATGCTGCCAAAGAGGCTGTCTGGATCAAGAAGTTCATTAGTGAACTTGGTGTGGTTCCATCCATTGAGCATCCAATACCTCTGTATTATGATAACAATGGAGCTGTGGCTTTAGCCAAGGAACCCAGATCCCATCAAAAGTCCAGACATATTCTGAGGCGATATCACCTGATCAGGGAGATAGTTGATCGCCGGGAGATCGAGGTCAGGAAAGTAGATACGAAGGACAACACTGCGGATCCATTCACGAAGGCTATTCCCCAGATACAGTTTGAGAGATTATTCGGGATGCTAGGTATGAGATACTACAGCAGCTGGCCTTAGTGCAAGTGGGAGATTGTTAGTTATGTATATGCACTAGAGGCCATTGTTGTACATATGATGTATATTATAATGGATGCTTGGTTATATATAGAGATGACTTTCTTGCTCGTCATGATAGTATGCTATTTGGTTTAACTTTATCTTAACATGTTGACTTGTATTGGTTTACTATTTTACTCTCACATGTTGATAAAGCCCTTAGGATCTGTACTCGACTACTGGGACTATGATGAGATCATACTAGTGGGGTCGCGGTAGTCGATGAGTACATCCTATAACTGTTCCTAGTCGAGGGTATATCGAGACAGGGCATCGATACCACCAGAGTAGACTAGCGTATACGCATCTTGACCCATATGATGGGTGATGGATGATCCCATATCCATCGGTGTTGGACATCAGAGATGGTGTACGGGTGCTCAGTAGAGACTGGGTACACTGGACGGACTCGCCGAGAACTCCCAGATGGTGATATACCACACGTCAGATGGCAGTTCTCCGGTGACACTGGTACAGGGTAGTCTGTGTTAGTTATATGTATGCCCTAGAGGCCATTACTGTACATAGGATGTATATTGTAGTGGATGCTGGGACATATATAGGGAGGACTTTCTTGCTCAACATGATAGTATGCTATCTGGTTGCTTTTTACCTTAACGTGTACACAGATTGTCTCTCAATTACATGTTGGTAAAGCCATTAGGATATGTACTTGACTACCTGGACTATGATGCGGATCATACTAGTGGGGACATGGTAGTCCATAAGTACATCCTTCAATGTCCCTAGTCGTGGGTGTATCGAGACGGGGCATCGATATACCAGAGTAGACTAGCGTATACCTTCTCGACCCATACAGATGGGCGATGGATGATCCCATATCCATTGGTGTTTGACATCAGAGATGATATACGGGTGCTCAGTAGAGACTAGGTACACTGGACGGACTCGCCGAGAACTCCCAGATGGTATTATACCTCACGTCAGATGGCAGTTCTCTGGTGACACTGGTACAGGTTAGTCTGTAGACCCGAGATCATCATAGAGTCTTGTGTGGTTCCCACTGTGCTTTGATTTCCATCTTACCACGTCCAAGAGGGCGTGCAAAACGGTGGTTTTTGGGTACAGTCCCGAGTCACATGGAGGCAATGAGCGATAGGAGGGGATTCGTTTCTCCCGGTATAGGGAGTTGATGTTGCGCTGTGTTCGATTGGCTATAACAGGAAATCCCTGGCCAGGGTTGCTGAGATTTACTGGTAAGTGTTACCAGTAGTTTCTCGAATAGTTATAGACCTCATATCGACACGACTTATTGAGCTATTGGGGTCTGACGTTTACCACCCCTAGGCGAGATATGCGACATATCAGACGATCAGACCGGACTGTACGGTAGTGTTACTGGTTGGATTCACTGGAGTGTGAGCGGGCTTGCTCGTCGATCTTCAGATCGCTCAATACCCGGGTGGCCGTTACGTTTAGCAGACCGCTTGCGGCTTGTGGATGCTTGATATGATCATCATCTGCTGCCGGCGTATTGACGAGTCTTTAGAGTCCTACACAGAGGTTTCCTGGCTCAAGCGAAACGAAATAGGAGCGCATATGAGATATGTGCGGGACCGAGAATGATACCAGTATGTGATACTGTATTCGATTCTCGCGATATGTGACATTGATCGGTTATATGCGATATAGCCGGGTTTTCGGATCAAGTGTTGATTCGATAAGTTGTTACTGTTGATATTAGTCGGTTATATGCGATATGACCGGATCATTAAATCAAGTGTTGATTTAATGATTTAATGCATAATTATATATTTGATATATTACTTTGCATTAACTAGTATCGGTTCACTTTAAATGGATTTTCTCACTCGGGTGTGCACATTTCATATGCGATATGATTTGTGCACTTGCTTGTATCATGTTTGATGATGCATGCTTTTTGGTTAAGTATAAAGAATTAAACCAAGGTTAAGTTGTTGATTAGGGTTTTACTTATTCATTTATATTATTTATTTATTCATTTTGAATAAATTGGAAGATAAATGAATGGTGGCTACTTTTGTTTTTAGTTGAAGTTTCATGAAGCTTTGACTTGTTGACCTTTTGTTCTCATCCTTAACCCTAACCATTCAACCCAACCTTAGTCAATTCTCTACACTTAACTAAGGTTAAGATTATGATAAGTATTCTTTTATTTTTCTATTTTCAATTAACTTATCATATTCTTCATCTTCTTCTTCTTCTTCACTTCAAGAAAAAGCTTCACAAGCTTTAATGGCAAAGTGAGAATTAGAGTGAGAAATCCAATTCTAAAGTTTACCCACTTCCTATTTCTTCATCCTCTACCTCTTGCCAAGTAGTAGAGTGTGTTTCCTTCACAAGTTTTCATGGCTTGGTGATGGTGGAGCTTGATCTAGCGATGCCTCGACGTAGATCATCTTCGGCATGGATATCGACGACCTAGCTCGCTTATTCTCCGATGAAGTCGACGCTAGAGCCCGGATTTGATTTGGACAGCGGAGAGGACCTCATCTCGGAGCCGTGGAGGTGGAGGACCGGATCTACAAAGGTTGTATTTCCGTATCTCTTAGTTAATTGTTAACTAGTTATCTTTTCGCCTAGTTTTCTAGCCAACGATCCGTAGTCGGGTCTCTCGGCAGCTAGATTTTTTGAATTTGGCATGTTCGATGCCTTGTGAGACCTCACTAGTGTGCCTAGGAACCCTACAGTGGTATCAGAGCCTAGCTAGAGCCTTAGGCGAAGTCTAGACGGATTTTGAAGTCCGAACGACCCGAAACCCCAACCGGAAATTGCTCTCTGGAAATTTTCTAAAATCTGGGATTTTCCAGAATTAAAATTGCCAAAAAATTCAGCAGGGAATCCTATGAGTTACTGTGAAGCACGTGACTGTAAATCGATTAAAGAGCCGTGGAACCGCGGCCCCACCCTGGGGTTCGCGGCGGTTCCGCGGCCATGATGGTGATTTGGGTCACGTGTCTTGCACAGTAATTCTTGTGTCAAAGAGCTGAGTCTTCTGGAAATTTTTATATTTTATTCAAGAGTTGAATTTTCTGCAGTTGTTTTGGGGATTCGGTGTTTCGATCGGAGTATCAAATTTTGTCTATGTGGCTTTCCGGATAAATTTTTAGAATATGTTAAAAAGTTCGACCGGATATAAATACCCAATTTTTCCCTGTCGGGAAATTTCCAAGTGTTGGATTTTTCCCTAGTTTAACGACGTTCTAAGTAGTGCAAGTAACGCGATGGTCCCTCTAGAAGACAACAAACCTTAACTCGATTATGTGACCGTCTTGAACTGCCCTTTGAACCTTCGGGTTTGGGGCAGTACGGCGTGCCACATGTGAGGCGTTGGCTTGACCCTTCTACGGCTGGACCGTTGGAACTGAGGCACGAACGGAATGTTGTTAGACTTATTTCATGTGTTGAGCTGTATCGGGAAAACTTGGGTGTTCGATTGTTCGATCGGAAAGTTTGACATTTTCTATTTATCCGGAATGGGATACAATAATTGGAATTCACAATAAGTTATGAGATAACTGAATGAATGTTATAAACATAGCAATTTAGTCTCACTTGATCGGTTGCCACGGAATTTTGATGTGATCAAAAGTCCGTCGCAATCACGTAGCGTACGCGGATACTCGCCGGGTAAACTTAATAGACAGCCTCACTCCATAGCCCCGACCAAGTGACTGTAGGAGAGCCCCGTCGCCGAAAGCATCCATTCGGGTGCTCGCGGTAGCGGTGTTCCGCCTTGGTGCACTTCGTCGACAGTAACGGGGGTGCGGCCGTCTACTGAAGTTTGCGACGAGCATTCAATCAGGATGTCGGGAATCTTGTTGAATTGCCCGACTTGATATTGTAAAGTGTTTTCGATTTTGAGACTAAAATGCGGAGTTTATAATTGTTAGGCATGCGATGTCTAAGTAATTCATTTGGTCAGGCATGCGATGTCTGAGGTGGTTGCGGATTCCAACTGTTGTAGTTTTACACTTTCTTTTCTGTGACCGTAAGTGTAATATGTGATATCGCCGGTTTCGTTGCTATATGTCAACGACAATTGGGATGCGCATATTTACTTACGTTGATGACATGTGATGTTATGTGTTGCTGGATATGTTATATTGGATCGTCGTGTTTGAATAGCCGGGGTTTTTATGTGAGGTGAGTGTTTTTCATTTTCATTCATGTAAAAACTTGTATGTAATATTCTTTTATTGGGACGCTTCCAGGTTGCGGAAGTTGTCACCGTTTGTATATTATTTACTTTTCCGCACTAGGATAGACCCAAGGAGGAGAGCACAAGTAACCGGGTTTTGGAGTCCAGTGGGAGACCAACTCGAGGAGTCGAGTCCGGGTCTCCTAACTCTAGAATTGGTAGGGTTGCTTGCCGCTCTCGTAAGGGTCTAGGGGTGTGGGTTTGGCTATTCATCACGACCGTGGAATCCGTGTTTTATACTGGCTCGTATTGAAAACACGGACGTCCTAGTATATCCAATATTTCATATGATTCTTCTGCTGCGATATCTATGATGTGATCATGTGATGTTCTGTGATAGATACATTATATAGTATATATGATATATTATATAGACGTTACTTATGTTTTACACCCGCGCTATCCCTGCCCTGCTCTGCCGTTAGTTACCTAACCTAACGGTGCACGAGGGGACATCGAGGCGAATGCGGATGGCATAAGTGTACGTCGTATTTATCTGTGATGTTTAGGTACTTATATGATGGAACTTCATTAATGTGATTAATGAAATAAAAGAAACCTAAGATGTTGTAGAATCGAATTTCAAAAATAAAAAAGGTAGCTACAGTTCTTGCTTTGCACAGCGGTATATGTGATATATCCTGCACCTTATTCGATAAGGAAAGGACCGAGATCCCTTCACCGGGAGTGACTCCTTTAGCAATAACTGGCAGATGCTACACACTCGGTTTGTCTTTTGATTGCTTTTAAGAGTTTTTGCTTTGCACAGTGATATATATGATATATCCCGCACCTCATTCGACGAGGAAAGGACCGACGATCCCTTCACCGGGAGTGACTCCTTTAGCAAAACTAGAAAAGCCTCAAAAGCACTCCATTTTAAAATCATTTGATTCTACAGCGATATCAAGTTCATTACGCAATAGGTTTTCAGAAAAACCTGTCGTAGCCCTCCGTCATTTCAGATACGTACTAGTTAGTATTCGTGCTGCGGTTGTTTGGCCTCCGTCAAGGCGTAGTGTACGGTAGCTAACTAGTGCTTATCTGCTAGCATATGATGCGATTGGATTAAGGTATTCGTACGGCGTTGTTTGGCCTCCGTCAAGGGTCGTGCGGGTGGGTTTAATTCAATCAGGAAATGACGGGTTGAACTTGACTAGCAGACTATGGGTTGTTTGGCCTCCGTCAAGGTCATAACGAGCTAGGGGCAAAATATTATCGAGAATTTCAAGTGTTGAAATTTGCAATGAGATTGCATACCTTCTATGAGATAGTTGGATCCCGATACCCACTGCGAGTAAGAGTTACTCCTGGGAGAGTTTTATACATTACAATTAGCCGATCAAGTAGGTGTCTAGAAAGGTGTCAACGGGGTTACGCCTCTGGGAAAACGAGATTTACATTAATTAGGTTCGTGCGAAAGTACGGGGGACCTCCCTCAAAGTACCGACACTGGCCTGGCTGAAAGATTGGCGAACTTGTAGTGTGTAATTAATCCCGGCTAGTCTTTCCTTTTAGGGTTTGAAGGAAGATTTGATAAAAAGCAGTGGGAGCCATCCTGATTAGATAAAATAAAGACCAATCTATTCTTGACAGAGCGCACGCTGAGTGTTTTCTTCTCTCTCTCTCCAGGTAGCGACCATATCACGCCTTAATCAAGATAATAATACGGATTATTGACCGAACCCGCTTGTTATACTGAGCTGGGGAACGTTGGTCCCGCTCCAACTTATAATTGTTATAAGACAGAGCAGGAAATTGGGGATTACCAGAATTCCCGTGCCGCCCAAACGAAGAGAGTGCATGTTGATGCATCATCTTCGGGTGTGTTCATTATACAGAACTGTTTCTCAGTATCCTTTACGTTCTGGGTATGTGATACCAGATCAGGATCCCAGATATGTAATCTGTTACATAGGGCTACAGATAGGTAGAGAACTGAGAACGGGTGATAAGTTTCATGAGGCAGAAAACGGGGCAAGTGTTGCAGCCAAGTCTGTTGGTCACTGTCACCCTGTATTACAATACATTGATTCTGAACGAATGTTATTAGATACCGAACCTGATATACAAAATCATATCAGTCTCTTTATTAGTAAAGAAATGATAAAATTTTGTATTGTTGGATAATGTTTTGAACTTTTCCTATATCAAAAGTTGATCGGTTCAGGCACGTTATCTAAAAGCATTAATGTTCTAAATCAAACCACAGTTCTCAGTATACGGAACACACACAAGAGGAAGAGTTCAGAAATGAACGAATCCTACTTGAGGCATTGTAGACTAGGTCATATCGATGCGACCCGACTCGCTAAAGTTACATGAAGATGCATATTTAAATCAGTTTGAATTTACATCTTGTGAAACTTGCGAGTCATGTCACAAAGATAAGATGACCATAGCTCCGTTTACTGGAAACAGAGAAAGAGTTAGTGAACTCTTGGGATGATACATGTTGATGTATGTAGGTTCCCTGTCTACACATGCCAGGAATGGTTCTTTATACTTCATTACGTTCTCTGATGATCTTTCGAGTTTCAGACCTATGTTCCTGTTGAAACACAAGTCCGAACCTTTTGAGATATTCACAGAATATAAGTTAGAAGTAAAGAACCAAAATACGGGTATAAGTATTATGTCCTTTGATGAGATCAAGGAGGAGAATACTTGAGAACGGAATTCATGGACTATTCTAAAGGAGAATGAGATTCTCTCTCGGCATTACTCCTCCGCATACACCATAGCACGATGGTATATCGGGGTGGAGCAATCACACCCTATATGATAAGGTGTGCTCTATGATGAGTACTGCTGAGTTACCTATTTCCTTTTGGGAGTTATGCACTTACGAAGTTGCATACCTATTGAATAGGGTTTCAATCAAATCAGTTGCCTACCACTTCATATGTGATATGGAAAGGGAAGAGCCCATGTCTTAAGCTAGTTAAGATTTGGGGTTGACCGGCCTATGTCTAAAAGCAAAATCCGGACAAGCTCGAGGCAAGATCTGTTATGTAGAACTGGAAATGTTCCAGCTATACAAACTGCAGCTGATGATTTGAAAGAACCAAAGGATTCAATAGTTACCAATGAACCTCAGCCTCTCCGCCGATCTAGTAGGGTTCCTCACCCACCTGAGAGATACTTCGGTTTCTCTATAACAGTGGGAGCGAGGATTACATCATGAGATGATGACCCAACTAGTTTCGAGCTGGCCATCAGGAGTGAGACTCTGTAAGAATGGCTGGATGTTTATCGATCTGAGATGGAATCCTTATACACCAACAAAGTATGGACTTTGGTTGCTATATCTGAAGGGTTAAATCCCCATCAGGAGTAAGTATATCTTGAGAAGATTACTTGGTGTACATGGAAGAGTTGAGACTTTCAAAGCTAGACTTGTTAAAGGTCTACATCATTGACCAGGTATGGATCATAATGATAAAACCTTTTCAAGTATCTATGCTTAAGTCCATCCAGATCCTACTTACCACGGCTACATACCATGACTACGATATCTGGTGGTTGGGTGTCATGACTGCTTTTCTAAATGATATTTTAGAAGAGTGCGTCTATAAGTACACAGCCAGAGGGCTTCGTAGACAGTGGGAGCAGCGGAAACGTGTGCAAGATGCTTTATAGGATAAAGCAGGCATCGCGGAGTTGGAACATCTGTTTTGATGGATTAGTCAAAGAAGTTGACATCATCAATATGGTGGATGAACCTTGTATAAACAAAAAGGGTAGTAGGGAGTATGGTAATGATCCTCATAGAGTACGTGGATGACATACTCTCGATAGGGAAGGAGTTTCCTATGCTACGCTCGATCAATCTCCGCTTATCACTAGGATTCTCCATATAGGATCAAAGTGATACCTACTAAATCCTGGGTTTTGGATCTATGAGATAGATTTAATTGGATGTTAGGATTCTCTCTAGTTGTAGTGAGATGGTATCAATCGATCCTGGGGAGAATCACTGGAAGTGTTCCAGGGTGATAAAGACGACTGAGTGTCAGTCACAGGCATTGTCTTTACCCTCAGTAAAGGGGCGGTATGTTGGAAGAGTTCCAAACTAGATACCGTGACATACTAGACGATAAAGGCTGGATACATCGCTATTTGAGATGCTACCAAAGAGGCAGTCTGGATATATATATTTGTTCATGAGATGAACTTTGTTCCTCCCATTGTGTGACAATGGAGTTGTGGCTTATGCCAAGGAACGCCGGTCCCATCAGTGATCCAGACATATTCTATGGCAGTATCACTTGATCATGGAGATGGTTGATCTCCAGAGAGATCGAGGTCAGGAGAGTAGACTCAGAGGACAACACAGCGGATCCACTCACAAAGGCCTGTTCCCAGAGAGAGACTTTTATGGGATGGTTGAGTATGAGATACTACAACCACTGCTACAGATGGCCCTAGTGCAAGTGGGAGATTGTTAGTTATATGTATGCCCTAGAGGCCATTACTGTACATAGGATGTATATTGTAGTGGATGATGGGACATATATAGGGAGGACTTTCTTGCTCAATATGATAGTATGCTATCTGGTTGCTCTTTACCTTAACGTGTACACAGATTGTCTCTCAATTACATGTTGGTAAAGCCCTTAGGATATGTACTTGACTACCTAGACTATGATGCGGATCATACTAGTGGGGACATGGTAGTCCATAAGTACATCCTTCAATGTCCCTAGTCGTGGGTGTATCGAGACGGGGCATCGATATACCAGAGTAGACTAGCGTATACCTTCTCGACCCATACAGATGGGCGATGGATAATCCCATATCCATTGGTGTTTGACATCAGAGATGATATACGGGTGCTCAGTAGAGACTGGGTACACTGGACGGACTCGCCGAGAACTCCCAGATGGTATTATACCTCACGTCAGATGGCAGTTCTCTGGTGACACTGGTACAGGTTAGTCTGTAGACCCGAGATCGTCATAGAGTCTTGTGTGGTTCCCACTGTGCTTTGATTTCCATCTTACCATGTCCAAGAGGGCGTGCAAAATGGTGGTTTTTGGGTACAGTCCCGAGTCACATGGAGGCAATGAGCGATAGGAGGGGATTCGTCTCTCCCGGTATAGGGAGTTGATGTTGTGATGTGTTCGATTGGCTATAACAGGAAATCCCTGGCCAGGGTTGCTGAGATTTACTAGTAAGTGTTACCAGTAGTTTCTCGAATAGTTATAGACCTCATATCAACACGACTTATTGAGCTATTGGGGTCTGACGTTTACCACCCCTAGGCGAGATATACGACATATCAGACGATCAGACCGGACTGTACGGTAGTGTTACTGGTTGGATTCACTGGAGTGTGAGCGGGCTTGCTCGTCGATCTTCAGATCGCTCAATACCCGGGTGGCCGTTACGTTTAGCAGACCGCTTGCGGCTTGTGGATGCTTGATATGATCATCATCTGCTGCCGGCGTATTGACGAGTCTTTAGAGTCCTACACAGAGGTTTCCTGGCTCAAGCGAAACGAAATAGGAGCGCATATGAGATATGTGCGGGACCGAGAATGATACCAGTATGTGATACTGTATTCGATTCTCGCGATATGTGACATTGATCGGTTATATGCGATATAGCCGGGTTATCGGATCAAGTGTTGATTCGATAAGTTGTTACTGTTGATATTAGTCGGTTATATGCGATATGACCGGATCATTAAATCAAGTGTTGATTTAATGATTTAATGCATAATTATATATTTGATATATTACTTTGCATTAATTAGTATCGGTTCACTTTAAATGGATTTTCTCACTCGGGTGTGCACATTTCATATGCGATATGATTTGTGCACTTGCTTGTATCATGTTTGATGATGCATGCTTTTTGGTTAAGTATAAAGAATTAAACCAAGGTTAAGTTGTTGTTTAGGGTTTTACTTATTCATTTATCTTATTTATTTATTCATTTTGAATAAATTGGAAGATAAATGAATGGTGGCTACTTTTGTTTTTAGTTGAAGTTTCATGAAGTTTTGACTTGTTGACCTTTTGTTCTCATCCTTAACCCTAACCATTCAACCCCACCTTAGTCAATTCTCTACACTTAACTAAGGTTAAGATTATGATAAGTATTCTTTTATTTTTCTATTTTCAATTAACTTATCATATTCTTCATCTTCTTCTTCTTCTTCACTTCAAGAAAAAGCTTCACAAGCTTTAATGGCAAAGTGAGAATTAGAGTGAGAAATCCAATTCTAAAGTTTACCCACTTCCTATTTCTTCATCCTCTACCTCTTGCCAAGTAGTAGAGTGTGTTTCCTTCACAAGTTTTCATGGCTTGGTGATGGTGGAGCTTGATCTAGCGATGCCTCGACGTAGATCATCTTCGGCATGGACATCGACGACCTAGCTCGCTTATTCTCCGATGAAGTCGATGCTAGAGCCCGGATTTGATTTGGACAGCGGAGAGGACCTCATCTCGGAGCCGTGGAGGTGGAGGACCGGATCTACAAAGGTTGTATTTCCGTATCTCTTAGTTAATTGTTAACTAGTTATCTTTTCGCCTAGTTTTCTAGCCAAGGATCCGTAGTCGGGTCTCTCGGCACCTAGATTTTTTGAATTTGGCATGTTCGATGCCTTGTGAGACCTCACTAGTGTGCCTAGGAACCCTACAGTCTGAAGACCCGAGATCGTCATAGAGTCTTGTGTGATTCCCACTGTGCTTTGATTTCCACCTTACCAAGTCCAAGAGGGCGTGCAAAACGGTGGCTTTTGGGTACAGTCCCGAATCACATGGAGGCAATGAGCGATAGGAGGGGATTCGTCTCTCCCGGTATAGGGAGTTGATGTTGTGCTGTGTTCGATTGGCTATAACTGGAAGTCCCTGGCCAGGGCTGATATAGAGATTTACTGGTAAGTGTTACTAGTAGTTTCTCGACCCGTTATGAGCCATACATCGACACGACTTATCGGTTACTGGGGTCTGACGTATACCACCCCTAGACTTGATATGCGACATATCAGACGAACAGACCGGACTGTACGGGAGTGTTACTGGTTGGATTCACAGGAGAACGCACAGGCTAGCTTGTTGATCTTCTGATCGCTCAATACCTGGGTGGCTGTTACGTTTAGCTGACTGCTTGCAGCTTGTGGGTGTTTGATATGATCATCACCTGCTACCGGCGTATTGACGATTCTTTAGTGTCCTACACAGAGGTTTCTTGGCTCAGGCGAAACGGAGTAGTGGCGCATATGTGATATGCGCAGGAGCGTGAATAATGCGATATAGGATACCGTATTATATTCTCGCGATATATGGATATGAACCGGGTCATCGGATCAAGTGTTGATTCGATGAATCGGTACATGATATATTAGTCGGTAATATTCGATATAGCCGGATCATCGATTCAAGTGTTGATTCGATGATTTAATGTATAATAATATATATGATATATTGTATTACATTATCTAATATTGGCTCGCTTTATTATTTCATTTTCTCAGTGGATGATACATTGATATATATGCGATATATGTTAATTGTATTATTTTCTTTTGTTGCAAATATATAATATATATGTGATATATATTATTGTGACATGATATGATTAATTGTTAAACATGTTTAAGGATGATTAATTGAGGTTAGGGTTTGATTAGGGTTAGATGCTTCAAGTTCCTTCTAGAAGCATTTTTCTTTTTGTCATGGTTGTGATATTTTGTGATGACACATTTTTAACTTAACCAAACCCTAACTCTAGTTGTTTCTCTACTCATTCTTAGCCATTCATCCTTGACCATGGTTATATATCAATCATATGTTTTGTTTCTATTCATCACAAAAGGATTTGATATTATCATTATCCATTATCTGCTTCTTCTTCTCTCTTGAAGAAGCTCTCTTGAAAATCCTAAAGTGATGATAAAATATGAGAAAATGATATAAAAAAGAAAGCAAAATTACTACTCTCTCATCCTCATCTCATCTAGCCCTTGAGATTAGTGTGTTCATCTCATAAGAGTGAGAAAGCTTGAGTCGTAGCAACTTCAAGGTAGATCATCGGAGATTTGGAATACGACAAGCTAGAATGGATCGTTCGAGTCGTGGAGCCTCTCATGAGTCCGGGAGATCGTGGATCGCGGCAAAGGGACTTCTACTCGGAGCTTGTGAAGTGAAGGAGCGGACTACAAAGGTTGTAATCCCTCACACATAGATAAAAGTTATCTTAATGCATGTTTAACCCTAATAATCTAGCAAAGATCCTGGCTTTGGGTTGTTCGGCACGTCTAAATTTTAATCCGGGCATGTTTGATGCCTTTTGAACCTTCACAAGAGTGCCTAGGAACCCTACACTAGCGCGGATGCAAAACATAAACAACATCTACTAGTATATATATCAATATATAATTTTCGCTCAAGGCGTGAAAAAAAAATGCAACATCACAGAAATGTACAGCATCACAGAATAATACAGATATCTGGGATCCCCGGGTTTCACAGAGCCGCTACTGAAACCCGACGTTCCCCTGGTCGTGTGGATAGCCTGTGCAATGAAATCCTAGACCCCTACGGGCGCGGCAAGTCACCCGCCAAAACCTGAAGCGAGGCAGCCCCCTTCAGCAACGTGAATGGACCACCCAGCACTTCACGGAATCCGGTAACTTGGGCACCCCTCCTGGGTCAATCCTATACCCCCTACGAGTGCGGCGAATAGCCCGCCAATTCTAGAGTAAAGCCCCCTCCGTCTCAACGCCATGAGATGCGGGCTCGTTGCCCTCTAGAACCCGGCTATCCGTGCACCCCTCCGCGGGGTAATCCTAATACAGAAAGTAAAATATACATACAACGGGTACATCGACCGCAACCTGGTCGTGCCCCAAAATAATAATACAAACAGGCAGTGACGGCAGTCCACATATCGGACGCTCGCCCCGCAATATCAAATGTACATAATACAACAAAAACTGTACTACCATTGCATCCAGGCTATCCCCCACGACCGATCCGCAACATCACAGCAAAATCACAGAACATCAACGTGAAAGTCACGTTCGCAAATCCGTCTAACCGGGCTATAGCAGTTAGACTGGATTTACCGATCACGTGACATTCACGGTCGCAGATATAATGTAAATACTGTGAAGTAGCATGTTTAAAATATCCGATCGAACAAATTTTTATCAAGTGGGCCCCAAGCAGTACTGTAGCACTTACAGAAAATCTGGGCCCAAAAATAATATCCCAAAACCCATATTTTTATCTCATAAGCAATCTGCAAAATTTTGATCAACTGATCAATCAAAAGCGCGGCGGAACCGCGGCCCAAGCATGGGTTTGGCCGCGGTTCCGCGGCGGTATGGAGAGATCGCGCGACCAAATTTTCACAGATTGCTTCTATATCCATGCACAGTATTCTGCGACAACCTGAAAAATTTTTGGAGCTAAAAAAAATTTGACAGAAACCGAGCATGTGAAAATACGGTTTTCGGTGATTTTTGTTCGATCGAGTTCTAAACATACTAGAGCAAGCAAGGAAGGTTAACGGCGTGGCTCTGATACCAATGTAAGTCCGTGG
This sequence comes from Agapanthus africanus, assembly GCA_030015575.1. Classification (NCBI taxonomy): domain Eukaryota; kingdom Viridiplantae; phylum Streptophyta; class Magnoliopsida; order Asparagales; family Amaryllidaceae; genus Agapanthus; species Agapanthus africanus. The sequence goes on from JASDDO010000029.1 coordinate 76,133,426, forward strand.
CGGCGCCCCGGCCGTCGATCTGACGCCGGAAACGCGGAAACAAAAACTTTGCAAACTAGCAAACCGACACCACCACACACTTTTAACCCGGATCGGGCCATTAACCTACCAACTAGCAAACTGAAATAAGAGTAGAGAAGTATACCAAGCGATCCGTGTCCTTCGGTCTTCGTCTCCACTCTGATCTCCTCGCGGAATCTCCGGTCGTCGCCTCCTCGTCGGAAATGGCACCACGTAGCCGGGTACTTTTACGGGCTCCCACCTCTGGACCGAGGCAACTCGGGCGCGAAGTTGGCTAGCCGACGCGTCCAAGATTTGTTGTAGGCATGTGTAGAATTTGTCTCTTGGGGTTTAGTTGCCTTGATGGAGGAATGAGGTTGAGAATTGAACTTGGGAATTTTGGTGGCAATGGAAAAAATGAGATAAATGATAATTTTCCCACCCTCAAAAAAAAATCTTCTCTCTCTCTCCCATTCAACTAATGGCCGGCCCCTATCCTCCATGGTGGAGATAATGGAATGGAAAAATCCATGGAGAAAAGAAAAGATAATCCAAGATAAAAGGTCACACCAAACTCAAATCTCAACCCATCAAAATCTAATCCATTCTTTTCTCATAAAGGAAATGGAATGAACAAAATGGAATCTCATGATGAATAAACAATCATGATGCCTCACAAAAGCAAGATAACCCCTACACAAAATGTTATTTGCAAACTGCAAATAACACCCTCCAACGATAAAGTCCGGCCGTGAAGGAACAAAGGAAAAACCGGCCGGAACGGAATGCAAACTGGAAACTTCAGAAAACTGATCCCGTAATAAATTACAGGAAAACCCCGCTACTGCAAATATTTGCCCGCATTTGTATTCCCACTGAACCCAAATGCAAAGAGACAATACTACACTACCTAATACTAGGATCCGGCTTAAGCCAAAGCCGCTAGTAAAATCCGTCCGATCACGATCCGTGCAATACCGCACGTATCTGATCGAACCCTGCCATATCTCCATACGGCCTCTATAGCGTTTCGCCCGAAACTTGAGTAACTGTGTGTGTGGTGGACTCTAAAGACTCGTCAATACTATGGCTGTGGATTTAACCACTAGCACGTCAGAGGTATAAGCCAATACGTGACGGGCTACCAGGTATTGACCAAAAGGGACGTCGATGAGCGAACTCATCCTGACATCCTACTGAGTTTGTCAGTGACAATATCCGTACAGTCCGGTCCGTTCGTCTATGAGCATCGCATGGCGGGCCTAGGGGGTTGTAAAAGTCAGACCCCCAATAGCGGTACAAGTTGTGTCGGAGTGTAGCCCAGAACACCCTGAGATACTACTGGAATACCTACCGGTAAATCTCCTGCCTTGGCCAAGGACTTTTCATGTTCTGGCTCTCCTAGACACAGCGCGACCTCACCCCCAATACCGGGAGAGACGAACCCCTGCAGATCCGCTCACTGCCTCCATGTGGCTCGGGACTGTACCCAACTAAAACCTGTTTGCACGACTCCTTTGAGCCGTGGTAGGGTAGTAATCAAAGCACAGTGGGAACTCGCACGAGACAAATGACGATCTCAGGTCAATGAACTAACCTGTACACATGTCACCTGGGAACTGCTATCTGACGTCTGGTATAATCCCAACTAGCAGGTTCCCGGCGAGTCCTGTCCGGTGTACTCATAACCCAATGAGCACCTGTATACATCTTAGGTGAACCAACTGACACCAGTGGCTTGTGAGACCGGCCACTGCCCCTCGTCGGGGTCTTGACTGTATACACTAGTCTACTCCGGAGTATCGATGCCCTGTTTTGAAACTCCCACGACTAGAGACCTTTTAAGGATGTGCTTATAGACTCTAGCTCTCACGTATATGATCGCCCTCATACTGCTGGTAGTCAAGCAAGAATCTTAGGGGCTCTATCAACGTGTAATAGCGACTCGTAAGGTCACCTAAAGCAGTACACGATGATAAAGATAAACCAGATAGCATACTATCATCTCGAGTAAGACTGTCCTACCGGCATAGGTCCTCCTCAATCATTGCAATCACGTGCCTGTGATCCAATAATTGACTCTGAGGGCACTATATCCAACAGATTAGCAAGCTAAGTATTCTAGTTACCTCAACTCGGAGGTTTAGCTCAAGATTGGAACGCTCGGGTAGATCATCGTTGACACAAGGAGGCCGAAGTTCAAGCACGATCCATACTTCCATCGAGGAGCTTAAGGAGAGAATCGAAGACCCGAAAGACTTGTTTTCTTTATGTATACATTCTATCATAATAGATAGAACCCTAATTTGCTAACTAGGTTTATGGTTAAAGATCCGGTTTAGGTTTATTCTAGCGCCAAGTTTATGATCGTATTAAAAATTTTGTTCCGCATTTGGCCACAGAAGTTGGCCGGGGCGCTAGCGTAACCATTCATGGTATCAGAGCCAGCCCATAAACTCTAGACTAGAAAGTTTAAACAATGTTAAAACAATGAAACCGAAACAACTCCAAAAGCCTAAAACCCAAACTGCAGTTTCTGTCCATTTTTTAAAGGCTTCAAAAGTTTTTTTAAACAACTGCAGATTGATCTTTATACTGTGAGATGTACCCAGAACAAAAACGATGCATTTTCACCAAGTTTGGGCCGGCAAAACACGCCAAAATTCTGGCCTCCTCGGTTTTCCTATGGCCAATTGCGTCGTGTTTTGGTCTGGGCTCATATCTCAAGGAGTTTGGGTTTCTGGTGTTCCTTGTTTTTTTCCCAAGTATGATTCTCTGTTGTTTTCTTTATGGGGCAATTTGGAGTGTTTCGAAGTCGTTATATTTGACACAGTTTAATAGTTTACAGTACATTCACTTTTATCTGCGACCGTGAATGTCATTTGATCGGTAAACTCGTCTGATTGCTATATGTCCTTTTAGACTAGTTTACGAACGTGACATTCGCGTTGATGTTTTGTGCTTGTGCTATGATTGTGGTTGGATAGTCATGGTGGATAGCATGTGATGCCATGTTAGTAGTACAGTTTTTATTCATTTGTACATTTGATATTGCGGGGCGAGCGTCCGACATGTGGACTGTCTTCTTTGCCGGGTTGTATATTATTTTGGAGCACGACCGGGTTGAGGTCGATGTCACCATTTGTACATATTATTTTCTTTTCCTATACTAGGATTACCCAGCAGTGGAGTGCACGAATAGCCGGGTTCTAGAAGGAAACAAGACCGCATCTCATGGCGTTGAGACGGAAAGGGCTTCATTCTAAAATTGGCGAGCTATTCGCCGCAATCATAGAGGGTATAAGATGACCCATGGAGGGGCGCCTACGTTACTGGATTCCGTGAAGTGCTGGGTTGCTCATTCACTTTATTGAAGGGGGCTGCCTCACTTCTGGGATTGGCGGGTAACTTGCCGCGCTCAAAGGGGTCCAGGTTTTCATTGCACAGGCTATCCACATGACCGGGAACGTCGGGTTTTATTTGCGGCTCAAATGAAACCCGGGGCTCCAAGATTATCCACCATTCTGTATTGTTGGCTGAGATTCTGTGTTGTTGATTATTATCATGCCTGGGATGAATGTTGTATATACTTATATATATATACTAGTAGATGTTGTATATGTTTTGCACCCGCGCTAGTCCAGCCCCCGCTCTGTCGCTAGTTAAGTAACCTAACAGGTGATGACGGGGTCCAGTGGCCAATGCAGATGGCATATACGTACATCATATTTTCAGTCATTTCTGGTGTGATAGGTTAAATTGTTGGGACTGCATTAATTTTGATTAATGCAAGAAAATAAACCTAAAAGTTGTTGCTGGAACCAAGTTTTAAAAACTAACATTAAAGACGTTCTCTTTTGCTTTGCACAGTGGTATTCGGTTATGAATATCCAGCACCTCATTCGACAAGGCAAGGGCTGAGATCCCTTCACCGAGAGTGACCCATTGAGTAAAAGTTTGCGTCAACGTAATAACTTCACTATAGTCGATTATTTTTTCTTTGCATCGTGGTATTCAGTTTGGAATATCCTGCACCTCATTCGACGAGGAAAGAGCCGAGATCCCTTCACAGTGAGTGACCTCTTTAGCAAAAGTTTTCGCCACTACATATTTACAAAACCACTCAGGTTCCTTCAACGATATCAAGTTCATTACGTTAACGGGTTTTTCGCCAAAATCCCAGCTGTAGCCCTCCGTCGTTTCAGATAATCACTACTTAGTATTCGTGCTGCGTTTGTTGATTATTCGTCAAGGCACAGTGAACGGTAGCTGAGTAATAATTCTCTGTTGCACTGATAGATGTGATTGGTTAAGACGATCGCATGATTTTGTTGATTATTCGTTAAGGATCATGCAGGTGGGTCTAATGCAATCCAGGATAACGACGGGTTGAACTTGACTAGGACCTTTTGATTTGTTGATTATTCGTCAAGGTCACTTGGGTCCTAGGGGTAAAAACCACATCGGGAGTTTCAAATATACAGGAAACTTGCAGATTTAGCATACCTTCTGGAGTGTAGTGACTAGAGTGGATTCCATCTAGGTCATAATACAATGATAGTTGGATCCCGATCCCACTGATGTGCTGGATTACTCTTAGGAGATTATTTCACTTAACAATCAATGTTATAAACCAAGTAGGTGTCTAGAACGGTGTTAGCGGGGCTACGCCTCCTGGGAAAAGAGATTATATAATTAAGGAACATCGCGAAAGCGTTGGAAAACCTCCCTCGAAGTACCAACACTAGCCTGGCTGAAAGGTTAAGCAAGTATTGTGACGTGCGATTAAATCCTGACTAGTTCTTCTTTTAGGGTTTGAAGAAGAATTTGAGGAAACAGTAGGAGCCATCCTGGTTAGATAAATTAATAACTAATCTAATCTTGTAAGAGCGCACGCTGAGTGTTTCTTTTCTCTCTCCCCACGTAGCAACCATTTCACGCCCTAATCAAGATAATAAAATGTATCGCTTGACCGATCCGAATTCTTATTCGGGGCAGGGGAACGTCGGTTCGGCTCTAACTTATTACAACAGTCATAACTGTGAGCAAGGGAAAGAGGATGGTTTGGATTCCAAGGAGACCCCATTGAAGAAAAGAAGCATGTTAATGCATCTACTTCAGGTGTTCTTGTAATTGAGAACTGCTTTTCGGTCAGTCCTACCTCCTGGGTACTAGATACCAGATCAGGATCTTATATCTGTAATTTATTGCAGGGACTGAGAAAAAGTAGGATAGTTGGACCTGATGATATGTCCCTCAGGGTAAGGAACGGAGCATAAGTTAATGCTGCAGCCGTCGGTGAATATCACCTAGTGTTGCCAAATGGCAATGCTATGATTTTGAACAATTGCTAATATGTACCTTCCATGGTTTGAAATATCATATCAGTTTCTTTACTTGATAAAGATGTGTAAGTCCACGTTACCTCTCCCGGTTATTTCGGGCTTGCGGAAATGATGAAAAATGATTTTTCGGGTCATGGTAACATAGACTATAAAACACGGATCTTTGCTAAACTACACACTAGCAACTAACAAGAGCTATTGCTACTCGGTTAGGGGTTATACCTCAACTTGAACTCCTTCTCTTGGACTCATGGTGGTGGTTGGATGGTTCGTTCATCGTCTCCTTCTCTTGCCGAAGATGGATCCACCTGAGGGTCTCTACCTTGAGCTTCTTTCTCGAACTTAAGAAAACTAAAGTGTCCGGTTTGCTAGACCTTCAACCTTCGGATGAGTAGAGAGTGGCTTTGATGTTTTATCTCCAAGGAAATGTTTCTCAACACATGAGATGAATTTTCCTTGAGTTAGAGGAAGATGAAGAAGAAAGGATGAGAGAGAATCAATATCATAGAATGAGAATAGTTTTACAAGCATAACAATATATGTGAATGATCTAATTAATAATATTAATCCAAAATGAAAAAGGTGATGGTTGGTTTGATAAGACCATTATCATTTCACATTAAATGTTTTTGCAAAGATCAAAGAGCATCTTTGGAAAGAAATGATAATGGTCAATGTTTCAACCTTGGTCAACAAGTCAACCTTGGTCAACAAGTCAACAAACCCTAACCATAACCCAATTTCATTTAAATAACATTATCAATTGATATTTCACATAATCATTAGGGTTTGGTAAACGACAACCGTCAACTGTGCATACACACCCGTACCAAAACCCTAATGAGAATCCTCTTACTCTGCCTCAGTCAACTGTGCATACACACCCGCATTCGTGTTCCGAGGAGCATGAATACTATGAGATAAAACTAACCCCAAAGCATATACTAGGATCTGGCTCAAACCAGAGCCCGCTAGTAACAACTGTCCGGACACCAAACGTGCACAAGTGCACGGATGTGAACGAACCCTGTCGCAAAACCATGCGACCTCTACTCTGTTTTGCCCAAAGGCGAATAACCCTCTGTGTGGGACTCTAAAGACTTGACACTACGCTGGCAGTGGGTTTAACCACAGACCGCAAGCGGCACTAGCTATACGTAACGGTCCCCAGGTAGATGCCGATAAGAAGACGGACGAGGTGAAACCCATCTGAACTCCTACTGAGCCTGAATGTGACAATCTCCGTATAGTCCGGTCTGTTTGTCTGAGAATATCGCATGGCGGGCCTAGGGGGGCGGTAAACGTCAGTCCCCTACTAGCGGTACAAGTCGTGTCGGAGTGTAGCCCAGAACACCTGAGATAACACTGGAAACCTACCAGTCTATCTCGCTTGCCCTAGCCAGGGACTTTGTGTAATGGCTCTCCTAGACACAGCGCGATATCAACCCCCAATACCAGGAGAGACGAATCCTGTCTAACCGTCACTGCCTCCAAGTGCTTCAGGACTGCACCCAAAAACTACCTGTTTGCACGACTTCTTTGAGCCGTGGTAGGGTAGTAATGAAAGTACAGTGGGAACACACTCGAGGCGAAGTGACAGTGTCAAGTCAACGTCTAAGCTGTACTCATGTCACCTGGGAACTGATAACTGAAGATAGGTATAGTACCAACCAACATTCCCCGACGAGTCCTGTCCAGTGTACTCGTAACCAAACGAGCACCCGCATACTATCCCAAGTACGACGTACTGACGGCTGTGGGACAGGCCGTCTCCCAAGAAGGGATGAGAAGCGCATACGCTAGTCTACTCCGGAGTATCGATGCCCTGTCTCGATAGTCCTACGACTAGGGACCTGCATAAGGATGTGCTTGTGGATTACCCAGCCCCCACGAGTGTGACTGCCATCACAACGCTGGTAATCAAGCAAAGATCCTAAGGGCTCCACTAATGTGTAAAGGCGATATGCTATAAGAAACACATGCACACATTAAAGTAGAAACAAACCAAGTAGCATACTACTATATCGAGCAAGATTGTCTATACAACTGTGAATATCCCAAGCTTCCATTAAGTAATATACAAACTAGTATGATACAGTAATGGCCTCTAGGGCATATACACTAGCAATCTCCTACTTGCACTAAGGCCACGTACTGGCGTATCGAAGACCTATCATCTCGATCAGCCGCTCGAACTGAGTCTGGGGTAAGGCCTTTGTGAGTGGATCAGCAGTGTTATCTTCCGTAGCAACTCTCCGAACCTCGATCTCCTGGCGACCCACGATCTCCCTGATCAGGTGATACCGCCTCAAGATGTGCCTGGACTTCTGATGGGACCTGGGTTCCTTCGCTAAAGCTATAGCCCCATTGTTTTTTCAATACAGAGGTATTGGATCAACAATGGACGGAACCACCTGAAGTTCTATCAAGAACTTCTTCATCCAGACGGCTTCTTTTTCGGCATCAGATGCAGCGATATATTCCGCTTCCATCGTCGAGTCAGCAACGGTTTCCTGTTTGGAACTCTTCCAACACACCGCCCCTCCATTGAGGGTAAAGACATAACCCGACATGGACTTGGAATCATCCTTGTCACTCTGGAAGCCGGAGTCAGCAAAGGCCTCGTTCTGGAGGTCTTTTCCGCCATACACCAAGAACATCTCCTTAGTCCTTCTCAGGTACTTGAGAATGTTCTTTACCGCTATCCAGTGTTTCTCCCCAGGGTTTGACTGATACCGGCTTACCACACTCACTGCATAAGCTGCATCTGGTCTGGTACACAACATCGCATACATTATAGAGCCTACCGCAGAAGCGTAGGGTAAAATAGACATGCGATCCCTTTCCAAATCAGTCTTGGGAGACATCTCTTTGGAGAGGGTGATCCCGTGACAAGCCGGTAGATTACCGCGCTTGGAATCTTCCATACTTAATCTTTTCAGTATGGTGTCGATGTACCTGGACTGTGAAAGTCCTAATATCCTCTTGGATCTGTCACGATAGATCCGGATCCCCAGAATGTAAGAGGCATCACCCAAGTCTTTCATGGAGAACCTATGTGACAAGAACCCTTTGACAGATTGTAGCATAGGAATGCCATTTCCTATCAAGAGAATGTCATCCACGTATAAAACGAGGAATACGACAGTTCGTGCTACAAATCTACTATAGATGCATGGTTCATCTGGATTTTTGATAAAGCCAAAATCTTTGACCGTCTCATCAAAACAGATGTCCCAATTCTGCGATGCCTGCTTTAGTCCATAGATGGACTTAAGCAACTTGCACACCTTTCCGCTGCTCCCACTCTGAATGAAACCCTCTGGCTTGTCCATATAGACACACTCTTCTAAATTTCCATTCAGAAAAGCGGTCTTTACGTCCATCTGCCAAATCTCATAATTGTGGAAGGCAGCAATGGCAAGAAGGATCCAAATGGATTTCAGCATAGCCACTGGAGAAAAGGTTTCGTCATATTCCAAACCAGGTCTTTGACGAAAACTATTTGCAACAAGTCTAGCTTTATATGTCTCAACCTGTCCATCTACACCAATCTTCCTTTTGAAGATCCACTTGCATCCTACGGGTTTTACCCCATCTAGAGCAACGTCCAACGTCCATACTTTGTTGGTGTACATGGACTCCATTTCGGTCCGCATTGCATCTAGCCATTTTACCGAGTCAACGCTCTGAATGGCCTGCTGGAAGCTAGTCGGCTCATCACTATCAATGATGCAATCCTCTCTATCCCCGTCTATGAGAAAACCGTAGTATCTCTCGGGCGGATGAGACTGCCTACTACTCCTGCGGAGTGGCGCAGGAATGTCCTGATCTTCAGAACCCTCTGGTTCTACTAAGCTTTCAGTAATAGCTCGTGGTTCTGGAATTTCTTCCAGTTCTATTGCGCTCCCACTTATCTGATTTTCCAAAAACTCGGTTTCCAAGAAGTGGGAATGATGAGAAACAAAAACATTTTGTTCCTTTTCGTAATAGAAGAAATATCCCTTGGAGTTCTTTTGATATCCCACAAACTTGCACTGTACTGAGTGTGCCTCGAGTTTGTCTGCATGCTGCTTTTTGACAAAAGATGGACATCCCCATGTCTTAATGTGCTTAAGATAGGGTTTCTTCCCACACCACATCTGATATGGTGTGGTAGGCACAGTCTTAGTTGGAACTCGGTTCAAAAGGTATGCAGCTGATTCTAGTGCATATCCCCAGAATGATCGCGGTAACTCAGCGTTACTCATCATGGAACGTACCATATCCAATAGGGTTCGGTTCCGTCACTCTGATACACCGTTATGTTGCGGAGTGTATGGAAGAGTAAGCTGAGAGAGAATTCCATTCTCTTTTAAGTAATCCAGGAACTCGGCACTTAAGTATTCACCACCTCGATCAGATCTCAGTGTCTTGATACTTTTGCCTGTTTGTTTTTCTACTTCATTCTTATATTCCTGGAATTCTCCAAAGGCTTCGGATTTATGCTTCATTAAGAAGACATATCCGTACCTTGAAAAGTCATCCGTAAAAGTAATGAAATAAGAATAACCGCTTCGCGCATGTGTAGACATTGGACCGCACACGTCGCTGTGTACGAGTCCCAAGAGCTCGCTCGCTCTTACTCCGTGTCCAGTGAACGGAGTCTTTGTCATCTTTCCTTTGAGACAGGATTGACAAGTTGCATATGATTGATACTCAAACGAATCCAAATATCCTTATGTATGTAACTTCGTCAACCTTCTCTCATTGATGTGACCCAGTCTACAATGCCATAAGAAAGCCTGATTTGTTTACGGAGACTTTCTTTTGTGTGTATTCTGGACATTGAAAATCTGTGGTTGGTTTAATATGTATATTCCATTGTTTAATGTACCTGACCCATTAAGAACTTGATTAAGGTGAATGTTTACAACATTGCTTACAAATGCAAATTCATAACCTTCTTTAGATATTAAAGATACAGAAATGATATTACAAGTTGCATTGGGTACAAAATAACAATTACGCAAAACCAAAACGTGTCCATCTGACAACCCCAGGTGATAGTCCCCCACGGACTCAGCATCCATGCCAGCTCCGTTTGCAACTCTGAGGGTCATATCAACTGCCTTCAAAACCCTACAGTTTCTCAACGTCTACAATGAATTACAGATATGAGATCCTGATCCGGTATCCAATACCCAGGAAGTAGAGTTTATTGATAGGCAATTTTCAATAACACACCTGAAGCTGAAGCCGCAACTTGCTTCAGATCCTGAGTTCTGGCCTTTCAAGCCCTGCAATCTTTCTTCCAGTATCCACTCTTGTGACAGTAAAAGCATTCTTCCTTTCCTACAAGCTTTCGCGCTTCATTTGTTGCTTTTTCCTTTCCCTTCGTATCCACTTTACTAACACCGCCCCTTGGTTTGGCGGGGGTTTTCTTCTTCTTTCCCTTGGCTTTCGCCTTGGACCTAGAAGAGGAAGATCCTCCTACAAACAAAGTGGATGTTTCCGTACCTTTCTGTAGGGTGCCCTCTGCACTCCTCAGCATGTTGAGGAGTTCTGAAAGTTCAACTTCTTTTTCTTGTAAGTTGAAGTTCAGGATGAACTGGGCGTAAGTGGAAGGAAGGGACTGGAGAATCAAGTCCGTATAGAGCTCATTCTCCAACGTGGTCCCAAGGTCCGCGATCTCCTCAATGAAGCCAATCATCTTAAGCACGTGTTCCGCTACCGGTGATCCGATGGCCAATCGCGCCGAAAACAGCTTTTTCGAGACTTCGTATCTGGCGATACGGGATTGCTCTCCATACAGTTCTTTTGTATGAAGAAATATGGATTCTAGGTCCATATTCTCGTGCCTCCTCTGGTGTTCATTGTCCATAGAGGCAAGCACGAGGCACTTGGCCTTCGCGCAATCAATCTCCTAAGTCTTACGGATTTCCTTATCCGCGACGCTGGAGGTGGGACCTGGGGCAGGGGGAGCTTTGGTGGTAAGGAGATACCCCAACTTGTCGTAAGTGATTGCCATTTTGACATTCCTGAGCCAATCTTTATAGTTTGGCCCTGTCAGTATGTTTTTATCTAGTAGTAACTTAAGTCCAGTCATGATACTTAGTCGCTGCAATTAGGAGAGAAAGAAGAAACACTTTAGTATGATGCTCTTGCAAGTTTAGAGTGGTTTTTAATTTGTCTAAACAGGATGGCTCCCACTGTCTCTCGAATCCCTCCTCAAACCAAAAAGGAAGAATTGGTCAGGATCAATCTCACCGTATAATACTTGCTTAACCGTTCAGCCAGGCTAGTGTCGGTACTTCGAGGGAGGCTTTCCAACGCTTTCGCGAAGTTCTTTAATTAAATAACCTCTTTTTCCTGGGGGCGCAGCCCCGCTAACACCTTTCTAGACACCTACTAGGTTTATAGCATTGATCGTTAAGTGAGAATTTTCCCGAGGAGTAGCATATACTCATAGTAGGATCGAGATCCAAATATCATTGCGTGACAAAACTGAAGGAAACCTACCAGAATCATCACACTCCAAATGGTATGCAGCGCTAGCATGTTTCAGTTCTTTTGAAACTCCCGATGTGGATTTTTGCCCCATGCTCTTATGACCTTGACTTTGGCCAACAAATCATAAGTCACATATCAAGTTCTACCAGTCATTCTTCAGGTTAATTTGAACCCACCCGTACCTACCCTTGACTTTAGCCAACAAGGCAGTACGACTGTCCCAAACCAACACATCTATCTGTGCTGCACATGAATACCTAATAGCTACCAATCACTATGCCTTGACTTTGGCCAACAAACATAGCTTAAATACTATTGACCATCCATGTGTAACGACGGAGAGCTACGAATGGTTTTGGCGAAACCGTGAACGTAGTGAACTTGATATAATCGATGGAATGAGATAGCTTTTAAAAGGAGAGGTTTAAGCTCCGCGTTTGAAAGTTATTTTGAAAAGAAACCGAGTGGTTTTTTGAAAGTGTTCCAACGACTTTTACTTTGGTTTATTTTTCTTGCATTAATTTTTATGTGTCCCATCAATTAATCCTACCATTGTAGAAAACAACAAAAATATGACGTACGCTTATGCCATCCGCATTCGCCATGGGGTCCCGTCATCACCCGTTAGGTTACTTAACTAACGACAGAGCGGGGGCTGGACTAGTGCGGATGTAAAAGATAAGCAACGCCTAAATAGATATCTACATATAGATATATACATTCGTCAGATACAATGATAGCCATTCCAGATCACAGATGAATACATTGGATATACTAGAAATCCGCATTCCGTTCGAGCCTGTAACGAAAAGCGGATTACACGGTCACGATGAATAGCCAATACCCCACCATAGACCCCTACGGGTGCGGCAAACTACCCGCCAAGTACCCGAAGCGAAGCAACCTCCCTCAACGACGTGAGTAGGCCACTCGGCACTTTGAGATACCCGGTAGTTTGTGCACCCCACCTTGGGTCTATCCTAGGAGCAAAAACAGTAAAAAGAAATTATACAATGACGGCTACAACCCCATCCCGGTTGTGCGGCCATATAAATAATATTACATCAATTTACATATTACATGAATTGAAAGATAAAGAAAACTCTCATCTCACAACCCCCGGCTATTCATCCGCGACAATCCAACGAATTCATATACACAAACCATCAACATTACAGATCACAGATATGTATAACCCCCACTAATCGACGTATAGCGATTAGCAGACGTTCAATACATATATAACATTACAGATACAACCCATTAGCCAAAGTCTACAGAAAATCGACCAAAATACAGATTTGTAACCACCCCAAAAACAAACTTGTTCTCTGGAAATTCTGGGCAGAAACAAACCATCTGAAAAATCACAAAACACCAACAGGAGAAAACTGCAGGAGAAACGATCCACGGCCGAGTCAACTTGGCCGCGGATCCGCGGTGAGTTGATCGACTCACTGGATCGTTTTTCTTTCCTGTTCTTTAAAATGCCTGAGCCGATTTTTAATACAAGATTTATTATTTTTTGAGCAGAAATAAAAATTGGCAGAAACTTGATATTTTTAACGTGTTTTACGGTTTTTTGTCCGATCGAAATTCTAGATACTTTGCTAACATGATAGGGTTTGTTTAGCCAGGCTCTGATACCACAGTAAGACCACGTTACCTCTCCCGGTTCTTTCGGGCTTGCGGAAATGATGAAAAACGATTTTTCGGGTCATGGTAACATGGACTATAAAACACGGATCTTTGCTAAACTACACACTAGCAACTAACAAGAGCTATTGCTACTCGGTTAGGGGTTATACCTCAACTTGAACTCCTTCTCTTGGACTCTTGGTGGTGGTCGGATGGTTCGTTCCTCGTCTCCTTCTCTTGCCGAGGATGGATCCACCTGAGGGTCTCTACCTTGAGCTTCTTTCTCGAACTTGAGAAAACTAAAGTGTCCGGCTTGCTAGACCTTCAACCTTAGGATGAGTAGAGAGTGTCTTTGATGTTTTATCTCCAAGAAAATGTTTCTCAACATATGAGATGAATTTTCCTTGAGCTAGAGGAAGATGAAGAAGAAAGGATGAGAGAGAATCAATATCATAGAATGAGAATAGTTTTACAACCATAACAATATATGTGAATTATCTGATTAATAATATTAATCCAAAATGAAAAAGGTGATGGTTGGTTTGATAAGACCATTATCATTTCGCATTAAATGTTTTTGCAAAGATCAAAGAGCATCTTTGGAAAGAAATGATGATGGTCAATGTTTCAACCTTGGTCAACAAGTCAACCTTGGTCAACAAGTCAACAAACCCTAACCATAACCCAATTTCATTTAAATAACATTATCAATTGATATTTTACATAATCATTAGGGTTTGGTAAATGACAACCGTCAACTGTGCATACACACCCGTACCAAAACCCTAATGAGAATCCTCTTCTTCTGCCTCAGTCAACTGTGCATACACACCCGCATTCGTGTTCTGAGGAGCACGAATACTATGAGATGAAACTAACCCCAAAGCATATACTAGGATCTGGCTCAAACCAGAGCCCGCTAGTAACAACTGTCCGGACACCAAACGTGCATAAGTGCGCGGATATGAACGAACCCTGTCGCAAAATCTTGCGACCTCTACTCTGTTTTGCCCAAAGGAGAATAACCCTTTGTATGGGACTCTAAAGACTCGACACTACGCTGGCAGTGGGTTTAACCACAGACCGTAAGCAGCACTAGCTGTACGTAACGGTCCCCAGGTAGATGCCGATAAGAAGACGGACGAGGTGAAACCCATCTGAACTCCTACTGAGCCTGAATGTGACAATCTCCGTACAGTCCGGTCTGTTCGTCTGAGAATATCGCATGGCGGGCTTAGGGGGCGGTAAACGTCAGTCCCCTACTAGCGGTACAAGTCGTGTCGGAGTGTAGCCCAGAACACCTGAGATAACACTGGAAACCTACCAGTCTATCTCGCTTGCTCTGGCCAGGGACTTTGTGTAATGGCTCTCCTAGACACAGCGCGATATCAACCCCCAATACCGGGAGAGACGAATTCTGTCTAACCGTCACTGCCTCCAAGTGCTTCGGGACTGCACCCAAAAATGACCTGTTTGCACGACTCCTTTGAGCCGTGGTAGGATAGTAATGAAAGTACAGTGGGAACACACTCGAGGCGAAGTGACAGTGTCAAGTCAACGGACTAAGCTGTACTCATGTCACCTGGGAACTGATAACTGACGATAGGTATAGTACTAACCAACAGTTCCAGACGAGTCCTGTCCAGTGTACTCGTAACCTAACGAGCACCTGCATACTATCCCAAGTACGACGTACTGACAGCTGTGGGACAGGCCGTCTCCCAAGATGGGATGAGAAGCGCATACGCTAGTCTACTCCTGAGTATCGATGCCCTGTCTCGATAGTCCTACGACTAGGGACCTGCATAAGGATGTGCTTGTGGATTACCCAGCCCCCACGAGTGTGACTGCCATCACAACGCTGGTAATCAAGCAAAGATCCTAAGGGCACCACTAATGTGTAAAGGCGATATGCTATAAGAAACACATGCACACATTAAAATAGAAACAAACCAACTAGCATACTACTATATCGAGCAAGATTGTCTATACAGCTGTGAATATCCCAAGCTTCCATTAAGTAATATACAAACTAGTATGATACAGTAATGGCCTCTAGGGCATATACGCTAACAAGATGGATATAACTTTGTTCTTGATAGAAATATCATGAACATTTACCTTGATAAGGTACTGGTTGCAGAAGGTACACTGTGTAATGGTTTCTATGATCTAAATCAGAATACAGTTCTCAATGTACAAAATACACGTAAGAGGAAGAGTTCAGATATGAACGAATCCTACTTGTGGCATTGTAGACTTGGTTCTATCGGAGAGAAAAGACTAAGTAAGTTACATAAAGATGGACTCTTGAATACGTTCAAATTTTCATCTTATGAAACTTATCAGTCTTGTCTCAAAGGAAAGATGACCAAATCTCCGTTCACCGGACATGGAGAGAGCGCAGCAGAGCTCTTTGGACTCATACACAGTGATGTGTATGGTCCGATGTCTATACATACAAGGGGTGGGTTCTCATACTTCATCACATTCACTGACGATCTCTCTAGATTCGGATGTGTGTATCTTATGAAACACAAATCTGAAGCTTTTGAGAAATTCAAAGAATTCAGAAACGAAGTGGAGAACCAGACTGGCAAAAGTATCAAGATCCTCCGGTCTGATAGGGGAGGGGAGTACTTAAGCACGAAATTCCTAGACTACTTAAAAGAGAATGGAATTCTCTCTCAGCTTACTCCTCCTTACACACCACAGCACAACGGTGTTTCGGAGCGGAGGAATCGTACCCTATTGGATACGGTTCGCTCCATGATGAGCAATGCTGAGTTGCCTCTTTCATTCTGGGGACATGCGCTTCAGACAACGGCATACCTTTTGAATCAAGTTCCGTCTAAATCTGTGCCTAAAACTCCGTATGAAATATGGAGCAGTAAGAAACCATGTCCTAAATTTATTAAGATATGGGGTTGTCCAGCCTATGTGAAAACACAGAAACTGGACAAGCTTCAGGCACGTTCAGTTCTATGTAAATTTGTGGGATATCCTAAGGATTCACTAGGATATTTGTTCTACCACACTGAGGAACAGAAGCTGTTTGTATCTCGCCGTGCTACCTTTTTAGAAAGGGAGTTTCTTGCAAAAGAAACTTGTGGGAGTACGGTAGAACTGGGAGAAATCCATGAACCACAAAATGTAACTGAAGATTTGGAGGAACCGCTAGATTCAGTAATCCCAGACGAACCTCAGCCACTCCGCAGATCTGGTAGGATTTCTCATCCGCCCTAGAGATACTACGGTTTTCTCATAGACGGGGGTCGAGAGGATTGCATTTTTGAAGAAGATAACCCTACCAGTTTCAGGCGGGCCATTATCAGTAGCGACTCTGATAAGTGGCTGGATGCTATGCGATCCGAAATGGAGTCCATGTACACCATTAAAGTGTAGACCTTGGATATTGCTCCATCTGGGGTAAAACCCGTCGGATGCAAATGGATCTACAAAAGGAAACTTGGTGTAGATGGGCCGGTGGAAACCTATAAGGCTAGACTCGTTGCAAAATGTTTTCGTCAAAGACTTGGTGTGGAATATGACGAAACTTTTTCTCCAGTGGCTATACTCAAATCCATTCAGATCCTACTTGCTATTGATGCCTTCCAAGACTATGAAATCTGGAAAATGGACGTAAAAACGGCTTTTCTAAATGGCAGTTTGGAAGAGTGCGTTTATATGGATCAGCCAGAAGGTTTTGTAGACAGTGGGAGCAGCGGGAAGGTGTGCAAGTTGCTTAAATCCATTTATGGATTGAAGCAGGCATCGCGGAGCTGGAACATCTGTTTTGATGAAACAGTTAAGGAACTTGACTTCATCAAGAATGAGGATGAGCCTTGTATTTATAAGAAGATTGTAGGATGAACTTTCGTATTCCTAGTTTTGCACGTGGACGACATTCTTTTGATAGGAAATGACATTCCTATTCTACAATCGGTAAAGCTATTCTTGTCACCACGGTTCTCCATGAAGGACCTGGGTGTTGCCTCATGCATTCTGGGGATCAAGATCTACAGAAATAGATCCAAAAGATTACTGGGACTTTCGCAGTCCAGGTACATAGAGACCGTACTAAAGAGATTTAGTATGGAAGATTCCAAGCGCGGTAATATACCCTCATTGCACGGAATCACCCTCTCCAAGAAAATGTCTCCCAAGACTGACAAGGAGAGGGTTCGCATAAACACTATACCTTACGCTTCGGCGGTAGGATTTATAATGTATGCGATGCTATGTACAAGACCAGCTGTAGCTTACGCGCTAAGCGTGGTGAGCCAGTATCAGTCAGACCCAGGTGAGAACCACTAGACGGTAGTGAAGAACATTCTCAAGTACCTGAGAAGGACTAAGGAGATGTTCCTGTTTTATGGTAATGGAGACCTCAGGGTTGAGTCCTTTACCGATTCAACCTTCTAGAGTGACAATGACGACAGAAAGTCTGTTTTGGGTTTTGTGTTTACCCTCAACAGAGGGGCGGTGTGTTGGAGGAGTTCCAAACAGAACACTGTCTCAGACTCGACGATGGAGACTGAATACATTGCTGCAAGCGATGCCGCAAAAGAGGCGGTCTGGATGAAGAAGTTCATTTGTGAACTTTAGGTAGTTCCGTCCATTGTTGACCCAATACCTTTGTATTACGATAACAATGGGGCTATAGCTTTAGCGAAGGAACCACGGTCCCATCAGAAATCCAGACACATCTTAAGGCGGTATCACCTGATCAGGGAGATCATTGATCGCCAGGAGATCGAGGTACGGAGAGTGGACACTAAAGACAACACGGCGGATCCATTCACAAAGGCCCTCCCTCAAGCACAGTTCAAGCGACTTTTTAACCTATTGGGTATGCGGTACGCCAGCAGCTGGCCTTAGTGCAGACGTTGGGTATGTTGTACACCAATTACTGGCCTTTAGTACAAGTGGGAGATTGCTGGATATGTATGCCCTAGAGGCCATTATTGTATAGAACTAGTTTGTATATTACATTTTGGAAGCTTGGGATATATACACGGATTGACGACAGTCTTGCTCGATATAGTAGTATGCTACTTGGTTTGTATCTATCTTAATATGTGTATATGTTCCTTTTAACATATCGCTAATACATGTTGATGGAGCCCTTAGGATCTTTGCTTGACTACCATTGTTGTGATGGCGATCACACTAGTGGGGGCTGGGTAGTCTATAAGCACATCCTTATACAGGTCCCTAGTCGTAGGATTATCGAGACAGGGCATCGATACTCCAGAGTAGACTAGTGTATACGTTTCTCATCCCAGCATGGGAGATGGTCTGTCCCACAGCCATCAGTACGTCATACTAGAGATAGTATGCAGGTGCTCATTGGGTTATGAGTTAAACTGGAGGGACTCGTCGGGCACTGCTGGTTGGTATTATACCTATCGTCAGGTAGCAGTTCCCAGGGGACATGAGTACAACTTAGTCCGTTGACTTGATACTGCCACTTCGCCTCAAGTGTGTTCCCACTTTTCTTAGATTGCTACCCTACTACGACTCTGTTGTGTCGTGCAAATAGGTAGTAGTTGGGTGCAATCCCGAAGCACTTAGAGGACGTGGCGGTTAGATAGGATTCGTCTCTCCCGGTATTGGGGGGTGATAGTCCCTTGCCAGGGCAAGTGAGATTTACTGGTAGGATTTCCAGTAGTTTCTCAGGGTGTTCTGGGCTACACCCCGACACGACTTATACCGCTATTAGTGGTCTGACGTTTACCACCCCCTAGGCCTGATATGCGATAATCATAGACGAATTAACCGGACTTTTCGGAGATTGTCACAGATAGGCTCAGTAGGATTTTGGATGAGCTTGCTCGTCGACCTTCTTATTGACAGATACCTGGGTAGCCATTACGCACAGCTAGTGCCGCTGACGTGCTTATGGTTAAACCCACTGCCAGAGTACTGTCGAGTCTTTAGAGTCCCACAAAGAGGGTTTCCCAGCTTCGGGTGAATCGAATAGTGGTTGTATGGTTTTACGACAGGGATCGATCACATACGTGTACTTGTGCGCGTGTGGTGTTCGAGCGGACAATACTAGTGGGCTATGGTTTAAGCCGGATACTAGTATTTTATTATTGGATTAGCTTCGTCTCATTGTATTCGTGTTTCTCGGAACACGGATGCGGGTTTGTATATACGGATGAGAGGAGGTATAGAAGGAGACATCTCATTAGGGTTTTTGATCATTGACTTGGTAAAAAAAATGAGGTGGAGAAAAGAATTTGTTATTTTTGTTAAATGATAATTATATATATGGTATGGCTACTTTGGTTGACCTTTTGACTTGGCTTAACTTGTTGACCTTAGATATTTTGATGAGATATTTTTGGACCTAGATATTTTGGTGAGATATTTTCATGCCATGCTTGAGGTCATATAAAAGATAGCCATTTCATTTTTTATTATCATTATCACAAATACTTTCTCTTTCATCAAGCTTGCTCTCTCCTTCTTCCTCTCTCAAACCCTAGTGTATTATCTGTTGATAATCAGGGGTTAGTGAGACTAAGCTACTCTAAATCACACTCTACTCACTCTAGTCTACTTAGATTAGCAATCTAAGTATTCTAGTTACCTCAACTTGGAGGTTTAGCTCAAGGTTGGAACTCTCGGGTGGATCATCGTTGACACAAGGAGGCTGAAGTTCAAGCACGATCCATACATCCATCGAGGAGCTTAAAGAGAGGATCGAAGACCAGAAGGACTTGTTTTTTTAGGTATACATTCTATCATAGTAGATAGAACCCTAATTTTCTAACTAGGTTTATGAATAATAATCCGTTTTAGGTTTATTCAAGCGCCAAGTTTATGATTGTAGTAAAAAAAAATTCGCATTTGACTACGGAAGTTGGCCGGGGCGCTAGCATAACCCTTCACCCTGTTGTCAGGACACCAGCACCATTACCGATGATACGTATTCTCCACGTACACTTGCTTGACAGCTCACACACATCATTATCAGTAATTTCCATGTCACGTACACATTAGAAAACATTACTTCATTTGTATAAATTGCTAGATGGTAGTTTCAACATAGTACTAGTACGCTTGCCTTCATATACTAGTTTTGATATTGCATTTCTTACTCAGATACTTCATGCATTTATGCATTCATTCTGTTATGCAATATCGTGGGGCTTTATGCCGATATTCACAGTTCACTGACTAGTGATTTTGAGATTTCGGATCTTTCATGAGATTTCTGGTTTTGGGAAACCGCATGTGAATGTTTATGAACTTATGATAATTTTAAAAGAGAAAGATGCGGTTTTCCTTGATATGATGAGTAGCTTCCACCATGATGTTTTCTCGGTTCTGAGTTGTTTTTTGAGACCCGATTCGAGGAGGAGGATGAACCGTCTACAGGTACATGGTGGACCCGGTGAGGTACCCCGAGGTGAGAGTGGTTTTGTGGGGATGACGATGAGCCAGGCAGTGGAGCACTATCTACCGGTGATTGTATGGAAACTCGAAGGATATCCGGAGGATACCATTCGGAGTTATGAGAGAGATGGATATATAGGCCGATCCGGACTGACGGAGCCCATGGGCCGATCCTGACTATGCGGAGCCCGAGATTTGAGTATTATGTGTCGCTGTTGGACACGGACTTCATAATGTTTTGATTGTCGATGCTGGGCACTCGGGTTTTATCATGATTTGTATGTCGTTGTTGGACACACGTTAGATGGTCCATTATTACATGCCATGCATCGATATATATTATTACTCTTGACACGGACACGAGTACTTGATATCACTCTTATGATATACTGTTACCCTTGTTGTAGTATTGTATAGCATTATTGTATGACCTAGGAGAAGTCATACATGTGATTTCTTCTCGGTGATGTTTTCTACTCACGAGTTGGCAACTCACCCCCATTGTGCCACAATTTGTTGCAGGTTTAGTCGTACAGGTTTCATTGCGGCTTGCTGGCACACTGCTTCCTTCGGGGTGATTGCTTTGGTAGATGGGTTCACTTGCATCGTGACCACTGTTGTACACTTTATTTATTCAGTTGTATCTAGTAAACTCCATCAACCATACTTGTATATTTTGATAGACTTATAAGACCAGTTGTATATTCTTTCGACCTTAGAGTCGCGCGCTTGTATTATTATGGGTCTTTTCTGGGTTTTTCTTGATGATGTTGGTTTCCTTTCTTAGTTTTGATCCTCGCCTTCGCCGTTGTATATTATATTGCTTGAGTGGTTGTTTTCGCCAATTGGCAAAAAGCTAGCTCCCGCTTGGGGATGCCGTTATTCATTATCTATATATATGCATGTTTGTACCCGTTTGGGGCCAGTATTTACAAAGGAGACTCTGCCGAAATTTTTGGGAAAATATGATGTTGCTTTTAAACGAGTATTCCTTCACTCCTTCTTTTAAATAGTTTAGATTTCTGGGCTTTGGCTTACTTAGATTACGTTACGCCTCTAGACGTTTCGTAATTTAAGTGCCAGTTGCGTTCCGTACCTTCTTGTCATGACACTCTAGCCCATGCTAATTGTACACTAAACTCCTTTAGGGTAGTAAACACACCACACCAAATTGCTAGTTTGGTGTGGGATGGTGAAGTAGGGGATGTTAAATGCTCACAAGATTGTGTTCAAGCTTCATGATTCACATCTCATGTGTGGGTTGAAGCTTGAACCATGACATTTGAGGAGGAAAATGAAGCTAGAGAGCAACCATGGGAGCAACTCAAGAAAAATGGCTAAGTGTTGAGAATGAGACTAGAATGACTGGTAACTCTTGAACCCACTCATTCAAGCATGGAATTTTGCAATATAAAATTGCAACCATGCTTGAATAGTGAGTCAAGATGAATAAACTATGAATAAAGCCCATGCTTGCAACCATGCTCTCATTTTGCACCTTTTTTCTATTTTTCTCAAAAATAGAAATCATGCCATGCTTCATTATTATATATATATATATATAATGAAGAATAATTAGTGAGCTAATGATATTAGTTAAGATATAATTATATCATATATAATATATATCACATTATTAAATCAACACTTGATTTAATAATCCGGTTATATCACATATGACCGACTAATATCATTCATCTATATATCGCATTATCAAATCAACACTTGATTCGACAATTTGGTTATATCGCATATAACCGAACCGATAACAGATAACTGCCAGATTACAATATGTTATCACATACTCATATTTAATCAGGCCCACGCACATATCAACATATGTGCCCTACTTCGTTTCGCTTGAACCAGGAAAATTCTATGTGGAACTCTAAAACTCGTCAATACGCCAGCAGTAGGTAATAATCACATCAGTCACCCACAAGCCGTCAGTGGTACTAGCTGAACGTAACGGCTACCCGGGAATTGAGCGATGTGAATATCAACAAGCAAGCTCGTCCATACTCACCATGAAGCCTATCAGTAACACTACCGTATAGTCCGGTCTCTTCGTCTGATATGCTGCATATCATATCTAGGGGTGGTAAATGTCAGGCCTCGGTAACGTGATAAGTCATGCCGATGTCTGGCCTATAACGGTTTGAGAAACTACTAATAACTCTTATCAGTAAATCTCAGCAACAGCCCTGACCAGGGACTTCCAGTTATAGCCAACCGAGCGTAGCGCAACATCAACCCCCAATAACGGGAGAGACGAAACCCCTCCAATCGCTCATTGCCTCCATGTGACTCGGGACTGTACCCAAAATCCACCTGTTTGCACGACTCCTTTGAGCCATGGTAGGGAGGAAATAAAAGCACAGTGGGAGCCACACAAGACTCTATGACGATCTCGAGTCTACAGATTAACCTGTACCAGTGTCAACAGAGGACTTCTATCTGACGATAAGTATACTACTACATAAGAGTTCTCGGCGTGTCCTGTTCGGTGTACCCATTCTCCAATGAGCACCTGTGTACAATCTTTGATGTCACACACTAATAGTTGTGGGATCAACCATGGCTCATTAAGGGACAAGAAACGTACACACTAGTCTACACTAAAATATCGATGCCCTGGTCTCGATATTCCTACGACTAGGAACTGATTAAAGGATGTACTTGTGGACCACCCTGGCCCAACTAGTATGATCTTATCATAATCCTGGTAGTCAAGTACATATCCTAAGGGCTTTATCAACATGTGAGAGCAAGACAGTAAAGAATACCAGTCAATATGTTAAGATAAAGAGTAACCAGATAGCATACTATCATGTCGAGCAAGAAAGTCCTCTCTATATATATGTCCAAGTATCCACTATAATATACATCACATGTACAATAATGGCCTCTAGGGCATACATATAACTAATAACAGCATCACGTACAGTATAATCTATCGTACGGCATCCTCGAGTCAAGGGTATGCATATATCATCAGGTAAAACTCATCGCGTACGGTAATCCATCGTATGGCGGCATTAAACAACTAAGGATTCTATCAACCTATACAACAGTGAGGGTACGGAACTAACGTCTTGTACGGTATATCACTCATTATTCCTATAAATTTATTTTTATCTTATTTTACCGATCTCATAACACATCTATCTCAATCTTATCATATTCATCGATCTCATGTCATATCCTTATAGATCCCGTCTCATAACTTGGTATATGTATTCAATCATTCATATCATCTCCAACTAACATTTTGATCATATCCATAGTTTCCTAGTATAGTTTTCTCCGACTATATTCTATTATCGATCTCCATTTTATAGTTGCGGGGGTGCTATACACCATCCACTCGACTTTCCCCGTAGATATAAATCTACTCACCTGCAATACTCCTTGCTAAGCCGAAGTCGATGTGATTCGTCGTCTCGGAAGTCCACGTGAGGTACCTACAAATCAACACATATCGCAACGTTATGAAAACCAAGTCCGAAAACCGATACGGCATACGAGGTGCTCATAGGTTAGAACCTATAGCTTACGCATGCAGCAACAACCAAATAACCCTCGTCATTGACGTACAAACGTCCAACGACTGACTACAATATCAAAAACCAAAATCCAAGTTCATAAATTGCAAATACCAAATTCGGCAACATAGGAAATTGCTCCCGGATTTCTCCCTAGGTCAAATCAAGACATTTTGCATATTGGGCCGGTCTAGATATAAGATAAGAGAACCACAGACCAAAGATCATCGAATTCCACCATAATGTGGCCGCAAATTGCGACCACAAGCAATAAATCTGCGGCCAAAATAAGTAGGAATGGGCTCGGGTTTCAGGGGTTGCTTCATGGTTGCCTGCACGTCTCACTGTCAAGGGAACTTATTTCATAGTGGTCTCGGGTCATCCCAGATTCCCATATACCATCACAGAATGACAAATTATCAATGTCTGGCAAATTCTAAGTTCGTGTTTTGGGTTCTAGTCTATGGTCTTGGCTAGAAAATCATCACCTAAGTCTTATAAACACTCACTACATCTCAAATATCACTTCACAAGTCAATTCTTCCACAAAACATCAACTTGGAAAATTCTAAGATCACAATTCCACACTTGTTTAACTCTACACTATAACTAGGATATATTAAATATAATAACTTAACTAAAGGAAAGGAATATTATCTCATTTGGCAACTCAAGAAAAAACCCTAGATTCCCAAAGTCTCCAAAATCCAAACTTGAAAAAAGTTCATAGGGTTTAGGAAGAGGTGGGGATCATTTTTAATGAAGGTGGCATGAGCTTTTGATGAAAATTTGTAGATGTTTTCATGGGGAAGAGGAGGTGGAGGAAGCATGAAGATGAAGGAGATGGGGTGATGAAGGAAAATGAATGAGGGAGAAATGGTCAAAGGTAGGAGCCTCTCTCTCTCTCTCTCATACCCTCACATGGCATGACATGCCTCATCATGGGTCCCATCTCTCTCTCTCTCTCTCTCTTCAATTATTCTCTCTTTTCTTTTCTATATCTCTTTTCCCAAATAAATCACAAGTCACAAATACAAATGAACAACATGCAACCAAATGCGACATGTCATGGTGCACTAGCCATGACTAATTAAAAATACGGATTTGGCATAATCGTGATTAGTAGTGCACTAATCAAGTTTACTTTAAACTTTCATATAATTAATTTTAAAAATTCCAAAATCCGATAAATATCTTTTTAATATGTCAATCATTTAATCTCCACTTATTTTCCAAATATTGGTATATACTTATACCATTTTACGAAAAAAACCTCAATTCACAAATCGAATAGCTTTCGGAAAATTTATTATTTTAATATTTAAATTCCAAAAATAATATTTTATATTTCTGAAATATTACAACATTTTTGCTTTGCATCGTGGTATTCAGTTGGAATATTCTGCACCTCATTCCACAAGGAAAGAGCCGAGATCCCTTCACCGGTAATGACCTCTTTAGCAAACGTTTTCGCCACTATATATTTGTAAAAATCTATCCGGTTCCTTCAACGATATCAAGTTCGTTACGTTAAAATTTTTTCGCCAAAAACCATTCGTATCCTTCCGTCATTTCAGACGGGTAGCACTTAGTATTCATGCTATGTTTGTTGGCCTTAGTCAAGGCATAGTGTATGGTAGTTATTTATTATTTTCTGTTGAATAGATAGATGCGTTAGTTTGGGACAGTCGTACAATCTTGTTGGCCTTAGTCAAGGGCGAGTACGGGTGGGTTCAAATTAACCTGGACAATGACGGGTAGAACTTGACATGTGACTTATGATTTGTTGGCCTAAGTCAAGTGTAAGTCCATATTGCGACCCCCGGTTCTTACGGGGAGGCGGAAACGGTATAAAAATCAAATTTTTAGTGCAAGAAGCAACATGGACTAAACAAGGTCGGGATCGTGTCTAAACTAAACTAGCAAATACGCTAAAAGGAGTTAGCTACTCGGATGAGGGTTATACCTAAACTTGAACTCCTTCTTCTTGAAATCTTGTAGAGGTTGATGGTTCTCTTTTGTCGCCTTCTTCCGTCGAAGATGGATCCACCTCGAGGGTTCAACCTTGGGCTCTTTCTCGGACTTGGAGTGAACTAGAATCTCCGGCTTGCTAATCCTTTGATCCTAGGGTGAGTAGAGAGTGACTAGGGTTTGCTTTTCTTTTTAAAGAGAAGGATTCTCAACTCATGAGAGGGTTTCTCTTTACTAGAGGAAGAAGAAGATGAAGAGAGGAGAGAGAATGAGAATGATAGAAATGAGCTATTATTTTCTCTTCTTGCAACCATAATGCAAAAGAATAATAATATCTAAATGATAATAATTGAAAATGAGAATAGTTGATGGTAGTGTTTGGAATGACCACAACCATGCTTCATTTAAAAAATGTAAGCATAAATCAAGGAAGACTTTTGAAGGCATGAAAGTGGTCAATGGTCAACAAGTCAACCAAGGTCAACAAGTCAACAAAGAACAACCATAACATAATTCTCATTTAATTATTATTATTAATAGATAATAAATAAATCCATTAGGGTTTGGAAAATAAAGACTGTCAACTGTGCATACGCACCCGTTCCGAAACCCTAATGAAAAACCTCATTCTCCTCCTCAAGCAACTGTGCATACACAC
Source organism: Agapanthus africanus (assembly GCA_030015575.1). Taxonomy (NCBI): domain Eukaryota; kingdom Viridiplantae; phylum Streptophyta; class Magnoliopsida; order Asparagales; family Amaryllidaceae; genus Agapanthus; species Agapanthus africanus. The sequence goes on from JASDDO010000029.1 coordinate 76,160,485, forward strand.
CTGCATTCTCGTTCCGAAAAACAAGAATACCAAGATATAAAAGCAACCCCAAAACACATACCAGTATCTGGCTCAAACCAGAGCCTGCCAGTATAATCCGTCCGGACTCCAAACGTGCACAAGTGCGCGGATGAGAACGAACCCTGTCGCAAAACCATGCGACCTCTACTCTGTTTTGCCCAGAGGCGAATACCCTCTGTGTGGGACTCTAAAGACTCGACACTACGCTGGCAGTGGGTTTAACCACAGACCGCAAGCGGCACTAGCTGTGCGTAACGGTCCCCAGGTAGATGCCGACAAGAAGGCTGACGAGGTGAAACCCCATCTGAACTCCTACTGAGTCTGAATGTGACAGTCTCCGTACAGTCCGGTCTGTTCGTCTGATACATCGCATGGCGGGCCTAGGGGGTGGTAAACGTCAGTCCCCCAATAGCGGTACAAGTCGTGCCGGAGCGAAGCCCAAAACACCCTGAGATAACACTGGAAACCTACCAGTATATCTCGTTTGCCCTGGCCAGGGACTACTCGTGTAATGGCTCTCCTAGACACAGCGCGATGTCAACCCCCAATACCGGGAGAGACGAATCCTGTCTAACCGTCACTGCCTCCAAGTGCTTCGGGACTGCACCCAACCACCACCCGTTTGCACGACTCCTTTGAGCCGTGGTAGGGTAGTGATCAAAGTGCAGTGGGAACACACTTGAGGCGAAGTGCCAGTGTCAAGTCAGCGGACTAAGCTGTACTCATGTCACCTGGGAACTGATAACTGACGATAGGTATAATACCAACCTGTCAGTTCCCGACGAGTCCTGTCCAGTGTACTCGTAACCCAACGAGCACCCGTATACTATCTCCAGTACGACGTACTGATGGCTGTGGGACAGACCATCTCCCACACTGGGATGAGAAGCGCATACGCTAGTCTACTCCGGAGTATCGATGCCCTGTCTCGATAGTCCTGCGACTAGGGACCTGTATAAGGATGTGCTTATAGATTACCCAGCCCCCACTAGTGTGACTGCCATCACAACGCTGGTAATCAAGCAAAGATCCTAAGGGCTCCACTAATGCGTATAAGTGATATACTGAAATAAACACAAGTACACATTGAAGTAGAAACAAACCAAGTAGCATACTACTATTTTGAGCAAGATTGTATATACAAGGTGAATATCCCAAGCATCCATTAAGTAATATACAAACTAGTATGATACAGTAATGGCCTCTAGGGCATATACACTAACAATCTCCCACTTGCACTAAGGCCATGTACTGGCGTATCGAAGACCTATCATCTCGATCAGCCGCTCGAACTGAGTCTGGGGCAAGGCCTTGGTGAATGGATCTGCAGTGTTCTCTTCTGAAGCAACCCTCCGAACCTCGATCTCCTTGCGATCCACGATCTCCCTGATCAGGTGATACCGCCTCAAGATGTGCCTGGATCTCTGATGGGACCTGGGTTCCTTCGCTAAAGCTATAGCCCCGTTGTTGTCGCAATACAGAGGTATTGGGTCAACAATGGACGGAACCACCTGAAGTTCTTTCAAGAACTTCCTCATCCAGACAGCTTCTTTTGCGGCATCAGATGCAGCGATGTATTCCGCTTCCATCGTCGAGTCTGCAACGGTTTCCTGTTTGGAACTCTTCCAACACACCGCCCCTCCATTGAGGGTGAAGACAAAACCCGACATGGACTTGGAATCATCCTTGTCACTCTGGAAGCTGGAGTCAGCAAAGGCCTCGATCTGGAGGTCTTTTCCGCCATACACCAAGAACATCTCCTTAGTCCTCCTCAGGTACTTGAGAATGTTCTTTACTGCTATCCAGTGTTTCTCCCCAGGGTTAGACTGATACCGGCTTACCACACTCAGTGCATAAGCTACATCCGGTCTGGTACACAACATCGCATACATTATAGAGCCTACCGCAGAAGCGTAGGGTATAATAGACATGCGATCCCTCTCCAAATCAGTCTTGGGAGACATCTCTTTAGAGAGGGTGATCCCGTGACAAGCCGGTAGGTTACCGCGCTTGGAATCTTCCATACTGAATCTTTTCACTATGGTGTCGATGTACCTGGACTGAGAAAGTCCCAATATCCTCTTGGATCTATCACGATGGATCCGGATCCCCAGGATGTATGAGGCATCACCCAGGTCTTTCATGGAGAACCTTTGTGACAAGAACCCCTTGACAGATTGTAGCATAGGAATGTCATTTCCTATCAAGAGAATGTCGTCCACGTATAAAACGAGGAATACTACAGTTCTCGCTACAAATCTACTATAGATGCATGGTTCATCTGGATTTTTGATAAAGCCAAATTCTTTGACTGTCTCATCAAAGCAGATGTTCCAACTCCGCGATGCCTGCTTTAGTCCATAGATGGACTTAAGCAACTTGCACACCTTTCCGCTGCTCCCACTCTGAATGAAACCCTCTGGCTGGTCCATATAGACACACTCCTCTAAATTTCCATTTAGAAAAGCTGTCTTTACGTCCATTTGCCAGATCTCATAATCGTGGAAGGCAGCAATGGCAAGAAGGATCCGAATGGATTTCAGCATGGCTACTGGAGAAAAGGTTTCGTCGTAGTCCAAGCCAGGTCTTTGACGAAAACCCTTTGCTACCAGCCTAGCTTTATAGGTCTCAACCTGTCCATCTACACCAATCTTCCTTTTGAAGATCCACTTGCATCCTACGGGTTTTACCCCGTCTGGAGCAATGTCCAACGTCCATACCTTGTTGGTGTACATGGACTCCATTTCGGTCCGCATTGCATCCAGCCATTTCACTGAGTCAACGCTCTGAACGGCCTGCTGGAAGCTAGTAGGCTCATCATAATCTATGATGCAATCCTCTCGACCCCCGTCTATGAGAAAACCGTAGTATCTCTCGGGCGGATGAGACTGCCTACTACTCCTGCGGAGCGGCGTAGGAATGTCCTGTTCTGTTGAACCTTCTGGTTCCACCAAACTTTCAGTAACAGTCTGTGGTTCTGGAATTTCTTCCAGCTCTACTGCGCTCCCACTTATTTCTTTTTCTATGAACTGGTGTTCTAGAAAGTGGGCATGACGAGAAACAAGAACTTTTTGTTCCTCTTCACAGTAGAAGAAATATCCCTTGGAATTCTTTGGATATCCCACAAACTTGCACAGTACTGAGCGTGCCTCGAGCTTGTCCGCATGCTGCTTTTTGACAAAAGCTGGACTTCCCCATACCTTAATGTGATTAAGATGGGGTCTCTTCCCACACCACATCTCAAATGGCGTGGTAGGCACAGTCTTAGTGGGAACTCGGTTCAAAAGGTACGCAGCTGATTCTAGCGCATACCCCCAGAATGATCGCGGTAACTCAGCGTTACTCATCATGGACCGCACCATATCCAATAGGGTGCGGTTCCGTCTCTCCGATACACCGTTATGTTGCGGGGTGTATGGAGGAGTAAGCTGAGAGAGAATTCCGTTCTCTTTTAAAAAGTCCAGGAATTCGGCACTTAAGTATTCTCCACCTCGATCCGATCTTAGAATCTTAATACTTTTGCCGGTCTGTTTCTCTACTTCATTCTTATACTCCTGGAATTTTCCAAAGGCCTCGGACTTATGTTTCATTAAGAAGACATAACCGTACCTTGAGAAGTCATCCGTAAAAGTAATGAAGTAAGAATGTCCGCTTCGGGCATGTGTAGACATTGGACCGCACACGTCACTGTGTACGAGTCCCAAGAGCTCGCTCGCTCTTTCTCCATGTCCAGTAAACGGAGTCTTTGTCATCTTTCCTTTGAGACAAGATTGACAAGTGGCATATGATTGATATTCGAACGCATTCAAATATCCTTCTGTATGCAACTTAGTCAACCTTCTCTCATTGATGTGACCCAATCTACAATGCCATAAGAAAGTCTGATTTATTTCTGGAGACTTTCTTTTGTGTGTATTCTGGACATTGAAAATCTGTGGTTGGTTTAACACGTATATACCATTACTCAGAGTACCTGACCCAATCAATACTTGATTAAGGTGAATGTTTACAACATTACTTACAAACGCAAATTCATAACCTTCTTTAGAAACTAAAGATACAGAAATGATATTACAAGTTGCGTTGGGTACAAAAAAGCAATTACGCAAAACCAAAACATGTCCATCTGACATTCCCAGGTGATAGTCCCCCACGGCTTTAGCATCCATGCTAGCTCCGTTCGCAACTCTGAGGGTCATGTCACCTGCCTTCAAATCCCTACGGTTTCTCAACGCCTGCAAAGAATTACAGATATGAGATCCTGATCCGGTATCCAATACCCAGGAAGTAGAGTTTATTGAAAGACAGTTTTCAATAACATACACACCTGAAGCTGAAGCTGCAACCTGCTTCAATTCCTGTGTTCTGGCCTTCCAGGCCCTGCAATCATTCTTCCAGTGTCCTTTCTTATGACAAAATAAGCATTCTTCCTTATCCACAAGCTTCCCCGCTATCTTTGTTGCTTTACCTTTTCCCTTCGTATCCACTTTACTAACACCGCCCCTTGGTTTGGCGGGGGCCTTCTTCTTCTTTCCCTTGGCTTTCGCCTTGGACCTAGAAGAAGATGATCCTCCTACAAACAAAGTGGATGTATCCCTACTTTTCTGTAGGGTGCCCTCTGCGCTCCTCAGCATGTTGAGGAGCTCTGATAGTTCAACCTCTTTTTCTTGTAGGTTGAAGTTCAGTATAAACTGGGCGTAAGTGGAAGGAAGGGACTGGAGAACTATATCCGTATATAGCTCACTCTCCAATGTGATCCCTAGGTCAGCGAGCTCCTCAATGTAGCCGATCATCTTTAGCACGTGCTCGGCTACTGATGATCCGACGGCCATCTTTGTCGAAAACAACTTTTTCGACGCTTCGTATCTTGCGATACGTGATTGCTCTCCATACAGTTCTTTTGTATGGAGCAATATGGACTCCATGTCCATATTCTCATGCCTCCTCTGATGTTCGTTGTCCATCGAGGCAAGCAGGAGGCATTTGGCCTTCGCGCTATCAATCTCCCAAGTCTTGCGGATTTCCTTATCCGCGATACTGGAAGTTGGACCAGGGACAGGGGGAGCTTTGGTGGTAAGAAGATACCCCAGCTTGTCATAAGTGATTGCTATCTTGACATTCCTGAGCCAATCTTTGTAGTTTGGCCCTGTCAGCTTGTTTTTATCTAGGAGTAACTTAAGTCCAGTCATGTTGATTGGTCGCTGCAATTAGGAGAGAGAAGAAGAAACACTCAGCATGATGCTCTTGCAAGTTTAGAGTGGTTTTTAGTTTGTCTAAACAGGATGGCTCCCACTGTTTCTCGAATCCCTCCTCAAACCATAAAGGAAGAATTAGTCAGGATCAATCCCACCGTACAATACTTGCTTAACCGTTCAGCCAGGCCGGTGTCGGTACTTCGAGGGAGGTTTTCCAACGCTTTCGCGAAGTTCCTTAATTAAAGAACCTCTTTTCCCTGGGGGCGTAACCCCGCTAACACCTTTCTAGGCACCTACTAGGTTTATAGCATTGATCGTTAAGTGAGAAATTTCCCGAGGAGTAGCATATACTCACAGTAGGATCGGGATCCAAATATCATCGCGTGACGAAACTGAAGGAATCCTACCAGAATCACCACACTCCAAATGGTATGCAAATCTAGCAAGTTTCAGTACTTATGAAACTCCCGATGTGGATTTTTGCCCCATGCTCTTATGACCTTGACTTTGGCCAAAATATCATAAGTCACATGTCAAGTTCTGCCCGTCACTATCCAGGTTAATTTGGATCCATCCGTACCTACCCTTGACTTTGGCCAAAATGGCAGCACGACTGTCCCAAACCAACGCATCTATCTATGCTACACATGAACACCCAATAGCTACCAATCACTATGCCTTGACTTTGGCCAAAATACATAGCTTGAATACTATTGCCTATTCATGCGAAGCGACGGAGGGCTACGAATGGTTTTGGCAAAACCGTGAACGTAGTGAACTTGATTTAATCGATGGAACGAGATAGCTTTTAGTAGGAGTGGCTCAATCTCCGCATTTAAAAGTTAGTTTTGAAAAGAACCGAGTGGTTTTTCGAAAGTGTTCCATCGACTTAAACTTGGTTTATTATCTTGCATTAGTTCTTTTAATGCGTGATATTCTTGCATTAGTACTTTTAATGCGTCCCATCATTTAATCCTACCATTGCAGAAAACAACGAAAATATGACGTACGCTTATGCCATTCGCATTCGCCACGGGGCCCCGTCATTACCCGTTAGGTTACTTAACTAACGACAGAGCGGGGGCTGGGCTAGCGCGTCTGTAAAACATAAGCAACGCCTAAATAGAAAGCAATGATAGACATTTCAGATCACAGATAAATACATTGGATATACTAGCAATCTGTAATTTGTACGAGCCTGTAACAAAAAACAGATAACACGGTCGCGGTGAATAGCCAAATCCCCACCCAAGACCCCTACGGGTGCGGCAAACTACCCGCCAAGTCCTCGGTAGTTTGTGCACCCCTCCATGGGTCTATCCTAGGAGCAAAAACAGTAAAAAGAATTATACAATGACGGCTACAACCCCGACCCGGTTGTGCGGCCAAACAAATAATATAATTACATCAATTTACATTTACAATGAATTGCAAGAAAAGAAAACTCTCGTCTCACAACCCCCGGCTATTCACCCGCGACAATCCAACATATTTATATACACATTCCAGCACATTACAGATCTTGTATAACCCCGACTAATCGTCTTATAGCGATTAGCCGACGTTCAATACAAGCAAACATCACAGATATAACCATCATAGTCAAAGTGTAGTGAAGTTCGGAAAAAAATACGGAATTATAGGACCCCAAAAGGAAATTTCTTTTCTGGAAAATCTGGGTACATATAATATATTTTAAAAATCCCAAAACCAACACAGACACACACTGCACGAAAAACGACGCACTAACGACAATAAACCGCGGCGCTTCCGCGGCGGCAAAGAAGGGTCACGCGGCGGAAGCGCGGCGGCTTAGACGAATTGGTGAATCTTTTTTCATGGGTGTTCTAACAAAACCCTGAGATGAATTTAGGAGTATAAAGTTTTTCATTTTGACCAGAAAAAATTTCAACAGAAACTCAGTTTTTGTAGTTTTCCGGTTTTGTGATTTTTTTCGGTTCCGAACTTCGTTACACTTTACTACCTAGCTAGTTTAAGTTTAGTTAGGCTCTGATACCACTGTAAGTCCATATTGCGACCCCCGGTTCTTACGGGGAGGCGGAAACGGTATAAAAATCAAATTTTTAGTGCAAGAAGCAACATGGACTAAACAAGGTCGGGATCGTGTCTAAACTAAACTAGCAAATACGCTAAAAGGAGTTAGCTACTCGGATGAGGGTTATACCTAAACTTGAACTCCTTCTTCTTGAAATCTTGTAGAGGTTGATGGTTCTCTTTTGTCGCCTTCTTCCGTCGAAGATGGATCCACCTCGAGGGTTCAACCTTGGGCTCTTTCTCGGACTTGGAGTGAACTAGAATCTCCGGCTTGCTAATCCTTTGATCCTAGGGTGAGTAGAGAGTGACTAGGGTTTGCTTTTCTTTTTAAAGAGAAGGATTCTCAACTCATGAGAGGGTTTCTCTTTACTAGAGGAAGAAGAAGATGAAGAGAGGAGAGAGAATGAGAATGATAGAAATGAGCTATTATTTTCTCTTCTTGCAACCATAATGCAAAAGAATAATAATATCTAAATGATAATAATTGAAAATGAGAATAGTTGATGGTAGTGTTTGGAATGACCACAACCATGCTTCATTTAAAAAATGTAAGCATAAATCAAGGAAGACTTTTGAAGGCATGAAAGTGGTCAATGGTCAACAAGTCAACCAAGGTCAACAAGTCAACAAAGAACAACCATAACATAATTCTCATTTAATTATTATTATTAATAGATAATAAATAAATCCATTAGGGTTTGGAAAATAAAGACTGTCAACTGTGCATACGCACCCGTTCCGAAACCCTAATGAAAAACCTCATTCTCCTCCTCAAGCAACTGTGCATACACACCTGCATTCTCATTCCGAAAAACAAGAATACCAAGATATAAAAGCAACCCCAAAACACATACCAGTATCTGGCTCAAACCAGAGCCTGCCAGTATAATCCGTCCGGACTCCAAACGTGCACAAGTGCGCGGATGAGAACGAACCCTGTCGCAAAACCATGCGACCTCTACTCTGTTTTGCCCAGAGGCGAATACCCTCTGTGTGGGACTCTAAAGACTCGACACTACGCTGGCAGTGGGTTTAACCACAGACCGCAAGCGGCACTAGCTGTGCGTAACGGTCCCCAGGTAGATGCCGACAAGAAGGCTGACGAGGTGAAACCCCATCTGAACTCCTACTGAGTCTGAATGTGACAGTCTCCGTACAGTCCGGTCTGTTCGTCTGATACATCGCATGGCGGGCCTAGGGGGTGGTAAACGTCAGTCCCCCAATAGCGGTACAAGTCGTGCCGGAGCGAAGCCCAAAACACCCTGAGATAACACTGGAAACCTACCAGTATATCTCGTTTGCCCTGGCCAGGGACTACTCGTGTAATGGCTCTCCTAGACACAGCGCGATGTCAACCCCCAATACCGGGAGAGACGAATCCTGTCTAACCGTCACTGCCTCCAAGTGCTTCGGGACTGCACCCAACCACCACCCGTTTGCACGACTCCTTTGAGCCGTGGTAGGGTAGTGATCAAAGTGCAGTGGGAACACACTTGAGGCGAAGTGCCAGTGTCAAGTCAGCGGACTAAGCTGTACTCATGTCACCTGGGAACTGATAACTGACGATAGGTATAATACCAACCTGTCAGTTCCTGACGAGTCCTGTCCAGTGTACTCGTAACCCAACGAGCACCCGTATACTATCTCCAGTACGACGTACTGATGGCTGTGGGACAGACCATCTCCCACACTGGGATGAGAAGCGCATACGCTAGTCTACTCCGGAGTATCGATGCCCTGTCTCGATAGTCCTGCGACTAGGGACCTGTATAAGGATGTGCTTATAGATTACCCAGCCCCCACTAGTGTGACTGCCATCACAACGCTGGTAATCAAGCAAAGATCCTAAGGGCTCCACTAATGCGTATAAGTGATATACTGAAATAAACACAAGTACACATTGAAGTAGAAACAAACCAAGTAGCATACTACTATTTTGAGCAAGATTGTATATACAAGGTGAATATCCCAAGCATCCATTAAGTAATATACAAACTAGTATGATACAGTAATGGCCTCTAGGGCATATACACTAACATCAAGGTCATAAGAGCATGGGGTAAAAATCACATCAGGAGTTTCTTAAGAAACTGAAACTTGCCAGGCATGCGCATACCTTCTGGAGTGTGATAACTTGAGTGGATTCCATCAGGTTATCATGCGATGATAGTTGGATCCCGATTCCCATTGATGAGTTGGTTTGCTTCTTGGGTGATTTTAGATGATCCGGGCTAATTCTTCTTTTGGGTTTGGAGGAGAATTTGAGGAAACAGTAGGAGCCATCCGGATTAGATAAAGTGATTAACCATTCTGATCTAGGTTAGAGTGTACGCTGAGTGTTTCTTTTCTCTCTCTTTCTTTGGCAGTGACCATGGCCCGACCGTAGATTAGAACTCATGAACCAAGTTAACCGAACCTTCTTAAAACACACTGACTTTTGGATTGTCAGAGTTGCATACTTCATTGCCACTCCTACTTTTACCCTTTACTTATCTCCGGGACATTCCGTATTACTACGAAGATCCACAGTTATTGGATATGACCATCGTATAGTTACATACGAACTCGAAGAAACTTGTTTCAGATTCGAGAATGGTTTCCGATTCTTGAGAAATTGAATAGGACTATTCAGTTGTCTTTTCCTTTTACCTTCTCTCAAGTTGTGAGGGCTCCTAGGATTAAGTGAGGGTACACCTATTGCCCTTATTGGATAGTCTTCTTCCGAACCATAGGCTGGTGCCGAAAGGTAGGGAAGGAAGAAAACCAATTAGCCTAAGTGTGGTGTACAGAAGGTAATAAGTAAAGACAAATAAAGGGATTAGAAAGAGAGCAAAGTAAATTGCGACTGCTATCATTCACGACCAAACCGCATATATCATCTCCACTCCTACTTCACCTTTGAATTTCTCCAGAACACCTCGTATCACTACGAAGATCCACATTTATTGGATAATTCATCGTATAGTTACATACGAACTCGAAGGAACTTGTTCCAGTTCGAGGATGGATTCTGGTTCAGGAGAAATAGAATAAGGATTATTCAGTTGTCTTTTATCTTTACCTTCTCTTAGGTTGTGAGGGCTCTAGGACTAGGAGAGTACACCTATTACGCTTAATGGATAGTCTTCTTCCAAACCATAGGTTGGTGCCGAAAGGTATGGAAGGAAGAAAACCATTTAGCCTAAGGGTGGTGTACAGAAGATAATGAGTAAAGACAGATAAAGGGATTTGGAGAGATGGCAAGGAAATATAAGGTTACAGTCATGAATCTGGATAATGGAAGAGGAATTACTAGGAATACCCGGCTACCCCTTCGAATCATTTTCATGTTTCAGTTTCACTGTGCGTTGTTAATTGAAAACTGATTTCCCAATTAGTTCCTTACTCTAGGGTATGTATTTACCAGGCTTGATTCTCACATCTGTATGGTTTTGCAGATGATGAGTGGGAGTAAATTATTGGGAATTAGGTGATTATATCCTCTTTATATCGGAATTCGTTGTAATTGGTGATATTTGAAGAAATCGCCGGGGGTTTTGCCTGACGGCAAATATTTGGTTTTGAATATCCGTTGTTATGCAAATTGATATATTTGTATGTTTATTTTATAAAGTGAGATATAACTTTTTGAAATTATGTCCATGACATTTACCTATGTCAGTTGATGATTGGGTAAGGAGCATTAAACAGCGGTGTAATTATTCTTAACCATAGTACAGTTTTCAACCTACGACGCACACGGTTTGAGTTATTCAACTCAGGGGACTTATACAAAGTATTGTATTTTTTTCAGTGTCCATTAGGACAAAGGGGTTGGTGCTCTTACTATATTCTGTTTACTTGTGACTTCTCCAGTTTTAGACAAGTGTTTCGTAGAAATACAAGGTCTAAGTTTTGAGAAGTTATAGGTACAAGAATAAAGTAAAGAACCATGTGTTGCAAGTATCAGGATTCTTCAAAGTGATCGAAGATGTAGATACTTATGTTTGCTATTCAGTTGATAGTAATGGTTTTGAGAACTTGCTTCTCTTTCAGGTTACTCATATCTGGATGCACTTCTTGTTGAGGAATGTTGATCGGCCTCCTTCATTTTAGTTGACATTCACTGGAGACAGCTACATGATTTGAATTTGATTCCAATTAAATTAGTGCCTCTGTTTCTATATTTTATATAGAATGGTTCATATCTTAACGATGTTAAGGTATATGGAGTTGTCCGGCATATGCTTAAAACTAGACTGTGGATAACTCAATGCACGTTTCTGTAATGGCAGTTTGTGGGTTATCCCGGGCTATGACGAGGGTTAACTTTCTACCATCTGGAAGATCAATAGTGATATTGTTCTTGACTCGCCACGGTTTTAGCAAAATGGATTTTTTCAGAAAATAGTAGTGGGGGTATGGTAGAACTGGAACTTATTTCAGAACAACAAACCATTACTGAAAATTTAATAGAACCTAAAGATTCAATCGGGTTTGACATTCCATTAGCCACTCCGCAGATATGGTGGGTAACCTCAGGCGCCCGAGAGGTACTTCAGTATCCTCAAAGACGGTGACAGAGAGGTTCTTGTTTACCCAAACTTGCCCTTACTACTATTCTAGACTATGAGACCCGGCAGGAGGATGAGTATAGCGTCGTTCTAAATAAGCTTTAGAAGTGCACGTGTATATGACTCTGCTAGAGGGTTGTTATAGTCAGTGGGAGCAACGGAAGCATAGTCGACAGGTAGCTTGTGTCTATTTATAGACTAAAGCAGGTATAGCGGAGATAGATCTTCTATTTTTGATGTGACAATTATGGGCTTTGACTTCATTAGAATATGATATGGATCTGTTAAGAAGTTAGTAGGGTGTGATGTCCTGGTGTTTGGAAGACATGCACTTTGTAGGAAGTAAAATTCCTATACTACGATCGGTTATACTGTGGTTGTCACACAGTGGTTTCTCCACATAGGATATGGATATTATATCAGGCATTCTGGTTACTGGATCTATGGTTTTAGATCTAGATTTTGGTAGTTTCCCAATCTGGATACTTTGACACTATCCTAAAGGTGTTTTAGAATGGACGACTCCTGGCATGGTGGTGTACCTGCAGGTGATGGAGTCACCCTCTCTAAAGGTGTCTTACAGACTAAAGGGGAGAGCGATATGCATGATTGGCATATCACTTGCTTAGGTAATTGAGTCAATCATTAGATGTCAAGTACCACACCAGATATTGTTTTTGCACTAGTTGCAATATTTTTATATATCAATCCAATCCTGGAAAAACATTCGGAAGCAGTTTATGAACATAAGTGGATGTTCTAGAGATTTGATAACGGCAGCCTCCTTCGGGAGACGGTTATCATTCCAGGCTTCCAAGATGACCTGGATGACAGAGTGACTGTCAGAGTTATAGTTTTCCCTCTTGACAAGGGACAGTAGATTGGACAGGTGGTCCAAGCGGATACTGAGGGAGGCATGGCACAGGATACTGATTAAATTCAGTAGACGATACCGTCTATGAAGTTTGTTGGATTCGGAGTTCATTTGTGAACTAGGTCTCATCAGATATCCAGACATATTCTAAGACAGGTATTGCTCATTTTTGGAGATGGCTTTCTATGCGAAATTAAGATATAGAGAGATACAGAAAGAAACATTGGAGTGGATCCACTCACTGAGGCTATTTCTCGAACACAATAGTTTCGCAAACGAGCTTTGCGAGACAGATTAATAGAGGAGTTGGGTGTTCAGTATCACACAGGCTGTGAGTATACGACACCGCAATAATTAGCCTTAAGTACAAGTAGGGGTGTAGGGTGTTTTTCGTCACCCCAATGAGATGGGAATACGCGCGCGCTTGTCAGGCGTACTACAGATTCCCCCTGCCTAGGGCAGGCCGGGGTTTAATGATTGTGGGAATCCGAATCTCCGGCAGCCGCGGACTAAGCTGCCTTTAATTACCCCTCGCCTTTGGAGCGAGAGAACCTCCGATTAACGGGTTAAACTGGTCATGCGAACTCAATGTGCAGTGTATGCGTGTTGTGATTTGAAAGGGGGTTTTGGACATATCGGGGGCCCCGCAGAGTTTTTACAGGGGTCCCGCTACCCGGATAGCGGGCTGGGGGTCAAGGGGACTAGCAGCCCCCTTGCGGGGTGCGGGACAACGCCCCGTTAGAAATTTTTTTCTAACGGGGGAGACACATTTAATATGGAGTGCACAAAAAAAGAAGGGAAAAAGCGTCTTAAAGACGCGTACGTAGCATGTAGGCGCCTCAGCGCCCGGGGTCACGTGGCGCACACGTGACCGTTGGGCGCCTCAGCGCCCCGGGGTCACGTAGGCACACGTGACCGTTGGGCGCCTCAGCGCCCGGGGTCACGTGGCGCACACGTGACCGATGGGCGCCTCAGCGCCCGGGGTCATGTGGGCGCACGTGGCCGTTGGGCGCCTCAGCGCCCGAGGTCACGTGAGAGCCTCAGCGCCCCGGGGTCACGTGGCGCACAGGTGACCTTTGGGCGCTTCAGCGCCCGGGGTCACGCGGGCACACGTGACCATTGGGCGCCTCAGCGCCCGAGGTCACGTGGGCGCACGTGACCACGGGAAAACACCCACCGGAGGGGGGGCCTAGCCCCTAGGTTGGGGAGTTGAACTCCCAAGGGATTTTTTTGGAGTTAAACTCCTGACAGAAAATTAATTTATGGAGTTAAACTCCAACAGATCTAGAAAGGAGTTAAACTCCTAGGAATCTTTAGCCCTTCTTCTGAGCCTTGGATCTGTCCAAAGTTAGATTCTTGGAGATGGGTCTCCTTCTTCTTCTTTTCTTTTGGCCGGATCTTGAAAATCAAGAGGTGTGAGATTTTAAAAAACCCTTCTTTTTCGAGATCTGGTGGGGGATCTGAGTTCCCCTTTATGGGTTTTGTGGTGAAAAACTATTTATTTTGAGAAAAGGAAGAGTTAAACTCTTGATTTAATTCAAAAGAAAGATGAAGGTTTTTAGAACCTTGAAGAAGGAGAAAGAGTCACAAGCCCTAATTTTTGGGGAATGAAAAAGTGTATGCTTTATTCATCATCATGTTGCCTTTTATAGGCTTACATATTTGCATATAGCCCCTTAGGCTTCACAAAATGGCATTTTGCCTATCTCATGGCTCATGTGCCATTTCATTTTGCACATAAGCCATGGGCTTACAAAAATTTGGCTTTATGCCCATTTTGTTTACATTCATGCATAAAAAATTACATAAAAATTATTTATTACATGATTTTGTTGTTGGCAAGGAGAGGCTAGCCGCGGGCTCGACTTGGGCATGGGCCCGCTTGACCTGGGCTTGGGCCCACCCAGCTTGGTGGTTGACCTTGACTTTGACTCGGTGAACATGGGTGTAAATTTTTACCCCAACAAATTGCCCCCCATCAATAAATGCACGCAGCATATGTGGGTCGTGTGCATGAAATTGATGGATCTTCTTTCACGTGGAGGCGACTTGCTTTTGGTTCCCACTTTTTGGGATGCACTGCCCTTTTTACGACATGGACGGTCGACGCTCTGTTACGAAGCGATTTAGGTTCCCAATTTGCGGGAGCCTGCACTGCCCTTTTTGCGACATAGACGGTCGACGCACTGATCCGGAGCGATTTGGGGTTCCCAATTTGCGGGAGCCTGCACTGCCCTTTTTGCGACATAGTCGGTCGACGCTCTGTTACGAAGCGATTTGGGTTCCCAATTTGTGGGAGCCTGCACTGCCCTTTTTGCGACATAGACGGTCGACGCTCTGTTACGAAGCGATTTGGGTTCCCAATTTGCGGGAGCCTGCACTGCCCTTTTTGCGACATAAACGGTCGACGCTCTGATCCGGAGCGATTTGGTTCCCGATTTGTGGGAAGCCTGCACTGCCCTTTTTGCGACATGGACGGTCGACACTTGACGTGTCTCCGAGACAGAGTGCCCGTGGTAGATGTTTCCCTTGCCCGGAGCGATCCGGTTCCTGCTTTGTAGGAAGCCTGCACTGCCCTTTTTGCGACATGGACGGTCGACGCATGACGCATCTCCGAGACGGAGTGCCTGTGGTAGGACGTATCCCCGAGACGGAGTGCCTGTTGTAGGACGTATCCCCGAGGCGGAGTGCCTGTGGTAGGACGTATCCCTAAGACGGAGTGCCTGTTGTAGGACGTATCCCCGAGACGGAGTGCCTGTGGTAGGACGTTTCCCCGATGCGGAGTGTCACTGGTTGACGCCGAGGTCGATGTTGGAATTGGTTGGTTTGATTTGTTTGATTTGAGTTGACATCAGCATCGCTATACTGGAATATGGTACCAGGAGCGAATCATCATCTGTCTTTGAGAGGATTTGGGAATTGGTTTTCTTTTTGTTTGGCATCTGCATTGCTGCACTGGAATAATGCCAGGAGCAACTCATCATTTGCCCCGGGAGGATTTGGGAATTGGTTTTTGTTTAGCATCTGCATTGCTGCACTGGAATAATGCTAGGAGCAACTCATCATTTGCCCCGAGAGGATTTGGGAATTGGTTTTTTGGTTTGGCATCTGCATTGCTGCACTGGAATAATGCCAGGAGCAACTCATCATTTGCCCCGAGAGGATTTAGGAATTGTGTTTTTTTTTTGGTTTGGCATCTGCATTGCTGCACTGGAAGAATGCCAGGAGCAACTCATCATTTGCCCCGAGAGGATTTGGGAATTGGGGTTTTACGCCCGTGGATTGTATACGGTTTTGCAGGATGTATGATCCAGACCGTAGGGCCGGAAAAATTTCAGGACCTTGTTGGCGTCTGCATCGCTGCACTGGAATATGTCACCAGGAGCGACTCATCATTCGCCACTTGGGGGTTGGGGAGCGATGGCTTAGGAGACAGGTTTAGATCCCTATCACCTAAGACTTTTCAATTTTATGGGCCGTGAGGGTCCCACAAAGCATTTTCTCCCAGCGGGTCGTAAGGATCCCGTAAGTGTATTTTCTCCTTAGGAGTCGTGGGGACTCCCAAGTGTGTTGCTCCTTTGTGAGTCGTAAGGATCTCACGCGGGAATTTTCCCCTCACAAAGTCGAGAGGACCTTGTGAGTGCATTTCATCTTTTTTCTTTCATGAGTTTGCGCCCTTTCGGGTTTTCACAAACTCGCCGGCAGTCCTGCTGTTTTTACTCACGGAGCCCTTTCGGGTTTTCATCCGTGCCCATTTTTCTTGTGGACATACCTCTTTTTATTTTTATTTTATTATTTTTGGAGAGATTCGGATTGTTTTACGCCCGTGGATTGTATACGGTTTTGCAGGATGTATGATCCAGACCGTAGGGCCATAAACGTTTCGGGACTTTGTTGGCGTCTGCATCGCTGCACTGGAATATGGTACCAGGAGCGACTCATCATTCGCCGTTGGGGTATGGGAGTTGGAATTTGCTTGGCATCTGCATCGCTGCACTGGAATATGGTACCAGGAGCGACTCATCATTTGCTACTTGGGGATTTGGAGTTGGAATTTGGTTGGCGTCTGCATCGCTACACTGGAATATGGTACCAGGAGCGACTCATCATTCGCCGCTTGGCGATTGGGGAGCGAATTTGGTTGGCGTCTGCATCGCTGCACTGGAATGTAGTACCAGGAGCGACTCATCATTCGCCGCTTGGGGATTGGGGAGCGAATTTGGTTGTCGTCTTCATCGCTGCACTGGAATGTAGTACCAGGAGCGACTCATCATTCGCCGTTTTTTTTTTACCGCGATTGCTCTATCATTTCAGCTTTTCTTATCACGAAGATCGCGATTGCCCTATCATTTCGGCTTTTATTTGCGGTTGCCCCATCATTTCGGCTTTTATTTCATCTTTATTTTACTCGCTGGTTTTTATTGCGAGTTGCCCTATCAATTCGGCTTTTTTTTTATTTACACATTTTTTTTGTTTATTTACATTTTTTTTGTTTATTTACATTTTTTTTACATTCCCGGTTTAACGACTTAGAGGTCGATTGTTCCCAGTTTAATGACGTGGCGGTCGATTGTTCCCAGAGAAAGGCGGGTGTTTGAGAGAATCAGGTCCCTGAAGGACATCGGTCCCCGTATGTATGAAGTTGGCGGTCGCAGCTTGATTGTTTGTTAACACGCCAGGGGACAATGGTATTTCTCCCGCCTTATATTGTTTCTCGACCCAATCCTTGAAAATGCAACAGTCTTCAATTGTGTGCCCCAGCACTCGGTGGTATGGGCAAAAGTTAGGATGATCAGTCCTGTTCGCTTCACTTAGCCGCCTTGGTTCTGGTAGCCGCAGGCCATTCTTCAGAGCATCTTTAAAAATTTTGTGAACCTTGTCCCTTCGGAATGAGTAGACCTTATTTCTTCTTTCCTCCAAAGTTGGCTCTCGAGACTGGTCAGTTTTTGCTCCGCCCGTTCTCTGCTTATTTGGAGAATTGGTGATACTAGAACTTCTGCCTTTTCGGTTGTCGTCCCTCCAAGGTTTCGGTCTGTTTGTGAACTGAAGATCCTGAGCGGACTCGGGCTTTGAGCGTTCCAACGTTTGGACCTTTTTGGTCAGCTCTTGGAATGTTTTGAGACCTGCGGTACATAGAAACGGGGTCATCCAGTTGTTGAGATTTCCGACAAGGAGACTGACAGATTGGTCCTGCTCTATCGGCAGTTCGCATTTGACGGAGAGATTACGCCATCGAGTTATAAAATCCGTGCTGCTTTCGTCGCTCTTGGGCTTGGTCCTTACGAGCTCGGCAATGGTAATCTTATCGCTGACGCTCATGAACCTCTGCCGAAACAGAGACTCCATTTGGACAAAAGTTATGACGGAGCCATCTGGTACGCTCGCGTACCAGTCGAAAGCAACATCGGTCAGGCTATTAACGAACTGGCGGAGGAGAAGCGCATCATTGCCCCCAGTATTCCCGCATGAGGCTTTGAAGTGGGCGATGTGCTGATTCGCGTTTCCCGTCCCATCGAATCTTCCGAATTTGGGGATGACATAGCCGCTAGGGAATTCCACCAGATCATACTGAGCAGGATATGGTCTCCCACTACTGCTGATATTTTTTTGCGCTTCGGCTTCGGCCACCAATGTTTTGACTTTGCTGGCAACTAAATCCATGATTTGATCTTGAGTTAGCGGGCTACTGTCATCAGTAGCCAAGATATTTCCTGAGATAGGATGCGATTGACTTTCATGCGGTCCGCCCACTTTTGGATTTGAGGGAATAGGCGTCGGCTGCTTTGGGACACCATTTCCCGGTTCACGAGCAGAGCCATCCGCTTGATTGGGAGGCTGAGAGGCAAGTCGGGCCGTGAGCTGCATCACGACATTCGTCAAGTCATCGATTTTGGAGTAGAGTTTGTCCATCTCCTTATCTTTGTTTCTGAGCTGCTTTCGGAGCTCTTGAAGCAGCTCTTGCTCCGCGGTCCTGGGGCGGAAAGTCGGCTTTTCTTCGCTTTCCGAGCCCGACTCCTGATGGACCGAAGGATCTTTCCGTCTATCATCCTCATCAAGAGGGTTTTCATCACCCATCAGAGGTGACTGTTCTTGGGAAGCGGCCACCACATTCAAGCCAGATTGGGTTTGAGATGTGGTAGCCCCGTCCTTGCTCTTGCTGCGCGTGCCCACAGTGTAAACAGTGTGGACCATATACCCAGCCATTTCCTCATCTTCGGCAGGGTAACCCTGTTTTTCGAACCTCATGAGGTTCAGCCTGGCAGGAGCCCTAGCCCTTTTGTTGGCTCTATATCTGAGCCTTTTCTCCCTCAGCTTCTCGATTTTGAAGGCTTGGCGGGCATCCGCTATCCGGGAAGCTATGGTGAGTTAATCAGCGGGGAGCTTAGAGAAGATACCCGGTCGAGCAGTTTTCAGGGGCACCGCCGGAGCTTGCGCGAGACGCCCTGTTGCTTTGTTGATGTTGATGGCCTTGCCCCCAGATGGGGCCATAGAGAGTCGTTCGGAAACGGACTTGCGCTTGGGCTGAGGTGCCCTCGCGACCATGACGTTCGGCCTTTTCCCCTTTAAGGCTGGTTTTTCCATCACTGGGGCTTGAAGAGCAGGGATGGCGTACGCTGGCACGAACAGAATAGAGCCGAATGGTAGCATCGGCTCCTCCCACTGTCGCCCAAGACTGGCCGGGAGGACCGTCCTGGAGTCCATCTTCATCGTGTAAGAGATGGGAGCTGAGTTCATCATTGAAGACATCGTCGGAAGGTGATTGCTTGAAAATCTGCATGAAAGAGCATTATTTTAGTACAAATACAGGTATGTATATTGATTGAGTTCGTATGAACGTTTAACCCGAAATATAGGAGGAGAGATTGGTCCAACCGGGCGTACCAGAATCTGTAGGGTGTTTTTCGTCACCCCATTGAGATGGGAATACGCGCGCGCTTGTCAGGCGTACTACAGATTCCCCCTTCCTAGGGCAGGCCGGGGTTTAATGATTGTGGGAATCCGAATCTCCGGCAGCCGCGGACTAAGCTGCCGTTAATTACCCCTCGCCTTTGGAGCGAGAGAACCTCCGATTAACGGGTTAAACTGGTCATGCGAACTCAATGTGCAGTGTATGCGTGTTGTGATTTGAAAGGGGGTTTTGGACATATCGGGGGCCCCGCAGAGTTTTTACGGCGGTCCCGCTACCCGGATAGCGGGCTGGAGGTCAAGGGGGCTAGCAGGCCCCTTGCGGGGTGCGGGGCAGCGTCCCGTTAGAAATTTTTTTCTAACGGGGGAGACACATTTAATATGGAGTGCACAAAAAAAGAAAGGAAAAAGCATCTTAAAAACGCGTACGTAGAATGTGGGCGCCTCAGCGCCCGGGGTCACGTGGCGCACACGTGACCGTTGGGCGCCTCAGCGCCCCGGGGTCACGTGTCGCACACGTGACCGTTGGGCGCCTCAGCGCCCGGGGTCACGTGGCGCACACGTGACCGATGGGCGCCTCAGCGCCCGGGGTCACACGGGCGCACGTGATCGTTAGGCGCCTCAGCGCCCGGGGTCATGTGGGCGCACGTGACCGTCGGGCGCACGTGACCGTTGGGCGCCTCAGTGCCCGAGGTCACGTGGGCGCCTCAGCGCCCCGGGGTCACGTGGCGCACACGTGACCTTTGGGCGCCTCAGCGCCCGGGGTCACGCGGGCGCACGTGACCATTGGGCGCCTCAGCGCCCGAGGTTACATAGGCGCACGTGACCACGGGAAAACACCCGCCGGAGGGGGGGCCTAGCCCCTAGGTTGGGGAGTTGAACTCCCAAGGGATTTTTTTGGAGTTAAACTCCTGACAGAAAATTAATTTATGGAGTTAAACCCCAACAGATCTAGAAAGGAGTTAAACTCCTAGGAATCTTTGGCCCTTCTTCTGAGCCTTGGATCTGTCCAAAGTTAGATTCTTGGAGATGGGTCTCCTTCTTCTTCTTTTCTTTTGACCGGATCTTGAAAATCAAGAGGTGTGAGATTTTAAAAATCTCTTCTTTTTCGAGATCTGGTGGGGGATCTGAGTTCCCCTTTGTGGGTTTTGTGGTGAAAAACTATTTATTCTGAGAAAAGGAAGAGTTAAACTCTTGATTTAATTCAAAAGAAAGATGAAGGTTTTTAGAACCTTGAAGAAGGGGAAAGAGTCACAAGCCCTAATTTTTGGGGAATGAAAAAGTGTATGCTTTATTCATCATCATGTTGCCTTTTATAGGCTTACATATTTGCATAGAGCCCCTTAGGCTTCACAAAATGGCATTTTGCCTATCCCATGGCTCATGTGCCATTTCATTTTGCACATAAGCCATGGGCTTACAAAAATTTGGCTTTATGCCCATTTTGTTTACATTCATGCAAAAAAAAATTACATAAAAATTATTTATTACATGATTTTGTTGTTGGCATGGGGAGGCTGGCCGCGGGGTCGACTTGGGCATGGGCCCGCTTGACCTGGGCTTGGGCCCACCCAGCTTGGGGGTTGACCTTGACTTTGACTCGGTCAACAGGGGTGTAAATTTTTACCCCAACAAGGGGATTGTTGGTTATAGTACCCTCAAGGCAATTATCATAGTCGCAGGCAGGGGATTATGATGATTAAGGGAGGACCTATACCGGTAGAACAGTCTTACTAGAGATGATAGTACGCTATCTGGTTTGTCTTTATCATCATGTACAGCATTGGTGGCATTACAGATCACTATTACTTGTTGATAGAGCACATAGGATTCTTGCTTGACTGCCAGCAGTATAATGGCGATCATATACATGGGAGCTGGGTAGTCAAAAGGCACATTCTTAAATGTCCCTAGTCGTGGGAGTTTCGAGACTGGGCATCGATACTCCAGAGTAGACTAGTGTATACTGATCGAGACCCCGATGAGGGGCGGTGGCTGGTCTCACGAGCCATTGGTGTTAGTTTGTTCACCTAAGGAGTGTACAGGTGCTCATTGGGTTATGAGTACACTGGACAGACTCGCCGAGAACATGCTAGTTGGTATTATACTTATTGTCAGATAGCAGTTCCCTGATGACATGTGTACGGGTTAGTTTATCGACCTGAGATCGTCGTTTGTCTCGTATAAGTTCTCACTGTGCTATGATTACTACCCTACCACGGCTCAAAGGAATCGTGCAAACAGGTTTTATTTGGGTACAGTCCCGAGCCACAAGAAGGCAGTGAGCGGATCGCCAGAGGAGTCGTCTCTCCCCGTATTAGGGGTTGATGTCACGATGTGCACGGGTGGCCATCAACAGAAATCCCTGGTCAAGGTAGTCGAGAATTACTGATCTAGGATTGGTAGTTTCTCAGGTGGTGATGGGATTCATACCGACACTAAATGTCGTGTTATTAGAGGTCTGACTTCATCCACCCTCCTAGACTCGATATGCGATACTCATAGACGAACAGACCGGACTGTATGGATATTGTCACTGTCAGGCTCAGTAGGGGTTTCAGGATGAGTTTGCTCGTCGGCCTCCCTTTCGCTCAATACCTGGGTAGCCGTTACGTACAGCTAGTGCCACTGACGTGCTTGTGGTTAAACCCACTACCAGCATATTGAGGAGTCTTTAGAGTCCCACACAGAGGGTTTCCCTGCTTTAGGCAAAATGATATATAGGCCGTATGGTTTTACGGCAGGGTTCGATCACATACGCGTACTTGTGCATGGATGATGTTCGGATGGATAATACTAGTGGGCTTTGGTTTAAGCCGGATCCTAGTATTATATTGTTGGATTATTTTTGTCTCTTTGTATTCGTATTCTTCGGAATACGGATGCGGGTATGTATATACGGTTGAGGGGTATTCTTGTAATTTATTACAAGATTACTTTTAGAAGATAACCCTTCATCATTGTTTAAACCATTTTGGATTAAAAGATTATTGAGGTGTAGGATGAGTTGCTTATTGCATTTTTGTGGCATGGCTAATTAGTGACCCATGGTTACTATTCTAGCATGCTTAGGGTTTTTTTTGTTGTGAGATTATGTTGACTTGAGATATTTTTTGTTGACTAAGATATTTTGGAGACATGAACATTTATGTGATGGCTCCATTATTTCTTATCACACTCACACAACAAACAAAAACACAAGCCATTATTCATTTCTTTTTCTCTCTCTTGAGTTGCTCTCAACACCTCATTCTCATGGCATCTTCTTCTTCCTCTAGCTCCACCCAAACCTTCTCATGAGTTGAGAATCCTTGGGTATCTTTAGACAAATTAATCCTTCATCACTCTTTACTTCATCTACGGCATCTAGAGTAGCGATCTAGGTGCCCTAGTTGCCTTGGATATGAGGTTGGGGCTCGTTGCATAGGCTCTCGGATGGATCATCTTTGATGGAGGGAGACCGGAGATCAAGCTTGATCAAGGAAGCCCCTAAGAGCTTAGGATGATGGTTGAAGACCGAAGGACACGGATCTATTCGGTATAACCATTCTAACTCCTTTGCATGTTTTGTTATCTAGGGCTTATGGGTAGATCCGGGTAATTGGTTATGGTAGCGCCAAGTTTTATAAATTTTTGTTCCGTATTTAGTCATGATTGATGGCCGAGGCACTTGCATAACCCAACATTCGCCTCAACCAGTACTGGGAGTTGATATCGTGTTGTGTACGGTTAGCCAATACACAAAGTCCCTGGCCAGAGTAAGTGAGATTTACTGGTTGGTACACCAGTAGTTTCTCAGGGTGTAATTGGTTCCACACCAACACGACTTATTGCGCTATTAGGGGTCTGACATTTACCACCCCCTAGGCTCGATATGCGATTCTCTTAGACGAACAGACCGGATTGTACGGAAAATGTCACCTATAGGCTCAGTAGGGTTTCCGGACGAGTTATTGTGTCGACCTTCCCTTCGATAGATACCTGGGTAGCCGTTACGTATAGCTAGTGCCACTGACATGCTTGTGGTTAAACCCACTACCAGCGTATTGTCGAGTCTTTAGAGTCCCATATATAAGGTTTCCCGGTTTAGGCGAAACGGTGTAGTTTGTGTATGGTTTTACGCAAGGGTGTTCGATTGAACACGTGTATTTATACACGTGCTTTAATCGAACAGTTTATTAGTACTAGCAGTTTTGAAAGACAGCCAGTTTTGATGCTAGTATTATATTGCTCTCTTTTGGGTATTTGTATTTTAACATGAATACGGTATTTATACGAATACGTGTATTTGTATAAATACGGGTATTTGTGATTTGATACAAATACATGTATTTCTTTATAAATAGGAATATGCGTATTTTGTATTTTCGGTACAAATACGGTATTCGTATTATGGTAGAAATACGGTATACATATTTATACCGGTTTTGAGTATACTTGTTTATATACATGCATTTGCATTTATTTATAAGTGTATGTATATGTATACTAGTGAGGTGGCTACACACACACACACTCTCCCTCTCTTTTCTTCATCTTAAATGATGAAGTGTGTGGGCTTGTGACTCACCCTAATGAGTCACTAAGCCTGCCCACTCTTCTGTTTTGGGTGAGAAGGGATAAGATGAGAGTGTAGGAGATATTTTAGTGTGAGGGTTATCTTTTCACAAATAAAGAAATTTCTCTAGTTGCCACCTCTTCATCTTCTTCCTCATTTGCTTCTCTTGAGCTTTGAGGATTAAAAGAGAGCATTTAGTTTCACAAACTACACCACTCTAAGTATCTTATCTTAGCAATACTTGATTTTTAGTTGCTTCGGACGAAGCTATCGCTTGAATCGGCATCCTCGGGTGGATCATCTTTGACACGAAAGATAGGCTTCGAGAGCTCGTTCCATCAACCCAAGGAGCTTGCAGAGTCAACTTTCAAGACCCGAAGGACCGTCTACAAAAGTTGTAATTTCAATCGAGTAGTTAAAACTCTAGTTAGGGTTTATTTAGTTTATTGTTTGGGTTTGTATCATGGGGATTTAGTGTATTGTGCAGTTTTTAAAGTTTTTGATTCCGCATTGACACGGAAAGGAGCACATATGCACTTACATCTATACCTAACAAAAACTTGTTTGCATGACTCTTTTGAGCCGTGGTAGGGTAGAAGTCAAAGTATAGTGGGAACACGAATGAGACATTATCGCGATCTCAGGTCCTATGGACTACCCTGTACCCATGTCATAATAGAACTGCTACCTGAAATTGGCATATTACCTACTAGGAGTTCTCAGCGAGTCTGTCCAGTGTAACTCATCCAATGAGCACCTGTATATAATTCTCAATGTCAAACACCAATAGCTGTAGGATCAGCCGTAGCCCTCCAACCGGTTCAAGAAACGTACACACTACTCTAAACTAGAGTACCAATGCACAGTCTCAATACTCCTACGACTAGGAACATTTAAGGATATACTTATTAACTACTCAGGCCCTACTAGTATGATCTTCATCATCGTCCTGATAGTCAAGAAAAATCATAAGGTTTTATCTCATGTCGAAACGATACGTGACAGTAAATAAAACGCATCACATGAAAGATAAAGACAAACCAGATAGCATACTATCATCTCGAGTGAGATTGTTCTCTCATATAGTTCCTCCTTCAATTACAATAAATGCCTTGAAAGCACCTATATCCAACAAATGGGCTCTAACAGATTCCATCCCCCAGACCCGGTATGCGATACTCTTTGACGAAGAGACCGGACTGTACGGTGACTATCACTTATAAACTTTGTCAGGTCCAAATGAGTTCACTCGTCGACCTGCCTTTATATTGCTCATTCCTGGGTAGCCGTTATATACAGCTAATGCCACTGACGAGCTTGTGGGTTAACCCGAAAGGGAGTTGAATCTGAAAGTGTTTTAGATTCAATCAGATACGATATTATATAACCTACTGCCAGTGTATTGACAGTTCTTTAGAGGCCTCTAACGAAAATGCCTGCCAGGGAAAAACACGATGTGACGCGTGTATATGGACACATGCATAAGTTTGATAAAACATGTATATTCGATATACGCGTTTAATCGGACGACTGTTATACTAGCCGGTTTAATAGTCGGAATATCAAGTCAAGTGTTGACTTGATAACCATATTTATGAATAATATATATGATACACGCACTCTCTAAAGTATATGATACTGAGAAGATATTGATGGCATTTCATGTATGTGATACATGATATGTACGTGTATGAGATACATGTACTAATACTTATTTTATATATATATATATATTAAATCCCACCATTTTATATTATGTATAAATTAATATGCATTTATATATGTATGTGTGTGTGTCTCTCTCTCTATACACACACACACACATATATATATATTAATGCGTGTATATATTATATTATTTTTATACTTAGTTGATGGCGAGCCCTATCCTCTCTCTTGTGTGTGTGACACACACATGAGAGAGAGAGTGGGAGAGTGACTTATGTCATATTATTATAACATGGGTGGAAAAAAGAGATTAACACAATTCATTATTTTTCGCAAGCCATCAAATATCTTCTTCTTCCTCCTTCATAAGCTTGAAGCTCTCTTAATTAATGGCAAGTGTTGCCATGGTGAGGGAGTGACAAAAAGACAGAGTACCAATCGTTCATATAGTCTTCCTCTATGTCTAGCTAGCCTCTGGAGGAAGTTTCTCCACCTAGTGACGGAGTTGGAGCTCGGGTAGCCCTCTTTCAACACGGATCATCTACGGTAAGGCTGTCGGCATTCAGACGCGTACGGGAGCTCATAAAATCTAGACGGGGTCTTCCGAGATCAGCCAGACACGCTACAAAGGTTATAGCACCTCTCTACTTTTCTTTTGCACTTTTCTAGTTTGCACATTGTATTTTATTTGATGATCTTGGTGATGGATTGGGATTATGCTTTGTAAAATTTTTGTTTTTCAAATTCCACCACGGCCGTGATTGTCACGACCCTATCCCCCGTCCATTTACAACAGCTACCCAGGTATTGAACGAAAGGAAGGTCAACAAGAAACTCGTCTGTATCCCTACCGAGCCTGAAAGTGACAAACTCCGTACAGTCCGGTCTCTTCGTCTGGGAGTATTTCATATTAGGTCTAGGGGGTGGAAAACGTTAGACCCCCTAATAACCTAATAATTCATATTGATGTAGCTCAAAACCATCCCGAGAAACTATTGATCTCACTATTAGTAAATCTCATCTGCCTTGGCTAAGGCTTATGGTGATGACCAATCGAACACAACACTACATCGATTCCTTACACCGGGGGAGACAAATCCCTTTTCTCGCTCACTGCCCCCTAGTGCTTCAGGACTGTACCCAACTAAAACTTGTTAACTCTTTATACCCGTGGTAGGGTAGTAATCTAACTACAGTGGGAAAACACGCGAGACAAATGATGATGTCAGGTCTAAAGACTAATCTATACCTATGTCGCCAGAGAACTGCTATCTGAAGATAGGTATATTTCCATCTAGAAGTTCTCGATGAGTCCGTCCAGTGTAACTCTTAACGTAATCAGCACCTGTATACTATCTTTGGTGACGTACACCAATGGCTGTATGACAAGACACCTTCCATCACAGGAATAAAAAACGTTTACATTAGTCTACTCTTGTCACGACCCGCAGGGTACGGAACGTGACTGGCACTTAAGTTTACGAAACGCCTCAAGACGTCCGTAAAATAAGTAAGCCAAAGCCCAGAACCCAAAACCAAATAAGCAAAAGAGTGAAGAAAAACCAATCAATTGAAACCGAGTTTATCAAATAAGTCATATAAAACCTTTTTTAAAAACAATATCGATTTTTCCGAAAATTTCGGCAGAGTCTCCTTTGTAAATACTGGCCCCCAAAATGGGTATAACAAGAATATATATGAATCCAACAAATATGGCATCCCCAAGCGGGAGCTAGCTCTTCGCCACAAGGCGGCCATAAATCCCACGCAATATAAAACAACAACATGCAAAATAATCATAAAGAGCATGAGAAAAACTGCATGTCGACTCAAGTGAGCTCGACCACAAATACAGCATAAAAGTCCACAAACCTCACAGTCTCATCTCTAGGTCAATATACAATAATACTGGTAGATACAGTAGATGGAGTACACTAGATACAAAGAATATACAAGGTGGTGCAAAAATAATAATATAACCCACCTAAGAGCAAAACCTCGAGTCCAGGCAAAAGAAACAAGAGCGCCCGCCGCTACTGTACTGACGGAGCGGACCTGAAAAAGGCTGTGGCACAACGGGGGTGAATTGCCAACTCGTGAGTAATAAATAACATCTGCACAGGCTATCGTATGCACGCACACAAGCATCCTAGCATCTAAATACAGGTAAGGCAGGACATAATGGCAAGTATGTACGCAATATGAATATACTAGCAGGTATGAATGCAATGCGAATCAACTCGTGATCTGAATGTGTAAGTATAAGAAATCATGTTTTTCCCTTTAAGAATCTCTTTTGAAATACCAGCACAATACCAATAGAATCAACAAGAACCTGTGTCCAGCAACGACATCTCAAAACTATCACAAATCTCATATATCCATGTTATAGTATCTCTGACCTCAGCCATTCGGCTGACCCAGCTCAATATCAAAATCTCATCATCTCGCGGCCACGGTCGGTATCCTCTAGATATCCGCCGTGCCAAACAGTCACCGGTAGGTAATCCGTCCCCTGCCAGGCTCAACGTCAATACCACATTCATCTTGCCCCGGGGTACCATACCGGGCCCACCATGTACCCGTGACGGTTCCTCCACTCCTCGACACGGATCTCGAAAACCACAGCAAACTCATGGTGGACGACACTTTACATCACTAGAAAACCGTAATTACATATTTTAAAAACATAATAAGTTTAGAAATTTTGCGGCTTTCCCCCGAAATCTAGAAATATCATAAAATCACAAGAAACCCTCATAAGTGCATATATCAATGGTGATGAATGCATATGGTATCAATAATTAAGATACGATGTATGATTAATAGACTAGGCATGAACAAATAATATGATGAGGTACATGCACATGAATAGCAATCCTACGATTTCATTTTAAAGAATTAAAGACAATAGCACAGGTTTAAGCATCAATTAGTAAAATGTTTCAAATTATAGGTTATCTAGTGTGGTGGCATGGCAATTACCAGGACGTGTGTGTAAGCATGAATAGTGCTCGTGCTGCATATAAAAACCCTGGCAATGGTGCAGGTGTCCTATAAAATGGGTTCGCATATGTATGTCAATATAAGGCATGGATGCAGCAAATAATCATATAAGTATTACACCCCTAATTACTAACATCACTAAGAATCTTTTATGTTACTAAAACTATCGGGCGGCTTGCGCCATCCAACGATAGTCCCCCGTAGATGTTACATCTACTCACCGGAATCCCTAGCTAGTCACGTCCAATCACCGCTTTCCCCTTTCGTGCCGCGTCTGACGTCTCCGCGACCGAACCTGGAATTTACATCAATACCAACATAAGGTTACATATCAAGAACGACGCAAAACCCAAACGAAAATACTAACGTTCACAAGCTAGGTACAACGTGCACAAGGTGCGCGGAACACACGCGAAAATCGCAAAAACTGCAAAAATCGTCGATTTGGTCGCCCGGCAAAACTAAACCCGATTACTCAAAAATCCGCACTCACACATCCTAAAAGTCATAGGATATACCAACAATATAATCCAGATATCGCAATTAATTCGCCACAATAATATAATAAAAACCTAGTAAGCTAGAAGTTTGCAAATTTGGTGCAAACATCGACAATTAGCGACAAAATTAACACAATCCAACACAACAATCCAAACTAACCCACTAGCTAGCCATTACACTAATTTTAAATCATTAACTATGTATCAAACCATAATTCCAACACAAACCTTCTCTTGATTTTTGGTAATTAGCAACAACAATGAAAATTTCACACAAGTTAACTTAGATTAGCATAACATCAAGCCACTTAAGCAAAGTAACCATATAGATTGGTTAAGTAAACAACTAGGTTAATTAAAAAGATTTAATTAACTAAAACATGGTTTCAAGAAACCCTAGTTTAATTTCAACCATGAACAAAAAAGAAACTAGATTAGGATTTTGCTAAGCTTTTAACACTAAAACCATTTAATTAAAGGAATTTAACCAAAAGAAATTAACTTGGTGGAAATTATACCTCAAGATCTATGGATCTAGCATGTGAATTTGCCTCCTCAAAAAGGTCTCCTTGCTCCAAGATTCTTGCAATATTTGGCTAAGGAGAAAGGATGAAGAATTGGCTTGAATTTGTGAGGTTTTATTTGGATTTTTGAAGCATTTTGGGGATTTTTTTGAGTTGGAAAGGAGATGGAATCAAAAGAGGGGGGGCTGCTGATCAGTTCCTGCAGTGAGGGGAAATGGGGAGGAATGGGGTGGGTGTTGTGGATTTTTTCAAAGTCAAACCCATCCATGCCTCAATATAACCCATACCTAAATTAATGTATTATATTCACCTTATAAAGTTTTAATTCAAATGAGTTGAAAGGAATAATTGGAGTGGGGATTTTTCTTGAGGTGGGCTCGGCCTGGGATGAGGGGTGAGGAAGTGTGAGAGGTTGCAAAAAGAAATCCAAGCAAAAAGGCCCCCCCACAAGTTCATATTTGCAAGCTTAAGCTTAAATAATTATATTTTTGTTTTCCATAATAAAAATTAGTTAAAACTTAAAATAAAATACTAAAAATTTATGTTACAACTAGATTTTAATTAACATGATTTTAAAGATTAAAATTAGCCCAAAGAAATTTGTATTTATCGCTAATTTAATGTATTTTCTTACCGGCTTAAAATAATATTAAAAATTGAAAAATAGGGAAAATTTTTTAAATGACCAAAAATTAATAAGTAACTCATTAGCTACTAAAAACAAGCAATTACCTATCCATTTTAGGTATAATTAGTCCTAAACTGCAAAATAACAAAAGGGACGGTTTACGGAAAAATACCGAATTTTCACCGATTTTCGGGAAAACACCAAAACGACTTTTCAAGGCGCTACAACTCTGGAATATCGATACCCTGTCTCGAAACTCCAACGACTAGGGACAATTTAAGGATGTGCTTATATACTACCTAGACCCCACGAGTATGATCGCCATCACAACTCTAGTAGTTAAGCAAAGATCCTATGGGATTTACCAACATGTATTAGAGATACGTAATATAAATAGAACATATACACATGTTGAGGTAAGAACAAACCAGAAAGCATACTATCATATCGAGTAAGACTGCCACGTACACATATATCCCAAGCATCCATATGTAATATACAATTCTGTACTATACAATAATGGACTTTAGGGCATACATATCCAACAAGGTCAACAAACGCAGCACGAATACTAAGTACTACTAATCTGAACTGACGCAGGGATATAGCTGGTTTTGAAGAAAACGCTTAACGTAATGAACTTGATATCGTTATAGAAATGGAGTGATTTGAAATGGAGTGGCTTAAGCTCCGCTTTAAAACAATTAGTTTTGAAAAAAACCGAGTAGTTTTAAAATTTGATTCTACAACATTATTTTAGGTTTATTTCTTTGCATTAATTCAAATTAATGCAGCCCCATCATTTAGTTCCTAGTCACACCAGAAACAACAAAAATAGAAAGCACATATACGACATCTGCATACGCCACGGGGCCTCGAGTCTTCACCATAAGGTTACTTTACTTACGGCAAGGCGGAGGCAGGGCCAGCACAGATGCAAAACATATAAAAGCGTTTATTTATATATCATATATATATATATATATATCATTATAGGAAGGTTATCACATTACAGGTAAGCGACAATCAATAAATAACATGGAATAGAGAATAAACAAGAGTCCCGCTTTATATTCGAGCTGCAAACAAAACGCGACGTTCCCCGGTCTTATGAATAGCTCATACATTATCGATCCTTGACCCCTACGGGAATGGCACGTCAAGCCACTGTTAGGAATATGTATGCCCTAAAGGCCATTATTGTTGATATAGTGGATGCTTGGACATATATATAGAGGACTTTCTTGCTCGACATGATAGTATGCTATCATGTTACCTTTATCTTAACATGTAGACTGATATTTTTACTGTCTTTCTCTTACATGTTGATAAAGCCCTTAGGATATGTACTTGACTACGAGAACTATGATGAGATCATACTAGAGGGACCAGGGTGGTCCAAAAGTACATCCTTTAATCAGTTCCTAGTCGAGG
This sequence comes from Agapanthus africanus, assembly GCA_030015575.1. Classification (NCBI taxonomy): domain Eukaryota; kingdom Viridiplantae; phylum Streptophyta; class Magnoliopsida; order Asparagales; family Amaryllidaceae; genus Agapanthus; species Agapanthus africanus. The sequence goes on from JASDDO010000029.1 coordinate 76,192,407, forward strand.
GAATATCGAGACTAGGGTATCGATATTCCAGAGTAGACTAATGTGTACGTTTCTTTTCCTTTAGAGGGAGATGGTTGATCCTGTTAGTTATATGTATGCCCTAGAGGCCATTAGTGTACATAGGATGTATATTGTAGTGGATGCTGGGACATATATAGGGAGGACTTTCTTGCTCGACATAATAGTATGCTATCTGGTTGCTCTTTACCTTAACGTGTATATTGATTGTCTCTCTATTACATGTTGGTAAAGCCCTTAGGATGTGTACTTGACTACCTGGACTATGATGCGGATCATACTAGTGGGCACATGGTAGTCCGTAAGTACATCCTTCAAAGTCCCTAGTCGTGGGTGTATCGAGACGGGGCATCGATATACCAGAGTAGACTAGCGTATGCCTTCTCGACCCATACAGATGGGCGATGGATGATCCCATATCCATTGGTGTTTGACATCAGAGATGATGTACGGGTGGTCAGTAGAGACTGGGTACACTGGACGGACTCGCCGAGAACTCCCAGATGGTAATATACCTTACGTCAGATGGTAGTTCTCTGGTGACACTGGTACAGAGTAGTCTGTTTACCCGAGATCGTCATAGAGTCTTGTGTGGTTCCCACTGTGCTTTGATTTCCATTTTACCACGTCCAAGAGGGCGTGCAAAACGGTGGTTTTTGGGTACAGTCCCGAGTCACATGGAGGCAATGAGCGATAGGAGGGGATTCGTCTCTCCCGGTATAGGGGGTTGATGTTGCGCTGTGTTCGATTGGCTATAACAGGAAATCCCTGGCCAGGGTTGCTGAGATTTACTGGTAAGTGTTACCAGTAGTTTCTCGAATTGTTATAGACCTCATATCGACACGACTTATCGAGCTATTGGGGTCTGACGTTTACCACCCCTAGGCAAGATATGCGACATATCAGACGATCAGACCGGACTGTACGGTAGTGTTACTGGTTGGATTCACTGGAGTGTGAGCGGGCTTGCTCGTCGATCTTCTGATCGCTCAATACCCGGGTGGCCGTTACATTTAGCAGACCGCTTGCGGCTTGCGGGTGTTTGATATGATCATCATCTGCTGCCGGCGTATTGACGAGTCTTTAGAGTCCTACACAGAGGTTTCCTGGCTCAAGCGAAACGAAATAGGAGCGCATATGAGTATGTGCGGGACCGAGAATAATGCGTGTATGTGATACCGTATTCTATTATCGGGATGAATGTATCGAATGGTTCTATGCGATATAACCTAGTTATTGATTCAAGCGTTGATTCGTTAAGTCGATACATTGAATACTAGTCGGTTATGTTCGACATGACCGGATCATTGAATCAAGTGTTGATTTAATGATTAAACGTATAATTATATATTTGATATATTACTTTACATTAACTAGTATTGGTTCACTTTAAATGGATTTTCTCACTTGAATTGTGCAAGTTGTATATGTGATATACTTTTGTGCACATGATTGTATCATGTTTGATGATACATGCTTATTTGGTTAAGTGTAAAGAACTAAACCATGGTTAAAATGATGATTAGGGTTTTGCTTATTCATTCTTTTATTTGTTTATTCATTTTGGAAGTGATAAGAAAAGAATGGTGGCTTTATTTGTTGTTTAGTTGAAGCTTCATGAAGCTTTGACCTAATCCACCATTCTTGTCTCTTGCTTAACCCTAACCATCATAACTAACCATGGTCTATTCTATACACCTAACTAAGGTTATGATATGATAAGTATTCATTTTTATTATTCCTTTTAATAAACTTATCATAGCTTTATCTTCTTCATCTTCTTCAAAGAAGAAAAAGCTTGACCATCAATGGTGATTGATGAATTAGAGTGAGAACTCCAATTCTAAAGTCTACCCACTTCTTATTTCTTCATCCTCTACCTCTTGCCAAGTAGTAGAGTGTGTTTCCTTCATAAGTTTTTTAGATTTGGTGAAGTTGGAGCTTGATCTAGCGATGCCTCGACGTAGATCATCTTCGGCACGTCGTCGATGACCTAGCCCGCTCTTTCTCCTATGAAGCCGACACTAGAGCCCGGGATTTGATATGGACAGCAAGAAGACTTCATTGCGGACCTATGGAGGTAGAGAACCGGATCTACAAAGGTTGTATTTCCGTTTACTTGTAGTTAAGTGTTAACTAGTTAATTGTTTCGCCTAGAAATCTAGCCAACGATCCGTTCTAGGGTTTCTCGGCACCGTTTAAATTTGAAATTGGCATGGTTGATACCTTGTGAGACCTCATTAGGGTGCCTAGGACCCTACAGTGGTATCAGAGCCTAGCCAGAGCCTTAGGCGAAGTCTAGACGGAGTTTGAAGTCCGATCGACTCGAAACCCCAACTCAAAAAATGCTCTCTGTCCTTTTTTCAAAAACTGGGATTTTTTCAGATTAAAAATTGCTAAAAATTCAGCAGGGAAATCTAAGAATTACGGCGCAAAAAGTTTCTCATGAACAGTACAACGTGCGGCGGAACCGCGGTAGAAGCTTGGCTTCTGCAGCGGTTCCGCGGCCATATGCTGACATCATCAATTCCTATTTGCACAGTAACTCCTATTTTATTATGCTGGATTTTCTGGGAATTTTTTATAATTATTCAAGAGTTGAATTTTTCTGGGGTTGTTTTGGGGATTGGGTGTTTCGATCGGAGTATCAGATTTTGTCTATGTGGCTTTCCGGACAAATTTTAGAATATGTTAAAAATTTCGACCGGATATAAATACCCAATTTTTCCCCTGTCGGGAAATTTCCAAGTGTTGGATTTTTCCGTGGTTTAAAGACGTTCTAAGTAGTGCAAGTAACGCGATGGACCCTCTAGAAGACAACAAACCTTAACTCGATTATGTGACCGTCTTGAACTGCCCTTTGAACCTTCGGGTTTGGGGCAGTACGGCGTGCCACATGTGAGGCGTTGACTTGACCCTTCTACGGCTAGACCGTTGGTACTGAGGCACGAACTGAATGTTGTTAGACTTGTTTCATGCGTTGATCTGTATCGGGAAAACTTGGGTATTCGATCGTTCGATCGGAAAGTTTAACATTTTCTATTTATCCGGAATGTGATACAATAATTGGAATTCATAAAAGTTATGAGATAACTGAATGAATGTTATAAACATAGCAGTTTAGTCTCACTTGATCAGTTGCCACGGAATTTTGATGTAATCAAAAGTCCGTCGCAATCACGTAGCGTACACGGATACTCGCCGGGTAAACTTAATAGACAACCTCACTCCATAGCCCCGACCAAGTGACTGTAGGAGAACCCCGTTGCCGAAAGCATCCGTCCGGGTGCTCGCGGCAGCGGTGTTCCGCCTTGGTGCACTTTGTCGATGGTATCGGGGGTGCGGCCGTCTACTGAAGTTTGCGACGAGCATTCGATCACATTGTCGGAAATCTTGTTGAATTGCCCGACTTGATATTGAAAAGTGTTTTCGATAATGAGACTAAAATGCGGGGTTTATAATTGTTAGGCATGCGATTTCTAAGGAATTCATTTGATTAGGCATGCGATGTCTATGCAGGTTGCGGATTCCAACTATTGTAGTTTTACACTTTCTTTTCTGTGACCGTAAGTGTAATATGTGATATCGCCGGTTTCGTTGCTATATGTCAATGACAATTGGGATGCGCATATTTACTTACGTTGATGACATGTGATGTTATGTGTTGCTGGATATGTTATATTAGATCGTCGTGTTTGAATAGCCGGGGGTTTTTATGTGAGATGAGTGTTTTTCATTTTCATTCATGTAAAAACTTGTATGTAATATTCTTTTAATTTGGGGCACTTCCAGGTTGCGGAAGTTGTCACCTTTTGTATATTATTTACTTTTCCGCACTAGGATAGACCCAAGGAGGGGAGCATAAGTAACCGGGTTTTGGGGTCCAGTGGGAGACCAACTCGAGGAGTCGAGTCCGAGTCTCCTAACTCCAGAATTGGTAGGGTTGCTTGCCGCTCTTGTAGGGGTCTAGGGGTGTGGGTTTGGCTATTCATCACGACCGTGGAATCCGTGCTTTATACTGGCTCGTATTGAAAACACGGACGTCCTAGTATATCCAATATTTCATATGATTCTTCTGCTACGATATCTGTGATGTGATCATGTGATATGTTCTGTGATAGATACAGTATATAGTATATATGATATATTATATAGGCGTTACTTATGTTTTACACCCGCGCTAGCCCTGCCCCGCTCTGCCGTTAGTTACCTAACCTAACGGTGCACGAGGGGACATCGAGGCGAATGCGGATGGCATAAGTGTACGTCGTATTTATCTGTGATGTTTAGGTACTTAAATGATGGGACTTCATTAATGAGATTAATGAAATAAAAGAAACCTAAGATGTTGTAGAATCGAATTTCAAAATAAAACAGGTAGCTACAGTTCTTGCTTTGCACAGCGGTATATATGATATATCCTGCACCTTATTCGATACGGAAAGGACCAAGATCCCTTCACCGAGAGTGACTCCTTTAGCAATAACTGGCAGATGCTACACACTCGGTTTGTATTTTGATTGCTTTTAAGTGTTTTTGCTTTGCACAGTGATATATATGATATATCCCGCACCTCATTCGACGAGGAAAGGACCGACGATCCCTTCACCGGGAGTGACTCCTTTAGCAAAACTAGAAAAGCCTCAAAAGCACTCCATTTTAAAATCATTTGATTCTACAACGATATCAAGTTCATTACGCAATAGGTTTTCAGAAAAACCTGTCGTAGCCCTCCGTCATTTCAGATAAGTACTAGTTAGTATTCGTGCTGCGGTAGTTTGGCCTCCGTCAAGGCATAGTGTACGGTAGCTAACTAGTGCTTATCTGCTAGCATATGATGCGATTGGATTAGGGTATTCGTACGGCGTTGTTTGGCCTCCATCAAGGGTCGTGCGGGTGGGTTTAATTCAATCAGGAAATGACGGGTTGAACTTGACTAGCGGACTATGGGTAGTTTGGCCTCCGTCAAGGTCATAAGACGCTAGGGGCAAAATTATCGGGAATTTCAAGTGTTGAAATTTGCAATGAGATTGCATACCTTCTATGAGATAGTTGGATCCCGATACCCGCTGCGAGTAAGTGTTACTCCTGGGAGAGTTTTATACATTACAATTAGCCGATCAAGTAGGTGTCTAGAAAAGTGTCAACGGGGTTACGCCTCTGGGAAAACGAGGTTTACATTAATTAGGTTCATGCGAAAGCACGGGGGACCTCCCTCAAAGTACCGACACTGGCCTGGCTGAAAGATTGGCGAACATGTAGTGTGTAATTAATCCCGGCTAGTCTTTCCTTTTAGGGTTTGAAGGAAGATTTGATAAAAAGCAGTGGGAGCTATCCTGATTAGATAAAATAATAACCAATCTATTCTTAAAAGAGCGCACGCTGAGTGTTTTCTTCTCTCTCTCTCCTGGTAGCGACCATATCACGCCTTAATCAAGATAATAATACGGAATATTGACCGAACCCTCTTGTTATACTGAGCTGGGGAACGTTGGTCCCGCTCCAACTTATAATTGTTATAAGACAGAGCAGGAAATTGGGGAATACCAGATTTCCCGTGCCGCCCAAACGAAGAGAGTGCATGCTGATGCATCATCTTCGGGTGTGTTCGTTACAAAGAACTGTTTCTCAGTATCCTCCGCATCCTGGGTATATGATACCGGATTAGGATCTCAGATATGTAATCTGTTACATAGGGCTACAGATAGGTAGAGAACTGAGAACGGGTGATAAGTTTCATGAGGCAGAAAACGGGGCAAGTGTTGCAGCCAAGTCTGTTGGTCACTATCACCCTGTATTCCAAATACATTGATTCTGAACGAATGTTATTAGATACCGAACCTGATATACAAAATCATATCACTCTCTTTAATAGTAAAGAAATGATAAAATTTTGTATTGTTGGATAATGTTTTGAACATTTCCTATATTAAAAGTTGATCGGTTCAGGCACGTTATCTAAAAGCATTAATGTTCTAAATCAAACTATAGTTCTTAGTATACGGAACCACACAAGAGGAAGAGTTCAGAAATGAACAGATCCTTCTTGAGGTATTGTAGACTAGGTCAAATCAATGCGACCCGACTGGCTAAAGTTACATTTAGATGCATATTTAAATCAGTTTGAATTTATATCTTGTGAAGCTTGCCAGTCATGTCACATAGATATAATGACACAAGCTCTGTTTATTGGAAACAGAGAAAGAGTTAGTAAACTCTTGGGATGATACATGTTGATGTATGTAAGGTCCCCTGTCTACGTATGCCAAGACCGGTTCTTTGTACTTCATTACATTCTCTGATGATATTTCAAGATTCAGACCTGTGTTCCTGTTGAAACACAAGTCCGAACCTTTTGAGATATTCACAGAATATAAGTTAGAAATAGAGAACCAAAATATGGGTATAAGTATTATGTCCTTTGATGAGATCAGGGAGGAGAATACTTGAGCACGGAAATCCTGGACTATTCTAAAGTAGAATGAGATTCTCTCTCAGCATTACTCCTCTGTATACACCATAGCACGATGGTATATCAGGGCGGAGCGATCACACCCTATATGATAAGGTGTGCTCTATGATGAGTACTACTGAGTTACCTATTTCCTTTTTGGGAGTTATGCACTTGAGAAGCTGCATACCTATTGAATAGGGTTCAAATCAAATCAGTTGCCTACCGCTTCATATGTGACATGGAAAGGGAAGAGCCCATATCTTAAGTTGGTTAAGATTTGGGGTTGTCCGGGCTATGTCTAAAAGCATAATCCGGACAAGCTCGAGGCAAGGTCTGTTATGTAAAACTGGAAAGGTTCCAGCTATACAAACTACAGCAGATGATTTGCAAGAACCAAAGGATTCAATAGATTCCAACGAACCTCAGCCTCTCCGCTGATCTAGTAGGGTTCCTCACCCACCTGAGAGTTACTTCGGTTTCTTTATGACAGTGGGAGCGAGGATTGCATCATGAGATGATGACCCAACTAGTTTCGAGCTGGCCATCAGGAGTAAGACTCTGTAAGAATGGCTGGATGCTTAGTGATCTGAGATGGAATCCATGTACACCAACAAAGTATGGACTTTGGTTGCTATATCTGAAGGGTTAAATCCCCATCAGGAGCAAGTATATCTTGAGAAGATTACTTGGTGTAGATGGAAAAGTTAAGACTTTCAAAGCTAGACTTGTTAAAGGTTTTCTTCATCGACCAGGTGTGGATAATGATGAAACCTTTTCAGTGGCTACGCTTAAGTCCATCCGGATCCTACTTGCCACGGCTACATACCATGACTACGATATCTGGCGGTTGGGTGCCATGACTGCTTTTCTAAAATGATGTTTTAGAAGAGAACGTCTATAAGTACACAGCCAGAGGGCTTCGTAGATAGTGGGAGCAGCGGAAACGTGCACAAGATGCTTTATAGGTTAAAGCAGGCATCGCGGAGTTGGAACATCTGTTTTGATGTGTTAGTCAAAGAGTTTGACATCATCAAAATGGTAGATGAACCTTGTATAAACAAAAAGGTAGTAGGGAGTATGGTGATGATCCTCGTAGAGTACGTGGATGACATACTCTTGATAGGAAAAGAGTTTCCTATGCTACGCTCGATCAATCTCCGCTTATCACAATGATTCTCCACATAGGATCAAAGTGATACCTCCTAAATCCTGGGTTTTTTGGATCTATGAGATAGATCTAATTGGATGTTAGGATTCTCACTAGTTGTAGTGAGATGGTATCAATCGATCCTTAGGAGAATCACTGGAAGGGTTCCAGGGTGATAATGACGACTGAATGTCAGTCGCAGGCATTGTCTTTACCCTCAGTAAAGGGACGGTATGTTGGAAGAATTCCAAGCTAGATACCGTGGCATACTAGACGATAAATGCTCGATACATCGCTACTTAAGATGCTACAAGGAGGATGTTTGGGTGTATATTGGTTCATGAGATGAACTACGTTCCAACCATTGTGAGACAATGGAGTTGTGGCTTATGCCAAGGAACGACGGTCCCATCAGTGATCCAGACATATTCTAAGGCGGTGTCACCTGATCATGGAGATAGTTGATCTCCAGGGTGATCGAGGTTAGGAGAGTAGACTCAGAGGACAACAGAACGGATCCACTCACAAAGGCCTTTTCCCAGAGAGAGACTTTTATGGGATGGTTGAGTATGAGATACTACAACCACTGCAACAGATGGCCCTAGTGCAAGTGGGAGATTTTTAGTTATATGTATGCCCTAAAGGCCATTACTGTACATAGGATGTATATTGTAGTGGATGCTGGGACATATATAGGGAGGAATTTCTTGCTCGACATGATAGTATGCTATCTGGTTGCTCTTTACCTTAACGTGTATATTGATTGTCTCTCTATTACATGTTGGTAAAGCCCTTAGGATGTGTACTTGACTACCTGGACTATGATGCGGATCATACTAGTGGGCACATGGTAGTCCGTAAGTACATCCTTCAAAGTCCCTAGTCGTGGGTGTATCGAGATGGGGCATCGATATACCAGAGTAGACTAGCGTATGCCTTCTCGACCCATACAGATAGGCGATGGATGATCCCATATCCATTGGTGTTTGACATCAGAGATGATGTACGGGTGCTCAGTAGAGACTGGGTACACTGGACGGACTCGCCGAGAACTCCCAGATGGTATTATACCTTACGTCAGATGGCAGTTCTCTGGTGACACTGGTACAGAGTAGTCTGTTGACCCGAGATCGTCATAGAGTCTTGTGTGGTTCCCACTGTGCTTTGATTTCCATTTTACCACGTCCAAGAGGGCGTGCAAAACGGTGGTTTTTGGGTACAGTCCCGAGTCACATGGAGGCAATGAGCGATAGGAGGGGATTCGTCTCTCCCGGTATAGGGGGTTGATGTTGCGCTGTGTTCGATTGGCTATAACAGGAAATCCCTGGACAGGGTTGCTGAGATTTACTGGTAAGTGTTACCAGTAGTTTCTCGAATTGTTATAGACCTCATATCGACACGACTTATCGAGCTATTGGGGTCTGACGTTTACCACCCCTAGGCAAGATATGCGACATATCAGACGATCAGACCGGACTGTACGGTAGTGTTACTGGTTGAATTCACTGGAGTGTGAGCGAGCTTGCTCGTCGATCTTCTGATCACTCAATACACGGGTGGCCGTTACATTTAGCAGACCGCTTGCGGCTTTTGGGTGTTTGATATGATCATCATCTGCTGCCGGCGTATTGACGAGTCTTTAGAGTCCTACACAGAGGTTTCCTGGCTCAAGCGAAACGAAATAGGAGCGCATATGAGATATGTGCGGGACCGAGAATAATGCGTGTATGTGATACCATATTCTATTCTCGGGATGAATGTATCAAATGGTTGTATGCGATATAACCTAGTTATTGATTCAAGCGTTGATTCGATAAGTCGATACATTGAATACTAGTCGGTTATGTTCGACATGACCGGATCATTGAATCAAGTGTTGATTTAATGATTTAATGTATAATTATATATTTGATATATTACTTTACATTAACTAGTATTGGTTCACTTTAAATGGATTTTCTCACTTGAATTGTGCAAGTTGTATATGTGATATACTTTTGTGCACATGATTGTATCATGTTTGATGATACATGCTTATTTGGTTAAGTGTAAAGAACTAAACCATGGTTAAAATGATGATTAGGGTTTTGCTTATTCATTCTTTTATTTGTTTATTCATTTTGGAAATGATAAGAAAAGAATGGTGGCTTTATTTGTTGTTTAGTTGAAGCTTCATGAAGCTTTGACCTAATCCACCATTCTTGTCTCTTGCTTAACCCTAACCATCATAACTAACCATGGTCTATTCTCTACACCTAACTAAGGTTATGCTATGATAAGTATTCATTTTTATTATTCCTTTTAATAAACTTATCATAACTTTATCTTCTTCTTCTTCATCTTCTTCAAAGAAGAAAAAGCTTGACCATCAATGGTGATTGATGAATTAGAGTGAGAAATCCAATTCTAAAGTCTACCCACTTCCTATTTCTTCATCCTCTACCTCTTGCCAAGTAGTAGAGTGTGTTTCCTTCATAAGTTTTTTAGACTTGGTGAAGTTGGAGCTTGATCTAGCGATGCCTCGATGTAGATCATCTTCGGCACGTCGTCGATGACCTAGCCCGCCCTTTCTCCGATGAAGCCGACGCTAGAGCCCGGGATTTGATATGGACAGCAAGAAGACTTCATTGCGGAGCTATGGAGGTGGAGAACCGGATCTACAATGGTTGTATTTCCGTTTACTTGTAGTTAAGTGTTAACTAGTTAATTGTTTCGCCTAGAAATCTAGCCAACGATCCGTTCTAGGGTTTCTCGGCACCGTTTAAATTTGAAATTGGCATGGTTGATGCCTTGTGAGACCTCATTAGGGTGCCTAGGAACCCTACAGATCCCACAACCATTGATGTGTGACATCAAACATTGTACAAGGGTTCTTATTGGAAAATGGGTACACCGAACAGGACTAGCCGAGGACTCCTATGTGGTGTATACCTATCGTTTGATAGCAGTTCTCTGGTGACACTGTTACAGGTTAGTCTGTACACCCAAGATCGTCATAGAGTCTTGTACAGCTACCACTGTGCTTTGATTTCCTCCCTACCAAGCTCAAAGATTGTAACGTTTTAAAAATAAATAAATAATTAATTAAATAAATAAAATCCTTTAGGTGAATTTTTTGATAATCGGTAAAATAAACCGTATTTTCCATAAAACTCAACTATAATTATTTTTCAATATAGAATTAAATACACCTATTTTAACTATGTAATTGCTAGTAATTGATATTATTTAGTGACTTATAAATTATTAGTTTAACTAAATATTTTTCCTTAAGTAATTATTTTTAATATTAACATAAGCTTTTAATTATACATTAAATTGGTGCAAATTTCAAATTGCAATGGGTTAATTTGAAAAATGTGAACCATGACCAATTAAAACAAGTTTGTTGTATGCTCACTCTTTTCCTAATATGTCTTCACCATTCTAGTAGATTCTAGATTGAAACAAATTAGAAAATAAATAAAATGAAGTAATTAAGAAATGACTTATATGATGTAAATAATTGGAGATGTTTCTACATCTTTCTACACAACCTCACTCTCTCTCCCCTCACTCCCTAGCTTGGCCGAAACCTCATGGTGGCAGCCCTAAAATTTTCCCATCTCATTTCCATTGCAAAAATGTTCAAAAAATTCAACAAAAATCCAAAATAAAACCTCAAAATCAATAATCAATCTCTACCCACTATTCTTTGTTCATCCAGTATGGATCTTGGAGCATGAAACCATTCTTTTGGAGGCAAGTTTTCATATTTGGATCCCATTTGTTAAGGTAAAATCCTATCCCTAGTGCTTAATTTTAGGTTAATTACTTCAAATTAATGAAATTGTGTGTTAAAATTATGATTTAAATTTCTACCTTGAAAAATTCAAGAAATGGTTTTTGAATGCAATTAGGGTTCTTATTATGTAATCATGGTTTGGAAGTGTAGTGTGATATCTTAGGGTTTGCAAAATGAAATTTAGTTGTCAAATTACAAATTGTTACATTTTAATGGTGTAAATTAAGCTATTTGTAAACTTGGTTTTTATAATATATATATATATATATATATATATATATATATATATATATATATATATATATATTGGTGAGATAAATTCAAATTAGGGTTTTTATCATTAGGTTATGGTTTTAATGGGTAGATTAACATGTTAATTGAATGCAAAAGCTAATCTAGTTACTAGTTTCAAATTGTTAGTTGGAAATTATGCTAATTATGCTAGTTTTTGCAAACTAGGTTTTTGGAAACTCATTAAATAATTCAGATTTAAAATCCAATTAGGGTTTTTATGACATTATTAACATTATGAATTATAGTTTAATACTTTAGTTGATGCAAAACCAAGTTTAGTTGTTGAATTGTGAATTTTGCTTTAAAAAGTGTTAAAATTTGCTATTTTTGCAAAATAGAATTTAGGATTTAATACAAATTGACGAGAATAAATTATAAAGATGGTTTATATGACCTATTTAAGATATTTAGTGAATATTATGGGCATTAGTTTTGTTAAAATATCAAGTTTCGAATTAAAACAAAAATTAAGTGCTTTCTAGGTTTTCAGAAATAGATCGATTTAATTTATTTTGAGGTTTTAATGAGTTGCAATCTATTTCATATTATAATTAGTGATTTATGAAACCACGATTAGTGTGTTTGTGTTTTGTCTCGATCAATCGGCATTTGTACGCCGATGTCGAGGGTTATTTGGTTATTTTGCATGAGCGGGTCATAGGTTTTAACCTATGCGCGTTCGTGCGCCGTTTTGGTTTTATCCGTGATTTCGGTTTACGATATTATATATGTTTGCGTATAGGTACCTCTCACGTGGACTTCGGACGACAAAGAAGAGGATGGTGGCATCAACATCGGCAGACAAGGACCATGTGAGTAGATGTATATCTACGGAGGAAGTCGGGTGGATGGCGTATAGCACCCCCGCAAACGTAGAATAAGGATATTACGTACTGTTATTAGGAAATCAGACGTGCCCTTAGATTTTTGAAGAGTAGGGTCCTATTGAAGACTTTAGGTTGGACTAGACTGATTTAGAGAGACTTAACCAGAGGATGACTGCCTTGAAGGGAATTCGTAGGTTTCATGTAGACACACACACACACGCACACACCTAAACTTGACTTGGTGTATATGTGTGTATATATTTATATATAGGAATGTGTGTTGGAATATATATATATATATATATATATATATATATATATATATACAACATAAACATGTGATATGAGGAGGTTATACGATACATGGGAATGAGTCAATATGACTAGGCTTGATGCCGTATTTATTGGATAGATAATCGAGTTATGACATGAGATGTGTTATGATAATAGAAGATCGTTGGGCAATGAGATCATATAAAATATATTTATATAAACGATAATATGTGTTGATAACATTGGAATAAACGAGACTCTAGAATAGAACCCAGATTGTAATATGTGACTTAATCACGATATGACATATGACATGATATTTAGTGGATTATTTGACGATATATATTTACACAGAAAATGATATATGTTTGATGATATTGGGATGTATGCGATTATAGTACACTACCCTTGATCATGATATTGTTTGAGGATGATACTATACAAACGATGATGTATATATGTGATAGTTGACCCGTATCCCGATTTTGGGAAGCCGTACGATGGATTTTACCGTACGAGGCATAGATGTGTTGATTGATCCGCACTCGTGACTCGAGCAAGTCGTACTACGTACGTGACGCTATTGAGGCTGGATCGCCGACTACTAGAGATATCGACTAAGACTTTAGAAGGATTCTTCTAACCTTTCGACTAATGTCTTTAGTTAGTTCTTTAGTTGGTTAGGTAGATCTTAGTTTAGGCTCGAGTCATACTTATTTTCAAACTGATGAATCGTGCTTTTTCAAACAACAAACTGTATGACTCGTAATTAGTATGCTTTTTTTCTAGTTGTGCGTTACTGCATATCCACCGTTATATTCATGTGTGTTCATCACATCGCATATTCATACATATGTTCTTTAGCCAATATGAAGCTCTGTCTGTTAGGACACCAGCACCATTACTGATGATGCGCATGTTCCACCTACACTTATTTGCCGGCTCACACACATCATCATTGGTAATTGCCATATCACGTACACTTTAGAACATAATATATTTTATTGATATAATCGGCTAAATGCTAGTCCAGTATAATATTGTGTGATTACCCTCATGTGCTAGTTTAGACATTTCATTTGTTACTTAGACACTTCATGCATTCACATATTCATATTATCATGCAGTATTCTGGGGCTTATGCCGATGCTCATTATTTACATACTCATGAATTTGGGATTTTGGATTTCTATTAGATTTCTGGATTGTGGGGGAAAACCGCAAGAATTTAATAAAAGCTTAGTATCATAATTTTTAAATTGCAAGTTGCGGTTTTCTCGTGATGTATGTGTCGTCCACCATGAGATTTCATGTTTTCTGTTAGATTTTGAGACCCGATTCGAGGAGTGGATGAACCGTCTAGGGTACATGGTGGGCCCGGTATGATACCTTGGGGCAAGAAGATCGAGTTGTAAACGATGAGCCTGGCAGGGGAAGACTACCTACAGGTGATGTCTGGCACGGCGGATATCTAGAGGATACCGACCGTTGTCGTGAGATTTGATGATATGGGCCGATCCGGACTGACGGAGCCCGAGATATTGAGACTATGAGATATTGAGTTTATGAGGTATGGAAACCTTAAGATTTACATGTTTTGTGTCGATACTTGACACGAATTTTCATGGATTTTAATAATAATGTTTCAGCGTACCACAAAAATTTTAGGGTTGTTGACCATTTGACTTTGGTTGACTTGTTGACCGTTGACTTTTTCTAAACCCTAATGAGAATAAGAAATATGATTAATAATATTAATTAAGGATTATTATACCATGGTTGAGTTGAACATTTGACTTTTGTTGATTTGTTGACTTTGTTGACCAGTTGACCATTGTGGACTTGTTGACCATCATCATTTCATTTCAATGATGCTTCTTGTTCTTTGCAAAATGCATTAAATGCATGAAATGATAATGGTCATTGAAACTAACCATCACAATTCTTAATTATTATTATTATCATCATTATTCTTACTTTTGTGAGCATGGTTGCAAGAAGAGAGCTCATTCTATCATATTCTTGCTCTCTCTTGAAAGAAAGCACTCCCTCTTCCTCTCTCAAAGTTTAAGTGTTCCATGAGTTGGAAATCATAAACTTTTGAGACAAAACCACCATAACTCTTCTCTACTCATTCTAGGGTTCAAGGTTTAGCAAACCAAGCACCTTAGCTACCTCTAGGTTGAGGTAAGAGCTCAAGTTCGTGGCCCTCGAGTGGATCTATCTTCGGCAAAGAGGAGACGACGAGGAGGAGAAATTCAAACCACTACAAGGAGCAAGCAAGGAGGAGAACCACAAAAGAAGAGAAGGAGTTCAAGACCTAGGTATAACCATTCTACATAGTAGCTAAAACTTGTAGTTTATTTGTTAGTTTTGTTTAGCAAAGATCCTTCATGAATGGTCCATATTACCTAGTTAGAAAATTTTGATTTTTACGTATTCCGCCTCCCCGAAAGTACCAGGGTGGGTAACGTAGACCTAACAGTGGTATCAGAGCCTAACTAAACAACAACTAACTGTTAGCAAAGTGTTTAGAACTTCGATCCGGAAAAAATCGCAAAATCCGTCTAAAAACTTGTGTTTTCTGTCGATTTATAAAACTGGCCTAAAAATATTTTAACTGATATGAAAAATACATGCAGGTTTTTTTTGAGAAAACTACAGAAATTTGGGCGCCTGATTCCCTCAGATGACCGTGGATCCGCGGCCGATCCATGAGATCCGCCGCGGTTCCGCGGCCGAGTCGACTCGGTAGTGCACCAAACTTTTCCAGGTGTTCTCTATTGTGGTTTTGTGATTTTTAAGATGTTTTGTTTCTGCCCAGATTTTCCAGAGAACAATGTTGTGTTTGGGGTAGTTACAAATTGGTATTTTGATCGAAGTTCTATAAACTTTAGCTATTTGGTTATATCTGTGATGTGATATATGCACTGAACGTCGACTAATTGCTATACGTCGATTAATGGGGGTTGTGCATATCTGTGATCTGTAATGTTGCTGGATTGTGTATATGAACTTGTTGGATTGTCACGGATGAATAGCCAGGGTTTTGTGAGATGAGAGTTTCTTTATCTTTCTTTTGATGTAATATGTAAATTGATGTAATATTATTTTTATGGCCGCACATCCGGGATGAGGTTGTAGCCGCCATTGTATATTATTTCTTTTACTGTTTTTGCTCCTAGGATAGACCCAAGGAGGGGTGCACAAACTACCGGGTACATTGAAGTGCTGAGTGGCCTACTCATGTTGTTGAGAGAGGCTACTTCACTTCGGGTATTTGGCGGGTAGTTTGCCGCACCCGTAGAGGTCTAGGGTGGGGTTTGGCTATTCATCGCGACCGTATAATCCGTCTTTCGTTGCAGGCTCGAACGAAACGCGGATTCCTAGCATATCCAATGTGTTCATCTATGATCTGAAATGGCTATCATTGCATATGACGAATGTATATATCTATATATGATATATAGTAGGCATTGCTTATGTTTGGCATCCGTGCAAGTCCAGCCCCCGCTCTGTCGTTAGTTAAGTAACCTAACGGGCAATGATGGGGCCCCGTGGCGAATGCAGATGGCATAAGCGTACGTCATATTTTCGTTTTTTTCTGCAATGGTAGGATTAATTGATGGGACGCATTATATTAATGCAAAGAAAATAAACCAAAAAGATGTTGTTGAAACAATTTTCAAAAGGCTGTTATTGCAAAGACGTTCTCTTTTGTTTTGCACAGAGGTATTCGGTTATGAATGCCCAGCACCTCAATCGACGAGGCAAGGGCCGATATCCCTTCATCGGGAGTGACCCCTTGGACAAAAGTTTGCGTCAGGGTAATAACTTCACTATAGTCGATTATTCTTGCTTTGCATCGAGGTATTCAGTTTGGAATATCCTGCACCTCATTCGACGAGGAAAGAGCCGAGATCCCTTCACAGGGAGTGACCTCTTTAGCAAAAGTTTTCGCCACTATATATTTTAAAAAGGCTATCATGTTCCTTCAACTATATCAAGTTCATTACGTTAACGGGTTTTCGCCAAAACCCAGCCGTAGCCCTTCCTCATTTCGGATAGGTAGTGCTTAGTATCCGTGCTACGTATTTCGTGCTCAGCCGAGGCGTAGTGAACGGTAGCTATGTAATATTTTTCTGTAACATATAATGTGATTGGTTGGGGCAGTCGTGCAGTCGTTTTGGCTCAGTCAAGGACTAGTACGGGTGGGTATAATGCAATCAAGAAAATGACGGGTTGAACTTGACTAGGATCCTTTGATATGTTGGCTCAGTCAAGGTCACTTGGGTCCTAGGGGTAAAACCACATCGGGAGTTTCTAAAGAAACTGAAACTTGCAGATTTAGCATACCTTCTGGAGTGTAGTGATTAGAGTGGATTCCATCTAGGTCATTACACGATGATAGTTGGATCCCGATCCCACTGATGAGTTGGATTACTCTCGGGAGATTATTTCACTTAACAATCAATGCTATAAACCAAGTAGGTGTCTAGAACGGTGTTAGCGGGGCTACGCTTCCAGGGAAAAGAGATTATTTAATTAAGGAACTTCGCGAAAGCGTTGGAAAACCTCCCTTGAAGTACCAACACTAGCCTGGCTGAAAGGTTAAGCAAGTATTGTGACGTGCGATTAATCCTGACTAGTTCTTCTTTTAGGGTTTTAAGAAAAATTTGAGGAAACAGTGGGAGCCATCCTCATTAGATAAATTAATAAACCAATCTAATCTTGCAAGAGCGCACACTGAGTGTTTCTTTTCTCTCTCTCCAGGTAGCAGCCATTTCACACCCTAATCAAGATAATAAAATGTATCGCTTGACCGATCCGAATTCTTATTCGGGGCTGGGGAACGTCGGTTCGGCTCTAACTTGTGACAACAGTCATAAGTATGAGCAAGGGAAAGAGGATTGTATGGATTCCAAGGATACCCTGTTGAAGAAGAAGCATAGTTTTGCATCTACTTCAGGTGTTCTTGTAATTGAGAACTGCTTTACGGTCAGCCCTACCTCCTGGGTACTTGATACCGGATCAGGATCTCATATCTGTAATAT
Source organism: Agapanthus africanus (assembly GCA_030015575.1). Classification (NCBI taxonomy): domain Eukaryota; kingdom Viridiplantae; phylum Streptophyta; class Magnoliopsida; order Asparagales; family Amaryllidaceae; genus Agapanthus; species Agapanthus africanus. The sequence continues at coordinate 76,210,258 of JASDDO010000029.1, forward strand.
ACTGTAGGGACTGAGAAAAAGTAGGAGAGTTTCACCAGGTGATATGTCGCTCAGGGTAGCGAACGGAGCACAAGTTAATGCTGCAGCCATCGGTGAATATCACCTAGTTTTGCCAAATGGCAATACTATGATTTTTAACGATTCCTACTATGTACCTTCTATGGTTTGCAACATCATATCAGTTTCTTTACTTGATAAAGATGGATATAACTTTGTTCTTGATAGAAATATCATGAACATCTACCTTTATAAGATACTGGTAGCAGAAGGTACACTGTGTAATGGTATCTACGTTCTAAATCAGAATACAGTTCTTAATGTACAAAACACACGCAAGAGGAAGAATTCAGATATGAATGAATCCTACTTGTGGCATTGTAGACTTGGTCATATCGGAGAGAAAAGACTAAGAAAGATGCATAAAGATGGACTCTTGAATGCGTTCGAGTTTTCATCTTATGAAACTTGTCGGTCTTGTCTCAAAGGAAAGATGACCAAATCTCCGTTCACCGGACATGGAGAAAGAGCAACAGAGCTCTTGGGACTCATATATAGTGATGTATGTGGTCCAATGTCTATACATGCAAGGGTGGGTTCTCGTACTTCATCACATTCACTGACGATCTCTCTAGGTTCGGATATGTGTATCTGATGAAACACAAATCTGAAGCTTTTGAGAAATTCAGAGAATTCAGAAATGAAGTGGAGAACCAGATAGGCAAAAGTATCAAGATCCTCCGGTCTGATAGGGGAGGGGAGTACTTAAGCACGGAATTCCTAGATTGCTTAAAAGAGAATGGTATTCTCTCTCAGCTTACTCCTCCTTATACACCACAGCACAACGGTATATCGGAGCGGAGGAATCATACCCTATTGGATATGGTTCGCTCCATGATGAGTAGTGCCGAGTTGCCTATTTCATTTTGGGGACATGCGCTTTTGACAGCGGCATATCTATTGAATGATGTTCCGTCTAAATCAGTGCCTAAGACACCATTCGAGATATGGAATGGTAAAAAGCCGTATCTTAAACGCATTAAGATATGGGGTTGTTCGGCCTATGTAAAATTACAAAATCCGGACAAACTTGAGGCACGTTCAGTTCTATGTAAATTTATGGGATATCCTAAGAACTCTATAGGATATTTATTCTACTACACCGAGGAACAAAAGGTGTTTGCATCTCGCCACGCCACCTTTTTAGAGTGGCAATTTCTTGCAAAAGAAACTAGTGGGAGTTCGGTAGAACTGGAAGAAATTCAGCGACCACAAAATGAAACTGCAGATTTGACAGAACCTCAGGATTCAATAACCCCAGACGAACCTCAGCCACTCCGCAGATCTGGTAGGATTTCTCATCCGCCCGAGAGATACTACGGTTTTCTCATAGACGGGGATCGAGAGGATTGCATTTTAGAAGAAGATGACCCTACCAGTTTCAGGCAGGCCATTATCAGTAGGGACTCTGATAAGTGGCTGGAAGCTATGCAATCCGAAATGGAGTCCATGTACACCAATAAAGTGAGGACCTTGGAAATTGCTCCACCTGGGGTAAAACCCGTTGGATGCAAATGGATCTACAAAAGGAAACTTGGTGTAGATGGGCAGGTGGAAACCTATAAGGCTAGACTCGTTGCAAAAGGTTTTCGTCAAAGACCTGGTGTGGACTATGACGAAACTTTTTCTCCAGTAGCTATGCTCAAATCCATTCGGATCCTACTTGCCATTGCTGCCTTCCATGACTATGAAATCTGGCAGATGGACGTAAAAATGGCTTTTCTAAACGACTGTTTGGAAGAGTGCGTTTATATGGATCAGCCAGATGGTTTTGTAGACAGTAGGAGCAGCGGGAAGGTGTGCAAGTTGCTTAAATCCATTTATGGATTAAAGCAGGAATCGCGGAGCTGGAACATCTGTTTTGATGAGGCAATCAAGGAATTTGATTTCATCAAGAACGAAGATAAACCTTGTATCTATAAGAAGATTGTCGGACGAACTGTCGTGTTCCTAGTCTTGTACGTGGACGACATTCTTTTGATAGGAAATGACATTCCTATGCTACAATCGGTCAAGTTATTCTTGTCACAACGGTTCTCCATGAAGGACCTGGGTGATGCCTCGTACATTCTGGGGATCAAGATCTACAGAGATAGATCCAAGAGATTACTGGGACTTTTGCAGTCCAGGTAAATAGAGACCGTACTAAAGAGATTTAGTATGGAAGATTACAAGCGCGGTAATATACCCGCATTGCATGGAATCACCCTCTCCAAGAAGATGTCTCCTAAGACTGACGAGGAGAGGGTTCGCATGAGCACTATACCCTACACTTCGGCGGTAGGATCTATAATGTATGCGATGCTATATACAAGACCAGATGTAGCTTACGCCCTGAGCGTGGTGAGCCGGTATCAGTCAGACCCACATGAGGACCACTGGACGGCAGTGAAGAACATTCTCAAGTACCTGAGAAGGACTAAGGAGATGTTCCTGGTTTAAGTTAATGGAAACCTTAGGGTCGATTCCTTTACCGATTCAAGCTTCCAGAGTGACAAAGATGACAGCAAGTCTGTCTCGGATTTTCTGTTTACCCTCAACGGAGGGTCGGTGTGTTGGAAGAGTTCCAAACAGGATACCGTCGCAGACTCGACGATGGAGGCTGAATACATTGCTGCAAGCGATGCCGCAAAAGAGGCGGTCTGGATGAAGAAGTTCATTAGTGAACTTCAGGTGGTTCCGTCCATTGTTGACCCAATATCTTTGTATTGCAATAACAATGGGGCTATAGCTTTAGCGAAGGAACCAAGGTCCCATCAGAAATCCACACACATCTTAAGGTGGTATCACCTGATCAGGGATATCATTGATCGCCAGGAGATCGAGGTACGGAGAGTGGACACAAAAGACAACACGGCGGATCCATTCACAAAGGCCCTCCCTCAAACACAATTCGAGTGACTTTTTAAGCTATTAGGTATGCGGTACGCCAGCAGCTGGCCATAGAGCAGACGTTGGGTATGCGGTACACCAATTACTGGTTTTTAGTGCAAGTGGAAGATTGTTGGATATGTATGCCCTAGAGGCCATTATTGTATAGTACTGGTATGAATAATACATTATGGAAGCTTGGCATATATACATGGGTTTAGGACAGTCTTGCTCGATATAGTAGTATGCTACTTGGTTTGTATCTATCTTAATATGTGTATATGTTTCTTTTAACATATCGCTAAAAACATATTGATAGAGCCCTTAGGATCTTTGCTTGACTACCGGCGTTGTGATGGCGATCACACTAGTGGGGGCTGGGTAGTCTATAAACACATCCTTATTTTCGTCCCTGGTCGTAGGATTATCAAGATAGGGCATCGATACTCTAGAGTAGACTGGTGCATACGCTTCTCGTCCCAGCAGGGGAGATGGTCTGTCCCACAGCCATCAGTACGTCGTACTGGAGATAGTATGTCCCACAGCCATCAGTACGTCGTACTGGAGATAGTATGCAGGTGCTCATTAGGTTATGAGTACACTGGACAGGACTCATAGGGAACTGTTGGTTGGTATTATACCTATCGTCAGTTAACAGTTCCCAGGTGACATGAGTACAGCTTAGTCCATTGACTTAACACTGTCACTTCGCCTCAAGTGTATTCCCACTGTTCTTAGATTACTACCCTACCACGGCTCTATTGAGCCGTGCAAGCAGGTAGTTGTTAGGTGCAGTCCCGAAGCACTTGGAGGCAGTGATGGTTAGACAGGATTCGTCTCTCCCGGTATTGGGAGTTGATATCGCGCTATATCTAGGAGAGCCATTACACATAGTCATCCCTGGCCAGGGCAAGCGAGACTTGCTGGTAGTGTTACCAGTAGTTTCTCAGGATGTTCTGGGCTACACTCCGACACGACTTGTACCGCTATTAGGGGACCGACGTTTACCGCCCCCTAGGCCCGCCATGCGATACTGTTAGACGAACAGACCGGACTGTACGGAGATTGTCACATTCAGGCTCAGTAGGAGTTCGGATGGGTTCACCTCATCAGTCTTCTTGTCGGCATCTACCTGGGGACCGTTACGTACAGCTAGTACCGCTTGCGGCCTGTGGTTAAACCCACTGCCAGCGTAGTGTCGAGCCTTTAGAGTCCCACACAGAGGGTTACTCGCCTTTGGGCAAAACATAGTAGAGGTCGCATGGTTTTGTGACGGGGTTCGTTCAAATCCGCGCACTTGTGCACGTTTGGTGTCCGGGCAGTTATTACTAGCGCGCTTTGGTTTAAGCCAGATCCTAGTATTTGTGTTGGGATTGGTTTTGTCTCATTGTATTCGTGTTCCTCGGAACACGGATATAGGTGTGTATGCACAGTTGACAGAGGCAGAGGCAGAGGATTCTCATTAGGGTTGTTGACCATTTGACTTTGGTTGACTTGTTGACCGTTGACTTTTTCTAAACCCTAATGAGAATAAGAAATATGATTAATAATATTAATTAAGAATTATTGTGCCATGGTTGAGTTGAACATTTGACTTTTGTTGACTTGTTGACTTTGTTGATCGGTTGACCATTGTGGACTTGTTGACCATCATCATTTCATTTCAATGATGCTTCTTGTTCTTTGAAAAATGCATTAAATGCATGAAATGATAATGGTCATTGAAACTAACTATCACAATTCTTAATTATTATTATTATCATCATTATTCTTACTTTTGTGAGCATGGTTGCAAGAAGAGAGCTCATTCTATCATATTCTTGCTCTCTCTTGAAAGAAAGCTCTCCCTCTTCCTCTCTCAAAGTTTAAGTGTTCCATGAGTTGGAAATCATAAACTTTTGAGACAAAACCACCATAACTCTTCTCTACTCATTCTAGGGTTCAAGGTTTAGCAAACCAAGCACCTTAGTTACCTCTAGGTTGAGGTAAGAGCTTAAGTTCGAGGCCCTCGGGTGGATCTATCTTCGGCAAAGAGGAGACGACGAGGAGGAGTCATTCAAACCACTACAAGGAGCAAGCAAGGAGGAGAACCACAAAAGAAGAGAAGGAGTTCAAGACCTAGGTATAACCATTCTACATAGTAGCTAAAACTTGTAGTTTATTTGTTAGTTTTGTTTAGCAAAGATCCTTCATGGATGGTCCATGTTACCTAGTTAGAAAATTTTGATTTTTACTTATACCGCTTCCTCGAAAGTACCGGGGTGGGTAACGTGGACCTAACATCGGCTTACTTAGATTACGTTGCGCCTCTAGACGCTTCGTAATTTAAGTGCCGGTCACGTTCCGTACCTTTGGGTCGTGACAAAGATGATGTGCAAACAGGTGGATTTTGGGTACAGTCCCAAGTCGCATGGAGGCAATGAGCGATAGGAGGGGTTCCGTCTCTCCCTGTATTGGGGGTTGATGTTGCGCTATACTCGATTGGATATAATTGGAAGTACCTGGCCAGGGCTGCTGCTGAGATTTACTGATAACTGTTATCGGTAGTTTCTCGAACCGTTATAGGCCAGACATCGACATGACTTATCACGTTACTAGGGTCTGACGTTTACCACCCTTAAACATGATATGCGACATATCAGACAAAGAGACCGGACTGTACGGTAGTGTTACTGATAGGCTTCATGGAGACTATGGACAAGCTTGCTTGTTGATCTTCATATCGCTTAATACCCGGGTAGCCGTTACGTCCAGCTAGTACCGCTGACGGTTTGTAGGTGACTGATGTGATCATCACCTACTGCTGGCGTATTGACGAGTTTTTAGAGTCCCAGAAAGAAGTTCCTTGGTTCAAGCAAAACGAAACAGGACACATATGTGATATGTGTGTGGGCCTGATTAAATACGTGTATGTGATACCGTATTGTAATCTTGCAGTTATCTGTTATCGGTTTGGTTATATGTGATACAACCAGATTGTCAAATCAAGTGTTGATTTGATAATGTAATATACAGATATATGATATTGGTCGGTCATATGTGATATAACCGGATTATTAAATCAAGTGTTGATTGAATAATGTGATATACATTATACGTGATATAATTATATCTTAACTAATATCATTAGCTCACTAATTATTCTTCATAATATATATATATTAATATATATATATATATATAATGAAGTATGGCTTGATTTTCTATTTTTGAGAAAAATAGAAATGAGGTGTAAATTGAGAGCATGGTTGCAAGCATGGGAGTTATATTTGTTTATACATCTTGACTCACTATTCAAGCATGGTTGCAATTTTATATTGTAAAATTCCATGCTTGAATGGGTGGAGGTCAAGAGTTACCATTCATTCTTTGCTCATTCTCAACACTTAGCCATTTTTCTTGAGTTGCTCCCATGGTTGCTCTCTAGATTCTTCTTCTTCCTCAATTGCTATAGTTCAAGCTTCAATCCTCACATGTGATGTGAACCATGAAGCTTGAACATAAACTTCTGAGCTTTTTGTTAGTGTATATGCCCTAGAGGCCATTACTGTATCATACTAGTATGTATATTACTTGATGGAAGCTTGGGATATTCACAGTTGTACAGACAATCTTGCTCGATATAGTAGTATGCTACTTAGTTTGTCTCTGCTTTAATGTGTACATGTGTGTTTCTTTATTATATCACCTATACGCATTAGTAGAGCCCTTAGGATCTTTGCTTGATTACCGGCGTTGTGATGGCGATCACACTCGTGGGGGCTGGGTAATCCACAAGCACATCCTTATACACGTCCCTAGTCGTGGGATTATCGAGACAGGGCATCGATACTCCGGAGTAGACTAGCGTATGCGCTTCTCATCCCAGCACGGGAGATGGTCTGTCCCACAGCCGTCAGAACGCCGTACTTGAGATAGTATGCGGGTGCTCGTTAGGTTACGAGTACACTGGACACGTCGGGAACTAATGGTTGGTATTATACCTATCGTCAGTTATCAGTTCCCAGGTGACATGAGTACAGCTTAGTCCGCTGACTTGACACTGTCACTTCGCCTCGAGTGTATTCCCACTGTTCTTTGGTTACTACCCTACCACGGCTCTACTGAGTCGTGCAAACAGGTAGTAGTTGGGAGCAGTCCCGAAGCACTTGGAGGCAGTGACGGTTAGACAGGATTCGTCTCTCCTGGTATTAGGGGTTGACATCGCGTTGTGTCTAGGAGAGCCATTACACGAGTAGTCCCTGGCCAGGGAAAGCGAGATATACTGGTAGGTTTCCAGTGTTATCTCAGGGTGTTCTGGGCTTCATTCCGACACGACTTGTACCGCTATTAGGGGACTGACGTTTACTGCCCCCCTAGGCCCGCCATGCGATGTATCAGACGAACAGACCGGACTGTACGGAGATTGTCACATACAGGCTCAGTAGGAGTTCGGATGGGTTCACCTCATCGGCCTTCTTATCAACATCTACCTGGGGACCGTTACATACAGCTAGTGCCGCTTGCGGTCTGTGGTTAAACCAACTGCCAGCGTAGTGTCGAGTCTTTAGAGTCCCATACAGAGAGTTTCTCTGCACTGAGCGAAACGTGTAGAGGCCGTATGGTTTTACGGCAGGGCTGCGATCACTTACGTACACTTGTGTGCGTGCGGTGTTCGGGCAGGCAATACCAATGGGCTTTGGTTTAAGCCGGATCCTAGTATTGCACGGATGGAGTTGTTTTGTCTTCTGTGCATCCGCATTCTACGGAATGCGGATGCAGGTGTGTATGCACAGTTTTCCGGAGCGATGAAGGAGGAGGTGCCTCATCAGGGTTTTGGCAGTTGGTTCGGCCAAAGCCGTTATGTGGCAGGCTCATTAGGGTTTTGACAGTTGATTCGGTCAAAACAATTTTGAGGCGGACTCATTAGGGCTTTGACAGTTCGTTTGGTCAAAACCATTATGATCCGCAGACATCATTTACGAATCCTTTTAGTGATAATTTTATAATGGCTAATTGCATTGACCATTTGACCCCATTGACCTCTCTTGACTTTGTTGACCGGTTGACCGTGTTGACCATTGACTTTCAAGAGAGATCTACACTCTTCTTTTCCTTTTCTTTTTCTATTTTGATTATGATAATGGTCATTCCAATGTAGCCATCAAATTTTATCTTGATGGGATTAGTAATGATGTTGTTTTTTCATTATTGAACCATGGTTCATTTTCTTAAGCTCACAATTTCTTTCTCATTCTCTCTCTTGCTTTTTCAAGTGAGAAGAAAAAGATATGAACCATGGTTGCTAGCTCCTCCTTCTTCTTCCTCCTCTTGATTTATCTTTTGATCTCATGTGTTGAGAGATAAAGATCCCACAAAGACAAAACCATCCTTTTATCGCTTCTACACAACCTAGGGCTTCTAGATTAGCAATCTCTTTGCCCTAGTTACCTCGGCTCGAGGTGGAGCTCGGTGTACATCTCTCGGGTGGATCGTCTTCGACTCAAGGAGGCCGCGGAGGTGACCAAAGTCTGGATCAAGCCTCGGAGCAAGCAAGGAGAAGAACAACAAGAAGAGAAGGAGTTCAAGTTGAGGTATAACCCCTAACCGAGTAGATAAATCTCTAGTTAGGATGCTAGTGTGTTGTTTAGCAAAGATCGGGCTTTTACGGTCCATGTTACCAAGTCTAGAAAAAATTTTGTTTTACCGTTTCCGCAACCCCGAAAGTACCGCGAGAGGTAACGTAGACCTAACAGTGGTATCAGAGCCTAACTAAACACACCCTAGCATGTTAGCAAAGTATTTAGAATTTCGACCGGACGAAAAACCGCAAAACACCCCGGATATTTCAAGTTTCTGCCGATTTTCAGACCTGTTCCAAAATTAATAAATCATGCACTAAAAATCGGCTCAGGCTTTTGTTAGAAAACTGGAGAAATTTGATCTCCCAACTCGACTAAAGCGCCGCGGTTCCGCGGCATAAGCTTGCTTATGCCGCGGAACCGCGGCCGATTTAGCTCAGTTGGGGGATCTGCTTCCTGCAGTTTTCTTAGATGGGTATTTTGGGATTTTTACAATATGACTTTTCTGCCCAGATTTTCCAGAAAGAAAAATTTGTTTTTGGGGCTTAAAAATCCGTATTTTTGGTCGATGTTCTGTAGACTTTGGCTAATGGTTATATCTGTAATGTTATATGTGTATTGAACGTCTACTAATTGCTATACGTCGATTAGTGGAGGTTATACATATCTGTGATCTGTGTTATTGATGGTATGTGTATATGAACTCGTTGGATTGTCGCGGATGAATAGCCGGGGTGGATGTGAGATGAGAGTTTCTTTTTCTTTCATTCATGTAATAAATTTATAAATTGATGTAATATTATTTGTATGGCCGCACAACCGAGTCGGGGTTGTAGCCGTCATTGTATAATTCTTTTTACTGTTTTTGCTCCTAAGATAGACCCATGGAGGGGGTGCACAAACTACCGGGTATCTTGAAGTGCCGAGTGGCCTGCTCACGGTGTTGAGGGAGGTTGCTTCGCTTTGGGTACTTGGCGGGTAGTTTGCCGTACCCATAGGGGTCTTGGGTGTGGTTTTGGCTATTCATCGCGACCGTGTAATCCGCTTTTCGTTGCAGGCTCGAACGAATCGCGGGCTCCGAGTATATCCAAAGTGTTCATCTGTGATCTGGATTGGCGATCATTGCTATATATCTATATTTAATAACTATTTAGGCGTTGCTTATGTTTTTCAGCCGTGCTAGCCCAGCCCCCGCTCTGTCGTTAGTTAAGTAACCTAACGGGTGATGACGGGGCCCCGTGGCGAATGCGAATGGCATAAGCGTACGTCATATTTTGGTTGTTTTCTGCAATGGGAGGATTTAAATGATGGGATGCATTAAAAGAACTAATGCAAGAAAATAAACCTAAAAGACGTTGTTGGAACATTTTTTCAAAATGCTGTTATTGCAAGGACGTTCACTTTTGTTTTGCATCGAGGTATTCGGTTATGAATGCCCAGCACCTCAGTCGACGAGGCAAGGGCCGAGATCCCTTCATCGGGAGTGACCCCTTGGACAAAAGTTTGCGTCAGGGTAATAACTTCACTATAGTCGATTATTCTTGCTTTGCATTGAGGTATTCAGTTTGGAATATCCTGCACCTCATTCGACGAGGAAAGAGCCGAGATCCCTTCACAGGGAGTGACCTCTTTAGCAAAAGTTTTCGCCACTAAATATTTTTAAAAAGCTATCATGTTCCTTCAACGATATCAAGTTCATTACGTTAACGGGTTTATCGCCAAAAACCCAGCCGTAGCCCTCCGTCATTTCTTACAAATAACACTTAGTATTCGTGCTGCGTTTGTTGACTCCGTCAAGGCGTAGTGTACAGTAGCTGAGTGCTGCTTGTTTGTATTGGTATATGGGATTGGTTAGGACAGTCGTATAACCTTGTTGACTCCGTCAAGGGTTATGCGGGTGGGTTTGATGCAATCCAGATAATGACGGGTTGAACTTGACTAGGACTCTTTGATTTGTTGACTCCGTCAAGGTCACTTGGGTCCTAGGGGCAAAAACGACATCGGGAGTTTCAAAAGTACTGAAACTTGCTAGTGTTGCATACCATTTTGAGTGTGATGATTCTGGTAGGATTCCTTCAGTTTTGTCACACGATGATATTTGGATCCCGATCCTACTGTGAGTATATGCTACTCCTCGGGAACTTTCTCGCTTAACGATCAATGCTATAAACCAAGTAGGTGTCTAGAAAGGTGTTAGAGGGGCTACGCCCACAGGGAAAAGAGGTTACTTAATTAAGGAACTTCGCGAAAGCGTTGGAAAACCTCCCTCGAAGTACCGACACTGGCCTGGCCGAACGGTTAAGCAAGTATTGTACGGTGAGATTGATCCCGACTAATTCTTCCTTTATGGTTTGAGGAGGGATTCGAGAGACAGTGGGAACCATCCTGTTTAGATAAATTAAAAACCAATCTAAACTTGCAAGAGCGCACGCTGAGTGTTTCTTTTCTCTCTCTCCAGGTAGCAACCATTTCACGCCCTAATCAAGATAATAAAATGTATCGCTTGACCGATCCGAATTCTTATTCGAGGCTGGGGAACGTTGGTTCGGCTCTAACTTGTGACAACAGTCATAAGTATGAGCAAGGGAAAGGGGATTGTATGGATTCCCAGGATACCCAGTTGAAGAAGAAGCATGGTTTTGCATCTACTTCAGGTGTTCTTGTAATTGAGAACTGTTTTACGGTCAGCCCTACCTCCTGGGTACTTGATACCGGATCAGGATCTCATATCTGTAATTTATTACAGGGACTGAGAAAAAGTAGGAAAGTTGCACCGGGTGATATGTCGCTCAGAGTAGCGAACGGAGCACAAGTTAATGCGGCAGCCGTCGGTGAATATCATCTAGTATTGCCAAATGGCAAGACTATGATTTTGAACAATTGCTACTATGTACCCTCCATGGTTTGCAACATCATATCAGTTTCTTTACTCGATAAAGATGGATATAACTTTGTTCTTGATAGAAATATCATGAACATTTACCTTCATAAGGTACTGGTTGCAGAGGGTACACTGTGTAATGGTATCTACGTTCTAAATCAGAATACAGTTCTCAATGTACAAAACACACGCAAGAGGAAGAATTCAGATACGAATGAATCCTACTTGTGGTATTGTAGACTTGGTCATATCGGAGAGAAAAGACTGAGCAAGTTGCATAAAGATGGACTCTTGAATACGTTAGAATTTTCATCCTATGAAACTTGTCAGTCTTGTCTCAAAGGGAAGATGACCAAATCTCCGTTCACCGGACATGGAGAGAGGGCAGCAGAGCTCTTGGGACTCATACACAGTGATGTATGTGGTCCGATGTCTATACATGCAAGGGGTGGGTTCTCGTACTTCATCACATTCACTGACGATCTCTCTAGATTCGGATATGTGTATCTTATGAAACACAAATCTGAAGCTTTTGAGAAATTCAAGGAATTCAGAATGGAAGTAGAGAACCAGACTGGTAAAAGTAGCAAGATCCTCCGGTCTGATAGAGGAGGGGAGTACTTAAGCACGGAATTCCTGGATTACTTAAAAGAGAATGGTATTCTCTCTCAGCTTACTCCTCCTTATACACCACAGCACAACGGTATATCGGAGCGGAGGAATCGTACCCTGTTGGATATGGTTCGCTCCATGATGAGTAGTGCTGAGTTGCCTCTTTCATTTTGGGGACATGCGCTTCAGACAGCGGCATACCTATTGAATTACGTTCCATCCAAATCAGTGCCTAAGACTCCATATGAAATATGGAGTGGAAGAAATCCGTATCTTAAGCGATTTAAGATATGGGGTTGTCCGGCCTATGTGAAAACACAAAAACCGGACAAGCTAGAGGCACGGTCAGTTCTGTGTAAATTTGTGGGATATCCTAAAGACTCACTAGGATATCTGTTCTACCACACTGAGGAACAGAAGGTGTTTGTATCTCGCCATGCTACCTTTTTAGAAAGGTTGTTTCTTGCAAAAGAAACTAGTGGGAGTTCGGTAGAACTGGAAGAAATTCAGCGACCACAAAATGCAACTGAAAATTTGGAGGAACCACTGAATTCAATAACCCCAAACGAACCTCAGCCACTCCGCAGATCTGGTAGGATTTCTCATCCGCCCAAGAGATACTACAGTTTTCTCATAGACGGGGATCGAGAGGATTGCATCTTGGAAGAAGATGACCCTACCAGTTTCAGGCAGGTCATTATCAGTAGGGACTTTGATAAGTGGCAAGAAGCAATGCAATCCGAAATGGAGTCCATGTACGCCAATAAAGTGTGGACTTTGGATATTGCTCCACCTGGAGTAAAACCCGTTGGATGCAAATGGATCTACAAAAGGAAACTTGGTGTAGATGGGCAGGTGGAAACCTATAAGGCTAGACTCGTTGCAAAAGGTTTTTGTCAAAGACCTGGTTTGGACTATGAAGAAACTTTTTCTCCGGTGGCTATGCTCAAATCCATTCGGATCCAACTTGCGATTGCTGCCTTCCATGACTATGAAATCTGGCAGATGGATGTTAAAACGGCTTTCCTAAACGGTTGTTTGGAAGAGTGCGTTTACATGGATCAGCCAGAAGGTTTCGTAGACAGTGGGAGCAGCGGGAAGGTGTTCAAGTTGCTTAAATCCATTTATGGATTAAAGCAGGCATCGCGGAGCTGGAACATCTGTTTTGATGAGGCAATCAAGGAATTTGATTTCATCAAGAACGAAGATGAACCTTGTGTCTATAAGAAGATTGTAGGACGAACTGTCGTATTCTTAGTCTTGTACGTGGACGACATTCTTTTGATAGGAAATGACATTCCTATGCTACAATCGGTCATGCTATTTTTTTCACAAAGGTTCTCCATGAAGGACCTCGGTGATGCCTCATACATTCTGGGGATCAAGATCTATAGAGATAGATCCAAGAGACTACTGGGACTTTCGCAGTCCAGGTACATAGAGACCGTACTAAAGAGATTTAGTATGGAGGGTTCCAAGCTCGGTAACATACCCGCATTGCACGGAATTACCCTCTCCAAGAAGATGTCTCCTAAGACTGACGAGGAGAAGGTTCGCATGAGCACTATACCCTACGCTTCGGCGGTAGGATCTATAATGTATGCGATGCTATGTATAAGACCAGATGTAGCTTACGCGCTGAGCGCGGTAAGCCGGTATCAGTCAGACCCAGGTGAGGACCACTGGACAGCAGTGAAGAACATTCTCAAGTACCTGAGAAGGACTAAGGAGATGTTCCTGGTTTACGGTAATGGAGACCTCAGGGTCGAGTCCTTTACCGATTCAAGCTTCCAGAGTGACAAAGATGACAGCAAGTCTGTCTTGGGTTTTGTGTTTACCCTCAACGGAGGGGCGACATGTTGGAGGAGTTCCAAACAAGATACCGTCGCAGACTCGACGATGGAGGCTGAATACATTGCTGCAAGCGATGCCGCAAAAGAGGCTGTCTGGATAAAGAAGTTCATTAGTGAACTTCAGGTGGTTCCGTCCATTGTTGACCCAATAACTTTGTATTGCGATAACAATGGGGCTATAGCTTTAGCGAAGGAACCAAGGTCCCATCAGAAGTCCAGGCACATCTTTAGGCGGTATCACCTGATCAAGGAGATCATTGATCGCCAGGAGATCGAGGTACGGAGAGTGGACACAAAAGACAACACGGCGGATCCATTCACGAAGGCCTTACCCCAGACACAGTTCGAGCGGCTGATCGAGATGATAGGTCTTAGATACGCCAGTACATGGCCTTAGTGCAAGTGGGAGATTGTTAGTGTATATGCCCTAGAGGCCATTACTGTATCATACTAGTATGTATATTACTTGATGGAAGCTTGGGATATTCACAGTTGTACAGACAATCTTGCTCGATATAGTAGTATGCTACTTGGTTTGTCTCTAGTTTAATGTGTACATGTTTGTTTCTTTATTATATCACCTATACGCATTAGTAGAGCCCTTAGGTTCTTTGCTTGATTACCGGCGTTGTGATGGCGATCACACTTGTGGGGGCTGGGTAATCCACAAGAACATCCTTATACACGTCCCTAGTCGTGGGATTATCGAGACAGGGCATCGATACTCCGGAGTAGACTAGCGTATGCGCTTCTCATCCCAGCATGGGAGACGGTCTGTCCCACAGCCGTCAGTACACCGTACTTGAGATAGTATGCGGGTGCTCGTTAGGTTACGAGTACACTGGACAGGACTCGTCGGGAACTGATGGTTGGTATTATACCTATCGTCAGTTATCAGTTCCCAGGTGACATGAGTACAGCTTAGTCCGATGACTTGACACTGTCACTTCGCCTCGAGTGTGTTCCCACTGTTCTTTAGTTACTACCCTACCACGGCTCTACTGAGTCGTGCAAACAGGTAGTAGTTGGGAGCAGTCCCGAAGCACTTTGAGGCAGTGATGGTTAGACAGGATTCGTCTCTCCCGGTATTGGGGGTTGACATCGCGCTGTGTCTAGGAGAGCCATTACACGAGTAGTCCCTGGCCAGGGCAAGCGAGATATACTGGTAGGTTTCCAGTGTTATCTCAGGGTGTTCTAGGCTTCACTCCGACACGACTTGTACCTCTATTAGGGGACTGATGTTTACCGCCCCCTAGGCCTGCCATGCGATGTTTCAGACGAACAGACCGGACTGTACGAAGATTGTCACATACAGGCTCAGTAGGAGTTCGGATGGGTTCACCTCATCGGCCTTCTTATCGACATCTACCTGGGGACTGTTATGTACAGCTAGTGCCGCTTGCGGTCTGTGGTTAATCCCACTGCCAGCGTAGTGTCGAGTCTTTAGATTCCCACACAGAGAGTTTCCCTGCACTGAGCGAAACGTGTAGAGGCCGTATGGTTTTACGGCAGGGCTGCGATCACTTATGTACACTTGTGTGCGTGCGGTGTTTGGGCAGGCAATACTAATGGGCTTTGGTTTAAGTCGGATCCTAGTATTGCACGGATGGATTTGTTTTGTCTTCTGTGCATCCGTATTCTACGGAATGCGGATGCAGGTGTGTATGCACAGTTTTCCGGAGCGATGAAGGAGGAGGTGCCTCATCAGGGTTTTGGCAGTTGGTTCGGCCAAAGCCGTTATGTGGCAGGCTCATTAGGGTTTTGACAGTTGATTCGGTCAAAACCATTTTGAGGCGGACTCATTAGGGCTTTGACAGTTCGTTTGATCAAAACCATTATGAGCGACAGACATCATTTACTAATCCTTTTAGTGATAATTTTATGATGGCTAATTGCATTGACCATTTGACCCCATTGACCTCTCTTGACTTTGTTGACCGGTTGACCGTGTTGACCATTGACTTTCAAGAGAGATCTACACTCTTCTTTTCTTTTTCTTTTTCTATTTTGATTATGATAATGGTCATTTCAATGTAGCCATCAAACTTTATCTTGATGGGATTAGTAATGATGTTGTTTTTGCATTATTGAACCATGGTTCATTTTCTTAAGCTCACAATTTCTTTCTCATTCTCTCTCTTGCTTTTTCAAGTGAGAAGAAAAAGATATGAACCATGGTTGCTAGCTCCTCCTTCTTCCTCCTCCTCTTGATTTATCTTTTGATCTCATGTGTTGAGAGATAAAGATCCCACAAAGACAAAACCATCCCTTTATCACTTCTACACAACCTAGGGCTTCTAGATTAGCAATCTCTTTGCCCTAGTTACCTCGGCTCGAGGTGGAGCTCGGTGTACATCTCTCGGGTGGATCGTCTTCGACTCAAGGAGGCCGCGAAGGTGACCAAAGTCTGGATCAAGCCTCGGAGCAAGCAAGGAGAAGAACAACAAGAAGAGAAGGAGTTCTAGTTGAGGTATAACCCCTAACCGAGTAGATAAATCTCTAGTTAGGATGCTAGTGTATTGTTTAGCAAAGATCCGGCTTTTACGGTCCGTGTTACCAAGTCTAGAAAAAATTTTGTTTTACCGTTTCCGCAACCTCGAAAGTACCGGGAGTGGTAACGTGGACCTAACACTTTTAACATCCCCTACTTCACCATCCTACACTTTACTAGCGATCGAGTGTAGCTTGTTTACTACGCTAAAGAGTTTAGTGTAGAGGTAGCTTGAGGTGGAGAGACTTCGCGTGGATCATCTTCGGCATGAAGGTCGTCGGAGGAAGCTCGTCCAAAGCCTCAAGTGGAGCCTAGTAGAGACGCGGGACTACTACACGGAGCATGTGAAGTGAAGGACTCGATCTACGAGGGTATAGCCATCTTTCACTTTCTCTAGTTGTTCACATCATCAAAACATAACCCTAATATTCTAGCAAAGATCTTGTTTTGTCTAACTTAGCACCACTAAAAATTAAAATTGTGCATGCTTGATGCCACAAGAACCTCATGGTGGTGCTAAGGTCGACTTTCATAGTATCAGAGCTAAGCTAGAACATTAGGGTAGCTTGTAGCGACGTTAGAAATCCGTCGTTTTTATCGCGCAAAAACTACCGATAAAAACAGTTTCCAAAATGATGTTTTAAGTTGTTAGCACACCTCGCGGGCTCACGTTTTGAATCGAGAAGCCGCGGGGTAGAGCGTGCGCACCCTGAGGACACCTTGAGGGGGACCAGAGGACGGACCCACACCCCAAGACAACTACAAAGTGGCCTTGGGGGTGGGTGACCAGAGAGCACCCCAACTGGGTGCTCTCGGGTCTGCCTACCCAAGGGGGCCACTTCGTGGTGTCCCCCGAGGGTGGGTACCCCCCGAGGCTCCCCACTCGATACTTAATTTTTGGATCTTTGCCAGGAGTAGACCGATTTGGGCAGGTTTCGGGTTCGTTTCAACTCCCGGATTGGCTTAAAACGATCGGTTTTGGAACTTTAGCTCCTGGATTTTTCATGTCATGGAAAAATTGGTTTAGTTTGCTAATTGCGTGCGGAATTCTAATGTCGCGGTTACTTTACAAGCTTGGTGATGTGTGATACAATTATTATAATCTGGATTAATTAGTTTTATGAAAACTAGTTAGTATATTATAAACCTAGCCGTTTAGTCTCAATTGATCGATTGCCACGAAGTTTTGATTCGAATCAAAACTCCGTCGCAATTGCGTATTGTACGCGATCACTAAGTCGGGAATCTTGTCGAATTATCCGACAACCAATTGAAAAGAGTTTTCAATTTGAGACTAAAATGCATGTTTTATTAGTTAGGCATGAAATCCGGAATTTGAGATATTCCGGGTTTATGATGTCTAAGGATAATATGGATTCTAATTATTGTAGTTTTCTGTTTTCTTTTCTGCGAATGTAAGTATAATATGTGAGGTATACCAATCTCGTTGCTATATGTCAATGAGTTTTAGAGATATGCAAATTTGCTTACGTTGATATTGTAACATTCTGAAAATTTAGAAATAAATAAATTTAATTAATTAAATAATAAAATGTTAAATTAAAAAGTTATTAAAACCAAATAAGACATTGTCATAAGTAGTATGTAAAACAAATTAAATTAAAATTTTAATATGTAACATAAATAAATTATAAGGGTTTTAATGAGAAATTTAGCTTCATTTTAATTAAAATAGTGTTATGCAAATAACATAGGTAGTGAGGGGTGTTTATATAAAGTTTAGGAAATTGTGCAAATTGGAAATTTTAAGGGAGTAAGTAGAAAAGAGGTTAAAAGAGGTTTTGTTCAGAAATTTTATTAAAAGAAAAATCAATTTGGAAAAGAAAATTCATTGCCACATCCTTCTTGCATGCACACACACACACACTACACCTTCTCCTTGCATGAAGATGGCACCCTTTGGTCTTTGACACCTCCTCCTACACCTCACCCTTCCTTTTTCCTCATATATATTTTATGTTCAAATCAGTAGCTACTTTAAAATATGAAAAATCTAAAAGAAAGAAAAAGAGAAGAAAATCAAAACAAAACAAAGAAGAACAACAGAAAGGAGAAGAAAAGAGCTAAGTCTAGGATTTTCTCACCATCAAGCTAGGAGCTCAGAATTTAGGTGTCTTGGAGGAAGCTATTCACCCATCCTTAGTAGGTAAAATTCTTAATTCAGTAGATTTTGTTCTGAAATTGGTAAAATTTAGGAAATTCTATATCCATAATATCGTATTTTAGGCAAAACTGAACGCTGTAGTAATCTGCTATAGTTTAGATAAACATCAACTTAACCAAACAGTGCCAAAATATTGTATGTTGGACCTAGAACAAACCAGAGGAGCACGAACCCAGGGGCTCTGAATTTGGCCGGCGACCAACAATAGAATTCCGGCATCGCCGGATTTTTGAAGAGGTTTTGTGTTTTGGCTTTTCGGGTAGGTCTCTGTGTAGGTGTTTAGTTATTTTGGTATTGTTTAATCAAGTTAGTTTAACTGTATATAAAATCTGGGAACTAATATCGGAAAAGAGATCAAAATTCTAACATACGACACAGGTAAAACGTAACGCGTTCTGTTTTTAGTCGCGATGCAGCGTTGGGTTAAATTTTAATGAGGTTAAGTGTTAGATCGTTTGCAATAGTCGTACGTAATATAATTAGCACGTACAACTTGTGTTTTCTTGATTTTTTTGCCGTATCGGAATGTAGCCGTTTTCTTATACAAGTTAATTAAATGTTAGATTTGGGTACGGGGATTTCGGAGGCCGCAAAGAAAGGAAAAGGATTGGTGATTCCTAAGTAGTTACGACGTATTTCCAGTGAGTAGACTAAACATCTACCGAGGGTTGTTGTAAAGATGGCGTGATACGCCCGTAGTTTTGTTTAAATAAAAATTAGACTTTTGTATGTTAATTTGATCATATGCATCCACATACATATAAATAGACAACGCCATGTTAATAGTTGTTAGAACACCGCACCATTATCGATGAGTTATGCCGCACTTGCATATATTTACCTGTTACACTACACCTCGTCAATATTAACATGTCACTTTTACACTTAGTAATTACCCTGTTAAATATGATTCTATCATACCTTAAACGTCACTAACAGCAGGACGTTGCATAAATGACATCATGTTTCGTATTTAAATGTTCGATGTTGATATGAGAAGAAATTGTATTATTGAGGATTTATGGTTTTGGGTTTTCTTATACTATTGCATAAATTCAGTGAATTCCATAAAGATGTGAGATGTCAACCATAAGATGTAGTTTTTATGAATTGATTTTATTCCAGACCGAGTGGGGGAGCTATACGGTCGTGGATGTATACGTTATCCAGACTGAGTGGGGGAGATATACAGTTGGATACATGGTGGACCCGATCGAGACCGAGGGGCAGGATGGCCGCATTTGAGGTGGGGGAGCCTAGCAAAGATACTCGATACCGGAGATAGTTGTGAAACACGGCGGATATTTTTATGATATCGACCGGTGTTATTGATTACAGGATCGTTCGTGGAATGATGCCTGAGAGAATGGAAATTTATGTCGATGATGGACACGGAAAAATGAACTTTTTTTGGAAATAATTGATGAGATTTCAGTTTTTGTTATGTGATTGGTAGTACGGATTCATGTTTTCCACATGTATCGAGCATTATAATTATCCTTATTGCAGTTAGTGATAGTTAGTCATATTTACATTATTAGCCGTTATATGTTAGTTTTATTCACTGAGTTGGTAACTCACCCACGTTGTGCCACAGTTCCTTGCAGGAGTAGAGTGGGCGGTTAGCAGCTGTGCAGATCCACTTTTTCAGCGTTTATCGCATCTTTCGATAGGTGGATTACATATGTAGTAATCGTCACTTTTGGTATTGTATTTTGGATCTAGAAAATCTCCATCGGACTTTGTATTATAACTTAGAATGAGAGATGGGTATATGTATATTATTTGACAGGTGAGATCGTTGTTATGTTTGAAGATATTTCTTTTATTTATGTCTGGGATTCTTATTGATATCCTATATACTGAGTATTTATTTCCGCTGTTGATATTGTTGATCCCAACTTGGGATGCAATCAAACTTAACAATTTATAATTGTTTTTATTATGAATTTACTAGTAAGTTACTGTTAAGATCTTAATTACATAAAACTCTGATTTTTACTTAAAAACTAACTTTTTATAAAAATTCCGCAAAAAGGATTTGATCTTGGTTTTTCGGCTTACTCGGGTTGTATAAATATCTTTAGATATTATACAATCTATGTACCGGTCACATACAAACTTTGGGTCATGATAGATAATATGTGATATCATGTGTTGTTGTTGATATGATTTATTGGAACGTCGTGAAAGAATAGCCAGGAGGGTTTATGTGAGATGGGTGTTTTTTTTAATTTTCATTCATGTAAAATCTATATGTAATATTCTTTTATTGGGGCACTTCCGGGTTGAGGATGATGTCACCACTATTGTAAATTATTTACTTTTCTGCATTAGGATAGACCCAAGGCGGGGATCACAAGTAACCGGATTCTAGAGTCCAGTGGGAGACCATCTCAAGGAGTTGAGACCGGGTTTCCTAACTCTAGAATTGACAGGGTTACTTGCCACTCTCGTAGGGGTCTGGGATATGGGTTTGGCTATTCATCACGACCGTGGAATCCGTATTTTACATTACTGGCTAAATTTAAAACACGGACATCCTAGTATATCCAATATTTCATTTGTTGCTTCTGCTGCCTGATTCTGTGATGTTGATCATATAACTGTGTGAGACGAATATAATATTATGTGTATGACATAGAATAAACGTTGCTTATGTTTTGCACCCGCGCTAGTCCATCCCCCGCTCTGCCGGTAGTTAAGTAACCTAACAGTGCATGACGGAGCCCCATGGCGAATGCGGATGGCATAAGCGTACGTTCTATTTTCGTTTCATTTTTCTGTAATGTTTAGGAAAATTTAATTGATGGGACTTCATTAATGAGATTAATGAAAAGAAAGAAACCAAAAGTTGTTGTAGAATCAAATTTTCAAAAAGGGTAGCTCTAGTTTTAGCTTTGCATAGTGGTATTCGTTAATGAATATCCAGCATCTCATTCGACGAGGAAAGAGCCGAGATCCCTTCACCGGGAGTGACCACTTTAGCGAAACTAGCAAATGCTACAACCCACTCGGTTTTGTTTTTGATAGCTTCTCTAGTTCTTGTTTTGCATAGTGGTATTCTTGAATATCCCTCACCTCATTCGATGAGGAAAGAGCCGAGATCCCTTCACCGGGAGTGACCCCTTTAGCGAAACTAGCAAAAGCCTAAAAACACTCCTTTTCAAAATCATTAGATTCTATAACGATATCAAGTTCATTACGCTCATGGTTTTCTTAAAAACCTGCGTAGCCCTCCGTCATTTCAGATAAGTGATATTTTAGTATTCATGATACGTTTGTTGACTATATTAAGGTATAGTGTGCGGTAACTAATTAGTACTTATCTGTAACCATATGATGCGGTTGGATTAGGGTAGTCGTACGATTTTGTTGACTATGTTAAAGGTCGTGTGGGTGGGTTTAATCCAATCAAGAAATGACGGGTTGAACTTGATTAGTGCTTATGATTTGTTGACAATGTTAAGGTCATAAGTGGCTAGGGTAAAAAACATTATCGGGAATTCAAGTGTTGAAATTTGCAATGAGATTGCATATCTCCTATATGATAGTTCGATTCCGATACCCACTGCGAGTAAGAGTTATTCCTGGGAGAGTTTTGCACTTTACAGTTAGCTAATCTAGTAGGTGTCTAGAAAAAAGTCAATGGGGTTATGCCTATATGGAAACGAGCTTTATTTTAATTAGGTCCATGCGAAAGCACGGGAAACCTCCCTCGGAGTACCGATACCTGCCTGGCCGAACGATTGGCGAACCTGTAGGGTGTAATTAATCTCGGCTAATCTTACCTTTTATGGTTTAAAGGAAGATTTGATAAAAACAGTGGGAGCCATCCTGATTAGATAAAATAACCAATCTAATCTTGCAAAGAGCGCACTCAAAGTGATTATTCTTCTCTCTCTCCTGGTAACGACCAATGAAATGCCTTAATCAAGATAATAATATGGATGTATTGACCGAACCTACTTATTATACTGGGCTAGGTTCCGCTCTACCTTATGATTGTCATAAGTCTGAGCAAGAAATAGGGAAATATCCGAATTCCCACGCCACCCATACGAAGAATAAGCATGTTGATGCATCTTCTTCGGGTGTGTTCGTTACCAATAATTATTTCTCAGTTAACTCTACGTCCTGGGTATTAGATACTAGATCAGGATTCCATATATGTAATTTGTTACATGGGCTAAAGACAGGTGGAGAACTGGGAAAGTGTGACCATTCTCTAGTACTAGAGAATGGTGCAATTGTTGCAGCCAAAGCAGTTGGCAGATATCTCCTGGTGTTACCAACTGGTAATACATTGATTCTTAGCGACTGTTATTTCGTACCAATAAATATTGTGAATATTTTCCTAAATCAAGTGTTGATTGGGTAAGGTATGTTGTATAACAGTGTACACGTTCTGAATCAAACTACAGTTCTAAACGTACAGAACACACACAAGAGAAACAGTTCAGAAATGAACGATGTCTTCTTGAGGCATTGTAGACTAGGTCATGTCGATAAAAAAAGACTACCTGAAGTTTTATATGGATGCATATTTGAATCCGTTCGAATTTATATCTTATGAAACTTGCCAGTCATGTCTCAAAGACTAAGTGACAAAATCTCCGTTTTCTGGAAACGGAGAAAGAGCTACTGAACTCTTGGACAGATACATATTGATGTATGCGGTCCTATGTCTACATATGACAGGGATGGTTCTGCGTACTTTATATTCACCGATGTTCTCTCAAGATACGGACATGTGTTCTTGTTGAAACACAAAACTTAATCTTTTGATAATTTCAAGGAATATAGGTACGAAGTTGAGAACCGGATGGGTAAACGTATTCAAGTCCTTCGATATGAACGAGGAAAAGAATACTGGAGCACAGAATTCGGAGACTATTTAAGAGAGAATGAGATTCTATCTCAGTTTACTCCTCCATATACACCACAGTACAATGGTATATCGGGGTGGAGCAATCGCACCCTATGAGATATGGTGCGCTCTATCATGAGTACTGCTGAATTGCCTATTTCCTTTCAGGGACATGCACTTAAGAAAATGCATACCTATTGAATAGAGTTCCGACCAAATCCTTTGCCTACCACTCCATATGAGATATGGAATGGGAAGAGACCATCTCTTAAACGAGTTAAGATATGGGGTTGTCCGGCCTATGTTTAAAAGCAAAATCCGGAGAAGCTCGAGGCAAGGTCAGTTCTGTGCAAGTTTGTAGGTAATCCCAACCATTCGCGATAGTATATCTTCTACCACACCGAGGAACAAAAGATGTTTTGTTTCTCGACATGCCACCTTTTTAGAAAAGGAATTTCCTGTCAAAGAAATTAGTGGTAATGAGGTAGAACTGGAAGTAGTTCCAGCAAACACAAACTATAACTGACGATTTGTTGGAACCGAAGGATTCGATAGTCCCTGATGAACCGAAGCCACTCCGCAAATCTAGTTGGGTTCCTCATCCACCTGAGAGATACTACGGTCTTCTCGTAGATGGTGGGAGTGAGGATTGCATCATGGAGATGATGACCCAATTAGTTTCGAGAAGCCCATCACAAGTGGAGACTATGTAAAATGGCTGGATACTATGCGATCTGAGATGGAATCCATGTACACCAACAAAGTATTGACTTAGGATGTTGCTACTGAAGGGGTCAAACCCATCGGGAGCAAGAGGATCTTTGAGAAAGATAATTTGGTGTAGATGGAAAAGTTGAGACTTTCAAAACTATGCTTAAGTCCATCAGGATCCTACTTGCCATTGCTGCATACCATGACTACGAAATCAAGCAGACTGCATGTCAAAACCGCTTTTCTAAATGGTGATTTAGAAGAGAGAGTATATGACACTGCCAGAGGGCTTCGTAGACAGTAGGAGCAGCTGAAGCATGTGCAAGCTGCTTAAATCCATCTAAGGGTTAAAGCAGGCATCGCGGAGATGGAACATTTGTTTTAATGAAGCTGTCAAAGAGTTTGACTTTGTCAAAAAGGTAGATGAACCATGTATAAATAAGAAGGTTGTAGAGAGTATGGTTGTCTTCCTCGTATTGTACGTGAATGACATAATCTTGACAGGAAAGGCAGTTCCTATGCTATACTCGGTCAAGCACCTCTTATCACACAGGTTCTCCATGAAAGATCTAACAGATGTCTCCTACATCCTGGGGATATAGATCTATAAAGATAGATCTAAATGGATTTGGGATTGTCCTAATCCAGGTACAAAGACACTATGCTAAAGCGGTTTAGTATGGATGATTCTAAGCGTGGTAATGTACCCGCTTGTTCAGGAATCACTCTCTCCAAAGAGATGTCTCTCGAGACTGATTTGGAGAGGGTTCGCATACAAGGGATACCCTACGCTTTGGCAGACGGGTCAATCATGTATGTGATGTTATGTACCAGACCAGATGTAGCTTACTCACTAGGTGTAGTGAATAAGTATCGAAAAGATCTTTTGGAAAACCACTGGACAGCTGAAGAACATTCTTCAGTGCTTGAGAAGGACTAAAGAGATGTTCTTGGTGTATGGTAACGGTGAACTTCAGATGGAGTCCTTTACCGATTCGAGCTTCCAGAGTCATAAGGATGACTGAAAGTCAGTCTCAGGTCTTTTCTTCACCCTCAGTGGAGGGACGGTATATTGGAAGGGTTCCAAGCTATATACCGTAGCAGACTCGTTGATAGAGTCTAATTACATCGCTACCAACGATGCTGCCAAAGAGGTTGTCTGGATGAAAAAGTTCATAGGATGAACTTGGTTCCAACCATTGGGCATCCTATACCTGTGTATTGTGATGACTATGGAGTTGCGGCTTTGGCCTAGAAACCCCGATCATGTCAGCGATCTAGACATATTCTTAGACAGTATCACCAGATCAGGGAGATAGTTGATCTCCGGGAGATCGAAGTCAGGAGAGTTGACACAGAGGATAACACAGCAGATCCACTCACCGAGGCCATCCCCCAGATGCTATTCGAGAGACTTTTGGGACGTTGGGTATGAGATACTACAACAAGTGGGAGATTGTTAGGAATATGTATACCTTAGA
Organism: Agapanthus africanus; assembly: GCA_030015575.1. Lineage (NCBI taxonomy): Eukaryota > Viridiplantae > Streptophyta > Magnoliopsida > Asparagales > Amaryllidaceae > Agapanthus > Agapanthus africanus. The sequence goes on from JASDDO010000029.1 coordinate 76,235,831, forward strand.
GGCCATTATTGTTGATATAGTGGATGCTTAGACATATATATAGAGGACTTTCTTGCTCGACATGATAGTATGCTATCAGGTTACCTTTATCTTAATATATAGACTGATATTTATACTATTTGTCTCTTACATGTTGATAAAGCCCTTAGGATATGTACTTGACTACCAAGACTATGATGAGATCATACTAGTGGGGCCAGGGTGGTCCAAAAGTACATCCTTTAATCAATTCCTAGTCGAGGGAATATCGATACTAGGGCATCGATATTCCAGAGTAGACTAGTGTGTACGTTTCTTGTCCCTTAGTGGGGGATGGTTAATCCCACAACCATTGGTGTATGATATCAAAGATTGTACACAGGTACTCATTAGAGAATGGGTACACCGAACAGGACTCGCCGAGGACTCCTATGTGGTAGTATACCTATCGTCAGATAGCAGTCCTCTGGTGACACAGGTACATGTTACTCCGTAGACCCGAGATCGTTATAGAGTCTTGTGTGGCTCCCACTGTGCTTTGATTTCCTTCCAACCACTCTCAAAGCAGACGTGCAAATAAGTGGATTTTGGGTACAGTCCTAAGTCGCATGGAGGCAATGAGCGATAAGAGGGGTTTCGTCTCTCCCAGTATTGGGGGTTGATGTTGCACAATGATCGATTGGTTATAACTAGATGTCCCTGGCCAGGGATGCTGCTGAGATTTATTTATAAGTGTTATCAGTAGTTTCTCAAACCATTATAGGCCAGACATCGGCATGACTTATCACGTTACCGGGGTCTGACGTTTACCACCTCTAGACATGATATGTGACATATCAAACGAAGAGACCGGACTGCACGGTAGTATTACTGATAGGCTTCATGGAGACTATAGACAAGCTTTCTTGTTGATCTTCATATCGCTCAATACCCGGTTAGCCGTTATATCCAGCTAGTACCGCTGACAGCTTGTAGGTGACTGATGTGATCATAACCTACTGCTGGCGTATTGACGAGTCTTTAGAGTCCTACACAGAAGTTCTCTGGTTCAATCGAAACGAACTAGGACACATATGTGATATGTGTAGGCCTGATTAAATACGTGTGTGTGATACCGTATTTTAATCTGCCAGTTATCTGTTATTGGATCGGTTATATGTGATATAACCAGATTGTCGAATCAAGTGTTGATTTGATAATGTGGTATACAGATATATGATATTAGTAGGTCATATGTGATATAACCGGATTATTAAATCAAGTGTTGTTTTAATAATGTGATATAAATTATATGTGATATAATTATATCTTAACTAATATCATTAGCTCACTAATTATTCTTCATAATATATATTAATATATATGATATATATGTAAGTGCACACAGCACCCCAGCCGTCAGAACGAGGCCGGAATGCGGAAATGAAACTTTTACAAAACTTGTAAACCGGCACTACCGCGCACCATAAACTCGGATCGGGCCATTAACCTAATCCTAGCAAACTAGAAGATGGGTAGAATGCTATACCGAGTGATCCGTGTCCTTCGGTCTTCGGCCGCCATCCCGATCTCCTCGTGGAATCACCGGTCTTCAACTCCTCGTCGGAACGGGCACCACATCGCCGGGTACTTTTACGGGCTCCCACCTCTGGACCGAGGCAACTCGGGCACGAAGTTGGCGAGCCGACGTGCCCAAGAATACTGTAGGCTAAGTGTAGAATCCATTGTCTCAATGGGGTATGAAGTTGCCATTGATGTGGAAGTGGAGAAATCAACTAAGGAAATGTGCTATGAAATTTTGGTGGCAAGAAAATGAGATGAATGATGTATAATTTCCCTCCACCAAAATGAACCCTCTCCCTCTCCCAAAGATGTGGTCGGCCTCTCTCTAAATGGTGAAGGGAAAAAATACAAGCATAAAGCAAGTGGAGAAAATGGAATGATAATGAGGAAAAAGAATCACACCAAGGCCAAATCAAATCCCATCATATTTCCATCTCATTAATGCTAAAGAAATGATCACTAGAAAAAGCAAAGATGCTTAAACCATCATAATCATCCATTTACAAGAAACCCCCCTCCACAATGCTAATTTTCAAATATGAAAATTAGCCCCTCCATCAAAAAAATCCGGCCATGAAGAAACAAAGGAAAACTGGATGAAACGGAATGCAAACTGGAAACTTCAAAAAACTGATCCCGTAATAAATTACAGTAAAACCCCGCGAATGTATATACATGCCCGCATTTGTATTCCGACCGAATACAAATGCAATGAGACAAAATCTACACTGTATAATACTAGGATCCGGCTTAAACAAAAGCCCGCTAGTAAAATTCGTCCGATCACGATCCGTGCAATACCGCACGTATAAGATCGAACCCTGCCATATCTCCATACGGCCTCTACAGCGTTTCGCCCGAAACTTGAGAAAACGGTCTGTGGGGAACTCTAAAGACTCGTCAATACGTTGGCTATGGATTTAACCACTAGCACGTCAGAGGTATCAGCCATACGTGACGGGCTACCAGGTATTGACCAAAAGGGACGTCGATGAGTGAACTCATCCTGACACCCTACTGAGCCTGTCAGTAATAATATTCGTACAGTCCGGTCCGTTCGTCTATGAGCATCGCATGGCGGGCCTAGGGGATTGGTAAAATTCAGACCCCCAAAAGCGGTACAAGTCGTGTCGGAGTGTAGCCCAGAACACCCAGAGATATTACTGGAATACCTACCAGTAAATCTCCTGCCTTGGCCAAGGACTTCATGTAATGGCTCTCCTAGACACAGCGCGACCTCACCCCCAATACCGGGAGAGACGAACCCCTGCAGATCCGCTCACTGCCTCCATGTGGCTCGGGACTGTACCCAACTAAAACCTGTTTGCACGACTCCTTTGAGCCGTGGTAGGGTAGTAATCAAAGTACAGTGGGAACTCACACAAGAAAAATGACGATCTCAGGTCGATGAACTAACCTGTACACATGTCACCAGGGAACTACTATCTGACGTCTGGTATAAGACCAACTAACATGTTCCCGGCGAGTCCTGTCCGGTGTACTCATAACCCAATGAGCACCTGTATACATCTTAGGTGAACCAATTGACACCAGTGGCTTATGAGACCGGCCACCGCCCCTCTTCGGGGTCTCGACTGTATACACTAGTCTACTCTGGAGTATCGATGCCCTTTCTCGAAACTCTCTCGACTAGGGACCTTTTAAGGATGTGCTTATAGACCCCAGCTCCCACGTATATGATCGCCCTCATACTGCTGGCAGTCAAGCATGAATCCTAGGGGCTCTATCAATGTGTAATACCGACCTGTCAGGTCACCTAAAGCAGTACACGATGATAAAGATAAACCAGATAGCATACTATCATCTTGAGTAAGACTGTCCTACCGGGATAGGTCCTCCCTCAACCATTGCAATCACGTGCCTGTGATCCAACAATTGACTCTGAGGGCACCATCTCCAACAATCTCCCACTTGCACTCAAGGCTAATTATTGCGATGTCGCATACTCACAGCCCGTGTGATACCGAACACCCAACTCCTCTACTTGTCAGTCTCACAAAGCTCGTTTGCGAAACTATTGCGTTCGAGGAATAGCCTCAGTGAGTGGATCCGCTTTGATGTTTCTTTCTATGTAAATTGAGAAAAATAGAAATGAGGTGTAAATTGAGAGCATGTTTGCAAGCATGGGAGTTATATTTGTTTATTCATCTTGACTCACTATTCAAGCGTGGTTGCAATTTTATATTGCAAATTCCATGTTTGAATGAGTGGGAGTCAAGAGTTGCCATTCATTCTTTGCTCATTCTCAACACGTAGCCATTTTTCCTTAGTTGCTCTCATGGTTGCTCTCTAGCTTCTTCATCTTCCTCATTGCCATTATTCAAGTTTCAACCCTCACATGAGATGTGAATCATGAAGTTGAACACAAACATGTGAGCTTTAACATCCTCTACTTCACCATCCTATACTTGACTAGCTATCGAGTGTAGCGTGTTTACTACGCTAAAGAGTTTAGTGTAGCGGTAGCTTGAGGTGGAGGGACTTCGCGTGGATCATCTTCGGCACGAAGGTCATCGGAGGAAGCTCGTCCAAAGCCTCAAGTGGAGTCGCGGGACTACTGCATGGAGCATGTAAAGTAAAGGACAAGATCTACGAGGGTATAACCTTCTTTCACTTTCTCTAGTTGTTCACATCTTCAAAACATAACCCTAATATTCTAGCAAAGATCTTGTTTAGTGTAGCTTAGCACTACTAGAAATTAAAATTGGCCATGCTTTATGCTACAAGAATCTCATGGTGGTGCTAGGGTCGACTTTCAGCCACTCTCCGATTCTAGAAGTGAGGCAACCCGCACTCATCAAGGTGAGTGGGCCATCCAGCGCATTCCAGAACCCGGTAACTTGAGCACCCCTCCACGGGTCTATCCTAACCCCTACATGCGCGATGAGCAACCCTACCAATTGTAGAATGGGATGATCCAATCTCAACTCCATGAGATGGCCACCTGCTGCATCCTAGAACCCGATTACTCGAGCGCTTCTCCATGGGTTATCCTAGATACAGGTAAAGGAAAAATATACAAAGGCGACAACGATCGCAACCAAACCGTGTCCCTATAAAAGAATATATATGAAGCGTCAATGACAGCTACAATTCGTCCGCTCTTCCCGACTAATCAAATACATGAATCTAAATCAAATGTACAAAAAAGTCACGTACGAGGGGCTATTCATCATGACAATCCAACTAATCTATCACGACACATATATATCACAATATATATCCAAACCAACATCATCATGACACATCTAATGCGCAACCCTATTTAGTTGATCACACATCAACTAGCGATGTTTACCAACGCATTCAATATCCAATTTGTAACCAAACATCATTAACCCGCGGGATCACACGCTTGAAATTCCAAAGATTTGAACTTCAACTGCACCCCGATGCTTAAAACACCTCTCATTTTTGCACGAAATCGAACCCCATTAACCTCCAAAACCCCACGCAATTTGATCCTTGATTCGGCTCTGTTTCGGGGCCGAATCACGGGTTGAATTGGCCACGCATTGGGGCTGAATCCGCCCTGGAATAGGCCCTAGAACAGGCCCGAATTGGGTTGATCCAGAAGCTAACTCAGCTCCGATACGAGGCTGAATCGGCCTTAGTTCGGCCCCATTTTGGGGCCGAATCAAGCAAACATTGGATGGTTCGGGTTGTCATGAGCCGACAAGAAACTCTTGATCCGAACCAAGAATCCGGTGGCTCCGGCACAAGTGAAAATAACAGCTATTCCTGCTAATTTTAAAAACTAGTTTTAACAAAAGTGGGTTAATGATTTCTTTTGGTTACAAATATCAAGTTGTAGTCTTTTGGGGTGGCTCTGATACCATGTTAGTCAGACAGCGCACCCCATCCCATGAGGTCGCCATGGCACCAATTGGTCCCTTAGAACTACTTTTTACGAATGTCCTGCCGGGAACCTAGGCACACTAGCAATCTTATTTTCGACGATGGCAACATGGATTTAAAAAATTTTCTAGTTTGCCAAAATTCCAAAATCAAGAATCGAACTATATAGCTAGAACTTGTATACAAAAATCTAGTGAGCTAATCTAATCTACTATGAGTAGAATACTAACATTCTCAAGCTTTCTTCAAGTGCTCCGGATCACGGTTGCAAGCCGGTCCTCTTTTGCCGAAGATGATCTACCTGAAAGAAACGATGCAGGCTACGGCTTCGTCTAGCGAAGCAACCGATGCTCCAAAGTCGTTAGAAATGGAAAGTGGGGATGTAGGAATTTTCCACTTTCTTTTTCTCTCATTTCTTAAGCTCAAGTGAGCAACTAAAGAAGAAGGAGGAGGAGGTGAGGAAAACTAAGGCATGAGCAACTCAAGAAAGAAATGAGCTAAGTGTAAAAGAACTATCAAACATGATAGAATGAAGTGTGTGAATGGCATGTAGAAAGAATGGCTCCTCATTTTTCAACCATGCAAAAAATATCTCATAACATTTTACAATAAACAATCAAAGGCCATACCTCTCTACATACCTCTAACCATGCTCATGTCACCTCACCCTCCACCTCATTTCCAAATGATTTTCTAAAAAGAAAATCATATAATGAGGTGTCCAACTTCTAGAAGATATCCCGTATAAATATAGAATATAACCCGGTATACGTATCGAAATATATATACACGTATTCGTATAAAAATACGAATAGCCAAGAGAGAAAATGAATAGTGAACAATAATACTAGAATACATATACTAAATATATATATATATATAAATTATTAAATCAAAACTTGATTTAATAATCCGGCTTAATCCTAAGCCGCTAGTACCATCAACCGTCCGATTAAAGTCTGTGTAGCCTGTACACATATTTAATCGGACACATGTATGTACGAACATACGTCATCTATATTATATCTCCTGAACCGGAAAAACCCTCTGTGTGGGACTCTAAAAACTCGTCAATACGATGGCAGTGGGTTTAACCACAAGCACGTCAGCGGCACTAGCTGTACGTAACGGCTGCCTAGGTATTGAGCGAAAGGAAGGCCGATGAGCAAACTCATCCGTACCCATACTGAGCCTGTCTGTGACAATCTCCGTACAGTCTGGTCTGTTCATCTACGAGTATCGCATATCGGGTCTAGGGGTGGATAAAGTCAGACTCCTAATAACGCGATATTTTGTGTCGGTATGAAGCCCATCACCCACTAAGAAACTACTAATCCAAATCAGTAATTTTCATCCACCTTGGCCAAGCATCTCTGGTGATGGCCACCCGTGCACAGTGCGACATCACCCCCTAATACCGAGAGAGACGAATTCCCGACGATCCGCTCATTACCTCAATGTGGCTAAGGACTGGACCTAACTAAAACCTGTTTGCATGACTCCTTTGAACCGTGGTAGGGTAGTAATCAAAGCACAGTGGGAACTCAGCGAGACAAATGACGATCTCAAGTTGATAGACTAACCTGTACTCATGTCACCTGAGAACTGCTATCTGACAATAGTCATAATACCATCTAGCATGTTCCCGGCGAGTCCGTCCAGTGTAACTCATAACCTAATGAGCACTTGTATACTATCTTAGGTGACTAACTAACACAAATGGCTTGTGAGACCGGCCACCAAACCTCGTCAGGGTCTCCAAAAGTATACACTAGTCTACTCCGGAGTATCGATGCTCAGTCTTGATATTCCCTCAACTATGGACATTTAAGGATGTGCTTATAGACCACCCAGCTCCTACATATATGATCGCCATCATAATACTAGGAGTTAAGCAAGAATCCTATGGGCTCTATCAATATGTAATAGTGATCTGTAATACCACATAATGCATGTACATAATGATAGATACAAACCAGATAGCATACTATCATCTCGAGTAAGACTGTTCTACCCGTATAGGTCCTCCCACAATCATCATAATCACCTGCCTGCGATTAAAATAATTGCCTTGAGGGCACTATATCCAACAATCTCCCACTTGTACTTAAGGCTAATTATTGCAGTGTCGCATACTCACAGTCCGTGTGATACTGAACACCCAACTTCTCTACTAATCAGTCTCGCAAAGTACGTTTATGAAACTATCGCGTTCGAGAAATAGCCTCAGTTAGTGGATCCGCTCCAATGTTTCTATCTTTATCTCTCTATATCTTAATTTCGCGGAGAAAGATCCCGAAATGAGCGATACCTGTCTTAGAATTTGTCTGGATATCTGATGGGACCAAGTTCATAAATGAACTCCAAATCCAACAAACTTCTTAGACCGTATCTTCCACTGAATTTAATTGTAGGGTTCCTAGGCACCCTTGTGAGGGTTCATAAGGCATCAAACATGCCGGAATAAAATTTTAGACGTGCCGAACAACCCAAAGCCGGGATCTTCGCTAGATTATTAGGGTTTAACATGCAAGATAACATCTTTAATACTATGTGTGAGGGATTACAACCTTTGTAGTCCGCTCCTTCGCTTTACAAGCTCCGAGTAGAAGTCCCTTCGCCGCGATCCACGATCTCCCGGACTCAAGAGAGGCTCCACGACTCGAACGATCCATGATAGCTTGTCGTATTCCTTTTCTCCGATGATCTACGTCGAAGTTGCAATAGCTCAATCTCTCTCACTCTAATGAGGTGAACACCCTAATCTAATGGGCTAGATTAGATGAGGATGATGGAGTAGTATTTATGCTTTCATTTTATATCATTTTCTCATAAGAAATCATCACAAAAGAAATCACAAGTGAGCTCTCTCAAAAACTCAAGAGAGAAGAAGATGAAGAATAATGAGATAAATCCTTTTGTGAAGAATAGTAGATAAGAATATATGTTTTATTATGGAACCATGGTCAAGGATGAGAGGCTTAACCTTTGTAGAGAATAAACTAGAGCTAGGGTTTGGTTAGGTTAAGAATGAGTCATGGATAAGTATCAACCATAATATCTTGCGTTACATGCACGGTTTTTTCGAAAGATTTAAACCCGAGAAAAATTCAACACTTGAAAGTTTTTCGTGCCGGGAAAAAGTGAGTTAATAATATCCGTTCGAACATTTTAACAGTTTCTAAATATCCGGAAATAATAACGAATTTAAATTTTCCGATCGAATCTACGATTACAAAATAAACCCCAGAACACTCAACACTTGAGTCAATTTAAAAATACCCATAAAAAATAACTAACAGAATTAGAAATTACTGTGCAAACAAACAGGCAAAACACAACTGTACGGCCGCGGATCCGCAGCCCAAGCAAGGATTGGCCGCGGTTCCGCGGTGGTCCGTACACATTACACTGTCGTTTTGCACCATAATTCTTATAATTTCCTGCTGTTATTTTTAGGTATTTTTAATTCAGAAAAATCACAGTTTTTGAAAAATATCCAGTGAGGGGTTTTATTTTGTCAGTTCGGGTTCGATCGGAGTTTTAACTTCGTAAACACTTCGCCTAATGCTCTAGCTAGGCTCTGATACCACTGTATATTATTTACTTTTCCGCATTAGGTAGAACCAAGAAGGGGAGCACAAGTAACCGGGTTCTAGGGTCCAGTAGGAGGCCATCTCAAGGAGTCGAGACCGGGTCTCCTAAACCTAGAATTGGCAGTGTTACTTGCCGCTCTCGTAGGGGTCTTGGGATGTGGGTTTGGCTATTCATCGTGACCGTGGAATCCGTGTTTTATACCGGCTCGTATTGAAAACACGGACGTCCTAGTATATCCAATATTTCATATATGTTCTCTTGCTGCAATGTTCTGTGATGAGATCATATTACTGCCTGAGACGAATGCTTATACTATATATATATATATGCTGATACATAAATATTACTGCTTTCGTTTCTTCTGTGATGCTTAGGAAGCAAAAGCTGATGGGATTTTATTAATGAGATTAATAAAAGGAAAAGAAACCTAAAAGATGTTGTAGAATCAAAACTTTATAAAAAGGGTAGCTACAGTTTTTCTTTGCATAGCGGTATATATGATATACCCTGCACCTTATTCGATAATGAAAGAGCCGAGATCCCTTTACCGGGAGTGACCTCTTTAGCGAAACCGGCAGATGCTACAAAATTCGGTTTGTCTTTTGATTGCTTTTAAAGTTTTGCTTTGCACAGTGATATATATGATATGTCCTGCACCTTATTCGATGAGGAAAGAGCCGAGATCCCTTCACCGGGAGTGACCTCTTTAGCAAAACTGATGAAAGCCTCAAAATCACTCCATTTCAAAATTTCACTTGATTCTACAGCGATATCAAGTTCATTACGCTCATGGTTTTCTGAAAAACCTGCGTAGCCCTTCGTCATTTCAGATAAGTACTACTTAGTATTCGTGCTGCGGTAGTTTGGCCTCCGTCAAGGCGTAGTGTACGGTAGCTAACTAGTGCTTATCTGCTAGCATATGATGCGATTGGATTAGGGTATTCATACGGCGTAGTTTGGCCTCCGTCAAGAGTCGTACGGGTGGGTTTAATTCAATCAAGAAATGACGGGTTGAACTTGACTAGCGCCCTATGGGTAGTTTGGCCTCCGTCAAGGTCATGGGACGCTAGGGGCAAAAGCATTATCGGGAATTTCAAGTGTTGAAATTTGCAATGAGATTGCATACCTCCTATGAGATAGTTGGATCCCGATATCCACTGCGAGTAAGAGTTACTCCTGGGAGAGTTTTACACAGGACAATTAGCCGATCAAGTAGGTGTCTAGAAAAGTGTTAACGGGGTTACGCCTCTGGAAAAATTAGGTTTACTTTAATTAGGTCCGTGCAAAAGCACGGGGAACCTCCCTCAAGTACCGACACTGATCTGGCTGAAAGATTGACGAAATTGTAGGGTGTAATTAATCCCGGCTAATCTTACCTTTTAGGGTTTGAAGGTAGATTTGATAAAAACAGTGGGAGACATCCTGATTAGATAAGATAATAACCAATCTAATCTTGTAAGAGCATACGCTAAAGTGTTTTCTTCTATCTCTCTCCAGGTAGCGACCATGTCAGGCCATAATCAAGATAATAATATAGATGTATTGACTGAACCCGCTTATTATACTGAGCAGGGGAACGTTGGACCCGTTCTTTCTTATAAGAGTTATAAGACTGAACAGGGAATAGGAGAATATCTGGATTCTCAAGCCACCCAAAAGAACATGCATGTTGATGCATCTTCTTCAGGTGTGTTAGTTATTGAGAACTGTTTCTCAGTTCATCCTACGTCCTGGGTATTAGATACCGGATCAGGATCCCACATATGTAAATTGTTACATGGGCTGCGGAAAGGTAGAGAACTGGGAAAAGGTGATCATTCCGTTCAAGTAGGGAATGGGGCAAATGTTGCAGCCAAAGCAGTTGGCGAATATCACCTAGTATTACCAAGTGGTGATACACTGATTCTGAATGAGTGCTATTATATACCGAACATGATGTGCAAAATTATATCAGTTTCTTTATTGAGTAAAGAAGGATATAATTTTGTAGTACAGGATAATGTTATGAACATATTCCTAGATCAAAAGTTGATTGCATCAGGATCGTTACATAATGGCATATTCATTCTAAATCAAAATACAGTCCTCAATATACAAAACACACACAAGAGGAAGAGTTCTGAAATGAACGAATCCTTCTTGTGGCATTGTAGACTTGGTCATATCAATGCGACACGACTGGCTAAGTTATATAAAGATGGATATTTGAATCCGTTCGAATTATCATCTTATGATACTTTCCATTCATGTCTCAAAGGAAAAATGATCAAAGCTCCGTTTAGTGGACACGGAGAAAGAGTTACGGAACTCTTAGGACTGGTACATAGTGATGTATGCGGTCCCATGTCTACGCATGCCAGGAACGGTTCTTCCTACTTCATTACATTCACTGACGATCTCTCAAGATTCGGATATGTATTCCTGATGAAACACAAGCCTGAAGCTTTTGAGAAATTCAGAGAATATAAGCACGAAATAGAGAATCAAACGGGCAAAACTATTAAGATTCTTCGATCTGATCGAGGAGGTGAATACTTAAGCAATGAGTTCCTAGATTATCTAAAGGAGAATGGGATTCTCTCTCAGCTTACTCCTCCTTATACACCACAGCACAACGATGTATCGGAACGAAGAAATCGTACTCTATTAGATATGGTGCGATCTATGATGAGCACTGCTGAGTTACCTATTTCCTTCTGGGGATATGCACTGGAGACAGCTGCATACCTATTGAATAGAGTTCCAACCAAATCAGTGCCTACCACTCCATATGAGATATGGAATGGTAAGAGGCCATATCTTAATTTCATTCAGATATGGGGTTGTCTGGCCTGTGTTAAAACACAAAATCCGGACAAGCTCGAGGCAAGGTCTGTTCTATGTAAGTTTATTGGATATCCCAAACATTCGCGAGGGTATATCTTCTACCACTCCGAGGAACAAAAGGTGTTTGTTTCTCGACATGCTACTTTCTTAGAAAAAGGTTTTCTTATGAAACAGATTAGTGGCATTGAGGTAGAACTGGAAGAAGTTCCAGCAGAACAAACTACAACAGATGATTTGGTAGAACCAGAGGATTCAGTAGTACCCGACGAACCCCAGCCTCTCCGCCGATCTAGCAGGGTTTCTCATCCGTCTGAGAGATACTACGGTTTTCTCATTGATTGTGGAAGCGAGGATTGCATCATAGAAGATGATGACCCAACTAGTTTCTAGCAGGCTATCACGAGTGGCGACTCTGTGAAATAGCTGGATGCAATACGATCTGAGATGGAATCCATGTACACCAATAAAGTATGGACTTTGGAAAATGCTCCTGAAGGGGTAAAACCCATTGGGAGCAAGTGGATTTTTAAAAAGAAATTTGGCGTAGATGGAAAAGTTGAGACTTTCAAAGCTAGACTTGTAGCAAAGGGTTTTCGTCAACGATCAGGTGTGGATTATGACGAAACATTTTCTCCAGTGGCTATGCTTAAGTCCATCCGGATCTTACTTCCCATTGCTGCATACCATGACTATGAAATCTGGCAAATGGATGTTATGACCGCCTTTCTAAACGGTGATTTAGAAGAGTGCGTATACATGACTCAGCCAGAGGGCTTCATAGATAGTGGCAGCAGCGAAAAGGTGTGCAAGCTGCTTGAATCCATTTATGGGTTGAAGCAAGCATCGCGGAGTTGGAACATCTATTTTGATATTGTAGTCAAAGAGTTTGACTTCATCAAAAATATAGATGAACCTTGTATCTATAAAAAGGTAGCAGAGAGTAAGGTTGTCTTCCTCGTATTGTACGTGGATGACATACTCTTGATAGGGAATGATATTCCTATGCTGCAATCAGTCAAGCTCTTCTTATCATAAAGATTCTCAATGAAAGATCTAGGTGATGCCTCCTGCATATTGGGGATTAGGATCTATAGAGATAGATCCAAAAGGATACTGGGATTGTCCCAATCCAGGTACATTGACACCATACTAAAGAGGTTTAGTATGGAAGAATCCAAGCGTGGGAACCAACCCACGATCTCTGGACTCACTCTCTCCAAAGAGATGTCTCCCAAGACTGATTTGGAGAGAGCTCGCTTGCAAGGGATACCCTATGCTTCGGCAGTAGGCTCTATCATGTATGCGATGCTATGTACCAGACCCGATGTAGCATACTCACTAAGTGTAGTGAGTCGGTATCAAGCAGATCCTGGAGAGAGTCATTGGACAGCTGTGAAGAACATTCTCAAGTACTTGCGAAGGACTAGAGACATGTTCTTGGTGTATGGTAACGGAGAACTCCGGGTGTAGTCCTTTACCGATTCCAGCTTCCAAAGTGATAAGGACGACTCTAAGTCACACTCAGGATTTGTCTTTACCCTCAATGGAGGGGCGGTATGTTGGAAGAATTCCAAACAGGATACCGTTGCAGACTCGATGATGGAGGCTGAATACATCGCTGCCAACGATGCTGCCAAAGAGGCTGTCTGGGTTAAGAAGTTCATTAGTGAACTTGGTGTGGTTCCATCCATTGAGCATCCAATACCTCTGTATTGCGATAACAATGGAGCTGTGGCTTTAGCCAAGGAACCCAGGTCCCATCAGAAGTCCCGACATATTCTTAGGCGGTATCACCTGATCAGGGAGATAGTTGATCGCCGGGAGATCGAGGTCAGGAGAGTAGATACGAAGGACAATACTGCGGATCCACTCATGAAAGCCATTCCCCAAATACAGTTTGAGAGATTATTCGGGATGCTAGGTATGAGATACTACAGCAGCTGGCCTTAGTGCAAGTAGGAGATTGTTAGTTATGTATATGCTCTAGAGGCCATTGTTGTACATATGATGTATATTATGATGGATGCTTGGATATATACAGAGAGGACTTTCTTGCTCGTCACGATAGTATGCTATTTGGTTTCACTTTATCTTAACATGTTGACTTGTACTGGTTTACTATCTTTCTCTCACATGTTGATAAAGCACTTAGGATCTGTACTCGACTACAGGGACTATGATGAGATCATACTAGTGGGGCCATGGTAGTCGATGAGTACATCCTATAACTGTTCCTAGTAGAGGGTGTATCGAGACAGGGCATCGATATACCAGAGTAGACTAGCGTATACGCATCTTGACCCATATGATGGGCGATGGATGATCCCATATCCATAGGTGTTTGACATCAAGGATGGTGTACGGGTGCTCAGTGGAGACTGGGTACACTGGACGGACTCGCCGAGAACTCCCAGATGGTGATATACAACACGTCAGATGGCAGTTCTCCGGTGACACTGGTACAGCGTAGTCTGTAGACCCGAGATCGTCATAGAGTCTTGTGTGATTCCCACTGTGCTTTGATTTCCACCTTACCATGTCCAAGAGGGCATGCACAATGGTGGCTTTTGGGTACAGTCCCGAATCACATGGAGGCAATGAGTGATAGGAGGGGATTCGTCTTTCCCGGTATAGGGAGTTGATGTTGTGCTGTGTTCGATTGGCTATAACTGGAAGTCCCTGGCCAGGGCTGATATAGAGATTTACTGGTAAGTGTTACCGGTTGTTTCTCGACCTGTTATGAGCCTCACATCGACACAACTTATCGGTTACTGGGGTCTGACGTATACCACCCCTAGACTTGATATGCGACATATCAGACGAACAGACCGGACTGTACGGGAGTGTTACTGATTGGATTCACAGGAGAACGGACAGGCTAGCTTGTTGATCTTCTGATCGCTCAATACCTGGGTGGCTGTTACGTTTAGCTGACCGCTTGCAGCTTGTGGGTGTTTGATATGATCATCACCTGCTACCGGCGTATTGACGATTCTTTGGAGTCCTACACAGAAGTTTCTTGGCTCAGGCAAAACGGAGTAGAGGCACATATGTGATATGTGCAGGATCGAGGATAATGCGATATGTGATACCACACTATATTCTCGTGATATTTAGATATGAACCGGGACATCGGATCAAGTGTTGATTCGATGAATCGGTACATGCTATATTAGTCGGTTATATTCGATATAGCCGGATCGTCGGATCAAGTGTTGATTCGATGATTTAATGTATAATGATATATATGATATATTGTATTACATTATCTAATATTGGCTCGCTTTATAATTTCAATTTCTCACCGGATTAATACATTGATATATATGCGATATATGTTAATTGTATTATTTTCTTTTGTTGCAAATATATAATATATATGTGATATATATTATTGTGACATGATATGATTTATTATGAAACATGTTTAGGGATGATAAAAAAAGATTAGGGTTTGATTAGGGTTAGCTCCTTCTTGTTCATTCTAGAAGGATTTCTTTTTGTCTTGGTTAAGATATTATGGTTGATACTAATCCATGACAAAAGGAAATCCTTCTAGAATGAACAAGAAGGAGCTAACCCTAATCAAACCCTAATCTCTTTTTATCATCCCTAAACATGTTTCATAATAAATCATATCATGTCACAATAATATATATCACATATATATTATATATTTGCAACAAAAGAAAATAATACAATTAACATATATCGCATATATATCAATGTATTAATCCGGTGAGAAAATGAAATAATAAAGCAAGCCAATATTAGATAATGTAATACAATATATCATATATATCATTATACATTAAATCATCGAATCAACACTTGATCCGACGATCCGGCTATATCGAATATAACCGACTAATATATCATGTACCGATTCATCGAATCAACACTTGATCCGATGTCCCGGTTCATATCTAAATATCACGAGAATATAGTGTGGTATCACATATCGCATTATCCTCGGTCCTGCACATATCACATATATGCCTCTACTCCGTTTTGCCTGAGCCAAGAAACCTCTGTGTAGGACTCCAAAGAATCATCAATACGCCGGTAGCAGGTGATGATCATATCAAACACCCACAAGCTGCAAGCGGTCAGCTAACGTAACAGCCACCCAGGTATTGAGCGATCAGAAGATCAATAAGCTAGCCTATCCGTTCTCCTGTGAATCCAATCGTAACACTCCCGTACAGTCCGGTCTGTTCGTCTGATATGTCGCATATCAAGTCTAGGGGTGGTATACGTCAGACCCAAGTGATAAGTAGTGTCGATGTGAGGCTCATAACAGGTCGAGAAACTGCTGGTAACACTTACCAGTAAATCTCTATATCAGCCCTGGCCAGGGACTTCCAGTTATAGCCAATCGAACATAGCACAACATCAACTCCCTATACCGGGAGAGACGAATCCCCTCCTATCGCTCATTGCCTCCATGTGATTCGGGACTGTACCCAAAAGCCACCGTTTTGCACGCCCTCTTGGACGTGGTAAGGTGGAAATCAAACCACAGTGGGAATCACACAAGACTCTATGACGATCTCGGGTCTACAGACTACGCTGTACCAGTGTCACCGGAGAACTGCCATCTGATGTGTGGTATATCACCATCTGGGAGTTCTCGGCGAGTCCGTCCAGTGTACCTAGTCTCCACTGAGCACCCGTACACCATCCTTGATGTCAAACACCGATGGATATGGGATCATCCATCGCCCATCATATGGGTCAAGATGCGTATACGCTAGTCTACTCTGGTGTATCGATTCCCTGTCTCGATACACCCTCGAATAGGAACAGTTATAGGATGTACTCATCGACTACCGTGGCCCCACTAGTATGATCTCATCATAGTCCCAGTAGTCAAGTACAGATCCTAAGGGCTTTATCAACATGTGAGAGAAAGACAGTAAACCAGTACAAGTCAACATGTTAACATAAAGTGAAACCAAATAGCATACTATCATGACGAGCAAGAAAGTCCTCTCTGTATATATCCAAGCATCCATCATAATATACATCATATTTACAACAATGGCCACTAGGGCATATACATAACTAATATTAATCAGTATCATGCGCCATACCTTCCTCAGTATCTGCTTGGACCACCTTTTCAACATACTACCCCTCAGAAGAGGGTAAACATTAACTCTGACAGTCACTCTGTCATGCAGGTCACCTTGGAAGCCTGAAATGATAATCGCCTCCTAAAGAACGCTGCCGTTATCATATACCAAGAACATCCTCTTATGTTCATAACTGCTTCCTAATGTTTCTCTATGATTTGATTAATATATGCTTATTGCATCCAGTGCAAAAGCAATATCTGGTGTGGTACTTGACATTTCATGATTGAATCAATTTCCTAAGCAAAAGATATGTAAATCATGCAAATCCCTCTCCTCATCAGTCTAGAAGACATCTCTTTAGAGAGGGTCACTCCATCACCTGCGATACACCACCACGCCAGGATTCGTCCATTCTAAAACACATTAGAATAGTGTAAAAGTACCCGAATTGGGACACTTCTTAAATCCAGATCTAAAACTATAGATCCAGTCACCAGAATCCCTGATATTTTATTCAGATCCTATATGGAGAAACACCTTGTGACAACCACAGTATATCCAATCGTAGTATAGGAAGACCACTTCCTATCAAGAGCATGTCATCCAAATACCAGGACATCACTCCTACTAACTTCTTACGAGGTCCATCTGTTATTCTGATGAAGTCAAACTCTATGATTCTCACATCAAAAATAGATGATCTATCTCCGTTATTCTTGCTTTAGTCTATAAATAAACATAAGCTAGTTACCCACCACTCTTCCGCTGCTCCCATTGACTACATGATTGTTCGATTTTTAATGCGCTTTCGCTTTTAAAAGATGAATCAAAGAATATTAACCGCAATAAAGAACGGCGTCGCTTGGTAGCTAGCCGGTTGAGTACGGGTCGGTCCACAGGGATTTTGTGTATTTTCTAATTATTCTAGCGAGTTAATTCCAATTGTGGTGGATTGGATTATCAATAAAAACTAAGGTTGATTTAGATTAGATTTAAAACCTTGCTAGGGTTAGGTTTAGGTTAAATTTGGAAATTCAATATTCCTCACCGCTTTCTATGCCCTAATTAAGATCTATTTAGGTGTTATGGTAATAATTAACAAAGGAGATTAGCACGATCGGGAAGAAACTAGGTTTCTTCCTCTAGGTCCTTGTCCGTCCTTTCTTAATTCTTACCCTAACCTCCATAGAAAACATACACAACCGGTCTTTTAAACTACAGTATCACCGCTACCTCTTGGGATAAGGTGCCGTAGTGAGCGGTGTGTGTATGTATGCATGTAGTCCTACTTTAAAATGTTGAACAGGAAAGAAAGGGGTGAGAGATTTTCATCTCTCAAACCTTTCCTATTCCTAACCCTAACAAGTGAGGAACTACTCACTCATTATGGAATTGATAAAAAGAGACATTTTTTAGTTTGTTTTTAATAACTTAATTATCTAATCTACGGAGGATAATTAAAATTGCTAAACTAAGGCAGATAAATAAAATTAACTAGGGCAGAAAGGAAAATTAACTAAGACAAGAAAAGAAAGACTTTTACTTTATTTGATGCACTCTTCAAACATTTACAGCGGATAAAAATTCTGAAATTGATAATTAAAAAGGGGCATGCTCCAAAAAAGAACTTTAGGGTCCCTATTTACAGAAACCCTAGGGTTTACATCCGATCCCTATCTACATTTACAAAACTACCCTAAGAAGCATGGTCAACGCACCGCCATCCACCGTCAAAACGCACCGATACGTGCTCAGCACGGCCGCGGATCCGCGGCAGGAAGCCATGTTTGGCCGCAGATCCGCGGCCATATGGAGAGTTCTTGGCTCTGTTTTCTTAGGTACATTTTATGTTGCATTTTCCTTGACTTTTCTTCATTTGGTTCTTCAGAATGTCTTCTAGTCTCTTCCAGATTTCCACAGTGTAGAATGCGGTGGACTTTTACCATTCGCTTCGTGTTGAACTCTTGAATCTTTGTGCTGCCTTTGTACTTTGTGAAATTGTTCATTGATCTTCGTTTGTTCTTCAAACTGTAGGCATGATAAAGATTCTCTATTTGTTGGTCGAAGTCTTACTTTTATAGCGTCTTTTCATCATTTTCACTGTTTTGTTCCGAGAACCTGTAACTTGCAACTATGTAGCAGACATGGATCAAAAGCACCTATTTATTTGTAAAATGATTAAGAATAGGGAATATAAAAATGCAAAATTATGATATGAACACCACAACAACTCTCTAGCAGAGTCATATTCATATGCACTTCTAAAGCTAATTTAGAAAAACGTTATAGTCATCCACCTGCCAAATCTCATAGTCTAGGACAGCAGTAGTGGTAAGATTGGGTTATCAAAACCTCCCTGTCATTGTCTTTGAGGAGACTAAAGTAGCTCTCGGGTTATTGACCAAATCTGCGGAGTGGCTAATGGATTGTCGAATCCAATTGAATCTTTAGGTTCTACTAAATTTTCAGTAATCGTTTATTGTTCTGGAATGACTTCCAGTTCTACCATACTCCCAATAATGTTTTCTGAAAAGAATTCATTTTACTAAAATGGGTGGTGAGTCAAGAACAATATAACTATTGATCTTCCAAATGGTACAATGTTAACCATCGTCAAAGCCTGGGATGACCCACAAACTGCCATTACTGAACCGTGCCTTGAGTTTATCCGGATTCTGGTTTTAAGCATTAGCCAGACAACTCCATATACCTGAACATCGTTAAGATATGAATCCATTCTATATCCAATATAGAAACAAAGGCACTAATTTAATTGGAACCAGATTCAAAAAACAAGCAGCTGTTTCCAGTACATATCGACAAAATAGAAGAAGGCCAAGCAGCATTACTCATCAAGGAACGCACCCACGTATGAATAACCTGAATGAGAAGCAAGTTCTCAAATTTATTATTTAAGATGGAATATCTTACATAAGTATCTACATTTTCGATCACCTCGAAGAATCCTGATACTTGCACATATGGTTCTCTACTTTATTCTTACACCTATAACTTCTCAAAATTTAGACTGCGTATTTCAATGAAATGCATGTCTAAAACCAGAGAAGTCATAAGTAAACGGAATATAGTACGAATACCAACCCCTTTGTCCTAATGGACATTGGACAACATACAATACTTTGTATAAGTCCTATGAGTTTAATAACTCAAACCCTGTGCGCCGTAGGTTGAAAACTGTGCTATGGTTAAGAAGAATTACACCGTTGTTGAATGTACCTTACCTAACCATCAACTGATATAGGTAAATTTCATAAACATAATTTCTAAAGGTTATATGTCACTTTATAAATAAACGTACAGATATATCAGTTTGAAATTGGTGCATAACAATGAATATTCAAAACCAAATATTTGTCGTTAGGCAAAACCCAGGTGATTTTCTCAAATATCACCCATTATAAAGAATTCTGATATTGAGGATCTAATCACCCAATTTCCAATATTCTACTCCCACACAGTATCTGTAATGCCATACAGATGTGAGAATCAAGTCTGGTAAATACATTCCCTGGAGTCAGAATCTAATTGGGAAAATAGTTTTCAATTAGCACCGCACAATAAAACTGAAACATGAAAATGTTTTGAAGGGGTGGCTGGGTATTTCTAGTAATGCCTCTTCCACTATCCAGATTCATGACAGTAACCGTATATTTCCTTGCTCTCACTCCAATCCCTTTATATGTCTTTACTTTTTACCTTCTGTATACCATACTTAGGCTAATTGGTTTTCTTCCTTCCCTACCTTTCGACACCTACCTATGGTTTGGAAGAAAACTATCCAATAAGCATAATAGGTGTACTCTCCTAATACCAGGAGCCCTTGCAACCCGAGTGAAGGTAAAGAAAAAAGACAACCGAATAATCCTATTCAATTTCTCCAGAACCGGAAACCATCCTTGAACTGAAACAAGTTTCTTCGAGTTCGTGTGTAACAATACGATGGCAACCCAAGCAATATAGATCTTCGTAGTGATACAGAGCGTTCTGGAGAAATTCAAAGGGGAAGTAGGAGTGGCAGGGATATACGTGGCTTCGTTGTGAATGATAGTAGTCGCAATTTCCTTTGCCCTCACTCTAATCCCTTTATATGTCTTTACTTATTACCTTCTGTACACCATACTCAGGCTAATTGGTTTTCTTCCTTTCCTACATTTCGACACCAGCTAAAGGTTTGGAAGAAGACTATCCAATAAACATAATAGGTGTATTATCCTAATACTAGGAGCCCACGCAACCTGAGTGAAGGTAAAGAGAAAAGACAACCGAATAATTTATTCAATTTCTCCAGAACCGGAAACCATCCTCGAACAGAACAAGTTTCTTCGAGTTCGTATGTAATTATACGATGGCATACCCAAGAAATATAGATCTTCGTAGTGATATGGAGTGTTCTGGAGAAATGCAAAGGGTAAGTAGGAGTAGCAAGGATATATGCGACTTTATCGTGAACCATGACAATCCAAAAGCCAATGTGTTTAAGAAGGTTCGGTTAAATTGGTTTATGATTTTTTGTTTAAGGTAAGGTCATAGTCGCTACCATAGAGAGAGAGAAAAGAAACACTCAGCGTGCATTCTAACCTAGATTAGATTGGTTAATCACTTTATCTAATCAGGATGGCTCCCACTGTTTCCTCGAATTCTCCTTCAAACCCTAAAAGGAGAATTAGTCGGGATCATCTGAAAATCACCCGAGGAGTAACACCTACTCATCAGTGGGAATCGGGACCCAATCATCATTGCATGAGAACTTGACGGATACTACTCAAGTCACCACACTCCAAAAGGTATGTGCATGCCTGGAAAGTTCCCTTTATGTTTGAAACTCCCGATATAGTTTTTAACCCTAGGACCCAAGTGACCTTGACTGAGCCAACATATCAAAGGGTCGTAATCAAGTTCAACCCGTCATTATCTTAATTGTATTAAACCCACACGTACGAGTTCTTGACTGAGCCAAAATGACCGTACGACTGTCTTAACCAATCACATCACCATGGAATAGAAAAGTACTACATGGCTACCGAACACCATGCCTCGGCTGAGCACGACATACGCAGCATGAATACTAAGCAATACTAATCTGAAATGACGGAGGGCTATGGCTGGTTTTTGGTGAAAAACCTTTAACGTAATGAACTTGATATTGTTGAAGGAACTCGAGTGGTTTTACAAATATATATTGGCGTAAACTTTTGCCGAAGAGGTCACTCCCTGTGAAAGGATCTAGGCTATTTCCTCATCGAATGAGGTGCTGGATATTCCTAACCGAATATCGCTGTGCAAAACAAAAGAATCGACTATAGTGAAGTTATTACAATGACGCAAACTTTTGCTCAAGTGGTCACTCCCGATGAAAGGATCTCGGCTCTTGCCTCATCGAATGAAGTGCTGGATATTCATAACCGAATACCATTGTACAGAGCAAAAGGAAACATCTATAATGTCAGTTTTCAAAAATTGGTTCCAACAACAATATTTAGGTTTGTTTTCCTTGCATTAATCAGAATTAATGTAGCACCATCAATTAATCATATCATGCTAAAAAGAAAAGAAAATAATCACGCACATATATGCCATCCGCATTCGCTACAGGGTCCCGGGTCTTCACCGTAAGGTTACTTAACTTACGGCAGGGTGGAGACAGGACTAGCGCGGATGTAAAACATATATAGCGTCTACTAAATATATATATATATATATATATATATATAATATGAACATTCGTCTCATGCATGATATCAAGTAACATTACAGAAGCATCACGGCAGAATCACAGCGGAAGAAAATACAATATGGAAATGTGGATAAATAAGGAAAAGTACATTTCAATGGAGCCAAATATGACATGCAATTTACTGGTCGTGTGGATAGGCCGTAGTATTAGACCCTAGACCCTTACGAGTGCGGCAAGCCACCCGCCAATCCCAGAAGCGAGACAACCCTAATCAACGAAGTGTGTGGGCCACCCAGCACTTCCGAAATCTGGTGACTTGGGCACCCCTCCGCGGGTCAATCCTATATCCCCTATGAGTGAGGCGAATAGCCCGCCAATTCTAGAGTAAAGCACCCCGGTCTCAACGCCATGAGATGGAGGCCCATTGCCTTTTAAAACCTGGCTACTCGAGCACTCCGCCGTGGGGTAATCCTAGTGTATGAAATGAAAAACAGAATATACAACGGTGACTACGTCCGCAACCTTGATGCGCCCTAAAGAAAAATACAAGCCGCGATGACGGCAGTCCACATGTCGAACGCTCGCCACGCAATATGAATATACATTACATCACAGAGAACTATATCAAATACTATGTACACAGGCTATCCATCACGGCAAATCCAACATAACCATAATCACATATCAATACAGAACATCAACATGAATATCATGTTCGTAAACCCGTCTGATTGTGCATATAGCAACCAGTCGAATTATATCGCGCTATGATATTCACGGTCGCAAAAACAAATGCTGAGAAAAACAAAAATTTAAAATTTCGATCGATAAATACTTTCCGCATTGGCCCCCAAAGTATAAACCAGTACATAAATAAATCTGGGCTAAAACCAAATATCACAAAAATCATATTTTCTTGAATAAAGCCACAGAAAAAATTTGGGGCACTGTAGCCCAAAAAGGGCCGTGGTTCAGCGGTCAAATGTGCTATTTGACTCCTGTTCCGCGGTCGAATTTTGGGATTATGTGCCCAAATTTTTTTCTTTGCTCTAGTTTTCCCTGCATATAATTTTAATGCAAGCAGAATTTTTTTTGAACAATTTTCAAATTCGAATAGCAAGCAGTATTTTTGGAAATACGATTCGGAAAATTTCGTCGATCGAAAATCTAAACTAGTATAAACAAGTCTAGCTTTTAGCATGGCTCTGATACCACTGTTGGGAACCTAGACACACTGGCAATCTAATTTTCGACGAAGGCAACATGAATTTCAAAAATTTTCTAGTTTGCCAAAATTCCCGAACCATGAATCGAACTAAATAACTAGAACTTGTATACAAAAATGTAGTGAGCTAAACTAATCTACTATGTGTAGAATACTCACAACCTCAAGCTTTCTTCAAGTTCTCTGGATCGCGGTTGAAAGCCGGTCCTCCTTTGCCGAAGATGATGTAAGCCAATGTCGCGCACCCCGTGGTTCACGGGGTGGCGGAATTTTCAAAAACGATAAATATTTAACTACGCAACACCGGCTAAACTCCAGGATCTTTACTAAAGCCTTAACTAACTAATCTATCTAAGAGGTTTAACTACTCGGTGAGATAGTTATACCTCCAAGATCAAGTCCTTCGGGTCTTCTAGTGCTCCTCTCCATGGCTCCTCGGTGATCGGATGATGAAAGCTCCATCGGCCTCCTTAAGTCAAAGATGATCCACCGCGAGAGAATGTGCTCCAAGCTCCAACCTCTAAACGAGATAACTAAGGTAGATGGTTCGCTAATCCAACTAGCCTAGGATATGTAGAAAGTCTAATGGATTGTTTAGTCTCACTAAACCCTATGGCTCACAACACATGTGAAGGATTAGGGTTTAGTTTGAGGACGAAGGAGATGGAGAAACTCAAGAAAGAGTATGAGGAGAGCAACTCAAGAAATGAGCTCAACAAAAAATAAAATGGCTAAGTGTGAAGCATTGTATAAAGAATGGCTAATAACTCAACTCAATAATTCAAGCATGCAATATTTCTCAATATGAAATACCATCCATGCTTGAATAGTAAGTCAAAACAAATATAATAATCCAACACTATTCTTTACACCATGTTACCAAAGTCTCCTCCATTTCCACCTCATTAACCTATTTAGAAAATGGATAATACAAATAATGAGGTGGCTCCTTCTAGAAGCATGCATTGCCAAATTACAACAATGCCCCTCACTGTATATACATACATGTATCCGTATTCCGAAAACTATGGATACACTGAGACGGTAACAATCCAATAATACATTACTAGGATCCGGTTTAAACCAATGCCCACTAGCATCGTCCGCCCGATTAGCATCTGTGTACAAGTACACGTATATGATCGAAGCCCTGCCGTTAAACCATACGGCGTCTACATCAATTGCCTGAGGCAGGGAAACCCTCTGTGTAGGACTCTAAAGACTAGATAGTACGCTGGCAGTGGGTTTAACCACAAGCCGTCAGCGGTACTAGTTGCACGTAATGGCTACCCAGGTATCTGTCAATAAGAAGGCCGATGAGCAAACTCATCCGGACTCCTACTGAGCCTATCTGTGACAATCTTCGTACAGTCCCGTCTGTTCGTCTGATACTCGCATATTGGCCTAGGAGATGGTAAATGTCAGACCCTTAACAGCGCGATAAGTCGTGTCGGAGGAGAGCCCAATACACCCTCAGAAACTACTGGAGTACCTTACTAGTATTTCTTGACTGCGCTGGACAGGGACATTGTGTAATCGCTTTCCGAACACTGCGCGATATCAACCCCCAATACCGGGAGAGACAAATCCTATCTGATCGCTACTGTCTCAAAGTGCTTCGGAATACAACCAACTACTACCTGTTTGCATGACTCCTTTGAGTATGGTAGGGTAGTAATAAAAGTGCAGTGGGAATATACTCGAGACGAAGTAGCGATGGCACGTCAACGGACTAAGCTATACTCATGCCACCTGGGAACTGCTACCTGACAATAGGTATAATATCAACCGGCAGTTCCCAACGAGTCTTGTCCAGTGTAACTCATAACCTAATGAGCACCTACATCCCATCTTCAATACGTCATACTAATGGCTGTGGGACCGACAATATCCCCTGCTGGGTTGAGAAGCGTATACACTAGTCTACTTCAGAGTATCGATACCCCGTCTTTATAATCCAATGACTAGGGACCTGTATAAAGATATGCTTATAGACTACCCAACCCCCACAAATGTGACTTCCATCACAATGCTGGTAGTCAAGCAAAGATCCTAAGGGCTCTACCAATATATATAAGCGATATGCTAAAAGAAACACATCCATATATTGAGGTAGAATCAAACCAGGTAACATACTACCATATCGAGCAAGACTGTTATTATAACTATGAAATATCCCAAGCATCCAATATGTAATATACAATCCAGTATGATACAATAATAGCCTCTAGGGCATATGTAGATGATCCACCTGAGGGAAACAATGCAGGCTCTAGCTTCGCCTAGCGAAGCAACCGACACTCCAAGGTTGCTAGAAATGGAGAGTGGGGATGTATGAATTTGCACTTTCTTTTTCTCTCATTTCTTAAGCTCAAGTGAGCAACTAAAGAAGAAGGAGGAGAAGGTGAGGAAAACCAAGGCATGAGCAACTCAAGAAAGAAATGAGCTAAGTGTAGAAGAACCATCAAACATGATAGAATGAAGTGTGTGAATGGCATGTATAAAGAATGGCTCCTCATTTTTCAACCATGGAAAAAATATCTCATATCACTTTATAACAAACAATCAAAGGCCATACCTCTCTACATACCTCTAACCATGCTCATGCCACCTCACCCTCCACCTCATTTCCAAATGATTTTCTAAAAAGAAAATCATATATTGAGGTGTCCAACTTCTAGATGATATTCCGTATAAATACGGAATACAACCCGGTATACGTATCGAAATACTTATACGTGTATTCATATAAAAATACGAATAGCCAAGAGAGAAAATGAATATTGAACAATAATAATAGAATACATATACTATATATATATATATATATATATATAAATTATTAAATCAAAACTTGATTTAATAATCCGTCTTAATCCTAAACCGCTAGTACCATCAACCGTCCGATTAAAGTCTGTATAGCATGTACAAATATTTAATCGGACACATGTATGTACCAACATACGTCATATATATTATATCGCCTGAACCGGAAAAACCCTCTCTGTAGGACTCTAAAGACTCGTCAATACGATGGCAGTGGGTTTAACCACAAGCACGTCAGCGGCACTAGCTGTACGTAACAGCTGCCCAGGTATTAAGCGAAAGGAAGGTCGATGAGCAAACTCATACGTACCCCTAATAAGCCTGTCTATGACAATATCCGTACTGTCCGGTCTGTTCGTCTAAGAGTATCGCATATCGGGTCTAGGGGGTGGATAAAGTCAGACCCCTAATAACGCGATATTTCGTGTCGGTGTGAAGCCCATCACCCACTGAGAAACTACTGATCCATATCAGTAATTCTCGTCCACCTTGGCCAAGAATTTTTGGAGATGGCCACCCGTGCACAGTGTGACATCAACCACCAATACCGGGAGAGACGAATCCTCGACGATCCGCTCACTGCCTCCATGTGGCTCGGGACTGTACCCAACTAAAACTTGTTTGCACGACTCTTTTTAGCTGTGTTAGGATAGTAATCAAAGCACAGTGGGAACTCACACGAGACAAATGACGATCTCAAGTCGACAAACTAACCTGTACTCATGTCACTTGAGAACTACTATCTGACAATTGGTATAATACCATCTAGCATGTTCCCGGCGAGTCCTCCAGTGTAACTCATAACCTAATAAGCACTTGTATACTATCTTAGGTGACTAACTGACACCAATGGCTTGTGTGACCGGCCACCGCCCCTCGTCGGGGTCTTGAAAAGTATACACTAGTCTACTCCGGAGTATCGATGCCCAGTCTTGATACTTCCTCGACTAGGGACATTTAAGGATATGCATATAGACCACCCAGCTCCCACGTATATGATCGCCATCATAATGCTGGTAGTCAAGAAAGAATCTTATTGGCTCTATCAATATGTAACAGTGATATGTAATACCACATAATGCATGTACATGATGATAGATACAAACTGGATAACATACTATCATCTCGAGTAAGACTATTCTGTAAGTCAATGTCGCACACCCTAAGCACTTGTGGGGAGGCGGAAATTACAAAAAACGATTTTTATACTTTGCAACACCAACTTAAACTCCAGGATCTTAACAGAAATCTTAACTAGTTATTCTACTAGGAGGTTCTAACTACTATGATAGTATTATACCTTCTTGATTCTAGTCCTTCGGGTCTTCTTCTCCTCCACACCTTGAGGTCCTAGAAGATCTGGATCGCGCTTGATCATTGGCCTCCTCGTGTCGAAGATAATCCACCCGAGAGTCTATACTTCAAGCTCCAATCTCTAAACCGAGGTAACTAAAGTATCTAGTTTTCTAAGCTAGGTAGCTTAGAAAAGAGTATTTAATCTCAATTGACCCTATGGTTCATAACTCATGTGAGGAATTAGGCTCTTAAGGAAGAAGGAGAGGGAAAATGGAGAGAGAAAGTAAACTTGCAAATGAGCAACAGTAAGGCAAGTGAAGATTGGCTCCTACACTCATCTTACTCAAGCATGCAATATTTTCCAATTGAAAATATCAACCATACTTGAATAGTAAATCCAATCCAATAAAATAACACAAATGAGTCATGCTTCACCATGCCACAAACATCTCCATTTTCCACCTTATTAATCTATTTGTAAAAATAGATAAATCCAAATAATGAGGTGTCCCCTTCTAGAAGTATGTCTTGTGAAATTACAAGAATGCCCTCACCGTATATACATACCCATATTCGTATTTCGAAAAATACGAATGCAATGAGATAATAATAATCCAATAATAGAATACTAGAATCCGGCTTAAACCAAAGCCCGCTAGTATTATCCGTCCGAACAACATCCGTGCAGCCAGTGCACGTATATGATTGGAACCCTGCAGTAAAACCATACGGCCTCTACATCGTTTTGCCCGAAGCAGGGAAACCCTTTATGTAAGACTTAAAAGACTCGACAGTACGCTGGCAAAGGGTTTAACCACAAGTTCTGTTGGATATATGTATGCCCTAGAGGCCATTATATGATAGTGGATGTATCGGTATGTGTGTGTATATATTCAGGGGGCATTCTTGCTCGGCATGATAGTATGCTATCTGATTGTACTTTATCTTGACATGTTTGTTTGAGCATGCTTCATATTCATTTGGTACATATTGATAAAGCCCTTAGGATATTTGCTTGACTACTGGGATTATGATGCTGATCATACTAGTGGAACTTGTGTAGTTTATAAGCATATCCTTGAAATGTTCCTAGTCGTGGGTGTATCGTGATGGGGCATCGATATTCCAGTGTAGACTAGCGTATACGTTATTTGACCCATATGATGGGCGATGGATGATCCCATATCCATTGGTGTGGTGACACCAAAGACTGTATACTGGTTCTCAATGAGACTGGGTACACTAAATGGACTCATCGAGAACTCCTATGTGGTATTATATCTATCGTCGGATAGCAGTTCTTAGGTGACTATGATACAGGTTAGTCTGTAGAACCGATATCGTCATAGATTCTTGTGTGTCCTCCCACTGTACTTTGATCTCCACCCTACCACGGCTCTACTGAGTCATGCAAACAGGTGGATTTTAGGTACAGTCCCGAGGCATATGGAGGCAATAAGCGATAGGAGGAGTTTCGTCTCTCCCGGTATTGGGGGTTGATGTTGCGCTATGTACGATTGGCTATAACAGGAAGTCCCTGGCCAGGGCTGATAAGATTTACTGGTAAGTGTTATCAGTAGTTTCTCGATCTGTTATGAGCCATATACATGCATTACTTATTGAGTTATAGTGGTCGACGATACCATCCCTAGACTTGATATGCAGTATATCTGACGAAGAGACCGGACTGTACGGTAAGTGTTGCCAGTTGGCTCGACGGGAGTTTTGACAGGTTCGCTTGTGTTTCTTCTGATCGCTCAATACCTGGGAGTCGATACATACAGCTTGTGCCACTGACGGTTTGTAGGTATGTGATGTGATCCCTTCATACTGCTAGTGTATTGACGAGTCTTAGAGTCCCATAAAGGGGTCTGCTAGCTCAGGCAAAAAGATGTGGGGTGCATATGGGATATGCGCGGGATAAATGCCTGTATTTGATACCGTATTTTAATCGGGCGTTTAATATTGGATGGGTCGTATATGATATGACCGGGTTATTAAATCAAGTGTTGATTTAATATTAAGTCCATTAGCTAATTTATTAAAACCTATTTCTTTATGATGCATGCTTGGGTGTATGTATATGTTGATATGGATGCACACATGCAAGCATACATGTGTCATGGTTGATGATACATTGGTGGTGGCAATGCAAGACTCACATGGTAACAAACACACACACACACACACACACACACACACACACATATATTGATTGTTTAAGAAAAGAAAAATGGGAATAAAATCATGGTTGACTATTCAACTCTCTTCTCTTGTGTTGACCAAAGTCAATACCATGGTTTCATTGCCCATGGTTTTGTAGCCCATGGTTTTGCTTAACCTCAAGTCTCAAAATATCTAGATATTTTGTAACCATAGTTAAGCATGACATAATTCACTTACTCTCTTTGGATTATGTTGATATTATTATTATCGCTTGAGTCAAGTTTAGCCATCTCCTTCTTCTTCCTCCTTCAAGCTCTCTATGGTTTCAAAAGTGAGAGAAGAACATAAAAAGAAAAGGTTTTTAAGTGAGATCCAAACCCACATCACCAATCTATACTAGTCTATCCCATTAGTGTAGTTTGTTTGCTCCATTTCATCAAAGATCAAGTAGAGTTAGGACCTTGAGCAAAGGGTCTTCGTGGTGGATCATCGTGGACTTAGAAGGATTCAAGTGAACCGGTTTAAACCCTACTCAATCTAAGGAGTCAGAAGAGGAGGTCTACAAAGGTTGTATTTCTCCCCACTTAGTGTTAGACACTACTTAGTACGTGACACTATATAATGTTACCCTAATTTTCTAGTTCGATTCATGGTTGGTATTGTTTAGCACCCCCTAAAATTTTAATATAGCATGTGTGATGCAACTCAAATCCTAGGATGGTGCTAGAGAATCCCTAAAAGTGGTATCAGAGCTAGGTAAGAACTTTAGAGTAACCAAGATGATGTTAAAAACTTCGAACAAACATCGGTTGCTCCGAAAAATTGTTCTCTGGAAATTTTTCAAAATGTTGGAATTTTTCACATTAAAAATATTCAGAAAATCATGCAGGTAATTCTATGGACCCTCTAGAAGAACGATACCCTAACTCGATCAAATGACCGCGGAACCGCGGCCAAAACGCACTTTTGGTGGCGGTTCCGCGGCGCCATTTCTGAGGCACGGGTTGGCCCTTCTACAGTTGGTTCATAGGTACTAGGTCATGCTTCTAAGTATTTTTAATACAGCTCAAGTATTGAGCTTCTCTGTGAATTTTTGGGTAATCAATTAATCAATCAAATGGTTTAACATCGCTTAGTTTTTGTGAATATGATACAATAATTGGAATCTACACTAATTAGTTTTCTGAAAAGTAATTAGTTCCGTGTAAATCTAATATTTTGGCCTCGATAGAATCGGGAATCTTGTTTAATTACCCGACTTCTTTTGAGAAGGTGTTTTCATAGTTGAGACCCAAATGTAAGATTTGCATCGTTAGGCATGAAATCCAGAATATATGATATTCCGGGTTTGTGATGTCTAAAGGCGGTGTTGATTCCAATTGTTGTAGTTTTTCACTTTCTTTTCTGTGACCGTAAGTGTAGTATGTGGAGTATCGCCGGTTTCGTTGCTATACATCAACGATAATTGGGGTACGCATACTTACTTACGTTGATGATATGTGATATTATGTGTTGCTGAGATATGATGTACAGGATCGTCGTGAATGAATGGCCGGAGGTTTTATGTGAGATGAGAATTTTTCTTTTCATTGATGTAAAATTAATTGCATGTAATATTATTTTATTGGTGCACTTCCGGGTTGAGGATGATGTCACCATTGTTGTATATTATTTACTTTTCCGCATTAGGATAGAACCAAGGAGGGGAGCACAAGTGACCGGGTTCTAGGGTTCTGTGGGAGGCCATCTCGAGGAGTCGAGACCGGGTCTCTTAAACTCTAGAATTGGTAGGGACACTTTCCTCTCTTATAGGGGTCTAGGCGTGTGAGCTTGGCTATTCAACGCGACCGTGGAATCCGTATTTTCTATTGTTAGCTAAATACAAAATACGGACCTCCTAGTATATCCTGTATTTTCATATATGTGCTTCTGCTGTTGATATTCTGTGATGTGATCACTTTATATGTTGAGACGAATAATGTATTATATATAAGATATATAATAAACGTTGCTTATTTTTTGCATCCGTGCTAGTCTCGCCCCGCTATGTCGTTAGTTAAGTAACCTAGAGGTACATAACGGGACATTGTGGCGAATGCGGATGGCATAAGCGTACGTTCTATTTTCGTTTCTTTTCTGTAACGGCTTAAGGAATTAAATGATGGGACTACATTAATGAGACTAATATAAACAAAAAGGAACATAAAAAGATGTTGTAGAATCAGATTTGAAATATACTCGGCTTTTTATGAAAAAGCAAGTTTTCAAATTGTGGAGTTTAAGCCACTACTTTTAAAAACCATTGGATTCTACAACGATATCAAGTTCAAAGCGTTAAAGGTTGTCTTAAAAACTATCCGCAGCCCTCCGTCATTTTAGGAAGTAGAGTGCTTAGTATTCGTGCTTCTTATTTTGACTATAGTTAAGGCGCAGTGTACGGTAGCTAAGTGATGTCTTCCTACACCGCATATAATGCGATTAGCTAGGACATTCATATGATTATGTTGACTATAATTAAGGGTCATATAGGTGGGTCTAGTTAATCACGAAATGATGGGAAGAACTTGACTAGTACTTATGATATGTTGACTATAGTTAAGGTCATGAATGTTAGGGGTGAAAACCATATCGGGAGTTTCAAGAGTTGAAATTTGCAATGAGATTGCATACCTTCTATGTGATAGTAAGATCCCGATCCCACTGTGAGGAAAAGTTGCTCCCGGGAGAGTTTTGCACTTTACAATTAGCTAACTCATTAGGTCTCTAGAAAGGTGTCAACGGGGCTACACCTCTGGGAAAATGAGGTTTATTTTAATTAGGTCTGTGCAAAAGCACGGAGAACCTCCCTCAGAAGTATCGGCACTTGCCTGGCTGAACGGTTAGCGAAGTTGTAGAATGTAATTAATCCTGGATAAATTTTCTTTTTAAGATTTGAAGGAAAATTTGATAATAGCAGTGGGAGACATCAATTTAATAAGATAATAACCAATCTGATCCTTGCAAGAGTTTTCGCTGAGTGTATTCTTTTCTCTCTCCTAATGGCAGATAACCATGACTGGACTTAAACTACTGTTAAAGAAATATAAGCTTACCGGGCCGAACTATAATGACTGGTTGAGAAACATTAACATTGCTCTCACATATGATAAAGTATCATATGTCCTCACTGCCTCAGCCCTGCCCAGCCCAGGCCCTGAATCTTCTGTTGCGGATAAAAAGATCCACAAAACGTGGTATATTGACTGTATTACTGCCAAATGCCTCACGCTTGCATCAATGGACAATACATATCAAAAGCAGCACGAGAAGATGGATGTTTAATCCATCTTTCTCCATACAAAAGAGTTGTATGGGGAGCAATCTCGTATCCTACGATACAAAGCGTCTAGAAAGCTGTTTCAGATACGGATGGCTCCTGGCACACTAGTAGGTGACCACGTTTTGAAGATGATAGCTCTTATTGAAGAGCTTAAGGGCCTCGGATGGACAATGGAGAACGAGCAATATACTGATATTGTTCTACAGTCTCTTCCCTCTGCCTTTGCTCCATTCATAGTGAACTTCAACATGCATAACATGGAGAAGTCACTACCCGAACATCTCAATATGTTGAGAAATGCGGAGAGCACGCTTAAAGAGAAGTCTCCCTCTCTGCTTGTTGGATAATCTTCCTCTTCCATCCAAAAAGCCAAGGCCAAGGGAAAGAATAAGAAGAAATCCACCAAACCGAGAGTTGGAATCAAGAAGACACAAGGAAGAGATAATCCAAGACTGACAAGTCGGGAAAAGGAGAATGTTTCTATTGCAAGAAGACGGGGCATTGGAAGCGAAATTATACTGTGTATATTGCTGATCTCAACAAGAAGAAGCATGGTGATGCTTCTGCTTCAGGTGTGTTTGTGACTGAAAACTGTTTTTCTATAAACTCTGCTTCCTGGGTATTGGATACCGGTTCGGGTTCTCATATCTGCAATTCTGTGCAGGGCTTGAGAAATAGTAGAGTTTTGAAGACCGGTGATCACACTCTCCGAGTTGGAAATGGTTCCAATGTACATGCAGTTTCAGTGGGGGAGTATCGCCTAGGGTTGCCATCGGGTTGTATATTGGTTTTGAACCCATGTTATTTTGTACCCAGCATGCTTTATAATATAATATCTGTTTCTTTGTTAGACAATGAAGGATATCATTTTATACTGCAGCATAATGTTATGAACATTAAACTAATTCAAGAGTTGATTGGTTCTGGTATACTTAATAACGGGATATTTGTCTTAAATCAACACACAGTTTTCAACATACAACATACAAATAAAAGAAAATTTCCAGATATAAATGAAGTTTTTCTTTGGCATTGTATACTTGGTCATATTAATGAAACAAGACTACACAACCTTCATAAAAATGGATATTTAAATCATTTTGAGTATAAATCTTATGCGACTTGTCAGTCTTATATCAAATGGAAAATAACCAAAACTCCGTTTACTGGACACGGAGAAAGAGCTACAGAGCTCTTGGGCCTCATACATAGTGATGTATGTGGGCCAATGTCTACACATGCGAGAGGCGGTTTTTCTTACTTCATAACTTTTACTGATGATTTCTCGAGATTCGGTCATGTGTTTTTATTAAAGCATAAGTCTGAAGCTTTCGAGAAATTCAAGGAGTATAAACTTGAGGTAGAAAAACAAACTGGAATGAGTATCAAAATTCTTTGATCAGATCGAGGTGGAGAGTATCTTAGTACAGAGTTTTCGAACTTCCTAAAAGGGAATGGGATTCTCTCTCAGCTCACTCCCCCTTACACACCACAGCAAAACGGTGTGTCAGAGCGGCGGTATCGTACCCTATTAGATATGGTACGATCCATGATGAGTGATGCTGAGTTACCTCTCTCCTTTTGGGAGCATGCATTGGAGACTGCAGCCTTTCTGTTGAGCAAAGTTCCAACCAAGACCGTGTCTACCACTCCATATGAGATATGGTATGGGAAGAGACCATCTCTTAAACGAGTTAAGATTTGGGGTTGTCCGGCTTTTGTTAAAAAGCAGAATCTAGACAAACTCGAGACACGATCGGTCAAATGTATATTCGTGGGATATCCGAAACATTCGTTTGGGTATCTATTCTACCAAAAGGAGGAACAAAAGGTTTTTGTTTCTCAGTATGCCACATTTTTAGAAAATGAGATCTTTCCAAATGATACTGATGGTAATGTGGTAGATCTAGAAGAGGTTCTAGAGACACAAGTTACAAATAACGACTTGGTTGAACCTAATGTTGCAATAGAATCTTATGAACCTCAGCCACTTCCTAGATCTGGTAGGACTTCTCACCCACCAGAGAGATACTATGGTTTTCTCGTTGATAGAGATGGAGAAGATTGCATCATGGATGATGATGACCCTACCAGTTTTCAGCAAGCTATCACGAGTAGTGACTCTGTGAAGTGGCTAGATACAATGAGATCCGAAATGGATTCTATGTACACCAACAAAGTATGGACTTTGGATATTGTACCCACTGGGGTAAAACCCGTATGTGCAAATGGATCTTTAAGAGAAAGATCGGTGTAGATGGGCAGGTGGAGACCTATAAGGAAAGGCTTGTGGCGAAAGGATTTCGGCAAAGACAAGGACTGGACTATGACGAAACCTTTTCTCCTGTAGCCATGCTTAAATCCATTTGGATCCTACATGCTATTGCTGCTCACTACGACTATGAAATCTGGCAGATGGACGTTAAAACTGCTTTTCTTAATGGTGATTTAGAAGAATGCGTTTATATGGATCAGCCAGAGGGCTTCATTGATAGTGAGAGCAGCGGGAAAGCATGTAGGTTGCTTAAATCCATTTATGGATTAAAGCAGGCATCACGGAGTTAGAACATCTGTTTTGATGATGTTATCAAAGAGTTTGATTTCGTCAAAAATCAAGATGAACATTGTGTTTATAAGAAGATTGTAGGAAGTACTGTCACATTCCTTGTATCGTACGTGGATGACATTCTTCTGATAGGAACGATGTTCCTATGCTACAATCGGTCAAACTGTTCTTATCACAAAGGTTCTCCATGAAGGACTTGGGTGATGACTCGTATATATTAGGCATGAAGATCTATAGGGATAGATCTAAAAGGTTGTTGGCATTGTCCCAAACCAGGTACATTAAAAAAATCCTAAAGAGGTTTAGTATGGAAGATTCCAAGCGGGGTACCTTACCCGCTAGTCATGGAGTCACTCTCTCCAAGGACTTTTGCCCAAAGACTGATGAAGAGAGAGCTCGCATGAGCATTATACCCTACGCTTCTGCTGTAGGATCTATAATGTATGTGATGTTATGTACACTCCCTGATGTAGCTTATGCACTAGGTGTAGTAAGCATGTATCAATCCAACCCAGAGGAGAATCACTGGACAGTTGTGAAGAACATTCTTAAGTACTTGCGAAGGACTAAAGAAATGTTCTTAGTGTATGGTAACGGGGATCTCCAAATGGAGGCCTTTACCGATTCGAGCTTCCAGAGTGATAAGGATGACAGAAAATATATCTCATGGTTTGTATTTACCTTCATTAGAGAGGCGGTATGTTGGAAGAGTTCCAAATAGGATACCGTTGCAGACTCTACGATGGAAGCTGAGTATATTGCTGTAAATGATGCTGCCAAGGAAGCCATCTGGATGAGGAAGTTCATCTCGGAGCTTGGAGTAGTTCCAACCATTATTAATCCAATACCATTGTATTATGACAATAATAGGGCTATGGCGTTGGCCAAAGAGCCCAGGTCCCATCAGCGATCCAGACACATCCTAAGGCGATATCATCTGATCCGGGAGATAGTTGATCGCCGTGAGATCGAGATTCGAGGAGTAGATACAAACAATAACACCGCGGATCCACTCACCAAGGCCTTCCTTCTTCCGCAGCATGAGCGACTTTTTAAGATGTTAGGTATGAGATACGCCAATAATTGGCCATAGTGCAAGTGGGAGATTGTTGGATATATGTACGCCCTAGAGGCCATTATATGATAGTGGATGTATTGGGGGGTGTGTGTGTGTGTTTGTATTCAGGGGACATTCTTGCTCGACATGATAGTATGCTATCTAGCTGTACTTTATCTTGACATGTTCGTTTGATCATGCTTCATATTCATTCGGTAGATGTTGATAAAGCCCTTAGGATATTTGCATGACTACTGGAATTATGATGCGGATCATACTAGTGGGACATGTGTAGTTTATAAGCATATCCTTGAAATGTTCCTAGTCATGGGTGTATCGAGATGGGGCATCGATATTGCAGAGTAGACTAGCGTATACGTTACTTGACCCATATGATGGGCTATGGATGATCCCATATCCATTGGTATAGTGATACCAAAGACTATATACGGGTGCTCAGCGAGACTGGGTATACTGGACGGACTCGCCGAAAACTCCTATGTGGTATTATATCTATCGTCGGATAGCAGTTCTCAGGTGACACTGGTACAGGTTAGTCTGTAGACCGAAGATCGTCATAGAGTCTTGTGTGTCCTCCCACTGTACTTTGATCTCCACCCTACCACGGCTCTACTGAGTCATGCAAACAGGTGGATTTTAGGTACAGTCCTGAGGCACATGGAGGCAATGAGCGATAGGAGGGGTTTCTTCTATCCCGGTATTAGGGGTTGATGTTGTGCTATGTACGATTGGCTATAAAAGGAAGTCCCTGGCCATGGCTGATGAGATTTACCGATAAATGTTATCAGTAGTTTCTCGATCTGTTATGAGCCATATACCGGCATTACTTATTGAGTTTTTAGGGTCGACGATACCATCCCTAGACCTGATATGCAACATATCTGACAAAGAGACTGGACTGTACGGTAAATGTTGCCAGTTGGCTCGACGGGAGTTTTGACAGGTTCGCTTGTGTTTCTTCTGATCGCTCAATACCTGGGAGCCATTACGTACAGCTTGTGTCACTGACGGTTTGTAGGTATATGATGTGATCATTGCCTATTACTAGCGTATTGACGAGTCTTAGAGTCCCACAAAGGGGTCTCCTAGCTCAGGAGAAAAGATGCGGGGTGCATATGGGATATGCTCAGGAGCTCGATTAAATGCGTGTATTTGATACCGTATTTTAATCGGGCGTTTACTATTGGACGGGTCGTATATGATATGACTGGGTTATTAAATCAAGTGTTGATTTAATATTAAGTCCATTAGCTCATTTATTAAAACCTATTTCTTTATGATGCATGCATGGGTGTATGTATATGTTGATATGGACGCACACATGCAAGCATACATGCGTCATGGATGATGATACATTGGTGGTGGCAATGCAAGACTAACATGGTAACATGTGTGTGTGTGTGTGTGTGTGTGTATTGATTATTTAAGAAAAGCAAAATGGGAATAAAATCACGGTTGACTATTCAACTCTCTTCTCTTCTGTTGACCAAAGTCAATACCATGGTTTCATTGCCCATGGTTTTGTAGCCCATGGTTTTGCTTAACCTTAAGTCTCAAAATATCTAGATATTTTGTAACCATAGTTAAGCATGACATAATTCACTTACTCTCTTTGGATTATGTTGATATTATTATTATCGCTTGAGTCAAGTTTAGCCATCTCCTTCTTCTTCCTCCTTCAAGCTCTCTAGGGTTTCAAAAGCGAGAGACGGACTTAAAAAGAACAGTTTTTTAAGTGAGATCCAAACCCACATCACCAATTTATACTAGTCTACCCTATTAGTGTAGGTTGTTGCTCCATTTCTTCAAAGATCAAGTAGAGCTAGGAGCTTGACCAAAGGGACTTCGTGGTGGATCATCATGGACTTAGAAGGATTCAAGTGAACCAGTTCAAACCCTACTCGATCCAAGGAGTCAGAAGAGGAGGTCTACAAAGGTTGTATTTCTCCCCACTTAGTGCTAGACACTACTTAGTATTTGACACTATATGTTGTTACCCTAATTTTCTAGTTCGATTAATGGTTGGTATTGTTTAGCACCCCCTAAAATTTTAATATAGCCTGTGTGATGCAACCCAAACCATAGGATGGTGCTAGAGAATCCCTACAAGTTCGTCAGCGGTACTAGCTGTGCATAACGGCTATCCAGGTATCTGTCGATAAGAAGGCCGATGAGCAATCTTATCCGAACTCCTACTGAGCCTATCTGTGACAATCTCCGTACAGGCCGGTCTGTTCGTCTAAGATACTCGCATATCGGGCCTAGGGGAATAGTAACTGTCTGTCATGACCCGAAATAATAGCTCGTGACCAGCACTTAAATCACGCAACGTCTAAAGGCGTAACGTAAATCAAGTAAGATGAAACCCAAAAATCTAAACCTTTTAAGAAAAATAAAGGAGTTGAGGTTTTTAAATAAGGGTATAATGAAATCAAGTTTTCTTAATGCATAGAATAGGAACATGAAAAATTCAAGTGGATTATGCGAGTTTAAAAAAAATATGTTTCGTCTTTTTGAAAATTTGGGCAGCACCTCCTTTGTATATTTTGATCCAAAACCACATATACAAGATAATGATAAAGGCATCCCCAAGCGGGAGCTAGCTCTTCGCCAAACGGCGGATCACAACCATGCAAGACCATAAATATAAGTATACGATGCCCAACGGTGAAGATCACCACACAAGAAAAGGAAATAAGCAAGACATCAAAACCTCAAGTAGCGGAAAACCCCTCGCTCTAAGTCTCGCAACCACAATCTCACTAAGTCTCATTACTTATACAATTTACTAATTTTGATTGATGGATTTGAATAGATACAATATGAAATATAAATACAAGAGTGGGTACGATACAAATGTCCCACCTACCAAAGCAAAACACCTGAATGCAACTGTGTGCCAGCGATACCGCTACTTATCCATGTGTGCAACCTGCAAGAACTATAGCACAACGGCGGTGAGTTGCAAACTCGTGAGTAGAAAAACATCAACAGATAGAAATCGAATAAACCAAGACTCCTAAGTCAACTATATCATAAAGGTAATATTATGATATTTAGGATGACCGGGTCTGTATATGTGCCAACAAGGTAGTCAATGTCTATAAGCATGTGGATAAAATCCAACAGTATATTCAATGCATGTATGCATGTGGATCTCGTCCACCCATATAATCAATGTATGTATGTATGCGGATCTCTTCCACCCATATAATCAATATATGTATGCATATGGATCTCGTCCACGTGTAAACCACTGACACAACAACATCATGCATGTAAATATCATAAAAGCATATGCATGAAAATATGAGGATATAAATCAACATGTGTCCCTCGTGACACCTCAAAATCATGGAACCTGAGTGTCCAGCATCGACACTCGAAACATCATGAAACCCATGTCCAGCATCGATACGCAAATCCTCATATCTCTCGGGCTCCGTCAGTCTGGATCGGCCCACAGGCTCCATCTGTCCGGATCGGCCCATATCATCTCTCGACTCCGGTCGGTATCCTCCAGATATCCGCCGAGCCCAAATACTATCATCGATGGGTAGTGCTCCCCTGCCAGGCTCACCGTCTAACAATATGAGTCTTCTCGCACCGGGGTACCTCACCGGGTCCACCATATACCGGCAGACGGTGCCTACCGCTCCTCGAATCGGATTTCACATGCCACTCTCAGAACCGAGAAAACACATGGTGGATGCACTGAAATATCATATCAAGAGAAACCGGGTTTTTAAAACAATATATAATTTCTTTTAAAATAACCATGGTTCTCAAATCCAGAAATCTCATGAAAACAGCATATCTCAATGCGTATGAACATAAAGCATGATGTATGCGACATATAAAAGAATGTAAGCATATCCGTATATCATACAGCATAGAACAGTGATGCGACAATATCAGGGAAAACTGCTCTTTTAAAATGAATCACGTTTTTAAATATATACCGCGCTCCCCAATTTCTCCCAAGTTAAATGCAACATCGTATAAGGTGCATATGTAACTATAGCAAGTAAGTTATGCAAGGGGTCATATCATGATGGAGCAATCCTACTGTGTAGTGACATGTCAATTATCGATGATGATGTATGTAAGACGACAAATCTGTGTAAGTGCAACATACGCATCATCGATAATGGTGTAAGTGTACTAGCACAGGTATAAGCAATATCATGAGAATAACATGAATGCAGCATAATATAAATTATCGGCTAAAAGCTATAAGGTATACGTATCTACATGATCGAGTCGGTGAATTAATCAATCGGCACCCAGCCACAACACCACGTACGGTATAATTCATCGTATAGCAACCCCTAGTCAAGGGTAAGGATCAATTGTCATAAAACTCATCACGTACGGAAAATCATCGTACGGCGTCACTAAACCATCGGGGATCCTATCATCCTATTTGACAAAGAAGGGTACGGACCAAACGTCTCGTACGACATATCACACATGATTCATAATATTTATATATCTATATACCTACGTCCTAGGTCACATCCAAAACAAACTCATATCGGGGGACCGGTAAAGGTATCAATCATCTCAGTCAACTCGCATCCGTATACTAACATATCATCATATCACATGCCAAATCGTATTCTTTTTTCATCGCATCTAAATCTCAAATACACACCCGAACCATACAATCAGTTTTTAAAAGATGCTAATCATAGTTTTGAAAGTCGGGGCTACGGTGTTTTTAAGGAAAAGATATCATTTGCAAATCCGTAACATCCCTCAAAGTATCTATTTAAAAGATGCATATGATTCTTCAGTTTGGAAATATGTATGGTTCGGATGACACATTTACGTCGGCTATTTTGTCTTATGGTACCCTAAACGACAATATCGTCAAATATCATCCTCAAATTCCGTCATCACATATTAGCCGTATCATATCACTTCTAACTATCCTTTAGTTTCTAATATGGTTCTCTAACTATCTATTAACTCTATTCATAGTTTTCTATATAAGGTTCCCTTAACCATATTCTATATACATAAATCGGTTTCCATCAAAGTTTGCGGGGGTGCTATACGCCATCCACCCGACTTACCCCGTGGATATAGATCCACTCAACTTGATCCTTGCTTACCGAAGTCGATGACGCCATGCTCCGTCGCCTCGGAATCCATGCGAAGGTACCTACAATAATACACAGTCGCAATCGTTTATTAAAATCGAATCCGGAAACCAAAACGGCACACTGATCGCCTATAGGTTAAAACCTATAGCCTACGCGTGCAAAAACAATCAAACAACCCTTGTTGTCGATGTACAAACATCCAACAACCCAATATAAATCCAAATAGAAAAACCAAACATTTCAAAATACGGAAAACATAGCCAAAATCACATCAAAGTGCTCCCAGATTTTACCCTAGGTCAAATTAGCCAATTTTGCATATGTAAAAGGTCTATTTTACTGGAGATAAAGCCCTGAAACAATCATGGACCAAACCAACCCTACTCTGGCCGCAAATTGCGGCCAGAATGACTAAATCTGCACCCTATAGGTGGAGTTGGTGTCTCGGGTCTCTGTGGTAGCTTCCTGGGTTCCTGCATTTGTCATTGTGTTCGCGAAATATTTTTCCAGGTCCCTGAGTGTTAGTAGATTCCAAAATACCATCACAATTCTCATAATTTTCCGACGTCGGGTTTCTAAGTTTGGGGTTTGGGGTTCTATACCTGGTTTCAGTCCATGAAACTAACTCTAGAGGGTTTACTAGGTCTCTACTAACCTCAATTTCATGTTTGAATTCAATAATTTCCCAAAACCCTAACTTGAATTTTCCAAACCTCCCTAAACATCATTTAATCACTTCTAAACATGCATAGATACTAATGTGAATGAAATACTATGCTAATGGTGATGAAATTACCTTATTTGGGCAACCTAAGAAAAACCCTAGCTTCTCCAAGTCATCAAAATCAAACTTTTCTTGGTCCAAAGTGTAGAGGGTAAAGAGGGGGTCAATTTTATAGAAAGGGGTTTAGGGTTTTGATGAAGCTTTTTAGATGATTTCATGAGTTGAAGTGGAGGGAGATGGGGAAGAAGAAGGAGATGAAGAAATAATATGGGGTGAGTTTATGGTAGCCCCCCTCTCTTTCCTCTCTTATTCTAATTCTCTCTCACAATATGACCATTTTACCCTTTCTCTTTTTCACCTTTTCTTATTTATTTAAAATCAAACCATATAATACCCCAAAAAAACACAAGAACACAACATATAATCAAAATATAACATGACATGGTGCACTAGCCACGGAAAACTGTAGCAACACGGATTTGGCTTAATCGCGATTAGCAGTGCACTAATCGGGTTTTTATCCAAACTGCATATAATAAATTTTAAAAATGCCAAATTCTTTAAATATATTTTTAAATAAATAAATCATTTTAATTTCCATTTATTTCACCATTATCGGTATATTTTTATACCCTTTTTCGAAAACCCCAATTTCGCAAATCGTGCAGTTTTCGGGAAAAATATATTATTTTAATATTAAATTCCAAAAATAATATTTTATATTTTCTAAAATGTTACGATCTTCCCCCCTTAAATAAATTATGTCCCCGAATTTAAATTTAAACCCCCAAATTCTAAAACATTTCAATAATCAACTCATATCAACGGGGCTCCGAAATCACGGAAGCTGAAGAAACAACACAGCGCGTCAAGTGAGCATGAAAACGAGTACAAAACTCAAAATCGAACTCCGTCTAGCGTCATGCAAATCATCGAATTTGCACGCATATCCTCGGAGTTACAATAGATACAGATCTCGAAATCCACTACTGAAACCCAATATACACTAGTCAAATACTATAATACGTGTATAGTACGCATCCTTAAAAAACTTTCAAGAACTAAATAAAACTCATGCAAAAATATTTTCTAAATCGTCGTGTGATGCGTAACTCACGGCCTAAGTGACGGACGCTCATTTGTAAAATAATAATATATGTTCATATATGTTTTGCTCAAATATGCGTTCCGCCGTTTTTGAAATTTCTCAAAAGGTTTTCCCTTATAAATGTTCGTGTCACTCACGGACACATAGGAAATAGTGAGAATATATCTCCTTTTTTAAAACCTCTTGTTAACTTTTAATACATGAAAAGTACTCTGGTACTGTCCTCATATCAGTCCCGTTCGGCTACTACGTAACATAGTGCCTATCATGAAAACAAAGTGCTCGAGAGCAAAATCAGACAAAAAAGG
The DNA here is from genome assembly GCA_030015575.1 of Agapanthus africanus. NCBI lineage: Eukaryota > Viridiplantae > Streptophyta > Magnoliopsida > Asparagales > Amaryllidaceae > Agapanthus > Agapanthus africanus. The sequence continues at coordinate 76,280,178 of JASDDO010000029.1, forward strand.
CATATCCAACAATCACGTGCGTCTGGTGCGCACGGAAATGAAATCCAAATACAAGTGCTATGAACGTGCATGAAAGCAAAACTAAGTGCAACGGGTGTGCACGAAAGCATCTGTCCAGTGCAATGGGTGTGCACGACAACAATATCAAGTGCATCTAGAGTGCATCCGGTGCAACTAATGTACGAAATACGAATCTAATGCAGCAAATGCACAAAATACAAATACAATGCATCCAGTGCACGAAATATGAATACGGTGCATCCAGTGCATGAAATACGAATACAGTGCATCCAGTGCACGAAATACGAATACGGTGCATCCAGTGCACGAAATACGAATACATAACTCAAATGCGTATAAAAGAAACACCGAGTGTACCAAGGTGTATAAAATCATAAACGTATGTAACTGCGTGCACAAAATACATATCAATGCACTGCAAGCGCATATAAGCTATACCGAGTGGAAAATCAAATCGAGCGCGTACCACACGCACAAAATCAATCAACTGTATGAAATCCACGAAATCATAAACATGTGCAGTCAAGGCACAAAATCCAATATCAAGTGCAATAACTAGGCACAAAAATGTAAATACCCATAGGTGCAGCCATGGTGCACGAAAACCATATCATGAAACTCAATCATCAAAACTCAAATCCAAGCGATATGAGTGTGATACTCGGATCAAAAATTCAAATCACAACAAATGACATTGAGGTACACCTCCTACAATGTCGAAAAATAAATTGGTGTGCCTAAAACCGGCAGAACAAGAATATCCACTTGCCTCCTGTTCACAGTCTGGCGTCTTCAGTCTCTGGGTCCTCAATTTTCTCTGTGGATCACCAATCTCGCAATCCCTCGTCTCGTCGGCATCTCGTATGAACCTCTGGCTCCACTCATCTTTATCATCGTCCGCTTCGACATCACGTCTTGCTTTCTGCGTACTGCTACTGTTCTCGTCCACGGTCCATACGAAGTCTCTCATGTACTCTGTATCTTCATCACTCTATAGAAGATATCTGGCCGAACACGTCCTCGGGAACTCGTCCCAACCATCGGAGGAATACTCAATACTCGTCCGTTCTCTATCGACTCACAACTCATTTGGGTAAGGTCCTCTATCCGAAGCTGGTCAGCTTACTGGTCTCTTATCACATAGTATCCGGACGACGTCAAACTTTTCGATCGAGTCATCAAGATCCCAAAATTTCCTGAAGGCTCAACACCTGAGTAAAGTCTAAAAATATCTGGTACATACCACAGTACCTCTGGACCAGCCGTAGAAAGTCAAACCCAAGCCTCACTGATGGCACCGCTAAACTGCCGCAAACCGTAATGTTCAAAAGCGGTTCCATGGTCATCATATCGAGTTAGGGTTTCATTCTTCTAAAGGGTCCACAGAATTACCTGCATGTTCTTCCGAATACTTAAACTTTGAAAAATGGGTTTCTGACATTCGTTCAAACTTTTTAGCTTCGCCTATACTGTTAGTTATATGTATGCCCTAGAGGCCATTACTGTACATAGGATGTATATTGTAGTGGATGCTGGGACATATATAGGGAGGACTTTCTTGCTCGACATGATAGTATGCTATCTGGTTACACTTTACCTTAACGTGTATGCTTATTATCTCTCTGTTACATGTTGGTAAAGCCCTTAGGATCTGTACTTGACTACCTGGACTATGATGCGGATCATACTAGTGAGGACATGGTAGTCCATAAGTACATCCTTCAAAGTCCCTAGTCGTGGGTGTATCGAGACGGGGCATCGATATACCAGAGTAGACTAGCGTGTACCTTCTCGACCCATACAGATGGGCGATGGATGATCCCATATCCATTGGTGTTTGACATCAGAGATGATATACGGGTGCTCAGTAGAGACTGGGTACACTGGACGGACTCGCCGAGAACTCCCAGATGGTATTATACCTCACGTCAGATGGCAGTTCTCTGGTGACACTGGTACAGAGTAGTCTGTTGACCCGAGATCGTCATAGAGTCTTGTGTGGTTCCCACTGTGCTTTGATTTCCATCTTACCACGTCCAAGAGGGCGTGCAAAACGGTGGTTTTTGGGTACAGTCCCGAGTCACATGGAGGCAATGAGCGATAGGAGGGGATTCGTCTCTCCCGGTATAGGGGGTTGATGTTGCGCTGTGTTCGATTGGCTATAACAGGAAATCCCTGGCCAGGGTTGCTGAGATTTACTGGTAAGTGTTACCAGTAGTTTCTCGAACAGTTATAGACCTCATATCGACACGACTTATTGAGCTATTGGGGTCTGACGTTTACCACCCCTAGGCGAGATATGCGACATATCAGACGATCAGACCGGACTGTACGGTAGTGTTACTGGTCGGATTCACTGGAGTGTGAGCGGGCTTGCTCGTCGATCTTCAGATCGCTCAATACCCGGGTGGCCGTTACGTTTAGCAGACCGCTTGCGGCTTGTGGATGTTTGATATGATCATCATCCGCTGCCGGCGTATTGACGAGTCTTTAGAGTCCTACACAGAGGTTTCCTGGCTTAAGCGAAACGAAATAGGAGTGCATATGAGATATGTGCGGGACCGAGAATGATACTAGTATGTGATACTGTATTCGATTCTTGCGATATGTGACATTGATCGGTTATATGCGATATAGCCGGGTTATCGGATCAAGTGTTGATTCGATAAGTTGTTACTTATGATACCAGTCGGTTATGTGCGTCATGACCGGATCGTTAAATCAAGCGTTGATTTAATGATTTAATGCATAATTATATATTTGATATATTACTTTGCATCAACTAGTATCGGTTTACTTAAGATGGATTTTCTCACTCGGATGTGCACATTATATATGTGATATGATTTTGTGCACTTGCTTGTATCATGTTTGATGATACATGCTTATGGTTAAGTGTAAAGTATTAAACCTTGGTTAATGAAATGGTTAGGGTTTATTATTTGTTATTCATTTATCTTATTTAGTTACCCATTTATTTTTGATAAATGAATAAAAGAAAATGAGAAAAGAATGATGGCTTCTTTTGTTGTTTAGTTGAAACTTCATGAAGCTTTGACCTAAGTCCACCATCCTTATCTCATTCTTAACCCTAACCATTCAACTAACCTTGGTTAATTCTCTACACATTACCATAGTTAGAATTATGATAAGTATTCTATTATTTTCTATTTTCTAATAACTTATCATAATTCTTTCTTCTTCTTCTTCATCTTCTTCACATGAAGAAAGTTCACTTCATCAATGGTGATTGATGAAAATGAGTGTGAAATCCAATTCTAAAGTCTACCCACTTCCTATTTCTTCATCCTCTACCTCTTGCCAAGTAGTAGAGTGTGTTCTCTTCACAAGTTTTTGGACTTGGTGAAGTCGGAGCTTGATTTAGCGATGCCTCGACGTAGATCATCTTCGGCATGGACATCGACGACCTAGCTCGCTTTTTCTCCGACGAAGCCGACTCTAGAGCCCGGATTTCTTTTGGACAGCGGAGATGACTTCGTTGCGGAGCTATGGAGGTGGAGCACCGGATCTACAAAGGTTGTATTTCCGTTTTCCCATTAGTTAACTGTTAACTAGTTATCTTTTCGCCTAGAAATCTAGCCAACGATCCGTACACTAGGGTTTCTCGGCACCATAATTTTTGAAAATGGCATGGTTGATGCCTTGTGAGTCCTCATTAGGGTGCCTAGGAACCCTACATATACAACATATATATACCCTTCGTCCGCATGCTAAACAATGCCTCAATCCTCCAGGAAAGGCAATACATCGACGGTCATCTCTGGATCGGTCTGCTCTAGATCTGAGTAAGACTCTCCACACTGGAAATCTTCAACTCGACTGGGCTTGCGTCGGCACATCAATCTGACGAATTAACTTCGTCTCTCAACTCGGGATAGACTAGCTATCATCTGTCGCATCTCTGCCTGGAAGCTTCGGTGATCTCAGCTCGTAAGCTCTGGGAGCGACATCCTATCAATCTCAGCAACGGCTGGGTCATCTGTCTGCACAGTAGGCGACATCACAAACTCTGAGGTAGGCTGGACATCAACAGTCCTCTCACAATTGGCAACTCTAACAATGTCCCGATCATCCGGTGCAAAACCAAACACTCGCCTCATCCGAGAGGTCACAACATAAGCACTAACTCGATACGTTTCCATGTCACCAGAAAACACGATGGTCAGTCCTCGTCCATGACGAGCTCTCCCTGACCGCATCGCTAGCAGCAGCTCAAACTGCGCTCAAACTATGGTGACAGGAACCTCAATCGAGTATTGAAGAGAGCAGATCAACGGCATAAAAGGAAACGACAGATCCAGCATGGATACATTATCATAAGAAGGAACAGCATCAATGAGTGCATGATCATGGAACAAAAAGAATCGAGGATCTCAAATGGATGTATAATCATGGGTACGAAGAGAATCATAGATCTCAAAATATGTACATCCTAAGGTATCTTAAGTGGTGTATCGTATCGTAAATATGCCGCGGAACATACATACGGTACGTCACTCTACTCAAGCTACCTACTCCATCAATTAGGGTCAGCCTATGAAACGAAAGTTCGGGTCTAATACCCCCTCCCCCCCCCCCCCCGTTCAAGTCTAAGTTCCGTAAGGTCAAGCCTAGGTTCCGAAATACATACCTGCCCTAGACTTGGCATAGTCAAACATAGACTCGAACTAAGGTTAAACCTAACGCTCTGATACTAATTTTGTCATGACCCAAAATATTAGCTCGTGACCAGCACTTAAATCATGCAACGTCTAAAGACGTAACGTAACTCAAGTAAGCTGAAACCCAGAAATCTAAACCTTTTAAGAAAAATAAAGGAGGTAAGGTTTTTAAATAAGGGTATAATGAAATCAAGTTTTCTTAATGCATAGAATAGGAACATGAAAAATGCAAGTGGATTATACGAGTTTAAAAAAAACATGTTTCGTCTTTTTGAAAATTTGGTCAGCACCTCCTTTGTATATTTTGATCCAAAACCACATATACAAGATAATGATAAAGGCATCCCCAAGCGGGAGCTAGCTCTTCGCTAAACGGTGGATCACAACCACGCAAGACAATAAATATAAGTATACGACGCCCAACGGCGAAGATCACCACAAAAGATAAGGAAATAAGCAAGACATCAAAACCACAAATAGCGGAAAACCACTCGCTCTAAGTCTCGCAACCACAATCTCACTAAGTCTCATTACTTATACAATTTACTAATTTTGATTGATGGAGTTGACTAGATACGATATGAAATATAAATACAAGAGTGGGTACGATACAAATGTCCCACCTACCAAAGCAAAACACCCGAATGCAACTGTGTGCCAGCGAAGCCGCTACTGATCCATGCGGGCAACCAGCAAGAACTGTGGCACAACGGGGGTGAGTTGCCAACTCGTGAGTAGAAAAACATCAACAGATAGAAATCGAATAAACAACGACTCTTAGGTCAACTATATCATAAAGGTAATACTATGATATCTAAGGTGTTCAGGTCTGTATATGTGCCAACAAGGTAGTCAATGCCTATAAGCATATGGATAACATCCAACAGTATAATCAATGCATGTATGCATGTGGATCTCGTCCACACATATAATCAATGTATGTATGCATGTGGATCTCGTCCACCCATATAATCAATGTATGTATGCATGTGGATCTCATCCACGTGTCAACCACTGACACAACAACAACATGCATGTAAATATCATAAAAGCATATGCATAAAAATATGAGGATATAAATCAACATGTGTCCCTCGCGACACCTCAAAATCATGGAACCTGAGTGTCCATCATCGATACTCGAAACATTATGAAACCCGTGTCCAGCATCGACACGCAAATCCTCATATCTCTCGGGCACCGTCATTCCGGATCGGCCCACGGGCTCCGTCAGTCCGGATCGGCCCATATCATCTCTCGACTCCGGTCGGTATCCTCCGGATATCCGCCGAGCCCAAATACTATCACCGATGGGTAGTGCTCCCCTGCCAGGCTCGCCGTCTAAAAATACGAGTCTTCTCGCCCTGGGGTACCTCACCGGGTCCACCATGTACCCGCAAACGGTGCCTACCGCTCCTCGAATCGGGTTTCACATGCCACTCTCAAAACTGAGAAAACATATGGTGGACGCACTGAAATATCATATCAAGAGAAACCAGGTTTTTAAAACAATACATAATTCTTTTGAAATAACCACGGTTCTCAAATCCAAAAATCTCATGAAAACAGCATATCTCAATGCGTATGAACATAAAGCATGATATATGCAACATATAAAATAATGTAAGCATATTCGTATATCATGCAGCAAGGAACAGTGATGCGACAATATCAGGGAAAACCGTTCTTTTAAAATGAATCACGTTTTTAAATATATACCGCGGTTCCTAATTTCTCCCAAGTCAAATGCAACATCGTATAAGGTGCATATGTAACTATAGCAAGTAAGCTATGCAAGGGATCGTATCATGATGCAGCAATCCTACTGTGTAGTGACAAAGCAATTATCGATGATGAAGTGTGTAAGCCGGCAAATCTGTGTAAGTGCAACATACGCATCATCGATAATGGTGTAAGTGTACTAGCACAGGTATAAGCAATGCCATGAGAATAACATGAATGCAGCATAATATAAATCATCGGCTAAAAGCTATAAGGTATATGTATCTACATGATCGAGTCGGTAAATCAATCAATCGTCACCCAGCCATAACACCACGTATGGTATAATCCATCGTATGGTGATTGATAGGGAACTTAGTGCTTTTGCTATTTGTGATCAAAGAATTAACCGCAATCAAGAACGGTGTCGCTTGGTAGCTAGCCGGTTGGATACGGGTCGGTCCACCGAGATTACGTGTATTTTCTAGTTGTTCTACTAAGTCAATTCCTATTGTGGTAGGTTTGATTTTCAATAAAAACTAAAGTTGAATTTGATTAGGATTAAAACCTTGCTAGGGTTAGGATTAGGTTGGTTTGGAAAGTCAATTATTCTCACCGCTTTCTTTGCCATAATTAAGGACTTTTAGGTGTTAAGGTAATAATTAACAAAGGGGATTAGCACGATCGGGAAGAAACTAGGTGTCTTCCCTTTTGTACTTGTCCGTCCTTTCTTAACTCTTACTCTAACCTCCATGGAAATCATACACAACCGGTCTTTAACTATGGTATCACCGCTACCTCTTGGGATAGGGTGCCGTAGTGAGCGGTGTATGTATGTATGCATAGAGTCCTACTTTAAAAATGTATAATGAGCAAGAATGGGGTGAGAGATTTTCATCTCTCAAACCTTCCCCAAACCTAACCCTAACAAGTAAGGAACTATTCACTCATTAGGGAATTGATAAACGAGTTCATTTTTTATGGTTTTAATTTAACAACTACGGCAGATAAAAAATTTGCAGATAAATAACTAGGGCAGAAAAGAAATTAAAATAACTAAGGCAAGATAAAGAAAAACTTACTTTTTTTATTGATGCACTCTTCGACAATTACAAGGAATAAAAATTCTAAACTAGGAATTAAAAAGTTGCATGCTCCAAAAAGAGCAGTAGGGTTCCTATTTATAGAGAATAGAAACCCTAGGGTTTACATCTGATCCATATCTAGAATTACAAAAATACCCTAAGAAAACCGGGTCAATGCACCGACTCCACCGACACGCACCGACACGTGCACAGCACGGCCGCGGATCCCCGGCCATATGCCTTGTTTGGCCGCAGATCCGCGGCCATGTAACGGGCTTGCTGGCTCAATTTTCTAGGGCTTCTTTCTGTTGCTATTTGCTTCTGTTTTCTTCACTTGGTTCTTCAGACTCTTTTCTAGTTTCTTCAAGATTTCCACAGTGCAGAAATGTTGTGGACTTTTACCATTCGCTTCATATTGAAGTCTTGAATCATGTGCTGCCTTCATTCTTTGTGAAATCGAACTGTTTGCTGATCTTCGTTTGTCCCTCAAACTGTAGGCGGCATGACAAAGATTCTTTTATTTGTTGGTCGTAGTCTTACTTTTGTAGCGTCTTTTCACCATTTTCACTGTATTGTTCCGAGAACCCATAACCTGCAACTATTCAACAGACATGGATCAAAAGCACCTATTTATTTGTAAAATGATTAAGAATGGGGAATATAATAATGCAAAATTATGAGATGAACAAATACCCCCAAACTTATCTTTTGCTCGTCCCGAGCAAAACCAATTTATTCTCGAAAAAAGACCTAACCTCACTTTCGCAGGGAAACACGATTGCACTGAGCTCGTGCAACAAGCTGTTAAACCTCTAGGTGTCCCTAGTGTTAGTTATATGTATGCCCTAGAGGCCATTACTGTACATTGGATGTATATTGTAGTGGATGCTGGGACATATATAGGGAGGACTTTCTTGCTCGACATGATAGTATGCTATCTGGTTACCCTTTACCTTAACGTGTATGCTGATTGTCTCTCTGTTACATGTTGGTAAAGCCCTTAGGATCTGTACTTGAATACCTGGACTATGATGCAGATCATACTAGTGGGTACATGGTAGTCCATAAGTACATCTTTCAAAGTCCCTAGTCGTGGGTGTATCGAGACGGGGCATCGATATACCAGAGTAGACTAGCGTATACCTTCTCGACCCATACAAATAGGCGATGGATGATCCCATATCCATTGGTGTTTGACATCAGAGATGACATACGGGTGCTCAGTAGAGACTGGGTACACTGGACGGACTCGCCGAGAACTCCCAGATGGTATTATACCTCACGTCAGATGGCAGTTCTCTGGTGACACTGGTACAGAGTAGTCTGTTGACCCGAGATCGTCATAGAGTCTTGTGTGGTTCCCACTGTGCTTTGATTTCCATCTTACCACGTCTAAGAGGGCGTGCAAAACGGTGGTTTTTGGGTACAGTCCCGAGTCACATGGAAGCAATGAGCGATAGGAGGGGATTCGTCTCTCCCGGTATAGGGAGTTGATGTTGTGCTGTGTTCGATTGGCTATAACAGGAAATCCCTGGCCAGGGTTGCTGAGATTTACTGGTAAGTGTTACCAGTAGTTTCTCGAATTGTTATAGACCTCATACCGACACGACTTATCAAGCTATTGGGGTCTGACGTTTACCACCCCTAGGCAAGATATGCGACATATCAGACGATCAGACCGGACTGTACGGTAGTGTTACTGGTTGGATTCACTGGAGTGTGAGCGGGCTTGCTCGTCGATCTTCAGATCGCTCAATACCCGGGTGGCCGTTACGTTTAGCAGACCGCTTGCGGCTTGTGGGTGTTTGATATGATCATCACCTGCTGCCGGCGTATTGATGAGTCTTTAGAGTCCTACACAGAGGTTTCCTGGCTCAAGCGAAACGAAATAGGAGCGCATATGAGATATGTGCGGGACCGAGAATAATGCGTGTATGTGATACCGTATTTCATTCTCGCGATGAATGTGTCGAATGGTTATATGCGATATAACCTAGTTATCGAATCGAGGGTTGATTCGATAAACCGATACATTGGATACTAGTCGGTTATATGCGATATGACCGGATCGTTAAATCAAGTGTTGATTTAATGATTTAATGCATGATAATATATTTGATATATTATTTTGCACTAACTAGTATTGGTTCAGTTAAGATGGATTTTCTCACTCGGATGTGCACATTGTATATGTGATATATTTTTTGTGCACTTGATTGTATCATGTTTGATGATACATGTTTGCTTGAGTTTGTGTAAAGATTGAACCATGGTTATTTAAATGATTAGGGTTTACATTTTCATATCTATTTATTTATTTATTTATTATGGAAATGATAATGAGAAGAATGGTTGCTACTTTTGTTTTATTCTTTGAACCTTCATGAAGCATTGACTTTAGTCAACCATTCTTATCTCATCCTTAACCCTAACCATTCCAACTAACCTTGGTTTAATCTCTACACCTAACCATGGTTTGCTTATGATAAGAATGGATTTTCTTTTCTATTTTAATAATTCTTATCATATCATTTCTTCTTCTTATTCCTTGAACTCAAGAAGAAAACCTTGAGGTCATCAATGGTGATTGATGATAAAGAGTGAGAAATCCAATTCTAAATTGAACCCACTTCCTATTTCTTCATCCTCTACCTCTTGCCAAGTAGTAGAGTGTGTTTTCTTCACAAGTTTCTTGACTTGGTGAAGTTGGAGCTTGATTTAGCGATGCCTCGACGTAGATCATCTTCGGCATGGACATCGACGACCTAGCTTGCCCATTCTCCGACGAAGCCGACGCTAGAGCCCGGGAACTCATTTGGACAGCGAGGGGACTTCGTTGCGGAGCTATGGAGGTGGAGAACCGGATCTACAAAGGTTGTATTTCCGTATCTCTTAGTTAAGTGTTAACTAGTTTATCTTTTCGCCTAGATTTCTAGCAAACGATCCGTAGTCGGGTCTCTCGGCACCTAGATTTTTTGATGTTATCATGGTTGATGCCTTGTGAGACCTCATTAGGGTGCCTAGGAACCCTACACCTAGTAGGAGGAGTGTTGTATCCTGAGGTTTTTCAGCGGATACTACCCACAAAATCCTATCAATTTGGCCTATTGACTTTTATTCTTCAATTCGGTGTTCTAGCAAGAAATTCTATTATCTTCAACTCAGAAATTATCAACCCATATTTTTCACGCTTCCTTATCATTTTACTTAAGATTGTATATGTTCTGTAAATTTATTTAGCTTTTATCATCTTTTGAGTTTTCCTTCTCAACTTAGGAATTTTTATCATATCTACTAAAGATATAAGTCCTATTTCTCATTCGTATCTTTCATCCAAACCCCAATCATATACCTCTACGTGTGTTTATGTATCACCCCTACACTTGGAAATTCAATTCAAGCTCTTATACTCTTGTCCATCGTCCAAAGTACTTTTAGTTGGTGAAATTTTTAAAGAAATTGCTCACACATCATTCATGCGGCCGTTAATACTTCTTGAGGTACTAACGACCGATTATAAATGTGTTTGCGCATTAAGGCGTAATTCCTCATTTTGTAATACCTAAGGCTTTTAGCAGTGACTCCCAAACTAGTTGGTCTAAGGCACTAGGTGATAAAGCACCCTCGCTATATATATATATATATATATATATATATATATTTTTTTTTTACGCAGCCTTAAAAACCAGTGTTCATTTTTTTTTATCCCTTTATTCACACTTATGATTTTATTTTCCTTCATACTAAGGATTTTAGACAAGAGTATTTCAAGGTCTCCTCTACTATTCCTAGTTTCAAGGTTCGTGTTTGTGCAAGTTGTAAGGTATATATTTTAAGAATTTAGACTTAAACTTAGGGATTATTTTTCAGACTTACACTTTAATAAAAATTTCAATACTTATCCTTTATTTTGACTTAGCCCAAGAATTGAACTCAAAATTTGCCTATTTCTAAGTAAACTACAAAGACATATATTTTCTACCGTTAAATTTTAAGAAAGGTTATTTTTAGGGTTTTTAATTTACTAAGTTTTGGATCTAGTTTTTCCTAGCCAGTCAACCGTCTTGTCAAACTCAAGTCAATTATGGCCAAAATTGAATTTTTCAGTTTTTATAATTTTTTATAATTTTTCAGTTTTTATTTGATTTTTTTCTTTTTATATTTTTCTTTTATATTTTCATTTTTTCAATTTTTATAATTTTTTATAAAGATGCAATGCAGGATTAAACATGTAAAAGAAAAAGAAAAAATATATACAAAAATTTAAGGAAAAAAAAAGTATGCGATGCAATGATAACTATTTACAACCACCTCCCCCAAACTTACCAAAAGTAGTGCCCTCACTGCTGGGCCCCACGCCGCCCCCTTGAGCGTGAACGGGAATGCTCCTCCCTAGCTAGCAGGGTTCGGACCCCTTGCTCTACCTCTACCAAATGCCTATCATGCTCCCTCATCATCCCCCTCAACTCATCAATCCTCCTAACGGCTCTTCTCATTAATTGTGCATGTTCTAAGGGGGTGAGCTCTCCCTCGCTTGCGGTCGAGCTGGAGCTAGGTGTTCTGGCGGGCACGTGTTCCGCCAGTTCAGTTCGTGACCAAACATCTATCAAACGTGTATAGGACGCAGATATGCCCTCAATGAGAGGCCTGACGGGTATGCCTCCATGCATGTAAAATTCAAATTCCTCCACGGGGAGGAAATAGCGACACAGTTGTGTCACTAGCATGGGGCATGGGTAGTTCGCGGCCTTTTTGCCCGCACCAATTGAGTTAAGCAGAACCGTGCATATGTCGAATCTAGGGTTCCTTGTCATAAGTGTGTGCACGATATGCAGTGAGGGGGTGAAAAATGTGGTGTTATGGGAACTCCCAAAAATATTGTTTTATGCCCACCGGCACACAGTTAAAACATTAGCGAAAAGGGTTCTCGCTTGGATTCCTTTCCTCGGTTCCCTCGAGCAATCATTACCCATCAAGGACATGTAATCTTCAAACTGAAGTGGTTGATCATGAACAGGTATCCTAGGGATTAAAGTGACTTCATGTATGAAGTCTCTATCAATTATTATCTCCCTATTACCCCACAGTAATTTGATAAAGCCATATTGGGCGAGACAGCCGTCTTCCATGCACTCGTAAAAACGAGTGACTAGATCTGGAAGGGCGTAGGAATTTGTGTGCTTATAGATCAAAAAATTCCGACCCCTACGTGCGATATCATTAGCAAAGTAACTCCCATATATCGTGTGTGAAAAGATCTGTGAGAAATCACGCTCTAACTGCATACTTGGTGCCATTACAGATCTAAAAAATATAAACAGAGAGGAGTTTTTATAGATCGAACCTCCCCTGAAAAAATCAGAGGGTGAAGACGTATAGGCGCGGCGGATCATCGGTGGGAAGGGGCTACTTGCGGCGGATGCGCGGCTCGGTGGTGGGATCTCGCTGTAGAATTGAGGCGGCGGCTAGGGTTTGAAGAGAGGTGAAAAATTAGGGTTAAGAAAGTAGAGAGGGGTCGGATCTTATTTATATGGGGAGTGTTTGGTTATTTGTAAATAAACCTCTCTAAAAAGACGAAATTATTTGCAATTAAAAATTTGATTTTTAATTTTTTTTTATTAAATCTGGAAATTTACAAAAATACCCAAAAAATTTTAATTTTCATATTTTTAATTTTTATGTTATTTTGTATAATTACAAATGATACATACCCCAAACTTTTTTGAAGCAATGTTTTGGCTAGATGATCGAAAATTTGGGGGTAGATGGAGGAAGATTAGTCAGTATAATTCGGCTCCTGCAAAAACAGGAGATCCTACGACGAGTCCGCAGTGAGGAACGGTTTAAGTCAATGTCTATTTACTTTAAACAGTGTACCGTCCTCCTGGTTTTCTAGATCTACCGCACCATGCGGATATACGGTGCGTATCATAAATGGCCCTTTCCATCGAGATTTGAGCTTGCCGGGATGGAAATGTAACCGAGTATCGTAAAGCAAAACCTGTTGACCAGGTTTGAAAGTCTTATGCATAAGGTGTTTGTCGTGGAACACCTTCGTTCGGTTTTTAACAATTACCGCGTTCTCATAGGCCTCATCCCGCAGCTCATCTAATTCATTCAATTGCAGCCTTCTATTGCTACCCGCATCTCCCAAAGATATGTTCAACTCTTTGATCGCCTAAAATTCCTTGTGCTCTATTTCAACAGGAAGGTGGCAGGCCTTTCCATAAACAAGCCTGTATGGAAACATTCCAAGATCGGTCTTATAGGCAGTACGGAATGCCCATAGTGCATCAATCAGTTTTGATGACCAATCTTTACGGTTTTTGGAAACCGTTTTCTCCAATATTTGTTTAATCTGCCGATTCGAAATCTCGGCTTGCCCACAAGTTTGGGGATGATATGGTGTTGACAATTTGTGAGTAATGGAGTATTTGCGCATTAAGGACTCAAAAGTCATATTACAAAAGTGAGATCCATTATCACTTATAATCGCGCGAGGATGCCCAAACCGCGAAAAAATGTTTTCTTTGAGAAATCTAACAACAACCTTGTTGTCATTAGTTCGGCTGAGCACAGCCTCGACCCATTTTGAAACATAGTCAACAGCAAGTAGAATATACAAGTTCCCAAAGGAATTGGGAAATGGTCCCATAAAGTCTATCCCCCAAACATCAAAAATTTCAACAACCAAAATTGGTTGGAGCGGTATTTCATTTCTCCGAGATATCCGGCCCAAGTGTTGGCACCGGGAGCATGTCTTGCAGTATTCGTATGCATCTTTAAAAAGTTGTGGCCAGTAGAAGCCACAATGCAAGATTTTTTCTGCTGTCTTCTTGGGGCCAAAATGCCCACCACACGCTTGATCGTGGCAAAATGACAACACGCTCTTAAACTCGTTGTCTGGGACACACCGACGAATTATTTGGTCAGAACAGTATTTAAAGAGATACGGTTCATCCCAGTAGAAATGTTTTACTTGGGACTGGAATCGGAGTTTGTCCTGATTCGACCAATCGTTTGGTATCAGTCCGGTGGCCAAATAATTTACTATATCAGCGAACCAAGGCTCGCATGACACGGTTAAGAGCTGCTCATCGGGAAAAACATCTTTAATAGGAATTTTAAGTGTAGGCGAAGAATGGAGTCGTGAAATGTGGTCGGCGACTACGTTTTCACATCTCTCTTGTCTCTTATGACAAGGTCAAACTCTTGTAGCAAGAGGATCCAACGTATTAGCCGAGATTTAGCATCCTTCTTCGTGAAAAGATGGCGAAGAGCTGAGTGGTCCGTGTAAACATTAACTGGAGAGCCTATTAAATAGGGCCTGAATTTTTCTAGTGCAAACACAACGGCTAAGAATTCTTTTTCTGTTGTTGTGTAATTCAATTAGGCCTCATTTAATGTTCAGCTAGCATAATAAATTACGTGCGGCATCTTATTAATTTGCTGTCCAAGGACAGCACCAATGGCGAAATCAGATGCATCACACATAATTTCAAATGGATGCGTCCAGTCGGGAGATGAAAGAATGGGCGCAGAAATAATTGAGTGTTTCAATGACTCGAACGCTTTTATGCAGGTTGAGTCAAAATCAAAAGTGGTGTCCTTGGCTAATAAAAGAGTGAAGGGTCTAGCTATCTTGCTAAAATCCTTGATGAACAGTTTATAAAAACCGGCATGGCCAAGAAAGGCTCGGATGTCTTTGACGCACTTGGGAGGAGGAAGATTGGAAATGACTTCAATCTTGGCTTTATCAACCTCAATGCCGTTTTGCGAGATGATATGTCCTAACACAATACACTCTCGTACCATAAAGTGGCATTTCTCCCAATTTAAAGTGAGGTTCTTATCGCTACAGTGGGTAAGAACTGCGTCTAAGTATAGCAAACACTCATCAAAGGAGTCGCCGAAAATGGAGAAATCATCCATAAAAATCTCCAAAAATTTTTCCACCATGTCTGAAAAGATCCCCATCATAAACCGCTGGAAAGTAGCGGGTGCATTGCATAACCCAAAGGGCATGCGACGGTAAGCGAATGTACCGAAAGGACAAGTAAATGTGGTCTTGTCTTGATCTTTCTTGGCGATGGGAACTTGATTATAGCCGAAGTAGCCATCCAAAAAGCAGTAAAATTCATGCCTAGCCAATCGTTCTAGCATTTGGTCAATAAAATGCAACGGAAAGTGGTCTTTTCGTGTCGCAGCGTTGAGTTTTCTATAATCGATGCAAACTCGCCACCAAGTTTGGGTGCGAGTAGGTACTAACTCATTCGCCTCATTGGTTATGACCGTTTGCCTGATTTCTTTGGGATAACGTGAATGGGGCTAACCCACTGGCTATCAGAGATAGGGTAAATGATACCACTATCAAGACATTTTACAATCTCCTTTTTAACAGCCTCCTTCATTATGGGGTTGAGGCGTCTCTGTGGATCCCTTACTGGCTTGGCATCATCCATCATATGAATATGATGTTCAACTATTAGAGGACTAATCCCCTTGATGTCCACCATAGTCCAGCAAAAGCTTGCCGATTATTTTGTAAGACCATAAAAAGGGCTTTCTCTTGCTCGAGGGTTAGAGATGCCGATATGATAATAGGAAGGGTCTCATTCTCACCTAGGTAAGCGTATTTAAGGTGAGACGGAAAAAGCTTGAGTTCGAGTTTCGGAGGTGAAACAATTGAAGGTAAAATAGGTGAAACTGTCTCGAACTCGAAGGATTCCAACAATGGTTCAAAGCGAGTGTAAGCAACCGAGTCGGATGGTTCAGCTAACTCATCCGAAAAATCAAAGGACTCAAACTCAGGCGGTGAGTCTTCAAAATCGTCCAAAAAAGTGAAATACTCGTAATCGTTATCGGGTGTAAAAGCTGTGTCAGATTCCAGGAGGAACGCACTAGTGGCATCAAAACTGCTGTGATCGAACAGAAATTTTTCGAGCTCACAGTCCTCCTGCGTGATCTCTTGGATCGAGCAAACATCAAGTATAGTAGCATTAAGCTCGGAGGGCTGATTCCCCAACATAAAAATGTTGAGTTCAATTGTCATATTTCCAAAAGATAGGTTCATCGAACCATTTCGACAATTGATCACCGCATTAGAAGTCGCAAGGAATGGTCGACCGAGTATCACCGGAATTTGACTCCGGGGGTTAGCTACAGGCTGTGTGTCCATAACAATGAAATCAACGGGGAAAATGAAGTCCCCTACTTTGATCAACACATCCTCTAACTCACCCCTAGGATGGGTGATGGATCGGTCGGCCATTTGGAGAGTACAATGAGTGGGTTTAAGCTCTCCAACGCCTAATTGTTCATATACTGAATAGGGTAGCAAATTAACACTAGCACCAAGATCTAAAAGTGCGCGATTGATGTTCTTATCCCTAATTGTTATTGAAATTGTAGGACAGCCAGGGTCCTTATGTTTTTGGGGTAAAGGTTGGGTAAGAGCACCACTTACAGCACTAGCCATGAAAACTTTCTTGGGTACTTATGACTTCCTCTTCTTGGTGCATAAGTCCTTTAAGATTTTAGCGTAAGAAGGGACTTGTTGGATTGCATCCAAGAGAGGTATGTTAATGCTAACCTGTTTGAATAACTCCACAATCTTCTCCATTTGAGGAGGAGGTTTATTGGATCTCAACCTGTTTGGAAACGGAACATTTTGAAAATTTGTTGAGTCCAATGTTTGTGGAGTAGATTGCGAAGTTTGAACGGATCCCAGTGTTGGTATTTTCGTGAAGTGAGATGTGGTTCCGTTCGAATTAGAAGAAGTTGAGCCTTGTGAAGGATGAGGAACAGGCTCTGAAGAAGATGATGATGAAGAAGATGAAGAAGAAGAAGAAGCGGCGGCCGGGGTTTCATCACTAATACCCATATTATTGTGCAACACTCTTCCAGATCTCAACGTGGTCACAGCATTTACATTATGATTTGTTTGTTCATAAGCAACATGTGCGTTGTGTGTGTGACCGGGATTTGGCAATGGTTGAGACGGAAGCTTTCCCTTTTCTCGCTCGCTTAACGCAGCATTCAGTTGTGCAATTTGGGCCTCAATTGATTTGATGTTCTGATCATGTGAAGCACTGTTTTGCACCAAAGACTGAATGGAAGACTCCAACCTTGCTGAGGATTGTGTAAATTGTTTTAAAAACGCATCCAAATTTTGTTCTAGCGAGGAAACCTTATCGTTATTCGGCTGAACAAAATTGTTTTGAGGATAAGAGTTGTTGGGTACAAAATTGTTCATTTCGTTTGGGTAAGGTTGGGGTTGGAAAGGTTGCTGATATTGAGTTTGTTGAGGGGCTTGTTGTTGTGGAGGAGGCCTTTGAAAGTTGTTGTTGCCTTGGAATTGT
This sequence comes from Agapanthus africanus, assembly GCA_030015575.1. Classification (NCBI taxonomy): domain Eukaryota; kingdom Viridiplantae; phylum Streptophyta; class Magnoliopsida; order Asparagales; family Amaryllidaceae; genus Agapanthus; species Agapanthus africanus. The sequence goes on from JASDDO010000029.1 coordinate 76,298,049, forward strand.
TGTTGATTTTGATTCCAAGCAAAATTTGGATGGCTCTTCCAACCGGGATTGTAAGTTGAAGAGTATGGATCATTTCTTTGTATTTGCTGAAAGGCAGCATTGACTTGATCTTGTCCTTGAACAGGTAGGTTGTAAGGACACTCTTCAGTAAGATGGGATGGATCCGAACAACAAGCAAAAATAGTGCGTGGGGGTAAAGCAGGGGTAGGAGAAGGCGATGAGAATTTGCTCTCAATTGCTCCTAGTTTTTTCGTGAGTGCAGCCATTTCGGCCTTCATTGCAATCGACATATCAAGTTGATGTATGCCTGCCCTAGACTGACCTGATGAAGTAGATGAGGTGGTCTTAGTGCTTTCCCACTGAAATATTTGTTCAGCAAGATCGTTGAGAAACTACCAAGCTTCCTTGCTAGATTTTGTAAGAAAGTGACCTTGACAAATGGTTTCCAACAACTGCTTAGTTGCTGGGTTCAGTCCTTCGTATAAAGTTTGGCAAAGTTGTCAATTCTCGATACCGTGGTGAGGGCACTGAATAAGGAGGTCCTTAAATCTTTCAAAACACTTCCAAAAAGGTCCGGAAGGAAGCTGGGAAAATTGAATAATTTCGTTGCGAATTCTCGCGGTCTTGTTGTGTGGGTAAAACTTTTTTAGAAAAGCCTTAACAAACTCTTCCCAATTTTTTATGGAGTGTGATGCTGTGCTATATAACCATTTTTCGGCTAGGTCACATAAAGTGAATGGAATGACACGTAGCCTTATAGCATCATCAGAAAGTTGTGTGGTCTTCATCATTGCGCAAACATTCTGGAATTTGTTAATGAAGATATAGGCATCTTCGGATTCCAGCCCGTGAAATTTGGGCAACATATTGATGAAGTGGTGTTTAATTTCAACGTTATCCCCATTAGCCGGTGGAAGTGAAAGACAAGTGGGAAGTGCGGTGCGGATAGGATAGAAAAGATCCTGGAGCGCGATTCGTTGGGGCACTTCGACAGGAGGGTGTGGTGGGTTATTCGCACCTAGTGGAGGTGGAATAAGTCCCGCGGGTAAGGGGTTGGTGGGACTGAATCCCGACATCTCCTTAGAAGATGATGAATATGAAGATGAAGGTAAAGAAGTGGATGGAATTTCGACTTCAGAGTCGAAAGCGTCGTCAGTCGGCACTAACGAGACACGGACTAAACGGGCGCTAGTGTCCCTAGTCCAACTGGACATACACTAAAGAGATGTAGTGTAGTCAAAAAGTAAAAACAGAAGGTGGGGGTAAGAAAACGTCAATGGAAGAAAGTGGGGTGCGATGGATTTCCAGCGACAAATTGGCAATTTTTTTGTAAAAATTTTCTCTTTTGTGTTTTTTTATAAGGAGTTTTTGCAAAAGATTTTTATAAGAAGCTTAGACACACGTTCAAGCAATCACAATATGCACAATCAAGCCTAGATCTAGAGTCTCCTAGGTCAACTAGACTGCTCCTAACTGTTCCAAAGGGCAAGTTGTGAGATCCTCAAATCGCCTCTTTACCACCAATTGTGGCCAGGCAAGCAAAAGTAAAGAAAGGAGCGATCCACTCACGAATCACCGTGAGACGGGCCCTTTAAAATTACCTTTCCCACTTGTCTAACCTTGGCACCACAAAGTCTGGTTTAGATAAACGACCGATGCCTACTTTGTCCTAATGAGCATGACAGTCCTTATAGGCTGAGTCTAATCTTTTTTAATTAACTCGATGGTTGATGCGAATGCTTTTTGTGATTTTTGGGGTCCTAGGAAGGGTAATGAAATCCCCACCCAATCTGGATTGGTGTTATAGCCCCTTAAAAGTTAGTTTTAAAAATGCAAAGCAGTAAACACATAAAACACTTGCCAATTTTTTTTTCTTTTATTGCGGCGCAAAGAATCCTGCACAAAATCAAGTTATTGGAGAAGGGGAGAAGTTTTTGCACAAAGAACCCTGCAGGAAAATTTTTTAGAGGACTACAGAGTGAAGAAGAGACGAAAAGAGTACTTACAGGGAAGATTTGGATAGCTGACGTCACCAGACCACGGCGGATCCACGGTCAAAAGCGCAGTTTCGCGGTGGTTCCGCGGTTGAACAATTGATTTAGGCCTCCAAACTTTTTCTGTTTCTCTGTTGTGGTTCTCCTCTATTTGTTCAGATCTGTTGTTTGCTGTTTTGCTCACTGGATTTTTCCAGATCTGAATATGTTCGTCTTTCTGATCCTGCACAATTCAAACAAAAACCCTTCAAAAAATAACAAGATGATAAATTTTTTTTTTATATTTTTCAGTTTTTATGATTTTTTAATTTTTAATTAACCTGAAATTACAAAAATAAAATAACTACGCCATCCCCGGCAACGACGCCATTTGATTGATAGGGAACTTAGTGCTTATGCTATTTGTGATCAAAGAATTAACCGCAATCAAGAACGGTGTCGCTTGGTAGCTAGCCGGTTGAATACGGGTCGGTCCACAGGGATTACGAGTATTTTCTAGTTGTTCTAACGAGTCAATTCCTATTGTGGTAGGTTTGATTTTCAATAAAAACTAAAGTTGAATTTGATTAGGATTAAAACCTTGCTAGGGTTAGGATTAGGTTGGTTTGAAAAGTCAATTATTCTCACCGCTTTCTTTGCCCTAATTAAGAACTTTTAGGTGTTAAGGTAATAATTAACAAAGGGGATTAGCATGATCGAGAAGAAACTGGGTTTCTTCCCTTTTGTCCTTGTCCTTCCTTTCTTAACTCTTACCCTAACCACCATGGAAATCATACACAACCGATCTTTAACTATGGTATCACCGCTGCCTCTTGGGATAGGATGCCGTAGTGAGCAGTGTGTGTATGTCTGCATAGAGTCCTACTTTAAAATGTATAACGGGCAAGAAAAGGGTGAGGGATTTTCATCTCTCAAACCTTCCCCAAACCTAACCCTAACAATTGAGGAACTTCTCCCTCATTAGGGAATTGATAAACGAGTTCATTTGTTTATGGTTTTAATTTAACAACTACGGCAGATAAAAATTTTGCAGATAAATAACTAGGGCAGAAAAGAAATAAAAATAACTAAGGAAAGATAAAGAAAAACATACTTTTTTTATTGATGCACTCTTCGACAATTAAAGGAATAAAAATTCTAAACTAGGAATTAAAAAGAGGCATGCTCCAAAAAGAGCAGTAGGGTTCCTATTTATAGAGAATAGAAACCCTAGGGTTTACATCTGATCCTTATCTAGAATTACAAAAATACCCTAAGAAAACCGGTTCAATGCACCGACTCCACCGACACGCACCGACATGCACCGACACGTGCACAGCACGGCCGTGGATCCACGACCATATGCCTTGTTTGGCCGCGGATCCGCGGCCATGTGATGGGCTTGCTGGCTCAATTTTCTAGGGCTTCTTTATGTTGCTATTTGCTTCTGTTTTCTTCACTTTGTTCTTCAGACTCTTTTCTAGTTTCTTCCAGATTTCCACAGTGCAGATTTGTTGTGGACTTTTACCGTTCGCTTCATGTTGAAGTCTTGAATCATGTGCTGCCTTCATGCTTTGTGAAATCAAACTGTTTGCTGATCTTTGTTTGTCCCTCAAACTGTAGGCGGCATGACAAAGATTCTTCTATTTGTTGGTCGTAGTCTCACTTTTGTAACGTCTTTTCACCATTTTCATTGTATTGATCGAAGAACCTGTAACCTGCAACTATTCAACAGACATGGATCAAAAGCACCTATTTATTTGTAAAATGATTAATAATGGGGAATATAATAATGCAAAATTATGAGATGAACATACGGCAACCCCTAGTCAAGGGTAAGGATCAATCGTCATAAAACTCATCACGTACTGAAAATTATCGTACGACGTCACTAAACCATCGGGGATCCTATCATCCTATATGACAAAGAGGGGTACGGACCTAACGTCTCGTACGACATATCATACATGATTTACAACATTTATATATCTATATACCTACGTCCCAGTTCACATCCAAAACAAACTCATATCAGGGGACCGGTAAAGGTATCAATCATCTCAGTCAACTCGCATCTGTATACCAACATATCATCATATCACATGCCAAATCGTATTCTCTTTTCATCGCATCTAAATCTCACATACACACCCGAACCATACAATCAGTTTTTCAAAGATGCGAATCGTAGTTTTGATAGTCGGAGCTACGGTGTTTTTAAGGAAAAATATCATTTGCAAATCCATAACGTCCCTCAAGGTATCTGTTTAAAAGATTCATACGATTCTTCAGTTTGGAAATAGGTATGGTTCGGATGACACATTTACGTCGGCTATCTAGTCTTATGGTACCCTAAACGGAAATATCGTCAAATATCATCCTCAAATTCCGTTATCACATATTAGCGGTATCATATCACTTCTAACTATCCTTTAGTTTCTAATATGGTTCTCTAACTAGCTATTAACTCTATTCATAGTTTTCTATATAAGGTTCCCTTAACCATATTCTATATATATATATAGGTTTCCATCAAAGTTTGCGGCGGTGCTATACGCCATCCACCCGACTTCCCCCGTGGATAAAGATCCACTCACCTTGATCCTTGCTTGCCGATGTCGATGACGCCACGTTCCGTCGCCTCGAAATCCACGCGAAGGTACCTACTGTTAGTGTATATGCCCTAGAGGCCATTACTGTATCATACTAGTTTGTATATTACTTAATGGAAGCTTGGGCTATTCACAGTTGTATAAACAATCTTGCTCGAAATAGTAGTATGCTACTTGGTTTGTTTCTACTTTAATGTGTGCATGTGTTTCTTTTAGCATATCGCCTATACACATTAGTGGAGACCTTAGGATCTTTGCTTGATTACCAGCGTTGTGATAGCAGTCACACTAGTGGGGGCTGGGTAATCTACAAGCACATCCTTATACAGGTCCCTAGTCGTAGGATTATCGAGACGGGGCATCGATACTCCGGAGTAGACTAGCGTATGCGCTTCTCATCCCAGCAGGGGAGATGGTCTATCCCACAGCCGTCAGTACGTCGTACTTGAGATAGTATGCGGGTGCTCGTTAGGTTACGATTACACTAGACAGGACTCGTCGGGAACTGTTGGTTGGTACTATACCTATCGTCAGTTATCAGTTCCCAGGTGACATGAGTACAGCTTAGTCCGCTGACTTGACACTGTCACTTCGCCTCGAGTGTGTTCCCACTGTTCTTAGATTGCTACCCTACCACGGCTCAAATGAGTCATGGAAACAGGTAGCAGTTGGGTGCAGTCCCGAAGCACTTGGAGGCAGTGACGGTTAGACAGGATTCGTCTCTCCCGGTATTGGGGGTTGATATCGCGTTGTGTTTAGGAGAGCCATTACACATAGTCGTCCCTGGCCAGGGCAAGCGAGATATACTAGTAGGTTTTCCAGTGTTATCTCAGGGTGTTCTGGGCTACACTCCGACACTACTTGTACCGCTATTATGGGACTGACGTTTACCGCCTCCCTAGGCCCGCCATGCGATATTCTCAGACGAACAGACCGGACTGTATATAGATTGTCACATTCAGGCTCAGTAGGAGTTCGGATGGGTTCACCTCATCAGTCTTCTTATCTGCATCTACCTGGGGACCGTTACGTACAGCTAGTACCGCTTGCGGCCTGTGGTTAAACCCAATGCCAGCGTAGTGTCGAGTCTTTAGAGTCCCACACAGAGAGCTATTTGCCTTTGGGCAAAACAGAGTAGAGGTCGCATGGTTTTTGCGACAGGGTTCGTTCACATCCGCGCACTTGTGCACGTTTGGTGTCCAGGCAGTTATTACTAGCAGGCTTTGGTTTAAGCCAGATCCTATTATATGTTTTGGGATTGGTTTTATCTCATTGTATTCGTGTTCCTCGGAACACAAGTGCGGGTGTGTATGCACAGTTGACAAAGGCAGAGGAAGAGGATTCTCATTGGGGTTATTGACCGTTGACTTTTTCAAAACCCTAATGAGAATAAGAAATATGATTAATAATATTAATTAAGGATTATTGTGCCATGGTTGAGTTGAACATTTGACTTTTGTTGACTTGTTGACTTTGTTGACCGGTTGACCATTGTGGACTTGTTGACCATCATCATTTCATTTCAATGACTTTTGTTGACTTGTTGTTCTTTACAAAATGCATTATATGCATGAAATGATAATGGTCATTGAAACTAACCATCCCAATTCTTAATTATTATTATTATCATCATTATTCTTTCTTTTTGTGAGCATGGTTGTAAAATGTCTAGCTCATTCTCACTTGATCACTCTCTCTCATCCAAAGCTCATCCTCTTCCTCCCTCTCAAAACTCTCATGTTTCATGTGTTGAGAAGCATGAGCTATTGAGATAAAACCCTCAAAACTCTTCTCTACTCACTCTAGAGTTCTAGGTTTAGCAAGCCAAGCACTTCAGTTGCCTCTCAGTTGAGGTTGGAGCTCAAGGTAGAAGCTTTCGGATGGATCCTTCTTCGACAAAGAGGTGACTACGAGGTAGGAGCCGTTCAAGCCATCCAGAGAAGCAAGAAGAGAAGGAGTTCAAGACCTAGGTATAACCCTCTAACATAGTAGTTAAACTTCTAGTTAGTTTGCTAGGTTTTTGTTTAGCAAAGATCCCCATTTCTAGTCTATGTTGCCTTGTGTCAAAAATCGTTTTTTACCGTTTCCACCTCCCCGTAAGAACCGGGGTGGGCAACGTGGACTTACAGTGGTATCAGAGCCTAGCTAAACAACAACTAGCATGTTAGCAAAGTATTTAGAATTTCGATCCGAGAAAAAATCGCAAAACACGTCCGAAAACTGAACTTTCTGCCGATTTTAAAACTGCTCCAAAAATAATTCCACATATCTTAAAAATCGGCTCAGGGTTTTGTAAGAACGTATAGCAAAAACGAGCCACTGACTCGGTCAATGCGCCGCGGAACCGCGGTGAGAACATGCGTCTCGCCGCTGATCCGCGGCCGAGTTGACTCGGCCGCGACTCGTCTTTGCTGCAGTTTGCTCACTGTTCTGTTTTGGGATTTTGTGGATATTTTGTTTCTGCCCAGATTTTCCAGAGAACAAAGTTGTTTTTGGGGTAGTTACAAATCTGTATTTTTGATCGAAGTTCTGTAGACTTTAGCTAATGGGTTATATCTGTGATGTGATATATGCACTGAACGTCAACTAATCGCTATACGTCGATTTGTGGGGGTTGTGCATATCTATGATCTGTAATGTTGTTGGATTGTGTATATGAACTTGTTGGATTGTCGCGGATGAATAGCCGAGGGTTGTGAGATGAGAGTTTTCTTTATCTTTCATTTGATGTAATATGTAAATTGATGTAATATTATTTTATGGCCGCACATCCGGGATGAGGTTGTAGCCGCCATTGTATATTATTTCTTTTACTGTTTTTTGCTCCTAGGATAGACCCAAGGTGGGGTGCACAAACTACCGGGTACCTCAAAGTGCCGAGTGGCCTACTCACGTTGTTGAGGGAGGTTGCTTCACTTCGGGTACTTGGTGGGTAGTTTGCCGCACTCGTAGGGGTCTACGGTGGGGTTTTGGCTATTCATCGCGACCGTGTAATCCGTCTTTCGTTGCAGGCTCGAACGAAACGTGGATTTCTAGTATATCCAATGTGTTCATCTGTGATCTGGAATGGCTATCGCTGCATCTGACAAATGTATATATCTATATATGATATCTAGTAGGCGTTGCTTATGTTTTGCATCCGCGCTAGTCCAGCCCCCGCTCTGTCGTTAGTTAAGTAACCTAACGGGTAATGATGGGGCCCCGTGACGAATGCGGATGGCATAAGCGTACGTCATATTTTCGTTGTTTTCTGCAATGGTAGGATTAATTGATGGGACGCATTAAATTAATGCAAGAAAATAAACCAAAGTAAAGTCGTTTGAACAATTTCAAAACCACTCGGTTTCTTTTCAAATCAAAACAACTTTTAAACGTGGAGCTTAAACCACTCCTTTTAAAAGCTATCACGTTCCTTCGATTATATCAAGCTCACTACATTCACGGTTTCGCCAAAACCATTCGTAGCCCTCCGTCATTTCATATGGATAGTCAATAGTATTCAAGCTGTGTTTGTTGGCCAAAATCAAGGCATAGTGATTGGTTGCTATTGAATATTCATATGTAGCATAGATAGATCCGTTGGTTTGGGACAGTCGTACTGCCTTGTTGGCCAAAGTCAAGGGTAGGTACGGGTGGGTTCAAATTAACCTGGAAAATGCTGGGTAGAACTTGACGCGTGACTTATGATTTGTTGGCCAAAGTCAAGGTCATAAGAGCATGGGGCAAAAATCCACATCGGGAGTTTCTAAAGAAATTGAAACTTGCTAGTGCTGCATACCATTTGGAGTGTGATGATTCTGGTAGGATTCTTTCAGTTTTATCACACAATGATATTTGGATCCCGATCCTACTGTGAGTATATGCTATTCCTCGGAAAACTTTCTCACTTAACGATCAATACTATAAACCAAGTAGGTATCTAGAAAGGTGTTAGCGGGGTTACGCCCACAGGGAAAAGAGGTTTTTTAATTAAGGAACTTCGCGAAAACGTTGGAAAACCTCCCTCGAAGTACCAACACTGGCCTGTCTGAACGGTTAAGAAAGTATTGTACGGTGAGATTGATCCCGACTAATTCTTCTTTTTTTTTGGTTTGAGGAAGGATTCGAGAAACAGTGGGAGCCATCCTGTTTAGACAAATTAAAAACCACTCTAAACTTGCAAGAGCATCATGCTAAAGTGTTTCTTCTCTCTCTCCTAATTGCAGCGACCAAACATCATGACCGGACTTAAGTTACTACTAGAAAAAAATACATTGACAGGGCCAAACTACAAAGATTGGCTCAAGAATGTCAAAATGGCAATCACTTCTTCTTACCACCAAAGCTCCCCCTGTCCCAGGACCTCAATCCTGCGTCGCGGATAAGGAAATCTGTAAGACCTGGGAGATTGATTGCGCGAGGGCCAAGTGCATCGTGTTTGCCTCTATGGACAATGAATATCAGAGGAGGCACGAGGATATGGACCTAGAATCCATATTTCTCCATACAAAAGATCTGTATGGAGAGCAATCCCGTATCGCCAGATACGAAGTCTCGAAAAAGTTGTTTTCGGTGAGATTGGCCGTCGGATCATCTGTAGTGGAACACGTGGTTCAGATGATTGGCTACATTGAAGAGCCCGCGTACCTTGGGACCACGTTAGAGAACGAGCTCTACACTGACTTGATTCTCCAGTCCCTTTCTTCCACTTACGCCCAGTTTATCCTGAACTTCAACATGCAAGGAAAGGAAGTAGAACTTCCGGATCTCCTTAACATGTTGAGGAGTGCAGAGGGCACCCTGAAGAAAGTAAGGGAAACATCCACTTTGATTGTTGGAGGAGCTTCCTCTTCTAGTTCCAAGGCGAAAGCCAAAGGAAAGAAGAAGAAGGCCCCCACCAAACCAAGGGGCGGTGTCAGTAAAGTGGAAGCCAAGGGAAAGGCAAAAGTAGCAAAGGTAGCGGAAAAGCTTGTGCGAAAGGAAGAGTGCTTTTATTGTCACAAGAGTGGACACTGGAAGAAAGATTGCAGGGCTTGGAAGGCCAGAAACCAGGACCCGAAGCAAGTTGTGGCTTCGGCTTCAGGTGTATATGTTATTGAAAACTGTCTATCAATAAACTCTACTTCCTGGGTATTGGATACTGGATTAGTATTTCATATCTGTAATTCTTTACAGGCACTGAGAAAGCGTAGGGTTTTGAAGGCAGGTGATATGACCCTCAGAGTTGCAAACGGAGCTGGCATGGATGCGGAGTCCGTGGGGGACTATCACTTGGGATTGCCATATGGACATGTTTTAGTTTTGCATGATTGTTATTTTGTACCCAGTGCGACTTGTAATATCATATCTGTATCATTAATGTCTAAAGAAGGTTATGATTTTGCATTTGTAAGCAATGTTGTTAAAATTCACCTTAATCATGTTCTGATTGGGTCGGGTACATTAAGCAACGGTATATACGTATTAAACCAACCACAGATTTTCAATGTTCAGAATACACACAAAAGAAAATCTCCAGAAATAAATCATGCTTTCTTATGGCATTGTAGATTGGGTCACATCAATGAGAGAAGGTTGACTAAGTTACATAAAGAAGGATATTTGGATCCATTCGAATATCAATCATATGCAACTTATGAATCATGTCTCAAAGGAAAGATGACAAAGACTCCGTTTACTGGACATGGAGTAAGAGCGAGCGAGCTCTTGGGACTCATACACAGCGATGTATGCGGTCAAATGTCTACACATGCGCGAAGTGGTTATTCTTACTTCATTACTTTTACGGATGATTTTTCAAGGCACGGATATGTTTTCTTGATGAAGCATAAATCTGAAGCCTTCGAAAAATTCCAGGAATACAAGAATGAAATAGAAAAACAAACATACAAAAGTATCAAGACACTGAGATCTGATCGAGGTGGTGAATACTTGAGTGCCGAGTTCCTGGATTACTTAAAAGAGAATGAAATTCTCTCTTAACTTACTCCTCTACACACCCCACAACATAATGGTGTATCGGAGAGACGGAACCGAACCCTATTGGATATGGTACGTTCCATGATGAGTAACGCTGAGTTGCCGCGATCATTCTGGGGATATGCACTAGAATCAGCTGCATACCTTTTTGAACCGAGTTCCAACTAAGACAGTGCCTACCACACCATATCAGATGTGGAGTGGGAAGAAACCCTATCTTAAGCACATTAATACATGGGGGTGTCCAGCTTTTGTCAAAAAGCAGCATGCAGACAAACTCGAGGCACGCTCAGCACAATGCAAGTTTGTGGGATATCCAAAGAAGTCCAAGGGATATTTCTTCTATTAGGCAGAGGAATAAAAGGTTTTTGTTTCTCGTCGTGCCTGCTTCTTGGAAACTGAATTTTTGGAAAATCAGATAAGTGGGAGCGCAATAGAACTGGAAAAATTCCGGAACCACGAGCTATTACTGAAAGCTTAGTAGAACCAGAGGGTTCGAAAGAACAGGACATTCCTGCGCCGCTCCGCAGGAGCAGTAGGCAGTCTCATCCGCCCGAGAGATACTATGGTTTTCTCATAGACGGGGATAGAGAGGATTGCATCATTGATAATGATGATCTGACTAGCTTCCAGCAGGCCATTCAGAGCGTTGACTCGGTCAAATGGCTGGATGCAATGCGGACCGAAATGGAGTCCATGTACACCAACAAAGTATGGACTTTGGATGTTGCTCCAGAAGGGGTAAAACCCGTAGGCTGCAAATGGATCTTCAAAAGGAAGATTGGTGTAGATGGACAGGTTGAGACCTATATGGCTAGACTTGTTGCAAAGGGTTTTCGTCAAAGACCTGGTTTGGACTATGACGAAAACTTTTCTCCAGTGGCTATGCTCAAATCCATTCGGATCCTTCTTGCCATTGCTGCCTTCCACAATTATGAGATTTGGCAGATGGACGTAAAGACCGCTTTTCTGAATGGAAATTTAGAGGAGTGTGTTTAAATGGACCAGCCAGAGGGTTTCATTCAGAGTGGGAGCAGCGGAAAAGTGTGCAAGTTGCTTAAGTCCATTTATGGACTAAAACAGGCATCGCGGAGTTGGAACATCTATTTTTATAAGACGGTCAAAGAATTTGGCTTTATCAAAAATCCAGATAAACCATGCATCTATAGTAAAATTGTAGCACGAACTGTCGTATTCCTCGTTTTATACGTGGATGAAATTCTCTTGATAGGAAATGACATTCCTATGCTACAATCTGTCAAAGGGTTCTTGTCACATAGGTTCTCCATGAAAGACCTGGGTGATGCCTCTTACATTCTGGGGATCCGGATCCATCGTGATAGGTCCAAGAGGATATTAGGACTTTCACAGTCTAGGTACATCGACACCATACTGAAAAGATTCAGTATGGAAGATTCCAAGCGCGGTAATTTACCGGCTTGTCACCGGATTACCCTCTCCAAAGAGATGTCTCCCAAGACTGATTTGGAAAGGGATCGCATGTCTATTATACCCTACGCTTCTGTAGTAGGCTCTATAATGTATGCGATGTTGTGTACCGGAGCAGATGTAGCTTATGCACTGAGTGTGGTAAGCCGGTATCAGTCAAACCTTGGGGAGAAACACTGGATAGCGGTAAAGAACATTCTGAAGTACCTGAGAAGGACTAAGGACATGTTTTTGGTTTAAGACGGAAAAGACCTCCAGATGGAGGCCTTTGCTGACTCCAGCTTCCAGAGTGACAAGGACGACTCCAAATCCATGCCGTGTTATGTCTTTACCCTCAATGGAGGGGCGGTGTGTTGGAAGAGCTCAAAACAGGAAACCGTTGCTGACTCGACGATGGAAACGGAATATATCGCTGCATCCGATGCCGCAAAAGAAGCCGTCTGTATGAGGAAGTTCTTGACAGAACTTCAGGTGGTTTCATCCATTGTTGATCCAATACCTATGTATTGTGACAACAACGGGGCTATAGCTTTAGCGAAGGAACCCAGGTCCCATCATCAGAAGTCCAGACACATCTTGAGGCGGTATCACCTGATCAGGGAGATCGTGGATCGCCGGGAGATCGAGGTTCGGAGGGTTGCTACAGAAGATAACACTGCAGATCTATTCACGAAGGCCATACCCCAGACTCTGTTCGAGCGGCTGATCGAGATGATAGGTCTTCGATACGCCAGTACATGGCCTTAGTGCAAGTGGGAGATTGTTAGTGTATATGCCCTAGAGGTCATTACTGTATCATACTAGTTTGTATATTACTTAATGGAAGCTTGGGATATTCACAGTTGTATAGACAATCTTGCTCGAAATAGTAGTATGCTACTTGGTTTGTTTCTACTTTAATGCGTGCATGTGTTTCTTTTAGCATATCGCCTATACACATTAGTGGAGCCCTTAGGATCTTTGCTTGATTACCAGCGTTGTGATGGCAGTCATACTAGTGGGGGCTGGGTAATCGACAAGCGCATCCTTATACAGGTCCCTAGTCGTAGGATTATCGAGACGGGCATCGATACTCCGGAGTAGACTAGCGTATGCGCTTCTCATCCCAGCAGGGGAGATGGTCTGTCCCACAGCCGTCAGTACGTCGTACTTGAGATAGTATGCGGGTGCTCGTTTGGTTACGAGTACAACGGACAGGACTCGTCGGGAACTGTTGGTTGGTACTATACCTATCGTCAGTTATCAGTTCCCAGGTGACATGAGTACAGCTTAGTCCGCTGACTTGACACTGTCACTTCGCCTCGAGTGAGTCCCTACTGTTCTTAGATTGCTACCCTACCACGGCTCAAATGAGTCGTTCAAACAGGTAGCAGTTGGGTGCAGTCCCGAAGCACTTGGAGGAAGTGACGGTTAGACAGGATTCGTCTCTCCCGGTATTGGGGGTTGATATCGCGCTGTGTCTAGGAAAGCCATTACACATAGTCGTCCCTGGCCTGGGCATGCAAGATATACTGGTAGGTTTTCCAGTGTTATCTCAGGGTGTTCTGGGCTACACTTCGACACGACTTGTACCGCTCTTAGGGACTGACGTTTACCGCCCCCCTAGGCCTGCCATGCGATATTCTCAGACGAACAGACCGGACTGTACATAGATTGTCACATTCAGGCTCAGTAAGAGTTCGGATGGGTTCACCTCATCAGTCTTCTTATCGGCATCTACCTGGGGACCGTTACGTACAGCTAGTACCACTTGCGGCCTGTGGTTAAACCCACTGCCTGCGTAGTGTCGAGACTTTAGAGTCCCACACAGAGAGCTATTCGCCTTTGGGCAAAACAGAGTAGAGGTCGCATGGTTTTTGCGACAGGGTTCGTTCATATCCGCGCACTTGTGCACGTTTGATGTCCGGGCAGTTATTACTAGCGGGCTTTGGTTTAAGCCAGATCCCAGTATATGTTTTGGGATTGTTTTTATCTTATTGTATTCGTGTTCCTCGGAACACGGGTGTGGATGTGTATGCACAGTTGACAGAGGCAGAGGCAGAGGATTCTCATTGGGGTTGTTGACCGTTGACTTTTTCAAAACCCTAATGAGAATAAGAAATAAGATTAATAATATTAATTAAGGATTATTGTGCCATGGTTGAGTTGAACATTTGACTTTTGTTGACTTGTTGACCGGTTGACCATTGTGGACTTGTTGACCATCATCATTTCATTTCAATAACTTTTGTTGACTTGTTGTTCTTTACAAAATGTATTAAATCATGAAATGATAATGGTCATTGAAACTAACCATCACAATTCTTAATTATTATTATTATCATCATTACTCTTTCTTTTGTGAGCATGGTTGTAAAAAGTCAAGCTCATTCTCACTTGATCACTCTCTCTCATCCAAAGCTCATCCTCTTCCTCTCTCTCAAAACTCTCATGTCTCATGTTTTGAAAAGCATGATCTATTGAGATAAAACCCTTAAAACTCTTCTCTACTCACTCTAGAGTTCTAGGTTTAGCAAGCCAAGCACTTTAGTTGCCTCTCGATTGAGGTAGGAGCTCAAGGTAGAAGCTTTCGGGTGGATCCTTCTTCGACAAAGAGGAGACTACGAGGTAGGAGCCGTTCAAACCATCCCAAGGAGCAAGAAGAGAAGGAGTTCAAGACCTAGGTATAACCCTCTAACATAGTAGTTAAACTTCTAGTTAGTTTGCTAGGTTTTTGTTTAGCAAAGATCCTCATTTCTAGTCCATGTTGCCTTGTGTCGAAAATCGTTTTTTATCGTTTCCGCCTCCCCGTAAGAACCGGGGTGGACAACATGGACTTATACCTACAATAATACACAGTCGCAATCATTTATTAAAATCGAATCCGAAAACCAAAATGGCACACGGATCGCCTATAGGTTAAAACCTATAGTCTACGCGTGCAAAAACAATCAAACAACCCTTGTTGTCGATGTACAAACATCCAACAACCCAATATAAATCCAAATAGTAAAACCAAACATTTCAAAATACGGAAAACATAGCCAAAATCACATCAAAGTGCTCCTATATTTTACCCTAGGTCAAATTAGACAACTTTGCATATGCAAAGGGTCTATTTTACTGGAGATAAAGCCCTGGAACAAACATGGACCGAACCAACCCTACTCTGGCCGCAAATTGCGGCCAGAATGATTAAATCTGCGGCCTATAGGTGGAGTTGGGGTCTCGGGTCTCTGTGGTAGCTTCCTGGGTGCCTGCATGTGTCACTGTGTTCGCTAAATAATTTTACAGGTCCCCGAGTGTTAGCAGATTCCAAAATACCATCACAATTCTCACAATTTTCCGAAGTCGGGTTTCTAAGTTTGGGGTTTGGGGTTCTATACCTAGTTTCAGTCCATGAAACTAACTCTAGAGGGTTTATTAGGTGTCTACTAACCTCAATTTCATCTATGAATTCAATACTTTCCCAAAACCCTAACTTGAATTTTCCAAACCTCCCTAAAAATCACTTAATCACTTCTAAACATGCATAGACACTAATGTGAATGAAATACTATGCTAATGGTGATGAAATTACCTCATTTGGGCAACCTAAGAAAAACCCTAGCTTCTCCAAGACATCAAAATCAAACTTTTCTTGGTCCAAAGTGTAGGGGTGAAGATGGGATCAATTTTAAAGAAAGGGATTTAAGGTTTTGATGAAGCTTTTTAGATGATTTCATCGGTTGAAGTGGAGGGAGATGGGGAAGAAGAAGGAGATGAAAAAATAACATGGGGTGAGGATATGGCAGCCCCCCTCTCTCTCTCCTCTCTTATTCAAACTCTCTCTCACAATATTACCCTTTTACCCTTTCTCTTTTTAACCTTTTCTTATTTATTTAAAACCAAACCATATAATACCAAAAAACAACACAAGAACACATGTAATCAAAATATAACATGACATGGTGCACTAGCCACGGAAAACTGTAGAAACACGGATTTGGCTTAATCGCGATTAGCAGTACACTAATCGGTTTTTATCCAAACTGCATATAATAAAATTTAAAAATGCCAAATCCTTTAAATATATTTTTAAATGAATAAATCATTTTAATTTCCATTTATTTCACCATTATCGGTATATTTTTATACCCTTTTTCGAAAACCCCAATTTCGCAAATCAGGCAGTTTTCGGGGAAAATATATTATTTTAATATTAAATTCCAAAAATAATATTTTATATTTTCTGAAATGTTACATTGTCAGACCCCTAATAGCACAATAAGTCATGCTGCGGTATAGCCCAATACACCATGAGAAACTACTGGTGTACCTACCAGTAAATCTCGCTTGCCCTAGCCAGAGACTTTGTATAACGGCTTTCCGAATACAGCGAGATATCAACCCCCAATACAGAGAGAGACTAGTCCTATCTAACCGCTACTGCCTCCATGTGTTTCGGGATTTCACCCAACTACTACCTGTTTGCATAACTTATTTGATCCATGGTAGGGTAGTAATCTAAGTACAGTGGGAACACACTCAAGACGAATAGTGACGTCAAGTCAACGGACTAACCCGTACTCATGCCACCCGGGAACTGCTACCTGAAGATAGGTATAATACCAACCATCAGTTCCTAATGAGACCGTCAAGTGTAACTCATAACCCAATGAGCACATATATACTATCTCCGGTACGACATACCAATGGCTGTCTGACAGGCCATCTCCCCTGCTGGGATGAGAAGCGTATACACTAGTCTACTCTGGAGTATCAATACCCCATCTCGATAATCCTACGACTAGGGACCTTTATAAGGATGTGCTTATAGACCACTCAACCCCTACTAGTATGACTGTCATCACAATGCTGGTAGTCAAGCAAAGATCCTAAGGGCTCTGCTAATATGTATAGCGATATGCTAAAATAAACATATACACATATTGAGGGAGAATCAAACCAAGTAGCATTCTACCATTTTGAGCAAGACTGTTATTATATCTGTGAATATCCCAAGCTTCCAAAATGTAATATACAATCCAGTACTATACAATAATGGCCTCTAGGGCATATATCACTAACAATCTCTCACTTGTACTAGGGCCATGTATTGGCATATCGCAGACCTATCATCTCGATTAGCTTCTCGAACTGTGTCTGAGGGATGACCTTTGTAAGTGGATCTGCAGTGTTGTTCTCTGTCTCTACTCTCCGCACCTCGATCTCCCGGCGATCAACGATCTCCCTGATCAGGTGGTACCGCCTTAATATATATCTGGACTTCTGATGGGACCTTGGTTCCTTCGCTAAAGCAATAGACCCGTTATTGTCACAATATTGAGGTATTGGATCAACAATGGACGGAACCACCTGAAGTTCTGTAATGAACTTCTTCATCCAGACTGCTTCCTTCGCGGCGTCTCATGCACCGATATACTCCGCTTCCATCATCGAGTCAGCAACGGTGTCCTGTTTGGAGCTCTTCCAACAGACCGCTCCTCCATTGAGGGTAAAGACATAACCCGACATGGACCTGGAGTCATTCTTGTCACTCTGGAAGCTGGAGTTAGTGAAGGCCTCGATCAGGAGGTCTCTACTGCCGTACACTATGAACATATCCTTAGTCCTTCTCAGGTACTTGAGAATGTTCTTAACTGCTGTCAAGTGCTTCTCCCCTGGGTTTGACTGATATCTGCTTACAATGCTCAGTGCGTAAGCTACATCTGGTCTGGTACACAACATCGCATATATTATAGAGCCTACCACAGAAGCGTAGGGTATAAAAGTCATGTGGTCTCTTTCCAAATCAGTTTTAGAAGACATCTCTTTGGAGAGGGTGATTCCATGACAAGCCGGTAGATTACCGTGCTTTGAATCTTCCATACTAAATATTTTCAGTATGGTGTCGATATACCTTGACTATGAAAGTCCCAATACCTTTTAAATCTATCACGATAAATCTGGATCCCCAAAATATAGGAGGCATCACATAGGTCCTTCATAGAGAACCTTTGTGACAAAAATCCTTTGACTAATTGTAGCATAGGAATGTCATTTCCTATCAGGAGAATTTCATCCAGTACTAAACGAGAAATACCACAGTTCTCGCTACAATTTTATTATAAATGCATGGTTCATCTGGATTTTTGATAAAGTCGAATTCCATGACCGTCTCATCAAAACAGATGTTCCAACTCCGCGATGCCTGCTTTAATCCATAAATGGATTTAAACAACTTGCACACTCTTCTGTTGCTCCCACTCTCTATGAAACCTTCTGGCTGATCCATATAAACACAATCTTCCAAATTTCCATTCAAACAAGCGGTCTTTACGCCCATCTGCCAAATTTCATAATCGTGGAAGGCAACAATGGCAAGAAGGATCCGAGTGGATTTGAGCATAGCCACTGGAAAAAAGGTTTCATCATAGTCCAAACCAGGTCTTTGACAAAAACCTTTTGCAACAAGTCTAGCCTTATAGGTTTCAACCTGTCCATCTACACCAATCTTCTTTCTGAAGATCCATTTGCAGCCTACAGGTTTTACACCATTTGGAGCAATGTCCAAAGTCCATACTTTGTTGGTGTACATGGACTCCATTTCGGTCTGCATTGAATCTAGGCATTTTACCGAGTCTCTGCTCCTAATAGCTTGCTGGAAACTAGTTGACTCATCATCGTCGATGATGCAATCCTCTCTATCCCCATCTATGAGAAAACCGTAGTATCTGTCGGGTGGGTGAGACTGCCTACAAGTCCTGTGGAGTGGTGCGGGGATGTCCGGTTCATTCAAAACTTTTGGTTCCACCATGCTTTCAGTAATCGCTTGTGGTTCTGGAATTTCTTCCAGTTCTATTGCGCTCTCACTTATTTCTTTTTCAAGAAATTGAGTTTCCAAAAAATGGGCATGCCGAGAAACAAAGACCTTTTGTTCCTCTGCGTAATAGGAAAGATACCCCCTGGAGTTTTTTGGGTATCCCACAAACTTACATAGTACTGAGCGTGCCTCGAGCTTGTCCGCATGCTGTTTTTCTACAAAAGCTGGACATCCCCATATCTTTAGATACTTAAGATAGGGTTTCTTCCTACTCCACATTTCATATGGTGTGGTAGGCACTTACTTAGTAGGAACCTTGTTCAAAAGATATGCAGCTGATTCTGGTGCATAACCCAGAAGGATCGCGGTAACTCAGTATTACTCATCGTGGAACGCACCATATCCAATAAGGTTCGGTTATGCCTTTCCGACACACCATTGTGTTGAGGTGTGTATGGAGGAGTAAGCTAAGAGAGAATTCCATTCTCTTTTAAGTAATCTAGGAACTTGGCACTTAAGTATTCACCACCTCGATCAAATCTAAGTGTCTTGATACTTTTGCCGGTTTGTTTTTCCACTTCATTCTTGTATTCCCGGAATTTCTCAAAGGCCTCGAAATTATGTTTCATCAAGAATACATGTTCGTACCTTGAGAAATCATCCGTAAAAGTAATGAAGTAGGAATAACCGCTTCTTGCATGTGTAAACATTGGACCACACGCGTCGCTGTGTATGAGTCCCAAGAGCTCGCTGGCTCTTACCCCGTGTCCAGTGAACGAAGTCTTTGTCATCTTTCTTTTGAGACATGATTGACAAGTTGCATAATACTGATATTCAAACGAATCCAAATATCCATCTTTATGTAACTTCGTCAACCGTGTTTTATTCATGTGACCCAGTCTACAATGCCATAAGAAAGCCTGATTTAATTCTGGAGACTTTCTTTTAAGTGTGTTGTGGACATTAAAAGCCAGAACTTGATTTTATACGTATATACTGTTATCTAGTGTACCTGACCTAATGAAATCTTGATTAAGGTGGATGTGGACGATATCGCTTACAAATGTAAAATCATAACCTTCTTTAAATAGTATAGATACAGAGATGATATTACTTGCCAAACTAGGTACACAAAAACAGTTACGCAAAATCAAAATCTACCCACTTGTCAATCCTTGGTGATATTCCTATACGGATACAGTATCCACGCTCATTCCGTTAGCAACCCTGAGAGTCATATCACTAAGCCTTGATAACTCTACGGTTTTTCAGAGCCTTCAATGAATTACAGGTATGAGATCCTGATCCGGTATCTAATACCGAGGAAGTAGAGTTAATTGACAGACAGTTTTCAATCATAATCATGCCTGAAGCCGAAACCACAACGTGCTTCGAATCCTGGAATCTGGCTTTCCAAGCCCTGTAGTTCTTCTTCCAATGCCCTTTCCTGTGACAATAGAAACATTCCTCCTTCTCTACTGTCAGCCCTGAAACTTTTGCCCTGCTCTTTCTCTCTACATTACTGACACTGCCTTTCGGCTTGGTGGCGGCCTTCTTCTTCATCCTCTTGGTTTTCGCCTTGGATTTAGAAGAGGAAGATTCCCCAATAAGCAGAGCGGGTGTTCTCCTGGATTTTTGTAGGGTGCCCACAGCACTCCTCAACATGTTGAGGAGTCCTGGAAGTGAAACTTCCTTCCTTTGAATGTTGAAATTCAAGATAATATATAACTCGTTCTCCAACGTGGTCCTAAGGTCCGCGAGCTCTTCAATATAACTAATTATCTTAAGGACGTGATCCCTTACAGATGACCCGACAGCCAACCTCGCCTGAAAAAATTTCTTCAAGGTCTCATATCTTGCGATAAGAGATTACACTCCATATAAATCTTTGGTATGGAGGAAGATCGAAGCTAAGTCTATCTTCTCGTGCCGCCTCTGGTGTTCACTGTCCATTGACGCCAACATAAGGCACTTAGCTCTCGCACTGTCTATTTCCCATATCTTATGGATTTCAACATCCACGACGGTGGAATCTGGACATGGGACGGCGGTGGCTTTGGTAGTAAGGAGGTATCCTAGCTTGTTATAGGTAATGGCCATCTGGACATTCCTTAGCCAATCATTATAGCTTGGTCCAGTCAATTTATTATTATCTAGCAGTAACTTAAGCCCGGTCATATTGGTCACTGCAATTAGGAAAGAGAGAAGAAATACTCAGCATGGTGCTCTTGCAAGTTTGTATTGGTTATTTGTTTATCTAAACAAGATGGCTCCCACTATTCCTCGAATCCTCTTTCAAAGCATAAAAGAAGAATTAGTTAGGATTAATCTCACCCTACAATTCTTACTTAACCTTTCGGCTAGGCTAGTGTTGGTACTTTGAGGGTGGTTTTCCAACGCTTTCGCGAAGTTCATTAATTACATAACCTCTTTTCTCTGGAGGCGTAGCCCCGCTAACACTGTTCTAGGCACCTACTTAGTTTATAGCATTGATTGTTTAATGAAAAAATCTCCCGAAGGGTAGCAGATACTCACAGTAGGATCGGGATCCAAATATCATTGTGTTACAACCTTGAAGGAATCCTACCAAAATCATCACACTCCAATTGGTATAGAACACTAGCAAGTTTCATTTTCCTTTGAAACTCCCGATGTGGATTTTTGCCCCAAGAGCTTATGACCTTGACGAAGGCCAACATATCATAAGATGCAAGTCATGTTCTACCCGTCATTGTCCAGGTTAATTTGAACCCATCTGTACAAACCCTTGACGAAGGACAAAATAGTTGTACGAATGTCCCAAATCAACGCATCTATCTATACTTCTGATGAATACTCAGCATCTACCAATCATATGCCTTGGCGAATGTCAAAATACATAGCTTGAATACTACTGAATACCCATCTGAAATGACGGAGGCTACGGATGGTTTTGGCGAAACCGTGAACGTAATGAACTTGATATAGTAGCTTTTAAAAGGAGTGGTTTAGGCTCCGCATTTAAAAGTTGTTTTTCAAGAAAACCTATTGGTTTTGAAATTGTGCCAACGATTTAAACTTTGGTTTGTTTTCCTTGCATTAATCAATATTAATGTGGTCCCGTCATTTAACCCTATCATTGCAGAAATGAAACGAAAATAGAACGTACGCTTATACCATCCGCATTCGCCATGGGGCCCCGTTATGCACCGTTAAGTTACTTAATTAACGGCAGAGCAGGGGCTGGATTAACGCGGGTATAAAACATAAGCAACGTTTATTATATATAATATATATAGTCATTCGTCTCACGCAATAATAGGCATTCTAGATCACAGATCACAGATGAATATATTGGATATACTAGGAATTCTGTGTTTCGTTTTATCCTAGAACGAAAGACGGATTCCACGGTCATGATGAATAGCCAAACCCTACCCTAGACCCCTACGGGTGCGGCAAACTACCCGCCAAATTCCCGAAATGAAGCAACCTCCCTTAATAAAACGAGTAGGCCACTCGGCATTTAAAGAACCCGGTAGTTTGTGCACCCTACCTTGGGTCTATCCTAGGAGCAAGAAAAAGTAAATGAAATAATACAACGGTGGCTACAACCTCAACCTGAATGTGCCCCGTAAAAATAATATTACATCAATTTACAAATTTACATGAATGAAAGTAAAGAAAACACTCTTCGCAAATCCCCTCGGCTATTCATCAACGACGATCCAATACTTCATATACACAAACCATCAAAATACAGATAAGTGCAACCCCCACTAATCGACATATAGCGATTAGCAGACGTTTAGCAACACATATATAATCACAGAATCACATATTAGCTAAGAACTTAGAATTTCGATCGATAAACTTTATCTGTGTCTACCCCATGCACAAACCAGTACACAAACAAATCTGGGTAGAAACCTCATATGCCAAAAATCATAACTCCAAACACCTGAACCCTAGAAAAAATTGTGGGTGAATCGGCCCGAACTTAGCGGCGGATCCGCGACCAAATGGCATGTTTGGCCGCGGTTCCGCGGTCTAGTTGATGGATTACGATCCCAAAATTTTTTCTCGTTCATCTAAATAACACTACGTATTTGTAAGGTCACTGAAAAGATTTTTCGAGCAGTTTTGAAAATCGATAGCAAGCATGGATTGAATTTTGATTTCGGGCAAATTTTTCGTCGATCGAAATTCAAATCACTTGCTAATAATCTAATTAAGGTTTGAGTAGGCTCTAATACCAGTGTAAGTCGATGTCGCACATCCCATGCACTTGTGGGGAGGCGGAATTTACAAAAAAATGATTTTCATACTTTACAATACCGACTTAAACTCCAGGATCTTAACAAAAACCATAACTAGCTATTCTACTATGAGGTTCTAACTACTATGATAGTATTATACCTCTTTTATTCTAGTCCTTCGGGTCTTCTTCTCCTCCTTTCCTTAAGCTCCTCGAAGATCCGGATCGCGCTTGATCATTGGCCTCCTGGTGTTGAAGATGATCCACCCGAGAGTCTACACTTCAAGCTCCAACCTCTAAACCGAGGTATCTATGGTACCTAGTTCGCTAAGCTAGGTAGCTTAGAAGATATAGTGTATCTAATGGAGTATATAATCTCAATTGACCCTATGGTTCACAACTCATACGAGGGATTAGGGACTTGAGGAAGAAGGAGAGGGAAAAATTGAGAGAGAAAGTAAACTTGCAAATGAGCTAGAGTCAAAGCAAGTGAAGAATGGCACCAATACTCATCTCACTCAAGCATGCAATATTTTCCAATTGAAAATATCAACCATGCTTAAATAGTGTCCAAACTAATAAAATAACTCAAATGAGCAATGCTTCACCATGCCACAAATATCTCCATTTTCCACCGCATTAATCTATTTGAAAAATAGATAAATCCAAATAATAAAGTATCCCCTTCTAGAAGCATGTCTTGTGAAATTACAAGAATGCCCTCACCGTATATACATACCCATATTCGTATTCCGAAAAATACGAATACAATGAGATAATAATAATCCAATAATATAATACTAGAATCCGGCTTAAACCAAAGCCCACTAGTATTATCCGTCCGAACAACATCCGTGCAGCCAGTGCACGTATATGATCGGAACCCTGCCGTAAAACCATACAGCCTCTACATCGTTTCGTCCGAAGCAAGAAAACCCTCTGTGTGGGAATCTAAAGACTCGACGGTACGCTGGCAGTGGATTTAACCACAAGTCCGTCAGCGGCACTAGCTGTGCGTAACGGCTACTCAGGTATCTGTCGATAAGAAGGCCGATGAGCAAACTCATCCGAACATCTACTGAGCATATTTATGACAATCTCTCTACAGTCTGGTCCGTTGGTCTAAGATACTCACATATCGGGCTTAGGTGGATGGTAACCGTCAGACTCCTAATAGCGCAATAAGTCATGCCGGGGTAGAGCACAATACACCATGAGAAACTACTGGAATACCTACCAGTAAATCTCACTTGGCCCTGGCTAGGGACTTTGTGTAATGGCTTTCCGAACATAGCGCGATATCAACCCCCAATACCGGGAGAGACGAATCTTATCTAACCGCTACTTCCTCCAAGTGCTTCAGGACCGCACCCAACTACTACCAGTTTGCATGACTCCTTTGAGCCGTAGTAGAGTAGTAATCTAAGTACAGTAGGAACACACTCGAAATGAATAGTGACGTCAAATCTACGGACTAACCTGTACTTATGCCACCCGGGAATTTCTACCTGACGATGGGTATAATACCAACCAGCAGTTCCCAACAAGTCCGTCCAGTGTAACTCATAACCCAATGAGCACCTGTATACTATCTCCGGTACTACATACCAATGGCTGTGGGACAGACCATCTCCCCAGCTGGGATGAGAAGCGTATACACTAGTCTACTCTGGAGTATCGATGCCCCGTCTCGATAATCCTACGACTAGGGACGTTTATAAGGATGTGCTTATAGACTACCCAGCCCCCACTAGTGTGACTATCATCACAACGCCGGTAGTCAAGCAAATATCCTAAGGGCTCTACCAATATGTATTAGCGATATGCTAAAAGAAACATATACACATATTGTCACGTCCCGAAAGTACGGAACATGACCGACACTTAAACTACTAAACGTCTCGAGGCGTACGTAATCTAAGTAAGCCGAAAACCCAAAAATCCAAACCAAGAAAAGTAGTAGAGTGAAGGAAAAACCAATTTAAATCAAGTAGTTTTATTAGCATAAGCCGAATTATGCGTTTTTAAAAACATCAAATATTTCTTGAAAATTTCGGCAGAGTCTCCTTTGTAAATACTGCCCCCAAACGGGATACAACATGAATAGTATACGAAATCAATAAAAGGCATCCCCAAGCGGGAGCTAGCTCTTCGTCAATCGATGGTCACAACCATACAAGTAATATAATATACAACGCCAAGGGCGAGGATCAAAACTCAAGAGGAAACTCAAAACTACAAGAAATCCACAGAAATATAACGCGCGACTCTAAGGTCGAAAGAATAACATCACTGGTCTCTATCTCAAAATAAATACATGTTTGGTTGATGGAATTTACTAGATACAACTGAATAATATTATACAAAGTAATATGATGGGTACGATACCAATAAACCCACCTACTAGTAAGTCACCCGAAAGAAGCAGTGTCAGCAAAGCCGTAATGAAACCTATACGGCAAAACCTGCAAGAAACTGTGGCACAACGGGGGTGAGTTGCCAACTCGTGAGTAGAAAAACATCTACGAACAGAAATCGCATGAACAACGCAATCCTATGTCAACGATCATAATATATCGTCAAATATATAACATGCAGCCTATAACAATGGCTAGGGTAAATATCTAACCCGAGTGTAATCCCCTGTGCCTGTGTCAGTGCCTCAGGTAGCAATATATCATATGGATGATGTATGAATGCATGAAACAGAATGCATGTACTGATGAAAACTGATGTCATAAATTAGTGAGATTTCTGTATCTTTTTAAAAACGAGGTATCATAAATGAAATCAGCATAAATAGTGCTTAGCATCGACACAAAACAAGTATCCAAATCTCTCGATATTTCTGTGTCGCAATCTCTGGACCTCAATATCTCAAAATATCTGTATGTCAATCTCACTATCTAGGGCGCCGTAAGTCCAGACCGGACCCTACCATCAATCTCAAGACCACGACGGTATCCTCCGGATATCCGACGCGTCGGGTAAAATCACCGGTAGGTAGTGCTCCCCTGCCAGGCTCACATCGTCATCATCATGCACTTCTTACCCCGGGGTACCTTACCGGGTCCACCATGTACCCGAAACGGTTCATCCGTCTCCTCGAATCGGGTCTCGAAATCCATCAGCAAACTCATGGTGGACGACTCATACATCATGGGAAAACCGCGCTTTTTATTTAAAAAGAGAGAGAAGAAGTTTGTATAAGTTTTGCGGTTTTCCCCCAAATCCAGAAAATCTCATGGAAATCCGAATCCAAAACCTCAATAGCACGTAAAATAGTGAATATATGCATGAGAATCCATGAATGCGGCATAACAAGGAATAACAGTATGCATGAAGTAGCAGGTAATAACTACAATGTCTAAACTAGCATATAAGGCAAGTACACTAATATCATGTATAAACTATTAGCTAACAGGCTATGTCAATGTAATAGTATTTTCTAAGTGTACGTGACATGGCAATTACCGATGAAGATGTGTGTGAGCCGGCAAGTAAGTGTACATGTACCATACGCATCATCGGTAATGGTGATGGTGTCCTAACAACATGATATTAATAATGAAATATGAATTACAATAAGTATGCGATGTGGAGCTACAACAATAATATGCGGGAGCTGAATACTAGACACAACGATAACAAAACTGCATTACCCTAATATAAGTCCTACAATAGTGCCTTTTGAAATAACACGAATCGCGGTGTTTTGAAAATAAGGGCTACGGTGTTTTTAAGAAAAGATACGTCTTTTGAAATATCCATAGAATCCCTTGACCTGTCTTTTTAAATACCCACGATTCGTTAGTTTTGAAATAGGTAGGAGTCTAATCTAGTCTAACAACTACACTAAACTATACGGCTGAACTAACAAGCTGAACTACAGGTAAAGAAACCACCTAACATCTGAGTCGATACGTATACATACCTGTATATATATTAGTCGGTGATCCCGCCTCAATAATATCATATCCGATACCATATCTATAATCAGACATCCCAAGTCAAGAGTGCAGATCAATCATCAATATATAGGTCGTACGTAAATCCGTCGTACGGCATCCCCAAATCTGGGTACGGGTCAATATCATACTCATCACACTGTTCATCTGGTATCCTCTTTATCAAGATCATCATCTGGGGTACTGACCTACGTTTAGTACACTACTAATATCACTATTCCCATGGCATTGTCATCCAAAGATCCGCTATAACATCATGACGTATCTCAAGTACGAATCCTGCTATATCACCGATCTCACGGCCTCAACTCAAATCTCATCGACTCATCTCAATCCCAAGTATCATCCGCAAATCCAGTATGTGAACACCTAGTCCTATACCCAGGTGAACACATAAACACATCTTCCCATATACGCACAGCTAATAACATAGATGTATGCATGTGTGTGTGTGCGTGTGTGGGTGTAACAACTACTCTAGGGTTTCGCAACTAACACTAAACTAATCCATGAACACCTAGAATCTACCTTTATCATCAAGTCTCATATCAACATAAAATATATAATCAAAATATATGTGTGTATATGTATTCGTATACATCACCACGAACTGCGTGGGTGCTATACGCCATCCACCCGACTTCTCCCCGTAGATATAAATCTACTCACCTGGTCCTTGCTCGCCGGTGCCGATGTCGCCACGCGCTTGCTTATCGTCTTGAAGTCCACATAGGGTATCTACATATCATAACGCACCGTATCGCATTAAAACCAAATTCGAAATCGAAACGGCATACGAAAATCAAATCGGCACGCGTATCACGCATAGGTCAAAACCTATCGCCTACGCATGCAAGAATAGCCAAACCAACCCTCGATGTCGATGTACAAACGTCAAACCATCGAGAAAAATCCAAACACTCTCATTTGCGCATTCACGAACACTAATTATAATATAAAATAGGTTAAAATTCACAAAAACCCCAAATTCACCTTAAAAGCCATTTTTCCGAAAATCTAGCAAGCAAAAATTACCCGTTTTAGTACAAAACTCGACGTTTAAACAAATCTAGCGTCCATAATACTTATTAAATATTTTAAATAAGTCATAAAAACAATTTCCATAATTTAATCCCAAAAAATTTCATTAACCCCAAAATTTTAGTTTACAATATACCCAAATTTTAACAATTTTATAGCAAAAATGCACAAACAACAATTTAGCTTGGATTTTCATGAACTAAAAGCATTAAACCACTCAATATAATATTTATAATGACATGAAACCTTAATTTGAATTTTATCTCACAAGAATATAATTATTTTAAAAACCTAGTTTACAATTTATATAAATATCACAATTTAAATCAACAAAAAGCAAATTAGCAACTTAATTTTATTTAGCAAAATATTAATATGGTAAATACCTTCCACAACCATAGTCTCACAACACAAAACCCTAACTAGATTTTTCACAAACCCTAATCTAAAGCTTCTCTTGCAAACCAACAACTTACAATTAAACCGAAATTAAGCACCTAACAAGCTTCAATAAGGAATTTAAACCAAAAAGAACAATGGGTCAAAAGTTATACCTCACAACCATGAATCAAACTACAAATCTAGACCTCCAATTTGGAATCCTTGCACCAAGATCCATGCTAAAAAAGATGAGGGAAAATGGGTAGGAATCGAATTTGGATTTCGGTGAGGTTTTACTTGATTTTTTGACAGTTTTTTTGATGGAAAAGAGAGGCGAAGTAGGAAGGGGGGCTGCTGTTTTGAGGCCAGAAAATTCGGCCAGAAATGTGGGGAGGGGTGAGGGAGGAGAGAGAGTGAGATGGAGAAAGTGGGGGAAAGTCAAAGTCCACCCTTTTACTTTTATCGGTTTCTTTTCTTTTCTTTTCTATTCAAAAGAGGGTGATTGGAGAGAGAAAAAGAGGGAAGGGCTGTCAAAGTGGGGCCGTCCACATGGGGAGGAGGAGAGAGGGTGAGGTATGGGTGTGTGGGTTAGGGAAAAAGATAATTGTATTACCCCAATTCCCATTAACACTAATTTCACCGAAAAAAACCTTTTTCTTCGATATTTTCTAAACCATTTTAGCAAACCATTTCATTTCAAAAACCACAAGATAAAATTTTGTTTAATGTGTTATGATGCACAAAATTTGTTTCAACTCATTCCAATCTGTAATTTTCCCTAATTAAATGTATTAGTGACGGCTTAAAATAATATTAAAATAATTAATTTCGGAAAAAATTTCAGAAAATTTGAAATTTCACCAGTGGCTCAATAAATACCAATTAATAGCAATTAAATAGCTAGAATATGTATATTTAATTTTTTAATAAAGATATTTGTATTTTGACTTTTTACGGAACCCCCTCTTATTTTACCGATTTTCCGAAATTTCACCGAAACGATTTTCAAAACGTTACACATATTGAGGTAAAATTAAACCAAGTAGTATACTACCATTTTGAGCAAGATTGTTATTATATCTGTGAATATCCCAAGCTTCCAAAATATAATATACAATCCAGTACTATACAATAATGGTCTCAAGGGCATATATCACTAACATGTTCTACCCGTATAAGTCCTCTCTTAATCATCATAATCACCTGCCTACGATTACAATAATTGCCGTGAGGGCACTATATCCAACATGTCCCCTCGTGATGGACTACAACCTGACAAACCATCCGTACGAGATACCCAAAGGGTAAGAGCCAGTGCTTCGGCACATTGTCATCCATGAGAACCCCCCATGGGTCAGCACTGCCTAGTAGCTCTGATACCATTACAGGTTAGTTTGCTCATTACTTGGGTTCAAAAACACGGCGGAAGCGATTTAAATTTTTTTCTAGAGAGCTAAACTAACACTAACATAAAATCGATGCCAAAAGACAACAACTTGCAAACTAAAGAAAGCTAAACTACCTAGTTTGAGACGACAACCTTTGTAGCATGTTCGCCTTCTCTCCTTGGACCCCAGCTTCGATCCTAGACTCTGGGATCGAGCATGAGTGTGGTCCCCTTGTCAAAGATAATCCACCTTGATATTTCTCCAACACAAGCTTCGACTTCACAAATTAAAAATGTATGTGAAGAACTATCAACACTAATTTTCTTGGTTAGTGAAGATAGAAATGATGTAGAATTTGTTCGCTCATTAAATTCTTCTCTTTTTCTTTTTCTCTCTTTTTCTAAAAACTCAAGAGTGAGAGTGATAGGATAAGAATGAAAGATGAGAACAAAAATCAAGACATTCTTATCTCAAAGTCAAGACAAAATGATAAGTCTAAAGAATTCTTTAGACTACTATAAGTTTCGTTAGAAATTGACTCTTTTCATTCATTTAAAAAAAATAAACAAATGATTTTGTTCACATTCCATTCTATGTAAGTCTTATATACACAACAAGCATGTATCAACATACATGACAAAGTGTATATAAATATATTTATATCATATATAAATAAAGAGAATAAAATAATAAAGAGAGCATGATATATATATATATATATATATATATATATATATATATATATATATATATATATATTAAATCAAAAATTGATTTAATGATCCGGTTATATCAATATATATACCGGCTAATATCATAAAACGTCCGATTAAAATATGTGTATCGAATACACATGTTTTAATCAAACTCTTGTACGTATCCCTATACGTACTCTATAATGTTTTGCCTGAGTAGGGAAACCTCTGTGTGGAAATCTAAAAATTCGTCAATACGCTGGCAGTAGGTCAGGATCATATCCATAATCCACAAGCACATCAGCGGTAATAGCTGTACATAATGGTTACCCAGATATTGAGCGAAAGGAAGGTTGACAATCAAGATCATCCACACCCTGCAAAGCCTATTAGTGACAGTCATCATATAGTCCGGTCTCTTCGTCTTAGAGTGTCGCATGCCGGGTCTGGGAGAAGGAAACTGTCAGACTCCCAATAACCCAATAAGTCGTGCTGATGTCTGACTTATAACTATCCGAGATACAACTGATAACACTTATCAGTTTATCTCAACCGTCTGGCCAGGGACTTATGGATATAACCAATCTAGCATCGCGCAACATTTACTCCCTAAACCGGAAGAGACGAATTCCTTCGATCGCTCATACCTCCATGTGATTCAGGACTGTACCCAACTAAAATCTGTTTGCACGGTTTTTTAAAATCTTGGTAAGGTAGTAATCAAAGTACAGTGGGAACAAATACAAGACACTATAACGATCTTAGGTTTACAGACTACCATGTACTCATGTCATCAGAAACTACTATCCGACGATAGGTATAATCAAATCCAGGAGTTCTCGGTGAGTTCGTTCGGTGAAACTCATTCTCTAATGAGCACATGTATACAATGTTTGGTGTTAAACACTAATTGCTATGGGAACAACTATCGCCCCGATCAGGGTCAAGAAATGTTTACACTAGTCTACTCTGGAATATCGATGCCCTGTATCGATACTCCCATAATTAGGAACATTTAAGGATGTGCTTATAGACTATCCAGACCCCACTAGTATGATATCTATCATAATCGTGTTACTCAAGTAAAGATCATACGGGCTTTATTAACATGTATTAGCGATAGTAATATCAAGTAAAAACTATACACATGAAAGATAAAGACAAACCAAATAGCATACTATCATATCGAGCAAAACTGTCATGTACATACATATGTCCAAGCATTCACTATAAAATACAATAATGACCTTTAGGGCATACATATCTAACAATTGTAACACCTATATATACATGAGTTCTCTATATATCTTTTATAGTAATAAAAGAATTCTATTTTCTCTTAAATTCCTTTACAGGCTTCAAGCCATAAATGTTGGTCAAAGTTGTAACTACACGTAATGGTCAAAATCTCATTTGCACAGATGACTTGCACTCATTATTTTTGAATAGATAATGATTGTCTTCAGTGGAAATAAAAAATATATGCGTTAAATTCCGTCCTACATACCCCACCTCCCTAGCCCCAGTCTCGCTGAAAGGGGAATTTGGGCTTCGTCTCCGGGCTAGTCCTGAGCTAAAAGGCTTCATGGATGCTCTACTATATTTGTTTGACATGTCACATTTTCAATTCTTCTGGGAAGCAGGTGCCCACTGGTATGGATTGATTGAACTTGAACGGCAGTTTTTCTGAGACGCGGCTTGATGGATCTCTTGATCTCCTTCAGATGTTATCTTCCGTTGATCTCTTTGCGTGCTAACGGACGGCTGAGATTTGATCTGGAGGTTGTCTCCTTTAGCGTGTGGATCTCAATGGGCTTGGATTTGAGGTGGACCTGAGCTACCTGCAAGGAAGTCCCGGGGTGGTTGTACCACCGAGGACCCTCTGACGATCAAGTTAGTGGTGCAAGTTGGGCAGAGTAGCGGCTTGGTGGAAAGAATTGCGTACCTCGATCGACTGAGAGAAGGGTTTATATAGCGATAGCAAAGGGCAGTCGGGCGCGAGAATCACGACGGTCATTACGCCCCTGGCGTCACGCCCGCATGATAGGCGGTATCCCACATTAATGACGAGACAGGCTCATTAATGGGGGATCATGATGGTGTGGAATGCGGGATCGTGGGCGGCGGATATCTCGCGCATAGAGAGATTCACGGAGCCGTAGCAGAGACGCCAGTGATCGGCGCTGTGGGTCGGTCTAGGTAAGACCGAGGAAGATGAGCTCGGCAGGAGGCTCGGGTACGAGCGGGAGGCTGAGGCATCTTGGTTCCGTGATAGCTCGGAGGCGAGCCGGGGGAGGTCTGGAAGGTCACCAAAGGTCGGGAGACTTCTTATGCCGGAGGCCCGAAGTGTGATTCCAACTGAGGTTCCTGGCCCCTTCTTGTAGGTTTTGGGACACGTCATCCACTACATGTCAGTATCTGGAGAGTCACCGATATCGAGCCTCATCATTAGCCCCCTACTCTCGTCTTGACCCGTTCCACGGGCGGGCCGAGAGTGGTCTGACCGATCACTCGAGGTGAGCTCTCACTTGAAGATATCATTGGCGTGCATCCCCGGGCAAAAAGTAGTATTTTCTTGATGGCGTCTGCTGATCATGGGAGAGATCTCGCATTAAAGGGGAAGTCCCGGATCGCTTGTACGTTCGTCGAAGCGACGGCCAACGTGTCTAGCATTGGTTGGCTAGCGAGACATGTCACAGGCGTCCCTGGGCTCGAAGGGATGCGTCCAATATGAGTGCGATAGGTAAAACATTGTCGGCCATTAGTGGCGAAACCGTTGTTTTGACGGGAGTCGATCAGAGCTGTAAGATGCGTGTGTTGTCATCTATAAAAAGAGGTAGGATCCCCATCAGGGCCCATACCTCTTCATAATTCCCCCATCCCTAGTCCTGCCAGCTCGGCGCTCTTCTCCTCAGTTCGGATTTCTTGTGTTTGATCTCCTTAGGACAACCCCCTTTGATCTGGTTAGGTGTCTTTTTTTGAGGAGTCTGTAGATGTGGTCCGGGTAGAGTCTAGGGAGTTTTCTGAAGCTTCCTCTTCTACTTCTTCCTCTTCCTCCTCTGAGTTGGAGTCCTCCCAAGGAGTTAGGGTCAGTAATGCTTCCCAGGGTCGTGCGACGGGGGCGGTCCCTAGAGCATAGGTCGCGGGTGTTCTTGGTGTGCGATTCTCGCCGAAGCGTGCGGAGGAGCTCGCCAACATCAAGACTCGTTTCCTCATTCCTCCTGACTATTCGCTTCGTCTGGCCGAGGAGGGGGAAAGGGCAGACCAGGTACGGGGCAATGAGATTGCCTTGTACCTGGAAGCCTTTTAGGCCTGAATGCGCCCGCCCTTCTTCCCCGAGGTGAGTGTGGTGTTGAATTGTTTCGGGTTAGCCCCGGGACAGTTAGTTCCGAACTCTTAGAGGATCCTCCTCGGGTTCCTGGTCCGGTTCAAACTGAGTTTGATCCCCTTCAGCCAGAGCCTTCTCGTTTCTTCTCATTGTTACAAAAACCATCCCGGCGCTTGCAGAGGCGAGCCGAGTTGGGTATACCTCTCCTTTAGAAGACAACGGGGGGACACTGCCGGGTCGGGTCGCCGCAGTACCTTCTTC
Source organism: Agapanthus africanus (assembly GCA_030015575.1). NCBI lineage: Eukaryota > Viridiplantae > Streptophyta > Magnoliopsida > Asparagales > Amaryllidaceae > Agapanthus > Agapanthus africanus. The sequence continues at coordinate 76,332,124 of JASDDO010000029.1, forward strand.
CATTAACGAATGGAAGAAGAAGTTTTTGTTTGTGGCCCCGCCCGAGGGCGAGGATTAGTTTGTGCCCACCGAGTGGCAAGGGGCCAGCTGTTTGCGGGTGAGTCGGTCGAATGATACCAAAACGGTGGCGGTGTCAAAGTGGGAGCCCCTCTCTCAGGTCGATGTGCTGCTGTCTGAGCGGGCCCTCAGTTAAGCCGAGCTTAGCCTCGCCCAGTACGCAAGTAAGTTAGGAGCTCTTAGGTGACCTGTTTGGACTTATGCATTCTTTTACTTTCCTGGCATTGCTGAATCCTCTGTATTTTGTCTTATGCAGAACCCATGGACCTAAGCAAGTTCTGGACAGCAGTGGTTGACTTGAAGAAAGGGAAGAAGGCCAGAGGCGCCGGCCTTTCTCGCCCATCGTCGGCTCTGGCCCCGCCGGCTTCGTCCCCGCTGGAAGCAGCTTCATCCAGGCGCCCCAGCACTCCTCAGGCCCCCGAGTCCAGCCGCGCACCGGTCCGGAAGCGTGCTCGGCAGCAAGAGCCCCGTGCTCCCGAGGTGGGAGTCAAGACTGGCTCTCCCGCGTCGCTCCTCAAGAGGTTTCATAGGACAACGCCCCGCTCCCCGGCTTTCCTGATCCTCGTAGACGATGGGGAGCTTTGCTTTGAGGTGCCCTCGGGGCTTTCCTTCGCCAACAGCCTTCTCTGGGAGATGGACAGGTCGCCCGGGGGCAGAATCCATCGAGGGACCCTCCGTGCCCAAATGGAGGCCATAGCCCAAGAGGCCGTGCATGTTAGTGTTCTCACTTCACTCAGTTCTTCATTCATCATTTGTGTTCGCTTGATTGGGTGCTTTCCTTTCCTTTTTAACCCTCTTTTTTTCTTCAGGTCCTCCAGCACGTCGCCCTCAATGTCAACATAGAGGACGAGGAGATAGCCCCGGCGATGCGGGCCACGGGAAAGTTCTCCTCGCGGGTGGAGAGCTCATTGAGGGAGCTGGAGGAGGAGAGGGAGAGGGTCGCCGCCCTTGAAGACCGGGTGGCGGCCACGAATCGGGAGGTTGCCAGGTGCCGGGAGGCTGCCCGAGCCGTCGAGGCCCATTTGGAAGACTCCCAGGTGCTCGTCGCCACTTTGAAGAAGATGGTGAGCACCCTCCGAAATGAGAAAGAGGCGGCGAAGGAGGGGACGAGGCGTGCCGAGCTCCGGGCATCAAAGGCCGAGCTTCTGGCATCAAAGGCAGTAGAGAACTACAAGGAGTCGGACATGTTCTACGCCGACCTTGCTGTAGCCGATAGCGTTATTTGGCACGACGCCCTCGACGCCGTTAAGGCCCAGATGTTGGAGTTCCCTGACGGCAAGCTCTGGGAGGAGTACCCTCATGTGGAAGACGCGCGGGGGAACGTCCCTGGAAATGTCGTGGGGGAAGAGGCCCCCGGTGGGAGCGTGGGGGACAAGTCGGTCGCCCCGGCTCCTGTTGCCGAGGCTCCCTCCGTAGGTGCCGACCCTAAAGATGTTGCCCTGGTGGTCGTAGTGTATGCGCAGCTTATTGGGGTTCGCCTCATCCCTGAGGCCTGAACTTCCCCGCCTCTTCATTTTCTTCGCGCTAAAATTTTGTAGGCCTCCCGGCGTTTTTGTAAGGCTGGGGAGCCAAAAATACCTCTGTAAAGACTTCTGATTTTTTGTTAATAGAAAATCCATTTTGCAGTTTCTTTGCATGTGCATTTTCCTTTTGTTTGTGGTAAACATTTGTATTTGCACAGTACTGCTTTCATCTTTAGGTCGGTATTTCGTATAGTGATTGCATGTCGAGTTGAGAGTTGAAGTTGACCATTTGCCAAGTGTGCAAAGACCGGTGTAAGGTCGGTATCTCCATGGCCCCGAAGTCGAGGTGGAGATCGCTTAGACGTGAATGGACCGAGTAGGGTAGCTACTCGGGGGCCTCTAGATGAGGGCTTTGACCCTTGGCGTCGTGGGGTAAGAAATTACCAGCCAATGATAACTGAGCATGGTAGCTTCTCGGTGACCTTTTGGTGAGGGTTTTGATCCTTAGTGCGGACGGGCATTGAGAGGCCTGCTAAGGGTGGACCGAGCGGGGTCGTCGCTCGGTGGCCTCTTGGCGAGGGCTTAGATCCTTGGCATCATGTGGTAAGAAATTACCAGCCAAGGATAATCGAGCAGCGTCACTGACCGGTTGACTCTCGGTGAGGGCTTTGATCCTTAGCATGGGAGGGCATAAGGATGCCTGTTAAGGATGGACTGAGCGAGGTTGCCGCTCGGTGGCCTCTTGGTGAGGGCTTAGATCCTTGGCGTCGTGGGTAAGAAGTTACTAGCCAAGGATAACCGAGCAGGCTCAATGACCGGTTGCCTCTTTGTGAGGGCTTTGATCCTTAGCATGGGAGGGCATAGAGAGGCATGCTAAGGATAGACCGAGCGGGATTCCCGCTCGATGGCCTCTTAGTGATGGTTTAGATCCTTAGCACGGGAGGGGCCGTAATAGGCCTGCTAAGGACAGGCCGAGCAGGGTTGCTTCCCGGTGCCTCTTGGTGAGGGCTTAGATCCCTGGCGTCATGGGGTAGGGAACTACCATCCAGGGATAACCGAGCAGGGTAGCTGGCTGGTTGCCTCTTTTTAAGGGCTTCGATCCTTAGCGCGGGAGGGGCCGTAAGAGGCCTGCTAAGGACGGGCCAAGCAGGGTTGCTGCCCGGTGCCTCTTGGCGAGGGCTTAAATCTCTGGCGTCATGGGGTAGGGAACTACCAGCCAGGGATAACCGAGCAGGGGAGCTGCCCGATTTCCTCTTGGCGAGGGCTTTGGTCCTTAGTGCGGGAGGGCATAAGGAGGCCTGCTAAGGATTGACCGAGCAGGGTTCCTTCCCGGTTTCCTCTTTAAGAGGGCTTGGATCCCTGGCGTCGGCGGGCAGGGAACAACCAGCCAGGGATGACCGAGCAGGGTACCCGCTAGGTTGCCTCTTGGCGGACGTTTTGGGAAGTTGCGTCAGTTCTTGCTACATGGCGTCACGGTATTGGAGAAATCTTTGACGAATCCCAGGATTCGCGCATGAATCTGGGTCCTTTAGGACTCAGATTTGGGTTATAATAGAGAAGGAGATGGATACCCTTTCGGCACCATTTTCATTTGAGATGGTCGGGCGCATGTACTCGATCGAAGAGATCATCACCTTTGACGACGTCTCCTTGTATGGCCAATCCCTTGCCGAGGATGGGTATAGGGGAGTGATTCAGCGCATAGAGGATCACGCCGGCCGGCTTATCCCTTGGAGGTCGTCCCAGCTTCAGTTGTTGATGTACGTGATTTGGAGGAAGTCCCCGGGGTTGGACAACCCCTTTACCGAGGAGCTTCTGAACAAGGCTCTCTACAAGGTGCGTTCGATCTTCCTGCTCGGCCTCATCTTCCAAAGCCAGGCACGACCGATCCCTGGCCCTCATTCTGGAGTGCTTTAAAATGGGGTACATTGTAAGCCCAGGCTCGGAGGGCGGAGCGTCGGGTGCTTCTGTGGCGTCCCAGGTTCACGTGCAGTATCGGCAGGAGCGGGCTACAGAGGCTAGGGCTTGGCTAGCGGAAATTACCCTGACTATCAGCGGGAGTACTTTCTTGATCCCGTTCCACCTCTGTTGTAACCTTTTCTTTATTTTTCTGTATGGATGAGGAGCCTATAGTACCCTTTGGAATAAATAAAAACTCTTCTTTTTGTAATGTCTTATTGTTCCCTTCTTATTATAAAAACAGAAAGAACTTGAGAAAAGTTTACATTACCTTAGTGAAATAAAAAGTACCTGCTCGTAGATATTCTTTTTGTTGGTACAGTTTGAGCTTCTCGGCGTTGTAAAGCCGTGGAAACTTGCGCCCATCCGCGTCTTGCAAGCGGTAGGCTCCTCCGGGCAGGGCCTCGGAAACGAGGAAAGGACCGTCCCACTTTGGAGAAAATTTATGAAGCTTTCCTTGATCGACGAACTCGTTCTGTCTGAAGACTAAATCTCCGGTCTTGAAGAAGCGACGCTTGACTCGTGCGTTGTAGTAGCGGGCGGTTTGCTGTTGATAGGCGGCAGCTTTGATCTGAGCCCGGTCTCGTTTCTCCAACAAGATGTCCAGGTTAGTTCGGAGTGCCAAGGTGTTCGCTTCATCGTCGAAGTGCTCGACCTGGTGACTGGGGAGCCCGATCTCTGCTGGAACCATTGCCTCGGTTCCGTAGCAGAGGCAGAAAGGGGTCTCCCCGTTGGGGGTTTTCTTTGGCGTGCGCAGGGCACATAGGACCCGGGGTAATTCCTCGACCCAACTTCCTTGGCGTCCTTCTAGGCGTGTCCGAAGACCTCAGAGGACATCCCGATTAGCTACCTCGGCTTACCCGTTTCATTGGGGATGTGCGACCGCGGCAAATTTCATAAGGATGTGGTATTCGCTGCAAAATTCCTTAACCCTTTCGTTTCCGAAATTTGTTCCGTGGTCGGTGATGATGCACCTTGGGATGCTGAACTGGAGTATTACGTTGTTTTGTAGGAACTTGATAGTTGTGGCGGCGTCCAGTTTCCTGATGGGAACTGTTGGGTTGCTAGGCATGCGCACAAGGGTCTATGAGGTATCAACCATGCCCGATTAAAATTTTAGCCGTGCCGAACAACCCAAAGCCGGATCTTTAAACTAGGGTTTAGGCGAAAACAAGCATGTTAAACACTTTAACACTAAGTGAGAGGGATTACAACCTTTGTCAATCCGGTCCTTCACTTCATAAGCTCCGTGTTGTGGTCCCTTCTCTGCGATCATCGTGTTCCGGACTCTCGAGAGGCACCGCGAAGAGAAAGATGCAAGCTTGCTTCCAATCTTTGATAACAAAGATGGTCTACCTTGAAGTTTCATTAACACAAGCTCTCACTCACTAAATGATGTGAACACCCTCATCTAAAGGGCAAGGATAGATAAGGATGATGAAGTAGGATTTTTGCTCTCATTTATAATCTTTTTCTCACACATAATCATCACTTAGAAAAAGCTAGAAAGCTTTTTCCATGAAAGAAAGAAGGAGGAAGAAGAATGATTAATCATAGAATCCTTTTGTGATGAATAATGTAAAGAAGATAATGATCAATAATGCAACCATGGTTGCTAAACCTTTGTAGAGAATTAACCAAGGGCTAGGGTTTGGGTTGGGTTAAAGCATGAGTCATTTGAAAATATCTTGCACAAAACAAAAAAAAACCTTCTAGAATCATCAAGAAGGAACTAACCCAAAACAAACCCTAACCTTGTTTAATCTCCACTAAACATGTTGCATTAGTTATCATATCATGTTACAATATTATATATCACATATATAATATTTATCGTAACAATATAAAATAATACAATTAACATATATCGCATATATATCAATGTATTACCCGAGTGAGAAAAAGAATCTTTTAGTGAGCTAGTATTAGTTAATGTAATTTAATATATCATATATATTATTATACATTAAATTATCGAATCAACACTTGATCCGACAATCCGGCTATATCGCATATAACCGACTAATACGATGACCCGGCTATATCACATATACCCGGCCGATATCTCATATCGCGAGAATCCAATACGGTATCACATACCGCATTATCCTCGGTCCCGCACATATCACATATGTGCTCCTACTCCGTTTAGCCTGAGTCAAGAAACCTCTGTGTAGGACTCTAAAGAATCGTCAATACGCCGGCAGTAGGTGATGATCATATCAAACACCCACAAGCTGCAAGCGGTCAGCTAAACGTAACAGCCACCCAGGTATTGAGCGCTCAGAAGATCAACAAGCAAGCCTGTACTTTCTCCTGTGAATCTAATCAGTAACACTCCCGTACAGTCCGGTCTCGTCGTCTGATATGTCGCATATCTCGCTTAGGGGTGGTAAACGTCAGACCCCAGTAGCTTGATAAGTCGTGTCGATATGAGGTCTATAAAAGTTCGAGAAACTACTGATAACACTTACCAGTAAATCTCAGCAACCCAGGCCAGGGATTTCCAGTTATAAACAATCGAACACAGCACAACATCAACTCCCTATACCGGTAGAGACGGATCCCCTCCTATCGCTCATTGCCTCCATGTGATTCGGGACTGTACCCAAAAGCTACCTTTTTGCATGCCCTCTTGGACGTGGTATGATGGAAATCAAAGCACAGTGAGAATCACACAAGAATCTATGACGATCTCGGGTCAACAGACTACTCTGTACCAGTGTCACCGGAGAACTGCCATCTGACGTGAGGTATAATACCATCTGGGAGTTCTCGGCGAGTCCGTCTAGTGTACCCAGTCTCTACTGAGCACCCGTACACCATCCTTGATGTCAAACACCGATGGATATGGGATCATCCATCGCCCATCATATGGGTCAAGATGCGTATACGCTAGTCTACTCTGGTGTATCGATGCCCTGTCTCGATACACCCTCGACTAGGAACTGTTATAGGATGTACTCGTCGACTACCGTGGCCCCACTAGTATGATCTCATCATAGTCCCAGTAGTCGAGAACATATCCTAAGGGCTTTATCAATATGTTACATAGAGACTATCAGAGTACATGTTAAGATAAAGTACAACCAGATAGGATACTATCATGTCGAGCAAGACAGTCCTCCCTATATATGTCCAAGCATCCATTACAATATACATCATATGTACAGTAATGGCCTCTAGGGCATACATATAACTAACAGGAACAGCCTCGATCCACTTCGTGAAGTAGTCCACCGCGACAAGGACGTACTTATGCCCGCCCATACCAGTTGGGAACTGGCCTATCATATCCATTCCCCATTGGGAGAACGGATACGGGGAGGTTAGGGCGATTAGCTCGGTAGCGGAAAGGCGAGGTATGCTTCCATGGAGTTGGAAGCTCTTGCATCTCCTGACCAGTTTCTGGGCGTCCTGATGAATGGTCAGCCAGTAATACCCCTGGAGCAATGCTTTCTGGATCAAGGTGCGGGCCCCTTAGTGCGCGCCGCCTACCCTTTCATGGATTTCATGGAGGACGTAGTCGGCTTCGTAACACGCCGCAGCAGGGGATGAGTGAAAGAGTTCTTATAGAGGTTCCCATTGCTCCAGACGAAATGGCGAGCTCTGGCTCGGAGACGGCGGGCTTCTCCCCGATCTTCTTGGAGCGTACCTTCCCTCAGGAATTCCATGAGAGGCTTTTTCCAGTCTCGGTCTTCTTCCCAGGCTGTATACACTTGATGTATTGTTGCCCCGTCTTCCACGCTAGGCCATGGCAAGATCTCGAACAGGATGCTCCTCTTGTTGTTGGCCGAGTAGGATGAAGCCAGCTTACTCAAGGCATCGGCTTGGGCGTTGAGCTGTCTAGGGATCTGCTCTACCTGCACTTCATCGAAGTCCTTTCACATTCTTCTTATCTCGACCAGGTACTTCACCATCATAGGCTCCCATGCCTCGAATCGGTCGGTCACTTGACCGATGACTAGGGCGGAGTCGCTGCGGATCCGAATCGTTTTCAGCCCCAGTCCGGAGGCTATAAGCAGTCCGGCCAGCAAGGCCTCGTATTCCGCCACATTATTTGATGCCTTGAACCCGAGCCTCAGGGAATACTCCATTTCTGCCTCGTTCGGGCCCCGAATGATGAGGCCGACACCACAGCCTTCCTCGGTCAAGGACCCGAAACCATAAATGATCCAGTCAGGGACTGAGTCGGGATTCCCGTTAACCAAGGGCTGAGCTGTGGGGGCGGTATTGACTCCGGCTCCTTGCTGGGGATAGCGCACTCGACGATAAAATTGACCAGGGCTTGGGCTTTGATAGGCTGCCTCAGGCAGTATTTTATATCGAGGACAACTCCCACCTCCACTTCTCCAAGCGGCCATAGGACTCGGGTGAGGCGAGGATAGCCCCCAGAGGGCTCTCTGTAAGTACGAGGATGGTGTGCGCCTGGAAATAGTGCAGTAGCTTCCTTGAGGCCACGATGAGTGCCAAGACGATCTTCTCTATGGACGGCTACCTCGTTTTTGCGTCTTTGAAGATGCGGCTCATATAGTATACCGACTTCTGGACTCCGTCGACCTCTTAGACGAGCACTAAGCCTGCTGCTTGGTCGGATACTGCCAGGTACAGCGATAGCTCATCCCTTTCAACCGGTCGGGTGAGCAGTGGTGGGGTCACGAGGTGCCCCTTCAATTTGTCAAAGGCGGTCTGGCACTCTTTCGATCACTCGAACCTTAGAATTTTCCTTAAAGCCTTGAAGAACGGGAGGCACTTCTCCCCAGACCTCGACATGAAATGTGACAGAGCGGCAACCCGTCCTGTCAGCCACATGATCTTGACGTTAGTCTTGGGCGTGGCCATGTTGAAGATGGCATTGATTTTCTCCGGGTTAGCTTCGATCCTTCGGTGAGTGACCATGAAACCGAGGAACTTCCCCCCGGTGACCCCGAATGTGCACTTGGCGGGTTCAGTTTCAACTTGAACTTGCGGAGGACGTCGAAGGCCTTGCCCAGATCCTTGGCATGGTCATCCGATGAGACCGATTTGACGAGCATGTCATCGACATAAACTTCCATGTTCTTGCTGATCTGCAGCTTGAACATGCGGTTGACCAAGCGTTGGTACGTTGCTCTGGTGTTTTTGAAGCCGAAAGGCATCACCTTATAGCAGTATACGTCCCGGTCCGTGGTGAGATCCTCGTCTGTCGGATTCATACGGATCTGATTATAGATGGAAAAGGCGTCCATAAAGCTAATTAGTTCATGGCTTACCGAGCTGTCGACGAGCTGATCTATTCGAGGGAGGGGATTGTTGTCTTTTGGGCAGGCCTTGTCGCGGTCGGTGAAGTCGACGCACGTTCGCCACTTCCCGCTTGACTTCTTGACCATGACCACATTTGCCAACCATTCGGAGTATGGCACATTCCGAATGAAGTTGGCGGTGAGGAGCCTGTCTACCTCATCCTCGATTACCTTCTGCTTGATCGGGGCGAAGCTTCGCTTCTTCTGCCTGACGGGTCGGTCCCAGGCATGTCAGCAGATGCCCAGGCGAACACGTCAGAGTTGTTTCTGAGGAAGCCAACCAGGTCGTCTCGCTGAGTCCCTTCAAGAAGCGACCCGATCTGAACGGTTCATTCATCATCCCCTTCTACGAGGGGGACCTCTGTCAATAGCTCCACCGGGGTCCTTCGGACCACCTTTTGCTCGTCCCGAGTGTCCAGAGAACCCCTAATGTCACCCTCGGCTTCATCATCGTTGTTTGGCCACCCGGAAGAAGATGTTACGGTGAAACAAACCTTTGCGGTCCGTTGGTCTCTGTAGGCCCGACCTATCCTACCTTGGTCGAGTAGGAATTTCATCGCCAGGTGGTAGGTCGATATCTGGGCCTTGAGGGAGTTCAGTATGGGGCGACCGAGGAGGATGTTGTAGGCCGACGAGATTCTTGCTACGATGAATTCCATAGACACTGTTCGCGTACGGCCGGCCTCTTCGATGTTAAACTGGAGAGTGATTACTCCTTCTGCCGGGATGGAGTGGTTGGTGCACCCTGACAGGACGTGGGTGGTCAGCCTTAGGTCCGACGGGGCGAGTCCCATAAGCAAGATGCAGTCATAAAATAGGATGTCTGCCGAGCTTCCAGAGTCCACAAGTATCCTCTGCACCTCGTAACGGTGGACCAGAGCTGTGATCACTAGCGGGTCGTTGTGGGGCAGGGATATACCGTGGAGGTCCTCGTTGGTAAAAACGATTGCCTCGGCTGCCCTTGCCTTCTTCCTCGGGTGGTTGCCAGTCTCCTTGGTAGGCGAGGGGCACTGAGCCTCGACGGTCTTAGCCGTATCCCCTGTTGATATGGCCATGATCTGGCCGATCGTCAATTCACCGGGAGGGGGACGTTGCTCTTGCTCACAGTCAGCTTATCATTTGTCTCGCAGGTATGTTGCCAGGTGCCCCGAGCAGATGAGCTCCTCGATGTAGTCTCGGAGCTGCTTGCAGTTCTCCATAGAGTGGCCCTGCGACCTATGGAAACCGCAGAAGGGGCCCCGGGTGCGCTTTGCCGCCGTATTCGAGACTGGGGGGAGTTTGAAGAATCTATCGCCCTTAGCCTCCTCCAGCAGTACTATCTGGGAGACGCTGAGCGGGTGTACTCCTGAAACTTTAGGGAGTAAGGCTTTTGCCGCTCAAGCCTCTTTTTCTCTTCCCGGGCCCTTTTCTTGTGATCAGTTTGTTCTGTCCGGGACAAATTGGCGTTCACCTCAGATTCAAGCTGGATCTCGCGTTCGGTTCAGGCCTTCACCTCAGCCATGGTCATAGCTTGCGCTAATGCAAAGGAGCGTAACCACCCCTTGTGCATAAGACCCGACCTAAGTGCCGTAATGACCGTCTCGTCCCAGTGTTCTGGGACATCGAGGAGGGCGTTGAGAAGCAGGTGACTTACCCTTTGAAGGTTTCTTTGTCCCCACTCTTTATTCTGAAGAGGTGGTCAACGGTCCACTTCTGCCGTCTGTTCCCGATGAAGTAGCTGAGGAATTGTGTGGCCAGCTCATCGAAGGTTGAGATCAAGCGTGGCGTGAGTCCTCGGAACCAGTCTCATCCGGAGCAGATGAGAATGGCCGGGAAAGCACGGCATTGGGTGGCATCGGAACAGTCCTGGAAACTCATCCCGGCTGTGAAAGCGTCCAAATGGTCCTTCGGGTCGGACATCCCGTCAAAGAGTGAGACCTTCGGTGGCTTGTTCTGGGAGGAGACATGGACGGTGAGTAGCTCTTCTGTGAAGAGATTCGTGAGCGAGTCGGCGGTGTACTTAGCCCCATCGCTCGAATGAAGACCTTCCCGATGCATGCCCTCGATCTTCTTTTCGAGGGCGTCGAGTCGACCGTGGTATCCCAATGAGTCGGCGTACTCATATTTTTGGCCTCTGCTGCCGGAGACCTCTGCGTGGCCATGTCCTCGATTCCGTTCAATGACATTCCTCAGGTCTCCTGGCGAGGTCATTTTCGAGCTGCTATTGCGAGTCCTGTGTGTGTGACTCTATCGAGGGAGGGGGTGTCGGTCATGCCTGGGTGTAGGCGAGCTGACCGACACCTCCTCAGGAAGGACAGGGGCATGATAGGGCTCGGGGCGAGGCGCTCTAGCATAAGACCTCAAAGTTAAACTGTGTGGCGCCCACTGGGTCATTGAATATGTCGGCCTGGGGGATCTGCGGCCGCTGGAGACAGCGAGGCGGTGATCGGTCATGCCAACGCGGGCAAAGTCTTCTCTCCCTCTGTAAGGGTCCCAGTCCCGTGGAGGGGGAGCAGCGACCTGCGGAGCTTGCCCTCCTGTTTGGACACGGACGAGCGCATCCATAATTGACTTGAGTCGATCTATCCGAGCAAATAGGGCGTGAATGGCGTTTGGTGGAGGAGAGGATTCTCCCTCGTCTTCACCGTGGGGAGGCCGACGACTGGCGCTTGGATCGTTGCGGTGACCGCTAGCCATGTAGTCGAGATCGGAAGATGAACTTTTGGTTTAGTGGAAAGTTTCCTACATACGGCGCCAACTGATACATCTCTGGATCTCCTTCAGACGTTATCTTCCTGTTGAACTCTTCGCGTGTTGACGGACGACTAAGATTGATCTGGAGGTTGTCTCCTTTAGCATGTGGATCTCAATGGGCTTGGATTTGAGGTGAAGCCGAGCTACCTGCAAGACAGTCTCGGGATGGTTGTACCACCGAAGACCTTCCGACGATCAAGTTAGTGGTGTAAGTTGGGTAGAGTAGCAGCTTAGTAGAAAGAATTGCGTACCTCGATCGTCTGAGAAAGGGGTTTATATAGCGGCAGCAAAGGGTAGTCGGGCGCGATAATCACAGAGGCCGTTACGCCCCTGGCGTCACGCCCGCGTGATAGGCGGGATCCTACATTAATGACGAGACAGGCTCATTAATGGGGGGTTGTGATGGCGTGGAATGTGGGATCGTGGGCGGCGGATATCTCACGCATGGCGAGATTCACGGAGCCATGGCGGAGGCGCCAGTGATCGGCGCTGTGGGTTGGTCTGGGTAAGACCGAGGAAGATGAGCTCGGTAGGAGGCTCGGGTACGAGCAGGAGGCCGAGGCATCTTGGTTGCGTGATAGCTCGGAGGCGAGCCGGGGGAGGTCTGGAAGGTCACCAAAGGTCGGGAGACTCCTCAGGCTAGAGGCCCAAGGTGTGATTCCAACTTAGGTTCCTAGCCCTTTCTTATAGGTTATGGGACACGTCATCTACTATGTGTCAGCATCTGGAGAGTCACCGATATCGAGCCTCATCACGGCTCGAACCGAGGGAGTCTTGGACCTTAAGAAATACGTAAGAATGTATCAAAGCATGGCTCGAGTCCATATAGGCTCAGTCTTTTTCTTCTTACACCGAGCTTATGATGGAAAATACCCAGCATGCGGGATCATCATAGAAATTCCGCGCAACTTTAAGAAGTTTACACAATAATATACCAAGTTTCGACTCAGGCCAAAAGAAGCTCGTACTTTATCTTTCGGATTTATGCCAAGGATTATTTGGTTGGCCAGGTCTTCAAAGAAATCGAGCACTGTTTTAGGAACTCCGCGCAATAATTTATTGAGCTTTGACTCGGACATTGTCTTCCCGCCTAATGCTGAGAAATACCCGGTAAGCCGTCAGGGGCGAATCAATGTGGAGACCAGAGGGGCACGTTCTCCCTCTAAAATTTTGAGAAAAAAATTTATTAATATCGAGTAGAACCGAATTTTTCTATTCTTGATACATTTAATACATATATTCATGGCAGGAAAAAAACAAAAGATCGTTTTAGCTCAAATGTTAAGACATTTTGCTTCCTAACAATAGGTTTTAGGTTCAAACCCCATAACCCACCACCCATACAATCACTTTAATTAAGGTATTTCTTTCTTTCTTAAGTAAGATTTCTTTCTATATTTATAATTAATTAATTTAAATTTTGTTTCCATTTTCAAAAATTATTTGATAAATTTTATATAATATTTAGGTTTAATGTTTTAACGAAACCTTAATATATCTGGTGCCCCTTCTAGTAAAAATTTCTGAGTCCGCCCATGTCTGCCCGGTCTTCTTAGAAGTTATAAACTTGCAAGAACAATGCCAAATGGCTCCTTCATTGAAAGATGAAGAGATAGCAACTGATGAAAAGTTTCTAATTCCTTCTATGCGTGCGTCCAATTATATGATTTATTGGTAGATCAATAGGTTCAGTATAGGCTCTGCACAGATATTAATTTCTTGACAACTTATAAACTTATATAAGAACTATGTAACCGAGTGATACGACATCTTTCCAACCCGATAATTATTCAAAACGGCTGGACATCCCACTTGATGGAGGTCTTGATCTTCTTCAGATGTTGTCCTCCATCGATCTAGTTGCGAGCGGTTTAGATTGGGTATGAGAGTTGTTGTGTGGATCTTAATGGGTTGTTGGATGTTGTTGAGGCCGAGCAACCTGCAAGAGAAGTCCCAGGGTGGGAAACCACCGTAGGACCCTCCGACGATCAAGTTAATACCGTGGAGTGAGAGCAGAGTAGCGGCCTATTAGAATGAGTTATAGTTACTTGAGTTGTCTGAAAGAGGGGTTTATAAAGTGGTCGCATGGAGCGATAAATACTGATGGTGTATCGGTTTCTTCCTAGTCTTGCATTCCCCGAAGATGATCGGCCGCGTGTATATCATCAGGGAGATTGTTTCTAACAACGATGTGTACTTTTATAACCTTGATAGTTTGGAGGAGACATACGAGGTGGCGATAGGCCGCTTGGAGGGCCACTGTGGATGCTTGCTTCCACGACAATCTCCTCTCCTTCAAGTGCTAATTTATGCTATATGGAGGACTTCCCCGGGTTTGTACAACACCCTATCTCTACAGTTGATGGACGAGGCATTTGACAAGATGCATATGGTCCACGATCTTGGTTTTGTAGAGTTACTAGGCACACTAAGAAGGTTCTACAAGCTATCAACCATGCCCGATTAAAATTTTAGCCGTGCCGAATAACTCTAAACAAGATCTTTGCTAGATAATTAGGGTAACACATGCTAGTAAATAACAATTTTCACTAAGTGAATACGAAATACAACCTTTGTCGATCGGTCCTTCACTTCTAAAGCTCTTTGTTGTAGTCCCTTCGCTGTGATCATCGAACTCCCGGACTCTCGGACGGCTCCATGAGAAAATTGCAACGGTATTGCATGAAGTCTTCGAGGCCGAAGATGATCTACGTCGACGGAATACGAACTCAAGCTTCTACTTCACTAACTAGAGAACTAGTGAAGAAAACACCCTAAACTAAAGTGCTAGTCTAGTAGAGGATGATGAAATAGGAAATGGATACACTTTAGAATTTCTTTTCTCACTATATTTCTCTCTCTATCTTTATCAAACCCTAGAAAGAAATTGAAGGAGGAAGAAGATGAGCTCAAAATGAGAATGAAAACTAATCAAGAGAGAGAGAGAGAGAGCTAACCATGGGTGAGTGGGTATCATATACTAACTCATGTAGAGACATAACTATGGCTAATTATAGTGGTTAGGTTAATTAAAATCTTAAGTAAAACAAAACAAGGGGACAAAGTCAATGCAACCATAAGCTTCATGAAGCTTCATGCATGTGAGCTCATTATCCATTTGTTTTTAGAATTAGTTTAAATATAAAAACCTAACCAATATAATTATAATGGTGTATGTCTCATACACCCATGTAGTGTGTATCAACAACCATGATACAAAATGAACACAATTTAATATATATCACATATATATTAAGTTGTGCACAAGTGAGAAAAACAAATGCTTTGGTGAACCAATGTTAGTTAATGTAAATTAGTATATCACATATACAATTATACACTAAATTATTAAATCAACACTTTACTTAATAATCCGGTTATATCTCATATAACCGACTAACACAAAATGTACCAACTTATCGAATCAACACTTGATTCGATACCCCGGCTATATCTCATATAACCGGCCGATACAATAGTCGCGAGAATAGAATATGGTATCACATACACGCATTATTCTTGGTCCCGTACATATCACATATGCTCTCCTATTTCGTTTTGCCTAAGCCAGTATAACCTCTATGTAGGACTCTAAAGACTCATCAATACGCCGGCAGTAGGTGATGATCATATCAAGCACCCATAAGCCGTCAGCGGTACTAGCAGGACGTAACGACTACCCGGGTATTGAGAGATCAGAAGATCAGCAAGCAAGCCCTCTCCAGCTCCTGCAAAAAGCCTGACAGTGACACTACCATACAGTCCGGCTTCCTCGTCTGATATGTCGCATATCAAGTCTAGGGGTGGTAAACGTCAGATCCCAATAACCGATAAGTCATGCCAATACGAGGCTCATAACGGGTCGAGAAACTACTGGTAACACTTACCAGTAAATCTCTAAACCATCCCTGGCCAGGGACTTCCCTATTATGGCCAATCGAGCATAGCGCAACATCAACCCCCAATACCGGGAGAGACGAAACCCTTCCTATTGCTCATTGCCTCCATGTGAATCGGGACTATACCCAAAAACCACCGTTTTGCATGCCCTCTTGGACGTGGTAAGGTGGAAATCAAAGCACAGTGGGAATCACACAAGACTCTATGACGATCTCGGGTCTACAAACTAACCTGTACCGGTGTCACCAGAGAACTGCCATCTGACGTAAGGTATAATACCATCTGGGAGTTCTCGGCGAGTCCGTCCAGTGTACCCAGTCTACACTGAGCACCCGTATATCATCTCTGATGTCAAACACCAATGGATATGGGATCATCCATCGCCCATTTGTATGGGTCGAGAAGGCATACGCTAGTCTACTCTGGTATATCGATGCCCCGTCTCGATATACCCATGACTAAGGACCTTGAAGAATGTACTTATGGACTACCATGTCCCCACTAGTATGATCCGCATCATAGTCCAGGTAGTCAAGTACACATCCTAAGGGCTTTACCAACATGTATCAGAGAGACAATTAGTGTACACGTTAAGGCAAAGAGTAACAACAGAGCATACTATCATATCGAGCAAGAAAGTCCTCCCTATATATGTCCAAGCATCCACTACAATATACATCTCATGTATAGTAATGGCCTCTAGGGCATACATATAACTAACAATCTCCCACTTGCACTAGGGCCATCTGATAACAGTGGTTGTAGTATCTCATACTCAACCATCCCATAATAGTCTCTCTTTGGGAAAAAGCCTTTGTGAGTGGATCCGCCGTGTTGTCCTCTGAGTCTACTCTCCTAACCTCGATCCCCTGGAGATCAACCATCTCCATGATCAGGTGATACTGCCTTAGAATATGTCTGGATCACTGATGGGACGGGCGTTCCTAGGCATAAGCCACAATTCCATTGTCACACAATGGTAGGAACGAAGTTCATTTCATGTACTAATATACACCCAGACTGGCTCTTTGGTAGTATCTTTGGTAGCGATGTATTCAGCCTTTATCGTCTAGTATGCCACGGTATCTTGCTTGGAACTCTTCCAACATACCGTCCCTACACTGAGGGTAAAGACAATGCTTGTGACTGACATTCAGTCGTCCTTATCACCCTGGAACCCTTCCAGTGATTCTTCCCAGGATCAATTGATACCATCTCACTACAGCTAGTGAGTATCCTAACATCCAATTAGATCTATCTCATAGATCCAAAACCCAGGATTTAGTAGGTATCACTTTGATCCTATATGGAGAATCATTGTGATAAGCGGAGATTGACCGAGCGTAGCATAGGAAACTCCTTCCCTATCAAGAGTATGTTATCCATGTACTCTATGAGGATCACCACCATACTCCCTACTACCATTTTGTATATAAAAGGTTCATCTACCATTTTGATGAAGTCAAACTCTTTGACTACAACATCAAAACAGACTTTCCTACTCCGCGATGCCTGTTTTATCACATAAAACATCTTGCACATGTTCCGCTGCTCCCACTGTCTACGAAGCCCTCTGACTGTGTACTTATAGACTCTCTCTTCTAAAACATCATTTAGAAAAGCAGTCATGACACCCAACCGCCAGATATCGTAGTCATGGTATGTAGCCGTGGCAAGTAGGATCTGGATGGACTTAAGTATAGCTACTTAGAAAAGGTTTCATCATAATCCATACCTGGTCAATGATGCAAACCTTTAACAAGTCTAGGTTTGAAAGTCTCAACTTTTCCATGTACACCAAGTAATCTTCTAAAGATATACTTGCTCCTGATGGGGATTTAACCCTTCAGATAAGGCAACCAAAGTCCATACTTTGTTGGTGTATAAGGATTCCATCTCAGATCGTTAAGCATCCAGCCATTCTTACAGAGTCCCCACTCCTGATGGCCGGCTCGAAACTAGTTGGGTCATCATCTCATGATGCAATCCTCGCTCCCACTGTCATAGAGAAACTGAAGTATCTCTCAGGTGGGTGAGGAACCCTACTAGATCGGCGGAGAGGCTGAGGTTCGTTGGTTACTATTGAATCCTTTGGTTCTACCAAATCATCAGCTGCAGTTTGTTTAGCTGGAACTCTTTCCAGTTCTACCTCATGTCCACTAATTTCTTCACAAGAAATTCCCTTTCACAAAGGTGGCATGCTGAGAAACAAAACATCTTTTGTTCCTCGGTTTGGTAAAAGATATTCTCTTGCGTATGCTTGGGATATCCAACAAACTTCTACAGAACTGACTTTGCCTTGAGCTTGTCCGGATTATGCTTTTAGACATAGGCTGGACAACCCCAAATCTTAACAAACTTAAGATATGGGCTCTTCCCTTTCCATATCTCATATGAAGTGGTAGGCAACTTATTTGATCGGAACCCTATTCAATAGGTATGCAACTTCACAAGTGCATAACTCCTTGAAAAGAAACAGGAAACTCATTAGTACTCATCATAGAGAGCACCATATCAATATAGGGTGTGATTTCTCCGCCCCGATACACCGACTTGTTGTGGTGTATGCGGAGGAATAATGCTGAGAAAGAATCTCATTCTCCTTTAGAATAATCCAGGAATTCCGTGCTCAAGTATTCTCCTCCTTGATCACATCAAAGGACATAATACTTATACATGTTTTGGTTCTCTACTTTCTAACTTATATTCTGTGAATATCTCAAAAGCTTCGGACTTGTGTTTCAACAGGAACATATGTCTGAATCTTGAGAGATCATCAGAGAATGTAATGAAGTACAAAGAACCGGTCTTGGCATGTGTAGACAGGGGACCTTCATACATCAATATGTATCATCCCAAGAGTTCACTAACTCTTTCTCTGCTTCTAAAAACAGAGCTATGGTCATCTTATTCCTGTGACATGACCGGCAAGTTTCACAAGATGTAAATTCAAAACTAATTTAAATATGCATCTAAATGTAATTTCAACAAGTCGGGCCGCATTGATATGACCTAGTCTACAATGCCTCAAGAAGGATTCGTTCATTTCTGAACTCTTCCTCTTGTGTGTGTTCTGTATACTAAGAACTGTAGTTTGATTTAGAACGTCAATGCTTTTAGATAACGTGCCTGAACCGATCAACTCTTGATATAGGAAATGTTCAAAACATTATCCAACAATACAAAATTATATCCTTCTTTACTAATAAAGAGAATGATATGATGTTGTATATCAGGTTCGGTATCTAATGACATTTGTTCAGAATCAATGTATTCTGGTAATACAGGGTGATAACTACCAACAGACTTGGCTGCAACACTTGCACCGTTTTCTATCTCATGAAACTTATCACCCGTTCTCAGTTCTCTACCTATTTGTAGCCCATTTAACAAATTACATATGTGGGATCCTGATCCGGTTATCTCATACCCAGGACGTAAAGGATACTGAGAAACAGTTCTTTGTAATGAACACACCCGAAGAAGATGCATCATCATGCACTTTCTTCGTTTGGGCGGCACGGGAATTCTGGTAATCCCCTATTTCCTGCTCTGTCTTATAACATTTACAAGTTGGAGCGGGACCAACGTTCCCCAGCTCAGTATAATAAGCGGGTTCGGTCAATACAACTGTATTATTATCTTGATTAAGGCGTGATATGGTCGCTACCTGGAGAGAGAGAGAAGAAAACACTCTGCGTGCGCTCTTGCAAGATCAGATTGGTTATTATTTTATCTAATCAGGATGGCTCCCACTGTTTTTATCAAATCTTCCTTCAAACCCTAAAAGGAAAGACTAGCCGGGATTAATTACACCCTACAACTTCGCCAATCTTTCAGCCAGGCCAGTGTCGGTACTTTGAGGGAGGTTCCCCGTGCTTTCGCACGGACCTAATTAAAGTAAACCTCATTTTCCCAGAGGCGTAACCCTGTTGACACCTTTCTAGACACCTACTTGATCAGCTAATTGTAATGTGTAAAACTCTCCCAAGAGTAACAATTACTCGCAGTGGGTATTGGGATCCAACTATCTCATAGAAGGTATGCAATCTCATTGCAAATTTCAACACTTGAAATTCCCGATAATTTTGCCCCTAACCTCCTATGACCTTGACAATGGCCAACAAACCATAGGATGCTAGTCAAGTTCAACCCGACATTTCTTGATTGAATTAAACCCACCCGCACGACCCTTGACAAAGGCCAATAAGGTGGTACGACTACCCTAACCCATTCTGCATCATATGCATAAGCAGATAAGCACTAGTCAGTTACCGCACACTACGCCTTGACAAAGGCCAACAAACGCAGCACGAATACTTACTACTACTTATCTGAAATGACGGAGGGCTACGACAGGTTTTTATGAAAACCTATTGCGTAATGAACTTGATATCTTTGTAGAATCAAATGATTTTAAAATGGAGTGTTTTTAAGGCTTTTACTAGTTTCGCTAAAGAGGTCACTCCCGGTGAAGGGATCTCGGCTCTTTCCTCGTCGAATGAGGTGCAAGATATATCATATATATCACTGTGCAAAGAAAGAACTAGAAAAGCAATAAAAATACAAAACCTAGGGGTGTAGCATCGGCCAGTCATTGCTAAAGGGGCACTCCCGGTGAAGGGATCTCAGCCATTTCCTTATCGAATAAGGTGCAGGATGTTCTACAAGGAACACCACGATACAAAGCAAGAACTGTAGCTACCTGTTTTTGAAAATTCGATTCCACAACATCTTTTAGGTTTCTTTTCTTTCATTAATCATATTAATGAAGTCCCATCATTTAAGTCACCTAAACATCACAAATAAATACGACGTACACTTATGCCATCCGCATTCGCCTCGATGTCCCCTCGTGCACCGTTAGGTTAGGTAACTAACGGCAGAGCGGGGCAGGGCTAGCACGAGTGTAAAACATAAGTAACGTCTATATAATATATCATATATACTATATACAGTATTTATCACAATATATCAAATGATCACATCACAGATATCGCAGCAGAAGAAACATATGCAACATTTGATATACTAGGAGGTCCGTGTTTTATTTTGAGCCTCTATAAAACACGGATTCCACGGTCGCGATGAATAGCCAAACCCACACCCCTAGACCCCTATGAGAGCGGCAAGAAACCCTACCAATTCTAGAGTTAGGAGACCCGGACTCGACTCCTCGAGTTGGTCTCCCACTGGACTCTAGAACCCGGTTACTTGTGCTCTCCTCCTTGGGTCTATCCTAGTGCGGAAAAGTAAATAATATACAAATGGTGACATCATCCTCATCCCGGAATTGCCCCAATAAAAGAACATTACATACAATTAAATTTTACATGAATGAAAATAAAAACCCTCATCTCACATAAAACCCCCGGCTATTCAGAACGCGACGATCCAATATAACATATCCAGCAACACATAATATCACATGTCATCAACATAAGTAAATATGCGCATCCCAATTGTCGTTGACATATAGCAACGAAACCGGCGATATCACATATTACACTTACGGTCCCAGAAAAGAAAGTGTAAAACTACAACAGTTGGAATCCGCAACCTTCTTAGACATGCCTAGCAATTATAAACCCCGCATTTTAGTCTCTATATGGAAAACACTTTTCAATATCTAGTCGGGCAATTCAACAAGATTCCCGATATGTGATCGAATGCTCGTCGCAAACTTTAGTAGACGGCCGCACCCCCGGATACTGTCGACGAAGTGCACTAAGGCGGAACACCGCTGCCGCGAGCACCCAAACGGATGCTTTTGGCGACGGGGTTCTCCTATAGTCACTTGGTCGGGGCTATGGGGCATGGCTGTCTATGAAGTTTACCCGGCGAGTATCCGCGTACGCTACGTGATTGCAACGGACTTTTGATCGCATCAAAATCCCGTGGCAACCGATCATTTGAGACTAAACTGCTAAGTTTATAACATTCAAATTAGTTATCTCATAACAACTTGTGGATTCCAAATATTGTATCACATTCCAGATAAATAAACAATGTTAAACTTTCCGATCGAATGATCGAACACCCAAGTTTTTCCAAATAGTTCTCAACACTTGAGGGGAGTTTAAAAACATTCATCACATGCCACAGTACCAATGGTCCAGCCGTAGAAGGGTCAAGCCAACGCCTCACATGTGGCAACGCCGTACTGCCCCAAACCCTAAGGTTTAAAAGACAGTTCAAGACAGTCACATAATCGAGTTAAGGTTTGTTGTCTTCTAGAGGGTCCATTGCGTAACTTGCACGATTTAGACGTTCTTAAACAACGGAAAAATCCAACACTTGGAAATTTTCCGGGTCGGGAAAAAGTGAGTTATTGATATCCGTTCGAACTTTTTAATACTTTCTAACTATCCGGAAAACATAACGAAATTAAATTTTCCGATCGAATCAACGAATACAAAATAAACCCCAGAACACTCAACACTTGAGTCAGATAAAAAATACCCAGAAAATAGAAATAACAGATACGGGTATTACTGTGCAAAACCCAAAGCACAAGCTCACTGTACGGCCGCGCATCCGCGGCACAAGCAGGGTATTGCCGCGGTTCCGCGGTGATCCATACGCCTTACTTTGTCGTTTTGCACGATAATTCCTAGAATCACCTGCTGAATTTTTTAGGTATTTTAAATTCAGAAAAATCATAGTTTTAAAAAAAAGTCCAGAGAGGGGGTTATTTCATCGATTCAGAGTTTTAACTTCGTAAACACGTCGCCTAATGCTCTAGCTAGGCTCTGATACCACTGTAGGGTTACTAGACACACTAAGAAGGTTCTACAAGGCATCAACCATGCCCGATTAAAATTTTAGCCGTGTCGGATAACTCAAACCAAGATCTTTGCTAGATAATTAAGGTAACACATGCTAGTAAATAACAATTATCACTAAGTGAATACGAAATACAACCTTTGTAGATCGGTCCTTCACTTCTAAAGCTCCTTGTTGTAGTCCCTTCGCTGCGATCATCGAACTCCCGGACTCTCGGACGGCTCCATGAGAAGATTGCAACGGTATTGCTTGAAGTCTTCGAGGCCGAAGATGATCTATGTCGAGGGAATACGAACTCAAGCTTCTACTTCACTAACTAGAGAACTAGTGAAGCAAACACCCTAAACTAAAGTGCTAGTCTAGTAGAGGATGATGAAATAGGAAATGGATACACTTTAGAATTTCTTTTCTCACTATATCTCTCTTTCTTTATCAAACCCTAGAAAGAAATTGAAGGAGGAAGAAGATGAGCTCAAAATGAGAATGAAAACTAATCAAGAGAGAGTGAGAGCTAACCATGGGTGAGTGGGTATCATATACTAACTCATGTAGAGACATAACCATGGCTAATTATAGTGGTTAGGTTAATTAATATCTTAAGTAAAATAAAACTAGTGGACTAAATCAATCCAACCATAAGCTTCATGAAGCTTCATGCATGTGAGCTCATTATCCATTTGTTTTTAAAATTAGTTTAAATATAAAAACCTAACCAATATAATTATAATGGTGTATGTCTCATAAACCCATGTAGTGTGTATCAACAACCATGATACAAAATAAACACAAATTAATATATATCACATATATATTAAATTGTGCACAAGTGAGAAAAACAAATGCTTAAGTGAACCAATGTTAGTTAATGTAAATTAGTATATCACATATACAATTATAAACTAAATTATTAAATCAACACTTGACTTAATAATCCGGTTATATCTCATATAACCGACTAACACAAAATGTACCAACTTATCGAATCAACACTTGATTCGATACCCCGGCTATATCTCATATAACCAACCGATACAATAGTCACGAGAATAGAATACGGTATCACATACACGCATTATTCTCGGTCCCGTATATATCACATATGCGCTCCTATTTCGTTTTGCCTGAGCCAGTAAAACCTCTATGTAGAACTCTAAAGACTCGTCAATATGCCGGTAGTAGGTGATGATCATATCAAGCACCCACAAGCCGTCAGCGGTACTAGCTGGACGTAACGGCTACCCGGGTATTGAGCGATCAGAAGATCAGCAAGCAAGCCACTACAACACCTGCAAAAAGCCTGACAGTGACACTACCGTACAGTCCGGTCTCCTCGTTTGATATGTCGCATATCAAGTCTAGGGGTGGTAAACGTCAGACCCCAATAACCGATAAGTCATGCCGATACGAGGCTCATAACGGGTCGAGAAACTACTGGTAACACTTACCAGTAAATCTCTAAACCGTCCCTGGCCAGGGACTTCCCTGTTATGGCCAATCGAGCATAGCGCAACATCAACTCCCAATACCGGGAGAGACGAAACCCCTCCTATCGCTCATTGCCTCCATGTGACTCAGGACTATACCCAAAAATCACCGTTTTGCACGCCCTCTTGGACGTGGTAAGGTGGAAATCAAAGCACAGTGGGAATCACACAAGACTCTATGACGATCTCGGGTCTACAAACTAACCTGTACCGGTGTCACCAGAGAACTGCCATCTGACGTAAGGTATAATACCATCTGGGAGTTCTCGGCGAGTCCATCCAGTGTACCCAGTCTATACTGAGCACCCGTATATCATCTCTGATGTCAAACACCAATGGATATGGGATCATCCATCGCCCATTTTTATGGGTCGAGAAGGCATACGCTAGTCTACTTTGGTATATCGATGCCCCGTCTCGATATACCCACGACTAGGGACCTTGAAGGATGTACTTATGGACTATCATGTCCCCACTAGTATGATCCGCATCATAGTCCAGGTAGTCAAGTACACATTCTAAGGGCTTTACCAACATGTAACAGAGAGACAATTAGTGTACACGTTAAGGCAAAGAGTAACCAGATAGCATACTATCATGTCGAGCAAGAAAGTCCTCCCTATATATGTCCATGCATCCACTACAAGGCAATGGGTACACTTTAGAATTTCTTTTCTCACAACATTTCTCTCTCTTTATCAAACCCTAGAAAGAATTTGAAGGAGGAAGAAGATGAGCTCAAAATGAGAATGAAAACTAATCAAGAGAGAGTTAGCTAACCATGGGTGAGTGGGTATCATATACAAACTCATGTAGAGACATAACCATGGCTAAAGGAGAACTGTAGGGTTACTAGGCACTCTAAGAAGGTTCTACAAGGCATCAACCATGCCCGATTAAAATTTTAGCCGTGCCGAATAACTCTAAACAAGATCTTTGCTAGATAATTAGGGTAACACATGCTAGTAAATAACAATTATCACTAAGTGATTACGAAATACAATTTTTGTAGATCGGTCCTTCACTTCTAAAGCTCCTTGTTGTAGTCCCTTCGCTGCGATCATCGAACTCCCGGACTCTTGAACGGCTCCATGAGAAGATTGCAACGGTATTACTTGAAGTCTTCGAGGCCGAAGATGATCTACGTCGAGGGAATACGAACTCAAGCTTCTACTTCACTAACAAGAGAACAAGTCTACTAGAGGATGATGAAATAGGAAATGGGTACACTTTAGAATTTCTTTTCTCACAACATTTCTCTCTCTTTATCAAACCCTAGAACGAATTTGAAGGAAGATTTGATAAAAACAGTGGGAGCCATCCTGATTAGATAAAATAATAACCAATCTGATCTTGCAAGAGCACACGCAGAGTGTTTTCTTCTCTCTCTCTTCAGGTAGCGACCATATCATGCCTTAATCAAGTTAATAATACGGATATTTTGACCGAACCTGCTTGTTATACTGAGCTGGGGAACGTTGGTCCCGCTCCAACTTATAAGTGTTATAAGACAGAGCTGGAAATAGGGGATTACCAGAATTCCCGTGCCGCCCAAACGAAGAAAGTGCATGCTGATGCATCTTCTTCGGGTGTGTTCATTACAGAGAACTGTTTCTCAGTATCCTTTATGTCCTGGGTATGAGATACCGGATCAGGATCCCACATATGTAATCTGTTACATGGGCTACAGGTAGGTAGAGAACTGAGAACGGGTGATAAGTTTCATGAGATAGAAACGGTGCAAGTGTTGCAGCCAAGTCTGTTGGTAGTTATCACCCTGTATTACCAGAATATATTGATTCTGAACAAATGTCATTAGATACCAAACCTGATTTACAACATCATATCAGTCTCTTTATTAGTAAAGAAAGGAAATAATTTTGTATTGTTGGATAATGTTTTTGAACATTTCCTATATCAAGAGTTGATCGGTTCAGGCACGTTATCTAAAAGCATTGACGTTCTAAATCAAACTACAGTTCTTAGTATATAGAACACACACGAGAGGAAGAGTTCAAAAATAAATGAATCCTTCTTGAGGCATTGTATACTAGGCCATATCAATGTGACCCGACTGGCTGAAGTTACATATAGATGCATATTTAAATTAGTTTGAATTTACATCTTGTGAAACTTGCCGGTCATGTCACAGAGATAAGATGACCATAGCTCTATTTTTAGGAAACAGAGAAAGAGTTAGTGAACTCTTGGGATGATACATGTTGATGTATGAAGGTCCCCTATCTACACATGCCAAGACCGGTTCTTTATACTTCATTACATTCTCTGTTGATCTCTCAAGATTCAGACATATGTTCCTGTTGAAACACAAGTCCGAAGCTTTTGAGATATTCACAGAATATAAGTTAGAAAGTAGAGAACCAAAATGGGTATAAGTATTATGTCCTTTGATGTGATCAAGGAGGAGAATACTTGAGCACGGGATTCCTGGACTATTCTAAGAATGAGATTCTCTCTCAGCATTATTCCTCCGCATACACCACAACACATCGGTGTATCGGGGCGGAACAATCACACCCTATATGATATGGTGCGCTCTATGATGAGTACTACTGAGTTTCCTATTTCCTTTTAGGGAGTTATGCACTTATGAAGTTGCATACCTATTGAATAGGGTTCCGATCAAATCAGTTGCCTACCTCTTCATATGAGATATGGAAAGGGAAGAGCCTATATCTTAAGTTTGTTAAGATTTGGAGTTGTCCAGCCTATGTCTAAAAGCATAATCTGGACTAGCTCGAGGCAAAGTCAGTTCTGTAGAAGTTTTGTTGGATATCCCAAGCATTCGCAAGGGAATATCTTATACCTAACCGAGGAACAAAAGATGTTTTGTTTCTCAGCATGCCACCTTTGTGAAAGGGAATTTCTTGTGAAGAAAATAATGGTCATGAGGTAGAACTGGAAGGAGTTCCAGCTATACAAACTGCAGCTGATGATTTGGTAGAACCAAAGGATTCAATGGTTTCCAACGAACCTCAGCCTCTCCGCCGATCTAGCATGGTTCCTCACCCACCTTAGATACTTTGGTTTCTCTATGACAGTGGGAGTGAGGATTGCATCATGGGATGATGACCCATCTAGTTTCGAGCAGGCCATCAGGAGTGGGGACTCTGTAAGAATGGCTGGATGCTTAACGATCTGAGATGGAATCCTTATACACCAACAAAGTATGGACTTTGGTTGCCTTATCTAAAGGGTTAAATCCCCATCAGGAGCAAGTATATCTTGAGAAGATTACTTAGTGTACATGAAAAGTTGAGACTTTCAAAGCTAGACTTGTTAAAGGTTTGCATCATTGACCAGGTATGGATTATGATAAAACCTTTTCTAAGGAGCTATGCTTAAGTCCATCCAGATCCTACTTGCCACGGCTACATACCATGACTACGATATCTGGCGGTTGGGTGTCATGACTTCTTTTCTAAATGATGTTTTAGAAGAGAGAGTCTATAAGTACACAGCCAGAGGACTTCGTAGACAGTGGGAGCAGCGGAAACGTGTCCAAGATGTTTTATGTGATAAAGCAGGCATCGAGGAGTTGGAACATCTGTTTTGATGAGTTAGTCAAAGAGTTTGACATCATCAAAATGGTAGATGAACCTTGTATATACAAAAAGGTAGTAGAGAGTATGGTGGTAATCCTCGTGGAGTAAGTAGATGACATACTCTTGATAGGGAAGTAGTTTCCTATGCTACGCTCGGTCAATCTTCTCTTATCACAATGATTCTCCATATAGGATCAAAATGATACCTACTAAATCCTGGGTTTTGGATCTATGAGATAGATCGAATTGGATGTTAGGATACTCACTAGTTGTAGTGAGAAAGTATCAATAGATCCTGGGGAGAATCACTGGAAAGGATCCAGAGTGATAAGGACGACTGAATGTCAGTTACAGGCATTGTCTTTACCCTCAGTAGAGGGACGGTATGTTGGAAGAGTTCCAAGCTAGATACCATGGCATACTAGACGATAAAGGATGGATACATCGCTACCAAAGATGCTACCAAAGAGGCAGTCTGGGTGTATATTAGTTCATAAGATGAACTTCGTTCCTACCATTGTGTGACAATGGAGTTGTGGCTTATGCTTAGGAACGCCCGTCCCATCGGTGATCCATACATATTCTAAGGCAGTGTCACCTGATCATGGAGATGGTTGATCTCCAGGGGATCGATGTTAGGAGAGTAGACTCAGAGGGCAACACAGCGGATCCACTCACAAAGGCCTTTTCCCAGAGAGAGACTATTATGGGATGGTTGAGTATGAGATACTACAACCACTGTTATCAGATGGCCCTAGTGCAAGTGGGAGATTGTTAGTTATATGTATGCCCTAGAGGCCATTACTATACATGAGATGTATATCGTAGTGGATGCTTGGACATATATAGGGAGGACTTTCTTGCTCGACATGATAGTATGCTATCTGGTTACTCTTTACCTTAACGTGTATACTGATTGTCTCTCTGTTACATGTTGGTAAAGCCCTAAGGATGTGTACTTGACTACCTGGACTATGATGTAGATCATACTAGTGGGGACATGGTAGTCCATAAGTACATCCTTCAAGGTCCTTAGTTGTGGGTGTATCGAGACGGGGCATCGATATACCAGTGTAGACTAGCGTATACCTTCTCGACCCATGTAGATGGGCGATGGATGATCCCATATCCATTGGTGTTTGACATCAGAGATGATATACGGGTGCTCAGTTGAGACTGGGTACACTGGATGGACTCGCCGAGAACTCCCAGATGGTATTATACCTTACGTTAGATGGCAGTTCTCTGGTGACACTGGTACAGGTTAGTCTGTAGACCCGAGATCGTCATAGAGTCTTGTGTGATTCCCACTGTGCTTTGATTTCCACCTTACCACGTCTAAGAGGGCGTGAAAAACGGTGGTTTTTGGGTACAGTCCCGAGTCACATGGAGGCAATGAGCGATATGAGGGGTTTCATGTTGCGCTATGCTCGATTGGCCATAACAGGGAAGTCCCTGGCCAGGGATGGTTTAGAGATTTACTTGTAAGTGTTACCAGTAGTTTCTCGACCCGTTATGAGCCTCATATCGACATGACTTATCGGTTATTAGGGTCTGACGTTTACCACCCCTAGACTTGATATGCGACATATCAGACGAGGAGACCAGACTGAATGACAGTGTCACTGTCAGGCTTTTTGCAGGAGTTGGAGCAGGCTTGCTTGCTGATCTTCTGATCGCTCAATACCCGGGTAGCCGTTACGTCCAGCTAGTACCGCTGACGACTTGTGGGTGCTTGATATGATCATCACCTACTGCCGGCGTATTGACGAGTCTTTAGAGTCCTACATAGAGGTTTTACTGGCTCAGGCAAAAAGAAATAGGAGAGCATATGTGATATGTGCGGGACCGAGAATAATGCGTGTATGTGATACCGTATTCTATTCTCGCGACTATTGTATCGGCCGGTTATATGAGATATAGCCGGGTTATCGAATCAAGTGTTGATGCGATAAGTTGGTACATTTTGTGTTAGTCGGTTATATGAGATATAACCGGATTATTAACTCAAGTGTTGATTTAATAATTTAGTGTATAATTGTATATGTGATATACTAATTTACATTAACTAAAATTGGTTCACTTAAGCATTTTTTTTCTTACTTGTGCACAACTTAATATATATGTGATATATATTAATTTGTGTTCATTTTGTATCATGGTTGTTGATACACACTACATGGGTGTATGAGACATACACCATTATAATTATATTGGTTAGGTTTTATATTTAAAGTAATTCTAAAAACAAATGGATAATGAGCTCACATGCATGAAGCTTCATGAAGCTTAGGTTTGCATTGACTTAGTCCACTAGTTTTGTTTTACTTAAGATATTAATCAACCTAACCACTATAATTAGCCATGGTTATGTCTCTACATGAGTTAGTATATGATACCCACTCACCCATGGTTATCTAACTCTCTGTTGATTAGTTTTCATTCTCATTTTGAGCTCATCTTCTTCCTCCTTCAAATTCTTTCTAGGGTTTGATAAAGAGAGAGAAATGTTGTGAGAAAAGAAATTCTAAAGTGTACCCATTTCCTATTTCATCATTCTTTAAGAATATTTCGAATTTTAGCCATGCCAAATAACCCTAAACTAGATCTTTGCTAGATAATTAGGGTAACACATGCTAGTAAATAACAATTATCACTAAGTGAATACGAAATACAACCTTTGTAGATCGGTCCTTCACTTCTAAAGCTCCTTGTTGTAGTCCCTTCGCTGCGATCATCGTGCTCCCGGACTCTCGGATGGCTCCATGAGAAGAGGGCAACGGTTTAGCTTGACGTCTTCGAGGCCGAAGATGATCTACGTCGAGAGAATACGAACTCAAGCTTCTACTTCACTAACTAGAGAATTAGTGAAGCAAACACCCTAAACTAAAGTGCTAGTCTAGTAGAGGATGATGAAATAGGAAATGGGTACACTTTAGAATTTCTTTTCTCACTATTATTCTCTCTCTTTATCAAACCCTAGAAAGAAATTGAAGGAGGAAGAAGATGAGCTGAAAATGAGAATGAAAACTAATCAAGAGAGAGAGAGAGCTAACCATGGGTGAGTGGGTATCATATACTAACTCATGTAGAGACATAACCATGGCTAATTATAGTGGTTAGGTTAATTAAAATCTTAAGTAAAACAAAACTAGTGGACAAAGTCAATGCAACCATAAGCTTCATGAAGCTTCATGCATGTGTGCTCATTATCCATTTGTTTTTAGAATTAATTTAAATATAAAAACCTAACCAATATAATTATAATGGTGTATGTCTCATACACCCATGTAGTGTGTATCAACAACCATGATACAAAATGAACACAATTTAATATATATCACATATATATTAAGTTGTGCACAAGTGAGAAAAACAAATGCTTAAGGGAACCAATGTTAGTTAATGTAAATTAGTATATCAAATATACAATTATACACTAAATTATTAAATCAACACTTGAGTTAATAATCCGGTTATATCTCATATAACCGACTAACACAAAATATACCAACTTATCGAATCAACACTTGATTCGATACCCCGGCTATATCTCATATAACCGGCCGATACAATAGTCGCGAGAATAGAATACGGTATCACATATACGCATTATTCTCGGTCCCGCACATATCACATATGGTCTCCTATTTCATTTTGCCTGAGCCAGTAAAACCTCTATGTAGGACTCTAAACACTCGTCAATACGCCGGCAGTAGGTGATGATCATATCAAGCACCCACAAGCCGTCAGCGGTACTAGCTGGACGTAACGGCTACCCGGGTATTGAGCGATCAGAAGATCAGCAAGCAAGCCCGCTCCAACTCCTATAAAAAGCCTGATAGTGACACTACCGTACAGTCCGGTCTCCTCGTCTGATATGTCGCATATCAAGTCTAGGGGTGGTAAACGTCAGACCCCAATAACCGATAAGTCATGCTGATTCGGGGCTCATAACGTGTCGAGAAACTACTGGTAACACTTACCAGTAAATCTCTAAACTGGCCCTGGCCAGGGAATTCCCTGTTATGGCCTATCGAGCATAGCGCAACATCAACCCCCAATACCGGGAGAGACGAAACCCCTCCTATCGCTCATTGCCTCCATGTGATTCGGGACTTTACCCAAAAACCACCGTTTTGCATGCCATCTTGGACGTGGTAAGGTGGAAATCAAAGCACAGTTGGAATCACACAAGACTCTATAACGATCTCGGGTCTACAGACTAACCTGTACCAGTGTCACCAGAGAACTGCCATCTGACGTAAGGTATAATACCATCTGGGAGTTCTCGGCGAGTCCGTCCAGTGTACCCAGTCTACACTGAGCACCCGTATATCATCTCTGATGTCAAACACCAATGGATATGGGATCATCCATCGCCCATTTGTATGGGTCGAGAAGGCATACGCTAGTCTACTCTGGTATATCGATGCCCCGTCTCGATATACCCACGACTAGGGACCTTGAAGGATGTACTTATGGACTACCATGTCCCCACTAGTATGATCTACATCATAGTCCAGGTAGTCAAGTACACATCCTAAGGGCTTTACCAACATGTATCAGAGAGACAATTAGTGTACACGTTAAGGCAAAGAGTAACCAGATAGCATACTATCATGTCTAGCAAGAAAGTCCTCCCTATATATGTCCAAGCTTCCACTACAATAAACATCTCATGTATAGTAATGGTCTCTAGGGCATACATATAACTAACAATCTCCCACTTTCACTAGGGCCATCTGATAACAGTGGTTGTAGTATCTTATACTCAACCATCCCATAATAGTATCTCTTTGGGAAAAAGCCTTTGTGAGTGGATCCGCCGTGTTGTCCTCTAAGTCTACTCTCCTAACCTCGATCCCCTGGAGATCAACCATCTCCATGATCAGGTGATACTGCCTTAGAATATGTCTGGATCACTGATGGGACGGGCGTTTCTAGGCATAAGCCAGAATTCCATTGTCACACAATAGTAGGAACGAAGTTCATCTCATGAATTAATATATACCCAGACTGCCTCTTTGGCTGCCTGGGCTCGGCTGGAGGAGATTTCTTATGAGTATCACCGACAATGTTTTCTTAATCCTCGCCCTCCTCTGCTGTAATCGTTGTAAGGCTGGGGAGCCCCTAATACCTCTGAAATAAATAAATTTGCCTTTGGTTGTAGTGTATTGTCTCTTTTTCTCCCCTTGTTACATTTTATATTAAATCTTAAAAAATCTTGGAGTCCCGGAACCGAGAAAAGAAACAAAGGGCTGGAGCCCCACGGTGGTGCAAAAAAGTCTCTTCTATGAGAGGACCTAGCTTGGAAACCTTAGTTTAATGCTGAAAGAAATTACATTATTTAAAAGTGGGTACATGTTTATTTATACAACTTAAGCTTTTCGGCGTTAAAAGGCAGAAGAAAATTACGCCCCCCTGGCGTCCTACAGGCGGTATGCTCCGCCGGGCAACACTTCTATTAAGAGAAATGGTCAGACCCACTTCGGGGAGAACTTATGTAGTCTCCCTTGGTCTATGAACCCATTCTAATAGGCCGAGGGATGTGGTTCTGTCACGACCTGAAGGTACGGAATGTGACCGGCACTTAAATTACGAAACGTCTACAGGCTTAACGTGATCTAAGTAAGCCAAAGCCCAGAAATCTAAACCATTTAAAAGAAAAAGTGTAGGAAAACAAGTTTAAAAGCAACGTCAAATTTTCTCAAAAATTTCGGCAGAGTCTCCTTTGTAAAAACTGGCCCCAAACGGGTACAAACAAGAAATATATAGACAAGCAATAAAAGGCATCCCCAAGTGGGAGCTAGCTCTTCGCCAATTAGCGGTCACAACCACGCAAGCAATATAATATACAACGCCGAAGGGCGAGGAACAAAACTCAGAAGAAAACCAAAACCCAGGAGAAAACCATCAAAATACAAGCGCGACTCTAAGATCGAAATAATAAACAACCGGTCTTCTAAATCTATCACATAATACAAGTCTGGTTGATGGAGCTTACTAGATACAAATAAAATAATAAAAGTACAACGATGGTCCCGATACAAGTGAACCAACCTACCAAGAAATCACCCTGAATGAAAAGGTGTGCCAGCAAGCCGCCAAGGAAACCTGTACATCTCAACCTGTAAGAAAAGTTTGGCACAATGGGAGTGATTTGCCAACTCATGAGTAGAAGACATCTACGAGTAGAAATCGCATGCACGACGATCTCCTAGTTCATAATAATATACATATATAACACTAGTCATCTAGTGTTGACAGGGTAATAATCTATGCGTAAGTGCAATACTCATTGCTTGTGTCAGCGCCTCAAGTATTAACATGTCATATGAATGAGTATGCATGCATCATGAATGTAAAATAATCAACCATGAAATCTGGATATATCTGTATAAGAAGTCTTCGCTTTTATCATGATAAAATTGTTCCGAAATAACTGAAGCATCATTAATGAAACCATGGAAATTCGTGTCAAGTATAGACACAAAATATGTAAATCTCAAAGTCTCAATACCTCATACCTCTGTATCTCAATCTCATATCTCTGTATCTCAAATCTCATATATCTGTATCTCAAATCTCAATATCTCGGGCTCCGGCAGTCCGGATCGGCCCATATCATCAAATCACATGACTACGGTTGGTATCCTCCGGATATCCGCCGCGTCACAAATAACCGGTAGGTAGTGCTCCCCTGCCGGGCTCAACGCCATCATCTGTGATCTTCTTGCCCCGAGGTACCATACCGGGCCCACCATGTACCCGCAAACGGTGCATCCCCCTCCTCGAATCGGGTATATGATACTGCTCAAGAACCGAAAAAACTCATGGTGGACATCACACACATCACATCATGAGAAAACCGCAAATTTCTATTTTTAAATAATGATAAAAAGTTTTATAAAATTCTTGCGGTTTTCCCCAAAATCCAGAAATCTCATGAAAATCCGAAATCCAAGAATCAAAAGTCAATAAGCATGAATACCGGCATAAAGCCACCATATAGCATAACCAAATGAATCTATGAATGAATGAAGTGTCTAAGTAAAGAATGCAATATCTCATAAGTGAACGAGAGCAATAACACTAATATTATATTGGAACTATCATTTAACTGATTATATCAATGAGATAATATATTCTAAAGTGTACGTGACATGGTAATTACCGATGATGATGTGTGTGAGCCGGCAAATAAGTGTACGTGGACATGTGCATCATCGGTAATGGTGCTGGTGTCCTAACAGGCAGGGTTTCATATTAGCTAAAGAAACATATGTATGAATATGCAATGCACATGAATATAACGGTGAATGTGTATTAAACGCACATTTAGAATATACATATCTAACTACGAGTCATATAGTTTGTTGTTTGAAATAACTGAATCATGGCTTTTAGAAAAGTAGGGGCTACGGGGTTTTATAGAAAAGATATGTCCTTTGAAAAATTCGTAGTATCCCTCAGGCTGTCTTTAAAAATGCGAATGATTCGTAAATTTTGAAAATAAATATGACTCAAGCCTAAACTAGTATCTATCTAACCCACTAAGGAACTAAACTAAAGAAACTAGTCGATAGGTCATAAGAATCCACCTAAAGTCCGAGTCGATATCTCTATTAGTCGGCGATCCAGCCTCAATAGCATTACGTATATAGTACGACTTTCTCAAGTCAAGAGTGCGGATCAATCATCACATCTATATCTCGTACGGTAAAATCCATCGTACGGCATCCCAAAATCGGGGTACGAGTCAGCTATCATATATAAGTCATTCATTTGGGTATCATCATCAATCAATATCACAATCTGGGTACTATTCTAAAGTCTCGTATATTCCGATGTCATCAACACAAATCATCATATATGAATGCACATCGCTTAAACGATCCGTTATAAATATCATACCATTTCTCATATCACATCTCGATCAATTGTCAACTATCATATCTCTATATATCATCATTCACATGGTATCATCGTCAAACAATATCATGATCTGGTTACTGATTTAAGTCTCATACATGCCAATGTCATCACACATTTCATCATATATGTATATATTTTCTCATTGCCCAAGTATCATATAACATCCTCATATCACATGTATATGTTGTGTGTGTGTTTATAAACACACACACACCTACACACACACACACACACACACACACACGTATACACCAAGTCAAGTTTATGTGTGTGCGTGTGTGTGTGTGTCTACATGAAACCTACGAATTCCCTCCAAGGAAATCATCCTCTGGTTAATTCTTTCTAAATCAGTCTAATCCAACTTAAAGTCTTCAATAGTACCCTACTCGCCAAGAATCTAAGGTCACGTCCGACTTCCTAATAATAGTACATAATATCCTTATTTTACGTTTGCGGGGGTGCTATACGCCATCCACCCGACTTCCCCCGTAGATATACATCTACTTACCCGGTCCTCGCTTGCCGAAATCGATGTCGCCATCCTCCTCTTCATCGTCCAAAGTCCACATGAGAGGTACCTATATGCAAACATATATTATATCGTAAACCAAAATCGCGGATAAAAACCAAAACAGCACACGAAACCCGCATAGGTTAAAACCTATGACCCGCTCATGCAAAAGAACCAAATAACTCTCGACATCGGCGTACAAACGCCGATTGATCGAGATAAAACACAAACGTACAAATCATAGTTCCAAAACTCACTAATTATAATATAAAATAGGGTTTAAATCATCAAAACCTTAAATCTAATCAGATCGTTTTATTTTCGCGAAAACCTAGAAAGCACTTAATTACCGTTTTAATTCGAAACTTGATATTTTAACGAAACTAATAGCCATAATATTCACTAAATATCATAACTAAGTCATACAAACCATTACCATAATTTAATCTCATCAATATTTATTAAACCTAAAATTCTAGTTTGCAAATTTATCCAATTTTAACAATTTCAAAGTAAAAATGTACAAAACAACAACTAAGCTTGGTTTTGCATGATCTAAAATATTAAACTACAACTTATAATGTTAAATAATATCATGAAACCCTAATCATATTTTAATCTCAATTATTTAATCAATTTCCAAAAATCTAGTTTGCAAAATCAGCATAATTACCATAATTTTAAACTAACAATTAGCAACTAGTAAATAGTTAGGTTTTGCATTCCATTAACATGTTAATCTACCTATAAAAACCATGAATAATTAATAAAAATTCTCACTTGATCACAAACCCTAATCTTGAATTTTTCAAGTTGGAAATTTAAACCATAATTAAACACACAAATTCATTAAGTTGAAGTAATTAACCAAAAATTAAGCACTAGGGTTAGGATTTTACCTTAAAATCAAGAGATCTAGCATGCAACTTGACCTCCAAAATGGTCTCTTGCTCCAAGGATTTTAAGATAGAATGAGCAAAGAATAATGGGTAATTATTTAATTATGAATTTGTGATGTTTTATTTTGATTTTTCATGAATTTTTTGAAGAATTTTGATGAGAAAAGGAGATGGAAAAATGAGGGGCTGCCAAGAGGTGGTGTCGGCGATAGAGGAGGGAGTGAGGGAGAGAGAGAGAAAGAGTGTAGAAATGTGTAGAAGTGTCTTCACCTTTTTGCATATTAAACCCCCACCCTTTTTTAAATTTTCTTTTCCAAACAAATCCTAGAAACCTCTAGAATTTTGAAGACAATTCAAGAAGAGAAGAGTATGCTACAAACTAAATTCTAATATGTCATGGATCACTTTTGTAAAATTAACCCATTTCTAATTTCTAATTTACACTAATTTAATGTATAATTAAAAGCTTACATTAATATTAGAAATAATTAATTAAGGAAAAATATTTAAGTAAACTAATAATTTATAAGGGACTAAATAAATACCAAATACTAGCTTTTACATAGTTAAAATAGCCGTATTTAAATCTATATTGAAAAATAATTATAGTTAAGTTTTACGGAAAATACGGTTTATCTTACCGATTATCAGAAAATTCACCTAAAGAATTTTATTTATTTATTTATTTTAAAACGTTACAATCTTCCCCCCTTAAAGAAATTCGGTCGCCGAATTTAAATTAAAACTCCCCCAAATACTAAAATATTTAGCAAAACACTCAAATCGCCGGGGCTCCGAAATCATCAATACCTAAAACACATTTGCATGCGCAGAAAAACAAGTACATAACTAAAAATTAAAACTCCGTCAAGCATAACGCAATCATCAGAGTTATGGTGAAAATACGATGTCAATGTCCAATACGAAAACCAACATGATATACATTAAAACTATAACTTGTACATATAATACGCATTGTAGTACAATCATCCAAACATCTGAATAAAGAAGCATACAAAAACCCCTTTTTAAAATCGCCGTGCGATGCACGTGTCACGTCATAATTAGCGGTCGTTCATTTTGAAAAAAATAGCTATACATATATATCTTTTATTTAACATACACGTCCCGCCTTTTGAAAATAATTTAGAAGGGTTTCCTTTGAAAAATATTTCGTGTCATCTCAGACACATAAGAAAATATTGAGACTATAGCTCTATTTTTGAAATCCCTTCGGTAACTATCAATTCATGCAAAAACACCTTTGGTACTGTTCTCAGAACAGTCAAGCTCGGTTACTAAACCAAATAGTAAATATCATAAAAACGTACTGCTCAAATGAAATCCATCTCAAATACAGTATACAAAATACCACGTGCGTCCGGTGCGCATGAAAATCAAAACCAAATACACATGCCACGAATATGCACAGAAACAAAACTGAGTGCAACGGGTGTGCACCAAAAACATCTGTCAAGTGCAACAGGCGTGCACGATAATAATATCATGTGCATCCAATCTGCACAAAACCCCGATTTAGTGCATCTGGTGTGCACAAAATCGCATCAAGTGCGCCAAGTGTGCGCAAGAATCTCAATCAAGTGCATATGGTGCACGAAAACATAAATCGAATATCCAAAATCGAAATTAGCGGTATATGACATACACCGAATCAAAATCAAGTATACCACGATGGATAAACTTACAACCACATGCATCAGTGTGCACAAAACCAAAAAAAGTATGAAAAATGCATGTAAACTATACTGAAAGGAGACATCCAAAATCATGTGCAACCCATATACACGAAATCAAATTAGTATCTCAAAATGTATAAAATAAAAATCAAATGCAATGGGTATGCACAAAACGAACATCAATACATCTGATACATGGAACACGAATCGAGTGAAAAGAATGAGTACATAGGAAAACCAATCATAAAATGAAATCCTCAAAATACTAAAATCCAAACAACGAAAATGTGATATTCAAATCACCAGATCGCAAATCGTAACACCGACGTCGATATGCTCCTCTTTTCTCTGGTATCGACTGATTCGAACTCGTCTCTTCGTAGCTGTAAGAACGGCGCTACAAACAGCTATACTCATATCTAGAGTCTCCCAGGTAATATATCCCATCACATGATATCCGAACTACGTTAAACTTTTCAATCGATTCATCAAAGTCCTAAAATCCCCGAGAGCTCAACACTCAAGTACAGTTTAAAAAATATCCAGTACATGCCACAACACCTGCGGACCAGCCGTAGAAGGGCAAACCAAAGCCTCACTAATGGAACCGTGGAACTGCCGCAAACCCTAAGGTTCAAAGGCGTTCTCATGGTCATTAAGTCAAGTTAGGGTTTCATTCTTCTAGAGGGTCTACCTGCATGTTCTTCCGAATACCTTAAACTTGGGAAAATGGGTTTCTGACAATCGTTCGAACCTTTTAACTTCGCCTAGACGACTTGTGAATATCCTTCGTCCGCATGCTAAACAATGCCTCGATCCTCAGGAATAAACTATACACTAACGGTTATCACATTCTAACCGGTCTCTAGCAATGACCCGATCACCCGATGCAGATATTAATGCTCGCGTCCATAAGAAAACATAGTAAACGACATATCTAAACGCTCATGCTAACCGCAACTCTAGCCGCAGTTCTCTCTGCCCGTGCGACCATGGTAACATAAACCACCATCCGACATCGACGAAGATAGATCATAGGAACGAATAGAAATACGGTATAAAGAATGTACATCCTAAGGCTCCTTAAGCGGAGTAGCATACCGTAAGTATGCCGCGGAACATACCCACGGTATGTCACTCTACTTTGGTCATCACTCCATTAACTAAGGGTCATCCTACACGTAGAAGGTAAAACCTAACGCTCTGATACCAACTTTGTCACGACCCGAAGGTACGGAATGTGACCGGCACTTAAATTACGAAACGTCTAAAGGCGTAATGTGATCTAAGTAAGCCGAAGCCCAGAAATCTAAACCATTTAAAAGAAAAAGTGTAGGAAAACAAGTTTAAAAGCAACATCAAATTTTCTCTAAAATTTCGGCAGAGACTCCTTTGTAAAAATTGGCCCCAAACGGGTACAACCAAGAAATATATAGACAAGCAATAAAAGGCATCCCCAAATGGGAGCTAGCTCTTCACTAATTGGCGGTCACAATTGTAAGTTGACGTTAGACACCCCACATGATGCGGGGAGGCGGAATAGGTAAAACAATCATTTTGTTTAAACTAACATTGACTAACTTTACGGATCTTTGCTAAACCCTAACTAACAACAACATAGAAGTGATTAGCTACTATGAAAGATGATTATACCTAATGAATCATGTCCTTCTTGTTCTCGTTGATCACCTCCTCGTCGGCCTCCTTGATATGATAGAAGATCCACCCGAGAGCTGCTTCTCCAAGCTTTAACCTCACACTTGAGGTAACTAGGTGGCTATGAGTGCTAATCAAAACAACCTAGAGAATATAAAAGAGGATTAGGGATCTATTAGTCTTGCTAACCCTTGGATCTCAACACATGAGAGGTTAGGGTTAGTTCTTGAAGAGAGAGAGCTTGAGGAGAGAGAAGGTGTGAGTGAGAATAATTATGAAAATAATATCTCATTTGTGAATATATGAAGCATAATAATTATTAAATGAATAACAAATAATAATATCAACCATGCTTCATTAACTCACTTTGTGTGATTCATCTCATGAGTCATTAAGAAATAAATGCATCATTAACTCCTTTGGATGAATCACACCATGAGTCATTAATCCATTTAATGCAAATTCCACCTAAGCCTCCAACTCATCAATCTTCTAGAAGCTTCTCGACTAATTACGAGAATGACCCTCCTATCCGTGAAAACACGGAAATACTCAAACTGTATAAATCCAATAATCCAATACTAGAATCTGGCTTAAGCCAAAGCCTGCTAGTATAAACTGTCCGAACATCGTACGTGCGTAAAAACACGTATGTGTCCGAACCCTGTCGTAAAACCATACGACCTCTATATCGTTTGGCCTGAAGCAGGAAAAATCTCTGTGTGGGACTCTAAACACTCGACACTATGCTGGCAGTGGGTTTAACCACAGGTCGCAAGCGATACTAGCTGTACGTAACGGTCCCCAGGTAGATGCCGATAAGAAGGCCGATGAGGAAACCCATCCGAACTCCTACTGAGCCTGATGTGACAATCACCGTCAAGTCCGGTCTGTTCGTCTATGACTATCGCATATCGAGCCTAGGGGCGGCAAGCGTCAGTCCCCTAAAAGCGGTATAAGTCGTGTCGGAGCGAATCCTATTACACCTTGAGAAGCTACTGGAAATCCTACCAGTAAATCTCGTTTTCCCTGGCCAGGGACTTTGCGTAATGGCTCTCCAAACACTGCGCGATATCAACTCCCAATACCGGGAGAGACGAATCCTATCTAACCGCCACTGCCTCCAAGTGCTTCGGGACTGCACCCAACTGCTACCTGTTTGCATGACTCCTTTGAGCCGTGGTAGGGTAGCAATCTAAGAACAGTGGGAACACACTCGAGACGAAACAGCAGTGTCAAGTTTGCGGACTATGCTGTACTCATGTCACCTAGGAACTGTTAAATGACGATGGATATAGTACCAACCAACAGTTCCCTGCGAGTCATGTCCGGCATACCCGTAACCCAACGAGCACCTGTATACTATCTCCAGTACAACGTACTAATGGCTGTGGGACAGACCATTTCCCCTGCTGGGATGAGAAGCGTACACACTGGTCTACTCTGGAGTATCGATGCCCTGTCTCGATAATCCTACGACTAGGGACCTGAAAAAGGATGTGCTTGT
The DNA here is from genome assembly GCA_030015575.1 of Agapanthus africanus. Taxonomy (NCBI): domain Eukaryota; kingdom Viridiplantae; phylum Streptophyta; class Magnoliopsida; order Asparagales; family Amaryllidaceae; genus Agapanthus; species Agapanthus africanus. Next base: position 76,373,562 of record JASDDO010000029.1, read on the forward strand.
AGACTACCCAGCCCCCACTAGTGTGACTGCCATCACAACGCTGGTAGTAAAGCAAGATCCTAAGGGCTCTATCAATATGTATTCTCGATATGCTAACATATACACACATTAAGATAGATACAAACCAAGTAGCGTACGACCATGTTTAGCAAAACTGTTAATATCCCAAGCTTCCATTAAGTAATTTACAAGCTAGTATGATACAATAATGGCCCCTAGGGCATATACACTAACAATCTCCCACTTGCACTAGGGCCATGTACTGGCGTATTGAAGACCTATCATCTCTGATAGTCTCTCGAACTGCGTCTGAGGTAAAGCCTTTGTGAATGGATCTGCAGTGTTCTCCTCTGTAGCAACTCTCCGGACCTCGATCTCCTGGCGAAATATGATCTCCCTGATCAGGTGATACCGCCTTAAGATGTGTCTGGACTTCTGATGGGACCTGGGTTCCTTCGCTAAAGCTATAGCGCCGTTGTTGTCACAATACAGAGGTATTGGATCAATACTGGTAGGAACCACCTGAAGTTCTGTTAGGAACTTCTTCATCCAGACTGCTTTTTTTACGGCATCGCAAGCAGTTATATACTCCGCTTCCATCGTCGAGTCAGCAACAGTGTCCTACTTGAAACTCTTCCAGCACACCGCCCCTCCATTGAGGGTAAAGACATAACCCGACATGGACTTAGAGTCATCCATGTCACTCTGGAAGCTGGAGTCAGCAAAGGCCTCGATCTGGAGGTCCTTTCCACCATACACCAAGAACATCTCCTTAGTCCTTCTCAGGTACTTGAGAATGTTCTTTACTGCTATCCAGTGCTTCTCCCATGGGTTTTCCTGATACGGGCTTACAACGCTCAATGCGTATGCTACATCTAGTCTGGTACATAACATCGCATACATTATAGAGCCTACCGCAGAAGCGTAGGGTATAATTGACATGCGAGCCCTTTCCATATGAGTCTTGGGAGACATCTCTTTGGAGAGGGTGATTCCGTGACAAGCCGGTAGGTTACCGCGCTTAGAATCCTCCATACTGAATCTTTTCAATATGGTGACAATGTACCTTGACTGTGAAAGTCCCAACATCCTTTTTGATCTATCACGATAGATCTGGATTCCCAGAATGTAGGTGGCATCACCCAGGTCCTTCATAGAGAACTTCTGTGACAAGAATCCTTTGACTGACTGTAATATAGGAATATCATTTCCTATTAGGAGAATGTCATCCACGTACAAGACGGGGAATACTACAGCTCTCCCTACAATCTTACTGTATATGCTTGGTTCATCTGGATTCTTGATAAAGTCGAATTCTTTAACAGTATCATCAAAACAGATGTTCCAACTCCGCGATGCCTGCTTAGTCCATAAATGGACTTAAGCAACTTGCACACTTTACAGCTGCTTTCACTCTGAATGAATCCCTCTGGCTGATCCATATAGACGCACTCTTCCAAATTACCATTTAGAAAAGCCGTCTTTACGTCCATCTGCCAGATCTCATAATCGTGGAAGGCAGCAATGGTAAGAAGGTCCCGAATGGATTTGAGCATAGCCATTGGAGAAAAGGTTTCGTCATAGTCCAAACCAGGTCTTTGACGAAAACCCTTTGCAACAGGTCTAGCCTTATAGGTTTCAACCTATCCATCTACACCAATCTTCTTTTTGAAGATCCATTTGCATCTTACGGGTTTTACCCCATCTGGAGCAATGTCCAAAGTTCATACTTTGTTTGTGTACATGGACTCCATTTCGGTCCGCATTGCATCCAGCCATCTTACCGAGTCGCCGCTCTGGATGGCCTGCTGGAAGCTAGTAGGTTCATCATTATCAATGATGCAATCTTCTCGATCCCCGTCTATGAGAAAACCGTAATATCTCTCGGGCGGATGAGACTGCCTACTACTTCTGCGGATAGGCGCTGGGATTTCCCTTTCTTCTGAAACTTCTGGTTCTACTATACTTTCAGTAACAGCTTGTGGTTCTGGAATTTCTTCCAGTTCCATTGCGCTCCCACTCTTCTTATTTTCTAAAAATTCAGCTTCCAAGAAGTGGGCATGACGAGAAACAAAAACCTTTTGTTCCTCTGCGTAATAGAAATAAAACCCCTTGGAGTTCTTTGGATATCCCACAAACTTACACTGTACTGAGCGTGCCTCGAGCTTGTCCGCGTGCTGCTTTTTAACAAAAGTTGTACATCCCCATGTCCTAAAGTGTTTAAGACAGGGTTTCTTCCCACTCCACATCTGATAGGTGTGGTAGGCACAGTCTTGGTTGGAACATGGTTCAAAAGATATGCAGCTGATTCTAGTGCATAACCCCAGAATGATCACGGTAACTCAGCCCTACTCATCATGGAACGTACCATATCCAATAGGGTTCGGTTCCGTCTTTCTGATACACCGTTATGTTGTGGAGTGTATGGAGGAGTAAGCTGAGAGAGAATTCCATTCTCTTTTAAGTATCCCAGGAACTCGGCACTTAAGTATTCACCACCTCGATCAGATCTCAGTGTCTTGATACTTTTGCCTGTCTGTTTTTCTACTTCATTCTTGTATTCTCGGAATTTCTCAAAGGCCTCAGATTTATGCTTCATCAAGAAGATATGTCCATACCTAGAGAAATCATCCGTAAAAGTAATGAAGTAGGAATAACCACCTCTTGCGTGTGTGGACATTGGACCGCACACGTCACTGTGTACGAGTCCTAAGAGCTCGCTCACTCTTACTCCATGTCCAGTAAACGGAGTCTTTGTCATCTTTCCCATGAGACAAGATTCACAAGTAGCATAAGATTGATATTTGAACGGATTCAAATATCTTTCTCTATGCAACTTTGTCAACCGTGTTTCATTGATGTGACCTAGTCTACAATGCCATAAGAAAGCCTGATTTATTTCCGGAGACTTTCTTTTTAGTGTGTTCTGGACATTGAAAACCTGAGCTTGATTTAATACATATATAACGTTATCTAATGTACCGGACCCAATCAGAACTTGATTTAGGTGGATGTTTACTACATCGCTTACGAATGTAAAATCGTATCCCTCTCTCGAAAGTGAGGACACTGATATGATATTACAAGTCAAACTAGGTACATACAAACAGTTACGTAGAATCAATATCTGCCCACTTGTCAAACCTAGACGATATTCTCCCACAGATTCACCGTCCACGCTCATTCCGTTTGCAACTCTGAGAGACAAATCGCCTACCCTAATAACTCTACGGTCTCTCAAAGCATGTAATGAATTACAGATATGAGATCCTGCTCTGGTATCTAGTACCCAGGAAGTAGAGTTAATTGACAAACAGTTCTCAATAATAAACACACCCGAGGCCGAAGCCACAACATGCTTCGAATCCTGGATACTGGCTTCCAAAGCCCTGCAATTTTTCTGCCAATGTCCGTTCCTATAACAATAGGAATATCCTTCCTTCCCTCCACCAAGTTCCGAAACTTTTGCTCTTCCCTTTCTTTCTACTTCACTGACACCGTATATCGGTTTTGTGGAGGTCTTCTTCTTTTCACCCTTTGCTTTCGCCCTGGATGTAGAAGAAGAAGGTCCCTCATTAAGCAGAGCAGGTGTCTCCCTGGTTTCTTTCAGGGTGTAAGTAGAGGGTAGGGACTGTGGAAATAAGTCAGTATATGACCTGTTTCCCAACATGGTCTCCAGGTCCGTGAGCTCATCGATATATCTAGTCATCATAAGGACGTCGTCCCCTACAGATGACCCGACAGCCAACCTCGCTTGAAGCAATTCGTTCGAGGTCTCATATCTTGCGATATGAGATTGCTCTCCATATAAATCTTTGTTATGGAGGAAGATGGAAACTAAGTCCATCTTCTCGTGCTGCTTCTGGTATACACCATCAACTGAAGTCAACATGAGGCACTTGGCACTCGCACCGTCCTTTTCCCTTGTCTGACGGATATTCATATTCGCGACGGTGAGAGCTGGACCTGGGATGGCGGGGCCTCGAGTAGTAATAGGGTGGTCCAGCTTGTCATATGCAATGGACATCTGGACAGACCTTTGCCAGTCATAAAAGTCAGATTCAGTCAACTTGTTATCTAGATGTAACCTAGTTATGGTCACAAGGTCGCTGCAAAGAGAGAGAGAGAGAGGGAACACTTTAGCATGATGCTCTTGCAAGTTTAGAGTGGTTTTTAGTTTATCTAAACAGGATGGCTCCCACTGTTTCTCGAATCCCTCCTCAAACCAAAAAGGAAGAACTAGTCAGGACTATTCTCACCGTACAATACTTGCTTAACCGTTCAGTCAGGCCGGTGTCGGTACTTCGAGGGAGGTTTTATGACGCTTTCGCGAAGTTCCTTAATTAAATAACCTCTTTTCTCTGGGGGCGTAGCCCCGCTGGCACCTTTCTCGACACCTACTTGGTTTATAGCATTGATCGTTAAGTGACAAATCTCCCGATAAGTAGCGTATACTCACAGTAGGATCGGGATCCAAATATCATCGTTTGATAATGCCGAAAGGAATCCTACCAACGTTATCAAACTCCAAATGGTATGCAACACTAGCAAGTTTCAGTTTCTTTAGAAACTCCCGATGTGGATTTTTGCCCCATGCTCTTATAACCTTGACTAAGGGCCAACAAATCATAAGTCACATGTCAAGTTCTACCCATCATTATCTTGTTAATTTGAACCCACCCGTACATAACCCAGACGTTGGCCAAATGGCAGTACGACTGTCCCAAACCAACTCATCTATCTATGCTACATGTGAACACCCCAGCAGCTACCAATCACTATGTCATGACTAAGGGCCAAACAAACATAGCTTGAATACTACTGACCATTCATATGAAATGACGGAGGGCTACGAATGGTTTTGGCAAAACCGTGAACGTAGTGAACTTGATATGATCGAAGGAACCTGATAGCTTTTAAAAGGAGTGGTTAAAGCTCCGCAAAAAAAAATCTTCTGTTTTAAATAACCGAGTGGTTTCTTTTAAATTGTTCCAACGATTCAACTTTGGTTTATTTTCTTTGCATTAATATAATGCGTCCCATCAATTAGCCTATCATTGCAGAAAATAACGAAAATACAACGTCTTCTTATGCCATCCGCATTCGCCACTGGGCCCCGTCATTCACCCGTTAGGTTACTTAACTAACGACAGAGCGAGGGCTGAGCTAGCGCGGGTGCAAAACAAAAGTGACGTGTAATAGCTATCATATATAGATATTGTACATTCGTCAGACGCAATAATAAGCATTCCAGATAACAGATGAACATATTGTATTTTTTACGAATCCGCGTTCCTTTTGAGCCTGCAAAGAAAGACGGATTACACAGTCGCGATGAATAGCCGAAAAACCCTCCCTAGACCCCTACGGGTACGGAAAACTACCCGCCAAGTACCCGAAATGAAGCGGTCTCCCTGAACAACGTGGGTAGGCCACTAAATACTTCAAAGTACCCGGTAGTTTGTGCACCCCACCTTGGGTCTTTCCTAGGAGTAGAAAACAGTAAATGAAATAATACAACGGTGGCTACAACCTCAACCCGGATGTGCCCCGCAAAAGAATATTACAACAATTTACAAAATACATTTGAATGAAAGAAACACTCGTCTCACATCCCCAGCTATCCATTCACGATAATCCAACAAGTCCACAATCACAAACCAGTAAAAACCATTACAGAAATATGCAAGCCCCTGCTAACCGACATACTAGCAGTTAGGGGAGGTTTACGAACACATTAAACACATCACAGATATAATCAAGTTAGCCAAACAACTTAGAATTTCGATCAAGCAAACACAAATGATTCTACTCCAAATAATTCTCTGTCCACCTGAAACCCGAGCAGAAACAAAACATCCCAGAAAATACAATATCAACACAGAAGAGTTACTGGGAAAATTTGGGCTGACTCGACTTCAACTCGGCCGCGGATCCGCGGCGGATCGCATGGATCGGCCGCGGTTCCGCGGCGGTATGGCTGAGTCACGATCCCAAATTTCTCCAGTAATCGTATAATTCCCTGCGTGTATTTTTAAGGGTCCCTAAAAAATTTTTAGACCCCGTTTTAAAATCGGCCTTGGTTAAAATGATGTTTTTCGGTTTCGTTTTGCGATCGAATTTATAACGACTTTGCTAACAAGTTAGTTACGGTTTAGCGAGGCTTTAATACCACTGTAAGTCAACGTTAGATACCCCACATGATGCGGGGATGCGAAATAGGTAAAACAATCATTTTTTTTAAACTAACATCGACTAACTTTACGGATCTTTGCAAAACCCTAACTAACAACAACATAGAAGTGATTAGCTACTATAAAAGATGATTATAACTAATGAATCAAGTCCTTCTTGTTATCATTGAGCACCTCCTCGTCGGCCTCCTCAATGTGATAGAAGATCCACCCGAGAGCTGCTTCTCGAATCTTTAACCTCACACTTGAGGTAACTAGGTGGCTATGAGTGCTAATCAAAACAACCTAGAGGATATAGAAGAGGATTAGGGATCTATTAGTCTTGCTAACTCTTGGATCTCAACACATGAGAGCTTAGGGTTAGTTCTTGAAAAGAGAGAGCTTGAGGAGAGAGAATGTGTGAGTGAGAATAATTATGAAATAATATCTCATTTGTGAATATTTGAAGTATAATAATTATTAAATGAATAAAAAATATTAATATCAACCATGCTTCATTAACTCACTTTGTGTGATTCATCTCATGAGTCATTAAGCAATAAATGCATCATTAACTCCTTTGAATGAATCACACTATGAGTCATTAATCCATTTAATCCAAATTCCACCTAAGCCTCCAACTCATCAATCTTCTAGAAGCTTCTCGACTAATTAGGAGAATGCCCCTCCTATCCGTGAAAACATGGAAATACTCAGACTGTATAAATCCAATAATCCAATACTAGAATCTGGCTTAAACCAAAGCCTGCTAGTATAAACTGTCCGAACATCGTACGTGCGTAAAAACATGTATGTGTCCGAACCCTGTCGTAAAATCATACGACCTCTATATCGTTTCTCCTGAAGCAGGGAAACTCTCTGTGTGGGACTCTAAAGACTCGACACTACGCTGGCAGTGGGTTTAACCACAGGCCGCAAGCGGTACTAGCTGTACGTAATGGTCCCTAGGTAGATGTCGATAAGAAGGCTTATGAGGAAACCAATCCGAACTCCTACTGAGCCTGATATGACAATCACCGTACAGTCTGGTCTGTTCGTCTACGACTATCGCATATCGGTCCTAGGGGGGCGGCAAGCGTCAGTCCCTTAAAAGCGGTATAAGTCGTGTCGGAGCGAAGCCCATTACACCTTGAGAAGCTACTGGAAATCCTACTAGTAAATCTCGTTTGTCCTGGCCAGGGACTTTGCATAATGGCACTCCAAACACTGCGCGATATCAACTCCCAATACCGGGAGAGACGAATCCTATATAACCGCCACTGCCTCCAAGTGCTTCGGGACTGCACCCAACTGCTACCTGTTTGCATGACTCCTTTGAGCCGTGGTAGGGTAGCAATCTAAGAACAGTGGGAACACACTCGAGACGAAGCAGCAGTGTCAAGTTTGCGGACTATGCTGTACTCATGTCACCTAGGAACTGTTAAATTACGATGGATATAGTACCAACCAACAGTTCCCTGCGAGTCATGTCCGGCATACCCGTAACCCAACGAGCACCTGATACTATCTCCAGTACAACGTACTAATGGCTGTGGGACAGACCATTTCCCCTGCTGGGATGAGAAGCGTACACACTGGTCTACTCTGGAGTATCGATGCCCTGTCTCGATAATCCTACGACTAGGGACCTGAAAAAGGATGTGCTTGTAGACTACCCAGCCCCCACTAGTGTGACTGCCATCACAACGCTGGTAGTAAAGCAAGATCCTAAGGGCTCTATCAATATGTATTCTCGATATGCTAACATAAACGCACATTAAGATAGATACAAACCAAGTAGCGTACTACCATGTTTAGCAAGACAGTTAATATAACTGTGAATATCCTAAGCTTCCATTAAGTAATATACAAGCTAGTATGATACAATAATGGCCCCTAGGGCATATACACTAACAACAACCATGCAAGCAAACGCTGAAGGGCGAGGAACAAAACTCCGAAGAAAACCAAAACCCACCAGAAAACCATCATAATACAAGGGCGACTCTACGGTCGAAAGAATAAACAACTGGTCTTCTAAATTTATCACGTAATACAAGTCTGGTTGATGGAGCTTAGTAGATACAAATGAAATAATAAATGTACAACGGTGGTCCCGATACAAGTGAACCAACCTACCAAGCAATCACCCTGAATGAAAAGGTATGCCAGCAAGCCGCCAAGGAAACCTGTACATCTCAACCTGTAAGAAAAGTTTGGCACAACGGGGGTAAATTTCCAACTCGTGAGTAGAAGACATCTGCGAGTAGAAATCACATGCACGACGATCTCCTAGGTCATAATAATATACATATATAACACTAGTCAACTAGTAGTGACAGGGTAATAATCTATACGTAAGTGCAATACTCAGTGCTCGTGTCAGTGCCTCCAGTATTAACATGTAATATGAATGAGTATGCATGCATCATGAATGTAAAATAATCAACCATGAAATATGGATATATCTGTATAAAAAATCTTTACTTTTATCATGATAAAATTGTTCCGAAATAACTGAAGTATCATCAATGAAACCATGGAAATCCGTGTCAAGTATCGACACAAAACATGTAAATCTCAAAATCTCAATACCTCATATCTATGTATCTCAAATCTCATATCTCTGTATTTCATATCTCGGGCTCCGGCAGTCCGGATCGGCCCATATCATCAAATCACACGACTACGGTCGGTATCCTCCGAATATCCGCCGCGTCACAAATAACCGGTAGGTAGTGCTCCCCTGCCGGGCTCAACGCCATCATCTACGATATTCTTGCCCCGAGGTACCATACCGGGCCCACCATGTACCCGCAGATGGTGCATCCCCCTTCTCGAATCGGGTATATGATACTGCTCAAGAACTGAGAAAACTCATGGTGGACAGCACACAAATCACATCATAAGAAAACCCCAAATTTCTATTTTTAAATAATGATAAAAAGTTTTATAAAATTCTTGTGGTTTTCCCCAAAATCCAGAAATCTCATGAAAATCCGAAATCCAAGAATCAAGAGTCAATAAGCATGAATTCCGGCATAAAGCCACCATATAGCATAACCAAATGAATTTTTGAATGCATGAAGTGTCTATGTAAAGAATGCAATATCTCATTAGTGAACAAGAGCAATAACACTAATATTATATTGGAACTATCATTTAACTGATTATATCAATGAGATAATATGTTCTAAAGTGTACGTGACATGGCAATTACCGATGATGATGTGTGTGAGCCGGCAAATAAGTTTACGTGGACATGCGCATCATCGGTAATGGTGCTGGTGTCCTAACAGGCAGGGTTTCATATTAGCTAAAGAAACATATGTATGAACATGCAATGCACATGAATATAACGGTGAATGTGTATTAAACGCACATTTAGAATATACATATCTAACTACGAGTCATATATTTTGTTGTTTGAAATAACCGAATCATGGTTTTTAGAAAAGTAAGGGCTACGGTGTTTTATAGAAAAGATATGTCCTTTGAAAAATCCGTAGTATCCCTCAGGCTGTCTTTAAAAATGCACACGATTCGTTAGTTTTGAAAATAAATATGACGCAAGCCTGAATTAGTATCTATCTAACCCACTAAGGAACTAAACTAAAGAAACCAGTCGATAGGTAATAAGAATCCACCTAAAGTCCGAGTCGATATCTCTAGTAGTCGGCGATCCAGCCTCAATAGCATTACGTACATAGTACGACTTCATCAAGTCAAGAGTGCAGATCAATCATCACATCTATACCTCGTACGGTAAAATCCATCGTACGACATCCCAAAATCGGGGTACGTGTCAGCTATCATATGTAGGTCATTCATACGGGTATCATCATCAATCTAGGTACTATTCTAAAGTCTCGTATATTCCGATGTTATCAACACAAATCATCATATATGAACGCACATCGCCCAGACGATCCATTATAAATATCATATCATTTCTCATATCACATCTCGATCAATTGTCAACTATCATATCTATATATATCATCATTCACATGGTATCATCGTCAAACAATATCATGATCTGGTTACTGATTTAAGTCTCATACATGCCAATGTCATCACACATTTCATCGTAAAGGTATATATTTTCTCATTTCCCAAGTATCATATAACATCCTGATATCACATGTATATGTTGTGTATGTGTGTGTGTGTATACACACACTTACACACATTCTTATACACACACACACATACACACACACACACACACATATACACCAAGTGAAGTTTATGTGTGTGCGTATGTGTGTGTCTAAATGAAACCTACGAATTCCCTCCAAGGCAATCATCCTCTGGTTAAGTCTTTCTAAATCAGTCTAATCCAACTTAAAATCTTCAATAGTACCCTACTCGCCAAAAATCTAAGGACACGTCCGACTTCCTAATAATAGTACATAATATCCTTATTTTATGTTTGCGGGGGTGCTATACGCCATCCACCCGACTTCCCCCGTAGATATACATATACTCACCTGGTCCTCGCTTGCCGAAATCGATATCGCCATCCTCCTCTTCATCGTCCAAAGTCCACATGAGAGGTACCCATATGCAAACATATATAATATCGAATACCTAAATCGCGGATAAAAACCAAAATAGCACACGAAACGCGCATAGGTTAAAACCTATGACCCGCTCATGCGAAAGAACCAAATAACCCTCGACATCGGCATACAAACGCCGATTGATCGAGATAAAACACAAACGTACAAATCGTAGTTCCAAAACTCACTAATTATAATATAAAATAGTGTTTAAATCATCAAAACCTTAAAATTAATCAAATCGTTTTATTTCGCAAAAACCTAGAAAGCTCTTAATTACCGTTTTAATTCGAAACTTGATGTTTTAACGAAACTAATGGCCATAATATTCACTAAATATCATAACTAAGTCATACAAACCATTACCATAATATTTATTAAACCCAAAATTTTAGTTTGCAAATTTATCCAATTTTAACAATTTCAAAGTAAAAATGCACAAAACAACAACTAAGTTTGGTTTTGCATGATCTAAAGTATTAAAGTACAATTTATAATGTTAATAATGTCATGAAACCCTAATTATATTTTAATCTCAATTATTTAATCAATTTCCAAAAGCCTAGTTTGCAAAATTAGCATAATTACCATAATTTTAAACTAACAATTAGCAACTAGTAACTAGATTAGGTTTTGCATTCCATTAACATGTTAATCTACCCATAAAAACCATGAAAAATTAATAAAAATCCTCACTTGATCACAAACCCTAACCTTGAATTTTTCAACTTAGAAATTTAAACCATAATTAAACATACAAATTAATTAAGTTGAAGTAATTAACCTAAAATTAAGCACTAGGGTTAGGATTTGACCTCAAAATCAAGAGATCTAGCATGCAACTTGACCTTCAAAATGGTCTCTTGCTCCAAGGATTTTAAGATAGAATGAGCAAAAAATAATGGGTAATGATTTAATTATGAATTTGTGATGTTTTATTTTGATTTTTCATGAATTATTTGAAGAATTTTGATGAGAAAAGGAGATGGAAGAATGAGGGGCTGCCAAGAGGTGGTGTCGGCCATAGAGGAGGGAGTGAGGGAGAGAGAGAGAAAGAGTGTAGAAATGTGTAGAAGTGTCTTCACCATTTTGCATATTAACCCCCCCCCCCACCCTTTTAAATTTTCTTTTCCAAAGAAATCCTAGAAACCTGTAGAATTTTGAAGACAATTCAAGAAGAGAAGAGCATGCTACAAACTAAATTCTAATATGTCATGGATCACTTTGGTAAAATTAACCCATTTCTAATTTGTAATTTACACTAATTTAATGTATAATTAAAAGCTTATATTAATATTAAAAATAATTAATTAAGGAAAAATATTTAAGTAAACTAATAATTTATAAGTGACTAAATAAATACCAAATACTAGCAATTATATAGTTAAAATAGGCGTATTTAAATCTATATTGAAAAATAATTATAGTTTAGTTTTACGGAAAATACGTTTTATATTACCGATTATCAGAAAATTCACCTAAAGAATTATATTTATTTATTTAATTATTTATTTATTTTAAAACGTTACAGGTTCGGGGCCCCGCGTTGCCGTCCCTTATTTAGTAGGGATGGTGCTTTCGACAACAAAATCTGCTAAGACCTGTGATTTGATGGCTTGCTTGGGGCGGTATTTGATGTCGAATCGAGAAAATTCCCACCTCTATTTCTCCAGACGACCTGATGATTCGGGGGAGGCAAGGATTGACCCTAAAGGTCGCTCAGTGAGGACGAGGATCATGTGTACTTAGAAATAGTATCGAAGTTTCCTGGAGGCGATGACAAGTGCCAGGACTATTTTCTCGATGGCCGGGTATCTTGTTTCCGCGTCCTTGAAAAAATGACTCATGTAGTAGACCGGTCTCTGTATACCTTTGAATTCTCTGACGAGCACTAAGCATGCAGCTTAGTTGGAGACTGCTAGATATAGTAAAAGCTCATCACCCTTGACCGGTCGGGTGAGTAGCGGTGGGGTCGCTAGGTGCACCTTGAGTTGTTTTAAAGCATTTTGGCACTCCTCAGACCATTCGAACCTAAGAATTTTCCTTAGAGCCCTGAAAAACGTGTGGCACTTCTCTCCAGATATGGACATAAAGCGACTCAGGGGAGCTACTGTCACGACCCGAAATTGGCACGTGACGGCCCTTAAACTATGCAACGTCTACAGGAGTAACGCAATTTAAGTAAGCCGAAAACCCAGCAATCTAAACCATCAAAAGTAGTAAGTGATAATAGCATTTTCAAAACTTTTGAAATTTCAAACCAAATTCTTTAAAGTCCAACTTTACTTTCTTAAAAATTTTGGCAGCACCTCCATTGTAAAAACTAACCACAAAAATGGATACAACATAAATATAAAGTAAAATATCCCCAACGGGAGCAAATCCACGCCCAATGGCGGAAAACAACCACCACAACAGATATACGACGCCGTAGCGAAGAAATAAAAGACGATATAAGTAAAACTGCATAAAAGACATCTAAGTCACCAAAATATACAATATCGTCCTCACATCAAGTCTTTAAGTCATACACATAAAAATGGTAGATGGAGAGCATATGATACAAGGAATATACAATAAGCAATATCGGATAACCGTAAAACCCACATCTAGCAAAACTGTACACAGTCAGCCGTAGCGGTATCCGCTGCGAAATATGTTACGAAAGATGAAAAGCCTGTCGCGAATGCCCTGAGGGACTATCTGCAAAACACTGTGGCACAACAGGGGTGAGTTGCCAACTCGTGAATAGTAAATAACATATGCAGGTAATCGAAACTATGCACGTACAGTGCGAATCTAATACATGCAAGCTGATAGCAATAAATGGCCATATGTATGCAGCAGTCATGAAAGGTACTCTATCGGGTACAACTAATACATGAAGCAATAAATGGCAATATGTATATGCAACAGTCATGAATGGTACTCTATCAGGTACTACAAATACATGAACGCCAAGCGACACAACTATCATGCCTAGACCCTGATCGTACCGATCACGCATTCACAACACACCAATAAACGTGGAATCTAATATGAATAACGTCGCAACGTCAAAAGAAACCCACGCCAAAACTTACCAAAATCTAGTAAGCAACATATATCAATTTTCGCTCAAAACTACAAGTTTTTCACCAAACTAGAATTTACAAATATCACCAATTAGCAAGATTAAACCATTCATACCCTTACTAAAATTTTAATCTTACCTAATTAGGATTTAGTAAAAGTCTAGTTTGTAATTAAGCTAAGTAGATAATTAGGAAAACATCATTTAACAAACTAGCAACCTGGTTTAGTTTTCATTTGTCTAAAATTGTCAACTAACCATTTCACTAATCAAAACCCTAACTGGTAAACTGTAAAGTGGTTTAAGAAATTATACCGATCGATCTGTGTCCTTCGGTCAATAGCTATCATTCCACGCTCCTCGCGGCATCCCCGATCTTCGGTCTCCTCATCGAAGTAGCACCACGTCAACGAATCTTTATACGGGATCCCGCTTCAAACCGAGACAACTCGGACATCCAGTTTGCTAACCGACATGTCCAAGATTGAAGTAAAGAGAGTGTAGAATATTTCGTCTCAAGGCACCCAACGAATCGGGTGAAAGTTAATTCAAGTTGCCTTTTTAAGTGAAGAAATGAGCTTGGGATTTTTCAAATGAATCCTTTTTTCATCCAAGGAGGCTCGGCCACTAGATGGGGGGGGCTTAAATTTTTCTCACTAGGGAATTTTTGTGATGAAGTGGAGATGTTGTAGAATGACAAAATTAATCCATCACTCAAAATTCAAACCACAAAAATTACACCTCACCAATTCATCTCTCAACTAAAATTGCCAGCACACTCACCTCATCAATAGTGCTCGGCCATGATTGTAGAGGGCAGCCATTAAGTGGGGTCGGCCAAAAGGAGGAGGGGGTGAGCACATCATGAAGTCGTGAGGCTAAGAAAAAACTTCATCCAAAATTGTTAGTTATATGTATGCCCTAGAGTCCATTACTGTACATAAGATGTATATTGTAATGGATGCTTGGACATATATAGGGAGGACTTTCTTGCTCGACATGATAGTATGCAATCTGGTTTCCCTTTATCTTAACATGTACTCTGATTGTCTCTATGTTACATGTTGATAAAGCCCTTTGGATGAGTACTTGACTACCAGGACTATGATGCAGATCATACTAGTGGGGACAGTGTAGTCGCTAAGTACATTCTTCAAATGTTCTTAGTCATGGGAGTACCGAGACAGGGCATCGATACTCCAGGTAGACTAGCGTATGCCCTTCTTGACCCATATGATGGTCGATGGATGATCCCACATCCATTGGTGTTTGACATCAGAGAAGGTATACGGGTGCTCAGCTCAGACTGGGTATACTGGACGGACTCGCCGAGAACTCCTAGATGATATTATACCTCACGTCAGATGGCAGTTCTCTGGTGACACTGGTACAGGTTAGTCTGTAGACCCGAGATCGTCAGAGAGTCTTGTGTGATTCCCACTGTGCTTTGATTTCCACCTCACCACGTCCAAGGGGGCGTGCAAAATGGTGGCTTTTGGGTACAGTCCCGAATCAAATGGAGGCAATGAGCAATATGAGGGGTTTCGTCTCTCCCGGTATATGGAGTTGATGTTGCGCTGTGTTCGATTGGCTATAACTGGAAATCCCTAGCCAGGGTTGCTGAGATTTACTGGTAAGTGTTATCAGTAGTTTCTCGAACTGTTATAAACCTCATATCGACACGACTTATCGGTTACTGGGGTCTGACGTTTACCACCCCTAGACTGAATATGCGACATATCAGACGAAGAGACTGGACTGTACGGGAATGTTACTGGTTTGATTCATAGGAGAATGTACAGGCTTGCTTGTTGATCTTCTGATTGCTCAATACCTGGGCGGCTGTTACGTTTAGCTGACCTCTTGCAGCTTGTGGGTGTTTGATATGATCATCACCTACTGCCGGCGTATTGACGATTCTTTAGAGTTCTACACAGAGGTTTCCTGGCTCAGGCAAAACGGAATAGGAGCACATATGTGATATGTGCGGGACCGAGAATAATTCGTGTATGCGATACCGTATTAGATTCTCACGATATGTGATATCGACCGGGTATATGTGATATAGACGGGTCATCAGATCAAGTGTTGATTCGATGAACTGATACAGATTATATTAGTCGGTTATTTATGAAATAGCCGGATTATCGGATCAAGTGTTGATTTGATAATTTAATGTACAATTATATATTTGATATATTATATTACATTAACTAATATTAGCTCACTTAAAAATTCTTTTTCTCATTTGGATAATACATTGATATATATGCGATATATGTTAATTGTATTATTTTCTTTTTTGTCAAAATATATTATATATGTGATATATAATATTGTAACAATTCATGATTACAAATACAACATGATCTGTGAAGATTAAACATGTTAGGGTTTGATTAGGGTTTGATTTGGGTTAGCTTTTTCATGAAGTTTCTAGAAGCTTTATTTTGTTTTAAGCTTAGATATTTTGTAAAGATATTTTGTGTAGATATTTCATAACCCAACCCAAACCCTTTACCCTAGTTAAATCTCTACAAGGGTTAATCCTTCATTCTTAACCCATGGTTGATTTGTAACCATTACAATTAATTCATTATTCATCAAAAATAGATTTCTTCTTCTTCTTCCTCTCAAAAAGCTTTCTAGCTTTTGGGTTTGTGATGATTTTGAGTGAGATAAAAAAAAACAAAAGAGAGCTAAATTCCTACTTCATCATCTTCATCTATTCTAGCCACTTAGATTAGGGTGTTTGCTTTGCTAATACTTGATTAGTGAAGCAAGAGCTTGGGTTTGAGATTCTTCAAGGCAGATCATCTTAGTAGTTGAAGATTGGAAACAAGTTTGCATCTTTCTCTTCATGGAGCCTCTCTAGAGTCCGGGTACATGATGATCGCGGCGAAGGGACCTCAACACGGAGCTTATGAAGCAAAGGGATGGACTACAAAGGTTGTAATCCCAAACTCTTAGAAGTAAAGTTGTTTACTTGCTTTGTTTACCCTAAGTCTCTAGTTAAGATCTTGGTTAGGGTTTGTTTAGCACCCCAAAATTTTTAAAGTTGCATGATTGATGCTTGCCAAAACCTTGCTAAGGTGCTAAGCTAACCCTACTGTGGTATCAGAGCTAAGCTAGAGCTTTAGATGTTGTCTAGACGAAATTAAAAGTCTGATCGAACCCCGAAACATCGTTTTTGACCCCCTCTCTGTAAATTTTCTAAAAAGTTGGTTTTTTCCTTATTAAAAATACTCAGAAAATTAAGCAGGGAATTCTAAGGATTACTGTGAAATACGAACTCATAATTCCCTCAAGTCGCCGTGGAACCGCGGCCGTACTTGGGTATTAGGGATAGATGTTTCTATGTAATATCTGTAGGTATTACGACATGCTTCTGGGAATTTTTAATATTACTCAAGTGTTGAGTGTTCTAGAGATCTTAAGAATTCGTTGATTCGATCGGAAAGTTTAACATCGTTTAGTTTTTCGGGTAATTTAGAACGTGTTAAAAAGTTCGAACGGATTTCAATAACTCACTTTTTCCCCTGTCGGAAAATTTTCAAGTGTTGGATTTTTCCATGAGTTAAAAACTTTCGGGAAATCATGCAAGCGTATATGTGGACTCTCTAGATGAACGTAACCTTAACTCGATTATGTGACCGTCAAAACTGCCACTGAACACTAGGGTTTGTGGTAGTTTAGCGTTGCCACATATGAGGCGTTGGTTTGACCCTTCTACGGTTGGTTCATTGGGGCTGTGACATGTTCTGGGATTTTTGAACTCTGCTCAAGTGTTGAGCTATTTGGGAAATCTTGGGTGTTTGATTATTCGATCGGAAAGTTTAACATTGTCTATTTATCTGGAATGTGATACAATATGTGGAATTCATATAGTTAGGCATGAAATGCGAAATATGTGATATTTCAGATTGAAGATGTCTAAAGTGATTGTGGATTCCAAATGTTGTAGTTTTACACTTTCTTTTCTGTGACCGTAAGCGTAGTATGTGGGGTATTGCCGGCTTTGTTGCTATACATCAACGACAATCGGGATACGCATACTTGCTTAAGTTGATGATATGATATATTATGTGTTGCTGTGATATATTATATTGGATCGTCGTGTTCTGAATAGCCGGGGTTTTTATGTGAGATGAGGGTTTCTTTTTCATTCATGTAAAATTCATTGTATGTAATATTCTTTTATTGGGGCACTTCCGGGTTGAGGTTGATGTCACCATTGTATATTATTTACTTTTCGGCATTAGGATAGACCCAAGGCGGGGAGCACAATTAACCGGGTTCTAGGGTCCAGTGGGAGACTATCTCGAGGAGTATCAGGGCGGAGCAATCACACCCTATGTGATATGGTGTTCTCTATGATGAGTACTACTGAGTTGCCTATTTTCTTTTGGGTTATGCACTTGAGAAGTTGCAAACCTATTGAATAGGGTTCCAACCAAATCAGATGCCTACCACTCCATATGTGATATGGTATGGGAAGAGCCCATCTCTTAAGGAAGTTAAGATTTGGGGTTGTCCGGCCTATGTCAAAAGAAAAATCCGGACAAGCTCGAGGCAAGGTCAGTTCTGTGGAAGTTTGTTGGATATCCCAAGCATTCGCAAGGGAATATCTTCTACCTAACTGAGGAGCAAAAGTTGTTTTGTTTCTCAGCATGCCACCTTTGAGAAAGGGAATTTCTTGTGAAGAAATTAGTGGTCATGAGGTAGAACTGGAAGGAGTTCCAGCTATACAAACTTCAGCTGATGATTTGGTAAACCCGGAGGATTCAATAGTTTCCAACCAACCTTAGCCTCTCCGCCGATCTAGTAGGGCTCCTCACCCACCTGAGAGATACTTCGGTTTCTCTATGACAGTGGGAGCAAGGATTGCATCATGAGATGATGACCCAACTAGTTTCGAGCAGGCCATCAGGAGTGGGGACTCTGTGAGAATGGCTGGATGCTTAGCGATCTGAGATGGAATCCTTATACACCAACAAAGTATGGACTTTGGTTACTTTATCTAAAGGGTTAAATCCCCATCAGGAGCAAGTATATCTTGAGATGATTACTTGGTGTACATGGAAAAGTTGAGACTTTTAAAGCAATGCTTAAGTCCATCCAGATCCTACTTGCCACTGCTACATACCATGACTATGATATTTGGCGGTTGGGTGTCATGACTGCTTTTCTAAATGATGTTTTGGAAGAGAGCGTCTATAAGTACACAGCCAGAGGGCTTCGTAGACAGTGGGAGCAGCGGAAACGTCTGCAAGATGTTTTACAGGATAAATCAGGCATCGCGGAGTTGGAACGTCTTTTTTGATATAGTAGTCAAAGAGTTTGACTTCATCAAAATGGTAGATGAACCAAGTATATACAAAAAGGTAGTAGGGAGTATGGTGGTGATCCTCGTATAGTACGTGGATAACATACTCATGATAGGGAAGAAGTTTCCTATGCTACGCTCGGTCATTCTCCTCTTATCACAATGATTCTGCATATAGGATCAATATGATACCTCCTAAATCCTGGGTTATGGATCTATGAGATAAATCTAACTGGATGTTAGGATTCTCACTAGTTGTAGTGAGATGGTATCAATCGATCCTGTGGAGAATCACTGGAAAGGTTCCAGGGTGATAAGGACGACTGAATGCCAGTCGCAGGCATTGTCTTTACCCTCAGTGGAGGGACGGTATGTTGGAAGAGTTCCAAGCTACATACCGTGACTTACTAGACGATTAAAGGCTAGATACATCGTTACCAATGATGCTACCAAAGAGGCAGTCTGGATATATATGAGTTCATAAGATGAATTTCGTTCCTACCATTGAGCGACAATGGAGTTGTGGCTTAGGCCTAGGAACTCCCTTCCTATCTGTGATCCAGACATATTCTAAGGCAGTATCACCAGATCATGGAGATGGTTGATCTTCAGGGAGATCGAGATTAGGAGAGTAGACTCAGAGGACAACAGTGCGGATCCACTCACAAAGGCATATTTCCCAGTAGAGACTTTTATGGGATGGGTGAATATGAAATACTTCAACCACAGCTTTTTGTTGGGTATGAGATACTACAACATATGGCCCTAGTGCAAGTGGGAGATTGTTAGTTATATGTATGCCCTAGAAGCCATTACTGTACATACGATGTATATTGTAGTGGATGCTTGGACATATATAGGGAGGACTTTCTTGCTCAACATGATAGTATGCTATCCGGTTGCCCTTTATCTTAACATGTACTCTGATTGTCTCTATGTTAAATGTTGATAAAGCCCTTAGGATGAGTACTTGACTACCAGGACTATGATGCAGATCATACTAGTGGGGACAGTGTAGTCGCTAAGTACATCCTTCAAATATTCCTAGTCATGGGAGTACCGAGACAGGGCATCGATACTCGAGGTAGACTTGCGTATGCGCTTCTTGACCTATATGATGGGCGATGGATGATCCTACATCCATTGGTGTTTGATATCAGAGAAGGTATACGGGTACTGGGTACACTAGACGGACTCGCCGAGAACTCCTAGATGGTATTATACCTCACGTCAGATGGCAGTTCTCTGGTGACACTGGTACATGTTAGTCTGTAGACCCGAATCGTCATAGAGTCTTGTGTGATTCCCACTGTGCTTTGATTTCCACCTCACCACGTCCAAGGGGGTGTGCAAAAAGGTGGCTTTTGGGTACAGTCCCGAATCACATGGAGGCAATGAGAGATATGAGGGGTTTCGTCTCTCCCGGTATAAGGAGTTGATGTTGCGCTGTGTTCGATTGGCTATAACTGGAAATCTCTGGCCACGGTTGCTGAGATTTACTGGTTAGTGTTATCAGTAGTTTCTCGAACTATTATAAACCTCATATCGACACGACTTATCGGTTATTGGTGTCTGACGTTTACCACCCCTAGACTTGATATGCGACATATCAGACGAAGAGACCGGACTGTACTGGAGTGTTACTGGTTGGATTCACAAGAGAATGTACAGGCTTGCTTGTTGATCTTCTGATTGCTCAATACCTGGATGGCTGTTACGTTTAGCTGACCGCTTGCAGCTTGTGGGTGTTTGATATGATCATCACCTACTGCCGGCGTATTGACGATTCTTTAGAGTCCTATACAGAGGTTTCCTGGCTCAGGCAAAACGGAGTAGGAGCACATATGTGATATGTGCGGGACGGAGAATAATACGTATATGCGATACCGTATTAGATTCTCACGATATGTGATTTCGGCCGGGTATATGTGATATAGCCGGGTCATCGGATCAAGTGTTGATTCGATGAACTGATACAGATTATATTAGTCGGTTATTTGTGAAATAGCCGGATTATCGGATCAAGTGTTGATTCGATAATTTAATGTATAATTATATATTTGATATATTATATTACATTAACTAATATAAACTCACTTAAAGATTCTT
This sequence comes from Agapanthus africanus, assembly GCA_030015575.1. Taxonomy (NCBI): domain Eukaryota; kingdom Viridiplantae; phylum Streptophyta; class Magnoliopsida; order Asparagales; family Amaryllidaceae; genus Agapanthus; species Agapanthus africanus. The sequence continues at coordinate 76,394,808 of JASDDO010000029.1, forward strand.
TTTCTCACTTGGATAATACATTGATATATATGCGATATATGTTAATTGTATTATTTTCTTTTGTTGCAAAATATATTATATATGTGATATATAATATTGTAACAAGTCATGATTACAAATACAATATGATTTGTGGAGATTAAACATGTTAGGGTTTGATTAGGGTTTGATTTGGGTTAGCTTTTTCATGAAGCTTCTAGAATCTTTATTTTGTTTTTAGCTTAGATATTTTGTGAAGATATTTTGTGTAGATATTTCTTAACCCAACCCAAACCCTTTACCCTAGTTAAATCTCTACAAGGGTTAAGCCTTCATTCTTAACCCATGGTTGATTTGTAACCATTACAATTTCTTCTTCTTCTTCCTCTTGAAAAGCTTTCTTCTTCTTCCTCTTGAAAAGCTTTCTAGCTTTCATTAGAATTAATTCATTATTCATCACAAATAGATTTCTTCTTCTTCTTCCTCTTGAAAAGCTTTCTAGCTTTTGGGTTTGTGGTGATTTTGAGTGAGATAAAGAAAACAAAAGAGAGCTAAATTCCTACTTCATCATCCTCATCTATTCTAGCCATTTAGATTAGGGTGTTTGCTTTGCTAATACTTGATTAGTGAAGCAAGAGCTTGGGTTTGAGATTCTTCAAGGTAGATCATCTTAGTAGTTGAAGATTGGAAGAAAGTTTGCATCTTTCTCTTCATGGAGACTCTCTAGAGTCCGGGTACATGATGATCGCGGCGAAGGGAGCTCAACACGGAGCTTATGAAGCGAAGGAACGGAAGACAAAGGTTGTAATCCCAAACTCTTAGAAGTAAAATTGTTTACTTGCGTTGTTTACCCTAAGTCTCTAGTTAAGATCTTGGTTAGGGTTTGTTTAGCACCCTAAAAATTTTAAAGTTGCATGATTGATACTTGCCAAAACCTTGCTAAGGTGCTAAGCTAACCCTACAAAAATATCACAACATAATATCTTAAAGCAAACAAAAGCATTAAATAAAAAGGATGACTCATGAATCAATCCAAACCTTTATAGAACTAACCATCATGACTCATGATCAGTCGAAAATATTGCATCTTTTAACCGGCATTTTCCTTATCATTTGCATTCATATAGAAGTGTTCGGCATTCATATTTCACATATTAGCAAAACAGTCGCAAAATATCAGATTACATGTGTTAGACCTTAAAACCGGCATTTCTAGGGAAATTAACTGCATTTCATAGCATGGCATCATTTCTATATATCGCAACCCGTGTTTCGAAGTCCGTGCAGGAAAATCAGAAGCTTGCTCAAATCTACACTGCTAAAAGATACGTCAACTCAAGGATTTGGAATCTGGTAATGATCTAAAGGGTATTCATAGATTAAACATATCAGAGAATGTACTTAAAGACATCAAAAACCAACACAGAAAGTTTGAAGACCCAAGGAGCCAACTTGGCCGCGGAACCGCGGCCTAAGCCGCCTATTGCCGCGGTTCCGCGGCGCTTCTGCCACTTCAGATCCCCATTTTTGGTGCACAGCTCCTATCTCAATGTGTACAGCTCAGAATGACACAACAATTTCCAGAAAGCCTCAGAAGCTTCTGCCAGATCAGCAAACCCTTGGATCTACACTAAACTAGCCTTGTATTCTAGAAACTTCTCCCTAAACCCTAGCTTAAACCCTAAGCTAAGCCTAACTAACTACTTCTAGAAGTCTTTCAACAAACTTTTGGAGGGAACTTCTATTTCAAACTCAAAGCTTAGGGTTTGGGAAATCTATAAATAGGACCCTAAGCTCACTTGTATTTGATTATTGAATGTTAAAAGATCCAATCTTAGGATTTTAGATATCATCCCAATCTCTCCCATTCTTCATCTTCCCCAATTTCCACCCACAAGTCTAGTGACAAGGCTTGTGCCAAAACCCTAACCCTAATCCAATCTACAAATACCCAATTCAAGATTCATGGAGTTCAAGAAAAGCAAGTCTTCGACGACCCTTTAGAAGCAAAGCCGGACTTCATCGGAGCACGAGATCGAAGCGATCCAAGACTCAAGAAGCCGAGCGATGCAAGATTCGACGAGCGATGTTCCTTCCTCTTGTAATTCTTGAGAGTTGTAACTTCTTGTTGATATAATAAAGGTGAAGATTCTTTAAACTTGTTTACATTTCAATTCTAGCATCATGATTTCATTTCGATTCTTGAATGTATTCTTTGCGATGATGTGTGAATAAACTCCGCTCGTGGAGGAATCGAGATGATTGTAGAATGATGATGTTGATAAATCTTTAAACGTTTTCTTAAGTCCTATAGCAATTGTGAATTCTTGAAAATAGAATGATCGATGATCTAGATCGATGTGAAATGGGCTCTTAATTCTTTTCGCACGATCTAGAGAATCAACGATCAATCATTGTATTTTCAGGAAGCTATCTAGTGAATGTGATTCATCGAAAGGACAAAGGATAGGACGAAGAACCCTAATTCTTCGGAAGATTCTTAAACCTCGATCAATCGACATCGAGTTAGCATCAATTCGCTAATGGATAAGAAACGTTGATTTCTAGTCTTCATCACATCTACAATCTAATCGATTCCTACGAGCATTTTATTTCAAATCTTGAAACCCTTAAGTGATTGGAATTCAAAGAAACTCGATTCTTGATGTTTATCATTTTCTTGATTCTTGATTAGAATAGTGACACTTGAAACATTTGATAAATCTTGAATCATGTTTTCTTCTCTTTTCAATTAACTTTTCAATTCAAACAAATAAAAATACAAACGAATCGCACAATCCCTGTGGACGATCCGCACTTGCTAACGAAATCTACACGACACCGTTATTGAGTGCGGTCAAAATATTTTTGGTTGTGATTTCTTACAAGTTTCTATAAACCGACAACGGAAAATAAGATCAATCAAATGGTACCATTATCGGGGATCATTTGATTCGATACTACACAACAAGAATTTCATTCAATCAAATGGCGCCGTTGCCGGGGATCATTTGATAAACATAACAAAAATCATTCAATCAAATGGCGCCGTTGCCGGGGATAGTGCGCTAATTTTTCGTATTTTGAAATTTGAAGTTGAAAAGTTTATTCCATCTAAATTGTTTGATCTAAACTTGCACAAACACTAATACGTGTTGTTGTGGTTTATTGCGAAGAAATCTGGAGCTTGCTGTGCAATTGGAATTTTTTTTGGTGATTTCCATAGGACTCAGGAGCTGAACAGAAGCTCTCTATAAAAATCTTGTGCAGTGATCTCACTACCCAAGCACGATTCCGCGGCAATAGAGCCCATATGCGGCGGAACCGCGGCCTTGTTGAGGGTTCTCTGTAAAAAATTTTTCAGGTGCTTTCTTACCTTCTTCTCTCTCCTCTTTTTAGCTCCAATTAACATTTTGTGCAGGTTTCTTTGCAAATAATCGCAGCGCCGCGCAAAAAGAAAAAATTAAATTGTGCATGTTTTGATTTTGTGGTTGTTTGCATAATTAATACGGAAAATTAAAGGGCAAAGACCAAATCCAGATTAGGTGGGGAGTTCATTACCCTTCCTAAGCCCCGAAAATCACAAACTTGCATCCGCATTGACCCACATTAATTAAAAGAAATCTAGAGATGACTCTAAGGACCGTCGCGCTCACATAGGACAGAAGAAGGCCGTGGGTAATTCATTGGTTATCCGCGTTTTCTTGTGGTGTCTAAGGCAAGTGTGTCGAAGGCTAGTGGTTATTAATTAGGCCCACTACTTATGTAGTGGAGTACCTTCCCACTTACCTGGCACTTACCTGACCACAGGGGGACAAAGAGGCAGTGGAGGATTCTATCCTGCAACTTGTCTTTTGGCAGTTAGGAGCGGTCTAGAGCCCGACCTAGGTGACCACTAGATTTTAGGGTTTTGTGTGTTGCATTTGTTGTGTTGCATCATATTTTCAAAAGTCCGTATCACTTTTCAAAACAAACACCAGCATTCATCATTTCCCCTAATTATAAATTCACGCTGCCACTTATACTAACCCTTTTTAGTGCAAGATAGGCTGGACAACAGGATTCTAGTGCCTGTTTAGTCCGCGTCCCTCCGATCGACCCAAAAGTCGGTATTTCTACATTTACCCTTTCTTTGACCACCATCACACCCACATCGATGGATCCATCTCCATCGAACTTCTTTTCCACTACCCTTCCGCCGTCTGTTGGGGCGTAGAATCCACCTCGCATCTCTCTCCAAGAAAGGTGCTATCCTACACGAGGTCCCCTTTCCACTTGTCTTTCCATTCCACCAGCCAACGGGGAAAATTTTCAAATAAAACCCCAATACATCAACCTTCTACCAAAATTTCACGGTCTCGAGTCTGAAGACGCATACGTGTTTATCACGAAATTTGAAAATGTATGCGCAATGATGGATACTTCACAGCTTTCTGTGGATGCTTTACGTCTTCGTCTTCTCCCATTCACCTTGTGCGATTTAGCCGAGAAGTGGCTATATAACACTAACGCACATTCCATTTCAAATTGGGAAGAATTCGTCAAAGCATTCCTGAAGAAATTTTACCCACATCAAAAGACGGGTCGAGTCCGTAGCGAAATCTATCAATTCACCCAGCTTCCAAATGAAACATTTTTAAAATGTCTTGAACATTTCAAGGATCTGTTAGTCCAATGTCCACATCAAGGCATCCCGAGATGGGAATTGTGCCGAATCATTTATGAGGGCATTAATCCTAATACAAGACAGACCCTTGAATTAATGTGTCAAGGCAATTTCATGACCAAAGATGATGGGGAAGCATGGAAGTTTCTAGAAGATTTCCCTGAAAAATCTTTACAGTGGGAGGGTGTGAGTAAATCGTATAGGGATGGCAATCATATTTCCATAGGAGTTAGAGCTGACATTGCAGCTATACACAAGAAACTCGAGACTATGGAAAACAAATTTTTAGCCGCCACCCTAAGTCAAATATCACTCTCCAAAACTGTATGTGGCTGCTGTTCTGATCCGTCTCACTTGACGGAAGAATGTCCGTTTCAAGGTCATGAGCATACCAATGCCGCATTTCAAAGACCTAGAAACGATTCATTTTCTTCCACATATAATCAGGGTTGGAGGAATCACCCAAATTTTGCTTGGAACCAATCACAATCTCAAAACACGGTTCCAACCCAAAACAATTTCCAAAGGCTCCCTCCACCACAACAGCAACCACAACTTCAATTAAGTCAGCACCCCTTCCAAGCACAAAATTTTCAAAATCCGGTCAACACACCCGCACCATCTAGTCCTTTGCAGTTGACCGGGACTGATGAATCCTCTTCATTCATAAACTTGCTTCTAACAAATCTCATGCAAGTATCGGCTGAAATAAAGTCTTCTGTCGATAAAATTGAGAAAAACTCTGCGTCCCAAAATGAGAGTATTAAATCGATGGAAGAAGAAATTGCACGATTAAAAGCCGAAATGAGTGCAAGAGAGAAAGGGAAACTTCCAGCTCAACCCTTACCCAATCCTGGCTATTCACATCATGTGAATGCAAGCACCACGTTGAGATCTAGAAGAGTGCTTGACAATCACGTTGGGGAAGAGATTGATGATATTGAAAATCCTATCAACACCCCGGCTGAGACCTTTCCTCACACACACACTTCTACTTCTAATTCTGACCCCAGTTCTTCTACCCCACCACCTTCTTCCGAGCCTATTCTTCGTTTCCAAAAAGGCTCGCCACTTCAGCCCACCTCTTCTACTCCTCCACGGACGATCCCCACTTTTATTTTGGGATCGGTTCCATACACACTTCCTTCTCCTATGATGGACCCAGCGCTTATTGCTAAAGCACCTTATCCTAATCGGTTAAGGGCTAACACACCAAGTCCACATATGGAGAAGATCACTGAGATGTTTAAACAGGTTAACATAAACATCCCTCTTCTAGATGCTATCCAACAAGTCCCCACATATGCGAAAGTTCTTAAAGACTTGTGCACTAGAAAAAGGAAGAAACAAATGCCCAAGAAGATATTCATGGCAAAGACTGTAGACACGGCTTTCCCACAGCAATTACCGAGGAAACGTAAGGATCCTGGCTATCCTACGATTTCCATCTCTATTAGGGAAAAACACATTAACCGTGCTCTACTAGACCTTGGGGCAAGTGTTAACCTGCTTCCTTTCTCAGTCTATGAGCAGTTAGGGATCGGAGAGTTGAAGCCATCTCCTTGCACTCTCCAGATGGCTGACCGATCAATCACCAAACCTAGGGTTGAACTGGAGGATGTGTTAATAAAAATCGGGGAATTTATATTTCCTGTGGACTTTATTGTAATTGATACACAGCCTGTAGCGAACTCACGGAATCAAATTCCGGTGATTTTAGGTCGCCCCTTTTTGGCCACTTCCAACGCTATCATCAATTGTCGTAACGGTTCTATGACCTTATCCTTCGGGAAGAGGACAATTGAGATGAACATTTACAAGTTAGGAAGTGTACCTTCCGAACCTACTGCTCAGGTCTGTTCTGTCGACTTAATGGATGTCGACAGCAGCGAATTTGAAGATCCTCATGATACTGATCTAGACTCTTTTCATATGTTGTTGTTTGACCCAACTATATATCTTACACATACGGACTCTTCCACCGAAATGTCCGGGTCAACAACCAACACTGATTATGAACTGCTTTTAGAGTCTGAAGATCACCCCGCACTTTGTGATGACATTATTCTTCGGGGTATTGATGAAACTTTTAAGGAGATCTTCGCTGATGAACTCGCATTTCTGAATAACACGGGTGTTGAGATGAATCAGGTTCCAATCATTAAAATTGAACCTCCACCCCCTCCACCCCTTCTTCTGACTTGTAAGAAGAATGCGAGTAATCCATCACACTCACTGCATCGTCTCTCCAAAATGAGACGCACACACATTCTTTTCCACCCCTTTCCCTTTCCACACTTCTTCTTCCACCAACCAGAGCACTGCATTGATAAAATTTTCGAATGGTTGGTGTTGATATTCGGTCTTTGCAAAGCTTGGCATCGACCAATAATTCTTGACCCCCTCATGTGATTTTCAAAAGAATAACATTGCATAACTCAAGTTTGGGGGGGTATATTTTTCTGGCTCTTGAAAAGAAATTTTTTACAAAATGATGAGCCAAAAATAAGTTTTGGGAAGTTCTTCACTTAAATATTTTGCCCCCACTAATAAATTCCTCCCAAGCTTACAGGTTTTTTGAGATTTAGCAGATGGCAACAGTGAGGACACTGTTGAAAACAAGTTTGGGGGAGGTTTGTGCTTATTTTCACATCATTTGCATATCATTTGCATAAGCACAAAACATTTTTTAAAAACCTATAAAAATTTAAAAATTTTCAAAAATAAAAATATTTTTTGTACATAAATAAGATAATAAAAGATTAGGTAGTGAAAAATTACATCCATGAGATTAGAAAAATTTAAGAAAACTAAGAAAATTAGAAGTTTTCTTATACGAACTAGTAATAAGTAGTTATGAGCCGTTGTCCCAAGGGTTAGTAAGATGAAAGACGTCACTAATCTGAGGATAAAAATAAGTCTGAAAAATAGTTTCTATTCTGGAAGCCAAACATTTTGAACGTTGATACCCTGCTATTCGCACTTACACACGTCTTAAAGCCTGGGATAGTAGAGGATACCTTGAAATGCTCTTGTCTTAAAGCCGATGTATGAAGGAAATAAAAAGAAAAAGTGAATAAAAAATATAAAAAGGTGAGAAAAATGGACACTGGTTATGTTATCACCGAGGGCAATAAAAAATATATAGCGAGGGTGCCTTTTCACCTAGTGCCCTAAGGCCAACTGGTATGGGAGTCACTGCTATGCCTGAGGTGGTGCAAGACGAAGAAAATACACCAAATAAGCAAACACATGAGTAATCGGTCGGTTAGTACCTCAAGAAGTATTAACGGTCGCATGAAAGTGTGTGAGCAATCTCATCTAAATATTCATAATTCAAAAAGTACTGAGGCTGATGGACAAGAGTATGATAGCTTGAATTGAATTCTCCGGGTGTAGGGATGTCTTTACACACACGCAGGGTGATATGATCGATGTTTGGAAGAAAGATAGGAATGAAGAATAAGACGATGTTTTATTGAGGGAGGACGTGATTTCTGACATCTTTTCATGACTATTAAGATAGGGCTCATGACAACCGAAAAGCTAGCTTAGTTGGAAACCCTAATTTTCAAGGCTTTTCTTTTACAATTCTTTTCTTTAAATGTAATATTCATGATCTTCCTTTTATTATTGGATTTTGTGGGTGCAATCCGCTGAAAACCCTCAGGAGACAACACTCCTCCTACTAGGGACACCTAGAGGTTTAAAGGCTTGTTGCACATGCTCAGTGCAATCGTGTTGCCTACGAAAGTGTGCTAGTTAGTTTTTCTTTTTCTTTATTTTCTCCTTCTCTTTTTAATAAAAAGTTCGCTCGAGACGATCGAAATTAAGTTTGGGGGAATTTGATCAGTCGAAAATATTGCATCTTTTAACCGGCATTTTCCTTATCATTTGCATTCATATAGAAGTGTTCGGCATTCATATTTCACAAATTAGCAAAACAGTCGCAAAATATCAGATTACATGTATTAGACCTTAAAACCGGCATTTCTAGGGAAATTAACTGCATTTCATAGCATGGCATCATTTCTATATATCGCAACCCGTGTTTCGAAGTCCGTGCAGGAAAATCAGAAGCTTGCTCAAATCTACACTGCTAAAAGATACGTCAACTCAAGGATTTGGAATCTGGTAATGATCTAAAGGGTATTCAGAGATTAAACATATCAGAGAATGTACTTGAAGACATCAAAAACCAACACAGAAAGTTTGAAGACCAAAGGAGCCAACTCGGCCGCGTAACCGCGGCCTTAGCCGCCTATTGCCGCGGTTCCGCTGCGCTTCTGCCACTTCAGATCCCCATTTTTGGTGCACAACTCCTATCTCAGTGTGTACAGCTCAGAATGACACAACAATTTCCAGAAAGCCCCAGAAGCTTCTGCCAGATCAGCAAACCCTTGGATCTACACTAAACTAGCCTTGTATTCTAGAAACTTCTCCCTAAACCCTAGCTTAAACCCTAAGCTAAGCCTAACTAACTACTTCTAGAAGTCTTTCAACAAACTTTTGGAGGGAACTTCTATTTCAAACTCAAGGCTTAGGGTTTGGGAAATCTATAAATAGGACCCTAGGCTCACTTGTATTTGATTATTGAATGATAAAAGATCCAATCTTAGGATTTTAGATATCATCCCAATCTCGCCCATTCTTCATCTTCCCCAATTTCCACCCACAAGTCTAGTGACAAGGCTTGTGCCAAAACCCTAACCCTAATCCAATCTACAAATACCCAATTCAAGATTCATGGAGTTCAAGAAAAGCAAGTCTTCGACGACCCTTTAGAAGCAAAGCCGGACTTCATCGGAGCACGAGATCGAAGCGATCCAAGACTCAAGAAGCCGAGCGATGCAAGATTCGACGAGCGATGTTCCTTCCTCTTGTAATTCTTGAGAGTTGTAACTTCTTGTTGATATAATAAAGGTGAAGATTCTTTAAACTTGTTTACATTTCAATTCTAGCATCATGATTTCATTTCGATTCTTGAATGTATTCTTTGCGATGATGTGTGAATAAACTCCGCTCGTGGAGGAATCGAGATGATTGTAGAATGATGATGTTGATAAATCTTTAAACGTTTTCTTAAGTCCTATAGCAATTGTTAATTCTTGAAAATAGAATGATCGATGATCTAGATCGATGTGAAATGGGCTCTTGATTCTTTTCGCATGATCTAGAGAATCAACGATCAATCATTGTATTTTCAAGAAGCTATCTAGTGAATGTGATTCATCGAAAGGACAAAGGATAGGACGAAGAACCCTAATTCTTCGCAAGATCCTTAAACCTCGATCAATCGACATCGAGTTAGCATCAATTCGCTAATGGATAAGAAACGTTGATTTCTAGTCTTCATCACATTTACAATCTAATCGATTCCTACGAGCATTTTACTTCAAATCTTGAAACCCTTAAGTGATTGGAATTCAAAGAAACTCGATTCTTGATGTTTATCATTTTCTTGATTCTTGATTAGAATAGTGACACTTGAAACATTTGATAAATCTTGAATCGTGTTTTCTTCTCTTTTCAATTAACTTTTCCATTCAAACAAATAAAAATACAAACGAATCGCACAATCCCTGTGGACGATCCGCACTTGCTAACGAAATCTACACGACACCGTTATTGATTGCGGTCAAAATATTTTTGGTTGTGATTTCTTACGAGTTTCTATAAACCGACAACGGAAAATAAGATCAATCAAATGGTACCATTATCGGGGATCATTTGATTCGATACTACACAACAAGAATTTCATTCAATCAAATGGCGCCGTTGCCGGGGATCATTTGATAAACACAACAAAAATCATTCAATCAACTCACCACAAACTTCAAGCATCAAGAAGGTTCGGCCAATTTGGAATGAAGGAAATTTAGCGAAAAAAAATGATACTCAACATATAAACCATTAATTAATTGCATAAATAATAATTTAATTAGGGAAAATTTCTATGTGAACCAAAACTTCCAATTGACCCCCAAATCCCGCGCACTAGCTTCATTCTAGCTAAGCTAGGTGCCGTGAAGTCTATATAGATATTTGATCACAATCGGGTTAAAACGGAAAACACCGACTAATTTACCCTAAAACGGAAAAATTCGCATAACGATTTCTAAAACGTTACAGCTACCCTCCCCATGAGTCTCATGATGTCGACATTGCTCTTGGGTGTTTCCATGTTGAAGATGGCGCTGATTTTTTCTGGGTTCGCTTCGATTCCTAGGTGGGTAAGCGTGAACCCGAGGAACTTCCTAATGTTGACTCCGGATGCACACTTAGATGGATTCATCTTCGTTTTGTACTTGCACAGGACGTCGAATGTCTCGCCGAGGTCTTTAGTGTGCCCGGCTGACGAGGTGGATTTTACGAGCATATCGTCGACGTAGACTTCCATGTTTCTCCCAATCTGCGGTTTGAACAGCTTGTTGACCAGGTGCTGCTACGTGGCCCCAACATTCTTGAGTCCGAAAAGCATCACTTTGTAGCAGTATACCCCCCGATCAGTGGTGAAGGCGGTAAGTTCTTCATCGATCAGGTTCATCCGGATCTGATTGTAACCGAAGAAAGCGTCCATGAAGCTCAGTAATTCGTGGCCAGCCGAACTGTCCACTAGCTGGTCTATTCGAAGAAGTGGATAGTTGTCTTTGGGGCAGGCCTTATTCAAATTCATGAAATCGACGCACATGCACCATTTCCTGAAAGTGTATGTTAGTACCACCACTGGGTTTTACTAGCATCAAGCATGCCATTTTAAAAAATTTCGAGGTGCTAATCAACACTAACCAAGATCTTAAACTAGATGATTAGGGTTGAACTATGATATAACAAAAACTAATATAAGAGAAAGGTGGCTACAACCTTTGTAGACCGTTTCCATCTCTTCTAAAGCTCCGGGTTGTAGTCCCTACGACTCCACTAGGCTCCACTTGAAGGTTGAACGAACTTGCTTCAATGACCTTCGTGCCGAAGATGATCCACCCGAAGCCCGCAAATCCAAGCTACCTATTCAATAAACTCTTTAGTGAAGTAAACACACTACACCAAAGTTCTAATCTAGTGCAGGATGGTGAAGTAGGGGTTTTGTTTGCTCACTAGGGTTCTCACAAGCTCAAGGTTTCACAACTCAAGTGAGGGATTGAGCTTGGAGGAGGAGATGAAGAAAATGGAGAGAGCTAGAGAGCAAGGAGCTTAAGTGAGGAAAATAACTCAAGTGAAGAATCAAGTGTAGAATGGCTCTTCAAAGCTCACACATTATTGAAGAATACCATTTTTAACATTTAAAAATTGTAGCCATGCTTCAATAGTGCAAGCAAATGAATATAAAATAGAATAAGCCATGCTTTGCTCCATACCACAAAAAGTCTCCCCATTTCCATCTCAATTTCTATTTTCATAAAAATAGAAAATCCATGCCATGCTTCATATAATATATATATATATATATATATTATGAAGAATAATTAGTAAGCTAATAATATTAGTTAATATATAATTATATCAAATATAAATATATATCATATTATTAAATCAACACTTGATTTAATAATCCGGTTATATCACATATAACCGACTAATATCATTTATTTATATATCTCATTATCAAATCAACACTTGATTCAATAATCCGATTATATCATATATAACCTAACTGATAACAAATAACTGCTAGATTAGAATACGATATCACATACTCGTATTTAATCAGGCCCCCGCACATATCAGCATATGTGCCCTACTTTGTTTCGCTTGAACCAGAAAACTTCTATGTAGGACTCTAAAGACTCGTCAATACGCCAGCAATAGTTGATGATCACATCAGTCACCCACAAGCCGTCAGCGGTACTAGCTGGACGTAACGGGTACGCAGGTATTAAGCGAATAGAAGATCAACAACAAGCTTGTCCAAACTCCTATGAAGCCTATAGGTAACACTTACCGTACAGTCCGGTCTCTTCGTTTGATATGTCGCATATCGAGTATGGGGGTGGAATCGTCAGACCCCAATAACTTTATAAGTCATGCTGATGTGTGGCCTATAACGTTACGAGAAACTACTGATAACACTTACCAGTAAATCTCATCAACAGCCCTCGCCATGGACATCCTGTTATATCCAATCGAGCATAGCGCAACATCAACTCCCTATACCAGGAGAGAAGAAACCCCTCCTATCTCTCATTACCTCCATGTGACTCGGGATTGTACCTAAAATCCACCTGTTTGCACGACACCTTTGAGCCTTGGTAGGGAGGAAATCAAAGCATAGTGGGACCACACAAGACACTATGACGATCTCGGGTCTACAGACTGACCTGTACTAGTGTCACCAGGGAACTGCTATCTGACGATAGGTATAGTACCATCAAGGAGTTCTTGGCGAGTCATGTTCGGTGTACCCATTCTTTAATGAGCACCTACGTACAATCTTTGATGTCAAACACCAATGTCTATAGGATCAACCATCGCCCCCATACAGGGTCAAGAAACGTACACACTAGTCTACTATGGAATATCGATGCCATGTCTCGATATACCATCGACTAGGAACAATTAAAGGATGTTCTTATGGATTACCCAGGTCCCAGTAGTATGATCCGCATCATAGTCCTGGTAGTCAAGCCTACACCTAAGGGCTTTATCAACATGTATCTGAGAGACAGTATAATAATACTATATATACATGTTAAGATAAAGAGTAACCAGATAGCATACTATCATGTTAAGCAAGAAAGTTCTCTCTATATATGTCCAAGCATCCACTATAATATACATCACAATGTACATTAATGGCCTCAAGAGCATACATATCCCTAACAATCTCCTACTTGCACTAATACCATTTGTTGTAATATCTCATACCCAACATCCCAAATAGTCTCTCGATTTGTGTCTGGGGAGGGCCTTTGTGAGTGGATCCGCTGTGTTATTGTAACGTTTTAAAAATAAATAAATAAATCGTTTAGGAGAATTTTCTGACAATCGGTAAATAAGTTGTATTTTCCGTAAAACGTAACTATAATTATTTTTCATCATAAACTTAAATACGCCTATTTTAACTATGTAATTGCTAGTAATTGGTATTTATTTTTTCACTTATAAATTGTTAGTTTAATTAAATATTTTTCTTAATTAATTATTTTAAATAATATTTTACGTTTTCATTTATACATTAAATTAGTGTAAATTGAAAATTGGAATGGGTCAATTTTACAAATGTGAACCATGACAACTTAGAATCAAGTTTGTAACATGCTCATTCTTTCTACACTTGTCTCCATAATTCTAGATAATTCTAGGGTTGTTTAGAAAAATAAAATAAAACAAAATATTTAACACAAGTCTTCATACATGTATTAATTAAAGATGCTTCCACGCACACACACACCTCACATTCTCTCTCTCCCTCTCATTTCTATCATGGCCGAGCCTCCCATGAGCAGCCCCTAAATTTTTCTCACCACATTCCTACTTCAAAAATCTCCAAAAATCCATCAAAAATCAATACAAAATTCCACAAACTTTAAATCAAATCTTTACCCATTATTCCTTGGCCAATCTAGCATGGATCTTGGAGCAAAGAAACTAATTTGGGAGGCTAAGTTGCATGTTTGATCTACAATCTTTGAGGTATAAATTCTAAACCCATAGTTAATTTGTTGTCAATTACTTTAAATAAACTTAATTAGGTATTTTAAATGGTTCTAATTGCATGTTTTGAATTCAAGTTAGGGTTTTTATCATTTGATCATGGTTTAAATGTGTAGTTTAACATGTTAAGACTTGCTAAACCTAATCTAGTTGCAAAATTGCAAATTGTTACATTTAATTTGTCCTAATTATATAACTTTGCAAACTAGGTTTTTAATTAATGTGTAATTAGATGAAATTAAAATTTAGTTAGGGTTTGAGTGGCTTAATTAAGATATTTAGTGAGTATTGTGGCCACTAGATTTGTTGAAACATCTAGAATTTGCATTAGAACGGTTAATGGCTGCTTACTAGGTTTTCGTAATAAATCGATTTGAAATAAAGTTGAGGTTTTCATGTTATGCAACCTATTTCATATAATATCTAGTGTGTTGTGAGTGCGCGATTGGTGTAATTGGGTTCTAGGCTTGGTAGTTGTCACGTATAGCGACCCTAGTTGTAGGTTGTGGCGTTGTCACGCGCGCGTTCTATGCACCAAGTGTGTGCGCGTCTAGTTAGTGCGCGTGATTGACTTGTGTCGTTTGTGTCCGCGACTAATCGTATATTTATCCTCTTAATTGCTTGTGTGTGATTCTAGGATCGGGTGCAGAGGCGTCGGATGTGGCGCGGAAAAAGACATGCCTGAGATTGGATCAGATTAGCTGAGGCGTCCCGGTGAGTAGATGTACACATCTATATGGAGATCATCTGGATGGCGCGAGGCGCCCGATGGTTTAGTATTATTAGTCGTACCTGCATTATATGCGTAGTTTCCTAGTTAGCCATCTCATTGCATCGCATCGTTATATATGTGTGTGTGTGTGTGTGTGTGTGTGTGTGTGTGTGTGTGATATCATCTCATAGGACACTTGCACCATTACCTTTGGTTCCTACCGCACGAGCACTATTTATGTGAACACACCGCCAATGGTAATTGCTTTGTCACGAACACTATAGAACTTGCTTAGAATTTGTATTTTTATTTTTGTGTCATATACGATCCGTAGACTTATACTTGTATATTCGTTTCATTAAAATGGATACGTAGAATTGCTAGTCATATATTCATACCCTAGTGCATCAAAATTCATGCATTGTTTCTGGCCGTACTTCGCATGGTATATACTACCGTATCATTGATTTCCAGATCACTGGCATGTTTATATATTGTGATTCTTCTCAAGAATTTCAGTATTTATGAGATTTCTGGATTTTGGGGAAAACCGCAAGAATTTTAAAAACCTATGATCCTTTTTTTAGAAATTTGCGGTTTTCTCATGATGTGATGTGTGTGGCGTCCACCATGAGTTTTATCGGTTCTTGAGCAGTATCATATACCCGATTCGAGGAGGGGGATGCACCGTCTGCGGGTATATGGTGGACCCGGTATGGTACCTCGGGGCAAGAAGATCGTACAGATGGCGTTAAGCCCGGCAGGGGAGAATTACCTACCGGTTATTTATGGCACGGCGGATATCCGGAGGATACCGACCATAATCATGAGATTGATGATATGGGCCGATCCGGACTGACGGAGTTTGAGATATTGAGATATTGAGGCATTGAGATATTGTGACATTGAGATGTCGAGACATTGATATATTGAGGCATTGAGATATACATATTTAGTGTCGATGCTTGTCATGGATTTCAGTTGATTTCATTGATGATATTTCAGTTTATTTCACAAAAGTTTTTACTAAGTTAAGATACAGATCTTCTCATATCAATATATCATGATTTCGGGTTGATTATTCATTCATGTTGCATACATACTGGTGCATCGCATCATATCTGTACAGGTTGGTTGTGACGCATTTGCGTGCATACTTACAATAGCCTTATTAGATGTTACATACTACTCACGAGTTAGCAACTCACCCTATTGTGCCACAGTATTTTGCTGGTCTGACCCGTCAGCGCAGGAGCGGCGAGTGTACTATCTATTTTCATTCCTTTTGTTTCGGCTTGCAGCTTGCTCATAGGTGGGTTTTGGAGGATTTTCTTTTGCTCCCACCGTGTATTTTATTTGTATCTAGTATACTCTTTCTACCCTTGTATATTGGACTAGATGGTGAGATTCATGAGACTTGTATTTGTGGTTTTGGTGTCGATACTCACTTGAGCCGACGGGATGCTTTTATACTTTCATGCTTATTTCGTATTATTATGATATATTCATTGCATATGGTTGTGATTCTGCCTTTGGCGAAGAGCTAGCTCCCGCTTGGGGATTCTTGTATTCATTTATATGTATTTTCTTGTTTGTACCCGTTTCGGGGCCAGTTTTTTGAAAGGAGACTCTGCCGAAATTTTTGGAAAATTTTGATGTTTTTTAAGATGTTTAATGCGACTTAATTGTTAAAAATTGCTTTCTTTAAATAAGTTTTCCTTCACTCTATTTCTTTATTTGGTTTAGATTTCTGGACTTTGGCTTACTTAGATTACGTTACGCCTTTTGACGTTTCATAATTTAAGTGCCAGTCACGTTCCGTACCTTCGGGTCGTGACAAAGTTGGTATCAGAGCGTGGTTTTATCTTTCTGAGTGTAGCACGACCATTGGTAGATGGAGTAGGTGACTTAAGCAGAGTGACGTAGCGTGTATATGTTTCGCGGCATACTTACGATACGGTACTTCGCCTATGTGACCTTAGGATATATATATATATATATATATATATATATATATATATATATTTGTTGTACTACCTTCCTTGATTCCGGAAATCTTTTGATTCGATCGCAATGTTCCTATCAATCCCGTTTCTTGCTCCAACCACTATGCCGTCGGAGACTACGAGAGCCAGAGGGATGCCGCCGGGGATGAGATTAGAGTAGGCTCGTTTGAGACGAGGACCGATCAGGACGGTACGCCTACCCCTCAGGGACAGGGTGGTCCACCTTTTCTAGGATGGCTAGGCTGGAGTCGAGTATTCAGGACATGCGACAGATGGTTGGATGTTAGTTATGGCTAGCCGTGATCCGAGAGCTGATGATGTCCTTCCTAGTATGGGAATTGTGATTGTACATGCTGCTCAGGCAACTGTTTCTGTTGTTACCAAGATTATTTTCGTATCCTTACAGGAGTTTTTGAGGCTGAAGCCTCCAGTTTTTACCAGCATAGATGCAGCGGAGGATCCGTAGACAATCCTTAACAGGATGGCTCGGAATTGTCATTCACAGAGATGTTCTGACGAGATATGGATTGAGCTTGCGAGTTTTCATCTAGAGGGTCTGGCTCAGACGTGGTGCGAGTCGGTTGAGAAAGGCTGAGTTGCAGACCTACCTTATGACTTGAGATGAGTGTACAGCTATAGATCTTTCCCGTTTCCATCTGGAAAGAGCTGGAGATGTCCGAGCTCATAGTTTTGAGTCTTTGCGTAAGACTCCAGGGATGACAGTGTCCGAGTACGACATTTAGTTTACTCAGCGGTCCGATATGCTCCTTAACTGGTGAACACCGATGAGAAACGGATTAAGAGGTTCGTGTGGAGATTGGACATACAATTATTTCTTTCTATTAGCGTACAGTATTTTGACATTTACGCCGCTGCTATGAACGCAACCTGATTGTTGAAGGAGCGCATTTCTGAGACTTCAATCGTTTCTGGACCGAAGCGGATTTTTACCAGTATGCCAGTTCAGAGGCGGTTGATTGACACCGTTGTGACACTTATTCTTTCGGTGTTTTCTTCCGATGCGTATTTCCTTTTGGTGTTGTTTGAAATGGTATCCGCATATTTTGTATCGAAATCTAGCCGTTAGTAGTCCTTGCTAAATCAGCCGTTTGTTGTGATTTCTTCCATAGGCTAATCTTTTGTTGCTCGATATGTTCTCACTCGCATTTATTTTGTTCGTATCGGAGATAGAGATTTTTCTATCAATTCAATTCCTCTCGATATGTTTTACTTGAAGTTCTTCTGGGCATGGATTGGCTAATCATGTGTTATGCATCCATGGACTGCCGTGAGGAGGCAGTCGGATTTAGTTTTCCGGGTAAGCCAATTCTTGTTTTCGGGGAGACCATAGCGTCGCCTTTCCAGTTTTATTTCTTCTCTTAGCACTAGTCAGCCATTGAGGAAAGGATGTTAGGAATTCTTGGCATATGTTTGTGATGTTAAGTGCCGTAGTGGTCCTGCTGGACCAGGTCCCGATTGTGAGAGAGTTCCCAGATGTCTTTCCTTACAAGTTGCTTAGTTGTCGCCAGAGCGCGATGTTGAGTTCTACTTTGACTTGATTCCCGGCACAGAGCCTTTTTCTATACCACCATATCGGATAGACCTGATGGAGCTTAGAGAACTGAAGGACCAGTTGCAAGGATTGTTGGATAAAGGGCTTGTTCATCCGAGTGTGTTACTTTGGGGAGCTCCTGTTCTGTTCGTCAAGAAGAAAGACAGCAGTTGTGTTTGTGCATCGACTTTTGTTAGTTGA
The DNA here is from genome assembly GCA_030015575.1 of Agapanthus africanus. Classification (NCBI taxonomy): domain Eukaryota; kingdom Viridiplantae; phylum Streptophyta; class Magnoliopsida; order Asparagales; family Amaryllidaceae; genus Agapanthus; species Agapanthus africanus. Next base: position 76,413,578 of record JASDDO010000029.1, read on the forward strand.
ATCGGGTTACTGTGGGGAATAGATATCCCCTACCTCCCATCGACGATTTATTTGATTAGCTCCAGGGTGCGGGACATTTCTCGAAGATTGACTTGCGATCAGGCTACTACCAGTTGTGGGTTCGAGAGAATGGTATTCCAAAGACTACTTTTCGCACACGTTACGGGCGTTATGAGTCTTGGTGATGTCGTTCGAGCTCACCAATGCCCCAGCAGCGTTTATGGATTGGATGAACCGAATATTCAAGCTATTTCTCGATCAGTCTATCATTGTGTTCATTAAGGATGTCTTAGTGTACTTTTGGAGCCGAGTAGAACCTGGAAAGTAATTGAGGATTTCGTTGCAGATTTTGAGGGAGCGCCAGCTATTCGCTAAATTATCCACGTGTGTTTTCTGGTTGGATAGTGTGGACTTCTTGGGACACGTAGTTACGAGAGATAGTATATGTATGGAACCAAATAAGATCGAGGTCGTTCAGCACTGGCCCAGACCGATATCAGTGACGGAAGTTCGCGACATTTTGGGTTTGGAAGGATACTATGGATATTTCAGGATTTTTCGCATATAGGTGCAACGTGGAGTGGGTTGATCCAGAAGGGAGTTTCTTTTCGTTGGATTGAGGTATGCGAGCAGAGCTTTCAGCAGTTGGAGACTCATTTGATTACGGCGCCAGTATTATCTTTACCTTCAGGATCAAGCGGTTTTGTTGGTTGCGATGCTTCCCGGCTATTGAAGAAGCACGAGCAGAATTATTCCATGCATGATTTAGAGATGGTTGCGGTGGTTTTTACACTTAAGATCTGGAGACACTACAACTTTCAGCAGCGAGATTTGAAATTGAGACAGCATCGATGGATGGAGCTAGTGAAAGACTATGACTGGGAGATTCCTTATCGTTCGGGCAAGAAGAAGGTTGTGGTAGATGTTTTGAGTCGGAGGCCAGAGGTAACTTTTCTTGTTTAAGCACAGTTTAGAGACAGTCGACGGCAGATTAGTAGATTCCTTGTGATAGCCGAGTATACTTCGAGTTACGTTGACCGAGGGACAACTTGCCCGTGTCTGTGCATGTCCACAGTGATTTGATCATGCCCGTGGGCATAGTCCGATGACGTTTGTTTGTCAGAGATCAGGGAGCAGGTTCGACATGGCAGAGATTCAGAGCTCGTGACTGATGATCAAGAAGTACTACGATTTGGAATTCGACTGTGTGTGCCAGATTCCGAGGGACGGAGACACGAGATTTAGAGGAGGCATACCAATCGACATATAGTGTTTATCCGGTTTCCACCAAGACGTATCATGACGTAAAAGAAGTCTAATGGTGTGAGGGGATAAAGAGAGATATCACTGATTTTGTTTCGGAATGCTAACTTGTCGGCAAGTCAAGGCCGGGCATCAGGGGTCAGCAGGAGAATTACAACCTTTGCCCATTCTGGAGTGGAAATGGGAGAAAATCTCAATGGATTTTATCGTGGGTCTACCTTGGACCAGTTGAGCGTGTGACACTATTTGAGTGATCGTAAACCAATTGACGGAAGCAGCTCACTTTCAGCCAGGCAAGACCATTTTCGGATTCGTTCAGTATGCTCAGAGACATGTGTAAGTGCACGGCAGCGCCCCGGCCGTCTGTCTGAGGCCAAAATGCGGAAACGAAACATTTACAAAACTTGTAAACCGGCACTACCGCGCACTATAAACCCGGATTGGGCCATTAACTTAATGCTAGCTAACTAGAGAATGGGTAGAAAGCTATACCGAGCAATCCGTATCCTTCGGTCTTCGGCCTCCATCCCGATCTCCACGCGGAATCTCCGGTCTTCATCTCCTCATCGGAAAGGGCACCACATCGCCGGGTTCATTTACGGGCTCCCACCTCTGGACCGAGGCAACTCGGGCACGAAGTTGGCGAGCCGACGTGTCCAAGAATGCTGTAGGCAAGTGTAGTACTCTTTGTCTCAAGGGGTTTACTAGAAGTTGCCATTATATGAAGGTGGAGGAATCAGATGAAGCTTTTTGGATAGAGCTATAGGATTTTACAAGCAAAATGAGACCATTTCTCACACCACAAAATTTGGACAGCTCCCTTTTGAGATGGCCGGCCTCAAGTCTTGGGAATGAGAGGAGAGAGTGAGTGGATCAAAAATAATAATGCAAGAGAGAGAAAGGGTGATGATGATACAATATCATCACAGCAAAGTCAAATGAATCACCCATCACTCAAACCATCATGGCAAGCAATGATGAGCAAAAGGAAGTCAATAGAAGCAATAACCATCATGTAGCTATCATGTGCCATAAAAAGTCATCTCCATTGTTAATTGCACAATTGCAAATAACCCCCTCCACCAATTTTCAGCCAAAGAAAGAAACAAAGGAAAATGGCCGAAACGGAATGCAAACTGGCAGCTTGAAAAAACTGATCCCGTAATAAATTACAGGAAAACCTCGCGACTGTATATACATACCCGCATTTGTATTCCGACCGAATACAAATGCAATGAGACAAAATCTACACTGTACAATACTAGGATCCGGCTTAAACCAAAGCCCGCTAGTATTATCCGTCCGATCATGATCCGTGCAATACCGCACGTATATGATCGAACCCTGCCATATAACCATACGGCCTCTACAGCGTTTCGCCCGAAACTTGAGAAACAGTCTGTGGGGGACTCTAAAGACTCGTCAATACTTTGGCTGTGGATTTAATCACTAGCACGTCAGAGGTATTAGCCATACGTGACGGGCTGCCAAGTATTGACCAAAAGGGACGTCGATGAGCGAACTCATCCTGACACCCTACTGAGCCTGTCAGTGACAATATCCGTACAGTCCGGTTCGTTCGTCTATGAGCATCGCATGGCGGGCCTAGGGGGTTGGTAGAAGTCAGACCCCCAAAAGCGATACAAGTCGTGTCGGAGTGTAGCCAGAACACCCTGAGATACTACTGGAATACCTACCAGTAAATCTCCGGCCTTGGCCAAGGACTTCGTGTAATGGCTCTCCTAGACACAGCGCGACCTCACCCCCAATACCGGGAGAGACGAACCCCTACAGATCCGCTCACTGCCTCCATGTGGCTCGGGACTGTACCCAACTAAAACCTGTTTGCACGACTCCTTTGAGCCGTGGTAGGGTAGTAATCAAAGTACAGTGGGAACTCATACGAGACAAATGACGATCTCAGGTCGATGAACTAACCTGTACACATGTCACCAGGGAACTGCTATCTGATGTCAGGTATAAGAACAACTAGCATGTTCCCGGCGAGTCCTGTCCGGTGTACTCATAACCCAATGAGCACCTGTATACATCTTAGGTGAACCAACTGACACCAGTGGCTTGTGAGACTGGCCATCGCCGCTCGTCGGGGTCTCAACTGTATACACTAGTCTACTATGGAGTATCGATGCCCTGTCTCGAAAACTCCCATGACTAGGGACCTTTTAAGGATGAGCTTATAGACCCCAGCTCCCACGTATATGATCGCCATCATACTGCTGGCTGTCAAGCAAGAATCCTAAGGGCTCTATCTATTGCGCCACGGCAGCGCCCCGGCCGTCTACTCGAGGCCAAAATGCAGAATCAAAATTTTTCTTAACTTTTAAACTGGCGCTACCGCGGACAATAAAACCCGGATCGTAACCATTAACCTAATCCTAGCTATCAAGAGAATGGGGTAGAAGCTATACCGAGCGATCCGTGTCCTCCGGTCTTCGTCTCCACTCCGATCTCCCGCGGAATCTCCGTCCGTCACCTCCTCGTCGGAAAGGCACCACGTAGCCGATATCTTTTACGGGCTCCCACCTCTGGACCGAGGCAACTCGGGCGCGAAGTTGGCTAGCCGACGCGTCCAAGATGTGCAGTAGAATAGTGTAGTAGTCTATGTCTCTTTGCGGTTTTGTTGCCATGGAGGATGGAGGAAGAGGTTAAAGAAAATTGGTGCTTTCAATTTTCTAGCAAGAAAAATGAGATGAAGAATCATGCTATCACTCCAAAAATGAAACTCTCTCATCTCCCTCTCCAATTGTGGCTGGCCCCCTCTTATATCAAATGGTGGAGGGAATGAATCAATAACAAGAAGGGAGGTGATGGTAGTAAAAGCAAAAGGGGTGACCATATCAAAAAGGCAATGATAACAATGTAATTTCCATTCAAATCAACTCTAATCCATTCTAATCAAAGGATACGATGCAAATGGAATCTAATGACTAAAGAACCATCATGATGCCACAAATTGCAAGAAACCCCTCCACAATAAGTTATTTGCAAAACTGCAAATAACCCCCTCCATCAGAAAAGTCCGGCCGTGAAGGAACAAAAGAAAACCGGCCGGAACGGAATGCAAACTGGCAACCTCAGAAAACTGATCCCGTAATAAATTACAGGAAAACCCCACGACTGCATATACATGCCCGCATTTGTATTCCCGCTGAACACAAATGCAAAGAGACAAAATCTACACTGTCTAATACTAGGATCCGGCATAAACCAAAGCCGGCTAGTAAAAAACCGTCCGATCACGATCCGTGCAATACCGCACGTATCTGATCGAACCCTGCCATATCTCCATACGGCCTCTACAGCGTTTCGCCCGAAACTTGAGTAACTGAGTGTGTGGTGGACTCTAAAGACTCGTCAATACTATGGCTGTGGATTTAACCACTAGCACGTCAGAGGTATTAGCCATACGTGACGGGCTACCAGCTATTGACCAAAAGGGACATCGATGAGCGAACTCATCCTGACACCCTACTGAGCCTGTCAGTGACAATATCCGTACAGTCCGGTCCGTTCGTCTATGAGTATCGCATGGCGGGCCTAGGGGGTTGGTAAAAGTCAGACCCCCAAAAGCGGTACAAGTCGTGTCGGAGTGCAGCCCAGAACACCCTGAGATACTACTGGAATACCTACCAGTAAATCTCCTGCCTCGGCCGAGAGCTTTGTGTAATGGCTCTCCTAGACACAGCGCGACCTCACCCCCAATACCGGGAGAGACGAACCCCTGCAGATCCGCTCACTGCCTCCATGTGGCTCGGGACTGTACCCAACTAAAACCTGTTTGCACGACTCCATTGAGCCGTGATAGGGTAGTAATCAAAGCACAGTGGGAACTCACACGAGACAAATGACGATCTCAGGTCGATGAACTAACCTGTACACATGTCACCAGGGAACTGCTATCTGACATCTGGTATAATCCCAACTAGCAGGTTCCCGGTGAGTCCTGTCCGGTGTACTCATAACCCAATGAGCACCTGTATACATCTTAGGTGAACCAACTGACACCAGTGGCTTGTGAGACCGGCCACCGCCCCTCATCGGGGTCTCAACTGTATACACTAGTCAACTAATGGAGTATCGATGCCCAGTCTGGAAACTCCCACGACTAGGGACCATTTAAGGATGTGCTTATAGACTCCAGCTCTCACGTATATGAGCGCCCTCATACTGCTGGTAGTCAAGCAAGAATCCTAGGGGCTCTATCAACGTGTAATAGTGACTCGTAAGGTCACCTAAAGCAGTACACAATGATAAAGATAAACAAGATAGCATACTATCATCTTGAGTAAGACTGTCCTACTGGGATAGGTCCTCCCTCAATCATTGCAATCACGTGCCTGTGATCCAATAATTGACTCTGAGGGCACTATCTCCAACAATCTCCCACTTGCACTCAAGGCTAATTATTGCGATGTCGCATACTCACAGCCCGTGTGATACCGAATACCCAACTCCTCTACTAGTCAGTCTCACAAAGCTCGTTTGCGAAATTATTGCGTTTGAGGAATAGCCTCAGTGAGTGGATCCGCTGTGATGTTTCTTTCTATGTCTCTCTATATCTCAAGTTCGCGGAGAAAGCCATCTCCCGAAATGAGCAATACCTGTCTTAGAATGTGTCTGGATGTCTGATGGGACCTAGCTCATAAATGAACTCCAAATCCAAAATTCTTAGACTGTATCGTCAACTGAACTTAATCAGTATCCTGCGCCATGCCTTTCCCTCAGTATCCACCTGGACCACCTGTCCAAAATACTGCCCCTCGTCAGAGGGAAAACTATAACTCTTGTTGGAGATAGTGCCCTCAGAGTCAATTATTGGATCACAGGCACGTGATTGCAATGATTGAGGGAGGACCTATCCCGGTACGACAGTCTTACTCGAGATGATAGTATGCTATCTGGTTTACCTTTATCATCGTGTACTGCTTTAGGTGATCTGACGGGTCGCTATTACACGTTGATAGAGCCCCTAGGATTCTTGCTTGACTGCCAGCAGTATGAGGGCGATCATATAAGTGAGAGCTGGAGTCTATAAGCACATCCTTAAAAGGTCCCTAGTCGTGGGAGTTTCGAGACAGGGCATCGATTCTCCAGAGTAGACTAGTGTATACAGTCGAGACCCCGACGAGGGACGGTGGCCGGTCTCACAAGCCACTGGTGTCAGTTGGTTCACCTAAGATGTATACAGGTGCTCATTGGGTTATGAGTACACCGGACAGGACTCGCCGAGAACATGCTAGTTGGTCTTATACCTGACGTCAGATAGCAGTTCCCAGGTGACATGTGTACAGGTTAGTTCATCGACCTGGGGATCGTCATTTGTCTCGTGTGAGTTCCCACTGTGCTTTGATTACTACCCTACCACGGCTCAAAGGAGTCGTGCAAACAGGTTTTAGTTGGGTACAGTCCCGAGCCACATGGAGGCAGTGAGCGGATCTTCGGGGGTTCGTCTCTCCCGGTATTGGGGGTGAGGTCGCGCTGTGTCTAGGAGAGCCATTACACGAAGTCCTTGGCCAAGGCAGGAGATTTACTGGTAGGTATTCCGGTACTATCTCAGGGTGTTCTGGGCTACACTCCGACACGACTTGTACCGCTTTTGGGGGTCTGACTTTTACCCACCCCCTAGGCCCGACATGCGATGCTCATAGACGAACGGACCGGACTGTACGGATATTGTCACTGACAGGCTCAGTAGGGTGTCAGGATGAGTTCGCTCATTGATGTCCCTTTTAGTCAATAGCTGGTGGCCCATCACGTATTGGCTTATACCTCTGACGTGCTAGTGGTTAAATCCACAGCCATAGTATTGACGAGTCTTTAGAGTCCACCACACTTTCAGTTACTCAGCTTTCGGGCGAAACGCTGTAGAGGCCGTATGGAGATATGGCAGGGTTCGATCAGATACGTGCGATATTGCACAGATCGTGATCGGACAGTTTTTACTAACCGGTTTTGGCTTAAGCCGGATCTTAGTATTTGATAGTGTAGTTTTGTCTCTTTGTATTTGTGTTCAGTGGGAATACAAATGCGGGCATGTATTTGCAGTATCGGGGTTTTTCCTGTAATTTATTATGGGACCAGTTTTCTGAGGTTGCCAGTTTGCATTCCGTTCCGGCCGGTTTTCTCTTTTTCCTTCCTGGTCGGACTTTTCGTTGGAGGGTGTTAATTGCAAGTTTGCAATTAACATTTTATGGAGGGGGTTTCTTGCAAATGTTTGCTTTTTAATTTGATTGCATCTTTGCTCCATGATGCATTAATTTGACATGAAAGGGTATGGGTTTTTGATATGTTTTGTGTTGGAAATTGGAGTGGGGCCGGCCACTGCTTGATTGGAATTGTAGGCCGGCCACTGTGGGAATGGAGTGGGTTATGGTTTGTATAGTGGAATGAATAAAGGTGAGGGATTAATTTATTAGTGTGATTGCATTGTGTTATATAATGTGTGTGCTGGAGTGAATCATGATAGAGATGAGAATTAATATATTTTATACTCATTTGGTTGCATTGAGTGAATCAGTGAGTGCTGTTTTTTAATTTGGCCAAGCTCATCATTCTTTCATTTTCCAGTGAGCAAAAACATACTTGGCCGAGCTCCTTTTGAGAGGGCATGCTCTTTTCTCTTAGCATCCATCCATGGAAAAATTCTTGTGCAATATTCCTCCAACTTGGCAACCTCCTAAACCTCAAAAAGACAGCTATTCTACTCTTTTCTACAGCAAATCTTGGACGCGTCGGCTAGCCTACTTCGCGCCCGAGTTGCCTCGGTATTGAGGTGGGAGCCCGTAAAAGAATCCGGCTACGTGGTGCCCTTCCGGCGAGAAGGCGACCACCGGAGTTTCCGCAGGAGATCGGGACGACGAGGAGAAGACCGGAGGACTCGGATCACTCGGTATATCTCTTCCCATCTTGTAGTTTGCTAGACCTAGTTTAATGGCCCGATCCGAGTGTTTAGTGCGCGGGGGTGCCGGCTTGCTAAGTCCGCAAAATTAAAGTTTATCACCGCTTCCGCATTCCGGCGTCGGATTGACGGCCGGGGCGCCGCCGTGCACTTACAGTGGTATCAGAGACTCGCCATTAACTTCGTCTAGCTTCGTTTGATGTGTTTTACAGTTCCGATCGACCAAAATTCCAAAAACCCAATTTTAGTTCACGACAGTTTTCTGTTGAAATTTTTTTTGGTCTCCTAAAATTTTTCAGGTTGTATAAAAGTACTGTACAAGATATTCTAAGCATACTAGAAAAGTTCGACACAGTGAGTCGACACCTGGAGCGCGGAACCGCGGCCAAACCCCCCATTGGGCCGCGGTTTCGCCGCACATTTGTATCCTCACTGCATCATATTTTTTCCAGTGGGCTTGTGGGCTAAAAATAGGGGTTTTGGAATATTAAAATTGGGCCCAGAATTTCTGTGAGTGCTACAGTATTGTTTGGGGGCTCACTTGTTAATTTTTGATCGATCGGATATTTTTAACACATTTTTCACAGTATTTACATTATATCTGCGACCGTGAATGTCACTCGATCGGTAAATCCGGTCTAACTGCTATAGCCCGGTTAGACGGATTTGCGAACGTGACTTTCACGTTGATGTTCTGTATTTTGCTGTGATGTTGCGGATCGGTCGTGGGGGATAGCCTGGATGCAATGCTAGTACAGTTTCTGTTGTATTATGTACATTTGTTGTTGCGGGGCGAGCGTCCGACATGTGGACTGCCGTCACTGCCTGTTTGTATTATTATTTTGGGGCACGGCTAGGTTGCGGTCGATGTACCCGTTGTATGTATATTTTACTTTCTGTACTAGGGTTACCCCGCGGAGGGGTGCACGGATAGCCGGGTTCTGGAGGGCAACAAGCCCGCATCTCATGGCATTGGGACGGAGGGGGCTTCAGTCTGGAATTGGCGGGCTATTCGCCGCACTCGTAGGGGGTACAGGTTGACCCAGGAGGGGTGCCCAAGTTACCGGATTCCGTGAAGTGCTGGGTGGTCCATTCACGGTGCTGAAGGGGGCTGCCTCGCTTCAGGTTTTGGCGGGTGACTTACCGCGCCCGTAGGGGTCTAGGATTTCATTGCACAGGCTATCCACACGACCAGGGGAACGTCGGGTTTCAGTAGTGGCTCTGTGAAACCCGGGGATCCCAGATATCTGTATTGTTCTGTGATACTGTACATTTCTGTGATGTTGCATTTCTTATCACGCCTTGAGCGAAATACTATATATTGGTATATATATTAGTAGATGTTGTATATGTTTTTCATCCGCGCTAGTCCAGTCCCCGCTCTGCCGTTAGTAAGCTAACCTAACGGGTGATGACGGGACCCAGTGGCGAATGCGGATGGCATATACGTACGTCAGTATATTTTCGTTCTTTGTGGTGTGATCAATTGATGGGACTGCGTTGATTCGGATCAATGCAAGTTAAACAAACCTAATCTGATGTTGTTGGAACACTTTTCAAAAAGCTGTTATTGCAAGGACGTTCACTTTTGTTTTGCATCGTGGTATTCATTTGGAATATCCTGCTCCTCAGTCGACGAGGCAAGGGCCGAGATCCCTTCACCGGGAGTGACCCTTTGGACAGAAGTTTGCATCAGGGCACTAACTTCACTATAGCCGATTACTTTTGCTTTGCATCGTGGTATTCATTTGGAATATCCTGCACCCCATTCTACGGGGAAAGAGCCGAGATCCCTTCACCGGGAGTGACCTCTTTAGTAAAGGTTTTCGTCACTATATTTTCTAAAAAGCTATCCGTTCCTTCAACGATATCAAGTTCATTACGTTAAAGGTTTTCGCCAGAAACCATTCGTAGCCCTCCGTCGTTTCATATGGGTAGTCAATACTATTCAAGCTGTGTATGTTGGCCAAAGTCAAGGCACAGTGATTGGTAGCTATTGGGTATTCATATGCAGCATAGATAGATGTGTTGGTTTGGGGCAGTCGTACTACCATTTTGGCCCAAGTCAAAGGTATGTACGGGTGGGCTCAAATTAACCTGGAGAATGACGGGTTGAACTTGACATGTGACTTATGATATTTTGGCCAAAGTCAAGGTCATAAGAGCATGGGGCAGAAATCCACATCGGGAGTTTCAAAAGAACTGAAACTTGCCAGATATGCGCATACCTTCTGGAGTGTGGTACCGTGAGCGGATTCCGTCACGTTATCATGCGATGATAGTTGGATCCCGATTCCCACTGATGAGTTGGTTTACTCCTCGGGTGACCCCGACTAATTTTTCTTTCAGGTTTGGAGGAGGATTTGAGGTACAGTGGGAGGTTTCCAGATTAGATAAATTGGTAACCATTCTGATCTTGGTTAGAGTGCACGCTGAGTGTTTCTTTTCTCTCTCTCTCTGGCAGCGACCATTGACCTGACCCTAGACTTTGACTCAGTGACCAAGTTGACCGAACCTTCTTAAAACAGGTTTTTGGATTGTCAGAGTTGCAGACCTCATTGCCACTCTACTTTTATCCTTTTCTCCAAGACACCCCGTATTACTACGAACGTCCACTTCCATTGGACAAAACCATCGTATGGTTAGATACGAACTCGAAGGAATTCGAGGATGGTTTCCGGTTTTGGAGAAAACGGATAGGATTATTCAGTTATCTTTTCCTTTTTACCTTCTCTCAGGTTGCGAGTACTCCTTGGTTTAGGAGATAGTACACCTATTACGCAAATTGGATAGTCTTCTTCCAAACCTTAGGCTGGTGCCGACCGGTAGGGAATGAAGAAAACCAATTAGCATAACGATGGTGTGCAGAAGGTATTAAGATTAAGACAAAGCAAGGGATTAGTAAGAGGGCAAAGTAAATTGCGACTGATATTCACGACCAAACCAAGTTTTTCTTCGCCAATCCTAAATCACCTTTGTACTTCTCCAGGACACTCCGTATCACTACGAAGATCCACAGTTTATTGGATACTCCATCGTATGGTTATATACGAACTCGAAAGGAACTTGTTCCAGTTCGGGGATGGATTCTGGTCCAGGAGAAATAGAAATAAGGTTTATTCGGTTGTCTTTTATCTTCACCTTCTCTCGTATTGCGAGTGCTCCTAGGACTAGGACAGTACACCCATTATGCTTATTGGATAGTCTTCTTCCAAACCATAGGCTGGTGCCGAACGGTAGGGAAGGAAGAAAACCATTTGGCTTAAGGGGTGTGCAGAAGGTAATGACTAAAGACATATAAAGGGATTTGGAGAGGTGGCAAATAATTATACGATTATAGTTGTGAATCTGGATAATGGAAGAGGCATTACTAGGAATACCAGGATACCCCATCGAAACACTTTAATGTTTCAGTCAACTGTGTGCTGTTAAAAGAAAACTGATTTCCCGATTTGACACTTACTCCAGGGTATGTATTTGCCAGGTATGATTCTCACATCTGTATGGTTTTACAGATGATGAGTGGGAGTAAGTTATTGGGAATTGGGTGATCATCCTCATTATATCGGGATTCGTTGTAATCGGTGATATTTGAGGAGATCACCTGGGCTGTTTGCCGGTCGGCAAATGTTTGGTTTTGAATATCTGCTGTTGTGCACCAATTTCAAATTGATATATCTGTACGTCTATTTTCATAGAGTGAGATATACCTTTTGATATTATGTCGATGACATTTACCTATATCAGTGGATGGTTAGGTAAGGAGCATTAAACAGCGGTGTAATTCTTCTTAACCATAAGTACAGTTTTCAACCTACGACACACAGTGAAAGAGTTGTCAGACTCAGCGGACTTATACAGAGTATTGTATGTTGTCCAGTGTCCATTAGGACAGAGGGGTTGGTCCTCATACTATATTCTGTTTACTTTTAACTTCTCTAGTTCTTAGACATGTGTTTCGTAGAAACACAGGGTCTAAGTTTTGAGGAGTTATAGGTATTTGAATAGAGTAGAGAACCAGGTATAGCAAGTATCGGGATTCTTCAAAGTGATCGAAGATGTAGATACTTGTGTATGGTATTCAGTTGATAGTAATGATAAAGAGAAATTGCTTCTCTTTCAGGTTACTCATAATTGGAAGCATTCCTAAATTGAGTAACGTTGATCAGCCTCCTTCCATTTAGTTGACATGCACTGGAGATAGCTGCATGATTTGAATCTGGTTAAATTAAATCAGTGCCTCTGGTTCTATATTGGATATAGTACAGTTCATATCTTAACATTGTTAAGGTACGGGGAGTTGTCCGGCTTATGATTAAAACCAGACTCTGGATAACTCAAGGCACGTTTCTGTAATGGCTGTTTGTGGGTTGACCCAGGCTATGACGAGGGTTGACTTTCTACCATCTGGGAGATCAATAGTAATATTGTTCTTGACTCGCCACAGTTTTAATAAAAATGGATTTTTCAGAAAACAGTAGTGGGAGTATGGTAGAACTGGAAGTGATTCCAGAACCGCAAACGATTACTGAAGATTTGATAAGGAACCTAAAGATTCAATCTGTTTTGACATTCCATTGGCCACTCCGCAGATAAGGTGGGTAACTTCAGGCACCCGAGAGGTACTCCGGTAGCCTCAAGGACGGTGACAGGGAAGTTCTTGTTTACCCACACTTGCCATTGTTGTTGTTCCAGGCTGCGAGACCCGGCAGGAGGATGAGTATAGCGTCGTTCTAAACTAGCTTTAGAAGTGCACGTCTATATGACTCTGCCAGAGGGTTGTCGTAGTCAGTGGGAGCAGCGGAAGCATTGGTGGACATCAGGCTTATGTCTATTTATAGACTAAAGCAGATATAGCGGAGATAGATCATCTATTTCTGATGTGACAGTTATAGGTTTGACGTCATCAGAATAGGGGATGGATCTGTTGAGAAGGTAGTAGGATGTGATATCCTGGTTTTGGATGACATACACAAAGTAGGAAGTAATATTCCTATACTACGATCGGTTATACTTTGGTCGTCACACAGTGGTTTCTCCACATGGGACTTGGACATTATATCAGACATACTGGTTACTAGATCTATGGTTTTAGATCTAGATTTGGGTGGTTTCCCAATCAGGGTACTTTGACAACATTCTAAGAGTATTTAGAATGGACGACTCCTGGCATGGTAGTGTACCTGCAGGTAATGGAGTCACCCTCTCTAAAGGTGTCTTATAGACTAAAGTAGAGAGGGATGTGCATGATTGGCATATCACTTGCTTAGGCAATTGAGTCAATCATGAGATGTCAAGTACCACACCAGATGTTGTTCTTGCACTAGATGCAATAAGTTGACATTGATCCAATCCTGGAGAAACAGTCGGAAGCAGTTTTAGAACATAAGTGGATGTTCTAGGGATATGATAACGGCTGCCTCCTTGAGGAGACGGTTATCACTCCAGGCTTCCAAGGTGACATGGACGACAGGGTGATCGTTAGAGTTATAGTTTTCCCTCTGACGAGGGGCAGTATTTTGGACAGGTGGTCCAAGGCAATACTGAGGGTGGCATGGCGCAGGATACTGATTAAGTTCAGTTGACGATACAGTCTAAGAAGTTTGGATTTGGAGTTCATTTATGAGCTCGGTCCCATCAGATATCCAGACACTCTAAGACAGGTATTGCTCATTTCGGGAGATGGCTTTCTCCGCGAACTTGAGATTTAGAGAGACATAGAAAGAAACATCAGAGCGGATCCACTCGCTGAGGCTATTCCTCGAACGCAATAGTCTCGCAAACGAGCTTTGTGAGATTGACTAGTAGAGGAGTTGGGTGTTCGGTATCACACGAGCTGTGAGTATGCGACATCGCAATAATTAGCCTTGAGTGCAAGTGGGAGATTGTTGGAGATAGTGCCCTCAGAGTCAATTATTGGATCACAGGCACGTGATTGCAATGATTGAGGGAGGACCTATCCCGGTACGACAGTCTTACTCCAGATGATAGTATGCTATCTGGTTTACCTTTATCATCGTGTACTGCTTTAGGTGACCTGACAGGTCGCTATTACACGTTGATAGAGCCCCTAGGATTCTTGCTTGACTGCCAGCAGTATGAGGGCGATCATATAAGTGAGAGCTGGAGTCTATAAGCACATCCTTAAAAGGTCCCTAGTCGTGGGAGTTTCGAGACAGGGCATCGATTCTCCAGAGTAGACTAGTGTATACAGTCGAGACCTCGACGAGGGGCGGTGGCCGGTCTCACAAGCCACTGGTGTCAGTTGGTTCACCTAAGATGTATACAGGTGCTCATTGGGTTATGAGTACACCGGACATGACTCGCCGGGAACATGCTAGTTGGTCTTATACCTGACGTCAGATAGCAGTTCCCAGGTGACATGTGTACAGGTTAGTTCATCGACCTGGGGATCGTCATTTGTCTCGTGTGAGTTCCCACTGTGCTTTGATTACTACCCTACCACGGCTCAAAGGATTCGTGCAAACAGGTTTTAGTTGGGTACAGTCCCGAGCCACATGGAGGCAGTGAGCGGATCTTCGGGGGTTCGTCTCTCCCGGTATTGGGGGTGAGGTCGCGCTGTGTCTAGGAGAGCCATTACACGAAGTCCTTGGCCAAGGCAGGAGATTTACTGGTAGGTATTCCGGTACTATCTCAGGGTGTTCTGGGCTACACTCCGACACGACTTGTACCGCTTTTGGGGGTCTGACTTTTACCCACCCCCTAGGCCCGACATGCGATGCTCATAGACGAACGGACCGGACTGTACGGATATTGTCACTGACAGGCTCAGTAGGGTGTCAGGATGAGTTCGCTCATCGACGTCCCTTTTAGTCAATAGCTGGTGGCCCATCACGTATTGGCTTATACCTCTGACGTGCTAGTGGTTAAATCCACAGCCATAGTATTGACGAGTCTTTAGAGTCCACCACACTTTCAGTTACTCAGCTTTCGGGCGAAACGCTGTAGAGGCCGTATGGAGATATGGCAGGGTTCGATCAGATACGTGCGATATTGCACAGATCGTGATCGGACAGTTTTTACTAACCGGCTTTGGCTTAAGCCGGATCTTAGTATTTGATAGTGTAGTTTTGTCTCTTTGTATTTGTGTTCAGTGGGAATACAAATGCGGGCATGTATTTGCAGTATCGGGGTTTTTCCTGTAATTTATTATGGGACCAGTTTTCTGAGGTTGCCAGTTTGCATTCCGTTCCGGCCGGTTTTCTCTTTTTCCTTCCCGGTCGGACTTTTCGTTGGAGGGTGTTAATTGCAAGTTTGCAATTAACATTTTGTGGAGGGGGTTTCTTGCAAATGTTTGCTTTTTAATTTGATTGCATCTTTGCTCCATGATGCATTAATTTGACATGAAAGGGTATGGGTTTTTGATATGTTTTGTGTTGGAAATTGGAGTGGGGCCGGCCACTGCTTGATTGGAATTGTGGGCCGGCCACTGTGGGAATGGAGTGGGTTATGGTTTGTATAGTGGAATGAATAAAGGTGAGGGATTAATTTATTAGTGTGATTGCATTGTGTTATATAATGTGTGTGCTGGAGTGAATCATGATAGAGATGAGAATTAATATATTTTATACTCATTTGGTTGCATTGAGTGAATCAGTGAGTGCTGTTTTTTAATTTGGCCAAGCTCATCATTCTTTCATTTTCCAGTGAGCAAAAACATACTTGGCCGAGCTCCTTTTGAGAGGGCATGCTCTTTTCTCTTAGCATCCATCCATGGAAAAATTCTTGTGCAATATTCCTCCAACTTGGCAACCTCCTAAACCCCAAAGAGACAGCTATTCTACTCTATTCTACAGCAAATCTTGGACGCGTCGGCTAGCCTACTTCGCGCCCGAGTTGCCTCGGTATTGAGGTGGGAGCCCGTAAAAGAATCCGGCTACGTGGTGCCCTTCCGGCGAGAAGGCGACCACCGGAGTTTCCGCAGGAGATCGGGACGACGAGGAGAAGACCGGAAGACTCGGATCACTCGGTATATCTCTTCCCATCTTGTAGTTTGCTAGACCTAGTTTAATGGCCCGATCCGGGTGTTTAGTGCGCGGGGGTGCCGGCTTGCTAAGTCCGCAAAATTAAAGTTTATCACCGCTTCCGCATTCCGGCGTCGGATTGACGGCCGGGGCGCCGCCGTGCACTTACAACTCTGACAGCCACTCTGCCATCCAGGTCACCTTGGAAGCCTGGAATGATAACCGTCTCCTCAAGGAGGCTGCCGTTATCAAATCCCTAGAACACGCACTTATGTCCTAAAACTGCTTCCGATCGTTTCTCCAGGATTGGATTGATATCAACTTATTGCATCTACTGCAAGAACAACATCTGGTGTGGTACTTGACATCTCATGATTGACTCAATTGCCTAAGCAAGTGATCTGCCAATCATGCACATCCCTCTCTACTTTAGTCTATAAGACACCTTTAGAGAGGGTGACTCCATCACCTGTAGGTACACTACCGTGCCAGGAGTCGTCCATTCTAAATACTTATAGAATGCTGTCTAAGTACCCAGATTGGGAAACCACCCAAATCTAGACCTAAAACCATAGATCTAGTAACCAGAATGTACGATATAAGATCCAATTCCTATGTGGAGAAACTACTGTGTGACAACCAAAGTATAACCGATCGTAGTATAGGAATATCACTTCCTACTCTGTGTATGTCATCCAAGTACTAGGACATCACACCCTACTACCTTCTCAACAGATCCATCCCCTATTCTGATGAAGTCAAACCTATGACTGTCACATCAGAAATAGATGATCTATCTCCGCTATATTCGCTTTAGTCTATAAATAGACATAATTCACCTGTCCACCAATGCTTCCGCTGCTCCCACTGACCACGACAACCCTCTGGCAGAGTCATATACACGTACACTTCTAAAGCCAGTTTAGAATGACGCGATACTCATCCTCCTGCCGGGTCTCACAGTCTGGAACAACAGCAATGGCAAGTCTGGGTAAACAAGAACCTCCCTGCTACCGTCCTTAAGTATACCGAAGTACCTCTCGGGTGCCTGAGGTTACCCACTTTATCTGCGGAGTGGCCAATGGAATGTCAAATCAGATTGAATCTTTAGGTTCTTATCAAATTTTCAGTAATCGTTTGCGGTTCTGGAATCACTTCCAGTTCTATCATACTCCCACTACTGTTTTCTGAAAAATCCATTTCTTTTAAAAATGTGGCGAGTCAAGAACAATATCACTATTGATCTTCCAGATGGTAGAAAATCAACCCTCGTCATAGCCTGGGTCAACCCACAAACAGCCATTACAGAAACGTGCCTTGAGTTATCCGGAGTCTGGTTTTAAGCATAAGCCGGACAACTCCCCGTATCTTAACAAAGTCAAGATATGAACTGTTCTATATCCAATACAGAAACAAAGGCACTGATTTAATTGAACCAGATTCAAATCATGCATCTGTCTCCAGTGCATGTCAACTAAATGGAAGGAGGCCGATCGGCGTTACTCAACTTAGGAGTACTACCAATTATGAGTAACCTGAAAGAGAAACTAGTTCTCTTAATCATTACTATCAACTGAACACCATCTACAAGTATCTACATCTTCGATCACCTTGAAGAATCCTGATACTTGCAATACCTGGTTCTCTACTCTATTCTTATACCAATAACTCCTCAAAACTCAGACCCTGTGTTTCTACGAAACACATGTCTAAGAACTAGAGAAGTTAAAAGTAAACAGAATATAGTACGAGGACCAACCCCTCTGTCCTAATGGACACTGGACAATATACAATACTCTATATAAGTCCCTGAGTCTAACAACTCATTCACTGTGTGTCGTAGGTTGAAAACTGTACTATGGTTATGAAGAGTTACACCGATGTTCAATGCTCCTTACCTAACCATCCACTGATATAGGTAAATGTCATAGACATAATTTCAAAAAGGTATATCTCACTCTATAAAAATAGACGTACAGATATATCAATTTGAAATTGGTGCATAACAACGGATATTTAAAACCAAATATTTGCCGACCGGCAAACAACCCAGGTGACTTCCTCAAATATCACCAATTACAACGAATCCCGATATAATGAGGATGACCACCTAATTCCCAATAACTTACTCCCACTCATCATCTGTAAAACCATACAGATGAGAGAATCAAACCTGGTAAATACATACCCTGGAGCAAGTGTCTAATTGGGAAATCAGTTTTTCTTTTAACAGTACACAGTGGAACTGAAACATTGAAATGTTTCGATGGGGTATCCCGGTATTCCTAGTAATGCCTCTTCCATTATCCAGATTCATAACTATAACCGTATAATTCTTTGCTACCTCTCCAAATCCCTTTATATGTCTTTAGTCATTACCTTCTGCACACCCCTTTAGGCCAAATTGTTTTCTTCCTTCCCTACCGTTCGGCACCAGCCTATGGTTTGGAAGAAGACTATCCAATAAGCATAATGGGTGTACTGTCCTAATCCTAGGAGCACTCGCAATGCGAGAGAAGGTGAAGATAAAAGACAACTGAATAAACCTTATTCCTATTTCTCCTGAACCAGAATCCATCCCCGAACTGGAACAAGTTCCTTTCGAGTTCGTATATAACCATACGATGGAATATCCAATAAACTGTGGATCTTCGTAGTGATACGGAGTGTCCTGGAGAAATACAAAGGTGATTTAGGATTGGCGAAGAAATACTTGGTTTGTTCGTGAATAGCAGTCGCAATTTACTTTGCCCTCTTACTAATCCCTTTCTTTGTCTTAACTTAATACCTTCTGTACACCATCGTTATGCTAATTGGTTTTCTTCATTCCCCACCGTTCGGCACCAGCCTAAGGTTTGGAAGAAGACTATCCAATTTGCGTAATAGGTGTACTATCTCCTAAACCAAGGAATACTCGTAATGAGAGAAGGTGAAAGGAAAAGACAACTGAATAGTCCTATTCATTTTCTCCAGAACCGGAAACCATCCTCGAATTCCTTCGAGTTCGTATATAACCATACGATGGTTTTGTCCAATGGAAGTGGACGTTCGTAGTAATACGGGGTGTCCTGGAGAAAAGGGTAAAAGTAGGAGTGGCAATGAGGTTTGCAATTCTGACAATCCAAAAGCCAGTCTTATAAGAAGGTTCGGTTAACTTGGTCACTGAGTCATAGTCTAGGGTCGGGTCAATGGTCGCTGCCAAAGAGAGAGAGAAAAGAAACACTCAGCATGCACTCTAACCTAGATCATAATGGTTATCACTTTATCTAATCTGGAAACCTCCCACTGTAACGTCAAATTCTTCCCCAAACCTGAAAGAAGAATTAGTCGGGACACCCGAGAAGTAAACCAACTCATCAGTGGGAATCAGGATCCAACTATCATCGCATGATAACTTGACGGAATCCACTCAAGTCACCACACTCCAGAAGGTATGCGCATGCCTGGCAAGTTTCAGTTTCTTTAGAAACTCCCGATGTGTGTTTTTACCCCTAGGACCCAAGTGACCTTGACTGAGCCAACATATCAAAGGATCCTAGTCAAGTTCAACCCGTCATTATCTTGATTGCATTAGACCCACCCGCATGAGTCCTTGACTGAGCCAAAATGACCGTACGACTGTCCTAACCAATCACATACCCATAAGACAGAAAAGCATTACAAAGCTACCGTACACTACGCCTCGGCTAAGAACGACATACGTAGCACGAATACTAAGCAATACCAATCTGAAATGACGGAGGGCTACGACTGGTTTTTGGCGAAAAACCTTTAACGTAATGAACTTGATATCGTTGAAGGAACTGGATAACTTTTTATAAAATTATAGTGACGAAAACCTTTGCTAAAGAGGTCACTCCCGGTGAAGGGATCTCGGCTCTTTCCCCGTAGAATAAGGTGCAGGATATTCCAACTGAATACCACGATGCAAAGCAAAAGTAATCGGCTATAGTGAAGTTATTGCCCTGACGCAAACTTCTGTCCAAGGGGTCACTCCCGGTGAAGGGATCTCGGCCCTTGCCTCGTCGACTGAGGAGCAGGATATTCCAACTGAATACCACGATGCAAAACAAAAGTGAACGTCCTTGCAAAAACAGCTTTTTGAAAAATGTTCCAACAACATCAGAATAGGTTTGTTTATCTTGCATTGATCCGAATCAACACAGTCCCATCAATTGATCACACCACAAAAGAACGAAAATAATGATGTACGTATATGCCATCCGCATTCGCCACTGGGTCCCGTCATCACCCGTTAGGTTACTTAACTAACGACAGAGCGGGGACTGGACTAGCGCGGATGCAAAACATATACAACATCTACTAGTATATATATCAATATATAATATTCGCTCAAGGCATGATAAAATGCAACATCACAGAAATGTACAGCATCACAGAACAATACAGATATCTGGAAGCCCCGGGTTTCACAGAGCCGCTGCTGAAACCCGACGTTCCCCTGGTCGTGTGGATAGCCTGTGCAAAGAGATCCTAGACCCCTACGGGCGCGGCAAGTTACCCGCCAAAACCTGAAGCGAGGCAGCCCCCTTCAGCAACGTGAATGGACCACCCAACAATTCACGGAATCCGGTAATTTGGGCACCCCTCCTGGGTCAACCTGTACCCCCTACGAGTGCGGCGAACAGCCCGCCAATTCTAGAGTAAAGCCCCCTCCGTCTCAACGCCATGAGATGCAGGCCCGTTGCCCTCTAGAACCCGGCTATCCGTGCACCCCTCCGCGGGGCGATCCTAGTACAGAAAGTAAAATATACATACAACGGGTATATCGACCGCAACCTGGTCGTGCCCCAAAAGAATAATACAAACAGGCAGTGACGGCAGTCCACATGTCGGACGCTCGCCCTGCAGTATCAAATGTACATATTACAACAAAACTGTACTAACATTGCATCCAGGCTATCCCCCACGACCAATCCGCAACAACACAGCACAATCACAGAACATCAACGTGAATGTCACGTTCGCAAATCCGTCTAACCGGGCTATAGCAGTTAGACAGGATTTACCGATCAAGTGACATTCACGGTCGCAGATATAATGTAAATACTGTGAACTAGCGTGTTTAAAATTTCCGATCGAACAAATTTACCAAGTGGGCCCCAAACCATTACTGTAGCACTTACAGAAAATCTGGGCCCAAAAATAATATTCCAGAAACCCTATTTCTAGTGTAAGACAATCTGGAAAAATTTGGTGCAGTGAGGAGCCTAAGTGGCGGCGGAACCGCGGCCCAAGCATGGCTTTGGCCGCGGTTCCGCGGTGGTATGATGGATTCAGGCGACCAAATTTTACCAGAATTCTTATACTTCCCTGCACATCATTCTGCAACTACCTGAAAAATTTTTAGAGTCCAAAAAATTTCGACAGAAACTTGATGCACACGAAATACGGTTTTTAGGATTTTTGTTCGATCGGGTCTTTAAACATACTAGAGCAAGCTAGACTAGGTTAATGGCGTGGCTCTGATACCATGTTGCACCACGGCAGCGCCCCGGCCGTTTACTCGAGGCCAAAATGCAGAATCAAAATTTTTCTTAACTCTTAAACTGGCGCTACCGCGGACAACAAAACCCGGATCGTAACCATTAACCTAATCCTAGCTATCAAGAGAATGGGGTAGAAGCTATACCGAGCGATCCGTATCCTCCGGTCTTCGTCTCCACTCCGATCTCCCGCGGAATCTCCGTCCGTCACCTCCTCGTCGGAAAGGCACCACGTAGCCGATATCTTTTACGGGCTCCCACCTCTGAACCGAGGCAACTCGGGCGCGAAGTTGGCTAGCCGACGCGTCCAAGATGTGCGGTAGAATAGTGTAGTAGTCTATGTCTCTTTGCGGTTTTGTTGCCATGGAGGATGGAGGAAGAGGTTAAAGAAAATTGGTGCTTTCAATTTTCTAGCAAGAAAAATGAGATGAAGAATCATGCTATCACTCCAAAAATGAAACTCTCTCATCTCCCTCTCCAATTGTGGCTGGCCTCCTCTCATATCAAATGGTGGAGGGAATGAATCAATAACAAGAAGGGAGGTGATGGTAGTAAAAGCAAAAGGGGTGACCATATCAAAAAGGCAAAGATAACAATGTAATTTCCATTCAAATCAACTCTAATCCATTCTAATCAAAGGATAAAATGCAAATGGAATCTAATGATTAAAGAACCATCATGATGCCACAAATTGCAAGAAACCCCTCCACAATAAGTTATTTGCAAAACTGCAAATAACCCCCTCCATCAGAAAAGTCCGGCCGTGAAGGAACAAAAGAAAACCGGCCGGAACGGAATGCAAACTGGCAACCTCAGGAAACTGATCCCGTAATAAATTACAGGAAAACCCCGCGACTGCATATACATGCCCGCATTTGTATTCCCGCTGAACACAAATGTAAAGAGACAAAATCTACACTGTCTAATACTAGCATCCGGCTTAAACCAAAGCCGGCTAGTAAAAAACCGTCCGATCACGATCCGTACAATACCGTACGTATCTGATCGAACCCTGCCATATCTCCATACGGCCTTTACAGCGTTTCGCCCGAAACTTGAGTAACTGAGTGTGTGGTGGAGTCTAAAGACTCGTCAATACTATGGCTGTGGATTTAACCACTAGCACGTCAGAGGTATTAGCCATACGTGACGGGCTACCAGCTATTGACCAAAAGGGACATCGATGAGCGAACTCATCCTGACACCCTACTGAGCCTGTCAGTGACAATATCCGTACAGTCCGGTCCGTTCGTCTATGAGTATCGCATGGCGGGCCTAGGGGGTTGGTAAAAGTCAGACCCCCAAAAGCGGTACAAGTCGTGTCGGAGTGCAGTCCAGAACACCCTGAGATACTACTGGAATACCTACCAGTAAATCTCCTGCCTCGGCCAAGGGCTTTGTGTAATGGCTCTCCTAGACACAGCGCCACCTCACCCCCAATACCGGGAGAGACGAACCCCTGCAGATCCGCTCACTGCCTCCATGTGGCTCGGGACTGTACCCAACTAAAACCTGCTTGCACGACTCCTTTGAGCCGTGATAGGGTAGTAATCAAAGCACAGTGGGAACTCACACGAGACAAATGACGATCTCAGGTCGATGAACTAACCTGTACACATGTCACCAGGGAACTGCTATCTGACATCTGGTATAATCCCAACTAGCAGGTTTCCGGCGAGTCCTATCCGGTGTACTCATAACCCAATGAGCATCTGTATACATCTTAGGTGAACCAACTGACACCAGTGGCTTGTGAGACCGGCCACTGCTCCTTGTCGGGGTCTCGACTGTATACACTAGTCTACTAATGGAGTATCGATGCCCATTCTCAAAACTCCCACGACTAGGGACCATTTAAGGATGTGCTTATAGACTCCAGCTTTCACGTATATGATCGCCCTCATACTGCTGGTAGTCAAGCAAGAATCTTAGGGGCTCTATCAACGTGTAATAGCGACTCGTAAGGTCACCTAAAGCAGTACACGATGATAAAGATAAACAAGATAGCATACTATCATCTTGAGTAAGACTGTCCTACCGGGATAGGTCCTCCCTCAATCATTGCAATCACGTGCCTGTGATCCAATAATTGACTCTGAGGGCACTATCTCCAACACTATCAACGCGCAATAGTGACCTGTAAGGTCACCTAAAGCAGTACACGATGATAAAGATAAACCAGATAGCATACTATCATCTTGAGTAAGACTGTCCTACCGGCATAGGTCCTCCCTCAATCTTTGCAATCGCGTGCCTGTGATCCAATAATTTACTCTGAGGACACTATCTCCAACAATCTCCCACTTTCACTCAAGGCTAATTATTGCGATGTAGCATACTCACAGCCCGTGTGATACCGAACACCCAACTCCTCTACTAATCAGGCTCACAAAACCCGTTTGCGAAACTAATGCGTTCGAGGAATAGCCTCAGTGAATGGATCCGCTCTGATGTTTCTTTCTATGTCTCTCTTTATCTCAAGTTCGTGGAAAAAGCCATCTCCCGAAATGAGCAATACCTGTCTTAGAATATGTCTGGATATCTGATGGGACCTAGTTCATAAATGAACTCCAAATCAAAACTTCTTAGACTGTATCGTCAACTAAACTTAATCAGTATCCTGCGCCATGCCTCCCTCAGTATCCTCCTGGACCACCTGTCCAGATACTACCCCTCGTCAGAGGGAAAACTATAACTTTGACAGCCACTCTATCATCAAGGTCACCTTGAAAGCATGGAATGATAACTGTCTCCCGAATGAGGCTGTCGTTATCATATCCCTAGAACATCAACTTATGTTCTAAAACTGCTTCCGAACGTTTCTCCAGGATTGGATCAATATCAACATATTGCATCTACTGCAAGAACAACATCTGGTGTGGTTCTTGACATCTCATGATTGACTCAATTGCCTAAGCAAGTGATCTGTCAATCATGCACATCCCTCTCCGCTTTAGTCTGTAAGACACCTTTAGAGAGGGTGACTCCATCACCTGCAGGTACACCACCA
Organism: Agapanthus africanus; assembly: GCA_030015575.1. NCBI lineage: Eukaryota > Viridiplantae > Streptophyta > Magnoliopsida > Asparagales > Amaryllidaceae > Agapanthus > Agapanthus africanus. The sequence goes on from JASDDO010000029.1 coordinate 76,438,262, forward strand.
TGCCAGGAGTCGTCCATTCTAAAATACCTTTAGAATGCTGTCTAAGTACCCAGATTGGGAAACTACAAAAATCTAGATCTAAAACCATAGATCCAGTAACCAGGATGTCTGATATAATATCCATTTCCCATGTGGAGAAACCACTGTGTGACAACCAAAGTATAACCGATCGTAGTATAGGAATTTTACTTCCTACTCTGTGTATGTCATCCAAATACCAGGACATCACACCCTACTACCTTCTTAACAGATCCATCCCCTATTCTGATGAAGTTAAACCTGTGACTGTCACATCAGAAATAGATGATCTATCTCCGCTATTTCTTCTTTAGTCTATAAATAGACATAAGCCACTTGTCCACTATGCTTCCGCTGCTCCCACTGACTACGACAACCCTCTGGCAGAGTCATATACACGTGCACTTCTAAAGCCAGTTCAGAACGACGCTATACGCATCCTCCTGCCGGGTCTCATAGCCTGGAACAACAGTAGTTGCAAGCCTGGGTAAACAAGAACCTCCCTGTCACCTTCCTTGAGGCTACCGGAGTACCTCTCGGGTGCCTGAGGTTACCCACCATATCTGCGGAGTGGCCAATGGAATGTCAAACCAGATTGAATCTTTAGGTCCCTATCAAATTTTCAGTAATCGTTTGCGGTTCTGGAATCACTTCCAGTTCTACCATACTCCCATTACTGTTTTCTGAAAAAAATTCCATTTTTATTAAAACTGTGGCGAGTCAAGAACAATATCACTATTGATCTTCCAGATGGTAGAAAGTCAACCCTCGTCATAGCCCAGGTCAACCCACAAACAGCCATTACGGAAACGTGCCTTGAGTTATCCAGAGTCTGGTTTTAAGCATATGCCGGACAACTCCCCGTACCTTACCATCGTTAAGATATGAACCGTTCTATATCCAATATAGAAACAGAGGCACTGATTTAATTGAACCAGATTCAAATCATGCAACTGTCTCCAGTGCATATCAACTAAATGGAAGGAGGCCGATCAGCATTACTTAACTTAGGAGTGCTTCCAATTATGAGTAACCTGAAAGAAAAGCAAGTTCTCTTTATCATTACTATCAACTGAATACCATACACAAGTATCTACATCTTCGATCACCTTGAAGAATCCTGATACTTGCAACACCTGGTTCTCTACTTTATTCATATACCTATAACTTCTCAAAACTTGGACCTTGTGTTTCTACGAAACACATGTCTAAGAACTAGAGAAGTCATAAGTAAACAGAATATAGTACAAGTACCAACCCCTCTGTCCTGATGGACACTGGACAACATACAATACTCTGTATAAGTCTCTTGAGTCTAATAACTCAATCCCTGTGTGTCGTAGGTTGAAAACTGTACTTATGGTTAAGAAGAATTACACCGTTGTTTAAAGCTCCTTACCTAACCATCCACTGATATAGGTAAATGTCATGGACATAATTTCAAAAAGTTATATCTCACTCTATAAAAATAGACGTACAGATATATCAATTTGAAATTGGTGCATAGCAACGGATATTCAAAACCAAATATTTGCCGTCTGGAAAACAACCCAGGTGATTTCCTCAAATATAACCAATTACAACGAATTCCGATATAATGAGGATAATCACCTAATTCCCAACAACTTTTTCCCACTCATCATCTGTAAAACCATACAGATGTGAGAATCATATTTGGTAAATACATACCATGGAGCAAGGGCTAACTCAGTTTTCTTTTAACAGTACACAGTGAAACAAAAACATTGAAATGTTTCGTAGGGGTATCCGGGTATTCCTAGTAATGCCTCTTCCATTATCAGATTCACAACCGTAACCGTATATTCCTTTGCCATCTCTCCAAATCCCTTTATATGTCTTTAGTCATTACCTTCTATACACCCCTTTAGGCCAAATGGTTTTCTTCCTTCCCTACCATTCGGCACCAGCCTATGGTTTGGAAGAAGACTATCCAATAAGCATAATGGGTGTACTGTCCTAATCTTAGGAGCACTCGCAACGCGAGTGAAGGTGAAGATAAAATACAACTGAATAAACCTTATTCCTATTTTTCCTGAACCAGAATCCATCCCCGAACTGGAACAAGTTCCTTTCGAGTTCGTATATAACCATACGATGGAGTATCCAATAAACTGTGGATCTTCGTAGTGATACGGAGTGTTCTAGAGAAATACAAAGGTGAAGTAGGATTGGCGAAGAAATACTTGGTTTGGTCGTGAATAGCAGTCGCAGTTTACTTTGCCCTCTTACTAATCCCTTTATTTGTCTTTACTTAATACCTTCTGTACATCTTCGTTAGGCTAATTGGTTTTCTTCATTCCCTACCGCTCGGCAACAGCCTATGGTTTGGAAGAAGACTATCCAATTTGCGTAATAGGTGTACCATCCTAATCCAAGGAACACTCGTAACGTGAGAGAAGGTAAAAGGAAAAGACAACTGAATAGTCATATTCGTTTTCTCCAGAACCGGAAACCATCCTCGAATAAATTCCTTCGAGTTCGTATATAACCATACAATGGTTTTATCCAATGGAAGTGGACGTTCGTAGTAATACGGGGTGTCCTGGAGAAAAGGGTAAAAGTAGGAGTGGCAATGAGGTATGCAACTCTGACAATCCAAAAGTCAGTGTTTTAAGAAGGTTCGGTTAATCTTGGTCACTGAGTCATAGTCTAGGGTCGGGCCATGGTTGCTGCCAGAGAGAGAGAGAGAAAAGAAACACTCGGCGTGCACTCTAACCTAGATCAGAATGGTTACCAATTTATCTAATCAGGAAACCTCCCACTGTAACGTCAAATTCTCCTCCAAACCAGAAAGAAGAATTAGTCGGGATCACCCGAGGAGTAAACAAACTCATCAGTGGGAATCGGGATCCAACTATCATCGCATGATAACGTGACGGAATCCACTCACGTTATCACACTCCAGAAGGTATGCGCATGCCTCGAAAGTTTCAGTTTCTTTAGAAACTCCCGATGTGATTTTTACCCCATGTTCTTATGACCTTGACTTTGGCCAACAAATCATAAGTCACATGTCAAGTTCTACCCGTCATTATCCAGGTTGATTTGAACCCACCCATACCTACCCTTGACTTTGGCCAACAAGGCAGTACGACTGTCCCAAACCAACGCATCTATCTATGCGGCAGAAAAGTAACAAATAGCTACCATACACTATGCCTTGACTTTGGCCAACAAACATAGCATGAATACTACTTGATACCCGTCTGAAATGACGGAGGTCTATGAATGGTTTTTGGCGAAAAACCTTTAACGTAATGAACTTGATATCGTTGAAGAAACCTGATAGCTTTTATAAAAATATAGTGGCGAAAACCTTTGCTAAAGAGGTCACTCCCGGTGAAGGGATCTCGGCTCTTTCCCTGTAGAATGAGGTGCAGGATATTCCAACCGAATACCACGATGCAAAGCAAAAGGCAATCGGCTATAGTGAAGTTATTACCCTGACGCAAACTTCTGTCCAAGGGGTCATTCCCGGTGAAGGGATCTCGGCCCTTGCCTCGTCGACTGAGGTGATAGATATTCATAACCGAATACCACTGTGCAAAACAAAAGAGAACGTCCTTGCAATAACAGCTTTTTTTGAAAAATTGTTCCAAAAACATCAGAATAGGTTTGTTTAGCTTGCATTGATCCGAATCAATGCAGTCCCATCAATTGATCACACCAATAAAGAACGAAAATAATGATGTACGTATATGCCATCCGCATTCGCCGCTGGGTCCCATCATTACCCGTTAGGTTACTTAACTAACGACAGAGCGGGGACTGGACTAGCGCGGATGCAAAACATATACAACATCTACTAGTATATATATCAATATATAATATTCGCTCAAGGCGTGATAAAATGCAACATCACAGAAATGTAATAAGCATCGCAGAACAATACAGATATCTGGGATCCCCGGGTTTCATAGAGCCGCTACTGAAACCTGACGTTCCCCTGGTCGTGTGAATAGCCCGTGCAATGAAATCCTAGACCCCTACGGGCGTGGCAAGTTACCCGCCAAAACCTGAAGCGAGGCAGCCCATTTCAACAACGTGAATGGACCACCCAGCACTTCACGGAATCCAGTAACTTGAGCACCCCTCCTTGGGTCAACCTGTACCCTCTACGAGTGCAGCGAATAGCCCGCCAATTCTAGAGTGAAGCCCCCTCCGTCTCAACGCCATGAGATGTGGGCCCGTTTCCCTCTAGAACCTGGCTATCCGTGCACCCCCCGCGGGGTAATCCTAGTACAGAAAGTAAAATATACATACGGGTACATCGACCTCAGCTCGGTCATGCCCCAAAAGAATAATATACAAATAGGCAGTGACGGCAGTCCACATGTCGGACGCTCGTCCCGCAATATCAAATGTACATATAAAACCAAACTGTACTACCATTGCATCCAGGCTATCCACCACGACAAAACCGAAACATCACAGCACAACACAGAACATCAACGTGAATGTCACCTTCGCAAATCCATCTAAAAGGGCTATAGCAGTTAGAAAGGATTTACCGATCAAATGACATTCACGGTCGCAGATATAATGTAAATACTGTGAACTAACATCTTTAAAATTTTCGATCGACTAAATTTACCAAAGTGGGCCCTAAGAACAACTGTAGCACTCAAAATAAATCTGGGCCCAAACAGAACATACCAAAAACCCTATTTCCATGTCAGATAGCTACTGTAAAAATTTGGTGCAATGAAGCTACATTTCGGCGGCGGAACCGCGGCCCAAATGGGGTTATGGCCACGGTTCCGCGGCTCAACAATAGGATCAGGGTACCAAATTTTTACAGTATACACAAAAAACCCTGCACGATTTTTTAACATGCCCAGAAAAATTTTTGGAGCACAAAATAAAATCGACAGAAACTGTACTTTAAAAATCGGGTTTTCAGAAAATCCGTTCGATCGAACTTGTAAACACGTTAGAGCAAGCTAGACTAGGTTAATGGCGTGGCTCTGATACCGGTGTAAGTGCACGGCAGCGCCCCGGCCGTCTGTCCGAGGACAAAATGCGGAAACAAAACTTTTACAAAAATTGTTAACCGGTACTACCGCGCACTATAAACCCGGATCGGGCCATTAACTTAATGCTAGCTAACTAGAGAATGGGTAGAAAGCTATACCGAGCGATCCGTATCCTTCGGTCTTTGGCCTCCATCCCGATCTCCTCGCGGAATCTCCGGTCTTCATCTCCTCGTCGGAAAGGGCACCATATCGCCGGGTTCTTTTACAGGCTCCCACCTCTGGACCGAGGCAACTCGGGCACGAAGTTGGCGAGCCGATGTGTCCAAGAATGTTGTAGGCTAGTATAGTACTCTTTGTCTCTAGGGGTTTACTAGAAGTTGCCATTATATGAAGGTAGAGGAATGAGATGAAGCTTTTTGGATGGAGCTATAGGATTTCACAAGCAAAATGAGACCATTTCTCACACCACAAAATTTGGACAGCCCCCTTTTGAGATGGCTGGCCCCAAGTCTTGGGAATGAGTGGAGAGAGTGAGTGGATCAAAAATAATAATGCAAAAGAGAGAAAGGGTGATGATGATGCAATATTATCACAACAATGTCAAATGAATCACCCATCACTCAAACCATCATGGCAAGCAATGATGAGCAAAAGGAAGTCAATGGAAGCAATAACCATCATGTAGCTATCATGTGCCATAAAAAGTCTTCTCCATTGTTAATTGCACAATTGCAAATAACTCCCTCCACCAATTTTCAGCCAAAGAAAGAAACAAAGGAAAATGGCCGAAACGGAATGCAAACAGGCAACTTCAAAAAACTAATCCTGTAATAAATTACAGGAAAACCTCGCGACTGTATATACATACCCGCATTTGTATTCCGACCGAATACAAATGCAATGAGACAAAATCTACACTGTACAATACTAGGATCCGGCTTAAACCAAAGCCCGCTAGTATTATCCATCCGATCATGATCCGTGCAATACCGCACGTATATGATCGAACCCTGCCATATAACCATACGGCCTCTACAGCGTTTTGCCCGAAACTTGAGAAACGGTCTGTGGGGGACTCTAAAGACTCGTCAATACTTTGGCTGTGGATTTAACCACTAGCACGTCAGAGGTATTAGCCATACGTGACGGGCTGCCAAGTATTGACCAAAAGCGACGTCGATGAGCGAACTCATCCTGACACCCTACTGAGCCTGTCAGTGACAATATCCATACAGTCCGGTCCATTCGTCTATGAGCATCGCATGGCGGGCCTAGGGGGTTGGTAGAAGTCAGACCCCCAAAAGCGGTACAAGTCGTGTCGGAGTGTAGCCCAGAACACCCTGAGATACTACTGGAATACCTACCAGTAAATCTCCTGCCTTGGCCAAGGACTTTGTGTAATAGCTCTCCTAGACACAGCACGACCTCACCCCCAATACCGGGAGAGACGAACCCCTGCAGATCCGCTCACTGCCTTCATGTGGCTCGGGACTGTACCCAACTAAAACCTGTTTGCACGACTCCTTTGAGCCGTGGTAGGGTAGTAATCAAAGTACAGTGGGAACTTATACGAGACAAATGACAATCTCAGATCGATGAACTAACCTGTACACTTGTCACCAGGGAATTGCTATCTGACGTCAGGTATAAGACCAACTAGCATGTTCCCGGCGAGTCCTGTCCGGTGTACTCATAACCCAATGAGCACCTGTATACATCTTAGGTGAACCAACTGACACCAGTGGCTTGTGAGACCGGCCACCGCCCCTCGTCGGGGTCTCGACTGTATACACTAGTCTACTTTGGAGTATCGATGCCCTGTCTCGAAAACTCCGACGACTAGGGACCTTTTAAGGATGTGCTTATAGACCCCAGTTCACATGTATATGATCGCCATCTTACTGCTGGCCGTCAAGCAAGAATCCTAAGGGCTCTATCAACGCGCAATAGTGACCTGTAAGGTCACCTAAAGCAGTACACGATGATGAAGATAAACCAGATAGCATACTATCATCTTGAGTAAGACTGTCCTACCGGCATAGGTCCTACCTCAATCATTGCAATCACGTGCCTGTGATCCAATAATTGACTCTAAGGGCACTATCTCCAACAATATGTGGATAAGATAGTGCAACTACATGGAGTTCCGACTTGTTTTATGTCCGACAGAGGCACCCAGTTCACCAGCCGACTATTGTAGAAACTTCAGAAGGGTTTGGACATGTTCATATCATATTTTTACATTTTTATATCGCCCATTCTTAATCACATTACATATAAATAGGTGTTTTTGATCCATGTCTGCTAAATAGTTGCAGGTTACAGGTTCTCAGAACAATACAGTGAAATTCAGGAAAAGACGTTACAAATGTGAGACTACAACCAACAAATAGATGAATCTGCAAGATGTCGCCTACCATTTTAAGGAACAAACAAAGATCAATGAACATTTCGATTGCACAAAGTACGAGGGCAGCACAAAGATTCAAGACTTCAACGCGAAGCTTACGGTAAAAGTTCACAAATTCTGCACTGTTGGAAATCTGGAAGAAAGTAGAAAAGATTCTAAAGAACCAAGAGAAGAAAATAGAAGGAAACATCAACATAAAGAAACCCAGAAAAGAAGAGCCCATGAGCCCACCAAATGGCCGAGGATCCGCGGCCAAACAGGCTATTCTGTCGTGGTTCCGCGGCCATGCAATGCACGAGTTGGTGGATAAGTCGGTACTTTGACTCGGTCTCTAGGGTTGTTTTGTAATTTCATGTATGGATCAGATGTAAACCCTAGGGTTTCTCCTATCTATAAATAGGAAAGCCTACAGCCTCTTTTGAGGTGTGCCTCTTTTGGGTGCCTCTTTTGAGATGCCTCTTTTTAATTCTAGATTTTAAATTTTCAATTCCTTGTAATCGTCAAAGAGTGCATCAATAAAGTAAGTTTTTTATCTTGAATTTCTTATCTGCAATTTTATTTCTCTGCAATTTTTATCTGTCGTTTATTTCCCATACGTTAATTAGGTTAATAAAAGAAAATCACAAAAAAATGAATTCCATTGTTAATTCCCTAATGAGTGAGTACTTCCTCACTTGTTAGGGTTAGGATTGGGTAGGTTTGAGCGATGGAAATCTCTCACTCATTTCTTGCCCGTTGAATATTTTAAATTAGGACTTTATGCAAATCAAACACACACCGCTCACTACGGCACCCTATCCCACAAGATAGCGGTGATTTCCTAGTTAGACTGGTTGTGTTTGATTTCCATAGAGGTTAGGGCTAAGAATTAAGAAAGGACGGACAAAGGCCAAAAGGAAGAAACGAAGTTTCCTCCTGATCGCGCTAATCCCCTTTGTTAATTATTACCTTAACACCTAAGTTCTTAATTAGGGCAAAGAAAGCGGTGAGTAGAATTAACTTTCCAAATTAACCTAATCCTAACTCTAGCAAGGTTTTAATCCAAATCAAACTCAACTTCAGTTTTTATAGAAAATCATAACCTACTACTAATAGGAATTGACTCGTTAGAACAATAAGAAAAGACATGTTTTTCCTCTGGACCGACCCGTACTCAACCGGCTAGCTACCAAGCAACATCGTCTTGATTGCGGTTAATTCTTTGATTTCAAAACGCATACTCAAAAAACATCGTACCAATCAAATGGCGCCGTTGCCGGGGAGACGGCAGTCTCTATCTTTGTGTAATTTCGGGTTAAAAAAATATTTAAAAAATTTAAAAATTATAAAAATTGAAATTTTTTAAAACAAAACAAAAAATAAAATTTTGGAGAATTACGCAGGAAAAGAAGATGGACTGATTCAGATCTGGAAAAAGCCAGTGAACAAATCAACAAACAGAACATCTGAACAGACAGAGGAGAATCACAACAGACAATAGAAAAATTTTGGAGACCCAAACCAACTTAACCACTGCGGAACCGCGGCGGATTCAAGCGTTTGACCGTGGAACCGCGGTCAACTACTGATTTCAGCATCCCAAAATTCTCTGTAAGTATTTTTGTCCTCTCTCCTACCCTGAGCTCCACTGAAAATTTTTCCTGCAGGGTTCTTTGCGCAAAAATCTTTCTCCCTCTCCAATAAATTATTTTTGTGCAGGATTCTTTGCACTGCCAAATAAAAAAAAATTTGCAAGTGTTTTAGATTTTTTGTGTGTTAACCGCTTTGCATAATTAATACGGACTCTAAGGAGCTATAACACCAATCAAGATTGGGTGGGAATTTCATTACCCTTCCTAAGACCCCAAAATCAAAAAAAGCATATGCATCACCCTGGAGCTAATTAAGAAATATCTAGACTCAGCCAATTAAGGACTGTCGCGCTCATTAGGACAAAGGAAGGTTGTGGGCATTCAGTCGTTTATTTAAACCTGACTTTGTAGTGCTTAGGCCAGACAAGTGAGAAAGGTAATTTTAAAAGGCCCTTCTCACAGTGATTCGTGAGCGGATCTCTCCTTTCTTCACTTGTGCTTACCTGGCCACAATTGGCGGTGAAGAGGCGATTTTAGGACTCACAACTTGTCGCTTTGGAACAGTTAGGAGCAGTCTAGTTGACTTAGGAGACCCTAGCTCTAGGCTTGATTGTGCATGTATAAATTGTGATTGTTTGAAATTGGGCCGTAGTTCCGTACAAATTTTTGCAAAACTCTTAACACTTTCAAAAATTTCAAAACTCCAAAAAAAAAAAAATTTAAATAAAAAAAATTAAAAATAAATAAATAAAATCATCACATTCTTTTTCTTCTCCTTTCTCACATCATGAGTACCCCACCTCGCAAAACTCTTGCCGAACTTTTGTACCGTTAACCAGACATTACTTCCTACGCGCATTGTTTTGGTCGAATTTTGGACGACCCCTCCATGCCCAAAATTTCTTTGAAAGATCGAATAGACGCGTCTAGGAGAAACAGATGGACTCCGCAATCCACTTTGTATCAACCATTTCAACGTTCACCACCTTCTTACGTTGATACTTTTTTTTCGAGTCCTGTTGTAACTCTGAAACCCATGTCTATTGCTGAACATATTGAACAATCTCGTAACTGATCTTTCACTCCTTTCAACACTTCGAGTTCTTGGGATCAACAAGTCCATTCATCTTTTTATCCAAATGTTGATCCTACTCCTGTCTAACCATTCAATTCCTGCCAGTCCTACCCGACTTTCGCACCTTCCCTAGACATTGCTTCTACATAACCATTTAGGAGTTTCCAGTATCCAAACAACTTTGAATCTTTTACTGAAATCCCTTCACAACCCATGTCTAGTCTGGAACAGTCGTTGGAAGATTTTATGGTAGCGTCAAGACAACAGATAATGGATTTGAATGCGTCCATGGCCGCCCTATTGCAACCTAATGACCCGGTAGCTAGTTTCCAACTAGCTCCAAATTTTCCGATGTATGATAAGGCGGTTGAACAGATTGAGAATTTGAGTAGAGAGAGTGAGCTGTGCACCCTTCCAAATCAAACCTACCCATCCCCAATTGAATCCCACAATTCCGGTTTTGAATGTCTATCAAATGTTCCAAATGAGTCACCAGTTGAAGATAAAACGTTTAATGAAATGTGCGACATTGTTGTGTTTGATTTACCTGATTGTGAAGGGTCCCTTTCGAGTGAACCCATACCCAATCCTATTGAACTCTACACCTCCACTCTAGAACCTAAATTAATTGTTATCCATGCTTTTGATAAGGTGTCTGAGAAATTTAATTTTCACTTGATCAAGGATATTGAAGCAGGGAATATTTTGGATGATGAACCCATAAATTTGGATGAGTTTTTCTTTCCAATTCATCATCCCGAGACATTAAATGTTTCTCCCGAACTTCATATGCGGCTTGAATTTGATGAGAATTGCATGGATAAGCTAAATTTTGAGGATAATATTGAGGATGAACCGGTTTTGTTTGATGAGTCAGATTTTCCAATTCATCCTCCTGAACCTTTGACTGTTACACTTCCTAAATCAATCCCCTTCATCCTTTCTGTCGTTCCGACCGCGCAAGAAACCGTATCCCTTTCATTTTCAATATCTGGTTTACCAAGTTCGACGTACCCATGTTTTCTCACGAATCTTGAGGGATTTAACCTCATTTCTCAGTGGGTTGATAGATTAACACAATCGCTTTTTACACATCGGTCATTACAAATTGTGCTAATTTATACACTCCATCTCCATCCTCAAGTTCGTATTCAACTTCTTTCTCCCACTTTCTCAGGTTCCTCTTTTATTCTTCCTATAATTTCAGTGAGTGTTGATGAATCACAATCCGATAATTCAAGTTTGATCTTTCCAGAAAGCCAACTTGATTTGGATACTTTTGGAAATGAGGTGGATGAGTTTTTCAAGTCTCCTACCTCCATAATTTTTGACAAATCAAGTATGATAAATTCTGGCACAAAACTTACCAACAGCAAAATGTTCAATTACATCGATGAGAGTTTCGAAGATATTTTCGCCAACGAACTCACATTCTTAAACGACATGGATTTTGTGATTAATCAATCTCCACCCGAAGAAGTCGAACCACCACCACCATTTCTTTTTCCCTTCCGCCATTCTTCTCCTCCACCGAGACCGTATACTGCTTCTATCTCCACACGGTCTCGTGTGTTTCTCATTTCTTTCCTCTACACTCCATTCTTTCACCTACCACACCATTATAATGATAAAATTTTTGAATGGTTGGTGCTAATCTTTGCCTGTGTAAGGCCTTGTAAAGCTTGATACTGTGTTTTTCTCCTCCCTAACTCTGAACTTTAATGCTTCAACAGTAGAAACACTGTTTCACTTAAGTTTGGGGGGGCCTTTTTGTATATATATTTTGTTTTTCTATTAACAATAATTAAAAAATAAATAAAAAAAATAAATAGCAGAGTGCCGACAATTTTGACCATCTTAGTGTAGCCTGACAGTGAGGACACTGTCAAGTTTAAGTTTGGGGGTGTGCTCGGTAAGATTTCTTCCTTCGCATTCATATCTATATTTTTGCATTTGCATACTTATTTTAAAATCCATTAAAAAAATTTAAAAATTATAAAAATTGAAAAGTTCAATTTTGGCCATATTTGACTTAAGTTCAACATGACGGTTGACTAGTTAGGAAAAACTAGATCCTAAACTTAGTATATTAAAAACCCTAAAAATAACCTTTCTTAAAGTTTAATGGTAGAAAATATATGTCCTTGTGGTTTATTTAGAAATAGGAAAATTTTAAGTTCAGCTTTAGGGGTAAGTCAAAATAAAGGAATAGTATTGAAATTTTTATTGAAGTGTAAGTCTGAAAAATAATTCCAAACCTTAATTCTAAATCCTGAAAATATATACCTTACAACTTGCACAAACACCCACCTTGAAACATGGAATAGTAGAGGATACCATGAAATGCTCTTGTTTAAAATCTTTAGTATGAAGGAAAATAAAATTAAAGAATAAGTGCGAAATAAGAGATATAAAAAAAAAGAACACTGGTTTTGTAATTACTTAAGGCTGCATAAAATAAAAAAAAATTTTAGCGAGGGTGCTTTATCACCCGGTGCCTTAGATCAACTGGTTTGGGAGTCACTCCTAAAGCCTTAGGTATTACAAGACGAGGAATTACGCCTAAATGTGCGAACACATTTTGTAATCGGTCTTTAGTACCTCAAGAAGTAATAACGGTCGTATGAAGGATGTGTGAGCAATATCATCTAAAATTCACCAACTAAAAGTACTTTGGACGATGGACAAGAGTATGATAGTTTGAATTGAATTTCCAAGTGTAGGCGTGATACATACACACACGTAGGGGTCAATGATTGGGGTTTTTGATGAGAGATAGGAATGAAAAATAGGACTTATATCTTCAGTAGAGATGATAAAAATTCCTAAGTTGAGATGGAACCTTAGAAGGAAAATTAAAAAGAGGCTGAAAGCTAAATAAATTATAGAACAAATACAATCATAAGTTAAATGAAAAGTGAGTGTGAAAAATACGGGTTGATGATTTCTAAGTCGAAGATAATAGAATTTCTTGCTAGAATACCTAATTGAAGAATGAAAGTCAATAGGCCAAATTGATCGGATTTTGTGGGTAGTATCTGCTGAAAACCCTCAGGAGACAACACTCCTCCTACTAGGGACACCTAGAGGTTTAACGGCTTGTTGCACAGATCTGTGCAATCACGATTCCCTGGGAAAGTGAGGTTAGGATTTTTCGAGAATAAAGTTGGCTTTGCTCGGGACGAGCAAAAGATAAGTTTGGGGGTATTTGTTCATATCAGATTTTTGCATTTTTATATCGCCCATTCTTAATCACATTACAAATAAATAGGTGCTTTTGATCCATGTCTGCTAAATAGTTGCAGGTTACAGGTTCTCAAAACAATACAGTGAAATTCAGGAAAAGACATTACAAATGTGAGACTACGACCAACAAATAGATGAATCTGCAAGATGCCGCCTACCAGTTTAAGGAACAAACAAAGATCAATTAACAGTTCGATTGCACAAAGTACGAGAGCAGCACAAAGATTCAAGACTTCAACGCGAAGCTTACGGTAAAAGTCCACAAATTCTGCACTGTTGGAAATCTGGAAGAAAGTGGAAAAGATTCTGAAGAACCAAGAGAAGAAAATAGAAGGAAACAACAACATAAAGCAACCCAGAAAAGAAGAGCCCATGAGCCCACCAAATGGCCGTGGATCCACGGCCAAACAGGCTATTCTGCCGCGAAACACCGAGCAATGCATGTGTCGGTGGATAAGTCGGTGCTTTGACTCGGTCTTTAGGGTTGTTTTGTAATTTCATGTATGGATCAGATGTAAACCCTAGGGTTTCTCCTATCTATAAATAGGAAAGCCTACAGCCTCTTTTGAGGTATGCCTCTTTTGGGTACCTCTTTTGAGATGTCTCTTTTTAATTCTAGATTTTAAATTTTCAATTCCTTGTAATCGTCAAAGAGTGCATCAATAAAGTAAGTTTTTTATCTTGAATTTCTTAGCTGCAATTTTATTTCTCTGCAATTTTTATCTGTCATTTATTTTCCGCACGTTAATTAGGTTAATAAAAGAAAATCACAAGAAAATGAATTCCATTGTTAATTCCCTAATGAGTGAGTACTTCCTCACTTGTTAGGGTTAGGATTGGGTAGGTTTGAGAGATGGAAATCTCTCACTCCTTTCTTGCCCGTTCAATATTTTAAATTAGGACTTTATGCAAATCAAACACACACCGCTCACTACGGTACCCTATCCCACAGGATAGCGGTGATTCCCTAGTTAGACCGGTTGTGTTTGATTTCCATAGTGCTTAGGGCTAAGAATTAAGAAAGGGCGGACAAGGGCCAAAAGGAAGAAACGAAGTTTCTTCCTGATCGCGCTAATCCCCTTTATTAATTATTACCTTAACACCTAAGTTCTTAATTAAGGCAAAGAAAGCGGTGAGTAGAATTAACTTTCCAAATTAGCCTAATCCTAACCCTAGCAAGGTTTTAATCCAAATCAAACTCAACTTCAGTTTTTATAGAAAATCATAATCTACCACAAATATGAATTGACTCGTTAGAATAATAAGAAAAGACACGTTTTCCCTGTGGACCGACCCGTACTCAACCGGCTAGCTACCAAGCGACACCGTCTTGATTGCGGTTAATTCTTTGATATCAAAACGCATACGCAAAAAACATCGTACCAATCAGGACACCAATTGAGTTTCATTACAGTTTTCTATCCGCAAACCGCTGGTCAATTAGAGCGGATCATTCAGATTCTTGAAGACAAGCACCGAGCTTGCGTTCTAGATTTCGTGGCAGTTGGGATCGCCACTTGCCCTTGATAGAATTTTCCTATAATAACAGCTTCCAGGAGGAGATTCAGATGGCACCCTTCGAGGTATTATAATGGAGGAAATGTCGATTACCAGTATGTTGGATAGAGTTTAGTGAGAGCAGTAGTTTGGGGCCACAGATTGTGCAGGAGACGACCGAAAAGATTTAGTTGATTCGGGATAGGATGAGAGCTGCCCAGAGTAGGCAGGAATCTTATGTGGATAGACGTCGTCGCAGACTAGAATTCGCCTTAGGTGGTCATGTTTTCTTGAGGTTTTTTTTAATGGAGGGCGTGTTGAGATTCGGAATGAAAGGGGAAGCTAAATCCTAGATATGTGGGTTCCTTAAAGATTATGGAGCGTATCGGCACAGTTCCGTATCGTTTGGCTTTTCCACCTTACTTGCTAGATGTTCACCCTATGTTTCATGCATCGATGCACCGTAAGTACCTTCTTAATCCCTCTCACACGATACAGCAACAAACGATCCAGCTGGAGCGTAATCTTTCTTTCACAGTGCAGCCGAGGACACGTGGGAAGCCGAAGATGAGATGGGAGAGAAATATTCCCATCTCTTTGAGGGAACGCGTAATTATATTTTAAATTCGGGAACCGAATTTCTTTAAGGGGGGAAGATTGTAACGTTTTAAAAATAAATAAATAAATCGTTTAGGAGAATTTTCTGATAATCGGTAAATAAATTGTATTTTCCGTAAAACGTAACTATAATTATTTTTCATCATAGACTTAAATACGCCAACTTTAACTATGTAATTACTAGTAATTGGTATTTATTTGGTAACTTATAAATTGTTCGTTTAATTAAATATTTTTCCTTAATTAATTATTTTAAATAATATTTTACGCTTTCATTTATACATTAAATTACTGTAAATTGCAAATTGGAATGGGTCAATTTTACAAATGTGAACCATGACAACTTAGATTCAAGTTTGTAACATGCTCATTCTTTCTACACTTGTCTCTATAATTCTAGATAATTCTAGAGTTATTTAGAAAAATAAAATAAAACAAAATAATTAACACAAGACTTAATAGATGTATTAATTAAAGATGCTTCCACACACACACACCTCACATTCTCTCTCTCCCTCTCATCTCTATCATGGCCGAGCCTCCCTTGAGCAGCCCCTAAATTTTTCTCACCCCATTCCTACTTCAAAAATCTCCAAAAATCCATCAAAAATCAATACAAAATCCCACAAACTCTAAATCAAATCTTTACTCATTATTCCTTGGCCAATCTAGCATGGATCTTGGAGCAAAGAAGTTAATTTGGGAGGCTAAGTTGCATGTTTGATCTACAATCTTTGAAGTATAAATCCTAAACCCATAGTTAATTTGTTGGTCAATTGCTTTAAATAAACTTACATAGGTATTTTAAATGGTTCTAATTGCAAGTTTTGAAATTTTAAGTGAAGGTTTTGAATTCAGGTTAGGGTTTTTATCATTTGATCATGGTTTAAATGTGTAGTTTAACATGTTAAGACTTGCTGAAACTAATCTAGTTGCTAAATTGCAAATTGTTACATTTAATTTGTCCTAATTATATAACTTTGCAAACTAGGTTTTTAATTAATGTGTAATTAGATGAAATTAAAATTTAGTTAGGGTTTGGGTCGCTTAATTAAGATATTTAGTGAGTATTGTGGCCACTAGATTTGTTGAAACATCTAGAATTTGCTCTAGAACGGTTAATGGCCGCTTACTAGGTTTTCGGAATAAATCGATTTGAAATAAAGTTGAGGTTTTGATGTTATGCAACCTATTTCATATAATATCTAGTGTGTTGTGAGTGCGCGATTGGTGCAATTGGGTTCTAGGCTTGGTAGTTGTCACGTATAGCGACTCTAGTTGTAGGTTGTGGCGTTGTCACAAGCGCGTTCTGTGCACCAAGTGTGTGCCGTCTAGTTAGTGCGCGTGACTGACTTGTGTCGTTTGTGTCCGCAACTAATCGTATATGTATTCTCTTAATTGCTTGTGTGCGATTCTAGGATCGGGTGCAGAGTCGTCGGATGTTGCGCGGAAAAAGATATGGTTGAGATTAGATCAGATTAGCCGAGGCCTCCCAGTAAGTAGATGTACACATCTATGGGGGGATCGTCTAGATGGCGCGAGGCGCCCGATGGTTTAGTATTATTAGTCGTACTTACATTATATGCATAGTTTCCTAGTTAGCCATATCATTGCATTGCATCGTTATATATATATATGTGTGTGTGTGTGTGTGTGTGTGTGTGTGTGTGTGTCTGTGATATCATCTCATAGGACACTTGCACCATTACCTTTGGTTCCTGCCGCACGAGCACTATTTATGTGAACACACACGCCATTGGTAATTGCTATGTCACGAACACTATAGAACTTGGTTAGAATTAGTATTAGTATTTTTGCATCATATACGATCCGTAGACTTATACTTGTATATTCGTTTCATTAAGACGGATGCGTAGAATTGCTAATCATATATTCATACCTCATTGCATCAAGATTCATGCATAGTTTCTGGCCGTACTTCGTATAGTATATACTACCGTATCATAGATTTCCACATCACTGGCATGTTTATATATTGTGATTCTTCTCGAGGATTTCAGTATTTATGAGATCTCTAGATTTTGGGGAAAACCATAAGAATTTTACAAACCTATTATCATTTTTTTAGAAATTTGCGGTTTTCTCGTGATGTTATGTGTGTGGTGTCCACCATGAGTTTTCTCGTGATGTTATGTGTGTGGTGTCCACCATGAGTTTTCTCGGTTCTTGAGCAGTATCATATACCCGATTCGAGGAGGGGGATGCACCGTCTGCGGGTACATAGTGTTAGTGTATATGCCCTAGAGGCCATTACTGTATCATACTAGTTTGTATATTACTTGATGGAAGCTTGGGATATTCACCTTGTATAAACAATCTTGCTCAATATAGTAGTATGCTACTTGGTTTGTTTCTACTTCAATGTGTACTTGTGTTTATTTCAGTATATCACTTATACGCATTAGTGGAGCCCTTAGGATCTTTGCTTGATTACCAGCGTTGTGATGGCAGTCACACTAGTGGGGGCTGGGTAATCTATAGGCACATCCTTATACAGGTCCCTAGTCGTAGGACTATCGAGACAGGGCATCGATACTCCGGAGTAGACTAGCGTATGCGCTTCTCATCCCAGTGTGGGAGATGGTCTGTCCCACAGCCATCAGTACGTCGTACTGGAGATAGTATACGGGTGCTCGTTGGGTTACGAGTACACTGGACAGGACTCGTCGGGAACTGAAAGGTTGGTATTATACCTATCGTCAGTTATCAGTTCCCAGGTGACATGAGTACAGCTTAGTCCGCTGACTTGACACTGGCACTTCGCCTCGAGTGTGTTCCCACTGCACTTTGATCACTACCCTACCACGGCTCAAAGGAGTCGTGCAAACAGGTGGTGGTTGGGTGCAGTCCCGAAGCACTTGGAGGCAGTGACGGTTAGACAGGATTCGTCTCTCCCGGTATTGGGGGTTGACATCGCGCTGTGTCTAGGAGAGCCATTACACGAGTAGTCCCTGGCCAGGGCAAGCGAGATATACTGGTAGGTTCCAGTGTTATCTCAGGGTGTTTTGGGCTTCACTCCGACACGACTTGTACCGCTATTGGGGGACTGACGTTTTACCACCCCCTAGGCCCGACATGCGATGTATCAGACGAACAGACCGGACTGTACGGAGAATGTCACATTCAGACTCAGTAGGAGTTCAGATGGGGTTTCACCTCGTCAGCCTTCTTGTCGGCATCTACCTGGGGACCGTTACGCACAGCTAGTGCCGCTTGCGGTCTGTGGTTAAACCCACTGCCAGCGTAGTGTCGAGTCTTTAGAGTCCCACACAGAGGGTATTCGCCTCTGGGCAAAACAGAGTAGAGGTCGCATGGTTTTGCGACAGGGTTCGTTCTCATCCGCGCACTTGTGCACGTTTGGAGTCCGGACGGATTATACTAGCAGGCTCTGGTTTGAGCCAGATACTGGTATATGTTTTGGGGTTGCTTTTATCTCTTGGTATTCTTGTTCCTCGGAACGAGAATGCAGGTGTGTATGCACAGTTGCTTGAGGCGGAGGATGAGGTATTTCATTAGGGTTTCGGAACGGGTGCGTATGCACAGTTGACAGTCGTCTTTTTCCAAACCCTAATGGATTTGTATTATATCAATTAATAATATATAATAAAATGAAATTGTGTCATGGTTGGTTTTTGTTGACTTGTTGACCATGGTTGACTTGTTGACCATGGTTGAAGTTTTGACCATCATCATTACAAAAGAAAGATGCTCTTTGATTCTAGCAAATTCATTTAATGTTTGAAATGATAATGGTCATTCTAAAACTTTCCATCAACCTTTTCATTTTCATTATTATTATTGATAATTCTTTTTCTTTTGCATTATGGTTGCAAGAAAGAAAAAGGATAGCTCATTCTATCATATTCATTCTCTCTCTTCACTTCATCTTCTTCTTCCTCTAGCAAAAGAGAAACCTTCTCATGTGTTGAGAATCCTTCTCTTTAAAAAGAAAAGCACCCCTTAGACACTCTCTACTCATTCTAGGTTCAAGGTTTAGCAAGCCGGAAACCCTAGTTCACTCAAAGCACGAGGAAGAGCCCAAAGGTTGAACTCTCGAGGTGGATCCATCTTCGACGGAAGAAGGCGACAAAAAGAGAACCATCAACCTCTACAAAGTTTGAAGAAGAAGGAGTTCAAGTTTAGGTATAACCATCTTCATCCGAGTAGCTAACTCTCTTTAGCTAAGTATGCTAGTTTTAGTTTAGTTAAAGATCCCGACTTTGCTTAGTCCATGTTGCCCCTTGCGCTAAAAGCTTTGATTTTTATACCGTTTCCGCCTCCCCGTAAGAACCGGGGGTCGCAACGTGGACTTACAGTGGTATCAGAGCCTAACTAAACTTAAACTAGCTTGGTAGTGAAGTGTAACGAAGTTCGGAACCGAAAAAAATCACAAAACCGGAAAAACAAAACCCTAAGTTTCTGTTGAAATGTTTTCTGCTCTAAATGAAATACTTTATACTTGTAAATTCGGCTCAGGGTTTTGTGTGAACACCCAAGAAAAACGATGCAGTGATTCATTCAAACCGCCGCGCTTCCGCCGCACTAGGTAGGCATGTGCCGCGGAAGCGCCGCGGTTTGTCGTCTTCTGTGCATCGTTTTTCGTGCAGTGTGTGTCTGTGTTGGTTTTGGGTTTTTTAAAATATATTATATGTGCCCAGATTTTCCAGAACTGAAATTCACTTTTGGGGTCCTATAATTCCGTATTTTTTTCCGAACTTCACTGCACTTTGACTATGATGGTTATATCTGTGATGTTTGCATGTATTGAACGTCGGCTAATCGCTATAGGTCGATTAGTCGGGGTTATACATGATCTGTGTTTGATATTGGATTGTGTTTATGAATGTGTTGGACTGTCGCGGGTGAATAGCCGGGGTGGATGTGAGATGAGCTTTTGTTTTTCTTTCATTCATTGTAAATGTAAATTGATGTAATATTATTATTTGTTTGGCCGCACAACCGGGTCGGGGTTGTAGCCGTCATTGTATAATTCTTTTTACTGTTTTTGCTCCTAGGATAGACCCATAGAGGGGTGCACAAACTACCGGGTACTTGGCGGGTAGTTTGCCGCACCCGTAGGGGTCTTGGGTGGGGTATTTGGCTATTCACCGCGACCGTGTAATCCGCTTTTCGTTGCAGGCTCGAAAGGATTGCGGATTGCTAATATATCCAATGTATTCATCTGTGATCTGTAATGTCTATCATTGCTTTCTATTTAGGCGTTGCTTATGTTTTACAGCCGTGCTAGCCCAGCCCCCGCTCTGTCGTTAGTTAAGTAACCTAACGAGTGATGACGGGACCCCGTGGTGAATGCGAATGGCATAAGCGTACGTCATATTTTGGTTGTTTTCTGCAATGGTAGGATTAAATGATGGGACGCATTAAAAGAACTAATGCAAGAATATCACGCATTAAAAGAACTAATGCAAGATAATAAACCAAGTTAAAATCGTTGGAACACTTTTGAAAAACCACTCGGTTCTTTTCGAAACTAACTTTTAAATGCGGAGCTTGAGCCACTCCTTCTAAAAGCTATCTCGTTCCATCGATTATATCAAGTTCACTACGTTCACGGTTTTACCAAAACCATTCGTAGCCCTCCGTCGTTTCGCATGAATAGGCAATAGTATTCAAGCTGTGTATTTTGGCCAAAGTCAAGGCACAGTGATTGGTAGCTATTAGGTGTTCATGTGTAGCATAGATAGATGCGTTGGTTTGGGACAGTCGTGCTGCCATTTTGGCCAAAGTCAAGGGTATGTACGGATGGATCCAAATTAACCTGGAAAGTGACGGGCAGAACTTGACATGTGACTTATGATATTTTGGCCAAAGTCAAGGTCATAAGAGCATGGGGCAAAAATCCACATCGGGAGTTTCATAAGTACTGAAACTTGCTAGATTTGCATACCATTTGGAGTGTGATGATTATGGTAGGATTCCTTCAGTTTTCGTCACGCAATGATATTTGGATCCCGATCCTACTGTGAGTATATGCTACTCCTCGGGAAATTTCTCACTAAACGATCAATGCTATAAACCTAGTAGGTGCCTAGAAAGGTGTTAGCGGGGCTACGCCCCCAGGGAAAAGAGGTTCTTAAATTAAGGAACTTCGCGAAAGCGTTGGAAAACCTCCCTCGAAGTACCGACACTGGCCTAGCTGAACGGTTAAGCAAGTATTGTACGGTGGGATTGATCCCGGCTAATTCTTCCTTTGTGGTTTGAGGAGGGATTCGAGAGACAGTGGGAGCCATCCTGTTTAGACAAATTAAAAACCATTCTAAACTTGCAAGAGCATCGTGCTAAGTGTTTCTTCTCTCCCCCTGCAGCGACCAAATCGAAATGACTGGACTTAAGTTACTTCTAGATAAAAACATACTGACAGGGCCAAACTACAAAGATTGGCTCAGGAATGTCAAATTGGCAATCGCTTACGACAAGCTGGGGTATCTTCTTACCACCAAAGCTCCCCCCGTCCCAGGTCCCACCTCCAGCATCGCGGATAAGGAAATCCGTAAGACTTGGGAGATTGATTGCGCGAAGGCCAGGTGCCTCGTGCTTGCCTCTATGGACAACGAACATCAGAGGAGGCATGAGAATATGGACCTCGAGTCCATATTTCTCCATACAAAAGAACTGTATGGAGAGCAGTCTCGTATCGCAAGATACGAAGTGTCGAAGAAGTTGTTTTCGACAAAGTTGGCCGTCAGATCATCGGTAGCGGACCACGTGCTTAAGATGATTTGCTACACTGAGGAGCTCGCAGAACTTGGGACCACGTTGGATAGTGAACTCTATACAGATTTAATTCTCCAGTCCCTTCCATCCACTTACGCCCAGTTCATACTGAATTTCAACTTGCAAGAAAAGGAAGTTGAACTTTCAGAACTCCTCAACCTGCTGAGGAGCGCAGAGGGCACCCTACAGAAGGGTAGGGAAACACCCGCTTTGTTTGTAGGAGGATCTTCTTCCTCTAGGTCCAAGGCGAAAGCCAAGGGAAAGAGGAAGAAAGCCCCCGCCAAACCAAGAGGCGGTGTTAGTAAAGTGAGTACGAAGGGAAAGGAAAAGGCAACAAAGATTGCGGGGAAGCTTGTTGGAAAGGAAGAATGCTTCTATTGTCATAAGAGTGGACACTGGAAGAAAGATTGCAGGGCTTGGAAAGCCAGGACACAGGAACTGAAGCAGGTTGCGGCTTCAGCTTCAGGTGTGTATGTTATTGAAAACTGTCTTTCTATAAACTCTACTTCCTGGGTATTGGATACCGGATTAGGATCTCATATCTGTAATTCTTTGCAGGCGTTGAGAAACCGTAGGTTTTTGAAGGAAGGTGACATGACCCTCAGAGTTGCGAACGGAGCTAGCATGGATGCTAAAGCCGTGGGGGACTATCACCTAGGAATGTCAGATGGGCATGTTTTGGTTTTGCGTAATTGCTTTTTTGTACCCAACGCAACTTGTAATATCATTTCTGTATCTTTGGTTTCTAAAGAAGGTTATGAATTTGCGTTTGTAAGTAATGTTGTAAACATTCACCTTAATCAAGTTCTGATTGGGTCAGGTACACTGAGCAATGGTATATACGTATTAAACCAACCACAGATTTTCAATATCCAGAATACACACAAAAGAAAGTCTCCAGATATCAATCAGACTTTCTTATGGCATTGTAGACTGGGTCACATCAATGAGAGAAGGTTGACTAAGTTACATACAGAAGGATATTTGGATCCGTTCGAATATCAATCATATGCCACTTGTCAATCCTGTCTCAAAGGAAAGATGACAAAGACTCCGTTCACTGGACACGGAGTAAGAGCGAGCGAGCTCTTTGGACTCGTACACAGCGACGTGTGCGGTCCAATGTCTACACATGCGCGAAGCGGTTATTCTTACTTCATTACTTTTACGGATGATTTTTCAAGATACGGTTATGTCTTCTTAATGAAACATAAGTCCGAAGCTTTTGAAAAATTCCAGGAATTTAAGAATGAAGTAGAAAAACAAACCGGCAAAAGTATCAAGATTCTAAGATCGGATCGAGGTGGAGAATACTTAAGTGCCGAGTTCCTGAATTATTTAAAAGAGAACGGGATTCTCTCTCAGCTTACTCCTCCATACACTCCGCAACACAACGGTGTATCGGAGAGACGGAACCGAACCCTATTGGATATGGTACGGTCCATGATGAGTAACACTGAGTTACCGCGATCATTCTGGGGGTATGCGCTAGAATCAGCTGCGTACCTTTTGAACCGAGTTCCTACTAAGACTGTGCCTACTACACCATATGAGATATGGTGTGGGAAGAGACCCCATCTCAGTCACATTAAGACTTGGGGAAGTCCAGCTTTTGTTAAAAAGCAGCATGCGGACAAGCTCGAGGAGCGCTCAGTACTGTGTAAGTTTGTGGGATATCCAAAGAATTCCAAGGGATATCTCTTCTACTACGAAGAGGAACAAAAAGTTCTTGTTTCTCGTCATGCCCACTTTCTAGAACATCGGTTCTTAGAAAAAGAATTAAGTGGGAGCGCAGTAGAACTGGAAGAAATTCCAGAACCACAGACTATTACTGAAAGCTTAGTGGAACCAGAGGGTTCAAATGAACAGGACATTCCTACGCCGCTCCGCAGAAGTAGTAGGCAGTCTCATCCGCCCGAGAGATACTACGGTTTTCTCATAGACGGGGATAGAGAGGATTGCATCATAGACTATGATGAGCCTACTAGCTTCCAGCAGGCCGTTCAGAGCGTTGACTCGGTAAAATGGCTGGATGCAATGCGGACCGAAATGGAGTCCATGTACACCAACAAAGTATGGACGTTGGACATTGCTCCAGACGGGGTAAAACCCGTAGGATGCAAGTGGATCTTCAAAAGGAAGATTGGTGTAGATGGACAGGTTGAGACCTATAAAGCTAGACTTGTAGCAAAGGGTTTCCGTCAAAGACCTGGCTTGGACTATGACGAAACCTTTTCTCCAGTGGCTATGCTGAAATCCATTCGGATCCTTCTTGCCATTGCTGCCTTCCACGATTATGAGATTTGGCAGATGGACGTAAAAACCGCTTTTCTAAATGGAAGTTTAGAGGAGTGTGTCTATATGGATCAGCCAGAGGGTTTCATTCAGAGTGGGAGCAGCGGAAAGGTGTGCAAGTTGCTTAAGTCCATCTATGGACTAAAGCAGGCATCGCGGAGTTGGAACATCTGTTTTGATGAGACGGTCAAGGAATTTGACTTTATCAAAAATCCAGATGAACCATGCATCTATAGTAGATTTGTAGCGAGAACTGTAGTATTCCTTGTTTTATACGTGGATGACATTCTCTTAATAGAAAATGACATTCCTATGCTACAATCTGTCAAGGGTTTCTTGTCACACAGGTTCTCCATGAAAGACCTGGGTGATGCCTCTTACATCCTGGGGATCCGGATCCATCGTGATAGATCCAAGAGGATATTAGGACTTTCACAGTCCAGGTACATCGACACCGTACTGAAAAGATTCAGTATGGAAGATTCCAAGCGCGGTAACCTACCGGCTTGTCACGGGATCACCCTCTCTAAAGAGATGTCTCCCAAGAATGATTTGGAGAGGGATTGCATGTCTATTATACCCTACGCTTCTGCGGTAGGCTCTATAATGTATGCGATGTTGTGTACCAGACCGGATGTAGCTTATGCACTGAGTGTAGTAAGCCGGTATCAGTCAAACCCTGGGGAGAAACATTGGATAGCAGTAAAGAACATTCTCAAGTACCTGAGAAGGACTAAGGAGATGTTCTTGGTGTATGGCGGAAAAGACCTCCAGATTGAGGCCTTTGCTGACTCCAGCTTCCAGAGTGACAAGGATGATTCCAAGTCCATGTCGGGTTTTGTCTTTACCCTCAATGGAGGGGCGGTGTGTTGGAAGAGTTCCAAACAGGAAACCGTTGCAGACTCGACTATGGAAGCGGAATACATCGCTGCATCTGATGCCGCAAAAGAAGCTGTCTGGATAAGGAAGTTCTTAAAAGAACTTCAGGTGGTTCCGTCCATTGTTGACCCAGTACCTCTGTATTGCGACAACAACGGGGCTATAGCTTTAGCAAAGGAACCCAGGTCCCATCAGAGATCCAGGCACATCTTGAGGCGGTATCACCTGATCAGGGAGATCGTGGATCGCAAGGAGATCGAGGTTCGGAGGGTTGCTTCAGAAGAGAACACTGCAGATCCATTCACCAAGGCCTTACCCCAGACTCAGTTCGAGCGGCTGATCGAGATGATAGGTCTTCGGTACGCCAGTTCATGGCCTTAGTGCAAGTGGGAGATTGTTAGTGTATATGCCCTAGAGGCCATTACTGTATCATACTAGTTTGTATATTACTTGATGGAAGCTTGGGATATTCACCTTGTATAAACAATCTTGCTCAATATAGTAGTATGCTACTTGGTTTGTTTCTACTTCAATGTGTACTTGTGTTTATTTCAGTATATCACTTATACGCATTAGTGGAGCCCTTAGGATCTTTGCTTGATTACCAGCGTTGTGATGGCAGTCACACTAGTGGGGGCTGGGTAATCTATAGGCACATCCTTATACAGGTCCCTAGTCATAGGACTATCGAGACAGGGCATCGATACTCCGGAGTAGACTAGCGTATGCGCTTCTCATCCCAGTGTGGGAGATGGTCTGTCCCACAGCCATCAGTACGTCGTACTGGAGATAGTATACGGGTGCTCGTTGGGTTACGAGTACACTGGACAGGACTCGTCGGGAACTGAAAGGTTGGTATTATACCTATCGTCAGTTATCAGTTCCCAGGTGACATGAGTACAGCTTAGTCCGCTGACTTGACACTGGCACTTCGCCTCGAGTGTGTTCCCACTGCACTTTGATCACTACCCTACCACGGCTCAAAGGAGTCGTGCAAACAGGTGGTGGTTGGGTGCAGTCCCGAAGCACTTGGAGGCAGTGACGGTTAGACAGGATTCGTCTCTCCCGGTATTGGGGGTTGACATCGCGCTGTGTCTAGGAGAGCCATTACACGAGTAGTCCCTGGCCAGGGCAAGCGAGATATACTGGTAGGTTCCAGTGTTATCTCAGGGTGTTTTGGGCTTCACTCCGACACGACTTGTACCGCTATTGGGGGACTGACGTTTTACCGCCCCCTAGGCCCGACATGCGATGTATCAGACGAACAGACCGGACTGTACGGAGAATGTCACATTCAGACTCAGTAGGAGTTCAGATGGGGTTTCACCTCGTCAGCCTTCTTGTCGGCATCTACCTGGGGACCGTTACGCACAGCTAGTGCCGCTTGCGGTCTGTGGTTAAACCCACTGCCAGCGTAGTGTCGAGTCTTTAGAGTCCCACACAGAGGGTATTCGCCTCTGGGCAAAACAGAGTAGAGGTCGCATGGTTTTGCGACAGGGTTCGTTCTCATCCGCGCACTTGTGCACGTTTGGAGTCCGGACGGATTATACTAGCAGGCTCTGGTTTGAGCCAGATACTGGTATATGTTTTGGGGTTGCTTTTATCTCTTGGTATTCTTGTTCCTCGGAACGAGAATGCAGGTGTGTATGCACAGTTGCTTGAGGCGGAGGATGAGGTATTTCATTAGGGTTTCGGAACGGGTGCGTATGCACAGTTGACAGTCGTCTTTTTCCAAACCCTAATGGATTTGTATTATATCAATTAATAATATATAATAAAATGAAATTGTGTCATGGTTGGTTTTTGTTGACTTGTTGACCATGGTTGACTTGTTGACCATGGTTGAAGTTTTGACCATCATCATTACAAAAGAAAGATGCTCTTTGATTCTAGCAAATTCATTTAATGTTTGAAATGATAATGGTCATTCTAAAACTTTCCATCAACCTTTTCATTTTCATTATTATTATTGATAATTCTTTTTCTTTTGCATTATGGTTGCAAGAAAGAAAAAGGATAGCTCATTCTATCATATTCATTCTCTCTCTTCACTTCATCTTCTTCTTCCTCTAGCAAAAGAGAAACCTTCTCATGTGTTGAGAATCCTTCTCTTTAAAAAGAAAAGCACCCCTTAGACACTCTCTACTCATTCTAGGTTCAAGGTTTAGCAAGCCGGAAACCCTAGTTCACTCAAAGCACGAGGAAGAGCCCAAAGGTTGAACTCTCGAGGTGGATCCATCTTCGACGGAAGAAGGCGACAAAAGGAGAACCATCAACCTCTACAAAGTTTGAAGAAGAAGGAGTTCAAGTTTAGGTATAACCATTTTCATCCGAGTAGCTAACTCTCTTTAGCTAAGTATGCTAGTTTTAGTTTAGTTAAAGATCCCGACTTTGCTTAGTCCATGTTGCCCCTTGCGCTAAAAGCTTTGATTTTTATACCGTTTCCGCCTCCCCGTAAGAACCGGGGGTCGCAACGTGGACTTACACATAGTGGACCCGGTATGGTACCTCGGGGCAAGAAGATCGCACGGATGGCGTTGAGCCTGGCAGGGGAGCACTACCTACCGGTTATTTATGGTACGGAGGATATCCAGAGGATACCGACCATAGTCGTGAGATTGATGATATGGGCCGATCCGGACCGACGGAGCCCGAGATATTGAGATATTGAGGAATTGAGATATTGTGACATTGAGATATCGAGACATTGAGATATTGAGGGATTGAGATATACATATTTAGTGTCGATGCTTGACATGGATTTCCGTTGATTTAATTGATGATATTTTAGTTTATTTCACTAAAGGTTTTACTAAGTTAAGATACAGATCTTCTCATATCAGATATATCACGATTTCGCATTGATTATGCATTCATGTTGCATACATACTAGTGCATCGCATCATATCGATACAGGTTGGTTGTGACGCATTTGCGTGCATACTTACGATAGCCTTATTAGATGTTACTTACTACTCATGAGTTGGCAACTCACCCCCGTTGTGCCACAGTATTTTGCAGGTCTGACCCGTCAGCGCAGGAGCTGCGGGTGTACTTTCTATTTCTGTTTCTTTTGTTTCGGCTTGCAGCTTGCTCATAGGTGGGTTTTGGAGGACTTTCTTTTTCTCCCACCGTGTATTTTATTTGTATCTAGTATACTCCATCTACCCTTGTATATTGGATTAGACGGTGTGATTCATGAGACTTGTATTTGTGGTTTTGGTGTCGATACTCACTTGAGCCGACGTGATGCTTTTATGCTTATTTCACATTATTATGATATTTTCATTGCATGTGGTTGTGATTCCGCCTTTGGCGAAGAGCTAGCTCCTGCTTGGGGATTCTTGTATTCATTTATATGTATTTTCTTGTTTGTACCCGTTTCGGGGCCATCTTTTACAAAAGAGACTCTGCCGAAATTTTCGGGAAATTTTGATGTTTTTAAAGATGTTTAATGCGACTTAATTGTTAAAAATTGCTTTCTTTAAATAAGTTTTCCTTCACTCTATTTCTTTATTTGGTTTAGATTTCTGGGCTTTGGCTTACTTAGATTACGTTACGCCTTTAGACGTTTCGTAATTTAAGTGCCAGTCACGTTCCGTACCATCAGGTCATGACAGTTATCCTCCGTGTCAACTCTCCTGACTTCGATCTCTCGGCGATCAACTATCTCCCGGATCAGGTGATACCGCCTAAGAATATTTCTGGATCTCTGATGGGACCGAGGTTCCTTGGCTTAAACCACAGTTTCATTGTTATCACAATAGACAGGTATTGAATGCTCAATGGATGGAACCACACCAAGTTCTGCTATGAACTTTTTCATCCAGACAGCTTCTTTGGCAGCATCGTTGGCAGCGATGTATCCAGCCTCCATCGTCGAGTCTGCTACGGTATCTTGTTTGGAACTCTTCCAACATACCTCCCCTCCAATAAAGGTGAAGACAAAACCCAAGACCGACTTACTGTCGTCCTTATCACTCTGGAAGCTCGAATCGGTAAAGTTCTCCACCTGGAGTTCACCGTTTCCATACACCAAGAAAATTTCTTTAGTCCTTCTCAAGTACTTAAGAATGTTCTTCACAGCTGTCCAGTGTTTCTCCCCAGGATCTGATTGATACCTACTCACTACACCTAGTGAGTAAGCTACATCCGGTCTGGTACATAACATCGCATACATGATTGACCCGACTGCCGAAGCATAGGGTATCGCTTGCATGCGAGCCCTCTCCAAATCAGTCTTTGGAGACATCTCTTTGGAGTGAGTGATTGCTGAGCAAGCGGGTAAATAACCACGCTTAGAATCTTCCATACTAAACCTCTTTAGTATGGTGTCTATGTACCTGGATTGGGACAATCCCAACATCCGTTTAGATCTATCTCTATAGATCTTAATCCATAGGATATAAGATGCATCACCTAAATCTTTCATGGAGAAATTATGTGATAAGAAGAGCTTGACCGAGTGTAGCATAGGAACATTGTTTCCTATCAAGAGTATGTCATCCACGTACAATACGAGGAAGACAACCTTACTCTCTACAACCTTCTTGTATATACAAGGTTCATCTACATTTTTGATGAAGTCAAACTCTTTGATATCTTCATCGAAATAGATGTTCCAGCTCCGTGATGCCTTCTTTAATCCGTAGATTGATTTAAGTAGCTAGCACAAGCTTCCGCTGCTCCCACTTTCTACGAAGCCCTCTGGTTGTATCATGTACACACTCTTTTCTAAATCGCCAATTAGAAAAGCGGTCTTGACGTTCATCTGCCAGATTTCATAGACATTGTATACAGCAATGGCAAGTAGGATCCTGATGGACTTAAGCATGGCAACAGGAGAAATGTCCCATCATAATCGACACCAGGTCGTTGACGAAAACCTTTTTCTACAAGTCTAGCTTTGAAGGTCACAACCTTTCCATCTACACCAATTTTCTTCTTAAAGATCCACTTGCTCCTGATGGGTTTTACCCCTTCAGGAGCAACTTCCAAAGTCCATACATTGTTGGTGTACATAGATTCCATCTCAGATCACATAGAATCCAACCATTTCACAGAGTCCCCACTTGTGATGGCCTTCTCGAAACTAGTTGGGTCATCATCTTCCATGATGCAATCCTAGCTCCCACCATCTATGAGAAAACCGTAGTATCTCTTAAGTGGATAAGGAACCCTACTAGATCAGAAGAGTGGCTGAGGTTCGTCAGGGACTATTGAATCCTCCGGTTCTACCAAATTGTCAGTTATTGTTTGTGTAGCTGGAACTTCTTCCAGTTCTACCTCATTACCTCTAATTTCTTTTACAAGAAATTCCACTTTTAAAAAGATGGTATGTTGAGAAAAAAAACACTTTTTGTTCCTCAGAATGGTAGAAAATATAAGCATAAGATGTTGGATATGTATGCCTTAGAGGCCATTATTGTATATGTATACATGTGGATGCTGGGGATATGTATATACAGGACGATCTTGTTCGTTTATATAGTATATTATTTAAGTTGTCTTTATTAGGATATGTGTATTTGTTTCTATTGATGTTTTATCCAGCTTGCACATATTGATAAAGACTTGATATAGTAGTATACTATTACAGTTTGACTTTATCTTAACATGGCATATGTTATACATGTTATTATATATTGCGGTTACATGTTGATAAAGCCCGTAGGATCTTTCTTGACTACCTGCGTTGTGATGGCGAGCATACTTGTGGGAGCTGGGTAGTCTATAAGCACATCCTTAAATGTCCTGAGTCGTAAGAGTATCGAGATTTGGCATCGATACTCTAGAGTAGACTTGCGTGTACATTTCTAGACCCCAACGAGGGGCGGTGGCTGGTCCCAAAACCATTGGTGTGATCACCTAAGATTGTATACGGGTGCTTACTAGGAGTGAGTACACTGGACGGACTCGCTGAGAACCTCTAGATGGTATTATACCTATCGTCATATAGCAGTTCTCTTGTAACATGTGTACAGGTTAGTCTTTGGACCTGAGACCATCATTTGTCTCGTGTGAGTTCCCACTGTGCTTTGATCACTACAATGCCACAGCTCTATTGAGTCATGCAAACAGGTTTTGGTTGAGTACAGTCCCGAGCCACATGGAGGCAGTGAGTGATTGCCAGGGATTAGTCTCTCCAGGTATAACGTTTTAGAAATCGTTATGAGAATTTGTCCGTTTTAGGGTATGTTTGTCGGTATTTTCCGTTTTAACCCGACTGTGAACGAATGACCATATAGACTTGCCAGCACCTAGATTAGCTAAAATAAAGCTAGTGCGCAAGCTTTGGGAGTATATGGGACGTTTTGGTTCAATTTGAATTTTTCCCAATTTTAATGTTATTTTAATGCGGTGTTCAAATTTTGGGAAAATTTCTCTAAGCGATCTTTTCTTTAAAATTAATTAAGAATTAAAATCCAATCCTTCTCACTTCACTTGATATGTGTGGACTAGGATTTAAGTAGAAAAGAAAAGAAAAGAAAAGAATATGTGTAGGTGCATGCATGTGTGTGTGTTGTGTGTGAAAGCAATAAATGATAGGAAATTGCATGGAAATTCCTCACAAATCATTCACCTCATCACTTGGCCAAGATTCCCTCTTCCTCCACTGCCCTTGCTCAATTCTTTCTCATTTTATATCAATTCTATCACAAAAATCCTCAAAAATCCCAAGCATATCACAAAATTTGCACAAAAGCCTTGTTCTTGCTTCTTTGATCGCTTGGAGCTAGGGAAAGCTAGGAACTTGTGAGCAAGTTGTTAGGTATAACCCTCTACTGTTAAATTAGAGTTTTCTTGTGGTTTTGATCGTTAATTGTTGCGTTGAACGCTGTTTATATCGATTGAGGCGATATCGGGTTTTTAGTGTCTTTTTAGAGTTTCTATACCTGCTGTAATCTGGGAATTTTAGTGTTTGAACAAACAATTTTATAGAGATGTACTAGTGGACCTGAGACACCACCTGAGAGATGGAGGTCACCCCACCGGTCGGGGCCGGCGAACCATAAGGCGAGGACCGGCGACGCCGGCTGTGTAGGTGAGGGTTGGGGTGGGGCTTCTGTGGGTTGTTGTCTGCTATTGTTTTGGGGTGTTTGGTACTGTTTATTTACTTAGTAAATTCAGTATGCAAAATCTGGGATCGATTACCTATAATCTAGTGTTTTGAGTCCGTGTGATACGTGTTGCGACACGAGTCGTGTGTCGTGCTGCGATGTACTCAGTTTGGTACTGAGGTATCGTTGCGCGTGTTAGCCACTAGACGTGCACTCGTGAGTTGGTTTAGTGTGTTGGTGCATTTTAAATACGTAGTTTTGCGTTATTTTGATCGATTCTGAGATATTCGCACTATTTCTTGTGTTTGTGAAATTATAGCGTCGCAAGCGGGGACTTCAGACACTGCGAACAAAGGGAAGCAGGTGGTCGGATTTTCATAGCTGGAGACCACATGTGAGTAGATTTAACATCTACGGGGAATCGCCCGTTTGGCGTTATGCGTCGGGGCGAATATGATATGTTAGCTGCATAGTAGTTGCACATTAGTTAAATTCATATGAATGTTATTGCATAGTATTATCTGCTGTACCTGACTCGTAGCTTTAGATATAACACATTACTGACGGTTCATGTTGCACGAGCACTAATTGTATGCTACACCCACATCGTCAGTAATTGCCATGACACACACACAACTACCTATATACGTGATATAGTAGTAGATAGAGATAGTGTGGTAGTAGTCTTAATCCATTTGTGCATATGAGATATTGTTGACACTTACATACGTGACATTTCATTGAGCAGGAATAGTTGAGGTAGTAACCCTTATTCCATTTCACGTATACCTTACTATAGCTACATGTACATCAGGCACTCATATTGACATGTACATCAGGCACTCATATTGACATGTACATCAGGCACTCATATGGACATGTACACCGTATATCTTAGCTATAGTTGTATGTATCTCAAGTGGTATTTCATCGATATATGATATTGAGTTATTGATCTTGATACTTATGACAGGCATCATACATACTTGCTTACATGTAGACATTTAAACCTTGCTATTGTTACATAATCAGTTTTATAGCATATATATCGGTGGTATAGGACGATGTATATATATGTATTCTGGATTTGAGTTTTTGGGAACCGCAAGATATATTCTAAAATGCTGGATTCATTTAAAGAGCGGTTTTCCCTTTATTTGCTCATATAGATGTTTTATGTTGCATATATCAGTTTTACATGGATTTTACGCATTGAGATATGGATTTCATGTGATTATGGATTTGAGAACCGTGGGGTTATTTTCAAGAAACTATGTATTGTTTGAAAACCCGGTTTCTCTTGATATGATATTTCAGTGCGTCCACCATGTGATTTCTCGGTTCTGAGATTTATCTTGTGATACCCGATTCGAGGAGCGGGAGGCACCGTCTGCGGGTACATGGTGGACCCACTATGGTACCCTGGGGCGAGTGGTGATTTCGTGGTGTAGACGATAAGCCTGGCGGTGGGACCACTACCTACCGGTGATTGTATTTGGACTCGGCGGATATCATGGGGATACCGACCGGAGTGAGGTATGACATATCGTCAGGGCCAGTCGTGGTGACAGCGCCTGAGTTATGAGGATTTACATGTCGATGTTAGACACGGGTTTTATGGATATTTCGAGTGTCGATGTTAGACACTCAGGTTTTCCATGATTTTTACGTATCGTCGGTGGACATACGTGGATGATATCCTTATATCTATATACTTATAGGTATATGTCTTCTTGATGTTTCGGGTGTCGATGATAGACATTCAGGTTCCATGAGACTTACAGGATGTGAGGACCGATCTGTGGATGCGGTGCCAGAGGATTTGGGATTTGATGTGTCAGTGAGGGTCACTGGTGTTTTTTTCATGCTGATGATTTTGCATGAGATTTTATTGTATCATCCCACACACTCAGGATTTTTATTGATATGCATTGCTTCATGTAGTTGTAGTACCCTGATGATGTACCTTTACATGATTGTTGCATATTCACTTATCATACTTATGCTATCTGATTACATGTGATAGATAGATCGCTGTTCGTGCATACCTGCGATAGCTGTATGATGTTAATTACTATTCACGAGTTGACAACTCACCCCCATTGTGCCACAGTGTTTCGCAGGACTTTCCCTTAGAGTGGTCGCGGCAGGGCATCTTATCATCACTACTTTTGCGGATACCGCTACTATAGGCAGTGAGGCCTTTGCTTTTAGGTGGGTTTGCGGTTATCCGTTTGTATATTGTATATCTTTTGTTAGATCTAGTATTCTCCATCTACCCCTGTTGTATATGACTTAGAGACGACTTGTGAGATTTCAGTGTTGTATTATATTGGTGATTTTGGGTGCCGTGCTCGTAGAAGCCGGTTATGTTGGAAAGTTACTTCTTTTATAGTCGTTTCTTTGTTATTTCTTCGCTTTGGCGTCGTATACTTGTTGTGGTGTTTGTCTCCGCCGGTGGGCATGATTTTTCTCCCACTTGGGATGTTTTATATATTATCTGTGTTGTACCCGTTTTCGGGGCTAGTTTTTACAAAGGAGGTGCTGCCGAAATTTTCAAGAAAGAAAACTAGAGTTAGAAATTTTAAATTGTGATTTCTAAGGGTTTTAAACTATGTTTTCTCCGTTGATCCAGTTTTTGGGTGGTTTAGATTTCTGGGTTTTCGGCTTGCTTAAGTTGCGTACGCCTGTAGACGTTACGTAGTTTAAGTGCCGGTTACGGGCCAAATTTCGGGTCGTGACAAAGTTGGTATCAGAGCGTTAGGTTTTACCTTTCGGAGTCTAGGATGACCTTGGTATGATGGAGTAGGTAGCTTAAGCAGAGTGACGTAGCGTGTGTATGTTCCGCGGCATACTTACGACACGGTACTCCGCCTAAGTGACCTTAGGACTTATTGATTGATATTCCTTCTGTGATTTATATACATCTTGTGATTCGATCTCCGTTTCCTTATCGAATCTTGTTTCAATTTCCAGCCCATATGCCGCCGAAGACTACGAGGGCACAGAGAGCGGCCGCGAGGGCCGAGGTCAGAATTGACTCGTCTGAGGTGAGGACTGACCAGGGTAGTACGCCTGTTGTACCGGAGCACGTTGCTATGATTGGAGCTGGTATGCAGGATCTGCGCCAGATTGTGGGGACTTTGGTAGAGACCATCCGAGCACAGGGGCAGGCAGTTGTTCCACCCGCTGCCGAGGCCATGATGGTACCTACAGTTCCGGTAGCCGCAGTTACAGCTCCGGAGGTTATTGCTGTGTCGCTGACAGATTTCATGAGGTTGAGACCTCCGATGTTTACGGGCACAGATGTTACTGAGGATCCGCAGTCGTTCATCGACCGGATGGCCAGGATTTGTCGCTCACTCCGATGTTCCGACGAGAGATGGGTAGAGTTTGCCAGTTTTCGTCTGGAGGGTATGTCCCAGAAGTGGTGTGAGTCGTTGGAGAGGGGCAGAGCCGCTGGTCTTGCTCCTATGACCTGGGCTGAGTTTGTGATGTCGTTTCTTGCTCGTTTTCTTCCACCGAGCATCAGGGATGCGCGAGCACGCAGATTTGAGTCTTTACGTCAGACGCCGGGGATGACGGTGTCAGAGTATGATGTATTGTTTACCGAGCTGTCGGTGTATGCTCCGTACCTGGTGGCGACTGAGGAGATGAGGATGAAGAGGTTTGTTCGAGGCCTGCTTACCCAGTTGTTCCTAGCCATCAGCATTCAGCATTGTGACACATATGCGGCAGCTGTTGATGCAGCTCTATTGGTGGAGGAGCGCCTAGCTGAGTCATCGGTTGTTCCAGAACCGAAGAGGACTCGTACGGATGTACCAGCACGGAGACCAAGGTTTGTCCGCAGAGGCAGAGTTCCTTCAGACTCGGGGAGTAGCAGAGACGTGGGACGTGGCCAGTTATTCAGTTCTTATTCCCAGGAGGGCCAGCGACCGTCTTATGGATGCTTTGGTTATGGCAGTTTGCACCATCTTGTTCGGGATTGTACCGTGGTGCGTCAGAGAGGGCCAGCAGTACCGCAGGTTACCTTACCACCTTCTCCACCTCAGAGAGTGTTGCCTCTTATTCCTGTAGTAGCACCGCGTCAGACTCCTGTTCAGAGAGGTCGTGGTCACGGGGGTTTTGTACCGAGAGGTCAAGGTGGCAGAGGCAGAGGACGGCCAGTAGCCGGTAGAGGACAGACGCTCAGGCGTCCAATGCAGTAGTTTCAGGTACCCTTTCTGTATGTTCTTATGATGCGCATGTGCTTTTTGATCCGGGATCTACGCATTCGTATGTTTCCACGCACTTCGTGCCGAGGTTAGGCCGAGATTCGTGTTTGCTAGACCAGCCGCTGGTCGTGACTACTCCTGTGGGAGAGTCGTTTGTTGCGCGTTGTGTGTTCCGATCTTGTGTTGTCCATTTTGGTGACAGAGATTTGTCCGTCGACTTGATCCTTCTTGAGATGTTGGACTTTGACGTTCTGTTGGGCATGGATTGTCTAGCTACTTGCTATGCGTCCGTGGACTGCCGTGAGAAGACAGTTAGATTTTGTTTTCCCGGCGAGTCAGTGGTTGTTGTGCAGGGGGACCGTAGTGCCGCCCCTTACAGTTTGATTTCGGTTTTGTGCGCTAGTCGGCTTTTGAGGAGGGGATGTCGGGGATTCTTGGCGTTCATTCATGATACTGGAGCCACAGTGGAGTTTTTGGACCAGGTTTCTACCGTGCGAGAGTTTCCCGATGTCTTTCCCGATGAGTTACCTGGGTTGCCGCCAGAGCGCGATGTTGAGTTTTGTATTGATCTGATTCCTGGCACGGAGCCTATTTCCATACCGCCTTATCGGATGGCTCCGGCAGAGCTTAGAGAGCTTAAAGATCAATTGCAAGAGTTGCTAGATTTAGGACTTGTACGTCCGAGTGTTTCGCCGTGGGGAGCTCATGTTCTATTCGTCAAGAAGAAGGACGGCAGTTTGAGGCTGTATGTGGATTATCGTCAGTTGAACCGTGTTACGGTGCGGAACAGGTATCCTTTACCCCGCATTGACGATTTATTTGATCAGCTCCAGGGTGCGAAACGTTTTTCGAAGATTGATTTGCGTTCGGGTTATCATCAGTTGCGGGTTCGGAATGATGACATTCCGAAGACTGCTTTTCGTACGCGCTATGGGCATTATGAGTTTTTGGTGATGTCGTTCGGACTCACCAATGCGCCAGCAGCGTTCATGGATCTGATGAACCGGATTTTCAGGCAGTTCCTCGACCAGTTCATTATAGTGTTTATTGATGACATACAGGTTTACTCTAGGAGTCGAAAGGAGCATGAGCAGCACTTGAGGATTACTTTGCAGATTTTGAGAGAGCACCAGCTGTATGCTAAATTCTCAAAGTGCGCATTTTGGCTTGATAGAGTTGACTTCCTGGGTCATGTGGTGACTGGTGATGGTATTCTTGTGGACCCGAGGAAGATTGAGGCTGTACAGCTTTGGCCCAGACCTGTATCGGTGACTGAGGTCCGCAACTTTTTGGGCTTAGCTGGTTATTATCGCCTTTTTGTGCAGGATTTTTCGAGTATCGCTGCACCGCTGACTGGACTGACCCGGAAGGGGATTCCTTTTCTCTGGACTGATGCGTGCGAGCAGAGTTTTCAGCAGTTGAAGACTCGATTGACGACAGCACCGGTTCTTTCTTTACCTTCTGGATCGGGGGGCAACGTTGTGTATTATGATGCTTCTCGAGTGGGGCTCGGCTGTGTTTTGATGCAGCATGATAGGGTGATTGCATATGCTTCTAGGCAGCTGAAGAAGCACGAGCAGAATTACCCCACTCACGATCTTGAGATGGCAGCGGTAGTCTTTGCGTTGAAGATCTGGAGACACTACTTGTATGGAGAGTCGTGTCAGATCTTCACGGATCATAAGAGTTTGAAGTATATCTTCCAGCAGCGAGATCTGAACCTGAGACAGCGCCGATGGATGGAGCTAGTGAAGGATTATGATTGTGAGATCCTTTATCACCCGGGCAAGGCGAATGTGGTAGCTGATGCTTTGAGTCGTAGGCCCGTGGGTAGCTTGTCTCAGTTGAGCGCAGTTCAGTGTCAGTCTTATGCAGATTGGCATCTCTTGTAGGATAGTAGAGTGCAATTCGAGTTCACCTCCACTGGGAGACAGTTTGCTCATGTCCGCGCCCGTCCACTACTTGTTGATCGTATCCATGAGGAGCAACCCAGTGATGCTCGTTTGTCTGAGATTCTTGAGCTTGTTCGACAGGGTACAGTTTCGGAGTTCATAATTGATGACCAGGGTGTGCTACGATGCGGGACTCGCTTGTGTGTACCAGATGCTGATGGGTTGAGACGCGAGATCCTAAAGCAGGCACATCAGTCGGCCTTTAGTGTTCATCCAGGTTCCACCAAGATGTACCGTGATTTGAGAGACTTCTACTGGTGGGAAGGGATGAAACGCGATATTTCGGACTTCGTTTCGAGGTGCCTGACTTGTGAGCAAGTCAAGGCTGAGCATCAGAGACCGGCTGGAGAGTTGCAGCCTTTACCCATTCCGGAGTGGAAATGGGAGCAGATTTCCATGGACTTCATTGTGGGTCTACCCAGGACAAGTAGAGGGTATGACTCCATTTGGGTTATTGTAGACCGGTTGACGAAAGCGGCTCACTTCCTTCCAGTGAAGACCACTTTCGGCTATGCTCAGTACGCTCAGCTTTATATAGATGAGATTGTGCGTTTGCACGGTGTTCCCACGTGCATAGTATCCGACAGAGGCACCCAGTTTACTAGCCGTCTATGGCAGAAGCTTCAGGAAGCTTTGGGTACCAGATTGAGTTTTAGCACCGCTTTTCATCCGCAGACCGATGGTCAGACGGAGCGGACTATTCAGACTCTGGAGGATATGCTCCGTGCATGTGTGCTTGATTTTGGGGGCAGTTGGGATCGTCACTTGCCGTTGATTGAGTTCTCTTACAACAACAGCTTTCAGGAGACTATTCAGATGGCACCTTTTGAGGCTTTATATGGTAGGAAGTGTCGATCGCCAGTCTGTTGGACCGAGCTTAGTGAAAGTTTGGTTTTGGGACCCCAGCTTGTTCAGGAGACTACGGAGAAGATCCAGCTGATTCAGGACAGGATGAGAGCAGCCCAGTGCAGGCAGAAGTCTTATGCCGACCGTTGTCGTCGCAGACTTGAGTTCGCAGTGGGAGATCATGTATTCCTGAGGATTTCTCCGATGAAGGGCGTTATGCGATTTGGGAAGAGGGGGAAGCTCAGTCCCAGATTTGTAGGTCCTTTCGAGATCCTTGAGCAAGTGGGTTCTGTTGCTTATCGTTTAGCACTCCCGCCTAGTTTTCCGGATGTTCACCCCGTTTTTCATGTGTCGATACTTCGTAGATACCTTCATGATCCTTCTCATATGATTCAGCACGAGACCGTTCAGCTTGAGCGCGATCTTTCGTTCACCGAGCAGCCGATAGTTATTTTGGATCGGCAGGTGAAGAAACTTCGGTCCAGGGACTTGCCTTCTGTGAAGGTTCTTTGGCGTAGTCCTACTGGTGAGAAGATCACTTGGGAGATCGAGAGCGAGATGCGGAAGAAATTCCCTCATCTTTTTGAAGGTACGCTTTATATGAAATTTTAATTCGGGGACCGAATTTCTATAAGGGGGGAGATTGTAACGTTTTAGAAATCGTTATGAGAATTTGTCCGTTTTAGGGTAAGTTTGTCGGTATTTTCCGTTTTAACCCGACTGTGAACGAACGACCATATAGACTTGCCAGCACCTAGATTAGCTAAAATAAAGCTAGTGCGCAAGCTTTGGGAGTATATGGGACGTTTTGGTTCAATTTGAATTTTTCCCAATTTTAATATTATTTTAATGCGGTATTCAAATTTTGGGAAAATTTCTCTAAGCGATCTTTTCTTTAAAATTAATTGAGAATTAAAATCCAATCCTTCTCACTTCACTTGATATGTGTGGACTAGGATTTAAGTAGAAAAGAAAAGAAAAGAAAAGAATATGTGTAGGTGCATGCATGTGTGTGTGTGTTGTGTGTGAAAGCAATAAATGATAGGAAATTGCTTGGAAATTCCTCACAAATCATTCACCTCATCACTTGGCCGAGATTCCCTCTTCCTCCACTGCCCTTGCTCAATTCTTTCTCATTTTATATCAATTCTATCACAAAAATCCTCAAAAATCCCAAGCATATCACAAAATTTGCACAAAAGCCTTGTTCTTGCTTCTTTGATCACTTGAAGCTAGGGAAAGCTAGGAACTTGTGAGCAAGTTGTTAGGTATAACCCTCTACTGTTAAATTAGAGTTTTCTTATGGTTTTTATCGTTAATTGTTGCGTTGAACGCTGTTTATATCGATTGAGGCGATATCGGGTTTTTAGTGTCTTTTTAGAGTTTCTATACCTGCTGTAATCTGGGAATTTTAGTGTTTGAACAAACAATTTTATAGAGATGTACTAGTGGACCTGAGACACCACCTGAGAGATGGAGGTCACCCCACACGTCGGGGCCGGCGACCCATAAGGCGAGGACCGGCGACGCCGGCTGTGTAGGTGAGGGTTGGGGTGGGGCTTCTGTGGGTTGTTGTCTGCTATTGTTTTGGGGTGTTTGGTATTGTTTATTTACTTAGTAAATTCAGTATGCAAAATCTGGGATCGATTACCTATAATCTAGTGTTTTGAGTCCGTGTGATACGAGTTGCGACACGAGTCGTGTGTCGTGCTGCAATGTACTCAATTTGGTATTGAGGTATCGTTGCGCGTGTTAGCCACTAGACGTGCACTCGTGAGTTGGTTTAGTGTGTTGGTGCGTTTTAAATACGTAGTTTTGCGTTATTTTGATCTATTCTGAGATATTCGCACAATTTCTTGTGTTTGTGAAATTATAGCGTCGGAAGCGGGGACTTCAGACGCTGCGAACAAAGGGAAGCAGGTGGTCGGATTTTCATAGCTGGAGACCACATGTGAGTAGATTTAACATCTACGGGGAATCGCCCGTATGGCGTTATGCGTCGGGGCGAATATGATATGTTAGCTGCATAGTAGTTGCACATTAATTAAATTCATATGAATGTTATTGCATAGTATTATCTGCTGTACCTGACTCGTAGCTTTAGATATAACACATTACTGACGGTTCATGTTGCACGAGCACTAATTGTATGCTACACCCACATCGTCAGAAATTGCCATGACACACACACAACTACCTACATACGTGATATAGTAGTAGATAGAGATAGTGTGGTAGTAGTCTTAATCCATTTGTGCATATGAGATATTGTTGACACTTACATACATGACATTTCATTGAGCAGGAATAGTTGAGGTAGTAACCCTTATTCCATTTCACGTATACCTTACTATAGCTACATGTACATCAGGCACTCATATTGACATGTACATCAGGCACTCATATTGACATGTACATCAGGCACTCATATGGACATGTACACCGTATATCTTAGCTATAGTTGTATGTATCTCAAGTGGTATTTCATCGATATATGATATTGAGTTGTTGATCTTGATACTTATGACAGACATCATACATACTTGCTTACATGTAGATACTTAAACCTTGCTATTGTTACATAATCAGTTTTATAGCATATATATCGGTGGTATGGGACGCTGTATATATATGTATTCTGGATTTGAGTTTTTGGGAACCGCAAGATATATTCTAAAATGCTGGATTCATTTAAAGAGCGGTTTTCCCTTTATATGCTCATATAGATGTTTTATGTTGCATATATCAGTTTTACATGGATTTTACGCATTGAGATATGGATTTCATGTGATTATGGATTTGAGAACCGTGGGGTTATTTTCAAGAAACTATGTATTGTTTGAAAACCCGGTTTCTCTTGATATGATATTTCAGTGCGTCCACCATGTGATTTCTCGGTTCTGAGATTTATCTTGTGATACCCGATTCGAGGAGTAGGAGGCACCGTCTGCGGGTACATGGTGGACCCGGTATGGTACCCCGGGGCGAGTGGTGATTTTGTGGTGTAGACGATAAGCCTGGCGGTGGGACCACTACTTACCGGTGATTGTATTTGGACTCGGCGGATATCATGGGGATACCGACCGGAGTGAGGTATGACATATCGTCAAGGCCAGTCGTGGTGACAGCACCTGAGTTATGAGGATTTACGTGTCGATGTTAGACACGGGTTTTATGGATATTTCGAGTGTCGGTGTTAGACACTCAGGTTTTCCATGATTTTTACGTGTCGTCGGTGGACATACGTGGATGATATCCTTATATATATATACTTATAGGTATATGTTTTCATGATGTTTCGGGTGTCGATGATAGACATTCAGGTTCCATGAGACTTACAGGATGTGAGGACCGATCTGTGGATGCGGTGCCTGAGGATTTGGGATTTGATGTGTCAGTGAGGGACACTGGTGTTTTTTTCATGCTGATGATTTTGCATGAGATTTTATTGTATCATCCCACACACTCAGGATTTTTATTGATATGCATTGCTTCATGTAGTTGTAGTACCCTGATGATGTACCTTTACGCGATTGTTGCATATTCACTTATCATACTTATACTATCTGATTACATGTGATAGATAGATCGCTGTTCGTGCATACCTGCGATTGCTGTATGATGTTAATTACTATTCACGAGTTGGCAACTCACCCCCGTTGTGCCACAGTGTTTTGCAGGACTTTCCCTCAGAGTGGTCGCGGCAGGGCATCTTATCATCACTACTTTTGCGGATACCGCTACTATAGGCAGTGAGGCCTTTGCTTTTAGGTGGGTTTGCGGTTATCCATTTGTATATTGTATATCTTTTGTTGGATCTAGTATTCTCCATCTACCCCTGTTGTATATGACTTAGAGACGACTTGTGAGATTTCAGTGTTGTATTATATTGGTGATTTTGGGTGCCGTGCTCGTAGAAGCCGGTTATGTTGGAAAGTTACTTCTTTTATAGTCGTTTCTTTGTTATTTCTTCGCTTTGGCGTCGTATACTTGTTGTGGTGTTTGTCTCCGCCGGTGGGCGTGATTTTTCTCCCACTTGGGATGTTTTATATATTATCTGTGTTGTACCCGTTTTCGGGGCTAGTTTTTACAAAGGAGGTGCTGCCGAAATTTTCAAGAAAGAAAACTAGAGTTAGAAATTTTAAATTGTGATTTCTAAGGGTTTTAAACTATGTTTTCTCCGTTGATCCAGTTTTTGGGTGGTTTAGATTTCTGGGTTTTCGGCTTGCTTAAGTTGCGTACGCCTGTAGACGTTACGTAGTTTAAGTGCCGGTTACGGGCCAAATTTCGGGTCGTGACACCAGGTATTGGGAGTTGATATCGCACTGTGTTCGATTGGTCATAACCATAAGAACTTGTCCAAGGCAGTTGGGATTTACTGATAGGTTGATTAGTAGTTTCCCGGATTGGTCCTGAGCCGAATCAGCACGAATTATCGGGTTATTAGGGTCTGACTTACC
Organism: Agapanthus africanus; assembly: GCA_030015575.1. Lineage (NCBI taxonomy): Eukaryota > Viridiplantae > Streptophyta > Magnoliopsida > Asparagales > Amaryllidaceae > Agapanthus > Agapanthus africanus. Next base: position 76,482,157 of record JASDDO010000029.1, read on the forward strand.
ACCCACTAGATCCGGTATGCGATACTCTTAGATTAAGAGACCGGACTGAACGGATATTTTCATGGATAGGCTCAGTAGGGATCCGGATGAGTTTGCTCATCGGCTTTCCTTTTCGACAGGTACCCAGGTAGCCGTTACGCACAGCTAGTGCCGCTGACGTGCTTGTGGTTATGGATTTATCCAGTAACGCACTGCCGGCGTACTGTCGAGTCTTTAGAGTCCCACACAGAGGGTTTCTCTGCTTCAGGAGAAACGATGTAGAGGCCGTATAGTTTTACGGCAGGATTCGATTACATACGTGTACTTGTGCACGTATGATGTTCGGGCGAATAATACTAGCAGACTTTAGTTTAAGCCAGATCCTTGTATTATATTGTGGGATTATTTTCATCTCTTTTGTTGTCACAACCCGAAACGGCACATGACTGGCACATGAATCATATGAAGTCTATAGGACCACATCTAATTCAAGTAAGCCAAGAAATCCCAGAAATCTAAACCATTTTAAGAAAGAAGTGAAGAAAACATGTTTTAAAGCAAGTGGTTTTAATAATATAAGCCGAAGTATGCATTTTTAAAATCTCAAGTCTTTTCTGAAAATTTCGGCAGAGTTTCCATTGTAAATACTGGCCCCAAATGGGTACAACATGCATAATATGAAATAAAGGCATCCCCAAGCGGGAGATAGCTCTTCGACAATTGACGGTCACAACCGCGCAAGCAATATAATATACAATGCCGAAGGGCGATGATCAAAACTCAAAGGAAACTCAAAATCATCAAGAAAACCATAATAATACAACACGCGACACTAAGGTCGGAATAATAACAACTGGTTTTCTAAGTCAGAAATAATATACAAGTCTGGTTGATGGAGTTACTAGATACAACTGAATATAATAAAGGTACAATGGTGGTCACAATGCGAGTGAACCCACCTACCAAAGAAATCACCCGGAATGGAAGCAGTGTGCCAGAAAGCCGCAATGAAACTGGAACGGAAAAACCTGCAAGAACTGTGGCACAACGGGGGTGAGTTGCCAACTCGTGAGTGGAAAACAACACAGAGCAGAAATCGTATGTATGACTCAATCCTAGGTCAATACGATCAGTAATATATTGTCACGACCCGAAGGTACGGAACGTGACCGGCACTTAAATTACGAAACGTCTAGAGGCGTATCGTAATCTAAACAAGCCGAAGCCCAGAAATCTAAACCATCTAAAAGAAGAAGTAAAGGAAAACATGTTTTAAAAACAATATCAAATTTCTCAAAAATTTCGGCAGAGTTTCCTTTGTAAAAACTGGCCTCAAACGGGTACAAATAAGAATATATACATAAGCAAAAATAAAAAGGCATCCCCAAGCGGGAGCTAGCTCTACGCCAAAAGGCGGAAACAACCACACAATGCACTATAATATACAACGCCGAAAAGCGAGGCTCAAAACTCAAAAGAAAACTAAATCCACCAAAACCATAATAATACAAGTGCGGCTCTAAGAGTCGAAATAAAAACAACTGGTCTTCTAAATCTATCAAGTAATACAAGTCTGGCTGATGGATCTTACTAGATACAACTGAAATAATAAAAGTACAACGGCGGTCCTGATACAAGTGAACCAACCTACCAAGCAAATCACCCTGAATGAAATGATGTGCTAACAAGCTGCCAAGGAAACATGTACATCGAAACCTGTAAGAAAATTTGGCACAACGGGGGTGAGTTTCCAACTCGTGAGTAGAAGACATCTGCGAGTAGAAATCGCATGCATGACGATCTCCTAGGTCATAATAATATACTTAATATAACACTAGTCATCTAATAGTGGCAGGGTAATAACTTATGCGTAAGTGCAATGCCCAATGCTCGTGTCAGTCCCTCAAGTAGTAACATGTCATGTGTATAAGTATACATGCACCATGAATGTAAAACAATCAACCATGAAATCTGGAAATATCTGTATAAGAAATCTTTAACTTTTATCATAGTAAAATTTGTATGGTAATCAGAAACATCATCAATGAAATCCATGGAAATCCGTGTCAAGCATCGACACAAAACATATAAATCTCAAAGTCTCAATACCTCATAGTCTCAATATCTCATAGTCTCAATATCTCGGGCTCCGTCAGTCCGGATCGGCCCATATCATCAAATCTCACAACAACGGTCAGTATCCTCCGGATATCCGCCGCGCCAGACATCACCGGTAGGTAGTCTTACCCTGCCAGGCTCATCGTCTACAACTTGAGCTTCTTGCCCCGGGGTACCATACCGTGCCCACCAAGTACCCGAGACGGTTCATCCACTCCTCGAATCGGGTCTTGAAATCCAACAGAAAACATGAAATCTCATGGTGGATGACACATACATCACGAGAAAACCGCAAACTGTATTTTAAAATGAGAGGGAGAGAGAGAGAAGTTTTTATATATATTCTTACGGTTTTTCCCAAAATCCAGAAACCTCATAGAAATCCAAAATCCCAAAATCATGAGTAAGTAAATAATGAGTATCGGCATAAGCCTCACAATACTGCATGATAATATGAAAATGTGAATGCATGAAGTGTCTAATTAATAAATGCAATGTCTAAACTAGCATATGAGAGTAATCACACAATATTATATTGGTCTAGCATTTAGCTTATTATATCAATAAAGTTAATATGTTCTAAAGTGTACGTGATATGACAATTACCGATGATGATATGTGTGAGCCCGCAAATAAGTGTACGTGGAGCATGCGCATCAACGGTAATGGTGCTGGTGTCCTAACAGGCAGAGTTTTATATTAGCTAAATAAACATATATATGAATATGCAATGCGATGAATACAATATGAATATAACGGTGAATGTGTAGTAAATGCGCAACTAGAGAATACATACTAATTACGAGTCATACAGTTGTTGTTTGAAAAAGCACGATACGTTAGTTTTGAAAATAAGTATGACTCGGGCCAAAACTAATATTTACCGAACCAGCTAAGGGACTAACTAATGAAACTAGTCGAAAGGTAAGAAGAATCCTCCTAAAGTCTGAGTCGATATCTCTAGTAGTCGGCGATCCAGTCTCAATAGCGTCACGTATATAGTACGACTTCCTCGAGTCAAGAGTGTGGATCAGTCATCGCATCTATGCCTCGTACGGTAAAATCCATCGTACGGCATCCAAAAATCGGGTACGGGTCAACTATCACATATATATATCATCATTCGTATAGTATCGTCATCAACAATATTATGATCAAGGGTACAGTACTATAATCGCATACATCCCAATATCATCAACATATATTATAGTCTGTATAAATATCCATCGTCAAATGATTCACTAAAATATCATGTCATATATCATATCGTGATTAAGTCACATATTACAATCCGGATTCTATTCTAGAGCCTCGTACATTTCAATGTTATCATCACCTATTACTGTTTATATACAAATATACACTTTCTCATTCCCCAACGATCCGCTAATATCATAACACATCTCACGTCATAACTCGATCGTATATCTAATATCTCACGGCATCATGCCCAGTCATACCGACTCAACCCCATATATCATATAAGCTCCTCATATCACGTGTATATGTTATACACACACACACACACACACACACACACACACACACATATCTAAACCTATACACATTCATATATATATATATACATACATATACACCAAGTCAAGGGTATGTGTGTGTGTGCGCGCGTGTGTGTGTGTCTACATGAAACCTACGAATTCCCTCCAAGGCAGTCATCCTCTGGTTAAGTCTTTCTAAATCAGTCTAGTCCAACCTTAAGTCTTCAATAGGACCCTACCCGTCAAGAATCTAAGGTCACGTCCGACTTCCTAATAACAGTAAGTAATATCCCTATTCTACGTTTGCGGGGGTGCTATACGCCATCCATCCACCCGACTTCCCCCGTAGATATACATCTACTCACCTGATCCTTGTCTGCCGAAGTGGATGCCGCCATCCTTTTCTTCATCGTCCGAAGTCCACGTGAGGGGTACCTATACGCAAACATATATAATATCGTAAACCGAAATCGCGGATAAAATCCAAAACGGCTCATGAAACGCGCATAAGTTAAAACCTATGACCCGCTCATGCAAAAGAACCAAATATCCCTCGATATCGGCGTACAAACGCCGATTGATCGAGATGAAACAAAAACGTACAAATCGTTGTTCCAAAACTCAATAATTTTAATATAAATAGGGTTTAAATCATCAAAACCTTAAAATTAATCAAATCGTTCTAATTGGCAAAAACCTAGAAAGCGTCAATTAACCGTTTTACTTCAAAACCTGATGTTTAAGAAAAACTAGTGGCCACAATATACTCTAAATATCATAACTACGTCATACAAACCATTTCTATAATTTAATCTCATCACTTTGTATTAAGCCAAAATTTGTAGTTTGCAATTTTATCAAATTTTAACAATTTAAAGGTAACACTTAACAAATTAACAACTAAACTAGATTTTGCATATTTTAAATTGTTAAACCACTCATGGAAACCTTAATGATATGCTAAAACCCTAAATAGATTTTAATCCCAATTATTTAAGCAATTTCTAAAAACCTAGTTAGCAAAAATTGCATATTTAGCATAATTTTAAACTAACAATTGGCAACTAGTAACTAGATTAGGTTTTACATTCAATTAACATGTTTATCTCCTCATTAAAACCATAATCTAATGATAGAAACCCTCATCATAATTTTATCTCACCAATATATATGATTTCTAAAAATCTAGCTTACAAATAGCTTAATTTGAACAATTAAAATGTAACAACTAGTAATTTAACAATCTAGATTACATTTTACATGTATTTATGTGTTAATCCACTCATTAAAAGCATGAACAATTGATAAAAATCCCCACTTGAATATTATCTCACCTATTTATATGTGTTATAAAAACATAGTTTTCAAAATTGTTTAATTTAAACAATTTTGAAACAACAATTTACAATACAATAACTACACTAGATTTTTCATTTCTTAAAATGTTAAACCACTTAATATAACCCTACTCCATTAATAAAAACCCTAACTTTATTTACAAACCCTTTTCTTGAATTTTCAAGTTAGCAATTAGAACCCTAATTAAATACCGAAATTCATTCAATTATAGTAATTAACCTACAATTAACACTAGGGTTAAGATTACACCTCACTAAACTTGAGATCAAACATGAAAATCATAGCCTCCAAAATGCCAACCTTGCTCCAAGATCCATCCTAGATAGGCTAAAGAATAATGGGTAGAGATTGGATTTGGAATTTGAGGTTTTATTTTGGATTTTTATTGAATTTTTGGAGATTTTTGGAGATGAAATGAAATGGGGAAAAATTGGGGCTGCCTCATGGTGATTTCGGCCATGGAGAGGGGAGATAAAGAGTGAGGTGAGAATGTGTGGTATTGTGTAGAAACATCTCCAATTATTTACATCTAATTAAGTCTTTTCAATAATTTATTTAATTTTATTTATTATCTTTTCTAAATCAATCCTAAAAAAGTCTAGAACCATGGAAAGTTTTAGAAAAGAATTTTGCATGATACGCACTTGATTCCAATATGTCATGGTTCACATTTGCTAAATTAACCCATTCAAATTTGTAATTTGCACAAAATTAAAGTATAATTAAAGCTTATGTTAATATTTGAATTTAATTAATTAAGGAAAAATATTTTAGTGAACTAATAATTTATAAGTCACTAAATAAACACCATTTACTAGTAATTACTTAGTTAAAATAGGCGTATTTAAATCTATATTGAAAAATAATTGTAGTTAAGTTTTACGGAAAATACGGTTTATTTTACCGATTATCAGAAAATTCACCTAAAAGGTTTATTTATTTAATTATTTATTTATTTATTTTTTTAAAACGTTACAATCTTCCCCCCGTAAAGAAATTCGGTCCCCGAATTTAAATTAAAACTCCCTCCAAATACTAAAACAATTAGCAAAGCTCTCAAATTGTCGGGGCTCCGAAATCTTCAATACATAACTAAAAATCAACTCCGTCAAGCATAACACAATCATCGGAGTTGTGGTGAAAATACAATGTCAAAATCCAACACGAAAACCAACATGAAATACATCAAAACCATAACTTGTATATAGTGCGCATCGTAGTAAAATCGTCCAAACATCTGAATAGAGAAGCATGCAAAAACACCTATGTACTGGTCTCAGGACAGTCCTGCTCGATTATCAAACCAAATAGTAAATATCATAAAAACGTACCTCTCAAAATGAAATCAATCTCAAATACAGTATACGAGGTACCATGTGCGTCCGGTGCGCACGAAAATCGAAATCAAATACAGATGCCATGAATACGCACAGAAACAAAACTGAGTGCAACGGGTGTGCACCAAAAACATCTGTCAAGTGCAACAGGCGTGCACGACAATAATATCAGGTGCATCTAATCTGCACAAAACCCCAATTTCGTGCATCTGGAGTGCACAAAATCGCATCAAGTGTGCGCAAGAATCTCAATCAAGTGCACATGGTGCACGAAAACATATACCGAATATCAAAATCGAAATCACAGTACGAAAAGTGCATGAAAACTATATCGAAGCATATGTCAAAATCATGTGCAACCCATATGCACAAAATCAAATCAATATCTCATAATGTATAAAATCAAATCGAGTGCACTGGGTATGCACAATACAACATCAATACCACTGATATATGAAACACGAATATAGTGTAATGAATGTACACATAGGAAATACCAATCATAGAACAAAATACCAAAATCCAAACAACGGAAATATGAAATTCAAATCACCAAATCGCAATCGTAAATACTATCGTCAATGTGCGCCTTTTCTAATGTCGACTGATTCAGACTCGTCTCCTCATAGCTGTAGTGACTGCGCTACAAACGACTATGCTCATATCTAGAGTCTCCCATATAATCTATCCCTTCACCTGATATCTGGACTACGTTAAACTTTTCGATCGATTTATCAAAGTCCCAAAATCCCACGAGAGCTCAACACTCAAGTATAGTTTAAAAAGATCCAGTACATGCCCCAGCATCTGCGGACCAGCCGCAGAAGGGCAAACCTAAGCCTGACTAATGGCACCGCGGAACTGCCGTAAACCCTAAGGTTCAAAAGCGTTCTCATGGTCATTATGTCGAGTTAGGGTTTCATTCTTCTAGAGGGTCCATAGAAATACCTGCATGTTCTTCTGAATACCTTAAACTTGGGAAAATGGGTTTCTGACAATCGTTCGAACCTTTTAACTTCGTTTAGACGACATGTGAATACCCTTCGTCCGCACGCTAAACAATGCTTCAATCCTCCAGAATAGACAATACCCTAACGGTCATCGCTTTCTATCCGCAGCTCTCTCTGCCCGTGCGACCGTGGTAACAGAAACCACCATCCGACATCGACGAAGATAGATCAATGGAATGAACAGAATACGGTGCAAAGAAATGTACATCCTAAGGCTTCTTAAGCAGAGTAGCGTATCGTAAGTATGCCGCGGATCATACCCACGGTACGTCACTCTACCTAAGTCACCTACTCCATCAACCAAGGTTAACCTAGACTTAGACAAGGGTTAAACCTAGCGCTCTGATACCAACTTTGTCATGACCCAAAGGTACGGAACGTGACCGGCATTTAAATTACGAAACGTCTAGAGGCGTATCGTAATCTAAGCAAGCCGAAGACCAGAAATCTAAACCATTTAAAAGAAGAAGTAAAGGAAAACATGTTTTAAAAACAACATCAAATTTCTCAAAAATTTTGGCAGAGTCTCCTTTGTAAAAACTGGCCCCAAACGGGTATAAATAAGAATATATACATAAGCAAAAAGAAAAAGGCATCCCCAAGCGGGAGCTATCTCTACGCCAAAAGGCGGAAACAACCACACAATGCACTATAATATACAACGCCGAAGGGCGAGGCTCAAAACTCAAAAGAAAACCAATTCCACCAAAACCATAATAATACAAGCGCAACTCTAAGGGTCGAAATAAAAACAACTGGTCTTCTAAATCTATCAAGTAATACAAGTCTGGATGATGGAGCTTACTAGATACAACTGAAATAATAAAAGTACAACGGCGGTCCTGATACAAGTGAACCAACCTACCAAGCAAATCACCCTGAATGAAATGATGTGCCAGCAAGCTGCCAAGGAAACCTGTACATCAAAACCTGTAAGAAAATTTGGCACAACAGGGGTGAGTTGCCAACTCGTGAGTAGAAGACATATGCGAGTAGAAATCGCATGCACGACGATCTCCTAGGTCATAATAATATACTTAATATACCACTAGTCATCTAATAGTGGCGGGGTAATAATTTATGCATAAGTGCAATGCTCAGTGCTCGTGTCAGTGTCTCAAGTAGTAACATGTCATGTGTATAAGTATGCATGCACCATGAATGTAAAACAATCAACCATGAAATCTGGAAATATCTGTATAAGAAATCTTTAACTTTTATCATAGTAAAATTTGTATGGTAATCAGAAACATCATCAATGAAATCCATGGAAATCTGTATCTAGCATCGACACAAAACATATAAATCTCAAAGTCTCAATACCTCATAGTCTCAATATCTCGTAGTCTCAATATCTCATAGTCTTAATATCTCGGGCTACGTCAGTCCGGATCGGCCCAAATCATCAAATCTCATGACAACGGTCAGTATCCTCCGGATATCCGCCTTGCCAGACATCACCGGTAGGTAGTCTTCCCCTGCCAGGCTCATCATCTACAACTCGAGCTTCTTACCCCGGGATACCATACCGGGCCCACCATGTACCCGAGACGGTTCATCTACTCCTCGAATCGGGTCTAGAAATCCAACAGAAAACATGAAATCTCATGGTGGACGACACATACATCACGAGAAAACCGCAACTTGTATTTTAAAATGAGAGGGAGAGAGAGAGAAGTTTTTATATATATTCTCGCGGTTTTCCCCAAAATCCAGAAACCTCATAGAAATCCAAAATCCCAAAATCATGAGTAAGTAAATAATGAGTATCGGCATAAGCCTTACAATACTGCATGATAATATGAAAATGTGAATGCATGAATTGTCTAAGTAATAAATGCAATGTCTAAACTAGCACATGAGAGTAATCACACAATATTATATTGGTTTAGTATTTAGCTGATTATATCAATAAAGATAATATGTTCTAAAGTGTACGTGACATGGCAATTACCGATGATGATGTGTGTGAGCCGGCAAATAAGTGTACGTGAAGCTTGCACATTATCGGTAATGGTGCTGGTGTCCTAACAGGCAGAGTTTCATATTAGCTAAAGAAACATATGTTAGTTATGTGTATGCCCTAGAGGCCATTACTGTACATATGATGTATATTGTAGTGGATGCTAGGACGTATATAGGGAGGACTTTCTTGCTCGACATGATAGTATGCTATCTGGTTGCACTTTACCTTAACGTGTACACTGATTGTCTCTCTGTTACATGTTGGTAAAGCCCTTAGGATGTGTACTTGACTACCTGGACTATGATGCGGATCATACTAGTAGGGACATGGTAGTCCATAAGTACATCCTTCAAGGTCCCTAGTCGTGGGTGTATCGAGACAGGGCATCGATATACCAGAGTAGACTAGCGTATACCTTCTCGACCCATACAGATGGGCGATGGATGATCCCATATCCATTGGTGTTTGACATCAGAGATGATATACGGGTGCTCAGTAGAGACTGGGTACACTGGATGGACTCGCCGAGAACTCCCAGATGGTATTATACCTTACGTCAGATGGCAGTTCTCTGGTGACACTGGTACAGAGTAGTCTGTTGACCCGAGATCGTCATAGAGTCTTGTGTGGTTCCCACTGTGCTTTGATTTCCACCTTACCACGTCCAAGAGGGCGTGCAAAATGGTGGTTTTTAGGTACAGTCCTGAATCACATGGAGGCAATGAGCGATAGGAGGGGATTCGTCTCTCCCGGTATAGGGAGTTGATGTTGCGCTGTGTTCGATTGGCTATAACAGGAAATCCCTGGCCAGGGTTGCTGAGATTTACTGGAAAGTGTTACCAGTAGTATCTCGAATTGTTATAGACCTCATATCGACACGCCTTATCGAGCTATTGGGGTCTGACGTTTACCACCCCTAGGCGAGATATGCGACATATCAGACGATCAGACCGGACTGTACGGTAAGTGTTACTGGTTGGATTCACTGGAGTGTGAGCGGGCTTGCTCGTCGATCTTCTGATCGCTCAATACCCGGTGGCCGTTACGTTTAGCAGACCGCTTGCGGCTTGTGGGTGCTTGATATGATCATCATCTGCTACCGGCGTATTGATGAGTCTTTAGAGTCCTACACAGAGGTTTCCTGGCTCAAGCGAAACGAAATAGGAGCGCGTATGAGATATGTGCGGGACCAAGAATGATACTGTATTCGATTCTCGCGATATGTGACATTGATCGGCTATATGCGATATAGCCAGGTTATCGGATCAAGTGTTGATTCGATAAGTTGTTACTGTTGATATTAGTCGGTTATATATACGATATGACCGGATCGTTGAATCAAGTGTTGATTTAATGATTTAATGCATAATTATATATTTTATATATTACTTTGCATTAACTAGTATCGGTTCACTTTAAATGGATTTTCTCACTTGGATTGTGCACATTGTATATGTGATATACTTTTGTACACAAGTTTGTATCATGTTTGATGATACATGCTCACTTGTGTATGTGTAAAGATTAAACCATGGTTGTGTAATGGTTAGGGTTTTCTTTTAATTATCTATTTATTTATTCTTTATTCTTTTTGGAAAATAATTTGCATAAAGAGAAAAATGGTGGCTTTCTTTGTTTCTAGTTGAAGCTTCATGAAGCTTTGACTTTGTAACCATTCTTGTCTTCATGCTTAACCCTAACCATTCCTTTAACCTTGGTCAATTCTCTACATATAACTATAGTTAAAATTATGATAAGAGTTTTTTTTCTATTCTATTCTAATAACTTATCATAATATTATCTTCTTCTTCTTCTTCTTCTTCATATGAAGAAGCTTGCTACCAAAAATGGCAAAGTGAGAAAAAGAGTGAGAAATCCAATTCTAAAGTGAACCCACTTCCTATTTCTTCATCCTCTACCTCTTGCCAAGTAGTAGAGTGTGTTTTCTTCACAAGTTTCATGACTTGGTGAAGTTGGAGCTTGATCTAGCGATGCCTCGACGTAGATCATCTTCGGCACGAAGCCGACGACCTTGCCCGCCCATTTCTCCGATGAAGCCGACGCTAGAGCCCGGGATTTGATTTGGACAGCGAGGAGACTTCATCACGGAGCTATGGAGGTGGAGAACCGGATCTACTAAGGTTGTATTTCCGTTCTTTTAGTTAAGTAGTTAACTAGTTTCTAGTTTCGCCTAAAATTCTAGTTAACGATCTAGTCTAGGGTTTCTCGGCACCGTAAAATTTGAAATTGGCATGGTTGATGCCTGGTGAGACCTCTAGTGTGTGCCTAGGAACCTTTCAACATATGTATGAATATGCAATGCGATGAATACAACATGAATATAATGGTGAATGTGTAGTAAACGCACAACTAGAGAATACAAACTAATTATGAGTCATACAGTTGTTGTTTGAAAAAGCACGATGCGTTGGTTTTGAAAATAAGTATGACTCGAGCCTAAACTAATATCTACCGAACCAGCTAAGGGACCAACTAAAGAAACTAGTTGAAAGGTAAGAAGAATCCTCCTAAAGTCTGAGTCGGTATCTCAAGTAGTCGGCGATCCAGCCTCAATAGCGTCGAGTACATAGTACGACTTCCTCGAGTCAAGAGTGCGGATCAGTCATCACATATATGCCTCGTACGGTAAAATCCATCGTACGACATCCCAAAATCGGGTACGGGTCAACTATCACATATATACATCATCATTCGTATAGTATCGTCATCAAAAATTTCATGATCAAGGGTACAGTACTATAATCGCATACATCCTAATATCATCAACATATATTATCGTCTGTGTAAATATCCATCGTCAAATGATTGACTAAAATATCATGTCATATATTATATCGTGATTAAGTCACATATTACAATCCGGGGTCTATTTCTAGAGTCTCGTATATTTTAATGTCATCATCACCTACTATCATTTATATACAAATATACACTTTCTCATTCCCCAACGATCCGCTAATATCATAACACATCTCATGTCATAATTCGATCGTATATCTAATATCTCACGGCATCATGCCCAGTCATACCGACTCAACCCCATATATCATATAACCTTCTCATATCACTGTAAGTCCATGTTGCCCATCCCGGTGCTTGCGGGGAGGCGGAAAATGGAATAAAAAACGGATTTTTATCACTTTAGGCAACATGGACTAGACAAAGAAGGATCTTTGCTAAACAAAACAAGCTAAAACTAACTAGAAACTAGCTAAAGGGTAGAATGGTTATACCTAGGGCTTTATATCCTTCTCTCCTTGCTCCTTGGAGTAGTAGAAAGGGATCACCTTTGTCGTCTTCGTGAGTCGAAGAAGGATCCACCCGAAAGCCTCAACCTTTGGCTTCAACTTCAAGCTAGAAGTAACTAGGGTGCTAGAAGTGCTAGTCCTAAAACCCTAGAAGAGAGTAAAGATTATCAAGAAGAGGTTTTTCTCAAGCTCAAGTGTTTCTCAACACATGAGAGGGGAGAGCTTGAGGGAGAAGAAGAACAAGAGAGAGAAAGTGAATGATCGAATGAGCGAATAAAACAACCATTCTCACATATATGTGTGAATTATTATAAATTGATAATTAGCTAGATAATTGTCATGGTTAATAAAGACATGACCATTATCATTTCATTTTTAATGCAAATTGCAAGGATCAAAGAGCATCTTCCAAATGAAATGATGATGGTCAAAGTGTCAACCTAGATCAACAAGTCTAGAAGGTCAAATGGTCAACAACCATAACCATGCACAATTATCCTAAACTAATATCAATTAACCATAATACACACAAAAGCATTAGGGTTAATAAAATGACAAAGGTCATTAACCCTAATCAAAGTCCTCTCCCTCTGTCTCAAGCAACTGTGCATACGCACCCGTATTCGTGATCCGAGGAACACGAATACAATGAGATAAAACCAATCCCAAATCGTATACTAGGATCCGGCTTAAACCAAAGCCCGCTAGTATAAGCTGTCCGGACAGCAAACGTGCACAAGTGCACGGATGTGAACGAACCCTGTCGCAAAACCATGCGACCTTTACTCATTTTGCATAAATGCGAATAGCTCTCTGTGTGGGACTCTAAAGACTCGACACTACGCTGGCAGTAGGTTTAACCACAGACCGCAAGCGGCACTAGCTGTGCGTAACGGTCCCCAGGTAGATGCCGATAAGAAGACTGACGAGGTGAACCCCATCTGAACTCCTACTGAGCCTGTATGTGACAGTCTCCGTACAGTCCGGTCTGTTCGTCTGATACATCGCATGGCGGGCCTAGGGGGCGGTGAACGTCAGTCCCCTAATAGCGGTACAAGTCGTGTCGGAGTGTAGCCCAGAACACCCTGAGATAACACTGGAAACCTTCCAGTATATCTCGCTTGCCCTGGCCAGGGACTACTCGTGTAATGGCTCTCCTAGACACAGCGCGATGTCAACCCCCAATACCGGGAGAGACGAATCCTGTCTAACCGTCACTGCTTCCAAATGCTTCGGGACTGCACCCAAAAACTACCTGTTTGCACGACTCCTTTGAGCCGTGGTAGGGTAGTAATCAAAGTGCAGTGGGAACACACTCGAGGCGAAGTGACAGTGTCAAGTCAGCGGACTAAGCTGTACTCATGTCACCTGGGAACTGATAACTGACGATAGGTATAATACCAACAAACAGTCCCCGACGAGTCCTGTCCAGTGTACTCGTAACCTAATGAGCACCCGCATACTATCTCAAGTACGACGTACTGACGGCTGTGGGACAGACCGTCTCCCACGCTGGGATGAGAAGCGTATACGCTAGTCTACTCCGGAGTATCGATGCCCTGTCTCGATAGTCCAATGACCAGGGACCGGTATAAGGATGTGCTTATGGATTACCCAGCTCCCACGAGTGTGAGCGCCATCACAACGCTGGTAATCAAGCAAAGATCCTAAGGGCTCTACTAATATGTATATCAGCGATATGCTAAAAGAAACACATGCACATATTAAAGCAGAGACAAACCAAGTAGCATACTACCATTTCGAGCAAGATTGTATATACAACTGTGAATATCCCAAGCTTCCATCAAGTAATATACAAACTAGTATGATACAGTAATGGCCTCTAGGGCATATACACTAACAATCTCCCACTTGCACTAAGGCCATGTACTGGCGTATCGAAGACCTATCATCTCGATCAGCCGCTCGAACTGAGTCTGGGGCAAGGCCTTGGTGAATGGATCTGCTGTGTTATCTTTTGAAGCAACCCTCCGAACCTCGATCTCCTGGCGATCCACGATCTCCCTGATCAGGTGATACCGCCTCAAGATGTGTCTGGATTTCTGATGGGACCTGGGTTCCTTCGCTAAATCTATAGCCCCATTGTTTTCGCAATACAGAGGTATTGGGTCAACAATGGACGGAACCACCTGAAGTTCTTTCAAGAACTTCCTCATCCAGACAGCTTCTTTTACGGCATCAGATGCAGCGATGTATTCCGCTTCCATAGTCGAGTCAGCAACGGTTTCCTGTTTGGAGCTCTTCCAACACACCGCCCCTACATTGAGGGTGAAGACAAAACCCGACATGGACTTGGAATCATCCTTGTCACTCTGGAAGCTGGAGTCAGCAAAGGCCTCAATCTGGAGGTCTTTTCCGCCATACACCAAGAACATCTCCTTAGTCCTTCTCAGGTACTTGAGAATGTTCTTTACTGCTATCCAATGTTTCTCCCCAGGGTTTGACTGATACCTGCTTACCACACTCAGTGCATAAGCCACATCCGGTCTCGTACACAACATCGCATACATTATAGAGCCTACCACAGAAGTGTAGGGTATAATAGACATGCAATCCCTCTCCAAATCAGTCTTGGGAGACATCTCTTTGGAGAGGGTGATCCCGTGACAAGCCGGTAGATTACCGTGCTTGGAATCTTCCATACTGAATCTCTTCAGTATGGTGTCGATGTACCTGGACTACGAAAGTCCTAATATCCTCTTGGATCTGTCACGGTAGATCCGGATACCCAGAATGTATGAGGCATCACCCAGGTCTTTCATGGAGAACCTGTGTGACAAGAACCCCTTGACAGATTGTAGCATAGGAATGTCATTTCCTATTAAGAGAATGTCATCCACGTATCAAACGAGGAATACTACAGTTCTCGCTACAAATCTACAATAGACGCATGGTTCATCTGGATTTTTGATAAAGCCAAATTCCTTGACCGTCTCATCAAAACAGATGTTCCAACTCCGCGATGCCTGCTTCAGTCCATAAATGGACTTAAGCAACTTGCATACCTTTCCGCTGCTCCCACTCTGAATGAAACCCTCTGGCTGTTCCATATAGACACACTCCTCTAAATGTCCATTTAGAAAAGCTGTCTTTACGTCCATCTGCCAAATCTCATAATCGTGGAAGGCAGCAATGGCAAGAAGGATCCGAATGGATTTCAGTATAGCTACTGGAGAAAAGGTTTCGTCATAGTCCAAATCAGGTCGCTGACGAAAACCCTTTGCTACCAGTCTAGCTTTATAGGTCTCAACCTGTCCATCTACACCAATCTTCCTTTTGAAGATCCACTTGCATCCTACGGGTTTTACCCCATCTGGAGCAATGTCCAACGTCCATACTTTGTTGGTGTACATGGACTCCATTTCGGTCCGCATTGCATCCAGCCATTTTACCGAGTCGACGCTCTTAATGGCCTGCTGGAAGCTAGTAGGCTCATCACAATCTTTGATGCAATCCTCTCTATCCCCGTCAATGAGAAAACCGTAGTATCTCTCGGGCGGATGAGACTGCCTACTACTCCTGCGGAGTGGCGTGGGAATGTCCTGATCTTTCGAACCCTCTGGTTCTACTAAGCTTTCAATAATAGCTCGTGGTTCTGGAATTTCTTCCAGTTCTATTGCGCTCCCACTTATTTCTTTTTCTATGAACTGGTGTTCTAGAAAGTGGGCATGGCGAGAAACAAAAACCTTTTGTTCCTCTTCGCAATAGAAGAAATATCCCTTGGAGTTCTTTGGATATCCCACAAACTTGCATTGTACTGAGCGTGCCTCGAGCTTGTCCGCATGCTGCCTTTTTTACAAAAGCTGGACATCCCCATGTCTTAATGTGATTAAGATAGGGTCTCTTCCCACACCACATCTGATATGGTGTAGTAGGCACAGTCTTAGTTGGAACTCGGTTCAAAAGGTATGCAGCTGATTCTAGCGCATATCCCCATAACAATCGCGGCAACTCAGCATTACTCAGCATGGACCGTACCATATCCAATAGGGTTCGGTTCTGTCTCTCCGATACACCGTTATGTTGTGGAGTGTATGGAGGAGTAAGCTGAGAGAGAATTCCATTCTCTTTTAAGTAACCCAGGAACTCGGCACTCAAGTATTCACCACCTCGATCAGATCTCAGTGCCTTGATTCTTTTGCCTGTTTGTTTTTCTACCTCATTCTTATATTCCTGGAATTTTTTAAAAGCCGCGGATTTATGTTTCATTAAGAAGACATAACCGTACCTTAAAAAATCATCCGTAAAAGTAATGAAGTAAGAATAACCGCTTCGTGCATATGTAGACATTGGACCGCACACGTCACTGTGTACGAGTCCCAAGAGCTCGCTCGCTCTTACTCCGTGTCCAGTGAACGGAGTCTTTGTCATCTTTCCTTTGAGACAGGATTGACAAGTTGCATACGATTGATATTCGAACGGATCCAAATATCCTTCTGCATGTAACTTAGTCAACCTTCTCTCATTGATGTGACCCAGTCTACAA
Organism: Agapanthus africanus; assembly: GCA_030015575.1. Taxonomy (NCBI): domain Eukaryota; kingdom Viridiplantae; phylum Streptophyta; class Magnoliopsida; order Asparagales; family Amaryllidaceae; genus Agapanthus; species Agapanthus africanus. Next base: position 76,499,201 of record JASDDO010000029.1, read on the forward strand.
TGCCATAAGAAAGTTTTATTGATTTCTGGAGACTTTCTTTTGTGTGTATTCTGGACATTGAAAATCTGTGGTTGGTTTAATACGTATATACCGTTGTTCAATGTACCTGACCCAATCAAAACTTGATTAAGGTGAATGTTCACTACATTACTTACAAATGCAAATTCATAACCTTCTTTAGATAATAAAGATACAAAAATGATATTACAGGTTGCATTTGGTACATAATAACAACTACGCAAAACCAAAAAGTGTCCATCCGACAGTCCCAGGTGATAGTCCCCCGCCTCAGCATCCATGCTAGCACCGTTTGCAACTCTGAGGGTCATGTCACCTGCCTTCAAAACTCTACGCTTTCTCAACGCCTGCAAAGAATTACAGATATGAGATCCTGATCCGGTATCCAATACCCAGGATGTAGAGTTTATTGATAGACAGTTTTCAATAACATACAAACCTGAAGCTGATGCTGCAACTCGCTTCAAATCCTGTGTTCTGGCTTTCCAAGCCTTGCAATTCTGTTTCTAGTGACCACTTTTGTGACAATAGAAGCATTCTTCCTTCCCCACCAGCTTTCCCGCTACCTTTGTTGCTTTTCCTTTTCCCTTCGTATCCGCTTTACTGACACCGCATCTTGGTTTGGCTGGGGCTTTCTTCTTCTTACCCTTGGCTTTTGCCCTGGATCTAGAAGAGGAAGATCCTCCTACAAACAAAGTGGATGTCTCCCTACCTTTCTGTAGGGTGCCCTCTGCACTCCTCAGCATGTTGAGGAGCTCTGAAAGTTCAACTTCTTTTTCCTATAAGTTGAAGTTCAGGATGAACTGGGCGTAAGTGGAAGGAAGGGACTGGAGAATCAAGTCCGTATAGAGCTCATTCTCCAACGTGGTCCCAAGTTCTGCGAGCTCCTCTATATAGCCAATCATCTTAAGCACGTGTTCCGCTACCAATGATCCGACGGCCAACCTTGCCGAAAACAACTTCTTCGACACTTCGTATCTGGTGATACGAGACTGCTCTCCATACAGTTCTTTTGTATGAAGAAATATGGACTCTAGGTCCATATTCTCGTGCCTCCTCTGATGTTCGTTGTCCATCGAGGCAAGTACGAGGCATTTGGCCTTCGCGCAATCTATTTCCCAGTTCTTATAGATTTCCCTATCTACGACACTGGTTTTGGGACCTGGGACAGGGGGAGCTTTGGTGGTAAGGAGATACCCCAGCTTGTCGTAAGTGATTGCCATCTTGACATTCCTAAGCCAATCTTTGTAGTTTGGCCCTGTCAATATGTTTTTATCTAGTAATAACTTAAGTCCGGTCATGTTGAATGGTCGCTGCAATTAGGAGAGAGAAAAGAAACACTTTAGCATGATGCTCTTGCAAGTTTAGAGTGGTTTTTAGTTTGTCTAAACAGGATGGCTCCCACTGTCTCTCGAATCCCTTCTCAAACCGTAAAGAAAGGATTAGCCGGGATCAATCTCACCGTACAATACTTGCTTAACCGTTCAGCCAGGCCAGTGTCGGTACTTCGAGGGAGGTTTTCCAACGCTTTCGCGAAGTTCCTTAATTAAGTAACCTCTTTTCCCTATGGGCGTAGCCCCGCTAACACCTTTCTAGACACCTACTAGGTTTATAGCATTGATCGTTAAGTGAGAGTTTTCCCGAGGAGTAGCATATACTCACAGTAGGATCGGGATCCAAATATCATCGCGTGATAAAACCGAAGGAATCCTACCAGAATTATCACACTCCAAATGTTATGCAGCGCTAGCAAGTTTCAGTACTTATGAAACTCCCGATGTGGATTTTTGCCCCATGCTCTTATGACCTTGACTTTGGCCAAAATATCATAAGTCACATGTCAAGTTCTACCCGTCATTCTCCTGGTTAATTTGGACCCACCCGTACCTACCCTTGACTTTGGCCAAAATGGCAGCACGACTGTCCCAAACCAACGCATCTATCTATGCTGCACATGAATACCCAATAGCTACCAAACACTATGCCTTGACTTTGGCCAAAATACATAGCTTGAATACTTTTTGACCATTCATGCGGAATGACGGAGGGCTACGAATGGTTTTGGCGAAACCGTGAACGTAGTGAACTTGATATAATCGATGGAACGAGATAGCTTTTAAAAGGAGTGGTTCAAGCTCCGCGTTTAAAAGTTTAGTTTTGAAAAGAACCGAGTGGTTTTCAAAGTGTTCTAATCGACTTTTACTTGGTTTATTTTCTTGCATTAGTTCTTTTAATGCGTCCCATCATTTAATCCTACCATTGCAGAAAACAACCAAAATATGACGTACGCTTATGCCATTCGCATTCGCCACGGGGCCTCGTCATCACCCGTTAGGTTACTTAACTAACGACAGAGCGGGGGCTGGGCTAGCGCGGCTGTAAAACATAAGCAACGCCTAAATAGTTATAATATATAAATATATAGCAATGATAGACATTACAGATCACAGATGAATACATTGGATATACTAGGAATCCGCAATCCGTTCGAGCCTGCAACGAAAAGCGGATTACACGGTCGCGGTGAATAGCCAAACCCCACCCAAGACCCCTACGGGTGCGGCAAACTACCCACCAAGTACCCGAAGCGAAGCAACCTCCCTCACCACCGTGAGTAGGCCACTCGGCACTTCGATACACCCGGTAGTTTGTGCACCCCCTCCATGGGTCTATTCTAGGAGCAAAAACAGTAAAAAGAATTATACAATGACGGCTACAACCCCGACCCGGTTGCGCGGCCATACAAATAATATTACATCAATTTACATATTACAATGAATGAAAGAAAAAGAAACACTCATCTCACATCCACCCCGGCTATTCACCCGCGACAATCCAACGCATTCATATACACATACCATCATCAAACACAGATCACAGATATGTATAACCCCCACTAATCGACATATAGCGATTAGCCGACGTTGAATACATATAAACATCACAGATATAACCCTTTAGTCAAAGTGTATTGAAGTTCGATCAAAAATACGGATTTATAGGCCCCCAAAAACAAATTTCTTTTCTGGAAAACCTGGGCACATATAAACCATCTTAAAAATCCCAAAACCATGCCAGAAGAACACTGCACCAAACTCGACCCAGAGCCGAGCCAACTCGGCCGCGGTAGCGCGGCAATAGCTTGCTATTGCCGCGGAACCGCGGCTTTTTGGTCGATTCACTGGACCGGGTTTGGTGGCTTTCTTCACAAAACCCTGAGATGATTTTTGGAGTATGATATATTTTATTTTGAACAGGATAAATTTTAACAGAAAGTTTGGGTTTTGATATTTTGGTTTTTCGATTTTTCCGATCAAACTTCCATACACTTTCACTACCTAGCTAGTTTATGTTTAGTTAGGCTCTGATACCACTGTAAGTCCACGTTGCCCACCCCGGTGCTTGCGGGGAGGCGGAAAACGGAATTAAAAACGGATTTTTATCACTTTAGGCAACATGGACTAGACAAAGAAGGATCTTTGCTAAACAAAACAAGCTAAAGCTAACTAGAAACTAGCTAAAGGGTAGAATGGTTATACCTAGGGCTTTATGTCCTTCTCTCCTTGCTCCTTGGAGTAGTAGAAAGGGATCACCTTTGTCATCTTCTTGAGTCGAAGAAGGATCCACCCGAAAGCCTCAACCTTTGGCTTCAACTTCAAGCTAGAAGTAACTAGGGTGCTAGAAGTGCTAGTCCTAAAACCCTAGAAGAGAGTAAAGATTATCAAGAAGAGGTTTTTCTCAAGCTCAAGTGTTTCTCAACACATGAGAGGGGAGAGCTTGAGGGAGGGAAGAACAAGAGAGAGAAAGTGAATGATCGAATGAGAGAATAAAACAACTATTCTCACATATATGTGTGAATTATTATAAATTGATAATTAGCTAGATAATTGTCATGGTTAATCAAGACATGACCATTATCATTTCATTTTTAATGCAAATAGCAAGGATCAAAGAGCATCTTCCAAATGAAATGATGATGGTCAAAGTGTCAACCTAGGTCAACAAGTCAAGAAGATCAAATGGTCAACAACCATAACCATGCACAATTATATTAAACTAATATCAATTAAGCATAATACACATATAATCATTAGGGTTAATAAAATGACAAAGGTCATTAACCCTAATCAAAGTTCTCTCCCTCTGTCTCAAGCAACTGTGCATACGCACCCGTATTCGTGATCCGAGGAACACGAATACAATGAGATAAAACCAATCCCAAATCGTATACTAGGATCCGGCTTAAACCAAAGCCCGCTAGTATAAGCTGTCCGGACAGCAAACGTGCACAAGTGCGCGGATGTGAACGAACCCTGTCGCAAAACCATGCGACCTTTACTCATTTTGCCTAAAGGCGAATAGCTCTCTGTATGGGACTCTAAAGACTCGACACTACGCTAGCAGTGGGTTTAACCACAGACCGCAAGCGGCACTAGCTGTGCGTAACGGTCCCCAGGTAGATGCCGATAAGAAGACTGACGAGGTGAACCCCATCGGAACACCTACTGAGCCTGTATGTGACAGTCTCCGTACAGTCCGGTCTGTTCGTCTGATACATCGCATGGCGGGCCTAGGGGGGCGGTGAACGTCAGTCCCCTAATAGCGGTACAAGTCGTGTCGGAGTGTAGCCCAGAACACCCTGAGATAACACTGGAAACCTACCAGTATATCTCGCTTGCCCTGGCCAGGGACTACTCGTGTAATGGCTCTCCTAGACACAGTGCGATGTCAACCCCCAATACCGGGAGAGACGAATCCTGTCTAACCGTCACTGCCTCCAAGTGCTTCGGGACTGCACCCAAAAACTACCTGTTTGCATGACTCCTTTGAGCCGTGGTAGGATAGTAATCAAAGTGCAGTGGGAACACACTCGAGGCGAAGTGACAGTGTCAAGTCAGCGGACTAAGCTGTACTCATATCACCTAGGAAATGATAACTGACGATAGGTATAATACCAACCAACAGTCCCCGACGAGTCCTGTCCAGTGTACTCGTAACCTAACGAGCACCCGCATACTATCTCAAGTATGACGTACTGACGGCTGTGGGACAGACCGTCTCCCACGCTGGGATGAGAAGCGCATACGCTAGTCTACTCCGGAGTATCGATGCCCTGTCTCGATAGTCCAACGACCAGGGACCGGTATAAGGATGTGCTTATGGATTACCCAGCTCCCATGAGTGTGAGCGCCATCACAACGCTGGTAATCAAGCAAAGATCCTGAGGGCTCTACTAATATGTATATCAGCGATATGCTAAAAGAAACACATGCACATATTAAAGCAGAGACAAACCAAGTAGCATACTACCATTTCGAGCAAGATTGTATATACAACTGTGAATATCCCAAGCTTCCATCAAGTAATATACAAACTAGTATGATACAGTAATGGCCTCTAGGGCATATACACTAACAATCACGTGTATATGTTATATATATATATATATATACATATCTAAACCTACACACATTCATATATATATATATATATATTTATATATATATATATATATACACATACATACACATATACACCAATTCCCTCCAGGGCAGTCATCCTCTGGTGAAGTCTTTCTAAATCAGTCTAGTCCAACCTAAAGTCTACAATAGGACCCTACTCGTCAAGAATCTAAGGTTACGTCTGACTTCCTAATAATAGTAATTAATATCCCTATTCTACGTTTGCGGGGGTGCTATACGCCATCCACCCGACTTCCCCCGTAGATATACATCTACTCACCTGATCCTTGTCTGCCGATGTCGATGCCGCCATCCTCTTCTTCATCGTCCGAAGTCCACGTGAGGGGTACCTATACACAAACATATATAATATCTTAAACCGAAATCGCGGATAAAACCCAAAACGGCGCATGAAACGCGCATAGGTTAAAACCTATGACCCACTCATGCAAAAGAACCAAATATCCCTCGATATTGGCGTACAAACGCCGATTGATCGAGATGGAACACAAACGTACAAATCTTTGTTCCAAAACTCAGTAATTATAATATAAATAGGGTTTAAATCATCAAAACCTTAAAATTAATCAAATCGTTCTATTTCGCAAAAACCTAAAAAGCGTCAATTAACCGTTTTACTTCAAAACCTGATGTTTAAGAAAAACTAGTGGCCACAATATACTCTAAATATCATAACTAAGTCATACAAACTATTTCTATAATTTATTCTCATCACTTTGTATTAAGCCAAAATTTCTAGTTTGCAATTTTATCAAATTTTAACAATTTAAAGGTAACATTTAACAAATTAACAACTAAACTAGATTTTGCATATTTTAAATTGTTAAACCACTCATGGAAACCTTAATGATGTGCTAAAACCCTAACTAGATTTTAATCCCAATTATTTACGCAATTTCTAAAAACCTAGTTACCAAAAATTACAAATTTAACATAATTTTAAACTAACAATTGGCAACTAGTAACTAGATTAGGTTTTACATTCAATTAACATGTTAATATCCTCATTAAAACCATAATCTAATGATAGAAACCCTCATCATAATTTTATCTCGCCAATATATATGATTTCTAAAAATCTAGTTTACAAATAGCTTAATTTGAACAATTAAAATGTAACAATTAGTAATTTAACAATCTAGATTAGATTTTACATTTATTTATGTGTTAATCCACTCATTAAAACCTTGAACAATTGATAAAAATCCCCACTTGAATGTTATCTCACTTATTTATATGTGTTATAAAAACCTAGTTTTCAAAATTGTTTAATTTAAAAAATTTTGAAACAACAATTTACAATACAATAACTACACTAGATTTTTAATTTCTTAAAATGTTAAACCACTTATAATAACCCTACTCCATTAATAAAAACCCTAACTTTATTTACAAACCCTTTTCTTGAATTTTCAAGTTAGCAATTAGAACCATAATTAAATACCGAAATTCATTCAATTATAGTAATTAACATACAATTAACACGAGGGTTAGGATTATACCTCACTAAATATGAGATCAAACATGAAAATCATAACCTCCAAGATGATAACTTTGCTCCAAGATCCATGCTAGATAGGCCAAAGAATAATGGGTAGAGATTGGATTTGGAATTTGAGGTTTTATTTTGGATTTTTATTGAATTTTTGGAGATTTTTGTGGAGGAAATGAAGTGGGGAAAAATTGGGGCTACCTCATGGTGATTTCGGCCATGGAGAGGGGAGAGAAAGAGTGAGGTGAGAATGTGCGGTATTGTGTAGAAACATCTCCAATTATTTACATCTAATTAAGTCTTTTCAATAATTTATTTAATTTTATTTATTTTCTTTTCTAAATCAATCCTAGAAGTCTAGAACCATGGAAAGTTTTGGAAAAGAATTTTGTATGATACACACTTGATTCCAATATGGCATGGTTCTCTTTTGCTAAATTAACCCATTCAAATTTGTAATTTGCACTAATTTAATATATAATTAAAGCTTATGTTAATATTTGAATTTAATTAATTAAGGAAAAATATTTTAGTAAACTAATAATTTATAAGTCACTAAATAAACACCATTTAGTAGTAATTACATAGTTAAAATAGGCGTATTTAAATCTATATTGAAAAATAATTGTAGTTAAGTTTTACGGAAAATACGGTTTATTTTACCGATTATCAGAAAATTCACCTAAAGGGGTTATTTATTTATTTATTTTTTAAAACGTTACATATATATAAATATCCTTAAAATGATAAGGTCAGAAGCATGATAAGGTGGCAAGGGTAAACATCTATACATAAGTGTAATACCAAGTGCTCGTGTTAGTGCCTCAGATCGCAACATATCAAAAATATGAGGTATGATCAATGTAATCAATATGAAATCAGTGTCAACTATATCATGAAGTCTATAAGTATGTGGATATCATCCAACTATGTAATCAATGCATGTATGCATGTGGATCTCGTCTACGTGTCAACCAATGACACAAAAACATCATGCATGTAAATATCATAAAAGCGTATGCATGAAAGTATAAGGATATAAATCAACGTGTGTCCCTCGCGACACATCAAAATTTTGGAACCTGTGTGTCCAACATCGACACTCAAAACATCATGAAACACGTATCCAGCATCGACACATAAATCCTCATATATCTCAGGCTCCGTATCATCTGCGGGATCGGCCCGCGGGCTCCGGCAGTACGGATCGGCCTATATCCATCTCATGACTCCGGTCGGTATCCTCCGGATAACCGCCAGGTCCAAATAATATCACCGGTAGGTACTTCTCCCTCTGCCAGGCTCATCGTCTACACCATGATAATCATCTCTCTCCCTGGGGAACCATACTGGGTCCACCATGAACCTGCAGATGGTGCCTCCAACTCCTCGAATCGGGTTTCACATGCCACTCTTAGAACCGAGAAAATACATAGTGGACGCACTGAAATATCATATCAAGAGAAACCGGGTTTTTAAAACAATACATACACTCTTTTGAAATAACCACGGTTCTCAAATCCAGAAATCTCATGAAAACAACATATCTCAATGCGTATAATCATAAAGCATGATATATGCGACATCTAACAGAAATGTAAGCATATCCGTATATCATGCAACATGGAACAGTAATATGCACATATCAAGGGAAAACCGCACTTTTAAATGACTCCAGTTTTAAAATATATCTTGCGGTTCCCAACTGTCCAAAATCAAGCCAGATCATCTATGTATGTGCAAATATGTATGTATGCAAGTATGGGTGTACAATATGTATGTACGCAAGTATGAGTGTACAATATGTATGTACGCAAGTATGTCATGCAAGGAGTCATATCCTGATGCAACAATACTACTGTGTAGTGACATGGCAATTATCGATGATGGAGTGTGTGAGCCGGCAAGCAGGTGTACGTGGAGCATACGCATCATCGGTAATGGTGCTGGTCTCCTGACATCATGAGTTTAATATAACATAAATCACAATTATATAAGCATGCAATGCGTCAATAACATCATGAATATTTGGAAATGGAAAAGTAAATGCAACCATAAGGAATCTACATTAGTTATACGAGTGATACAGTTTTTCATTTGAAATCACACGAATCGTGGTGTTTGGAAAAATAGGGGCTACGGTGTTTTTAAGAAAAAAGGTACGCCTTTTGAAATATCCATAGAATCCCTTGGCATGTCTATAAAATTCTCATGATTCATTATTTTTGAAGTAGGTATAACCCGAGTCTAGTCTAACATATACAAGTAAACTACAGGACTAAATGAACAGACTAATCGAAATGGTAAGGGAAAACCACCTAAGTCTGAGTCGATATATATATATATATATATATATATATATATATATATATATATATAATAGTCGGTGATCCCGCCTCAAAAGTATCACATACGATACAATATATAATATGACATCCTCGAGTCAAGAGTGCGGATCTATCATCAATATAAAGCTCGTATGGTAAAACCATCGTATGGCATCCCAATCTGGGTACGGGTCGAATCTCACATTTATCTCATAATTTATCTGGTATCCTTATCATCATATCTCATGAACTGGGGGTACTGATCTAAGTTTAGTACAAACTGATACCATATGCATATATATGCGTGTTGAAAACACACGCCTAAAGGCCCGCTAAAATCTCATGTCGTATCTCTCAATACGAAACAAAACATATCACCGATCTCATAGCATCATACCTAAACTCATCGACTCATCTCCGAGTACCATGTACAATCCTCATCATCCATGTGTATGTATACGTATACATATACATATACATATATATATATATATACATAGTCCCATACCTGTGTGTGTGTGTGTACATATCCCCATATACGCACAAGCAAAACAAAGTAAGCATGTGTGTGTGTGTGGGTGTAAACCTCATTCTAGGGTTCACGACTAAACTAACTAATGACACTATCATCCAAGTACACTAAAGTTATCCATGACTCCCCAAAGTCTACCTAGATAATCATAATCTCAAAATAAACATATAAATATATCCATATAATATGTACCATACACTACACTACGAACCGCGGGGGTGCTATACGCCATCCACCCGACTTCCCCCGAAGATATATATCTACTCACCTCGATCCTCGCTTGCTGGAGTCGATGACGCCACGCTCATCCTCGTCGTCTCGAAGTCCACATGGGGGTACCTACAATTTCCAATGCATCATATAGTATTAAGAACTGAACATGAAAACCAAAACGACATGTGAATCGCTTGCAGGTTAGAACCTATAATCTACGCCTGCAAAACCACCAAACAACCCCCGTCGCTGACGTACAAACATCAGACGATGGAACGCAATATCAAATACCAAATCCCAAAGTAAAACGGAGTCGCAAAACAATGCAGCAACTCAAGAAAATGGTCCCAGATTTTACCCTAAGTGAAATTAGCCAATTTTGCACATATGGAGGGTCTAATTTACTGGAGATAAAGCCTTGGACCAAACACGTATCATTTCCACTCTACCCAGGCCGCAATTTGCAGCCAAAATGAGTAAATTTGCGGCAATAAATTGGAGTGGGGGTCTCTGGTTTTGGGTATAGGTTTTAAGTTGCCTGCACATCTCTCAGTATTCGCTAAATATTTTTCAGGTCACCCGGGTTATAGCAGATCACCCAAACACATCACAATTCTCACAAATTTCCGATATTGGGGTTTCTAAGTTTGGGATTTGGGGTTTAAGTCTCTGTTTTAGTTCAATTTACCATCACTACAGGGGTTGTAGTCCGTAATTACACCTCAATTGCACCTTTGGAATCAATTCAAACCCTAATCCCTAACTTGGAATTTCAAAGTTCACTATACAACATGATATCGATTCTAAATATGTAAGGATGCTAAATAGAATGAAATACTATTCTAATGGTGTAGAAATTACCTCATTTGGCAACTCAAGATTTTTCTTGAGTTGCCCCAAGTGCCCAAAATCCATCTTTTCTTGGTCCAAAGTGCATCTAGTGAGCTTGTGCATGTTTCCAATGAAATGGGGATGAGGTTTTGGTGAGTTTTTTGATGATGTTGTGAGCGTTGAAGAGGATGGGGGAGTGAAAGGCAGCAACCATGGGAGAATGAGGGGGAGAAAAATGATCAAGGGATGAAGAAAGAATGGGAGCTTGGTCAAAGGAAGACCCCTCACCCTCTCTTTCTCTCTCTCTCTCTCATGACCATACCCATTTATTTAGTGTTTTCTTTTTCTTTTGTTTTGTTCTTTTTTCTTTCTCTTTTCTTTTCTTTTCACAAAAGAAACCCAAATGAGCCATGGTTACAGAAAATGTAACAATGTGAAAAGGACATGGTGCATGTCATGTGCACAAAACAAGCTTAATGCACGATTAGCGATATTTGATCGCGATTAGCATTAAAATAGAATATAATTAATTATATAACAATCTAAAATACTCAAATCTTGTAATCTCTTTCAAATTCAATAATTTACTTAATTTCCAAAAATTTCCCAATTTATCAGTATTTAGTTATACTGCATTATCGGAATATTCATGATATTTATTATTTAATTATAAAAATTCCCAAAAATATTATTTTATTTTTCTGAAATGTTACAATCTTCCCCCCTTAAAGAAATTCGCTCCCCGAATTTAAATTTAAACTCCCCCAATTTCTAAAACATTTCAGTAAAAAGATCAATTCGTCGGGGCTCCGAAATCATAAATGCATGAATCACATCATAGCGCAATGCATGCGCATGAAAAACGAGTATATAAACCATAATCAAAACTCCGTCAAGCATCCCGCAATCATCGGAGTTATGGAGAAGACACTAATATCAAAGCCCCAAACGAAAATCAACATGATATACATCAACAATGCATGTAAACATCTGAAAGGAATGCATGCCAAACTCTTTTCATGTTACTCTGCGATGCGTGTATCACTGCACAGTGGCGGACGTCTATTGTAAGAAAATAACTATATATATGTATATATATATTCTTTGTTTAACATACAAGTCCCTACGTTTTGAAAAATAATTTAGAAGGGTTTCCTTTATAATTGTTCCGTGTCATCTCGGACACGTAGGTAAATACTGAGACTATAGCTCCTTTTGAAAATCCCTTCGATAACTATTGATGCATGCAAAAACATATTCAGGTACTGTCCTCTGACTAGTCCTGTTCAGCTGCTGTACCAAATAGTAAATATCATGAAACATACTGCTCAAAGGAAATCAATCCCAAAAGGTATATAAGACTGTCACGTGCGTCTGGTGCGCACGAAAATCGAATCCATGAATGTGCCATACATGTGCATAAAAACAAAATCTAAGTGCAACGGTTGTGCACGAAATACCTGTCCAAGACAACGGGTGTGCCTGACAGTAATATCAGGTGCATCTGATATGCACGAAGAATCTCAATTTAGTGCATCTGGTGTGCATCAAAATCGCATCAAGCGCCCAAACATGTGCAAGAATCCAAATCAAGTGTACGAAGTGCACGAAAATAAATATCGAATATCAAAATCAAAATCGACGGTATACGACACATTTCAATCCAAATCCAAATCAGGTATACCGTGGTATATAATCTCACACCCATGTGCATCAACGTGCAGAAAATCGAATCAAAATACTAAAAGTGTATGAAAACTATGCCGAAAGCATAAGTCAAATCACATGCATACCATAGGCTTGAAATCAATATCAATATCTCGAATGACCTCAAATCGAAGTTAAGTGCAACTGTGGTGCACAAAATCTCAATCATGCAAATAAATCGCTCAGAATGTCAAAATCAAAGATGACAGAAAAAGTCCCGCTCTAGCACATCCTCTAAAGATCTCTGGTCAACTGTCATGGTCACTCGTAACATGTTTCGTCGACGATGCCGAACTCTGGCCTACTGGGTGTGCGCAATATGACCGATCCTGGGTCCAAGTCTTCTCGTATAGTATTCCAGAAAGATCTTGTCGGGGTCTTTCCCGAATCTCGTTTTTGCCGAACTACCCGGAAGTTGTCACCCTTTACTAACTCTGTTTCTTGTTCCGGAACGCTGCATACTCATCGCGACTCCTTCTGGAAGATATATCCATATCCAACGCCTCTGCATGCGTATCACATCTCTGGTGTCAGCGAAGTGGAACGTCGTCTCGTTAAGATCTCGTACGAACCTCTTACTCTACTTTTCTCTAATGTCGACTGATTCGGACTCGTCTCTTTGTGGCTGCATGGACTGCACTCCAACGGCTATACTCGTATCTAAAGTCTCCCAAGCAATGTATCCCATCACATGATATCCGAATGACGTCGAACCTTTCGATCGATTCGTCAAAGTTCCATAATCCTCCAAGAGCTCAACATCTTAGGTACAATTTAATAGTATTCCAGTATATGCCACAATACCTATGGACCAACCGTAGAAGGGCAAACCCAAGCCTTACTAATGGCACCGCGGAACTGCTGCCAACCCTAAGGTTCAAAAGTGTTCCCATGGTTATTATGTCGAGTTAGGGTTTTATTCTTCTAGAGGGTCCACGAAATTACTTGCATGTTTTTCCGAATACTTTAAACTTGGAAAATGGGTTTCTGACATTCGATCGTCTTCTATCGACTCTCAACGTACCTGCGTGAAGTCGTCTCTAGTTGGAATCAATCAATCTGATGACCTCGCATCGGGGTAGGCAACGTATCGCATGTCCTAGCCATTCCTCCTTGGGTGACTAGCGATCTTCTATCATATCTCTAAGCACAACTCGTGCGGCAATAGCTCCAAACATCTGGGGTGATATCTCGTCATTCGCAACAATAACTGGCTCATTCGTCCGCACGCTGAACAGTGCCTTAATTATCAAGTATAATCGGTGCATCGACGGTCATCACATTCTGGCTGGCCACTAGTGGTAGCCCAATCCTCTGGTGCTAATCTGCACGTCCGAGAAATCTTATAAAAGCGATCCATCAAACGCGCATAGCACGAAAACACAATAAAACGACGCCTCTATGCAATCGTATGTCCGTGGAATCACGCCCTGGTCAGTCCTCATCTGTGACGAGCTCATGCTGACCGCAACTCTAGCCGTAGCTCTCTCTGCCCGTGTAATCATGGCAGCAAAACCATAAACCAATATCGATGAGGATAGATCATAGGAATGAATATAATACTGTGCAAGGAAATGTACATCCTAAGGCTCCCTAAGCGGAGTAGTGTATCGTAAGTATGCCGTGGAACATACACACGGTATGTCACTCTCCTTAAGTCACCTACTCCATCAACCAAGGTCAACCTACGCGACGAAAGTTCTGGTCTAATACCCCCTCGACTAAGTCTACGTTCCGTAAGGTCAAGCCTAGATTCCGTATATATACAAACGCCCTAGGCTCCGCATAGTCAAACATAGACTCGAACCAAGGTTAACCTAGCGCGCTCTGATACCAACTTTGTCACGACCCGAAATGGCACGTGACTGGCACTTGAATCATATGAAGTCTATAGGACCCCATCTAATTCAAGTAAGCCATGAAATCCCAAAAATCTAAACCATTTTAAGAAAGAAGTGAAGAAAACATGTTTTAAAGCAAGTGGTTTTAATAACATAAGCCGAAGTATGCATTTTTAAAATCTCAAGTCTTTTCTGAAAATTTCGGCAGAGTTTCCTTTGTAAATACTGGCCCCAAACGGGTACAACATGCATAATATGAAATAAAGGCATCCCAAATCGAAAGCTAGCTCTTCGACAATTGACGGTCACAACCACGCAAGCAATATAATATACAACGCCGAAGGGCGAGGATCAAAACTTAAAGGAAATTCAAAATCATCAAGAAAACCATAATAATACAACGCGCGACTCTAAGGTCAGAATAATAACAACTATTTTTCTAAGTCAGAAATAATATACAAGTCTGGTTGATGGAGTTACTAGATACAACTGAATATAATAAAGGTACAATGGTGGTCACGATGCGAGTGAACCCACCTACCAAAGTAATCTCCCAGAATGGAAGCAGTGTGCTAGAAAGCCGCAATGAAACTCGTACAGCAAAACCTGCAAGAACTGTGGCACAACGGGGGTGAGTTGCCAACTCGTGAGTAGAAAACATCACAGAGAAAAAATCGTATGTATGACTCAATCCTAGGTCAGTACGATCAGTAATATATATAAATATCCTCAAAATGATAAGGTCTAAAGCATGATAAGGTGGCAAGGGTAAACATCTATAAATAAGTGTAATACCAAGTGCTCGTGTCAGTGCCTCAGATCGCAGCATATCAAAAATATGAGGTATGATCAATGTAATCAACATGAAATCAGTGTCAACTATATTATGAAGTCTATAAGTATGTGGATATCATCCAACTATGTAATCAATGCCTGTATGCATGTGGATCTCGTCTACGTGTCAACCAATGACACAAAAACATCATGCATGTAAATATCATAAAAGCGTATGCATGAAAGTATGAGGATATAAATCAACGCGTGTCCCTCGCGACACATCAAAATCATGGAACTTGAGTGTCCAGCATCGACACTCAAAACATCATGAAACCCGTGTCGTATCATCTGGGGGATCGGCCCGCGGGCTCCAGCAGTACGGATCGGCCTATATCCATCTCATGACTCCGGTCAGTATCCTCCGGATAACCGCCAGGTCCAAATACTATCACCGGTAGGTACTACTCCCTCTGCCAGGCTCATCGTCTACACCACGATAATCTCTCGCCCCGGGGAACCATACTGGGTCCACCATGTACCCGCAGACGGTGCCTCCCACTCCTCGAATCGGGTTTCACATACCACTCTCAAAACCGAGAAAACACATGGTGGACTCATTGAAATATCATATCAAGAGAAACCGGATTTTTAAAACAATACATACACTCTTTTGAAATAACCACGGTTCTCAAATCTAGAAATCTCATGAAAACAACATATTTCAATGCGTATAATCGTAAAGCATGATGTATGCGACTTCTAACAGAAATGTAAGCATATCCGTATATCATGCAATATGGAATAGTAATATGCAAATATAAAGGGAAAACCGCTCTTTTAAATGATTCCATTTTTAAAATATATCTTGCGGTTCCCAAATCTCCAAAATCAAGCCAGAATCATCTATGTATGTGCAAATATGTATGTATGCAAGTATGGGTGTACAATATGTATGCACGCAAGTATGAGTGTACAATATGTATGTACGCAAGTATGGGTGTACAATATGTATGTACGCAAGTATGTCATACAAGGAGTCATATCCTGATGCAACAATCCTACTGTGTAGTGATATGGCAATTATCGATGATGGAGTGTGTGAGCCGGCAAGCAGGTGTACGTGGAGTATACGCATCATCGGTAATGGAGCTGGTGTCCTGACAGCATGGGTTTAATATAACATAAATCACAAGTATATAAGCATGCAATGCGCTAATAACAACATCAATATATGGAAATGGAAAAGTAAATGCAACCATAAGGAATCTACATTAGTTATACTGTAGGGTTCCTAGGCACACTAGTGAAGGTTCATATAGCATCAAACATGCCCGGATAAAAATTTAGACGTGCCGAACAACCCAAAGACAGGATCTTTGCTAGATAATTAGGGTTTAGCATGCAAGATAACAACTTTTTATCTAAGTGTGAGGGATTACAACCTTTGTAGTCCGCTCCTTCTCTTCACAAGCTCCGAGTAGAAGTCCCTTTGACGCGATCCACGATCTTCCGGACTCAAGAGAGGCTCCACGACTCGAACGATCCATGCTAGCTTGAAGTATTCCGAATCTCCGATGATCTACATCGAAGTTGCAATAACCCAAGCTTTCTCACTCTAAAGAGATGAACACCCTAATCTCATGGGCTAGATGAGATGAGGATGAGGGAGTAGTATTTATGCTTTCTTTTTAATTCACTTTCTCACAATTTATCATCACAAAAGGAATTTCTAGTGAGCTCAAAATCAAGAGAGAAGAAGATGATAATGGAAAATGATAATCTCTTTTGTAATGAATAGAAAAAGAAATCTATATGATTGATATATATCAACCATGGTCAAGGATGAGTGGCTAAGAGTTTGTAGAGAATAAACTAGAGTTAGGGTTTGGTTAGGTTAAGTTATGAGTCATGTAAAAATATCAACCATAATATCTTAAGCATGACAAAAACAAAGCTTCTAGAAGGTGCAAGAAGAAGCTAACCCTAATCAAATCCTAATCCCATTTAATCATCCTTAAACATGTTTAATAATAAATCATATCATGTCACAATAATATATATCACATATATATTATATATTTGCAACAAAAGAAAATAATACAATTAACATATATCGCATATATATCAATGTATCATCCAGTGAGAAAATGAAATAATAAAGCGAGCAAATATTAGATAATGTAATACAATATATCATATATATTATTATACATTAAATCATCGAATCAACACTTGATTCGACGATCCGGCTATATCGAATATTACCGACTAATATATCATGTACCGATTCATCGAATCAACACTTGATCCGATGTCCCGGTTCATATCTAAATATCGCGAGAATATAATACGGTATCTCATATCGCATTATCCTCGGTCCTGCACATATCACATATGTGCCTCTACTCCATTTTGCCTGAGCCAAGAAACCTCTGTGTAGGACTCTAAAGAATCGTCAATACGCCGGTAGCAGGTGATGATCATATCAAACACCCACAAGCTGCAAGCGGTCGGCTAAACGTAACAGCCACCCAGGTATTGAGCGATCAGAAGATCAACAAGCTAGCCTATGCGTTCTCCTGTGAATCCAATCAGTAACACTCCCGTACAGTCCGGTCTATTCGTCTGATATGTCGCATATCAAGTCTAGGGGTGGTATACGTCAGACCCCAGTAACCGATAAGTCGTGTCGATGTGTGGCTCATAACGGGTCGAGAAACTACTAGTAACGCTTACCAGTAAATCTCTATATCAGCCCTGGCCAGGGACTTCCAGTTATAGCCAATCGAACACAGCACAACATCAACTCCCTATACCGGGAAAGACGAATCCCCTCCTATCGCTCATTGCCTCCATATGATTCGGGACTGTACCCAAAAGCCACCGTTTTGCACGCCCTCTTGGACGTGGTAAGGTGGAAATCAAAGCACAGTGGGAATCACACAAGACACTATGACGATCTCGGGTCTACAGACTACCCTGTACCAGTGTCACCGGAGAACTGCCATCTGACGTGTGGTATATCACCATCTGGGAGTTCTCGGCGAGTCCGTCCAGTGTACCCAGTCTCTACTGAGCACCCGTACACCATCTCTGATCTCAAACACCGATGGATATGGGATCATCCATAGCCCATCATATGGGTCAAGATGCGTATACGCTAGTCTACTCTGGTGTATCGATGCCCTGTCTCGATATACCCTCGACTAGGAACTGTTATAGGATGTACTCATCGACTACCGTGGCCCTACTAGTATGATCTCATCATAGTCCTAGTAGTCGAGTACAAAACCTAAGGGCTTTATCAACATGTAAGAGAAAAACAGTAAACCAGTACAAGTCAACATGTTAAGATAAAGTGAAACCAAATAGCATACTATCATGACGAGCAAGAAAGTCATCTCTATATATATCTAAGCATCTATTATAATATACATCATATGTACAACAATGGCCTCTAGGGCATATATATAACTAACAATCTCCCACTTGCACTAAGGCCAGCTGCTGTAGTATCTCATACCTAGCATCCCGAATAATCTCTCAAACTGTATCTGGGGAATAGCCTTCGTGAATGGATCCGCAGTGTTGTCCTTCGTATCTACTCTCCTGACCTCGATCTCTCGGCGATCAACTATCTCCCTGATCAGGTGATACCGCCTCAGAATATGTCTGGACTTCTGAGGGGATCTGGGTTCCTTGGCCAAAGCCACAGCTCCATTGTTATCGCAATACAGAGGTATTGGATGCTCAATGGATGGAACCACACCAAGTTCGCTAATGAACTTCTTTATCCAAACAGCCTCTTTGGCAGCATCGTTGGCAGCGATGTATTCAGCCTCCATCGTCGAGTCTGCAACGGTATCCTATTTGGAACTCTTCCAACATACCGCCCCTCCATTGAGGGTAAAGACAAAACCCGAATGCGACTTAGAGTCGTCCTTATCACTTTGGAAGCTGTAATCGGTAAAGGACTCCACCTGGAGTTTTCTGTTACCATACACCAAGAACATCTCCTTAGTCCTTCGCAAGTACTTGAGAATGTTCTTCACAGCTGTCCAATGACTCTCTCCAGGATCTGCTTGATACCGACTCACTGCACTTAGTGAGTATGCTACATCGGGTCTGGTACATAGCATCGCATACATGATAGAGCCTACTGCCGAAGCATAGGGTATCCCTTGCATGCGAGCTCTCTCCAAATCAGTCTTGGGAGACATCTGTTTGGAGAGAGTGAGTCCAGAGATCGTGGGTTGGTTCCCACGCTTGGATTCTTCCATACTAAACCTCTTTAGTATGGTGTCAATGTACCTGGATTGGGACAATCCCAGTATCCTTTTAGATCTATCTCTATAGATCATGATTCCCAATATGCAAGGAGGCATCACCTAGATCTTTCATTGAGAATCTCTGTGATAAGAAGAGCTTGACTGATTGCAGCATAGGAATATCATTTCCTATCAAGAGTATATCATCCACGTACAATACGAGGAAGACAACCTTACCCTCTGCTACCTTCTTATAGATACAAGGTTCATCTATATTTTTGATGAAGTCAAACTCTTTGACTACAACATCAAAACAGATGTTCCAACTCCGCGATGCTTGCCTTAACCCATAAATGGATTTAAGCAGCTTGCACACCTTTCCGCTGCTCCCACTATCTACGAAGCCTTCTGGCTGAGTCATGTACACGCTCTCTTCTAAATCACCGTTTAGAAAGGCGGTCTTAACATCCATTTTCCAGATTTCGTAGTCATGGTATGCAGCAATGGCAAGTAAGATCCGGATGGACTTAAGCATAGCTACTGGAGAAAAGGTTTCGTCATAATCCACACCTGGTCGTTGACGAAAACCCTTTGCTACAAGTCTAGCTTTGAAAGTCTCAACTTTTCCATCTACACCAAATTTCTTTTTAAAGATCCACTTGCTCCCAATGGGTTTTACCCCTTCAGGAGCATTTTCCAAAGTCCATACTTTGTTGGTGTACATGGATTCCATCTCAGATCGCATTGCATCCAGCCATTTCACAGAGTCATCACTCGTGATGGCCTGCTCGAAACTAGTCGGGTCATCATTATCCATGATGCAATCCTCGCTTCCACCATCAATGAGAAAACCATAGTATCTCTCAGGTGGATGAGAAACCCTACTAGATTGGCGGAGAGGCTGAGGTTCGTCGGGTACTACTGAATCCTCTGGTTCAACCAAGTCTTCTGTTATAGTTTGTGTTGCTGGAACCTCTTCCAGTTCTACCTCAATACTACTATTCTGTTTCATAAGAAAACCTTTTTCTAAGAAAGTGGCATGTCGAGAAACAAACACCTTTTGTTTCTCGGGGTGGTAGAAGATATACCCTTGTGAGTTTTTGGGATATCCTACAAACTTACATAAGACAGATCTTGCCTCGAGTTTGTCCGGATTTTGTCTCTTGACATAGGCCGGACAACCCCATATCTTAATGTAATTAAGATGTGGTCTCTTCCCTTTCCATATCTCATATGGAGTGGTAGGCACAGATTTGGTAGGAACTCTATTCAATAGGTCTATGGCTGTCTCAAGCACATACCCCCAAAAGGAAATAGGTAACTCAGCTGTAATCATCATCGAGCGCACCATATCTAATAGGGTGCGATTCCTCCGCTCCGATACACCGTTGTGCTGTGGTGTATAAGGAGGAGTAAGCTGAGAGAGAATCCCATTCTCTTTTAGATAATCTAAAAACTCACCGCTTAAGTATTCACCTCCTCGATCAGATCGAACAATCTTAATACTTTTGCCCGTTTGGTTCTCTACTTCGTTTTTATATTCTCTGAATTTCTCAAAAGCTTCAGACTTGTGTTTCATCAGAAACACATGTCCGTATCTAGAGAGATCGTCAGTGAATGTAATGAAGTAGGAAGAACCGTTCCTGGTATGCGTAGACATGGGACCGCATACATCACTATGTATTAGTCCTAAGAGTTCAGTAACTCTTTCTCCGTGTCCACTAAACGGAGCTTTGGTCATTTTTCCTTTGAGACATGAATGGCAAGTATCATAAGATGATAATTCGAACGGATTCAAATAACCATCCTTATGTAACTTAGCCAGTCGTGTCGCATTGATATGACCAAGTCTACAATGCCACAAGTAAGATTCGTTCATATCTGAACTTTTCCTCTTGTGTGTGTTTTGTATATTCAGGTCTGTATTCTGATTTAGAATTAATATGCCATTATGTAACGAGCCTGATGCAATCAACTTTTGATCTAGGAATATGTTCATAATATTATCCTTTACTATAAAATTATATCATTCTTTACTTAATAAAGAAACTGATATAATATTACACATCATGTTCGGTATATAATAGCACTCATTTAGAATCAGTGTATTACGACTTGGTAATACAAGGTGATATTCGCCAACTGCTTTGGCTACAACATTTGCACCGTTCCCTACTTGAACGGAATGATCGCCTTTTCCCAGTTCTCTACCTTTACGTAGCCCATGTAACTGTTTACATATGTGGGATCCTGATCCGGTATCTAATACCCAGGATGTAGGGTGAACTGAGAAACAGTTCTCAATAAATAACACACCCGAAGAAGATGCATCAACATGCATGTTCTTTTGGGCGGCGTGAGAATCCAGATATTCTCCTGTTTCCTGTTCTGTCTTATAACTCTTATAAGAAAGAACGGGTCCAACGTTCCCTTGCTCAGTACAATAATCGTGTTCAATCAATACATCCATATTATTATCTTGATTATGGCCTGACATGGTCGCTACCTGGAGAGAGAGAGAAGAAAACACTTTAGCGTATGCTCTTGCAAGATTAGATTGGTTATTATCTTATCTAATCAGGATGTCTCCCACTGTTTTTATCAAATCTACCTTCAAACCCTAAAAGGTAAGATTAGCCGGGATTAATTACACCCTACAATTTCGTCAATCTTTCAGCCAGATCAGTGTCGGTACTTTGAGGGAGGTTCCCCGTGCTTTTGCACGGACCTAATTAAAGTAAACCTCGTTTTCCCAGAGGCGTAACCCCGTTAACACTTTTATAGACACCTACTTGATCGGCTAATTGTCCTGTGTAAAACTCTCCCAGGAGTAACTCTTACTCGCAGTGGGTATCGGGATCCAACTATCTCATAGGAGGTATGCAATCTCATTGCAAATTTCAACACTTGAAATTCCCGATAAAGCTTTTACCCCTAGTGTGCTATGACCTTGACGCATGCCAAACAACCCATAGTCCACTAGTCAAGTTCAACCCGTAAATTTCGTGATTGAATTAAACCCACCCGTACGACCCTTGACGCATGCCAAACAACGCCGTATGAATACGCTAATCCAATCGCATCTCATGCTGCAGATAAGTAATAATCAGCTATCGTACAATACGCCTTGACGTATGCCAAACTACCGTAGCACGAATACTAAATATTACTTATCTGAAATGACGGAGGGCTACGCAGGTTTTTCTGAAAGCCTATTGCGTAATGAACTTGATATCGTCGTAGAATCAAGTGAAGTTTTGAAATGGAGTGTTTTTTAGGCTTTTCTTAGTTTCGCTAAAGGGGTCACTCCCGGTGAAGGGATCGTCGGCCCTTTTCTCATCGAATAAGGTGCGGGATATATCATATATACCGCTGTGCAAAGCAAAATACTAAAAAGCATTCAAAAGGCAAACCGCGTTTTGTAGCATCTGCCAGTTTTGCTAAAGAGGTCACTCCCGGTGAAGGGATCTCGGCTCTTTCCCCATCGAATAAGGTGCAGGATATATCATATATACCGCTGTGCAAAGCAAAACACTAAAAAGCATTCAAAAGACAAACCGCGTTTTGTAGCATCTGCCAGTTTCGCTAAAGAGGTCACTTCCGGTGAAGGGATCTCGGCTCTTTCCCCATCGAATAAGGTGCAGGGTATATTATATATACCACTGTGCAAAGCAAAACTGTAGCTACCCTTTTTTATAATGTTTTGATTCTACAACATCTTTAGGTTTCTTTTCTTTTTATTAATCTCATTAATAAAATCCCATCAGCTTATGCTTCCTAAGCATCACAGAAGAAACGAAAGCAGTAATATTTATATGTCAGCATATATATATAGTATAAGCATTCGTCTCAGGCAGTAATATGATCTCATCACAGAACATTGCAGCAGAAGAACATATATGAAATATTGGATATACTAGGGCGTCCGTGTTTTCAATACGAGCCTGTATAAAACACGGATTCCACGGTCGCGACGAATAGCCAAACCCACATCCCAAGACCCCTACGAGAGCGGCAAGTAACACTGCCAATTCTAGGGTTAGGAGACCCGGTCTCGACTCCTCGAGACGGTCTCCCACTGGACCCTAGAACCCGGTTACTTGTGCTCCCCACCTTGGGTCTACCTAATGCGGAAAAGTAAATAATATACAAGGGTGACATCAACCTCAACCTGGAAGTGCCCCAAATAAAAGAATATTACATTACAAATGAATTTTACATGAATGAAAATAAAAACCCTCATCTCACATAAAACCCCCGGCTATTCAGAACGTGACGATCCAATATAACATATCACAGCAACACATAATATCACATATCATCAACGTAAGTAAATATGCGCATCCCAATTGTCGTTGACATATAGCAACGAAACCGGCGATATCACATATTACACTTACGGTCACAGAAAAGAAAGTGTAAAACTACAACATTTGGAATCCACAATCACTTTAGACATCGTAAATCCGAAATATCACATACTTCGCATTTCATGCCTAATTCTATGAATTCCACATATTGTATCACATTCCAGATAAATAGACAGTATTAAACTTTTCGAACAGTTAATCAAATACCCAAAATTTCCTAAAGTGCTCAACACTTGAGCGAAGTTCAAATAATCCCAGAATATGTCACAGTACCAGTGATCCAGCCGTAGAAGGGTCAAGCCAACGCCTCACATGCGGCACGCCGTACTGCCCAAAACCCGAAGGTTCAAAAGGAAGTTCAAGACGGTCACATAATCGAGTTAAGGTTTGTTGTCTTCTAGAGGGTCCACCGCTTAACTTGTACAATTTCTCCGAAAGATTTAAACCCGATAAAAATTCAACACTTGAAAGTTTGCCGTGCCGGGATAAAGTGGGTTAATGATATCCGTTCAAACAGTTTAACAGTTTCTAAATATCCGGAAATAAAACGAATTTAAATTTTCCGATCGAATCTACGATTAAAAAATAAACCCCAGATTAAACAACACTTGAATCACTTTTAAAAATACCCAGAAGCATCAACAAGCACCTACGGATATTACCATGAAAACCACGTGTCACAATTCCAAAATTCCACCGCGGAACCGCCGCGGAAAGCAGGTTTCCGCCGCGGTTCCGCCGCGGTTTAGTGGAGTTGTGGGCCCGTGTTTCATGGTAATTCTTAGAATTCCCTGCTGATTTTTTTAGGTATTTTTAATTCAGAAAAATCCCAGATTTTGAAAAATATCCAGAGAGGGGGTTATTTTCGTCGGTACGGGTTCGATCGGAGTTTTAACTTCGTAAACACATCGCCTAATGCTCTAGCTAGGCTCTGATACCACTGTAGGGTTCCTAGGCACACTAGTGAAGGTTCATATAGCATCAAACATGCCCGGATAAAAATTTAGACGTGCCGAACAACCCAAAGACAGGATCATTGCTAGATAATTAGGGTTTAGCATGCAAGATAACAACTTTTTATCTAAGTGTGAGGGATTACAACTTTTGTAGTCCGCTCCTTCGCTTCACAAGCTCCGAGTAGAAGTCCCTTTGCCGCGATCCACGATCTCCCGGACTCAAGAGAGGCTCCACGACTCGAACGATCCATGCAAGCTTGAAGTGTTCCGAATCTCCGATGATCTATGTCGAAGTTGCAATAACCCAAGCTTTCTCACTCTAAAGAGATGAACACCCTAATCTCATAGGCTATATGAGATGAGGATGAGGGAGTAGTATTTATGCTTTCTTTTTAATTCACATTCTCACAATTTATCATCACAAAAGGAATTTCTAGTGAGCTCAAAATCAAGAGAGAAGAAGATGATAATGGAAAATGATAATCTCTTTTGTGATGAATAGAAAAGAAATCTATATGATTGATATATATCAACCATGGTCAAGGATGAGTGGCTAAGAGTTTGTAGAGAATAAACTAGAGTTAGGGTTTGGTTAGGTTAAGTTATGAGTCATGTAAAAATATCAACCATAATATCTTAAGCATGACAAAAACAAAGCTTCTAGAAGGTGCAAGAAGAAGCTAACCCTAATCAAACCCTAATCCCATTTAATCATCCTTAAACATGTTTAATAATAAATTACATCATGTCACAATAATATATATCACATATATATTATATATTTGCAACAAAAGAAAATAATACAATTAACATATATCGCATATATATCAATGTATCATCCAATGAGAAAATGAAATAATAAAGCGAGCAAATATTAGATAATGTAATACAATATATCATATATATTATTATACATTAAATCATCGAATCAACACTTGATTCGACGATCCGGCTATATCGAATATTACCGACTAATATATCATGTACCGATTCATCGAATCAACACTTGATCCGATGTCCCGGTTCATATCTAAATATCGCGAGAATATAATACGGTATCTCATATCGCATTATCCTCGGTCCTGGACATATCACATATGTGCCTCTACTCCGTTTTGCCTGAGCCAAGAAACCTCTGTGTAGGACTCTAAAGAATCGTCAATACGCCGGAAGCAGGTGATGATCATATCAAACACCCACAAGCTGCAAGTGGTCAGCTAACGTAACAGCCACCCAGGTATTGAGCGATCAGAAGATCAACAAGCTAGCCTGTGCGTTCTCCTGTGAATCCAACCAGTAACACTCCCGTACAGTCCGGTCTGTTCGTCTGATATGTCGCATATCAAGTCTAGGGGTGGTATACGTTAGACCCCAGTAACCGATAAGTCGTGTCGATGTGTGGCTCATAACGGGTCGTGAAACTACTAGTAACACTTACCAGTAAATCTCTATATCAGCCCTGGCCAGGGACTTCCAGTTATAGCCAATCGAACACAGCACAACATCAACTCCCTATACCGAGAGAGACGAATCCCCTCCTATCGCTCATTGCATCCATATGATTCGGGACTGTACCTAAAAGACACCGTTTTGCACGCCCTCTTGGATGTGGTAAGGTGGAAATAAAAGCACAGTGGGAATCACACAAGACACTATGACGATCTCGGGTCTACAGACTACCCTGTACCAGTGTCACCGGAGAACTGCCATTTGACGTGTGGTATATCACCATCTGGGAGTTCTCGGGGAGTCCGTCCAGTGTACCCAGTCTCTACTGAGCACCCGTACACCATCTCTGATGTCAAACACCGATGGATATGGGATCATCCATAGCCCATCATATGGGTCAAGATGCGTATACGCTAGTCTACTCTGGTGTATCGATGCCCTGTCTCGATATATCCTCGACTAGGAACTGTTATAGGATGTACTCATCGACTACTGTGGCCCCACTAGTATGATCTCATCATAGTCCCAGTAGTCGAGTACAAATCCTAAGGGCTTTATCAACATGTGAGAGAAAAACAGTAAACCGGTACAAGTCAACATGTTAAGATAAAGTGAAACCAAATAGCATACTATCATGACGAGCAAGAAAGTCATCTCTATATATATCGAAGCATCTATTATAATATACATCATATGTACAACAATGGCCTCTAGGGCATATACATAACTAACATATACGAGTCATACAGTTTGTCATTTGAAATCACACGAATCGTGGTGTTTGGAAAAATAGCGGCTACGGTGTTTTTAAGAAAAAAAAGGTACGTCCTTTGAAATATCCGTAGAATTCCTTGGCATGTCTTTAAAATACTCACGATTCGTTACTGGACTAATCGAAAGGGTAAGGGAAAACCACATAAGTCTGAGTCGATATATATATATATATATAATAGTCGGTGATCCCGCCTCAAAAGTATCACATAGATACAATATATAATATGACATCCTCGAGTCAAGAGAGCGGATCTATCATCAATATAAATCTCGTACGGTAAATCCATCGTACGGCATCCCAATCTGGGTACGGGTCGAATCTCACATTTATCTGGTATCCTTATCATCATATCTCATGAACTGGGGGTACTGATCTAAGTCTAGTACAAACTGATACCATCTACATATATATGCATGTATGAAAACACATACCTAAAGGCCCGCTAAAATCTCATTTCGTATCTCACAATACGAAACAAAACATATCATCGATCTCATAGCATCATACCTAAACTCATCGACTTATCTCCAAGTACCATGTATAATCCTCATCATCCATGTGTAGGTATACGTATATATATATATATACATAGTCCCATACCTATGTGTGTGTATATATATATACATATCCCCATATACGCACAAGTAAAACAAAGTAAGCATGTGTGTGCGTGTGGGTGTAAACCTCATTCTAGGATTCGCGACTAAACTAACTAACGACACTATCATCCAAGTAGACTAAAGTTATGCATGACACCCCAAAGTCTATCTAGATAATCATAATCTCAAAATAAACATATAAATATATCCATATAATATGTACCATACACTACACTACGAACTGCGGGGGTGCTATATGCCATCCACCCGACTTCCCCCGTAGATATATATCTACTCACCTCGATCCTCGCTTACTGGAGTCTATGACGCCACGCTCATCCTCGTCATCTCGAAGTCCACATAGGGGTACCTACAATTTCCAATGCGTCATATAGTATTAAGAATCGAACATGAAAACCAAAACGACATGCGAATCGCTTACAGGTTAGAACCTATAGCCTACGCCTGCAAAACCACCAAACAACCCCCATCGCTGACGTATAAACATCACGATGGAACACAATATCAAATACCAAATCCCAAACTAAAACGAAGTCGCAAAACAATGCAGCAACTCAAGAAAATGATCCCAGATTTTACCCTAAGTGAAATTAACCAATTTTGCACATATGCAGGGTCTAATTTACTGGAGATAAAGCCTTGGACCAAACACGGATCATTTCCACTCAACCTAGGCCGCAATTTGAGGCAAAAATGAGTAAATTTATGGCCAGAACTTGGAGTGGTGGTCTCAGGTTTTGGGTATAGGTTCTAGGTTGCCTGCACATCTCTCAATCTTCGCTAAATATTTTTCAGGTCACCCGGGTTATAGCAGATCACCAAAACACATAACAATTCTCACAAATTCCCGATATCGGGGTTTCTAAGTTTGGGGTTTGGAGTTTAAGTCTCTGTTTTAGTTCAATTTACCGTCACTACAGGGGTTGTAGTATCTAATTACACCTCAATTGCACCTTTGAAATCAATTCAAACCCTAATCCCTAACTTGGAATTTCAAAGTTCACTATACAATACGATATCGATTCTAAACATGTAAGGATGCTAAAGATAATGAAATACTATTCTAATGGTGCAGAAATTACCTCATTTGGCAACACAAGAATTTTCTTGAGTTGCCCCAAGTGCCCAAAATCCATCCTTTTTTGGTCCATAGTGCATCTAGTGAGCTTGTGCGTGTTTTTAATGAAGTGAGGATGAGGTTTTGGTGAGTTTTTTAATGATGTTGCGAGGGTTGAAGAGGATGGGGGAGTGAGAGGCAGCAGCCATGGGAGAATGAGGGGGAGGAAAATGATGAAGGGATGAAGAAAGAATGGGAGCTTGGTCAAAGGAAGATCCCTTACCCTCTCTCTCTCTCTCTCTCTCATGCCCATACCCATTTGTTTAGTGTTTTCTTTTTCTTTTATTTTGTTTTGTTTTCTTTATCTTTTCTTTTCTTTTTACAATAGAAACCCAAATGAGCCATGGTTACAAAAAATGTAACAAAGTGAAAAAGACATGGTGCATGTCATGTGCACAAAACAAGCTTAATGCACGATTAGCGATATTTAATCGCGATTAGCATTAAAATAGAATATAATTGATTATATAACAATATAAAATGCTCAAATCTTGTAATCTCTTTCAAATTCAATAATTTACTTAATTTCCAAATATTTCCCAATTTATCGGTATTTAATTATACCGCATTATCGGAATATTCATGATATTTATTATTTAATTATAAAAATCCCAAAAATATTATTTTATTTTTCTGAAATGTTACATTTGTAATCGTATTTTTCGGAATACGGATACAGGTATGAATATACGGTGAAGGGTATTCTTGTAATTTGTTACAAGAGTGCTTCTAGAAGAAGACACATCATTATTTGTTTTAACCATTTAGTTAAATGGTTAATGAGGCGGAGGGTGAGGTTTTCATTCATTGAATGAAGCATGGCTACTTGGTGACTCACTTAGTGAGTCATGGTTTACTATTGAGGAAAGGTGGCATCTAGATATTTTGTAGAAAATATCTAGATATTTTGTGGTGAAGATAATTTTTTATGATTATTTTGGGATGCTTGCTTTTACTATTGAGGCAAGGTGGGATCTAGATATTTTGTAGAAAATATCTAGATATTTTGTGGTGAAGATAATTTTTTATGGTTATTTTGGGATGCTTGCTTTATTAGTCACAAGACTTAGCTATTCATCATTCTATTCTTATGTTGCTCTCTACAACACTCTCATCTCCTCTAAGCTTCTCTTCTTCTACCTTAAACCCTAACAGTCTCATGTGTTGAGAAACCTAGGGTTCTTGAGACAAAACAATCCATCATCACTCTCTACATCCTCTAGGCTACTTAGATTAGCATACTAAGTAACCTAGTTATCTTAGTTTAAAGGTAGGAGTTCAAAGTAGACACTCTCGGGTGGATCATCTTTGACATGAGGAATCCGTCGATCAAGCTCGATCATAGAAGCCACTAGGAGCGTGATAAAGGAGAGGAGTGAAGACCTGAAGGACTAGAGCCTCTTGGTATAAACTCTTTTCATAGTAGATAGCTTCTTTAGTTGCTAGTTAGGTTTATGGTAGATCCGGTTTAAGGGTTATTTTAGTGCCAAGTTTACATCGTTAGAAAAAAAATTTGTTCCGCAATCGTCCTCAGTTGATGGCCAGGGTGTTAGCATAACCATTCATGGTATCAGAGCCAGCCCATAAACCTTACACTAGCAGGTTTAAACAATGATAAAGTAACGAAACCGAAATAACTCTGAAACACGAAACGAAAATTCAAGTTTCTGTCGAATTTTTCAGAGGCTCTAAAACTTTTTTAAACAATTTCAGAGTGCTCATTTAGTTGTGATATGAACACAAACCAAAAACGGGATGATTTCACCTACTTATGGCCGGCCAAAGTGCCAAATTGGCCGGCCCCACCGGTTTTGTAAAGGGAAATTGAGTTAGGTTTTGGTCTATATTCTTGTCTCTTGGATTTAGGGTTTCAAGTATTGTTTGTTTTTGCCCAGGTTGGATATTCTGTTATCTTGTGTTTTGGGGCAATTTGCGGTTTTTCGAAGTCGTTATTTTTTAACACTGTTTAATAGTTTCAGTACATACATTAGTATCTGCGACAGCGAATGCCATTTGAGCGGTATAACTCGTCTAACTGCTATATATTCTTTTAGACAGGTTTGCGAACATGACATTCATGTTGATGTTTTGTGTTTGTGCTGTAGTTGTGGGTTGATTGTTGTGGTGGATAGCTTGGTGATGCAATGATAGTTGTACAGTTAAGATTCATTTGTATATTCATATTGCCGGGCGAGCGTCCGACATGTGGACTGTCGTCTTTGCCGGATTGTAGATTATTTATGTGGGACACGACGGGGTTTAGTCGATGTCACCATTGTACATATTATTTTCATTTTCTGTACTAGGATTACCCCACGGTGGAGTGCATGAAAAGCCGGGTTCGAGAAAGCAACAAGCCAGCATCTTATGGCGTTGAGACGGAGGGGGATTCACTCTAGAATTGGCCGGCTATTCGCCGTACTCGTGGGGGTATAGGATGACCCACGGAAGGGCACTAAAGTTACCGGATCCCATGAAGTGCTGGGTAGCCCATTCACTTTTTTGATTGGGGTTGCCTCACTTCTGGGATTGGCGGTAACTTGTCGCGCTCCTAGGGGTCCAGGTTTCATTGCACAGGCTATCCACATGACCGGGAACGTCGGGTTTTATTTGCGGCTCAAATGAAACGCGAGGCTCCACGATTATCCACCACTCTGTGTTGCTTGCTGAGATTCTGTGATGTTTCTTATTATCATTCCTGGGACGAATGTTATATATATTTATATATATATATACTAGTAGATGTTGTATATGTTTTGCACCCACGCTAGTCCATCCCCCGCTCTGTCCTTAGTTAAGTAACCTAACGAGTGATGACGGGGCCCAGTGGCGAATGCGAATGGCATATACGTACATTGTATTTTCGTTCTTTTCTGGTGATAGGTTAATTGATGGGACCCCATAATTTTAATTAATGTAAGAAAAGAAACCTAAAAAGATGTTGTTGGAACAAATTTCGAAAAGCTATAGTTATATTCTTTTGCTTTGCATAATGGTATTCAGTTGTGAATATCCAGCACCTCATTCCAAGAGGCAAGAGCCGAGATCTCTTCACGGGGAGTGACCTCTTGAGCAAAAGTCTATACTATAGATTACTCGATTTTCTTCAAAACCAAAAGTTTTCAAAAGCGGAGCTTAAACCACTCCTTTTCAAAGCTATTAGGTTCCTTCAATGCTATCAAGTTCATTACGTTAACGGGGTTTTCACCAAAAACCCAGCCGTTGTCCTCCGTCATTTCGGGTAAAAAGCATATAGTATTCATGCGGTGTTTGTTGGCCAAAGTCAAGGCATCGTGAATGGTAGCTGTATGTTGCTTATCCGTAGCATAGATAGATGCATTGGTTTAGGACAGTCGTACCACCTTGTTGGCCAAAGTCAAGGGTGTGTACGGACGGGTCTAAATCAATCTGGACAATGATGGGTAGAACTTGACATTGCGTGTTATGATTTGTTCGCCAAAGTCAAGGTCATAAGTGCTTGGGGCAAAAAACACATCGGGAGTTTCAAATATACAGGAAACTTGAAGTTTTAGCATACATTCTGGAGTGTGGTGACTAGAGTGGAATCCAACTAGGTCATCACATAATGATAGTTGGATCTCGATCCCACTGATGAGTATGATTACTTTTGGGATATTATTTCACTTAACAATCAATGCTATGAACCAAGTAGGTGTCTAGAACGGTGTTAGAAGGGCTATGCCTCCAGGAAAAAGAGGTTACATAATTAAGGAATTTCGCGAAAGCGTTGGAAAACCTCCCTCAAAATACCGACACTAGTCTGGTCAAAAAGTTAAGCAAGTATTGTGACGTGCGATTAATCCTGACTAGTTCTTCTTTTAGGGTTTGAAGAAGAATTTGAGGATAAATTAATAACCAATCTAATTTTACAAGAGCACACGCTAAGTGTTTCTTTTCTCTCTCTCCAGGTAGCAACCATTTCACGCCCTAATCAAGATAATAAAATGTATCGCTTAACCGATCCGAATTCTTATTCGGGGCTAGGGAAACGTCAGTTTGGGTCTTCTTATGACAACAGTCATAAGTATATGCAGAGGAAAGGGGATTGCATGAATTCCTTAATGACCCCAGCGAAGAAGAAGCATACTATTGCATGTAAGTCCATGTCACGCACCCCACGAACTTGCGGGGAGGCGGAATATATGTAAAACGATTATCAAAGCTTCGTAACACGGACTTGAGCGCATGAATCGTATCTAAACCGTTACTAGAAAACTACGAGAGGTTTAACTACTCGGATTCGATGTTATACCTCATGTTACTTGTCCTTCGGGTCTTCATCGCTGTCCTCCACTCCTCGTAGGATCCTTGGAACATCGGCATCTCAACGGCCTCCTTGAGTCAAAGACGATCCACCTGAGAGCTCCTATGCTAAGCTTGATCTCTAACTTGAGATAACTAGGTTGCTTAAAGTGCTGATCTAAACTACCTAGGGGATATAGAGTGAGGTTATTGATATATTAGTCTATCTAATCCTTGATCTCAACACATGAGAGGTGAGAATTAGGGTTTCAAGAAAGAGCTAGAGGAGAGAGAAGGTGAGCATGAGAATGAATGAAAAAGCTTCTCACTTCTAATATATTATGAAGCATAAGAAAATCAAAAATAAAAAATCAAAATGCATTATCATCATGCTTCATTAAATATATGTAATGAATCATCAATTGAGTCATTAAGCAATAAATGCTTCATTAACTCACTTGAATGATTCATCTAAGTGAGTCACAAATTCATTAAATGCTAATGCCACCTTACCCTCCATGTCATCATCCATCTAGAAGCTTCCCGACAAATTACGAGAGCGCCCCTCCTATCCGTGAAAACACGGAAAAACTTTAGACTGTACAAATCCAATAACCCGATACTAAAATCTGGCTTAAACCAAAGCCGGCTAGCAAAAACTGTCCGAACGTCCTATGTGCGTAAACACACGTACGCGTCCGAACCCTTGTCGTAAAACCATACGACCTCTATATCATTTCGCCTGGAGCAGGGAAATTCTCTGTGTGGGACTCTAAAGACTCGACACTATGCTGGCATTGGGTTTAACCACAGACCACAAGCGGCACTAGCTGTACGTAACGGTCCCCAGGTAGATGTCGATAAGAAGGCCGATGAGGAAACCCATCCGAACTCCTACTGATCCTGATGTGAGAATCTTCGTAAAGTTCGGTCTGTTCGTCTAAGACTATCGCATATCGAGCTTAGGGGGCAGCAAGCGTCAGTCCCCTAATAGCGGTATAAGTCGTGTCAGAGCATAGCCCATTACACCCTGAGAAACTACTGGAACCTACCAGTAAATCTCGTTTGCCCTTGCCAGGGACTTTGCGTAATGGCTCTCTGACACAGCGCGATATCAACTCCCAATACCGGGAGAGATGAATCCTTTCTAACCGCCACTGCCTCCAAGTGCTCGGGACTGCACCCAACTGCTACCTGTTTGCACGACTCCTTTAAGCCGTGGTAGGGTAGCAATCTAAGAACAGCGGGACACACTCGAGGCGAAGTAGCAGTGTCAAGTCTGCGGACTATGCTGTACTCATGTTACCTGGGAACTGTTAACTGACGACGGGTATAATACCATCCAACAGTTCCCCTGCGAGTCCTGTCCGGTGTACCCATAACCTAATGAGCACCTGTATACTATCTCCAGTACGACGTACTGATGGTTGTGGGACAGACCATCTCCCCAACTGGGATGACAAGCGTACACACTAGTCTACTCTGGAGTATCGATGCCCAGTCTCGATAATCTTACGACTGGGGACAAGTATAGGATGTTCCTTATAGACTACCCAGCCCCCACTAGTGTGACTGGCATCACAACGCCGGTAATCAAGCAAAGATCCTATGGGCTCTACTAATATGTATAAGTGATACGTTACAAGAAACATATGCACATATTAAAGTAGACACAAACCAAGTAGCATACTACCATTTTTAGCAAGACTGTATATACAACTGTGAATATCCCAAGCTTCCATTAAGTAATATACATGTAAGTATGATACAATAATGGCCCCTAGGGCATATACACTAACAATCTCCCACTTGCACTAGGGCCATGAGCTGGCATATCGTAGAGCTATCATCTCGAATAGCCTCTTGAACTGCGTCTGAGGAATGGCCTTTGTGAATGTATCAGCAATGTTATTCTCCGTCTCTACTCTTTTCACCTCGATCTCCCGGCGATCGACGATCTCCCTGATCAGGTGATACCGCCTTAAGATGTGTCTGCACTTCTGATGGGACCTGGGTTCCTTCGCTAAAGCTATAGCACCGTTGTTGTCACAATACAGAGGTATTGGATCAACACTGATAGGAACCACCTGAAGTTCTGTGAGGTACTTCATCATCCAGACAGCTTCTTTTGCGGCATCGCAAGCAGTTATGTACTCCGCTTCCACTGTTGAGTCAGCAACGGTCTCTTGCTTGGAACTCTTCCAACAGACCGCCCTTCCATTGAGGGTAAAGACATAACCCGACATGGACTTGGAGTCATCTTTATCACTCTGGAAGCCGGAGTCGGCAAAGGCCTCGATCTGGAGGTCTTTTCCGCCATACACCAAGAACATCTCCTTAGTCCTCCTCAGGTACTTGAGAATGTTCTTTACTGCTATCCAGTGATTCTCCCCTGGGTTTGCCTGATACCGTCTTACAACGCTCAATGCGTATACTACATCTGGTCTGGTATATAACGTCGCATACATTATAGAGCCTACCGCTGAAGCGTAGGGTATAATCGACATGTGATCCCTTTCCAAATCATTCTTGGGAGACATATCTTTGGAGAGGGTGATTCCGTGACAAGCCGGTAGGTTACCGCGCTTAGAATCTTCCATACTAAATCTTTTCAATACAGTGTCTATGTACCTGGACTGCGAAATCCCAACATCCTCTTTGATCTATCACGATAGATCTGGATCCCCAGAATGTAGGTGGCATCACCCAGGTCTTTCATGGAGAATTTTTGTGACAAAAAACTTTTGACTGACTGTAACATAGGAATATCATTTCCTATTAGGAGAATGTCATTCACGTACAAGACAAGGAATACTACAGCTCTCCCTACAATCTTTCTGTATATGCATGGTTCATCTGGATTTTTGATAAAGTCAAATTCTTTGACAGTATCATCAAAACAGATATTCCAACTCCGAGATGCTTGCTTTAGTCCATAAATGGACTTAAGCAACTTGCATACTTTACCGCTGCTCCCACTCTGAATGAATCCCTCTGGCTGATCCATATAGACGCTCTCTTCCAAATTTCCATTTAGAAAGGCCGTCTTTACGTCCATCTGCCAGATCTCATAAATGTGGAAGGCAGCAATAGCAAGAAGGACCCGAATGGATTTGAACATAGCCACTGGAGAAAATGTTTCGTCATAGTCCAAACCAGGTCTTTGACGGAAACCCTTTGCAACAAGTCTAGCCTTATAGGTTTCAACCTGTCTATTTACACCAATCTTCTTTTTGAAGATCCATTTGCATCCTACGGGTTTTACCCCATCTGGAGAAATGTCCAAAGTCCATACTTAGTGTACATGGAATCCATTTCGGTCTGCATTGCATCTAGCCATTTTACCGAGTCGCCACTCTGAATGGCTTGCTGGAAGCTAGTAGGCTCATCATAGTCAATAGTGCAATCCTCTCTATCCCGTCTATGAGAAAACCGTAGTATCTTTCGAGCGGATGAGACTGCCTACTACTCCTGCGGAGTGGCGCTGGGATGTCCTGTTCTTCTTGAACTTCTGGTTCTACCAAACTTTCAGTAGTAGTTTGTGGTTCTGGAATTTCTTCCAGTTCTATTTCGCTCCCACTTGTTTCCTTTTCTAAAAATTCAGTTTCCAAGAAGTGGGGATGCTGAGAAACAAAAACCTTTTGTTCCTCTGCGTAATAGAAAAGATACCCCCTGGAGTTCTTTGGGTATCCCACAAACTTACACAGTACTGAGCGTGCCTCGAGTTTGTCCGTATGCTGCTTCTTTACAAAAGCTAGACATCCCCATGTCTTAAGATACTTAAGACAAGGTTTCTTCCCACTCCACATCTGATATGGTGTTGTAGGCACAGTCTTGGTTGGAACCTTGTTCAAAAGATATGCAGCTGTTTCTAGCGCATAACCCCAGAAAGATCGCGGCAACTCAGCCATACTCATCATGGAACGAACCATATCCAATAGGGTTCGATTCCTCCTTTCTGATACACCGTTGTGTTGTGGTGTGTATGGAGGAGTAAGCTGAGAGAGAATTCCATTCTCTTTTAATTAACCCAGGAACTCGGCACTTAAGTATTCACCACCTTGATCAGATCTCAGTGTCTTTATACTCTTGCCTGTTTGTTTTTCTACTTCATTCCTGTATTCTTGGAATTTCTCAAAGGCCTCGGATTTATGCTTCATTAAGAAGACATATCTATACCTAGAGAAATCATCCGTAAAAGTAATGAAGTAGGAATAACCACCTCTCACATGTGTAGACACTGGACCGCACACGTCACTGTGTACGAGTCCCAAGAGCTCGCTTGCTCTTACTCCGTGTCCAGTGAACAGAGTCTTTGTCATCTTTCTTTTGAGACAGGATTGACAAGTTGCATATGTTTGATATTCGAACGGATCCAAATATCCTTCTTTATGTAACTTAGTCAACCTTCTCTCATTGATGTGACCTAGTCTATAATGCCATAAGAAAGCCTGATTTAATTCCATAGACTTTCTTTTAAGTGTGTTCTGGATATTGAAAACCTAAGCTTGACTCAATACGTATATGCCGTTATCTAATGTACCAGACCCAATCAGAACTTGATTTAGGTGGATGTGTACTACATCGCTTACGAATGTAAAATCATATCCCTCTCTCGAAAGTGAGGATGCTGATATGATATTACAAGTCATACTAGGTATATACAGACAGTTACGTAGAATCAATATCTGCCTACTTGTCAAACCTAGGCAATATTCTCCCACAGATTCAGCGTCTACGCTAATTCCGTTTGCAACTCTGAGAGACCAATCACCTACCTTTATAACTTTACGGTTTCTCAAAGCATGTAATGAATTAAAGATATGAGATCCTGCTCCGGTATCAAGTACCCAAGAAGTAGAGTTAATTGACAAGCAGTTCTCAATTACTAACACACTTGAGGCTGAAGCCACAACATGCTTCGTATCCTGGCTACTGGCTTCTAAAGCCCTGCAATCTTTCTGCCTATGCTTAATCCCATAACAATAGGAACGTCCCACTTTTACTATATCCAGTCCTGAAACTTTTGCACTTCTCTTTCCTTCTACTTCCCTGGTTTCCTTCAGGGTAGAAGGTAGAGACTGTAGAATCAAGTCAGTATCTGACTCGTTCTCTAATATGTGTTAGTGTATATGCCCTAGAGGCCATTACTGTATCATACTGGTTTGTATATTACTTAATGGATGCTTGGGATATTCACCTTGTATATACAATCTTGCTCAAAATAGTAGTATGCTACTAGGTTTGTTTCTACTTCAATGTGTACATGTGTTTATTTTTGTATATCGCCTATACACATTAGTGGAGCCCTTAGGATCTTTGCTTGATTACCAGCGATGTGATGGCCGTCACACTAGTGGGGCTGGGTAATCTATAAGCACATCCTTATGCAGGTCCCTGGTCGCAGGACTATCGAGACAGGGCATCGATACTCCGAAGTAGACCAGCGCATGTGCTTCTCATTCCAGTGTGGGAGACGGTCTGTCCCACAGCCGTCAGTACGTCGTACTTGAGATAGTATGCGGGTGCTCGTTAGGTTACGGGTACACTGGACAGGACTCGTCGGGAACTGACTAGTTGGTATTATGCCTATCGTCAGTTATCAGTTCCCAGGTGACATGAGTACAGCTTAGTCCGCTGACTTGACACTGTCACTTCGCCTCAAGTGTGTTCCCACTGTACTTTGATCACTACCCTACCACGGCTCAAAGGAGTCGTGCAAACAGGTAGTGGTTAGGTGCAGTCCCGAAGCACTTGGAGGCAGTGACGGTTAGACAGGATTCGTCTCTTCCGGTATTGGGGGTTGACATCGCGCTGTGTCTAGGAGAGCCATTACACGAGTAGTCCCTGGCCAGGGCAAACGAGATATACTGGTAGGTTTCCAGTGTTATCTCAGGGTGTTTTGGGCTTCGCTCCGGCACGACTTGTACCGCTATTGGGGGACTGACGTTTACCGCCCCTAGGCCCGCCATGCGATGTATCAGACGAACAGACCGGACTGTACGGAGAATGTCATATTCAGGCTCAGTAGGAGTTCAGATGGGTTTCGCCTCGTCGGTCTTCTTGTCGGCACTACCTGGGGACCGTTACGCTCAGCTAGTGCCGCTTGCGGTCTGTGGTTAAACCCACTGCCAGTGTAGTGTCGAGTCTTTAGAGTCCCACACAGAAAGCTTTTCGTCTTTAGGCAAAAGAGTAGAGGTCGCATGGTTTTGCGACAGGTCGCATGGTTTTGCGACAGGGTTCGGTCACATCCGTGCACTTGTGCACGTACAGTGTCCGGACAGTTTGCACTAGCGGGCTTTGGTTTAAGCCAGATCCTAGTGTACGTTTCGGGATTGGATTTATCCAGTTTGCATTCGTGTTCCTCGGAACGCAGATGCGGGTGCGTATGCACAGTTGACAGGGAGACAGAGGCAGCTGATTCTCATTAGGGTTGTTGGCAGTTGACCGTTGACTATTTGACTTTTTGCTCAACCCTAATGAGAATATGATATGAGATTAACTATTATATTAATTAAGTTTTATGGTGACATGGTTGTTGACTTTTGTTGACTTTGTTGACTTGTTGACTTTTGTCGACTTGTTGACTTTGTTGACCGGTTGACTAGGCTTGACTAGTTGACCATCATGATAACCATAGCCATCATTTCATGGCAAAGACTTTTGCTTGCTTGCTCATTTGTGCAAAATGAGTGCATGAAATGATATGGTTATGGTTGCTTCAACCATCACATAACACTTGATTTGGTATAATGAGTTATGATGACTTTGGATTATGAGAGGGTGAGAGACAAAAGGCTTGCTCATTCTTTCTTGCTCATTCTCTCTCTTGTTCTTGAGCTCTCTTGTTTTGCTCTCACCCTCAACCTCTTGCTCCCTCTCTTGACTCTATGGTTCTCTTGTCTCATGAGTTGAGAATCAAGAACCATAGATAAAATCCCATACAAACTCTTCTCTACTCACTCTAGTTCACAAGGTTTAGCAAACCGAGTGAACTAGTTTCTTCAAAGAACGAAGAAGGAGCCAAAGGTTGGAGCTTTCAGGTGGATCTATCTTCGGCGTACGGAGACGACGGGAAGAAGCCAATCCGGACCACCATCGGAGCTTGAAGACGAAGGAGTTCAAGACAAGCAAGGTATAACCCCCTAACCGAGTAGCTAGAAACTCGTAGTTAGGTTGTTAGCTAGATGTTTAACCAAGATCCGGGTTATTGGTCCATGTTACCACTTCTATAAAAATCATTTTTTACCAAATTCCGCATTCCCGAAAGTACCGGGAGAGGTAGCATGGACTTACAGTGGTATCAGAGTCTAGTTAAACTCTATCTAACATGTTAGCAAGTAACTAGAAGATCGATCAAAGAAAAAGTCCCGAAAACGAACCCCGAAAATCGAACTTTCTGTCGATTTTTATACTGTTCAAAAGTTGATTATTTTCATCTCTAAAATCGGCTCAGGGTTTTTAAAAGCTACTGTAGAAAAATCACCAAGAGTTCCCCCTAAACGACCGCGGAAACGCAGCAATAGCTTGCTATTGCCGCGGTTCCGCGGCCTCCTTGGCCCCTCTCTGGTGTTTCTTTGCTACAGTGTACTTGTAGGGGTATTTTGGGATTTTTGGAATATATATTTTCTGCCCAGATTTTCCAGAGCGAAAATTTTATTTTTGGGGTCCCGAAAATCCGTATTTTTGATCGAACTTCTAAAAGACTTAAGCTAACGGGTTTTTCTGTAATGTGATATTTGTATTGAACGTCTACTAATCGCTATATGTCGATTAGTGGGGGTTATACAAATCTATGATCTGTAATGTTGCTGGAATGTGTATATGAATATGTTGGATTGTCGCGGGTGAATAGCCGGGGGTTGTGAGACGAGAGTTTTCTTTTCTTTCAATTCATGTAAATTTGTAAATTGATATAATAATTATTTGTATGGCCGCACAACCGGGTCGGGGTTGTAGCCGTCATTGTATAATTTCTTTTTACTGTTTTTGCTCCTAGGATAGACCCATGGAGGGGGTGCACAAACTACCGGGTATGCCGAAGTGTCGAGTGGCCTACACATGGAGATGAGGGAGGTTACTACGCTTCGGGTACTTGGCGGGTAGTTTGCCGCACCCGTAGGGGTCTTGGGTGGGGTATTTGGCTATTCACCGTGACCGTGTAATCTGTTTTTCGTTACATGCTCGTCCGAATTACAGATTCCTAGTATATCCAATGTATTCATCTGTGATCTGAAATGTTTATTATTGCAGTATATCTATATATGATATTATTTAGGCGTTGCTTATGTTTTACAGACGCGCTAGCCCAGCCCCCGCTCTGTCGTTAGTTAAGTAACCTAACGGGTAATGACGGGGCCCCGTGGCGAATGCGAATGGCATAAGCGTACGTCATATTTTGGTTGTTTTCTGCAATGGTAGGATTAAATGATGGGACGCATTAAAAGAACTAATGCAAGAATATCACGCATTAAAAGAACTAATGCAAGATAATAAACCAAGTTAAAGTCGTTGGAACACTTTCGAAAAACCACTCGGTTCTTTTCAAAACCAACTTTTAAATGCGGAGCTTGAGCCACTCCTTTTAAAAGCTATCTCGTTCCATCGACCATATCAAGTTCACTACGTTCACGGTTTTGCCAAAACCATTCGTAGCCCTCCGTCGTTTCACATGAATAGTCAATAGTATTCAAGCTGTGTTTGTTGGCCAAAGTCAAGGCATAGTGATTGGTAGCTGTTGGGTATTCATGTGCAGCATAGATAGATGCGTTGGTTTGGAACAGTCGCACTGCCTTGTTGGCCAAAGTCAAGGGTAGGTGCGGGTGGATTCAAATTAACCTGGAGAACGACGGGCAGAACTTGACATGTGACTTATGATTTGTTGGCCAAAGTCAAGGTCATAAGAGCATGGGGCAAAAATCCACATCGGGAGTTTCATAAGCACTGAAACTTGCTAGATTTGCATACCATTTGGAGTGTGATGATTCTGGTAGGATTCCTTCAGTTTTGTCACGCGATGATATTTGGATCCCGATCCTACTGTGAGTATATGCTACTCCTCGGGAAATTTCTCACTAAACGATCAATGCTATAAACCTAGTAGGTGCCTAGAAAGGTGTTAGCAGGGCTACGCCCCCAGGGAAAAGAGGTTATTTAATTAAGGAACTTCGCGAAAGCGTTGGAACCTCCCTCGAAGTACCGACACCGGCCTGGCTGAACGGTTAAGCAAGTATTGTGCGGTGGGATTGATCCCGACTAATTCTTCCTTTATGGTTTGAGGAGGGATTCGAGAAACAGTGGGAGCCATCCTGTTTAGACAAACTGAAAACCACTCTAAACTTGCAAGAGTATCATGCTGAGTGTTTCTTCTTCTCTCTCCTAATTGCAGCGACCAAATCGACATGACTTAACTTAAGTTACTCCTAGATAAAAACAAACTGACAGGGCAAAACTACAAAGATTGGCTCAGGAATGTCAAGATAGCAATCACTTACGACAAGCTGGGGTATCTTCTTACCACCAAAGCTCCTCCTGTCCCTGGTCCCACTTCCAGTGTCGCGGATAAGGAAATCCGTAAGACTTGGGAGATTGATAGCGCGAAGGCCAAATGCCTCGTACTTGCTTCTATGGACAATGAACATCAGAGGAGGCACGAGAATATGGACTTGGAATCCATATTTCTTCATACAAAAGAACTGTATGGAGAGCAATCTCGTATCGCAAGATACGAAGCGTCGAAAAAGTTATTTTCGGCAAGAATGGCCGTCGGATCATCAGTAGCCGAGCACGTGCTAAAGATGATCGGCTACATTGAGGAGCTCGCGGACCTAGGGACCACATTGGAGAGTGAACTCTATACGGACATAGTTCTCCAGTCCCTTCCTTCCACTTACGCCCAGTTTATACTGAACTTCAACTTACAAGAAAAAGAGGTTGAACTTTCAGAGCTCCTCAGCATGCTGAGGAGCGCAGA
The DNA here is from genome assembly GCA_030015575.1 of Agapanthus africanus. Taxonomy (NCBI): domain Eukaryota; kingdom Viridiplantae; phylum Streptophyta; class Magnoliopsida; order Asparagales; family Amaryllidaceae; genus Agapanthus; species Agapanthus africanus. Next base: position 76,542,213 of record JASDDO010000029.1, read on the forward strand.
GGGCACCCTACAGAAAAGTAGGGAAACATCCACTTTGTTTGTAGGAGGATCATCTTCTTCTAGGTCCAAGGCGAAAGCCAAGGGAAAGAAGAAGAAAGCCCCCGCCAAACCAAGGGGCGGTGTTAGTAAAGTGGATACGAAGGGAAAAGCTAAAGCAACAAAGAAAGCGGGGAAGCTTGTGGATAAGGAAGAATGCTTCTATTGTCATAAGAAAGGACACTGGAAGAATGATTGCAGGGCCTGGAAGGCCAGAACACAGGAATTGAAGCAGGTTGCAGCTTCAGATTCAGGTGTGTATGTTATTGAAAACTGTCTTTCAATAAACTCTACTTCCTGGGTATTGGATACCGGATCAGGATCTCATATCTGTAATTCTTTGCAGGCGTTGAGAAACCGTAGGGTTTTGAAGGCAGGTGACATGACCCTCAGAGTTGCGAACGGAGCTAGCATGGATGCTAAAGCCGTGGAGGACTATCACCTGGGAATGTCAGATGGACATGTTTTGGTTTTGCGTAATTGCTTTTTTGTACCCAACGCAACTTGTAATATCATTTCTGTATCTTTAGTTTCTAAAGAAGGTTATGAATTTGCGTTTGAAAGTAATGTTGTAAACATTCACCTTAATCAAGTTTTGATTGGGTCAGGTACATTGAGTAATGGTATATACGTATTGAACCAACCACAGATTTTCAATGTCCAGAATACACACAAAAGAAAGTCTCCAGAAATAAATCAGACTTTCTTGTGGCATTGTAGACTGGGTCACATCAATGAGAGAAGGTTGACGAAGTTACATACTGAAGGGTATTTGAATGCGTTCGAATATCAATCGTATGCCACTTGTCAATCCTGTCTCAAAGGAAAGATGACAAAGACTCCGTTCACTGGACACGGAGTAAGAGCGAGCGAGCTCTTAGGACTCGTACACAGTGACGTGTGCGGTCCAATGTCTACACATGCGCGAAGCGGTCATTCTTACTTCATTACTTTTACGGATGACTTCTCAAGGTACGGTTATGTCTTCTTAATGAAACATAAGTCCGAAGCCTTTGGAAAATTCCAGGAGCATAAGAATGAAGTAGAAAAACAAACCGGCAAAAGTATTAAGATTCTAAGGTCGGATCGAGGTGGAGAATACTTAAGTGCCGAGTTCCTGGACTGTTTAAAAGAGAGCGGAATTCTCTCTCAGCTTACTCCTCCATACACCCCGCAACATAACGGTGTATCGGAGAGACGGAACCGAACCCTATTGGATATGGTACGGTCCATGATGAGTAACGCTGAGTTACCGCGATCATTCGGGGGATATGCGCTAGAATCAGCCGCATATCTTTTGAACCGAGTTCCTACTAAGACTGTGCCTACTACGCCATATGAGATGTGGTGTGGGAAGAGACCCTATCTTAAGCACATTAAGACATGGGGATGTCCAGCTTTTGTCAAAAAGCAGCATGCGGACAAGCTCAAGGCACGCTCAGTACAGTGCAAGTTTGTGGGATATCCAAAGAATTCCAAAGGATATTTCTTCTACTGTGAAGAGGAACAAAAAGTTCTTGTTTCTCGTCAGTCCTACTTCTTGGAAACTGAGTTTTTGGAAAACCAGATAAGTGGGAGCACAATAGAACTGGAAGAAGTTCCAGAACCACAGACTGTTACCGAAAGCTTAGTGGAACCAGAAGGTTCAAAAGAACAAGACATTCCTATGCCGCTCCGCAGGAGCAGTAGGCAGACTCATCCGCCCGAGAGATACTACGGTTTTCTCATAGACCGGGATAGAGAGGATTGCATCATAGATTATGATGAGCCTACTAGCTTCCAGCAGGCCGTTCAGAGCGTTGACTCAATGAAATGGCTGGATGCAATGCGGACCGAAATGGAGTCCATGTACACCAACAAGGTATGGACGTTGGACATTGCTCCAGACGGGGTAAAACCCGTAGGATGCAAGTGGATCTTCAAAAGGAAGATTGGTGTAGATGGACATGTTGAGACCTATAAAGCTAGGCTGGTAGCAAAAGGTTTTCGTCAAAGACCTGGCTTGGACTATGACGAAACCTTTTCTCCAGTAGCCATGCTGAAATCCATTCGGATCCTTCTTGCCATTGCTGCCTTCCACGATTATGAGATCTGGCAAATGGACGTAAAGACCGCTTTTCTAAATGGAAATTTAGAAGAGTGTGTCTATATGGACCAACCAGAGGGTTTCATTCAGAGTGGGAGCAGCGGAAAGGTGTGCAAGTTGCTTAAGTCCATCTATGGACTAAAGCAGGCATCGCGGAGTTGGAACATCTGCTTTGATGAGACGGTCAAAGAATTTGGCTTTCTCAAAAATCCAGATGAACCATGCATCTATAGTAGATTTGTAGCGAGAACTGTAGTATTCCTCGTTTTATACGTGGATGACATTCTCTTAATAGGAAATGACATTCCTATGCTACAATCTGTCAAGGGGTTCTTGTCACACAGGTTCTCCATGAAAGACCTGGGTGATGCCTCATACATTCTGGGTATCCGAATCTACCGTGACAGATCCAAGAGGATATTGGGACTTTCTCAGTCCAGCTACATCGACACCGTGCTGAAAAGGTTCAGTATGGAAGATTCCAAGCGCGGTAACCTACCGGCTTGTCACGGGATCACCCTCTCTAAAGAGATGTCTCCCAAGACTGATTTGGAGAGGGATCGCATGTCTATTATACCCTATGCTTCTGTGGTAGGCTCTATAATGTATGCGATGTTGTGTACCAGACCGGATGTAGCTTATGCACTGAGTGTGGTAAGCCGGTATCAGTCAAACCCTGGGGAGAAACACTGGATAGCGGTAAAGAACATTCTCAAGTACCTGAGAAGGACTAAGGAGATGTTCTTGGTGTATGGCGGAAAAGACCTCCAGATCGAGGCCTTTGCTGACTCCAGCTTCCAGAGTGACAAGGATGATTCCAAGTCCATGTCGGGTTTTGTCTTTACCCTCAATGGAGGGGCGGTGTGTTGGAAGAGTTCCAAACAGGAAACCGTTGCAGACTCGACGATGGAAGCGGAATACATCGCTGCATCTGATGCCGCAAAAGAAGCTGTCTGGATGAGGAAGTTCTTGAAAGAACTTCAGGTGGTTCCGTCCATTGTTGATCCAATACCTCTGTATTGCGACAACAACGGGGCTATAGCTTTAGCGAAGGAACCCAGGTCCCATTAGAGATCCAGGCACATCTTGAGGCGGTATCACCTGATCAGGGAGATCGTGGATCGCCAGGAGATCGAGGTTCGGAGAGTCGCTTCAGAAGATAACACTGCAGATCCATTCACCAAGGCCCTGCCTCAGACTCAGTTCGAGCGGCTGATCGAGATGATAGGTCTTCGATACGCCAGTACATGGCCTTAGTGCAAGTGGGAGATTGTTAGTGTATATGCCCTAGAGGCCATTACTGTATCATACTGGTTTGTATATTACTTAATGGATGCTTGGGATATTCACCTTGTATATACAATCTTGCTCAAAATAGTAGTATGCTACTTGGTTTGTTTCTACTTCAATGTGTACTTGTGTTTATTTTTGTATATCGCCTATACACATTAGTGGAGCCCTTAGGATCTTTGCTTGATTACCAGCGATGTGATGGCCGTCACACTAGTGGGGCTGGGTAATCTATAAGCACATCCTTATGCAGGTCCCTGGTCGCAGGACTATCGAGACAGGGCATCGATACTCCGGAGTAGACCAGCGCATGCGCTTCTCATTCCAGTATGGGAGACGGTCTGTCCCACAGCCGTCAGTACATCGTACTTGAGATAGTATGCGGGTGCTCGTTAGGTTACGGGTACACTGGACAGGACTCGTCGGGAACTGACTAGTTGGTATTATGCCTATCGTCAGTTATCAGTTCCCAGGTGACATGAGTACAGCTTAGTCCGCTGACTTGACACTGTCACTTCGCCTCGAGTGTGTTCCCACTGTACTTTGATCACTACCCTACCACGGCTCAAAGGAGTCGTGCAAACAGGTAGTGGTTGGGTGCAGTCCCGAAGCACTTGGAGGAAGTGACGGTTAGACAGGATTCGTCTCTCCCGGTATTGGGGGTTGACATCGCGCTGTGTCTAGGAGAGCCATTACACGAGTAGTCCCTTGCCAGGGCAAACGAGATATACTGGTAGGTTTCCAGTGTTATCTCAGGGTGTTTTGGGCTTCGCTCCGGCACGACTTGTACCGCTATTGGGGGACTGACGTTTACCGCACCCTAGGCCCGCCATGCGATGTATCAAACGAACAGACCGGACTGTACGGAGAATGTCACATTCAGGCTCAGTAGGAGTTCAGATGGGTTTCGCCTCGTCGGCCTTCTTGTCGGCACTACCTGGGGACCGTTACGTACAGCTAGTGCCGCTTGCGTTCTGTGGTTAAACCCACTACCAGCGTAGTGTCGAGTCTTTAGAGTCCCACACAGAAAGCTTTTCGCCTTTAGGCAAAAGAGTAGAGGTCGCATGGTTTTGCGACAGGTCGCATGGTTTTGCGACAGGGTTCGGTCACATCCGTGCACTTGTGCACGTACAGTGTCCGGACAGTTTGCACTAGCGGGCTTTGGTTTAAGCCAGATCCTAGTGTACGTTTTGGGATTGGATTTATCTAGTTTGCATTCGTGTTCCTCGGAACGCGGATGCGGGTGCGTATGCACAGTTGACAGGGAGACAGAGGCAGCTGATTCTCATTAGGGTTGTTGACAGTTGACCGTTGACTATTTGACTTTTTGCTCAACCCTAATGAGAATATGATATGAGATTAACTATTATATTAATTAAGTTTTATGGTGACATGGTTGTTGACTTTTGTTGACTTTGTTGACTTGTTGACTTTTGTTCACCGGTTGACTAGGCTTGACTAGTTGACCATCATGATAACCATAGCCATCATTTCATGGCAAAGACTTTTGCTTGCTTGCTCATTTGTGCATGAAATGATATGGTTATGGTTGCTTCAACCATCACATAACACTTGATTTGGTATAATGAGTTATGATGACTTTGGATTATGAGAGGGTGAGAGACAAAAGACTTGCTCATTCTTTCTTGCTCATTCTCTCTCTTGTTCTTGAGGTCTCTTGTTTTGCTCTCACCCTCAACCTCTTGCTCCCTCTCTTGACTCTATGGTTCTCTTGTCTCATGAGTTGAGAATCAAGAACCATAGATAAAATCCCATACAAACTCTTCTCTACTCACTCTAGTTCACAAGGTTTAGCAAACCGAGTGAACTAGTTTCTTCAAAGAACGAAGAAGGAGCCAAAGGTTGGAGCTTTTAGGTGGATCTATCTTCGGCGTACGGAGACGACGGGAAGAAGCCAATCCGGACCACCATCGGAGCTTGAAGACGAAGGAGTTCAAGACAAGCAAGGTATAACCCCCTAACCGAGTAGCTAGAAACTCGTAGTTAGGTTGTTAGCTAGATGTTTAACCAAGATCCGGGTTATAGGTCCATGTTACCACTTCTATAAAAATCGTTTTTTACCAAATTCCGCATTCCCGAAAGTACCGGGAGAGGTAGCATGGACTTACAATATGGTCTTCAGGTCCTTGAGCTGATCAATACATCTAGTCATTGTATGCACGTTGTCCCCTACAGATAACCCGACGGCCAACCTCACTTGAATTAATTCGGTCGAGGTCTCATATCTTGTGATATGAGATTGCTCTCCATATAAATCTTTGTTACGGAGAAAGATGGAAACAGAGTCCATCTTCTCGTGCTGCTTCTGGTATACACCATCAACTGAAGCTAACACGAGGCACTTGGCTTTCGCTTTATCCTTTTCCCTTGTCTGACAGATATTCATATCCGTGACAGTGGAAACTGGACCTGGGACGGCGGGATCTTGAGTAGTAATAGGGTGGTCCAGCTTGTTATAGGAAATGGACATCTGGACAGACCTTTGCCAGTCATATAAGTCAGATTTAGTTAATTTGTTATCTAAATGTAACCTAGTCGTGGTCACAAGGTCGCTGCAATTAAGAGAGAGAGAGAAGAAAACACTTTTAGCATGATGCTCTTGCAAGTTTAGAGTGGTTTTTAATTTATCTAAACAGGATGGCTCCCACTGTTTCTCGAATCCTTCCTCAAACCATAAAAGAAGAATTAGCTAGTACTATTCTCACCGTACAATACTTGCTTAACCGTTCAGCTAGGTTAGTGTCGATACTTCGAGGGAGGTTTTCCAACGCTTTCGCAAAGCTCCTTAATTAAAGAACCTCTTTTCTCTGGGGGCGTAGCCCCACTGACACCTTTCTAGGCGCCTACTTGGTTTATAGCATTGATCGTTAAGTGATGAATCTCCTGATAAGTAGTATATACTCACAGTAGGATCGGGATCCAAAATATCATCGTATGATAATGTTGAAGGAATCCTACCAACATTCATCAAACTCCAAAATGGTATGCATCTCTCTGCAAATTTCAGTTTCTTTAGAAATTCCCAATGTGGATTTTTTGCCCCATGCTCTTATGACCTTGACGAAGGTCAACAAATCATAAGTCACATGTCAAGTTCTACCCGTCATTATCCGGGTTAATTTGAACCCACCCGTACATACCCTTGACGAAGGTCAACAAGGTAATACGACTGTCCCAAACCAACGCATCTATCTATGTAACATATGAACACCCAACAGCTACCAATCACTATGCCTTGACGAAGGTCAACAAACACAGCTTGAATACTATTGAATATTCATATGAAATGACGGAGGGCTACGAATGGTTTTGGCAAAACCGTGAACATAGTGAACTTGATATAATCGAAGGAACCTGATACTGTTTAAAAGGAGTGCTTAAAGCTCCGTAATTTAAAAATTCTGCTCTTTTAAAATAACCGAGTGGTTTCTTTTAAATTTGTTCCAACGATTGAACTTTGGTTTATTTTCTTTGCATTATAATAATGCGTCCCATCATTTATCCTATCATTGCAGAAAACAACGAAAATACCACGTCCTCTTATGTCATCCGCATTCGCCACTGGATCCCGTCATCACCCGTTAGGTTACTTAACTAACGACAGAGCGGAGGCTGGGCTAGCGCAGGTGTAAAACATAAGTGACGTCTAATAGCTATCATATATAGATATTGTACATTCGTCAGACGCAATAATAAGCATTCCAGATCACAGATGAACTTTACTGGATATACTAGCAATCCGTATTTGCTTTGAGCCTGCAATAAAAGACGGATTACATAGTTGTGATGAATAGCCATTACCACAATCCTAGACCCCTACGGGTACGGCAAACTACCCGCCAAGTACCCGAAGTGAAGCGGTCTCCCTCAACAACGTGAGTGTAAGTCCATGCTACCTCTCCCGGTTCTTTCGGGCATGCGGAATTTGATGAAAAACAATTTTCTAGAGACGGTAACATGGACTCAAAACCGGATCTTTGTTAAACATCTAACTAACAACCTAACTAGGAGTTGTTAACTACTCGGTTAGGGGGTTATACCTTTCTTTCTTGAACTCCTTCGTCTTCAAGCCTCGATGGTTGTCCGGATCGGCTTCACCCCGTCGTCTCCTTGCGCCGAAGATCGATCCACCTGAAAGCTTCTACCTTTGGCTTCTTCTTCGAACTTTGAAGAAACTAGTTCACTCGGTTTGCTAAACCATGTGAACTAGAGTGAGTAGAGGAATATTTTGGTGTCTTTTTATCTCTAAGACAATGAGTCTCAACACATGATAATGGTTTGCCTTGAGGTAGAGAGAGCAAGAGCAAGAGGGAGAGCTTGAGAATGAGAGAGCTCAAGAGAGAGAAAGCAAATGATAGAATGAACCAAACTCATCTCATTCTCACCTCTCATAATCCAAAAGCCATCATAACAAAAATAGTAATCAAGTATTGTGTAAATGGTTTAAGTCAAAATGGCTATATCATTTCATGCACTCATTTTGCACAAGAGATCAAGCAAGCAAAAGACTTTGCCATGAAATTATAGCCATTGTCATCATGATGGTCAACTAGTCCAACCTAGTTAACCGGTCAACAAAGTCAACAAGTCAACAAAGTCAACCCCTCAACAATCATGTCACTATAATACTTAATTAATATTATTGTTAATTACATATCATATTCTCAATAGGGTTGAGCAAAAAGTCAATAGTCAACAGTCAACGGTCAACAACCCTAATGAGAATCCTCTGCCTCTATCTCTCTGTTAACTGTGCATACACACCCGCATCCGCGTTCCGAGGAACACGAATACAAACGAGATAAAACCAATCCCAAAACGTACACTAGGATCTGGCTTAAACCAAAGCCCGCTAGTGTTAACTGTCCGGACACTGTACGTGCACAAGTGCACGGATGTGACCGAACCCTGTCACAAAACCATGCGACCTGTCGCAAAACCATGCGACCTCTACTCTTTTGCCTAGAGGCTAATAGCTTTCTGTGTGGGACTCTAAAGACTCGACACTACGCTGGCAGTGGGTTTAACCACAGACCGCAAGCGGCACTAGCTGTGCGTAACGGTCCCCAGGTAGATGCCGACAAGAAGACTGACGAGGTGAAACCCATCTGAACTCCTACTGAGTCTGACTGTGACAGTCTCCGTACAGTCCGGTCTGTTCATTTGATACATCGCATGGCAGGCCTAGGGGGCGGTAAACGTCAGTCCCCTAATAGCGGTATAAGTCGTGTCGGAGTGAAGCCCAATACACCCTGAGATAACACTGGAAGCCTACCAATATATCTCGCTTGCCCTGGCCAGGGACTACTCGTGTAATGGCTCTCCTAGACACAACGCGATGTCAACCCCCAATACCGGGAGAGACGAATCCTGTCTAACCGTCACTTCCTCCAAGTGCTTCGGGACTGCACCCAACTACTACCTGTTTGCATGACTCCTTTGAGCCGTGGTAGAGTAGTAATCAAAGTACAGTGGGAACACACTCGAGGCGAAGTGACAGTGTCAAGTCAGCGGACTAAGCTGTACTCATGTCACCTGGGAACTGATGACTGACGATAGGTATAATACCAACCGGTCAGTTCCCGACGACTCCTGTCCAGTGTACTCGTAACCTAACGAGCACCCGCATACTATCTCCAGTACGACGTACTAACGGCTGTGGGACAGACCGTCTCCCACACTGGGACGAGAAACGCATGCGCTAGTCTACTCTGGAGTATCGATGCCCTGTCTCGATAGTCCTGCGACTAGGGACCTGCATAAGGATGTGCTTATAGATTACCCAGCCCCCACTAGTGTGACTGCCATCACAACGCTGGTAATCAAGCAAAGATCCTAAGGGCTCCACTAATGTGTATAGGTGATATACTAAAATAAACACAAGTACACATTGAAGTAGAAACAAACCAAGTAGCATACTACAATTTTGAGCAAGATTGTATATACAAGGTGAATATCCCAAGCTTCCATTAAGTAATATACAAACTAGTATGATACAGTAATGGCCTCTAGGGCATATACACTAACAATCTCCCACTTGCACTAAGGCCATGTACTGGCGTATCGAAGACCTATCATCTCGATCAGCCGCTCGAACTGAGTCTGGGGTAAGGCCTTGGTGAATGGATCTGCAGTGTTATCTTCTGAAGCAACCCTCCGAACCTCGATCTCCTGGCGATCCACGATCTCCCTGATCAGGTGATACCGCCTCAAGATGTGTCTGGATCTCTGATGGGACCTGGGTTCCTTCGCTAAAGCTATAGCCCCGTTGTTGTCGCAATACAGAGGTATTGGATCAACTATGGACGGAACCACCTGAAGTTCTTTCAAGAACTTCCTCATCCAGACGGCTTCTTTTGCGGCATCATATGCAGCGATTTATTCTGCTTTCATAGTCGAGTCAGCAACGGTTTCCTGTTTGGAACTCTTCCAACACACCGCCCCTCCATTGAGGGTAAAGACAAAACCCGACATGGACTTGGAATCATCCTTGTCACTCTGGAAGCTGGAGTCAGCAAAGGCCTCGATCTGGAGGTCTTTTCCGCCAAACACCAAGAACATCTCCTTAGTCCTTCTCAGGTACTTGAGAATGTTCTTTACCACTATCCAGTGTTTCTCCCCAGGGTTTGACTGATACCGGCTTACCACACTCAGTGCATAAGCTACATCCGGTCTGGTACACAACATCGCATACATTATAGAGCCTACCGCAGAAGCGTAGGGTATAATAGACATGCGATCCTTCTCCAAATCAGTCTTGGGAGACATCTCTTTAGAGAGGGTGATCCCGTGACAAGCCGGTAGGTTACCGCGCTTGGAATCTTCCATACTGAATCTTTTCAGCACGGTGTCGATGTACCTGGACTGAGAAAGTCCTAATATCCTCTTGGATCTGTCACGGTAGATCCGGATACCCAGAATGTATGAGGCATCACCCAGGTCTTTCATGGAGAACCTGTGTGACAAGAACCCCTTGACAGATTGTAGAATAGGAATGTCATTTCCTATTAAGAGAATGTCATCCACGTATAAAACGAGGAATACTACAGTTCTCGCTACAAATCTACTATAGATGCATGGTTCATCTGGATTTTTGATAAAGCCAAATTCCTTGACCGTCTCATCAAAACAGATGTTCCAACTCCGCGATGCCTGCTTTAGTCCATAGATGGACTTAAGCAACTTGCACACCTTTCCGCTGCTCCCACTCTGAATGAAACCCTCTGGTTGGTCCATATAGACACACTCCTCTAAATTTCCATTTAGAAAAGCAGTCTTTACGTCCATTTGCCAGATCTCATAATCGTGGAAGGCAGCAATGACAAGAAGGATCCGAATGGATTTCAGCATAGCCACTGGAGAAAAGGTTTCGTCATAGTCCAAGCCAGGTCTTTGACGGAAACCCTTTGCAACAAGTCTAGCTTTATAGGTCTCAACCTGTCCATCTACACCAATCTTCCTTTTGAAGATCCACTTGCATCCTACGGGTTTTACCCCGTCTGGAGCGATGTCCAACGTCCATACTTTGTTGGTGTACATGGACTCCATTTCGGTCCGCATTGCATCTAGCCATTTTACCGAGTCAACGCTCTGAACGGCCTGCTGGAAGCTAGTAGGCTCATCATAATATATGATGCAATCCTTTCTATCCTTGTCTATGAGAAAACCGTAGTATCTCTCAGGCGGATGAGACTGCCTACTACTCCTGCGGAGCGGCGTAGGTATGTCCTGTTCTTTTGAACCCTCTGGTTCCACTAAGCTTTCAGTAATAGCTCGTGGTTCTGGAATTTCTTCCAGTTCTACTGCGCTCCCACTAATTTCCTTTTCTAAGAACTGGTGTTCTAGAAAGTGGGCATGACGAGAAACAAAATCCTTTTGTTCCTCTTCGCAATAGAAGAAATATCCCTTGGAGTTCTTTGGATATCCCACGAACTTGCACTGTACTGAGCGTGCCTCGAGCTTGTCGGCATGCTGCTTTTTGACAAAAGCTGGACTTCCCCATCTCTTAATGTGATTAAGATAGGGTCTCTTCCCACACCACATCTCATATGGTGTAGTAGGCACAGTCTTAGTGGGAACTCGGTTCAAAAGGTATGCAGCTGATTCTAGCGCATACCCCCAGAATGATCGCGGTAACTCAGCGTTACTCATCATGGACCGTACCATATCCAATAGGGTTCGGTTCCATCTCTCCGATACACCGTTATGTTGCGGAGTGTATGGAGGAGTAAGCTGAGAGAGAATTCCGTTCTCTTTTCAATAGTCCAGGAACTCGGCACTTAAGTATTCTCCACCTCGACCCGATCTTAGAATCTTGATACTTTTGCCGGTTTGTTTTTCTACTTCATTCTTATATTCCTGGAATTTTCCAAAGGCTTCGGACTTATGTTTCATTAAGAAGACATAACCGTACCTTGAAAAGTCATCCGTAAAAGTAATGAAGTAAGAATAACCGCTTCGCGCATGTGTAGACATTGGACCGCACACGTCGCTGTGTATGAGTCCCTAGAGCTCGCTCGCCCGTACTCCGTGTCCAGTAAATGGAGTCTTTGTCATCTTTCCTTTGAGACAGGATTGACAAGTGGCATACGATTGATATTCGAACGGATTCAAATATCCTTCTGTATGTAACTTCGTCAACCTTCTCTCATTGATGTGACCCAGTCTACAATGCCATAAGAAAGTCTGATTGATTTCCGGAGACTTTCTTTTGTGTGTATTCTGGACATTGAAAATCTGTGGTTGGTTTAATACGTATATACCATTGCTTAATGTACCTGACCCAATCAGAATTTGATTAAGGTGAATGTTTACAACATTACTTACAAACGCAAATTCATAACCTTCTTTAGAAGTCAAAGATATAGAAATGATATTACAAGTTGCGTTGGGTAAAAAATAGCAATTACGTAAAACCAAAACGTGTCCATCTGACAACCCAAGGTGATAGTCCCCCACGGCCTTAGCATCCATGCTAGCTCCGTTTGCAACTTTGAGGGTCATGTCACCTGCCTTCAAAACTCTACGGTTTCTCAACGCCTGCAAAGAATTACAGATATAAGATCCTGATCCGGTATCCAATACCCAGGAAGTAGAGTTTATTGAAAGACAGTTTTCAATAACATACACACCTGAAGCTGAAGCCACAACCTGCTTCAGATCCTGTGTTCTGGCCTTCCAAGCCCTGCAATCATTTTTCCAGTGTCCCTTCTTATGACAATAGAAGCATTCTTCCTTATTCACAAGCTTTCCCACTTTCTTTGTTGCTTTTGCCTTTCCCTTCGTATCCACTTTACTAACACCGCTCCTTGGTTTGGCGGGGGCTTTCTTCTTCTTTCCATTGGCTTTCGCCTTAGACCTAGAAGAGGAAGATCCTCCTACAAACAAAGTGGATGTTTCCCTACCTTTCTGTAGGGTGCCCTCTGCGCTCCTCAGCATGTTGAGGAGTTCTGAAAGTTCAACTTCCTTTTCTTGTAAGTTGAAGTTCAGGATAAACTGGGCGTAAGTGGAAGGAAGGGACTGGAGAATCAAGTCCGTATAGAGCTCATTCTCCAACGTGGTCCCAAGGTCCGCGAGCTCTTCTATGTAGCCAATCATCTTAAGCACGTGTTCCGCTACCGATGATCCGACGGCCAACCTTGCCGAAAATAACTTCTTCGACACTTCGTATCTTGCGATACGAGACTGCTCTCCATACAGTTCTTTTGTATGGAGAAATATGGATTCGAGGTCCATATTCTCGTGCCTCCTCTGATGTTCGTTGTCTATAGAGGCAAGCACGAGGCACTTGGCCTTCGCGCAATCGATTTCCCAGGTCTTACGGATTTCCTTATCCGCGACGCTGGTTTTGGGACCTGGGACAGGGGGAGCTTTGGTGGTAAGAAGATACTCCAGCTTGTCGTAAGCGATTGCCATCTTGACATTCCTGAGCCAATCTTTGTAGTTTGGCCCTGTCAGTATGTTTTTATCTAGGAGTAACTTAAGTCCAGTCATGTCGATTGGTCGCTGCAATTAGGAGAGAGAAGAAACACTCAGCATGATGCTCTTGCAAGTTTAGAATGGTTTTTAGTTTGTCTAAACAGGATGGCTCCCACTGTTTCTCGAATCCCTCCTCAAACCAAAATGGAAGAATTAGTCAGGATCAATCTCACCGTACAATTCTTGCTTAACCATTCAGCCAGGCCAGTGTCGATACTTCGAGGGAGGTTTTCCAACGCTTTCGCGAAGTTCCTTAATTAAATAACCTCTTTTCCCTGGGGGCGTAGCCCCGCTAACACATTTCTAGACACCTACTTGGTTTATAGCATTGATCGTTAAGTGAGAAATTTCCCGAGGAGTAGCATATACTCACAGTAGGATCGGGATCCAAATATCATCGTGTGACGAAACTGAAGGAATCCTACCAGAATCATCATACTCCAAATGGTATGCAACACTAGCAAGTTTCAGTTCTTTTGAAACTCCCGATGTGGATTTTTTCCCCATGCTCTTATGACCTTGACTTTGGCCAAAATATCATAAGTCACATGTCAAGTTCTACCCGTCATTCTCCAGGTTAATTTGGATCCACCCGTACCTACCCTTGACTTTGGCCAAAATGGCAGTACGACTGTCCCAAACCAACGCATCTATCTATGCTACACATGAATACCCAATAGCTACCAATCACTATGCCTTGACTTTGGCCAACATACATAGCTTGAATACTATTGACTATTCATGTGAAACGACAGAGGGCTACGAATGGTTTTGGCGAAACCGTGAACGTAGTGAACTTGATATAATCGATGGAACGAGATAGCTTTTAAAAGGAGTGGCTCAAACTCCGCATTTAAAAGTTGGTTTTGAAAAGAACCGAGTGGTTTTTCGAAAGTGTTCCAACGACTTTTACTTGGTTTATTTTTCTTGCATTAGTTCTTTTAATGCGTGATATTCTTGTATTAGTTCTTTTAATGCGTCCCATCATTTAATCCTACCATTGCAGAAAACAACCAAAATATGACGTACGCTTATGCCATTCGCATTCGCCATGGGGCCCCGTCATTACCCGTTAGGTTACTTAACTAACGACAGAGCGGGGGCTGGGCTAGCGCGGCTGTAAAACATAAGCAACGCCTAAATAATATCATATATAGATATATTGCAATGATAGCCATTTCAGATCACAGATGAACACATTGGATATACTAGGAACCCGCAATTCGTACGAGCCTGTAACGAAAAGCAGATTACACGGTCGCGGTGAATAGCCAATACCCCACCCAAGACCCATACGGATGCGGCAAACTACCCGCCAAGTACCCGAAGCGAAGCAACCTCCCTCAACTCCGTGAGTAGGCCACTCGGCACTTCGGCATACCCGGTAGTTTGTGCACCCCCTCCATGGGTCTATCCTAGGAGCAAAAACAGTAAAAATAAATTATACAATGACGGCTATAACCCCGACCCGGTTGTGCGGCCAGACAAAAAATTATTATATCAATTTACAAATTTACATGAATTGAAAGAAAAGAAAACTCTCGTCTCACAACCCCCGGCTATTCACCCGCGACAATCCAATGAATTCATATACACATTCCAGCAGCATTACAGATCATAGATTTGTATAACCCCCACTAATCGACATAAAGCGATTTGCAGACGTTCAATACAAATATCACATCACAGATAAAAATCCGTCAGCTTAAATCTTTAGAAGTTCGATCAAAAATACGGATTTTTTGGCCCCAAACACAAAATTTTCGTTCTGGAAAATCTGGGCTGAAAAAACATATTCCAAAAATCCCAAAACAACCCCAGAAATACACTGCACTAAATTTGGACCTCGGCCGAGTCAACTCGGCCACGGAACCGCGGCGGGAGCGTGCTCCCGCCGCGTTTCCGCGGTGCTTTAATCAGTTCATGGGCCCAAATTTTGTGGTTATTCTATAAAAAGCCTGAGCCGATTTTTAAGATGAAAATTTTCAAATTTTGAACAGAAAAAAAATTGGCAGAAACTTCACAAAACGGGTTCGTTTCGTGACTTTTTCTTTGATCGATCTTCTAGTTACTTTGCTAATATGTTAGATAGAGTTTAACTAGGCTCTGATACCACTGTAAGTCCATGCTACCTCTCCCGGTTCTTTCGGGCATGCGGAATTTGATGAAAAACAATTTTCTAGAGGCGGTAACATGGACTCAAAATCGGATCTTTGTTAAACATTTAACTAACAACCTAACTAGGAGTTGTTAACTACTCGTTTAGGGGGTTATACCTTTCTTTCTTGAACTCCTTCGTCTTCAAGCCTCGATGGTTGTCCGGATCGGCTTCACCCCGTCGTCTCCTTGCGCCGAAGATCGATCCACCTGAAAGCTTCTACCTTTGGCTTCTTCTTCGAACTTTGAAGAAACTAGTTCACTCGGTTTGCTAAACCTTGTGAACTAGAGTGAGTAGAGGAATGTTTTGGTGTCTTTTTATCTCTAAGGCAATGAGTCTCAACACATGAGAATGGTTTGCCTTGAGGTAGAGAGAGCAAGAGGGAGAGCTTGAAAATGAGAGAGCTCAAGAGAGAGAAAGCTAATGATAGAATGAACCATACTCATCTCATTCTCACCTCTCATAATCCAAAAGCCATCATAACAAAAATAGTAATCAAGTATTGTGTAAATGGTTTAAGTCAAAATGGCTATATCATTTCATGCACTCATTTTGCACAAGAGATCAAGCAAGCAAAAGTCTTTGCCATGAAATGATAGCCATTGTCATCATGATGGTCAACTAGTCCAACCTAGTCAACCGGTCAACAAAGTCAACAAGTCAACAAAGTCAACCCCTCAACAACCATGTCACTATAATACATAATTAATATTATTGTTAATTACATATCATATTCTCATTAGGGTTGAGCAAAAAGTCAATAGTCAACAGTCAACGGTCAACAACCCTAATGAGAATCCTCTGCCTCTATCTCTCTGTCAACTGTGCATACACACCCGCATCCGCGTTCCGAGGAACACGAATACAAACGAGATAAAACTAATCCCAAAACGTACACTAGGATTTGGCTTAAACCAAAGCCCGCTAGTGTTAACTATCCGGACACTGTACGTGCACAAGTGCACGGATGTGACCGAACCCTGTCGCAAAACCATGCGACCTGTCGCAAAACCATGCGACCTCTACTCTTTTGCCTAGAGGCGAATAGCTTTCTGTGTGGGACTCTAAAGACTCCACACTACGCTGGCAGTGGGTTTAACCACAGACCGCAAGCGGCACTAGCTGTGCGTAACGGTCCCCAGGTAGATGCCGACAAGAAGACTGACGAGGTGAAACCCATCTGAACTCCTACTGAGTCTGACTGTGACAGTCTCCGTACAGTCCGGTCTGTTCGTCTGATACATCGCATGGCGGGCCTAGGGGGCGGTAAACGTCAGTCCCCTAATAGCGGTACAAGTCGTGTCGGAGTGATGCCCAATACACCCTGAGATAATACTGGAAGCCTACCAGTATATCTCGCTTGCCCTGGCCAGGGACTACTCGGGTAATGGCTCTCCTAGACACAGCGCGATGTCAACCCCCAATACCGGGAGAGACGAATCCTGTCTAACCGTCACTGCCTCCATGTGCTTCGGGACTGCACCCAACTACTACCTGTTTGCACGACTCCTTTGAGCCGTGGTAGGGTAGTAATCAAAGTACAGTGGGAACACACTCGAGGCGAAGTGACAGTGTCAAGTCAGCGGACTAAGCTGTACTCATGTCACCTGAGAACTGATGACTGACGATATGTATATTACCAACCGGTAAGTTCCCGACGACTCCTGTCCAGTGTACTCGTAACCTAACGAGCACCCGCATACTATCTCCAGTACGACGTACTAACGGCTGTGGGACAGACCGTCTCCCACACTGGGACGAGAAGCGCATGCGCTAGTCTACTCTGGAGTATCGATACCCTGTCTCGATAGTCCTGCGACTAGGGACCTGCATAAGGATGTGCTTATACATTACCCAGCCCCCACTAGTGTGACTGCCATCACAATGCTGGTAATCAAGTAAAGATCCTAAGGGCTCCACTAATGTGTATAGGTGATATACTAAAATAAACACAAGTACACATTGAAGTAGAAACAAACCAAGTAGCATACTACTATTTTGAGCAAGATTGTATATACAAGGTGAATATCCCAAGCTTCCATTAAGTAATATACAAACTAGTATGATACAGTAATGGCCTCTACGGCATATACACTAACAGTGAGCAGGCCACTAAACACTTCAACGTACCCGGTAGTTTGTGTGCCCCGCCTTGGGTCTATCCTAGGAGCAAAAAACAGTAAAAAGAAATAATACAACGGTGGCTACAACCGCAACCTGGATGCGCCCCGCAAAAGAATATTACATCATATTACATTTACATCGAATGAATGAATATTAAATCCATCTCAAACCCCGGCTAATCATCATAACACTCCAATCAAGTCCATATACACAAACAGTAAACATCACAGAAATGTGCAACCCCTACCAACCGACATACTAGCAGTTAGGGGAGGTTTACGAACACATTAAATATTACAGATGAAAACCCAATTAGCAAATATCTTAGAACATCGATCGACCACCATTTTCCGTGTCTACCCCAAAAAGCAAACCAGCACTGAAGTAACCTGAGCAGAAACAGAATATACAGGAAAACAAAAAAGCAAAAAATATGAACTTCTGTGAAAATCCGAGTCAACTCGGAGTTGACTCCGCCGCGGATCCGCGGCCAAAAGCACCATCTTGCCGCGGATCCGCGGCCATCTTGCCGAGTTAAGAGCTCGTATTTTCCCAATATTCTTATATTTCCCTGCTGTGAATTTTAAGGCATATCAAAAAAAAATTTCGACAAGTTTAAAATTTACAGAAACTGTTAGCGTTAAGGTTTTGTTTTCGCGTTTATCCGTCGATCCAAGTTCTAATTAGTTGCTAACAAGCTAGTAATGGTTTAGTTGGCTCTGATACCACTGTAAGTCCATGTCACGCACCCCATGAACTTGCGGGGAGGCGGAATATATGAAAAACGATTATCAAAGCTTCGTAACACGGACTTGAGCGCATGAATCGTATCTAAACCGTTACTAACAAACTACGAGAGGTTTAACTACTCGTATTCGAAGTTATACCTCACGTTACTTATCCTTCGGGTCTTCATCGCTGTCCTCCACTCCTCGTAGGCTCCTTGGAACATCGGCACCTCAACGGCCTCCTTGAGTCAAAGACGATCCACCTGAGAGCTCCTACGCCAAGCTTGATCTCTAACTTGAGATAACTAGGTTGCTCAAAGTGCTAATCTAAGCTACCTAGGGGATATAAAGTGAGGTTATGGATGTATTAGTCTATCTAATCCTTGATCTCAACACATAAAAGGGGAGGATTAGGGTTTCACGAGAGAGCTAGAGGAGAGAGAAGGTGAGCATGAGAATGAATGAAAAAGCTTCTCACTTCTAATATATTATGAAGCATAAGAAAATCAAAAAGAATAAATCAAAATGCCTTATCATCATGCTTCATTAAATATATGCAATGAATCATCAAGTGAGTCATTAAGCAATAAATACTTCATTCACTCACTTGAATGATTCATCTAAGTGAGTCACAAATTCATTAAATGCTAATGCCACCTTACCCTCCGTGTCATCATCCATCTAGAAGATTCCCGACAAATTACGAGAACGCCCCTCCTATCCGTGAAAACACGGAAAAACTTTAGACTGTACAAATCCAATAACCCGATACTAGAATCTGGCTTAAACCAAAGCCGGCTAGCAAAAACTGTCCGAACGTCCTACGTGCGTAAACACACGTACGCGTCCGAACCCTTGTCGTAAAACCATACGACCTCTATATCGTTTCGCCTGGAGCAGGGAAACTCTCTGTGTGGGACTTTAAAGACTCGACACTACGCTGGCAGTGGGTTTAACCACAGACCGCAAGCGGCACTAGCTGTACGTAACGGTCCCCAGGTAGATGTCGATAAGAAGGCCGATGAGGAAACCCATCCGAACTCCTACTGAGCCTGATGTGAGAATCTTCGTACAGTCCGGTCTGTTCGTCTAAGACTATCGCATATCGAGCTTAGGGGGCAGCAAGCGTCAGTCCCCTAATAGCGGTATAAGTCGTGTCGGAGCATAGCCCATTACACCCTGAGAAACTACTGGAACCTACCAGTAAATCTCGCTTGCCCTGGCCAGGGACTTTGCGAAATGGCTCTCTGACACAACGCGATATCAACTCCCAATACCGGGAGAGACGAATCCTTTCTAACCGCCACTGCCTCCAAATGCTCGGGACTGCACCCAACTGCTACCTGTTTGCACGACTCCTTTGAGCCGTGGTAGGGTAGCAATCTAAGAACAGTGGGACACACTCGAGGCGAAGTAGCAGTGTCAAGTCTGCGGACAATTCTGTACTCATGTTACATGGGAACTGTTAACTGATGACGAGTATAATACCATCAAACAGTTCCCCTGCGAGTCCTGTCCGGTGTACCCATAACCTAACGAGCACCTGTATACTATCTCCAGTACGACGTACTGATGGTTGTGGGACAGGCCATCTCCCCAACTGGGATGAGAAGCGTACACACTAGTCTACTCTGGAGTATCGATGCCCAGTCTCGATAATCCTATGACTAGGGACAAGTATAGGATGTTGCTTATAGACTACCCAGCCCCCACTAGTGTGACTGCCATCACAACGCTGGTAATCAAGCAAAGATCATATGGGCTCTACTAATATGTATAAGTGATACGTTATAAGAAACACATGCACATATTAAAGTAGACACAAACCAAGTAGCATACTACCATTTTTAGCAAGACTGTATATACAACTGTGAATATCCCAAGCTTCCATTAAGTAATATATATGCAAGTATGATACAATAATGGCCCCTACGGCATATACACTAACATTGCATCTCCTTCAGGTGTTCTTGTTATTGAGAACTGTTTTTCGGTCAGTCCTACCTCCTGGGTACTAAATACCGGATCAGGATCTCATATCTTTAATTACAGGGATTGAGAAAAAGTAGGATAGTTAGACCTGGTGATATGTACCTCAGAGTAGGGAACGGAGCATAAGTTAATGTTGCTGCCGTCAGTGAATATCACCTAACATTGCCAAGTGGCTATACTATGATTTTGAACAATTGCTACTATGTATCTTCCATGGTTTGAAACATCATATCATTTTCTTTACTTAATAAAGATGGATATAATTTTGTTCTTGATAGAAATATCATGAACATTTACCTTGATAAGGTATTGGTTGCAGAAGGTATACTGTTTAAAGGCATCTATGTTCTAAATAAAAACGTGGTTTTCAATATACAGAACACACACAAGAGGAAGATTTCAAAAGAGAACAAATCTTACTTGTGGCATTATAGTGTTGGTCATATCGGAGAGAAAAGACTGAGTAAATTGCATAAGGATGGATATTTGAATACGTTTGAATTTTCATCTTATGAAACTTGTCAGTCTTGTCTCAAGGGAAAGATGACCAAATCTCCATTCACTGGACACGAAGAAAGAGAAACAGAGCTCTTGGGGCTCATATACAGTTATATATATGGTCCAATGTCTATACATGCACGGGGTGGGTTCTCGTACTTCATCACATTCATTGACGATCTCTCTAGGTTCGGATATGTGTATCTTTTGAAACACAAATATGAAGTTTTTGAGAAATTCAAAGAGTTCAGAAAGAAAGTAGAGAACCAGATTGGCAAAAGTACCAAGATCCTCCGATCTGATAGAAGAGGGGAGTACTTAAGCACGGAATTCCTAGAATACTTAAAAGAGAATGGAATTATCTCTCAGCTTACTCCTCAATATACACCACAGCACAACGGTGTATCGGAGCGGAGGAATCATACCCTTATGGATATGGTTCGCTCCTTGATAAGTAATACTGAGTTGCCTCTTTCATTCAGGGGGTTTTCTCTTGAATTAGCTGCATTCATATTGAATAGAGCACCGACCAAATCGGTGCCTACCACCCCATACGAAATATGGAGTGGGAAGAGACCATGTCTTAATTACATTAAGATATGGGGGTGTCCTGCTTTTGTTAAAAAGCAGAACCCAGGTAAACTCGAGGCAAGGTCTGCATTGTGCAAGTTTATGGGATACCCTAAGCATTCTAAGGGGTATCTGTTTACCACACTGAGGAACAGAAGGTGTCTGTATCTCGCCATGCTACCTTTTTGGAAAGGGAATTTCTTGAAAAAGAAATTAGTGGGAGTACAGTAGAACTAAAAGAAATTCAGGAACCATAAACTGTAACAGAAGATTTGGTGGAACCTCAGGATTCAGTAGTCCCAGACGAGCTTCAGCCACTCCGCAAATCTAGTAGGATTTCTCATCCGCCCGAGAGATACTACGGTTTTCTCATAGACGGGGATCGAGAGGATTGCATCTTGGAAGAAGATGATCCTACTAGTTTAAGGCAGGCCATTATCAGTAGGGACTCTGATAAGTGGCTGGATGCTATGCAATCCGAAATGGAGTCCATGTACACCAATAAAGTATGGACCTTGGAAGTTGCTCCACCGAGGGTAAAACCCGTTGGATGCAAATGGATCTACAAAAAGAAGATTGGTGTAGATGGGCAGGTGGAAACCTATAAGGCTAGAGTTGTTGCAATTGGTTTTCGTCAAAGACTAGGATTGTACAATGATGAAACTTTTTCACCAGTGGCTATGCTCAAATCCATTCAGATCCTACTTGCCATTGCATTCATCCATGACTATGAAATTTGGCAGATGGACGTAAAAACGGCTTTTCTAAATGGAACTTTGGAAGAGTGCGTTTATATGGATCAGCCAGAAGGTTTTGTAGACAGTTGGAGCAGCGGGAAGGTGTGCAAGTTGCTCAAACCCATTTATAGATTGAAGCAAGCATCGCGGTACTGGAACATCTGTTTTGATGAAACGGTTAAGGAATTTGACTTCATCAAGAATGAGGATGAGCCATGTATTTATAAGAAGATTGTAGGACGAACTGCCGTATTCCTAGTCTTGTACGTGGATGACATTCTTTTGATAAGAAATGATATACCTATGCTACAATCGGTCAAGATGTTCTTTTCACAAAGGTTCTTCATGAAGGACCTGGGTGATGCCTCGTACATTCTGGGGATCAGGATCTACAGAAATAGATCCAAAGGATTACTGGGACTTTCGCAGTCCAGGTAGATAGAGACTGTACTAAAGAGATTTAGTATGGAAGATTCCAAGCACGGTAACATGCCCGCATTATACGGAATCACCCTCTCTAAGGAGATGTCTCCCAAGACTGATGAGGAAAGGGTTCGCATGAGCACTATACTGTTAGTTGTATGTATGCCCTAGAGGCCAGTATTGTACAGATGATGTATATTATATTGGATGCTTGGACATATATAGAGATGACTTTCTTGCTCGATATGATAGTATGCTATCTGGTTGTTCTTTATCTTAACATGTATACTTGTTTCTTTATACTGTCTTATAGTTACATGTTGGTAAAGCCCTTAGGATGTGTACTTGACTACCTGGACTATGATGTGGATCATACTAGTGGGGACATGGTGGTCCATAAGTACATCCTTCAAGGTCCCTAGTCGTGGGTGTATCGAGACAGGGCATCGATATACCAGTGTAAAGTAGCGTATACGCTTCTCGACCCATGAGATGGGTGATGGATGATCCCATATCCATTGGTGTTTGACATCAGAGATGGTATACGGGTGCTCAGTGGAGACTGGGTACACTGGACGAACTCGCCGAGAACTCCCAGATGGTATTATACCTCACGTCAGATGACAGTTCTCAGGTGACACTTGTGCAGGTTAGTCTGTAGACCCGAGTTCGTCATAGAGTCTTATATGATTCCCACTGTGCTTTGATTTCCACCTTACCACGTCCATGAGGGCGTGCAAAACAGTGGTTTTTGGGTATAGTCCCGAGTCACATGGAGGCAATGATCGATAGGAGGGGTTTCGTCTCTCCCGGTATTGGGGGTTGATGTTGCGCTGTGCTCGATTGGCCGTAACAGGGAAGTCCCTGGCCAGGGCTGTTTTAGAGATTTACTGGTAAGTGTTACCAGTAGTTTCTCGACCCGTTATGAGCCTCACATCGGCACGACTTATCGGTTATTGGGGTCTGAAGTTTACCACCCCTAGACTTGATATGCGACATATCTGACGAAGAGACCGGACTGTACGGTAGTGTTGCCGGTTGGCTCGACGGGAGTTGCAGCAGGTTTGCTTGTTTTCTTCTGATCGCTCAATACCCGGGTGGACGTTACGTTTAGCTGACCGCTTGCGGCTTTGGGGTGCTTGATATGATCATCACCCACTGCCGGCGTATTGACGAGTCTTAGAGTCCCATAAAGGAATTACCTAGTCCAGGCGAAACGTTGTGGTGCGCATATGCGATATGCGCATGGACCCGGTTAAAATACGCGTATGAGATACCGTATATTAATCGGGCGGCTTGCTTTTGGTGGGGTCGTATGTGATATGGTCGTAATGATAAATCAAGTGTTGATTTATCATTTAACCATTAGTTTCTCACTAGAAATCCTTTCTTGTATTTGATGGATGTATGCATGCATGTATGCTTTCTTTCTAGATTCATGCACATATGGATGTGCATACTGTAACACCTTAGAATGTGTTTTGTAGCTAATTATATTTTAATGTGTGGTTTTTAATAAAAAGTTTACCAAATTAAGATTTTAATATTTTATCCTATTTATTGAGTATTTTATTAGAATTTTGTTAGGCACACACACACTTGTGCATGATAACTAGGGTTTAGAGATGGGGTTAGACCATGTTTAGCAAGCATGATAGATTAACCCATTCACTTTAAGTTAATATTTATTGTTTAAGTGTTATGGTTGTTCTTTTTGAAAAATGAATTTAAATATTTAAATAGTTGACCTTGGGAAGAGAGAGAGAGAGGGGGGGCATGGGGCATCATGGCTCAAGCCATGCCTCAATTATGATGAGAGAGAGTGAGAAGGGGAGGGGTTTTGTGTTGCTCTCATTTCTCCCTCTCATATTCTTTCCTCTCATTCTCTCACTCTCAACACACACACACACTCACACCATTGGCAGCAGAAGCAGCAGCAACACCAGAGACAACAACAACAGCAGTGGCAACAGCAGCATCATCATTATCATTAGCAGCAGCAGGAGCAGCAGGCAGCAACAGCAGCAACAGGGGCTCCAGCAACTTGCAGCAGCTCCTTCCACTTCTTCACCTGCTCTCTAGGGTCCCTTTTGGGTATATTTCCTTAACCCAATTTCCTAGTTTTCTTAGCTTGTATGGTTTAGTGTCGGTTTGTGTTAAATTAGCTAGTTTAGTGCTAATTATGGTGTTTTGTGTGGAAGTTTGATCATATGATGATTGTGTTAGTTAACCTAGCCTATTTTATTGTTAATAGGGTCACTTCAACTGAGAATTTCCCTGGATTTCACTAAAATACCATAAGGTTTCTAAATTGTGCAAATTGGTGAATTTAAAGCGATATATTGGACATCTGGAATCTGCTTTTGACCCGGACCCTACAGGATAAAATTGGGGACACTGGAGCATGTACACTAGGTCTAGATACCACCACCAGAACACGAACCCACCATTCCCAAACACGGCCGCCAATTAATTCAGTTTGGCCGCAAATTGCGGCCAAGAAGAGGAGTTGGGTTCTGGGATCTTGGCTAGGGTTGTCTTCTGTGTTGTATAGTGCTTTGGCATGTCTAGTTTTGTAAGTTTTGGCCTGTGGGAAAATCTGGGACTATATATCGTTTTAGGTGTTCGTTGTGTTTGCGCGATACGCGTGATACGTGAGTGGGTTCTGTGATCCAGCGTATCGCGGCGTGTCGCGATGGCTTTAGACGCGTACACACACGATTCAGCGTATCGTGCACACGCGCGTTTAGTTCGCGACGCGAGTTTCTCGTTTTGGTTCGATATCGCGTTTCGCGGAATATTTGGCTTATATATGATTTTTGTGTCTTATTTGCAGGTTTGCAGGCAGGAACTACGGACACTACTACAGAGGGAAGCAGATGGTAGGATTCACCTAGCGTGGAGCGTAGGTGAGTAGATTTAATATCTACAGGGGAATCGCCCGCATGGCGTTATGCGTCTGGGCTAGGATTCTAATACTTGTCGCATATTCTACATCATTGTTAGAATTGCGCCTTCAACTATTTACTTAAATATAGTTGTACTGCGACTAGTAGCCGTAGGGCACTGCACACATTATTGACGGTTCATGTTGCACGAGCACGAATTGTATGCTACACACACACCGTCAATAATTGCCATGTCACACACAAACCACTATAGATATTATATTGCTTGGTTAGGCACCTTGTGACATTGATTCGTACTTCTTATCACATATGACATTACCATACCTATATACCTATAGAGTATCGTACCATTAGTGATAGGTACACTTACCATTTACGATACATCTACAGGTATATCTTACTCATATTCTTCTTATACCCAGGGGGGTATACGACATCAGTTCCTAGAGGTAGATACCTATACATTGCTACTCCTGTATGTTACACACATATTCAGATGCAATCATATATTTGCCTTTACTGATGTTACTTAGCTGTACCTTATTGGTTTTGCATACATCTGGTTTCAGCTACATATTCTCATTTATATGCTCGCATTTCAGATATATCGCATATGTTTATTCCTGGATTGCGCATTATTATTTGGATTTTAGATGATGTTTCCTGGATTTGGGAACCGCGGGAGTTCATGAAATTATGCATACATTGGAAAACCCGGTTTCCTTGATATGATATTTGCGCATCCACCATGAGTTTTATCGGTGCTGATTATATATACCCCTACGAGGAGGCGTCGAGGCCGTAGAGGGTACATGGTGGGGCCCGGTATGGTTCCCCTCGGCAAGAAGATCGATGGATTTTGCCGATTGAGCCTGGAGGCGGGCTAATACCTACCGGTGACAGTATTGATGACTCGGCGGGGGTCATGGAGACACCGTTAGGAGTCATGCACGTATGCATACGTCGAAAGGCGAGGATCAGAGCTAGGCACTCGTGCTTTCGGCACAGCGTATGATACGTACCTATCAGGATTTCTGTGTCGATGCTTGGCACATTGTTTTCATGATATTTCTCTTAAACACCTTTTGTATATATAACAGGGGATTTAGCCGTTGTTATATATACCTTTACACCAATATTAGTGGAGTGGGACGCTAATATATGTGTATTGCCCCCCATCATATTTATTTCTATAGATATATACCTTTAGGATGTTAGAAGCTTGCTTGAGATTCGACTTGGGATATAGGTGATTCATTGAGATTGGATATTGGATATGAAAGAGATTGTGGATTTGTACATTCGAGATATAGGAGAGCTACTCGATATCGTACATTGATGTGATGTGAGACCTATGTGATGTGAGAGCCCAGTTGGGGGCTGATTTGAGGATTTGGGATTTGAGTGTCTTGATGGATTGTGATCCTGCCACGATGTCAGGTTTCCGTGGAAATGACATACTCCACCCTATACCTCACACTTATCTATTTTATGCACAGATTCATATATTGGTAGTACCTGTTAGTGTACCCTTATGATAGTTGCATATCTACTTTCTCATATCCCTATTGCATGGTTATTGCATATTATTGTCATGTTACTATTGCTTCACATATTGATTGTACCTGCTAGTGTACTTCCCTTTATTCAGCTTTTACATGACATGTTATTACTGTAATCGCATATCTTAGATTCATGTTGTACGTACATTCCTACGATTACCTGCATATGTTATCTACTATCCACGAGTTGGCAACTCACCCCCGTTGTGCCACAGGTGTTTCAGGTTGTTCCCCAGAGTAGTCGAGGCAGGCTATTCCTCTATTCAGCTATTCCGCTTTCAGCTATCATCTTTTGCTCCAGATACCGCATCAGCTCACAGTACTATTTTGCTTAGGTGGGTTGGTGGTTATCTGTATTTTGTATTGTACATTCGTTGTATCTTGTACTCTCCATCTACTATTGTATTGTTGACTTAGAGACTTGGTGAGGACGTTACTGTGTATTATTGTAGATTTGATGTCTTTTATATACAGTTTCCTTTCTACTGTCTCTTATTTCTTCGCTACGGCGTCGTATACTTGTGATGAGATTGTTTTTCGCCTTTGGGCCACTTTTTACAAAAGGGGGTTTTGCTAAAACTTTAAAGAAAGAAAGTAAGACTTTTTAAAGAATTTGGGTTGTGCTTTCAAATGTTTCAAAAACTTATATTATCTTTTCCGTATTTTCTTGGTTTAGATTTCTGGGTTTCGGCTTTCTTTTACCGCGTTATGTCTTTAGGCGTTGCGTAGTATTAGGGCCGTCACGGGCCAATTTTGGGTCATGACAAAGTTGGTATCAGAGCGTTAGGTTTTACCTTTCGGAGTGTAGGATGACCTTAGTATGATGGAGTAGGTAGCTTAAACAGAGTAACGTAGAGTGTGTATGTCTGCAGCATACCCACGGTGCGGTACTTTGCATTAAGTGACCTAAGTACAATTTTGCTTGAAATTCCTTCCTTGATGATTCATATCCTTAAGATTCGATTCCTTGTTCTCATCGAATCTTATATCTATTTATAGCCTTGCCGCCGATGACTATGGGGACTCAGAGTGATGCAGCGAGGGCTGAGGTCAGATTTGGCTCGGATGAGACGAGTACTGACCATGATGGCACTCTAGTTGCACAGGTGCAGACGGATCAGCCTACGACATATACTATGGATAGACTTTTGGCAGAGATGCAGGACTTCCGCCAGACTATGAGTTCTTTGGTTGATGTCGTTCGGGAGCTACGACAGGAGGTTGTCACCCCTGTTACTCAGTTGTCACTTGCGATCAGCATGCAGCAGTCCGTCACCTACATAGCACCAGTAGTTGCAGCTCCAGTTGATGAGGCACATATTCTAGGACAGTGGAGGACTCGTACTAGCGTACCATCCCAGAGGCAGAGATTTGGTCGTCGAGACAGATTTCATGGCCTTCGCGGGAGTAGCCGAGGCTTAGGACGAGGACAGTCGTTCAGCTCTTATACCCAGGATGGTCAGCAGTCAGCGCGTGGATGTTTTCGATGCGGAAGCCTTCAGCACTTCATCAGGGATTGTTCCTCAGCACGGCGTCAGGATCGTCCTCAGAGAGGCCGTGGACGTGGAAGGTTCGCTCAGAGGACTCAGTCTACCAGAGGAGTTCATCCAGCTGCGAGTAGAGGGCAGACACAGGAGTTTGCTTCTACTCATCGGGACGCGCAGACTTCCAATATGGAGTTTTCAGGTATCCTTATTTCGCATGTTCTTTGATGTATTCGTTTGTTTTTCATACTTGTACCGTGGTTGGGTAGTTTAGTCGTAGTTGTGTTAACTTCTGTCAGCGATTCTTTTGTTGCGCGACACGTATTTCAGTTATGTGCCAATCGGATAGGAGATAGAGATTCGTCCGTCATTTTAATCCTTCTAGAGAAGTTGGATTTGACGTTCTCCTTGGCACGGACTGTTTTAGTTACGTGTTAGGCGTCTGTGGACTACCGTAAGGAAACAGTCAAATCTGTTTTTCCCGGCAAGTCAGTTCTTGTTGTGCAGGTGGATAGTTGTGCCGCCTCTCACAGCTTGAATTCAGCCTTTTCGCTAGTCGGCTAATGAGGAGATGTCGTGGATTCTTGGCGTTCATTTGTGATACCGGAGCCACAGTGGGATTGTTGGACCGGGTTCCTTTCGTGCGAGAGTTTTTCCGACGTTGTTCCGGATGAGCCGGCGAAGCTGGGGAGCTAAAGGATCAGCTGCAGAGTTGTGGTTTGGGGAGTTTTGTGTGTCTGAGTGTTTCACTTTTGGAAGCTCCTATTTCTGTTCGTAGAGGAGGAAGACGGCAGTTTAGGGTTGTGTATCGACGAATCGTTAATTGAACCGGCTTACGGTGCGGATAGGTATCCTTCACCTCGCATTGACGATTGCTTCGATAAGCTCCAGAGTGCGAGACATTTTCTAAGTTTGCTTGGGATCAGGTCATCATTACTGCGGATTCGGAGTGATGGCATTCCGAAGACTGCCTTGTGCGTGCTTCGGGCCTCGTGTGTTTTAGTGAGTCGTTGGATTCACTGATGCCCTAGCAGCATTCGTAGATGTGATGAACCAGATTTCCGCAGGTCGTTCCTCGACCAGTTTTGTTATGTTACTTACGACATTCTGGTCTATCTAATGTGTCTTGAGGAACAGGAGTAGCACTTGAGAATTTGTTATGCAGATACTGGGAGAGTACCAACAGTTTGCTAGGTTCTCGGTGTTGGAGATAGTGCCCTCAGAGTCAATTATTGGATCACAGGCACGTGATTGCAATGATTGAGGGAGGACCTATCCCGGTAGAACAGTCTTACTCGAGATGATAGTATGCTATCAGGTTTACCTTTATCATCGTGTACTGCTTTAGGTGACATGATATGTCGCTATTGCACGTTGATAGAGCCCCTAGGATTCTTGCTTGACTACCGGCAGTATGAGGGCGATCATATACGTGGGAGCTGGGGTCTACAAGCACATCCTTAAAAGGTCCCTAGTCGTGGGAGTTTCGAGATAGGGCATCGATACTCCAGAGTAGACTAGTGTATACAGTCGAGACCCCGACGAGGGGCGGTGGCCGGTCTCACAAGCCACTGGTGTCAGTTGGATCACCTAAGATGTATACAGGTGCTCATTGGGTTATGAGTACACCGGACAGGACTCGCCGGGAACATGCTAGTTGGTCTTATACCTGACGTCAGATAGCAGTTCCCAGGTGACATGTGTACAGGTTAGTTCATCGACCTGGGGATCGTCATTTGTCTCGTGTGAGTTCCCACTGTGCTTTGATTACTACCCTACCACGGCTCAAAGGAGTCGTGCAAACAGGTTTTAGTTGGGTACAGTCCCGAGCCACATGGAGGCAGTGAGCGGATCTTCGGGGGTTTCGTCTCTCCCGGTATTGGGGGTGAGGTCGCGCTGTGTCTAGGAGAGCTATTACACAAAGTCCTTGGCCAAGGCAGGAGATTTACTGGTAGGTATTCCAGTAGTATCTCAGGGTGTTCTGGGCTACACTCCGACACGACTTGTACCGCTTTTGGGGGTCTGACTTCTACCAACCCCCTAGGCCCGCCATGCGATGCTCATAGACGAACGGACCGTACTGTACGGATATTGTCACTGACAGGCTCAGTAGGGTGTCAGGATGAGTTCGCTCATCGACGTCCCTTTTGGTCAATAGCTGGTGGCCCGTTACGTATTGGCTTATACCTCTGACGAGCTAGTGGTTAAATCCACAGCCATAGTATTGACGAGTCTTTAGAGTCCACCACACTTTCAGTTACTCAGCTTTCGGGCGAAACGCTGTAGAGGCCGTATGGAGATATGGCAGGGTCCGATCAGATACGTGCGGTATTGCACGGATCAGGATCGGACGGTTTGTACTAGTAGCCGTATAGGTATATGGCAGGGTTCGATCAGATACGTGCGGTATTGCACGGATCAGGATCGAACGGATAATACTAGCCGGCTTTGGTTTAAGCCGGTCCTAGTTTAGTACAGTGTAGATTTTGTCTCTTTGCATTTGTATCCGGACGGAATACAGATGCGGGTGTGTATGCACAGTGTCGGGGTTTCCCTGTAATTTATCACGGGACCAGTTTTCTGGAGTTGCCAGTTTGCATTCCGTTCCGGCCGGTTTTTCCTTTGTTCTTTCCCGGCCGGACTTTTCCGATGGAGGGGGTAATTTGCAGTTTTGCAAATTACATTTGTGGAGGGGTTTTCTTGCATAAAGATCTATTATGATAGCTTTCTTTTCTTGCACCATGACTTTCTTTATTTGTGATTTGATAAGGGTATGGGTTTGATGTGAGTTGAAGCATGCTTGCATGTTTTTTTGTCTTGGTTGTGGTCACCCCTTCTTCACTCCTACACTCACCTCCCTTCATCATATATATCCATTCTTTCCTCCACCAATTTCCTTGATGATTTTGGCCGGCCACTTCATGGTGGAGAAGAAAAATGAGAGATTGATTTATGTGCTTCATTTGTTCATCTCATTTGGCTTGCAAAAATTGGTAGCTTCATTTCCCTCCAAAGTTCAATCCTCATTCCTCCATCCAAAGGCAACAAACCCCAAAGAGACAAGTAGCCTCTACACTACACTTCCTACAGCATATCTTGAGCATGTCGAGTTGCCGGCTTCATGCTCGAGTTGCCTCGGTATTGAGGCGGGAGCCCGTAAAAGACGAAGGCGATGTGGTGCCCTTTCCGGCGAGGAGGCGACGATGTGGACGGAGATCCCGCGAGGAGATCGGAGTGGAGATGAAGACCGGAGGACTCGGATCAGTCGGTACAACATTTCCACACTCTTTACTGTTTGTTAGTTTAGCAATAATGGCAGATCCGGGTGAAAGTATACGATAGCGCCAAGTTAAAAAGTTTTATTCCGCATTTGGCGTCTGTAGACTGCCGGGGCGCTAACGTAGACTTACAGTGGTATCAGAGCCTCACCATTTTGCTATGCTAACTTGTGCTAACGCGTTTAAAACTTCGATCCGACCGGAAATCGAAAACTGCAAAAATCCAAGCCGACAGTTTCTGTTGTTTTTAAACGGTCTCAAAAATTATTTCTGGATGTCTTAAAAATCAGAGCAGGAATTTTTAAGAGTCACGACAAAATTTGGGGTCGTGATCCCTCCAAGTTGCCGCGGAAGCGCGGCCAAAACCATGGTTTTGCCGCGCAACCGCGGCCATGTGGGGAGCACGTGCTCCCAAATTTTGTCAGTTGGTTCTTGGTTGGATTTTGGGGTTTTTGATATATATCGTTTTTGCCCAGATTTTGTTACTGTTCACCAGTAAGTCGTGGGGCCCACTTCTTGATATTTTGTCGATCGAAATTTAAACACGTTAGTTTTCACAGTATTTACATTATATCTGCGACCGTGAATGTCACTCGATCGGTAAATCCGGTCTAACTGCTATAGCCCGGTTAGACGGATTTGCGAACGTGATTTTCACGTTGATGTTCTATGTATTTGCTGTGATGTTGCGGATCGGTCGTGGGGGATAGCCTGGATGCAATGCTAGTACTGTGTTGTTGTATTATGTACATTTGATATTGCGGGGCGAGCGTCCGACATGTGGACTGCCGTCACTGCCTGATTGTATTATTATTTTGGGGCACGACCTGGTTGCGGTCGATGTACCCGTTGTATGTATATTTTACTTTCTGTACTAGGGTTGCCCCGCGGAGGGGTGCACGGATAGCCGGGTTCTGGAGGGCAACAAGCCCGCATCTCATGGCATTGAGACGGAGGGGGCTTCACTCTGGAATTGGCGGGCTATTCGCCGCACTCGTAGGGGGTACAGGTTGACCCAGGAGGGGTGCCCAAGTTACCGGATTCCGTGAAGTGCTGGGTGGTCCATTCACGGCGCTGAAGGGGGCTGCCTCGCTTCAGGTTTTGGCGGGTGACTTGCCGCGCCCGTAGGGGTCTAGGTTTTCATTGCACAGGCTATCCACACGACCAGGGGAACGTCGGGTTTCAGTAGTGGCTCTGTGAAACCCGGGGATCCCAGATATCTGTATTGTTCTGTGATGCTGTACATTTCTTTGATGTTGCATTTTATTCACGCCTTGAGCGAAATACTATATATTGGTATATATATTAGTAGATGTTGTATATGTTTTTCATCCGCGCTAGTCCAGTCCCCGCTCTGCCGTTAGTAAGCTAACCTAACGGGTGATGACGGGACCCAGTGGCGAATGCGGATGGCATATACGTACGTCAGTATATTTTCGTTCTTTGTGGTGTGATCAATTGATGGGACTGCATTGATTCGGATCAATGCAAGTTAAACAAACCTATTCTGATGTTGTTGGAACACTTTTCAAAAAGCTGTTATTGCAAGGACGTTCACTTTTGTTTTGCATCGTGGTATTCATTTGGAATATCCTGCTCCTCAGTCGACGAGGCAAGGGCCGAGATCCCTTCACCGGGAGTGACCCCTTGGACAGAATTTTGCGTCAGGGCATTAACTTCACTATAGCCGATTACTTTTGCTTTGCACCGTGGTATTCAGTTGGAATATCCTGCACCTCATTCTACGGGGAAAGAGCCGAGATCCCTTCACCGGGAGTGACCTCTTTAGCAATGGTTTTTCGTCACTATATTTTCTAAAAAGCTATCCGTTCCTTCAACGATATCAAGTTCATTACGTTAAAGGTTTTCGCCAGAAACCATTCGTAGCCCTCCGTCGTTTCATATGGGTAGTCAATAGTATTCAAGCTGTGTTTGTTGGCCAAAGTCAAGGCACAGTGTTTGGTAGCTGTTGGGTATTCATATGCAGCATAGATAGATGCGTTGGTTTGGAACAGTCGTACTGCCTTGTTGGCCAAAGTCAAGGGTATGTACGGGTGGATTCAAATTAACCTGGAGAATGACGGGCAGAACTTGACATGTGACTTATGATTTGTTGGCCAAAGTCAAGGTCATAAGAGCATGGGGTAAAAATCCACATCGGGAGTTTCAAAAGAACTGAAACTTGCCAGATATGCGCATACCTTCTGGAGTGTGATACCGTGAGCGGATTCCGTCACGTTATCATGCGATGAGAGTTGGATCCCGATTCCCACTGATGAGTTGGTTTACTCCTCGGGTGACCCCGACTAATTCTTCTTTCAGGTTTGGAGGAGAATTTGAGGTACAGTGGGAGGATTCCAGATTAGATAAATTGGTAACCATTCTGATCTAGGTTAGAGTGCACGCTGAGTGTTTCTTTTCTCTCTCTCTGTGGCAGCGACCATTGACCCGACCCTAAGACTATGACTCAGTGACCAAATTGACCGAACCTTCTTGACACAGGCTTTTGGATTGTCAGAGTTGCAGACCTCATTGCCACTCCTACTTTTACCCTTTTCTCCAGGACACCCCGTATTACTGCGAACGTCCACTTCCATTGGACAAAACCATCGTATGGTTAGATACGAACTCGAAAGGATTCGAGGATGGTTTCCGGTTCTGGAGAAAACGGATAGGATTATTCAGTTGTCTTTTCCTTTTACCCTCTCTCAGGTTACGAGTACTCCTTGGTTTAGGGGTAGTACACCTATTACGCAAATTGGATTGTCTTCTTCCAAACCTTAGGCTGGTGCCGACCGGTAGGGAATGAAGAAAACCAATTAGCATAACGATGGTGTGCAGAAGGTATTAAGTTCAGACAAAGCAAGGGATTAGTAAGAGGGCAAAGTAAATTGCAACAGATATTCACGACCAAACCAAATATTTCGTTACCACTCCCACATCACCTTTGTATTTCTCCAGGACACTCCGTATCACTACGAAGATCCACAGTTTATTTGGATAGTCTATCGTATGGTTATATACGAACTCGAATGGAACTTGTTCCAGTTCGGGGATGGATTCTGGTTCAGGAGAAATAGGAATAAGGTTTGTTCGGTTGTCTTTTATCTTCACCCTCTCTCATTGCGAGTGTTCCTAGGATTGGGACAGTACACCCATTATGCTTATTGGATAGTCTTCTTCCAAACCATAGGCTGGTGCCGAACGGTAGGGAAGGAAGAAAACCATTTGGCCTAAGGGGGTGTGCAGAAGGTAATGACTAAAGACATATAAAGGGATTTGGAGAGGTGGCAAAGAATTATACGGTTATAGTTGTGAATCTGGATAATGGTAGAGGCATTACTAAGAATACCAGGATACCCCATCGAAACATTTCAATGTTTCAGTTCACTGTGTACTGTTAAATGAAAACTGATTTCCCGATTAGACACTTGCTCCAGGGTATGTATTTACCAGGTATGATTCTCACATCTGTATGGTTTTACAGATGATGAGTGGGAGTAAGTTATTGGGAATTGGGTGATCATCCTCATTATATCGGGATTCGTTGTAATCGGTGATATTTGAGGAAATCACCTGGGCTGTTTGCCGGTCGGCAAATATTTGGTTTTGAATATCCGCTGTTATGCACAAATTTCAAATTGATATATCTGTACGTCTATTTTCATAGAGTGAGATATACTTTTCTGAAATTATGTCTACGACATTTACCTATATCAGTGGATGGTTAGGTAAGGAGCATTAAACAGCGGTGTAATTCTTCATAACCATAAGTACAGTTTTCAACCTACGACACACAGTGAATGAGTTATCAGACTCAAGGGACTTATACAGAGTATTGTATGTTGTCCAGTGTCCATTAGGACAGAAGGGTTGGTCCTCGTACTATATTCGGTTTACTTATGACTTCT
The DNA here is from genome assembly GCA_030015575.1 of Agapanthus africanus. Classification (NCBI taxonomy): domain Eukaryota; kingdom Viridiplantae; phylum Streptophyta; class Magnoliopsida; order Asparagales; family Amaryllidaceae; genus Agapanthus; species Agapanthus africanus. The sequence continues at coordinate 76,577,998 of JASDDO010000029.1, forward strand.
CTAGTTTTTTGGCAAGTGTTTCGAGGAAACACAGGGTCCGAATTTGGAGAAGTTATAGGTATTTGAATACAGTAGAGAACCAGGTGTAGCAAGTATCGGGATTCTTCAAAGTGATCGAAGATGTAGATACTTGTCAATGGTATTCAGTTGATAGTAATGATAAAGAGAAATTGCTTCTCTTTCAGGTCACTCATAATTGGAAGTATTCCTAAGTTGAGTAACGCTGATCGGCCTCCTTCCATTTAGTTGACATGCGCTGGAGACAGTTGCATGATTTGGATCTGGTTCAATTAAATCAGTGCCTCTGTTTCTATATTGGATATAGAACAGTTCATATCTTAACGATGTTAAGGTACGGGGAGTTGTCCGGTTTATGATTAAAACCAGACACAGGACAACTCAAGGCACGTTTCTGTAATGGCTGTTTGTGGGTTGACCCAGGCTATGACGAGGGTTGATTTTCTACCATCTGGATGAACAATAGCGATATTGTTCTAGACTCGCCACAGTTTTATTAAAAATGGATTTTTTTTCAGAAAACAGTAGTGGGAGTATGGTAGAACTGGAAGTGATTCCAGAACCACAAACGATTACTGAAGATTTGATAAGGAACCTAAAGATTCAATCTGGATTGACATTCCATTGGCCACTCCGCAGATAAGGTGGGTAACTTCAGGCACCCGAGAGGTACTAAGGTGGCCTCAAGGACGGTGACAGGGAAGTTCTTGTTTACCCACAATTACCATTGCTGTTGCTCCAGGCTGCGAGACCCGGCGGGAGGATGAGTATAGCGTCATTCTAAACTAGTTTTAGAAGTGTACGTCTATATGACTCTGCCAGAGGGTTGTCGTAGTCAGTGGGAGCAGCGGAAGCATTGGTGGACAGGTAGCTTATGTCTATTTATAGACTAGAGCAAATGTAGCGGAGATAGATCATCTATTTCTGACGTGACAGTCATGGGTTTGACTTCATCAGAAAAGGGGATGGATCTGTTGAGAAGGTAGTAGGGTGTGATGTCCTGGTATCTGGATGACATACACAGAATAGGAAAAGAAACTCCTATACTACAATCGGTTATACTTTGGTCGTCACACAGTGGTTTCTCCACAAAGGAAATGGATTTTATATCTGACATACTGGTTACTGGATCTATGGTTTTAGATCTAGATTTGGGTGGTTTCCCAATCGTGGTACTTGACAGCATTCTAAGAGTATTTAGGATGGACGACTCCTGGCACGGTAGTGTACCTGCAGGTAATGGAGTCACCCTCTCTAAAGGTGTCTTACAGACTAAAGGGGAGAGGGACGTGCATGATTGGCAGATCACTTGCTTAGGCAATTGAGTCAATCATGAGATGTCAAGTACCACACCAGATGTTGTTCTTGCACTAGATGCAATAAGTTGACATTAATCTAATCCTGGAGAAACAGTCGGAAGCAGTTTTAGAACATAAGTGGCTGTTCTAGGGATATGATAGCGAAAGCCCCATTCGGGAAACAGTTATCATTCCAGGCTTCCAAGGTGACCTGGACGACAAGGAGGTTGTCAGAGTTATAGTTTTCCCTCTGACGAGGGGCAGTATTTTGGACAGGTGGTCCAAAGCAATACTGAGGGAGGCATGGCGCAGGATACTGATTAAGTTCAGTTGACGATACAGTCTAAGAAGTTTGGATTTGGAGTTCATTTATGAACTCGGTCCCATCAGACATCCAGACACTCTAAGACAGGTATTGCTCATTTCGGGAGATGGCTTTCTCCGCGAACTTGAGATAGAGAGAGACATAGAAAGAAACTTCAGAGCGGATCCACTCGCTGAGGCTATTTCTCGAACGCAATAGTTTCGCAAACGAGTTTTGTGAGACTGACTAGTAGAGGAGTTGGGTGTTCGGTATCACACGGGCTGTGAGTATGCGACATCGCAATAATTAGCCCTGAGTGCAAGTGGGAGATTGTTGGAGATAGTGCCCTCAGAGTCAATTATTGGATCACAGGCACGTGATTGCAATGATTGAGGGAGGACCTATCCCGGTAGAACAGTCTTACTCGAGATGATAGTATGCTATCAGGTTTACCTTTATCATCGTGTACTGCTTTAGGTGACATGATATGTCGCTATTGCACGTTGATAGAGCCCCTAGGATTCTTGCTTGACTACCGGCAGTATGAGGGCGATCATATACGTGGGAGCTGGGGTCTACAAGCACATCCTTAAAAGGTCCCTAGTCGTGGGAGTTTCGAGATAGGGCATCGATACTCCAGAGTAGACTAGTGTATACAGTCGAGACCCCGACGAGGGGCGGTGGCCGGTCTCACAAGCCACTGGTGTCAGTTGGATCACCTAAGATGTATACAGGTGCTCATTGGGTTATGAGTACACCGGACAGGACTCGCCGGGAACATGCTAGTTGGTCTTATACCTGACGTCAGATAGCAGTTCCCAGGTGACATGTGTACAGGTTAGTTCATCGACCTGGGGATCGTCATTTGTCTCGTGTGAGTTCCCACTGTGCTTTGATTACTACCCTACCACGGCTCAAAGGAGTCGTGCAAACAGGTTTTAGTTGGGTACAGTCCCGAGCCACATGGAGGCAGTGAGCGAATCTTCGGGGGTTTCGTCTCTCCCGGTATTGGGGGTGAGGTCGCGCTGTGTCTAGGAGAGCCATTACACAAAGTCCTTGGCCAAGGCAGGAGATTTACTGGTAGGTATTCCAGTAGTATCTCAGGGTGTTCTGGGCTACACTCCGACACGACTTGTACCGCTTTTGGGGGTCTGACTTCTACCAACCCCCTAGGCCCGCCATGCGATGCTCATAGACGAACGGACCGTACTGTACGGATATTGTCACTGACAGGCTCAGTAGGGTGTCAGGATGAGTTCGCTCATCGACGTCCCTTTTGGTCAATAGCTGGTGGCCCGTTACGTATTGGCTTATACCTCTGACGAGCTAGTGGTTAAATCCACAGCCATAGTATTGACGAGTCTTTAGAGTCCACCACACTTTCAGTTACTCAGCTTTCGGGCGAAACGCTGTAGAGGCCGTATGGAGATATGGCAGGGTCCGATCAGATACGTGCGGTATTGTACGGATCAGGATCGGACGGTTTGTACTAGTAGCCGTATAGGTATATGGCAGGGTTCGATCAGATACGTGCGGTATTGCACGGATCAGGATCGAACGGATAATACTAGCCGGCTTTGGTTTAAGCCGGTCCTAGTTTAGTACAGTGTAGATTTTGTCTCTTTGCATTTGTATCCGGACGGAATACAGATGCGGGTGTGTATGCACAGTGTCGGGGTTTCCCTGTAATTTATTACGGGACCAGTTTTCTGGAGTTGCCAGTTTGCATTCCGTTCCGGCCGGTTTTTCCTTTGTTCTTTCCCGGCCGGACTTTTCCGATGGAGGGGGTAATTTGCAGTTTTGCAAATTACATTTGTGGAGGGGTTTTCTTGCATAAAGATCTATTATGATAGCTTTCTTTTCTTGCACCATGACTTTCTTTATTTGTGATTTGATAAGGGTATGGGTTTGATGTGAGTTGAAGCATGCTTGCATGTTTTTTTGTCTTGGTTGTGGTCACCCCTTCTTCACTCCTACACTCACCTCCCTTCATCATATATATCCATTCTTTCCTCCACCAATTTCCTTGATGATTTTGGCCGGCCACTTCATGGTGGAGAAGAAAAATGAGAGATTGATTTATGTGCTTCATTTGTTCATCTCATTTGGCTTGCAAAAATTGGTAGCTTCATTTCCCTCCAAAGTTCAATCCTCATTCCTCCATCCAAAGGCAACAAACCCCAAAGAGACAAGTAGCCTCTACACTACACTTCCTACAGCATATCTTGAGCATGTCGAGTTGCCGGCTTCATGCTCGAGTTGCCTCGGTATTGAGGCGGGAGCCCGTAAAAGACGAAGGCGATGTGGTGCCCTTTCCGGCGAGGAGGCGACGATGTGGACGGAGATCCCGCGAGGAGATCGGAGTGGAGATGAAGACCGGAGGACTCGGATCAGTCGGTACAACATTTCCACACTCTTTACTGTTTGTTAGTTTAGCAATAATGGCAGATCCGGGTGAAAGTATACGATAGCGCCAAGTTAAAAAGTTTTATTCCGCATTTGGCGTCTGTAGACTGCCGGGGCGCTAACGTAGACTTACACTCGGAGTGTTTCTTCAGGCTTGTTTTGTGTTGACTCCTAGGTTATGTAGTCACGGGAGACGGTTTCGTATGGTTCCGAGGGAGATCGTGGCCGTGCAGCTTAGATCCAGACATGTGTGCAGGACGGAAATCCACAGATTGTTGGGCTTAGCAGGTTCTTACCGCCGTTTCATGCAGGATTGCTAGAGTAGTGCTGCGCCGTCGACTGAATGGACCGGAAGGGAGGTTTCTTTTCTGTGGAGTGAGGCATGGGTGCGGAATTTTCAGCAGTTGAAGATTCGGTTAACAACTGCATACCTTTCTTAGCTTTTGGTTCGGGCGACTTTGTTGTTTAACTGTAATGTTTCTTGAGTGGGCTCGAGTGTGTACTGAGGTGACACTATAGAGTTATCGCTTTTGCTTCCCCACATTTGGGGGAAGTACGAGAAGAATATTCCACTCATGATCTGGAGATGGCCGCGGTGGTTTTGCGTTGGAGTTTGGGGACACTACTTGGTTGAGAGTCGTGTCAGATTTTCCACGGACCACCAGAGCTTAATGTACATCTTCCTGCAGCGGATTTTGATTGTTGTGATAGTCTTCTGTAGATTTACAGTTCTTGTGTGATCGTTGAGTACAGCACAAGTTCGTCTCTACGGAGGGGACAGCTTGCTCATGTCCGCGCCCGACCACTTTCCTTAAATCGTTTTCGCGAGACACTGCCCGCCGATACTCGTTCGTCAGTGATACTTGAGCATACTTGGCTGGGTAATGATTCGGAGACCTTGATTTGCGACAATGATGTGCTAAGTTAGGGACACGTTTGTGTACCTGACATTATTAGGTAGAGACGTGAAATCCTAGAACACGCACATCTGTCAACTCTCTTTATGAATTCAAGTTCCACCAACATTTAGCGTGACTTGTGAGATAGTTACGGGTGGACGGGGATGTAAAGAGAAGTTTCAGGTTTCGTTTCAAGGTGTCTGTCTTGTTGTGTGCTTGGGTCGAGCATCTGAGGCCGGCTGGAGAGTTGCAATCTTTTACCGTTCCAAAGTAGGAGCGGAAGCAGATCTCCACGAATTTCGTTATGGTTTCTACCCAAGTTTAGTCAGGGTGTGACTCCATTCGGATTCTTGTCGTCCGGTTATACTCTATGTGCTCAGTTGTTTCTTGTTATGTTGAGTGTTTGTTTGGATTGTTGTCAGCAGTTGGGGATCGTCACTCACCATCGTTAGGGTTCTCCTTCGATAGCTGTTATCAGGAGACACTCCAATTAGCCACCTTTAGGTTTAGAGGTTAGGTCGTATCGATCACCAGTTTGTTGTTTTTCTGACTCTGCGTAAGTAGGATTTTGGACCCCAGCTATGTCTAGAGACTTCGGAGATGGTCCAGTTGTGTTAGGTCAGGATGGGAATTGTCCATTGCGAGCTGAGGTCTTATGATGACTGTGTTGGTCATAGACTCGAGTTCGCAGGGACAGATCATGTATGCCTATGGACTTCCGATGAATGACGTGTTGGATTTCGAGAAGCTTGTCCCAGGATTTAGGTCCTTCTGAGATCCTATAAGCGAGTTAGTTTCGTTGCTTTTAATTTGGCACTTCCGCCCAGATTATTGAATTTCACCCCGTATTCCTTGTGACGATACTTTACAATTACCTTCATGACCTTTCTCTCATGATTTAGCACCAGACCATTTAAGCTTAGACGTGATCTTTCGTTCGCCAGCAGCCAATTGTGTTAATGGCTCGGCAGGCAGAGAAACGTCGGCCAAGGGTCTTGCCATCTATGAAGGGTTTCCTTGAACGTAGCCGTATAGTGAGATAGTCACTTGGGAGGCTGCGAGCGAGATTTGAGGATTTTAATCTTCTCTTTGAAGGTACGCGTATCGGTATATATTTTTTTTTAAATTCGGGGACGAATTTCTTTAAGGGGGGAGATTGTAACACCTTAGAATATGTTTTGTAGCTAATTATATTTTAATGTGTGGTTTTTAATAAAAAAATTTACCAAATTAAGTTTTAAATATTTTATCCTATTTATTGAGTATTTAATTAGAATTTTCTTAGGCACACACACACTTGTGCATGATAACTAGGGTTTAGAGATGGGGTTAGACCATGTTTAGCAAGCATGATAGATTAACCCATTCTCTTTAAGTTAATATTTATTGTTTAAGCGTTATGGTTGTTCTTTTTGAAAAATGAATTTAAATATTTAAATTGTTGACCTTGGGAAGAGAGAGAGGGAGAGCGGGCATGGGGCATCATGGCTCAAGCCATGCCTCAATTATGATGAGAGAGAGTGAGAAGGGGAGGGGTTTTGTGTTGCTCTCATTTCTCCCTCTCATATTCTTTCCTCTCATTCTCTCACTCTCAACACACACACACACTCACACCATTGGCAGCAGAAGCAGCAGCAACACCAGAGACAACAACAACAGCAGTGGCAACAGCAGCATCATCATTATCATTAGCAGTAGCAGGAGCAGCAGGCAGCAACAGCAGCAACAGGGGCTCCAGCAACTTGCAGCAGCTCCTTCCACTTCTTCACCTGCTCTCTAGGGTCCCTTTTGGGTATATTTCCTTAACTCAATTTCCTAGTTTGCTTAGCTTGTATGGTTTAGTGTCGGTTTGTGTTAAATTAGCTAGTTTAGTGCTAATTATGGTGTTTTGTGTGGAAGTTTGATCATATGATGATTGTGTTAGTTAACCTAGCCTATTTTATTGTTAATAGGGTCACTTCAACTGAGAATTTCCCTGGATTTCACTAAAATACCATAAGGTTTCTAAATTGTGCAAATTGGTGAATTTAAAGCGATATATTGGACATCTTGAATCTGCTTTTGACCCGGACCCTACAGGATAAAATTGAGGACACTGGAGCATGTACACTAGGTCTAGATACCACCACCAGAACACGAACCCACCATTCCCAAACACGGCCGCCAATTAATTCAGTTTGGCCTCAAATTGCGGCCAAGAAGAGGAGTTGGGTTCTGGGATCTTGGCTAGGGTTGTCTTCTGTGTTGTATAGTGCTTTGGCATGTCTAGTTTTGTAAGTTTTGGCCTGTGGGAAAATCTGGGACTATATATCGTTTTAGGTGTTCGTTGTGTTTGCGCGATACGCGCGATACGTGAGTGGGTTCTGTGATCCAGCGTATCGCGGCGTGTCGCGATGGCTTTAGACGCGTACACACACGATTCAGCGTATCGTGCACACGCGCGTTTAGTTCGCGACGCGAGTTTCTCGTTTTGGTTCGATATCGCGTTTCGCGGAATATTTGGCTTATATATGATTTTTGTGTCTTATTTGCAGGTTTGCAGGCAGGGACTACGGACACTACTACAGGGGGAAGCAGATGGTAGGATTCACCTAGCGTGGAGCGTAGGTGAGTAGATTTAATATCTACAGGGGAATCGCCCGCATGGCGTTATGCGTCTGGGCTAGGATTCTAATACTTGTCGCATATTCTACATCATTGTTAGAATTGCGCCTTCAACTATTTACTTAGATATAGTTGTACTGCGACTAGTAGCCGTAGGGCACTGCACACATTATTGACGGTTCATGTTGCACGAGCACGAATTGTATGCTACACACACACCGTCAATAATTGCCATGTCACACACAAACCATTATAGATATTATATTGCTTGGTTAGGCACCTTGTGACATTGATTCATACTGTTTATCATATATGACATTACCATACCTATATACCTATAGAGTATCGTACCATTAGTGATAGGTACACTTACCCTTTACGATACATCTACAGGTATATCTTACTCATATTCTTCTTATACCCAGGGGGTATACGACATCAGTTCCTAAAGGTAGATACCTATACATTGCTACACCTGTATGTTACACACATATTCAGATGCAATCATATATTTGCCTTTACTGATGCTACTTAGCTGTACCTTATTGGTTTTGCATACATCTGGTTTCAGCTACATATTCTCATTTATATGCTCGCATTTCAGATATATCGCATATGTTTATTCCTGGATTGCGCATTATTATTTGGATTTTAGATGATGTTTCCTGGATTTGGGAACCGCGGGAGTTCATGAAATTATGCATACATTGGAAAACCCGGTTTCCTTGATATGATATTTGCGCATCCACCATGAGCTTTATCGGTGCTGATTATATATACCCCTACGAGGAGGCGTCGAGGCCGTAGAGGGTACATGGTGGGGCCCGGTATGGTTCCCCTCGGCAAGAAGATCGATGGATTTTGCCGATTGAGCCTGGAGGCGGGCTAGTACCTACCGGTGACAGTATTGATGACTCGGTGGGAGTCATGGAGACACCGTTAGGAGTCATGCACGTATGCATACGTCGAAAGGCGAGGGTCAGAGCTGGGCACTCGTGCTTTCGGGACAGCGTATGATACGTACCTATCAGGATTTCTGTGTCGATGCTTGGCACATTGTTTTCATGATATTTCTCTTAAACACCTTTTGTATATATAATAGGGGATTTAGCCGTTGTTATATATACCTTTACACCAATATTAGTGGAGTGGGACGCTAATATATGTGTATTGCCCCCATCATATTTATTTCTATATATATATACCTTTAGGATGTTGAAGCTTGCTTGAGATTCGACTTGGGATATAGGTGATTCATTGAGATTGGATATTGGATATGAAAGAGATTGTGGATTTGTACATTCGAGATATAGGAGAGCTACTCGATATCGTACATTGAGGTGATGTGAGACCTATGTGATGTGAGAGCCCAGTTGGGGGCTGATTTGAGGATTTGGGATTTGAGTGTCTTGATGGATTGTGATCCTGCCACGATGTCAGGTTTCCGCGGAAATGACATACTCCACCCTATACCTCACACTTATCTATTTTATGCACAGATTCATATATTGGTAGTACCTGTTAGTGTACCCTTATGATAGTTGCATATCTACTTTCTCATATCCCTATTGCATGGTTATTGCATATTATTGTCATGTTACTATTGCTTCACATATTGATTGTACCTGCTAGTGTACTTCCCTTTATTCAGCTTTTACATGACATGTTATTACTGTAATCGCATATCTTAGATTTATGCTGTACGTACATTCCTGCGATTACCTGCATATGTTATCTACTATTCACGAGTTGGCAACTCACCCCCGTTGTGCCACAGGTGTTTCAGGTTGTTCCCCAGAGTAGTCGAGGCAGGCTATTCCTCTATTCAGCTATTCCGCTTTTAGCTATCATCTTTTGCTCCAGATACCGCATCAGCTCACAGTACTATTTTGCTTAGGTGGGTTGGTGGTTATCTGTATTTTGTATTGTACATTCGTTGTATCTTGTACTCTCCATCTACTATTGTATTGTTGACTTAGAGACTTGGTGAGGACGTTACTGTGTATTATTGTGGATTTGATGTCTTTTATATACAGTTTCCTTTCTACTGTCTCTTATTTCTTCGCTACGGCGTCGTATACTTGTGATGAGATTGTTTTTCACCTTTGGGCCACTTTTTACAAAAGGGGGTTTTGCTAAAACTTTAAAGAAAGAAAATAAGACTTTTTAAATAATTTGGGTTGTGCTTTCAAATGTTTCAAAAACTTATATTATCTTTTCCGTATTTTCTTGGTTTAGATTTCTGGGTTTCGGCTTTCTTTTACCGCGTTATGTCTTTAGGCGTTGCGTAGTATTAGGGCCGTCATGGGCCAATTTTGGGTCGTGACACATACACACATACATACATACATCATCCTTCATGGTTGCTTATACATTGAAAATGGTGGCAATATAAGACTCACACCATGGTTTTATATATGGATTATTGTTATATTTGTATTTGTTTTAAAAACAAAAGAAAAAGATAATGATTAACACATGGTTTCTACACTCTTCTTCTCCTAACCATGTTCACCTACTTTTTAACCATGGGTTAATCTTTCCTTTGTGTTTTAAACTCAAATACAATAATAACTTTATCATTTAACCATGGTTTGAGATGAGGAGTGAAAAATATATATACATATATTTTCATTTTCTTCAAAAAGGGTTTTTCTTTTACTCTTGTTCAAAAAGGACATCATCTTCTTCCTCCTTCTTCTTTTGCTCTCTAGACTTTTGTAGTGAGCAAAATATTCATCAAGTTAGATTTTTGAAGTGAGAATAGCCACCACAACATCATTCTACACAAGTCTAGCCCGCTTGTTTAGAGTGTTAGCTTCATTTCTTTCTCTTGATAAAGTGAAGTTGCTAGCTTGGACAAAGGAGCTTCGGGTGGATCGTCGTGGACGTTAGAAGACTTCAAGCTAACCGTTTTACAACCCTCAAGTGCCCAAGGAGTCTAGCGTAGGGAGCTACAAAGGTTGTACTCTCAAAACCCTTGTCTTTGTTACTTGTAGTGTTTTGAAACCCTAATTTTCTAGGATAGATCCTTTGTATGCTTATTTAGCACCATAAAAATCTAATCTTTGGTACATGTGATGCTTCCAAACCCTTCATAGGGTGCTAGGTAAACCTTAACATTGGTATCAGAGCCGACCTAGAACATTAGGCGACACTTTAATGAAGTTAAAACTCCGATCGAACCGAAAAATAAGGATTTTTAGCACTCTCTGGACATTTTTTCAAAACTGTTGTTTTTCAGAATTAAAAATATGTAAAAAATACAGCAGGCAAATCTAAGCAGTACTGTGAAATACGAGGACATGAACAGTAAATATCACCGCGGAACCGCGGCAATAGCTTGCTTGGGCCGCGGTTTCGCAGCCGTACACAAGAGTTGATGACTCGTTTTTATACAGTAATGTTTAGAACTGTATTTATATATTTTTAGGTATTTTTAATCTGAATTTAGTGCTGAATGTTCTGGGGATGGTTTTGGACTCTACAATTCGATCGGAATTTTGATTTCGTGTTTCTTTCCGGGTAATTTAGAAAGTATTGAATTGTTCGAACGAGTATCATTTACTCACTTTTTCACGGGGTTTAAATCTTTCGGAAATACGTGCAAGTTTGTTTTTGGTGGACCCTCTAGAAGACAAAAAACCTTAACTCGATTATGTGACCGTCTTGAACTGCCTTTTGAACCTTAGGGTTTGGGGCAGTACGGCGTGCCACATGTGAGGCGTTGGCTTGACCCTTCTATGGCTGGACCGCTACTACTGTGGCACACTCCGGGTTTTTGAACTCCGCTCAAGTGTTGAGCTTTAGGGAATTTTGGGTATTTGATAATTCGTTCGAAAACTTTAATTCTGTCTATTTATCTGGAATGTGATACAATATGTGGAATTCATATAGTTAGGCATGAAATACGAAGTATGTGATATTTCGCATTTACGATGTCTAAAGAGAATATGGATTCCAAATATTGTAGTTTTACACTTTCTTTTCTGTGACCGTAAGTGTAGTATGTCGATATCGCCGGTTTCGTTGCTATACATCAACGACAATTGGGGTACGCATACTTACTTATGTTGATGATATATGATATTATGTGTTGCTGAGATATGATGTGCAGGATTGTTGCGATTGAATCGCCGGGGGGGTTTATGTGAGATGAGAGTTTTATTTTTCATTCATGTAAAATTCAAATGCAATGTAATATTCTTTTATTTGGGGCACTTCCGGGTTGAGGTTGATGTCACCAGTATTGTATATTATTTACTTTTCCGCATTAGGATAGACCCAAGGAGGGGAGCACAAGTGACCGGGTTCTGGGGTTCAGTGGGAGGCCATCTCGAGGAGTCGAGACCGGGTCTCCTAAACTCCAGAATTGGTAGGGTCGCTTGCCGCTCTCGTAGGGGTCCAGGGTGTGGGCGTGGCTATTCATCGTGACTGTGGAATCCATATTTTCTATTGTTGGCTAAATACTAAATACGGACGTCCTAGTATATCCCATATTATATCTATGTTTCTGCTGCGATATCTGTGATGTGATCATTTGATATGTTGTGATGGATACAGTATATAGTATATATGATATATTATATAGACGCTATTTATGTTTTACACCCGCACTAGCCCTGCCCTGCTCTGTCGTTAGTTACCTAACCTAACGATGCACGAGGGGACATCGAGGTGAATGAGGATGGCATAAGTGTACGTCGTATTTATCTGTGATGTTTAGGTGACTTAAATGATGGGACTTCATTAATGTGATTAATGAAAGAAAAAAAACCTAAAAGATGTTGTAGAATCAAATTTTCAAAAAGGGTAGCTACAGTTTTTGCTTTGCATAGCGATATATATGATATATCCCGCACCTTATTCGATGAGGAAAGAGCCGAGATCCCTTCACCGGGAGTGACCTCTTTAGCAAAACTGGCAGATGCTACAACACTCGGTTTGTTTTTGATTGCTTTTGGAGTTTTGCTTTGCATAGCGATATATATGATATATCCCGCACCTTATTCGATGAGGAAAGAGCCGAGATCCCTTCACCGGCAGTGACCTCTTTAGCAAAACTAATAAAAGCCTCAAAATCACTCCATTTCAAAATTCATTTGATTATACAACGATATCAAGTTCATTATGCAATAGGTTTTCAGAAAAACCTGTCGTAGCCCTCCGTCATTTCAGATAAGTCCTACTTAGTATTCGCGCTACGTTTGTTGGCCTGCGTCAAGGCGTAGTGTGCGGTAGCTAACTAATATTTATCTGTTTATGCATATGATGCAGATTGGATTAGGGTAGTCGTGCGACTTTGTTGGCCTGCGTCAAGGGTCGTACGGGTGGGTTTAATTCAATCTAGAAATGACGGGTTGAACTTGAATAGCGCATAATGGTTTGTTGGCCTGCGTCAAGGTCATGGGACGCTAGGGGCAAAATATTATCGGGAATTTCAAGTGTTGAAATTTGCAATGAGATTGCATACCTTCTATGAGATAGTTGGATCCCGATACCCACTGCGAGTAATTGTTACTCCTGGGAGAGTTTTACACAGGACAATTAGCCGATCAAGTAGGTGTCTAGAAAGGTGTCAACGGGGTTACGCCTCTGAAAAAAGGAGGTTTACTTTAATTAGGTCCGTGCGAAAGCACAGGGAATCTCCCTCAAAGTACCGACACTGGCCTGGCTGAAAGATTGACGAAATTGTAAGGTGTAATTAATCCCGGCTAGTATTTCCTTTTAGGGTTTGAAGGAAGATTTGATAAAAAAAACAGTGGGAGCCATCCTGATTAGATAAAATAATAACCAATCTGATCTTGCAAGAGCATACGCTAAAGTGTTTTCTTCTCTCTCTCTCCAGGTAGCGCCATGTCATGCCTTAATCAAGATAATAATATGGATGTATTGACCGAACCCGCATGTTATACTGTGCTGGGGAACGTTGGTTCCGTTCTTTCTTATAAGAGTTATAGGACTGAACAGGATATAGGGGAATACCAGGATTCCCATGCCACCCAAATAAAGAAAGTACATGTTGATGCATTTTCTTCGGGTGTGTTCGTTACAGAGAACTGTTTCTCCATTTCCTCTACGTCCTGGGTATTGGATACCTGGTCAGGATCCCATATATGTAATCAGTTACATGGGCTTAAGAAAGGTAGAGAACTTGGAGAAGGTGATAAAGACATAAGAGTTGGAAATGGTGCAATTGTTGCAGCTAAAACTGTTGGGGAATATCACCTTGTATTACCAACTGGTAATACATTGATTCTGAACGAATGTTATTACATGCCGAACCTGATATGCAACATTATATCGGTTTCTTTGTTGAGTAAAGAGGGATATAATTTCGTATTACAGGATAATATTATGAACATTTTCCGTAACCAAAAGTTGGTTGGATCAGACACGTTGTGCAATGGTATTTATGTTCTAAATCAATCAACAGTTCTGAGCATAACAAACACACACAGGAGGAAGAGTTCAGAACTGAATGAATCCTTCTTGTGGCATTGTAGACTGGGTCACATCAATATGACACGACTAGCTAAGTTGCATAAGGATGGATATTTGAATCCGTTTGAATTTTCATCTTATGACACTTGCCAGTCATGTCTCAAAGGCAAGATGACCAAAACTCCGTTTACGGGACACGGAGAAAGAATTACGGAACTCTTGGGACTGGTACATAGTGATGTATGCGGTCCAATGTCTACACATGCCAGGAATGGTTCTGCGTACTTCATTACATTCACTGACGATCTCTCTAGATTCGGATATGTGATCCTGATGAAACACAAATCAGAAGCTTTTGAGAAATTTAGAGAATATAAACAAGAAGTCGAGAACCAAACCGGAAAAAGTATTAAAATCCTTCGATCTGATCGAGGAGGTGAATACTTGAGCAATGAATTCCTGGACTTCCTAAAAGAGAATGGGATTCTCTCTCAGCTGACTCCTCCATATACACCATAGCACAACTGTGTATCGGAACAGAGGAACCGCACCCTATTAGATATGGTGCGCTCTATGATGAGCACAGCTGAGTTACCTATTTCCTTCTGGGGGTATGCACTGGAAACAGCTGCAGACCTATTGAATATGGTTCCCACCAAATCCGTGCCAACCACTCCATATGAGATATGGAAAGGAAAGAGACCATGTCTTAATTATGTTAAGATATGGGGTTGTCCGGCATATGTAAAAACGCAGAATCCGGACAAACTCGCGGCAAGGTCCATTATGTGTATGTTTTTTGGATATCCCAAACATTCGCGAGGGTATATCTTCTACCACACAGAGGAACAAAAGGTGTTTGTTTCTCGACATGCCACCTTTTTAGAAAAGGAATTTCTTGATAAAGAGATTAGTGGCAAGGAGGTAGAACTGGAAGAGGTTCCAGCAATACAGACTACGACAGAAGATTTGGTTGAACCGGAGGGTTCAGTAGTTCCCAACGAACCTCAGCCTCTCCGCCGATCTAGTAGGGTTCCTCGCCAACCGGAGAGATACTACGGTTTTCTCATGGATTGTGGGATCGATGATTGCATCATGGAGGATGATGACCCAACTAGCTTCGAGCAGGCCATCACGAGTGGGGTCTCAGTGAAATGGCTGGATGCAATGCGGTCCGAGATGGAATCCATGTACACCAACAAAGTGTGGACTTTGGAAGATGCTCCTGAAGGGGTAAAACCCATTGGGAGCAAGTGGATCTTCAAGAAAAAACTTGGTGTAGATGGGAAAGTGGAGACTTTGAAAGCTAGACTTGTTGCAAAGGGTTTTCGTCAAAGACTAGGTGTGGACTATGACGAGACCTTTTCTCCAGTGGCTATGCTTAAATCCATCCGGATGATGCTTGCCATCGCTGCATATTATGACTACGAAATCTGGCAAATGGATGTTAAGACCGCCTTTCTAAACGGTGATTTAGAAGAGTGCGTGTACATAACTCAGCCAGAGGGCTTCGTAGATAGTGGGAGCAGCGGGAAGGTGTGCAAGCTTCTTAAATCCATTTATGGATTAAAGCAAGCATCGCGGAGTTGGAACATCTGCTTTGACGTCGTTATCGAAGAGTTTGATTTCGTCAAAAACGTAGATGAACCTTGTATCTACAAGAAGGTGGCAGAGAGTAAGGTTGTCTTCCTCGTATTGTACGTGGACGACATACTCTTGATAGGAAATGACATTCCTATGCTGCAATCGGTCAAGCTCTTCTTATCACAAAGATTCTCAATGAAAGATCTAGGTGATGCCTCCTGCATATTGGGAATCAGGATCTATAGAGATAGATCTAAAAGGATATTGGGATTGTCCCACTCCAGGTACATTGACACCATACTAAAGAGGTTTAGTATGGAAGAATCCAAGCGTGGGAACTTACCCACGATCTTTGGAGTCACTCTCTCCAAAGAGATGTCTCCCAAGACTGATTTGGAGAGAGCTCGCATGCAAGGGATACCCTATGCTTCGGCTGTAGGCTCTATCATGTACGCGATGCTATGTACCAGACCCGATGTAGCATACTCACTAAGTGTAGTGAGTAGGTATCAAGCTGATCCTGGAGAGAGTCACTGGACAGCTGTGAAGAGCATTCTCAAGTACTTGCGAAGGACTAAGGAGATGCTCTTGGTGTATGGTAACGGAGAACTCCAAGTCGAGTCCTTTACCGATTCAAGCTTCCAGAGTGATAAGGACGACTCTAAGTCGCAGTCGGGATTTGTCTTTACCCTTTATGGAGGGGCGGTTAGCTGGAAGAGTTCCAAGCAGGAAACCGTGGCAGACTCGACGATGGAGGCTGAATACATCGCTGCCAACGATGCTGCCAAAGAGGCTGTCTGGATCAAGAAGTTCATTACTGAACTTGGAGTGGTTCCATCCATTGAGCATCTAATACCTTTGTATTGCGATAACAATGGAGCGGTGGCTTTAGCCAAGGAACCCTGGTCCCATCAGCGATCCAGGCATATTCTGAGGCGGTATCACCTGATCCGGGAGATAGTTGATCGCCGGGAGATCAAGGTCAGGAGGGTTGACACGAAGAATAACACAGCGGATCCACTCACGAAGGCCATTCCTCAGATACAGTTTGAGAGACTCTTCGGGATGCTCGGTATGCGATACTACAACAGCTGGCCCTAGTGCAAGTGGGAGATTGTTAGTTGTATGTATGCCCTAGAGGCCAGTATTGTACATATGATGTATATTATATTGGATGCTTGGACATATATAGAGATGACTTTCTTGCTCGATATGATAGTATGCTATCCAGTTGCTCTTTATCTTTATAAGTATACTTGTCTCTTTATACTGTCTTGTAGTTACATGTTGGTAAAGCCCTTAGGATGTGTACTTGACTACCTGGACTATGATGTGGATCATACTAGTGGGGACTTGGTAGTCCATAAGTACATCCTTCAAGGTCCCTAGTCGTGGGTGTATCGAGACGGGGCATCGATATACCAGTGTAGACTAGCGTATACGCTTCTCGACCCATGAGATGGGCGATGGATGATCCTATATCTATTGGTGTTTAACATTATAGATGGTATACGGGTGCTCAGTGGAGACTGGGTACACTGGACGGACTCGCCGAGAACTCCCAGATGGTATTATATCTCACGTCAAATGGCAGTTCTCAGGTGACACTTGTGCAGGTTAGTCTGTAGAACCGAGATCGTCATAGAGTCTTATGTGATTCCCACTGTGCTTTGATTTCCACCTTACCATGTCCATGAGGGCGTGCAAAATGGTGGTTTTTGGGTACAGTCCCGGGTCACATGGAGGCAATGAACGATAGGAGGGGTTTCGTCTCTCCCGGTATTGGGGGTTGATGTTGCGCTGTGCTCGATTGGCCGTAACAGGGAAGTCCCTGGGCAGGGCTGTTTTAGAGATTTACTGGTAAGTGTTACCAGTAGTTTCTCGACCCGTTATGAGCCTCACATCGGCACGACTTATCGGTTATTAGGGTCTGACGTTTACCAACCCTAGACTTGATATGCGACATATCTGACGAAGAGACCGGACTGTACGGTAGTGTTTCCGGTTGGCTCGACGGGAGTTGTAGCAGGTTCGCTTGTTTTCTTCTGATCGCTCAATACCCGGGTGGCCGTTATGTTTAGCTGACCGCTTGTGGCTTGGGGGTGCTTGATATGATCATCACCCACTGCCGGTGTATTGACGAGTCTTAGAGTCCCACAAAGGAGTTACCTAGTCCAGGCAAAACGTTGTGGTGCGCATATGCGATATGCGCATGGACCCGGTTAAAATGCGCGTATGAGATACCGTATATTAATCGGGCGGCTTGCTTTTGGTGGGGTCGTATGTGATATGGCCGTAATGATAAATCAAGTGTTGATTTATCATTTAACCATTAGTTTCTCACTAGAAATCCTTTCTTGTATTTGATGTATGCATGCATGCATGTATCCTTTCTTTCTAGATTCATGCACATATGGATGTGCATACACACATACATACATACATCGTCCTTCATGGTTGCTTATACATTGAAAATGGTGGCAATATAAGACTCACACCATGGTTTTATATATGGATTATTGTTATATTTGTATTTGTTTTAAAAACAAAAGAAAAAGATAATGATTAACACATGGTTTCTACACTCTTCTTCTCCTAACCATGTTCACCTACTTTTTAACCATGGGTTAATCTTTCCTTTGTGTTTTAAACTCAAATACAATAATAACTTTATCATTTAACCATGATTTGAGATGAGGAGTGAAAAATATATATACATATATTTTCATTTTCTTCAAAAAGGGTTTTTCTTTTACTCTTGTTCAAAAAGGCCATCATCTTCTTCCTCCTTCTTCTTTTGCTCTCTAGACTTTTGTAGTGAGCAAAATACTCATCAAGTTAGGTTTTTGAAGTGAGAATAGCCACCACAACATCATTCTACATAAGTCTAGCCCACTTGTTTAGAGTGTTCGCTTCATTTCTTTCTCTTGATAAAGTGAAGTTGCTAGCTTGGACAAAGGAGCTTCGGGTGGATCGTCGTGGACGTTAGAAGACTTCAAGCTAACCGTTTTACAACCCTCAAGTGACCAAGGAGTCTAGCGTAGGGAGCTACAAAGGTTGTACTCTCAAAACCCTTGTCTTTGTTACTTGTAGTGTTTTGAAACCCTAATTTTCTAGGATAGATCCTTTGTATGCTTACTTAGCACCATAAAAATCTAATCTTTGGTACATGTGATACTTCCAAACCTTTCATAGGGTGCTAGATAAACCTAACATATACCCTACGCTTCGGCGGTAGGATCTATAATGTATGTGATGCTATGTACAAGACCAGATGTAGCTTACATGCTAACCATGGTGAGCCGGTATCAATCAAACCCAGGTGAGAACCACTGGACCGCAGTGAAGAACATTCTCAAGTACCTGAGAAGGACTAAGGAGATGTTCTTGGTTTTCAGTAATAGAGACCTAAAGGTCGAGTCCTTTACCGATTCAAGCTTACAGAGTGATAAGGATGACAACAAGTCTGTCTTGGGTTTTGTATTTACCCTCAACAGAGGGGCAGTGGGTTGGAGGAGTTCTAAACAGGATACCTGTTAGTGTATATGCCCCAGAGGCCATCACTGTATCATATTAGTTTGTATATTACTTAATGGAAGCTTGGGAGATTCACCTTGTATAGACAGTATTGCTCAAAAATAGTAGTATGCTACTTGGTTTGTTTCTGCTTTAATGTGTACATGTGTTTATTTTAGTATATCACCTATACACATTAGTGGAGCCCTTAGGATCTTTGCTTGATTACCAGCGTTATGATGGCTGTCATACTCGTGGGGGCTGGGTAATCCACAAGCACATCCTTATGCAGGTCCCTAGTCGTAGGACTATCGAGACAGGGCATCGATACTCCGGAGTAGACTAGCGTATGCGCTTCTCATCCCAGCAGGGGAGACGGTCTGTCCCACAGCCATCAGTACGTCGTACTTGAGATAGTATGCGGGTGCTCGTTAGGTTACGAGTACATTGGACAAGACTCGTCGGGAACTGTTGGTTGGTACTATACCTATCGTCAGTTATCAGTTCCCAGGTGACATGAGTACAGCTTAGTCCGCTTACTTGACACTGTCTCTTCGCCTCGAGTGTGTTCCCACTGTACTTAGATTACTACCCTACCACGGCTCAAAGGAGTCGTGCAAACAGGTAGTAGTTGGGTGCAGTCCCGAAGCACTTGGAGGCAGTGACGGACAGACAGGATTCGTCTCTCCTGTTATTGGGGGTTGATATCGCGCTGTGTCTAGGAGAGCCATTACACAAAGTCCCTGGCCAGGGCAAGCGAGATATGCTGGTAGGTTTCCAGTGTTATCTTAGGGTGTTCTGGGCTACACTCCGACACGACTTGTACCGCTTTCAGGGGACTGACGTTTACCGCCCCCTAGGCCCGCCATGCGATATTCTCAGACGAACAGACCGGACTGTACGCAGATTGTCACATCCAGGCTCAGTAGGAGTTCAGATGGGTTTCACCTCGTCCGTCTTCTTATCGGCATCTACTTGGGGACCGTTACGCACAGCTAGTGCCGCTTGCGGTCTGTGGTTAAACCCACTGCCAGCGTAGTGTCGAGTCTTTAGAGTCCTACACAGAAAGCTATTCTCCTTTAGGCAAAAGAGTAGAGGTCGCATGGTTTTGCGACAGGTCGCATGGTTTTGCGACAGGTCGCATGGTTTTGCGACAGGGTTCGGTCACATCCGTGCACTTCTACACATTTAGTGTCCGGACAGTTAACACTAGCGGGCTTTGGTTTAAACCAGATCCTAGTGTACATTTTGGGATTGGTTTTATCTCATTTGTATTCGTGTTCCTCGGAACGCGGATACGGGTGTGTATGCACAGTTGACAGAGAGACAGAGTTAGAGGATTCTCATTGGGGTTGTTGACTGTTGACTGTTGACTTTTGCTAAAACCCTAATGAGAATATGAAATATGATTAACAATAATATTAATTAAGTATTATAGTGACATGGTTGTTGATGGGTTGACTTTGTTGACTTGTTGACTTTGTTGACCGGTTGATTAGGTTGGACTAGTTGACCATCATCATTACAATGGTTATCATTTCATGGCAAAGACTTTTGCTTGCTTGTTTCTTTTTGCAAAATGAGTGCATGAAATGATATGGCCATTTTAACTTGAACCATCACATAATACTCAATTACTATTATGAGTTATCATGATTTTGGATTATGAGAGCTTGGATAGCAAAAGGCTTGCTCATTCTCTCATTTACTTTCTCTCTCTTGCTTGAGCTCTCCCTTTTCCTCTTGCTCTCTCTCTAGTCTATGGTTCACTTGTCTCATGTGTTGAGAAGCAAGAACCATAGAGATAAATCCCAACACACTGCTCTACTCATCCTAGTTCACAAGGTTTAGCAAACCAACTGTTCTAGTTTCTTCTAGTTCGAAGAGAAGCCAAAGATAGAAGCTTTCAGGTGGATCCATCTTCGGCGCAAGGAGACGACGAGGTGAGGCCGATCCGACCACCGCAAGGAGTTGAAGACGAAGGAGTTCAAGTTAAGGTATAACCACCTAACCGAGTAGGTAAAACTCTTGTTAGGATTGTTAGATAGTTGTTTAACAAAGATCCGTATTTTGAGTCTATGTTACCACCTCTAGAAAAATCGTTTTTCATCATTTCCGTAAGCCCGTAAGTACCGGGAGAGGTAACGTGGACTTACAGTGGTATCAGAGCCTAGTTAAACACTATCTAACATGTTAGCAAAGTAACTAGAAGTTCGATCGGAGAAAAAGTCGCGAAACGAACCCGAAAAATCAAGTTTCTGTTGATTCTGTATTCTGTTCAAAAATTAATAAATCTTGCACCAAAAATCGACTCAGGCTTTTTAAAAGACACCCAAGAAATTTGGTCCACTGGCTCGGTCAAAGCGCCGCGGAACCGCGGCAGGAGCATGCTCCTGCCGCGGATCCGCGGCCGAGTTGACTCGGACGTGGCACAAATTTCTTGCAATGTGGTTCTGGTGTTTCTTTGGGATTTTTACAATATGATTTTTCTGCCCAGGTTTTCCAGAAAGAAAAATTTGTGTTTGGGGCTTAAAAATCCGTATTTTGATCGAACTTCTAAAGCTGACAGGTATATATCTGTAATGTGTTATATGTATTGAACGTCTGCTAATCGCTATACGTCGATTAGTGGGGGTTATACATATCTGTGATCTGTTATATTAATGGTATGTGTATATGAATTCATTGGATTGTCGCGGATGAATAGCCGGGGGTTGTGAGATGAGAGTTTTTCTTTTTCTTTCAATTCATGTAAATTTGTAATTGATGTAATATTATTTTTGGCCGCACAACCGGGGTGAGGTTGTTGCCGTCATTGTATAATTTATTTTACTGTTTTTGCTCCTAGGATAGACCCAAGGTAGGGTGCACAAACTACCGGGTATCTCGAAGTGCCGAGTGGCCTACTCACGTCGTTGAGGGAGGTTGCTCCGCTTCGGATATTTGGCGGGTAGTTTGCCGCACCCGTACGGGTCTAGGGTGGGGTTTTGGCTATTCATCGTGACCGTGTAATCCGCTTTTCGTTACAGGCTCGTAAGAATTGCGGATTCCTAGTATATCCAATATGTTCATTTGTGATCTGGAATGGCTATCATTGCTATATATCTATATATGATATCTATTTAGGCGTTGCTTATGTTTTGCATCCGCGCAAGTCCAGCCCCCGCTCTGTCGTTAGTTAAGTAACCTAACGGGTAATGACGGGGCCCCGTGGCGAATGCGGATGGCATAAGCGTACGTCATATTTTGCTTGTTTTCTGCAATGGTAGGATTAAATGATAGGACGCATTAAAATTAATGCAAGAAAAATAAACCAAGTAAAAGTCATTGGAACACTTTCAAAACCTCTCGGTTCTTTTCAAAACCAAATTTTAAATGCGGAGCATGAACCACTCCTTTTTGAAAGCTATCTCGTTCCTTCGATTATATCAAGTTCACTACGTTCACGGTTTCGCCAAAACCATTCGTAGCCCTCCGTCGTTTCACATGAATGGTCAATAAGTATTCAAGCTATGTATGTTGGCCAAAGTCAAGGCAGAGTGATTGGTAGCTATTGTGTATTCATGTGCAGCATAGATAGATGTGTTGGTTTGGGACAGTCGTACTACCATATTGGCCAAAGTCAAGGGTAGGTACGGGTGGGTTCAAATTAACCTGGAGAATGACGGGTAGAACTTGACATGTGACTTATGATATTTTGGCCAAAGTCAAGGTCATAAGAGCATGGGGCAAAAATCCACATCGGGGGTTTCAAAAGAACTGAAACTTGCTAGCACTGCATACCATTTGGAGTATGATGATTCTGGTAGGATTCCTTCAGTTTTGTCACGCGATGATATTTGGATCCCGATCGTACTGTGAGTATATGCTACTCCTCGGGAAATTTCTCACTTAACGATCAATGTTATAAACCAAGTAGGTGTCTAGAAAGGTGTTAGCGGGGCTACGCCCCCAGGGAAAAGAGGTTATTTAATTAAGGAACTTCACGAAAGCGTTGGAAAACCTCCCTCGAAGTACCGACACTAGCCTGGCTGAACGGTTAAGCAAGTATTGTAACGGTGAGATTGATCCTGACTAATTCATCCTTTTTGGTTTGAGGAGGGATTCGAGAGACAGTGGGAGCCATCCTGTTTAGACAAATTAAAAACCACTCTAAACTTGCACGAGCATCATTCTAAAGTGTTTCTTCTCTCTCTCCTAATTGCAGCGACCAAACATCATGACTGGACTTAAGTTACTACTAGATAAAAACATACTGACAGGGCCAAACTACAAAGATTGTCTTAGGAATGTCAAAATGGCAATCACTTATGACAAGTTGGGGTATCTCCTTACCACCAAAGCTCTCCCTGTCCCAGGTCCCAAAACCAGCGTCGCGGATAGGGAAATCCGTAAGACCTGGGAAATCGATTGCGCAAAGGCCAAGTGCCTCGTGCTTGCCTCTATAGACAATGAACATCAGAGGAGGCACGAGAATATGGACCTTGAATCCATATTTCTCCATACAAAAGAACTGTATGGAGAGCAATCTCGTATCGCCAGATACGAAGTCTCGAAAAAGCTGTTTTCGGTGAGATTGGCCGTCGGATCATCGGTAGCGAAACTGTTAGTCAAGTTCAACCCGTCATTTCTTGATTGAATCAAACCCACCCGCACGACCCTTGACAAAGGCTAACAAGGTCGTACGACTACCCCAAAACAATCTGCATCATATGCATAAGCAGATAAGCACTATTCAGCTACCGCACACTACGCCTTAACAAAGGCCAACAAACGCAGCACGAATACTAAACAGTTCTTATCTAAAATGACGGAGGGCTACGACAGGTTTTTATGAAAACCTATTGCGTAATGAACTTGATATCATCGTAGAATCATGTGAATTTTGAAATGGAGTGATTTTGAGGCTTTTATTTGTTTTGCTAAAGAGGTCACTCCCGGTGAAGGGATCTCGGCTCTTTCCTTATGGAATAAGGTGCAGGATATATCATATACATCACTATGCAAAGCAAAACTCCAAAAGCAGTCAAAAGTCAAACCGAGTGTTGTAGCATCTGCCAGTTTTGCTAAAGAGGTCACTCTCGGTGAAGGGATCTCGGCTCTTTCCTCATCGAATAAGATGCGGGATATATCATATATATCGCTATGCAAAGCAAAACTGTAGCTACCCTTTTTTTATTAAAATTTGATTCTACAACATCTTTTAGGTTTCTTTTCTTTCATTAATCACATTAATGAAGTCCCATCATTTAAGTCACCTAAACATCACAGATAAATACGACGTACACTTATGCCATCCGCATTCGCCTCGATGTCCCCTCGTGCACCGTTAAGTTAGGTAACTAACGGCAGGGCAGGGCAGGGCTAGCGCGGGTGTAAAACATAAGTAACGCCTATATAATATATCATATATACTATATACAGTATTTATCACAGAACATCAAATGATCGCATCAAAAAAATCGCAGCAGAAGAAATATATGAAACATTGGATATACTAGGACGTCCGTGTTTTATTTTTAGCCTCTATAAAACACGGATTCCACGGTCGCGATGAATAGCCAAACCCACACCCTTAGACCCCTACGAGAGTGGTAAGCAACCCTACCAATTCTAGAGTTAGGAGACCCGGACTCGACTCCTCGAGTTGGTCTCCCACTGGACTCCAGAACCCGGTTACTTATGCTCTCCTCCTTGGGTCTATCCTAGTGCGGAAAAGTAAATAATATACAAAAGGTGACATCAACCTCAACCCGGAAGTGCCTCAATAAAAGAATATTAAATACAATTTATTTTACAAGAAAGAAAATAAAAACTCTCATCTCACAAAAAACCCCGGCTATTCAGAACGCGACGATCCAATATAACATATCCAGCAACACATAACATCACATGTCATCAACGTAAGTAAATATGCGTATCCTAATTGTCGTTGACATATAGCAACGAAACCGGCGATATCACATATTACACTTACGGTCACAGAAAAGAAAGTGTAAAACTACAACATTTGGAATCCACAATCTCTTTAGACATCGTAAATCCGAAATATCACATATTCCGCATTTCATGCCTAACTGTATGAATTCCACATATTGTATCACAATCCAGATAAATAGACAGTATTAAACTTTCCGATCGAATAATCAAATACCTAAGATTTCCTCAATAGCTCAACACTTGAGCGGAGTTCAAAAATTCCAGAATACGTCACAGCAGCAATGGTCCAGCCGTAGAAGGGTCAAGCCAACACCTCACATGTGGCACGCCGTACTGCCCCAAACCCTAAGGTTCAAAAGGCAGTTCAAGACGGTCACATAATCGAGTTAAGGTTAGTTGTCTTCTCGAGGGTCCGTCACATCACATGCATGTTTTTCCGAAAGATTTAAAACCCGATAAAAATTCAACACTTGAATGTTTTTCGTGCCGGGAAAAAATTGAGTTAATGATATCCATTCGAACATTTTAATACTTTCTAAATTATCCGGAATAACAGAGCAAAATTAAATTCTCCGATCGAATCGACAATTTCAAAATAAACCCCAAAATACTCAACACTTGAGTCAGATAAAAATGCCTAGAAAAATAACAAGAAATTGAATAGGAACATTACTGTGCAAACAGTTAAAGGTGACGTCATAATATGGCCGCGGAATCGCCGCACGAGCCATGCTCGTGCCGTGGATCCGCGGCGCTTTGGGTTCTAAACAGTGTCGTTTTGCACAGTATTCCTTATATTTTCCTGCATATTTTTTTAAGCATTTTTAATTTGGAAAAATCCCAGATTTTAAAAATTGTACAGAGAGGGTTTGATTTCGACGTGTTCGGGTTCGTTCGGAGTTTTAACTTCGTTAACACATCGCCTAATACTCTAGCTAGGCTCTGATACCACTGTAGGCTTACTAGGCACACTAACGAGGCTCTACAAGGCATCGACTATGCCAAAATTAAATTTTTATGTGCCGAATAACACTAAGCAAGATCGTAAACTAGAATTTAGGCGAATCATATAGCAAGTAAACAACTTTACACTAAAGGGAACGCGATATACAACCTTTGTAGATCGGTCCTCCACTTCATTTGCTCCTTGTTGATGTCCCTTCGCTGCGATCAAGGTTATCCCGGGCTCTTGCATGGCTTCACGACGTGAAGGATGCGACCTTGCTTGAAGTCTCCGAGGCCGAAGGTGATCTACGTCGAGGGAATTCCGACTCAAGCTCCTACTTCACTAACTAGAGAATTAGTGAAGTAAACACCCTAAACTAAAGTGCTAGTCTAGTAGAGGATGGAGAAATAAGAAGTGGGTTCTCTTTAGAATTTTATTTCTCACAAGGATTCTCATTTGGATCAAACCCTAGCTTGCTTTTTCTTTTGCTCAATGAAGAAGAAGATGATGAACAAAAGAAAGGAAAATGAGGATAATTATTAAGTGAGAAGGCTAACCATGGTGAGTGAGTATCATATACTAACTCATGGTGAGACATAACCATGGCTAAGTGTAAATGTTTAGGTCAATAGAAATCTAAAGTAAAACAAAACTTGTGGACTTTTTCAAAGCATCCACAAGCTTCTACAAGCTTTATGCTTATGAAAAAATTCCACTAATTTGTAATTACTTTAGATAAATATAAACCACCATTTAAAAATAGAATGGTGTAAGTCTTACACATCCATGTCTAGTGTATCAACAACCATGATACAAATATATAACACATTTTAATATATATATCATATATATATAGTAAAGATGTGTGAAAGTGAGAAAAACCCTAAAGTGAACAAGTGTTAGTAAATGTAAATTAGTATATCTAATATACAATTATACACTTAATTATTAAATCAACACTTGACTTAATAATCCGGTCATATCTCATATAACCGGCTAACAATCATTGTATCAACTTATCGAATCAACACTTGATTCGATAACCCGGCTATATCATATATAACCGACCGATACAAAAAAATCGCGAGAATAGAATACGGTATCACATACACGCATTTATTCTCGGTCTCGCACATATCACATACGTGCTCCTATTTCGTTTTGCCTGAGCCAGTAAAACCTCTATTTTGGACTTTAAAGACTCGTCAATACGCCGGCAGTAGGTGATGATCACATCAAGCACCCACAAGCTGTCAGCGGTACTAACTGGATGTAACGGCTATCCGGGTATTGAGCGATCAGAAGATCAGCAAGCAAGCCCGCTCCAACTCCTGTGAAAGCCTGCCGGCAACACTTCCCGTACAGTCCGGTCTCCTCGTCTGATATGTCGCATATCAAGTCTAGGGGTGGTTAACGTCAGACCCCAATAACCGATAAGTCGTGCCGATGTGAGGCTCATAACGGGTCGAGAAACTACTGGTAACACTTACCAGTAAATCTCTGAATCAGCCCTGGCCAGGGACTTCCCTGTTATGGCCAATCGAGCACAGAGCAACATCAACCCCCAATACCGGGAGAGACGAAACCCCTCCTATCGCTCATTGCCTCCATGTGACTCGGGACTTTACCCAAAAACCACCGTTTTGCACGCCCTCATGGATGTGGTAAGGTGGAAATCAAAGCACAGTGGGAATCACACAAGACTCTATGACGATCTCGGGTCTACAGACTAACCTGCACAAGTGTCACCAGAGAACTGCCATCTGACATGAGGTATAATACCATCTGAGAGTTCTCGGCGAGTCCGTCCAGTGTACCCAGTCTCCACTGAGCACCCGTATACCATCTCTGATGTCAAACACCAATGTATATGGGATCATCCATTGCCCATCTCATGGGTCGAGAAGCGTATACGCTAGCCTACTCTGGTATATCGATGCCCTGTCTCGATACACCCTCGACTAGGGACCTTGAAGGATGTACTTATGGACTACCATGTCCTCACTAGTATGATCCGCATCATAGTCCAGGCAGTTAAGTACACATCCTAAGGGCTTTATCAACATGTAGCTATCAGACAGTATAAAGAGACAAGTATACATGTTAAGATAAAGAGCAACCAGATAGCATACTATCATATCGAGTAAGAAAGTCCTCTCTATATATGTCCAAGCATCCAATATAATATACATCATATGTACAATACTGGCCTCTAGGGCATACATACAACTAATAATGACTAACATCCTATGATTTGTTGGCCTTTGTCAAGGTCATAGGGGTTAGGGGCAAAATATTATCGGGAATTTCAAGTGTTGAGATTTGCAATGAGATTGCATACCTTCTATAAGATAGTTGGATCCCGATACCCACTGCGAGTAATTGTTACTCCCGGGAGAGTTTTACACAGGACAATTAGCCGATCAAGTAGGTGTCTAGAAAGGTGTCAACGGGGTTACGCCTATGGGAAAACGAGTTTTACTTTAATTAGGTCCGTGCGAAAGGACGGGGAACCTCCCTCAAAGTACCGACACTGGCCTGGCTGAAAGATCGGCGAAGTTGTAGGGTGTAATTAATCCCGGCTAGTCTTTCCTTTTAGGGTTTGAAGGAAGATTTGATAAAAACAGTAGGAGCCATCCTGATTAGATAAAATAATAACCAATCTGATCTTGCAAGAGCATACGCTAAAGTGTTTTCTTCTCTCTCTCTCCAGGTAGCGACCATATCATGCCTTAATCAAGATAATAATATGGATGTATTGACCGAACCCGCATGTTATACTGTGCTGGGGAACGTTGGTTCCGTTCTTTCTTATAAGAGTTATAAGACTGAACAGGATATAGGGGAATACCAGGATTCCCATGCCACCCGTATGAAGAAAGTACATGTTGATGCATTTTCTTCGGGTGTGTTCGTTACTGAGAACTGTTTCTCCATTTCCTCTACGTCCTGGGTATTGGATACCGGGTCAGGATCCCATATATGTAATCAGTTACATGGGCTTAGGAAAGGTAGAGAACTTGGAGAAGGTGATAAAGACATAAGGGTTGGAAATGGTGCAATTGTTGCAGCTAAAACCATCGGGGAATATCACCTTGTATTGCCAACTAGTAATACATTGGTTCTGAACGAATTTTATTACATGCCGAACCTGATATGCAACATTATATCGGTTTCTTTACTAAGTAAAGAAGGATGTAATTTTGTATTACAGGATAATGTTATGAACATTTTCCTTAACCAAAAGTTGGTTGGATCAGGCACGTTGTGCAATGGCATTTATGTTCTAAATCAATCAACAGTTCTGAGCATAACAAACGCACACAAGAGGAAGAGTTCAGAAATGAACGAATCCTCATTGTGGCATTGTAGAATGGGTCACATCAATGCGACACGACTAGCTAAGTTGCATAAGGATGGATATTTGAATCCGTTTGAATTTTCATCTTATGACACTTGCCAGTCATGTCTCAAAGGCAAGATGACCAAAACTCTGTTTACGGGACACGGAGAGAGAGTTATAGAACTCTTGGGACTGGTACATAGTGATGTATGCGGCCCCATGTCTACACATGCCAGGAATGGTTCTGCGTACTTCATTACATTCACTGACGATCTCTCTAGATTCGGATATGTGTTCGTGATGAAACACAAATCAGAAGCTTTTGAGAAATTTAGAGAATATAAACAAGAAGTCGAGAACCAAACCGGAAAAAGTATTAAAATCCTTCGATCCTAAAAGAGAATGGGATTCTCTCTCAGCCGACTCCTCCATATACATCATAGCACAACGGTGTAACAGAACGGAAGAACCGCACCCTATTAGATATGGTGCGCTCTATGAAGAGCACAGCTGAGTTACCTATTTCCTTCTGGGGGTATGTGATGGAGACAGCAGCATACCTATTGAATCAAGTTCCATCTAAATCTGTACCTACCACACCATATAGGATATGGAGTGGGAAGAGACCATGTCTTAAACGAGTTAAGATATGGGGTTGTCCGGCCTATGTCAAAACGCAAAATCCGGACAAACTCGAGGCCCGGTCAGTTCTATGCAAGTTTGTGGGATATCCCAAACATTCACATGGATATCCTTTCTACCATACTGAGGAACAAAAAGTATTTGTTTCTCGACATGCCACCTTTTTAGAAAAGGAATTTCTTACAAAAGAAATTAGTGGCGACAAGGTAGAACTGGAAGAAATTCCGGATACACAAACTCAAACTGAAGATTTAGTGGAACCGGAGGATTCGGTAGTTCCCAATGAACCTCAGCCTCTCCGCCGATCTAGTAGGGTTCCTCACCCACCTGAGATACTACGGTTTTCTCGTAGATGGTGGGAGCGAGGATTGCATCATGGTTGATGATGACCCAACTAGCTTCGAGCAGGCCATCACGAGTGGGGACTCAGTGAAATGGCTGGATGCAATGCGGTTCGAGATAGAATCCATGTACACCAACAAAATATGGACTTTGGAAGTTGCTCCTGAAGGGGTAAAACCCATTGGGAGCAAGTGGATCTTCAAGAAAAATCTTGGTGTAGATGGGAAAGTGGAGACTTTAAAAGCTAGACTTGTAGCAAAGGGTTTTCGTCAAAGACCAGGTATGGACTATGACGAAACTTTTTCTCCAGTGGCTATGCTTAAATCCATCCGGATCATGCTTGCCATCGCTGCATATCATGATTACGAAATCTGGCAAATGGATGTTAAGACCGCCTTTCTAAACGGTGATTTAGAAGAGTGCGTGTACATGACTCAGCCAGAGGGCTTCGTAGATAGTGGGAGCAGCGGGAAGGTATGCAAGATGCTTAAATCCATTTATGGATTAAAGCAAGCATCGCGGAGTTGGAACATCTGCTTTGACGTCGTTATCAAAGAGTTTGATTTCGTCAAAAATGTAGATGAACCTTGTATCTACAAGATGGTAGCAGAGAGTAAAGTTGTCTTCCTCGTATTGTATGTGGATGACATACTCTTGATAGGAAATGACATTCCTATGCTGCAATCGGTCAAGCTCTTCTTATCACAAAGATTCTCAATGAAAGATCTTGGTGATGCCTACTGCATATTGGGAATTAGGACTATAGAGATAGATCTAAAAGGATTTTGGGATTGTCCCAATCCAGGTACATTGACACCATACTAAAGAGGTTTAGTATGGAATAGTCCAAACATGGTTTTTTACCCACAATCTCAGGGCTCACTCTCTCCAAAGAGATGTCTCCCATGACTGATTTGGAGAGAGCTCGCATGCAAGGGATACCCTATGCTTCGGCTGTAGGCTCTATCATGTACGCGATGCTATATACCAGACCCGATGTATCATACTCACTAAGTGTAGTGAGTAGGTATCATGCTGATCCTGGACAGAGTCACTGGACAGCTGTGAAGAGCATTCTCAAGTACTTACGAAGGACTAAAGAGATGCTCTTGGTGTATGGTAACGGAGAACTCCAAGTGGAGTCCTTTACCGATTCGAGCTTCCAGAGTGATAAGGACGACTCTAAGTCGCAGTCGGGATTTGTCTTTACCCTTTACGGAGGGGCGGTTAGCTGGAAGAGTTCCAAGCAGGAAACCATGGCAGACTCGACGATAGGGGCTGAATACATCGCTGCCAACGATGCTGCCAAAGTGGCTGTCTGGATCAAGTAGTTCATTACTGAACTTGGAGTGGTTCCATCCATTGAGCATCCAATACCTTTGTATTGCGATAACAATGGAGCGGTGACTTTGGCCAAGGAACCCAGGTCCCATCAGCGATCCAGGCATATTCTGAGGCGGTATCACCTGATCCGGGAGATAGTTGATCGCCGGGAGATTGAGGTCAGGAGGGTTGACACGAAGAACAACACAGCGGATCCACTCACGAAGGCCATTCCCCAGATACAATTTGAGAGACTCTTCGGGATGCTCGGTATGCGATACTACAGTAGCTGGCCCTAGTGCAAGTGGGAGATTGTTAGTTGTATGTATGCCCTAGAGACCAGTATTGTACAGATGATGTATATTATATTGGATGCTTGGACTGTTAGTTATATGTATGCCCTAGAGGCCATTACTATACATAGGATGTATATTGTAGTGGATTCTTAGACATATATAGAGATGACTTTCTTGCTCGATATGATAGTATGCTACTCTTTTCCATAACGTGTACACTGATTGTCTCTCTGTTACATGTTGGTAAAGCCCTTAGGATGTGTACTTGACTACCTGGACTATGATGCGGATCATACTAGTGGGGACATGGTAGTCCATAAGTACATCCTTCAATGTCCCTAGTCGTGGGTGTATCGAGACGGGGCATCGATAAACCAGAGTAGACTAGCGTGTACCTTCTTGACCCATACAGATGGGCGGTGGATGATCCCATATCCATTGGTGTTTGACATCACAGATGATATACGGGTGCTCAGTGGCGACTGGGTACACTGGACGGACTCGCCGAGAACTCCTAGATGGTATTATACCTTACGTCAGATGGCAGTTCTCTGGTGACACTGGTACAGAGTAGTCTGTTGACCCGAGATCGTCATAGAGTCTTGTGTGATTCCCACTGTGCTTTGATTTCCACCTTACCACGTCCAAGAGGGCGTGCAAAACGGTGGTTTTTGGGTACAGTCCCGAATCACATGGAGGCAGTGAGCGATAGGAGGGGATTCGTCTCTCCCGGTATAGGGAGTTGATGTTGCGCTGTGTTCGATTGGCTATAACCGGAAATCCCTGGCCAGGGTTGCTGAGATTTACTGGTAAGTGTTACCTGTAGTTTCTCGAACTGTTATAGACCTCATATCAACACAACTTATCGAGCTTTTGGGGTCTGACGTTTACCACCTCTAGGCGAGATATGCGACATATCAGACGAACAGACCGAACTGTACGGTAAGTGTTACTAGTTGGATTCACAGGAGTGTGAGCGGGCTTGCTCGTCGATCTTCTGATCGCTCAATACCCGGGTGGCCGTTACGTTTAGCAGACCGCTTGCGGCTTGTGGGTGTTTGATATGATTATCACCAGCTGCCGGCGTATTGACGAGTCTTTAGAGTCCTACACAAGGGTTTCCTGGCTCAAGCGAAACGAAATAGGAGCACATATGAGATATGTGCGGGACCGAGAATAATACCAGTATGTGATACTGTATTCGATTCTCGCGATTTGTGACATTGATCGGTCATATGCGATATAGCCGGGTTATCGGATCAAGTGTTGATTCGATAGGTTGTTACTATTGATATTAGTCGGTTATATGTGATATGACCGGATCATTAAGTCAAGTGTTGATTTAATGATTTAATGTATAATTATATATATTTGATATATCACTTTACATTAACTAATATTGGTTCACTTAAAATGGATTTTCTCACTTAAAGTGCACATTGTATATGTGATATATTTTTTGTGCACTTGATTGTATCATGTTTGATGATACATGCAAGTTTGGGTGCATGTTTAGTTTAAACCATGTTTAAGTGAATGGTTAGGGTTTTGTTTATTTACTTATTTATTTATTTATTTATCCATTTTAGAAAGAAATATAATGGTGGCTAACTTTGGATTTTCTTTGAAGCTTCATGAAGTGTTGAATGCTTGACCATTTTGTTTCTTTCCTAAACCTAACCATTCACCTAACCCTAGTTTATTCTCTACACTTAACCATGGTTGCTATATGATAAGATCACTTGATTTAATATAATTAATAAAGTGATTTTATTATTCTTATCATATTATCATCTTCTTCTTCTTCTTCTTCAAGAAGAAAGAAGCTTGCTAGCTTCAATGGTGAAATGAGAAAAAGAGTGAGAAATCCAATTCTAAAGTGAACCCACTTCCTATTTCTTCATCCTCTACCACTTGCCAAGTAGTATAGGGTGTTTTCTTCACAAGTTTCATGGCTTGGTGAAGTTGGAGCTTGATCTTGTGTTGCCTCGACGTAGATCATCTTCGGCATCAAAGTCGACGACCTAGCCCGATCATTTCTTCGACGAAACCATTACTAGAGTCCGGGATCCGATGATCGCAGCGGAGGGATGTCAACGCGGAGCTATGGAGGTGGAGGACCAGATCTACAAAGGTTGTATTTCCGTTCACTTAGTTAAGTTGTTAACTAGTTTCTTTTTTCGCCTAATTTCTAGTTAACGATCCGTATTAGGGTTTCTCGGCACATGAAAAATTTGAAATTGGCATTGTTGATGCCTTGTGAGACCTCATTAGTGTGCCTAGGAACCCTACAGTGGTATCAGAGCATAGCTAGAGCCTTAGGCGATGCGTAGACGATGTTAGAAACCCGATTGAACCCGTAACCCTAACTCAAAACTACTCTCTGGACATTTTCTGAAATTTTGGATTTTTGTGAATTAAAAATATGCAGAAAAATCAGAAGGGAATTTCATGAAATACTGTGAAGCACGTGCGCGTGAATCCTCTAAAGCGCCGCGGAAGCGCGGCACGAGCATGGCTCGTGCGGCGGTTCCGCGGCCATATTGTCAAATCAGCATTTTTTAATTGCACAGTAATTCATATCTTTTAGTGCTATATTTTCTGGGAATTTTTAATCTGCACTCAACAGTTGAGTTTTTCTTGGTTGTTTTGGGGATTCAATGATTCGATCGGTTCATTTAACTTCGTCTATTTGTTTTCCGGATAATTATTGAATATGTTAAAAAGTTCGACCGGATATGAATACCCACTTTTTCCCCTGTCGGAAAATTTCCAAGTGTTGGATCTTTCCGTGGTTTAATAACGTTCTAAGTAGTGCAAGTAACGCGATGGTCCCTCTAGAAGACAACAAACCTTAACTCGATTATGTGACCGTTTTGAACTGCCCTTTGAACCTTCGGGTTTGGGGCAGTACGTCGTGCCACATGTGAGGCGTTGGCTTGACCCTTCTACGGCTGGACCGTTGGTACTGAGGCATAAACTGGATGTTTTTAAACTTGTTTCATGTGTTGAGCTGTTTAGGAAAAACTTGGGTGTTTGACTGTTCGATCGGAAAGTTTAACATTTTCTGTTTATCTGGAATGTGATACAATAATTGGAATCCACAAGTAGTTATGAGATAACTGAATGAATATTATAAACACAGCAGTTTAGTCTCACTTGATCGGTTGCCACGGAATTTTGATGTGATCAAAAGTCCGTCGCAATCACGTAGCGTACGCGGATACTCGCTGGGTAAACTTAATAGATAGCCTCACTCCATATCCCCGACCAAGTGACTGTAGGAGAACCCCGTCGCCGAAAGCATCCGTTTGGGTGCTCGCGGCAGCGGTGTTCCGCCTTGGTGCACTTTGTCGGAGGCATCGGGGGTGCAGCCGTCTACTGAAGTTTGTGACAAGCATTCGATCAGGATGCCGGGAATCCTGTTGAATTGCCCGACTTTACATTGAAAAGTGTTTTCGATAATGAGACTAAAATGCGGGGTTTATAATTGTTAGGCATGTGATGTCTAAGGAATTCATTTGATTAGGCATGCGATGTCTAAAGTGTTTGCGGATTCCAACTGTTGTAGTTTTACACTTTCTTTTCTGTGACCGTAAGTGTAATATGTGATATCGCCGGTTTCGTTGCTATATGTCAACGACAATTGGGATGCGCATATTTACTTACGTTGATGACATGTGATGTTATGTGTTGCTGGATATGTTATATTGGATCGTCGTGTTTGAATAGCCGGGGGGGTTTTTATGTGAGATGAGTGTTTTTCATTTTCATTCATGTAAAAACTTGTATGTAATATTCTTTTATTAGGGCACTTCCAGGTTGCGGAAGTTGTCACCGTTGTTGTATATTATTTACTTTTCCGCACTAGGATAGACCCAAGGAGGAGGGCACAAGTAACCGGGTTCTGGAGTCCAGTGGGAGACCAACTCGAGGAGTCGAGTCCGGGTCTCCTAACTCTAGAATTGGTAGGGTTGCTTGCCGCTCTCATAGGGGTTTAGGGGTGTGGGTTTGGCTATTCATCGCGACCGTGGAATCCGTGTTTTATACTGGCTCGTATTGAAAACACGGACGTCCTAGTATATCCAATGTTTCATATGGTTCTTCTGCTGCGATATCTGTGATGTGATCATTTGATATGTTCTGTGATGGATACTTTATATAGTATATATGATATATTATATAGACGTTACTTATATTTTACACCCGTGCTAGCCCTGCCCCGCTCTGCCGTTAGTTACCTAACCTAACGGTGCACGAGGGGACATCGAGGCGAATGCGGATGGCATAAGTGTACGTCGTATTTATCTATGATGTTTAGGTGACTTAAATGATGGGACTTCATTAATGAGATTAATGAAATAAAAGAAACCTAAGATGTTTTAGAATCGAATTTCAAAATAAAAACAGGTAGCTACAGTTCTTGCTTTGCACAGCGGTATATATGATATATCCTGCACTTTATTCGATGAGGAAAAGGCCGACGATCCCTTCACCGGGAGTGACCCTTTTAGCAATAACTGGCAGATGCTACACACTCGGTTTGTCTTTTGATTGCTTCTATAGTTTCTGCTTTGCACAGTGATATATATGATATATCCCGCACCTCATTCGACGAGGAAAGGGCCGACGATCCCTTCACCAGGAGTGACCCCTTTAGCAAAACTAGAAAAGCCTAAAAAACACTCCATTTTAAAATCATTTGATTCTTCAACGATATCAAGTTCATTACGCAATAGATTTTCAGAAAAACCTGTCGTAGCCCTCCGTCATTTTAGATAAGTCCTGTTTAGTATTCGTGCTGCGTTTGTTGACCTTGTCAAGGCGCAGTGTGCGGTAGCTAACCAGTATTTATCTGCTTATGCATATGATGCAGATTGGGTTAAGGTAGTCGTACGGCCTTGTTGACCTTGTCAAGGGTCGTGCGGGTGGGTTTGATTCAATCAAGAAATGACGTGTTGAACTTGACTTACGGTCTATGGTTTGTTGACTTTGTCAAGGTCATAGATCGTTTGGGGAAAAATATTATCGGGAATTTCAAGTGTTGAAATTTGCAATGAGATTGCATACATTTTATGAGATAGTTGGATCCCGATACCCGCTGCGAGTAATTATTACTCCTGGGAGAGTTTTACACATTACAATTAGCCGATCAAGTAGGTGTCTAGAAAGGTGTCAACGGGGTTACACCTCTGGGAAAACGAGGTTTACTGTAATTAGGTCCGTGCGAAAGCACGGGGAACCTCCCTCAAAGTACCGACAGTGGCCTGGCTGAAAGATTGGCGAACTTGTAGTGTGTAATTAATCCCGGCCAGTCTTTCCTTTTAGGGTTTGAAGGAAGATTTGATAAAAACAGTGGGAGTCATCCTGATTAGATAAAATAATAACCAATCTGATCTTGCAAGAGCGCACGCAGAGTGTTTTCTTCTCTCTCTCTCCTGGTAGCGACCATATCACGCCTTAATCAAGATAATAATACGGATGTATTGACCGAACCCGCTTGTTATACTGAGCTGGGGAACGTTGGTCCCGCACCAACTTATAATTGTTATAAGACATAGCAGGAAATTGTGGAATACCAGATTTCCTGTGCCGCCCAAACGAAGAAAGTGCATATGATGCATCATCTTCGGGTGTGTTCTTTAAACATAACTGTTTCTCTATTCTCTACGTCCTGGGTATTTGATACTGGATCAGGATCCCAGATATGTAATATGTTACATAGGGCTACAGAAAGGTAGAGAACTGAGAACGGGTGATAAGTTTCATGAGGCAGAAAACGGGGCAAGTGTTGCAGCCAAGTCTGTTGGTCACTGTCACCCTGTATTACCAATACATTGATTCTGAACGAATGTTATTAGATACCGAACCTGATATACAAAATCATATCAGTCTCTTTATTAGTAAAGAAACGATAAATTTTTTTATTGTTGGATAATGTTTTGAACATTTCCTATATCAAAAGTTGATCGGTTCAGGCACGTTATCTAAAAGCATTGTTGTTCTAAATCAAACTACAGTTCTTAGTATACGGAACACACACAAGAGGAAGAGTTCAGAAATGAACGGATCCTTCTTGAGGTATTGTAGACAAGGTCATATCAATGCGACCCGACTAGCTGAAGTTACATATAGATGTATATTTAAATCAGTTTGAATTTACATCTTATGAAACTTGCCAGTCATGTCACAGAGATAAGATGACCACAGCTCTATTTAATGGTAACAGAGAAAGAATTGGTAAACTCTTGGGACGATACATGTTGATGTATGTAGGTCCCCTGTCTACACATGCCAAGACCGGTTCTTTGTACTTCATTACATTCTCTGATGATCTCTTTAGATTCAGACATATGTTCCTGTTGAAACACAAGTCAGAACCTTTTGAGATATTCACAGAATATAAGTTAGAAGTAGAGAACCAATACGGGTATAAGTATTTTGTCCTTTGATGAGATCAAGGAGGAGAATACTTGAGCACGGAATTCTTGGACTTTTCTAAAGGAGAATGAGATTCTCTCTCAGCATCACTCCTCCGTATACACCATAGCATGATGGTATATCGGGACGGAGCAATCACACCCTATATGATAAGGTGTGCTCTATGATGAGTACTATTGAGTTACCTATTTCCTTTTGGGAGTTATGCACTTGTGAAGCTGCATACCTATTGAATAGGGTTCGAATCAGATCACAGCCTACCACTCCATATGAGATATGGTATGGGAAGAGCCCATGTCTTAAGCTAGTTAAGATTTGGGGTTGACCGGCCTATGTCTAAAAGCAAAATCCGGACAAGCTCGAGGCAAGGTCTGTAATGTAGAACTGGAAAGGTTCCAGCTATACAAACTACGGCAGATGATTTGATATAACCAAAGAATTCAATAGTTACCAACGAACCTCAGCCTCTCCGCCGATCTAGTAGGGTTCCTCATCCGCCTGAGAGATACTTCGGTTTCTCGATGACAGTGGGAGCGAGGATTGCATCATGAGATGATGACCCAACTAGTTTCGAGCAGGCCATCGAGAGTAGGGACTTTGTAAGAATGGCTGGATGCTTAGCGATCTGAGATGGAATTCATATACACCAACAAAGTATGGACTTTAGTTGCTTTATCTGAAGGGTTAAATCCCCATCAGGAGCAAGTATATCTTGAGAAGATTACTTGGTGTAGATGGAAAAGTTGAGACTTTCGAAGCTAGACTTCTTAAAGTTTTTCGTCATCGACCAGGCGTGGATAATGATGATACCTTTTTCCATTGGCTATGCTTAAGTCCATCCAGATCCTACTTGCCACGGCTACATACTATGACTACGATATCTGACGGTTGGGTGCCATGACTGCTTTTCTAAATAATGTTTTAGAAGAGTGCGTCTATAAGTACACAGCCAGAGGGCCTCGTAGACAGTGGGAGAAGCGGAAACGTGTGCAAGATATTTTATGTGATAAAGCAGGCATCGCGGAGTTGGAACATCTGTTTTGATGGATTAGTCAAAGAGTTTGACATCATCAAAATGGTAGATGAACCTTGTATGAACAAAAAGGTAGTAGGGAGTATGGTGGTGATCCTCGTAGAGTACGTGGATAACATACTCTTGATAGGGAAAGAGTTTCCTATGCTACGCTCAGTCAATCTCCGCTTATCACAAGGATTCTCCATATAGGATCAAAGTGATACCTCCTAAATCCTGGGTTTTGGATCTATGAGATAGATCTAATTGGATGTTAGGATACTCACTAGTTGTAGTGAGATGGTATCGGTTGATCCTGGGGAGAATCATTGGAAAGGTTCCAGAGTGATAAGGACGACTGAAAGTCAGTCACAGGCACTGTCTTTACCCTCAGTGGAGGGACGGTATGTTGGAAGAGTTCCAAGCTAGATACCGTGGCATACTAGACGATAAAGGCTGGATACATCGCTACTTATGATGCTGCCAAAGAGGCAGTCTGGATGTATATTTGTTCATGAGATGAACTTAGTTCCTCCCATTATGTGATAATGGAGTTGTGGCTTATGCCAAGGAACGTCCGTCCCATCAGAGATCCAGACATATTCTAAGGCAGTATCACCTGATATTGGAGATGGTTGATCTCCAGGGGATCGAGGTTAGGAGAGTAGAAGAAGAGGACAACACGGCGGATCCACTCACGAAAGGCCTTTTCCCAAAGAGAGACTTTTATGGGATGGTTGAGTATGAGATATTACAACCACTGCTATCAGATGGCCCTAGTGCAAGTGGGAGATTGTTAGTTATATGTATGCCCTAGAGGCCATTACTATACATAGGATGTATATTGTAGTGGATGCTTGGACATATATAGGGATGACTTTCTTGCTCGATATGATAGTATGCTACTCTTTGCCTTAACGTGTACACTGATTTTCTCTCTGTTACATGTTGGTAAAGCCCTTAGGATGTGTACTTGACTACCTGGACTATGATGCGGATCATACTGGTGGGGACATGGTAGTCCATAAGTACATCCTTCAATGTCCCTAGTCGTGGGTGTATCGAGACGGGGCATCGATATACCAGAGTAGACTAGCGTGTACCTTCTCGACCCATACAGATGGGCGATGAATGATCCCATATCCATTGGTGTTTGACATCAGAGATGATATACGGGTGCTCAGTGGAGACTGGGTATACTGGACGGACTCGCCGAGAACTCCCAGATGGTATTATACCTTACGTCAGATGGCAGTTCTCTGGTGACACTGGTACAGAGTAGTCTGTTGACCCGAGATCGTCATAGAGTTTTGTGTGATTCCCACTGTGCTTTGATTTCTACCTTACCACTTCCAAGAGGGCATGCAAAACGGTGGTTTTTGGGTACAGTCCCGAATCACATGGAGGCAGTGAGCGATAGGAGGGGATTCGTCTCTCCCGGTATAGGGAGTTGATGTTGCGCTGTGTTCGATTGGCTATAACTAGAAATCCCTGGCCAGGGTTGCTGAGATTTACTGGTAAGTGTTACCTGTAGTTTCTCGAACTATTATAGACCTCATATCGACACGACTTATCGAGCTATTGGGGTCTGACGTTTACCACCCCTAGGCGAGATATGCGACATATCAGACGAACAGACCGGACTGTACGGTAAGTGTTACTGGTTGGATTCACAGGAGTGTGAGCGGGCTTGCTCGTCGATCTTCTGATCGCTCAATACCCGGGTGGCCGTTACGTTTAGCAGACCGCCGGCGTATTGATGAGTCTTTAGAGTCCTACACAGAGGTTTCCTGGCTCAAGCGAAACGAAATAGGAGCACATATGAGATATGTGCGGGACCGAGAATAATACCAGTATGTGATACTGTATTCGATTCTCGCGATTTGTGACATTGATCGGTTATATGCGATATAGCCGGGTTATCGGATCAAGTGTTGATTCAATAAGTTGTTACTATTGATATTAGTCGGTTAGATGTGATATGACCGGATCATTAAGTCAAGTGTTGATTTAATGATTTAATGTATAATTATATATATTTGATATATCACTTTACATTAACTAATATTGGTTCACTTAAAATGGATTTTCTCACTTAAAGTGCACATTGTATATGTGATATATTTTTTGTGCACTTGATTGTATCATGTTTGATGATACATGCAAGTTTGGGTGTATATTTAGTTTAAACCATGTTTAAGTGAATGGTTAGGGTTTTGTTTATTTACTTATTTATTTATTTATTTATCCATTTTAGAAAGAAATATAATGGTGGCTAACTTTTGATTTTCTTTGAAGCTTCATGAAGTGTTGAAAGCTTGACCATTTTGTTTCTTTCCTAAACCTAACCATTCACCTAACCCTATTTTATTCTCTACACTTAACCATGGTTGCTATATGATAAGATCACTTGATTTAATATAATTAATAAAGTGATTTTATTATTCTTATCATATTATCATCTTCTTCTTCTTCTTCTTCAAGAAGAAAGAAGCTTGCTAGCTTCAATGGTGAAATGAGAAAAAGAGTGAGAAATCCAATTCTAAAGTGAACCCACTTCCTATTTCTTCATCCTCTACCACTGGCCAAGTAGTATAGGGTGTTTTCTTCACAAGTTTCATGGCTTGGTGAAGTTGGAGCTTGATCTTGTGTTGCCTCGACGTAGATCATCTTCGGCATCAAAGTCGATGACCTAGCCCGATCATTTCTTCGACGAAACCATTACTAGAGTCCGGGATCCGATGATCGCAGCGGAGGGACGTCAACGCGGAGCTATGGAGGTGGAGGACCGGATCTACAAAGGTTGTATTTCCGTTCACTTAGTTAAGTTGTTAACTAGTTGCTTTTTTCGCCTAATTTCTAGTTGACGATCCGTATTAGGGTTTCTCGGCATATGAAAAATTTGAAATTGGCATGGTTGATGCCTTGTGAGACCTCATTAGTGTGCCTAGGAACCCTACATGGACAAATATAGAGAGGACTTTCTTGCTCGATATGATAGTATGCTATCTGGTTGCTCTTTATCATAACATGTATACTTGTCTCTTTATACTGTCTGATGGCTACATGTTGATAAAGCCCTTAGGATGTGTACTTGACTGCCTGGACTATGATGCGGATCATACTAGTGGGGACTTGGTAGTCCATAAGTACATCCTTCAAGGTCCCTAGTTGAGGGTGTATCGAGACAGGGCATCGATATACCAGAGTAGACTAGCGTATACGCTTCTCGACCCATAAGATGGGCAATGGATGATCCTATATCCATTGGTGTTTGACATCAGAGATGGTATACGGGTGCTCAGTGGAGACTGGGTACACTGGACGGACTCGTCGAGAACTCCC
Source organism: Agapanthus africanus (assembly GCA_030015575.1). NCBI lineage: Eukaryota > Viridiplantae > Streptophyta > Magnoliopsida > Asparagales > Amaryllidaceae > Agapanthus > Agapanthus africanus. Next base: position 76,620,701 of record JASDDO010000029.1, read on the forward strand.
AGATGGTATTATACCTCACGTCAGATGGCAGTTCTCTGGTGACACTTGTGCAGGTTAGTCTGTAGACCTGAGATCGTCATAGAGTCTTGTGTGATTCCCATTATGCTTTGATTTCCACCTTACCACATCCATGAGGGCGTGCAAAACGGTGGTTTTTGGGTACAGTCCCGAGTCATATGGAGGCAATGAGCGATAGGAGGGGTTTCGTCTCTCCCGGTATTGGGGGTTGATGTTGCGCTGTGCTCGATTGGCCGTAACAGGGAAGTCCCTGGCCAGGGCTGATTCAGAGATTTACTGGTAAGTGTTACCAGTAGTTTCTCGACCCGTTATGAGCCTCACATCGGCACGACTTATCGGTTATTGGGGTCTGACGTTAACCACCCCAATACTTGATATGCGACATATCAGACGAGGAGACCGGACTGTACGGGAAGTGTTGCCGGCAGGCTTTCACAGGAGTTGGAGCGGGCTTGCTTGTTGATCTTCTGATCGCTCAATACCCGGGTAGCCGTTATGTCCAGCTAGTACCGCTGACGGCTTGTGGGTGCTTGATGTGATCATCACCTACTGCCGGCGTATTGACGAGTCTTTAGAGTCCTACATAGAGGTTTTACTGGCTCAGGCAAAACGAAATAGGAGCACGTATGTGATATGTGCGAGACCGAGAATAAATGCGTGTATGTGATACCGTATTCTATTCTCGCGATTTTTTTGTATCGGTCGGTTATATATGATATGGCCGGGTTATCGAATCAAGTGTTGATTCGATAAGTCGATACAATGATTGTTAGCCAGTTATATGAGATATGACCGGATTATTAAGTCAAGTGTTGATATAATAATTAAGTGTATAATTGTATATTAGATATACTAATTTACATTTACTAACACTTGTTCACTTTATGGTTTTTCTCACTTCCACACATCTTTACTATATATATATGATATATATATTAAAATGTGTTATATATTTGTATCATGGTTGTTGATACACTAGACATGGATGTGTAAGAGTTACACCATTCTATTTTTAAATGGTGGTTTATATTTATCTAAAGTAATTACAAATTAGTGGAATTTTTTCATAAGCATAAAGCTTGTAGAAGCTTGTGGATGCTTTGAAAAAGTCTACAAGTTCTGTTTTACTTTAGATTTTTATTGACCTAACCATTTACACTAAGCCATGGTTATGTCTCACCATGAGTTAGTATATGATACTCATTCACCATGGTTAGCATTCTCACTTAATCATTCTCCTCATTTTCTTTTCTTTTGTTCATCATCTTCTTCTTCATTGAGCAAAAGAAAAAGCAAGCTAGGGTTTGATCCAAAGTGAGAATCCTTGTGAGAAACAAAATTCTAAAGAGAACCCACTTCCTATTTCTCCATCCTCTACTAGACTAGCACTTTAGTTTAGGGTGTTTACTTCACTAATTCTCTAGTTAGTGAAGTAGGAGCTTGAGTCGGAATTCCCTCGACGTAGATCATCTTCGGTCTCGGAGACTTTAAGCAAGGTCGCATCCTTCGCGTTGTGAAGCCATGCAAGAGCCCGGGAGAACCTTGATCGCAGCGAAGGGACTTCAACAAGGAGCAAATGAAGTGGAGGACCGATTTACAAAGGTTGTATATCGCGTTCCCTTTAGTGTAAAGTTGTTTACTTGCTATATGATTCGCCTAAATTCTAGTTTACGATCTTGCTTAGTGTTATTCGGCATATAAAAATTTAATTTTGGCATGGTCGATGCCTTGTAGAGCCTCGTTAGTGTGCCTAGTAACCCTACAGAAACACGTGCTTAAGATGATTGGCTTCATTGAGGAGCTCGCGGATCTTGGGACCACGTTAGAGAACGAGCTCTATACGGACTTGATTTTCCAGTCCCTTCCTTCCACTTTCGCCCAGTTTATCCTGAACATCAACTTGCAAGAAAAGGAAGTTGAACTTTCAGAACTCCTCAACATGCTGAGGAGTGCAAAGGGCACCCTACAGAAATGTAGGGAAACATCCACTTTATTTGTAGGAGGATCTTCCTCTTCTAGGTCCAAGGCGAAAGCCAAGGGAAAGAAGAAGAAAGCCCCCGCCAAACCAATGGACGGTGTTAGTAAAGTGGATACGAAGGGAAAGGCAAAAGTAATAAAGGTAGCGGGGAAGCTTGTGGGGAAGGAAGAGTGCTTTTACTATCACAAGAGTGGACACTGGAAGAAAGATTCCAGGGCTTGGAAGGCCAGAACACAGGATCTGAAGTAAGTTGCGGCTTCAGCTTCCGGTATGTATGTTATTGAAAACTGTCTATCAATAAACCCTACTTCCTGGGTATTGGATATCGGATCAGGATCTCATATCTGTAATTCTTTGCAGGCGTTGAGAAAGCATAGGTTTTTGAAGGCAGGTGACATGACCCTCAAAGTTGCAAACAGAGCTAGCATGGATGCTAAGGCCGTGGGGGACTATCACCTGGGAATGTCAGATGTACATGTTTTGGTTTTACGTAATTGCCTTTTTGTACCTAATGCAACTTGTAATATCATTTCTGTAACTTTAAAATCTAAAGAAGGTTATGAATTTGTGTTTGTAAGTAATGTTGTAAACATTCACCTTAATCAAGTTCTGATTGGGTCAGGTACATTAAGCAAAGGTATATACGTATTAAACCAACCACAGATTTTCTATGTCCAGAATACACACAAAAGAAAGTCTCCAAAAACAAATCAGGCTTTCTTATGGCATTGTAGACTGGGTCACATCAATGAGAGAAGTTGACGAAGTTACATACAGAAGGATATTTGGATCCGTTCGAATATCAATCATATGCAACTTGTCAATCCCGTCTCAAAGGAAAGATGACAAAGACTTCGTTCAATGGACACGGAGTAAGAGTGAGCGAGCTCTTGGGACTCGTACACAGCGACGTGTGCGGTCCAATGTCTACGCATGCACGAAGCGGTTATTCTTACTTCATTACTTTCACGGATAACTTTTCAAGATACGGATATGTCTTCTTAATGAAACATAAATCCGAAGCCTTTGGAAAATTCCAGGATTATAAGAATGAAGTAGAAAAAAAAAACCAGCAAAAGTATTAAGAAACTGAGATCTGATCGAGGTGGTGAATACTTGAGTGCCGAGTTCCTGGATTACTTAAAAGAGAATGGAATTCTCTCTCAGCTTACTCCTCCATACACTCCGCAACATAACGGTGTATCGGAGTGACGGAACCGAACCCTATTGGATATGGTACGGTCCATGATGAGTAACGCTGAGTTACCGCGATCATTTTGGGGATATGCACTAGAATCAGCTGCATACCTTTTGAACCGAGTTCCAACTAAGACAGTGCCTACTACACCATATCAGATGTGGTGTGGAAAGAGACCCTATCTTAATCACATTAAGACATGGGGATGTCCAGCTTTTGTCAAAAAGCAGCATGCGGACAAACTCGAGGCACGCTCTGTACAGTGCAAGTTTGTGGGATATCCAAAGAACTCCAAGGGATATTTCTTCTATTGCGAAGAGGAACAAAAGGTTTTTGTTTCTCGTCATGCCCACTTCTTGGAAACTCAGTTTTTGGAAAAACAGATAAGTGGGAGCGCAATAGAACTGGAAGAAATTCCAGAACCACAGACTATTACTGAAAGCTTAGTAGAACCAGAGGGTTCAAAAGAACATGACATTCCTACGCCGCTCCGCAGGAGTAGTAGGCAGTTTCATCCGCCCGAGAGATACTACGGTTTCTCATAGACGGGGATAGAGAGGATTGGATTATTGATTATGATGAGCCGACTAGCTTCCAGCAGGCCATTCAGAGCGTTGACTCGGTAAAATGGCTGGATGCAATGCGGACCGAAATGGTGTCCATGTACACCAACAAAGTATGGACGTTGGACGTTGCTCCAGATGGGGTAAAACCCGTAGGATGCAAGTGGATCTTCAGAAGGAAGATTGGTGTAGATGGACAGGTTGAGACCTATAAAGCTAGACTTGTTGCAAAGGGTTTTCGTCAAAGACCTGGTTTGGACTATGACGAAACCTTTTCTCCAGTGGCTATGCTGAAATCCATTCGGATCCTTCTTGCTATTGCTGCCTTCCAAGATTATGAGATTTGGCAGATGGACGTAAAGACCGCTTTTCTGAATGGAAATTTAGAGGAGTGTGTCGATATGGACCAACCAGAGGGTTTCATTCAGAGTGGGAGCAGCGGAAAGGTGTGCAAGTTGCTTAAGTCCATCTATGGACTAAAGCATGCATCGCGGAGTTGGAACATCTGTTTTGATGAGACGGTCAAAGAATTTGGCTTTATCAAAATCCAGATGAACCATGCATCTATAGTAGATTTGTAGCAAGAACTGTCGTATTCCTCGTATTGTACGTGGATGACATTCTTCTGATAGGAAATGACATTCCTATGCTACAATCTGTCAAGGGATTCTTGTCACACAGGTTCTTCATGAAAGACCTGGGTGATGCCTCGTACATTCTGGGGATCCGGATCTTTCGTGACAGATCCAAGAGGATATTAGGGCTTTCACAGTCCAGGTACATCGACACCATACTGAAAAGATTCAGTATGGAAGATTCCAAGCGCGGTAATCTACCGGCTTGTCACCGGATCACCCTCTCCAAAGAGATGTCTCCCAAGACTGATTTGGAAAGGGATCGCATGTCTATTATACCATACACTTCTGCGGTAGGCTCTATAATGTATGCGATGTTGTGTACCAGACCAGATGTAGCTTATGCACTAAGTGTGGTAAGCCGGTATCAGTCAAACCCTGGGGAGAAACACTGGATAGCGGTAAAGAACATTCTCAAGTACCTGAGAAGGACTAAGGAGATGTTCTTGGTGTATGGCGGAAAGGACCTCCAGATCGAGGCCTTAGCTGACTCCAGCTTCTAGAGTGACAAGGATGATTCCAAGTCCATGTCGGTTATGTCTTTACCCTCAATGGAGGGGCGGTGTGTTGGAAGAGATCCAAATAGGAAACCGTTGCTGACTCGACGATGGAAGCGGAATATATCGCTGCTGCAGATGCTGCAAAAGAAGCTGTCTGGATAAGGAAGTTCTTAACTGAACTTCAGGTGGTTCCGTCCATTGTTGATCCAATACCTCTGTATTGAGACAACAACGGGGCTATAGCTTTAGCAAAGGAACCCAGGTCCCATCAGAGATCCAGACACATCTTGAGGCGGTATCACCTGATCAGGGAGATCGTGGGTCGCCAGGAGATCGAGGTTCGGAGAGTTGCTACGAAAGATAACACTGCTGATCCATTCACGAAGGCCTTACCCCAGACACAGTTCGAGCAGCTAATCGAGATGATAAGTCTTCGATACGCCAGTACATGGCCTTAGTGCAAGTGGGAGATTGTTAGTGTATATGCCCTAGAGGCCATTACTGTATCATACTAGTTTGTATATTAATTAATGGAAGCTTGGGATATTCACCTTGTATAGAAAATCTTGCTAAAAAATAGTAGTATGCTACTTGGTTTGTTTCTGTTTTAATGTGTACATGTGTTTATTTTAGTATATCACCTATACACATTAGTGGAGCCCTTAGGATCTTTGCTTGATTACCAGCGTTGTGATGGATGTCACACTCGTGGGGGCTGGGTAATCCACAAGCACATCTTTATGCAGGTCCCTAGTCGTAGGACTATCGAGATAGGGCATCGATACTCCGGAATAGACTAGCGTCTGCGCTTCTCATTCCAGCAGGGGAGACGGTCTGTCCCACAGCCGTCAGTACGCCGTACTTGAGATAGTATGTGGGTGCTCGTTAGGTTACGAGTACACTGGACAGGACTCGTCGGGAACTGTTGGTTGGTACTATACCTATCATCAGTTATCAGTTCCCAGGTGACATGAGTACAGCTTAGTCCGCTGACTTGACACTGTCACTTCGCCTCGAGTGTGTTCCCACTGTACTTAGATTACTACCCTACCACGGTTCAAAGGTGTCGTGCAAACAGGTAGTAGTTAGGTGCAGTCCCGAAGCACTTGGAGGCAGTGACGGTTAGACAGGATTCGTCTCTCCCGGTATTGGGGGTTGATATCGCGCTGTGTCTAGGAGAGCCATTACACAAAGTCCCTGGCCAGGGCAAGCGAGATATGCTGGTAGGTTTCCAGTGTTATCTCAGGGTGTTCTGGGCTACACTCCGACACGACTTGTACCGCTTTTAGGGGACTGACGTTTACCGCCCCTTAGGCCCGCCATGCGATATTCTCAGACGAACAGACCGGACTGTACGCAGATTGTCACATCCAGGCTCAGTAGGAGTTCAGATGGGTTTCACCTCGTCCGTCTTCTTATCGGCATCTACCTGGGGACCGTTACGCACAGCTAGTGCCACTTGCAGTCTGTGGTTAAACCCACTGCCAGCGTAGTGTCGAGCCTTTAGTGTCCCACACAGAAAGCTATTCGCCTTTAGGCAAAAGAGTAGAGGTCGCATGGTTTTGCGACAGGTCGCATGGTTTTGCGACAGGGTTCGGTCATATCCGTGCACTTCTGCACGTTTAGTGTCCGGACAGTTAACACTAGCGGGCTTTGGTTTAAGCCAGATCCTAGTGTACGTTTTGGGATTGGTTTTATCTCATTTGTATTCGTGTTCCTCGGAACGCGGATGCGGGTGTGTATGCACAGTTGACAGAGAGACAGAGGCAGAGGATTCTCATTGGGGTTGTTGAGTGTTGACAGTTGACTTTTGCTAAAAGCCTAATGAGAATATAAAATATGATTAACAATAATATTAATTAAGTATTATAGTGACATGGTTGTTGAGGGGTTGACTTTGTTGACTTTGTTGACCGGTTGACTAGGTTAGACTAGTTGACCATCATCATTACAATGGCTATCATTTCATGGCAAAGACTTTTGCTTGCTTGTTTCTTTTTGCAAAATGAGTGCATGAAATGATATGGCCATTTTGACTTGAACCATCACATAATACTCAATTACTATTATGAGTTATCATGATTTTGGATTATGAGCGCTTGGATGGCAAAAGGCTTGCTCATTCTCTCATTTGCTTTCTCTCTCTTGATTGAGCTCTCCCTTTTCTTCTTGCTCTCTCTCTAGTCTATGGTTCACTTGTCTCATGTGTTGAGAAGCGAGAACCATAGAGATAAATCCTAACACACTCCTCTACTCATCCTAGTTCACAAGGTTTAGCAAACCAAGTGTTCTAGTTTCTTCTAGTTCGAAGAGAAGCCAAAGGTAGAAGCTTTCAGGTGGATCCATCTTCGGCGCAAGGAGACGACGAGGTGAGGCCGATCCGACCACCGCAAGGAGTTGAAGACGAAGGAGTTCAAGTTAAGGTATAACCACCTAACCGAGTAGGTAAAACTCTGTTGGAGATAGTGCCCTCAGAGTCAATTATTGGATCACAGGCACGTGATTGCAATGATTGAGGGATGACCTGTCCCAGTAGGACAGTCTTACTCAAGATGACAGTATGCTATCTGGTTTACCTTTATCATCGTGTACTGCTTCAGGTGACCTTACAGGTCACTATTGCACGTTGATAAAGCCCCTAGGATTCTTGCTTGACTACCAGCAGTATGAGGACGATCATATACGTGGGAGCTGGGGTCTATAAGCACATCCTTAAAAGGTCCCTAGTCATGGGAGTTTTGAGACAGGGGCATCGATACTCCAGAGTAGACTACTGTATACAGTCGAGACTCCGATGAGGGGCGGTGGCCGGTCTCACATGCCACTGGTGTCAGTTGGTTCACCTAAGATGTATACAGGTGCTCATTGGGTTATGAGTACACCGGACAGGACTCGCCGGGAACCTGCTAGTTGGGATTGTACCAGACGTCAGATAGCAGTTCCCTGGTGACATGTGTACAAGTTAGTTCATCGACCTGAGATCATCATTTGTCTTGTATGAGTTCCCACTGTTCTTTGATTACTACCCTACCACGCTCAAAGGAGACGTGCAAACAGGTTTTAGTTCGGTACAGTCCGGAGCCACATGGAGGCAGTGAGCGGATCTGCAGGGGTTCGTCTCTCCCGGTATTGGGGGTGAGGTCGTGCTGTGTCTAGGAGAGCCAGTACATGAAAGTTCTTCGCCAAGGCAGGAGATTTACTGGTAGGTATTCCAATAGTATCTCAGGGTGTTCTGGGCTGCACTCCGACACGACTTGTACCGCTTTTGGGGGTCTGACTTTTACCAACCCCCTAGACCCGCCATGCGATGCTCATAGATGAACGGACCGGACTGTACGGATATTGTCACTGACAGGCTCAGTAGGGTGTCAGGATGAGTTCGCTCATCGACGTCCCTTTTGGTCAATACCTGGTAGCCTGTCACGTATAGGCTAATACCTCTGACGTGCTAGTGGTTAAATCCACAACCATAGTATTGACGAGTCTTTAGAGTCCCCCACAGACCAGTTTCTCAAGTTTCGGGCGAAACGCTGTAGAGGTCGTATGGAGATATGGCAAGGTTCGATCAGATATGTGCGGTATTGCACGGATCATGATCGGACGAATAATACTAGCGGGCTTTGGTTTAAGCCGGATCCTAGTATTGTACAGTGTAGATTTTGTCTCTTTGAATTTGTATTCAGTGGGAATACAAATGCGGGCATGTATATGCAGTCGCGGGGTTTTCCTGTAATTTATTACGGGATCAGTTTTCTGAAGTTGCCAGTTTGCATTCCGTTCCGGCCTGTTTTTCTTTGTTCCTTCCCGGCCGGACTTTTCCGATGGAGGGGCTAATTTGCAAGTTCGCAAATTAGCATTTATGGAGGGGTTATTTGTGAGATGAGAGATTATGATAGGTAAAGCATCTTTTCTTTTCTTGTGATCATTTCTTTCATTAATGAGATTAGAGTTGATAAGGATTTTAATGTGAGTCTTGCCTTTTGGATGTGGTCACCCTTTTCTTTTACTACTCTCACCTCCCTTCATATTTTGATTCCCTCCACCATTCTATCACATAAGGGGGCCGGACACTTTGGGAGTGAGAGATGGGGTTCATTTTTGATGAGGGAAATTTGATCATCTCATTTTTGCATGCTACACAAATTCATCAACCTTACTCCAAAGTCCTTTGCTCATTCCTCCATCGCCAAGGCAACTTCTATAACCCCAAGAGACAACCATTCTACACTTCATCTACATCAACCCTTGGGCACGTCGGCTCGCCAACTTTGTGGCCGAGTTGCCTCGGTCCAGAGGTGGGAGCCCGTAAAAGAACCCGGCGATGTGGTGCCCGTTTCGACGAGGAGGCGACGACCGGAGATTCCGCGAGGAGATCGGAGTGGTGGCGAAGACCGAAGGACACAGATCGCTTGGTATAGCTTCTCTACTCTTATTCTAGTTTGCTGGAGTTAGGTTAATAGCCCGATCTAGGATTTTAGTGCACGGTGGTGCCGGTTTTCTAGTTTGAAAAGTTTTTCGTTTCTGCATTCCGGCGTCGTATTGACGGCCGGGGCACCACTGTGCACTTACATTGGTATCAGAGCCACGTAATTAACCTAGTTTAGCTTGCTCTAGTATGTTTAAAGACTCGATCGAATAAAAATCCCAAAAATCGTATTTTCTAGTGCATCAGGTTTCTGTCGAAATTTTTTGGGCTCTAAAAATTTTTCAGGTTGTTGCAGAAACATGTGCAGGGTTTTCTAAGAGCACTGTAAAAATTTGGTGACCAGATCCTTCAATAGGACCGCGAAACCGCGGCCATCACCCCACTTTGGCCGCGGTTCCGCCGCAGTAATTAAGCTTCATTTCACCAATTTTTTCCAGTGGGCTTCTGGGTTGAAAATAGGGTTTTTGGGATATTCTTTTTAGGCCCAGATTTTCTGTGAGTGCTACAGTAGTGCTTGGGGCCCACTTCGATAAATTTGATCGATCGAGAATTTTAAACATGTTAGTTCACAGTATTTACATTATATCTGCGACCGTGAATGTCATTTGATCGGTAAATCCTGTCTAACTGCTATAGCTCTTTTAGACGGATTTGCGAACGTGACATTCACGTTGATGTTTTGTGTTGTGCTGTGATGTTGCGGATCGGTCGTGTGGATAGCCTGGATGCAATGTTAGTACAGTTTTGTTTTATATGTACATTTGATATTGCGGTGCGAGCGTCCGACATGTGGACTGCCGTCACTGCCTGTTTGTATTATTCTTTTGGGGCACGACCGGGCTGAGGTCGATGTACCCGTTGTATGTATATTTTGCTTTCTGTACTAGGATTACCCCACGGAGGGGTGCACGGGTAGCCGGGTTCTAGAGGGCAACGGGCCAGCATCTCATGGCTTTGAGACGAATGGGGCTTCACTCTAGAATTGGCGGGCTATTCGCCGCACTCGTAGAGGGTACAGGTTGACCCAGGAGGGGTGCCCAAGTTACCGGATTCCGTGAAGTGTTGGGTGGTCCATTCACGTTGCTGAAGGGGGCTGCCTCGCTTCAGGTTTTGGCGGGTAACTTGCCGCGCCCGTAGGGGTCTAGGATTTCATTACACAGGCTATCCAAACGACCAGGGGAACGTCGGGCTTCAGTAGCGGCTCTATGAAACCCGGGGATCCCTGATATCTGTATTGTTCTGTGATGCTTGCTACATTTCTATGATGTTGCATTTTATCACGCCTTGAGCGAATATTATATATTGATATATATACTAGTAGATGTTGTATATGTTTTGCATCCGCCCTAGTCCAGTCCCCGCTCTGTCGTTAGTTAAGTAACCTAACGGGTGATGACGGGACCCAGTGGCGAATGCGGATGACATATACGTACATTATTATTTTCGTTCTTTTGTGGTGTGATCAATTGATGGGACTGCGTTGATTCGGATCAATGCAAGCTAAACAAACCTATTCTGATGTTGTTGGAACACTTTTTCAAAAAGCTGTTATTGCAAAGGCGTTCTCTTTTGTTTTGCACAGTGGTATTCAGTTGGAATATCCTGCTTCTCAGTCGACGAGGCAAGGGCCGAGATCCCTTCACCGGGAGTGACCCCTTAGACAAAAGTTTACGTCAGGGCAATAACTTCACTATAGTCGTTTACTTTTGCTTTGCATCGTGGTATTCAGTTGGAATATCCTGCACCTCATTCTATGGGGAAAGAGCCGAGATCCCTTCACCGGGAGTGACCACTTTAGCAAAGGTTTTCGTCACTAAATTTTTATAAGCTATCCAGTTCCTTCAACGATATCAAGTTCATTACGTTAAAGGTTTTCGCCAGAAACCATTCGTAGCCCTCCGTCGTTTCATATGGATAGTCAATAAGTATTCAAGCTGTGTATGTTGGCCAAAGTCAAGGCACAGTGATTGATAGCTATTGGGTATTCATATGCAGCATAGATAGATGCGTTGGTTTGGGACAGTCGTACTACTATTTTGGCCAAAGTCAATGGTATGTACGGGTGGGTTCAAATTAACCTGGAGAATGACGGGTAGAACTTGACATGTGACTTATGATATGTTGGCCAAAGTCAAGGTCATAAGAGCATGGGGCAAAAATCACATTGGGAGTTTCTAAAGAAACTGAAACTTGCTAGATATGCGCATACCTTCTGGAGTGTGATAACGTGAGCGGATTCCGTCACGTTATCATGCGATGATAGTTGGATCTCGATTCCCACTGATGAGTTGGTTTACTCCTCGGGTGATCCCGGCTAATTCTTCTTTTAGGTTTGGAGAAGAATTTGACGTTACAGTGGGAGGTTTCCAGATTAGATAAATTGATAACCATTCTGATCTAGATTAGAGTGCACGCTGAGTGTTTCTTTTCTCTCTCTCTTTGGCAGCGACCATGACCCAACCCTAGACTGTGACTTAGTGACCAAAATTAACCGAACCTTCTTAAACACTGGCTTTTAGATTGTCAGAGTTGCGAACCTCATTGCCACTCCTACTTTTACCCTTTTCTCCAGGACACCCCGTATTACTACGAACGTCCACTTCCATTAGATAAAACCATCGTATGGTTATATACGAACTCGAAGGAATTTATTCGAGGATGGTTTCTGGTTCTGGAGAAAACGAATAGGACTATTCAGTTGTCTTTTCCTTTTACCTTCTCTCAGGTTGCGAGTACTCCTTGGTTTAGGAGATAGTATACCTATTATGTGTTGGATATATGTATGCCCTAGAGGCCATTATGTGATAGTGGATGTATCTATACATGTATATATATTCAGTTTGCATTCTTGCTCGACATGATAGTATGCTATCTGGTTATTCTTTATCTGACATGTTGATTTGATCATGCTTTTATTCATTCATACATGCTGATAAAGCCCCAAGGATATCTGCTTGACTACTCTGATTATGATAGAGATCATACTAGTGGGACATTTGTAGTCTATAAGCATATCCTGAAATGTCCCTAGTCGGAGGTGTATCGAGACGGGGCATCGATATACCAGAGTAGACTAGCGTATATGATACTAGACCCATGTGATGGGCGATGAATGTTCCCACATCCATCGATGTTTGACATCAAGATCATATACGGGTGCTTAGTGCTGACTGGGTACACTGGACGGACTCACCGAGAACTCCTATATGGAATTATATCTATCGTCGGATAGCAGTTCTCAGATGACACTGGTACAGGTTAGTCTGTAGACCCGAGATCGTCATGGAGTCTTGTGTGTTCTCCCACTGTACTTTGATTGCCACCCTACCACGGCTCTACTGAGTCGTGCAAACAGGTGGCCGTTGGGTACAGTGCCGAGACACACGAAGGCAATGAGCGATAGGAGGGGTTTCGTCTCTCTCGGTATTGGGAGTTGATGCTGTGCTGTGCTCGACTGGTTATAACAGCAAGTCCCTGGCCAGGGCTGCTGAGATTTGCTGGTAAGTGTTATCAGTAGTTTCTCGATCTGTTATAGACCATTCACCGACACGACTTATTGAGTTATTGGGGTCGACGTGACCATCCCTAGGCTCGATATGCAGCATATCTGACGAAGAGACCGGACTGTACGGTAGTGTTGCCGGATGGCTCGACGGGAGTTGTAACAGGTTCGCTTGTTTTCTTCTAATCGCTCAATACCCGGGTGGCCGTTACGTTTAGCTGACCGCTTGCGGCTTGGGGGTGCTTGATATGATCATCACCCACTGCCGGCGTATTGACGAGTCTTAGAGTCCCACATAGGAGTTACCTAGTCCAGGCGAAAAGTTGTGGTGCGCATATGCGATATGCGCTTGGACTCGATTAAAATGCGTGTATGGGATACCGTATATTAATTGGGCGGCTTGCTAATGGTCGGGTCATATGTGATATGACCGGATTGGTGAATCAAGTGTTGATTCATTATTAGTTTCTCACTGCAAATCCTATGTTGCTTATTTTGGATGTATGCATGCATGTATGCATTCATTCTTGTTCATGCACATATTGATGTGCAAGCACACATGCATACATACATCAATTTTTATCATGGTTGTTTATACAAAGAGAATGGTGGATGTATAAGAATTACACCATGGTTATATTTGGATAATTGTTGGATTTAAATTAAAGCAAAAGAAAATGAAAAATGGGTTAAATCACTTAAGAGTTTCTACACTCTTCTAACTCAACCATGCTCACCTAACATTTAACCCATAGTTTATTTTCTTATCATGCTTTTAATTTAAAATAAAATGATATCTATATATCTAACCATGGTTGGTTAAGAGAGAGGAAAATATATATAGCTATTTTTCTTTTCTCTTTCATAAGATAATTCATTCTCTTCTTCCACCATCTTCATCAACCTCCATGCTTTGCTCTCTAGTTCTTATAAGAGAGTAAAATACTCATAAAAATAGGATTTTGAAGTGAGATCCATAGCCACAACATCATTCTAATCAAGTTTAGCCAACTTGATTAGAGTGTTCTCTTTGTTTTTCAAAGTTGCAAGCTTGGACGGGAAAACTCCGGGTGGATCGTCGTGGACGTGGGAGGAGTACAAGCGGACCTTCATCCAACACCCAAAGAGCCTAAGGAGTGAAGCAAAAACGGGAGCTACAAAGGTTGTAGCCTTCAAACCCTAATCTTTACTTACTTATAGTTTGATAACCCTAATTTCTAGGAACGATCCACTTGCATGTTAGTTTAGCACCTTAAAAATTAAAACTTTGGGTCATGTGATACTTCAAAACTCTTCATAGGGTGCTATACTAACCTTACATTGGTATCAGAGCCGACCTAGAACATTAGGCGACCTTTTTGCGAAGTAAAAAGTCCGATCGAAACAAAATACGACTTTTAAAGGTGCTCTCTGGAAATTTTTAAAAACTGACTTTTTTCAGAATTAAAAATTCTCAAAAAATAGAGCAGGTAAATATTAGACAATCTGGAAAATTCGTGGCCATGAACAGTACTTTAGACCGCGGAAACGCGGCCTAAGCAGGCTTAGGCCGCGGTTCCGCGGCCATAAGAGGGGGTTGTTTACTCCATTTTGCACAGTATTTTTCCTTACCTGCTATAGTGTATTTTGAGTATGTTTAATCTGAATCTGCTGTTGAAAAATTCTGGAGATATTTTTGGACTCGAGGTTTCGATCGGAATTTTCATTTCGTTTTCTTTTCCGGGTAAACTAGAAAGTATTGAAGTGTTTGAACGAATATCATTTACTCACTATTCACGGGGTTTAAATAGTTTGGAGATGCGTGCAAGTTTTTTTGCGGTGGTCCCTCTAGAAGACAACAAACCTTAACTCGATTATGTGACCGTCTCGAACTGCCCTTTGAACCCTAGGGTTTGGGGCATTACGGCGTGCCACATGTGAGGCGTTGGCTTGACCCTTCTACGGCTGGACCGCCGCTACTGTGCCACACTCCGGATCTTTGAACCCTGCCCAAGTGTTGAGCTTTAGTGAATCTTGGGTGCTTGAATGTTCGTTCGAAAACTTTAATACTGTTTGTTTGTCTGGAATGTGATACAATATGTGGAATTCATATAGTTAAGGCATGAAATACGAAATATGTGATATTTCGCATTTATGATGTCTAAAGAGAATCTGGATTCCAAATATTGTAGTTTTACACTTTCTTTTCTGTGACCGTAAGTGTAGTATGTACGATATCGCCGGTTTAGTTGCTATACATCAACGACAATCGGGGTACGCATACTTACTTACGTTGATGATATGTGATATTATGTGTTGCTGAGATATGATGTGCAGGATTGTCGCGATCAAATAGCCGGGGGGTTTTTGTGAGATGAGAGTTTTATATTTTCATTAATGTAAATTCAAATGTAATGTAATATTCTTTTATTTGGGGCACTTCCAGGTTGCGGTTGTGTCACCAGTGTTGTATATTATTTACTTTTCCGCATTAGGATGGACCCAAGGAGGGGAGCACAGGTGACCGGGTTTTGGGGTTCAGTGGGAGGCCATCTCGAGGAGTCGAGACCGGGTCTCCTAAACTCCAGAATTGGTAGGGTCACTTGCCTCTCTCGTAGGGGTCCAGGGTGTGGGCTTGGCTATTCATCGCGACTGTGGAATCCGTATTTTCTATTCTGGCTAAGTACTAAATACGGACGTCCTAGGATATCCCACATTATATCTATGTTTCTGCTGCCTGTGTTCTGTGATATCTGAGACGAATGACATATTATATATATGATATATAGTAGACGTTGCTTATGTTTTACACCCGCGCTAGTCCCGTCCCGGTATGCCGTTAGTTAAGTAACCTAACGGTGCATAACGGAACATTGCGGCGAATGCGGATGGCATAAGCGTACGTGTTATTTTCGTTTCTTTTATGTGATTGGCTTTAGGACTTAAATGATGGGATTACATTAATGTGATTAATGTAAAGAAAATAAACCTAAAAGATGTTGTAGAATCGGATTTAAAAACTACTCGGCTATTTATGAAAAAGCTACATTTCAAAACTACGGAGCTTAAGCCACTCCTTTTGAAAAAACTGTTTGATTCTACAACGATATCAAGCTCAAAGCGTTAAAGATTTTCTTAAAAATCTCCGCAACCCTCCGTCATTTTAGGAAGTAGAGTACTTAGTATTCGTAGCTACGTTTGTTGACCTTAGCCAAGGCGTAGTGTACGGTAGCTAAGTGATGTCTTCCTACAAACGCATATGATGCAGATTAATTAGGACGGGCATATGGACTTTGTTGACCTTAGCCAAGGGTCATGTGACGGGTCTAATTAATCAAGAAATGACGGGTTGAGCTTGACTTGTGCTCGTGATTTGTTGACCTTAGCCAAGGTCACGAGTATTAGGGGTAAAAACCACATTGGGAATTTCAAGTGTTGAAATTTGCAATCAGATTGCATACCTTCCATGTGATGGTTGGATCCCGATCCCACTGTGGGCAATAGTTGCTCCTAGGAGAGTTTTACAGTTTACAATTAGCTAACTCATTAGGTGTCTAGAAAGGTGTTAACAGGGCTCCGCCTCTGGGAAAACGAGGTTTTACTCTAATTAGGTCCGTGCGATAGCACGGGGAACCTCCCTCAATAGTACCGACACTGGCCTGGCTGACGGTTAGCGAAGTTGTAGACTGTAATTAATCCTGGCTAGTTTTTCTTTTTAAGGTTTGAAAGAAAACTTGATAAAAAGCAGTGGGAAACATCGATTAGACAAGATAATAAACCAATCTAATCTGTGCAAGAGCTTTCGCTGAGTTGTATCTTTTCTCTCTCTTAATGGGCAGATACCAATGACTGGACTTAAGCTTCTACTAGATAAAAACAAACTGAATGGGACCAACTATAAAGACTGGCTAAGGAATCTGAAGATCGCCTTGACTTATGATAAAGTATCATATGTCCTCACGGCTTCAGCCCCGCCCGTCCCAGGCCCAAAATCCTCAGTTGCGGACATTGAAGTCCGCAAGGACATGGACGCTGACTGTGCCACGGCCACATGCCTCGTGCTTGCAATCGATGGATAACACACATCAAAAGCAGCACGAGGACATGGACATTCACGGTATATTGCTCCATACAAAGGAGTTGTATGGGGAGCAATCCCGCGAATTACGATACGAAGCATCAAAGAAACTGTTCAGATGCGAATGGCCCCTGGCACACCAGTAGGAGACCATGTGTTGAAGATGATAGCTCTTATAGAAGAGCTTGAGGACCTTGGATGGACAATGGACAAATGAACAATATATAGATATTATTCTGCAGTCCCTCCCCTCCACTTTTGCTCAGTTCATAGTGAACTTCAACATGCATGGCATGGAGAAGGACCTCCCTGAACTCCTTAATATGTTAAGGAGTGCAGAGAGCACTATGAAGTCAGCAAAGACTCCCGGTTATGACCATTGGACAGTCTTCTTCTTCTCGCCCAAAAGCTAAGGCCAAGGGAAAGAAAAAGAAGAAACCCACTAATCCGAAGGGCGAGTCAAAAAGGTGAAGGGAAAGGGAAAGTCCACGGCTGGCGACCCGGGGAAAGGCGAGTGTTTTCATTGCCACAAGACAGGACATTGGAAGCGCAATTGCACAGAGTACTTAAGTCTCAAGAAGAAGCATGGTGATGCTTCTGCTTCAGGTGCGTTTGTGACTGAAAACTGTTTTTCTATAAACTCTGCTTCCTGGGTATTGGATACCGGTTCAGGTTCTCACATTTGCAATTCTATGCAGGGGCTGAGAAATAGCAAGGTTTTGAGGACAGGTGACCATACTCTCCGCGTTGGAAATGGTTCCAATGTACATACAGTCGCAGTGGGAGAGTATCACTTGGGGTTGCCATCCGGATGTATTTTGATTTTGAATCCATGTTATTTTGTACCAACTATGCTATGTAATATAATATCCGTTTCTTTGTTGGACAATGAAGGGTATAATTTTGTGTTGCAGAACAATGTTATGAACATTCACCTAAATCAAATGTTGGTTGGGTATGGTACACTTAATAACGGAATATATGTCCTAAATCAACACACAGTTTTCAGTATACAACACACTAATAAAAGAAAACTTTCAGAATTAAATGAAGCTTTTCTTTGGCACTGTAGACTTGGTCATATTAACGAAACAAGACTAAACAAGTTACACAAAGATGGATATTTAAATTCTTTTGAATATAAATCTTATGCGACTTGCCAGTCTTTGTATCAAGGGTTAAATGACCAAACTCCGTTTACTGGACACGGAGAAAGAGCTACTCAGCTCCTGGGCCTCATACATAGTGATGTATGTGGGCCTATGTCTACACAGGCTAGAGGCGGTTTTTCATACTTCATTACATTCACTGACGATTTCTCAAGATTCGGTCATGTATTTTTTATTAAAGCACAAGTCCGACGCTTTCGAGAAATTCATTGAATATAAACAAGAAGTAGAAAACAAACCGGCTTGAGTATTAAGATGCTTCGATCAGATCGAGGTGGTGAGTATCTCAGTACAGAATTTGGCAAACTTCCTAAAAGAGAATGGGATTCTCTCTCAGCTCACTCCTCCTTACACACCACAGCACAACGGTGTGTCAGAACGACGGAATAGGACCCTATTAGATATGGTCCGGTCGATGATGAGTGACGCTGAGTTACCAGTCTCGTTTTGGGGGCATGCATTGGAGGACTGCAGCGTTTCTGCTAAACAGGGTTCCAACCAAAGCCGTGTCTACCACGCCATATGAGATATGGCATGGGAAGAGACCATCTCTTAAGAGAATTAAGATTTGGGGTTGCCCGGCCTATGTTAAAAAGCAGAATCCGGACAACTCGAGACACGGTCAGTCAGGTGTAACTTTATAGGATATCCAAAGAATTCCTATGGATATCTATTCTACCACAAAGAGAAACAAAAGTGTTTGTTTCTCAACATGCCACATTCTTGGAAAAAGAGTTTTTCACAGATAAGATGATGCAAAGTGGTAGATCTAGAAGAGGTTCTAGAGACACAAACTACAAATGACGATTTGGTTGAACCGTCTGTTGCAACAGAAATAGAAGAACCTCGGCCACTCCGTAGGTCTGGTAGGACTTCTCGCCCACCGGAGAGGTACTACGGTTTCCTCATTGATGGTGACAGAGAAGACTGTATCATGGATGATGATGATCCTACCAGTTTTCAGCAAGCTATCACGAGTGGTGACTCTGTGAGGTGGCTGGATGCCATGAGATCCGAAATGGAGTCTATGTACACCAACAAAGTATGACCTTTGGACGTTGTACCCCCTGGGGTAAAACCTGTAGGGTGCAAATGGATCTTTAAAAGAAAGATTGGTGTAGATGGGCAGGTAGAGACCTATAAGGCAAGACTTGTGGCGAAAGGTTTTCGTCAAAGACCAGGTTTGGACTATGACGAAACTTTTTCGCCCGTAGCCATGCTTAAATCCATTCGGATCCTACTTGCTATTGCTGCTCACTATGACTATGAAATCTGGCAGATGGACGTTAAAACAGCATTTCTAAATGGAGATTTAGAAGAATGCGTTTATATGGATCAGCCAGAGGGCTTCATTGATAGTAGGAGCAGCGAGAAAGCATGTAGATTGCTTAAATCCATATATGGGTTAAAGCAGGCATCTCGGAGTTGGAACATCTGTTTCGATGATGTTATCAAAGAGTTTGATTTCATCAAAAATCCAGATGAACCTTGTGTTTATAAGAAGGCTGTAGGAAGAGCTGTCACATTCCTCGTATTGTTCGTGGATGATATTCTTCTGATAGGAAATGATATTCCCATGCTACAGTCGGTCAAATCATTCTTATCACTAAGGTTCTCCATGAAAGACCTGGGTGATGCCACATACATCCTGGGCATAAGGATCTATAGGGATAGATCCAAAAAGTTATTGGGATTGTCCCAAACCAGGTACATCAACACCATCCTAAAAAGGTTTAGTATGGAAGACTCCAAGCGGGGTGCTTTACCCGCTTGCCATGGAGTCACTCTCTCCAAGGATTCTTGTCCAAAGACCGATGAAGAGAGAGCTCGCATGAGCATTATACCTTATGCTTCGGCAGTAGGATCTATAATGTATGCGATATTATGTACACGCCCAGATGTAGCTTATGCACTTAGTGTTGTAAGCAGGTATCAATCCAACCCAGGGGAGAACCACTGGACAGCTGTGAAGAACATTCTTAAGTACTTGCGAAGGACTAAAGAATTGTTCTTGGTGTATGGTAATACAGATCTCCAAATGGAGGCCTTTACCGATTCGAGCTTCCAGAGCGATAAGGATGACAGCAAATCTATCTCAGGGTTTGTATTTACCCTCAATGGAGGGGCGGTGAGTTGGAAGAGTTCCAAACAAGATACCGTTGCAGACTTTACGATGGAAGCTGAGTACATTGCTGCAAATGATGCCGCCAAGGAAGCCGTCTGGATGAAGAAGTTCGTCTCGGAGCTAGGAGTAGTTCCAACCATTATTGATCCAATACCTTTGTATTGTGACAATAATGGGGCGATGGAGTTAGCCAAGGAGCCCAGATCCCGTCAGCGGTCCAGACATATCCTGAGGCGCTTTCATTTGATCCGGGAGATTGTAGATCGCCGCGAGATCGAGATTAAGAGAGTAGACAAAAAGAACAACGCCGCGGATCCACTCACCAAGGCCCTCCCTCAGCCACAGCATGAGCGACTTTTTGAGATGTTGGGTATGAGATACGCCAATAACTGGCCTTAGTTCAAGTGGGAGATTGTTGGATATATGTATGCCCTAGAGGCCATTATGTGATAGTGGATGTATCTATACATGTATATATATTCAGTTTGCATTCTTGCTCGACATGATAGTATGCTATCTGGTTATTCTTTATTTGACATGTTGATTTGATCATGCTTTTATTCATTCATACATGCTGATAAAGCCCCAAGGATATCTGCTTGACTACTCTGATTATGATAGAGATCATACTAGTGGGACATTTGTAGTCTATAAGCATATCCTGAAATGTCCCTAGTCGGAGGTGTATCGAGACGGGGCATCGATATACCAGAGTAGACTAGCGTATATGATACTAGACCCATGTGATGGGCGATGAATGTTCCCACATCCATCGATGTTTGACATCAAGATCATATACGGGTGCTCAGTGCTGACTGGGTACACTGGACGGACTCACCGAGAACTCCTATATGGAATTATATCTATCGTCGGATAGCAGTTCTCAGGTGACACTGGTACAGGTTAGTCTGTAGACCCGAGATCGTCATGGAGTCTTGTGTGTTCTCCCACTGTACTTTGATTGCCACCCTACAACGGCTCTACTGAGTCGTGCAAACAGGTGGCCGTTGGGTACAGTCCCGAGACACACGAAGGCAATGAGCGATAGGAGGGGTTTCGTCTCTCCCGGTATTGGGAGTTGATGCTGTGCTGTGCTCGACTGGTTATAACAGCAAGTCCCTGGCCAGGGCTGCTGAGATTTGCTGGTAAATGTTATCAGTAGTTTCTCGATCTGTTATAGACCATTCACCGACACGACTTATTGAGTTATTGGGGACCATCCCTAGGCTCGATATACAGCATATCTGACGAAGAGACCGGACTGTACGGTAGTGTTGCCGGATGGCTCGACGGGAGTTGTAACAGGTTCACTTGTTTTCTTCTAATCGCTCAATACCCGGGTGGCCGTTACGTTTAGCTGACCGCTTGCGTCTTGGGGGTGCTTGATATGATCATCACCCACTGCCGGCGTATTGACGAGTCTTAGAGTCCCACATAGGAGTTACCTAGTCCAGGCGAAAAGTTGTGGTGCGCATATGCGATATGCGCTTGGACTCGATTAAAATGCGTGTATGGGATACCGTATATTAATTGGGCGGCTTGCTAATGGTCGGGTCATATGTGATATGACCGGATTGGTGAATCAAGTGTTGATTCATTATTAGTTTCTCACTACAAATCCTATGTTGCTTATTTTGGATGTATGCATGCATGTATGCATTCATTCTTGTTCATGCACATATTGATGTGCAAGCACACATGCATACATACATCAATTTTTATCATGGTTGTTTATACAATGAGAATGGTGGATGTATAAGAATTACACCATGGTTATATTTGGATAATTGTTGGATTTAAATTAAAGGAAAAAAAAATTGAAAAATGGGTTAAATCACTTAAGAGTTTCTACACTCTTCTAACTCAACCATGCTCACCTAACATTTAACCCATAGTTTATTTTCTTATCATGCTTTTAATTTAAAATAAAATGATATCTATATATCTAACCATGGTTGGTTAAGAGAGAGGAAAATATATATAGCTATTTTTCTTTTCTCTTTCATAAGATAATTCATTCTCTTCTTCCACCATCTTCATCAACCTCCATGCTTTGCTCTCTAGTTCTTATAAGAGAGTAAAATACTCATAAAAATAGGATTTTGAAGTGAGATCCATAGCCACAACATCATTCTAATCAAGTTTAGCCAACTTGATTAGAGTGTTCTCTTTGTTTTTCAAAGTTGCAAGCTTAGACGGGAAAACTCCGGGTGGATCGTCGTGGACGTGGGAGGAGTACAAGCGGACCTTCATCCAACACCCAAAGAGCCTAAGGAGTGAAGCAAAAACGGGAGCTACAAAGGTTGTAGCCTTCAAACCCTAATCTTTACTTACTTATAGTTTGATAACCCTAATTTCTAGGAACGATCCACTTGCATGTTAGTTCAGCACCTTAAAAATTAAAACTTTGGGTCATGTGATACTTCAAAACTCTTCATAGGGTGCTATACTAACCTTACATTATGCAAATTGGATAGTCTTCTTCCAAACCATAGGCTGGTGCCGAACGATGGGGAATGAAGAAAACCAATTAGCATAACGATGGTGTACAGAAGATATTAAGTAAAGACATATCAAGAGATTAGTAAGAGGGCAAAGTAAATTGCGACTGCTATTCACGACCAAACCAAATATTTCTTCGCCAATCCTAAATCATCTTTGTATTTCTCTAGGACACTCCGTATCACTACGAAGATCCACAGTTTATTGGATACTCCATCGTATGGTTATATACGAACTCGAAAAGAACTTGTTCCAGTTCGGGGATGGATTCTGGTTCAGGAGAAATAGGAATAAGGTTTATTCGGTTGTCTTTTATCTTCACCTTCTCTCGCATTGCGAGTGCTCCTAGGATTAGGACAGTACACCCATTATGCTTATTGGATAGTCTTCTTCCAAACATAGGCTGGTGCCGAACGGTAGGGAAAGAAGAAAACCATTTAGCCTAAGTGGGTGTACAGAAGGTAATGACTAAAGACATATAAAGAGATTTGGAGAGATGGCAAAGAATTATACGGTTACAGTTGTGAATCTGGATAATGGAAGAGGCATTACTAGGAATACCCGGATGCCCCTACGAAACATTTCAATGTTTCGGTTTCACTGTGTACTGTTAAAAGAAAAATGATTTCCCAATCAGATCTTGCTCCAGGGTATGTATTTACCAGGTATGATTCTCACATCTGTATGGTTTTACAGATGATGAGTGGGAGTAAGTTATTAGGAATTAGGTGATTATCCTCATTATATCGGAATTCGTTGTAATTGGTGATATTTGAGGAAATCACCTGGGTAGTTTGCCGGATGGCAAATATTTGGTTTTGAATATCCGTTGTTATGCACCAATTTCAAATTGATATATCTGTACGTCTATTTTTATAGAGTGAGATGTACCTTTTTGAAGTTATGTCTATGACATTTACCTATATCAGTGGATGGTTAGGTAAGGAGCATTGAACAGCGGTATAATTCTTCATAACCATAGTACAGTTTTCAACCTACGACACGCAGGGAATGAGTTGTTAGACCCAAGGGACTTATACAAAGTATTGTATGTTGTCCTGTGTCATTAGGACAGAGGGGTTGGTACTCGTACTATATTCTGTTTACTTTTGACTTCTCTAGTTCTTAGACATGTGTTTCGTAGAAATGCAAGGTCTAAGTTTTGAGAAGTTATAGGGGCATGAATAAAGTAGAGAACCAGGTGCTGAATGTATCAAGATTCTTCAAGGTGATCGAAAATGTAGATACTTGTGTTTGGTATTCAGTTGATAGTAATGATTAAGAGAACTTGCTTCTCTTTCAGGTTACTCATAATTGGAAGCATTCCTAAGTTGAGTAACGCTGATCGGCCTCCTTCCATTTAGTTGACATGCACTGGTGACAGCTGCATGATTTGAATCCGGTTCAATTAAATCAGTGCCTCTGTTTCTATATTGGATATAGAACAGTTCATATCTTAACGATGTTAAGATACGGGGAGTTGTCCGGCTTATGCTTAAAACCAGACTCTGGATAACTCAAGGCACGTTTCTGTAATAGCTGTTTGTGGGTTGACCCGGGCTATGACGAGGGTTGACTTTCTACCATCTGGAAGATCAATAGTGATATTGTTCATGACTCGCCACAGTTTTAATAAAAATGGATTTTTTCAGAAAACAGTAGTGGGAGTATGGTAGAACTGGAAGTGATTCCAGAACCGCAAACGATTACTGAAGATTTGATAAGAACCTAAAGATTCAATCTAGTTTGACATTCCATTAGCCACTCCGCAGATAAAGTAGGTAACCTCAGGCACCCGAGAGGTACTTCGGTATGCTCAAGGACGGTGACAGGGAGGTTCTTGTTTACCCAGACTTGCCATTGCTGTTGTTCCAGACTGTGAGATCCGGCAGGAGGATGAGTATAACGTCGTTCTAAACTAGCTTTAGAAGTGTACGTCTATATGACTCTGCCAGAGGGTTGTCATGGTCAGTGGGAGCAGCGGAAGCATGGTGGACAAGTGGCTTATGTCTATTTATAGACTAAAGAAGATATAGCGGAGATGGATCATCTATTTCTGATGTGACAGTCATAGGTTTGACTTCTTCAGAATAGGGGATGGATCTGTTAAGAAGGTAGTAGGGTGTGATGTCCTGGTATTTGGATGACATACACAGAGTAGGAAGTGAAATTCCTATAGTACGGTCGGTTAAACTTTGGTTGTCATACAGTCGTTTCTCCACAAAGGATATTAATCCAATCCTGGAGAAACGATCGGAAGCAGTTTTAGAACATAAGTGGATGTTCTAGGGATATGATAACAGCATCCTCCTTTGGGAGACAGGCTTCCAAGGTGACCTGGATGACAGAGAGGTTGTCAGAGTTATTGTTTTCCCTCTGATGAGGGGCAGTATTGTATACAGGTGGTCCAGGCGGATACTGAAGGAAGGATGGCACAGGATACTGATTAAGTTCAGTTGACTATACAGTCTAAGAAGTTTGGATTTGGAGTTCATTTGTGAACTAGGTCCCATCAGACATCCAAACATATTCTAAGACAGGTATTGCTCATTTCGGGGGATGGGTTTCTCCGCGAACTTGAGATAAAAAGAGACATAGAAAGAAACATCACGGCGTATCCACTCACTGAGGCTATTCCTCGAACGCAATAGTTTCGCAAACGAGCTTTGTAAGACTGACTAGGGAGTTGGGTGTTCGGTATCACACGGGCTGTGAGTATGCGACATCGCAATAATTAGCCTTGAGTGCAAGTGGGAGATTGTTGGAGATAGTGCCCTCAGAGTCAATTATTGGATCACAGGCACATGTTTGCAATGATTGAGGGAGGACCTGTCCCAGTAGGGCAGTCTTACTCAAGATGATAGTATGCTATCTGGTTTACCTTTATCATCGTGTACTGCTTCAGGTGACCTTACAGGTCACTATTGCACGTTGATAGAGCCCCAAGGATTCTTGCTTGACTACCAGCAGTATGAGGGCGATCATATACGTGGGAGCTGGGGTCTATAAGCACATCCTTAAAAGGTCCCTAGTCATGGGAGTTTCGAGACAGGGGCATCGATACTCCAGAGTAGACTAGTGTATACAGTCGAGACCCCGACGAGGGGCTGTGGCCGATCTCACAAGCCACTGGTGTCAGTTGGTTCACCTAAGATGTATACAGGTGCTCATTGGGTTATGAGTACACCGGACAGGACTCGCCGGGAACCTGCTAGTTGGGATTATACCAGACGTCAGATAGCAGTTCCCTGGTGACATGTGTACAGGTTAGCTCATCG
Source organism: Agapanthus africanus (assembly GCA_030015575.1). Lineage (NCBI taxonomy): Eukaryota > Viridiplantae > Streptophyta > Magnoliopsida > Asparagales > Amaryllidaceae > Agapanthus > Agapanthus africanus. Next base: position 76,646,652 of record JASDDO010000029.1, read on the forward strand.
ACCTGAGATCGTCATTTGTCTCGTGTGAGTTCCTACTGTGCTTTGATTACTACCTTACCACGCTCAAAGGAGACATGCAAACAGGTTTTAGTTAGGTACAGTCCCAAGCCACATGGAGGCAGTGAGCGGATCTGCAGGGGTTCGTCTCTCCCGGTATTAGGGGTGAGGTCGCGCTGTGTCTAGGAAAGCCAGTACATGAAAGTCCTTGGCCAAGGCAGGAGATTTACTGGTAGGTATTCCAGTAGTATCTCAGGGTGTTCTGGGCTGCACTCCGACACGACTTGTACCGCTTTTGGGGGTCTGACTTTTACCAAGCCCCTAGACCGTATCATAAGTATGCCGCGGACATACACACGCTACGTTACCCTGCTTAAGTCACTTACTCCATCTACCAAGGGTCATCCTACACTCAAAAAGGTAAAACCTTTCGCTCTGATACCAACTTTGTCACGACCCGCAGGGTACGGAACGTGACTGGCACTTAAGTTTACGGAAAGTCTCAAGACGTCCGTAAAATAAGTAAGCCAAAGCCCAGAAACCAAAACCAAATAAAAAAAAGAGTGAAGAGAACCCAATCAATCGAAAATGAGTTTATCAAATAAGTCATATAAAACCTTTTTAAAAACAATATCAATTTTTCCGAAAATTTCGGCAGAGTCTCCTATGTAAATACTGGCCCCCAAAATGGGTACAACAAGAATATATATGAATCCAACAAATAAGGCATCCCCAAGCGGGAGCTAGCTCTTTGCCACAAGGCGGTCATAAATCCTACGCAATATAAAGCAACAACATGCGAAATAATCATAAGGAAGCATGAGAAAAACAGCATGTCGACTCAAGTGAGCTCGACCCCAAAATACAGCATAAAAAGTCCACAAATCTCACAGTCTCATCTCTTGGTCAATATACAACAATACTGGTAGATACAGTAGATGGAGTACACTAGATACAAAGAAAATACAAGATGGTGCAAAAATAATAATATAACCCACCTAAGAGCAAAACCTCGAGTCCAGGCAAAAGAGGCAAAAGAAGCAAGTGCGCCCGCCGCTACTGTACTGACGGAGCGGACCTGTAAAAGACTGTGGCACAACGAGGGTGAGTTGCCAACTCGTGAGTAATAAATAACATCTACACAGGCTATCGAATGCATGCACACAAGCATCCTAGCATCTAAAATACTGGTAAGGCAGGACATAATAGCAGGTATGTATGCAATATGAATATACGAGCAGGTATGAATGCAATGCAAATCAACTCATGATCTGAATGTGTAAGTATAAGAATCATGTTTTTCCTTTAGGAATCTCTTTTGAAATACCAGCATAATACCACTAGAATCAACAAGAACCTGTGTCCAGCAACGACACCTCAAAACTATCACAAATCTCATATATCCATGTCATAGTATCTCTGGCCTCAGCCATCCGGCTGACCCATCTCAATATTAATATCTCATCAACTCGCGGCCACGGTCGGTATCCTCTGGATATCCGCCGTCCCAAACAGTCACCGGTAGGTAATCCGCCCCGTGCCAGGCTCATCGTCAGCACCACGAGCTTCTTGCCCCGGGGTACCTTACCGGGCCCACCATGTAGCCGAGACGGTTCATCCAACTCCTCGAAACAGGTCTCGAAAAGCACAGCAAACTCATGGTGGACGACACTTACATCACTAGAAAACCGCAATTTACATATTTTAAAAATATAATAAGTTTAGAAATTTTGCGGCTTTCCCCCGAAATCCAGAAATATCATAAAATCTCAAGAAATCCTCATAAATGCATATGTCAATGATAATGAATGCATATGGTATCAATAATCAAGTTGCGATGTGTGATTAATAGACTAAGCATGAACAAATAATATGATGAGGTACATGCACATGAATAGCAATCCTACGATTTCATTTTAAGGAATTAAAGGCAATAGCACAAGTTTAAGTATCAATTATAGTAAAAGGTTTAAATTTAAAGGTTATCTAGTGTGGTGGCATGGCAATTACCAGGGCGTGGGTGTAAGCATGAATAGTGCTCATGCTGCATATAAAAACCCTGGCAATGGTGCGGTGCAGGTGTCCTATAAAATGGTTTCGCATATGTATGTCAATATAAGGCATGAATGTAGCAAATAATCATGCAAGTATTACACCCCTAATTACTAACATTACTAAGAATCTTTTTAAGCTACTAAAACTATCGGGCGACTTGCGCCATCCAACGATAATCCCCCGTAGATGTTACATCTACTCACCGGAATCCCTAGCTAGTCACGTCCAATCACCGCTTTTCCCTTTCGTGCCGCGTCTGACGTCTCCGCGACCGAACCTGGAATTTACATCAATACCAAACATAAGGTTACATATCGAGTACGACGCAAAACCCAAACGAAAACACTAACGTTCACAAGGTAGGTACAACGTGCACAAGGTGTGCGGAACACACGCGAAAATCACAAAAACTAACTAAAACGTCGATTTGGTCGCCCGGAAAAACTAAAACCCGAACACTCAAAAATCCGCACACACACATCCTAAATGTCATAGGATATGCCAAAAATATCCTCAAGATATTGCAAATAATTCACCACAATATTTTTATAACAAAACTAGTAAGCTAGAAATTTGCAATTTGGCGCAAACATCGACAATTAGCGATAAAGTTAACACAATCCAACACAAACATCCAAACTAACCCACTAGATAGCCACTGCACTAATTTTAAACCATTTACAAAGCATCAAACCATAATTCCAACACAACAATCATGCTTCAATCTATTTCCATACACAAACCCCATTCTTGATTTTTGTCATTAACAATTACAATGAAAATTGCACACAAGATTAACTTAGATTAGCATAACATGAAGCCACTTAAGCAAAGTAACCTTATAGATTGGTTTTGTAAACAACTAGATAGCTAAATAGATTTAATTAACTAAATAATGGTTTTTAAAACCCTAGTTAAACTCAACCCATTAACTTTAAAAATCTAGAATGAAATTAGCACTAATATTAACACTAACACAACTCAATTAAGAATTCTAACCAAAAGAAAATAACTTGGTGGAAATTATACCTTAAGATCTATGGATCTAGCATGATCATATGCCTCTAAAATTGCCTCCTTTCCACAAGATTTAAACCAATTTGGGCTTGAAAAGAGATAGAATAAGGTTTTGTGTTGAATTTGTGAAGAAAATTAGGGATTTCGGTGGATTTTTTTTATGAAATTGAAGCAAAAGGAGATGGGGGAAAATGGGGACCTGCACAAATTTGAGGCTCGGCCAGGGAAAAGGATGGGGGGGAAAGTGAGGAATTGGAGTTGGAAAAACCAAAGTCAAAGCTCTCTCATGTCACTCAAAACCCATACCTAAATTACTATATTTTAATCCTATTCAAAACAATTCATTCACAAAAGTTAAAGTCAAATAGAGGGGGATGGGGGTGCTGCAGCAGTGGTGGGGCCGGCCTTGGGGAGTGGGGGTGAGTGGGAGAGGTTACAAAAAGAATCCCATGCAAAAAGACCCCCCACAAGTCCAAAATTGCAAGTTTTAGCTTAAAATTCACTAAATTTCGTTTTCCATAATAAAAATTAGTTAAAACTTGAAATAAAATACTAAAAATTTATATTACAACTAGATTTTAATTAACATGATTTTAAATCTTAAATTTAGCCCATTTAAATTTGTATTTATCGCTAATTAAATGTATTTTCTTACCGGCTTAAAATAATATTAAAAATTGAAAAATTAAGGAAAATTTTTAAACGACCAGAATTTCTTAAGTAACTCATTTGCTACAAAAAACAAGCAATTACCTATCCAAATTAGGTATAATTAGTCATAAACTGCAAAATAACAAAAAAGACGTTTTTCGGAAAAATACCGAATTTTCACCGATTTTCAGGAAAACACCAAAACGACTTTTCAAGGCGCTACAATCTTCCCCCCTTAAAGAAATTCGGTCCCAGAATTAAAAAAAAAATATAACTACGCGTACCTTCAAAGAGATGGGGATATTTCTTCCTCATCTCGCTCTCGGTCTCCCAGGTAACCTCCTCGCTGCTCAGGCTACGCCAAAGGACCTTGACGGTTGGTATAATCTTCGATCTCAACTTCTTCACCTGCCGATCCAGGATGGCCACCGGCTGCTCTGCAAAAGAAAGGTCGCGCTCTAGCTGGACTGTCGGGTGCTGAATCGCATGCGAAGGGTCGTGAAGGTACTTGCGGAGCATCAAAACATGGAAGACGGGGTGAACATCGGGAAAGCTGGGTGGAAGGGCCAAACGATATGCAACAGCGCCGACACGCTCGAGGATCTCGAAGGGACCTACGAATCTAGGGCTAAGCTTCCCCTTTCGCCCAAAACGCATCACGCCCTTCATCGGAGAGACTCTCAGAAAAACATGGTCGCCAACTGCGAACTCTAATCTGCGACGGCGCTTGTCCGCATACGATTTCTGTTGGAGATAGTGCCCTCAGAGTCAATTATTAGGTCACAGGTACGTGATTGCAATGATTGATGGAGGACCTATCCCGGTAGGACAGTCTTACTCGAGATGATAGTATGCTATCTGGTTTACCTTTATCATCGTGTACTGCTTTAAGTGACCTGACAAGTCGCTATTACACGTTGATAGAGCCCCTAGGATCTTGCTTGACCACCAGCAGTATGAGGGCGATCATATAAGTAGGAGCTGGGGTCTATAAGCATATCCTTAAATGGTCCCTAGTCGTGTGAGTTTCGAGACAGGGCATCGATACTCCAGAGTAGACTAGTGTATACAGTCGAGACCCCGACGAGGGGCGGTGGCCGGTCTCACAAGCCACTGGTGTCAGTTGGATCACCTAAGATGTATACAGGTGCTCATTGGGTTATGAGTACACCGGACAGGACTCGCCGAGAACATGCTAGTTGGTCATATACCAGACGTCAGATGGCAGTTCCCTGGTGACATGTGTGCAGGTTAGTTCATCGACCTGGGGATCGTCATTTGTCTCGTGTGAGTTCCCACTGTACTTTGATTACTACCCTACCACGGCTCAAACGAGTCGTGCAAACAGGTTTTAGTTGTGTACAGTCCCGAGCCACATGGAGGCAGTGAGCGTATCTTCAGGGGTTCGTCTCTCCCGGTATTGGGGGTGAGGTCGCGCTGTGTCTAGGAGAGCCATTACACGAAGCCCTCGGCCGAGGCAAGGAGATTTACTGGTAGGTATTCCAGTAGTATCTCACGGTGTTATGGGCTACACTCCGACACGACTTGTACCGCTTTTGGGGGTCTGACTTTTACCAACCCCCTAGGCCCGCCATGCGATGCTCATAGACGAACGGACCGGACTGTACGGATATTGTCACTGACAGGCTCAGTAGGGTTGTCAGGCTGAGTTCGCTCACAGACGTCCCTTTTAGTCAATACCTGGTAGCCCGTTACGTATTGGCTTATACCTCTGATGTGCTAGTGGTTAAATCCAAAACCAAGGTGTTGACGAGTCTTTAGAGTCCCCCACATTCAGTTACTCAGCTCTCGGGCGAAAGGTTGTAGAGGCCGTATGGAGATATGGCAAGGTCCGACCAGATACGTGCGGTATTGCACGGATCGGGATCGGACAGTTTGTACTATAGGCCGTATGGATATATGGCAGGGTTCGATCAGATACGTGCGGTATTGCACGGATCAGGATCGAACGGATAATACTAGCCGGTTTTGGTTTAAGCCGGATCCTAGTATAGTACAGTGTAGATTTTGTCTCATTGCATTTGTATTTCGGTCGGAATACAAATGCGGGTGTGTATGCACAGTATCGGGGTTTTCTTGTAATTTATTACGGGACCAGTTTTCTGGAGTTGCCAGTTTGCTTTCCGTTTCGGCCGATTTCCTTTGTATCGTTCATTGGCCGAAGATTGGTGGAGGAGGGCTTATTTGCATTGTTGCAAATAAGTGTTTGTGGAGGGGTTTTTTGTTTTTTGTTGCATCATCATGAGAGCACCATACCTTGACTTCTTCATCCATCATGGCTTGACTTTTATATGATATGGTTGTTGATGATGGCATGACTTTTGGAGTGATGATTGTTGCTTTGAGTGTTGGATTTTCCTTACTATCATTTCTTTTGCATGATAGCCTTCTCTCTCTCTCCATGGTATTATTGGATCACTCCCTCATTTTCACCCACTCACTCTCACTCTCTCCCTCTTGATGTTCATGGCCGGCCACTCTCTTGAGTGGGCTGTCCAAACATTTTGGTGTGGGATTTTGCTTCATTTCATGTTGCAAAAATCCCACAAGATCAATCCCAAAAGCTCCAAGTATCATTCCTCCACCAAATGGCAATTCCACAACCCCAAAGTGAGACTTGAGGACTACATATTCTACAGCGAATCTTGGGCACGTCGAGTAGCCGGCTTCGTGCCCGAGTTGCCTCGGCATTGAGGTGGGAGCCCGTAAAAGAAATAGGCGATGTGGTGCACTTCCGGCGACGAGGAGGAGACGGGACATTCCGCAGGAGATCGGGACGACGACGAGAAGACCGGAGGACTTGGATCAGTCGGTATATCTCTCTTCCCCATCTTATAGTTAGCTAGGACTAATTAATGGTTCGATCCGGGTATTAGTGCGCGGCGGTTTGCCAGTTCAAGTAAAATTTAAAGTTTATCACCGCTTCCGCATTTGACCGTCGGATTGACGGCCGGGGTGCCTCCGTGCACTTACAGTGGTATCAGAGCCTCGCCATTAACTTAGTCTAGCTTGGTTTAATGTGTTTTGCATTTCCGACCGACCAAAATTCCAAAATCTACATTTTTGTTCACATCAGTTTTCTGTTGAAATTTTTTGGTGTCGAAAATTTTTTCAGGTTACTTAAAATTGATGTACTGGAAAATATAAGAGTTCTGTGAAAATTCGATGAAGTGTCTCCACTGTAGGAGCGCGGAACCGCGGCCAAACACCCCCTTGGGCCGCGGTTCCGCCGCACACTATTTGGTTCACTGCACCAAATTTTTACAGAGGCTTTCTGGGGTGAAATTGGGGTTTTGGAATATTAAAATTGGGCCCAGAATTTCTGTGAGTGCTACAGTATTGCTTGGGGGCCCACTTGTTAATTTTTGATCGATCGGATATTTTAAACACATTATTTCGCAGTATTTACATTATATCTGCGACCGTGAATGTCACTCGATCGGTAAATCCGGTCTAACTGCTATAGCCCGGTTAGACGGATTTGCGAACGTGACTTTCACGTTGATGTTCTGTTTTTGCTGTGATGTTGCGGATCGGTCGTGGGGGATAGCCTGGATGCAATGCTAGTACAGTTGTGGTTGTATTATGTACATTTGATATTGCGGGGCGAGCGTCCGACGTGTGGACTGCCGTCACTGCCTGTTTGTATTATTATTTTGGGGCACGGCCAGGTTGCGGTCGATGTACCCGTTATATGTATATTTTACTTTCTGTACTAGGATTACCCAGTGGAGGGGTGCACGGATAGCCGGATTCTAGAAGGCAACAAGCCCGCATCTCATGGCATTAGGACGGAGGGGGCTTCACTCTAGAATTGGCGGGCTATTCGCCGCACTCGTAAGGGGTACAGGTTGACCCAGGAGGGGTGCCCAAGTTACCGGATTCCGTGAAGTGCTGGGTGGTCCATTCACGGAGCTGAAGGGGGCTGCCTCGCTTCAGGTTTTGGCGGGTAACTTGCCGCGCCCGTAGGGGTCTAGGATTTCATTGCACAGGCTATCCACACGACCAGGGGAACGTCGGGTTTCAGTAGTGGCCCTGTGAAACCCGGGGATCCCAGATATCTGTATTGTTTCTGTGATGCTGTACATTTATGTAATGTTGCATTTTATTCACGCCTTGAGCGAATATAATATATTGGTATATATATTAGTAGATGTTGTATATGTTTTACATCCGCGCTAGTCCAGTCCCCGCTCTGTCGTTAGTTAGCTAACCTAACGGGTAATGACGGGACCCAGTGGCGAATGCGGATGGCATATACGTACATCAGTATATTTTCGTTCTTTTTGGTGTGATCAATTGATGGGACTGCATTGATTCGGATCAATGCAAGTTAAAAACAAACCTAATCTGATGTTGTTGGAACACTTTTCAAAAAGCTGTTATTGCAAGGACGTTCACTTTTGTTTTGCATCGTGGTATTCAATTGGAATATCCTGCTCCTCAGTCGACGAGGCAAGGGCCGAGATCCCTTCACCGGGAGTGACCCCTTGGACAGAAGTTTGCGTCAGGGCATTAACTTCACTATAGCCGATTACTTTTGCTTTGCACCGTGGTATTCAGTTGGAATATCCTGCACCTCATTCTACGGGGAAAGAGCCGAGATCCCTTCACCGGGAGTGACCTCTTTAGCAACGGTTTTCGTCACTATATTTTCAAAAAGCTATCCGTTCCTTCAACGATATCAAGTTCATTACGTTAAAGGTTTTCGCCAGAAACCATTCGTAGCCCTCCGTCGTTTCATATGGGTAGTCAATAGTATTCAAGCTGTGTTTGTTGGCCAAAGTCAAGGCACAGTGTTTGGTAGCTGTTGGTTATTCATATGCAGCATAGATAGATGCGTTGGTTTGGAACAGTCGTATAGCCTTATTGGCCAAAGTCAAGGGCTTGTGCGGGTGGATTCGAATCAACCTGGAGAATGACGGGTAGAACTTGTCATGTGACTTATGATTTGTTGGCCAAAGTCAAGGTCATAAGAGCATGGGGCAGAAATCACATCGGGAGTTTCAAAAGAACTGAAACTTGCCAGATATGCGCATACCTTCTGGAGTGTGATGACGTGAGCGGATTCCGTCATGTTATCATGCGATGATAGTTGGATCCCGATTCCCACTGATGAGTTGGTATACTCCTCGGGTGATCCCGACTAATTCTTCTTTCAGGTTTGGAGGAGAATTTGACGGTACAGTGGGAGGATTCCAGATTAGATAAATTGGTAACCATTCTGATCTAGGTTAGAGTGCACGCTGAGTGTTTCTTTTCTCTCTCTCTGGCAGCGACCATTTGACCCGACCCTAAGACTATGACTCAGTGACCAAAATTAACTGAACCTTCTTAAACACCGGCTTTTGGATTGTCAGAGTTGCAAACCTCATTGCCACTCCTACTTTTTACCCTTTTCTCCAGGACACCCCGTTTTACCACGAACGTCCACTTCCATTGGACAAAACCATCGTATGGTTAGATACGAACTTGAAAGAATTTATTCGAGGATGGTTTCCGGTTCTGGAGAAAACGGATAGGATTATTCAGTTGTTTTTTCCTTTTACCCTCTCTCAGGTTACGAGTACTCCTTGGTTTAGGGGTAGTACACCTATTACGCAAATTGGATAGTCTTCTTCCAAACCATAGGCAGGTGCCGACCGGTAGGGAATGAAGAAAACCAATTAGCCTAACGATGGTGTACAGAAGGTATTAGGTTAAGACAAAGCAAGGGATTAGTAAGAGCGCAAAGTAAATTGCAACAGATATTCACGACCAAACCAAGTATTCCTTCGCCAATCCTAAAATCACCTTTGTATTTCTCCAGGACACTCCGTATCACTACGAAGATCCACAGTTTATTGGATACTCCATCGTATGGTTATATACGAACTCGAAAGGAACTTGTTCCAGTTCGGGGATGGATTCTGGTCCAGGAGAAATAGGAATAAGGTTTATTCGGTTGTCTTTTATCTTCACCCTCTCTCATTGCGAGTGTTCCTAGGATTGGGACAGTACACCCATTATGCTTATTGGATAGTCTTCTTCCAAACCATAGGCTGGTACCGAACGGTAGGGAAGGAAGAAAACCATTTGGCCTAAAGGGGTGTGCAGAAGGTAAAGACTAAAGACATATGAAGGGATTTGGAGAGGTGGCAAAGAATTAAACGGTTACAGTCGTGAATCTGGAAGAGGCATTACTAGGAATACCAGGATACCCCATCGAAACATTTCAATATTTCAGTTTCACTGTGTAATGTTAAAAGAAAACTGATTTCCCAATTAGATACTTACTCCAGGGTATGTATTTACCAGGTTTGATTCTCACATCTGTATGGTTTTACAGATGATGAGTGGGAGTAGGTTATTGGGAATTGGGTGATCATCCTCATTATATCAGGATTCGTTGTAATCAGTGATATTTGAGGAAGTCACCTGGGTAGTTTGCCGGTCGGCAAATATTTGGTTTTGAATATCCGCTGTTATGCACCAATTTCAAATTGATATATCTGTACGTCTATTTTCATAGAGTGAGATATACCTTTTTGAAATTATGTCTGTGACATTTACCTATATCAGTGGATGGTTAGGTAAGGAGCATTAAACAGCGGTGTAATTCTTCTTAACCATAAGTACAGTTTTCAACCTACGACACACAGTGAATGAGTTATCAGACTCAAGGGACTTATACAGAGTATTGTATGTTGTCCAGGGTCCATCAGGACAGAGGGGTGGGTCCTCGTACTATATTCGGTTTACTTATGACTTCTCTAGTTTTTAGACAGGTGTTTCGTGGAAACACAGGGTCCGAATTTTGAGAAGTTATAGGTATTTGAATAGAGTAGAGAACCAAGTGTAGCAAGTATAGGGATTCTTCATAGAGATCGAAGATGTAGATACTTGTGTACGGTATTCAGTTGATAGTAATGATTTAAGAGATCTTGCTTCTCTTTCAGGTTACTCATGATTGGAAGCATTCCTAAGTTGAGTAACGCTGATCGACCTTCTTCCATTTAGTTGACATGCACTGGAGACAGTTGCATGATTTGGATCTGGTTCAGTTAAATCAGTGCCTCTGGTCCTATATGGGATATAGAACAGTTCGTATCTTAACGTTGTTAATGTACGGGGAGTTGTCCGGCTTATGATTAAAACCAGACACTGGACAACTCAAGGCACGTTTCTGTAATGGCTGTTTGTGGGTTGACCCAGGCTATGACGAGGGTTGATTTTCTACCATCTGGATGAACAATAGCAATATTGTTCTAGACTCGCCACAGTTTTATTAAAAATGGATTTTTTCAGAAAACAGTAGTGGGAGTATGGTAGAACTGGAGGTGATTCCAGAACCACGAACGATTACTGAAGATTTGACAAGGAACCTAAAGATTCAATCTGGATTGACATTCCATTGGCCACTCCGCAGATAAGGTGGGTAACTTCAGGCACCCGAGAGGAACTACGGTAGCCTCAAGGACGGTGACAGGGAAGTTCTTGTTTACCCACAATTACCATTGCTGTTGTTCCAGGCTACGAGACCCGGTGGGAGGATGAGTATAGCGTCGTTCTAAACTTGTTTTAGAAGTGTACGTGTATATGACTCTGCCAGAGGGTTGTCGTAGTCAGTGGGAGCAACGGAAGCATTGGTGGACAGGTAGCTTATGTCTATTTATAGACTAAAGCAGATGTAGCGGAGATAGATCATCTATTTCTGACGTGACAGTCATGGGTTTGACTTCATCAGAATAGGGGATGGATCTGTTGAGAAGGTAGTAGGGTGTCATATCCTGGTATTTGGATGACATACACAGAGTAGGAAAAGAAACTCCTATACTACAATCGGTTATACTTTGGTCGTCACACAGTGGTTTCTCCACAAAGGAAATGGATTTTGTATCAGACATACTGGTTACTAGATCTATGGTTTTAGATCTAGATTTGGGTGGTTTCCCAATCTGGGTACTTAGACAGCATTCTAAGGGTATTTGGAATGGACGACTCCATGCACGGTAGTGTACCTGCAGAAGATGGAGTCACCCTCTCTAAAGGTGTCTTACAGACTAAAGGGGAGAGGGATGTGCATGATTGGCAGATCACTTGCTCAGGCAATTGAGTCAATCATGAAATGTCAAGTACCACACCAGACATTGTTCTTGCACTAGATACAATAAGCTGACATTAATCCAATCCTGGAGAAACGGTCGGAAGCAGTTTTAGAACATAAGTGGATGTTCTAGGGATATGATAACGACAGCCTCATTCGAGAAACAGTTATCATTCCAGGCTTCCAAGGTGACATGGACGACAAGGAGGTTGTCAGAGCTATAGTTTTTTCTTCTGATGAGGGGCAGTATTTTGGACAGGTGGTCCAAGGCAATACTGAGGGAGGCATGGCGCAGGATACTGATTAAGTTCAGTTGACGATACAGTCTAAGAAGTTTGGATTTGGAGTTCATTTATGATTTGGAGTTCATTTATGAGCTAGGTCCCATCATACATCCAGACATTCTAAGACAGGTATTACTCTTTTCGGGAGATGGCTTTCTCCGCGAACTTGAGATATAGAGAGACATAGAAAGATACAACAAAGCGGATCCACTCACTAAGGCTATTCCTCGAACGCAATAGTTTCGCAAACGAGCTTTGTGAGACTGACTAGTACAGGAGTTGGGTGTTCGGTATCACACGGGCTGTGAGTATGCGACATCGCAATAATTAGCCTTGAGTGCAAGTGGGAGATTGTTGGAGATAGTGCTCTCAGAGTCAATTATTAGGTCACAGGTACGTGATTGCAATGATTGATGGAGGACCTATCCCGGTAGGACAGTCTTACTCGAGATGATAGTATGCTATCTGGTTTACGTTTATCATCGTGTACTGCTTTAAGTGACCTGACAAGTCGCTATTACACGTTGATAGAGCCCCTAGGATTCTTGCTTGACCACCAGCAGTACGAGGGCGATCATATAAGTGGGAGCTGGGGTCTATAAGCATATCCTTAAATGGTCCCTAGTCGTGTGAGTTTCGAGACAGGGCATCGATACTCCAGAGTAGACTAGTGTATACAGTCGAGACCCCGACGAGGGGCGGTGGCCGGTCTCACAAGCCACTGGTGTCAGTTGGATCACCTAAGATGTATACAGGTGCTCATTGGGTTATGAGTACACCGGACAGGACTCGCCGGGAACATGCTAGTTGGTCATATACCAGACGTCAGATGGCAGTTCCCTGGTGACATGTGTGCAGGTTAGTTCATCGACCTGGGGATCGTCATTTGTCTCGTGTGAGTTCCCACTGTACTTTGATTACTACCCTACCACGGCCCAAAGGAGTCGTGCAAACAGGTTTTAGTTGGGTACAGTCCCGAGCCACATGGAGGCAGTGAGCTAATCTTCAGGGGTTCGTCTCTCCCGGTATTGGGGGTGAGGTCGCGCTGTGTCTAGGAGAGCCATTACACGAAGCCCTCGGCCGAGGCAAGGAGATTTACTGGTAGGTATTCCAGTAGTATCTCAGGGTGTTCTGGGCTACACTCCGACACGACTTGTACCGCTTTTGGAGGTCTGACTTTTACCAACCCCCTAGGCCCGCCATGCGATGCTCATAGACGAACGGACCGGACTGTACGGATATTGTCACTGACAGGCTCAGTCGGGTTGTCAGGCTGAGTTCGCTCACAGACGTCCCTTTTAGTCAATACCTGGTAGCCCGTTACGTATTGGCTTATACCTCTGACGTGCTAGTGGTTAAATCCACAACCAAGGTGTTGACGAGTCTTTAGAGTCCCCCACATTCAGTTACTCAGCTCTCGGGCGAAAGGTTGTAGAGGCCGTATGGAGATATGGCAAGGTCCGACCAGATACGTGCGGTATTGCACGGATCGGGATCGGACAGTTTGTACTATAGGCCGTATGGATATATGGCAGGGTTCGATCAGATACGTGCGGTATTGCACGGATCAGGATCGAACGGATAATACTAGCCGGTTTTGGTTTAAGCCGGATCCTAGTATAGTACAGTGTAGATTTTGTCTCATTGCATTTGTATTTCGGTCGGAATACAAATGCGGGTGTGTATGCACAGTATCGGGGTTTTCCTGTAATTTATTACGGGACCAGTTTTCTGGAGTTGCCAGTTTGCTTTCCGTTTCGGCCGATTTCCTTTGTATCGTTCATTGGCCGATGATTGGTGGAGGAGGGCTTATTTGCATTGTTGCAAATAAGTGTTTGTGGAGGGTTTTTTTGTTTTTTGTTGCATCATCATGAGAGCACCATACCTTGACTTCTTCATCCATCATGGCTTGACTTTTATATGATATGGTTGTTGATGATAGCATGACTTTTGGAGTGATGATTGTTGCTTTGAGTGTTGGATTTTCCTTACTATCATTTCTTTTGCATGATAGCCTTCTCTCTCTCTCCATGGTATTATTGGATCACTCCCTCATTTTCACCCACTCACTCTCACTCTCTCCCTCTTGATGGTCATGGCCGGCCACTCTCTTGAGTGGGCTGTCCAAACATTTTTGTGTGGGATTTTGCTTCATTTCATGTTGCAAAAATCCCACAAGATCAATCCCAAAAGCTCCAAGTATCATTCCTCCACCAAATGGCAATTCCACAACCCCAAAGTGAGACTTGAGGACTACATATTCTACAGCGAATCTTGGGCACGTCGAGTAGCCGGCTTCGTGCCCGAGTTGCCTCGGCATTGAGGTGGGAGCCCGTAAAAGAAGTAGGCGATGTGGTGCACTTTCGGCGACGAGGAGGAGACGGGACATTCCGCAGGTGATCGGGACGACGACGAGAAGACCGGAGGACTTGGATCAGTCGGTATATCTCTCTTCCCCATCTTGTAGTTAGCTAGGACTAATTAATGGTTCGATCCGGGTATTAGTGCGCGGCGGTTTGCCAGTTCAAGTAAAATTTAAAGTTTATCACCGCTTCCGCATTTGGCCGTCGGATTGACGGCCGGGGCGCCGCCGTGCACTTACAATTTCTGCCTGCTCAGAGCCGCTCTCATCCGGTCTCGGATCAACTGTATCTTCGCTGTCGTCTCCTCAACAAGCTGCGGCCCTAAAATACTGCTCTCGCTGAGCTCTGTCCAACAGACGGGCGATCTGCATCTCCTCCCATACAATGCCTCGAAAGGTGCCATCTGAATAGTATCCTGGAAGCTGTTGTTGTAGGAGAACTCCACTAGTGGTAAATGACGATCCCAGCTACCGCCGAAGTCTAAAACGCACCCTCTGAGCATGTCCTCGAGAGTCTGAATAGTCCGCTCTGACTGTCCGTCGGTCTGCGGATGAAACGCTGTGCTGAAGCTCAAACGAGTGCCCAAAGCCTCCTGAAGTCTCTGCCAAAGTCGGCTGGTGAACTGGGTGCCTCGATCTGACACGATACATGTCGGTACGCCATGCAACCGCACGATCTCGTCGATGTAAAGCTGGGCATACTGAGCGAAGCTGAAAGTGGTATTCACTGGCAGGAAGTGAGCCGCTTTCGTCAATCGATCTACGATTACCCAGATGGAGTCATACCCTCGACTGGTCCTGGGTAGACCCACAACGAAATCCATCGAAATCTGCTCCCATTTCCACTCCGGAATGGGTAACGGCTGTAGCTCTCCTGTGGGCCTCTGGTGCTCGGCCTTGACTTGCTGACAAGTCAGGCATCTCGATACAAACTCCGCAATGTCCCTCTTCATCCCGTCCCACCAGTAGGTCTCTCTCATATCATGGTACATCTTGGTGGAACCGGGGTGGACACTATACACTGATCGGTGTGCCTCCTTAAGAATGTCGCGCTGCAATCCATCAGCATCTGGTACGCACAGTCTAGATCCATAGCGTAAAATCCCCTGATCGTCAATCAAGAACTCGGAAAATCTGCCCTGTCCCATCTATGCCATGATCTCTGAGCAACGGGCGTCTCTACGCTGTGCCTCATATATATGGTCAAGCAACTGTGGGCGTGCACGAACATGCACGAGCTGTCCCCCCGTCTGAGTGAACTTGAACTCAACTCGGCTGTCGCATAAAATCTGCCAATCTGCTAACGACTGCCTCTGCACTGCGCGCAAACACGATAGACTACCCCCGGGCCTCCTGCTCAAAGCATCCGCCACTACATTCGCCTTGCCTGGGTGATATAAGATCTCGCAGTCGTAGTCTTTCACCAACACCATCCAACGACGCTGTCTGAGGTTCAGGTCTCGCTGCTGAAATATGTACTTTAAGCTCTTGTGATCAGTGAATATCTGACACGACTCGCCGTATAGGTAATGTCGCCAAATCTTCAGTGCAAAGACCACTGCAGCCATCTCCAAATCGTGAGTGGGGTAGTTCTGTTCATGCTTCTTCAACTGCCGAGAAGCATATACGATCACCCAGCCATGCCGCATCAGTACGCATCCTAACCCTACTCGCGAAGCATCACAGTAGACCACAAATCCGCCCGATCCCGAAGGCAAAGATAATACCGGCGCCGTAGTCAAACAAGTCCGTAGCTGCTGAAAACTGGGCTCGCACTCCTCTGTCCAAACGAAAGGAACTCCCTTCCGGGTCAAACCGGTCAAAGGTGCAGCTATACGGGAGAAGTCCTGAATAAAACGCCTGTAGTAGCCCGCCAAACCTAGGAAACTACGGATCTCAGTAACCGATGTAGGTCGGAGCCACTGCTGAACAGCCTCAATCTTCTTCGGGTCCACACATATGCCGTCTCTCGTAACCACGTGACCCAAGAATCCGACGCTGTCTAGCCAGAATGCACACTTGGAGAACTTTGCGAACAGCTGGTGCTCCCTCAGAGTCTGTAACGTAATCTGCAAGTGCTGCTCGTGCTCCTCTCTGCTCCGGGAGTACACCAAGATATCGTCGATAAACACGATGATGAACAAGTCAAGATACGGCCTGAAAGTATGGTTCATCAAATCCATGAATGCTGCTGGGGCGTTGGTGAGTCCGAACGACATCACCAAAAACTCATAATGGCCGTAGCGCGTGCGGAAAGCTGTCCTCGGTATATCCTCCTGTCGAACTCGCAGCTGATGGTATCCTGATCGCAAGTCGATCCTCGAAAAATACCCCGCACCTTGAAGCTGGTCGAACAAATCATCAATGCGTGGCAGCGGATATCTGTTCCGCACGGTAACCTTGTTCAGCTGGCGGTAGTCGATACATAAGCGCAAACTTCCGTCCTTCTTCTTGACAAACAGGACCGGAGCACCCCACGGAGAAACACTAGGTCGAATAAGCCCCTTATCTAACAAATCCTGCAACTGATCCTTCAGCTCTCGAAGCTCTGCCGGGGCCATCCGATAAGGCGGTATAGAAATAAGCCCCGAGCCGGGAATCAAATCGATACAGAACTCAACGTCGCTCTCAGGTGGTAGCCAGGTAGCTCATCAGGGAAAACATCAGGGAACTCACAAACAACCGGGACCCGGTCCAACGGAACCTCTGCAGCTCGAGTATCACAAATATACGCTAAGAATCCCTGACATCCCTTCCGCAAGAGCTGACCAGCGCGAAGAGACGAAATCAAGCTGGGAAGGGTGACGCTGCGGTCTCCCTGAATAACAAGGACTGGCTCTCCCGGAAAGCTAAATATGACTGCCTTCTCACGGCAGTCCACCGAAGCATAACAGGTGGCTAGCCAATCCATGCCCAGAAGCACATCAAAGTCCAACATATCGAGGAGAATCAAATCGACCGATGAATCCCTCTCCCCGATACGAACGGAACACAATCGAAAAACAAAACGAGCGACAAACGACTCGCCTACCGGAGTAACAACAACAAGCGGATGATCTAATGACGACGACTCACGGCCCAACATCGGTGCAAAGTGTGTAGAGACGTACGAATGTGTGGAACCTGGGTCGAATAATACCCGTGCGTCGAAAGAGCAAACTGGCAAGGTACCTGTCACAACGGCATTGGATGCCTGCGCATCCTGCGATGGCAAAGCAAATACTCGGGCCTGTCCTCCACCGATAGCGGGATGACCTCGACCTCGGCCTCTGCCTTCTCGTCCTCTCTGAACAGGACCGCCGCGTTCACGGCCTCTAGGTGCACCTAACTGGCGTGGAGCGTCGCCTGTGGTAGGAAGTAGGGCTCTCTGAGGAGGGGGTGGTGATGGTGGTAGGGTCACATGCGGAACTGTCGCTGCTCCCTGTCGTCTCACCGGACAGTCTCTGACAAGATGGTGCGGACTCCCGCACCCAAAACACCCTGGCGACGGTTGCTGTCCCTGGGGATAACAACCATATAACTGTCCCCGTCCAAATCCTCTGCCAGGCCTATCTCTCGGAAAGAATCTGGCGCGCTGCCTCTGAGACGGTACATCGGTGCGAATCCTCTTCGGCCCAGAAACGGCCGAAGTCTGTGATATGCGTGCCTCCATCCGTAATGCCGTATCCATAGCAGCTGAATAAGTGTCATAGTGCTGGGCGCCAATGGCAAGATATAGCTGGGCATCAAGTCCCTGTACGAACCTCTTCACCATCTTCTCTTCGGTATCCACCAAATACGGAGCATATCAGGATAACTGTGTAAACTGGATGTCATACTCAGACACCGTTATCCCAGGTCTCTTGACTAAGGCCTCGAAGCTACGAGCTCTGGCGTCACGAACGCTCTCTGGGAGGAAACGAGCTAGAAAGACTGCTGTAAACTCGGCCCAAGTCATAGGCGGTAGACCTGCAGCTCGACCTCTCAAGACTGACTCCCACCATGTCTGCGCGAGACCCTCTAGTCGGAAACTCGCAAGCTCTACCCATCGATCATCCGAGCATCTCAGCGAACGACAGATCCTGGCTAAACTGTCAAGGAACGTCTGTGGGTCCTCCGCTGCCTCGGTGCCGGTGAATACTGGAGGTCTCAGCCTCATGAAATCCTATAGCGAAACCGGAATGGCCACGGTGGTAGTAGTAGGAGCAGGTATCATGGTCGTCTGTGATGTAGTAGGTACGTCATCCGGCCTCGGTGTACGACTGGCTGCAACTAGGGATCCTACCATCTGACGTAGCTCCTGCATGCCCCCATCATCTGTCGCAACTCCTCCATACCAGTCTCGAGCCTATCCATACGGCCTGGGGAAGGTGGATCAGTCTGTCCCTGCGGCATAGGCATACCACCTTGCTCAGTCCTAGTCTCAGACGAGCCAGCTCGAATCTCGTCTCGGGCGGCAGCCCTCTATGCCCTCGTAGCCTTCGGCGGCATAGTGGCTGGTACAGGAAAAAGGATAATAAGAACATTGTAATAGAATCATAGGATACACGGAAATGAAGAAGGAATTTCAAGGAAGTATATCCTAAAGTCACTTAGGTGGAGTACCGTATCGTAAGTATGCCGCGGACATACACACGCTACGTTACCCTGCTTAAGTCACTTACTCCATCTACCAAGGGTCATCCTACACTCAAAAAGGTAAAACCTATCGCTCTGATACCAACTTTGTCACGACCCGCAGGGTACGGAACGTGACTGGCACTTAAGTTTACGAAACATCTCAAGACGTCCGTAAAATAAGTAAGCCAAAGCCCAGAATCCAAAACCAAATAAGCAAAAGAGTGAAGAGAACCCAATCAATCGAAAACGAGTTTATCAAATAAGTCATATAAAACCTTTTTAAAAACAATATCAATTTTTCCTATAATTTCGGCAGAGTCTCCTTTGTAAATACTGGCCCCCAAAATGGGTACAACAAGAATATATATGAATCCAACAAATAAGGCATCCCCAAGCGGGAGCTAGCTCTTCGCCACAAGGCGGTCATAAATCCTATGCAACATAAAGCAACAACATGCGAAATAATCATAAGGAAGCATGAGAAAAACAGCATGTCGACTTAAGTGTGCTCGACCCCAAAATACAGCATAAAAAGTCCACAAATCTCACAGTCTCATCTCTAGGTCAATATACAACAATACTGGTAGATACAGTAGATGGAGTACACTAGAGACAAAGAAAATACAAGGTGGTGCAAAAATAATAATATAACCCACCTAAGAGCAAAAACTCGAGTCCAGGCAAAAGAGGCAAAAGAAGCAAGTGCGCCCGCCGCTACTGTACTGACGGAGCGGACCTGTAAAAGACTGTGGCACAACGGGGGTGAGTTGCCAACTCGTGAGTAATAAATAACATCTACACAGGCTATCGATTGCATGCACACAAGCATCCTAGCATCAAAAATACTGGTAAGGCAGGACATAATAGCAGGTATGTATGCAATATGAATATACAAGCAGGTATGAATGCAATGCAAATCAACTCATGATCTGAATGTGTAAGTATAAGAATCATGTTTTTCCTTTAGGAATCTCTTTTGAAATACCAGCATAATACCACTAGAATCAACAAGAACCTGTGTCCAGCAACGACACCTCAAAACTATCACAAATCTCATATATCCAAGTCATAGTATCTCTGGCCTCAGCTATCCGGCTGACCCATCTCAATATCAATATCTCATCAACTCGCGGCCACGGTCGGTATCCTCTAGATATCCGCCGTCCCAAACAGTCACCGGTAGGTAATCCGCCCCGTGCCAGGCTCATCGTCAGCACCACGAGCTTCTTGCCCCGGGGTACCTTACCGGGCCCACCATGTAGCCGAGACGGTTCATCCAACTCCTCGAAACGGGTCTCGAAAACCACAGCAAACTCATGGTGGACGACACTTACATCACTAGAAAACCGCAATTTACATATTTTAAAAATATAATAAGTTTAGAAATTTTGCGGCTTTCCCCCGAAATCCAGAAATATCATAAAATCTCAAGAAATCCTCATAAATGCATATGTCAATGATAATGAATGCATATGGTATCAATAATCAAGTTGCGATGTGTGATTAATAGACTAAGCATGAACAAATAATATGATGAGGTACATGCACATGAATAGCTATCCTACGATTTCATTTTAAAGAATTAAAGGCAATAGCACAAGTTTAAGTATCAATTATAGTAAAAGGTTTCAATTTAAAGGTTATCTAGTGTGGTGGCATGGCAATTACCAGGGCGTGGGTGTAAGCATGATTAGTGCTCGTACTGCATATAAAAACCCTGGCAATGGTGCAGGTGTCCTATAAAATGGTTTCGCATATATATGTCAATATAAGGCATGAATGTAGCAAATAATCATACAAGTATTACACCCCTAATTACTAACATTACTAAGAATCTTTTTAAGCTAGTAAAACTATCGGGCGACTTGCGCCATCCAACGATAATCCCCCGTAGATGTTACATCTACTCACCGGAATCCCTAGCTAGTCACGTCCAATCACCGCTTTCCCCTTTCGTGCCGCGTCTGATGTCTCCGCGACCGAACCTGGAATTTACATCAATACCAAACATAAGGTTACATATGGAGAACGACGCAAAACCCAAACGAAAACACTAACGTTCACAAGCTAGGTACAACGTGCACAAGGTGCGCGGAACACACGCGAAAATCGCAAAAACTAACTAAAACGTCGATTTGGTCGCCCGGAAAAACTAAAACCCGAACACTCAAAAATCCGCACTCACACATCCTAAATGTCATAGGATATTCCAAAAATATCCTCAAGATATTGAAAATAATTCACCACAATATTTTTATAACAAAACTAGTAAGCTAGAAATTTGCAATTTGGCGCAAACATCGACAATTAGCGATAAAGTTAACACAATCCAACACAAATATCCAAACTAACCCACTAGATAGCCACTACACTAATTTTAAACCATTTACAAAGCATCAAACCATAATTCCAACACAACAATCATGCTTCAATCTATTTCCATACACAAACCCCTTTCTTGATTTTTGTCATTAGCAATTACAATGAAAATTGCACACAAGATTAACTTAGATTAGGATAACATGAAGCCACTTAAGCAAAGTAACCTTATAGATTGGTTTAGTAAACAACTAGATAGCTAAATAGATTTAATTAACTAAATAATGGTTTTTAAAACCCTAGTTAAACTCAACCCATTAACTTTAAAAATCTAGATTGAAATTAGCACTAATATTAACACTAACACAACTCAATTAAGAATTCTAACCAAAAGAAAATAACTTGGTGGAAATTATACCTCAAGATCTATGGATCTAGCATGATCATATGCCTCTAAAATTGCCTCCTTTCCACAAGATTTAAACCAATTTGGGCTTGAAAAGAGATAGAATAAGGTTTTGTGTTGAATTTATGAAGAAAATTAGGGATTTCGGTGGATTTTTTTGATGAAATTGAAGCAAAAGGAGATGGGGGAAAATGGGGACCTGCACAAATTTGAGGCTCGGCCAGGGAAAAGGATGGGGGGGAAATTGAGGAATTGGAGTTGGAAAAACCAAAGTCAAAGCTCTCTCATGTCACTCAAAACCCATACCTAAATTACTATATTTTAATCCTATTCAAAACAATTCATTCACAAAAGTTAAAGTCAAATAGAGGGGGATGGGGCTGCTGCAGCAGTGGTGGGGCCGGCCTTGGGGAGTGGGGGTGAGTGGGAGAGGTTACTAAAAGAATCCCATGCAAAAAGACCCCCCACAAGTCCAAAATTGCAAGTTTTAGCTTAAAATTCACTAAATTTCGTTTTCCATAATAAAAATTAGTTAAAACTTGAAATAAAATACTAAAAATTTATATTACAAATAGATTTTAATTAACATGATTTTAAAGCTTAAATTTAGCCCATTTAAATTTGTATTTATCGCTAATTAAATGTATTTTCTTACCGGCTTAAAATAATATTAAAAATTGAAAAATTAGGGAAAATTTTTAAACGACCAGAATTTCATAAGTAACTCATTTGCTACTAAAAACAAGCAATTTCCTATCTAAATTAGGTATAATTAGTCCTAAACTGTAAAATAACAAAAAAGACGGTTTTCGGAAAAATACCGAATTTTCACCGATTTTCAGGAAAACACCAAAACGACTTTTCAAGGCGCTACATCCGTATTTTGAGTCCATTTTACCACCTCTAGAAAAATCGTTTTTCATCATTTCCGCAAGCCCGTAAGTACCGGGAGAGGTAACGTGGACTTACAGCACCATCGCAGACTCGACGATGAAGGATGAATACATAGCTGCGAGCGATGCCATAAAAGAAGCGGTCTAGATAAAGAAGTTCATTGCTGAACATCAGGTAGTTCCGTCCATTGTTGATCCAATACCTTTGTATTATGCTAACAATAGGGTTATAGCTTTAGCAAAGGAGCCACGGTCCCATCAGAAATCCAGACACATCTTAAGGCGGTGTCACCTGGTCAGGGAGATCATAGATCGCCAGGAGATCAAGGTCCGGAGAGTGGATACAAAAGAGAATATGGCGGATCCATTTACAAAGGCCATCCCTCAAGCGTAGTTCGAGCGACGTTTTGAGATGTTGGGTATGCGGTACGCCAGCAGCTGGCCTTAGAGCAGACGTTGGGTATTCGGTACGCCAATAACTGGCCTTTGCAAGTGGGAGATTGTTGGATATGTATGCCCTAGAGGCTATTATTGTGTATGTATACATATGGATGCTGCGGATATGTATGTACAGGAAAATCTTGCTCGGTTATATAGTATATTATTTCAGTTGTCTTTATCAGGATATGTGTATTTGTTTCTATTGATGTTTTATCCAGCTTGCACATATTGATAAAGACTTGATATAGTAGTATACTATTATGGTTTGACTTTATCTTAACATGGTATATGTTATACACGTTATTACATATTGCGGTTACATGTTGATAAAGCCTGTAGGATTTTGCTTGACTACCTACGTTGTGATGGTGATCATACTTGTGTTAGTTATATGTATGCCCTAGAGGCTATTATTGTACATATGATGTATATTATAGTGGATGCTTGGACATA
This sequence comes from Agapanthus africanus, assembly GCA_030015575.1. NCBI lineage: Eukaryota > Viridiplantae > Streptophyta > Magnoliopsida > Asparagales > Amaryllidaceae > Agapanthus > Agapanthus africanus. Next base: position 76,670,236 of record JASDDO010000029.1, read on the forward strand.
TATAGAGAGGACTTTCTTGCTCGACATGATAGTATGATATTTGGTTGCCCTTTGTTTTAACATGTAGACTTATATTGTGATAATGTCTTGCTCTCACATGCTGATAAAGCCCTTAGGATGTGTACTTGACAACCAGGACTACGAAGGAGATCATACTAGTGGGGTCAGAGTAGACCACAAGTACATCCTTTAATTGTTCCTAGTCGAGGGTGTATCGAGACAGGGCATCGATATTCCAGAGTAGACTAGCATATACACTTCTTGTCCCATATGATAGGAGATGGATGATCCCACATCCATTGGTGTTTGACATCAAAGATGGTAGACGGGTGCTCAGTAGAGACTGGGTACACCGAACGGACTCGCCGAAAACTCCTAGCTGGTATTATACCTATCGTCAGATAGCAGTTCTTTGGTGACACTGGTACAGGTTAGTCTGCAGACCCGAGATCGTCATAGAGTCTTGTATGATTCCCACTGTGAGTCTTGTATGATTCCCACTATGCTTTGATTTCCACCTTACCACGTTCAAGTGAACGTGTAAAACGGTGGCCTTTGGGTACAGTACTGAATCACATGGAGTCAATGAGCGATAGGAGGGGATTCGTCTCTCCCGGTATTGGGGGTTGATATTGCGTTGTGCTCAATTGGCTATAACAGGAAGTCCCTGGCCAGGGCTGAAATGGAGATTTACTGGTAAGTGTTATGAGTATTTTCTCGACCCGTTATGTGTTAGTGTATATGCCCTAGAGACCATTACTGTATCATACTAGTTTGTATATTACTTAATGGAAGCTTGGGATATTCACCTTGTATAGACAATCTTGCTCAAAAATAGTAGTATGCTACTTGGTTTGTTTCGGCTTTAATGTGTACATGTGTTTATTTTAGTATATCACCTATACACATTAGTGGAGCCCTTAGGATCTTTGCTTGATTACCAGCGTTGTGATGGTTGTCACACTCGTGGAGGCTGGGTAATCCACAAGCACATCCTTATGCAGGTCCCTAGTCATAGGACTATCGAGACAGGGCATCGATACTCCGGAGTAGACTAGCGTATGCGCTTCTCATCCCAGTAGGGGAGACGGTCTGTCCCACAGCCGTCAGTACGTCGTACTTGAGATAGTATGCGGGTGCTCATTAGGTTACGAGTACACTGGACAGGACTCGTCGGGAACTGTTGGTTGGTACTATACCTATCATCAGTTATCAGTTCCCAGGTGATATGAGTACAGCTTAGTCCGCTGACTTGACACTGTCACTTCGCCTCGAGTGTGTTCCCACTGTACTTAGATTACTACCTTACCATGGCTCAAAGGAGTCGTGCAAACAGGTAGTGGTTGGGTGCAGTCCCGAAGCACTTGGAGGCAGTGACGGTTAGACAGGATTCGTCTCTCCCGGTATTGGGGGTTGATATCGCGCTGTATCTAGGAGTGCCATTACACAAAGTCCCTGGCCAGGGCAAGCGAGATATGCTGGTAGGTTTCAAGTGTTATCTTAGGGTGTTCTGGGCTACACTCCGACACGACTTGTACCGCTATTAGGAGACTGACGTTTACCGCCCCCCTAGGCCCGCTATGCGATATTCTCAGACGAACAGACCGGACTGTACGCAGATTGTCACATCCAGGCTCAGTAAGAGTTCAGATGGGTTTCACCTCGTCCGTCTTCTTATTGGCACCTACCTGGGGACCGTTACGCACAGCAAGTGCCGCTTGCGGTTTGTAGTTAAACCCACTGCCAGCATAGTGTCGAGTCTTTAGAGTCCCACATAGAAAGCTATTCGCCTTTAGGAAAAAGAGTAGAGGTCGCATGGTTTTGCGATAGGTCTCATGGTTTTGCGACAGGGTTCGATTACATCCGTGCACTTCTGCAAGTTTAGTGTCCGGACAGTTAACACTAGCGGGCTTTGGTTTAAGCCAGATCCTAGTGTACGTTTTGGGATTGGTTTTATCTAGTTTGTATTCGTGTTCCTCGGAACGCGGATGCGGGTGTGTATGCACAGTTGACAGAGAGACAGAGGCAGAGGATTCTCATTGGGGTTGTTGACTGTTGACTTTTGCTAAAACCCTAATGAAAATATGAAATATGATTATCAATAATATTAATTAAGTATTATAGTGACATGGTTGTTGAGGGGTTCACTTTGTTGACTAGTTGACTTTGTGGACCGGTTGACTAGGTTGGACTAGTTGACCATCATCATTACAATGGCTATCATTTCATAGCAAAGACTTTTGCTTGCTTGTTTCTTTTTGCAAAATGTGTGCATGAAATGATATGGCCATTTTGACTTGAACCATCACATAATACTCAATTACTATTATGAGTTATCATGATTTTGGATTATGAGAGCTTGGATGGCAAAAGGCTTGCTCATTCTCTCATTTGCTTTCTCTCTGTTGCTTGAGCTCTCCTTTTTCCTCTTGCTCTCTCTCTAGTCTATGGTTCACTTGTCTCATGTGTTGAGAAGCAAGAACCATAGCGATAAATCCCAACACACTCCTCTACTCATCCTTGTTCACAAGGTTTAGCAAACCAAGTGTTCTAGTTTCTTCTAGTTCGAAGAGAAGCCAAAGGTAGAAGCTTTCAGGTGGATCCATCTTCGGCGCAAGGAGACGACGAGGTGAGGCCAATCCGACCACCGCAAGGAGTTGAAGACGAAGGAGTTCAAGTTAAGGTATAACCACCTAACCGAGTAGGTAAAACTCTTGTTAGGATTGTTAGATAGTTGTTTAACAAAGATCCGTATTTTGAGTCCATGTTACCACCTCTAGAAAAATCGTTTTTCATCATTTCCGCATGCCCGTAAGTACCGGGAGAGGTAACGTGGACTTACAGTGATATCAGAGCCTAGTTAAACACTATCTAACATGTTAGCAAAGTAACTAGAAGCTCGATCGAAGAAAAAGTCGCGAAACGAACCCGAAAAATCAAGTTTCTGTCGATTCTGTATTCTGTTCAAAAATTAATAAATCTTGCACCAAAAATCGACTCAGGCTTTTTAAAAGACACCCAAGAAATTTGGTCCACTGGCTCGGTCAAAGCGCCGCGGACCCGCGGCAGGAGCATGCTCCCACCGCGGATCCGCGACTGAGTTGACTCGGCCGTGGCACAAATTTCCTGTAGTGTGGTTCTGGGGTTGTTTTGGGATTTTTACAATATGATTTTTCTGCCCAGTTTTTCCAGAAAGAAAAATTTGTGTTTTGGGCTTAAAAATCCATATTTTGATCGAACTTCTAAAGACTTAAGCTGACGGGTATATATCTGTGATGTGTTATAAGTATTGAACGTCTGCTAATCGCTATACGTCGATTAGTGGGGGCTATACATATCTATGATCTGTTATATTGATGGTATATGTATATGAATTCATTGGATTGTCGCGGATGAATAGCCAAGGGTTGTGAGATGAGAGTTTTTCTTTTTCTATCAATTCATGTAAATTTGTAATTGATGTAATATTATTTTTGGCCGCACAACCGGGGTGAGGTTGTAGCTGTCATTGTATAATTTCTTTTAGTGTTTTTGCTCCTAGGATAGACCTAAGGTGGGGTGCACAAACTACCAGGTATCTCGAAGTGCCGAGTGGCCTACTCACGTCGTTGAGGGAGGTTGCCCCGCTTCGGATATTTGGCGGGTAGTTTTCCGCACCCGTAGGGGTCTAGGGTGGGGTTTTGGCTATTCATCGCGACCGTGTAATCCTCTTTTCCTTGCAGGCTCGTACGAATTACGGATTCCTAGTATATCCAATGTGTTCATCTGTGATCTGGAATGGCTATCATTGCTATATATCAATATATGATATCTATTTAGGCGTTGCTTATGTTTTGCATCCGTGCTAGCCCAGCCCCCACTCTGTCGTTAGTTAAGTAACCTAACGGGTAATGACGGGGCCCCGTGGCGAATGCGGATGGCATAAGCGTACGTTATATTTTGGTTGTTTTCTGCAATGGTAGGATTAAATGATGGGACGCATTAAAATTAATGCAAGAAAAATAAACCAAGTAAAAGTCGTTGGAACACTTTCAAAACCACTCGGTTCTTTTCAAAACCAAATTTTAAATGCGGAGCATGAACCACTCCTTTTTGAAAGCTATCTTGTTCCTTCGATTATATCAAGTTCACTACGTTCACGGTTTCGCCAAAAACATTCGTAGCCCTCCGTCCTTTCACATGAACGGTCAATAAGTATTCAAGCTATGTATGTTGGCCAAAGTCAAGGCATAGTGATTGGTAGCTATTGGGCATTCATGTGCAACAAAGATAGATGTGTTGGTTTGGGACAGTCGTACTGCCATGTTGGCCAAAGTCAAGGGTAGGTACGGGTGGGTTCAAATTAACCTGGAGAATGACGGGTAGAACTTGACATGTGACCTATGATATTTTGGCCAAAGTCAAGGTCATAAGAGCATGGGGCAAAAATCCACATCGGGAGTTTCAAAAGAACTGAAACTTGCTAGCACTGCATTCCATTTGGAGTATGATGATTCTGGTAGGATTCCTTCAGTTTTGTCACGCGATGATATTTGGATCCCGATCCTACTGTGAGTATATGCTACTCCTCGGGAAATTTCTCACTTAACGATCAATGCTATAAACCAAGTAGGTGTCTAGAAAGGTGTTAGCGGCGCTTCGCCCCTAGGGAAAAGAGATTATTTAATTAAAGAACTTCGCGAAAGCGTTGGAAAACCTCCCTCAAAGTACCGACACTAGCCTGGCTGAATGTTTAAGCAAGTATTGTAACGGTGAGATTGATCCTGACTAATTCTTCCTTTTTGGTTTGAGGAGGGATTCGAGAGACAGTGGGAGCCATCCTGTTTAGACAAATTAAAAACCACTCTAAACTTGCAAGAGCATCATGCTAAAGTGTTTCTTCTCTCTCTCCTAATTTCAGCGACCAAACATCATGACTGGACTTAAGTTACTACTAGATAAAAACATACTGACAGGGCCAAACTACAAAGATTGGCTCAGGAATGTCAAAATGGCAATCACATATGACAAGTTGGGGTATCTCCTTACCACCAAAGCTCCCCCTGTCCCAGGTCGCAAAACAAGCGTCGCGGATAGGGATATCCGTAAGATCTGGGAAATCGATTGCGCGAAGGCCAAGTGCCTCGTGCTTGCCTCTATGGACAATGTGTTAGTTATATGTATGCCCTAGAGGCCATTACTATATATAGGATGTATATTGTAGTGGATGCTTGTGTAAGTGCACGGCAGCGCCCCGGCCGTCAATCCGACGCCGGAATGCGGAAGCGATGCTTAACTTTAATTTTTCAAACTGGCACCACCGCGCACTATAAACCCGGATCATGCCATTAAACTAGTCCTAGCTAACTACAAGATGGGAAGAGAGATATATCGGGTGATCCGAGTCCTCCGGTCTTCTCGTCGTCGTCCCGATCTCCCGAGGAATGTCCGGTCTCCATCTCCTCACCGGAAGGGCACCACGTCGCCTGCTTCTTTTACGGGCTCCCACCTTTAAACCGAGGCAACTCGGACACGAAGTTGGCGAGCCGACGAGCCCGAGGTTTGCTGTAGAATGTAGTGTAGAGGCTATGTCTCATTTGGGGTTCATGGAGGATGCCTTTTGTGGAGGAAATGAAATGTGAATTTTGTAGAGGAACTTTGGGGATTTTGTGAAGCCAAAACACTAAAAATCCCCCACCACAAAAATAGGCAGCCCTCATCTAATGTGGCCGGCCATGACAAAATGGTGAGGGTAGAATGAATAATGAGAGAGTGAGAGAAGTCCAAAGGGATGTGTATCAATCATGATGCAAGAAAAGAATGATGATCAAAAGCAATGAACACAACCATATCCACACTCAACCACAACCATTATCAAAACCATGTCACACAAAAGTCAGGCCATGATGGATAAATCAAGTCAAAGGATGGTGCACCCATCATGATGCAACAAAATGCAAAGAAAACCCTCCACAAATGCTTATTTGCACAAATGCAAATAAGCCCTCCTCCACCAATCTTCGGCCAATGAAAGATACAAATGAAAATGGCCGAAACGGAAAGCAAACTGGCAACTCCAGAAAACCGGCCCCGTAATAAATTACAGGAAAACCCCGATACTATGTATACACACCCGCATCTGTATTCCAACCGAATACAAATGCAATGAGACAAAATCTACACTGTACTATACTAGGATCCGGCTTAAACCAAAGCCGGCTAGTATAAACCGTCCGATCAGGATCCGTGCAATACCGCACGTACCTGATCGAACCCTGCCATATCTCCATACAGCCTCTACAGCGTTTCACTCGAAACTTGAGTAACTGTATGTGGGGGACTCTAAAGACTCGTCAACACCTTGGTTATGGATTTAACCACTAGCACGTCAGAGGTATAAGCCAATACGTAACGGGCTACCAGGTATTGACCAAAAGGGACGTCGATGAGCGAACTCATCCTGACACCCTACTGAGCCTGTCAGTGACAATATCCCTACAGTCCGGTCCGTTCGTCTATGAGCATCGCATGGCGGGCCTAGGGGGTTGGTAAAAGTCAGACCCCCAAAAGCGGTACAAGTCATGTCGGAGTGTAGCCCAGAACACCCTGAGATACTACTGGAATACCTACCAGTAAATCTCCTGCCTCGGCCGAGGGCTTCGTATAATGGCTCTCCTAGACACAGCGCGACCTCACCCCAAATACCAGGAGAGACGAACCCCTGAAGATCCGCTCACTGCCTCCATGTAGCTCGGGACTGTACCCAACTAAAACCTGTTTGCACGTCTCCTTTGAGCGTGGTAGGGTAGTAATCAAAGTACAGTGGGAACTCACACGAGACAAATGACGATCCCCAGGTCAATGAACTAACATGTACCCATCTCACCAGGGAACTGCTATCTGATGTCAGGTATAAGACCAACTAGCATATTCCCGGCGAGTCCTGTCCGGTGTACTCATAACCCAATGAGCACCTGTATACATCTTAGGTGAACCAACTGACACCAGTGGCTTGTGAGACCGGCCACCGCCCCTCGTCGGGGTCTCGACTGTATACACTAGTCTACTCTGGAGTATCGATGCCCTGTCTCGAAACTCCCACGACTAGGGACCTTTTAAGGATGTGCTTATAGACTACCAGCTGCCACGTATATGATCGCCCTCATACTGCTGGCAGTCAAGCAAGAATCCTAGGGGCTCTATCAACGTGTAATAGCGACATGTCAGGTCACCTAAAGAAGTACACGATGATAAAGATAAACCAGATAGCATACTATCATCTCGAGTAAGACTGTCCTACTGGGACAGGTCCTCCCTCAATCATTGCAATCACGTGCCTGTGATCCAATAATTGACTCTGAGGGCACTATCTCCAACAATCTCCCACTTGCAGTCAAGGCTAATTATTGCGATGTCGCATACTCACAGCCCGTGTGATACCGAACACCCAACTCCTCTACTAGTCAGTCTCACAAAGCCCGTTTGCGAAACTATTGCGTTCGAGGAATAGCCTCAGTGAGTGGATCCGCTTTGATGTTTTTTTTTTCTATGTCTCTCTATATCTCATGTTCGCGGAGAAATCCATCTCCCTAAATGAGCAATACCTGTCTCAGAATATGTCTGGATGTCTGATGGGACCTAGCTCATAAATGAACTCCAAATCCAAACTTCTTAGACTGTATCGTCAACCGAACTTAATCAGTATCCTGCGCCATGCCTCCCTCGGTATTGCCTTGGACCACCTGTCCAAAATACCGCCTCTCATCAAAAGGAAAACTATAACTCTGACAACCTCCTTGTCGTCCAGGTCACCTTGGTGTAGGGTTCCTAGGCACTCTCAAGAGGTCACACAAGGCATCAACCATGCCAATTTCAAAAATTATGGTGCCGAGAAACCCTAGTGTACGGATCGTTTGCTAGAAAACTAGGCGAAAAGAAAACTAGTTAACAATTAACTAAGGGAATACGGAAATACAACCTTTGTAGATCCGGTCCTCCACCTCCACGGCTCCGAGACGAGGTCCTCTCCGCTGTCCAAATCAAATCCGGGCTCTAGCGTCGGCTTCGTGGGAGAATGGGCAAGCTAGGTCGTCGATGTCCATGCCGAAGATGATCTACGTCGAAGCATCGCAAGATCAAGCTCTCACTTCACCAAGTCATGAAACTTATGAAGAAAACACACTCTACTACTTGGCAAGAGGTAGAGGATGAAGAAATAGGAAGTGGGTAGACTTTAGTTTTGGATTTCTCACTCATTTCATCAATCCACCATTGATGTAGTCAAGCTTTTCTTCTTGAAATGAAGAAGAAGAAGAAAGCAAGAAGATGATAAGTTAAATTAAAAATGAAAAGTAAAAAGAATACTTATCATAATTGAACCATGGTCAAGTGTAGAGAATAAATCATGGTTAATGGGATGGTTAGGGTTAAGCATGAGACAAAATGGTCACTTGGTCAAAGTCTTCATGAAGCTTCATGAACAAAACAAAAGAAGCCACCATTTTCTCATTTGCTTTTCATTTTCCAAAATGAATAAATGAATAAATAAATAGATATGAAAATGTAAACCCTAACCATTACATAACCATGGTTTAAACTTTACACAAAACACAAGTAAACATGTATCATCAAACATGATACAATTAAGTGCACAAAAATCATATCGCATATGCAATGCGCACACCCGAGTGAGAAAATCCATCTTAAAGTCAACCGATACTAGTTAATGCAAAGTAATATATCAAATATATAATTATACATTAAATCATTAAATCAACACTTGATTTAACGATCCGGTCATATCGCATATAACCGACCAGTATCCTATGTATCGGCTTATCGAATCAACCTTTGATTCGATAACTAGGGTATATCGCATATAACCTAATCGATACATTCATCGCGAGAATGGAATACGGTATCACATACACGCATTATTCTCGGTCCCGTACATATCTCATATGCGCTCCTATTTCATTTCGCTTGAGCCAGGAAACCTCTGTGTAGGACTCTAAAGACTCGTCAATACGCCGGCAGCAGGCGATGATCATATCAAACACCCACAAGCCGCAAGCGGTCTGCTAAACGTAACGGCCACCCGGGTATTGAGCGATCTGAAGATCGACGAGCAAGCCCGCTCACACTCCAGTGAATCCGACCAGTAACACTACCGTACAGTCCGGTCTGATCGTCTGATATGTCACATATCTCGCCTAGGGGTGGTAAACGTCAGACCCCAATAGCTCAATAAGTCGTGTCGATATGAGGTCTATAACAATTCGAGAAACTACTGGTAACACTTACCAGTAAATCTCAGCAACCCTGGCCAGGGATTTCCTGTTATAGCCAATCGAACACAGCGCAACATCAACTCCCTATACCGGGAGAGACGAATCCCCTCCTATCGCTCATTGCCTCCATGTGACTCAGGACTGTACCCAAAAACCACCGTTTTGCACGCCCTCTTGGATGTGGTAAGATGGAAATCAAAGCACAGTGGGAACCACACAAGACTCTATGACGATCTCGGGTCAACAGACTACTCTGTACCAGTGTCACCAGAGAACTGCCATCTGACGTGAGGTATAATACCATCTGGGAGTTCTCGGCGAGTCCGTCCAGTGTACCCAGTCTCTACTGAGCACCCGTATATCATCTCTGATGTCAAACACCAATGGATATGGGATCATCCATCGCCCATCTGTATGGGTCGAGAAGGTATACGCTTGTCTACTCCGGTATATCGATGCCCCGTCTCGATACACCCTCGACTAGGGACTTTGAAGGATGTACTTATGGACTACCATGTCCCCACTAGTATGATCCGCATCATAGTCCAGGTAGTCAAGCACACATCCTAAGGGCTTTACCAACATGTAACAGAGAGACAATCAGTATACACGTTAAGGTAAAGTTCAACCAGATAGCATACTATCATGTCGAGCAAGAAAGTCCTCCCTATATATGTCCCAGCATCCACTACAATATACATCCTATGTACAGTAATGGCCTCTAGGGCATACATATAACTAACAATCTCCCACTTGCACAAGGGCCATCTGTAGCAGTGGTTGCAGTATCTCATACTCAACCATCCCATAAAAGTCTCTCTCTGGGAACAGGCCTTTGTGAGTGGATCCGCTGTGTTGTCCTCTGAGTCTACTCTCCTAACCTTGATCATCCTGGAGATCAACCATCTCCATGATCAGGTGATACTGCCATAGATTATGTCTGGATCACTGATGGGACGGACGTTCCTTGGCATAAGCCACAACTCCATTGTCACACGATGGGAGGAACATAGTTCATCTCATGAACCAATATACACCCAAACAGTCTCTTTGGTAGCATCTTAAGTAGCGATGTATCCTGCCTTTATCGTCTAGTGTGCCACGGTATCTAGCTTGGAACTCTTCCGACATACCGTCCCTTTACCAAGGGTAAAGACAATGCCTGCGACTGACATTCAGTCGTCATTATCACCCTGGAACCCTTCCAGTGATTCTCCCCAGGATCGATTGATACCATCTCACTACAACTAGTAAGAATCCTAACATCCAATTAGATCTATCTCATAGATCTAAAATCCAGGATTTAGTAGGTATCACTTTGATCCTATGTGGAGAATCATTGTGATAAGCGGAGATTGATCGAGCGTAGCATAGGAAACTCCTTCCCTATCAAGAGTATGTCATCCACGTACTCTACGAGGATCGTCACCATACTCCCTACTACCTTTTTGTTTATACAAGGTTCATCTACCATTTTGATGATGTCAACTTCTTTGACTAATACATCAAAACAGATGTTCCAACTCCGCGATGCCTGCTTTATCCTATAAAGCATCTTGCACACGTTTCCGCTGCTCCCACTGTCTACAAAGCCCTCTGGCTGTGTACTTATAGACGCACTCTTCTAAAACATCATTTAGAAAAGCTGTCATGACACCCAACCACCAGATATCGTAGTCATGGTATGTAGCCGTGACAAGTAGGATCTGGATGGACTTAAGCATAGGTACGGGAAAAGGTTTCATCATTATCCACGCCTGGTCAATGACGAAAACCTTTAACAAGTCTAGCTTTGAAAGTCTCAACTTTTCCATGTACACCAAGTAATCTTCTCAAGATATACTTGCTCCTGATGGGGATTTAACCCTTCAGATATAGCAACTAAAGTCCATACTTTGTCGGTGTATAAGGATTCCATCTCAGATCGATAAACATCCAGCCATTCTCACATAGTCTCACTCCTGATGGCCAGCTCGAAACTAGTTGGGTCATCATCTCATGATGTAATCCTCGCTCCCACTGTCATAGAGAAACCGAAGTATCTCTCAGGTGGGTGAGGAACCCTACTAGATCGGCGGAGAGGCTGAGGTTCGTTGGAATCTACTGAATCCTTTGGTTCTATCAAATCATGTGCTGTAGTTTGTATAGCTGGAACATTTCCAGTTCTACATAACAGACCTTGCCTCGAGCTTGTCCGGATTTTGCTTTTAGACATAGGCCGGACAACCCCAAATCTTAACTAGCTTAAGACATGGGCTCTTCCCTTTCCATATCACATATGAAATGGTAGGCAACTGATTTGATTTGAACTCTATTCAATAGGTATGGAGCTTCTCAAGCGCATAACTCCCAAAAGGAAATAGGTAACTCAGCAGTACTCATCATAGAGCACACCATATCAAATAGGGTGTATCTGCTCCGCCCCGATATACCATCGTGCTATGGTGTATACGGAGGAGTAATGCTGAGAGAGAATCTCATTCTCCTTTAGAATAGTCCATGAATTCCATGCACAAGTATTCTCCTCCTTGAACTCATCATAGGACATAATACTTATACCCGTATTTTGGTTCTCTACTTCTAACTTATATTCTGTGAATATCTCAAAAGGTTCAGACTTGTGTTTCAACAGGAACATAGGTCAGAAACTCGAAAGATCATCAGAGAACGTAATGAAGTAAAAGAACCGGTCTTGGCATGTGTAGACAGGGGACCTACATACATCAACATGTATCATCCCAAGAGTTCACTAACTCTTTCTCTGTTTCCAGTAAACGGAGCTATGGTCATCTTATCTTTGTGACATGACTGGCAAGTTACACAAGATGTAAATTCAAACTGATTTAAATATGCATCTTTATGTAACTCTAGCTAGTCGGGTCACATTGATCTGACCTAGTCTACAATGCCTCAAGAAGAATTCGTTCATTTCTGAACTCTTCCTCTTGTGTGTGTTCCATATACTAAGAACTGTAGTTTGATTTAGAACATCAATGTTTTTAGATAACGTGCCTGAACCGATCAACTTTTGATATAGGAAATGTTCAAAACATTATCCAATCAATACAAAATTTTATCATTTCTTTACTAATAAAGAGACTGATATGATTTTGTATATCAGGTTCGGTATCTAATAACATTCGTTCAGAATCAATGTATTGGTAATACAGGGTGACAGTGACCAACAGACTTGGCTGCAACACTTGCCCCGTTTTCTGCCTCATGAAACTTATCACCCGTTCTCAGTTCTCTACCTTTCTGCAGCCCTATGTAACGTATAACATATCTGGGATCCTGATCTGGTATCACATACCCAGGACGTAAAGGATACTGAGAAACGGTTCTCTGTAATGAACACACCCGAAGATGATGCATCAGCATGCACTCTCTTCGTTTGGACGGCACGGGAAATCTGGTATTCCCCAATTTCCTGCTCTGTCTTATAACAATTATAAGTTGGAGCGGGACCAACGTTCCCCAGCTCAGTATAACAAGCGGGTTCGGTCAATATTCCGTATTATTATCTTGATTAAGGCGTGATATGGTCGCTACCTGGAGAGAGAGAGAAGAAAACACTCAGCGTGCGCTCTGTCAAGAATAGATTGGTTTTTATTTTATCTAATCAGGATGGCTCCCACTGATTTTTATCAAATCTTCCTTCAAACCCTAAAAGGAAAGACTAGCCGGGATTAATTACACACTACAAGTTCGCCAATCTTTCAGCCAGGCCAGTGTCGGTACTTTGAGGGAGGTCCCCCGTGCTTTCGCACGAACCTAATTATTGTAAACCTCGTTTTCCCAGAGGAGTAACCCCGTTGACACCTTTCTAGACACCTACTTGATCGGCTAATTGTAATGTATAAAACTCTCCCAGGAGTAACTCTTACTCGCAGCGGGTATCGGGATCCAACTATCTCATAGAAGGTATGCAATCTCATTGCAAATTTCAACACTTGAAATTCCCGATAATGTTTTGCCCCTAGCTCGCTATGACCTTGACGAATGCCAAACAACCTATAGTCCACTACTCAAGTTCAACCCGTACATTTCTTGATCGAATTAAATCCACCCGCACGACCCTTGACGAATGCCAAACAACGCCGTACGAATACCCTAATCCAATCGCATCATATGCTCAAGCAGATAAATACTAGTTAGCTACCGTACACTACGCCTTGACGAATGCCAAACTACCGCAGCACAAATACTAACTAGTACATATCTGAAATGATGGAGGGCTACGACAGGTTTTTCTGAAAACCTATTGCGTAATGAACTTGATATCGTTGTAGAATCAAATGATTTTAAAAATGGAGTGTTTTTGAAGCTTTTCTAGTTTTGCTAAAGGAGTCACTCCCGGTGAAGGGATCGTCGGTCCTTTCCTTGTCGAATGAGGTGCGGGATATATCGTATATATCACTGTGCAAAGCAAAAACACTTAAAAGCAATCAAAAGACAAACCGAGTGTGTAGCATCTGCCAGTTATTGCTAAAGGAGTCACTCCCGGTGAAGGGATCTCGGTCCTTTCCTCATCGAATAAGGTGCAGGATATATCATATACACCGCTGTGCAAAGCAAGAACTGTAGTTACCCTTTTTATTTTGAAATTCGATTCTACAACATCTTAGGTTTCTTGTATTTCATTAATCACATTAATGAAGTCCCATCATTTAATTACCTAAACATCACAGATAAATACGACGTACACTTATGCCATCCGCATTCGCCTCGATGTCCCCTCGTGCACCGTTAGGTTAGGTAACTAACGGCAGAGCAGGGCAGGGCTAGCGCGGGTGTAAAACATAAGTAACGTCTATATAATATATCATATATACTATATACTGTATCTATCACAGAACATCACATGATCACATCACAGATATCGCAGCAGAAGAAACATATGAAATATTGGATATATTAGGACGTCCGTGTTTTCAATACGAGCCAGTATAAAACACGGATTCCATGGTCGCGATGAATAGCCAAACCCACACCCCTAGACCCCTACGAGAGCGGCAAGCAACCCTACCAATTCTGGAGTTAGGAGACCCGGACTCGACTCCTCGAGTTGGTCACCCACTGGACTCCAGAACCCGGTTACTTGTGCCCTCCTCCTTGGGTCTATCCTAGTGCGGAAAAGTAAATAATATACAAAGGGTGACAACTTCCGCAACCTGGAAGTGCCCCAATAAAAGAATATTACATACAAGTTTTTACATGAATGAAAATGAAAAACACTCATCTCACATAAAAACCCCCGGCTATTCAAACACGACGATCCAATATAACATATCCAGCAACACATAACATCACATGTCATCAACGTAAGTAAATATGCGCATCCCAATTGTCGTTGACATATAGCAACGAAACCGGCGATATCACATATTACACTTACGGTCACAGAAAAGAAAGTGTAAAACTACAACAGTTGGAATCCGCAATCTGCATAGACATCGCATGCCTAATCAAATGAATTCTTTAGACATTGCATGCCTAACAATTATAAACCCCGCATTTTAGTCTCATTATCGAAAACACTTTTCAATATCAAGTCGGGCAATTCAACAAGATTCCCGAAAAACTGATCGAATGCTCGTCGCAAACTTTAGTAGGCGGCCGCACCCACGATACCGTCGACGAAGTGCACCAAGGCGGAACACCGCTGCCGCGAGCACCCGAACGGATGCTTTCGGCGACGGGGTTCTCCTACAGTCACTTGGTCGGGGCTATGGAGTGAGGCTGTCTATTAAGTTTACCCGGCGAGTATCCGCGTACGCTACGTGATTGCGACGGACTTTTGATCACATCAAAATTCCGTGGCAACCGATCAAGTGAGACTAAACTGCTATGTTTATAACATTCATTCAGTTATCACATAACTATTGTGAATTCCAATTATTGTATCCCATTCCGGATAAACAGAAAATGTTAAACTTTCCGATCGAACAATCGAACACCCAAGTTTTCCCGAAACAGATCAACACATGAAATAAGTCTAACAACATTCAGTTCGTGCCTCAGTAGCAACGGTCCAGCCGTAGAAGGGTCAAGCCAACGCCTCACATGTGGCACGCCGTACTGCCCCAAACCCGAAGGTTCAAAGGGCAGTTCAAGACGGTCACATAATCGAGTTAAGGTTTGTTGTCTTCTAGAGGGTCCATCGCGTTACTTGCACTACTTAGAACGTCGTTAAACTTCGGAAAAATCCAACACTTGGAAATTTCCCGACAGGGGAAAAATTGGGTATTTATATCCGGTCGAACTTTTTAACATATTCTAAAATTTATCCGGAAAGCCACACAGACAAAATTTGATACTCCGATCGAAACATCGAATCCCCAAACAACTCCAGAATGCTCAACTGTGTAGTAAAAGTTAAAATATCCTAGAAAATACAGCACTAAGAATTAGGAATTACTGTGTAGAAATCACTAAACAATGGAACAGTACGGCCGCGGAACCGCCGCACCATGCATAGCACGTGCCGCGGTTCCGCGGTGGAAAATTCGATTCAGACCCTCGTATTTCACAGTAATTCATAACAAACCCTGCTTGATTTTCTGGATATTTTTAATCTTGAAAAATCCACAATTTTAAAATCTGGACAGAGAGCATTTTTGAATATGGGTTTCGGGTTCGTTCGGACTTCAAAATCCGTCTAGACTTCGCCTAAGGCTCTAGCTAGGATCTGATACCACTGTAGGGTTCCTAGGCACTCTCAAGAAGTCACACAAGGCATCAACCATGCCAATTTCAAAAATTATGGTGCCGAGAAACCCTAGTGTACGGATCGTTTGCTAGAAAACTAGGCGAAAAGAAAACTAGTTAACAATTAACTAAGGGAATACGGAAATACAACCTTTGTAGATCCGGTCCTCCACCTCCACGGCTCTGAGACGAGGTCCTCTCCGCTGTCCAAATCAAATCCGGGCTCTAGCGTCGGCTTCGTCGGAGAATGGGCAAGCTAGGTCGTCGATGTCCATGCCGAAGATGATCTACGTCGAAGCATCGTAAGATCAAGCTCTCACTTCACCAAGTCATGAAACTTGTGAAGAAAACACACTCTACTACTTGGCAAGAGGTAGAGGATGAAGAAATAGGAAGTGGGTAGACTTTAGTTTTGGATTTCTCACTCATTTCATCAATCCACCATTGATGTAGTCAAGCTTTTCTTCTTGAAATGAAGAAGAAGAAGAAAGCAAGAAGATGATAAGTTAAATTAAAAATGAAAAGTAAAAAGAATACTTATCATAATTGAACCATGGTCAAGTGTAGAGAATAAATCATGGTTAATGGGATGGTTAGGGTTAAGCATGAGACAAAATGGTCACTTGGTCAAAGTCTTCATGAAGCTTCAAGAACAAAACAAAAGAAGCCACCATTTTCTCATTTGCTTTTCATTTTCCAAAATGAATAAATGAATAAATAAATAGATATGAAAATGTAAACCCTAACCATTACATAACCATGGTTTAAACTTTACACAAAACACAAGTAAACATGTATCATCAAACATGATACAATTAAGTGCACAAAAATCATATCGCATATGCAATGCGCACACCCGAGTGAGAAAATCCATCTTAAAGTCAACCGATACTCGTTAATGCAAAGTAATATATCAAATATATAATTATACATTAAATCATTAAATCAACACTTGATTTAATGATCCGGTCATATCGCATATAACCGACCAGTATCCTATGTATCGGCTTATCGAATCAACCTTTGATTCGATAACTAGGGTATATCGCATATAACATAATCGATACATTCATCGCGAGAATGGAATACGGTATCACATACACGCATTATTCTCGGTCCTGCACATATCGCATATGCGCTCCTATTTCGTTTCGCTTGAGCCAGGAAACCTCTGTGTAGGACTCTAAAGACTCGTCAATACGCCGGCAGCAGGCGATGATCATATCAAACACCCACAAGCCGCAAGCGGTCTGCTAAACGTAACGGCCACCCGGGTATTGAGCGATCTGAAGATCGACGAGCAAGCCCGCTCACACTCCAGTGAATCCGACCAGTAACACTACCGTACAGTCCGGTCTGATCGTCTGATATGTCGCATATCTCGCCGAGGGGTGGTAAACGTCAGACCCCAATAGCTCAATAAGTCGTGTCGATATGAGGTCTATAACAATTCGAGAAACTACTGGTAACACTTACCAGTAAATCTCAGCAACCCTGGCCAGGGATTTCCTGTTATAGCCAATCGAACACAGCGCAACATCAACTCCCTATACCGGGAGAGACGAATCCCCTCCTATCGCTCATTGCCTCCATGTGACTCGGGACTGTACCCAAAAACCACCGTTTTGCACGCCCTCTTGGACGTGGTAAGATGGAAATCAAAGCACAGTGGGAACCACACAAGACTCTATGACGATCTCGGGTCAACAGACTACTCTGTACCAGTGTCACCAGAGAACTGCCATCTGACGTGAGGTATAATACCATCTGGGAGTTCTCGGCGAGTCCGTCCAGTGTACCCAGTCTCTACTGAGCACCCGTATATTATCTCTGATGTCAAACACCAATGGATATGGGATCATCCATCGTCCATCTGTATGGGTCGAGAAGGTATACGCTAGTCTACTCTGGTATATCGTTGCCCCGTCTCGATACACCCTCGACTAGGGACTTTGAAGGATGTACTTATGGATTACCATGTCCCCACTAGTATGATCCGCATCATAGTCCAGGTAGTCAAGCACACATCCTAAGGGCTTTACCAACATGTAACAGAGAGACAATCAGTATACACGTTAAGGTAAAGTTCAACCAGATAGCATACTATCATGTCGAGCAAGAAAGTCCTCCCTATATATGTCCCAGCATCCACTACAATATACATCCTATGTACAGTAATGGCCTCTAGGGCATACATATAACTAACACTTGGAAGCCTTGAATGATAACTGTCTCCCGAATGAGGCTGTCGTTATCATATCCCTAGAACATCCACTTATGTTCTAAAACTGCTTCCGACTGTTTCTCCAGGATTAGATCAATGTCAACTTATTGCATCCAGTGCAAGAACAACATCTGGTGTGGTACTTGACATCTCATGATTGACTCAATTGCCTGAGCAAGTGATCTGCCAATCATGCACATCCCTCTCCCCTTTAGTCTGTAAGATACCTTTAGAGTGGGTGACTCCATTACCTGCAGGTACACTACCGTGCCAGGAGTCGTCCATTCTAAATACTCTTAGAATGATGTCTAAGTACCCTTAATTGGGAAACTTCCCAAATCTAGATCTAAAAGCATAGATTTAGTAACCAGTATGTCTGATATAATGTCCAAGTCCCATGTGGAGAAACCACTGTGTGACGACCAAAGTATAACCGATCGTAGTATAGGAATATCACTTCCTACTCTGTGTATGTCATCCAAATACCATGACATCACACCCTACTGCCTTCTCAACAGATCCATCCCCTATTCTGATGAAGTCAAACCTATGACTGTCACGTCAGAAATAGATGATCTATCTCCGCTACATCTGCCTTAGTCTATAAATAGACATAAGCCACCTGTCCACCAATGCTTTCGCTGCTCCCACTGACTACGACAACCCTCTGGCAGAGTCATATACACGTACACTTCTAAAGCTAGTTTAGAACGACGCTATACTCATCCTCCTGCCGGGTCTTGCAACCTGGAACAACAGCAATGGCAAGTGTGGGTAAACAAGAACTTCCCTGTCACCGTCCTTGAGGCTACCGGAGTACCTCTCGGGTGCCTGAAGTTACCCACCTTATCTGCGGAGTGGCCAATGGAATGTCAAACCAGATTGAATCTTTAGGTTCCTATCAAATCTTCAGTAATCGTTTGTGGTTCTGGAATCACTTTCAGTTCTACCATACTCCTACTACTGTTTTTTGAAAAAATCCATTTTTATTAAAACTGTGGCGAGTCTAGAACAATATTACTATTGATCTTCCAGATGGTAGAAAGTTGTAAGGATCCTAGGCACCCTAATGAGGTCACACAAGGCATCGAACATGCCAAATTAAAATTTTTAGTGCCGAGAAACCCTAGACTACGGATCTTAGACTAGAGGTCTAGGCGAAATAGAAAGCTAGTTAACACTTAACTATAGTTTAAATGGAAATACAACCTTTGTAGATCCGGATGTCCACCTCCACGGCTCTGCAACGACGTCTCCTCGCTGTCCTAGTCGAGCTCCGGGCTCAAACGTCGGCTTCGTCGGAGAAACGGGTGAGCTAGATCGCCGGCTTCGTGTCAAAGACGATCTACGTCGAGGCATCGCAAGTTCAAGCTCCGACTTCACAAAGTGATGAAATTTGTGAAGAAAACACACTCTACAACTTGGCTAGAGGTAGAGGGTGAAGAAATAGGAGATGGGTTCACTTTAGATTTGGATTTTGCTCACTAGATCACAACTTGCCATTAAAGTAGCAAGCTTTCTCACTTTTAGAAGAAGAAGAAGATGATAGAAAAACTTATCATAAGTTATTTCTAAAATGAATAATAATGGAATTCTTATCATCTTCTAACCATGGTCAAGTGTAGAGAATTGACCATGGTTAGTGGGAGTGGTTAGGTTTAAGCAAGGAGACAAAATGGCATCATTACAAAAAGCTTCATGAAGCTTCACCACACTTCATGATAAAATGAAACCCTTTTGTTTCCATAAATCTATTTAATAAATAATAAAAGGATTTAATAATAAGAGAATAAATCTTAAACCCTAACCACTCTCATAACCATGGTTGCATTCTTTACACAAAGCCAAAACAACATGCATCATCAAACATGATACATGTAATTGCACAGAAGTATATCACATATACAATGTGCACATCAAGTGAGAAAAATCCGTTTAAAGTGAACCAATACTAGTTAATGCAAAGTAATATATCAAATATATAATTATACATTAAATCATTAAATCAACACTTGATTCAATGATCCGGTCATGTCGCACATAACCGACTAGTATTCAATGTATCGACTTATCGAATCGATCTTCGATTCGATAACAAGGTTATATCACATACAACCAATCGAAACATTAATCGCGAGAATCAAATACGGTATCACATACACGCATTATTCTCGGTCCCGCACATATCTCATATGCACTCCTATTTCGTTTCGCTTGAACCAGGAAACCTCTGTGTAGGACTCTAAAGACTCGTCAATACGCCGGTAGCAGATGATGATCATATCAAGCACCCACAAGCCGCAAGCGGTCTGCTAAACGTAACGGCCACCCGGGTATTGAGCGATCAGAAGATCGACGAGCTAGCCCGCTCACACTCCTGCGAATCCGACCAGTAACACTTACCATACAGTCAAGTCTCTTCGTCTGATACGTCTCATATCAAGTCTAGGGGTGGTATACGTCAGACCCCAATAACCCGATAAGTCGTGCCGATTTGAGGCTCGTAACGGGTCGAGAAACTACTGGTAACACTTACCAGTAAATCTCTGATCAGCCCTGGCCAGGGACTTTGCTGCTACGGCCAATCGAGCACAGCACAACATCAACTCCCAATACCGGGAGAGACGAAACCCCTCCTATCGCTCATTGCCTCCATGTGACTCGGGACTGTACCCAAAGACCACCGTTTTGCACGCCCTCATGGACGTGGTAAGGTGGAGATCAAAGCACAGTGGGAATTACACAAGACTCTATGACGATCTCGGGTCTACAGACTAACCTGTACAAGTGTCACCTGAGAACTGCCATCTGACGTGAGGTATAATACCATCTGGGAGTTCTCGGCGAGTCCGTCCAGTGTACCCAGTCTCCACTGAGCACCCGTATACCATCTCTGATGTCAAACATCAATGGATATGGGATCATCCATCGCCCATCACATGGGTCGAGAAGCGTATACGCTAGTCTACTCTGGTATATCGATGCCCCGTCTCGATACACCCACGACTAGGGACCTTGAAGGATGTACTTATGGACTACCATGTCCCCACTAGTATGATCTGCATCATAGTCCAGGTAGTCAAGTACAAATCCTAAGGGCTTTACCAACATGTAACTATTAGACAGTATAAAGAGACTAGTGTACATGTTAAGATAAATGGCAACCAGATAGCATACTATCATGTCGAGCAAGAAAGTCATCTCTATATATGTCCAAGCATCCAATATAATATACATAATCTGTACAATACTGGCCTCTAGGGCATACATACAACTAACAATCTCCCACTTGCACTAGGGCCAGCTGCTGTAGTATCTCATACCGAGCATCCCGAAGAGTCTCTCAAACTGTATCTGGGGAATGGCCTTCGTGAGTGGATCCGCCGTGTTGTTCTTCGTGTCAACTCTCCTGACCTCGATCTCCCGGCGATCAACTATCTCCCGGATCAGGTGATACCGCCTCAGAATATGCCTGGACCGCTGATGGGACCTGGGTTCCTTGGCCAAAGCCACTGCTCCATTGTTATCGCAATACAAAGGTATTGGATGCTCAATGGATGGAACCACACCAAGTTCAGTAATGAACTTCTTGATCCAGACAGCTTCTTTAGCAGCATCGTTGGCAGCGATGTATTCAGCCTCCATCGTCGAGTCTGCCACGGTTTCCTGCTTGGAACTCTTCCAGCTAACCGCCCCTCCGTAAAGGGTAAAGACAAAGCCCGACTGCGACTTAGAGTCGTCCTTATCACTCTGGAAGCTCGAATCGGTAAAGGACTCCAATTGGAGCTCTCCGTTACCATACACCAAGAACATATCTCTAGTCCTTCGCAAGTACTTGAGAATGCTCTTCACAGCTGTCCAGTGACTCTCTCCAGGATCAGCTTGATACCTGCTCACTACACTTAGTGAGTATGCTACATCGGGTCTGGTACATAGCATCGCATACATGATAGAGCCTACTGCCGAAGCATAGGGTATCCCTTGCATGTGAGCTCTCTCCAAATCAGTCTTGGGAGACATCTCTTTGGAGAGAGTGACTCCAGAGATCGTGGGCATATTCCCACGCTTGGACTCTTCCATACTAAACCTCTTTAGTATGGTGTCAATGTACCTGGATTGGGACAATCCCAAAATCCGTTTGGATCTATCTCTATAGATCCTTATTCCCAATATGCAGGAGGCATCACCAAGATCTTTCATTGAGAATCTTTGTGATAAGAAGAGCTTGACCGATTGCAGCATAGGAATATCATTTCCTATCAAGAGTATGTCGTCCACGTACAATACGAGGAAGACAACCTTACTCTCTGCCACCTTCTTGTAAATACAAGGTTCATCTGGATTTTTGACGAAATCAAACTCTTTGATAACGACGTCAAAGCAGATGTTCCAACTCCGCGATGCTTGCTTTAATCCATAAATGGATTTAAGCAGCTTGCACACCTTCCCGCTGCTCCCACTGTCTACGAAGCCCTCTGGCTGAGTCATGTACACGCACTCTTCTAAATCACCATTTAGAAAGGCGGTCTTAACATCCATTTGCCAGATTTCGTAGTCATGAAAGGCAGCAATGGCAAGCATGATTCGGATGGATTTAAGCATAGCCACTGGAGAAAAGGTTTCGTCATAGTCCACACCTGGTCTTTGACGAAAACCCTTTGCTACAAGTCTAGCTTTGAAAGTCTCCACTTTCCCATCTACACCAAGTTTCTTCTTAAAGATCCACTTGCTCCCAATGGGTTTTACCCCTTCAGGAGCAACTTCCAAAGTCCATACTTTGTTGGTGTACATGGATTCCATCTCGGACCGCATAGCATCCAGCCATTTCACTGAGTCCCCACTCGTGATGGCCTGCTCGAAACTAGTTGGGTCATCATCCTCCATGATGCAATCCTCGCTGCCACCATCAATGAGAAAACCGTAGTATCTCTCAGGTTGGCGAGGAACCCTACTAGATCGTCGGAGAGGCTGGGGTTCGTCGGGAGCTACTGAATCCTCTGGTTCCACTAAATCTTCAGTTTGAGTTTGTGTTGCTGGAATTTCTTCCAGTTCTACCTCATCGCCACTAATTTCTTTTGCAAGAAATTCCTTTTCCAAAAAGGTGGCATGTCGAGAAACAAACACTTTTTGTTCCTCTGTATGGTAGAAAAGATATCCATGTGAATGTTTTAGATATCCCACAAACTTGCATAGAACTGACCGTGCCTCGAGTTTGTCCGGATTTTGCCTTTTGACATAGGCCGGGCAACCCCATATCTTAACTCGTTTAAGACATGGTCTCTTCCCACTCCATATCTCATATGGTGTGGTAGGTACAGATTTAGATGGAACTTGATTCAATAGGTA
The DNA here is from genome assembly GCA_030015575.1 of Agapanthus africanus. Classification (NCBI taxonomy): domain Eukaryota; kingdom Viridiplantae; phylum Streptophyta; class Magnoliopsida; order Asparagales; family Amaryllidaceae; genus Agapanthus; species Agapanthus africanus. Next base: position 76,693,786 of record JASDDO010000029.1, read on the forward strand.
TGCTGCTGTTTCCAGCGCATGACCCCAGAAGGAAATAGGTAACTCAGCTGTACTCATCATTGAGCGCACCATATCTAATAGGGTGCGGTTTCTCCGTTCAGATACACCGTTATGCTGTGGTGTATAAGGAGGAGTCAGCTGAGAGAGAATCCCATTCTCTTTTAGGAAGTCCAGGAATTCATTGCTCAAGTATTCACCTCCCCGATCTGATCGAAGGATTTTAATACTTTTTCCGGTTTGGTTCTCGACTTCTTGTTTATATTCTCTAAATTTCTCAAAAGCTTCTGATTTGTGTTTCATCAGGAACACATATCCGAATCTAGAGAGATCGTCAGTGAATGTAATGAAGTACGAAGAACCATCCCTGGCATGTGTAGACATGGGACCGCATACATCACTATGTATTAGTCCTAAGAGTTCGGTAACTCTTTCTCCGTGTCCCGTAAACGGAGTCTTGGTCATTTTGCCTTTGAGACATGACTGGCAAGTGTCATAAGATGAAAATTCAAACGGATTTAAATATCCATCTTTATGCAACTTAGCTAGTCGTGTCGCATTGATGTGACCCAGTCTACAATGCCACAAGAAGGATTCGTTGAGTTCAGAACTCTTCCTCTTGTGTGTGTTTGTTATGCTCAGGACTGTTGATTGGTTTAGAACATAAATGCCATTGCACAACGTGCCTGATCCAACCAACTTTTGGTCATGGAAAATGTTCATAACATTGTCCTGTAATACAAAATTATATCCCTCTTTACTTAATAAAGAAACCGATATAATGTTGCATATCAGGTTCGGCATGTAATAGCATTCGTTCAGAACCAATGTATTACCAGTTGGTAATACAAGGTGATATTCCCCGACAGTCTTGGCTGCAACAATTGCACCATTTCCAACTCTTATGTCTTTATCACCTTCTCCAAGTTCTCTACCTTTCCTTAGCCCATGTAACTGATTACATATATGGGATCCCGACCCGGTATCCAATACCCAGGACGTAGAGCAAATGGAGAAACAGTTCTCAGTAACGAACACACCCGAAGAAAATGCATCATCATGTACTTTCTTCATTCGGGTGGCATGGGAATCCTGGTATTCCCCTATATCCTGTTCATTCCTATAACTCTTACAGGAAAGAACGGAACCAACGTTCCCCAGCACAGTATAACATGCGGGTTCGGTCAATACATCCATTTTATTATCTTTATTAAGGCATGAAATGGTCGCTACCTGGAGAGAGAGAGAAGAAAACACTTTAGCGTAAGCTCGTGCAAGATCAGATTGGTTATTATCTTATCTAATCAGGATGGCTCCCACTGCTTTTTATCAAATCTTCCTCCAAACCCTAAAAGGATAGACTAGCCGGGATTAATTACACACTACAGGTTCGCCAATCTTTCAGCCAGGCCAGTGTCGGTACTTTGAGGGAGGTCCCCCGTGCTTTCGCACGAACCTAATTAATGTAAACCTCGTTTTCCCAGAGGCGTAACCTCGTTAACACCTTTCTAGACACCTACTTGATCGGCTAATTGTAATGTATAAAACTCTCCCAGGAGTAACTCTTACTCGCAGCGGGTATCGGGATCCAACTATCTCATAGAAGGTATGCAATCTCATTGCAAATTTCAACACTTGAAATTCCCGATAATATTTTGCCCCTAGTGTCCTATGACCTTGACAAAGGCCAACAAATCACAGGATGCTAGTCAAGTTCAACCCGTCATTTCTTGATTGAATCAAACCCACCCGCACGACCCTTGACAAAGGCCAACAAGGTCGTACGACTACCCTGAAACAATCTGCATCATATGCATAAACAGATAAGCACTATTCAGCTACCGCACACTACGCCTTGACAAAGGCCAACAAACGCAGCACGAATACTAAACAGTCTTTATCTGAAATGACGGAGGGCTACGCAGGTTTTCATAAAACCATGAGCGTAATGAACTTGATATCGTTGTAGAATCAAATGTAGTTTTGAAATGGAGTGATTTTGAGGCTTTTCTAGTTTTGCTAAAGGAGTCACTCCCGGTGAAGGGATCTCGGTCCTTTCCTCGTCGAATGAGGTGCGGGATATATCATATATATCACTGTGCAAAGCAAAAACGCAAAAGCAGTCAAAAGCAAACCGAGTATGTAGCATCTGCCAGTTATTGCTAAAGGAGTCACTCCCGGTGAAGGGATCTCGGTCCTTTCCTCGTCGAATGAGGTGCGGGATATATCATATATATCGCTGTGCAAAGCAAGAACTGTAGCTACCTGTTTTATTTTAAAATTCGATTCCACAACATCTTAGGTTTCTTTTCTTTCATTAATCACATTAATGAAGTCCCATCATTTAATTACCTAAACATCACAGATAGATATGACGTACACTTATGTCATCCGCATTCGCCTCAATGTCCCCTCATGCACCGTTAGGTTAGGTAACTAACGACAGAGCAGGGCAGGGCTAGCGCGGGTGTAAAACATAAGTAACGTCTATATAATATATCATATATACTATATACAATATCCATCACAGAATCACATCACACATATCGCAGCAGAATAAACATATGAAATATTGGATATACTAGGACGTCCGTGCTTTCAATACGAGCCAGTATAAAACACGGATTCCACGGTCGTGATGAATAGCCAATCCCACACCCCTAGACCCCTACGAGAGCGGCAAGCAACCCTGCCAATTCTAGGGTTAGGAGACCCGGACTCGACACCTCGAGTTGGTCTCCCACTGGACCCCAGAACCCGGTTACTTGTGCTCCCCTCCTTGGGTCTATCCTAGTGCAGAAAAGTAAATAATATACAAAGGGTGACAACTCCCGCATCCTGGAAGTGCCCCGAATAAAAGAATATTACATACAAGTTTTTACATGAATGAAAATGAAAAACACTCATCTCACATAAAAACCCCCGGCTATTCAAATACGACGATCCAATATAACATATCCAGCAACACATAACAACACATGTCATCAACGCAAGTAAGTATGCATACCCCAATTGTCGTTGACGTATAGCAACGAAACCGGCGATATGAACATACTACACTTACGGTCACAGAAAAGAAAGTATAAAACTACAACAATTGGAATCCGCAATCTCTTTAGACATCACATGCCTAACAGTTATAAATCCCGCATTTTAGTCCCATCATCGAAAACTCTTTTCGATATCTTGTGAAACTAAACTGCTAGATCTATAACATTCATCCAGTTATCTCATAACCTTTTGTGAATTCCAATTATTGTATCCAATTCCGGATAAATAGAATATATCAAACTTTCCGATCGAACATTCGAACACCCAAGTTTTCCCGACACCGATCAACACATGAATTAGGTTCAAAGACATTCACTTCATACCTCAGTACCAACGGTCCAGCCGTAGAAGGGTCAAGCCAACGCCTCACATGTGGCACGCCGTACTGCCCCAAACCCGAAGGTTCAAAGGGCAGTTCAAGACGGTCACATAATCGAGTTAAGGTTTGTTGTCTTCTAGAGGGACCATCGTGTTACTTGCACTACTCAGAACGTCTTTTAACCACAGAAAAATCCAACACTTGGAATTATTCCGGCAGGGGAAAACCTGGGTATTTGTATACGGTCGAACTCTTTAACATATTCTACAGTTATCTGGAAAAACACTCAGACAAAATTTGATATCCCGATCGAAAGACCGAATTCCCAAATCAACTCAGAAAAATTCAACTCTGGAAAAATATTAAAAGTGCACAGAAAATCCAGCATTAATAATTATGAGATACTGTATAAAAACCACTGAACAAACAGGCCGTACCGCCGCGCAACCGCCGCACGAGGCTAGCTCGTGCCGCGGAAGCGCGGCAATATAAAGGAATTATGGGCACGAATTTCACAGTATTTCATATATTCACCTGCTTATTTTTCTGAACATTTTTAATGTGGAAAAATACCAGATTTTAAAAATTGGACAGAGAGCAATTTTCCGGGTATGGTTTCGGTTCGATCGGACTTCAAATCGCGTCTGGACTTCGCCTAAGGCTCTAGCTAGGCTCTGATACCACTGTAAGGATCCTAGGCACCCTAATGAGGTCACACAAGGCATCGAACATGCCAAATTAAAATTTTTAGTGCCGAGAAACCCTAGACTACGGATCTTAGACTAGAGGTCTAGGCGAAATAGAAAGCTAGTTAACACTTAACTATAGTTTAAATGGAAATACAACCTTTGTAGATCCGGATGTCCACCTCCATGGCTCTGCAACGACGTCTCCTCGCTGTCCTAGTCGAGCTCCGGGCTCAAACGTCGGCTTCGTCGGAGAAACGGGTGAGCTAGATCGCCGGCTTCGTGTCAAAGACGATCTACGTCGAGGCATCGCAAGTTCAAGCTCCGACTTCACAAAGTGATGAAATTTGTGAAGAAAACACACTCTACAACTTGGCTAGAGGTAGAGGGTGAAGAAATAGGAGATGGGTTCACTTTAGATTTGGATTTTGCTCACTAGATCACAACTTGCCATTAAAGTAGCAAGCTTTCTCACTTTTAGAAGAAGAAGAAGATGATAGAAAAACTTATCATAAGTTATTTCTAAAATGAATAATAATGGAATTCTTATCATCTTCTAACCATGGTCAAGTGTAGAGAATTGACCATGGTTAGTGGGAGTGGTTAGGTTTAAGCAAGGAGACAAAATGGCATCATTACAAAAAGCTTCATGAAGCTTCACCACACTTCATGATAAAATGAAACCCTTTTGTTTCCATAAATCTATTTAATAAATAATAAAAGGATTTAATAATAAGAGAATAAATCTTAAACCCTAACCACTCTCATAACCATGGTTGCATTCTTTACACAAAGCCAAAACAACATGCATCATCAAACATGATACATGTAATTGCACAGAAGTATATCACATATACAATGTGCACATCAAGTGAGAAAAATCCGTTTAAAGTGAACCAATACTAGTTAATGCAAAGTAATATATCAAATATATAATTATACATTAAATCATTAAATCAACACTTGATTCAATGATCCGGTCATGTCGCACATAACCGACTAGTATTCAATGTATCGACTTATCGAATCGATCTTCGATTCGATAACAAGGTTATATCACATACAACCAATCGAAACATTAATCGCGAGAATCAAATACGGTATCACATACACGCATTATTCTCGGTCCCGCACATATCTCATATGCACTCCTATTTCGTTTCGCTTGAACCAGGAAACCTCTGTGTAGGACTCTAAAGACTCGTCAATACGCCGGTAGCAGATGATGATCATATCAAGCACCCACAAGCCGCAAGCGGTCTGCTAAACGTAACGGCCACCCGGGTATTGAGCGATCAGAAGATCGACGAGCTAGCCCGCTCACACTCCTGCGAATCCGACCAGTAACACTTACCATACAGTCAAGTCTCTTCGTCTGATACGTCGCATATCAAGTCTAGGGGTGGTATACGTCAGACCCCAATAACCCGATAAGTCATGCCGATTTGAGGCTCGTAACGGGTCGAGAAACTACTGGTAACACTTACCAGTAAATCTCTGATCAGCCCTGGCCAGGGACTTTGCTGCTACGGCCAATCGAGCACAGCACAACATCAACTCCCAATACCGGGAGAGACGAAACCCCTCCTATCGCTCATTGCCTCCATGTGACTCGGGACTGTACCCAAAGACCACCGTTTTGCACGCCCTCATGGACGTGGTAAGGTGGAGATCAAAGCACAGTGGGAATCACACAAGACTCTATGACGATCTCGGGTCTACAGACTAACCTGTACAAGTGTCACCTGAGAACTGCCATCTGACGTGAGGTATAATACCATCTGGGAGTTCTCGGCGAGTCCGTCCAGTGTACCCAGTCTCCACTGAGCACCCGTATACCATCTCTGATGTCAAACATCAATGGATATGGGATCATCCATCGCCCATCACATGGGTCGAGAAGCGTATACGCTAGTCTACTCTGGTATATCGATGCCCCGTCTCGATACACCCACGACTAGGGACCTTGAAGGATGTACTTATGGACTACCATGTCCCCACTAGTATGATCTGCATCATAGTCCAGGTAGTCAAGTACAAATCCTAAGGGCTTTACCAACATGTAACTATTAGACAGTATAAAGAGACTAGTGTACATGTTAAGATAAATGGCAACCAGATAGCATACTATCATGTCGAGCAAGAAAGTCATCTCTATATATGTCCAAGCATCCAATATAATATACATAATCTGTACAATACTGGCCTCTAGGGCATACATACAACTAACAAAAGTCAACCCTCGTCATAGCCTAGGTCAACCCATAAACAGCCATTACAGAAACGTGCCTTGAGTTATCCAGAGTCTGGTTTTAATCATAAGCCGGACAACTCCCCGTACCTTAACATCGTTAAGATACGAACTGTTCTATATCCAATATAGGACCAGAGGCACTGATTTAATTGAACCAGATTCAAATCATGCAGCTGTCCCCAGTGCATGTCAACTAAAATGGAAAGAGGCCGATCAGTGTTACTCAACTTAGGAGTACTTCCAATTATGAGTAACCTGAAAGAGAAGCAAGTTCTCTTAATCATTACTATCAACTGAATACCATACACAAGTATCTACATCTTCGATCACCTTGAAGAATCCCGATACTTGCAATATCCGATTCTCTACTTTATTCAAATACCTATAACTTCTCAAAACTTGGACCCTGTGCTTCCATGAAACAATTGCCAAAAAACTAGAGAAGTCATAAGTAAACCGAATATAGTACGAGGACCAACCCCTCTGTCCTGATAGACCCTGGACAACATACAATACTCTTTATAAGTCCCTTGAGTCTGATAACTCATTCACTGTGTGTCGCAGGTTGAAAACTGTACTAATGGTTAAGAAGAATTACACCATTGTTTAATGCTCCTTACCTAACCATCAACTGATATAGGTAAATGTCACTGACATAATTTCAAAAAGGTATATCTCACTCTATAAAAATAGACGTATAGATATATCGATTTGAAAATGGTGCATAACAGCGGATATCAAAACCAAATATTTGTCGTCCGGCAAACAACCCAGGTGACTTCCTCAAATATCACCGATTACAACGAATCCTGATATAATGAGGATGATCACCCAATTCCCAATAACTTACTCCCACTCATCATCTGTAAAACCATACAGATATGAGAATCATACCTGGTAAATACATAACCTGGAGTAAGTATCTAATCGGGAAATCAGTTTTCGTTTAACAGTACACAGTGAAACTGAAACATTGAAATGTTTTGATGGGGTATCCTGGTATTCCTAGTAATGCCTCTTCCATTATCCAGATTCATAACTGTAACCGTGTAATTCTTTGCCACCTCTCCAAATCCCTTTATATGTCTTTAGTCATTACCTTCTGTACACCCCTTTAGGCCAAATGGTTTTCTTCCTTCCCTACCGTTCGGCACCAGCCTTTGGTTTGGAAGAAGACTATCCAATAAGCATAATGGGTGTACTGTCCTAATCCTAGGAGCACTCGCAATGCGAGAGAAGGTGAAGATAAAAGACAACCGAATAAACCTTATTCCTATTTCTCCTGAACCAGAATCCATCCCCGAACTGGAACAAGTTCCTTTCGAGTTCGTATATAACCATACGAAGGAGTATCCAATAAACTGTGGATCTTCGTAGTGATACGGAGTGTCCTCGAGAAATACAAAGGTGAAGTAGGAGTGGTAATGAAATACCTGGTTTGGTCGTGAATATCAGTTGCAATTTACTTTGCCCTTTTACTAATCCCTTACTTTGTCTTAACTTAATACCCTCTGCACACCATCGTTATGCTAATTGGTTTTCTTCATTCCCCACCGTTCGGCACCAGCCTAAGGTTTAGAAGAAGACTATCCAATTTGCGTAATAGGTGTACTATCTCCTAAACCAAGGAGTACTCGCAACCTGGGAGAAGTTAAAATGAAAAGACAACTGAATAATCCTATCCGTTTTCTCCAGAACCGGAAACCATCCTCGAATAAATTCCTTTGAGTTCGTATATAACCATACGATGGTTTTGTCCAATGGAAGTGGACGTTCGTAGTAATACGGGGTGTCCTGGAGAAAAGGGTAAAAGTAGGAATGGCAATGAGGTTCGCAACTCTGACAATCCAAAAGCCAGTGTTAAGAAGGTTCGGTCAACTTGGTCACTGAGTCATAGTTTTAGGGTCGGGTCAATGGTCGCTGCCAAAGAGAGAGAGAGAAAAGAAACACTCAGCGTGCACTCTAACCTAGATCAGAATGGTTACCAATTTATCTAATCAGGAAACCTCCCACTGTCACCTCAAATTCTCCTCCAAACCTGAAAGAAGAATTAGTCGGGGTCACCCGAGGAGTAAACTAACTCATCAGTGGGAATCGGGATCCAACTATCATCGCATGATAATGTGACGGAATCCGCTCACCTCATCACACTCCAGAAGGTATGCGCATATCTAGCAAGTTTCAGTTTCTTTAGAAACTCCCGATGTGATTTTTGCCCCATGCTCTTATGACCTTGACTTTGGCCAACATATCATAAGTCACATGTCAAGTTCTACCCGTAATTCTTCAGGTTAATTTGAGCCCACCCGTACATACCCTTGACTTTGGCCAAAATAGTAGTATGACTGCCCCAAACCAACGCATCTATCTATGCTGCATATGAATACCCAATAGCTACCAATCACTGTGCCTTGACTTTGGCCAACATACACAGCTTGAATACTATTGACCACCCATATGAAACGACGGAGGGCTACGAATGGTTTCCGGTGAAAACCTTTAACATAGTGATGTTAGTTATATGTATGCCCTAGAGGCCATTACTATACATAGGATGTATATTGTAGTGGATGCTGGGACATATATATGGAGGACTTTCTTGCTCGACATGATAGTATGCTATCTGGTTGCTCTTTACCTTAACGTGTACACTTATTGTCTCCCTGTTACATGTTGGTAAAGCCCTTAGGATCTGTACTTGACTACCTGGACTATGATGCGGATCATACTAGTGGGGACATGGTAGTCCATAAGTACATCCTTCAAAGTCCCTAGTCGTGGGTGTATCGAGACGGGGCATCGATATACCAGAGTAGACTAGCGTATACCTTCTCGACCCATACAGATGGGCGATGGATGATCCCATATCCATTGGTGTTTGACATCAGAGATGATATACGGGTGCTCAGTAGAGACTGGGTACACTGGACGGACTCGCCGAGAACTCCCAGATGGTATTATACCTCACGTCAGATGGCAGTTCTCTGGTGACACTGGTACAGAGTAGTCTGTTGACCCGAGATCGTCATAGAGTCTTGTGTGGTTCCCACTGTGCTTTGATTTCCATCTTACCACGTCCAAGAGGGCGTGCAAAACGGTGGTTTTTGGGTACAGTCCCGAGTCACATGGAGGCAATGAGCGATAGGAGGGGATTCGTCTCTCCCGGTATAGGGAGTTGATGTTGCGCTGTGTTCGATTGGCTATAACAGGAAATCCCTAGCCAGGGTTGCTGAGATTTACTGGTAAGTGTTACCAGTAGTTTCTCGAATTGTTATAGACCTCATATCGACACGACTTATCGAGCTATTGGGGTCTGACGTTTACCACCCCTAGGCGAGATATGCGACATATCAGACGATCAGACTGGACTGTACGGTAGTGTTACTGGTTGGATTCACTGGAGTGTGAGCGGGCTTGCTCGTCGATCTTCAGATCGCTCAATACCCGGGTGGCCGTTACGTTTAGCAGACCGCTTGCGGCTTGTGGGTGTTTGATATGATCATCACCTGCTGCCGGCGTATTGACGAGTCTTTAGAGTCCTACACAGAGGTTTCCTAGTTCAAGCGAAACGAAATAGGAGCGCATATGAGATATGTGCGGGACCGAGAATAATGCGTGTATGTGATACCGTATTTCATTCTCGCGATGAATGTATCGAATGGTTGTATGCGATATAACCTAGTTATCGAATCAAGTATTGATTCGATAAGCCGATACATTGAATACTAGTCGGTTGTGTGTGACATGACCGGATCATTGTTCAGACCATAATATTGCATTTATCATTCCCCTATTCTTATCCTTTTTATAAATAAACAGGTACTCTTGACGCACGTTTGTTGCATATTACAGGTTACAGGTTTCTGGAGCAAATACAGTGAAAAAGACACAAAACAACAGAAAAGGGACTTTTGACCAACAATTAGACAGATCTCAGTCAAGCCCAGTTCATATAGGTGCAAGACAACGCAAGTCAAGGTGAAACGGTTAAAAAGCCCAATACAAGTCTTCACTGAAAATCTGGAGAAGACTCAGAAGTCCAACAGAAGAAAGAAATATAAAAAGACAAAGCCCAAGAATCCAAGAACATAACCCCAAAGTTTGACAACCCAACACCTCAGTTTGGCCGCGGAACCGCGGCCAAACCCATGCTGGAGCCGCGCTTCCGCGGCCGTTAGGAGCCCGTGTCGGTGCATTTTTCTTCTGCTGGTGCGCTGTTGTGGGTGTTGTGATTTTAAGTGGGCAAATCAGTAATTGCGCATGTGCGAGAGCCTGTAGCCCTAGGTTTTCTATTTTCCTATAAATTGTAATTTTAGATCTAAAAATGGTATGCCTCTTTTCAATCAATAAAATTCAGATTTTCTGAGAGCAAAATTCAGATCTGTTCTTCTTGTTTGGAGGGAGCCGTCAACTAGTAAGTATTTTTATTCTTTTAATTATAATGTCTTCTCATCCCCTAATGAGCGAGTAGTCTCCTCGCTTGTTAGGGTTAGCCTTTGGGAAAGGGTTGAGAGATGAAATCTCTCGCCCCTTTCAATGCCACCTTCACCTAATGAAATAGAACTTCACGCATACGAGCACAACCGCTCCCTGCGGCATCCTACCCTTCGAGGTAACGATGATCCGTAGTATAAAGGGCCGGTTCCGCGCGTTTTCCGTGAGGGTTAGGATAATTATCAACAAAGGTAGGGTACAAACTTAGAGGAAGAAACATCTTCCCAAAAGATTTGTATCCACTTTCTTGACAATTAACTTAACACCTAATAGATCTAAAAAAGGAAGGTATTGAAAGCGGTGAGGAAAAAATATTCATTTCCAAAACTTCCCCTAATCCTAACCCTAGCAAGATTCTTAATTAGATTAATTAGATCCAGTCTTTAGATTTTCATAAACCAACCAAAACTACAAATAGAATCAACTCGTTAAAACACTTTAAAGAAATTTACCCGTCTCTGTGGATCGACCCGTACTCACCGGCTAGCTGCGAAGCGACGCCGTCCTGATTGCGGTAATTAATATTTTTGAACGTAAAATCTCTACTAATCAAAAGGCGCCGTTTCCGGGGACGGCGTAATCTTTCTTTTTGTGAATTTTCGGGTTGATATAAATTTTAAAAATTATAAAAATCTGAAAATATAAAAAATAAAAAAAAATAATCAAATTTGATCTGTTTGAAGGGTATATCTTTTGGATCTTGCAGGAACAGCGAAGAATCAAGGATCTGGAAATTTACAGAGAGGGAATCAGAAAGTTACAAATCAGAATAGAGAAGAAAGTGCCCAACAGAGCAGTAGAAATTTTTCCAGCCACTGATCTCCTCATCGAGCCGCTCTTCCGCCGCACCAGTGCCCCATATGCCGCGGATCCGCGCTCCTAGTGCCACGTCAGCGCACTAAAATTTTCTGGTTTGATTTCTTTCTCTCCCCTCTGCAACCTCCCATATATCTCTCTGTAAAAATATTTCTGCAGGATTTCTTTGCGTAAAGAGTCTTTCTCCCCCTTCTAAATAACAGATTTCTGCAGGTTTCTTTGCGCCGCGCTAAAAAATTCTGATTGCAAGTGAAATTTTATTTGTTTTGCATAATTTAACCGGACTCTAAGGGGCTATTTGACCAAATCCAGATTGGGTGGGGATTTCATCACCCTTCCCAGGACCCCAGAAAACACCTAAGCATTTTGCATCAACCACCTTTAATTAAAAAAGATTAGACTCAGACCTAAGGACAGCGAGCTCAATAGGAAAAGGACTAGGGTAGGCATCGGCCGTTTATCCTAACCGACATTGCGGTGTCTAGGCTAGTGGTTTTTAATTAGGCCCACTGTAGTGGTGGTTCCTTCCCACTTACCTGGCCGTACTTGCCAGTGAAGAGGCGGTTTGAGGTCTATTTCTAGCCCTAGTTAGGAGCTGTCTAGCAGACCTAGGCGACCCTAAATCTAGGCCTGATTGTGCATGTGTGGTTGAGTCAGTTGTGTCACGAGTCCGTTTTCAAAAACTTCTTTGCAAAACTCACAAAAAAATAAAAAAAATAAAAAAATCTTTTCAAAACTTGCAACTTGTCGCGAAGAAACTTGAAACTCACTTCCACCACTTCTTCTCACTGACGTTATCTTACCCCCACATTCTGTTTTTCTCTTTTTTCTGACTGCACTACCCTTTAGTGTATGTCATTTTGGACTAGGGATACTAACGCCCGATTAGTCCGTGTTTCGTTGGTACCGACCAACGAACCCATCGACGAACCCTTCGTCGACATTCCGTCCACTTCCTTACCTCCACCTTTAAATTCTTCTTTCGAAGGTATGTCGGGATTCAACCCCAACGATACCTTACCGACGGAAATGATTCCACCTCCGCCAGGTGCGAATAACCCGAATCTTCCGCCTGTTGTAGCGCCCGCACGAGTTGCGCTCCAGGATCTCTTCTACCCCGTCCGCACTTCTTTACCCACATGTCTTTCACCCCTACCGGCGAATGGGGATAATTTTGAAATAAAACCACACTTCATCAATATGCTACCTAAGTTTCATGGTTTGGAATCCGAAGATGCATATATTTTTATTAATAAATTCCAAAACGTTTGCGCCATGATGAAGACAACCCAATTAAGTGATGACGCAATAAGGCTAAGGGTCATTCCTTTTACCTTATGTGACCTAGCCGAGAAGTGGCTATACAGCACCGCATCATACTCCATTAGAAATTGGGACGAGTTTGTGAGAGCCTTTCTGAAAAAGTTCTACCCTCATCATAAAACTGCTAGAATCCGAAACGAGATTATACAATTTTCACAGCTTCCGTCCGAACCATTCTGGAAATGCTTCGAGAGATTTAAAGACCTACTTGTTCAATGCCCTCATCATGGGATAGAAAATTGGCAACTTTGCCAAACATTATACGAGGGATTGAATGCAGCAACGAAGCAGTTGCTAGAAACAATTTGTCAAGGTCATTTTCTCTCCAAGTCTAGCGACGAAGCTTGGCAGTTTCTTGAGGACCTAAGTGAGCAAACAATTCAGTGGGAGAGTACAAAGACCACATCATCTTCCTCAATTGGTCAATCTAGGGCGGGCATACATCAAATAGATATGTCGATAGCTATGAAGGCCGAGATGGCCTCACTTATGAAAAAGCTAGAAGCCATTGAGACAAAAATCTCATCGACTTCTCCTGCCCTTACTCTACCCACACGAACTGTTTGTGCTTGTTGTTCGAACCCATCGCATTTAACCGAAGAGTGTCCTTATAATGCACCCATTCAAGGACAGGATCAAGTCAATGCTGCATTTCAGCAACGACAAAGAAATGATCCTTACTCTTCGACATACAATCAAAGGTGGAGGAGTCACCCGAATTTCGCTTGGAACCAAAATCAACAAGTCCAAGGGAATAATAATTTTCAAAGAGCTCCTCCACAACAACAACAAGCACCTTTACAAACTCAAAACCAGCAACCTTTCCAACAACAACCTTATACAAATCAAACGAACAATTTGGTTCAACCTAATGATGATAAGGTTAGCTCGCTCGAGAAAAGTCTTGAAGCATTTCTCAAGCAAACCACAGAATCCGCAGCAAGATTTGAAAGTTATGTGCAATCTTTAATGAATAACAATGCCTCACACGATCAAAGTATCAAATCTATTGAGGCACAAATTGCACAATTAACTGCTGCGTTGAGCGAGAGAGAAAAGGGAAAGCTTCCATCTCAACCATTGCCCAATCCCGGTCACCCACAAAACGCATATCACAATCACAATGTAAATGCGGTGACCACGTTGAGATCCGGAAGAGAGTTGCAAAATAATGTGGAAACTAGTGATGACATCCCCGCCGGTGGTTCTTCTTCCCCTTCTTCATTTTCTTCACTTCCTTTTTCACCTTTTTCTTTAGAGCCTATTCTCCACCCTTCACACGGCTCTACTTCTTCTGACTCGAACGGACCCATTTCTAACAACACGAACACATCCACACTGGGATCCGTTCCTATTCCACATTCTACTCCACAGACTTGTGACTCAACAAATTTTCAAAATGCACCATTTCCAAACAGGTTGAGTCCTAATAAACCAAATGCACAAGTGGAGAAGATTGTGGAATTATTTAAACAGGTTAGCATAAATATACCTCTCTTGGATGCTATCCAACAAGTCCCTTCATACGCAAAAATCTTAAAGGGATTATGCACTTCAAAGAGAAAGGCATCTCAAGTACCCAAGAAAGTGCTAGTGGCTAGTGCAGTGAGCAATGCTATTAACCACCATCAAACCTTACCCCAAAAACGAAAGGACCCCGGCTGTCCTACTATTTCAATCACGATTGGGGATAAGCAAATTAATCGTGCACTTTTAGATCTTGGGTCTAGTGTTAACCTGATTCCTTACTCAGTGTACGAACAATTAGGGGTTGGAGAGTTGAAACCCACTCGTTGCACTCTCCAAATGGCTGATCGATCAATCACCTATCCAAGGGGTCAACTAGAGGATGTGTTGATCAAAGTCGGGGAATTCATATTCCCCGTTGACTTTATCGTTATGGATACACAACCTGTTGTTAACCCAAGAAACCAAATTCCGGTGATTCTTGGTCGACCATTTTTAGCCACTTCCAATGCCATAATAAATTGTCGCAATGGCTCCATGACTCTATCCTTCGGAAAGAGGTCTAGTGAGTTCAATATTTATAAGATGGGAAGTCTGCCCCCCGTGCCTAAAAATAGTATACGAGAAGTTTGCTCTATTCACGAAATCACGCAGGAGGACTGCGAGCTTGAAAGATTTCTATTTGATGAAAACAGTTTTAACGCCACTAGTGCGTCCCTCCTCGAGCCTACTACCGTTGACACAACCGATGCTGATTATCAATGTTTCACTTTTTCGGAGGACGACGACTCACAGCCCGAATATGAGTCGTTTGAATTTTTGGATGAGTCAGTCGAACCATCCAAATCGGTTGTTTGCAGTGATTTGGAACCTGTGTTAGAGTCCTTTGAGTTCGAGGTAGATTCCGCAATGGTTCTTTCGCCTCAGAAATTCGAACTCATACCCTTGCCGTCTCACCGTAGATATGCTTACATAGGTGAGAATGAGACTTTTCCCATTATCATTTCAGCCTCTCTAGCCTTCGAGCAAGAGAACGCTATTTTAAAAGTCTTACAAAATAGGCGGCAAGTTTTCAGTTGGACTATGGCGGACATCGATGAGATCAGTTTCCTCATAAGTGAATATCATACACAATTGATGGATGATGCCATAGAGGACCCACAGGAACATCTTGGGGGTATTGTGGTGAGCCAACTTCCTCCTTTAGAAGTTGAAATACCCCCATTTCTTTTAATAAGGTACGAGAATGCTAACACTCCACTGATTGCTGATCATTTACATTCTCGTTTCGATGCATCACCATCACCTGTATATTCACCTCCACACCTCCCATTCCACTACTTCTATCTTCCCCAATTCTTTGCGGACCACCACAACTTATTTTTTCACCCACCAATATTCTTTACTGATAAATTTTTCAAATGGTTGGTGTTGACTTTTGGCCTATGCAAAGTTGGGCAGTATTGTCTAACATAGTTTAATTGAAGTTTGGGGGAGGGTCTTTTTGTATATATTTTTGTTTTTCTTAACAATAAAAAAAAATTATAAATAAATAAACAGGGGAGTATCGGTATTTTGACCCTCTTGGTTTAGCATGACAGTGAGGACACTGTCAAGTTCAAGTTTGGGGGTATGCTCGGTACGTCTTCTTCCTTCGCATTCATTTGTACATATTTTTGCATTTGTATACTTATTTGAAAATCCATAAAAATTGAAAATTTTCAAAAATTATAAAAATTATTGTATTCAATTTTGGCTAATTGACTAGAGTTTGACAGATAGGTTAACTGGCTAGGAACAACTAGATCTTAGACTTAGTGAATTAAAACCCCCAAAAATAACATTCCTTAAAGTTTAACGGTAGAAAGTATATGCCTTATAGTTTATTTAGAAATAGGCAAATTTTGGGTTCACTTCTTGGGCTAAGTCAAAATGAGGGAAGAGTATTGATGTTCTTATTAGAGTATAAGTTTGAAAAATAGTTCCTAGCTTAAGTCTAAATTCTGAAAATGTATACCCAACAAATTGCACATTCACGCACCTTGAAACTTGGAATAGTAGAAGAGACCTTGAAATGCTCTTGTCTAAAGTCCTTAGTATGAAAATGTGTGAATAAAAAGATAAAAAAATGGACACTGGTTTTTGTAATTACTTAAGGCTGTAAAAATAGAAAAATATTTAGCGAGGGTGCCTTATCACCTAGTGCCTTAGACCAACTGGTTTGGGAGTCACTGCTAAAGCCTTGGGTGTTGCAAAGACCAGGAAGTACGCTTCAAAGTGCAAGCGCATTTTGTAATCGGTCGTTGGTACCTCAAGAAGTATTAACGGTCGCATGAAGGATGTGTAAGCAAATTTCATTTAAATTCACCAACTAATTAGTACTTTGGACAATGGACAAGGGCATGATTGCTTGAATTGAATTTCCGAGTGTAAGGGTGATCTATACACACACGTAGGGGTATGTGATTGGAATTTAGATAAGAGAGAGGAATGAAGAATAGAACTTGTATCTTTAGTAGAGTTGATAGAAATTCCTAAGTGGAGATAAAACCCTAGAAGGAAAACTTAAGAAATGCCGAAAGCTAAGTAGATCTGCAGGATATATATAATCTTAAGTTAAATAATGAGGAAGTGTGAAGAATATGGGTGATAATTTACAAGTAGAAGATAATAGAATTCCTTATTAGAAGACCTAATTGGAGAACAAAAGTCAATGGGCCGAGTTGATAGGATTTTGTGGGTGTAATCCGCTGAAAACCCTCAGGAGACAACACTCCTCCTACTAGGGACACCTAGAGGTTTAACGGCTTGTTGCACATGCTCAGTGCAATCGCGTTTCCCTGCGAAAGTGCGGTTAGGATTTTAGTGAATAAATAATAAGTTTGCTCGAGGACGAGCAAAAGGTAAGTTTGGGGGTATTTGTTCAGACCATAATATTGCATTTATCATTCCCCTATTCTTATCCTTTTTATAAATAAACAGGTACTCTTGACGCACGTTTGTTGCATATTACAGGTTACAGGTTTCTGGAGCAAATACAGTGAAAAAGACACAAAACAACAGAAAAGGGACTTTTGACCAACAATTAGACAGATCTCAGTCAAGCCCAGTTCATATAGGTGCAAGACAACGCAAGTCAAGGTGAAACGGTTAAAAAGCCCAATACAAGTCTTCACTGAAAATCTGGAGAAGACTCAGAAGTCCAACAGAAGAAAGAAATATAAAAAGACAAAGCCCAAGAATCCAAGAACATAACCCCAAAGTTTGACAACCCAACACCTCAGTTTGGCCGCGGAACCGCGGCCAAACCTATGCTGGAGCCGCGCTTCCGCGGCCGTTAGGAGCCCGTGTCGGTGCATTTTTCTTCTGCTGGTGCGCTGTTGTGGGTGTTGTGATTTTAAGTGGGCAAATCAGTAATTGCGCATGTGCGAGAGCCTGTAGCCCTAGGTTTTCTATTTTCCTATAAATTGTAATTTTAGATCTAAAAATGGTATGCCTCTTTTCAATCAATAAAATTCAGATTTTCTGAGAGCAAAATTCAGATCTGTTCTTCTTGTTTGGAGGGAGCCGTCAACTAGTAAGTATTTTTATTCTTTTAATTATAATGTCTTCTCATCCCCTAATGAGCGAGTAGTCTCCTCGCTTGTTAGGGTTAGCCTTTGGGAAAGGGTTGAGAGATGAAATCTCTCGCCCCTTTCAATGCCACCTTCACCTAATGAAATAGAACTTCACGCATACGAGCACAACCGCTCCCTGCGGCATCCTACCCTTCGAGGTAACGATGATCCGTAGTATAAAGGGCCGGTTCCGCGCGTTTTCCGTAAGGGTTAGGATAATTATCAACAAAGGTAGGGTACAAACTTAGAGGAAGAAACATCTTCCCAAAAGATTTGTATCCACTTTCTTGACAATTAACTTAACACCTAATAGATCTAAAAAAGGAAGGTATTGAAAGCGGTGAGGAAAAAATATTCATTTCCAAAACTTCCCCTAATCCTAACCCTAGCAAGATTCTTAATTAGATTAATTAGATCCAGTCTTTAGATTTTCATAAACCAACCAAAACTACAAATAGAATCAACTCGTTAAAACACTTTAAAGAAATTTACCCGTCTCTGTGGATCGACCCGTACTCACCGGCTAGCTGCGAAGCGACGCCGTCCTGATTGCGGTAATTAATATTTTTGAACGTAAAATCTCTACTAATCAATCATTGAATCAAGTGTTGATTTAATGATTTAATGCATAATTATATATTTGATATATTACTTTGCACTAACTAGTATTGGTTCACTTTAAACGGATTTTCTCACTCGGTTTGTGCGCATTGCATATGCGATATGATTTTGTGCACTTGCTTGTATCATGTTTGATGATACACGCCTTATTTGTTAAGTGTATAGAATTAAACCTTGGTTAATGGAATGGTTAGGGTTTACTATTTGATTATTCATTTTTATTCATTTGTTTATTCTTTTTGGAAAAGAAAATGAGCATGATAAAATGGTGGCATTTTTGTTTTGTTCATGAAGTTTCTTGAACACTTTGACTTTGTAACCCTTTTGTCTCATGCTTAAACCTAACCACTTCATTTAACCCTAATTAGTTCTCTACACTTAACCATGGTCATGTTATGATAAGTATTGATTTTCTATTCTATTTTTAATTAACTTATCATAACATAATTCTTCTTCTTCTTCCTTTCTTCACTTGAAGAAAGCAAGCTCCATCAATGGTGATTGATGGAAATGAGTGAGAAATCCAATTCTAAAGTCTACCCACTTCCTATTTCTTCATCCTCTACCTCTTGCCAAGTAGTAGAGTGTGTTTCCTTCACAATTTTTCATGACTTGGTGAAGGTGGAGCTTGATTTAGCGATGCCTCGACGTAGATCATCTTCGGCATGGACATCGACGACCTAGCTCGCCATTTCTCCGACGAAGCCGACGCTAGAGCCCGGGAATTCATTTAGACAGCAAAGGGACTTCGTTGCGGAGCTATGGAGGTGGAGCACCGGATCTACAAAGGTTGTATTTCCGTTTCTTTGTAGTTAAGTTGTTAACTAGATTATTTTTTCGCCTAGATTTCTAGCCAACGATCCGAAGTTTAGGGTTTCTCGGCACCGTAGATTTTGAAATTGGCATGTTCGATGCCTTGTGAGACCTCATTCGGATGCCTAGGAACCCTACAGTGGTATCAGAGCCTAGCTAGAGCCTTAGACGAAGTCTAGACGCAATTTGAAGTCCGAACGAACCCGAAACCCCAATACAAAATGCTCTCTGTCCTTTTTCTAAAAACTGGGATTTTTCCAAATTAAAAATATGCTGAAAACTCAGCAGAGAATTCTAAGAAATACGGCGCAAAATTGGGGTCATGAACAGTGCAAGCTGCGGCGGAACCGCGGCAGAAGCCTGCCTTAGGCGGCGGTTCCGCGGCAGATTGATGACGTCAGCCCCCCCTCTCTGCACAGTAATTCATTATTTCAGAAGCTGAGTTTTATGGGTATTTTTAATATTTTTTCAAGAGTTGAATTTTCTGAGGTTGTTTTGGGGATTCGAATGTTCGATCGGATTATCAGATTTTGTCTATGTGGCTTTCCGGATAAATTTTAGAATATGTTAAAAAGTTCGACCGGATATAAATACCCAATTTTCCCCTGTCGGGAAATTTCCAAGTGTTGGATTTTTCCGTAGTTTAAAGACGTTCTAAGTAGTGCAAGTAACTCGATGGACCCTTTAGAAGACAACAAACCTTAACTCGATTATGTGACCATCTTGAACTGCCCTTTGAACCTTCGGGTTTGGGGCAGTACGGCGTGCCACATGTGAGGCGTTGGCTTGACCCTTCTATGGCTGGACCGTTGGTACTGAGGTGCGAACTGAATGTTGTTAGACTTATTTCATGTGTTGATCTATATCGGGAAAACTTGGGTGTTCGATTGTTCGATCGGAAAGTTTGACATTTTCTATTTATCCGGAATGGGATACAATAATTGGAATTCACAAACAGTTATGAGATAACTGAATGAATGTTGTAAATCTAGCAATTTAGTCTCACTTGATCGGTTGCCACGGAATTTTGATGTGATCAAAAGTCCGTCGCAATCACGTAGCGTACGCGGATACTCGCCGGGTAAACTTAATAGACAGCCTCACCCTATAGCCCCGACCAAGTGACTGTAGGAGAACCCCGTCGCCGAAAGCATCTGTTCGGGTGCTCCCGGTAGCGGTGTTCCGCCTTGGTGCACTTCGTCGACGGTATCGGGGGTGCGGTCGCCTACTAAAGTTTGCGACGAGCATTCGATCAAAATGTCGAAAATCCTGTTGAATTGCCCGACTTGGTATTGAAAAGTGTTTTCGATAAAGAGACTAAAATGCGGGGTTTATAATTGTTAGGCATGCGATGTCTAAGTAATTCATTTGGTCAGGCATGCGATGTCTGAGGAGGTTGCGGATTCCAACTGTTGTAGTTTTACACTTACTTTTCTGTGACCGTAAGTGTAATATGTGATATCGTCGGTTTCGTTACTATATGTCAACGACAATTGGGATGCGCATATTTACTTACGTTGATGACATGTGATGTTATGTGTTGCTGGATATGTTATATTGGATCGTCGTGTTTGAATAGCCGGGGTTTTTTATGTGAGATGAGTGTTTTTCATTTTCATTCATGTAAAAACTTGTATGTAATATTCTTTTATTGGGGCGCTTCCAGCTTGCGGGAGTTGTCACCTGTTGTATATTATTTACTTTTCCGCACTAGGATAGACCCAAGGAGGGGAGCATAAGTAACCGGGTTCTGGAGTCCAGTGGGAGACCAACTCGAGGAGTCGAGTCCGGGTCTCCTAACTCAAGAATTGGCAGGGTTGCTTGCCGCTCTCGTAGGGGTCTAGGGGTGTGGGTTTGGCTATTCATCACGACCGTGGAATCCGTGTTTTATACTGGCTCGTATTGAAAACACGGACGTCCTAGTATATCCAATATTTCATATGTTTCTTCTGCTGTGATATCTGTGATGTGATCATGTGATGTTCTGTGATAGATACAGTATATAGTATATATGATATATTATATAGACGTTACTTATGTTTTACACCCGCGCTAGCCCTGCCCTGCTCTGCCGTTAGTTACCTAACCTAACGGTGCACGAGGGGACATCGAGGCGAATGCGGATGGCATAAGTGTACGTCGTATTTATCTGTGATGTTTAGGTACTTAAATGATGGGACTTCATTAATGTGATTAATGAAATAAAAGAAACCTAAGATGTTTCAGAATCGAATTTCAAAATAAAAAGGGTAGCTACAGTTCTTGCTTTGCACAGCGGTATATGTGATATATCCTGCACCTTATTCGATGAGGAAAGGACCGAGATCCCTTCACCGGGAGTGACTCCTTTAGCAATAACTGGCAGATGCTACACACTCGGTTTGTCTTTTGATTGCTTTTAAGTGTTTTTGCTTTGCACAGTGATATATATGATATATCCCGCACCTCATTCGACGAGGAAAGGACCGACGATCCCTTCACCGGGAGTGACTCCTTTAGCAAAACTAGAAAAGCCTCAAAAACACTCCATTTCAAAATTCATTTGAGTCTACAATGATATCAAGTTCATTACGCAATAGGTTTTCAGAAAAACCTGTCGTAGCCCTCCGTCATTTCAGATAAGTTGTATATAGTATTCGTGCTGCATTTGTTGGCTTTCGTCAAGGTGCAGTGTGCGGTAGCTATATGCTGCTTATCTGCTAGCATACGATGCGATTGGATTAGGGTAGTCGTGCGGCTTTGTTGGCTTTCGTCAAGGGTCGTGCGGGTGTGTTTAATTCGATCAAGAAATGTACGGGTTGAACTTGACTAGCGGGCTATGGTTTGTTGGCTTCGTCAAGGTCACAGCACGTTAGGGGCAAAATATTATCGGGAATTTCAAGTGTTGAAATTTGCAATGAGATTGCATACCTTCTATGAGATAGTTGGATCCCGATACCCGCTGCGAGTAAGAGTTACTCCTGGGAGAGTTTTACACGTTACAATTAGCCGATCAAGTAGGTGTCTAGAAAGGTGTCAACGGGGTTACGCCTCTGGAAAAACGAGGTTTACATTAATTAGGTTCGTGCGAAAGCACGGGGGACCTCCCTCAAAGTACCGACACTGTCCTGGCTGAAAGATTGGCGAACTTGTAGTGTGTAATTAATCCCGGCTAGTCTTTCCTTTTAGGGTTTGAAGGAAGATTTGATAAAAAGCAGTGGGAGCCATCCTGATTAGATAAAATAATAACCAATCTATTCTTGCAAGAGCGCACGCTGAGTGTTTTCTTCTCTCTCTCTCTTGGTAGCGACCATATCACGCCTTAATCAAGATAATAATACGGATTTTTGACTGAACCCGCTTGTTATACTGAGCTGGGGAACGTTTGTCCCGCTCCAACTTATAATTGTTATAAGACAGAGCAGGAATTTGGGGAATACCAGATTTCCCGTGCCGCCCAAACCAAGAGAGTGCATGATGATGCATCATCTTCGGGTGTGTTCATTATACAGAACTGTTTCTCAGTATCCTTTATGTCCTGGGTATGTGATACCAGATCAGGATCCCAGATATGTAATCTGTTACATAGGGCTACAGACAGGTAGAGAACTGAGAACGGGTGATAAGTTTCATGAGGCAGGAAACGGGGCAAGTGTTGCAGCCAAGTCTGTTGGTCACTGTCACCCTGTATTACCAATACATTGATTCTGAACGAATGTTATTAGATACCGAACCTGATATACAAAATCATATCAGTCTCTTTATCAGTAAAGAAATGATAAAATTTTGTATTGTTGGATAATGTTTTGAACATTTCCTATATCAAAAGTTGATCGTATCAGGCACGTTATCTAAAAGCGTTGATGTTCTAAATCAAACTACAGTTCTTAGTATATGGAACACACACAAGAGGAAGAGTTCAGAAATGAACGAATCCTTCTTGAGGCATTGTAGACTAGGTCATATCAATGTGACCCGACTAGCTAGAGTTACATATAGATGCATATTTAAATCAGTTTGAATTTACATCTTGTGAAACTCGCCAGTCATGTCACAAAGATAAGATGACCATAGCTCCGTTTACTGGAAAGAGAGAGAGAGTTAGTGAACTCTTGGGATGATACATGTTGATGTATTAGATCCCCTGTCTACACATGCCAAGACTGGTTCTTTGTACTTCGTTACATTCTCTGATAATCTCTCAAGATTCAGACATATGTTCCTGTTGAAATACATGTCCGAACCTTTTGAGATATTCACAGAATATAAGTTAGAAGTAGAGAACCAATAAAGGTATAAGTATTATGTCCTATGATGAGATCAAGGAGGAGAATACTTGAGCACGGAAATCCTGGATTATTCTAAAGGAGAATGAGATTCTCTCTCAGCATTACTCCTCCGTATACACCATAGCACGATGGTATATCGGGGCGGAGCAATAGCACCCTATATGATATGGTGTGCTCTATGATGAGTACTACTGGGTTACCTATTTCCTTTATGGGAGTTATGCGCTTGAGTAGATGCATACCTATTGAATACGGTTCGAATCAAATCAGTTGCCTACCACTCCATATGAGATATGGTATGGGAAGAGCCCATGTCTTAAGTCAGTTAAGATTTGGGGTTGTCCGGCCTATGTCTAAAAGCAAAATCTGGACAAGCTCGAGGCAAAGTCTGTTATGTAGAACTGGAAAGGTTCCAGCTATACAAACTACAGCTAATGATTTGATACAACCAAAGGATTCAATAGTTACCAACGAACCTCAGCCTCTTTGCCGATCTAGTAGGGTTCCTCACCCACCTGAAAGATACTTCGGTTTCTCTATGACAATGGGAGCGAGGATTGCATCATGAGATGATGACCCAACTAGTTTCGAGCTGGCCATCAGGAGTAAGACTCTGTAAGAATGGCTGGATGCTTAGTGATCTGAGATGGAATCCTTATGCACCAACAAAGTATGGACTTTGGTTGCTATATCTGAAGGGTTAAATCCCCATCAGGAGCAAGTATATCTTGAGAAGATTACTTGGTGTAGATGGAAAAGTTGAGACTTTCAAAGATAGACTTGTTAAAAGTTTGCATCATTGACCAGGTGTGGATAATGATGAAACCTTTTAAGTAGCTATGCTTAAGTCCATCCAGATCCTACTTGCCACGGCTACATACCATGACTACGAAATCTGGCGGTTGGGTGTCATGACTGCTTTTCTAAATGATGTTTTAGAAGAGTGCGTCTATAAGTACACAGCCAGAGGGCCTCGTAGACAGTGGGAGCAGCGGAAACGTGTGCAAGATGCTTTATAGGATAAAGCAGGCATCGCGGAGTTGGAACATCTGTTTTGATGAATTAGTCAAAGAGTTTGACATCATCAAAATGGTAGATGAACCTTGTATAAACAAAAAGATAGTAGGGAGTATGGTGGTGATCCTCGTAGAGTACGTGGATGACC
This sequence comes from Agapanthus africanus, assembly GCA_030015575.1. Taxonomy (NCBI): domain Eukaryota; kingdom Viridiplantae; phylum Streptophyta; class Magnoliopsida; order Asparagales; family Amaryllidaceae; genus Agapanthus; species Agapanthus africanus. The sequence continues at coordinate 76,718,677 of JASDDO010000029.1, forward strand.
TACTCTTGATAAGAAAGGAGTTTCTTATGCTGCGCTCGATCAATCTCCGTTTATCACAATGATTCTACGTGTAGGATCAAAATGATACCTCCTAAATCCTGGGTTTTGGATCTATGAGATAGATTTAAATGGATGTTAGGATTCTCACTAGTTGTAGTGAGATGGTATCAATCGATCCTGGGGAGAATCACTGGAAGGATTCCAGGGTGATACAGACGACTGAATGTCAGTCACAGGCATTGTCTTTACCCTAAGTAAAGGGACGGTATGTTGGAAGAGTTCCAAGCTAGATACCGTGGTATACTAGACGATTAAGGCTGGATACATCGCTACTTAAGATGCTACCAAAGAGGCAGTATGGATGTATATTTGTTCATGAGATGAACTTAGTTCCTCCCATTGTGTGACAATGGAGTTGTGGCTTATGCCAAGGAACGTCCGTCCCATCAGTGATCCAGACATGCTCTAAGGCAGTATCACCTGATCATGGACATGGTTGATCTCCAGGATGATCGAGGTCAGGAGAGTAGACTCAGAAGACAACACGGTGGATCCACTCACAAAGGCCCTTTCCCAGAGAGAGACTTTTATGGGATGGTTGAGTATGAGATACTACAACCACTGCTATCAGATGGCCCTAGTGCAAGTGGGAGATTGTTAGTTATATGTATGCCCTAGAGGCCATTACTATACATAGGATGTATATTGTAGTGGATGCTGGGACATATATAGGGAGGACTTTCTTGCTCGACATGATAGTATGCTATCTGGTTGCTCTTTACCTTAACGTGTACACTGATTGTCTCCCTGTTACATGTTGGTAAAGCCCTTAGGATCTGTACTTGACTACCTGGACTATGATGCGGATCATACTAGTGGGGACATGGTAGTCCATAAGTACATCCTTCAAAGTCCCTAGTCGTGGGTGTATCGAGACGGGGCATCGATATACCAGAGTAGACTAGCGTATACCTTCTCGACCCATACAGATGGGCGATGGATGATCCCATATCCATCGGTGTTTGACATCAGAGATGATATACGGGTGCTCAGTAGAGACTGGGTACACTGGACGGACTCGCCGAGAACTCCCAGATGGTATTATACCTCACGTCAGATGGTAGTTCTCTGGTGACACTGGTACAGAGTAGTCTGTTGACCCGAGATCGTCATAGAGTCTTGTGTGGTTCCCACTGTGCTTTGATTTCCATCTTACCACGTCCAAGAGGGCGTGCAAAATGGTGGTTTTTGGGTACAGTCCCGAGTCACATGGAGGCAATGAGCGATAGGAGGGGATTCGTCTCTCCCGGTATAGGGAGTTGATGTTGTGCTGTGTTCGATTGGCTATAACAGGAAATCCCTGGCCAGGGTTGCTGAGATTTACTGGTAAGTGTTACCAGTAGTTTCTTGAATTATTATAGACCTCATATCGACACGACTTATCGAGCTATTGGGGTCTGACGTTTACCACCCCTAGGCGAGATATGCGACATATCAGACGATCAGACTGGACTGTACGGTAGTGTTACTGGTTGGATTCACTGGAGTGTGAGCGGGCTTGCTCGTCGATCTTCAGATCGCTCAATACCCGGGTGGCCGTTACGTTTAGCAGACCGCTTGCGGCTTGTGGGTGTTTGATATGATCATCACCTGCTGCCGGCGTATTGACGAGTCTTTAGAGTCCTACACAGAGGTTTCCTGGTTCAAGCGAAACGAAATAGGAGCGCATATGAGATATGTGCGGGACCGAGAATAATGCGTGTATGTGATACCGTATTTCATTCTCGCGATGAATGTATCGAATGGTTGTATGCGATATAACCTAGTTATCGAATCAAGTATTGATTCGATAAGCCGATACATTGAATACTAGTCGGTTGTGTGTGACATGACCGGATCATTGAATCAAGTGTTGATTTAATGATTTAATGCATAATTATATATTTGATATATTACTTTGCACTAACTAGTATTGGTTCACTTTAAACGGATTTTCTCACTCGGTTTGTGTGCATTGCATATGCGATATGATTTTGTGCACTTGCTTGTATCATGTTTGATGATACACGCCTTATTTGTTAAGTGTATAGAATTAAACCTTGGTTAATGGAATGGTTAGGGTTTACTATTTGATTATTCATTTTTATTCATTTGTTTATTCTTTTTGGAAAATAAAATGAGCATGATAAAATGGTGGCATTTTTGTTTTGTTCATGAAGTTTCTTGAACACTTTGACTTTGTAACCCTTTTGTCTCATGCTTAAACCTAACCACTTCATTTAACCCTAATTAGTTCTCTACACTTAACCATGGTCATGTTATGATAAGTATTGATTTTCTATTCTATTTTTAATTAACTTATCATAACATAATTCTTCTTCTTCTTCCTTTCTTCACTTGAAGAAAGCAAGCTCCATCAATGGTGATTGATGGAAATGAGTGAGAAATCCAATTCTAAATTCTACCCACTTCCTATTTCTTCATCCTCTACCTCTTGCCAAGTAGTAGAGTGTGTTTCCTTCACAAGTTTTCATGACTTGGTGAAGGTGGAGCTTGATTTAGCGATGCCTCGACGTAGATCATCTTCGGCATGGACATCGACGACCTAGCTCGCCATTTCTCCGACGAAGCCGACGCTAGAGCCCGGGAATTCATTTGGACAGCAAAGGGACTTCGTTGCGGAGCTATGGAGGTGGAGCACCGGATCTACAAAGGTTGTATTTCCGTTTCTTGGTAGTTAAGTTGTTAACTAGATTATTTTTTCGCCTAGATTTCTAGCCAACGATTCGAAGTTTAGGGTTTCTCGGCACCGTAGATTTTGAAATTGGCATGTTCGATGCCTTGTGAGACTTCATTAGGGTGCCTAGGAACCCTACAAGTGAACTTGATATCGCTGAAGGAACGGATAGCTTTATAAAAATATAGTGACGAAAACCTTTGCTAAAGAGGTCACTCCCGGTGAAGAGATCTCGGCTCTTTCCCCGTAGAATGAGGTGCAGGATATTCCAACTGAATACCACGGTGCAAAGCAAAAGTAATTGGCTATAGTGAAGTTATTGCCCCGACGCAAACTTTTTGTCCAAGAGGTCACTCCCGGTGAAGGGATCTCGGCCCTTGCCTCAACGACTGAGAAGCAGGATATTCCAACTGAATACCACGATGCAAAACAAAAGTGAACGTCCTTGCAATAACAGCTTTTTGAAAAGTGTTCCAACAACATCAGATTAGGTTTGTTTAACTTGCATTGATCCGAATCAACGCAGTCCCATCAATTGATCACACCACAAAGAACGAAAATATACTGATGTACGTATATGCCATCCGCATTCGCCACTGGGTCCCGTCATTACCCGTTAGGTTAGCTAACTAACGACAGAGCGGGGACTGGACTAGCGCGGATGCAAAACATATACAACATCTACTAATATATATACCAATATATAATTTTCGCTCAAGGCGTGATAAAATGTAACATCACCGAAATGTACAGCATCACAGAACAATACAGATATCTGGGATCCCCGGGTTTCACAGAGCCACTACTGAAACCCGACGTTCCCTTGGTCGTGTGGATAGCCTATGCAATGAAATCCTAGACCCCTACGGGTGCGGCAAGTTACCCGCCAAAAGCTGAAGCGAGGTAGCCCCCTTCAGCAACGTGAATGGACCGTCCAGCACTTCACGGAATCCGGTAACTTGGGCACCCCTCCTGGGTCAACCTGTACCCCCTACGAGTGCGGCGAACAGCCCGCCAATTCTAGAGTGAAGCCCCCTCCGTCTCAATGCCATGAGATGCGGGCTCATTGCCCTCTAGAACCCGGCTATCCGTGCATCCCTCCGCGGGGCAATCCTAGTACAGAAAGTAAAATATACATACAACAGGTACATCGACCGCAACCTGGTCGTGCCCCAAAATAATAATACAAACAGGCAGTGACGGCAGTCCACATGTCGGACGCTCGCCCCGCAATATCAAATGTACATAATACAACAAAACTGTACTACCACTGCAACCAGGCTACCCCCACGACCGATCCACAATATCACAGCAAAATCACAGAACATCAACGTGAAAGTCACGTTCGCAAATCCGTCTAACCGGGATATAGCAGTTAGACAGGATTTACCGACCAAGTGACATTCACGGTCGCAGATATAATGTAAATACTGTGAACTAATGTGTTTAAAATATCCGATCGATCAAATTTTACCAAGTGGGCCCCCAAACATTACTGTAGCACATAAAGAAATTCTGGGCCCAAAATTAATATTCCAAAACCCCTATTTTCAGCCCAAAAGCCCACTGGAAAAAATTGGCACAATGATAACACAGAACCGCCGCGGAACCGCGGCCAGATGTGTAGGGTTCCTAGGCACGCTAATGAGGTCTCACAATGCATCAACCATGTCAATTCAAATTTTACGGGTGCCGAGAAGCCCTAATACGGATCGTTGACTAGAAGTTTAGGCGAAAAACGAAACTAGTTAACAATTTAACTTAAAGAGAGAGGCTACAACCTTTATAGATCCGGTTCTCCACTTCCTTAGATCCACGTAGGCATCCTCTCGCTGTCCATCTTGAATCCCGGACTCAATCGTCGGCTTGATCGGAGAAATGGGCGGGCTAGGTCGTCGGCTTCGTGCCGAAGATGATCTACGTCGAGGCATCACAAGTTCAAGCTCCAACTCCATCAAGTTGTGAAACTTGTGAAGAAAACACCCTATACTACTTGGCAAGAGGTAGAGGGTGAAGAAATAGGAGGTGGGTTCACTTTAGAATTGGATTTCTCACACTTTAGCTCAAGTTGCCATTAATGGACTTAAGCTTTTTCTTTGAAGGTGAAGAAGAAGATGAAGCTAGAATATGATAAGTGTTAACTAAAATTAGAAAAGAAAGTAGGTACTTATCATATACTAACTATGGTAGAGTGTAGAGAATAGACCATGGTTACTTGGAATGGTTAGGGTTAAGCATGAGGATAAGAATGGTTACAAAGTCAAAGCTTCATGAAGCTTCAACTAGAAACAAAGAAAGCCACCATTCTCTCCAAAATCTTTTCCAAATAAATGAATAAATAAATAAATGAATAAGCAAAACCCTAATCATCTTTTTAACCATGGTTTGATTCTTTACACTTAACCAATTAAACATGCATCATCAAACATGATACAAACATGTGCACAAAAGTATATCACATATACAACTTGCACATCAAGTGAGAAAATCCATTTAAAGTGAACCAATACTAGTTAATGCAAAGTAATATATCAAATATATAATTATACATTAAATCATTAAATCAACACTTGATTTAACGATCCAGTCATATCGCATATAACCGACTAGTATCCTATGTATCGGCTTATCGAATCAATCCTTGATTCGATATCTAGGTTATATCGAATATAACCAATCGATACATTCATCGCGAGAATGGAATACGGTATCACATACACGCATTATTCTCGGTCCTGCACATATCTCATATGCGCTCCTATTTCGTTTCGCTTGAGCCAGGAAACCTCTGTGTAGGACTCTAAAGACTCGTCAATATGCCGGTAGCAGATGATGATCATATCAAGCACCTACATGCTACAAGCGGTCTGCCAAACGTAACGGCCATCCGGGTATTGAGCGATCAGAAGATCGACGAGCTAGCCGGCTCACACTCCTGTGAATCCAACCAGTAACACTTACCATATAGTCCGGTCTGTTCTTCTGATATGTCGCATATCAAGTCTAGGGGTGGTAAACGTCAGACCCCAATAACCGATAAGTCGTGCCGATGTGAGGCTCATAACGGGTCGAGAAACTACTGGTAACACTTACCAGCAAATCTCTGATCAGCCCTGGCCAGGGACTTCCCTGTTACGGCCGAGCACTGCGCAACATCAACCCCCAATACCGGGAGAGACGAAACCCCTCCTATCGCTCATTGCCTCCATGTGACTCGGGACTGTACCCAAAGACCACCGTTTTGCACGCCCTCATGGACGTGGTAAGGTGGAGATCAAAGCACAGTGGGAATCACACAAAACTCTATGACAATCTCGGGTCTACAGACTAACCTGCACAAGTGTCACCTGAGAACTGCCATCTGACGTGAGGTATAATACCATCTGGGAGTTCTCGGCGAGTCCGTCCAGTGTACCCAGTCTCCACTGAGCACCCGTATACCATCTCTGATGTCAAACACCAATGGATGTGGGATCATCCATCGCCCATCTCATGGGTCGAGAAGCGTTTACGCTAGTCTACACTGGTATATCGATGCCTCGTCTCGATACACCCACGACTAGGGACCTTGAAGGATGTACCTATGGACTACCATGTCCCCACTAGTATGATCTGCATCACAGTCCAGGTAGTCAAGTACACATCCTAAGGGCTTTAACAACATGTAACTATAAGACAGTTTAAAGAGACAAGTGTACATGTTAAGATAAAGAGTAACCAGATAGCATACTATCATATCGAGTAAGAAAGACATCTCTATATATGTCCAAGCATCCAATATAATATACATCATCTGTACAATACTGGCCTCTAGGGCATACATACAACTAACAATCTCCCACTTGCACTAGGGCCAGCTGCTGTAGTATCGCATACCGAGCATCCCGAAGAGTATGTCAAACTGTATCTGGGGAATGGCCTTCGTGAGTGGATCCGCCGTGTTGTTCTTCGTGTCAACCCTCCTGACCTCGATCTCCCGGCGATCAACTATCTCCCGGATCAGGTGATACCGCCTCAGAATATGCCTGGATCTCTGATGGGACCTGGGTTCCTCGGCCAAAGCCACCGCTCCATTGTTATCGCAATACAGAGGTATTGGATGCTCAATGGATGGAACCACACCAAGTTCAGTAATGAACTTCTTGATCCAGACAGCCTCTTTAGCAGCATCGTTGGCAGCGATTTATTCAGCCTCCATCGTCGAGTCTGCCACGGTTTCCTGCTTGGAACTCTTCCAGCTAACCGCCCCTCCGTAAACGGTAAAGAAAAATCCCGACTGCGACTTAGAGTCGTCCTTATCACTCTGGAAGCTCGGTAAAGGACTCCACTTGGAGTTCTCCGTTACCATACACCAAGAGCATCTCTTTAGTCCTTCGCAAGTACTTGAGAATGCTCTTCACAGCTGTCCAGTGACTCTCTCTAGGATCAGCTTGATACCTGCTCACTACACTTAGTGAGTATGCTACATCGGGACTGGTACATAGCATCGCGTACATGATAGAGCCTACAGCCGTCTCGATACACCCACGACTAGGGACCTTGAAGGATGTACCTATGGACTACCATGTCCCCACTAGTATGATCTGCATCACAGTCCAGGTAGTCAAGTACACATCCTAAGGGCTTTACCAACATGTAACTATAAGACAGTTTAAAGAGACAAGTGTACATGTTAAGATAAAGAGTAACCAGATAGCATACTATCATATCGAGCAAGAAAGTCATCTCTATATATGTCCAAGCATCCAATATAATATACATCATCTGTACAATACTGGCCTCTAGGGCATACATACAACTAACAATCTCCCACTTGCACTAGGGCCAGCTGCTGTAGTATCGCATACCGAGCATCCCGAAGAGTCTCTCAAACTGTATCTGGGGAATGGCCTTCGTGAGTGGATCCGCCGTGTTGTTCTTCGTGTCAACCCTCCTGACCTCGATCTCCCGGCGATCAACTATCTCCCGGATCAGGTGATACCGCCTCAGAATATGCCTGGATCTCTGATGGGACCTGGGTTCCTTGGCCAAAGCCACCGCTCCATTGTTATCGCAATACAGAGGTATTGGATGCTCAATGGATAGAACCACTCCAAGTTCAGTAATGAACTTCTTGATCCAGACAGCCTCTTTAGCAGCATCGTTGGCAGCGATGTATTCAGCCTCCATCATCGAGTCTGCCACGGTTTCCTGCTTGGAACTCTTCCAGCTAACCGCCCCTCCGTAAAGGGTAAAGAAAAATCCCGACTGCGACTTAGAGTCGTCCTTATCACTCTGGAAGCTCGAATCGGTAAAGGACTCCACTTGGAGTTCTCCGTACCATACACCAAGAGCATCTCTTTAGTCCTTCGCAAGTACTTGAGAATGCTCTTCACAGCTGTCCAGTGACTCTCTCTTGGATCAGCTTGATACCTGCTCACTACACTTAGTGAGTATGCTACATCGGGTCTGGTACATAGCATCGCGTACATGATAGAGCCTACAGCCGAAGCATAGGGTATCCCTTGCATGCGAGCTCTCTCTAAATCAGTCTTGGGAGACATCTCTTTGGAGAGAGTGACTCCAGAGATCGTGGGCAAGTTCCCACGCTTGGATTCTTCCATACTAAACCTCTTTAGTATGGTGTCAATGTACCTGGATTGGGACAATCCCAATATCCGTTTGGATCTATCTCTATAGATCCTGATTCCCAATATGCAGGAGGCATCACCAAGATCTTTCATCGAGAATCTTTGTGATAAGAAGAGCTTGACCGATTGCAGCATAGAAATATCATTTCCTATCAAGAGTATGTCGTCCACGTACAATACGAGGAAGACAACCTTACTCTCTGCCACCTTCTTGTAGATACAAGGTTCATCTGGGTTTTTGACGAAATCAAACTCTTTGATAACGACGTCAAAGCAGATGTTCCAACTCCGCGATGCTTGCTTTAATCCATAAATGGATTTAAGCAGCTTGCACAACTTCCCGCTGCTCCCACTGTCTACGAAGCCCTCTGGCTGAGTCATGTACACGCTCTCTTCTAAATTACCATTTAGAAAGGCGGTCTTAACATCCATTTGCCAGATTTCGTAGTCTTGATATGCAGCGATGGAAAGCATGATCCGGATGGATTTAAGCATAGCCACTGGAGAAAAGGTTTCGTCATAGTCCACACCTGGTCTTTGACGAAAACCCTTTGCAACAAGTCTAGCTTTGAAAGTCTCCACTTTCCCATCTACACCAAGTTTCTTCTTGAAGATCCACTTGCTCCCAATGGGTTTTACCCCTTCAGGAGCAACTTCCAAAGTCCATACTTTGTTGGTGTACATGGATTCCATCTCGGACCGCATAGCATCCAGCCATTTCACTGAGTCCCTACTCGTGATGGCCTGCTCGAAGCTAGTTGGGTCATCATCCTCCATGATCCAATCCTCGCTTCCATCGTCAATGAGAAAACCGTAGTATCTCTCAGGTGGACGAGATACCCTACTAGATCGGCGGAGAGGCTGGGGTTCGTCGAGTTCTACTGAATCCTCTGGTTCTACCAAGTCTTCTTTTACAGTTTGTGTTGCTGGAACCTCTTCCAGTTCTACCTCAATGCTACTTGTCTGTTTCATAAGAAAACTCTTTTCTAAGAAAGTGGCATATCGAGAAACAAACACTTTTTGTTCCTCGGAGTGGTAGAAGATATACCCTCGCGAATGTTTGGGATATCCAACAAACTTACATAGAACAGACCTTGCCTCGAGCTTGTCCGGATTTTGTGTTTTAACATAGGCCGGACAACCCCATATCTGAATAAAATTAAGACATGGTCTCTTGCCATTCCATATCTCATATGGAGTGGTAGGCACTGATTTGGTTGGAACTCTATTCAATAGGTATGCAGCAGTCTCCAGTGCATATCCCCAGAAGGAAATAGGTAACTCAGCTGCACTCATCATAGAGCGCACCATATCTAATAGGGTGCGATTTCTCCGCTCCGATATACCGTTGTGCTGTGGTGTATAAGGAGGAGTAAGCTGAGAGAGAATCCCATTCTCTTTTAGATAATCTCTGAATTCGTTACTTAAGTATTCTCCTCCTCGATCAGATCGAAGGATCTTAATACTTTTGCCCGTTTGGTTCTCTACTTCTTGTTTATATTCTCTAAATTTCTCAAAAGCTTCTCATTTGTGTTTCATCAGGAACACATGTCCGAATCTAGAGAGATCGTCAGTGAATGTAATGAAGTACGAAGAACCATCCCTGGCATGTGTAGACATGGGACCGCATACATCACTATGTATTAGTCCCAAGAGTTCGGTAACTCTTTCTCCGTGTCCCGTAAACGGAGTTTTGGTCATCTTGCCTTTGAGACATGACTGGCAAGTGTCATAAGATGAAAATTCAAACGAATTTAAATATCCATCCTTATGCAACTTAGCTAGTCGTGTCGCATTGATGTGACCCAGTCTACAATGCCACAAGAAAGATTCGTCCAGTTCAGAACTCTTCCTCTTGTGTGTGTTTTGTAAATTGAGGACTGTATTTTGATTGAGAATGAATGTGCCATTATACATCGAGCCTGATGCAATTAACTTTTGATCTAGGAATATGTTCATAACATTATCCTTTACTACAAAATTATATCCTTCTTTACTTAATAAAGAAACTGATATAATGTTGCACATCATGTTCGGTATATAATAGCATTCATTTAGAATCAGTGTATCACCGCTTGGTAATACTAGGTGATATTCGCCAACTGCTTTGGCTGCAACATTTGCCCCATTCCCAACTTGAACGGAATGATCACCCTTTCCCAGTTCTCTACCTTTCCGCAGCCCATGTAACATCTTACATATGTGGGATCCTGATCCGGTATCTAATACCCAGGACGTAGGGTGAACTGAGAAACAGTTCTCAATGACAAACACACCCGAAGATGATGCATCAACATGCATGTTCTCCGTTTGGGCGGTGTGAGAATCCAGATATTCTCCTGTTTCCTGTTCATTCTTATAACACTTATAAGATAGAACGGGTTCAACGTTCCCCTGCACAGTATAACATGCGGGTTCGGTCAATACATCCATATTATTATCTTTATTAGGGCATGACATGGTCGCTACCTGGAGAGAGAGAGAAGAAAACACTTTAGCGTAAGCTCGTGCAAGATCAGATTGGTTATTATCTTATCTAATCAGGATGGCTCCCACTGGTTTTTATCAAATCTTCCTTCAAACCCTAAAAGGAAAGACTAGCCGGGATTAATTACACACTACAAGTTCGCCAATCTTTCAGCCAGGCCAGTGTCGGTACTTTGAGGGAGGTCCCCCGTGCTTTCACACGAACCTAACTAATGTAAACCTCATTTTCCCAGAGGCGTAACCCCGTTGACACCTTTCTAGACACCTACTTGATCGGCTAATTGTAATGTGTAAAACTCTCGCAAAAGTAACTCTTACTCGCAGTGGGTATCGGGATCCAACTATCTCATAGAAGGTATGCAATCTCATTGCAAATTTCAACACTTGAAATTCCCGATAATGCTTTTGCCCCTAGCGTCCTGTGACCTTGACGGAGGCCAAACTACCCACAGGGCGCTAGTCAAGTTCAACCCGTCATTTCTTGATCGAATTAAACCCACCCGTACGACCCTTGACGGAGGCCAAACTACGCCGTACGAATACTCCAATCCAATCGCATCATATGCTGGCAGATAAGCACTAGTTAGCTACCATACACTACACCTTGACGGAGGCCAAACTACCGCAGCATGAATACTAAGTAGTACTTATCTGAAATGACGGAGGGCTACGCAGGTTTTTCTGAAAACCATGAGCGTAATGAACTTGATATCGTTGTAGAATCAAATGAAGTTTTGAAATGGAATGATTTTGAGGCTTTTCTAGTTTTGCTAAAGGGGTCACTCCCGGTGAAGGGATCGTCGGCCCTTTCCTCGTCGAATGAGGTGCGGGATATATCATATATATCACTGTGCAAAGCAGAAACTATAGAGACAATCAAAAACAAACCGAGTGTGTAGCATCTGCCAGTTATTGCTAAAGGAGTCACTCCCGGTGAAGGGATCTCGGTCCTTTCCTCATCGAATAAGGTGCTGGGTATATCATATATACCGCTGTGCAAAGCAAGAACTGTAGCTACCAGTTTTGTTTAAAATTTGATTCTACAACATCTTAGGTTTCTTTTCTTTCATTAATCACATTAATGAAGTCCCATCATTTAAGTCACCTAAACATCACAGATAAATACGACGTACACTTATGCCATCCGCATTCGCCTCGATGTCCCCTCGTGCACTGTTAGGTTAGGTAACTAACGACAGAGCAGGGCAGGGCTAGTGCGGGTGCAAAACATAAGTAACGTCTATATAATATATCATATATACTATATAAAGTATCTATCACAGAACATCACATGATCACATCACAGATATCGCAGCAGAAGAAACATATGAAACATTGGATATACTAGGACGTCCGTGTTTTCAATACGAGCCAGTATAAAACACGGATTCCACGGTCGTGATGAATAGCCAATCCCACACCCCTAGACCCCTACGAGAGCGGCAAGCAACCCTACCAATTCTAGGGTTAGGAGACCCGGACTCGACTCCTCGAGATGGTCTCCCACTGGACCCTAGAACCCGGTTACTTATGCTCCCCTCCTTGGGTCTATCCTAATGCGGAAAAGTAAATAATATACAAAAGGTGACAACTTCCGCAACCTGGAAGTGCCCCAATAACAGAATATTACATACAAGTTTTTACATGAATGAAAATGAAAAACACTCATCTCACATAAAAACCCCCCGGCTATTCAAACACGACAATCCAATATAACATATCCAGCAACACATAACATCACATGTCAACAACGTAAGTAAATATGCGCATCCCGATTGTCGTTGACATATAGCAACGAAACCGGCGATATCATATATTACACTTACGGTCACAGAAAAGAAAGTGTAAAACTACAACAGTTGGAATCCGCAACCTCCTTAGACATCGCATGCCTAATCAAATGAAATACTTAGACATCACATGTCTAACAATTATAAACCCCGCATTTTAGTCCCATTATTGAAAACTCTTTTCAATATCAAGTGAGACTAAACCGCTAGATTTATAACATTCATTCAGTTATCTCATAACTGTTTGTGAATTCCAATTATTGTATCCCATTCCGGATAAATAGAAAATATTAAACTTTCCGATCGAACATTCGAACACCCAAGTTTTCCCGAAACCGTTCAACACATGAAATAGGTTCAAAGACATTCACTTCATGCCTCAGTACCAACGGTCCAGCCGTAGAAGGGTCAAGCCAACGCCTCACATGTGGCACGCCGTACTGCCCCAAACCCGAAGGTTCAAAGGGCAGTTCAAGACGGTCACATAATCGAGTTAGGGTTTGTTGTCTTCTAGAGGGACCATCGCGTTACTTGCACTACTCAGAACGTCCTTAAACAGCGGAAAAGTCCAACAATTGGAAATTTCCCGGCAGGGGAAAGATTGGGTATTTACATCCGGTCGAACTTTTTAACATATTCTAAAATATCCGGAAAGCCACATAGACAAGGTTTGATAATCCGATCGAATCGTCGATTCCCAATACAACCCCAGAACACTCAACTCTTGTGTCAAATTAAAAATTCCCAGAAAATTCAGCATAATAAAATAGGAATTACTGTGCAAAAATGGACAGATGATGTCATCAGATGGCCGCGGAACCGCCGCAGAAGCCAGGCTTCTGCCGCGGTTCCGCCGCGCCCTTAGAAGATCATGTGATAAATTTTGCATCGTAATTCTTAGAATTCCCTGCTGACTTTTTTAAGCATTTTTAATATGGAAAAATCCCAGATTTTAGAAAAAGTCCAGAGAGCATATCGGGAATCAGGGTTTCGGTTCGATCGGGTTTCAAACGTCGTCTAGACTTCGCCTAAGGCTCTAGCTAGTCTCTGATACCACTGTAGGGTTCCTAGGCACGCTAATGAGGTCTCATAAGGCATCAACCATGCCAATTTCAAATTTTACGGGTGCCGAGAAACCCTAATACGGATCGTTGACTAGAAGTTTAGGCGAAAAACGAAACTAGTTAACAATTTAACTTAAAGAGAGAGGCTACAAACTTTGTAGATCCGGTTCTCCACTTCCTTAGCTCCACGTAGGCATCCTCTCGCTGTCCATCTCGAATCCCGGACTCAATCGTCGGCTTGATCGGAGAAATGGGCGGGCTAGGTCGTCGGCTTCGTGCCGAAGATGATCTACGTCGAGGCATCACAAGTTCAAGCTCCAACTCCATCAAGTTGTGAAACTTGTGAAGAAAACACCCTATACTACTTGGCAAGAGGTAGCGGGTGAAGAAATAGGAGGTGGGTTCACTTTAGAATTGGATTTCTCACACTTTAGCTCAAGTTGCCATTAATGGACTTAAGCTTTTTCTTTGAAGGTGAAGAAGAAGATGAAGCTAGAATATGATAAGTGTTAATTAAAATTAGAAAAGAAAGTAGATACTTATCATATACTAACTATGGTAGAGTGTAGAGAATAGACCATGGTTACTTGGAATGGTTAGGGATAAGCATGAAGACAAGAATGGTTACAAAGTCAAAGCTTCATGAAGCTTCAACTAGAAACAAAGAAAGCCACCATTCTCTCCAAAATCTTTTCCAAATAAATGAATAAATAAATAAATGAATAAGCAAAACCCTAATCATCTTTTTAACCATGGTTTGATTCTTTACACTTAACCAATTAAACATGCATCATCAAACATGATACAAACATGTGCACAAAAGTATATCACATATACAACTTGCACATCAAGTGAGAAAATCCATTTAATGTGAACCAATACTAGTTAATGCAAAGTAATATATCAAATATATAATTATACATTAAATCATTAAATCAACACTTGATTTAACGATCCGGTCATATCGCATATAACCGACTAGTATCCTATGTATCGACTTATCGAATCAATCCTTGATTCGATATCTAGGTTATATCGAATATAACCAATCAATACATTCATCGCGAGAATGGAATACGGTATCACATACACGCATTATTCTCGGTCCTGCACATATCTCATATGCGCTCCTATTTCGTTTCGCTTGAACCAGGAAACCTCTGTGTAGGACTCTAAAGACTCGTCAATACGCCGGTAGCAGATGATGATCATATCAAGCACCTACAAGCCGCAAGCGGTCTGCCAAACGTAATGGCCATCCGGGTATTGAGCGATCAGAAGATCGACGAGCTAGCCCGCTCACACTCCTATGAATCCAACCAGTAACACTTACCGTATAGTCCGGTCTGTTCATCTGATATGTCGCATATCAAGTCTAGGGGTGGTAAACGTCAGACCCTAATAACCGATAAGTCGTGCCGATGTGAGGCTCATAACGGGTCGAGAAACTACTGGTAACACTTACCAGCAAATCTCTGATCTGCCCTGGCCAGGGACTTCCCTGTTACGGCCGAGCACGGCGCAACATCAACCCCCAATACCGGGAGAGACGAAACCCCTCCTATCGCTCATTGCCTCCATGTGACACGGGACTGTACCCAAAGACCACCATTTTGCACGCCCTCATGGACGTGGTAAGGTGGAGATCAAATCACAGTGGGAATCACACAAAACTCTATGACGATCTCGGGTCTACAGACTAACCTGCACAAGTGTCACCTAAGAACTGCCATCTGACGTGAGGTATAATACCATCTGGGAGTTCTCGGCGAGTCCGTCCAGTGTACCCAGTCTCCACTGAGCACCCGTATACCATCTCTGATGTCAAACACCAATGGATGTGGGATCATCCATCGCCCATCTCATGGGTCGAGAAGCGTTTACGCTAGTCTACACTGGTATATCGATGCCCCGTCTCGATACACCCACGACTAGGGATATTGAAGGATGTACCTATGGACTACCATGTCCCCACTAGTATGATCTGCATCACAGTCCAGGTAGTCAAGTACACATCCTAAGGGCTTTACCAACATATAACTATAAGACAGTTTAAAGAGACAAGTGTACATGTTAAGATAAATAGTAACCAGATAGCATACTATCATATCGAGCAAGAAAGTCATCTCTATATATGTCCAAGCATCCAATATAATATACATCATTTGTACAATACTGGCCTCTAGGGCATACATACAACTAACAAGAAGGAGGTTTTGGCCGCGGTTCCGTGGTATTCTTGTTGAATCATGTTGTCGAATTTTTACAGTAGGCTTAAAAGTCCATGCACATACTTCTGCAACACACTGAAAAATTTTTGGAGCACAAAAAATTTTAACAGAGAACTGATGCATCAGAAAACGCGGATTTTGGAATTTTTGCTCGATCGGAAATGTAAAACACATTAGACAAAGCTAGACTATGTTAACGGCGAGGCTCTGATACCACTGTAAGTGCACGGCGGCGCCCCGGCCGTCAATCCGACGCCGGAATGCGGAAGCGATGCTTAACTTTAATTTTTTAAACTGGCACCACCGCGCACTATAAACCCGGATCGTGCCATTAAACTAGTCCTAGCTAACTACAAGATGGGAAGAGAGATATACCGAGTGATCCGAGTCCTCCGGTCTCCTCGTCGTCGTCCTGATCTCCCGCGGAATGTCCGGTCTCCATCTCCTCGCCGGAAGGGCACCACGTTGCCTGCTTCTTTTACGGGCTCCCACCTCTATACCGAGGCAACTCGGGCACGAAGTTGGCGAGCCGACGTGCCCAAGGTTTGCTGTAGAATGTAGTGTAGAGGCTATGTCTCATTTGGGGTTCATGGAGGTTGCCTTTTGTGGAGGAAATGAAATGTGAATTTTGTAGAGGAACTTTGGGGATTTTGTGAAGCCAAAACACTAAAAATCCCCCACCACAAAAATGGGCAGCCCTCATCTAATGTGGCCGGCCATGACAAAATGGTGAGGGTGGAATGAATAATGAGAGAGTGAGAGAAGTCCAAAGGGATGTGTATCAATCATGATGCAAGAAAAGAATGATGATCAAAAGCAATGAACACAACCATATCCACACTCAACCACAACCATTATTAAAACCATGTCACACAAAAGTCAAGCCATGATGGATAAATCAAGTCAAAGGATGGTGCACCCATCATGATGCAACAAAATGCAAAGAACACCCTCCATAAATGCTTATTTGCACAAATGCAAATAAGCCCTCCTCCACCAATATTCGGCCAATGAAAGATACAAATGAAAATGGCCGAAACGGAAAGCAAACTGGCAACTCCAGAAAACCGGCCCCGTAATAAATTACAGGAAAACCCCGATACTGTGTATACACACCCGCATCTGTATTCCAACCGAATACAAATGCAATGAGACAAAATCTACACTGTACTATACTAGGATCCGGTTTAAACCAAAGCCGGCTAGTATAAACCGTCCGATCAGGATCCGTGCAATACCGCACGTACCTGATCGAACCCTGCCATATCTCCATACGGCCTCTACAGCATTTCGCCCGAAACTTGAGTAACAGTATGTGGGGGACTCTAAAGACTCGTCAACACCTTGGTTGTGGATTTAACCACTAGCACGTCAGAGGTATAAGCCAATACGTAACGGGCTACCAGGTATTGACCAAAAGGGACGTCGATGAGCGAACTCATCCTGACACCCTACTGAGCCTGTCAGTGACAATATCCGTACAGTCCGGTCCGTTCGTCTATGAGCATCGCATGGCGGGCCTAGAGGGTTGGTAAAAGTCAGACCCCCAAAAGCGATACAAGTCGTGTCGGAGTGTAGCCCAGAACACCCTGAGATACTACTGGAATACCAACCAGTAAATCTCCTGCCTCGGCCGAGGGCTTCGTGTAATGGCTCTCCTAGACACAGCGCGACCTCACCCCCAATACCGGGAGAGACGAACCCCTGAAGATCCGCTCACTGCCTCCATGTGGCTCGGGACTGTACCCAACTAAAACCTGTTTGCACGTCTCCTTTGAGCGTGGTTGGGTAGTAATCAAAGTACAGTGGGAACTCACACGAGACAAATGACGATCCCCAGGTCGATGAACTAACCTGTACACATGTCACCAGGGAACTGCTATCTGACGTCAGGTATAAGACCAACTAGCATGTTCCCGGCGAGTCCTGTCTGGTGTACTCATAACCCAATGAGCACCTGTATACATCTTAGGTGAACCAACTGACACCAGTGGCTTGTGAGACCGGCCACCGCCCCTCGTCGGGGTCTCGACTGTATACACTAGTCTACTCTGGAGTATCGATGCCCTGTCTCGAAACTCCCACGACTAGGGACCTTTTAAGGATGTGCTTATAGACTACCAGCTCCCACGTATATGATCGCCCTCATACTGCAAGAATCCTAGGGGCTCTATCAACGTGTAATAGCGACATGTCAGGTCACCTAAAGCAGTACACGATGATAAAGATAAACCAGATAGCATACTATCATCTCGAGTAAGACTGTCCTACTGGGACAGGTCCTCCCTCAATCATTGCAATCACGTGCCTGTGATCCAATAATTGACTTTGAGGGCACTATCTCCAACAGCTTGGACATATATAGAGAGGACTTTCTTGCTCGACATGATAGTATGCTATCTGGTTGCACTTTACCTTAACGTATACACTGATTGTCTCTCTGTTACATGTTGGTAAAGCCCTTAGAATGTGTACTTGACTACCTGGACTATGATGCGGATCATATTAGTGGGGACATGGTAGTCCATAAGTACATTCTTCAAGGTCCCTAGTCGTGTGTGTATCGAGACGGGGCATCGATATACCAGAGTAGACTAGCGTATACCTTCTCGACCCATATAGATGGGCGATGGATGATCCCATATCCATTGGTGTTTGACATCAGAGATGATATACGGGTGCTCAGTGGAGACTGGGTACACTGGACGGACTCGCCGAGAACTCCCAGATGGTATTATACCTTACGTCAGATGGCGGTTCTCTGGTGACACTGGTACAGGTTAGTCTGTAGACCCGAGATCATCATAGAGTCTTGTGTGATTCCCATTGTGCTTTGATTTCCACCTTACCATGTCCAAGAGGGCATGCAAAACGGTGGTTTTTGGGTACAGTCCCGAATCACATGGAGGCAATGAGCGATAGGAAGGGATTCGTCTCTCCCGGTATAGGGAGTTGATGTTGCGCTTAGTTCGATTGGCTATAACCGGAAATCCCTGGCCAGGGTTGCTGAGATTTTCTGGTAAGTGTTACCAGTAGTTTCTCGAACTGTTATAGACCTCATATCGACACGACTTATCGAGCTATTGGGGTCTGACATTTACCACCCCTAGGCAAGATATGCGACATATCAGATGACGAGACCGGACTGTATGGTAAGTGTTACTGGTTGGATTCACAGGAGTATGAGCGGGCTTGCTCGTCGATCTTCTGATCGCTCAATACCCGGGTGGCCGTTATGTTTAGCAGACCGCTTGTGGCTTGTGGGTGTTTGATATGATCATCACCTGCTGCCGGCGTATTGACGAGTCTTTAGAGTCCTACACAGAGGTTTCCTGGCTCAAGCGAAACGAAATAGAAGCGCATATGAGATATGTGCGGGACCGAGAATAATACCAGTATGTGATACTGTATTCTATTCTCGCGATTTGTATCATTGGACGGTTATATATGATATAGCTGGGATACCGAATCAAGTGTTGATTCGATACATTGATACACTTGATATTAGTCGGTTATATGCGATATGACCGGATCATTAAATCAAGTGTTGATTTAATGATTTAATGTATAATTATATATTTGATATATTACTTTACATTAACTAGTATTGGTTCACTTAAGATGGATTTTCTCACTTGATGTGCACATTGTATATTTGATATTGTTTTGTGCACTAGTTTGTTTCATGTTTGATGATACATGCAAACTTGGGTGTATGTTTGATTTAAACCTTGGTTATGTAAATGGTTAGGGTTTTAATTTATTTATTTATTTCATTTTGGCAAGAAATGGAATGGTTGCTACTTTTGTTTTACATTGAAGCTTCATGAAGCTTTGAAAAAGTGTACCATTTTTGTTTCATGCCTAACCTAACCATTCACCTAACCTTAGTTTACTCTCTACACATAACCATGGTTGCTAATATGATAAGAATCACTCATTTTCTATTATTGATTATTCTTATCATATTCTTTTCTTCTTCTTCTTCTTCTTCAAGATGAAGAAAACCTTGCATCCTTTAATGGTGTCTTGAGAAAAAGAGTGAGAAATCCAAATCTAAAGTGAACCCACTTCCTATTTCTTCATCCTCTACCACTTACCAAGTAGTATAGGGTGTTTTCTTCACAAGTTTCATGGCTTGGTGAAATTGGAGCTTGATCTTGTGTTGCCTCGACGTAGATCATCTTCGGCATCAAAGTCGACGACCTAGCCCGATCATTTCTTCGACGAAACCATTACTAGAGTCCGGGATCCGATGATCGCAGTGGAGGGACGTCAAAGCGGAGCTATGGAGGTGGAGGACCGGATCTACAAAGCTTGTATTTTCCGTTCACTCTTAGTTAAGTTGTTAACTAGTTGCTTGTATCGCCTTAAACTCTAGTCAACGATCGCATTCGGGTTTCTCGGCACCGGAATTTTTGAATTTGGCATGGTTGATCCCTTGTGAGACCTCATTGGCGTGCCTAGGAACCCTACACAATGAACATCAGAGGAGGCACGAGAATATGGACCTTGAATCCATATTTCTCCATACAAAAGAACTGTATGGAGAGCAATCTCGTATTGCCAGATACGAAGTCTCGAAAAAGCTGTTTTCGGCGAGATTGGCCGTCGGATCATCAGTAGCGGAACACGTGCTTAAGATGATTGGCTTCATTGAGGAGCTCGCGGACCTTGGGACCACGTTAGAGAACGAGTTCTATACGGACTTGATTCTCCAGTCCCTTCCTTCCACTTACGCCCAGTTTATCCTGAACTTCAACTTGCAAGAAAAGAAAGTTCAACTTTCAGAACTCATCAACATGCTGAGGAGTGCAGAGGGCACCCTACCGAAAGGTAGGGAAACATCCACTTTGTTTGTAGGAGGATCTTCCTCTTCTAGGTCCAAGGCAAAAGCCAAGGGAAAGAAGAAGAAAGCCCCCGCCAAACCAAGGGGAGGTGTTAGTAAAGTGGATACGAAGGGAAAGGCAAAAGCAAAAAAGGTAGCGGGGAAGGAAGAGTGCTTTTACTGTCACAAGAGTGGACACTGGAAGAAAGATTGCAGGGCTTGGAATGCCAGAACACAGGATCTGAAGCAAGTTGCGGCTTCAGCTTCAGGTGTGTATGTTATTGAAAACTGTCTATCAATAAACTCTACTTCCTGGGTATTGGATACCGGATCAGGATCTCTTATCTATAATTCTTTGCAGGCGTTGAGAAAGCGTAGGTTTTTGAAGGCGGGTAATATGACCCTCAAAGTTGCAAACAGAGCTAGCAAGGATGCTAAGGCCGTGGGGGACTATCACCTGGGAATGCCAGATGGACATGTTTTGGTTTTACGTAATTGCTTTTTTGTACCCAATGCAACTTGTAATATCATTTCTGTATCTTTAATATCTAAAGAAGGTTATGAATTTGCGTTTGTAAGTAATGTTGTAAACATTCACCTTAATCAAGTTCTGATTGGGTCAGGTACATTAAGCAATGGTATATACGTATTAAACCAACCACAGATTTTCAATGTCCAGAATATACACAAAAGAAAGTCTCCGGAAGCAAATCAGGCTTTCTTATGGCATTGTAGACCGGGTCATATCAATGAGAGAAGGTTGACAAAGTTACATACAGAAGGATATTTGGATCCATTCGAATATCAATCATATGCAACTTGTCAATCCTGTCTCAAAGGAAAGATGACAAAGACTCCGTTCACTGGACACGAATTAAGAGCGAGCGAGCTCTTGGGACTCATACACAGCGACGTTTGCGGTCCAATGTCTACGCATGCACGAAGCGGTTATTCTTACTTCATTACTTTCAGGGATGACTTTTCAAGGTACGGATATGTCTTCTTAATGAAACATAAATCCGAAACCTTTGGAAAATTCCAGGATTATAAGAATGAAGTAGAAAAACCTGGCAAAAGTATCAAGACACTGAGATCTGATCGAGGTGGTGAATACTTGAGTGCCGAGTTCCTGGATTACTTAAAAGAGAATGGAATTCTCTCTCAGCTTACTCCTCCATACACTCCGCAACATAACGGTGTATCGGAGAGACGGAACCGAACCCTATTGGATATGGTACGGTCTATGATGAGTAACGCTGAGTTACCGCGATCATTCTGGGGATATGCACTAGAATCAGCCGCATACCTTTTGAACCGAGTTCCAACTAAGACAGTGCCTACTACACCATATCAGATGTGGTGTGGGAAGAGATCCTATCTTAATCCCAATAAGACATGGGGATGTCCAGCTTTTGTCAAAAAGCAGCATGCAGACAAACTCGAGGTACGCTCAGTACAGTGCAAGTTTGTGGGATATCCAAAGAACTCCAAGGGATATTTCTTCTATTGCGAAGAGGAACAAAAGGTTTTTGTTTCTCGTCATGCCCACTTCTTGGAAACTCAGTTTTTGGAAAAACAGATAAGTGGGAGCGCAATAGAACTGGAAGAAAGTCCAGAACCACAGACTATTACTGAAAGCTTAGTAGAACCAGAGGGTTCAAAAGAACATGACATTCCTACGGCGCTCCGCAGGAGTAGTAGGCAGTCTCATCCGCTCAAGAGATACTACGGTTTTCTCATAGACGGGGATAGAGAGGATTGCATCATTGATTATGATGAGCCGACTAGCTTCCAGCAGGCCATTCAGAGCGTTGACTCGGTAAAATGGCCGGATGCAATGCGGACCGAAATGAAGTCCATGTAGACCAACAAAGTATGGACGTTGGACGTTGCTCCAGATGGGGTAAAACCCGTAGGATGCAAGTGGATCATCAAAAGGAAGATTGGTGTAGATGGACAGGTTGAGACCTATAAAGCTAGACTTATTACAAAGGGTTTTCGTCAAAGACCTGGTTTGGACTATGACAAAACCTTTTCTCCAGTGGCTATGCTGAAATCCATTCGGATCTTTCTTTCCATTGCTGCCTTCCACGATTATGAGATTTGGCAGATGGAAGTAAAGACCGCTTTTCTGAATGGAAATTTAGAGGAGTGTGTCTATATGGACCAGCTAGAGGGTTTCATTCAGAGTGGGAGCAGCGGAAAGGTGTGCAAGTTGCTTAAGTCCATCTATGGACTAAAGCAGGCATCGCGGAGTTGGAACATCTATTTTAATGAGACGGTCAAAGAATTTGGCTTTATCAAAAATCCAGATGAACCATGCATCTATAGTAGATTTGTAGCAAGAACTGTCGTATTCCTCGTATTGTACGTGGATGACATTCTTCTGATAGGAAATGACATTCCTATGCTACAATCTGTCAAGGGATTCTTGTCACACTGGTTCTCCATGAAAGACCTGGGTGATGCCTCGTACATTCTGGGGATCCGGATCTTTCGTGACAGATCCAAGAGGATATTAGGACTTTCACAGTCCAGGTACATCGACACCATACTGAAAAGATTCAGTATGGAAGATTCCAAGCGTGGTAATCTACCGGCTTGTCACGGGATCACCCTCTCCAAAGAGATGTCTCCCAAGACTGATTTGGAAAGGGATCGCATGTCTATTATACCCTACGCTTCTCCGGTAGGCTCTATAATGTATGCGATGTTGTGTACCAGACCAGATGTAGCTTTTGCACTAAGTGTGGTAAGCCGGTATCAGTCAAACCCTGGGGAGAAACACTGGATAGCGGTAAAGAACATTCTCATGTACCTGAGAAGGACTAAGGAGATGTTCTTGGTGTATGGCGGAAAGGACCTCCAGATCGAGGCCTTTGCTGACTCCAGCTTCCAGAGTGACAAGGATGATTCCAAGTCCATGTCGGGTTATGTCTTTACCCTCAATGGAGGGGCGGTGTGTTGGAAGAGTTCCAAACAGGAAACCGTTGCTGACTCGACGATGGAAGCGGAATATATCGCTGCTGCAGATGCCGCAAAAGAAGCCGTCTGGATAAGGAAGTTCTTAACTGAACTTTAGGTGGTTCCATCCATTGTTGATCCAATACCTCTGTATTGGGACAACAACGGGGCTATAGCTTTAGCAAAGGAACCCAGGTCCTATCAGAGATCCAGACACATCTTGAGGCGGTATCACCTGATCAGGGAGATCGTGGGTCGCCGGGAGATCGAGGTTCAGAGAGTTTCTACGGAAGATAACACTGCTGATCCATTCATGAAGGCCTTACCCCAGACTCAGTTCGAGCGGCTAATCGAGATGATAGGTCTTCGATACGCCAGTACATGGCCTTAGTGCAAGTGGGAGATTGTTAGTGTATATGCCCTAGAGGCCATTACTGTATCATACTAGTTTGTATATTACTTAATGGAAGCTTGGGATATTCACCTTGTATAGACAATCTTGCTCAAAAATAGTAGTATGCTACTTGGTTTGTTTCTGCTTTAATGTGTACATGTATTTATTTTTGTATATCACCTATACACATTAGTGGAGCCCTTAGGATCTTTTCTTGATTACCAGCGTTTTGATGGCTGTCACACTCGTGGGGGCTGGGTAATCCACAAGCACATCCTTATGCAGGTCCCTAGTCGTAGGACTGTCGAGACAGGTCATCGATACTCCGGAGTATACTAGCGTATGCGCTACTCATCCCAGCAAGGGAGACGGTCTGTCCCACAGCCGTCAGTACGTCGTACTTGAGATGGTATGTGGGTGCTCGTTAGGTTAGTACACTGGACATGACTCGTCGGGAACTGTTGGTTGGTACTATACCTATCGTCAGTTATCAGTTCCCAGGTGACATGAGTACAGCTTAGTCCGCTGACTTGACACTGTCACTTCGCCTCGAGTGTGTTCCCACTGTACTTAGATTACTACCCTACCACGGCTCAAAGGAGTCGTGCAAACAGGTAGTAGTTGGGTGCAGTCCCGAAGCACTTAGAGGCAGTGACGGTTAGGCAGGATTCGTCTCTCCCGGTATTGGGGGTTGATATCGCACTGTGTCTAGGAGAGCCATTACACAAAGTCCCTGGCCAGGGCAAGCGAGATATGCTGGTAGGTTTCCAGTGTTATCTCAGGGTGTTCCAGGCTGCACTCCGACATGACTTGTACCGCTATTAGAGGACTGACGTTTACCGCCCCCCTAGGCCCGCCATGCGATATTCTCAGACAAACAGACCGGACTGTGCGCAGATTGTCACATCGAGGCTCAGTAGGTGTTCAGATGGGTTTCACCTCGTCCGTCTTCTTATCGGCATCTACCTGAGGATCGTTACGCACAGCTAGTGCCGCTTGCGGTCTGTGGTTAAACCTACTGCCAGTGTAGTGTCGAGTCTTTAGAGTCCCACACAGAAAGCTATTCGCCTTTAGGCAAAAGAGTAGAGGTCGCATGGTTTTGCGACAGGTCATATGGTTTTGCGACAGGGTTCAGTCACATCCGTGCACTTCTGCATGTTTAGTGTCCGGACAGTTAACCCTAGCGGTCTTTGGTTTAAGCCAGATCCTAGTGTACGTTTTGGGATTGGTTTTATCTCGTTTGTATTCGTGTTCCTCGGAACGCGGATGCGGGTGTGTATGCACAGTTGACAGAGAAACAGAGGCAGAGGATTCTCATTGGGGTTGTTGACTGTTGACTGTTGAGTTTTGCTAAAACCCTAATGAGAATATGAAATATGATTAACAATAATATTAATTAAGTATTATAGTGACATGGTTGTTGAGGGGTTGACTTTGTTGACTTGTTGACTTTGTTGACCGGTTGACTAGGTTGGACTAGTTGACCATCATCATTACAATAGCTATCAATTCATGGCAAAGACTTTTGCTTGCTTGTTTCTTTTTGCAAAATGAGTGCATGAAATGATATGGCCATTTTGACTTGAACCATCACATAATACTCAATTACTATCATGAGTTATCATGATTTTGGATTATGAGAGCTTGGATGGGAAAAGGCTTGCTCATTCTCTCATTTGCTTTCTCTCTCTTGCTTGAGCTCTCCTTTTTCCTCTTGCTCTCTCTCTAGACTATGGTTCACTTGTCTCATTTGTTGAGAAGCAAGAACCATAGAGATAAATCCCAACATACTCCTCTACTCATCCTAGTTCACAAGGTTTAGCAAACCAAGTGTTCTAGTTTCTTCTAGTTCGAAGAGAAGCCAAAGGTAGAAGCTTTCAGGTGGATCCATCTTCGGCGCAAGGAGACGACGAGGTGAGGGCGATCCGACCACCGCAAGGAGTTGAAGACGAAGGAGTTCAAGTTAAGGTATAACAACCTAACCGAGTAGGTAAAACTCTTGTTAGGATTGTTAGATAGTTGTTTAACAAAGATCCGTATTTTGAGTCCATGTTACCACCTCTAGAAAAATCGTTTTTCATCATTTCCGCAAGCCCGTAAGTACCGGGAGAGGTAACGTGGACTTACATTATGAGCCTCACATCGGCACGACTTATCGGTCACTGGGGTCTGACGTTTACCACCACTAGACTGGATATGCGATATATCAGACGAAGAGACCAGACTGTACGGTAGTGTTACTGAAAGGCTTTACAGGAATATAAGCAGTCCTGCTTGTTGATCTTCTGATCGCTCAATACCCGAGTAGCCGTTACGTCCAGCTAGTACCGCTAACGGCTTGTGGGTGCCTGATATGATCATCACCTACTGCCGGCGTATTGACGAGTCTTTAGAATCCTACACAGAGGTTTACTGACTCAGGCAAAATGAAGTAGGAGCACATATGTGATATGTGTGGGACTAAGATTAATACGAGTATGTTATACCGTATTCTATTCTCGCAATTTATAATATCGGTCGGTTATATGAGATATAGCCGGGTTATCAAATCAAGTGTTGATTCGATAAGTTGATACAAATAATATTAGTCGGTCATATGAGATATAGCCGGATTATTAAATCAAGTGTTGATTTAATGATTTAATGTATAATTATATATTTGATATATTAATTTACATTAACTAATATTAGCTGACTTAAGCATTTCTTTTCTCACTTATGCATTTAATGTATATGTGATATATATTAATTGTATTTCTTTTTGTGTCATGCTTGATGATACATGCTACATGGGTGTATGAGACTCACACCATGCTCATGATAATGTAAGGTTTATTTATTTAAAGTAAATCCAAATTAGTTGAAAATTAGTCACATGGGTGAAGCTTGTGGAAGCTTGTCGACCTATTGACTTAGTCCACTAGTTTTGTCTTATCTTAGATATTTATTAAGCTAACCATTATCTAAACCCATGGTAAAATCTCTACATGAGTTATATGAGATATTTTCTCACGCATGGTTTCCATAACATTATTGGCTTCATCTTCTTCATCAACAAGAGAGAGCTCTCTAGGTTTTTGAGAGGTGGGGAAAATTAGTGAGAAAAAGATTTCTAAAGAAAGCAAAAATCATACTTCATCATTCTCTTCTAGATTAGCCATTTAGTTTAGGGTGTTAGCTTCATAATTAGTGAAGAGATAGCTTGAGTTAGTGTCTCCTCGACGTAGATCATCTTCGGCCTCGAAGACTTCAAGCAAGCTTGTTTCTTTCATCTTGTGGAGCCTTTCTAGAATCCGGGAGTTCACTACTTGGAGCGAAGGGACTACTACACGGAGCTATTGAGGTGAAGGACCGGTCTACAAAGGTTGTATTCCATATTCACTTAGATGTAAAGTTGTTTACATGTTGTATTGTCTAATTCTCTAATTAAGATTCTTGGGTTAGGGTTGTTTAGCATGGAATTTTTTGTAAAATGGCATGGACGATTCCTCCTGAAACCTTGCTGTCGTGCTAGGCAACCCTACATGTGGGAGCTGGATAGTCTATAAGCACATCCTTAAATGTCCCAAGTCGCAGGATTATCGAGATCGGGCATCAATACTCCAGAGTAAACTTGCGTGTAGTTTCTAGACCCAGACGAGGGTCGGTGGCTGGTCCAACAACCATTAGTGTGATCACCTAAGATTGTATACGGGTGCTCACTGGGGTGAGTACACTGGTCGGACTCGCTGAGAACCTTTAGATGGTATTATACCTATTGTGAGATAGCGGTTCTCTTGTGTCATGTGTATAGGTTAGTCTTTAGAACTGAGATCATCATTTGTCTCGTATGAGTTCCCACTGTGTTTTGATCACTACCCTATCACGGCTTTACTGAGTCGTGCAAACAGGTGTTGGTTGGGTACAGTCCCGAGCCACATGGAGGCGGTGAGTGATTGCCAGGGATTCGTCTCTCCATGTATTGGGAGTTGATATCGCACTGTGTTCGATTGGTCAGGACCATATGACCTTGGCCAAGGCAGTTGGGATTTACTGATAGGTTGATCAGTAGTTTCCCGGATTGGTCCTGAGCCGAATCATCACGAATTATCGGGTTATTAGGGTCTGACATTTACCACCCCCTAGATCCGGTATGTGATACTCTTAGATGAAGAGACCGTACTGTACGAATATTGTCATGGATAGGCTCAGTAGGGATCTGGATGAGTTTGCTCATCGGCTTTCCTTTTCGACAGGTACCCGGGTAGCCGTTACGTACAGCTAGTGCCGCTGACGTGCTTGTGGTTATGGATTTAACTGGTAACGCACTGTCGGCATACTGTCGAGTCTTTAGAGTCCCACACGGTGGGTTTCTCTGCTTCAGGCAAAACAATGTAGAGGTTGTATAGTTTTACGGCAGGGTTCAATCAAATACGTGTACTTGTGCACGTATGATGTTCGGGCGGATAATACTAGCGGGCTTTGGTTTAAGCTGGATCCTAGTATTATATTGTTGGATTATTTTCGTCTCTTTTGTATTCATATTTTTCGGAATACGGATACGGGTATGTATATACGGTGAGGGTATTCTTGTAATTTGTTACAAAAGTGCTTCTAGAATAAAACACCTCATTATTTGTTTTAACCATTTAGTTAAATGGTTAATGAGATGGAGAGTGAGGTGTAATCATTCATTGAATGAAGCATGGCTACATGGTGACTCATTTAGTGAGTCGTGGTTTACTATTGAGGCAAGGTGGCATCTAGATATTTTGTAGAAAATATCTAGATATTTTATGGTGAAGATAATTTTTTATGATTATTTTGGGATGCTTACTTTATTAGTCACAAGACTTAGCCATTCTTCATTCTATTCTTATATTGCTCTCTACAACACTCTCATCTCCTCCAAGCTTCTTTTCTTCTACCTCAAACCCTAATATTCTCATGTGTTGAGAAACATGGGGTTCTTAAGACAAAACAATCCATCATCACTCTCTACATCCTATAGACTTCTTAGATTAGCATACTAAGTAACCTAGTTACCTTAGTTTAAAGGTAGGAGCTCAAAGTAGACACTCTCGGGTGGATCATCTTTGACGTGAGGAAGCCGTCGATCAAGCTCGATCATGGAAGCCATTAGGGGCGTGCTAAAGGAGAAGAATGAAGACCCAAAGCACTTGAGCCTCTTGGTAAAAACTCTTTTCATAGTAGATAGCTTATTTAGTTGCTAGTTAGGTTTTTGGTAGATCCGGTTTAAGGGTTATTTTAGCGCCAAGTTTACATCATTAGAAAAAAAATTGTTCCGCAATCAGCCTCGATTGATGGCCAGGGCGTTAGCATAACCTTTCATGAGAATCTTTTGGGTATCCTACAAACTTGCACAAAACAGAGCTTGCCTCGAGCTTGTCCGAATTTTGCCTTTTAACATAGGCCGGACAACCCCATATCTTAACTCGTTTAAGAGATGGTCTCTTCCCATTCCATATCTCATATGGAGTGGTAGACACGGATTTGGTCAGCGCCCTATTCAATAGGTATGGAGCTGTCTCAAATGCATGACCCCAAAAAGAAATAGGCAACTCAGCAGTACTCATCATAGAGCGCACCATATCTAATAGGGTGCGATTCCTCCGCTCTTGTACTCCATTGTGCTGTGGTGTATACGGAGGAGTAAGCTGAGAGAGAATCCCATTCTCTTTTAAATAATCACGGAATTTCGTGCTCAAGTATTCTCCTCCCTGATCAGATCGAAGGATTTTAATATTTATACCCGTCTGGTTCTCAACTTCATAGTTATATTCCTTGAATTTCTCAAAAGCTTCATATTTGTGTTTCAACAAGAACACATGTCCGAATCTTGAGAGATCATCGGTGAATGCAATAAAGTACGAGGAACCATTCCTAGCATGTGTAGATATAGGACCGCATACATCACTATGTATCAGTCCTAAGAGTTCGGTAGCTCTTTCTCTGTGTCAAGTAAATGGAGTTTTGTTCATCTTGCCTTTGAAACATGACTGGCAAGTTTCATAAGATGTAAATTCAAACTGATTCAAAAATGAATCTTTATGCAACTTAGCTTGTCGTGTCGCATTGATATGACCTAGTCTACAATGCCACAAGAAGGCTTCGTTTATTTCTGAACTTTTCCTCTTGTGTGTGTTCTATATATTTAAAACTGTAGTTTGATTCAGAATGTATATACCGTTATACAACGTACCATACCCAATCAACACTTGATTTAGAAAAATGTTCATAACATTATCCTCTAATGTGAAATTATATCTTTTTTTAGTTAGCAAAGAAACCGATATAATATTGCACATCATCTTTGGTACGTAGTAACAATCGTTCAGAATTAATGTATTACCAGTTGGTAACACTAGGTGATATTCGTCAACTGCTTTGGCTGCAACAATTGCACCATTCCCCACTACCAGAGACTTATCACCCTTTCCAAGTTCTCTACCTCTCTTTAGCCCATGTTACTATCACGACCCAAAATATTAGCTCATGACCGGCTCTTAAATTACGCAACGTCTACAGGCGTAACGTAACCTAAGTAAACCGAAAACCCAGAAAATCTAAACCTTCCAACAGAAGTATGTAAAGAAAACATTTATACAACACTTGGAAACCTTAAGTACAAAACCATAAACTTATTTTTCTTTTCTTTTGTTTTCATAAAAATTTCGGCAGCACCTCCTTTGTAAAAACTAGCCCCGAAACAGCTACAACAAAGAATAAAAAGAATGCATCACCAAACGGGAGCAAAACACGCCCAACGGCGGAAACAACCACCACAAGTATAATAACAAGTATACGACGCCCAACGGTGAAGATCAACACAAAAGATAAAGAAAGAAGCAAGACATCAACCCAAAAGCGAACATAAAACCCATCGCTCAAGTCTCATTACTACTAGTCTTTCTAAGTCTTACTATATAAACAAATACTAGTTTCTGATTTGATGGAGTCGACTAGATACAATATGAATAACATATACGAGAGGGGCACGATCCAACATGTACCACCTACCAAAGAACAACACCCGATAGTAAGCTGTGTGCCAACGATGCCGCTACCGATCCAAGCGGACAACCTGCAAGAACTAAGGCACAACGGGGGTGAGTTGCCAACTCGTGAGTAGAAAATATCAACTGGTAGAAACCGAAATAAATAACGATTTCCTAGGTCAACTATATCATAAAGGTAATACTATGATATCTAGGGTGACCGTATCTACATATGTGCCAACACATAATCAAAGCCTAACAGCAAGTAGATATCATCCAACCAAATAATCAATGCATGTATACAGGTGGATCTCGTCCAACAATATAACCAATGCATGTATGAAGTGGATCTCCTCCATGTGTCAACCACTGACACAACAACTCTTGCATGTAAATATTATAAAAGCATATGCAGGTAAAAATGAGGATATCAAAGAACGTGTGTCCATCAATAACACATCGAATCATGGAAACCTGAGTGTCTGACACCGACACTCGAAACATCATGAAACCCGTGTCCAGTATCGACACGTAAATCCTCATAACTCAGGCGTCATCACCACGACTGGCCATGATGTCATGTCCGTACATCACTCCGGTTGGTATCCCTACGATAACCGCCAAGTCTAAATACTATCACCGGTAGGTACTTGCCCTGCCAGCCAGGCTCATCGTCTAAACCACGAACAACATATCTTGCCCCGGGGAACCGTACCGGGCCCACCATATACCCGCAGACGGTTCCTATCCGCTCCTTGAATCGGGTATACAACACAAGTCTCAGAATCGACAAAATTCATGGTGGACGCACTGAAATATCATATCAAGAGAAACCGGGTTTTCAAACAACACATAATATCTTGAAAACATATCCACGGTTCTCAAATCCAAAATCTCATGAAAACAGCATATCTCAATGCGTATAATCATAAAGCATGATGTATGCGACATTTAACAGAATGTAAGCATATCCGTATATCATGCAACATGGAACAGTGATGTGATCGTAGCAAGTAAATCATGGAACATAGCATAGTGATGTGGTCATAGCAAGTAAATCATGCAACATAGAACAGTGATGTGAACATGGCAAGTATATCATGCGACATATCATAATGGTGTGAGCATAGCCTGTATATCATGCAACCTAGCATAGTGATGTGAACATGGCAATATATCATAGCATGATGTAGCAATTTTACTGTGTAAGTGACATAGCAATTATCGATGACGAAGTGTGTGAGCCGGCAATCTGTGTAAGTGTAACATACGCATCATCGATAAGGGTGTAGGTGTACTAGCACAGGTATATGAAATGCAATGAGAATAACATGAATGCAGCATAATGCACATCGTGAACTAAATGCTATAAGGTATACGTATCTAATATGACCGAGTCGGTAAATCTATCATTCGGCATCCAGCCTCACAACATCACGTACGGTATAATCCATCGTACGGCGTCCTCTAATCAAGGGTATGGATAAATCAATAGGTAAAACTCATCGCGTACGGTAACCCATCGTACGACAACATTAAAGAAATAGGGATTCTATCAACCTATACAAGAACGGGGGGGTGCGGATCTAAGTCTCGTACGACATATCACTCATTATGAAATCATTATCCATATATACATACCTATCTCTCAGGTCACATCCGCATAAATCTCGTATCAGGGGAGCGACAAGGTATCAACTATCTATTATGGACTCGCATCCATATAAGGACACATCAGCCAAGTCATCATATCTCATCGTATACTCTTTTCATCGCATCAATCTCTCACATCAAGTCATTTTACATAAGCATTACCTCAATTGAATCTCATGTCACGCTACTCTAAATCACATACTTAAACTCGTGCAACTACAAGTTTGTATATATATTGTGATTCACATTCACCTTTCATATCTTTTATCAATCTGAGACATCATTCTTATCATATTATGTCCAAGAGTTATGTCTATAAAGTCTTCATCTCATATCTCGATATATATTCAATCATTAATATCACCTCTAACTATCTTTTAACCACATCTATAGTTTTCAAGTGTAGGTTTCTCCTACAGTATTCTATGTATATATCGGTTCCATTCAAAATTTGCGGGGGTGCTATACGCCATCCACCCGACTTCCCCAGAAGATATAAATCTACTCACCTGCTAAACTCCTCGCTTAGCCATAGTCGATGCGCTTCGTCGTCTCGGAATCCACGCGAATGTACCTACAATCAATATGAAATAGCAAAGCTATTAACATCAAATTCCGAAATCCAAATACGGCACGCGGCGTGCTCATAGGTTAGAACCTATAGCCTACGCATGCAAAACAACCAAACAACCCTCGTCGTTGACGTACA
The DNA here is from genome assembly GCA_030015575.1 of Agapanthus africanus. Lineage (NCBI taxonomy): Eukaryota > Viridiplantae > Streptophyta > Magnoliopsida > Asparagales > Amaryllidaceae > Agapanthus > Agapanthus africanus. The sequence goes on from JASDDO010000029.1 coordinate 76,752,162, forward strand.
AACGTCCAACGACCAAATACAATATCCAGTCGCAAAAGCCAAGAAATCCTAATACAGGAAATCATAGCCAAAACCCTAACTATAGTCGCTATCCATGAAAACCACCATGCCTAAAACCCCTAATCGTACTAATAACCCTATACTAGTAAACTGTAAAGTGGTTTAAGAATTTATACCGATCGATCCGTGTCCTTCGGTTTTCAATCTCAGTCCTTAGCATCTAGTGGCTGCCTCGACGAAGTTCGCTCTCCGGTCACGCTCGTCGAAGAGGACACGTGTCGAGAATTCTTTATACTGGCTCCCGCTTCTAAACCGAAGCAACTCGAGCATCCAGTTTGCTAGTATAGATACCTAAAATGAAGTAGAGATAATGTGTGAATTTTTTGTCTCAAGGCACCGAAGGATTTGGGTGGAGGTAAATGAAGTTGCCAATTTGAGATGAGAAAGTGTAAAGCATGAAATTTTGCTTGTGAAGGAAAAATCAAATGGGCTCGGCCAATATTTGTTTCTCTGGGGATTTCTTTGTGAGTGTTGTGTTGTGTCAATTAATAAATTAATCACCCCATGAATTAAAACCCTCACGCCCAATGAACAGCCACCTACTAATGAAATTAATCCCCATCCAAAAATGCCAGCACACACAAATCTCACAGCCACAATTTAAAAGATCAACACAAAAAAAATATCCAACACCAAATATCTCAAAGTTGACAATGAACATTAATGCACAAGTGAGTCACAAAAAAAACCATGCCTCATCAATGCAATGAAACAATGACTCACCAAACCCAAAACCCCCCACTGCTCACGAAATTGCTTAGCAAGCACATGAATGCAATATGTCCAAAAATGTTTGCTAATAATTTCCATTAAACAAATGTTTAAAATGAATAAATTATTCTAATCTCCCAATTATTTCACAAATATTGGTATATATTTATATCATTTTACGAAAATCCCAAATTCGTAAATCGGTAGTTTTTGCGAAACATATTATTTTAATATTAAATTCCAAAATAATATTTTATATTTTCTGAAATGTTACAATCTCCCCCCTTAAAGAAATTCGGTCCCCGAATTTAAATTTAAACCCCAAATGCTAAACCATTTCAATAATTAGCTCAAATCAACGGGGCTCCGAAATCACGGAAGAAACAGAAATACCACAACGCATCCTGTGCGCCGGTAAATGAGTACGAAACTCAAAACCGAACTCCGTCAAGCGTCACGCAAATTATCGTACTTGCACGCAAATCATCGGAGTTACAATGGAGATACAGACCTCGAAAACCACTACTAAAATCCAATATACACCTAGCAAATACTATAATATGTATATAGTACACATCCTTTGAAAAAGCTCTAAATACCGAATAAAACATATGCAGAATATTTTCTGAATTGTCGTGTAATGCGTAACTCACGGCACCAGTGGCGGACGCTCATTTGTAAAGAAATAATATACTAGCATATATGTTTTGCTCAAATATACGTTCCGCTTCTTTGAAATATCCCAAAAGGTTTTCCTTAGTAAACTTTCGTGTCACTCGCAGACACGTAAGAAATAGCGAGACTATAGCTCTGTTTTGAAAACTTCTTGGTAAACTTTTTATGCATGCAAAGTACTCAGGCACTGTCCTCGGATCAGTCATGTTTGGCTACTACATAACATAGTGCCCATCATGAAAACAAGGTGCTCAAAAGCAAATCAGCCATGAAAGGCGTATCCAATAATCACGTACGTTTGGTGCGCACGGAAATCAAATCCAAATGCTGTTGGATATAGTGCCCTCAAAGTCAATTATTGGATCGCAGGTACGTGATTGCAATGATTGAGGCAGGACTTATACCGATATGACAGTCTTGCTCAAGATGATAATATGCTATCTGGTTTGTCTTTATCATCGTATACATGGTTTAGTTCGCTATTGCATATTGACAGAGCCCATAGGATTCTTGCTTGAATGCCAGCAGTATGATGGCGATCATATACGTGGGAGCAGGGGTCTGTAAGCACATCCTTAAAGTGTCCCTAGTCGTGGGAGTTTCGAGACAGGGCATCGATACTCCAGAGTAGACTAGTGTATACAGTCGAGACCCCGACGAGGGGCGGTGGCCGGTCTCACAAGCCACTGGTGTCAGTTGGATCACCTAAGATGTATACAGGTGCTCATAAGGTTATGAGTACACCGGACAGGACTCGCCGGGAACCAGCTAGTTGGTATTATACCTAGCGTCAGATAGCAGTTCCCGGGTGACATGTGTTAGAGATAGTGCCCTCAGAGTCCATTATTGGATCACAGGCACGTGATTGCAATGATTGAGGGAGGACCTATTCCGGTAGGACAGTCTTAATTAAGATGATAATATGCTATCTGGTTTATCTTTATCATCGTGTACTGCTTTAGGTGACCAGACAGGTCGCTATTACACGTTGATAGAGCCCCAAGGATTCATGCTTGACTCCCAGCAGTATGAGGGCGATCATATACGTGATAGCTGGTAGTCTATAAGCGCATCCTTAAAAGGTCCCTAGTCATGGGAGTTTCGAGACAGGGCATCGATACTCCAGAGTAGATTAGTGTATACAGTCGAGACCCCGACGAGGGGCGGTGGCCGGTCTCACAAGCCACTGGTGTCAGTTGGTTCACCTAAGATGTATACAGGTGCTCATTGGGTTATGAATACACCGGACAGGACTCGCCGGGAACCTGCTAGTTGGGATTATACCAGACGTCAGATAGCAGTTCCCTGGTGACTTGTGTACAGGTTAGTTCATCGACCTGAGGATCGTTATTTGTCTCGTGTGAGTTCCTACTGTACTTTGATTACTACCCTACCACGCTCAAAGGAGACGTGCAAACAGGTTTTAGTTGGGTACAGTCCCGAGCCACATGGAGGCAGTGAGCGGATCTTCAGGGGTTCGTCTCTCCCGGTATTGGAGGTGAGGTCGCGCTATGTCTGGGAGAGCCATTACACGAAGTCCTTGGCCAAGGCAGGAGATTTACTGGTAGGTATTCCAGTAGTATCTCAGGGTGTTCTGGGCTATACTCCGACACGACTTGTACCGCTTTTGGGGGTCTGACTTATACCAACCCCCTAGGCCCGCCATGCGATGCTCATAGACGAACGGACCGGACTGTACGGATATTGTCACTGACAGGCTCAGTAGGGTGTCAGGATGAGTTCGCTCATCGACGTCCCTTTTAGTCAATAGCTGGTAGCCCGTCACGTATGGCTAATAGCTCTGACGTGCTAGTGGTTAAATCCACAGCCATAGTATTGACGAGTCTTTAGAGTCCCCCACAGACAGTTGCTCAAGTTTTCGGGCGAAACGCTGTAGAGGCCGTATGGAGATATGGCAGGGTTCGATCAGATACGTGCGGTATTGCACAGATCAGGATCGGACGGTTAATACTAGCGGGCTTTGGTTTAAGCCGGATCCGAGTATTGTACAGTGTAGATTTTGTCTCATTGCATTTGTATTCGGTCGGAATACAAATGCGGGTGTGTATACACAGTTGCGGGGTTTTCCTGTAATTTATTACGGGACCAGTTTTATGGAGTTACCATTTTGCTTTCCGTTTCGGCCATATTTCTTTGTATCTTTCATTGGTCGAAGATTGGTGGAGGAGGGCTTATTTGCATTTGTGCAAATAAGCATTTGTGGAGGGTGTTCTTCGCATATTGTTGGATCATGATGTTTGCACCATCCCTTGACCATTTGACTTCTTCTTTCATGATGGCTTGACTTTGTGATGAGATGATAAGGTTGGTGGAGTGTGGGTTTGTGTTTGTGATCATTTTCTTTCATGATATCATTTTGATCTCTCTCTCTTGCATTATTCTTGAGAGACTCTCATATTTTTTATCAAGGCACTCTCTCCTCTCATTCTCTTAAAGCTTGGCCGGCCACATTGGATAGGGGCTGTCCAAATTTCTCATGTGGGGTTTTTGTGCTTTTGCTTTGGTAAAAATCCCATAAGATCAATCTCCATTAGCTTGTATCATCCCTCCACTAAAGGGAAATATCCACTACCCCAAAAATGAGACACAAGTTCTACACTATATTCTACAGCAAATCTTGGGCCCGTCGACTCGCCAACTTCGTGCCCGAGTTGCCTCGGTATAGAGGTGCGAGCCCGTAAAAGAAGCCGGCGACGTGGTGCCCTTCCGACGACGAGGTGGAGACCGGAGATTCCGCGGGGAGATCGAGACGACGACGAGAAGACCGAAGGACACGGATCACTCGGTATATCTCTCTACCCTTCTCTTGTTAGCTAGGACTAGATTAATGGCACGATCCGGGTTTATAGTGCGCGTTGGTGCCGGTTTGAAAAGTAAAAGTAAATCACCGCTTCCGCATTCCGGCGTCGGATTGACGGCCGGGGCGCCGCCGTGCACTTACAGTGGTATCAGAGCCTCACCATTAACCTAGTCTAACTTTGTCTAGTGTGTTTACATTTCCGATCGAACAAATATTCCAAAACCGTGTTTTTCCATGCAACAGTTCTCTTTCGAAATTTTTTTGTCTCGAAATTTTTTTCAGGTAGTTGCAGAATGATGTACAGAGAAAGATAAGACTTCTGTGAAAATTTGGTAAGCTGATACTGTAGGATGACCGCGGAACCGCGGCCAAACCGCTCTTCTGGCCGCGGTTCCGCCGCAGTACAGTGCCTTCAGTGCACCAATTTTTAACAGTGATCTTTTTGCAGGGAAATAGGGGTTTTGGAACATTCTTTTTGGGCCCAGAATTTCTTTATGTGCTACAGTAGTGCTTGGGGCCCACTTGGTAAAATTTGATCGATCAAAAATTTTAAACACATTAGTTTATAGTATTTACATTATATCTGCGACTGTGAATGTCACTCGATCGGTAAATCCTGTCTAACTGCTATAGCCCGGTTAGACGGATTTGCAAACGTGACATTCACGTTGATGTTCTGTAATTGTGCTGTGATGTTGCGGATTGGTCGTGGGGGATAGCCTGGATGCAATGCTAGTACAGTTTTTGTTGTATTATGTACATTTGATATTGCGGGGCGAGTGTCCGACATGTAGACTGCCGTCACTGCTTGTTTGTATATTATTCTTTTGGGGCACGACCAGGTTGCGGTCAATGTACCCGTTGTATGTATATTTTACTTTCTGTACTAGGATTACCCCGCGGAGGGGTGCACGGATAGCCGGGTTCTAGAGGGCAACAAGCCCGCATCTCATGGCATTGAGACGGAAGGGGCTTCACTCTAGAATTGGCGGGCTATTTGCCGCACTCGTAGGGGGTACAGGTTGACCCAGGAGGGGTGCCCAAGTTACCAGATTCTATGAAGTGCTGGGTGGTCCATTCATGTTGCTGAAGGGGGCTGCCTCGCTTCAGGTTTTGGCGGGTAACTTTCCGCGCCCGTAGGGGTCTAGGATTTCATTGCACAGGCTATCCACACGACCAGGGGAACGTCGGGTTTCAATAGCGGCTCTGTGAAACCCGGGGATCCCAGATATCTGTATTGTTCTGTGATGCTGTATATTTCTGTGATGTTGCATTTTATCACGCCTTGAGCGAAATATTATATATTGATATATATACTAGTAGATGTTGTATATGTTTTGCATCCGCGCTAGTCCAGTCCCCGCTCTGTCGCTAGTTAGCTAACTTAACGGGTAATGACGGGACACAGTGGCGAATGCGGATGGCATATACGTACGTCATTATTTTCGTTCTTTATTGGTGTGATCAATTGATGGGACTGCGTTGATTCAGACCAATGCAAGTTAAACAAACCTAATCTGATGTTGTTGGAACACTTTTCAAAAAGCTGTTATTGCAAGGACGTTCACTTTTGTTTAGCATCGTGGTATTCAGTTGGAATATCCTGCTCCTCAGTCGACGAGGCAAGGGCCGAGATCCCTTCACCGGGAGTGACCCCTTGGACAGAAGTTTGCGTCAGGGCAATAGCTTCACTATAGCCGATTACTTTTGCTTTGCATCGTGGTATTCAGTTGGAATATCCTGCACCTCATTCTACGGGGAAAGAGCCGAGATCCCTTCACCGGGAGTGACCTCTTTAGCAAAGGTTTTCGTCACTATATTTTTAAAAACTATCCGGTTCCTTCAACGATATCAAGTTCATCACGTTAAAGGTTTTCGCCAGAAACCATTCGTAGCCCTCCATCATTTCGGTTAAATATTCAGTAGTATTCAAGCTATGTATTTTGACTTCACGCCAAGGCATAGTGATTGGTAGCTGCCAGATATTTAGCTGTTGCATAGATAGATGTGTTGGTTTGGGACAGTCGTACTACTATTTTGGCCTACGTCAAGGGTATGTACGGGTGGGTTCAAATTAACCTGGACAATGATGGGTAGAACTTGACATGTGACTTATGATATTTTGGCCTCATACCAAGGTCATAAGAGCATGGGGCAAAAATCACATCGGGAGTTTCAAAAGAAACTGAAACTTGCCAGATATGCGCATACCTTCTGGAGTATGATAGCGTGAGAGGATTCCGTCACGTTATCATGCGGTGATAGTTGGATCCCGATTCCCACTGATGAGTTGGTTTACTCCTCGGAACATCCCGACTAATTCTTCTTTTAGGTTTGGAGGAGAATTTGACGGTACAGTAGGAGGTTCCCAGATTAGATAAATTGGTAACCATTCTGATCTAGGTTAGAGTGCACGCTGAGTGTTTCTTTTCTCTCTCTCTTTGGCAGCGACCATTGACCCGACCCTAGACTATGACTCAGTGACCAAGTTGACCGAACCTTCTTAAACACTGGCTTTTGGATCGTCAGAGTTGCAAACCTCGTTGCCACTCCTACTTTTACCTATTTCTCCAGGACACCCCGTATTACTACGAACGTCCACTTCCATTGGACAAAACCATCGTATGGTTATATACGAACTCGAAGGGATTTATTCGAGGATGGTTTCCGGTTCTGGAGAAAACGAATAGGACTATTCGGTTGTCTTTTCCTTTTTACCTTCTCTCAAGTTTCGAGTACTCCTTAGTTTAGGAGATAGTACACCTATTACGTAAATTGGATAGTCTTCTTCCAAACCATAGGCAGGTGCCGAACGGTAGGGAATGAAGAAAACCAATTAGCCTAAACGGTGTACAGAAGATATTACGTAAAGACAAAGAAAGGGATTAGAAAGAGGGCAAAGTAAATTGCGACTGCTATTCATGACCAAACCAAGTATTTCATTACCACTCCCATATCACCTTTGTATTTCTCCAGGACACTCCGTATCACTACGAAGATCCACAGTTTATTGGATACTCCATCGTATGGTTATATACGAACTCGAAAGGAACTTGTTCCAGTTCGGGGATGGATTCTGGTTCAGGAGAAATAGGAATAAGGTTTATTCAGGTGTCTTTTATCTTCACCTTCTCTCGCATTACGAGTGTTCCTAGGATTGGGACAGTACACCCATTATGCTTATTGGATAGTCTTCTTCCAAACTATAGGCTTGTCACGACCCGAAAGTACGGAACATGACCGGCACTTAAACTACGAACGTCTCGAGGCGTACGTAATCTAAGTAAACCGAAAACCCAGAAATCCAAACCAAGAAAAGTAGTAGAGTGCAGGAAAAACCAACTTAAAGCAAGTAGTTTCAATAGCATAAGCCGAATTATGCGGTTTTTAACAACATCAAAAATTTCCTGAAAATTTCGGCAGAGTCTCCTTTGTAAATACAGGCCCCCAAATGGGATACAACATGAATAGTATACCAAATCAAGAAAAAGGCATCCCCAAGCGGGAGCTAGCTCTTCGTCAATCGACGGTCACAACAACACAAGCAATATAATATACAACGCCAACGGCGAGGATCAAAACTCAAAAGGAAACTCAAAACCACCAGAAACATAACGAGCGACTCTAAGGTCGAAAGAATAAACAACACTGGTCTCTATCTCAAAAATACATGTTTGGTTGATGGAATTTACTAGATACAACGGAATAATATTATACAAGGTAATATGATGGGTACGATACAAGAAAAACCCACCTACTAGCAAGTCACCCGAATGAAACTGAGCCCGCAAAGCCGTAATGAAACCTGTACGGCAAACCTGCAAGAAACTGGGGCACAACGGGGGTGAGTTGCCAACTCGTGAATAGAAAAACATCTACACACAGAAATCGCATAAATAACGCAACCTAGGTCAATGATCATAATATATCCCTAAATATATGAATAACATGCAGCCTATAACAATGGCTAGGGTAATATCTAACCGAGTGAAATCTCATGTGCCCGTGTCGGTGCCTCAGGTAGCAATATATCATATGAATGAGGTATGAATGCATGAAAACAGAATACATGTAAATGAAGAAACTGTTTTCATAAATTAGTGAGATTTCCTTCGTATTTTTAAAAGAAATGAGGTATCATAATGAAATCAGTATCAACAGTGTCTAGCATCGACACAAAACATAAATCTCACTGTCTCGAAATATCAATGTCTCAATCTCAATATCTAGGGCGCCGTCAGTCCAGACCGGCCCCTACCATCCATCTCAAGACCACGACGGTATCCTCCGGATATCCGACGCTTCGGGTAATATCACCGGTAGGTAATCTGTCCCCTGCCAGGCTCAACGTCAACACCACATTCATCTTGCCCCGGGGTACCATACCGGGCCCACCATGTACCCATGACGGTTCCTCCACTCCTCGACACGGATCTCGAAAACCACAGCAAACTCATGGTGGACGACACTTACATCACTAGAAAACCGCAATTTACATATTTTAAAAGGTTAATAAGTTTAGAAATTTTGCGGCTTTCCCCCGAAATCCAGAAATATCATAAATCTCAAGAAGTCATCACAAGTGCATATGTCAATGCTAAAGAATGTATATGGTATCAATAACCAAGTTGCAATGTATGATTAATAACTAGGCATGAACAATGGAATAACAGTATGCATGAAGTGACAAGTAATAACTACAATGTCTAAACTGGCATATAACCCATGTACACTAATATCGTATCAACTACTAACTAACAAGCTAAGCCAAGCAATAGTATTTTCTAAGTGTACGTGACATGGCAATTACCGATGAAGATGTGTGTGAGCCGGCAAGTAAGTGTTTGTACATACGCATCATCGGTAATGGTGCTGGTGTCCTAACAGCATGATATCAATAATGGAGTATGCAGCAAAATAAGTATGCGGGGCAGAGCGAACAGCAATAATGTGCGGAAGCAGAATACTAGACACAACGATAACTAATCAGTATTAAATCAATATAAGTCCTACAAATGGTGCCTTTTGAAATAACACGAATCATGGGGTTTTGAAAATAGGGGCTACGGTGTTTTTATGAAAAGATACGTCTTTTGAAATATCCGTAGGATCCCTTCGGCTGTCTTTAAAAATGCCCACGATTCGTTAGTTTTTGAAATATGTAAGAAGTCTAATCTAATCTAACAACTACACTAAACTATACGGCTGAACTAACAAGCTGAACTACAGGTAAGGAAACCGCCTATCATCTGAGTCGATACATATACATACCTGTATATGTATAGTTGGTGATCCCGCCTCAATAATATCATACCCGATACCATATCTATAATCAGGCATCCCAAGTCAAGAGTGCGGATCAATCATCAATATAGCTCGTACGTAAATCCGTCGTACGGCATCCCAATCTGGGTACGGGTCAATATCACATTCGTCATACTATTCACCTGGTATCCTCTTTATCAAATATCATGATCGGGGTACTGATCTACGTCTAGTAGCATACTGATACCGCCTACGTATGCATGGACGTGTGTGAAACACTACGTCAAGGACCCGCTACAACGTCATGTCGTATCTAAGATACGAACCCTGCTATATCACCGATCTCACGGCCTCAAATCGAATCTCATCGACTCAGCTCAATCCCAAGTATCATCCTCAATCCGTATGTGAACACATAGTCCCATACCCATGTGAACACATAACTATAAAGAATCCCATGAGCACATATCAATAGGAATGTATTCAAGTATGTATGTGTGTATGTGTAGTGCAACACTACCCTAGGGTTCGCAACACTAAGGTAATCCAACACACCAATATCCATCCTAAGCAACGTTATTAATCTCAAATAACATATAATAAATGTTGGTGTGTATACGCATCCGTATACACCACCAAAGACTGCGGGGTGCTATACGCCATCCACCCGACTTCTCCCCGTAGATATAAATCTACTCACCTGGTCCTCGCTAAGCCGGTGCCGACGTCGCCACGCGCTTTCTTGTCGTCTCGAAGTCCACATGGGGTACCTACATATCATAACGCACCGTATCGCATTAAAACTAAATTCGAAATCGAAACGGCTTACGAAAATCAAATCGGCACGCGTATCACGCATAGGTCCAAACCTATCGCCTACGCATGCAAGAATAGTCAAACCAACCCTCGATGTCGATGTACAAACGTCAAACCATCGAGAAAAAATCCAATCATACTCATTTGCACATTCACGAACACTGATTTTAATATAAACTAGGTTAAAACTCACAAAAACCCCAATTTCACTTAAAAAGTCATTTTTCCGTAAATCTAGCAAGCACAATTCGCCGTTTTTGTACAAAACATGATGTTTAAATGAATGTAGCGGCCAATATATTTATTAAATATCTTAAATAAGTCATATAAACAATTCCCGGAATTTAATCTCATTAAATTCCAAAAACCCTAATATTCTAGTTTACAAAATACCTTTTTTAACAATTTCATAGCAAAATGCACAAACTACAATTTAGGTTGGATTTCCATGAACTAAAGTGTTAAACTACACTTAATAGAGTTAATAATATGATAAAAACCCTAACCATATTTTTAATCTCATATTTCGAATTAAATCAAAAAACCTAGTTTGCAACAAAAAGCTTAATTAGACAAATTTTAAAATAACAATTAGCAAACTAGTTACTAGGTAAGATTTTACATGCCATAATATGTTAAATTATACACTTAAACCATGATCAAGTGATTTAAAACCCTAACTTGATCCATACCCAATTCTAGAATTTCCAAACTTGCAACTAAAGCCTAATTAACACTTAAATAAATTAGCTTTAAGAAATTAACTAACAAATTAAGCAAAAGGTTTAGAAATTATACCCAAAAACATTTGAAGATCCACAAGCACCCATAGCCTCCCAAATTGAAATCTTATTCCCTAGATCCATGCTAGATAGGCAAATGAAAAATTGGTAGGAGTTGGATTTTGATTTTGTTTTGATTTTGGGTGGAATTTGATGAATTTTTGAAGGTAAAAACGGTGGGATTTTTGGAGAAGAGATGAGATGAGGTAAAGAGAGAGGAGGGCTGCAGGAAATCAGCAAGGGCTTGGCTAATGAGGGGAGAGAAGAGAGTGTGAGGTGATTGGAGAGAGAATGTGGTCAAAAAGTCAACATTTTACTTCTATCATTCTCTTTTCTTTTCTTTCTTTTCTTTTGCAACACAAGTGGGGACAATTGAGGAGGGGACTGCTGAAATCAGCCATAGGGAAGGAAAAAATGGGGGGGTGAGTGTGGGTATGGGTATGGGGTGATGAAAAATGATAAATACAATACCCCAAACATCCATTTACGCTAAAAAAAGCCTTTTTTCTTCAATAATTTCTAAACCGTTTTGGCAAATGATTTCGTTCCAAAAACCACATGATAAAATTTTATTTAATGTTTTATGATGCACAAATTTTTTTTCAACTGATTCCAATTTGTAATTTTCCCTAATTAAATGTATTAGTGACGGCTTAAAATAAAAATAAAATAATATTTTTTTCAGAAAATTTGAAATTTCACCAGCGGCTCAATAAACACCAAATAATAGCAATTATATAGCTAGAATATGTATATTTAATTTTAATAATAAGATATTTGTATTTTGACTTTTTACAGAAAACCCCCTTATTTTACCGATTTTTTCGAAATTTCACCGAAACGATTTTGAAAACGTTACAAGGCTGGTGCCGAACGGTAGGTGTTAGTTGTATGTATGCCCTAGAGGCCAGTATTGTACAGATGTTGTATATTATATTGGATGCTTGGACATATATAGAGATGACTTTCTTGCTCGATATGATAGTATGCTATCTGGTTACTCTTTATCTTAACATGTACACTAGTCTCTTTAAACTGTCTTATGGTTACATGTTGGTAAAGCCCTTAGGATGTGTACTTGACTACCTGGACTATGATGCAGATCATACTAGTGGGGACATGGTAGTCCATAAGTACATCCTTCAAGGTCCCTAGTCGTGGGTGTATCGAGACGGGGCATCGATATACCAGAGTAGACTAGCGTATACGCTTCTCGACCCATGAGATGGGTGATGGATGATCCCATATCCATTGGTGTTTGACATCAGAGATGGTGTACGGGTGCTCAGTGGTGACTGGGTACACTGGACGGACTCGCCGAGAACTCCCAGATGGTATTATACCTCACGTCAAATGGCAGTTCTCAGGTGACACTTGTGCAGGTTAGTCTGTAGACCCGAGATCGTCATAGAGTCTTGTGTGATTCCCACTGTGCTTTGATCTCCACCTTACCACGTCCATGAGGGCGTGCAAAACGGTGGTCTTTGGGTACAGTCCCGAGTCACATGGAGGCAATGAGCGATAGGAGGGGTTTCGTCTCTCCCGGTATTGGGGGTTGATGTTGCGCTGTGCTCGATGGGCCGTAACAGGGAAGTCCCTGGCCAGGGCTGATCAGAGATTTGCTGGTAAGTGTTACCAGTAGTTTCTCGACCCGTTATGAGCCTCACATCGGCACGACTTATCGGTTATTGGGGTCTGACGTTTACCACCCCTAGACTTGATATGCGACGTATCAGACGAACAGACCGGACTGTACGGTAAGTGTTACTGGTTGGATTCACAGGAGTGTGAGCGGGCTAGCTCGTCGATCTTCTGATCGCTCAATACCCGGATGGCCGTTACGTTTAGCAGACCGCTTGCGGCTTGTGGGTGCTTGATATGATCATCATCTGCTACCGGCGTATTGACGAGTCTTTAGAGTCCTACACAGAGGTTTCCTGGCTCAAGCGAAACGAAATAGGAGTGCATATGAGATATGTGCGGGACCGAGAATAATACCAGTATGTGATACTGTATTCGATTCTCGCGATTTGTAACATTGATCGGTTATATGCGTTATAGCCGGGTTATCGGATCAAGTGTTGATTCGATAAGTTGTTACTATTGATATTAGTCGGTTATATGCGATATGACCGGGTCGTTAAATCAAGTGTTGATTTAATGATTTAATGTATAATTATATATTTGATATATTACTTTACATTAACTAATATAGGTTCACTTTAAATGGATTTTCTCACTTGATGTGCATGATGTATATGTGATATACTTTTGTGCACTTGTATGTATCATATTTGATGATGCATGTTTATATGGTTAAGTATAAAGAATAAAACCATGGTTAAGTGGATAATTAAGGTTTTGCTTTAATCACTCATTTATTTATCCATTCCTTTTTATTTAAATAATTTTATGAAAACAAAATGGTTTTCTTTTTGTCATGAAGCTTGATGAAGCTTCATGAAGGTTTGACTCAAAGACCATTTTGTCTTCATACTAAACCCTAACTATTCCCACTTACCATGGTTTGCTCTCTACACTTAACCTTAGTTTGATTATGATAAGTATTGTTTTTCTTTTTATTTTAAAATAGACTTATCATAATTCTAGCTCATCTTCTTCTTCATCTTCAAGTTTGAAACCTTGAGGCCATCAATGGCAACTTGAGCTTGAGAGTGAGAAATCCAATTCTAAAGAGAACCCACCTCCTATTTCTTCATCCTCTACCTCTTGCCAAGTAGTAGAGTGTATTTTCTTCACAAGTTTCATCACTTTATGAAGTGGGAGCTTGATCTAGCGATGCCTCCACGTAGATCATCTTCGGCATCGTCGTCGATGACCAAGCCCGTTCATTCTCCGATGAAGCCGACGCTAGAGCCCGGGGTTCGACATGGACAGCGAGGAGACTTCGTTGCGGAGCCATGGAGGTGGATATCCGGATCTACAAAGGTTGTAATTGTTAGTTATATGTATGCCCTAGAGGCCATTACTGTACATTGGATGTATATTGTAGTGGATGCTAGGACATATATAGGAAAGACTTTCTTGCTCGACATGATAGTACGCTATCTGGTTGCACTTTATCTTAACATGTATACTTTCTGTCTCTCTGATTACATGTTGATAAAGCCCTTAGGATATGTACTCGACTTCTAGGACTATGATGTAGATCATACTAGTGGGGCCTGGGTAGTCCATGAGTACATCCTTGAAATGTTCCTAGTCGAGGGAATATCGAGACGGGGCATCGATATTCCAGAGTAGACTAGCGCATATCTTCTCGACCCATGCGATGGGCGATGGATGATCCCATATCCATTGGTGTTTGACATCGAAGATGGTATGCGGGTGCTCAGTGGAGACTGGGTACACTGAACGGACTCGCCGAGAACTCCCAGATGGTATTATACCTCACGTCAGATGGCAGTTCTCTAGTGACACTGGTACAGCTTAGTCTGTAGACCCGAGATCGTCATAGAGTCTTGTGTGTCTCCCACTGTGCTTTGATTTCCACCCTACCACGGCTCTACTGAGTCGTGCAAACAGGTGGTTTTTGGGTACAGTCCCGATTCACATGGAGGCAATGAGCGATAGGAGGGGATTCGTCTCTCCCGGTATTGGGGGTTGATGTTGTGCTATGCTCGACTGGCCATAACAGGAAATCCCTGGCCAGGGTTGCTGTGATATACTGGTAAGAGTTATCAGTAGTTTCACGAATGTTGTGGACCTCAAGTCGGCATGACTTATCGAGCTATTGGGGTCTGACGTTTACCACCCCTAGGCGAGATATGCGACATATCAGACGAACAGACCGGACTATACGGAAGTGTTACTGGTCGGATTCGCAGGAGTGTGAGCGGGCTTGCTCGTCGATCTTCTGATCGCTCAATACCCGGGTGGCCGTTACGTTTAGCAGACCGCTTGCGGCTTGCGGATGTTTGATATGATCATCATCTGCTGCCGGCGTATTGACGAGTCTTTAGAGTCCTACACAGAGGTTTCCTGGCTCAAGCGAAACGAAATAGGAGCGCATATGAGATATGTGCGGGACCGAGAATAATGCGTGTATGTGATACTGTATTCCATTCTCGCGATGAATGTGTCGAATGGTTGTATGCGATATAACCTAGTTATCGAATCAAGGATTGATTCGATAAATCGATACATTGGATATTAGCCGGTTATATGCGATATGACCGGATCGTTAAATCAAGTAATGATTTAATGATTTAATGTATAATTAAATATTTGATATATTACTTTGCATTAACTAATATTGGTTCACTTTAGATGGATTTTCTCACTCGGATGTGCGCATTATATATGTGATATGATTTTGTGCATTTGCTTGTATCATGTTTGATGATACATACTTTTTGGTTTGTGTAAAGATTAAACCATGGTTATTTAAATGGTTAGGGTTTTGTTTTTATATCTATTTATTCATTTATTTATTTATTTTCTTTTTGGAAAAGGAAATGAGAAGAATGGTGGCTTTCTTTGTTTGTAGTTGATGATTCATGAACCTTTGACTTTGTCCACCATTCTTATCTCATGCTTAACCTAACCATTTGATTTAACCCTAGTTCAATCTCTACACTTTACCATGGTTTAGTCATGATAAGTTTTGATTATTCTTTTCTTTTTCTAATTAACTTATCATAACTATTTCCTTCTTCTTCTTCATTCTTCAAGTGAAGAAAGCTTGCCCCATCAATGGCAAGTGGTGGAAATGAGTGAGAAATCCAATTCTAAAGTCTACCCACTTCCTATTTCTTCATCCTCTACCTCTTGCCAAGTAGTAGAGTGTGTTTCCTTCACAAGTTTCATGACTTGGTGAAGGTGGAGCTTGATTCATCGATGCCTCGACGTAGATCATCTTCGGCTTGGACATCGACGACCTAGCCCGCCCATTCTCCCACGAAGACGACGCTAGAGCCCGGATTCCTTTTTGGACAGTGGAGACGACTTCGTTGCGGAGCTATGGAGGTGGAGCACCGGATCTACAAAGGTTGTATTTCCGTATTCTCATTAGTTAATTTGTTAACTAGTTCTTTTTCGCCTAGACATCTAGTTATCGATCCGTAGTTTAGGGTTTGTAGGCACCGTAAAATTTGAAAATGGCATGTTCGATGCCTTGTGAGACCTCACTAGTGTGCCTAGGAACCCTACAGTGGTATCAGAGCCTAGCTAGAGCCTTAGGCGAAGTCCAGACGGAATTCGAAGTCCGAACGAACCCGGAACCCCAAAACAAATATGCTCTCTGTACTTTTTCCGAGAATGCGGATTTTTGTGTATTAAAAATGCCTAAAAAATTCAATAAATAATTATAAGAATTACTGTGCAAACTCAGGTGAATAATTCATCAAACAGAGCGCGGAACCGCGGCAGAAGCCCAGCTTCCGCGGCGGTTCCGCGGCTAGGTGATTACGTCATCCTCCAAGATCTGCACAGTAACTCTTATTATTTTATGTTGGATTTTCTGGGAATTTTTAATACTTATTCAAGAGTTGAATTTTCTGCAGTTGTTTTGGGGATTCGGTGTTTCGATCGGGGTATCAAATTTTGTCTATTTGGCTTTCCGGATAAATTTTAGAATATGTTAAAAAATTCGACCGGATATAAATACCCAATTTTTCCCCTGTCGGGAAATTTCCAAGTGTTGGATTTTTCCGTAGTTTAACGACGTTCTAAGTAGTGCAAGTAACTCGATGGTCCCTCTAGAAGACAACAAACCTTAACTCGATTATGTGACCGTCTTGAACTGCCCTTTGAACCTTCGGGTTTGGGGCAGTACGGCGTGCCACATGTGAGGCGTTGGCTTGACCCTTCTACGGCTGGACCGTTGGTACTGAGGTACGAACTGAATGTTGTTAGACTTATTTCATGTGTTGATCTGTATCGGGAAAAGTTGGGTGTTCGATTGTTCGATCGGAAAGTTTGACATTTTCTATTTATCCGGAATGGGATACAATAATTGGAATTCACAAGTAGTTATGTGATAACTAAATGAATATTATAAACGTAGCAGTTTAGTCTCACTTGATCGGTTGCCACGGAATTTTGATGTGATCAAAAGTCCGTCGCAATCACGTAGTGTATGCGGATACTCGCCGGGTAAACTTAATAGACAGCCTCACTCCATAGCCCCGATCAAGTGACTGTAGGAGAACCCCGTCGCCGAAAGCATCCGTTCGGGTGCTCGCGGCAGCGGTGTTCCGCCTTGGTGCACTTCGTCGACGGTATCGGGGGTGCGGCCGCCTACTGAAGTTTGCGACGAGCATTCGATCAGGATGTCGGGAATCTTGTTGAATTGCCCGACTTGATATTGAAAAGAGTTTTCGATTTTGAGACTAAAATGCGGGGTTTATAATTGTTAGGCATGCGATGTCTAAGTAATTCATTTGGTCAGGCATGCGATGTCTGAGGTGATTGCGGATTCCAACTGTTGTAGTTTTACACTTTCTTTTCTGTGACCGTAAGTGTAATATGTGATATCGCCGGTTTCGTTGCTATATGTCAACGACAGTTGGGATGCGCATATTTACTTACGTTGATGACATGTGATGTTATGTGTTGCTGGATATGTTATATTGGATCGTCGTGTTTGAATAGCCGGGGGTTTTTATGTGAGATGAGTGTTTTTCATTTTCATTCATGTAAAAACTTGTATGTAATATTCTTTTATTGGGGCACTTCCAGGTTGCGGAAGTAGTCACCGTTTGTATATTATTTACTTTTCCGCATTAGGATAGACCCAAGGAAGGGAGCACAAGTAACCGGGTTCTGGGGTCCAGAGGGAGACCAACTCGAGGAGTCGAGTCCGGGTCTCCTAACCCTAGAATTGGTAGGGTTGCTTGCCGCTCTCGTAGGGGTCTAGGGGTGTGGGATTGGCTATTCATCACGACCGTGGAATCCGTGTTTTATACTGGCTCGTATTGAAAACACGGACGTCCTAGTATATCCAATATTTCATATGTTTCTTCTGCTGTGTTTTATCTGTGATCATGTGATGTTTTGTGACAGATATTATATATAGTATATATGATATATTATATAGACGTTGCTTATGTTTTACACCCGCGCTAGCCCTGCCCCGCTCTGCCGTTAGTTACCTAACCTAACGGTGCATGAGGGGACATCGAGGCGAATGCGGATGGCATAAGTGTACGTCATATCTATCTGTGATGTTTAGGTAACTTAAAATGATGGGATATTCATTAATGAGATTAATGAAAGAAAATAAACCTAATTGATGTTGTGGAATCGAATTTCAAAATAAAACAGATAGCAACAGTTCTTGCTTTGCATCGCGGTGTTCATTATAGAACATCCTGCACCTTATTCGATGAGGAAAGGACCGAGATCCCTTCACCGGGAGTGACTCCTTTAGCAATAACTGGCAGATGCTACACACTCGGTTTGTATTTGATCGCTTCTATAGTTTCTGCTTTGCACAGTGATATATATGATATATCCCGCACCTCATTCGACGAGGAAAGGGCCGACGATCCCTTCATCGGGAGTGACCCCTTTAGCAAAACTAGAAAAGCCTCAAAAACATTCCATTTAAAAACCATTTGATTCCGCAACGAGATCAAGTTCAAAGCGTTAAAGGTTTTCACAAAAACCATTTGCAACCCTCCGTCATTTTAGGAAGTAGAGTACTTAGTATTCGTGCTGTGTTTGTTGACCATAGTCAAGGCACAGTGTACGGTAGCTAAGTGATGTCTTCCTACACCGCATATGATGCGATTAGTTAGGACAGTCGTGTGACTTTGTTGACCTTAGTTAAGGGTCATGTGGGTGGGTCTAATTAATCACGAAATGACGGGTAGAACTTGACTAGTACTTATGATTTGTTGACCATAGTTAAGGTCATAGGTGCTAGGGGTAAAAACCTTTATCGGGAGTTTCAAGTGTTGAAATTTGCAATGAGATTGCATACCTACTATATGATAGTTGGATCCCGATACCCACTGCGAGTAATTGTTACTCCTGGGAGAGTTTTGCACTTTGCAATTAGCCGATCAAGTAGGTGTCTAGAAAGGTGTCAACGGGGTTACGCCTCTGGGAAAACGAGGTTTACAGTAATTAGGTCCGTGCGAAAACACGGGGAACCTCCCTCAAAGTACCGACACTGGCCTGGCTGAAAGATTGGCGAACTTGTAGAGTGTAATTAATCCCGGCTAGTCTTTCCTTTTAGGGTTTGAAGGAAGATTTGTTAAAAACAGTGGGAGCCATCCTGATTAGATAAAATATATAACCAATCTGATCTCGCAAGAGCGCACGCAGAGTGTTTTCTTCTCTCTCTCTCCTGGTAGCGACCATATCACGCCTTAATCAAGATAATAATACGGATGTATTGACCGAACCCGCTTGTTATACTGAGCTGGGGAACGTTGGTCCCGCTCCAACTTATAATTGTTATAAGACAGAGCAGGAAATAGGGGAATACCAGAATTCCTATGCCGCCCAAACGAAGAAAGTGCATTTGATGCATCTCCTTCGGGTGTGTTCATTATAAAGAACTGTTTCTCAGTATCCTTTGAATCCTGGGTATATGATACCGGATCAGGATCCCAGATATGTAATCTGTTACATAGGGCTACAAAAAGGTAGAAAAACTGAGAACGGGTGATAAGTTTCATGAGACAGAAACCGGGGCAAGTGTTGCAGCCAAGTCTGTTGGTCACTGTCACCCTGTATTACGAATACATTGATTCTGAACAAATGCTATTAGATACCGAACCTGATATACAAAATCATATCAGTCTCTTTATTAGTAAAGAAATAATATAATTTTGTATTGATGGATAATGTTTTAAACATTTCCTATATCAAAAGTTGATCGGTTCAGGCACGCTATCTTAAAGCATTAACGTTCTAAATCAAACTACAGTTCCTAGTATACTGAACACACACAAGAAGAAGAGTTCAGAAATGAACGAATTCTTCTTGAAGCATTGTAGACTAGGTCATATCGATGCGACCCGACTGGCTAAAGTTACATTTAGATGTGTATTTAAATCAGTTTGAATTTACATCTTGTGAAACTTGCCAGTCGTGTCACAAAGATAAGATGACCATAGCTCTTTTAATTAGAAACAGAGGAAGAGTTAGTAAACTCTTGGGACTGATACATGATGATGTACGTAAGGTCTCCTGTCTGCACATGCCAGGAATGGTTCTTTATACTTCATTATATTCTCTGATAATCTCTCAAGATTCAGTCATATGTTCCTGCTGAAACATAAGTCCGAACCTTTTGAGGTATTCACAGAATATAAGTTAGAAGTAGTGAACCAAAATACGGGTATAAGTATTATGTCCTATGATGAGATCAGGGAGGAGAATACTTGTGCATAGAATTCCTGGATTATTCTAAAGGAGAATGAGATTCTTTCTCAGTGTTACTCCTCTGAATACACCACAGCACAACGGTGTATCAGGGCGGAGCAATTGCACAATATTAGATATGGTATGCTCTATGATGAGTATTACTGAGTTACCTATTTCCTTTTGGGGTTATGCACTTGAGAAGCTACATACCTATTGAATTAGGTTTGAATCAATTCAATGCCTACCACTCCATATGAGATATGGTATGGGAAGATCCTATCTCTTAAGTAAGTTAAGATTTGGGATTGTCCGGCCTATGTCAAAAGCAAAATCCGGACAAGATCGAGGCAAGATCAGTTCTGTAGAACTGGAAAGGTTCCAGCTGTACAAAACTGCTAATGATTTGACAGAACCAGAGGATTCAATAGTTTCCGACGAACCTCAGCCTCTCCGCCGATCTAGTAGGGTTCCTCATCCGCCTGAGAGATACCTCGGTTTCTCGATGACAGTGGGAGCAAGGATTGCATCATGAGATGATGACCCAACTAGTTTCGACCAGGCCATCGAGTGTAGGGACTCTGTAAGAATGGCTGGATGCTTAGCGATCTGAGATGGAATCCATGTACACCAGCAAAGTATGGTCTTTAGCTGCTATATCTGAAGGGTTAAATCCCCATCAGGAGAAAGTATATCTTGAAAAGATTACTTGGTGTAGATGGAAAAGTTGAGACTTCCAAAGCTAGACTTATTAAAGGTTTTCTTCATCGACCAGGCGTGGATAACGATGAAACCTTTTTGCAGTAGCTATGCTTAAGTCTATCCAGATCCTACTTACCACGGCTACATACCATGACTACGATATCTGGCGGTTGGGTGCCATGACTGCTTTTCTAAATACTGATTTAGAAAAGAACGTCTATAAGAACACAGCCAGAGGTCTTCGTAAACAGTGGGAGCAGCGGAAACGTGTGCAAGTTGCTTTACATGATGAAGCAGGCATCGCGGAGTTGGAACGTCTGTTTTGATGTGATAGTCAAAGTGTTTGACTTCATCAAAATGGTAGACGAACCTTGTATATACAAAAGGGTAGTAGAGAGTAAGGTGGTCATCCTCGTATTGTACGAAGACAACATACTCTTGATAGGAAGAGAGTTTCCTATACTACGATCGGTCAATCTCCTATTATCACAAGGATTCTCCAAATAGGATCAAAGTGATACCTCCTAAATCCTGAGTTTTCATCTATGAGATAGATGTAATTAGATGCTAGGATTCTCACTAGGTGTAGTGAGGTGGTATCAATCGATCCTAGGGAGAATCACTGGAAGAGTTCCAGGGTGATAAAGATGACTGAATGTCAGTCACAGGCATTGTCTTTACCCTCAGTAAAGGGACGGTATGTTGGAAGAGTTCCAAGCTAGATACCCTGGCAAACTAGACGATAAAGGCTGGTAACATCGCTATTAAAGATACTACCAAAGAGGCTGTTTGGGTGTATATTGGTTCATAAGATGAACTAGGTTCCTGCCATTGTATGACAATGGAAGCGTGGCTTCGACCCTGGAACCCTGGTCCCATCAGTGACCCAGACAAATTCTGAGGAAGCATCACCTGATCATGGAGATAGTTGATCTCCAGGGTGATCGAGGTTAGGAGAGTAGACTCAGAGGATAACACGGCGGATCCACACACGAAGGCCTTTTCCTAAAGAGAGACCTTTAGGGGATGGTTGAGTATGTGATACTGCAACCACTGCTACAGATGGCCCTAGTGCAAGTGGGAGATTGTTAGTTATATGTATGCCCTAGAGGCCATTACTGTACATTGGATGTATATTGTAGTGGATGCTAGGACATATATAGGAAGGACTTTCTTGCTCGACATGATAGTACGCTATCTGGTTGCACTTTATCTTAACATGTATACTTTCTGTCTCTCTGATTACATGTTGATAAAGCCCTTAGGATATGTACTCGACTTCCAGGACTATGATGTAGATCATACTAGTGGGGCCTGGGTAGTCCATGAGTACATCCTTGAAATGTTCCTAGTCGAGGGAATATCGAGACGGGGCATCGATATTCCAGAGTAGACTAGCGCATATCTTCTCGACCCATGCGATGGGCGATGGATGATCCCATATCCATTGGTGTTTGACATCGAAGATGGTATGCGGGTGCTCAGTGGAGACTGGGTACACTGAACGGACTCGCCGAGAACTCCCAGATGGTATTATACCTCACGTCAGATGGCAGTTCTCTAGTGACACTGGTACAGCTTAGTCTGTAGACCCGAGATCGTCATAGAGTCTTGTGTGTCTCCTACTGTGCTTTGATTTCCACCCTACCACGGCTCTACTGAGTCGTGCAAACAGGTGGTTTTTAGGTACAGTCCCGATTCACATGGAGGCAATGAGCGATAGGAGGGGATTCGTCTCTCCCGGTATTGGGGGTTGATGTTATGCTATGCTCGACTGGCCATAACAGGAAATCCCTGGCCAGGGTTGCTGTGATATACTGGAAAGAGTTATCAGTAGTTTCACGAATGTTATGGACCTCAAAACGGCATGACTTATCGAGCTATTGGGGTCTGACGTTTACCACCCCTAGGCGAGATATGCGATATATCAGACGAACAGACCGGACTATACGGAAGTGTTACTGGTCGGATTCGCAGGAGTGTGAGCGGGCTTGCTCGTCGATCTTCTGATCGCTCAATACCCGGGTGGCCGTTACGTTTAGCAAACCGCTTGCGGCTTGCGGATGTTTGATATGATCATCATCTGCTGCCGGCGTATTGACGAGTCTTTAGAGTCCTACACAGAGGTTTCCTGGCTCAAGCGAAACGAAATAGGAGCGCATATGAGATATGTGCGGGACCGAGAATAATGCGTGTATGTGATACCGTATTCCATTCTCGCGATGAATGTGTCGAATGGTTGTATGCGATATAACCTAGTTATCGAATCAAGGATTGATTCGATAAATCGATACATTGGATATTAGCCGGTTATATGCGATATGACCGGATCGTTAAATCAAGTAATGATTTAATGATTTAATGTATAATTATATATTTGATATATTACTTTGCATTAACTAATATTGGTTCACTTTAGATGGATTTTCTCACTCGGATGTGCGCATTATATATGTGATATGATTTTGTGCATTTGCTTGTATCATGTTTGATGATACATACTTTTGGTTTGTGTAAAGATTAAACCATGGTTATTTAAATGGTTAGGGTTTTTTTTTTATATCTATTTATTCATTTATTTATTTATTTTCTTTTTGGAAAAGGAAATGAGAAGAATGGTGGCTTTCTTTGTTTGTAGTTGATGATTCATGAACCTTTGACTTTGTCCACCATTCTTATCTCATGCTTAACCTAACCATTTGATTTAACCCTAGTTCAATCTCTACACTTTACCATGGTTTAGTCATGATAAGTTTTGATTATTCTTTTCTTTTTCTAATTAACTTATCATAACTATTTCCTTCTTCTTCTTCATTCTTCAAGTGAAGAAAGCTTGCCCCATCAATGGCAAGTAGTGGAAATGAGTGAGAAATCCAATTCTAAAGTCTACCCACTTCCTATTTCTTCATCCTCTACCTCTTGCCAAGTAGTAGAGTGTGTTTCCTTCACAAGTTTCATGACTTGGTGAAGGTGGAGCTTGATTCATCGATGCCTCGACGTAGATCATCTTCGGCTTGGACATCGACGACCTAGCCCGCCCATTCTCCCACGAAGACGACGCTAGAGCCCGGATTCCTTTTTGGACAGTGGAGACGACTTCGTTGCGGAGCTATGGAGGTGGAGCACCGGATCTACAAAGGTTGTATTTCCGTATTCTCATTAGTTAATTTGTTAACTAGTTCTTTTTCGCCTAGACATCTAGTTATCGATCCGTAGTTTAGGGTTTGTAGGCACCGTAAAATTTGAAAATGGCATGTTCGATGCCTTGTGAGACCTCACTAGTGTGCCTAGGAACCCTACAGTAATTTCCATATTCTAGTAGTTAAGTGTTAACTAGTTTACTTTTCGCCTAGATTTCTAGCAACGATCCGTTAACTAGGGTTTCTCGGCACCATATTTTTGTAAAATGGCATGGTTGATGCCTTGTGAGACCTCTATAGGATGCCTAGGAACCTTTCACTGGTATCAGAGCCTAGCTAGAGCCTTAGGCGAAGTCTAGACGCAATTTGAAGCCCGAACGAACCCGAAACCCTAAACTAAACATGCTCTCTGTACATTTTCTAAAATCTGGGATTTTTCAATATTAAAAATGCGTAAAAAATTCAGCAGGAAGATCTAAGAATTATGGTGAAACACGAGATCCTGAGGCTTCCAAACAGCCGCGGAAACGCGGCAGAAGCATAGCTTCTGCCGCGGTTCCGCCGCTAACTGTTCACATTACCCAATTTGTGTTGCACAGTAATTCATCTTTTCTGCAGCTGAGTTTTATGGGTATTTTTAATAATTATTCAAGAGTTGGATTTTTTGGGGTGTTTTAGAGCTTCGGTGTTTCGATCGGGGTATCAAATTTCGTCTTTGTGTTTTTCCGGATAATTTATAGAATATGTTAAAAAGTTCGACCGGATATAAATACCCAACTTTTCCCCTGTCGGGAAATTTCCAAGTGTTGGATTTTTCCGTAGTTTAACGACGTTCTAAGTAGTGCAAGTAACGCGATGGACCCTCTAGAAGACAACAAACCTTAACTCGATTATGTGACCGTCTTGAACTGCCCTTTGAACCTTCGGGTTTGGGGCAGTACGGCGTGCCACATGTGAGGCGTTGGCTTGACCCTTCTACGGCTGGACCGTTGGTACTGAGGCACGAACTGAATGTTGCTAGACTTATTTCATGTGTTGGACTGTATCGGGAAAACTTGGGTGTTCGAATGTTTGATCGGAAAATTTAACATTTTCTGTTTATCTGGAATGTAATACAATAATTGGAATTCACAAACAGTTATGTGATAACTGAATGAATGTTATAAATCTAGCAGTTTAGTCCCACAAGTTATTGAAAAGAGTTTTCGATAATGAGACTAAAATGCGGGATTTATATCTGTTAGGCATGTGATGTCTAAGTATGTCATTTGATTAGGCATGTGATGTCTAAAGAAGTTGCGGATTCCAATTGTTGTAGTTTTACACTTTCTTTTCTGTGACCGTAAGTGTAATATGTGATATCGCCGGCTTCGTTGCTATACGTCAACGACAATTGGGGTATGCATACTTACTTACGTTGATGACATGTGATGTTATGTGTTGCTGGATATGTTATATTGGATCGTCGTGTTCGAATAGCCGGGGTTTTTTTTATGTGAGATGAGTGTTTTTCATTTTCATTCATGTAAAAACTTGTATGTAATATTCTTTTATTTGGGGCACTTCCAGGTAGCGGAAGATGTCACCCTTTGTATATTATTTACTTTTCCGCATTAGGATAGACCCAAGAAGGGGAGCACAAGTAACCGGGTTCTGGGGTCCAGTGGGAGACCAACTCGAGGAGTCGAGTCCGGGTCTCCTAATCCTAGAATTGGCAGGGTTGCTTGCCGCTCTCGTAGGGGTCTAAGGGTGTGGGATTGGCTATTCATCACGACCGTGGAATCCGTGTTTTATACTGGCTCGTATTGAAAACACGGACGTCCTAGTATATCCAATATTTCATATGTTTATTCTGCTGCGATATCTGTGCTGTGACTCTGTGACGGATATAGTATATAGTATATATGATATATTATATAGACGTTACTTATGTTTTACACCCGCGCTAGCCCTGCCCTGCTCTGTCGTTAGTTACCTAACCTAACGGTGCATGAGGGGACATCGAGGCGAATGCGGATGGCATAAGTGTACGTCATATCTATCTGTGATGTTTAGGTATTTAAATGATGGGACTTCATTAATGTGATTAATGAAAGATATGAAACCTAAGATGTTGTGGAATCGAATTTTAAAATAAAACAGGTAGCTACAGTTTTTGCTTTGCACAACGATATATATGATATATCCTGCACCTTATTCGATGAGGAAAGGACCGAGATCCCTTCACCAGGAGTGACTCCTTTAGCAATAACTGGCAGATGCTACACACTCGGTTTGCTTTTGACTGCTTTTGGGTTTTTGCTTTGCACAGCGATATATATGATATATCCCGCACCTCATTCGACGAGGAAAGGACCGAGATCCCTTCGCCGGGAGTGACTCCTTTAGCAAAACTAGAAAAGCCTCAAAATCACTCCATTTCAAAACTTCATTTGATTCTACAACGATATCAAGTTCATTACGCAATAGGTTTTCAGAAAAACCTGCGTAGCCCTCCGTCATTTCAGATAGGTTACATATAGTATTCGTGCTACACTTGTTGGCTTTCGTCAAGGTATAGTGTGCGGTAGCTATGTGATGTTTATCAGCTGCATATGATATGACTGGATTAGGGTAGTCGTACGGCTTTGTTGGCTTTCGTCAAGGGTCGTACGTGTGGGTTTAATTCAGTCAAGAAATGTACGGGTTGAACTTGACTAGCGGGCTGTGGTTTGTTGGCTTTCGTCAAGGTCATAGCACGCTAGGGGCAAAAGTATTATCGGGAATTTCAAGTGTTGAAATTTGCAATGAGATTGCATACCTTCTATGAGATAGTTGGATCCCGATACCCACTGCGAGTAAGAGTTACTCCTGGGAGAGTATTACACATTGCAATTAGCTGATCAAGTAGGTGTCTAGAAAGGTGTCAACGGGGTTACGCCTCTGGGAAAACGAGGTTTACATTAATTAGGTTCGTGCGAAAGCACGGGGGACCTCCCTCAAAGTACCGACACTGGCCTGGCTGAAAGATTGGCGAACCTGTAGTGTGTAATTAATCCCGGCTAGTGTTTCCTTTTAGGGTTTGGAGGAAGATTTGATAAAAAGCAATGGGAGCCATCCTGATTAGATAAGATAATAACCAATCTGATCTTGCACGAGCATACGCTAAAGTGTTTTCTTCTCTCTCTCTCCAGGTAGCGACCATTTCATGCCCTAATGAAGATAATAATATGGATGTATTGACCGAACCCGCATGTTATACCGTGCTGGGGAACGTTGGTTCCGTTCTTTCCTGTAAGAGTTATAGGAATGAACAGGATATAGGGGAATACCAGGATTCCCATGCCACCCGAATGAAGAAAGTACATGATGATGCATTTTCTTCGGGTGTGTTCGTTACTGAGAACTGTTTCTCCATTTGTTCTACGTCCTGGGTATTGGATACCGGGTCAGGATCCCATATATGTAATCAGTTACATGGGCTTAGGAAAGGTAGAGAACTTGGAGAAGGTGATAAAGACATTAGAGTTGGAAATGGTGCAATTGTTGCAGCTAAGACTGTCGGGGAATATCACCTTGTATTACCAACTGGTAATACATTGGTTCTGAACGAATGTTATTACATGCCGAACCTGATATGCAACATTATATCGGTTTCTTTATTAAGTAAAGAAGGATATAATTTTGTATTACAGGACAATGTTATGAACATTTTCCGTAACCAAAAGTTGGTTGGATCAGGCACGTTATGCAATGGCATTTATGTTCTAAATCAATCAACAGTTCTGAGCATAACAAACACACACAAGAGGAAAAGTTCAGAACTGAACGAATCCTTCTTGTGGCATTGTAGACTGGGTCACATCAATGTGACACGACTGGCTAAGTTACATAAGGATGGATATTTGAAACCTTTCGAACTTTCATCTTATGACACTTGCCAGTCATGTCTCAAAGGCAAGATGACCAAAACTCCGTTTACGGGACACGGAGAAAGAGTTACCGAACTCTTGGGACTAATACATAGTGATGTATGTGGTCCCATGTCTACACATGCTAGGGATGGTTCTTCGTACTTCATTACATTCACTGACGATCTCTCAAGATACGGACATGTGTACTTAATAAGACACAAGTCTGAAGCTTTTGAGAAATTTAGAGAATATAAACAAGAAGTCGAAAACCAAACCGGAAAAAGTATTAAAATCCTTCGATCTGATCGAGGAGGTGAATACTTGAGCAATGAATTCCTGGACTTCCTAAAAGAGAATGGGATTCTCTCTCAGCTGACTCCTCCATATACACCACAGCACAACGGTGTATCAGAACGGAGGAACCGCACCTTATTAGATATGGTGCGCTCTATGATGAGCACAGCTGAGTTACCTATTTCCTTCTGGGGGTATGCGCTTGAGACAGCCATACATCTATTGAATATGGTCCCCACCAAATCTGTGCCTACCACTCCATATGAGATATGGAAAGGGAAGAGACCATGTCTTAACTATGTTAAGATATGGGGTTGTCCAGCCTATGTCAAACGACAAAATCCGGACAAACTCGAGGCACGGTCTGTTCTATGCAAATTTGTAGGATATCCCAAGAATTCTCTGTAGGGTTCCTAGGTGTAGCGTTTTGAAAATCGTTTCGGTGAAATTTCGAAAAAATCGGTAAAATAAAGGGGTTTTCTGTAAAAAGTCAAAATACAAATATCTTATTATAAAATTAAATATACATATTCTAGCTATGTAATTATTATTATTTGGTGTTTATTGAGCCGCTGGTGAAATTTCAAATTTTCTGAGAAAAATATTATTTTATTATTATTTTAAGCCGTCACTAATACATTTAATTAGGGAAAATTACAAATTGGAATGAGTTGAAACAAATTTTGTGCATCATAAAACTTTAAATAAAAATTTATCATGTAGTTTTTGGAACGAAATCATTTGCCAAAACGGTTTAGAAATTATTGAAGAAAAAAGGCTTTTTTTTAGCGTAAATGGATGTTTGGGGTATTGTATTTATCATTTTTCATCACCCCACACCCGTGCCCACACCCACACACCCCCACTTACTTCTCCCCTTAGCTAAATTCAGCAGCCCCCATTTTTTCCCCACTTGAATTTCAAAGGAAAAGAAATGAAAGAAAAGAAAAGAAAATGGATAAATTAGTTAGACTTTTGACCTTGAATTGACTTTGACTTTCTCCCCATTTTTCTCCACCTCCCTCTCTCTCCTCCCCCACTCATTTTCTGGCCAAAATCTGAACCCCAGCAGCCCTTCATTCTTCATCTCCTTCTCTTTAAAAAAGTTCTTCAAAAATGCTTGAAAAATCCACAAAAAATCAAGCAAAAATCCAAATCAAAATCCACCTCCTACCCATTTTCCCTTGGCTACCATAGCATGGATCTAGGGATTTAGATTTCAATTTGGGAGGTTAAGTGTGCTTGTGGGTTCTTCAAATTATTTGGGTATAAATTCTAACCTTTTTGCTTAATGTGTTGTTAATTGCTTAGGTTAGCTTAATTAATTGTTTAATTAGGTTTTTAATTAGTTTTAGGTGCATGATTTAAAATTCAAGAGAGGGGTTTGATTTTAAATTGGTATTTTGTGTTGTGAGATTTAGTTTATGTGATATAATTGACATATTAATGTTATGCTAAATCCAATTTAAGTTGCTAGTTTGCATATTTGTTAATTTAAAAGTGATAATTATATAATTGGTAAACTAGGTTTTTTAAATAATTATATTCTTATGAGATAAAATTCAAATTTAGGTTTCATGTCATTATAAAGATTATATTGAGTGGTTTAATGCTTTTTGTTCATGGAAATCCAACATAAATTGTAGTTTGTGCATTTTTTTGCTTTGAAATTGTTAAAAAGGGTATTTTGTAAACTAGAATATTAGGGTTTTTGGAATTTAATGAGATTAAATTCCGGAAATTGTTTCTATGACTTATTTAAGATATTTAATAAATTTATTGGCCTCTACATTCATTTAAACAACATGTTTTGTCCAAAAACGGTGAATTGTGCTCGCTAGATTTTCGGAAAAATGACTTTTTGAGTGAAATTGGCGTTTTTGTGAGTTTCAACCTAGTTTATATTAAAATTAGTGTTCGTGAATGTGCAAATGAGTGTATTTGGGTTTTTCTCGATGGTTTGGCGTTTGTACGCCGACGTCGAGGGTTTTTGGGTTGATTTGTGAAAGCAACCATAGGTTTTGACCTATGTGGGATTCGTGCGTCGTTTTGATCATGAGTCGGATTTTAATAAGATATGGTGCATTATGATATGTAGGTACCCCCATGTGGACTTCGAGACGACAAGCAAGCGCGTGGCGACGTCGGC
This sequence comes from Agapanthus africanus, assembly GCA_030015575.1. Taxonomy (NCBI): domain Eukaryota; kingdom Viridiplantae; phylum Streptophyta; class Magnoliopsida; order Asparagales; family Amaryllidaceae; genus Agapanthus; species Agapanthus africanus. The sequence continues at coordinate 76,782,809 of JASDDO010000029.1, forward strand.
ACCGGCTAGCGAGGACCAAGTGAGTAGATTTATATCTACGGGGAGAAGTCGGGTGGATGGCGTATAGCACCCCCGCAGTCCGTGGTGGTGTATACGGATGCGTATACACACCAACATTTATTATATGTTATTTAGGATTAATAACGATGCTTAGGATGGATATTGGTGTGTTGGACTATTTTTAGTGTTGCGAACCCTAGGGTAGTGTTGCACTACACATACACACATACATACTTGCATACATTCCTATTGATATGTGCATCATGGGATTCTTTATAGTTATGTGTTCACATGGGTATGGGACTATGTGTTCACATACGGATTGAGGATGATACTTGGGATTGAGCTGAGTCGATGAGATTTGATTTGAGGCCGTGAGATCGGTAATATAGCAGGGTTCGTATCTTAGATACGACATGACGTTGTAGAGGGTCCTTGACGTAGTGTTTCACACACGTCCATGCATACGTAGGCGGTATCAGTATGGTACTAGACGTAGATCAGTACCCCGATCATGATATTTGATAAAGAGGATACCAGGTGAATAGTATGATGAATGTGATATTGACCCGTACCCAGATTGGGATGCCGTACGACGGATTTACGTACGAGCTATATTGATGATTGATCCGCACTCTTGACTTGGGATGCCTGATTATAGATATGGTATCGGATATGATATTATTGAGGCGAGATCACCGACTATACATATACAGGTATGTATATGTATCGACTCAGATGATAGGCGGTTTCCTTACCTGTAGTTCAGCTTGTAGTTCAGCCGTATAGTTTAGTGTAGTTGTTAGATTAGATTAGACTTCTTACCTATTTCAAAAACTAACGAATCGTGGGCATTTTTAAAGACAGCTCAAGGGAATCTACGGATATTTCAAAAACGACGTATCTTTTCATAAAAAACACCGTAGCCCCTATTTTCAAAACCCCATGATTCGTGTTATTTCAAAAGGCACCATTTGTAGGACTTATATTAGATTATTGCAGATTAGTTATCGTTGTGTCTAGTATTCAGCTCCCGCACATTATTGCTGTTCGCTCTGCCTCGCATATTTATTTTGCTGCATATTCCATTATTGATATCATGCTGTTAGGACACCAGCACCATTACCGATGATGCGTATGTACCACGTACACCTACTTGCCGGCTCACACACATCTTCATCGGTAATTGCCATGTCACGTACACTTTAGAGAATATAATTGCTTGACTTAGATTGTTAGCTAGTAGTGTTGACATGATATTAGTGTACTTCCCTTATATGCCATATTAGACATTGTAGTTATTACCTACCACTTCATGCATACTGTTATTCAGTTGTTCATGCCTAGTTCACTATCATTGACATATGCACTTGTGATGATTTCTTGAGATTTATGATTTTTCTGGATTTCGGGGAAAGCCGCAAAATTTACAACTTATGATCTTTTAAAGTATAAAATGTTGCGGTTTTCTAGTGATGTAAAGTGTCGTCCACCATGAGTTTGCTGTGGTTTTGGAGATCCTTGTCGAGGAGTGGACGAACCGTCACGGGTACATGGTGGGCCCGGTATGGTACCCCGGGGAAAGAGGAATGTGGTGTTGACGTTGAGCCTGGCTGGGGAGCACTACCTACCGGTGATATTACCCGACGCGTCGGATATCCGGAGGATACCGTCGTGGTCTTGAGATGGATGGTAGGGGCCGGTCTGGACTGACGGCGCCCTAGATATTGAGATTGAGACATTGATACTTCGAGACGGTGAGATTTATGTTTTGTGTCGATGCTAGACACTGTTGATACTGATTTTAATTATGATACCTCAGTTTAAAATACGAAGGAAATCTCACTAATTTATGAAAACAGTTTCTTCATTTACATGTATTCTATTTTCATGCATTCATACCTCATTCATATGATATATTGCTACCTGAGGCACTGACACGGGCACATGAGTTTACACTCGGGTTAGATATTTACCCTAGCCATTGTTATAGGCTGCATGTTATATATATTTGAGGATATATTATGATCATTGATCTAGGATTGCGTTATTTATGCGATTTCTGTGCGTAGATGTTCTTCTATTCACGAGTTGGCAACTCACCCCTGTTGTGCCCCAGTTTCTTGCAGGTTTTGCAGTACAGGTTTCATTACGGCTTTGCGGGCTCAGTTTCATTCGGGTGACTTGCTAGTAGGTGGGTTTTTCTTGTATCGTACCCATCATATTACCTTGTATAATATTATTCAGTTGTATCTAGTAAATTCCATCAACCAAACAGGTATTTATTGAGATAGAGACCAGTATTGTTTATTCTTTCGACCTTAGAGTCACTCGTTACATTTCTGGTGGTTTTGAGTTTCCTTTTGAGTTTTGATCCTCGCCGTTGGCGTTGTATATTATATTGCTTGTGTGGTTGTGACCGTCGATTGACGAAGAGCTAGCTCCCGCTTGGGGATGCCTTTTTCTTGATTTCGTATACTATTCATGTTGTATCCCGTTTGGGGGCCAGTATTTACAAAGGAGACTCTGCCGAAATTTTCAGTAAATTTTTGATGTTTTTAAAAAACCGCATAATTCGGCTTATGCTATTGAAACTACTTGCTTTAAGTTGGTTTTTCCTGCACTCTACTACTTTTCTTGGTTTGGATTTCTGGGTTTTCGGTTTACTTAGATTACGTACGCCTCGAGACGTTCGTAGTTTAAGTGCCGGTCATGTTCCATACTTTCGGATCGTGACACTAGGCATCCTAATGAGGTCTCACAAGGCATCAACCATGCCAATTTCAAAAATCTAGGTGCCGAGAAACCCGACTACGGATCGTTTGCTAGAAAACTAGGCGAAAAAGCTAACTAGTTAACACTTAACTATGAGAATACGGATATACAACCTTTGTAGATCCGGTGCTCCACCTCCACGGCTCCGCAATAAAGTCTCCTCGCTGTCCAAGATGGATCCCGGGCCCTAGCGTCGGCTTCATCGGAGAATGGACGGGCTAGGTCATCGACAACATGCCGAAGATGATCTACGTCGAAGCATCACTAGATCAAGCTCCACCTTCACCGAGCCTTGAAAACTTGTGAAGGAAACACACTCTACTACTTTGCAAGAGGTAGAGGATGAAGAAATAGGAAGTGGGTAGACTTTAGAATTGGATTTCTCACTCATCTTCATCAATCACCATTGATGAAGTGGAGGATTCTTCATTGAAGATGAAGAAGAAGAAGATGATAAAGCTATGATAAGTTAATTATAATTGGAAAAGAAAATGAATACTTATCATATTAGAACCATGGTCAAGTGTAGAGAATTAACTAAGGTTAGATTAATGGTTAGGGTTAAAGATGAAGACAAGAATGGTTACAAAGTCAAAGCTTCATGAAGCTTCAACTAAACTCCAAAATTACCAACCATTCTTTTCTTATCTATTCAAAATAAATAAATAAATAAATAAGTAAGAAAACAAAACCCTAATCATTAGTTTAACCATGGCTTAATCCATTACACTTAACTATAGTTAAACATGTATCATCAAACATGATACAATCAAGTGCACGAAAATATATCGAATATACAATGTGCACAACCGAGCGAGAAAATCCATTTAAAGTGAACCAATATTAGTTAATGCAAAGTAATATATCAAATATATAATTATACATTAAATCATTAAATCAACAATTGATTTAACGATCCGGTCATATCACATATAACCGACTAATATCCAATGTATCGATTTATCGAATCAATCTACGATTCGATAACTAGGTTATATCGCATACAACCATTCGACACATACATCGCGAGAATAGAATACGGTATCACATACACGCATTATTCTCGGTCCCGCACATATCTCATATGCGCTCCTATTTCGTTTCGCTTGAGCCAGGAAACCTCTGTGTAGGACTCCAAAGACTCGTCAATACGCCGGCAGCAGATGATGATCATATCAAACACCCACAAGCCGCAAGCGGTCTGCTAAACGTAACGGCCACCCGGGTATTGAGCGATCTGAAGATCGACGAGCAAGCCCGCTCACACTCCAGTGAATCCGACCAGTAACACTACCGTACAGTCCGGTCTGATCGTCTGATATGTCGCATATCTCGCCTAGGGGTGGTAAACGTCAGACCCCAATAGCTCGATAAGTCGTGTCGATATGAGGTCTATAACAATTCGAGAAACTACAGGTAACACTTACCAGTAAATCTCAGCAACCCTGGCCAGGGATTTCCTGTTATAGCCAATCGAACACAGCGCAACATCAACCCCCTATACCGGGAGAGACGAATCCCCTCCTATCGCTCATTGCCTCCATGTGACTCGGGACTGTACCCAAAAACCACCGTTTTGCACGCCCTCTTGGACGTGGTAAGATGGAAATCAAAGCACAGTGGGAACCACACAAGACTCTATGACGATCTCGGGTCAACAGACTACTCTGTACCAGTGGCACCAGAGAACTGCCATCTGACGTGAGGTATAATACCATCTGGGAGTTCTCGGCGAGTCCGTCCAGTGTACCCAGTCTCTACTGAGCACCCGTATATCATCTCTGATGTCAAACACCAATGGATATGGGATCATCCATCGCCCATCTGTATGGGTCGAGAAGGTACACGCTAGTCTACTCTGGTATATCGATGCCCCATCTCGATACAACCATGACTAGGGACTTTCAAGGATGTACTTATGGACTACCATGTCCCCACTAGTATGATCCGCATCATAGTCCAGGTAGTCAAGTACACATCTTATGGGCTTTACCAACATGTAACAGAGAGACAATCAGTATACACGTTAAGGTAAAGATCAACCAGATAGCATACTATCATGTCGAGCAAGAAAGTCCTCCCTATATACGTCCCAGCATCCACTACAATATACATCCTATGTACAGTAATGGCCTCTAGGGCATACATATAACTAACAATCTCCCACTTGCACTAGGGCCATCTGTAGCAGTGGTTGTAGTATCTCATACTCAACCATCCCATAAAATCCCTCTCTGGGAACAGGCCTTTGTGAGTGGATCCGCTGTGTTGTCCTCTGAATCTACTCTCCTAACCTCGATCACCCTGGAGATCAACTATCTCCATGATCAGGCGATGCTGCCTTAGAATAAGTCTGGATCACTGATGTGACCGGCGTTCCTCGGCATGAGCCACAACTCCATTGTCTCACAATGGTAGGAACGTAGTTCATCTCATGAACTAATATACACCCAAACATCCTCTTTGGTAGCATCTTAAGTAGCGATGTATCCTGCCTTTATCGTCTAGTATGTCACGGTATCTAGCTTGGAACTCTTCCAACATACCGTCCCTTTACTGAGGGTATAGAAAATGCCTGCGACTGACATTCAGTCGTCTTTATCACCCTGGAACCCTTCCAGTGATTCTCCCCAGGATCGATTGATATCATCTCACTACAACTAGTGAGAATCCTAACATCCAATTAAATCTATCTCATAGATCCAAAATCCAGGATTTAGCAGGTATCACTTTGATCCTATATGGTGAATCCTAGTGATAAGCGGAGATTGACCGAGCGTAGCATAAGAAACTCTTTTCTTATCAAGAGTATGTCATCCACGTACTCTACGAGGATCACTACCATACTCCCTACTACCCTTTTGTTTATACAAGGTTCATCTACCATTTTGATGATGTAAAACTCTTTGACTAACTCATCAAAACTGATGTTCCAACTCCGCGATGCCTGCTTTATCCAATAAAGCATCTTGCACACGTTTCCGCTGCTCCCACTGTCTACGAAGCCCTCTGGCTGTGTACTTATAGACGCATTCTTCTAAAACATCATTTAGAAAAGCAGTCATGACACCCAACCACCAGATATCGTAGTCATGGTATGTAGCCGTGACAAGTAGGATCTGGATGGACTTAAGCATAGGTATTGGAAAAGGTTTCATCATCATCCACGCCTGGTTGATGACGAAAACCTTTAACAAGTCTAGCTTTGAAAGTCTCAACTTTTCCATCTACACCAAGTAATCTTCTTAAGATATACTTGCTCCTGATGGGGATTTAACCCTTCAGATATAGCAGCTAAAGTCCATACTTTGCTGGTGTATAAGGATTCCATCTCAGATCACTAAGCATCCAGCCATTCTTACAGAGTCACACTCCTGATGGCCAGCTCGAAACTAGTTGGGTCATCATCTTATGATGCGATCCTCGCTCCCACTGTCATAGAGAAACCGAAGTATCTCCCAGGTGGGTGAGGAACCCTACTAGATGTTAGTTATATGTATGCCCTAGAGGCCATTACTATACATAGGATGTATATTGTAGTGGATGCTGGGACATATATAGGGAGGACTTTCTTGCTCGACATGATAGTATGCTATCTGGTTGATCTTTACCTTAACGTGTATACTGATTGTCTCTCTGTTACATGTTGGTAAAGCCCTTAGGATCTGTACTTGACTACCTGGACTATGATGCGGATCATACTAGTGGGGACATGGTAGTCCATAAGTACATCCTTCAAAGTCCCTAGTCGTGGGTGTATCGAGACGGGGCATCGATATACCAGAGTAGACTAGCGTATACCTTCTCGACCCATACAGATGGGCGATGGATGATCCCATATCCATTGGTGTTTGACATCAGAGATGATATACGGGTGCTCAGTAGAGACTGGGTACACTGGACAAACTCGCCGAGAACTCCCAGATGGTATTATACCTCACGTCAGATGGCAGTTCTCTGGTGACACTGGTACAGAGTAGTCTGTTGACCCGAGATCGTCATAGAGTCTTGTGTGGTTCCCACTGTGCTTTGATTTCCATCTTACCACGTCCAAGAGGGCGTGCAAAACGGTGGTTTTTGGGTACAGTCCCGAGTCACATGGAGGCAATGAGCGATAGGAGGGGATTCGTCTCTCCCGGTATAGGGAGTTGATGTTGCACAGTGTTCGATTGGCTATAACAGGAAGTTCCTGGCCAGGGCTGCTCAGAGAATTGCTGGTAAGTGTTACCAGTAGTTTCTCGACCCGTTATGGGCCTCATATCGACACGACTTATCGAGCTATTGGGGTCTAACGTTTACCACCCCTAGGCAAGATATGCGACATATCAGACGATCAGACTGGACTGTACGGTAGTGTTACTGGTTGGATTCACTGGAGTGTGAGCGGGCTTGCTCGTCGATCTTCAGATCGCTCAATACCCGGGTGGCCGTTACGTTTAGCAGACCGCTTGCGGCTTGTGGATGTTTGATATGATCATCACCTGCTGCCGGCGTATTGACGAGTCTTTAGAGTCCTACACAGAGGTTTCCTGGCTCAAGCGAAATGAAATAGGAGCGCATATGAGATATGTGCGGGACCGAGAATAATACGTGTATGTGATACCGTATTACATTCTCGCGATGAATGTGTCGTATGGTTATATGCGATATAACCTAGTTATCGAATCGAGGGTTGATTCGATAAGACGATACATTGGATACTAGTCGGTTATATGCGATATGACCGGATCGTTAAATCAAGTGTTGATTTAATGATTTAATGCTTAATTATATATTTGATATATTACTTTGCGTTAACTAGTATTGGTTCACTTTAAATGGATTTTCTCACTCGGATTGTACACATTGTATATGTGATATACTTTTGTGCACTTCATTGTATCATGTTTGATGATACATGTTATGCTAGGGTTTTTGTGTAAAGATCAAACCATGGTTACATGATTATGGTTAGGGTTTTGTTTTATTCACTTATTTATTTATCCATTTCTTTTGGAAAATAAATGGAAAGGAGAAAAGAATGGTGGCTTAATTTGGAGTTTAGTTGAAGCTTCATGAAACTTTGATCAAGTCAACCATTCTTATCTCATCCTTAACCCTAACCATTCCCACTAACCTTGATTCATTCTCTACACTTGACTAGAGTTAATATTATGATAAGTATTGTTATTCTTTTCTTTTTTGAATTATCTTATCACAATATTCTTCTTCTTCTTCATCTTCTTTCATGAAGAAAAAGCTTTCTTCATCAATGGTGATTGATGATAAAGAGTGAGAAATCCAATTCTAAATTGAACCCACTTCCTATTTCTTCATCCTCTACCTCTTGCCAAGTAGTAGAGTGTGTTTTCTTCACAAGTTTCTTGACTTGATGAAGTCGGAGCTTGATTTAGCGATGCCTCGACGTAGATCATCTTCGGCACGTCGTCGATGACCTAGCCCGCTTCTTCTCCGATGAAGCCGACGCAAGAGCCCGGATTTCAGATTTGTACAGCGGAGATGACTTCTTCATGGAGCTATGGAGGAGGACAAACGGATCTACAAAGGTTGTATATCCGTATCCCTTAGTTAAGTGTTAACTAGTTAGCTTTTTCGCCTAGTTTTCTAGCAAACGATCCGTAGTCGGGTCTCTCGGCACCCGTAAATTTTTATATTGGCATGTTCGATGCCTTGTGAGACCTCCATAGGGTGCCTAGGAACCCTACAGTGGTATCAGAGCCTAGCTAGAGCCTTAGGCGAAGTCTAGACGGATTTTGAAACCCGAACGAACCCGAAAACCCCAATACAAATTGCTCTCTGTACTTTTTCTGAAAACGTGGATTTTTCCAAATTAAAAATATTCAGAAAACCCAGCAGGAAAATATAAGAATTACGGCGCAAAATTGGGGTCATGAACAGTGCAACATGGCGCGGAACCGCGGCATAAGCCTGCCTTAGGCGGCGGTTCCGCGGCATATTAATGACGTCAGCCTTTAAAAATTGCACAGTAATTCATTGTTTTCAGTGCTGAGTTCTCTGGGTATTTTAAAATTTTATTCAAGAGTTGAATTTTCTGGAGTTGTTTTGGAGATTCGGTGTTTTGATCGGAGTATCAAATTTTGTCTATGTGGCTTTCCGGATAAATTTTAGAATATGTTAAAAAGTTCGACCGGTTATAAATACCCAATTTTTCCCCTGGCGGGAAATTTCCAAGTGTTGGATTTTTCCGTAGTTTAATGACGTTCTAAGTAGTGCAAGTAACGCGATGGACCCTCTAGAAGACAACAAACCTTAACTCGATTATGTGACCGTCTTGAACTGCCCTTTGAACCTTCGGGTTTGGGGCAGTACGGCGTGCCACATGTGAGGCGTTGGCTTGACCCTTCTACGGCTGGACCGTTGGTACTGAGGCACGAATGGAATGTTGTTAGACTTATTTCATGTGTTGAGCTGTATCGGGAAAACTTGGGTGTTCGATTGTTCGATCGAAAAGTTTAACATTTTCTATTTATCTGGAATGGGATACAATAATTGGAATTCACAAATAGTTATGAGATAACTGAATGAATGTTATAAACATAGCACTTTAGTCTCACTTGATCGGTTGCCACGGAATTTTGATGTGATCAAAAGTCCGTCGCAATCACGTAGCGTACGCGGATACTCGCCGGGTAAACTTAATAGACAGCCTCACTCCATAGCCCCGACCAAGTGACTGTAGGAGAACCCCGTCGCCGAAAGCATCCGTTCGGGTGCTCCCGACAGCGGTGTTCCGCCTTGGTGCACTTCGTCGACGGTATCGGGGGTGCGGCCGCCTACTAAAGTTTGCGACGAGCATTCGATCAGGATGTCGGGAATCTTGTTGAATTGCCCGACTTGATATTGAAAAGTGTTTTCGATAAAGAGACTAAAATGCGGGGTTTATAATTGTTAGGCATGCGATGTCTAAGTAATTCATTTGATTAGGCATGCGATGTCTAAAGAGATTGTGGATTCCAACTGTTGTAGTTTTACACATTCTTTTCTGTGACCGTAAGTGTAATATGTGATATCGCCGGTTTCGTTGCTATATGTCAACGACAATTGGGATGCGCATATTTACTTACGTTGATGACATGTGATGTTATGTGTTGCTGGATATGTTATATTGGATCGTCGTGTTTGAATAGCCGGGGGTTTTTATGTGAGATGAGTGTTTTTTTCATTTTTATTCATGTAAAAACTTGTATGTAATATTCTTTTATTGGGGCGCTTCCAGGTTGCGGAAGTAGTCACCTTTTGTATATTATTTACTTTTCCGCACTAGGATAGACCCAAGGAGGAGGGCACAAGTAACCGGGTTCTGGAGTCCAGTGGGAGACCAACTCGAGGAGTCGAGCCCGGGTCTCCTAACTCCAGAATTGGTAGGGTTGCTTGCCGCTCTCGTAGGGGTCTAGGGGTGTGGGTTTGGCTATTCATCACGACCGTGGAATCTGTGTTTTATACTGGCTCGTATTGAAAACACGGACGTCCTAGTATATCCAATATTTCATATGATTCTTCTGCTGCGATATCTGTGATGTGATCATGTGATGTTCTGTGATAGATACAGTATATAGTATATATGATATATTATATAGACGTTACTTATGTTTTACACCCGCGCTAGCCATGCCCTGCTCTGCCGTTAGTTACCTAACCTAACGGTGCACGAGGGGACATCGAGGCGAATGTGGATGGCATAAGTGTACGTCGTATTTATCTGTGATGTTTAGGTACTTAAATGATGGGACTTCATTAATGAGATTAATGAAATAAAAGAAACCTAAGATGTTGTAGAATCGAATTTCAAAATAAAACAGGTAGCTACAGTTCTTGCTTTGCACAGAGGTATATGTGATATATCCTGCACCTTATTCGATGAGGAAAGGACCGAGATCCCTTCACCGAGAATGACTCCTTTAGCAATAACTGGCAGATGCTACACACTCGGTTTGTATTTTGATTGCTTTTAAGTGTTTTTGCTTTGCACAGTGATATATATGATATATCCCGCACCTCATTCGACGAGGAAAGGACCGACGATCCCTTCACCGGGAGTGACTCCTTTAGCAAAATTAGAAAAGCCTCAAAAACACTCCATTTTAAAAATCATTTGATTCTACAACGATATCAAGTTCATTACGCAATAGGTTTTCAGAAAAACCTGTCGTAGCCCTCCGTCATTTCAGATAAGTACTAGTTAGTATTCGTGCTGCGGTTGTTTGGCATGCGTCAAGGCGTAGTGTACGGTAGCTAACTAGTGCTTATCTGCTAGCATATGATGCGATTGGATTAGGGTATTCGTACGGCGTTGTTTGGCATGCGTCAAGGGTCGTGCGGGTGGGTTTAATTCAATCAAGAAATGTACGGGTTGAACTTAACTAGCAGACTATGGGTTGTTTGGCATGCATCAAGGTCATAGCGAGCTAGGGGCAAAATATTATCGGGAATTTCAAGTGTTGAAATTTGCAATGAGATTGCATACCTTCTATGAGATAGTTGGATCCCGATACCCGCTGCGAGTAAGAGTTACTCCTGGGAGAGTTTTACACATTACAATTAGCCGATCAAGTAGGTGTCTAGAAAGGTGTCAACGGGGTTACGCCTCTGGGAAAACGAGGTTTACATTAATTAGGTTCGTGCGAAAGCATGGGGGACCTCCCTCAAAGTACCGACACTGGCCTGGCTGAAAGATTGGCGAACTTGTAGTGTGTAATTAATCCCGGCTAGTCTTTCCTTTTAGGGTTTGAAGGAAGATTTGATAAAAAGCAGTGGGAGCCATCCTGATTAGATAAAATAATAACCAATCTATTCTTGACAGAGCGCACGCTGAGTGTTTTCTTCTCTCTCTCTCCAGGTAGCGACCATATCACGCCTTAATCAAGATAATAATACGGATTATTGACCGAACCCGCTTGTTATTCTGAGCTGGGGAACGTTGGTCCCGCTCCAACGTATAATTTTTATAAGACAGAGCAGGAAATTGGGGAATACCAGATTTCCCGTGCCGCCCAAACGAAGAGAGTGCATGCTGATGCATCATCTTCGGGTGTGTTCATTATACAGAACTGTTTCTCAATGTCCTTTACGTCCTGGGTATATGATACCAGATCAGGATCCCAGATATGTAATCTGTTATATAGGGCTACAGAAAGGTAGAGAACTGAGAACGGGTGATAAGTTTCATGAGGCAGAAAACGGGGCAAGAGTTGCAGCCAAGTCTGTTGGTCACTGTCACCCTGTATTACCAATACATTGATTCTGAACGAATGTTATTAGATACCGAACCTGATATACAAAATCATATCAGTCTCTTTATTAGTAAAGAAATGATAAAATTTTGTATTGTTGGATAATGTTTTGAACATTTCCTATATCAAAAGTTGATCGGTTCAGGCACATTATCTAAAAGCATTAATGTTTAAAATCAAACTACAGTTCTTAGTATACGGAACACACACAAGAGGAAGAGTTCAGAAATGAACGAATTCTTCTTGAGGTATTGTAGACTAGGTCATATCAATGCGACCCGACAAGCTAAGTTCCATATAGATGCATATTTAAATCTGTTTGAATTTACATCTTGTGAAACTTGCCAGTCATGTCACAGAGATAAGATGACCACAGCTCTGTTTATTGGAAACAGAGAAAGAGTTAGTGAACTCTTGGGATGATACATGATGATGTATGTAGGTCCCCTGTCTACACATGCCAGGACTGGTTCTTTATACTTCATTACGTTCTCTGATAATCTCTCAAGATTCAGACGTATGTTCTTGTTGAAACACAAGTCTGAACCTTTTGAGATATTCACAGAATATAAGATAGAAGTAAAGAACCAATAAGGGTACAAGTATTATGTCCTTTGATGTGATCAAGGAGGAGAATACTTGAGCACGGAAATCCTGGATTATTCTAAAGGAGAATGAGATTCTCTCTCAGAATTACTCCTTCGAATACACCATAGCACGATGGTATATCGGGGCGGAGCAATCACACCCTATATGATATGGTGTGCTCTATGATGAGTATTACTGAGTTACCTATTTCCTTTTAGGGGTTATGCACTTGAGAAGCTGCATACCTATTGAATAGGGTTCGAATCAAATTAGTTGCCTACCATTTCATATGTGATATGGAAAGGGAAGAGCCCATGTCTTAAGCTAGTTAAGATTTGGGGTTGTCCGGCCTATGTCTGAAAAGCAAAATCCGGACAAGCTCGAGGCAAGGTCAGTAATGTAGAACTGGAAAGGTTCCAGCTATACAAACTGCAGCTGATGATTTAAAAGAACCAAAGGATTTGATAGTTACCAACGAACCTCAGCCTCTCCGCCGATCTAGTAGGGTTCCTCACCCACCTGAGAGATACTTCGGTTTCTCTATGACAGTGGGAGCGAGGATTACATCATGAGATGATGACCCAACTAGTTTCGAGCTGGCCATCAGGAGTAAGACTCTGTAAGAATGGCTGGATGCTTAGTGATCTGAGATGGAATCCTTATACACCAACAAAGTATGGACTTTGGTTGCTATATCTGAAGGGTTAAATCCCCATCAGGAGCAAGTATATCTTGAGAAGATTACTTGGTGTACATGGAAAAGTTGAGACTTTCAAAGCTAGACTTGTTAAAGGTTTGCATCATTGACCAGGTATGGATCATGACGAAACCTTTTCTAAGGAGCTATGCTTAAGTCCATCCAGATCCTACTTGTCACGGCTACATACCATGACTACGATATCTGGTGGTTGGATGTCATGACTGCTTTTCTAAATGATGTTTTAGAAGAGTGCGTCTATAAGTACACAGCCAGAGGGCTTCGTAGACAGTGGGAGCAGCGGAAACGCGTGCAAGATGCTTTATAGGATAAAGCAGGCATCGCGGAGTTGGAACATCTGTTTTGATGGATATGTCAAAGAGTTTGACATCATCAAAATGGTAGATGAACCTTGTATAAACAAAAAGGTAGTAGGGAGTATGGTGGTGATCCTCGTATAGTACGTGGATGTCATGCTCATGATAGGGAAGGAGTTTCCTATGCTACGCTCAGTCAATCTCCGCTTATCACAATGATTCTCCATATAGGATCAAAGTGATACCTCCTAAATCCTCGATTTTGGATCTATGAGATAGATCTAATTGGAAATTAGGATACTCACTAGTTGTAGTGAGATGGTTTCAATCTATCCTGGGGAGAATCGCTGGAAGGGTTCCAGTGTGATAAAGACGACTGAATGTCAGTCGCAGGCATTGCCTTTACCCTCAGTAAAGGGACGGTATGTTGGAAGAGTTCCAAGCTAGATACCGTGGCATACTAGACGATAAAGGTTGGATACATCGCTACTTAAGATGCTACCAAAGTGGCTGTCTGGGTGTATATTGGTTCATGAGATGAACTTAGTTCCTCCCATTGTGTGACAATGTGGTTGTGGCTTATGCAAAGGAACGTCCGTCCCATCAGTGATCCAGACATATTCTAAGGCAGTATCACCTGATCATGGAGATGGTTGATCTCCAGGGGATCGAGGTTAGGAGAGTAGACTCAGAGGACAACACAGCGGATCCACTCACAAAGGCCTGTTCCCAGAGAGAGACTTTTATGGGATGGTTGAGTATGAGATACTACAACCACTGCTATCAGATGGCCCTAGTGCAAGTGGGAGATTGTTAGTTATATGTATGCCCTAGAGGCCATTACTATACATAGGATGTATATTGTAGTGGATGCTGGGACATATATAGGGAGGACTTTCTTGCTCGACATGATAGTATGCTATCTGGTTGATCTTTACCTTAACGTGTATACTGATTGTCTCTCTGTTACATGTTGGTAAAGCCCTTAGGATCTGTACTTGACTACCTGGACTATGATGCGGATCATACTAGTGGGGACATGGTAGTCCATAAGTACATCCTTCAAAGTCCCTAGTCATGGGTGTATCGAGACGGGGCATCGATATACCAGAGTAGACTAGCGTATACCTTCTCGACCCATACAGATGGGCGATGGATGATCCCATATCCATTGGTGTTTGACATCAGAGATGATATACGGGTGCTCAGTAGAGACTGGGTACACTGGACGGACTCGCCGAGAACTCCCAGATGGTGTTATACCTCACGTCAGATGGCAGTTCTCTGGTGACACTGGTACAGAGTAGTCTGTTGACCCGAGATCGTCATAGAGTCTTGTGTGGTTCCCACTGTGCTTTGATTTCCATCTTACCACGTCCAAGAGGACATGCAAAACGGTGGTTTTTGGGTACAGTCCCGAGTCACATGGAGGCAATGAGCGATAGGAGGGGATTCGTCTCTCCCGGTATAGGGAGTTGATGTTGCACAGTGTTCGATTGGCTATAACAGGAAGTCCCTGGCCAGGGCTGCTCAGAGAATTGCTGGTAAGTGTTACCAGTAGTTTCTCGACCCGTTATGAGCCTCATATCGACACGACTTATCGAGCTATTGGGGTCTGACGTTTACCACCCCTAGGCAAGATATGCGACATATCAGACGATCAGACCGGACTGTACGGTAGTGTTACTGGTTGGATTCACTGGAGTGTGAGCGGGCTTGCTCGTCGATCTTCAGATCGCTCAATACCCGGGTGGCCGTTACGTTTAGCAGACCGCTTGCGGCTTGTGGGTGTTTGATATGATCATCACCTGCTGCCGGCGTATTGACGAGTCTTTAGAGTCCTACACAGAGGTTTCCTGGCTCAAGCGAAACGAAATAGGAGCGCATATGAGATATGTGCGAGACCGGGAATAATACGTGTATGTGATACCGTATTACATTCTCGCGATGAATGTGTCGTATGGTTATATGCGATATAACCTAGTTATCGAATCGAGGGTTGATTCGATAAGACGATACATTGGATACTAGTCGGTTATATGCGATATGACCGGATCGTTAAATCAAGTGTTGATTTAATGATTTAATGCATAATTATATATTTGATATATTACTTTGCGTTAACTAGTATTGGTTCACTTTAAATGGATTTTCTCACTCGGATTGTACACATTGTATATGTGATATACTTTTGTGCACTTCATTGTATCATGTTTGATGATACATGTTATGCTAGGGTTTTTGTGTAAAGATCAAACCATGGTTACATGATTATGGTTAGGGTTTTGTTTTATTCACTTATTTATTTATCCATTTCTTTTGGAAAATAAATGGAAAGGAGAAAAGAATGGTGGCTTAATTTGGAGTTTAGTTGAAGCTTCATGAAACTTTGATCAAGTCAACCATTCTTATCTCATCCTTAACCCTAACCAATCCCACTAACCATGATTCATTCTCTACACTTGACTAGAGTTAATATTATGATAAGTATTGTTATTCTTTTCTTTTTTGAATTATCTTATCACAATATTCTTCTTCTTCTTCATCTTCTTTCATGAAGTAAAAGCTTTCTTCATCAATGGTGATTGATGATAAAGAGTGAGAAATCCAATTCTAAATTGAACCCACTTCCTATTTCTTCATCCTCTACCTCTTGCCAAGTAGTAGAGTGTGTTTTCTTCACAAGTTTCTTGACTTGATGAAGTCGGAGCTTGATTTAGCGATGCCTCGACGTAGATCATCTTCGACACGTCGTCGATGACCTAGCCCGCTTCTTCTCCGATGAAGCCGACGCAAGAGCCCGGATTTCGGATTTGTACAGCGGAGATGACTTCTTCATGGAGCTATGGAGGTGGACAAACGGATCTACAAAGGTTGTATATCCGTATCCCTTAGTTAAGTGTTAACTAGTTAGCTTTTTCGCCTAGTTTTCTAGCAAACGATCCGTAGTCGGGTCTCTCGGCACCCGTAAATTTTTATGTTGGCATGTTCGATGCCTTGTGAGACCTCCATAGGGTGCCTAGGAACCCTACACTAGATCGGCGGAGAGGCTGAGGTTCGTTGAAATCTACTGAATCCTTTGGCTCTATCAAATCATCTGCTGCAGTTTGTATAGCTGGAACATTTCCAATTCTACATAACAGACCTTGCCTCGAGCTTGTCCGGATTTTGCTTTTAGACATAGGCCGGACAACCCCAAATCTTAACTAGCTTAAGACATGGGCTCATCCCTTTCCATATCATATATGAAGTGGTAGGCTTCTGATTTGATTCGAACCTATTCAATAGGTATGCAGCTTCTCAAGTGCATAACCCCTAAAAGGAAAATAGGAAACTCAGTAGTACTCATCATAGAGCACACCATATCATATAGGGTGTGATTGCTCCGCCCCGATATACCATCGTGCTATGGTGTATACAGAGGAGTAATGCTGAGAGAGAATCTCATTCTCTTTTAGAATAGTCCAGGATTTTCGTGCTTAAGTATTCTCCTCCTTGATCTCATCAAAGGGCATAATACTTTTACCCTTATTCTGGTTCTCTACTTCTAACTTATATTCTGTGAATATCTCAAAAGGTTCGGACTTGTGTTTCAACAGAAACATATGTCTGAATCTTGAGAGATCATCAGAGAACGTAATGAAGTATAAAGAACCAGTCCTGGCATGTGTAGACAGGAGACCTTACATACATCATCATGTATCAGTCCCAAGAGTTTACTAACTCTTTCTCTGTTTCCAGTAAACGGAGCTATGGTCATCTTATCTTTATGACACGACTGGCGAGTTTCACAAGATGTAAATTCAAACTGATTTAAATATGCATCTATATGTAACTCTAGTTAGTCGGGTCACATTGATCTGACCTAGTCTACAATGCCTCAAGAAGAATTCGTTCATTTCTGAACTCTTCCTCTTATGTGTGTTCCATATACTAAGAACTGTAATTTGATTTAGAACATCAATGCTTTTAGATAACGTGCCTGAACCGATCAACTTTTGATATAGGAAATGTTCAAAACATTATCCAACAATACAAAATTTTACCGTTTCTTTACTAATAAAGAGACAGATATGATTTTGTGTATCAGGTTCGGTATCTAATAACATTCGTTCAGAATCAATGTATTGTAATACAGGGTGACAGTGACCAACAGACTTGGCTGCAACTCTTACCCCGTTTTCTGCCTCATGAAACTTATCACCCGTTCTCAGTTCTCTACCTATCTGTAGCCCTATGTAACAGATTACATATCTGGGATCCTGATATGGTATCACATACCCAGGACGTAGAGGATACAGAGAAACAGTTCTTTGTAACGAACACACCCGAAGATGATGCATCAGCATGCACTCTCTTCGTTTGGGCGGCACGGGAATTCTGGTAATCCCCAATTTCCTGCTCTGTCTTATAACAATTATAAGTTGGAGCGGGACCAACGTTCCCCAGCTCAGTATAACAAGCGGGTTCGGTCAATATTCCGTATTATTATCTTTATTAAGGCGTGATATGGTCGCTACCTGGAGAGAGAGAGAAGAAAACACTCAGCGTGCGCTCTTGCAAGAATAGATTGGTTATTATTTTATCTAATCAGGATGGCTCCCACAGCTTTTTATCAAATCTTCCTTCAAACCCTAAAAGGAAAGACTAGCCGGGATTAATTACACACTACAAGTTCGCCAATCTTTCAGCCAGGCCAGTGTCGGTACTTTGAGGGAGGTCCCCCGTGCTTTCGCACGAACCTAATTAATGTAAACCTCGTTTTCCCAGAGGCGTAACCCCGTTGACACCTTTCTAGACACCTACTTGATCGGCTAATTGTAATGTGTAAAACTCTCCCAGGAGTAACTCTTACTCGCAGCGGGTATCGGGATCCAACTATCTCATAGAAGGTATGCAATCTCATTGCAAATTTCAACACTTGAAATTACCGATAATATTTTTGCCCCTAGCGTCCTATGACCTTGACGGAGGTCAACAAACCATTGGCTACTAGTCAAGTTCAACCCGTCATTTCTTGATCGAATTAAACCCACCCGCACGACCCTTGACGGAGGTCAACAAGGCCGCACGACTACCCTAATCCAATCTGCATCATATGCATAAGCAGATAAATACTAGTTAGCTACCGCACACTACGCCTTGACGGAGGTCAACAAACGTAGCACGAATACTAAATAGGACTTATCTGAAATGACGGAGGGCTACGACAGGTTTTTCTGAAAACCTATTGCGTAATGAACTTGATATTGTTGTAGAATCAAATGATTTTGAAATGGAGTGCTTTTGAGGCTTTTCTAGTTTTGCTAAAGGAGTCACTCCCGGTGAAGGGATCGTCGGTCCTTTCCTCGTCGAATGAGGTGCGGGATATATCATATATATCGCTGTGCAAAGCAAAAACACTTAAAAGCAATCAAAAAACAAACCGAGTGTGTAGCATCTGCCAGTTATTGCTAAAGGAGTCACTCCCGGTGAAGGGATCTCGGTCCTTTCCTCATCGAATAAGGTGTAGGATATATCACATATACCGCTGTGCAAAGCAAGAACTGTAGCTACCTTTTTATTTGAAATTCAATTCTACAACATCTTCGGTTTCTTTTATTTCATTAATCATATTAATGAAGTCCCATCATTTATGTACCTAAACATCACAGATAAATACGACGTACACTTATGCCATCCGCATTCGCCTCGATGTCCCCTCGTGCACCGTTAGGTTAGGTAACTAACGGCAGAGCGGGGCAGGGCTAGCGCGGGTGTAAAACATAAGTAACGCCTATATAATATATCATATATACTATATACTGTATCTATCACAGAACATCACATGATCACATCACAGATATCGCAGCAGAAGAATCATATGAAATATTGGATATACTAGGACGTCCGTGTTTTCAAAATGAGCCAGTATAAAACACGCATTCCACGGTCGCGATGAATAGCTAAACCCACACCCCTAGACCCCTACGAGAGCGGCAAGCAACCCTACCAATTCTGGAGTTAGGAGACCCGGACTCGACTCCTCGAGTTGGTCTCCCACTGGACTCCAGAACCCGGTTACTTGTGCCCTCCTCCTTGGGTCTATCCTAGTGCGGAAAAGTAAATAATATACAAAAGGTGACTACTTCCGCAACCTGGAAGCGCCCCAATAAAAGAATATTACATACAAGTTTTTACATGAATGAAAATGAAAAACACTCATCTCACATAAAAAAAACCGGCTATTCAAACACGACGATCCAATATAACATATTCAGCAACACATAACATCACATGTCATCAACGTAAGTAAATATACGCATCCCAATTGTCGTTGACATATAGCAACGAAACCGGCGATATCACATATTACACTTACGGTCACAGAAAAGAAAGTGTAAAACTACAACAGTTGGAATCCGCAACCACCTCAAACATCGCATGCCTGACCAAATGAATTACTTAGACATCGCATGCCTAACAATTATAAACCCCGCATTTTAGTCTCAAAATCGAAAACTCTTTTCAATATCAAGTCGGGCAATTCAATAAGATTCCCGACATCCTGATCGAATACTCGTCGCAAACTTCAGTAGGCGGCCGCACCCCCGATACCGTCGACGAAGTGCACCAAGGCCGAACACCGCTACCGCGAGCACCCGAACGGATGCTTTCGGCGACGGGGTTCTCCTACAGTCACTTGGTCGGGGCTATGGGGTGAGGCTGTCTATTAAGTTTACCCGGCGAGTATCCGCGTACGCTACGTGATTGCGACGGACTTTTGATCACATCAAAATTCCATGGCAACCGATCAAGTGAGACTAAAGTGCTATGTTTATAACATTCATTCAGTTATCACATAACTTTTGTGAATTCCAATTATTGTATCCCATTCCAGATAAACAGAAAATGTTAAACTTTTCGATCGAACAGTCAAACACCCAAGTTTTCCCGATACTGCTCAACACATGAAATAAGTCTAACAACATTCAGTTCGTGCCTCAGTACCAACGGTCCAGCCGTAGAAGGGTCAAGCCAACGCCTCACATGTGGCACGCCGTACTGCCCCAAACCCGAGGGTTCAAAGGGCAGTTCAAGACGGTCACATAATCGAGTTAAGGTTTGTTGTCTTCTAGAGGGACCATCGCGTTACTTGCACTACTTAGAACGTCGTTAAACTACCGAAAAATCCAACACTTGGAAATTTCCCGACAGGGGAAAAATTGGGTATTTATATCCGGTCGAACTTTTTAACATACTCTAATATTTATCCGGAAAGCCACATAGACAAAATTTGATACTCCGATCGAAACACCGAATCCCCAAAACAATCCCAGAAAATACAACTCTGTAATAAATATTAAAAACATCCAGAACACACAAGAAACACCAACAGAAACAACTGAAGAAAAAACACAGTCTAATCATTACATACGGCCGCGGAACCGCCGCAAAAGGGGGGTCAACGCCGCGGTTCCGCGGCAGTACTGTTGAATTAGGTTGTCGTTTTCTCCAGTTTTTCTTAGAATTTCCTGCACATTTCTCTGCATATTTTTAATTCCAAAAAATCCATATTTTTGAGAAAAGGACAGAGAGCAACTTTGGTTTGGGGTTTCGGGTTCGTTCGGACTTCAAATTCCATCTGGACTTCGCCTAAGGCTCTAGCTAGGCTCTGATACCACTGTAGGGTTCCTAGGCACCCTAATGAGGTCTCGCAAGGCATCGAACATGCCAATTTCAAAAATTCTAGGTGCCGAGAAACCCTAACAAGGACCGTTTGCTAAAAAACTAGGCGAAAAAGCTAACTAGTTAACACTTAACTATAAGAATCGGAAATACAACCTTTGTAGATCCGGTGCTCCACCTCCACGGCTCCGCAATGAAGTCTCCTCGCTGTCCAAGATGGATCCCGGGCCCTAGCGTCGGCTTCATCGGAGAATGGACGGGCTAGGTCATCGACAACGTGCCGAAGATGATCTACGTCGAAGCATCACTAGATCAAGCTCCACCTTCACCGAGCCTTGAAAACTTGTGAAGGAAACACACTCTACTACTTGGCAAGAGGTAGAGGATGAAGAAATAGGAAGTGGGTAGACTTTAGAATTGGATTTCTCACTCATCTTCATCAATCACCATTGATGAAGTGGAGGTTTCTTCATTGAAGATGAAGAAGAAGAAGAAGATAAAGCTATGATAAGTTAATTATAATTGGAAAAGAAAATGAATACTTATCATATTAGAACCATGGTCAAGTGTAGAGAATTAACTAAGGTTAGATTAATGGTTAGGGTTAAAGATGAAGACAAGAATGGTTACAAAGTCAAAGCTTCATGAAGCTTCAACTAAACTCCAAAATTAGCAACCATTCTTTTCTTATCTATTCAAAATAAATAAATAAATAAATAAGTAAGAAAAGAAAACCCTAATCATTAGTTTAACAATGGCTTAATCCATTACACTTAACTATAGTTAAACATGTATCATCAAACATGATACAATCAAGTGCACGAAAATATATCGAATATACAATGTGCACAACCGAGCGAGAAAATCCATTTAAAGTGAACCAATATTAGTTAATGCAAAGTAATATATCAAATATATAATTATACATTAAATCATTAAATCAACAATTGATTTAACGATCCGGTCATATCACATATAACCGACTAATATCCAATGTATCGATTTATCGAATCAATCTACGATTCGATAACTAGGTTATATCGCATACAACCATTCGACACATACATCGCGAGAATAGAATACGGTATCACATACACGTATTATTCTCGGTCCCGCAAATATCTTATATGCGCTCCTATTTCGTTTCGCTTGAGCCAGGAAACCTCTGTGTAGGACTCTAAAGACTCGTCAATACGCCGGCAGCAGATGATGATCATATCAAACACCCACAAGCCGCAAGCGGTCTGCTAAACGTAACGGCCACCCGGGTATTGAGCGATCTGAAGATCGACGAGCAAGCCCGCTCACACTCCAGTGAATCCGACCAGTAACACTACCGTACAGTCCGGTCTGATCGTCTGATATGTCGCATATCTCGCCTAGGGGTGGTAAACGTCAGACCCCAATAGCTCGATAAGTCGTGTCGATATGAGGTCTATAACAATTCGAGAAACTACAGGTAACACTTACCAGTAAATCTCAGCAACCCTGGCCAGGGATTTCCTGTTATAGCCAATCGAACACAGCGCAACATCAACCCCCTATACCGGGAGAGACGAATCCCCTCCTATCGCTCATTGCCTCCATGTGACTCGGGACTGTACCCAAAAAACACCGTTTTGCACGCCCTCTTGGACGTGGTAAGATGGAAATCAAAGCACAGTGGGAACCACACAAGACTCTATGACGATCTCGGGTCAACAGACTACTCTGTACCAGTGTCACCAGAGAACTGCCATCTGACGTGAGGTATAATACCATCTGGGAGTTCTCGGCGAGTCCGTCCAGTGTACCCAGTCTCTACTGAGCACCCGTATATCATCTCTGATGTCAAACACCAATGGATATGGGATCATCCATCGCCCATCTGTATGGGTCGAGAAGGTACACGCTAGTCTACTCTGGTATATCGATGCCCCATCTCGATACACCCACGACTAGGGACTTTCAAGGATGTACTTATGGACTACCATGTCCCCACTAGTATGATCTGCATCATAGTCCAGGTAGTCAAGTACACATCCTATGGGCTTTACCAACATGTAACAGAGAGACAATCAGTATACACGTTAAGGTAAAGATCAACCAGATAGCATACTATCATGTCGAGCAAGAAAGTCCTCCATATATACGTCCCAGCATCCACTACAATATACATCCTATGTACAGTAATGGCCTCTAGGGCATACATATAACTAACATTCTCAAGGGTATATCTTCTACCACCCTGAGGAACAAAGAGTGTTTGTTTCTCGGCATGCCACCTTTTTAGAAAAGGAATTTCTTGAAAAAGAGATTAGTGGTCATGAGGTAGAATTGGAAGAAGTTCCAGCTGCAGAAGCTACAACAGAAGATCTCGTGGAACCAGAGGATTCCGTAGTTCCCGATGAACCCCAGCCACTCCGCCGATCTAGTAGGGTTCCTCGCCAACCTGAGAGATACTACGGTTTTCTCATGGACGGTGGAAGTGAGAATTGCATCATGGAGGATGATGACCCTGTAGGGTTCCTAGGCACTCTTGTGAAGGTTCAAAAGGCATCAAACATGCCCGGATTAAATTTTAGACGTGCCGAACAACCCAAAGCAGGGATCTTTGCTAGATTATTAGGGTTTAACATGCAAGATGATAATTTTTATCTAAGTGTGAGGGATTACAACCTTTGTAGTCCGCTCCTTCGCTTCACAAGCTCCGAGTAGAAGTCCCTTTGCCGCGATCAACGATCTCCCGGACTCATGAGAGGCTCCATGACTCGAACGATCCATTCTAGCTTGTCGTATTCCAAATCTCCGATGATCAACGTCGAGGTTTCAAAGAACTCAAGCTATCTCACTCTTAAAGAAGTGAACACACTAATCCCATGGGCTAGATGAGATGAGGATGAGAGAGTAGTATTTTTGCTTTCCTTTTATATCATTTTCTCATATTTTATCATAACTTTAGGATTTTCAAGAGAGCTTATCAAGAAGGAAGAAGATGATAATGGAAAAGAATAATGATTATCTCAAATCCTTTTGTGATGAATAGAAATAAAACATATGATTGATATATAACCATGGTCAAGGATGAATGGCTAAGAATGAGTAGAGAAACAACTAGAGTTAGGGTTTGGTTAAGTTAAAAAAGTGTCATCACAAAATATCACAACCATGACAAAAAGAAAAATGCTTCTAGAAGGAACTTGAAGCATCTAACCCTAATCAAACCCTAACCTCAATTAATCATCCTTAAACATGTTTAACAATTAATCATATCATGTCACAATAATATATATCACATATATATTATATATTTGCAACAAAAGAAAATAATACAATTAACATATATCGCATATATATCAATGTATCATCCACTGAGAAAATGAAATAATAAAGCGAGCCAATATTAGATAATGTAATACAATATATCATATATATTATTATACATTAAATCATCGAATCAACACTTGAATCGATGATCCGGCTATATCGAATATTACCGACTAATATATCATGTACCGATTCATCGAATCAACACTTGATCCGATGACCCGGTTCATATCCATATATCGCGAGAATATAATACGGTATCCCATATCGCATTATTCATGCTCCTGCGCATATCACATATGCGCCACTACTCCGTTTCGCCTGAGCCAATAAACCTCTGTGTAGGACTCTAAAGAATCGTCAATACGCCGGTAGCAGGTGATGATCATATCAAACACCCACAAGCTGCAAGCGGTCAGCTAAACGTAACAGCCACCCAGGTATTGAGCGATCAGAAGATCAACAAGCTAGCCTGTGCGTTCTCCTGTGAATCCAACCAGTAACACTCCCGTACAGTCCGGTCTGTTCGTCTGATATGTCGCATATCAAGTCTAGGGGTGGTATACGTCAGACCCCAGTAACCGATAAGTCATGTCGATGTATGGCTCATAACGGGTCGAGAAACTACTAGTAACACTTACCAGTAAATCTCTATATCAGCCCTGGCCAGGGACTTCCAGTTATAGCCAATCGAACACAGCACAACATCCACTCCCTATACCGGGAGAGACGAATCCCCTCCTATCGCTCATTGCCTCCATGTGATTCGGGACTGTACCCAAAAGCCACCGTTTTGCACGCCCTCTTGTACGTGGTAAGGTGGAAATCAAAGCACAGTGGGAATCACACAAGACTCCATGACGATCTCGGGTCTACAGACTACCCTGTACCTGTGTCACCGGAGAACTGCCATCTGACGTGTGGTATAACACCATCTGGGAGTTCACGGCGAGTCCGTTCAGTGTACCCAGTCTCCACTGAGCACCCGTACACCATCTCTGATGTCTAACACCGATGGATATGGGATCATCCATCGCCCATCATATGAGTCAAGATGCGTATACGCTAGTCTACTCTGGTGTATCGATGCCCTGTCTCGATATACCCTCGACTAGGAACAGTTATAGGATGTACTCATCGACTACCGCGGCCCTACTAGTATGATCTCATCATAGTCCCAGTAGTCGAGTACAGATCCTAAGGGCTTTATCAACATGTGAGAGTAAAACAGTAAACCAATACAAGTCAACATGTTAAGATAAAGTGAAACCAAATAGCTTACTTTCATGACGTGCAAGAAAGTCTTCTCTATATATAACCAAGCATCCATTATAATATACATCATATGTACAACAATGGCCTCTAGGGCATATACATAACTAACAATCTCCCACTTGCACTAAGGCCAGCTGCTGTAGTATCGCATACCTAGCATCCCGAATAATCTCTCAAACTGTATCTGGGGAATAGCCTTCGTGAATGGATCCGCAGTGTTGTCCTTCGTATCTACTCTTCTGATCTCGATCTCCCGGCGATCAACTATCTCCCTGATCAGGTGATATCGCCTCAGAATATGTCTGGACTTTTGATGGGACCTGGGTTCCTTGGCTAAAGCCACAGCTCCATTGTTATCGCAATACAGAGGTATTGGATGCTCAATGGATGGAACCACACCAAGTTCACTAATGAACTTCTTGATCCAGACAGCCTCTTTGGCAGCATCGTTGGCAGCGATGTATTCAGCCTCCATCGTTGAGTCTGCAACGGTATCCTGTTTGGAACTCTTCCAACATACCGCCCCTCCATTGAGGGTAAAGACAAAACCCGAATGCGACTTAGAGTCGTCCTTATCACTTTGGAAGCTGGAATCGGTAAAGGACTCCACCTGGAGTTCTGCGTTACCATACACCAAGAACATCTCCTTAGTCCTTCGTAAGTACTTGAGAATGTTCTTCATAGCTGTCCAGTGACTCTCTCCAGGATCTGCTTGATACCGACTCACTACACTTAGTGAGTATGCTACATCGGGTTTGGTACATAGCATCGCATATATGATAGAGCCTACTGCCGAAGCATAGGGTATCCCTTGCATGCGAGCTCTCTCCAAATCAGTCTTGGGAGACATCTCTTTGGAGAGAGTGAGTCCAGAGATCGTGGGTTGGTTCCCACGCTTGGATTCTTCCATACTAAACCTCTTTAGTATGGTGTCAATGTACCTGGATTGGGACAATCCCAGTATCCGTTTAGATCTATCTCTATAGATCATGATTCCCAATATACAGGAGGCATCACCTAGATCTTTCATTGAGAATCTCTGTGATAAGAAGAGCTTGACTGATTGCAGCATAGGAATATCATTTCCTATCAAGAGTATGTCATCCACGTACAATACGAGGAAGACTATCTTACCCTCTGCCACCTTCTTATAGATACAAGGTTCATCTATATTTTTGATGAAGTCAAACTCTTTGACTACAACATCAAAACAGATGTTCCAACTCCGCGATGCTTGCTTTAACCCATAAATGGATTTAAGCAGCTTGCACACCTTTCCGCTGCTCCCACTATCTACGAAGCCCTCTGGCTGAGTCATGTACACGCTCTCTTCTAAATCACCGTTTAGAAAGGCGGTCTTAACATCCATTTGCCAGATTTCGTAGTCATGGTATGCAGCAATGGCAAGTAAGATCCGGATGGACTTAAGCATAGCTACTGGAGAAAAGGTTTCGTCATAATCCACACCTGGTCGTTGACGAAAACCCTTCGCTACCAGTCTAGCTTTGAAAGTCTCAACTTTTCCATCTACACTAAATTTCCTTTTAAAAATCCACTTGCTCCCAATGGGTTTTACCCCTTCAGGAGCATTTTCCAAAACCCATACTTTATTGGTGTACATGGATTCCATCTCAGATCGCATTGCATCCAGCCATTTCACAGAGTCACCTCTCGTGATGGCCTGCTCGAAACTAGTGGGGTCATCATCATCCATGATGCAATACTCGCTTCCACCATTAATGAGAAAACCGTAGTATCTCTCAGGTGGACGAGAAACCCTACTAGATCGGCGGAGAGGCTGGGGTTCGTCGGGTACTACTGAATCCTCTGGTTCCACTAAATCTTCAGTTGTAATTTGTGTTTCTGGAACCTCTTCCAGCTCTACCTCTTTGCCACTAATTTCTTTTGCAAGAAATTCCTTTTCTAAAAAGATGGCATATTGAGAAATAAACACTTTTTGTTCCTCGGCGTGATAGAAAATATATCCTTGAGATTTCTTAGGATATCCCACAAATTTGCAAAGAACTGATCGTGCCTCGAGTTTGTCTGGATTTTGTCTTTTGACATAGGCCGGTCAACCCCATATCTTAACTCTTTTAAAATATGGTTTCTTCCCACTCCATATCTCATGTGGTGTGGTAGGCACAGATTTAGACGGAACTTGATTCAATAGGTATGCTGCTGTTTCAAGCGCATATCCCCAGAAGGAAATAGGCAACTCAGCCTCGCTCATCATAGAGCGCACCATATCTAATAGGGTGCGATTCCTCCGCTCAGATACACCGTTGTGCTGTGGTGTATAAGGAGGAGTGAGCTGAGAGAGAATCCCATTCTCTTTTAGATAATCTAGGAACTCATTGCTTAAGTATTCACCTCCTCGATCAGATCGAAGAATCTTAATACTTTTGCCCGTTTGATTCTCTACTTCGTGCTTATATTCTCTGAATTTCTCAAAAGCTTCAGACTTGTGTTTCATCATGAATACATATCCGAATCTTGAGAGATCGTCAGTGAATGTAATGAAGTAGGAAGAACCGTTCCTGGCATGCGTAGACATGGGACCGCATACATCACTATGTACTAGTCCTAAGAGTTCGGTAACTCTTTCTCCGTGTCCACTAAACGGAGCTTTGGTCATTTTTCCTTTGAGACATGAATGGCAAGTATCATAAGATGATAATTCGAACGGATTCAAATAACCATCTTTATGTAACTTAGCCAGTCGTGTTGCATTGATATGACCAAGTCTACAATGCCACAAGTAGGATTCGTTCACATCTGAACTTTTCCTCTTGTGTGTGTTTTGAATATTCAGGACTGTATTCTGATTTAGAATGAATATGCCATTATGTAATGAGCCTGATGCAATCAACTTTTGATCTAGGAATATGTTCATAACATTATCCTTTACTACAAAATTATATCCTTCTTTACTCAATAAAGAAACTGATATAATGTTGCACATCATGTTCGGTATATAATAGCATTCATTTAGAATCAGTGTATTACGACTTGGTAATACAAGGTGATATTCGCCAACTGCTTTGGCTGCAACATTTGCACCGTTCCCTACTAGAACGGAATGATCATCCTTTCCCAGTTCTCTACCTTTACGTAGCCCATGCAACTGTTTGCATATGTGGGATCCTGATCCGGTATCTAATACCCAGGACGTAGGGTGAACTGAGAAACAGTTCTCAATAACAAACACACCTGAAGAAGATGCATCAACATGCATGTTCTTTTGGGCGGCGTGAGAATCCAGATATTCTCCTGTTTCCTGTTCAGTTTTATAACTCTTATAAGAAAGAATGGGTCTAACGTTCCCTTGCTCAGTACAATAATCAGGTTCAGTCAATACATCCATATTATTATTTTGATTATGGCATGACATGGTCGCCACCTGGAGAGAGAGAGAAGAAAACACTTTTAGCGTATGCTCTTGCAAGATTAGATTGGTTATTATCTTATCTAATCAGGATGTCTCCCACTGTTTTTATCAAATCTACCTTAAAACCCTAAAAGGTAAGATTAGCCGGGATTAATTACACCCTACAATTTCGTCAATCTTTCAACCAGATCAGTGTCGGTACTTTGAGGGAGGTTCCCCGTGCTTTCGCACGGACCTAATTAAAGTAAACCTCGTTTTCCCAGAGGCGTAACCCCGTTAACACTTTTCTAGACACCTACTTGATCGGCTAATTGTCTTGTGTAAAACTCTCCCAGGAGTAACTCTTACTCGTAGTGGGTATCGGGATCCAACTATCTCATAGGAGGTATGCAAACTCATTGCAAATTTCAACACTTGAAATTCCCGATAATACTTTTGCCCCTAGCAATTTATGACCTTAACATAGTCAACAAATCATAACTGCTAGCCAAGTTCATCCCGTCATTTCCCGATTGAATTAAATCCACCTGCACGACCCTTAACATAGTCAACAAAGTCGTACAACTACCCTAATCCAATCACATCTCATGTTTCAGCAGATAAGTACTAATTAGCTACCGCACACTACGCCTTAACATAGTCAACAAACGTAGCACGAATACTAACTAGTCTTTATCTGAAATGGCGGAGGGCTACGCAGGTTTTTCTGAAAACCCTGAGCGTAATGAACTTGATATCGTCGTAGAATCGAGTGAAGTTTTGAAAAGGAGTTTTTTGAGGCTTTTCTTAGTTTCGCTAAAGGGGTCACTCCCGGTGAAGGGATCGTCGGCCCTTTCCTCATCGCATAAGGTGCAGGATATATCACATATACCGCTGTGCAAAGCAAAATACTAAAAGCAATCAAAAGACAAACCGTGTTTTGTAGCATCTGCCAGTTTTGCTAAAGGAGTCACTTCCGGTGAGGGGATCTCGGTCCTTTCTTCATCGAATAAGGTGCAGGATATATCATATATATCACTGTGCAAAGCAAAACTGTAGCTACCCTTTTTATAAAGTTCTTGATTCTATAACATCATTAGGTTTCTTTTCTTTTATTAATCTCATTAATAAAAATCCCATCAGCTTATGCTTCCTAAGCATCACAGAAGAAACGAAAGCAGTAATATTTATATATCAGCATATATATATAGTATAAGCATTCGTCTCAGGCAGTAATATGATCTCATCACAGAACATTGCAGCAGAAGAACATATATGAAATATTGGATATACTAGGACGTCCGTGTTTTCAATACGAGCCTGTATAAAACACGGATTCCACGGTCGCGACGAATAGCCAAACCCACATCCCAAGACCCCTACGAGAGCGGCAAGTAACACTGCCAATTCTAGGGTTAGGAGACCCGGTCTCGACTCCTCGAGATGGCCTCCCACTGGACCCTAGAAACCGGTTACTTGTGCTCCCCTCCTTGGGTCTTCCTAATGCGGAAAAGTAAATAATATACACTGGTGACAGCAACCGCAACCTGGAAGTGCCCCAAATTAAAGAATATTACATTACAAATGAATTTTACATGAATGAAAATAAAAACCCTCATCTCACATAAAACCCCCGGCTATTCAGAACGCGACGATCCAATATAACCTATCACAGCAACACATAATATCTCATATCATCAACGTAAGTAAATATGCGCAACCCAATTGTCGTTGACATATAGCAACGAAACCGGCGATATCACATATTACACTTACGGTCACAGAAAAGAAAGTGTAAAACTACAATATTTGGAATCCACAATCACTTTAGACATCGCAAATCCGAAATATCACATACTTCGTATTTCATGCCTAACTCTATGAATTCCACATATTGTATCACATTCCAGATAGATAAACAGTATTAAACTTTTCGAACAGATAATCGAACACCCAAAATTTCCTAAACTGCTCAACACTTGAGCGGGGTTCAAATAATCCCAGAATATGTCACAGTACCGGTGATCCAGCCGTAGAAGGGTCAAGCCAACGCCTCACATGTGGCACGCCGTACTGCCCCAAACCCGAAGGTTCAAAAGGCAGTTCAAGACGGTCACATAATCAAGTTAAGGTTTGTTGTCTTCTAGAGGGTCCACCGCTTAACTTGTACAATTTTTCCGAAAGATTTAAACCCGAATAAATTTCAACACTTGAAAGTTTGCCGTACCGGGAAACAGTAAGTTAATGATATCCGTTCAAATAGTTTAACAGTTTCTAAATATCCGGAAAGAAATACGAATTTAAATATTCCGATCGAATCTACGATTATAAAATAAACCCCAGATTTTATCAACACCTGAAACAGATTAAAAATATCCAGAAAACTCAACAAGTACCTACGGTCATTACCATAAAATCCACGTGTCATGATCTCATCAATCCGCCGCGGAACCGCCGCGCAAGCCATGCTTGCGCCGCGGTTCCGCCGCCGTTTAGTGGAATTAGGGGCTCGGGTTTTATGGTAATTCTTAGAATTCCCTGCTGATTTTTTTACATATTTTTAATTCAGAAAAATCCCAAAATTTAAAAAATTTCCAGAGAGGGGTCAAGTTTCGTCGTTTCGGGTTCGATCGGAGTTTTGACTTCGTAAACACATCGCCTAATGCTCTAACTAGGCTCTGATACCACTGTAGGGTTCCTAGGCACTCTTGTGAAGGTTCAAAAGGCATCAAACATGCCCGGATTAAATTTTAGACGTGCCGAACAACCCAAAGCCGGGATCTTTGCTAGATTATTAGGGTTTAACATGCAAGATGATAACTTTTATCTAAGGTGTGAGGGATTACAACCTTTGTAGTCCGCTCCTTCGCTTCACAAGCTCCGAGTAGAAGTCCCTTTGCCGCGATCCACGATCTCCCGGACTCATGAGAGGCTCCACGACTCGAACGATCCATTCTAGCTTGTCGTATTCCAAATCTCCGATGATCTACATCGAGGTTTCAAAGAACTCAAGCTATCTCACTCTTAAAGAAGTGAACACACTAATCCCATGGGCTAGATGAGATGAGGATGAGAGAGTAGTATTTTTGCTTTCCTTTTATATCATTTTCTCATATTTTATCATCACTTTAGGATTTTCAAGAGAGCTTATCAAGAAGGAAGAAGATGATAATGGAAAAGAATAATGATTATCTCAAATCCTTTTGTGATGAATAGAAATAAAACATATGATTGATATATAACCATGGTCAAGGATGAATGGCTAAGAAAGAGTAGAGAAACAACTAGAGTTAGGGTTTGGTTAAGTTAAAAAAGTGTCATCACAAAATATCACAACCATGACAAAAAGAAAAATGCTTCTAGAAGGAACATGAAGCATCTAACCCTAATCAAACCCTAACCTCAATTAATCATCCTTAAACATGTTTAACAATTAATCATATCATGTCACAATAATATATATCACATATATATTATATATTTACAACAAAAGAAAATAATACAATTAACATATATCGCATATATATCAATGTATCATCCACTGAGAAAATGAAATAATAAAGCGAGCCAATATTAGATAATGTAATACAATATATCATATATATTATTATACATTAAATCATCGAATCAACACTTGAATCGATGATCCGGCTATATCGAATATTACCAACTAATATATCATGTACCGATTTATCGAATCAACACTTGATCCGATGACCCGGTTCATATCCATATATCGCGAGAATATAATACGGTATCCCATATCGCATTATTCACGCTCCTGCGCATATCACATATGCGCCACTACTCCGTTTCGACTGAGCCAATAAACCTCTGTGTAGGACTCTAAAGAATCGTCAATACGCCGGTAGCAGGTGATGATCATATCAAACACCCACAAGCTGTAAGCGGTCAGCTAAACGTAACAGCCACCCAGGTATTGAGCGATCAGAAGATCAAGAAGCTAGCCTGTGCATTCTCCTGTGAATCCAACCAGTAACACTCCCGTACAGTCCGGTCTGTTCGTCTGATATGTCGCATATCAAGTCTAGGGGTGGTATACGTCAGACCCCAGTAACCGATAAGTCGTGTTGATGTATGGCTCATAACGGGTCGAGAAACTACGAGTAACACTTACCAGTAAATCTCTATATCAGCCCTGGCCAGGGACTTCCAGTTATAGCCAATCGAACACAGCACAACATCCACTCCCTATACCGGGAGAGACGAATCCCCTCCTATCGCTCATTGCCTCCATGTGATTCGGGACTGTACCCAAAAGCCACCGTTTTGCACGCCCTCTTGGACGTGGTAAGGTGGAAATCAAAGCACAGTGGGAATCACACAAGACTCCATGACGATCTCGGGTCTACAGACTACCCTGTACCTGTGTCACCGGAGAACTGCCATCTGACGTGTGGTATAACACCATCTGGGAGTTCACGGTGAGTCCGTTCAGTGTACCCAGTCTCCACTGAGCACCCGTACACCATCTCTGATGTCTAACACCGATGGATATGGGATCATCCATCGCCCATCATATGAGTCAAGATGTGTATACGCTAGTCTACTCTGGTGTATCGATGCCCTGTCTCGATATACCCTCGACTAGGAACAGTTATAGGATGTACTCATCGACTACCGCGGCCCCACTAGTATGATCTCATCATAGTCCCAGTAGTCGAGTACAGATCCTAAGGGCTTTATCAACATGTGAGAGTAAAACAGTAAACCAATACAAGTCAACATGTTAAGATAAAGTGAAACCAAATAGCATACTATCATGACGAGCAAGAAAGTCTTCTCTATATATAACCAAGCATCCATTATAATATACATCATATGTACAACAATGGCCTCTAGGGCATATACATAACTAACAGACCCAACTAGCTTCGAGCAGGCCATCACGAGTGGGGACTCAGTGAAATGGCTGAATGCTATGCGGTCCGAGATGGAATCCATGTACACCAACAAAGTATGGACTTTGGACGTTGCTCCTGAAGGGGTAAAACCCATTGGAAGCAAGTGGATCTTCAAGAAGAAACTTGGTGTAGATAGGAAAGTGGAGACTTTCAAAGCTAGACTTGTAGCAAAGGGTTTTCGTCAAAGACCAGGTGTGGACTATGACGAGACCTTTTCTCCAGTAGCTATGCTTAAATCCATCCGGATCATGCTTGCCATCGCTGCATATCATGATTACGAAATCTGGCAAATGGATGTTAAGACCGTCTTTCTAAACGGTGATTTAGAAGAGTGCGTGTACATGACTCAGCCAGAGGGCTTCGTAGACAGTGGGAGCAGCGGGAAGGTGTGCAAGCTGCTTAAATCCATTTATGGATTAAAGCAAGCATCGCGGAGTTGGAACATCTGCTTTGACGTCGTTATCAAAGAGTTTGATTTCGTCAAAAACCCAGATGAACCTTGTATCTACAAGAAGGTGGCAGAGAGTAAGGTTGTCTTCCTCGTATTGTACGTGGACGACATAATCTTGATAGGAAATGACATTCCTATGCTGCAATCGGTCAAGCTCTTCTTATCACAAAGATTCTCAATGAAAGATCTTGGTGATGCCTCCTGCATATTAGGAATTAGGATCTATAGAGATAGATCCAAAAGGATTTTGGGATTGTCCCAATCCAGGTACATTGACACCATACTAAAGAGGTTTAGTATGGAAGAGTCCAAGCATGGGAACTTGCCCACGATCTCTGGAGTCACTCTCTCCAAAGAGATGTCTCCCAAGACTGATTTGGAGAGAGCTCGCATGCAAGGGATACCCTATGCTTCGGCAGTAGGCTCTATCATGTATGCGATGCTATGTACCAGACCCGATGTAGCATACTCACTAAGTGTAGTGAGCAGGTATCAAGCTGATCCTGGAGAGAGTCACTGGACAGCTGTGAAGAGCATTCTCAAGTACTTGCGAAGGACTAGAGAAATGTTCTTGGTGTATGGTAACGGAGAACTCCAAGTGGAGTCCTTTACCGATTCGAGCTTCCAGAGTGATAAGGACGACTCTAAGTCGCAGTCGGGCTTTGTCTTTACCCTTTACGGAGGGGCGGTTAGCTGGAAGAGTTCCAAGCAGGAAACCGTGGCAGACTCGACGATGGAGGCTGAATACATCGCTGCCAACGATGCTGCCAAAGAGGCTGTCTGGATCAAGAAGTTCATTACTGAACTTGGAGTGGTTCCATCCATTGTGCATCCAATACCTTTGTATTGCGATAACAATGGAGCGGTGGCTTTGGCCAAGGAACCCAGGTCCCATCAGCGGTCCAGACATATTCTGAGGCGGTATCACCTGATCCGGGAGATAATTGATCGCCGGGAGATCGAGGTCAGGAGGGTTGACACGAAGAACAACACGGCGGATCCACTCACGAAGGCCATTCCCCAGACACAGTTTGAGAGACTCTTCGGGATGCTCGGTATGCGATACTACAGCAGCTGGCCCTAGTGCAAGTGGGAGATTGTTAGTTGTATGTATGCCCTAGAGGCCAGTATTATACAGATGTTGTATATTATATTGGATGCTTGGACATATATAGAGATGACTTTCTTGCTCGATATGATAGTATGCTATCTGGTTACTCTTTATCTTAACATGTACACTAGTCTCTTTAAACTGTCTTATGGTTACATGTTGCTAAAGCCCTTAGGATGTGTACTTGACTACCTGGACTATGATGCAGATCATACTAGTAGGGACATGGTAGTCCATAAGTACATCCTTCAAGGTCCCTAGTCGTGGGTGTATCGAGACGGGGCATCGATATACCAGAGTAGACTAGCGTATACGCTTCTCGACCCATGAGATGGGCGATGGATGATCCCATATCCATTGGTGTTTGACATCAGAGATGGTGTACGGGTGCTCAGTGGTGACTGGGTACACTGGACGGACTCGCCGAGAACTCCCAGATGGTATTATACCTCACGTCAGATGGCAGTTCTCAGGTGACACTTGTGCAGGTTAGTCTGTAGACCCGAGATCGTCATAGAGTCTTGTGTGATTCCCACTGTGCTTTGATCTCCACCTTACCACGTCCATGAGGGCGTGCAAAACGGTGGTCTTTGGGTACAGTCCCGAGTCACATGGAGGCAATGAGCGATAGGAGGGGTTTCGTCTCTCCCGGTATTGGGGGTTGATGTTGCGCTGTGCTCGATTGGCCGTAACAGGGAAGTCCCTGGCCAGGGCTGATCAGAGATTTGCTGGTAAGTGTTACCAGTAGTTTCTCGACCCGTTATGAGCCTCACATCGGCATGACTTATCGGTTATTGGGGTCTGACGTTTACCACCCCTAGACTTGATATGCGACGTATCAGACGAACAGACCGGACTGTACGGTAAGTGTTACTAGTTGGATTCATAGGAGTGTGAGCGGGCTAGCTCGTCGATCTTCTGATCGCTCAATACCCGGATGGCCGTTACGTTTAGCAGACCGCTTGCGGCTTGTGGGTGCTTGATATGATCATCATCTGCTACCGGCGTATTGACGAGTCTTTAGAGTCCTACACAGAGGTTTCCTGGCTCAAGCGAAACGAAATAGGAGCGCATATGAGATATGTGCGGGACCGAGAATAATACCAGTATGTGATACTGTATTCGATTCTCGCGATTTGTAACATTGATCAGTTATATGCGTTATAGCCGGGTTATCGGATCAAGTGTTGATTCGATAAGTTGTTACTATTGATATTAGTCGGTTATATGCGATATGACCGGGTCGTTAAATCAAGTGTTGATTTAATGATTTAATGTATAATTATATATTTGATATATTACTTTACATTAACTAATATAGGTTCACTTTAAATGGATTTTCTCACTTGATGTGCATGATGTATATGTGATATACTTTTGTGCACTTGTATGTATCATATTTGATGATGCATGTTTATATGGTTAAGTATAAAGAATAAAACCATGGTTAAGTGGATAATTAGGGTTTTGCTTTAATCACTCATTTATTTATCCATTCCTTTTTATTTAAATAATTTTATGAAAACAAAATGGTTTTCTTTTTGTCATGAAGCTTGATGAAGCTTCATGAAGGTTTGACTCAAAGACCATTTTGTCTTCATACTAAACCCTAACTATTCCCACTTACCATGGTTTGCTCTCTACATTTAACCTTAGTTTGATTATGATAAGTATTGTTTTTCTTTTCATTTTAAAATAGACTTATCATAATTCTAGCTCATCTTCTTCTTCATCTTCAAGTTTGAAACCTTGAGGCCATCAATGGCAACTTGAGCTTGAGAGTGAGAAATCCAATTCTAAAGAGAACCCACCTCCTATTTCTTCATCCTCTACCTCTTGCCAAGTAGTAGAGTGTGTTTTCTTCACAAGTTTCATCACTTTGTGAAGTGGGAGCTTGATCTAGCGATGCCTCGACGTAGATCATCTTCGGCATCGTCGTCGATGACCAAGCCCGTTCATTCTCCGATGAAGCCGACGCTAGAGCCCGGAGTTCGACATGGACAGCGAGGAGACTTCGTTGCGGAGCCGTGGAGGTGGATATCCAGATCTACAAAGGTTGTAATTTCCATATTCTAGTAGTTAAGTGTTAACTAGTTTACTTTTCGCCTAGATTTCTAGCAACAATCTGTTAACTAGGGTTTCTCGGCACCATATTTTTGTAAAATGGCATGGTTGATGCCTTGTGAGACCTCTATAGGGTGCCTAGGAACCTTTCAGTAGGGAAGGAAGAAAACCATTTGGCCTAAAGGGGTGTACAGAAGGTAATGACTAAAGACATATAAAGGGATTTGGAGAGGTGGCAAAGAAATAAACGGTTACAATTGTGAATCTGATAATGGAAGAGGCATTACTAGGAATACCAGGATACCCCATCGAAACATTTCAATGTTTCAGTTTCACTGTGTACTGTTAAAGGAAAACTGATTTCCCAATTAGACACTTGCTCCAGGATATGTATTTACCAAGTTTGATTCTCACATCTGTATGGTTTTACAGATGATGAGTGGGAGCAAGTTATTAGGAATTAGGTGATCATCCTCATTATATCGGAATTCGTTGTAATCGGTGATATTTGAGGAAGTCACCTGGGTTGTTTACGGGACGACAAATATTTGGTTTTGAATATCCGCTGTAATGCACCAATTTCAAATTGATATATCTGTACGTATATATTTAGTCTTGAGATTTCTTTGTATCTTTCCGTTTCGGCCAGTTTACTTTTCGCCTAGATTTCTAGCAACGATCCGTTAACTAGGGTTTCTCGGCACCATATTTTTGTAAAATGGCATGGTTGATGCCTTGTGAGACCTCTATAGGGTGCCTAGGAACCTTTCAGTAGGGAAGGAAGAAAACCATTTGGCCTAAAGGGGTGTACAGAAGGTAATGACTAAAGACATATAAAGGGATTTGGAGAGGTGGCAAAGAAATAAACGGTTACAATTGTGAATCTGATAATGGAAGAGGCATTACTAGGAATACCAGGATACCCCATCGAAACATTTCAATGTTTCAGTTTCACTGTGTACTGTTAAAGGAAAACTCATTTCCCAATTAGACACTTGCTCCAGTATATGTATTTACCAAGTTTGATTCTCACATCTGTATGGTTTTACAGATGATGAGTGGGAGCAAGTTATTAGGAATTAGGTGATCATCCTCATTATATCGGAATTCGTTGTAATCGGTGATATTTGAGGAAGTCACCTGGGTTGTTTACCGGACGACAAATATTTGGTTTTGAATATCCGCTGTAATGCACCAATTTCAAATTGATATATCTGTACGTATATTTTTATAGAGTGAGATATACCTTTTTGAAATTATGTCGATGACATTTACCTATATCAGCTGATGGTTAGGTAAGGAGCATTAAACAGCGGTGTAATTCTTCTTAACCATAAGTACAGTTTTCAACCTACGACACACAGGGAGTGAGTTATTAGACTCAAGAGACATGTACAGAGTATTTCATATTGTCCAGTGTCCATCAGGACAGAGGGGATGGTCCTCGTACTATATTCAGTTTACTTATGACTTCTCTAGTTCTAGACAGGTGTTTCATAGAAACACAAGGTCTAAGTTTTGAGAAGTTATAGGTATATGAATAAAGTAGAGAACCAGGTGTTGCAAGTATCGGGATTCTTCAAGGTGATCGAAAATGTTGATACTTGTGAGCGGTATTCAGTTGATAGTAATGATTAAGAGAACTTGCTTCTCTTTCAGGTTACTCATAATTGGAAGCATTCCTAAGTTGAGTAACGCTGATCGGCCTCCTTCCATTTAGTTGACATGCACTGGAGACAGCTGCATGATTTGAATCTGGTTCAATTAAATCAGTGCCTCTGTTTCTATATTGGATATAGAACAGTTCGTATCTTAACGATGTTAAGGTACGGGGAGTTGTCCGGCTTATGCTTAAAACCAGACTCTGGATAACTCAAGGCGCGTTTCTGTAATGGCAGTTTGTGGGTTGACCCAGGCTATGACGAGGGTTGACTTTTTACCATCTGGAAGATCAATAGTGATATTGTTCTTGACTCGCCACAGTTTTAACAAAAATGGATTTTTTCAGAAAACAGTAGTGGGAGTATGGTAGAACTGGAAGTGATTCCAGAACCACAAACGATTACTGAAGATTTTGATAGGAACCTAAAGATTCAATTTGGTTTGACATTCCATTGGCCACTCCGCAGATAAGGTGGGTAACTTTAGGCACCCGAGAGGTACTCCGATAGCCTCAAGGAAGGTGACAGGGAAGTTCTTGTTTACCCAGACTTGCCATTGCTGTTGTTCCAGACTGTGAGACCCGGCAGGAGGATGAGTATAGCATCGTTCTAAACTAGCTTTAGAAGTGTACGTCTATATAACTCTGCCAGAGGGTTGTCGTGGTCAGTGGGAGCAGCGGAAGCATTGGTGGACAAGTGGCTTATGTCAGACATACTGGTTACTAGATCTATGGTTTGACTTTATCAGAATAGATGTAGCGGAGATAGATCATCTATTTCTGATGTGACAGTCATAGGTTTGACTTTATCAGAATAGGAGATGGATCTGTTAAGAAGGTAGTAGGGTGTGATGTCCTGGTATTTGGATGACATACACAGAGTAGGAAGTGATATTCCTATACTACGATCGGTTATACTTTGGTCGTCACACAGTGGTTTCTCCATATGGGACTTGGACATTATATCAGACATACTGGTTACTAGATCTATGGTTTTAGATCTAGATTTGGGTGGTTTCCCAATTAAGGGTACTTAGACAGCATTCTAAAAGTATTTAGAATGGACGACTCCTGGCACGGTAGTGTACCTGCAGGTAATAGAGTCACCCTCTCTAAAGATGTCTTACAGACTAAAAGGAAGAGGGATGTGCGTGATTGGCAGATCACTTGCTCAGGCAATTGAGTCAATCATGAGATGTCAAGTACCACAACAGATATTGTTCTTGCAGTAGATGCAATAAGTTGATATTAATCCTATCCTGGAGAAACGATCGGAAGCAGTTTTAGAACATAAGTGGATGTTCTAGGAATATAATAACGACAGCCTCATTCGGGAGACAGTTATCATTCAAGGCTTCCAAGGTGACTTGGACGACAGGGAGGTTGTCAGAGTTATAGTTTTCCCTTTGACAAGGGGCAGTGTTTTGGACAGGTGATCCAAGTGGACACTGAGGGAGGCATGGCGCAGGATACTGATTAAGTTCAGTTGACGATACACTCTAAGAAGTTTGGATTTAGAGTTCATTTATGAGCAAGGTCCCATCAGACATCCAGACATATTCTAAGACAAGTATTGCTCATTTCGGGAGATGGCATTTTCCGCGAACTTGAGATATAGAGAGACATAGAAAGAAACATCAGAGCGGATCCACTCACTGAGGCTATTCCTCGAACGCAATACTTTCGCAAACGAGCTTTGTGAGACTGACAAGTAGAGGAGTTGGGTGTTCGATATCACACGGGCTGTGAGTATGCGACATCGCAATAATTAGCCTTGAGTGCAAGTGGGAGATTGTTGGAGATAGTGCCCTCAGAGTCAATTATTCGATCACAGGCACGTGATTGCAATGATTGAGGGATGACCTATTCCGGTAGGACAGTCTTACTCAAGATGATAGTATGCTATCTGGTTTATCTTTATCATCGTGTACTGCTTTAGGTGACCAGACAGGTCGCTATTACACGTTGATAGAGCCCTTAGGATTCATGCTTGACTCCCAGCAGTATGAGGGCGATCATATACGTGAGAGCTGGTAGTCTATAAGCGCATCCTTAAACGGTCCCTAGTCGTGGGAGTTTCGATACAGGGCATCGATACTCCAGAGTAGACTAGTGTATACAGTCGAGACCCCGACGAGGGGCGGTGGCCGGTCTCACAAGCCACTGGTGTCAGTTGGTTCACCTAAGATATATACAGGTGCTCTTTGGGTTATGAGTACACCGGACAGGACTCGCCGGGAAGCTGCTAGTTGGGATTATACCAGACGTCAGATAGCAGTTCCCTGGTGACATGTGTACAGGTTAGTTCATCGACCTGAGGATCATCATTTGTTTCGTGTGAGTTCCCATTGTACTTTGATTACTACCCTACCATGCTCAAAGGAGACGTGCAAACAGGTTTTAGTTGGGTACAGTCCTAAGCCACATGGAGGCAGTGAGCGGATCTTCAGGGTTCGTCTCTCCCGGTATTGGGGGTGAGGTCGCGCTGTGTCTAGGAGAGCCATTACACGAAGTCCTTGGCCAAGACAGGAGATTTACTGGTAGGTATTCCAGTTGTATCTCAGGGTGTTCTGGGCTACACTCCGACACGACTTGTACCGCTTTTGGGGGTCTGACTTATACCAACCCCCTAGACCCGCCATGCGATGCTCATAGACGAACGGACCGAACTGTACGGATATTGTCACTGACAGGCTCAGTAGGGTGTCAGGATGAGTTCGCTCATCGACGTCCCTTTTAGTCAATAGCTGGTAGCCCGTCACGTATGGCTAATAGCTCTGACGTGCTAGTGGTTAAATCCACAGCCATAGTATTGACGAGTCTTTAGAGTCCTCCACAGACAGTTGCACAAGTTTTCGGGCGAAACGCTGTAGAGGCCGTATGGAGATATGGCAGGGTTCGATCAGATACGTGCGGTATTGCACGGATCAAGATCGAACGGTTAATACTAGCGGGCTTTGGTTTAAGCCGGATCCTAGTATTGTACAGTGTAGATTTTGTCTCATTGCATTTGTATTCGGTCGGAATACAAATGCGGTTGTGTATACACAGTTGCGGGGTTTTCCTGTAATTTATTACGGGACCAGTTTTATGGAGTTGCCAGTTTGCTTTCCGTTTCGGCCAGATTTCTTTGTATCTTTCATTGGTGGAGGAGGGCTTATTTGCATTTGTGCAAATAAGCATTTGTGGAGGGTGTTCTTCGCATATTGTTGGATCATGATGGTTGCACCATCCCTTGACCATTTGACTTCTTCTTTCATGATGGCTTGACTTTATGATGAGATGATGAGGTTGGTGGAGTGTGGGTTTGTGTTTGTGATCATTTTCTTTCATGATATCATTTTGATCTCTCTCTCTTGCATTATTCTTGAGAGACTCATATTTTTGATCAAGACACTCTCTCCTCTCATTCTCTCCAAGCTTGGCCGGCCACATTGGATAGGGGCTGTCCAACTTTCTCATGTGGGGTTTTTGTGCTTTTGCTTTGGTAAAAATCCCACAAGATCAATCTCCATTAGCTTGTATCATCCCTCCACTAAAGGGCAATATCCACTACCCCAAAAATGAGATACAAGTTCTACACTATATTCTACAGCAAATCTTAGGCACGCCGACTCGCCAACTTCATGCCCGAGTTGCCTCGGTATAGAGGTGAGAGCCTGTAAAAGAAGCCGGCAACGTGGTGCCCTTCCGGCGACGGGGTGGAGACCGGAGATTCCGCGGGGAGATCGAGACGACGACGAGAAGACCAGAGGATACGGATCACTCGGTATATCACTCTACCCTTCTCTTGTTAGCTAGGGCTAGATTAATGGCACGATCCGGGTTTATAGTGTGCGGTGGTGCCGGTTTGAAAAGTTAAAGTAAATCACCGCTTCCGCATTCCGGCGTCGGATTGACGGCCGGGGCGCCGCCGTGCACTTACAACATGTGTACAGGTTAGTTCATCGACCTGAGATCGTCATTTGTCTCGTGTGAGTTCCCACTGTGCTTTGATTTCTACCCTACCACGGCTCAAAGGAGTCGTGCAAACATGTCTTTTTTGGGTACAGTCCCAAACCACATGGAGGCAAGTTAGAGGATCGGCAGGGGATTCGTCTCTCCCGGTATTGGGGGTAAGATCGCGCTGTGTCTAGGAGAGCCATTACACAAAGCTCTCGGCCGAGGCAGGAGATTTACTGGTAGGTACTCCAGTAGTATCTCAGGGTGTTCTGGGCTACTCTCTGACACGACTTATACCGCTAATGGGGGTCTGACGTTACCAGCCCCCTAGGCCGATATGCGATACACATAGACGAACGGACCGGACTGTATGTATATTGTCACTGTTAGGATCAGTAGGGTTTCTGGATGAGTTCACTCGTCAGCTTCCCTTCCAATCAATACATAAGCAACCGTTACGTACAGCTAGTACCTCTGACGTGCTAGTGGTTATACCCAGTGCCAGTGTGTTGATGAGTCATTAGAGTCCCCCACAGACAGTTTCCCAAGTTCGGGCGAAACGTTGTAGAGGCCGTATGCTTTTATGGCAGGGTTCGGAAAATGCACGTGCGTTTACGCACGTTCATATTTCGGGCAGATAATACTGGTGG
Source organism: Agapanthus africanus (assembly GCA_030015575.1). Taxonomy (NCBI): domain Eukaryota; kingdom Viridiplantae; phylum Streptophyta; class Magnoliopsida; order Asparagales; family Amaryllidaceae; genus Agapanthus; species Agapanthus africanus. The sequence continues at coordinate 76,826,859 of JASDDO010000029.1, forward strand.
GCTTTGGTTTAAGCCGGATCCGAGTATTATACTTTGTAGATATAATATCTTTGTCTCAGTTCCATTTGTATTCGGTCGTAATACAAATGCGGATATATTTATACAGTTACGGGGTTATCCTGAAATTCGTTTCGGGATCGCTTTTAGAAGTTGCCAGTTTTCTATCAACCGTCTTTAACATTCGGTTAAATGCGGATTTATCCTTTCTTCACTTGGGTGAGTCATGAGGATGAGTCGTGTGGAAGGTTCTAGATGTGACTAGGTTTCATGACTAATGGTTTGCATTTATTGTTATGCAAGGTGTCATTAGTGAGTCACCTTTAGCATTAATGTTTCTTGTTAACCTTAGGATATTTCTTCTTGATATTTTTCCTTTGTGGTCACCTCCCTTGCTCCTACACTCACCCTCTATTCCTCATATATTGGCCGGCCCCCTCCCCTCTTGAAACATGATGGTTGTTGATTTGGGAAAAAGATTTTGGTTTTGGTTCATGGAAATTAATATACTCATTTCTCATTTACCCGATTCAAATGGCAACTTCATTAACCGTTCGTCCATGGCTTTGGACGAAGTGAGACAAAGTGTTCTACTCATTCTCTACATCAATCTTGATCATCTCTTTTAGCAAACTTGATGATCGAGTTGCCTCGGTTCAGAGGCGGGAGCCCGTTTAAAGATCCGTCGACGTGGTGCCACTTGGACGAGAAGAATGGAGATTCAGGAGATCGGAGCAGCCGCAACAAAGCGTGGGATGATGGTTGAAGACCGAAGGACTCGGATCGTTCGGTATAACATTTCTACCCACTTTGTAGTTTGTTAGTTTAGCTTTAATGGCAGATCCGGGTTATAGTATACGATAGCGCCAGTCAAAAAGTTTTTGTTCCGCATTTGGCGTCTCTTAGACGGCCGGGACGCTAGCGTGTACTTACAGTGGTATCAGAGCCTCACCATTAAGCTTTACTAACTTGTGCTAACACGTTTAAATTATCGATCGAACGGATTTTCGAAAATCACAATTTTCAGTTTTAAAGTTTCTATCGATTTTAAAAGGGGTCTAAAAATCATTTTGACCATACGAGAAAATCAAGCAGGCTTTTATAAGAATACAGAAGAAAAACGATCAAGTGATTCTACCGTACCACCGCGGAAACGCGGTCAAAGCCTAGCTTTGACCGCGGAACCGCGGTAGTCTTGGTGTCTCACTTGGCCATTTTTCTTCTGGTGTTTCTTTGTTGGAAATTGTGGTTTCTGGTACTGTTCTTTTGGGCCCAGATTTTGTTACTGTACAGCAGATGTGTGTGGGGCCCACTTCGGGAAGTTTTGTCGATCAAAATTTTAAACTTGTTAGTATGTAGTAATTACATTATATCTCCGACCGGGAATGTCATTCGAGCGGTAAATTGCGTCTAATTGCTATAGTCCTTTTTGGCGGATTTGCGAACGTGACATTCGCGTTGATGTTCTGTGTTGTGCTGTGATGTTGCGGATTTGTTGTGGTGGATAGCAGTGTGCAATGGTAGTGCTTTTTGAATTTATTTGTACATTTGATATTGCGGGACGAGCGTCTAACATGTGGACTTCCGTCACTGCCAGTTTGTATAATATTCTTTTGGGGCACGACCGGGCTGAGGTCGATGTACCCATTGTACATATTTTTATTTCTGTACTAGGTTTACCCCGTGACGGAGTGCATGGATAGCCGGGTTCTGGAGGGCAACAGGTCCGTATCTTATGGTTTTGAGAGGCAGAGGGGCCTCACTCTAGAATTGGCAGACTATTCGCCGCACTCATAGGGGGTACAGGTTGACCCAAGGAGGGGAGCTCAAGTTACCGGATTCCGTGAAGTGCCGGGTGGTCCATTCACTATGTTGTAGGGTGTTGCCTCTCTTCAGGTTTTGGCGGGTAACTTGCCGCACCCGTAGGGGTCTAGGTTTCATTGCACAGGCTATCTACACGACCAAGGGAACGTCGGGTTTCAGTAGCGGCTCTGTGAAACCCGGGGATCCCAGATTATCTGTATTGTTCTGTGATGCTTATTACTTTTCTGTAATGTTGCATATTATCACGCCTAGAGTGATTATTGTATATTGGTATATATACTATTAGATGTTGTATATGTTTTACACCCGCGCTAGTCCAGTCCCCGCTCTGTCGTTAATTAAGTAACCTAACGGGTGATGACGGGACCCTGTGGCGAAAGCGGATAGCATATACGTACATTTTATTTTTTGTTCTTTTCTGGTGTGATTGATTGATAGGACTGCATTGATTCTTATCAATGCAAGGATAAAACAAACCTATATTTGATGTTGTTGGAACAAATTTTAAAAGGTTTTATTACAAAGATATTTCCTTTTGTTTTGCATAGCGGTATTCAGTTAGAATATCCTGCACCTCATTCGACGAGGCAAGGGCCGGGATCCCTTCACCGGGAGTGGCCCCTTGGGCAGAAGTTTACGTCAGGGTAATAACTCCACTATAGTCGATTACAAGTTTCTTTGCATCGCGGTATCCAGTTAGAATATCCTGCACCTCATTCTACGAGAAAAGAGCCGAGATCCCTTCACCGGGAGTGACCTCTTTAGCAAAAGGTTTTCGTCACTATATTTTTATGAAAAGCTATCAAGTTCCTTCAAACGAGATCAAGTTCATTACGTTAAAGGTTTTTCGCCAAAAACCAACCGTAGCCCTCCGTCATTTCTTATAGATGGTCAGTAGTATTCAAGCTATGTTTGTTTGGCCAAAGACAAGGCATAGTGTTTGGTAGTTGCTGGGTATTCATCTGTTGCATAGATAGATGCGTTAGTTTGAGACAGTCGTACGGCCTTGTTGGCCAAAGTCAAGGGTATGTACGGGTGGGTTCAAATTAACCTGGACAATGACGGGTAGAACTTGACATGTGACTTATGATGGGTTGGCCAAAGTCACGATCATAAGAGCATGGGGAAAAAATCATATCGGGAGTTTCTAAAGAAACTGAAACTTCCCAGGTATGCGCTGTAGGGTTACTAGGCACTCTAATAAGGTTCTACAATGCATCAACCATGCCCGTTTAAAATTTTAGCCGTGCCGAATAACCCTAAACAAGATCGTTGCTAGAAAATTAGGGTTTCACATGCTAGTAAAGGACATTTACTACTAAGGGAATACGAAATACAACCTTTGTAGATCGGTCCTTCACTTCTAAAGCTCCTTGTCGTAGTCCCTTCGCTGCGATCATGGGTATCCCGGGCCCTTGCAAGGTTTCACGAGGCGAAAGATGCGTCCTTGCTTGAAGTCTTTGTGGCCGAAGATGATCTACGTCGAGGGAATAACGACTCAAGCTACTACTTCACTAACTAGAGAATTAGTGAAGCAAACACCCTAAACTAAAGTGCTAGTCTAGTAGAGGATGGAGAAATAGTAAGTGGGTTCTCTTTAGAATTTTATTTCTCACAATCTTTCTCACTTTGGATCAAACCCTAGCAAGCTTTTCTTTTGAACAAAGAAGAAGAAGATGAACAAAAGAAAGAGATGAGGATAATGATCAAGTGAGTAAGCTAACCATGGTGAGTGAGTATCATATACTAACTCATGTAAAGACATAACCAAGGCTAATCCAAATGGTTAGGTTAACAAAAATCTAAAGTAAAGACAAAGCTAGTGGACTTTGTCAAAGCAATGCAAGCTTCTACAAGCTTCATGCTCTTTCCAAAATTCCACTAATTTTGAAATTACCTTAAATAATTATAACCCACCATATAAAATAGAATGGTATATGTCTTACACACCCATGTCTAGTGTATCATCAACCATGATACAAAAAGAAAACACTTTTTAATATATATCACATATATATATTCAAGTGTGCACATGTGAGAAAAAAAAACCTTAAGTGAACAAGAGTTAGTTAATGTAAACTAGTATATCTAATATACAATTATACACTAAATTATTAAATCAACACTTGACTTAATAATCCGGTCATATCTCATATAACCGACTAACATCCATTGTATCGACTTATCGAATCAACACTTGATTCGATAACCCGGCTATATCATATATAACCGACCGATACATAAAGTCGCGAGAATAGAATACGGTATCACATACATGCATTATTCTCGGTCCCGCACATATCACATACATGCTCCTATTTCATTTTGCCTGAGCCAGTAAAAGCTCTATGTAGGACTCTAAAGAATCGTCAATACGCCGGCAGTAGGTGATGATCACATCAAGCACCCACAAGCCGTCAGTGGTACTAGCTGGACGTAACGGCTACCCGGGTATTGAGCGATTAGAAGATCAGCAAGCAAGCCCGCTCCAACTCCTGTAAAAGCCTGCCGGTAACACTTCCCGTACAGTCCGGTCTCTTCGTCTGATATGTCGCATATCAAGTCTAGGGGGGGTAAACGTCAGACCCTAAAAACCGATAAGTCATGCCGATATGAGGCTTATAACGGGTCGAGAAACTACTGGTAACACCTACTAGTAAATCTCTACATCAGCCCTGGCCAGGGACTTCCCTGTTATGTCCAATCGAGCACAGCGCAACGTCAACCCCCAATACCGGGAGAGACGAAACCCCTCCTATCGCTCATTGCCTCTATGTGACTCAGGACTGTACCCAAAAACCACCATTTTGCACGCCCTCATGGACGTGGTAAGGTGGAAATCAAAGCACAGCGGGAATCACATAAGACTCTATGACGATCTCGGGTCTACAGACTAACCTGCACAAGTGTCACCAGAGAACTGCCATCTGACGTGAGGTATAATACCATCTGGGAGTTCTCGGCGAGTCCGTCCAGTGTACCCAGTCTCCACTGAGCACCTGTATACCATCTCTGATGTCAAACACCAATAGATATGGGATCATCCATCGCCTATATCATGGGTCGAGAAGCGTATACGCTAGTCTACTCTGGCATATCGATGCCCCGTCTCGATACACCCACGACTAGGGACCTTGAAGGATGTACTTATGGACTACCATGTCCCACTAGTATGATCCGCATCATAGTCCAGGTAGTCAAGTACACATCCTAAGGGCTTTACCAACATGTAACCATAAGACAGTATCAAGAGACAAGTATACATGTTAAGATAAAGAGCAACCAGATAGCATACTATCATATCGAGCAAGAAAGTCCTTTCTATATATGTCCAAGAATCCAATATAATATGCATCATCTGTACAATACTGGCCTCTAAGGCATACATACAACTAACAATCTCCTATTTGCTCTAGGGCCAGCTGCTATAGTATCGCATACCTAGCATCCCGAAGAGTCTCTCAAACTGTATCTGGGGAATGGCCTTCGTGAGTGGATCCGCAGTGTTGTTCTTCGTGTCAACCCTCCTGACCTCGATCTCCCGGCGATCAACTATCTCCCGGATCAGGTGATACCGCTTCAAATATGCCTGGATCGCTGATGGGACCTGGGTTCTTTGGCCAAAGCCACCGCTACATTGTTATCGCAATACAAAGGTACTGGATGCTCAATGGATAGAACCACTCTAAGTTCAGTAATGAACTTCTTGATCCAGACAGCCTCTTTGGCAACATCGTTGGCAGCGATGTATTCAGCCTCCATCGTCGAGTCTGCCACGGTTTCCTGCTTGGAACTCTTCCAGCTAACCACCCCTCCGTAGAGGGTAAAGACAAATCCCGAGTGCGACTTAGAGTCGTCCTTATCACTCTGGAAGCTCGAATCGGTAAAGGACTCCACTTGGAGTTCTTCGTTACCATACACCAAGACCATCTCTTTAGTCCTTCGCAAGTACTTGAGAATGCTCTTCACAGCTGTCCAGTGACTCACTCCAGGATCAGCTTGATACCTACTCACTACACTTAGTGAGTATGCTACATCGGGTCTGGTGCATAGCATCGCGTACATGATAGAGCCTACAGCCGAAGCATAGGGTATCCCTTGCATGCGAGCTCTCTCCAAATCAGTCTTGGGAGACATCTCTTTGGAGAGAGTGACTCCAGAGATCGTGGGTAAGTTCCCACGCTTGGATTCTTCCATACTAAACCCCTTTAGTATGGTGTCAATGTACCTGGATTGGGACAATCCCAATATCCTTTTAGATCAATCTCTATAGATCATTATTCCCAATATGCAGGAGGCATCACCAAGATCTTTCATTGAGAATCTTTGTGATAAGAAGAGCTTGACCGATTGCAGCATAGGAATGTCATTTCCTATCAAGAGTATGTCGTCCACGTACAATACGAGGAAGACAACCTTACTCTCTGCCACCTTCTTGTAGATACAAGGTTCATCTACGTTTTTGACGAAATCAAACTCTTTGATAACGACGTCAAAGCAGATGTTCCAACTCTGCGATGCTTGCTTTAATCCATAAATGGATTTAAGCAGCTTTCACACCTTCCTGCTGCTCCCATTATCTACGAAGCCCTCTGGCTGAGTCATGTACACGCACTCTTCTAAATCACCGTTTAGTAAGGCGGTCTTAACATCCATTTGCCAGATTTCGTAGTCATGATATGCAGCGATGGCAAGCATGATCTGGATGGATTTATGCATAGCCACTGGAGAAAAGGTTTCGTCATAGTCCACACCTGGTCTTTGACGAAAATCCTTTGCAACAAGTCTAGCTTTAAAAGTCTCCACTTTCCCATCCACACCAAGTTTTTTCTTGAAGATCCACTTGCTCCCAATGGGTTTTACCCCTTCAGGAGCATCTTCCAAAATCCATACTTTGTTGGTGTACATGGATTCCATCTCGGACCGCATTGCATCCATCCATTTCACTGAGTCCCGACTCGTGATGGCCTGCTCGAAGCTAGTTGGGTCATCATCAACCATGATGCAATCCTCGCTCCCACCATCCATGAGAAAACCGTAGTATCTCTCAGGTGGGTGAGGAACCCTACTAGATCGGCGGAGAGGCTGAGGTTCGTTGGGAACTACCGAATCCTCCGGTTCAACCAAATCTTCTGTCGTAGTCTGTATTGCTGGACCCTCTTCCAGTTCTACCTCCTTGCCACTAATCTCTTTTTCAAGAAATTCCTTTTCTAAAAAGGTGGCATGTCGAGAAACAAACACCGTTTGTTCCTTGGTGTGGTAGAAGATATACCCGCGCGAATGTTTAGGATATCCAATAAACTTACACAGAATGGACCTTGCCGCGAGTTTGTCCGGATTTTGTGTTTTTACATATGCCGGACAACCCCATATCTTAACGTAATTAAGACATGGTCTCTTTCTTTTCCATATCTCATATGGAGTGGTTGGCACAGTTTTGGTGGGAACCATATTCAATAGGTCTGCAGCCGTTTCCAGTGCATACCCCCAGAAGGAAATAGGTAACTCAGCTGTGCTCATCATAGGGCGCATCATATCTAATAGGGTGCGGTTCCTCCGTTCCGATACACCGTTGTGCTGTGGTGTATATGGAGGAGTTAGCTGAGAGAGAATCCCATTCTCTTTTAGGAAGTCCAGGAATTCATTGCTCAAGTATTCTCCTCCTCTATCAGATCGAAGGATTTTAATACTTTTTCCGGTTTGGTTCTCGACTTCTTGTTTATATTCTCTAAGTTTCTCGAAAGCTTCTGATTTGTGTTTCATCAGGAACACATATCCGAATATAGAGAGATCGTTAGTGAATGTAATGAATTACGCAGAACCATTCCTGGCATGTGTAGACATGGGACCGCATACATCACTATGTACCAGTCCCAAGAGTTCCGTAACTCTCTTTCCGTGTCCCGTAAATGGAGCTTTGGTCATCTTTCCTTTGAGACATGACAGGAAAGTATCATAAGATGAAAATTCAAACGGATTTAAATATCCATCCTTATGCAACTTAGCTAGTCGTGTCGCATTGATGTGACCCAGTCTACAATGCCATAAGAAGGATTCGTTCAGTTCTGAACTCTTCCTCTTGTGTGTGTTTGTTATGCTCAGAACTGTTGATTAATTTAGAACATAAATGCCATTGCACAACGTGCCTGATCCAACCAACTTTTGGTTAAGGAAAATGTTCATAACATTATCCTGTAATACAAAATTATATCCGTCTTTACTCAATAAAGAAACCGATATAATGTTGCATATCAGATTCGGCATGAAATAGCATTCGTTCAGAATCAAAGTATTACCAGTTGGCAATACAAGATGATATTCCCCGACGGTTATAGCTGCAACAATTGCACCATTTCCAACCCTTATGTCTTTATCACCTTCTCCAAGTTCTCTACCTTTCCTAAACCCATGTAACTGATTACATATATAGGATCCTGACCCGGTATCTAATACACAGGACGTAGAGAAAATGGAGAAACAGTTCTCTGTAACGAACACACCCGAAGAAAATGCTTCAACATGTACTTTCCTCATTCGGGTGGCATGGGAATCCTAGTATTCCCCTATATCCGGTTCAGTCCTATAACTCTTATAAGAAAGAACGGAACCAACGTTCCCCAGCACAGTATAACATGCGGGTTCGGTCAATACATCCATATTATTATCTTGATTACGGCATGATATGGTCTCTACTTGGAGAGAGAGAGAAGAAAACACTTTAGCGTATGCACTTGCAAATTCAGATTGGTTGTTATTTTATCTAATCAGGATGGCTCCCACTGTTTTTATCAAATCTTCCTTCAAACCCTAAAAGGAAAGACTAGCCGGGATTAATTACACACTACAACTTCGCCAATCTTTCAGCCAGGCCAGTGTCGGTACTTTGAGGGAGGTTTCCCGTGCTTTCGCACGGACCTAATTAAAGTAAACCTCATTTTGCCAGAGGCGTAACCCCGTTGACACCTTTCTAAACACTTACTTGATCGGCTAATTGTCCTGTGTAAAACTCTCCCGGGAGTAACAATTACTCGCAGTGGGTATCGGGATCCAAATATCTCATAGAAGGTATGCAATCTCAATGCAAATTTCAACACTTGAAATTCACGATAATATTTTGCCCCTAGCGTCCCATGACCTTGACGCAGGCCAACAAACCATAGTACGCTAGTCAAGTTCAACCCGTCATTTCTTGATTGAATTAAACCCACCCGCATGACCTTTGACGCAGGCCAACAAAGTCGTACGACTACCCTAATCCAATCTGCATCATATGCATAAACAGATAAATACTAGTCAGCTACCGGACACTACGCCTTGACGCAGGCTAAAAAACGTAGCACGAATACTAAGTAGGACTTATCTGAAATGACGGAGGGCTACGACAGGTTTTTCTGAAAACCTATTGCGTAATGAACTTGATATCGTTGTAGAATTGAGTGAATTTTGAAATGGAGTGTTTCTGAGGCTTTTATTAGTTTTTCTAAAGAGGTCACTCCCAGTGAAGGGATCTCGGCTCTTTCCTTATGGAATAAGGTGCAGGATATATCATATATATCACTATACAAAGCAAAACTCCAAAAGCAATCAAAAGCAAACCGAGTGTTCTAGCATTTGCCAGTTTTGCTAAAGGGGTCACTCCCGGTGAAGGGATCTCGGCTCTTTCCCCATCGAATAAGGTGCGGGATATATCATATATATCGCTATGCAAAGCAAAACTGTAGCTACCCTTTTTGAAAAATTTGATTCTACAACATCTTTTTAGGTTTCTTTTCTTTCATTAATCACATTAATGAAGTCCCATCATTTAAGTCACCTAAACATCACAGATAAATACGATGTACACTTATGCCATCCGCATTCGCCTCGATGTCCCCTCATGCACCGTTAGGTTAGGTAACTAACGGCAGAGCGGGGCAGGGCTAGCCGGGTGTAAAACATAAGTAACGTCTATATAATATATCATATATACTATATAAAGTATTTATCACATCACATGATCACATCACAGATATCGCAGCAGAAGAAACATATGAAACATTGGATATACTAGGACGTCCGTGTTTTATTTTGAGCCTCTATAAATCACGGATTCCACGGTCGCGATGAATAGCCATACCCACACCCCTAGACCCCTACGAGAGCGGAAAGCAACCCTTCCAATTCTAGAGTTAGGACACCCGGACTCGACTCCTCGAGTTGGTCTCCTACTGGACTCCAGAACCCGGTTACTTGTGCTCTCCTCCTTGGGTCTATCCTAGTGCGGAAAAGTAAATAATATACAAATGGTGACATCGACCACATCCCTGAAGTGCCCCAATAAAAGAATATTACATACATTTAATTTTGCATGAATGAAAATAAAAACTCTCATCTCACATAAAAAACCCCGGCTATTCAGAACGCGACGATCCAATATAACATATACAGCAACACATAACATCACATGTCATCAACGTAAGTAAATATACGTATCCTAATTGTCGTTGACATATAGCAACGAAACCGGCGATATCACATATTACACTTACGGTCGTAGAAAAGAAAGTGTAAAACCACAATATTTAGAATCCACAATCTCTTTAGACATCGTAAATCCGAAATATCACATACTTCGCATTTCATGCCTAACTGTATGAATTCCACATATTGTATCATATTCCAGATAAATAGACGGTATTAAACTTTCCGATCGAATAATCAAATACCCAAGATTTCCTAAATAGCTCAACACTTGAGCGGAGTTCCAAAATTCCAGAATACGTCACAGTAGCAACGGTCCAGCCGTAGAAGGGTCAAGCCAACGCCTCACATGTGTCACGCCGTACTTCCCCAAACCCTGAGGTTCAAAAGGCAGTTCAAAACGGTCACATAATCGAGTTAAGGTTTGTTATCTTCTAGAGGGTCCATCGCATTACTTGCACGTTTTTCCGAAAGATTTAAACCCGAGAAAAATTCAACACTTGAATGTTTTTCGTGCCGGGAAAAATTGAGTTAATGATATCCGTTCGAACATTTTAATACTTTCTAAATTATCCGGAAAACAATAACGAATATAAACTTTCCGATCGAATCAACGATTACAAAATAAACCCCAGAATACTCAACTCTTGAGTCAGATTAAAAATACCCAGAAAATAGAAATTACAGAAATAGAAATTACAGTACAAAAATGATGGCATATTTCCTCTGTACAGCCGTGGATCCGCGGCCCAAGAAGGGTACGGCCGCGGTTCAGCGGCGCCTTGTACGGAAAGTCGTTTTTCACCACAATTCTTAGAAAACCCTGCTGAATTTATTAGGTATTTTTAATTCCAAAAAAACCCAGTTTTTAAAAAATGTACAGAGAGGGGGTTATCATGACGTTTCCGGGTTCGATCGGGGTTTTAACTTCGTTAACACATCGCCTAATACTCTAGCTAGGCTCCGATACCACTGTAGGGTTACTAGGCACTCTAATAAGGTTCTACAATGCATCAACCATGCCCGTTTAAAATTTTAGCAGTGCCGAATAACCCTAAACAAGATCGTTGCTAGAAAATTAGGGTTTCACATGATAGTAAAGGACATTTACTACGAAGGGAATACGAAATACAACCTTTGTAGATCGGTCCTTCACTTCTAAAGCTCCTTGTCGTAGTCCCTTCGCTGCGATCATAGGTTTCCCGGTTCCTTGCATGGCTTCACGAGGCGAAAGATGCGTCCTTGCTTGAAGTCTTCGAGGCCGAAGATGATCTACGTCGAGGGAATAACGACTCAAGCTACTACTTCACTAACTAGAGAATTAGTGAAACAAACACCCTAAACTAAAATGCTAGTCTCGTAGAGGATGGAGAAATAGTAAGTGGGTTCTCTTTAGAATTTTATTTCTCACAATCTTTCTCACTTTGGATCAAACCCTAGCAAGCTTTTCTTTTGAACAAAGAAGAAGAAGATGAACAAAAGAAAGAGATGAGGATAATGATAAAGTGAGTAAGCTAACCATGGTGAGTGAGTATCATATACTAACTCATGTAGAGACATAACCAAGGCTAATCCAAATGGTTAGGTTAACAAAAATCTAAAGTAAAGACAAAGCTAGTGGACTTTGTCAAAGCAATGCAAGCTTCTACAAGCTTCATGCTCTTTCCAAAATTCCACTAATTTTGAAATTACCTTAAATAATTATAACCCACCATATAAAATAGAATGGTGTATGTCTTACACACCCATGTCTAGTATATCATAAACCATGATACAAAAAGAAAACACTTTTTAATATATATCACATATATATATTCAAGTGTGCACATGTGAGGAAAAAAAATCCTTAAGTTAACAAGTGTTAGTTAATGTAAACTAGTATGCCTAATATACAATTATACACTAAATTATTAAATCAATACTTGACTTAATAATCCGGTCATATCTCATATAACCGACTAACATCCATTGTATCGACTTATCGAATCAACACTTGATTCGATAACCCGGCTATATCATATATAACCGACCAATACATAAAGTCGCGAGAATAGAATACGGTATCACATACACGCATTATTCTCGGTCCCGCACATATCACATACGTGCTCCTATTTCGTTTTGCCTGAGCCAGTAAAACCTCTATATAGAACTCTAAAGACTCGTCAATACGCCGGCAGTAGGTGATGATCACATCAAGCACCCACAAGCCGTCAGCGGTACTAGCTGGACGTAACGGCTACCCGGGTATTAAGTGATCAGAAGATCAACAAGCAAGCCCATTCCAACTCCTGTAAAAGCCTGCCGGTAACACTTCCCGTACAGTCTGATCTCCTCGTCTGATATGTCGCATATCAAGTCTAGGGGTGGTAAACGAGATCCCAATAACCGATAAGTCATGCCGATATGAGACTCATAACGGGTCGAGAAACTACTGGTAAAACTTACCAGTAAATCTCTACATCAGCCCTCGCCAGGGACTTCCCTGTTATGTCCAATCGAGCACAGCGTAACATCAACCCCCAATACCGGGAGAGACGAAACCCCTCCTATCGCTCATTTCCTCCATGTGACTTGGGACTGTACCCAAAAACCACCATTTTGCACGCCCTCATGGACGTGGTAAGGTGGAAATCAAAGCACTGTGGGAATCACACAAGACTCTATGGCGATCTCGGGTCTACAGACTAACCTGCACAAGTGTCACCCGAGAACTGCCATCTGACGTGAGGTATAATACCATCTGGGAGTTCTCGGCGAGTCCGTCCAGTGTACCCAGTCTCCACTGAGCACCCGTATACCATCTCGGATGTCAAACACCAATGGATATGGGATCATCCATCGCCCATCTCATGGGTCGAGAAGCGTATACGCTAGTCTACTCTGGCATATCGATGCCCCATCTCGATACACCCACAACTAGGGACCTTGAAGGATGTACTTATGGACTACCATGTCCCACTAGTATGATCCGCATCATAGTCCAGGTAGTCAAGTACACATCCGAAGGCCTTTACCAACATGTAACCATAAGACAGTATCAAGAGACAAGTATACATATTAAGATAAAGAGCAACCAAATAGCATACTATCATATCGAGCAAGAAAGTCCTCTCTATATATGTCCAAGCATCCAATATAATATACATCATCTGTACAATACTCGCCTCTAGGGCATATATACAACTAACATGCGCATACCTTCTGGAGTGTGATAACTTGAGTGGCTTCCATCAAGTTATCATGCGATGATAGTTGGATCCCGATTCTCCCTGATGAGTTTGTTTACACTTCGGGTGATCTCGACTAATTCTTCTTTCAGGGTTGGTGGAGAATTTGAGATTACAGTGGGAGGTTTCCTGATTAGATAAATTGATAAACATTCTGATCTAGGTAAGAGTGCACGCAGTGTGTTTCTTTTCTATCTCTCTTTGGCAGCGACCATTGACCGACCCTAGACTATGACTTAGTGACCAAGTTGACCGAACCTTCTTAAAATACTGGCTTTTGGATTGTCTAAGTTGCATAAGTCATTGCCGTTCCTTCTTTTACCCTTTGCATTTCTCAGAACACCCCGTATTACTACGGACATCCACTTCCATTGGATAGATCCATCGTATGGTTATATACGAACTCGAAGGGACTTCTTCGAGGATGGATCCAGGTTCAGGAGAAATAGAATTGGTTTATTCAGTTGCCTTTTACCATCACTTTCTCTCAGGTTGCAAGGGCTCCTTAGTTTAGGAGAGTACACCTATTACGCTTATTGGATAGTCTTATTCCAAACTATAGGCTGGTGCCGAAAGGTAGGGAATGAAGAAAACCAATTAGCCTAAGTAGGGTGTACAGAAGGTAATACCTAAAGACAAAATAAAGGGATTAGAAAGTGGGCAAAGTAAATTGCGACTGTTATCATTCACGACCAAACCGCGTACTTCATTGCCACTCCTATTTCACCTTTAATAGAATAAGGTATTATTCAATTGTCTTTTATCATCACGTTCTCTCAAGTTGCGAATACTCCTAGGATTAGGAGAGTACACCTATTATGCTTACTGGATAGTCTTCTGCCAAACCATAGGCTGGTGCCGAACGGTAGGGAAGGAAGAAAACCATTTAGCCTAACGATGGTGTACAGAAGGTAACGACTAAAGACAAATAAAGGGATTTGGAGAGATGGCAAAAATATATACGGTTAATGTCATGAATTGGATTATGGAAGAGGCATTACTAGAAATACCAGGATACTCCTACGAAACATTTTCATGTTTCAGTGCATTGTTAAAGGAAAATTGTTTTCCCGATTAGATACTTACTCCAAGGTATGTATTTACCAGGTTTCATTCTCATATCTGTATGGTTTTACAGATGATGAGTGGGAGTCAGTTATTGGGAATTAGGTGATCATCCTCATTATATCGGAATTCGTTGTAATTGGTGATATTTGAGGAAGTCGCCTGAGTTTATGCTAGACAGCATGTATTTGGTTTTGAATATCCGTTGTTATGCACCAATTTCAAAATGATATATCTGTACGTTTAGTTTTATAAAGCGAGATATAACTTTTTGAAATTATGTCTATGACATTTACCTATATCAGTTGACGATTGGGTAAGGAGCATTGAACAAATGGAGTAGTTCTTAGCGATAAGTACAGTTTTCAACCTACGATGCACAGGTTTTGAGTTATTCGACTCAGCGGACTTATACAGAGTATTGTATGTTGTCCAGTGTCCGTCAGGACAAAGGGGTAGGTCCTCGTACTATGTTCTGTTTACTTGTGACTTCTCTAGTTTTTTAGACAAGTGTTTCGTAGAAATACAATGTCTAAGTTTTGAGAAGTTGTGGGTATAAGAATAAAGTAGAGAACCAGGTATCGCAAGTATCGGGATTCTTCAAAAAGATAGAAGATGTAGATTCTTGTGATTGGTATTCTAGTAATGGTTTTGAGAAACTTGTTTCTCTTTCGGGTTACTCATAATTGGATGTATTCCTAAGTTGAGTAATGCTGATTAGCCTCTCTCCATTAAGTTGATATGCACTGGAGACAGCTGCATGGTTTGAATCTGGTTCCAGTTAAATTTGTGCCTCTATTTCTATATTGTATATAGAATGGTTCATATCTTAACGATGTTAAGATACGGGGAGTTGTCCGGCTTATGCTTAAAACCAGACTCTGGATAACTCAAGGCACGTTTCTGTAATGGCAGTTTGTGGTTTGACCCGGGCTATGTCGAGGGTTGATTTTCTACCATCTGGCAGATCAGTAGTGATATTGTTCTTGACTCGCCACAGTTTTAGTAAAAAGGTTTTTTCAGAAAACAGTAGTGGGAGTATGGTAGAACTGGAAGTGATTCCAGAACCGCAAACGATTACGGAAAATTTAATAGGACCTATATATTCAATCGGGTTTGACATTCCAATAGCCACTCCGCAGATATGGTGGGTAACCTCAGACACCCGAGAGGTACTCCGGTTGCCTCAAGAACGGTGACAGAGAGGTTCTTGTTTACCTAGACTTGACACTACTGTTGTTCCAGGCTATGAGACCCGGCAGGAGGTTAAGCGTCGTTCTAAACTAGCTTTAGAAGTGTACGTATATATTATTCTGCCAGAGGGTTGTCGTAGTCAGTGGGAGAAGCGGAAGCATAGTGGGCAAGTAGCTTATGTCCATTTAGAGGCTTGAGCAAATATAGCAGAGAAAGATCATCTAATTTTGATGTGACAGTCATGGCTTTGACTTCATCAGAATAGGGGATGGATCTGTTAAGAAGGTAGTAGGGTGTAATGTCCTGCTATTTGGATGACACACACAGCGTAGGAAGTAAAATTCCTATACTACGATCGGTTGTACTGTGGTCGTCACACAGTTGTTTCTTCACACAAGATATGGATATAATATCAGGCATTCTGGTTACTAGATCTGTGGTTTTAGATCTAGATTTGGGTAGTTTCCCAATATGGGTACTTTGACAGTATTCTAATAGTATTTTAGAATAGATGACTCCTGGCATGGTGGTGTACCTGCTGGTGATGGAGTCACCCTCTCGAAAGGTGTCTTACAGACTAAAGGGGAGAGGGATATGCATGATTGGCATATCACTTGCTTAGGCAATTGAGTCAATCGTGAGATGTCAAGTACCACACCAGATGTTGTTTTTGCACTAGATGCGATAAGTTTATATTAATCCAATCCTGGAGAAACATAAGGAAGCAGTTTTAGAACATAAGTGAATGTTCTACGGATTTAATGACGACAGCCTCCTTCGGGAGACAGTTATCATTCCAGGCTTTAAAGGTGACCTGGATGACAGAGTGATTGTCAAAGTTATAGTTTTCCCTCAGACGAGGGACAGTATTATGGACAGGTGGTCCAAGAGGATACTGTGGGAGGCTTGGTGCTGGATACTGATTAGGTTCAGTTATCGATACAGTCTAAGAAGTTTGGATTTGGAGTACATTTATGAACTAGGTCTAATCAGATATCCAGACATATTCTAAGACATGTATTACTCGATTCGGGAGATGGCTTTCTCCGCGAACTTGAGATTAAGAGAGACATAGAAAGAAACATCAGGGCGGATCCACTCACTAAGGCTATTTCTCGAACACAATAGTTTTACAAACGGGATTTTGAAACTGGTTAGTAGAGGAGTTGGATGTTCGGTATTACACGGGCTGTGAGTATGCGACATCGCAATAATTAGCCTTAAGTGCAAGTGGGAGATTGTTGGATATAGTGCCCTCAAAGTCAATTATTGGATCCCAGGTACGTGATTGCAATGATTGAGGCAGGACCTATACCGATATGACAGTCTTTCTCAAGATGATAGTATGCTATCTAGTTTGTCTTTATCATCGTATATATGGTTTAGTTCGCTATTGCATATTGATAGAGCCCATAGGATTCTTGCTTGACTGCCAGCAGTATGATGGCGATCATATATGTAGGAGCTGGGGTCTGTAAGCACATCCTTAAAGTGTCCCTAGTCGTGGGAGTTTCGAGACAGGGCATCGATACTCCATAGTAGACTAGTGTATACAGTCGAGACCCCGACGAGGGGCGGTGGCCGATCTCACAAGCCACTGGTGTCAGTTGGATCACCTAAGATGTATACAGGTGCTCATAAGGTGATGAGTACACCAGACAGGACTCGCCGGGAACCTGCTAGTTGGTATTATACTTAGCGTCAGATAGAAGTTCCCTGGTGACATGTGTACAGGTTAGTTCATCGACCTGAGGTCGTCATTTGTCTCGTGTGAGTTCCCACTGTGCTTTGATTTCTACCCTACCACTGCTCAAAGGAGTCGTGCAAACAGGGCTTTTTTAGGTACAGTCCCGAGCCACATGGAGGCAAGTGAGCGGATCGGCAGGGGATTCGTCTCTCCCGGTATTGGGGGTGAGATCGCGCTGTGTCTAGGAGAGCCATTACACAAAGCTCTCGGCTGAGGCAGGAGATTTACTGGTAGGTACTCCAGTAGTATCTCAGGGTGTTCTGGGCTACTCTCTGACACGACTTATACCGCTAATGGGGGTCTGACGTTACCAGCCCCCTAGGCCGATATGCGATACTCATAGACGAACCGACCAGACTGTATGTATATTGTCACTGTTTGGCTCAGTAGGGTTTCTGGATGAGTTCCTTCGTCAGCTTCCCTTCCAATCAATACATAGGCAACCGTTATGTACAGCTAGTACCTCTGACGTGCTAGTGGTTATACTCAGTGCCAGTGTGTTGATGAGTCATTAGAATCCCCCACAGACAGTTTTCCAAGTTCGGGCGAAACGTTGTAGAGGCCGTATGGTTTTATGGCAGGGTTCGGAAAATGCACGTGCGTTTACGCACATGTCATATTTCGGTCAGATAATACTGGTGGGATTTGGTTTAAGCCGGATCCGAGTATTATACTTTGTAGATATAATATCTTTATCTCAGTTGCATTTGTATTCGGTCGTAATTCAAATGCGGGTATATTTATACAGTTACGGGGTTATCCTGAAATTCGTTTCGGGATCGCTTTTGGAAGTTGCCAGTTTTCTATCACCCGTCTTTAACATTCGGTTAAATGCGGATTTATGTTTTCTTCACTTGGGTGAGTCATGAGGGTGAGTCGTGTGGAATGTTCTAGATGAGGTGACTAAGTTTCATGACTCATGGTTTGCATTTATTGTTATGCAAGGTGTCTTTAGTGAGTCACCTTTAGCATTAATGTTTCTTGTTAACCTTAGGATATTTCTTCTTGATATTTTTCCTTTGTGGTCACCTCCCTTGCTCCTACACTCACCCTCTGTTCCTCATATTTTGGCCGGCCCCCTCCCCTCTTGAATTATGATGGTTGTTGATTTGGGAAAAAGATTATGGTTTTGGTTCATGGAAATTAATATACTCATTTCTCATTTACCCAATTCAAATGGCAACTTCATTAACCGTTCGTCCATGACTTTGGACGAAGTGAGACAAAGTGTTATATTCATTCTTAACATCAATCTTGGTCATCTCTTTTAGCAAACTTGATGATCGAGTTGTCTCGGTTCAGAGGCGGAAGCCCGTTTAAAGATCCGTCGACGTGGTGCCACTTGGACGAGAAGACTGGAGATTCAGGAGATCGGAGCAGCCACAACAAAGCGTGGGATGATGGTTGAAGACTGAAGGACTCGGATCGTTCGGTATAACATTTCTACCCACTTTGTAGTTTGTTAGTTTAGCTTTAATGGCAGATCCGGGTTATAGTATACGATAGCGCCAGTCAAAAAGTTTTTGTTCCGCATTTGGCGTCTCTTAGACGGCCGGGGCGCTACCGTGTACTTACAGATATAAGTGCCACAAAATGCATGAAAGCAAAACTAAATGCAACGGGTGTGCATGAAAGCATCTGTCCAGTGCAATAGGTGTGCATAACAACATCTAGTGCATCTATAGTGCATGAAAATATCAATCCGGTGCAACTAACATGCCCGAATGAAAATCCCAAACGAGTGCATCCGGTGTGCACAAAATAACAGCTCATATCATTCTCCCAACATGCGCGAAAATCCAAATCAAGTGCATCCGTCCTGCACGAATGAAAATTGAAATCAAGTGAATCCAACATGCACGAATAAAATCTAAATCAAGCGCATCCGATGCGCACAGAATCCAATATCAAGTGCCTAATATGCGCAAAATCCAACCGAAACACGTCAGGTCCGTAATAAGCATCAAGTGCAGTAGCATGCATGAAAACGAACGTCAAGTACACGTGCGCACAAAAACACAAATCTGGTAAAACGAATGCTTAAAGACATAAATCGGGTGTAACCAATGTACGAAGTATACATCTAGTGCAACCAATGTACGAAGTATACATCTAGTGCAACCAATGCATGAAATACGCATCCGGTGCAACAAATGCACAAAATACAAATCGGGCGTATCCAGTGCACGAAATACAAATCCTGTGCATCCAGTGCACGAAATACAAATCCTGTGCATCCAGTGCACGAAATATCAAATCCTGTGCATCCAGTGCACGAAATATCATCAATAAGTCAAATGCATATGAAAACTACACCGAGTGTACCAAGGTGTATAAAAATCATAAACGTGTGCCATGTTAGTGTATATGCCCTAGAGGCCATTACTGTATCATACTAGTTTGTATATTACCTGATGGAAGCTTGGGATATTCACAGTTGTATATACAATCTTGTTCGAAATGGTAGTATGCGACTTGGTTTGTCTCTACTTCAATATGTGCATGTGTTTCTTTTAGCATATCGCTTATATACATATTAGTAGAGCCCTTAGGATCTTTGCTTGATTACCAGCGTTGTGATGGCGCTCACACTCGTGGGGGCTGGCTAATCCATAAGCACATCCTTATACAGGTCCCTGGTCGTTGGACTATCGAGACAGGGCATCGATACTCCGGAGTAGACTAGCGTATGCGCTTCTCATCCCAGCATGGGAGACGGTCTGTCCCACAGCCGTCAGTACGTCGTACTTGAGATAGTATGCGGGTGCTCATTGGGTTACGAGTACAGTGGAAAGGACTCGTCGGGAACTATTGGTTGGTATTATACCTATCGTCAGTTATCAGTTCCCAGGTGACATGAGTATAGCTTAGTCTGCTGACTTGACACTGTCACTTCTCCTCGAGTGTGTTCCCACTGCACTTTGATTACTACTCTACCACGGCTCAAAGGAGTCGTGCAAACAGGTAGTTTTTGGGTGCAGTCCCGAAGCACTTGGAGGCAGTGACGGTTAGACATGATTCGTCTCTCCCGGTATTGGGGGTTGACATCGCACTGTGTCCAGGAGAGCCATTACACAAGTAGTCCCTGGCCAGGGCAAGCGAGATATACTGGTAGGTTTCTAGTGTTATCTCAGGGTGTTCTGGGCTACACTCCGACACGACTTGTACCGCTATTAGGGGACTGACGTTCACCGCCACCCTAGGCCCGCCATGCGATGT
Source organism: Agapanthus africanus (assembly GCA_030015575.1). NCBI lineage: Eukaryota > Viridiplantae > Streptophyta > Magnoliopsida > Asparagales > Amaryllidaceae > Agapanthus > Agapanthus africanus. The sequence continues at coordinate 76,847,595 of JASDDO010000029.1, forward strand.
ATCAGACGAACAGACCGGACTGTACGGAGACTGTCACATACAGGCTCAGCAGGAGTTCAGATGGGGTCACCTCGTCAGTCTTCTTATCGGCATCTACCTGGGGACCGTTACGTACAGCTAGTGCCGCTTGCGGTCTGTGGTTAAACCCACTGCCAGCGTAGTGTCGAGTCTTTAGAGTCCCACACAGAGAGCTATTCGCCTTTAGGCAAAATGAGTAGAGGTCGCATGGTTTTGCGATAGGGTTCGTTCACATCCGCGCACTTGTGCACGTTTGCTGTCCGGACAGCTTATACTAGCGGGCTTTGGTTTAAGCCGGATCCTAGTATATGATTTAGGATTGGTTTTATCTCTTTGTATTCGTGTTCCTCGAATCACGAATACGGGTGCGTATGCACAGTTGATTGAGACAGAGGGAGAGGACTTTGATTAGGGTTAGTGACCATTGTCATTTTGCTAACCCTAATGCTTATGTGTGTATTATTGTTAATTAAAATTAGTTTAATATAATTGTGCATGGTTAGGGTTGTTGACCATTTGACATTCTTGACTTGTTGACCTAGGTTGACACTTTGAACATCATCATTTCATTTGGAAGATGCTCTTTGATCCTTGCAATTTGCATTAAAAATGAAATGATAATGGTCATGTCTTGATTAAGCCATGACAATTATCTCACTAATTTTCAATTTACAATAATTCACACATATATGTGAGAATGCTTCATATTTCTCTCATTCTATCATATACTTTCTCTCTCTTGTTCTTCCTCTCCCTCAAGCTCTCCCCTCTCATGTGTTGAGAAACACTTGAGCTTGAGAAAAACCTCTTCTTGATAATCTTTACTCTCATCTAGGGTTCTAGGATTAGCACTTCTAGCACCCTAGTTACTTCTAGCTTGAAGTTGAAGCCAAAGGTTGAGGCTTTCGGGTGGATCCTTCTTCGATGTGAGAAGACGACAAAGGTGATCCCTTTCTACTACTCCAAAGAGCAAGGAGAGAAGAACATAAAGCCCTAGGTATAACCATTCTACCCTTTAACTAGTTTTTAGTTAGCTTTAGCTTGTTTTTTGTTTAGCAAAGATCCGACTTTAGTTAGTCCATGTTGCCTAGCATGATAAAAATCCGATTTTTATTCCGTTTTCCGCCTCCCCGCAAGCACCGGGGTGGGCAACGTGGACTTACAGTGGTATCAGAGCCTAACTAAACATAAACTAGCTAGGTAGTAAAGTGTATGGAAGTTCAATCGGAAAAATCGCAAAACCGAGTTTACAAAAACCCTAACTTTCTGTTAATTTTTTTTCTGTTCAAAAGAAAATAAATCGTACGTCAAAAATCATCTCAGGGTTTTGTGAAGAAAGCCACCAAAAATGATCCAGTGAATCGCTCAAAGCGCCGCGGTTCCGCGGCAATAGCAAGCTATTGCCGCGCAACCGCGGCCGTTTTGACTCAGTTCTGGGTCGAGTTTGGTGCAGTGTTCTTCTGACATGGTTTTAGGATTTTTAAGATGGTTTATTTGTGCCCAGGTTTTCCAGAAAAGAAATTTATTTTTGGGGGCCTATTAATCCGTATTTTTGATCGAACTTCCCTACACTTTGACTAAAGGGTTATATCTGTGATGTTTATATGTATTGAACATCGGCTAATCGCTATATGTCGATTAGTGGGGGTTATACATATCTGTGATCTGTGTTTGATGATGGTATGTGTATATGAATGGGTTGGATTGTCGCGGGTGAATAGCCGGGGTGGATGTGAGATGAGTGTTTCTTTTTCTTTCATTCATGTAATATGTATATTGATATATTATTATTTGTATGGCCACACAACCGGGTCGGGGTTGTAGCCGTCATTGTATAATTCTTTTTACTGTTTTTTCTCCTAGGATAGACCCATGGAGGGGGTGCACAAACTATCGGGTATCTCGAAGTGCCGAGTGGCCTACTCACGGTGTTGAGGGAGGTTGCTTCGCTTCGGGTACTTGGCGAGTAGTTTGCCGCACCCGTAGAGGTCTTGGGTGGGGTATTTGGCTATTCACCGCGACCGTGTAATCCGCTTTTCGTTGCAGGCTCGAACGGATTGCGGATTCCTAGTATATCCAATGTATTCATCTGTGATCTGTAATGTCTATCATTGCTACATATCTATATACTATAACTATTTAGGCGTTGCTTATGTTTTACAGCCGCACTAGCCCAGCCCCCTCTCTGTCGTTAGTTAAGTAACCTAACGGGTGATGACGGGGCCCCGTGGCGAATGCGAATGGCATAAGCGTACGTCATATTTTGGTTGTTTTCTGCAATGGTAGGATTAAATGATGGGACGCATTAAAAGAACTAATGCAAGAAAATAAACCAAGTAAAAGTCGATTGGAACACTTTGAAAACCACTCGGTTCTTTTCAAAACTAAACTTCTAAACGCGGAGCTTGAACCACTCCTTTTTTTAAAAGCTATCTCGTTCCATCGATTATATCAAGTTCACTACGTTCACGATTTCTCCAAAACCATTCGTAGCCCTCCGTCATTCCACATGAATGGTCAAAAGGTATTCAAGCTATGTATTTTGGCCAAAGTCAAGGCATAGTGATTGGTAGCTATTGGGTATTCATGTGCAGCATAGATAGATGCGTTAGTTTGGGACAGTTGTGCTGCCATTTTGGCCAAAGTCAAGGCTGTAGGGTTCCTAGGCACACCCATGAGGTCTCACAACAGATCAAACATGTCCAATTCAACATTTATGTGTGCCGAAGAACCCTAAACTAGATCGTTACTAGAGGTATAGGCGATAACAAGCAACTAGTTAACAACTTAACTAAGAGTGAACGGAAAATACAACCTTTGTAGATCCGGTAGTCCACCTCCATAGCTCCGTGACGATGTCTCTTCGCTGCGATCATCGGATCCCGGACTCCGGCGATGGTTTCGTCGGAGAAATGATCGGACAAGGTCGTTGACTTCGATGCCGAAGATGATCTACGTCGAGGCAACTCAAACTCGAGCTCCGCCTTCGCCAAGTCAAGAAACTTATGAAGACAACACACTCTACTACATGGCAAGTAGTAGAGGATGAAGAAATAAGAAGTGGGTTGACTTTAGATTTGGATTTCTCACTCTTTTGATCATTCACCATTGGAGGTAGCAAGGTTTCTTCTTCTTGATGAAGATGAAGAAGAAGAAGAAGAAGAATATCATGTGAATGATGAATGAATAATAAAATCAAATTGATCTTATCATAATGCAACCTTAGGTTAGATTTAACTCTTGTAGAGAGCAAACCTTAGTTTAGCTAATGGTTAGATTTAAATATAAAACAAAATGGTTACTAATTCAAAGCTTCATGAAGCTTCCACAAAAGACAAAATTAGCAACCATTTCATTTTAGCCAAAATAAATAAAGAAAATAAATAAAATGAATAAGTGAATAATTAAAACCATAACCATTAATCTAAACATGGCTCAAATCAAACATACACCCAAGTTTGCATGTATCATCAAACATGATACAAACTAGTGCACAAAACTATATCATATATACAATGTGTACATCAAGTGAGAAAATCCATCTTAAGTGAACCAATACTAGTTAATGTAAAGTAATATATCAAATATATAATTATACATTAAATCATTAAATCGACACTTGATTTAATGATCCGGTCATATCGCATATAACCGACTAATATCAATAGTAACAAATTATCGAATCAACACTTGATCCGATAACCCGGCTATATCGCATATAACCGATCAATGTTACAAATTGCAAGAATAGAATCCGGTATCTTATACTGGTATTATTCTCGGTCCCGCACATATCTCATATGCGCTCCTATTTCGTTTTGCTTGAGCCAGGAAACCTCTGTGTAGGACTCTAAAGACTCGTTAATACGCCGGCAGCAGGTGATGATCATATCAAACACCCACAAGCCGCAAGCGGTCTGCTAAACGTAACGGCCACCCGGGTATTGAGCAATCAGAAGATCAACGAGCAAGCCCGCTCACACTCCTGTGAATCCATCTAGTAACACTTACCGTACAGTCCGGTCAGTTCGTCTGATATGTCGCATATCTCGCCTAGGGGTGGTAAACGTCAGACCCCAGTAGCTTGATAAGTCATGCCGATATAAGGTCCATAACAATCGTGAAACTACTGATAACTCTTACCAGTATATCACTGCAACCCTGGCCAGGGATTTCCTGTTATGTCCAGTCGTGCATAGCGCAACATCAACCCCCGATACCGGGAGAGACGAATCCCCTCCTATCGCTCATTGCCTCCATGTGAATCGGGACTGTACCCAACAACCACCTATTTGCACAACTCAGTAGAGCCGTGGTAGGGTGGAAATCAAAGCACAGTGGGAGACACACAAGACTCTATGACGATCTCGGGTCAACAGACTAAGCTGCACCAGTGTCACCAGAGAACTGCCATCTGACATGAGGTATAATACCATCTGGGAGTTCTCGGCGAGTCCGTTCAGTGTACCCAGTCCCCACTGAGCACCCGCATACCATCTCTGATATCAAACACCAATGGATATGGGATCATCCATCGCCCATCATATGGGTCGAGAAGATATACGCTAGTCTACTCTGGAATATCGATGCCCCGTCTCGATATTCCCACGACTAGGAACAATGAAGGATGTACTCATGGACTACCCAGGCCCCACTAGTATGATCTACATCATAGTCCTGGAAGTCGAGTACTCATCCTAAGGGCTTTATCAACATGTAATAGAGAGACAGAAAGTATACATGCTAAGATAAAGAGCAACAAGATAGCGTACTATCCTGTCGAGCAAGAAAGTCCTACCTATATATATCCCAGCATCCACTACAATATACATTCAATGTACAGTAATGGCCTCTAGGGCATACATATAACTAACAATAACTTCTTGTGAATTCCAATTTTTGTATCACATTCCAGATAAATAGAAAATGTTAAACTTTCCGATCGAACATTCAAACACCCATGTTTTCCTGAAACAGATCAACACATGAAATAAGTTCAAAAACATTCACTTCATGCCGCAGTACCAACGGTCCAGCTGTAGAAGGGTCAAGCCAACGCCTCACATGTGGCACGCCGTACTGCCCCAAACCCTAAGTTCAAAGGGCAGTTCAAGACGGTCACATAATCGAGTTAAGGTTTGTTGTCTTCTAGAGGGTCCATCGCGTTACTTGCACTACTTAGAACATTCTTAAACTACGGAAAAATCCAACACATGGAAATTTTCCGGCAGGGGAAAAAATGGGTATTTATATCCGGTCGAACCTTTTAACAGTTTCTAAAATATCCGGAAACACAACATAAACGAGATTAAATTATCCGATCAAATTAATGAGTCCCCAATAAAACCCTAGAAAACTCAACACCTGAGTGGAATTAAAAAATTCACATAAAAAATTGCCAAGAAAGGACCTAAGAATAAATATATGAAATTTGAGGGACTAAGTCCAAATTTGGACCGCGGAAGCGCCGCCAAACCCCTGGTTTGGCCGCGGTTCCGCGGTCAAATTATTGAATTAGGGGCCCAAACTTCACAGTAATTCTTAGTTTTTCCTGCTTATTTTTTTGCATATTTTTAATTCACAAAATTCAACAGTTTTGAAAAATGTACAAAGAGGCGTTTTGATTGGGGATTCGGAGTTCGATCGGATCTCTAACTTTGTCTATCCATCGCCTAAGGCTCTAGCTAGGCTCTGATACCACTGTAGGGTTCCTAGACACACCCATGAGGCTCACAATAGATCAAACATGTCCAATTCAACATTTATGTGTGCCGAAGAACCCTAAACTAGATCGTTACTAGAGGTATAGGCGATAACAAGCAACTAGTTAACAACTTAACTAAGAGTGAACGGAAAATACAACCTTTGTAGATCCGGTTGTCCACCTCCATAGCTCCGTGACGATGTCTCTTTGCTGCGATCATCGGATCCCGGACTCCGGTGATGGTTTCGTCGGAGAAATGATCGGGCTAGGTCGTTGACTTCGATGCCGAAGATGATCTACGTCGAGGCAACTCAAACTCGATCTCCGCCTTCGCCAAGTCAAGAAACTTGTGAAGACAACACACTCTACTACATGGCAATTAGTAGAGGATGAAGAAATAGGAAGTGGGTTGACTTTAGATTTGGATTTCTCACTCTTTTGATCATTTCACCATTGGAGGTAGCAAGGTTTCTTCTTCTTGATGAAGATAAAGAAGAAGAAGAAGAAGAAGAAGAAGAATATCATGAGAATGATGAATGAATAATAAAATCAAATTGATCTTATCATAATGCAACCTTGGGTTAGATTTAACTCTTGTAGACAGCAAACCTTAGTTTAGCTAATGGTTAGGTTTAAATATAAAACAAAATGGTTACTAATTCAAAGCTTCATGAAGCTTCCACAAAAGACAAAATTAGCAACCATTTCATTTTAGCCAAAAGAAATAAAGAAAATAAATAAAATGAATAAGTGAATAATTAAAACCATAACCATTAATCTAAACATGGTTCAAATCAAACATACACCCAAGTTTGCATGTATCATCAAACATGATGCAAACTAGTGCACAAAACTATATCATATATACAATGTGTACATCAAGTGAGAAAATCCATCTTAAGTGAACCAATACTAGTTAATGAAAAGTAATATATCAGATATATAATTATACATTAAATCATTAAATCGACACTTGATTTAATGATCCGGTCATATCGCATATAACCGACTAATATCAATAGTAACAAATTATCGAATCAACACTTGATCCGATAACCCGGCTATATCGCATATAACCGATCAATGTTACAAATCACAAGAATAGAATCCAGTATCTTATACTGGTATTATTCTCGGTCCCGCACATATCTCATATGCGCTCCTATTTCGTTTTGCTTGAGCCAGGAAACCTCTGTGTAGGACTCTAAAGACTCGTCAATACGCCGGCAGCAGGTGATGATCATATCAAACACCCACAAGCCGCAAGCGGTCTGCTAAACGTAACGGCCACCCGGGTATTGAGCGATCAGAAGATCAACGAGCAAGCCCGCTCACACTCCTGTGAATCCATCTAGTAACACTTACCGTACAGTCCGGTCAGTTCGTCTGATATGTCGCATATCTCGCCTAAGGGTGGTAAACGTCAGACCCCAGTAGCTTGATAAGTCATGCCGATATAAGGTCCATAACAATCGTGAAACTACTGATAACTCTTACCAGTATATCACTGCAACCCTGACCAGGGATTTCCTGTTATGTCCAGTCGTGCATAGCGCAACATCAACCTCCAATACCGGGAGAGACGAATCCCCTCCTATCGCTCATTGCCTCCATGTGAATCGGGACTGTACCCAACAACCACCTGTTTGCACAACTCAGTAGAGCCGTGGTAGGGTGGAAATCAAAGCACAGTGGGAGACACACAAGACTCTATGACGATCTCGGGTCAACAGACTAAGCTGCACCAGTGTCACCAGAGAACTGCCATCTGACGTGAGGTATAATACCATTTGGGAGTTCTCGGCGAGTCCGTTCAGTGTACCCAGTCCCCACTGAGCACCCACATACCATCTCTGATGTTAAACACCAATGGATATGGGATCATCCATCGCCCATCACATGGGTCGAGAAGATATACGCTAGTCTACTCTGGAATATCGATGCCCCGTCTCGATATTCCCACGACTAGGAACAATGAAGGATGTACTCATGGACTACCCAGGCCCCACTAGTATAATCTACATCATAGTCCTGGAAGTCGAGTACTCATCCTAAGGGCTTTATCAACATGTAACAGAGAGACAGAAAGTATACATGCTAAGATAAAGAGCAACCAGATAGCGTACTATCTTGTCGAGCAAGAAAGTCCTACCTATATATGTCCCAGCATCCACTACAATATACATCCAATGTACAGTAATAGCCTATAGGGCATACATATAACTAACAAAGGGTAGGTACGGGTGGGTCCAAATTAACCAGGAGAATGACGGGTAGAACTTGACATGTGACTTATGATATTTTGGCCAAAGTCAAGGTCATGAGAGCATGGGGCAAAAATCCACATCGGGAGTTTCATAAGTACTGAAACTTGCTAGCGCTGCATACCATTTGGAGTGTGATGATTCTGGTAGGATTCCTTCGGTTTTATCACGCGATGATATTTGGATCCCGATCCTACTGTGAGTATATGCTACTCCTCGGGAAAACTCTCACTTAACGATCAATGCTATAAACCTAGTAGGTGTCTAGGAAGGTGTTAGCAGGGCTACGCCCACAAAGAAAAGAGGTTACTTAATTAAGGAACTTCGCGAAAGCTTTGGAAAACCTCCCTCGAAGTACCGACACTGGCCTGGCTGAACGGTTAAGCAAGTATTGTACGGTGAGATTGATCCCGACTAATCCTTTCTGTACGGTTTGAGAAGGGATTCTAGAGACAGTGGGAGCCATCCAGTTTAGACAAACTAAAAACCACTCTAAACTTGCAAGAGCATCATGCTAAAGTGTTTCTTTTCTCTCTCCTAATTGCAGTGACCATTCAACATGACCGGACTTAAGTTATTACTAGATAAAAATATACTGACAGGGCCAAACTATAAAGATTGGCTCAGGAATGTCAAGATGGCAATCACTTACGACAAGTTGAGGTATGTCCTTACCACCAAAGCTCCCCCTGTCCCAGGTCCCACCTCCAGCGTCGCGGATAAAGAAATCCGTAAGACATGGGAGATTGATTGCGCGAAAGCCAAATGCCTCGTGCTTGCCTTGATGGACAACGAACATCAGAGGAGGCACGAGAATATGGACCTGGAGTCCATATTTCTCCATACAAAAGAACTGTATAGAGAGCAGTCTCGTATCACAAGATACGAAGTGTCGAAGAAGCTATTTTCGGCAAGATTGGCCGTCGGATCATCGGTAGCGGAACACGTGCTTAAGATGATTGGCTACATAGAGGAGCTCGCGGACCTTGGGACCACGTTGGAGAATGAACTCTACACTGATTTGATTCTCCAGTCCCTTCCTTCAACTTACGCCCAGTTTATCCTTAACTTCAACATGCAAGGAAAGGAGGTTGAACTTTCCGAACTTCTGAACATGTTGAGGAGTGCTGAGGGCACCCTACAGAAAGGTAGGGAGACATCCACTTTGTTTGTAGGAGGATATTCCTCTTCTAGATCCAGGGCGAAAGCCAAGGGTAAGAAGACGAAAGCCCCCGCCAAACCAAGAGGCGGTGTCAGTAAAGTGGATACGAAGGGAAAAGGAAAGGCAAAAAAGGTAGCGGGAAAGCTAGTGGGGAAGGAAGAATGCTTCTACTGTCACAAAAGTGGTCACTGGAAACAGGATTGCAAGGCTTGGAAGGCCAGAACCCAGGATTTGAAGCGAGTTGCGGTTTCAGCTTCAGGTGTGTATGTTATTGAAAACTATCTATCAATAAACTCTACATCCTGGGTATTGGATACCGGATCAGAATCTCATATCTGTAATTCTTTGCAGGCGTTGAGAAAGCGTAGAGTTTTGAAGGCAGGTGACATGACCTTCAGAGTTGCAAACGGTGCTAGCATGGATGCTGAGGCCGTGGGGGACTATCACCTGGGACTGTCAGATGGACACTTTTTGGTTTTGCGTAGTTGTTATTATGTACCAAATGCAACCTGTAATATCATTTCTGTATCTTTATTATCTAAAGAAGGTTATGAATTTGCATTTGTAAGTAATGTAGTGAACATTCACCTTAATCAAGTTTTGATTGGGTCAGGTACATTGAACAACGGTATATACGTATTAAACCAACCACAGATTTTCAGTGTCCAGAATACACACAAAAGAAAGTCTCCAGAAATCAATAAAACTTTCTTATGGCATTGTAGACTGGGTCACATAAATGAGAGAAGGTTGACTAAGTTACATGCAGAAGGATATTTGGATCCGTTCGAATATCAATCGTATGCAACTTGTCAATCCTGTCTCAAAGGAAAGATGACAAAGACTCCGTTCACTGGACACGGAGTATGAGCGAGCGAGCTCTTGGGACTCGTACACAGCGACATGTGCGGTCCAACGTCTACACATGCACGAAGCGGTTATTCTTACTTCATTACTTTTACGGATGACTTTTCAAGGTACGGCTATGTTTTCTTAATGAAACATAAATCCGAGGCTTTTGAAAAATTCCAGGAATATAAGAATGAAGTAGAAAAACAAACAGGCAAAAGTATCAAGGCACTGAGATCTGATCGAGGTGGTGAATACTTGAGTGCCGAGTTCCTGGGTTACTTAAAAGAGAATAGAATTCTCTCTCAGCTTACTCCTCCATACACTCCGCAGCATAACGGTGTATCGGAGAGACGGAACCAAACCCTATTGGATATGGTACGGTCCATGATGAGTAACGCTGAGTTGCCGCGATCGTTCTGGGGATATGCGCTAGAATCAGCTGCATACCTTTTGAACCGAGTTCCAACTAAGACTGTGCCTACTACACCATATCAGATGTGGTGTGGGAAGAGACCCTATCTTAATCACATTAAGACATGGGGATGTCCTGCTTTTGTAAAAAAGCAGCATGCGGACAAGCTCGAGGCACGCTCAGTACAGTGCAAGTTTGTGGGATATCCAAAGAACTCCAAGGGATATTTCTTCTATTACGAAGAGAAACAAAAGGTCTTTGTTTCTCGCCATGCCCACTTTCTAGAACACCAGTTCATAGAAAAAGAAATAAGTGGGAGCGCAATAGAACTGGAAGAAATTCCAGAACCACGAGCTATTACTGAAAGCTTAGTAGAACCAGAGGGTTCGAAAGATCAGGACATTCCCACGCCACTCCGCAGGAGTAGTAGGCAGTCTCATCCGCCCGAGAAATACTACGGTTTTCTCATTGACGGGGATAGAGAGGATTGCATCATAGATTGTGATGAGCCTACTAGCTTCCAGCAAGCCATTCAGAGCGTAGACTCGGTAAAATGGCTGGATGCAATGCGGGCCGAAATGGAGTCCATGTACACCAACAAAGTATGGACGTTGGACATTGCTCCAGATGGGGTAAAACCCATAGGATGCAAGTGGATCTTTAAAAGGAAGATTGGTGTAGATGGACAGGTTGAGACCTATAAAGCTTGACTGGTTGCAAAGGGTTTTCGTCAGCGACCTGGTTTGGACTATGACGAAACCTTTTCTCCAGTAGCTATGCTGAAATCCATTCGAATCCTTCTTGCCATTGCTGCCTTCCACGATTATGAAATTTGGCAGATGGACGTAAAGACCGCTTTTCTAAATGGACATTTAGAGGAGTGTGTCTATATGGACCAGCCAGAGGGTTTCATTCAGAGTGGGAGCAGCGGAAAGGTGTGCAAGTTGCTTAAGTCCATTTATGGACTAAAGCAGGCATCGCGGAGTTGGAATATCTGTTTTGATAAGACGGTCAAGGAATTTGGCTTTATCAAAAATCCAGATGAACCATGCATCTATTGTAGATTTGTAGCGAGAACTGTAGTATTCCTCGTTTTATACGTGGATGACATTCTCTTAATAGGAAATGACATTCCTATGCTACAATCTGTCAAGGGGTTCTTGTCACACAGGTTCTCCATGAAAGACCTGGGTGATGCCTCATACATTCTGGGTATCCGGATCTACCGTGACAGATCTAAGAGGATTTTAGGACTATCACAGTCCAGGTACATCGACACTATACTGAAAAGATTCAGTAGGGAAGATTCCAAGCGCGGTAATCTACCGGCTTGTCACGGGATCATTCTCTCCAAAGAGATATCTCCCAAGACTGATTTGGAGAGGGATCGCATGTCTATTATACCCTACGCTTCTGCGGTAGGCTCTATAATGTATGCGATGTTGTGTACCAGACCAGATGTGGTTTATGCACTGAGTGTGGTAAGCAGGTATAAGTCAAACCCTGGGGAGAAACATTGGATAGTGGTAAAGAACATTCTCAAGTACCTGAGAAGGACTAAGGAGATGTTCTTGGTGTATGGCGGAAAAGACCTCCAGATTGAGGCCTTTGCTGACTCCAGCTTCCAGAGTGACAAGGATGATTCCAAGTCCATGTCGGGTTTTTTCTTTACCCTCAATGGAGGGGCGGTGTGTTGGAAGAGCTCCAAACAGGAAACCGTTGCTGACTCGACTATGGAAGCGGAATACATCGCTGCATCTGATGCCGCAAAAGAAGCTGTCTGGATGAGGAAGTTGTTGAAAGAACTTCAGGTGGTTCCGTCCATTGTTGACCCAATACCGCTGTATTGCGACAACAACGGGGCTATAGATTTAGCGAAGGAACCCAGGTCCCATCAGAAATCCAGACACGTATCCTTCTTCGACGGGAGAAGACGACAAAGGTGATCCCTTTCTACTACTCCAAGGAGCAAGGGGAGAAGGACATAAAGCCCTAGGTATAACCATTCAACCCTTTAACTAGTTTCTAGTTAGCTTTAGCTAGTTTTTTGTTTAGCAAAGATCCGACTTTAGTTAGTCCATGTTGCCTAGCATGATAAAAATCCGATTTTTATTCCGTTTTTCGCCTCCCCGCAAGCACCGGGGTGGGCAACGTGGACTTACATGCCACTGTGTGCACAAAACACGTATCAATGAACTGCAAGAACATGTAAGCTATACCGAGTGCAAAAATCAAATCGAGTGCATACCCCACGCATATATCAAATCAACCATATGAAATCCATGAAATCATTAACATGTGCAGCCAAGGCACAAAATCAATATCAAGTGAAAATAGATATACACAAATCATAAACCAATACAACAGTGTGTAAAACGTATATCCAGTGCAATAACTATGCACAAAATGTAAATACCCAGTAGGTGTAGCCATGGTGCACGAAAACAATATCATGAAACTCAATCATCAAAACTCAAATCCAAGAGATATAAGCATGATACTCGGATCACAAACGCAAATTGCAACAAATGACATTGAGGTACACCTCCTACAATGTCGATAAATATTATCGCGCCCAATACTGGCATAGCAAGTTCATCTACTAGCCTTCTGCTCACAGTCTGGCATCCTCATTTCTCTGCGGATTACCAATCTTGCAATCCATCGGCTCATTGCCCGGTCAGGTGTGCTAACGGAAATGATTCCGCTCTGGCACTCCTCAGGTCATCTCTCGGCCAATTAGTATGATCACTTATAAAGCAGCACGTCACTGGCGTCGTCCTCTGGTCCTCTGAATACATACGACACATCTGATCCTCGATGCAAATCTTCTTGCAGCAGTGTCCTGGAAGGAGCCTGCTCAGGGTCTCTTCCGATCTTGCCTATGCCGAACTATACGAAGGCTGGTACACTTACATAATCTTTTCTCATTCGCTGGACATCTACGTTCTCAGCACAACATTTCCTCGGAAACTGGCTGTATCCCAATGCCTCTGTATACATATCAGATCTCTAATCTCAACGGGGAGTAACAACAGCTCATCAGCATCTCGCACAAACCTCTTATTCCACCCGTCTCTATTATCGCCCACTTCAACGTCACGCCATGCTATCTTCATATTGCAAATGTTCTCGGTTACAGTCAATTCGGAATCTCTCACACGTACTCAAAATCACAAACTCGGTATCTTCATCACACTGTAGAAGACCTCTAGCCGAACACGTCCTCGATAACTCTCCCCACTCATCGGAAGAATACTCCATACTCGTCCGTTCTCGATCAACTCATAACACATCTAGGTGAGGTCCTCTACCTGAAACTGTTCAGCTTACCGATCTCACATCGGCACGTCCGATGAACAAAGTCATCTCCAGATCGATCTACTCTAGATCTGAGTTAGACTCTCCACAGTGGAAATCTTCAACTCAACTGGGCCTGCGTCGGCGCATCAATTCTGACGAATCACTTCGTCTCTCAACACAAGACATACTAGCTATCTCCTTTCGCATCTCTGCTTGAAAGCTCCAGCGATCTCAGCTCATAAAGTCTGGAGGCGACATCACATCAATCTTAGCAACAGCTGGGTCATCTGTATGCACGGTAGATAACATCACAACCTCTGAGGTATGCTGTACATCAGCAGTCCTCTCACAACAGGAAGCCTCTAAAAATGGCCCGATCATCCGGTACAAAACCGCATACTCGTCTCAAACGAGAGGTCACAACACAACACTACATCGATACGTTCCCATGTCAGGTCAGTCCTCGTCCACGACGAGCTTGCCCTGACCGCATCACCAGCAACAGCTCAATCTGCGCTGAAACCATGGTGACAGGAACCTCAATAAAGTATCGACGAAAATAGGTCAAAGGGATGAAAAAGGTCAACAGATCCCAAAATGGATACATGATCATAAGGAGGAATCAGTTTAATAAGAGTATGATCATAAAAACGAATAGAATCAAGGATCTCAAATGAATGTATAATCATGGGTACGAAGATAATCATAGATCTCAAAATATGTACATCCTAAAGTTTCTTAAGTGGAGTATCGTATCGTAAATATGCCGCGGAACATACGTACGGTACGTCACTCTACTCAAGCTACCTACTCCATCAATCAGGGTCAGCCTATAAAACGAAAGTTCGGGTCTAATACCCCTTGTTCAAGATTAAGTTCTGTAAGGTCAAGCCTATATAACGAAATAAATTACGCCCCAGACTCCATATACTCAAACCTAGACTCGAACCAAGGTTAAACCTAGCGCTTTGATACCAACTTTGTTACGACCCAAAATATTAGCTCGTGACCGGCACTTAAATTACGCAACGTCTGCAGGCATAACGTAACCTAAGTAAGCCGAAAACCCAGAAAATCTACACCTTCCAACAGAAGCAAGTAAAGAAAACATTTGTACAACACTTGGAAACCTTAAGTAAAAAACCTTAAACTTATTTTTCTTTTCTTTTCTTTTGTTTTCATAAAAATATCGGCAGCACCTCCTTTGTTAAAACTAGCCCCGAAATGGGTACAACAAAGAATAAAAAGAAAGCATCCCCAAACGGGAGCAAAACACGCCCAACGGCGGAAACAACCACCACAAGTATAATAACAAGTATACGATGCCTAACGGTGAAGATCAACACAAAAGATAAAGAAAGAAGTAAGACATCGACCCAAAAGCGAACATAAAACCCATCGCTCAAGTCTCATAACTACTAGTCTTTCTAAGTCTTACTACATAAACAAATAATAGTTTCTGATTTGATGGAGTCAACTAGATACAATATGAATAACAAATATGAGAGGGGCACGATCCAATATGTACCACCTACCAAAGCAAAACACCCGAAAGTAAGCTGTGTGCCAACGATACCGCTACCGATCTAAGCGGACAACCTGCAAGAACTAAGGCACAACGGGGGTGAGTTGCCAACTCATGAGTAGAAAACATCAACAGGTAGAAATCAAAATAAATAACGATTTCCTAGGTCAACTATATCATAAAGGTAATACTATGATATATAAGGTGACCGTATCTGCATATGTGCCAACACATAATAAAAGCCTAACAGCAAGTGGATATCATCCAACCAAATAATCAATGCATGTATACAGGTGGATCTCGTCCAACAATATAGCCAATGCATGTATGAAGTGGATCTCCTCCATGTGTCAACCACTGACACAACAACTCCTGCATGTAAATATTATAAAAGCATATGCAGGTAAAAATGAGGATATCAAAGAATGTGTGTCCATTAATAACACATCGAATCATGGAAACCTGAGTGTCTAACACCGACACTCGAAACATCGTGAAACACGTGTCCAGTATCGACACGTAAATCCTTATAACTCAGGCGTCGTCACCACGACTAGCCCTGATGTCATGTCCAAACATCACTCCGGTTGGTATCCCCACGATAACCGCCGAGTCCAAATACTATCACCGGAAGGTACTTGCCCTGCCAGGCAGGCTCATCGTCTATACCACGAACAACATATCTTGCCCCGGTGAACCGTACCGGGCCTACCATGTACCCGCAGACGGTGCCTATTCGCTCCTTGAATCGGGTATACAACACAAGTCTCAGAACCGACAAAACTCATGGTGGACGCACTGAAATATCATATCAAGAGAAACCGGGTTTTCAAACAACACATAATATCTTGAAAACATATCCACGGTTCTCAAATCCAAAATCTCATGAAAACAGCATATCTCAATGCGTATAATCATAAAGCATGATGTATGCAACATATAACAGAATGTAAGCATATCCGTAAATCATGGGACATGGAACAGTGATGTGATCGTAGCAAGTAAATCATGGAACATAGAACAGTGATGTGAACATGGCAAGTATATCATGCGACATATCATAATGGTGTGAGCATAGCCTGTATATCTTGCAACCTAGCATAGTGATGTGAACATGGCAATATATCATAGCATGATGTAGCAGTTTTACTGTGTAAGTGACATAGCAATTATCGATGATGAAGTGTGTGAGCCGGCAATCTGTGTAAGTGTAACATACGCATCATCGTTAAGGGTGTAGGTGTACTAGCACGGGTATATGAAATGCAATGAGAATAACATAAATGCAGCATAATGCACATCGTGAACTAAATGATATAAGGTATACGTATCTAATATGACCGAGTCGGTAAATCTATCATTCGGCATCCAGCCTCACAACATCATGTACGGTACAATCCATTGTACGGCGTCCTTTAATCAAGGGTATGGATAAATCAATAGGTAAAACTCATCGCGTACGGTAACCCATCGTATGACAACATTAATCAAATAGGGATTCTATCAACCTATACAACAACGGGGGGTACGGATCTAAGTCTTGTACGGCATATCACTCATTATGCATGTTAGTGTATATGCCCTAGAGGCCATTACTGTATCATACTAGTTTGTAAATTACTTAATGGAAGCTTGGGATATTCACCTTGTATATACAATCTCGCTCAAAATAGTAGTATGCTACTTGGATTGTTTCTACTTCAATGTGTACATGTGTTTATTTTTGTATATCGCCTATACACATTAGTGAAGCCCTTAGGATCCTTGCTTGATTACCAGCGATGTGATGGCAGTCACACTAGTGGGGCTGGGTAATCTATAAGCACATCCTTATGCAGGTCCCTGGTCGCAGGACTATCGAGACAGGGCATCGATACTCCGGAGTAGACCAGCGCATGCGCTTCTCATCCCAGTGTGGGAGACGGTCTGTCCCACAGCCGTCAGTACGTCGTACTTGAGATAGTATGCGGGTGCTCGTTAGGTTACGGGTACACTGGACAGGACTCGTCGGGAACTGACTAGTTGGTATTATGCCTATCGTCAGTTATCAGTTCCCAGGTGACATGAGTACAGCTTAATCCGCTGACTTGACACTGTCACTTCGCCTCGAGTGTGTTCCCACTGTACTTTGATCACTACCCTACCACGGCTCAAAGGAGCCGTGCAAACAGGTAGTAGTTGGGTGCAGTCCCGAAGCACTTGGAGGCAGTGACGGTT
The DNA here is from genome assembly GCA_030015575.1 of Agapanthus africanus. Lineage (NCBI taxonomy): Eukaryota > Viridiplantae > Streptophyta > Magnoliopsida > Asparagales > Amaryllidaceae > Agapanthus > Agapanthus africanus. Next base: position 76,865,052 of record JASDDO010000029.1, read on the forward strand.
AGACAGGATTCGTCTCTCCCGGTATTGGGGGTTGACATCGCGCTGTGTCTAGGAGAGCCATTACACGAGTAGTCCCTGGCCAGGGCAAACGAGATATACTGGTAGGCTTCCAATGTTATCTCAGGGTGTTTTGGGCTTCACTCCGGCACGACTTGTACCGCTATTGGGGGACTGACGTTTACCGCCCCCTAGGCCCGCCATGCGATGTATCAGACGAACAGACCGGACTGTACGGAGAATGTCACACTCAGGCTCAGTAGGAGTTCAGATGGGTTTCACCTCGTTCGTCTTCTTGTCGGCATTACCTGGGGACCGTTACGTACAGCTAGTGCCGCTTGCGATCTGTGGTTAAACCCACTGCCAGCGTAGTGCCGAGTCTTTAGAGTCCCACACAGAAAGCTTTTCGCCTTTAGGCAAAAGAGTAGAGGTCGCATGGTATTGCGACAGGTCGCATGGTTTTGCGACAGGGTTCGGTCACATCCGTGCACTTGTGCACGTACAGTGTCCGGACAGTTTATACTAGCGGGCTTTGGTTTAAGCCAGATCCTAGTGTACCTTTTGGTATTGGATTTATCCAGTGTGCATTCGTGTTCCTCGGAACGCGGATGCGGGTGTGTATGCACAGTTGACAGGGAGGCAGAGGCAGCGGATTCTCATTAGGGTTGTTGACAGTTGACCGTTGACTTTTTGACTTTTTGCTCAACCCTAATGAGAATATGATATGTGATTAACTATTATATTAATTAAGTATTATGGTGACATGGTTGTTGACTTGTTGACTTTGTTGACTTTTGTTGACTTGTTGACTTTGTTGACCGGTTGACTAGGCTTGACTAGTTGACCATCATGATAACCATAGCCATCATTTCATGGCAAAGACTTTTGTTTGCTTGCTCATTTGTGTAAAATGAGTGCATGAAATGATATGGTTATGGTTGCTTCAACCATCACATAAGACTTTTTTTAGTATGATGAGTTATCATGACTTTGGATTATGAGAGGGTGAGAGACAAAAGTGTTGCTCATTCTTTCTTGCTCATTCTCTCTCTTGTTCTTGAGCTCTCTTGTTTTGCTCTCACCCTCTTGCTCTTGCTCCCTCTCTTGATTCTATGGTTCTCTTGTCTCATGAGTTGAGAATCAAGAACCATAGATAAAATCCCATACAAACTCTTCTCTACTCATTCTAGTTCACTAGGTTTAGCAAACCAAGTGAACTGGTTTCTTCAAAGAACGAAGAAGGAGCTAAAGGTTGGAGCTTTCAGGTGGATCTATCTTCGGCCTACGGAGACGACGGGAAGAAGCCAATCCGGACCACCATCGGAGTTTGAAGACGAAGGAGTTCAAGACAAGCAAGGTATAACCCCCTAACCGAGTAGCTAGAAACTCGTAGTTAGGTTGCTAGATAGATGTTTAACCAAGATCCGGGTCTTTAGGTCCATGTTACCACCTCCGTAAAAATCATTTTTTACCAAATTCCGCATTCCCGAAAGTACCGGGAGAGGTAGCATGGACTTACAGTGGTATCAGAGCCAGGTTAAACTCTATCTAACATGTTAGCAAGTAACTAGAAGATCGATCAAAGAAAAAGTCCCGAAAACGAACCCCGAAATTCGAAGTTTCTGTCGATTTTTATACTGTTCAAAAGTTGATTATTTTCACACCTAAAATCGGCTCAGGCTTTTCTGTGAACACCCACCAAAATTGGTCAAACGATCGAGTCAAAGCGCCGCGGAAACGCGGCGGGAGCACGCTCCCGCCGCGGATCCGCGGCCGAGTTGACTCGGCCGTGGTCCATTTTTGGTGCAGTGTTCTTCTGGGGGTATTTGGGATTTTTGGAATATATATTTTCTACCCAGATTTTCCAGAACGAAAATTTTATTTTTGGGGTCCCGAAAATCCGTATTTTTGATCGAACTTCTAAAAGACTTAAGCTAACGGGTTTTTCTGTTATGTGATATTTGTATTGAACGTCTACTAATCGCTATATGTCGATTAGTGGGGGTTATACAAATCTGTGATCTGTAATGTTGCTGGAATGTGGATATGAATATGTTGGATTGTTGCGGGTGAATAGCCGGGGGTTGTGAAACGAGAGTTTTCTTTTCTTTCAATTCATGTAAATTTGTAAATTGATGTAATAATTATTTGTATGGCCGCACAACCGGGTCGGGGTTGTAGCCGTCATTGTATAATTTCTTTTTACTGTTTTTGCTCCTAGGATAGACCCATGGAGGGGGTGCACAAACTACCGGGTATGCCGAAGTGTCGAGTGGCCTACTCATGGAGATGAGGGAGGTTGCTACGCTTCGGGTACTTGGCGGGTAGTTTGCCGCACCCGTAGGGGTCTTGGGTGGGGTATTGGCTATTCACCGCGACCGTGTAATCTGTTTTTCGTTACAGGCTCGTACGAATTACAGATTCCTAGTATATCCAATGTATTCATCTGTGATCTGAAATGTTTATCATTGCAGTATATCTATATATGATATTATTTAGGCGTTGCTTATGTTTTACAGACGCGCTAGCCCAGCCCCCGCTCTGTCGTTAGTTAAGTAACCTAACGGGTAATGACGGGGCCCAGTGGCGAATGCGAATGGCATAAGCGTACGTCATATTTTGGTTGTTTTCTGCAATGGTAGGATTAAATGATGGGACGCATTAAAAGAACTAATGCAAGAATATCACGCATTAAAAGAACTAATGCAAGCAAAACATGCATTAAAAGAACTAATGCAAGAAAATAAACCAAGTATAAGTCGTTGGAACATTTTTGAAAAACCACTCGGTTCTTTTCAAAAACAAACTTTTAAAATGCGGAGTTTGAGCCACTCCATTTAAAAAGCTATCTCGTTCCATCGACTAAATCAAGTTCACTACGTTCACGGTTTCGCCAAAACCATTCGTAGCCCTCCGTCGTTTCATATGAATATTCAACAGTATTCAAGCTGTGTTTGTTGGCCTTAGCCAAGGCACAGTGATTGGTAGCTGGTGGATATTCATATGTTGCATAGATAGATGCGTTGGTTTGGGACAGTCGTATTACTTTGTTGGCCTTAGTCAAGGGTATATACGGATGGGTTCAAATTAACCTGGACAACGACGGGTAGAACTTGACATGTGACTTATGATTTGTTGGCCTTAGTCAAGGTCATAAGAGCGTGGGGCAAAAATCCACATCGGGAGTTTCAAAAAAAAACTGAAAACTTGCTAGCACTGCATATCATTTGGAGTGTGATGATTCTGGTAGGATTCCTTCAGTTTTGACACGCAATGATATTTGGATCCCGATCCTACTGTGAGTATATGCTACTCCTCGGGAAATTTCTCACTAATCGATCAATGCTATAAACCTAGTAGGTGCCTAGAAAGGAGTTAGCGGGGCTACGCCCCCAGGGAAAAGAGGTTCTTTAATTAAGGAACTTCGCGAAAGCGTTGGAAAACCTCCCTCGAAGTACCGACACCGGCCTGGCTGAACGGTTAAGCAAGTATTGTGCGGTGGGATTGATCCCGACTAATTCTTCCTTTATGGTTTGAGGAGGGATTCGAGAAACAGTGGGAGCCATCTTGTTTAGACAAACTAAAAACCACTCTAAACTTGCAAGAGCATCATGCTGAGTGTTTCTTCTTCTCTCTCTTAATTGCAGCGACCCTGTGACCACGCCTAGGTTACATCTAGATAAAAATATGACTGTTATGACTGGCAAAGGTCTGTCCAGATGTCCATAGCCCATGACAAGCTGGAACACCTCTTAACTAATCAAAACCCTGCTGTCTCAGGTCCAGTTTCCCCTGTCACGGATGTTCACATCCGCAGGACATCGGAAAAGGATTGTGCGAAAGCCAAGTGCCTCGTGTTAGCCTCAGTTGATGGTGCAAACTAGAGGCAGCACGAGAAGATGGACTCAGTTTCTATCTTCCTCCATAACAAAGTTTTATATGGAGAGCAATCTCGTATCGCAAGATATGAGACCTCGAAGGAATTGCTTCAAGCGAGGTTGGCTGTCGGGTCATCTGTAGGGGGCAACGTCCTTACCTACCAGCTATATTGAGCTCACGGACCTGGAGACCACGTTGGAGAATGGGTCAAGTACTGACCTAATTCTACAGTCCATGCCCTCTGCTCATACCCTGAAAGAAACCAGGGAAGAAAAAGGAAAAACAAGGGCAAAAGTTTCAGGACTGGATATAGTAAAAGAGGGACGTTCCTATTGTAACGGGAATGAACTATGGCAGAAAGATTGCAGGGCTTGTAAAGCCAGTAGCCAGAATTCGAAGCATGTTGTGGCTTCGGCTTCGAGTGTGTTTATAATTGAGAACTGTTTGTTAGTTAACCCTACTTCCTGGGTGTTGGATACCGGATTAGGATCTCATATCTGTAATTCGTTACAGGGTCTGAGAAACCGTAGGGTTATCAGGAAATGTGATATGACTCTCAGGGTTGCTAACGGAATGAGCATGGATGCTGTATCCGTAGGGGAATATCACCTAGGACTGACAACTGGGCAGATATTGATTCTGCGTGACTGTTTGTATGTACCAGGTGCGACTTGTAATATCATATCTGTATCCTTACTTTCTAAGGAAGGATATGATTTTGCTTTTGTAAGCGATGTAGTAAACATCCACCTGAATCAAGCACTGATTGGGTCAGGTACATTAAATAATGGTATATACGTATTGAATCAAGCTCAGATATTCAGTGTCCAGAACACACTTAAAAGAAAGTCTTCAGAATTAAATCAGGCTTTCTTATGGCATTGTAGACTGGGTCACATCAATGAGACACGGTTGACTAAGTTACATAAAGAAGGATACTTGGATCCGTTCGAGTACCAGTCTTATGCCACTTGTGAATCTTGTCTCATGGGAAAGATGACAAAGACTCCGTTCACTGGACACGGAGTAAGAGCGAGCGAGCTCTTGGGACTTATACACAGTGACGTGTGTGGTCTAATGTCTACACATGCGCGAAGCGGTTATTCATACTTCATTACTTTCACAGATGATTTCTCTAGGTTTGGACATGTCTTCTTAATGAAGCACAAATCCGAGGCCTTTGAGAAATTTCGAGAATATAAGAATGAAGTAGAAAAACAAACAGGCAAAAGTATCAAGATCCTAAGATCGGATCGAGGTGGTGAATACTTGAGTGCCGAGTTTCTGGACTACTTAAAAGAGAATGGAATTCTCTCTCAGCGTACTCCTCCATACACACCACAACACAACGGTGTATCGGAAAGAAGGAATCGAACCCTATTAGATATGGTTCGTTCCATGATGAGTAAGGCTGAGTTACCGCGATCTTTCTGGGGTTATGCACTGGAAACAGCTGCACATCTCTTGAACCAAGTTCCTACTAAGACAGTGCCTACCACACCATATCAGATGTGGAGTGGGAAGAAACCCTGTCTTAAATCCTTTAAGACATGGGGATGTCCGGCTTTTGTAAAAAAGCAGCATGAGGACAAGCTCGAGGCACGCTCAGTACAGTGCAAGTTTGTGGGATACCCAAAGAACTCCAAGGGGTATCTTTTCTATTACGCAGAGGAGCAAAAAGTCCTTGTTTCTCGTCATGCCCGCTTCTTGGAAACTGAGTTTTTAGAAAATCAGATAAGTGGGAGCGCAATAGAACTGGAAGAAATTCCAGAACCACAAGCTATTACTGAAACCTTAGTAGAACCAGATGGTTCAGGGGAACCGGACATTCCTACGCCGCTCCGCAGGAGTAGTAGGCAGTCTCATCCGCCCGAGAGATACTACGGTTTTCTCATAGACGGGGATAGAAAGGATTGCATCATAGATTATGATGAGCCTACTAGCTTCAAGCAAGCCATTCAGAGCGGTGACTCGGTAAAATGGCTAGATGCAATGCGGACCGAGATGGAGTCCATGTACACCAACAAAGTTTGGACTTTGGACTTTGCTCCAGAAGGGGTAAAACCCGTAGGCTGCAAATGGATCTTCAGAAAGAAGATTGGTGTAGATGGGCAGGTTGAAACCTATAAGCCTAGGCTCGTTGCAAAGGGTTTTCGTCAAAGACCTGGTTTGGACTATGACGAGACCTTTTCTCCGGTAGCCATGCTTAAATCCATTCGGATCCTTCTTGCCATTGCTGCCTTCCACGATTATGAGATCTGGCAGATGGACATAAAGACGGCTTTCCTAATGGAAATTTGGAAGAGTGAGTCTATATGGATCAGCCAGAGGGATTCATTCAGAGTGGGAGCAGCGGTAAAGTGTGCAAGTTGCTCAAGTCCATCTATGGACTTAAGCAGGCATCGCGGAGTTGGAACATCTGCTTTGATGATACTGTCAAAGAATTCGACTTTGTCAAAAACCCAGATGAACCATGCATTTACAGTAAGATTGTAGGGAGAAATGTGGTATTCCTCGTCTTGTACGTCGATGACATTCTCCTAATAGGAAATGATATTCCTATGCTACAGTCAGTCAAAGGATTCTTGTCACAGAGGTTCTCCATGAAGAACCTAGGTGATGCCAACTACATTCTGGGGATCCAGATCTATCGTGATAGATCTAAGAGGATGTTGGGACTTTCACAGTCAAGGTACATCGACACCATACTGAAACGATTCAGTATGGAAGATTCCAAGCGCGGTAATCTACCGGCTTGTCACGGAATCACCCTCTCCAAAGAGATGTCTCCCAATACTGATTTGGAAAGGGCTCGCATGTCATCAATACCCTACGCATCTGCGGTAGGCTCTATCATGTATGCGATGTTATGTACCAGACCAGATGTAGCATACGCATTGAGCGTTGTAAGCCGGTATCAGTCGAACCTAGGGGAGAAACACTGGATAGCAGTAAAGAACATTCTCAAGTACCTGAGGAGGACTAAGGAGATGTTCTTGGTGTATGGCGGAAAAGACCTCCAGATTGAGGCCTTTGCTGACTCCAGCTTCCAGAGTGACAAGGATGACTCCAAGTCCATGTCGGGTTATGTCTTTACCCTCAATGGAGGGGCGGTTTGCTGGAAGAGTTCCAAGCAGGAAACCGTTGCTGACTCAACCATGGAAGCGGAGTACATAGCTGCTTGCGATGCCGCAAAGGAAGCTGTCTGGATGAAGAAGTTCCTCACGGAACTTCAGGTGGTTCCTACCAGTGTTGATCCAATACCGCTGTATTGTGACAACAACGGCGCTATAGCTTTAGCGAAGGAACCAAGGTCCCATCAGAAGTCCAGGCACATTTTGAGGCGGTTCCACCTGATCAGGGAGATCATTGATCGCCAGGAGATCGAGGTAAAGAGAGTAAAATCAGAAGATAACACTGCAGATCCATTCACCAAGGCCTTGCCCCAGACTCAGTTCGAGCGACTGATCGAGATGATAGGTCTTCGATACGCCAGTACATAGCCTTAGTGCAAGTGGGAGATTGTTAGTGTATATGTCCTAGAGGACATTACTGTATCATACTAGTTTGTATATTACTTAATGGAAGCTTGGGATATTCACCTTGTATATACAATCTCGCTCAAAATAGTAGTATGCTACTTGGTTTGTTTCTACTTCAATGTGTACATGTGTTTATTTTTGTATATCGCCTATACACATTAGTGGAGCCCTTAGGATCCTTGCTTGATTACCAGCGATGTGATGGCAGTCACACTAGTGGGGCTGGGTAATCTATAAGCACATCCTTATGCAGGTCCCTGGTCGCAGGACTATCGAGACAGGGCATCGATACTCCGGTGTAGACCAGCGCATGCGCTTCTCATCCCAGTGTGGGAGACGGTCTGTCCTACAGCCGTCAGTACGTCGTACTTGAGATAGTATGCGGGTGCTCGTTAGGTTACGGGTACACTGGACAGGACTCGTCGGGAACTGACTAGTTGGTATTATGCCTATCGTCAGTTATCAGTTCCCAGGTGACATGAGTACAGCTTAGTCCGTTGACTTGACACTGTCACTTCGCCTCGAGTGTGTTCCCACTGTACTTTGATCACTACCCTACCACGGCTCAAAGGAGCCGTGCAAACAGGTAGTAGTTGGGTGCAGTCCCGAAGCACTTGGAGGCAGTGACGGTTAGACAGGATTCGTCTCTCCCGATATTGGGGGTTGACATCGCGCTGTGTCTAGGAGAGCCATTACACGAGTAGTCCCTGGCCAGGGCAAACGAGATATACTGGTAGGCTTCCAGTGTTATCTCAGGGTGTTTTGGGCTTCACTCCGGCACGACTTGTACCGCTATTGGGGGACTGACGTTTACCGCCCTCTAGGCCCGCCATGCGATGTATCAGACGAACAGACCGGACTGTACGGAGAATGTCACACTCAGGCTCAGTAGGAGTTCAGATGGGTTTCACCTCGTCCGTCTTCTTGTCGGCATTACCTGGGGACCGTTACGCACAGCTAGTGCCGCTTGCGGTCTGTGGTTAAACCCACTGCCAGCGTAGTGCCGAGTCTTTAGAGTCCCACACAGAAAGCTCTTCGCCTTTAGGCAAAAGAGTAGAGGTCGCATGGTATTGCGACAGGTCGCATGGTTTTGCGACAGGGTTCGGTCACATCCGTGTACTTGTGCACGTACAGTGTCCGGACAGTTTATACTAGTGGGCTTTGGTTTAAGCCAGATCCTAGTGTACCTTTTGGGATTGGATTTATCCAGTGTGCATTCGTGTTCCTCGGAACGCGGATGCGGGTGTGTATGCACAGTTGACAGGGAGGCAGAGGCAGCGGATTCTCATTAGGGTTGTTGACAGTTGACCGTTGACTTTTTGACTTTTTGCTCAACCCTAATGAGAATATGATATGTGATTAACTATTATATTAATTAAGTATTATGGTGACATGGTTGTTGACTTTTGTTGACTTGTTGACTTTGTTAACCGGTTGACTAGGCTTGACTAGTTGACCATCATGATAACCATAGCCATCATTTCATGGCAAAGACTTTTGTTTGCTTGCTCATTTGTGTAAAATGAGTGCATGAAATGATATGGTTATGGTTGCTTCAACCATCACATAAGACTTTTTTTAGTATGATGAGTTATCATGACTTTGGATTATGAGAGGGTGAGAGACAAAAGTGTTGCTCATTCTTTCTTGCTCATTCTCTCTCTTGTTCTTGAGCTCTCTTGTTTTGCTCTCACCCTCTTGCTCTTGCTCCCTCTCTTGATTCTATGGTTCTCTTGTCTCATGAGTTGAGAATCAAGAACCATAGATAAAATCCCATACAAACTCTTCTCTACTCATTCTAGTTCACTAGGTTTAGCAAACCAAGTGAACTAGTTTCTTCAAAGAACGAAGAAGGAGCTAAAGGTTGGAGCTTTCAAGTGGATCTATCTTCGGCGTACGGAGACGACGGGAAGAAGCCAATCCAGACCACCATCGGAGTTTGAAGACGAAGGAGTTCAAGACAAGCAAGGTATAACCCCCTAACCGAGTAGCTAGAAACTCGTAGTTAGGTTGCTAGATAGATGTTTAACCAAGATCCGGGTCTTTAGGTCCATGTTACCACCTCCGTAAAAATCGTTTTTTACCAAATTCCGCATTCCCGAAAGTACCGGGAGAGGTAGCATGGACTTACAATGCAATCATTAGCCATATATATATACCTATCTCTCATGTCACATCCGCATAAATCTCGTATCGGGGGACCGAAAAGGTATCAAATATCTCTTATCGACTCGCATCCATATAACGACACATCAGCCAAGTCATCATATTTCATCGTATACACTTTTCATCGCATCAATCTCTCACATCAAGTCATTTTACATAAGCATTACCTCAATTGAATCTCATGTCACGCTACTCTAAATCTCATACTTAAACTCGTGCAACTACAAATCTGTATGTATATTGTGATTCACATTCACCTTTCATATCCTTTTATCAATCTGAGACATCATTCTTATCATATTATGTCCAAGAGTTATGTCCCTAAAGTCTTCATCTCATATCTCGATATAAATTCAATCATTAATATCATCTTTAACTATTTTTTAACCACATCTATAGTTTTCAAGTGTAGGTTTCTCCTACAATATTCTATGTATATATCAGTTCAATTAAGGGGTGCTATACGTCATCCACCCGACTTCCCCAGTAGATATAAATCTACTCACCTGCTAAACTCCTCGCTTAGCCATAGTCGATGCGCTTCGTCGTCTCGGAATCCACGCGAATGTACCTACAATCAATATGAAATCGCAAAGCTATTAACATCAAATTCCGAAATCCAAATATGGCACGCGGTGCGCTCATAGGTTAGAACCTATAGCCTACGCATGCAAAACAACCAAACAACCCTCGTCATTGACGTACAAACGTCCAACGACCAAATACAATATCCAGTCGCAAATGAAGGGTTCCTAGGCACTCTCAAGAGCTCTCACAAGGCATCAACCATGCCAATTTCAAACTTTACGGTGCCGAGAAACCCTAGACTAGATCGTTAACTAGAATTTTAGGCGACAAAGTGAAAATAGTTAACTACTTAACTAAAAGAAAGATACTACAACCTTTGTAGATCCGGTTCTCCACTTCCTTAGCTCCACGTAGACGTCCTCTCGCTGTCCGTCTCGAATCCCGGACTCAAGCATCGGCTTCATCGGAGAAATGGGCGGGCAAAGTCGTCGGCTTCGTGCCGATGATGATCTACGTCGAGGTTACACAAGATCAAGCTCCAACTTCACCAAGTTGTGAAACTTGTGAAGTAAACACCCTATACTACTTGGCAAGAGGTAGAGGATGAAGAAATAGGAGGTGGGTTCACTTTAGAATTGGATTTCTCACTCATTTGCTCAAGTTGCTATTGATGAAGGCAAGGTTTTTCTTGAAGAAGAAGAAGGAGAAGATGAAGAATATTATGATAAGTCTCTTGAAATGAAAAAGAAAATGAATACTTATCATAATGTAAACCATGGTTAGGTGTAGAGAATTGACTAAGGTTAGATGAAAGGTTAGGGTTAAGCATGAAGACAAAATGGTCACCTTGGTCAAAGCTTCATGAAGCTTCAACAAGCTTCAAGAATGAAAGCAACCCTTTTGTTTTCTTTTGCCATTTCTTTTTAATCCAAATTAAAAAGAAAAAAGAATGAATAAATAAAAACCCTAATCATTTACTTAACCAAGATTTAATTCTTTACACTTAACCAAATGAGCAAGTATCATCAAACATGATACAATCAAGTGCACACAAAATATATCACATATACAATGTGTTATACAAGTGAGAAAATCCCTTTAAAGTGAACCAATACTAGTTAATGCAAAGTAATATATCAAATATATAATTATACATTAAATCATTAAATCAACACTTGATTCAATGATCCGGTCATGTCGCACATAACCGACTAGTATACAATGTATCGATTTATCGAATCAATGATTCGATAACTAGGTTATATCGCATACAACCAATCGAAACATTCATCGTGAGAATGAAATACGGTATCACATACACGCATTATTCTCGGTCCTGCACATATCTCATATGCGCTCCTATCTCGTTTCGCTTGAGCCAGGAAACCTCTGTGTAGGACTCTAAAGACTCGTCAATACGCCGGTAGCAGATGATGATCATATCGATCACCCACAAGCCGCAAGCGGTCTGCTAAACGTAACGGCCACCCGGGTATTGAGCGATCAGAAGATCGACGAGCTAGCCCGCTCATACTCCTGTGAATCCAATCAGTAACACTTGCCGTACAGTCCGGTCTGTTCGTCTGATATGTCGCATATCAAGTCTAGGGGTGGTAAACGTCAGACCCCAATAACCGATAAGTCGTGCCGATGTGAGGCTCATAACGGGTCGAGAAACTACTGGTAACACTTACCAGCAAATCTCTGATCAGCCCTGGCCAGGGACTTCCCTGTTACGGCCAATCGAGCACTGCGCAACATCAACCCCCAATACCGGGAGAGACGAAACCCCTCCTATCGCTCATTGCCTCCATGTGACTCGGGACTGTACCCAAAGACCACCGTTTTGCACGCCCTCATGGACGTGGTAAGGTGGAGATCAAAGCACAGTGGGAATTACACAAGACTCTATGACGACCTCGGGTCTACAGACTAACCTGTATAAGTGTCACCTGAGAACTGCCATCTGACGTGAGGTATAATACCATCTGGGAGTTCTCGGCGAGTCCGTCCAGTGTACCCAGTCTCCACTGAGCACCCGTATCCCATCTCTGATGTCAAACACCAATGGATATGGGATCATCGATTGCCCATCTCATGGGTCGAGAAGCGTATACGCTAGTCTACTCTGGTATATCGATGCCCCGTCTCGATACACCCACGACTAGGGACCTTGAAGGATGTACATATGGACTACCATGTCCCCACTAGTATGATCTGCATCATAGTCCAGGTAGTCAAGATCCTAAGGGCTTTACCAACATGTAACCATAAGACAGTTTAAAAAGACTAGTATACATGTTAAGATAAAGAGTAACCAGATAGCATACTATCATATCGAGCAAGAAAGTCATCTCTATATATGTCCAAGCATCCAATATAATATACATCATCTGTACAATACTGGCCTCTAGAGCATACATACAACTAACAATCTCCCACTTGCACTAGGGCCAGCTGCTGTAGTATCGCATACCGAGCATCCCGAAGAGTCTCTCAAACTGTATCTTGGGAATGGCCTTCGAGAGTGGATCCGCGGTGTTGTTCTTCGTGTCAACCCTCCTGACCTCGATCTCCCGGCGATCAACTATCTCCCGGATCAGGTGATACCGCCTCAGAATATGCCTGGATCCCTGATGGGACCTGGGTTCATTGGTCAAAGCCACCGCTCCATTGTTATCGCAATACAAAGGTATTGGATGCTCAATGGATGGAACCACTCCAAGTTCAGTAACGAACTTCTTGATCCAGACAGCCTCTTTGGCAGCATCGTTGGCAGCGATGTATTCAGCCTCCATCGTCGAGTCTACCACGGTTTCCTGCTTGGAACTCTTCCAGCTAACCGCCCCTCCGTAAAGGGTAAAGACAAATCCCGACTGCGACTTAGAGTCGTCCTTATCACTCTGGAAGCTCGAATCGGTAAAGGACTCCACTTGGAGTTCTCCATTACCATACACCAAGAGCATCTCTTTAGTCCTTCGTAAGTACTTGAGAATGCTCTTCACAGCTGTCCAGTGACTCTCTCCAGGATCAGCTTGATACCTGCTCACTACACTTAGTGAGTATGCTACATCGGGTCTGGTACATAGCATCGCATACATGATAAAGCCTACAGCCGAAGCATAAGGTATCCCTTGCATGCGAGCTCTCTCCAAATCAGTCTTGGGAGACATCTCTTTGGAGAGAGTGACTCCAGAGATCGTGGGCAAGTTCCCATGCTTGGATTCTTCCATACTAAACCTCTTTAGTATGGTGTCAATGTACCTGGATTGGGACAATCCCAAAATCCGTTTGGATCTATCTCTATAGATCCTAATTCCCAATATGCAGGAGGCATCACCAAGATCTTTCATCGAGAATCTTTGTGATAAGAAGAGCTTGACCGATTGCAGCATAGGAATATCATTTCCTATCAAGAGTATGTCGTCCACGTACAATACGAGGAAGACAACCTTACTCTCTGCCACCTTCTTGTAGATACAAGGTTCATCTGGATTTTTGACGAAATCAAACTCTTTGATAACGACGTCAAAGCAGATGTTCCAACTCCGCGATGCTTGCTTTAATCCATAAATGGATTTAAGCAGCTTGCACACCTTCCCGCTGCTCCCACTGTCTATGAAGCCCTCTGGCTGAGTCATGTACACGCACTCTTCTAAATCACCGTTTAGAAAGGCGGTCTTAACATCCATTTGCCAGATTTTGTAGTCATGATATGCAGCGATGGCAAGCATGATCCGGATGGATTTAAGCATAGCCACTGGAGAAAAGGTTTCGTCATAGTCCATACCTGGTCTTTGACGAAAACCTTTTGCAACTAGTCTAGCTTTGAAAGTCTCCACTTTCCTATCTACACCAAGTTTTTTCTTGAAGATCCATTTGCTCCCAATGGGTTTTACCCCTTCAGGAGCAACTTCCAAAGTCCATACTTTGTTGGTGTACATGGATTCCATCTCGGACCGCATAGCATCCAGCCATTTCAACGAGTCCCTACTCGTGATGGCCTGCTCGAAGCTAGTTGGGTCATCATCCTCCATGATACAATCCTCGCTTCCACCATCAATGAGAAAACCGTAGTATCTCTCAGGTGGACGAGAAACCCTACCAGATCGGCGGAGAGGCTGGGGTACGTCGGGCACCACTGAATCCTCTGGTTCTACTAAATCATTAGTTGCAGTTTGTGGTGCTGGAAATTCTTCCAGCTCTACCTCTTTGCCATTAATTTCTTTTGCAAGAAATTCCCTTTCCAAAAAGGTGGCATGTTGAGCAACAGACACTCTTTGTTCCTCAGGTTGGTAGAAAAAATATCCTTGAGAATTCTTAGGATATCCCACAAACTTGCAAAGAACTGACCGTGCCTCGAGCTTGTCTGGATTTTGCCTTTTGACATAGGCCGGGCAACCCCATATCTTAACTCGTTTAAGACATGGTCTCTTCCCACTCCATATCTCATATGGTGTGGTAGGTATAGATTTAGTTGGAACTTGATTCAATAGGTATGCTGCTGTTTCCAGCGCATATCCCCAGAAGGAAATAGGTAACTCAGCTGTGCTCATCATAGAGCGCACCATATCTAATAGGGTGCGGTTCCTCCGTTCTGATACACCGTTGTGCTGTGGTGTATATGGAGGAGTCAGCTGAGAGAGAATCCCATTCTCTTTTAGGAAGTCCAGGAATTCATTGCTCAAGTATTCACCTCCTCGATCAGATCGAAGGATTTTAATACTTTTTCCGGTATGGTTCTCAACTTCTTGTTTATATTCTCTAAATTTCTCAAAAGCTTCTGATTTGTGTTTCATCAGGAACACATACCCGAACCTAGAGAGATCGTCAGTGAATGTAATGAAGTATGAAGAACCATCCCTGGCATGTGTAGACATAGGACCGCATACATCACTATGTATCAGTCCTAAGAGTTCAGTAACTCTTTCTCCGTGTCCTGTAAACGAAGTTTTGGTCATCTTGCCTTTGAGACATGACTGGCAAGTGTCATAAGATGAAAATTCAAACGGATTCAAATATCCATCCTTATGCAACTTAGCTAGTCGTGTCGCATTGATGTGACCCAGTCTACAATGCCACAAGAAGGATTCGTTCAGTTCAGAACTCTTCCTCTTGTGTGTGTTAGTTATGCTCAGAACTGTTGATTGATTTAGAACATAAATTCCATTGCACAACGTGCCTGATCCAACCAACTTTTGGTTACGGAAAATGTTCATAACATTGTCCTGTAATACAAAATTATATCCCTCTTTACTTAATAAAGAAACCGATATAATGTTACATATCAGGTTCGGCATGTAATAGCATTCGTTCAGAACCAATGTATTACCAGTTGGTAATACAAGGTGATATTCCCCGACAGTCTTAGCTGAAACAATTGCACCATTTCCAACTCTAATGTCTTTATCACCTTCTCCAAGTTCTCTACCTTTTCTAAGCCCATGTAACTGATTACATATATGGGATCCTGACCCGGTATCTAATACCCAGGACGTAGGGCAAATGGAGAAACAGTTCTCTGTAACGAACACACCCGAAGAAAATGCATCATCATGTACTTTCTTCATTCGGGTGGCATGGGAATCCTGGTATTCCCCTATATCCTGTTCAGTCCTATAACTCTTATAGGTAAGAACGGAACCAACGTTCCCCAGCACAGTATAACATGCGGGTTCGGTCAATGCATCCATATTATTATCTTGATTAAGGCATGAAATGGTCGCTACCTGGAGAGAGAGAGAAGAAAACACTTTAGCGTATGCTCATGCAAGATCAGATTGGTTATTATCTTATCTAATCAGGATGGCTCCCACTGGCTTTTATCAAATCTTCCTTCAAACCCTAAAAGGAAAGACTAGCCGGGATTAATTACACCCTACAACTTCGTCGATCTTTTAGCCAGGCCAGTGTCGGTACTTTGAGGGAGGTTCCCCGTGCTTTCGTACGGACCTAATTAAAGTAAACCTCGTTTTCCCAGAGGCGTAACCCCGTTGACACCTTTCTAGACACCTACTTGATCGGCTAATTGTAGTGTGCAAAACTCTCCCAGGAGTAACTCTTACTCGCAGTAGGTATCGGGATCCAACTATCTCATAGAAGTATGCAATCTCATTGCAAATTTCAACACTTGAAATTCCCGATAATGCTTTTGCCCCTAGCGATCTATGACCTTGACTAAGTCAACAAACCATAAATCGCAAGTCAAGTTCAACCCGTACATTTCCCGATTGAATTAAACCCACCCGTACGACCCTTTCAACAAGGCCGTCCGAATGCTCTAATCCAATCACATCTCATGTTGTTACAGATAAACATAATTTAGCTACCATACACTATGCCTTGACTAAGTCAACAAACATAGCACGAATACTAAATAATATCTATCTGAAATGACGGAGGGCTACGCGGGTTCTTTCAGAAAAAACCATGAGCGTAATGAACTTGATATCGTTGTAGAATCAAATGAAGTTTTGAAATGGAGTGATTTTGAGGCTTTTCTAGTTTTGCTAAAGGGGTCACTCCCGGTGAAGGGATCGTCGGCCCTTTCCTCGTCGAATGAGGTGCGGGATATATCATATATATCACTGTGCAAAGCAGAAACTATAGAAGCAATCAAAAGTCAAACCGAGTGTGTAGCATCTGCCAGTTATTGCTAAAGGAGTCACTCCCGGTGAAGGGATCTCGGTACTTTCCTCATCGAATAAGGTGCAGGGTATATCATATATACCGCTATGCAAAGCAAGAACTGTAGCTACTTGTTTTGTTTAAAATTTGATTCTACAACATCTTAGGTTTCTTTTCTTTCATTAATCACATTAATGAAGTCCCATCATTTAAGTCACCTAAACATCACAGATAAATACGACGTACACTTATGCCATCCGCATTCGCCTGGATGTCCCCTCGTGCACCGTTAGGTTAGGTAACTAACGACAGAGCAGGGCAGGGCTAGTGCGGGTGCAAAACATAAGTAACGTCTATATAATATATCATATATACTATATACTGTATCAATCACAGAACATCACATGATCACATCACAGATATCGCAGCAGAAGAAACATATGAAACATTGGATATACTAGGACGTCCGTGTTTTCAATACGAGCCAGTATAAAACACGGATTCCACGGTCGTGATGAATAGCCAATCCCACACCCCTAGACCCCTATGAGAGAGGCAAGCAACCCTGCCAATTCTAGGGTTAGGAGACCCGGACTCGACTGCTCGAGTTGGTCTCCCACTGGACCCCAGAACCCGGTTACTTGTGCTCCCCTCCCTGGGTCTATCCTAATGCGGAAAAGTAAATAATATACAAAAGGTGACAACTTCCGCAACCTGGAAGTGCCCCAAATAAAAGAATATTACATACAAGTTTTTACATGAATGAAAATGAAAAACACTCATCTCACATAAAAACCCCCGGCTATTCGAACACGACAATCCAATATAACATATACAGCAACACATAACATCACATGTCATCAACGTAAGTAAATATGCGCATCCCAATTGTCGTTGACATATAGCAACGAAACCGGCGATATCACATATTACACTTACGGTCACAGAAAAGAAAGTGTAAAACTACAACAGTTGGAATCCGCAACCTCTTTAGACATCACATGCCTAATCAAATGAAATACTTAGACATCACATGCCTAACAGTTATAAACCCTGCATTTTAGTCTCATTATCGAAAACTCTTTTCAATATCAAATGAAACTAAACCGCTAGATTTATAACATTCTTTCAGTTATCTTATAACTGTTTGTGAATTCCAATTATTGTATCCCATTCCGGATAAATAGAAAATATTAAACTTTCCGATCGAACATTCGAACATCCAAGTTTTCCCGAAACCGTTCAACACATGAAATAGGTTCAAAGACATTCACTTCATGCCTCAGTACCAACGGTCCAGCCGTAGAAGGGTCAAGCCAACGTCACACATGTGGCACGCCGTACTGCCCCAAACCCGAAGGTTCAAAGGGCAGTTCAAGACGGTCACATAATCGAGTTAAGGTTTGTTGTCTTCTAGAGGGACCATCGCATTACTTGCACTACTTAGAACGTCTTTAAACCACAGAAAGATCCAACACTTGGAAATTTTCCGGCAGGGGAAAAGTTGGGTATTTATATCCGGTCGAACTTTTTAACATATTCAAAAAAATATCCGGAAAACACTTAGACAAAGCTTGATAATCCGATCGAAACACCGATTTGCAATGCAACCCCAGAACACTCAACTCTTGAGTCAATTTAAAAATTCCCAGAAAACTCAGCACTATGAAATAGGAATTACTGTGCAAAGGAGGAGGGCTGACGTCATCATCAGGCCGCGGAACCGCCGCAGAAGCCATGCTTCTGCCGCGGAACCGCCGCAGAAGCCATGCTTCTGCCGCGGTTCCGCCGCACTTTGGAGGTATCATTTTGAAAATTTTGCACCGTAATTCTTAGAACTTCCTGCTGAATTTTTTAAGCATTTTTAATATGGAAAAAACCCAGTTTTTAGAAAAAGTCCAGAGAGCGTTTTGGGAATTAGGGTTTCGGTTCGTTCGGATTTCAAACGTCGTCTACACTTCGCCTAAGGCTCTAGCTAGGCTCTGATACCACTGTAGGGTTCCTAGGCACTCTCAAGAGGTCTCACAAGGCATCAACCATGCCAATTTCAAATTTTACGGTGCCGAGAAACCCTAGACTAGATCGTTAACTAGAATTTTAGGAGACAAAGTGAAAATAGTTAACTACTTAACTAAAAGAAAGATGCTACAACCTTTGTAGATCCGGTTCTCCACTTCCTTAGCTCCACGTAGACGTCCTCTCGCTGTCCGTCTCGAATCCCGGACTCAAGCATCGGCTTCATCGGAGAAATGGGCGGGCAAGGTCGTCGGCTTCGTGCCGATGATGATCTACGTCGAGGTTACACAAGATCAAGCTCCAACTTCACCAAGTTGTGAAACTTGTGAAGTAAACACCCTAAACTACTTGGCAAGAGGTAGAGGATGAAGAAATAGGAGGTGGGTTCACTTTAGAATTGGATTTCTCACTCATTTGCATAAGTTGCCATTGATGAAGGCAAGGTTTTTCTTGAAGAAGAAGAAGGAGAAGATGAAGAATATTATGATAAGTCTCTTGAAATGAAAAAGAAAATGAATACTTATCATAATGTAAACCATGGTTAGGTGTAGAGAATTGACTAAGGTTAGATGAAAGGTTAGGGTTAAGCATGAAGACAAAATGGTCACCTTGGTCAAAGCTTCATGAAGCTTCAACAAGCTTCAAGAATGAAAGCAACCCTTTTGTTTTCTTTTGCCATTTCTTTTTAATCCAAATTAAAAAGAAAAAAGAATGAATAAATAAAAACCCTAATCATTTACTTAACCAAGGTTTAATTCTTTACACTTAACCAAATGAGCAAGTATCATCAAACATGATACAATCAAGTGCACACAAAATATATCACATATACAATGTGTTATACAAGTGAGAAAATTCCTTTAAAGTGAAGCAATACTAGTTAATGCAAAGTAATATATCAAATATATAATTATACATTAAATCATTAAATCAACACTTGATTCAATGATCCGGTCATGTCGCACATAACCGACTAGTATACAATGTATCGATTTATCGAATCAATGATTCGATAACTAGGTTATATCGCATACAACCAATCGAATCATTCATCGCGGGAATGGAATACGGTATCACATACACCCATTATTCTCGGTCCTGCACATATCTCATATGCGCTCCTATCTCGTTTCGCTTGAGCCAGGAAACCTCTGTGTAGGACTCTAAAGACTCGTCAATACGCCGGTAGCAGATGATGATCATATCGATCACCCACAAGCCGCAAGCGGTCTGCTAAACGTAACGGCCACCCGGGTATTGAGCGATCAGAAGATCGATGAGCTAGCCCGCTCACACTCCTGTGAATCCAATCAGTAACACTTGCTGTACAGTCCGGTCTGTTCGTCTGATATGTCGCATATCAAGTCTAGGGGTGGTAAACGTCAGACCCCAATAACCGATAAGTCGTGCCGATGTGAGGCTCATAACGGGTCGAGAAACTACTGGTAACACTTACCAGCAAATCTCTGATCAGCCCTGGCCAGGGACTTCCCTGTTACGGCCAATCGAGCACTGCGCAACATCAACCCCCAATACCGGGAGAGACGAAACCCCTCCTATCGCTCATTGCCTCCATGTGACTCGGGACTGTACCCAAAGACCACCGTTTTGCACGCCCTCATGGACGTGGTAAGGTGGAGATCAAAGCACAGTGGGAATCATACAAGACTCTATGACGACCTCGGGTCTACAGACTAACCTGTACAAGTGTCACCTGAGAACTGCCATCTGACGTAAGGTATAATACCATCTGGGAGTTCTCGGCGAGTCCGTCCAGTGTACCCAGTCTCCACTGAGCACCCGTATACCATCTCTGATGTCAAACACCAATGGATATGGGATCATCCATTGCCCATCTCATGGGTCGAGAAGCGTATACGCTAGTCTACTCTGGTATATCGATGCCCCGTCTCGATACACTCACAACTAGGGACCTTGAAGGATGTACTTATGGACTACCATGTCCCCACTAGTATGATCTGCATCATAGTCCAGGTAGTCAAGTACACATCCTAAGGGCTTTACCAACATGTAACCATAAGACAGTTTAAAAAGACTAGTATACATGTTATGATAAAGAGTAACCAGATAGCATACTATCATATCGAGCAAGAAAGTCATCTCTATATATGTCCAAGCATCCAATATAATATACATCATCTGTACAATACTGGCCTCTAGAGCATACATACAACTAACAGCAAAAACCAAGAAATCCCAATACCGGAAATCATAGCCAAAACCCTAACTATAGTCTCTATCCATGAAAACCACCAAGCCTAAAAACCCCAATCATACCAATAACCCTATACTAGTAAACTGTAAAGTGGTTTAAGAATTTATACCGATCGATCCGTGACCTTCGGTTTTCAATCTCAGTCCTTAGCATGTTGCGGCTGCCTCAACGAAATTCGCTCTTCGGTCATGCTCGTCGAAGAGGACACACGTCGAGAATTCTTTATACGGGCTCCTGCTTCTAAACCGAAGCAACTCGGGCATCCAGTTTGCTAGCATAGAAACCCAAGACGAAGTAAAGATAGTGTGTGAATATTTTGTCTCAAGGCACCGAAGGATTTGGGTGGAGGTAAATGAAGTTGCCAATTTGAGATGAGAAAGTATGAAGCATGAAATTTTGCTTGTGAAGGAAAAATCAAATAGGCTCGGCCAATAATATATGTTTCTCTGGGGATTTCTTTATGAGTGTTGTGTTGTGTCAATTAATAAATTAATCACCCCATGAATTAAAACCCTCACACCCAATGAACAGCCACCTACTAATGAAATTAATCCCCATCTAAAAATGCCAGCACACACAAATCTCACAGCCACAATTTAAAAGATCAACACAAAACAAATATCCGACACCAAATATCTCAAAGTTGACAATGAAGATTAATGCACAAGTGATTCACAAAAGAAACCATGCCACATCAATTCAATGAAACAATGACTCACCAAACCCAAAACCCCCCACTGCTCACGAAATTGCTTAGCAAGCACATGAATGAAATATGTCCAAAAATGTTTGCTAATAATTTCCATTAAACAAATGTTTAAAATGAATAAATTATTTTAATCTCTCAATTATTTCACAAATATTGGTATATATTTATATCATTTTACGAAAACCCCAAATTCGCAAATCGGTAGTTTTTGTGAAACATATTATTTTAATATTAAATTTCAAAATAATATTTTATATTTTCTGAAATGTTACAGTAACAAATTACATATATGGGATCCTGATCTGGTATTCAATACCCAGGACGTAGAGCAAACTGAGAAACGGTTCTCGGTTACGAACACACCCGAAAACGATACGTCAACATGCTTCTTTTTCGTTTCGGTGGCATGGAAATCCTGATATTCCCCTATCCCTTTCTCAAACTTATCACAATCATAAGAAAAAGCGGAACCAACGTTCCCTAACTTGGTATAATTAGCGGGTTAGGTCAATATATCCATATTATTATCTTGATTAAGGCATGCCATTGGTCGTTACCTGGAGAGAGAGAGAGAGAGAGAGAGAGAAGGAAACAGTTTAGCATGCGCTCTTGCAAAATTAGATTTGTTATTATCTTATCTAATCAGGATGGCTCCCACTATTTTTATCAAATCTTCCTTCAAACCCTAAAAGGTAAGATTAGCCGGGATTAATTACACCCTACAAGTTCGCCAATCGTTCGGCCAGGCAGGTATTGGTACTTTGAGGGAGTCTCCCCATGCTTTCGCATAGAACTAATTAAATAATCTCATTTCCGCAGGGGCATCACCCCGTTAACACCTTTCTTAGACACCTAATGGATCGGCTAATTGTAAAGTGGAAACTCTCTCACGAGAAACTCTTACTCGCAGTGGGTATCGGGATCCAACTATCATATAAAACGTATGCAATCTCCTTATAAATTTCAACACTTAAAATTCCCAATATCTGTTTTTGCCCCTAGAAACTTCTGACCTTTGCTATGGTCAACAAATCATAAGCGCTAGCCAAGTTCAACCCGACATTTCTTGATTGAATTAAACCTACCCATATGACCCTTGGCTAAGTTCAAAAAAGCCGTACGACTACCCTAATCCAATTGCATCACATGCTGCAGATAAGCACTAATTAGCTACCGCACACTACGCCTTGGCTATGGTCAAAAAATGTAGCATGAATACTAAATAGTACTTATCTGAAACGACGGAGGGCTACGGATGGTTTTTAAGAAAACCTTTAATGTAATGAACTTGATATCGTTGCAGAATCTAGTGATTTGAAAATGGGTATTTTTTGTAGCTTTTGCTAGTTTCGCTAAAGAGTTCACTCCCGGTGAAGGGATCTCGGCTCTTTCTTCATCGAATGAGGTGTTGTATATTCATCAAGGAATACCATTATGCAAAACAAAAACTAGAGAAGCTATTATAACAAAACTGAGTGGGTTGTAGCATTTGCTATTTTTTCTAAAGAGGTCACTCCCGGTGAAAGGATCTCGGCTCTTTCCTCATCGAATGAGGTGCTGAATATTCATCAAGGAATACCACTATGCAAAGCAAGAACCGGAGCTACCTTTATAAAACTTTTGATTCTACAACATTTTTAGGTTTCTTTTCTTTTCATTAATCTCCTTAATGAAGTCCCATCATTTAATGTTTCCCTAAACATCACAGAAAAAAGAAACGAAAATAGAACGTACACTTATGCCATCCGTATTCGCCACAAGGCCCCGTCATGCACTGTTAGGTTACTTAACTAACGGCAGAGTGGGGGCTGGACTAGCACGGGTGCAAAACAAAAGCAACGCTTATTATATATCATATATATAATAGCATTCGTCTCACACAGTTATGTGATCACATCACAGAACCAAACAGCAGAAGTCAACATATGAAATATTGGATATATTAGTAGGTCCGTGTTTTAAATTCAGCCAGTAATGAAAAACACGGATTCCACAGTCGTGATGAATAGCCAAACCCACATCCCTAGACCCCTACGAGAGCGGCAAGAAACCCTGCCAATTCTAAAGTTAGGAGACCCGGTCACGACTCCTCGAGATGGTCTCCCTCTGGACTCCAGAACCCGGTTACTTGTGCCCCCTATCTTGGGTCTATCCTAATGCGGAAAAGTAAATAATATAAATCAATGGTGACATCATCCTCAACCCGGAAGTGTCCCAATAAAAGAATATTACCTACAAATTTTACATGAATGAAAATTGAAAAACTCTCATCTCAAATAAAACCCCCCGACTATTCATTCACGACGATCCAATATAACATATCACAGCAACACATAACATCACATGTCATCAACGTAAGTAAATACGTGTATCCTAAATTCCGTTGACATATAGCAACGAGATTTGGGATTCCTCACATATTACAGTTACGGTCGAAGAAAATAAATGAAAAACTACAATAATTAGAATTCGCATTTCCTTATACATCATAAACCCGGAATATCTCATATGCCGAATTTCATGCCTAACCTATAAACCTTGCATATTAGTCTCATATCGAAAACATTTTTCAATAACTTAGTCAGGTAATTCAACAAGATTCCCGACTACCCGATCTAATACTCGTCGGCAACTTTAGTAGATGGCCGCACCCCTGATGCCATCGACCAAGTGCACTTAGACGGAACATCGCGGCCGCGAGCACCCAAATGGATGCTTTTGGCAACAGGGTTCTCCTAAAGTCACTTGGTTGGGGCTATAGTGTGTGGCTACCAAGTACAGTTATCCGGCGAGTATTCGCGTACGATACGCGATTGTGACAGAGTTTCGATCCGAATCGAAACTTCGTGGCAATCGATCTACAGAGACTAAATTGCTATATTTACAATTACAAATTAGTTTTCACAAAACTAATTAAATGTGGATTCCAACTAGTGTATCACATATCAAACTTAAACTCGAAACGACGTTAAAATTGCGACCACGAAACACTCCGATTATCCCTAACAGAATTGTTAACATCACGTGCAAACTGGGTCAATCAAACATAACCATGAAACCCTAAACCCAACACAACAGAGCACCAAACAAAAATGAGCCTAAGACTCCAATGAAGAACCGGCGATGCAACCAATTTCAGCAATCTCGCCGGCTAAAATATGTCAATTGGGTCTCGTGTTTCACTGGTGTTCTAATTACATCATATGCAACATTCTGTACATATTTAAAAAAAATCAAAGATCATTTAAAATTCGACAGAAAGTTGGTTTTTGGGTTTCGGTTTTCGGAGTTGTTTCGGTTTCGCAATTATAATAATATCGTCTAATCTTCTAGCTTTGGCTTTGATACCTAATTGATATAATCAAAGATTCTCACCTCTATGATTTTAAAGGAAAGATGTAGTAGTGAAGAAGTGATAAAATGCTTTGTAGTTTAGTAACCGCAATCAATAACGGTGTCGCGTGTTGCGAGCGTTAGTGAGTACGGGGCGTCCTCTGGGATTCGTGGAACTCGTCAATTCTTGTTTTAGTTGAGTCGAAAGAAATAGTAAAGAAAATTCAAAAAGTAGTTCAAGATTGAGTTGAATTCATATTTTCAAGAAGTTTAAGAAATCGTTTTCAAGAAAGAGAATTCAAGATAATGTTCAAAATTTAGTTATCAAGAAAATTATAGAAGGCTTGTAGGATTCGAACGGAATTATTAGCCAATGATGATTATTCAAGATGATTCATCTTATCTATTGATAGAATTACTACTAGATTGATGGCTATTAATGAGAATTAGAGAACTTTTGAAGAAACTAGGGTTTCTCCTTCATTGCCCCTTGTCCTTTCATTAATTGTCATTCATATCTAGCCTTAACAAGAAAGATCATCAATCTAATCCCCAAATTGTGATGAAATTCTCAATAGATTGATCTCACTCACAATTTGGAAATTAATGATTCTTTTTGCTAAAGTTTATAATATGCATAAGACTTAAGATGAATATAGAATTCTTTCACCATTTGATCTACCAACATCCTTCGAATCCTTAGCAAGCGGAGATTTATTCACACGTTATGAAAATATAAGAATAAACAAATAGAGATTTCATAAAGCGAAGAATTAAAAAAAAAGCAAGACTAAGAGTAGTGATCATCTTTATTATTCAACCTCAAATTAAAACATCTCCAATCCGAGATTACAAGAAAATTAAAATTCGATCACCCCCTTGAAGAGATAATTTCTTCGTCGATCTTCACTTCGCTCGATCACCATGAGTCTTGGATCTATCGAGGATCACGTGCTCTTGATGATGATCGGCTTCGCGTAAAGGATCTTGAATGATCTCGCTCGATGAATTTCTCACGATTCTTGATTTTGGATCTTGATTTGGAATTGGATCTTGATTTGGTTTTGGATTGTATAATAAAATTCAAAAACTAATCAACCACTCAACCACTCAACAACCTTTTTAATATAGGCTCAGGTCCCTTTTTAAGCCCCTAATCAAGCTTCCCCTACAAGTTAGGTTGTTACAATGAAGCTTCTAGAACAAGCTAGGTTATTACAAAGAAACTTCTAGAACAAGCTAGGTTGTTAAAAAAAAGCTTTCCTAACAAGCTAGGTTGTTACAAAGAAACTTCTAGAACAAGCTAGGTTGTTACAAAGAAGCTTTCCTAACAAACTCGGTTGTTACAAAGAAGCTTCTAGAACAAGCTAGGTTGTTACAAAGAAGCGTCCTCAACAAGCTAGGTTATTACAAAGAAGTGTCCTCAACAAGTTAGGTTGTTACAAAGAAGCTTCTAGAACAAGCTAGGATGTTGCAATGAAGCTTCTAGAGAATTCTCGATCGCCGACGCTCTAAATCGGCCGTGGATCCGCGGCCGATTGGTGTCTTCATGACTCCAATTTTCTGCGGTCTTCTGGTATTGATCTCTGGGTATTTATTTAATATCTGGAATCTTTTTATCTCTTCTGAATCTCTGTCAGAATTTAACTCTTTGATTTCCTGTATTTTTATCGGCGAATTTGCGATTCCGATATCTGAACTGGGCCAATTTCTGCACAAGATCTCAATGAAAAGTGTTAGCGATATACAATATTACGCGTGAAATAATAAACATACAATTTCCTTCAAGAATGTTGATTATAATGTATAACACAGGGTAATTGATATTTTCCAGACAAACTTGTAATATGTGTTATATTTATAACAAACATCCTTAGATGATTAGAAAAATGAGGAAATTGTTATGTTAAGAATTGTAATATTTTCGACTGAATAATACCATGAAAGTGTATGTTAACACCACCACTGTGATTTACTAGCATCAAGCATGCCATTTTAAAAAAATTCGGAGTGTTAATCAACACTAACCAAGATCTTAAACTAGATGATTAGGTTTAACGATGATATAACAAAAACTAATATAAGAGAAAGGTAGCTACAATCTTTGTAGACCATGTCCATCTCTTTTAAAGCTCCGGGTTGTAGTCCCTACGACTCCACTAGGCTTCACTTGAAGGTTGAATGAACTTGCTTTAATGACCTTCGTGCCGAAGATGATCCACCCGAAGTCCGCTAATCCAAACTACCTCTTCACTAAACTCTTCAGTGAAGTAAACACACTACACCAAAGTGCTAATCTAGTGTAGGATGGTGAAGTAGGGGTTTTGTTTGCTCACTAGGGTTCTCACAAGCTCAAGATTTCACAACTCATGTGAGGGATTGAGTTTGGAGGAGGAGGTGAAGAAAATGGAGAGAGCTAGAGAGCAAGGAGCTCAAGTGAGGAAAATAACTCAAGGGAAGAATCAAGTGTAGAATGGCTCTTCAAAGCTCACAGATTATTGAAGCATACCATTTTTAACATTTAAAAATTATAGTCATGGTTCAATAGTGCAAGCAAATGAATATAAAATAGAATAAGCCATGCTTTGCTCCATACCACAAAAAGTCTCCCCATTTTCCACCTCAATTTCTATTTTCATAAAAATAGAAAATCCATGCCATGCTTCATATAATATATATATATATATCATATATATATTAATATATATATTATGAAGAATAATTAGTGAGCTAATAATATTAGTTAATATATAATTATATCAAATATAAATATATATCATATTATTAAATCAACACTTGATTTAATAATCCGGTTATATTACATATAACCGAGTAATATCATTTATCTGTATATCTCATTATCAAATTAACACTTGATTCAATAATCTGGTTATATCACATATAACTTAACTGATAATAAATAACCGCCAGATTAGAATACGGTATCACATACTCGTATTTAATCAGGCCCCTGCACATATCAGCATATGTGCCTTACTTCGTTTCGCTTGAACCAGGAAACTTCTATGTGGGACTCTAAAGACTCATCAATACGTTAGCAATAGGTGATGATCACATCAGTCACCCACAAGCCGTCAGCGGTACTAGCTGGACGTAACGGGTATCCAGGTATTGAGCGAATAGAAGTTCAACAAGCAAGCTTGTCCAAACTCTCATGAAGCCTATAGGTAATACTTACCATACAGTCCGGTCTCTTCGTCTAATATGCCGCATATCGAGTCTAGGGTGGAATCGTCAGACCTCAATAACTTGATAAGTCACGCCGATGTGTGGCCTATAATGGTACAAGAAACTGGTGATAACACTTACCAGTAAATCTCATCAACAACCCTGGCGAGGGACTTCCTGTTATAGCCAATCAAGCATAGCGCAACATCAACTCCCTATACCGGGAGAGACGAAACCCCACCTATCGCTCATTGCCTCCATGTGACTCGAGACTGTACCCAAAATCCACCTGTTTGCACGACTCCTTTGAGCCGTGGTAGGGAGGAAATCAAAGCACAGTGAGAACCACACAACTCTATGACGATCTCGGGTCTACAGACTAACATGTACCAATGTCAACAGAGAACTGCTATCTGACGATAGGTATAGTACCATCTAGGAGTTCTCGGCAAGTCCTATTCGGTATACCCATTCTCTAATGAGCACCTGTGTACAATCTTTGATGTCAAACACCAATGGCTATGGGATCAACCATCGCCCCCATACAGGGTCAAGAAACGTACACACTAGTCTACTCTGGAATATCGATGCCCTGTCTCGATATACCCTCGACTAGGAACAATTAAAGGATGTGCTTGTAGACTACCCAGGTCCCAGTAGTATGATCCACATCATAGTCCTGGTAGTCAAGCCTACACCCTAAGGGATTTATCAACATGTATCTAAGAGACAGTATAATAATACTAAATGTACATGTTAAGATAAAGAGTAACCAGATAGCATACTATCATGTCGAGCAAGAAAGTCCTCTATATATATGTCCAAGCATCCACTATAATATACATCACAATTTACAATAATGGCCTCTAGGGCATACATATCCCTAACATTTACCATTTGCCTTTTTGACCATGACCACGTTTTCCAGCCAATCTTAGTAGTCCAGGTTTCTGATGAAGTTGGCTGCGAGCAATCGATCCATCTCGTCTTCTATCGCCTTTTGTTTAACCGGCGCAAAACTCCTCTTCTTTTGTCGTACTGGCCAGGCCTTCGGGTCAACCCTGAGCTTATGGGAGATCACTTCAGGGTTGATCCCGGGCATGTCCACTGGTGTCCAAGCAAATATGTTCGAGTTATCTTGGAGGAACCGGATCAGGCCTTCATGATGGTACCCTGTCAAGAGAGAGTCGATCTGGACTGTCCGGCCATCAACTCCTTCTATGAGGGAGACTTCTGTCAATGCTTCCACCGGGGCACCTCCAACTTCTTTTTGGTCGTCGCGTGTATCTAAAGACCCTTGGATATCATGCACGTCTTCAAAATCGCCGCCTTGCTCTCCAGTAGGGGACATCGAGGCAAGGCAAATCCTGGCGGTTTGTTGGTCCCCATAGGCCCGGCCTATCTCTCTATGATCCAAATGGAATTTGAGCGCAAGGTGATAAGTCATATCTGAGCCTGGAGGGCGTTTAATGTAGGGCGTTCCAGGAGAATGTTTTAGGATGAAGGGACCTTAGCAATGAGGAAGTTCATCGGTATGGTTCGCGTATTGCCCGCTTCCCCAATCTTCAGGAGGAGGGTGACCGATCCCTCAGCTGGGATGGAATGGTTGGTGAACCTAGAGAGGATATGGGAGGTCGGTTAAAGGTCGGAAGGACCTAACCCCATATGCTGGAAACAATCGTAAAACAGGATATCCGCCGAGCTCCCTAAATCGACCAATATCCTCTGGACCTCGTAACTGTAGACTCGGGCCATTATGACTAGAGGGTCATTGTGAGGAAGTGATACACCGTGAAGGTCATCATCGCTGAAGATGATCGGATAACCCTTCCTGCACCTCTTGTAGGGTGGATCGGTTACACCCTCGACTAGGAGGAGGCGGTGATTTCCTTCAGTTCCTAGGGTTGGATCTGCCGAAATGACCATAATTCGCCCGATCATTAATTCCCCGGGAGAGGTTTAGACCTTTTTCTCCCGCTCTGCTTGCCGCTTGTCCCGTAGGTATTTCGCCAGGTGGCCCGAGTGGATCAACTCCTCGATGTAGTCACGGAGCTGCTTGCAGCTTTCAGTCGGGTGACCCTGCGACCTGTGATAGGTGTTAGTTATATGTATGCCCTAGAGGCCATTATTGTACATGATTGTATATTATAGGGGATGCTTAGACATATATAGAGAAGAATTTCTTGCTCGACATGATAGCATGCTATCTGGTTTCTCTTTATCCTAACATGTACACTTGTATCATTATACTGTCTCTCCGTTACATGTTGATAAAGCCCTTAGGATGTGTACTTGACTACCAGGTCTATGATGCAGATTATACTAGTGGGGCCAGGGTAGTCCATAAGTT
The DNA here is from genome assembly GCA_030015575.1 of Agapanthus africanus. Taxonomy (NCBI): domain Eukaryota; kingdom Viridiplantae; phylum Streptophyta; class Magnoliopsida; order Asparagales; family Amaryllidaceae; genus Agapanthus; species Agapanthus africanus. Next base: position 76,895,624 of record JASDDO010000029.1, read on the forward strand.
AATCCTTCAATTGCTCCTAGTCTAGGGAGTATCGAGACAGGGCATCGATATTCCAGAGTAGACTAGTGTGTACTGTCATGACCCGCAAGGTACGGAACGCGACCGGCACTTAAGTGACGAAACGTCTCAAGGCGTCCGTAAAATAAGTAAGCCGAAGACCAGAATACAAAACCCAATTATGAATTAGAGTGAAGGAAACCAATTTATTTACAGCATTTTACTCCATTAACCACATCAAGTTTCCTTTTTAAAACAACTTTCCCTTTTTCCAAAAATTTCGGCAGAACCTCCTTTGTAAAAACAAGCTCCAAACGGGTACAAAACAGGAATATAAATGAATAACATGAATATGGCATCCCCAAGCGGGAGCTAGCTCTTCGCCTCAAGGCGGTCACAATTCCCACGCAATGTAAGATAACAATGTACATAAATAAGCATGAAGCACAAGTAAAATAACATGTCGACTCAAGTGAGCTCGATCCCCAAATAACATAAATCTACAAGTCTCACAACCTCGTCTCTAGGTCAATATACAGTAATCCAAATAAACTGGTACGGATGAAATAGTAGTAGATGGAGTACTCTAGATACAATGAACATATATAAGGTGGTACAAAACGATAACAACCCACCAATGAGCAAAAGCCTCGAGTCCAGGCAAAGAGAGCAAAAAAGGCAAAAGTGTCCGCCGCTACAGTGCTGACGGAACGGATCTGCAGAAAAGCTGTGGCACACCGGAGGTGAGTTGCCAGCTCGCGAGTAATAAATAACATCTACAAAGGCTATCGCATGTATGCACACAAGTATCCTAGCATCTCGAAACAGGTATAGTTATAGGCACTAGCAGGTATATATGCATCATCAGTATGCTAACAAGTATGAATGTCACATGGATGTACTAACAGGTATGTATGCCACATGAATGTACCAACATGTATGTATGCTGTATGAGTCAACTCAAGATCTCAACATATAAGTACAAGAACTATTCTTTCTTTGTTTCTTTAAATTCTTTTGAATATCAGCATAATATTCATGAAATCAACAAAATCCGTGTCTAGCAACGACACCTCAAAACTGTCTCAATCTCATATATCCATGTCAAGTATCTCTGGTCTCAGCCATCCGGCTGATCCATCCCAAATATCCATATCTCAATCTAGCGGCCACGGTCGGTATCCTCTGGATATCCGCCGTGCCAAATGAAGTCACCGGTAGGTAGTCCGTCCCCTGCCAGGCTCAACGCCATTTCCTGCGATCTTCTTACCCCGGGGTACCTTACCTGGCCCACCATGTACCCGAGACGGTTCATCCACCTCCTCGAAACGGGTCTTGAAAACACAGCAAACTCATGGTGGAAGACACTTTACATCACTAGAAAACCGCAACTTTTATATTTTTAAAAGATCATAAGTTTCAAATCTTGCGGCTTTTCCCAGAAGTCCAGAAATATCATAAATCTTATGAAATCATCATGGGTGCATGTCAATGATAATGGATGCAAATGGTATCAATATTCAAGTTGCAATGTATGATTTATACTAGGCATGAGCAAGTGATGTAATGATATATATGCACGAGAATAGCAATTCTTATGATTTCATTTTAAATATGTCTTGCAATAGCACAGGTCTAAGCAATTAACATGTTCAGATTTATAGTTATATAGTGTCGTGACATGGCAATTACCAGGGTGTGGGTGTACACATGAATAGTGCTCGTGCTGCATATAAAAACCAGGTAATGGTGCATGTGTCCTACAGAATAGGTTTGCGCATATGGGTACAACATATAGATCCTAACTGCAGCAACTATCATGCAAGTATTATTATTTCTAATATCACAAGCAAATGTTAAAGTTTACTATTTTCAAGTTTTCTAAATCTATCGGGCGACTTGCGCCATCCAAAAGATCGTTCCATATAGATGTGAAATCTACTCACCCGTGATCCCACGCTAGGTGTGTCCGACCACCTGCTTTCCTTTCTCCGCTGCGCTCGAAGTCCCCGCCGGCGAACCTAGAATTTACAAAAGTCACATACATCAGGAAAATCCTACAAAAACACGATATATCGATAAAAAGGATACGCGTACGTGAAACTAAAATGCGCGTGCACACGACACGCTGCGACACGCACAAACCCACCAGAACCTATTCTGACACGCTGTGTCGCGCAGCACGCCACAAAACCACGCGTATCACGCGCGTGTCGCATAAGTTTAAAACATCGAAAACACGTTTATAGCTCCAGATTCTACCTCTGGGCCTAACTTAAAAAGTTACAGATACAAACAGACTAAGCTACCAAGCAGGACCCTACACCCAAAAACCCAACACCTCTCCCCCTACTCTGGCAGCAAATTGCGGCCAGATCGAATAAACCGACGGCCTGGAAAGTGAGGTGGGTCCCCGTGCTTTGTGTGTGTGTCCCTGCTAGTCTCACCTTGCTACAGTCTTCACAATTTTATTTTGAACGGCTCGGGTCAACAGCAGATCTAACAGAGGCTAAAATGTCACTAAAACTACTAAATTACGCCAAGTCAGATAAATCGGGTATTTTTATGAAATCTGGGGCAAATCTCTGGTAAACTGGTCTCAACAGCACCTAATTAGGTTATTCTAACCATCACAACCATTACTTTGTCAAAATTCCCCTAATTTACCCAAAACTACCACTAAAACATATAATAAACACTAATATAAGCTAGTTAACCATAACTTTAGCAAATAGAGTCGGGTTAAGGGGTTTATACCTCTAGAGACCCTAGATGAAGGAGAAGAGAAGAAGTAAGAGAGAGTGTGTTGTTGCTACAGCTCCTGGTGCTGCGAAACATGGCTGGAAATTAGCTGAACTGCCTCACTATTTTGCTGAAGCTGTTGTGTGTTAACTAGCTGAAGATGTTGCTGTTGCTGTTGTAGCAGTGGCAGGGTTGAGGTATTGTTGAGGGAAGGGTTGTGTGTTGTGGAGGAAGTATTATGTAAGGAGTTGGGGGCTGATGTAGCAGCTGCTGCTGCTGAAGTAACATGCTGAAGCTGAGGCTGATGGTGTGCTGCTGATGTTCTGATGCATGGCTGATGTTTGGGGCTGATGTGCTGCTGCTGATGTAATGGGATGCTGAAGTTGTTTTGGTAGCTATGTGCTGATGTTTGTGTGTGAGTGAGAGGGAGAGATAAGAGTGAAATGATAGTGTGAAAGAGGGCGTGAGAGAGACATGCAAAAAGTTTTGAAATGAAATGGGGTGTGACATAACCATAGCCACCATTCTCTCTTCCCTCATTAAATGCTTGCATGACACCCATCACAATCTCTCCTTCTCATCACAAGTCAACCCTAAACCCTAATTACCCTTAACCCAATCTAAAACTCATAATTATCCCAATTAGCTTAACCAAGTGTGTTAGACCACCATGGTTGGCTAAACATGGTTAACCCACCATGCACACCAAAACTTGGTAACCCTAGGCTTAACCCTAGTTATCATGCACCAGTGTGTGTGGTCGAGATAAAATTCTACAAAAATAACCATAAAACCAGATAAATTACTAGAAACCCGTTTTGGTAAACTTTTTACCAAAAACCCCCACACTAACATGCAATTACTACTAAACACAGACTCAGGTGTTACAGTCTTTCCCCCTTAAGAAAATTCGTCTCCGAATTTAAAATATGCAACTACGCGTACCTTCAAAAAGATGAGGGAATTTCTTCCGCATCTCTCCCTCGGCCTCCCAAGTGATCTCCTCACCATTCAGGCTGCGCCAAAGAACCTTCACCGACGGCAGGACCTTTGATCGAAGTTTCTTCACCTGCCGATCTAATATCTCAACTGGCTGTACGGTGAACGAAAGGTCGGGCTCAAGCTGAACGGTCTGATGCTGAATCGTGTTGGAAGGGTCATGACGATATCTGCGTAGCATCGATATGTGGAAGATGGGGGGAACATCTGAAATGCTGGGTGGAAGAGCCTAACGATATGCAACAGCGCCGACACACTCGAGGATCTCGAAAGGACCCACAAATCTAGGGCTAAGCTTTCCCTTTCGCCCAAATCGCATCACGCCCTTCATCGGAGAGACCCTCAGAAAAACATGATCGCCAACTGTGAACTCTAATCTGCGACGGCGCCTGTCTGCATACGATTTCTGCCTGCTCTGAGCTGCTCTCATCCGGTCTCGAATCAGCTGTACTTTCTCGGTCGTCTCCTACACGATCTGCGGCCCAAAAATACTGCTCTCGCTCAGCTCGGTCCAACAGACGGGCGATCTGCATCTCCTCCCATACAAGGCCTCGAAAGGTGCCATCTGGATAGTATCCTGAAAGTTGTTGTTGTAGGAGAACTCCACTAAAGGTAAATGACGATCCAAGCTACCGCCAAAATCCAAAACGCACGCTCTGAGCATGTCCTCGAGAGTCTGAATAGTCCGCTCTGACTGCCCGTCGGTTTGCGGATGAAATGCTGTGCTGAAGCTCAAACGGGTGCCCAATGCCTCCTGAAGTCTCTGCCATAGTCGGCTGGTAAACTGGGTGCCTCGGTCTGATACGATACAAGTCGGTATGCCATGCAACCGCACGATCTCGTCGATGTAGATCTAGGCATACTGAGCAAAACTGAAAGTGGTCTTCACTGGCAGAAAGTGAGCCGCTTTCGTCAATCGATCCACGATCACCCAAATGGAGTTGTACCCTCTACTGGTCCTGGGTAGATCCACAATGAAGTCTATCGAAATCCGCTCCCATTTCCACTCCGGAATGGGCAAAGGCTGCAACTCTCCTGCTGGCCTCTGGTGCTCGGCCTTGACTTGCTGACAAGTCAGGCATCTCGATACGAAGTCTGTGACAACCCTGTTCATCCCGTCCCACCAATAGACATCTCTCAAGTCGCGGTACATCTTGGTGGAACCTGGATGAACGCTGTATGTAGATCTAAGCGCCTCCTCAAGAATCTCACATCGCAGTCCCTCCGAATCTGGTATGCACAATCGAGTCCCAAATCGTAGTACTCCCAGATCGTCGATCATGAACTCGGAATCTCTGCCCTGCCTAATCTGCTCCATGATCTATGAAAGTCGGTCATCACTGAGCTGTGCCTCTCGAATGCGGTCAAGTAACTGCGGACGTGCACGAACATGCGCAAGATGTCCCCCTGTCGGAGTGAACTCGAACTCAACTCGGCCGTCGCATAAAATCTGCCAATCTGCTGATGACTGCCTTTGCACTGCGCGCAAACAAGATAGACTACCCCCGGGCCTCTTGCTCAAAGCATCCGCCACTACATTCGCCTTGACCGGGTGGTACAAGATCTCACAGTCGTAGTCCTTCACCAGCTCCATCCAACGACGCTGTCTCAGATTCAGGTCTCGCTGCTAAAATATATACTTTAAGCTCTTGTGGTCAGTGAATATTTGGCACGACTCACCGTACCGTATAGGTAATGTCGCCATATCTTAAGTGCAAAGACCACTGCACCCATCTCCAAATCATGAGTGGGGTAGTTTTGTTCATGTTTCTTCAATTGCCGCGAAGCATACGCGATCACCCTGTCATGCTGCATCAATACGCATCCTAGCCCTACCCGTGAAGCGTCATAATAAACCATGAATCCGCCTGATCCTGAAGGCAATGATAATACCGGCGCCGTGGTCAAACAAGTCCGTAGCTGTAGAAAACTGTGCTCGCACTCCTCCGTCCAAACGAAAGGAACTCCCTTCCGGGTCAAACCGGTCAAAGGTGCAGCAATACGGGAGAAATCCTGAACGAACCGCCTGTAGTAGCCCGCCAGGCCTAGAAAACTACGATCTCCGTAACCGATGTCGGTCTGGGCCACTGCTGAACAGCCTCAATCTTCTTCGGGTCCACACATATGCCATCTCTCGTAATCACGTGACCCAAGAAACCAACGCTGTCCAACCAGAATGCACATTTGGAAAATTTTGCGAAGAGCTAGTGCTCCCTCAGAGTCTGCATCGTAATCCGCAAGTGCTGCTCGTGGTCCTCTCGGCTCCGGGAATACACCAAAATATCGTCAATGAAGACTATGATGAACAAGTCGAGATACGGCCTGAATGCACGGTTCATCAAGTCCATGAATGCAGCTGGGGCATTGGTGAGTCCGAACGACATCACCAGAAACTCATAGTGGCCATAGCATGTACGGAAAGCTGTCTTCAGTATATCCTCCTATCGGACTCGCAGCTGATGGTATCCTGATCGCAAGTCGATCCTCGAAAAATAACCCGCACCCTGAAGCTGGTCGAACAAATCATCAATGCGCGGCAACGGATATCTGTTTCGTACGGTAACCTTGTTCAGCTGGCGGTAGTCGATACATAAGCGCAAACTTCCGTCCTTCTTCTTGACAAACAGGACCGGAGCACCCCATGGAGAAACACTGGGTCGAATAATTCCCTTATCTAACAAATTTTGCAGCTGAACCTTCAACTCTCTAAGCTCCGCCGGGGCTATCCGATAAGGCGGTGTAGAAATAGGCCCCGAGCCGGGAATCAAATCAATACAGAACTCAATGTCGCGCTCAGGCGGCAATCCGGGCAGCTCATCAGGGAAAACATCGGGAAACTCGCATACAATCGGAACCAGGTCCAATGGAATATCTGTAGCTCTAGTATCGCATACATAAGCTAGAAATCCCCGACATCCCTTTCTCAACAGCTGATCAGCAAGAAAAGAAGAAATCAACATGTGAAGGGCGGCACCATGGTCCCCCTGCACAACAAAAGCCGACTCGCCGGGAAAACAAAATCTAACTGTCTTCTTGCGGCAGTCCACAGACGCATAGCACGTGGCTAACCAATCCATGCCCAAAAGAACGTCGAAGTCCAACATCTCAAGAAAGATCAAGTAGACAGGCAGCTCTCGCTTGCCAATACGGACGGTACAGGATCGGAACACGTGCCTAGCAACAAATGACTCTCCCACAGGAGTAGTCACAACGAGCGGCTGATCAAGCAAACCGGACTCTCTACCCAAACTCGGCACGAAGTGTGTAGAAACTTATGAGTGCATGGATCCAGGATCAAACAACACGTGTGTATCAACGGAACATATAGATAGGGTACCTGTCACGACGGCATTGGATGCCTGTGCATCCTAGGGTGTCAACGTAAAAACTCGGGCTTGACCTCCACCAATAACGGGCTGACCTCGGCCTCGGCCTCTGCCTCCTCGTCCTTTCTGGATAGGTCCGCCGTGTCCACGGCCTCTGGGTGCACCTAACTGGCGTGGAGCATCGCCTGTGGCAAGAAGTAGAGCTCTCTGAGGAGGGGGCGGTGATGGTGGTAGGGTCACATGCGGAACTGTCGCCTCTCCCTGTCGTCTCGCTGGGCAATCTCTAACACGATGGTGCAGACTCCCGCACCCAAAGCATCCTGGCGACGCCTGATGTCCCTGTGGATACGAACCATACAGCTGACCTCGTCCAAACCCTCTGCCGACCCCATCTCTCGGAAAGAATCTGGCATGCTGCCCCTGATCTGGCGTGCAGGTACGAATCCTCTTCGGCATGGGAACGACCGAAGTCACTGAAATACGTGCCTCCATCCGCAACGCTGTATCCATAGCCGCTGAATAGTTATCGAAGTGCTGGGCGCCAATTGCAAGAAATAGCTGGGCATCCAGTCCCTGTATGAACCTCTTCACCCTCTTCGCTTCGGTATCCACCAGATACGGAGCATATCAGGACAACTGTGTAAACTGGACGTCATACTCAGACACCGTCATCCCTGTGGTCTTGATCAAGGCCTCAAAACTATGAGCTCTGGCGTCACGAATGCTCTACGGAAGGAAACGGGCTAGAAAGACTGCTGTAAACTCGGTCCAGGTCATGGGCGGTAGACCTGCAGCTCGACCTCTCAGAACTGACTCCCACCATATCTGTGCGAGGCCCTCTAGTCGGAAACTCGCCAGCTCTAACCATCGGTCATCAGAACACCTAAGCGAGCGGCAGATCCTGGCCAAACTGTCAAGGAACGTCTGCGGGTCCTCTGTTGCATCGGTACCCGTGAAGACTGGAGGTCTCAGCCTCATGAACTCCTGCAGAGAAACCGGAATGGCCACGGTAATAGTAGTAGGAGCAGGTATCATAGTAGTCTGGGATATAGTGGGTACGTCCTCCGGCCTCGATGCACGACTGGCCGCAACTAAGGATCCCACCATCTGACGTAGCTCCTGCATACTCCCCATCATCTGTCGCAGCTCCTCTATACCAGTCTCAAGCCTATCCACACGGCCTGGGGAAGGCGGATCAGTCTGTCCCTGCGGCGTAGGCATACCACCCTGCTCAGTCCTAGTCTCGGACGAGCCAGCGCAAATCTCGTCTCGGGCGGCAGCCCGCTGCGCTCTGGTAGCCCTACGCGGCATAGTGACTGGTACAGGAAACAGGACAATAAGGATGGTGCAATAGAATCGTAGGATCCACGGAATTGAAGAAGGAATTTCAAGCAAGTATATCCTAAAGTCACTTAGGCGGAGTACCGTATCGCATGTATGCCGCGGACATACGTACGCTACGTCACCCTGCTTAAGTCACTTACTCCATCTACTAAGGGTCATCCTACACTCAGAAAGGTGAAACCTATCGCTCTGATACTAACTTTGTCACGACCCGCAAGGTACGGAACGCGACCGGCACTTATGTTACGAAACGTCTCAAGGCGTCCGTAAAATAAGTAAGCCGAAGCCAAGAATACAAAACCCAATTAAGAATTAGAGTGAAGGAAACCAATTTATTTACAGCATTTTACTCCATTAACCACATCAAGTTTCCTTTTTAAAACAAATTTCCCTTTTTCCAAAAATTCCGGCAGAACCTCCTTTGTAAAAACAAGCCCCAAACGGGTACAAAACAGGAATATAAATGAATAACATGAATATGGCATCCCCAAGCGGGAGCTAGCTCTTCGCCTCAAGGCGGTCACAAATCCCACGCAATGTAAGATAACAATGTGCATAAATAAGAATGAAGCACAAGTAAAATAACATGTCGACTCAAGTGAGCTCGATCCCCAAATAACATAAATCCACAAGTCTCACAACCTCGTCTCTAGGTCAATATACAGTAATCCAAATAAACTGGTACAGCTGAAATAGTAGTAGATGGAGTACTCTAGATACAATGAACATATATAAGGTGGTACAAAATGATAACAACCCACCTATGAGCAAAAGCCTCGAGTCCAGGCAAAGAGAGCAAAAGAGGCAAAAGTGTCCGCCGCTACAGTGCTGACGGAATGGACCTCCGGAAAAGCTGTGGCACACCGGGGGTGAGTTGCCAGCTCACGAGTAATAAATAATATCTACAAAGGCTATCGCATGTATGCACACAAGTATCCTAGCATCTCGAAATAGGTATGGCTATAGGCACTAGCAGGTATATATGCATCATCAGTGTGCTAACAAGTATGAATGTCACATGGATTTACTAACAGGTATGTATGCCACATGAATGTACCAACATGTATGTATGCTGTATGAGTCAACTCAAGATCTCAACATGTAAGTACAAGAACTATTCTTTCTTTATTTCTTTAAATTCTTTTCAATATCAGCATAATATCCATGAAATCAACAAAATCCGTGTCTAGCAACGACACCTCAAAACTGTATCAATCTCATATATCCATGTCAAGTATCTCTGGTCTCAGCCATCCGGCTGATCCATCCCAAATATCCATATCTCAATCTAGCGGACACGGTCAGTATCCTCTGGATATCCGCCGTGCCAAATGAAGTCACTGGTAGGTAGTCCGTCCCCTGCCAGGCTCAACGCCATCTCCTGCGATCTTCTTACCCCGGGGTACCTTACCGGGCCTACCATGTACCCGAGACGGTTCATCCACCTCCTCGAAACGGGTCTTGAAAACACAGCAAACTCATGGTGGACGACACTTTACATCACTAGAAAACCGAAACTTTTATATTTTTAAAAGATCATAAGTTTCAAATCTTGCGGCTTTTCCCCGAAGTCCAGAAATATCATAAATCTCATGAAATCATCATGGGTGCATATGTCAATGATAATGGATGCAAATGGTATCAATGTTCAAGTTGCAATGTATGATTTATACTAAGCATGAGCAAGTGATGTAATGATATATATGCACGAGAATAGCGATTCTTATGATTTCATTTTAAATATTTCTTGCAATAGCACAGGTCTAAGCAATTAACATGTTCAGATTTATAGTTATATAGTGTCGTGATATGGCAATTACCAGGGTGTGGGTGTACACATGAATAGTGCTCGTGCTGCATATAAAAACCTGGTAATGGTGCATGTGTCCTACAGAATGGGTTTGCGCATATGGGTACAACATATAGATCCTAACTGCAGCAAATATCATGCAAGTATTATTATTTCTAATGTCACAAGCAAATGTTAAAGTTTACTATTTTCAAGTTTTCTAAATCTATCGGGCGACTTGCGCCATCCAAACGATCGTCCCCCGTAGATGTGAAATCTACTCACCCGTGATCCTGCGCTAGGTGTGTCCGACCACCTGCTTTCCTTTCTCCGCGGCGCTCGAAGTCCCCGCCGGCGAACCTAGAATTTACAAAAGTCACATACATCAGGAAAATCCTGCAAAAACACGATCTATCGATAAAAAGGATACGCGTGCGTGAAACTAAAACGCGCATGCACACGACACGTCACTACGTGCACAAACCAACCAGAACCTATTCTGACACGCTGTGTCGCGCAGCGCGCCACAGAACCACGCGTATCACGCGCGTGTCGCACAAGTTTAAAACATCGAAAACACGTTTATAGCTCCAGATTCTGCCTCTGGGCCTAACTTAAAAAGTTACAGATACCAACAGACTAAGCTACCAAGCAGGACCCTACACCCAAAAACCCAACACCTCTCCCCCTACTCTGGCCGCAAATTGCGGCAAGATCGAATTAACCGGCGGCCTGGAAAGTGAGGTGGGTCCCCGTGCTCTGTGTTTGTGTCCCTGCTAGTCTCACCATGCTACAGTCTTCACAATTTTATTTTGAACGGCTCGGGTCAACAGCAGATCTAACAGAGGCTAAAAAGTCACTAAAACTGCTAAATTACGCCAAGTCGGATAAATCGGGTATTTTTATGAAATCTGGGGCAAATCTCTGGTTAACTAGTCTCAACAGCATCTAATTAGGTTATTCTAACCATCGCAACCATTACTTTGTCAAAATTCCCCTAATTTACCCAAAACTACCACTAAAACATATAATAAACACTAATATAAGCTAGGTAACCATAACTTTAGCAAATAGAGTCAGGTTAAGGGGGTTATACCTCTAGAGACCCTAGATGAAGGAGAAGAGAAGAAGTAGGAGAGTGTGTGCTGTTGCTACAGCTCCTGGTGCTGCAAAACTTGGCTGGAAATGAGCTGAACTGCCTCACTGTTTTGCTGAAGCTGTTGCTGTTGTGTGTTAACTGGCTGAAGATGTTGTGGTTGCTGTTGTAACAGTGGCAAGGGTTGAGGTATTGTTGAGGGAAGGGTTGTGTGTTGTGGGGGAAGTGTTATGTAAGGAGTTGGGGGCTGATGTAGCAGCTGCTGCTGCTGAAGTAACAGGCTGAAGCTGAGGCTGATGGTGTGCTGCTGATGTTCTGATGCATGGCTGATGTTTGCGGCTGATGTGCTGCTGCTGTTGTAATGGGCTGCTGATGTTGTTTTGGTAGCTATGTGCTGATGTTTGTGTGTGGGTGAGACGGAGAGATAAGAGTGAAATGAGAGTGTGAAAGAGACATGCAAAAAGTTTTGAAATGAAATGGGGTGTGACATAACCATAGCCACCATTCTCTCTTCCCTCATTAAATGCTTGCATGACACCCATCACAATCTCTCCTTCTCATCACAAGTCAACCCTAAACCCTAATTATCCTTAACCAAATCTAAAACTCATAATTATCCCAATTAGCTTAACCAATTGTGTTAGACCACCATGGTTGGCTAAACATGGTTAACCCACCATGCACACCCAAACTTGGTAACCCTAGGGTTAACCCTAGTTATCATGCACAAGTGTGTGTGGTCGAGATAAATTCTACAAAAATAACCATAAAACCAGATAAATTACTAGAAACCCGTTTTGGTAAACTTTTTACCAAAAACCCCCACATTAACACGCAATTACTACTAAACACAGACTCAGGTGTTACATGTACGTTCCTTGACCCTGTATGGGGTGATGGTTGATCACATAGCCATTGGTGTTTGATATCAAAGATTGTACACATGTGCTCATTGGAGAATGGGTATACTGAACAGGACTCTCTGAGAACTCCTAGATGGTATTATACCTATCGTCAGATAGCAGTTCTTTGGTGACACTGGTACAGGTTAGTCTGTAGACCTGAGATCGTCATAGAGTCTTGTGTGGTTCCCACTATGCTTTGATTTCCTCCCTACCACGAATCAGAAGTCGTACAAACAGGTGGATTTTGGGTACAGACCCGAGTCATATGGAGGCAATGAGCGATAGGAGGGGTTTCGTCTCTCCTGGGATTGGGAGTTGATGTTGCGCTATGCTCGATTGGCTATAACAAGAAGTCCCCCGCCAGGGATGTTGATGAGATTTACTGGTAAGCGTTATCAGTAGTTTCTCGACCCGTTATGAGCCTCACATCGGCATGACTTATCAAGTTATTGGGGTCTGACGTTTACCCCCCTAGACTCGATATGCGACATATCAGACGAAGAGACAGGAATGTACGGTAGTGTTACTTACAGGATTCACGGGAGTTTGGACAATCTTGCTTGTTGATCTTCTGATCGCTCAATACCTGGTTAGTTGTAACGTCCAGCTAGTACCGCTGACGGCTTGTGTGTGACTGATGTGATTATCACCTACTGCTGGCGTCTTGATGAATATTTAGAGTCCTACACAGAGGTTCCCTAGCTCAAATGAAACGAAGTAGGGCACATATGTGATATTTGTTAGTTAAATATATGCCCTAGAGGCCATTGTTGTACATATGATGTATATTATAATGGATGCTTGGATATATATAGAGAGGACTTTCTTGCTCGTCATGATAGTATGCTATTTGGTTTCACTTTATCTTAACATATTGACTTGTATTAGTTTACTGTCTTGTTCTCACATGTTGATAAATCCCATAGGCTATGTACTCGACTACTGGGACTATGATGAGATCATACAAGTGGGGCCAGGGTAGTCAACGAGTACATCCTATAACTGTTCCTAGTCGAGGGTGTGTCGAGACAGGGCATCGATACACCAGAGTAGACTAGCGTATACGCATCTTGACCCATATGATGTGCGATGGATGATCCCATATCCATCGGTGTTTGACATCAAAGATGGTGTACGGGTGCTCATTGGAGACTGGGTACACTGGACGGACTCGCCGAGAACTCCCAGATAGTATTATACCTCATGTCATATGGCAATTCTCTGGTGACACTGGTACAGGGTAGTCTGAAACCCGAGATCGTCATAGAGTCTTGTGTGATTCCTACTATGCTTTGATTTCCACCTTACCACGTCCAAGAAGGCATGCAAAACGGTGGCTTTTGGGTACAGTCCCGAATCGCATGGAGGCAATGAGCGATAGGAGGGGTTTCGTCTCTCCCGGTATAGGGAGTTGATGTTATGCTGTGTTCGATTGGCTATAACTGGAAGTCCCTGGCCAGGGCGGATATTGAGTACTACTGGTAAGTGTTATCAGTAGGTTCTCGACCTGTTATGAGCATCACATCGACACGACTTATCGGTTACTGGAGTCTGACGTTTACCACCCCTAGACCAGATATGCGACATATCAGACGAAGAGACCGGACTGCAGGAGAATGTACAGGCTTGCTTGTTGATCTTTTGATCACTCAATACCTAGGTGGCTGTTACGTTTGCTTGACCGCTTGCAGCTTGTGGGTGTTTGATATGATCATCACCTGCTACCGGCGTATTGACGATTCTTTAGAGTCCTACACAGAGGTTTCTTGACTCAGGCAAAACGGAGTAGGAGCACATATGTGATATGTGCGGGATCGAGAATAATACTATATGAGATACCGTATTCTATTCTCGCGATATATGATATCGGCCGGCGATATTTGATATCAGCCGGGGTCATCGGATCAAGTGTTGATTCGATGAATCGGTACATGATATATTAGTCGGTTATATTCGTTATGGTCGGATTGTCGGATCAAGTGTTGATTCGATAATTTAATGTATAATTATATATGTGATATATTACATCACATTATCTAATATTGGCTCGCTTTATTATTTCATTTTCTCACCGGATAATACATTGATATATATGCGATATATGTTAATTATATTATTTTCTTTTGTTACAAAAATATATTATATATGTGATATATAATATTGTAACAAGTTATGAAATGCAACATGATTAGTGGAGATTAAATATGGTTAGGGTTTGATTTGGGTTAGCTCTTTCTTGTAGCTTCTAGAAGCTTTTATTTTGTTTTGAGCTAAGATATTATATGTTGATATTTTGTGAGATATTTTTAAACCCAACCCAAACCCTTAACCCTAGTTAACTCTCTACAATGGTTAGCCCTTTCTTTTATCAACCATGGTTGCATTTGTAATTATTATTACATTTTCATTATTCATCACAAAAGGATATTCATTCTTTTTCTTCTTCCTTGAGCTCTAAAAAGCTTTCTAGGTTTTTCTTTTGTGATGATTTAGTGTGAGATTATGAAAACAAATGAGAGCCAAATTCCTACCTCATCATCCTCATCTAATCTAGCCAATTAAGATTAAGGTGTTCACTTCATTAGTGAGTAAGAGCTTGAGATAATGAAACTTCAAGGTGGATCATCTTTGAAAAGGAAGACTTCAAGCAAGCATGGATCATTCGGGCTGTGGAGCTTCTCTTGAGTCCGGGAGATCATGGATCGCGGCGAAGGTACTACTACTTAGAGCTTATGAAGCTAAGGAGCGGACTACAAAGGTTGTAATCCCTCACTCTTAGTTGTAAAGATGTTTACTTGCATGTTTAACCCTAATAATCTAGCAAAGATCCTCGCTTTGGGTTGTTCGGCATGTTTAAATTTTGAATCGGGCATGGTTGATGCCTTATAGACCCTTGTATGAGTGCCTAGTAACCTTACAATATTTGTGGGACCGAGATTAATACGTGTATGTGATACAGTATTCTAATCTCGCAATATAGGTTATATGTGATTAACTGGATTATTGAATCAAGTGTTAATTCAATAATTTGTTATATGTATATTTGATATACATATAAATGATATTAGTCGGTTATATGTGATATAGCTGGATTATTAAATCAAGTGTTGAGTTAATAATTTAATATATAATTTTATATTTGATATATTAATATATATTAACTAATATTAGCTCACTTAAGAATTTCTTTTCTACAAATACATATAAATATATATGAGATATATATTAATTTATTTACTATTGTGTCATGCTAGATGATACATTGGACACGGGTGTATGAGACTCACACCAAACTAAATATAATTTGGGTGATTAATTATTAAGGGAAAAATCAAAATTAGGTGGAAATTAGCATGGCTAATGATGCTTGTAGAAGCATGTAGAATTCTTGACTAAGTCCACTAATTTTGTTTACTAGATATATATTAACCCAACCATTATCTTTAGTCATGGTTAAGTCTCTACAAATATCATTTGAGATATTTTTTCACAATGGTTCATCACTTGATCATCTTCTTCTTCTTCTCATTTTGCTCTCTAGCTTTGAGTGAGGTGGGAAAAGAAAAAGAGAAAAATAATTCTAAAGTGAGCAAAATTCCTACTTTTTCAGTCTATACCAAACTAACCATTTAGTATAGGTTGTTTACTTCACTAATTCCTTAATTAGTGAAGAGGTATCTTGAGTTAGAGATTCCTCAAAGTATATCATCTTCGGCCTCTAAGATCCTTAAGCAAGCTTGTTCCTTTTCTCCAAGTGGAGCCTATGAAGAGTTTGAAGGACCATTACTTGGAGCTAAGAGACTACTCATGGAGCTTTATAAGTGAAGGACCGGTCTACAAAGGTTGTATTCCTTATTCACTTAGTGCAAAGTTTGTTTACATGCAAGGAAACCCTAATTCTCTAGTTCGATTCTAGGATAGCATGCAATAGCACACTAGATTTTTTTTAAATTGCACACTCAATGCCTCTAGAAACCTAGTAGACATGCTAAGGAATACCAACATGGTATCAGAGCCAAGCTAGAGCATTAGGAGTGGCCTAGATGATGTTAAAGTTTTCGATCGAACTTCGAAAACCCAGAAAACTCTAGTTTCTGTTCGAATTTTCAAAAGTTGGATTTTTGCAGATTAAAAATATTCAGAAAATCATGCAGGTTAAATTATGGAGCCCTAAGAAATTCGAGCTAACAAATCAAACAATGAGTCGTGGAACCGCGCCGAATCGCTTGTTTGGCCGCGGTTCCGCCGCAACATTGTGGAATTGTGGGGAGAATTTTCTTCTGCTGCTCCATTTCCTTATTCTGGGTTTTCTGGGCATTTTAACTGAGACTCAAGTTGTTGAGGTCTCTGTGGTTTCTGGGTATTTGATGAATCGATCGAAATGTTTAACATCGTCTAGATATCTGTGATATGTGATTCAATATTTGGAATCCACAATAATTGGTTTTGTGAAAACTAGTTAGTAAATTGTAAATCTAGCAATTTAGTCTCATCGATCGGTTACCACGGGGTTTTGATTAGGATCAAAACTCCGTCGCAATCGCGTATAGTACGCGAACACTCTCCGGGTAACATTAATAGATAGTCATGCCCCATCACCCCGACTAAGTGACTGTAGGAGAACCCCGTTGCCAAAAGCATCCGCTCGGGTGCTCGCGGCCGCTGTGTTCCGCCTAACTGCACTTCGTCGACGGCATCGGGGGTGCGGACGTCTACTAATGTTTCCGACGAGCATTCGATCGGTTGTCGGGTATCTTGTTGAATTGCCCGACTAGTTATTGAAAAATGTTTTCAATTTGAGACGTAAATGCCGGGTTTATAACGTTAGGCATGAAATTCGGAATATGTGATATTTCGGGTTTATGATGTCTAAGGAATTTATACGGTTAGGCATGAAATCCGAAGTATGTGATATTTCGGGCTTGTCTAAGAATGTTGTGGATTCCAATTATTGTAGTTTTCATTTTCTTTTCTGCGACCGTAAGTGTAATATGTGGTGTATCGCCGGTTTCGTTGCTATACGTCAATGACAATTGGGATACGCATATTTACTTATGTTGATGACATGTGATGTTATGCGTTGCTGTGATATGTTATATTGGATCGTCGTGTTTGAATAGCCAAAGGGTTTTCGCGTGAGATGAGAGTTTTTCATTTTCATTCATGTAAAAATTTGTATGTAATATTCTTTTGTTGATACACTTCCGGGTTGAGGATAATGTAACCATTGATGTATATTATTTACTTACTTTTCCATATTAGAATAGACCCAAGGCGAGGAGCATAACTAATCGGGTTCTAGAGTCCAGTTGGAGACCATCTCGAGGAGTCGAGATCGGGTCTCCTAACTCTAGAATTGGCGGGGTTGCTTGCCGCTCTCGTAGGGGTCTAGGGATATGGGTTTGGCTATTCATCACAACCGTGGAATTCGTGTTTTTTACTAGCTTGATTTAAAACACGGACCTCCTAGTATATTATATATTTCATATGTTGATTTCTGCTGCAATGTTCTGTGATGTGATCATATAACTTTGTGAGACGAATGTTTTATTATATATATGATATATAATAAACGTTGCTTATCTTTTGCATCCGCTCTATCCCTGCCCCCGCTTTGCCGTTAGTTAAGTAACCTAACGGTGCATGACGGGACCCCGTGGCGAATGCAGATGGCATAAGCGTACATTCTATTTTCGTTTCTTCTGTAATGTTTAGGAAACATAAATGATGGGACTTCATTAATGAGATTAATGAAAGGAAAGAAACCTAAAAATGTTGTAGAATCAAATTTTCAAAAGGGTAGCTCTAGTTGCATAGCGGTATTCCTTGATGAATATCCAGCACCTCATTCGATGAGGAAAGAGCCTAAATCTCTTCACCGGGAGTGACCTCTTTAGCAAAAGATAGCAGATGCTACAACCACTCGGTTTATTTTGAAAGACACTCAATTTTAAAAGCGGAGCTTAAACCACTCCTTTCAAATCACTCGATTCTACAACGATATCAAGTTCATTACGCAAAAGGTTTTCTTAAAAAACTGTCGTAGCCCTCCGTCATTTCAGATAAGGACTATTTAGTATTCGTGTTGTGTTTGCTGACCTTGTTAAAGTGTAGTGTGCGGTAGCTAATTAGTGCTTATCTGCAACCATATGGTGTGATTGGATTAGGGTAGTCGTACAACTTTGTTGACCTTGTTAAGGGTTGTACGGGTGGATTTAATTCAATCAGAAAATGACGGGTTAAACTGTTGGTGTGATATGCCCTAGAGGCCATTATTGTATAGTACTAGTTTGTATATTACATTTTGGAAGTTTGGGATATATACACGGATTGATGACAGTCTTGCTCGATATAGTAGTATGCTACTTGGTTTGTATCTATCTTAATATGTGTATATATTTCTTTTAACGTATCGCTAATACATATTGATAGAGCTCTTAGGATTTTTGCTTGACTACCAGCGTTGTGATGGCAGTCACACTAGTGGGGGCTGGGTAGTCTAAAAGAACATCCTTACACAGGTCCCTGGTCACAGGATTATCAAGACAGGGCATCGATACTCAAGAGTAGACTAGTGTATACGCTTCTCTTCCCAGCAGGGGAGATGGTCTGTCCTACAACCATCAGTATGTCGTACTGGAGATAGTATACAGGTGCTCATTGGGTTATGAGTTACACTCGACGGACTCGTGGGGAACTGCTGGTTGGCAATATACTAATCGTCAGGTAGCAGTTCCCAGGTGACATGAGTACAGCTTAGTCCGTCGACTTGACACTGCTACTTCGCCTCAAGTGTATTCCCACTGTTCTTAGATTACTACCCTACTACGGCTCTGTTGAGTAATGCAAACAGGTAGTAGTTGGGTGCAGTCCCGAAGCACTTGGAGGTAGTGGCGGTTAGATAGGATTCGTCTCTCCCGGTATTAGGGGTTGATGTCGCGCTGTGTTCGGAAAGCCATTACACAAAGTCCCTGGCCAGGGCAAACGAGATTTGCTGGTAGGGATTCCAGTAGTTTCTCAGGGTGTTTTTTCCCGGACTCCGACACGACATATTGCACTATTAGGGGTCTGACGCTTGCTGCCCCCCTAGGACCGATATGCGACACTCTTAGACGAACAGACAGGACTGTACGGAGATTGCCACAGACATGCTCAATAGGGGTACAGATGAGTTTCCTCGTCGACCTTCTTATCTACAGATACCTGGGTAGCCATTACGTACAGCTAGTTCCATTGGCGAGCTTGTGGTTAAACCCACTGCCAGAGTATTGTCGAGTCTTGAGAGTCCCACACAGAGGATTTCCCAGCTTCGGGCGAAACGTGTAGAGGTCGTATGGTTTTACGAAAGGGTTCGATCACATACGTGTACTTGTGCGCATATGATGTTCGGGAGAACATTACTAGTGGGCTTTGGTTTAAGCTGGATCTTAGTATATGATTATTGGATTAGTTTCGTCTCATTGTATTCGTGTTTCTCGGAATACGGATACGGGTATGTATATACGGACGAGAGGGGCATTCTTGTGATTTGATCAAGATTGCATTTGGAGAATGACACCTCAAATTAGGGTTTCCCTTTTATGGTTAATTCTTTAATGAAGTGGAGGAATGGAGAGAGAAAACTATATGGTATTTTAATGAAATAGATTAGGGTTTTGCATTGACCATCTTGGACACTTTTGAGAGTTGTTGACGTAGATATTATTGTGAGATATTTGTGAGATATTTTCATGGGGTTTAAATGCAAAAACCTAGCCATTATTCTATTTTTCATTATCCACTAAAAAACTACAGATACTTTCTTGCTCTCATTTTCCTCAAGCTTTTCTCCTTCTCCATTCAAACCCTAACCATCTCATGAGTTGAGAATCATAGGGTTTGTGAGACTACTAGACTTCTCATCACTCTCTACATATCCTAAGCTACTAATTTTAGCACACCAACTGACCTAGTTGCCTCAAGTTAGAGGTAAAGCTCAAAGTCGGACCTCTCGGGTGGATCTTCTATGATTTGGAGAAGTCGATGAGGAGGTGCATTCCGTTCTCAATTCAAAGAGCTCACGACTTGGATAAGTTCAGCGAGGAGGTGAAGGGCAGTGAGAACTTGAGGTATAACACTCACACATAGTAGTTAAACCTCTTTGCTAGTATGTTAGTTATGGTTTAGTATCGATCATGGAGTTTAGTCGATGTTACGAAGCTAATAAAAATCGTTTTTTGCAAACTCCGCCTCCCCAAGAACACGTGGTGTGCATGGCATCGACTTACAGTGGTATCAAAGCCGACTAAACCATAACTAACAGATTAAACGACAACTAAAACTATGAAACCGAAATAACCCCAAAACATCGAAACGTAGATCCTAGTTTCTGTTGATTTTTCCCGAGGCTCTAAAAATTATTTTAGAACCTGCAGAGTACTCTTTGAACTGGAAAATGAACACTCACCAAAAACGAGACAATTTCCTCAAAAAATGGCCGGCCACACTAAGGAATTTTCCGAGCTCACCGGTTCAATTTGAGGGGATTGCTTTGTATTTTTGTATGTGGCTTTGTGACTTAGATCTAGTGTTTCTGGAGTTGTTTATTTTTTCCAATTTTGAATATACTGTCAATTCTTTACTGTGGCAATACGGGGTGTTTCGAAGTCGCAGTTTAACGTTGTTTAATATTTCATGTTGTGATAAATGAGTTCGTAAACTTCCACTAATTGCTATATGTCGGTTAGTTAGGGTTTGCACATTTCTGTGATGTTTGATTTTGTATATTGACTTATTGGATTGTCGTGAATGAATAGCTGGGGATGTGAGGTGTTATATTCTTTTATTCAAATGTAAATTGTAAATTGTTGTAATATTTTTTCACGGGGCACATCCGGGTTGAGGTTGTAGCCACTGTTTTATTATTTCATTTACTGTTTATTGCTCCTAGGATAGACCCAAGGTGGGGTGCACAAACTACCGGGTACTTTGAAGTGCCGAGAGGCCTACTCACGTTGTTGAGGGAGGTTGCTTCACTAAGGGTATTTGGCGGGTAGTTTGTCACACCCGTAGGGGTCTGGAGTGGGGTTTGGCTATTCGTGGAATCCGTCTTTCATTACAGGCTTAAACGAAACGCGGAATTCCTAATATATCCAATATGTTCATTTATGATCTGGAATGCCTATTATTGCATCTGACAAATGGATATATATATATATATATAATAGACGTTGCTTATGTTTTGCATCCGCGCTAGTCCAACCCCCAGCTCTGGTGTTAGTTATCTAACCTAACGGTGTAAGATGGGGCCCTGTGGCGAATGCGGATGACTTAAGCGTACATTGCATTTTCGTCTTTTTCTGCAATGGTAGGTTAAATGACGGGACTGCATTACATTAATGCAAAGCAAACAAACCAAAGTTGAATCGTTGGAACAATTTTAAAACCACTCGGTTTTTTTTCAAACAGTAAAACTTTTAAAAATGCGGAGCTTAAACCACTCCTTTTAAAAGCTATCAGGTTCCTTCGATTATATCAAGTTCACAACGTTCACCGTTTCGCCAAAACCATTCGTAGCCCTCCGTCATTTCAGTTGGATATTCAGTAGTATTCAAGCTATGTATTTTGACCTTCGCCAAGGCATAGTGATTGGTAGCTGCTAAATATTCATCTGTAGCATAGATAGATGCGTTGGTTTGGGACAGTCGTACTGCTATTTTGGCCTTCATCAAGGGTATGTACGGGTGGGTTTAAATTAACCTGGAAAATGACGGGTAGAACTTGACATGTGACTTATGATATGTTGGCCTTCGTCAAGGTCATAAGAGCATGGGGAAAAAATCCACATCGGGAGTTTCTAAAGAAAATAAAACTTGCTAGTGTTGCATACCATTTGGAGTGTGATAATTTTGGTAGGATTCCTTCAACTTTATCACCCGATGATATTTGGATCCCGATCCTACTGTGAGTATATGCTACTCCTCGGGAGATTTTTTCACTTAACGATCAATGCTATAAACCAAGTAGGTGTCTAGAACAGTGTTAGCGGGGCTAAACCTCCAGGGAAAAGAGGTTATTTAATTAAGGAACTTCGCGAAAGCGTCGTAAAACCTCCCTCGAAGTACCAACACTAGCCTGGCTGAACGGTTAAGCAAGTATTGTATGGTGAGATTAATCCTGACTAATTCTTCTTTTCTGGTTTGAGGAAGGATTCGAGAAACAGTGGGAGCCATCCTATTTAGATAAACTAAAAACCAATCTAAACTTGCAAGAGTATCATACTAAAGTGTTTCTTCTCTCTCTCCTAATTGCAGCAACCAAAGATGACGGGCCTTAAGTTACTATTAGATGAAATTATATTGACAGGGCCAAACTACAAAGATTGGTTCAGGAATATCAAGATGGCAATAACTTATGACAAGTTGGGCTATGTCCTTACTACTAAATCCCCCGCCGTCCCAGGTCCAGAATCCAGTGTCACGGATAAGAAAATCCTTAAGTCCTGGGAGATTGACTGGGCGAAGGCCAAGTGCCTCGTGATGGCCTCTATGGACAACGAGCACCAGAGGCGGCATGAGAATATGTATCTTGAATCTATATTCCTCCATACCAAAGAATTATATGAGAGCAATCTCGTATCGCAAGATACGAGACTTCGAAAAAGCTTTTTCAGGCGAGGTTGACCGTCGGATCATCTGTAGGGGAACACGTCCTTAAGATGATCGGCTATATTGAAGAACTCGCGGACCTCGGGACCACGTTAGAGAATGAGCTGTATACAGACTTAATTCTGCAGTCTCTCCCTCCCACCTACGCCCAGTTTAACTTGAATTTTAATATTCAAGGTAATGAAGTTGAACTTCCAGAACTCCTCAACATGTTGAGGAGTGCAGAGAGCACCCTGCAGAAAGCTAGGGAAACACCCGCTCTACTTGTTGGTGGAGCTTCCTCTTATAGATCCAAGACGAAATCCAAAGGAAAGAAAAAGAAGGCCCCCACCAAGCCAAGAGGCGGTGTTAGTAAGGTGGAAGCAAAGGGCAAGGCAACAGTAGCGGGGTCGATGGTAGGAAAGAAAGAATGCTTCTATTGTCATAAAAAGGTCCATTGGAAGAAAGATTGCAGGGCTTAGAAGGCCAAGAACCATGACCCAAAGCAAGTTGTGGCTTCGGGTTCAGGTGTGTTTGTAATTGAAAATTGTCTGTCAATAAACTCTACTTCAGGGGTATTGGATACCGGATCAGGATCTCATATCTGTAATTCTTTGCAAGCACTGAGAAGCCGTAAGGTTCTGAAGACCGGTGATATGACCCTCAGGGTTACTAACGGAGCGAGCATGGATACTGTGTCCGTAGGGGAATATCTCCTTAGATTGACGAGTGGACATATTTTTGTTTTGCGCAACTTTTTTTGTGTACCTAGTTTGACTTGTAATATCATTTCTGTATCTTTGTTATCTAAAGAAGGTTATGATTTTACATTTGTAAGCGATGTTGCAAACATCCACCTTAATCATGGTATGATTGGGTCAGGTACTCTAAACAACGGTATATACATATTAAACCAACTACAAATTTTCAATGTCCAGAACTCACATAAAAGAAAGTCTCCAGAAATAAATCATGCTTTCTTATGGCATTGTAGATTAAGTCACATCAACGAAACACGGTTGACCAAGTTACATAAAGAAGGATATTTGGATCCATTCGAATATCAATCTAATGAAACTTGTCAGTCATGTCTCAAAGGAAAGATGACAAAGACTCCGTTCACTGGACGTGGAGTAACAGCGAGCGAGCTCTTGGGACTCATACACAGCAACGTGTGCGGTCCAATGTCTACACATGCAAGAAGTGGTTATTCCTATTTCATTACTTTTACGGATGATTTCTCTAGGTATGGACATATTTTCTTGATGAAACATAAATCCGAGGCTTTTAAGAAATTCCGGGAATATAAGAATGAAGTGGAAAAACAAACCGGCAAAAGTATCAAGACACTGAGATCTGATCGAGGTGGTGGATACTTGAGTGCCGAGTTCCTGGATTACCTAAAAGAGAATGGAATTCTCTCTCAGCTTACTCCACCATACACACTACAACAACGGTTTATCGGAGAGACGGAACTGAACCCTATTGGATATAGTACGTTCCATAATGAGTAACGCTGAGTTACCGCGATCATTCTGGGGTTATGCACTAGAATCAGCTGCATATCTTTTGAACAAGGTTCCTACTAAGACTGTGCCTACCACACTATATCATATATGTAGTGGGAAGAAACCATATCTTCAATATATGAAGGTATGGGGATGTCCAGCTTTTGTTAAAAAGCAGCATGCGGACAAGCTCGGGGTACGCTCAGTATTGTGTAAGTTTGTGGGATACCCAAAGAACTCCAGGGGGTATCTTTTCTATTACGCAGAGAAACAAAAGGTTTTTGTTTCTCATCATACCCACTTTTTAGAACATCAATTTTTAGAAAAAGAAACTAGTGGGAGCGCAATAGAACTGGAAGAAATTCCAGAACCACAAGCTTTTACTGAAAGCTTGGTGGAGCCAGAAGGTTCAAAAGAACAGGACATTCCCGCGCCACTCCGTAGGAGTAGTAGGCTATCTCATCCACCTGAGAGATACTATAGTTTTCTCGTAGATGGAGACAGAGAGGATTGCATCATTGATAATAATGAGCCGACTAACTTCCAGCAAGCCTGTAAGAGCACTGACTCAGTAAAATGGCTGGATGCAATGCGGACCAAGATGGAGTCTATGTACACCAACAAAATATGGACTTTGGACATTGCTCCAGAAAGGGTAAAACCCGTAGGCTGCAAATGGATCTTTGGAAAGAAGATTGGTGTAGATGGATAGGTTGACACTTATAAGGGTAGACTTATTGCAAAAGGATTTCGTCAAAGACCTGGTTTGGACTATGATGAAACCTTTTCTCCAGTGGCTATGCTCAAATCCATTCGGATCCTTCTTGCCATTGCTGCCTTCCACTATTATGAGATTTGGCAAATGGAAGTAAAAACCACTTTTCTAAATGGAAATTTGGAAGAGTGTGTCTATATGGACTAGCTAGAGGTTTTCATTCAGAGTAGGAGCAGCAGAAAAGTGTGCAAGTTGCTTAAGTCCATCTATGTTCTAAAGTAGGTATTGCGGAGTTGGAACATCTGTTTTGATGAGACGGTCAAAGAATTTGACTTTATCAAAAATCCAGATGAGCCATGCATTTATAGTAAGATTGTAGCACGAACTGTTGTATTCCTCGTCTTGTATGTGTATGACATTCTCTTGATAGGAAATGACATTCCTATGCTACAATCTGTCAAAGGGTTCTTGTCACAAAGGTTCTCCATGAAAGACCTGGGTGATTCCTCTTACATTCTGGGGATCCAGATCTATCATGATAGATCTAAGAGGATGTTGGGACTTTCACAGTCCAGGTACATCGACACCATACTGAAAAGATTCAGTATGGAAGATTCAAAGCGCGGTAATTTACCTGCTTGTCACGAAATCACCCTCTCCAAAAAGATGTCTCGCAAGACTGATTTGGAAAGGGATCACATGTCTATTACACCCTACGCTTCTGCGGTAGGCTCTATAATATATGCGATGTTGTGTACCAGACCAGATGTAGCTTATGCACTAAGCGTAGTAAGCCAGTATCAGTCAAACCCTAGGGAGAAGCACTGGATAGCAGTAAAGAACATTCTCAAGTACCTGAGAAGGACTAAGGAAATGTTCTTGGTTTACGGCGGAAAGGACCACCAGATCGAGACCTTTGCTGACTTCAGCTTCCAGAGTGACAAGGATGACTCCAAATCCATGTCGGGTTATGTCTTTACCCGCAATAGAGGGGCGGTCTGTTGGAAGAGTTCCAAGAAAGACACCGTTGCAGACTCGACGATGGAAGCGGGGTATATCGCAGCTTCTGATGCCGCAAAAGAAGCAGTCTGGATGAAGAAGTTCTTAACAGAACTTCAGGTGGTTCTGTCCATTGTTGATCCAATACCTCTGTATTATTACAACAACGGGGCTATAGCTTTAGCAAAGGAACCCAGGTCCCATCAGAAGTCCACACACATCTTGAGACGGTATCACCTGATCAAAGAGATCGTGGATCGCCGGGAGATCGAGGTTCGGAGAGTTGCTACAAAGGACAACACTACAGATCTATTCACAAAGGCCATCCTTTAGGGTTACTTAGCAAGGCAACAAGGTTTCAGAAGGCATAGTCCATGTCGTTTTCAAATTCTTGCCGTTCTAAACAACCCTAACCAAGAATATTAACTAGAGTTTTAAACAAAACAACATGCAAACAACTTTGCAAACTAAGTGAATGCGGAATACAACTTTTGTAGACCGGTCCTTCACTTCAAATGCTCCATGTAGAAGTCCCTTCGCTGCGAGTAATATTCTCCCGAACTCTTGAGAGGCTCTACAAGGTGAAAGATGCAAACTTGCTCAAAGTCTTCGAGGCAGAAGATGATCTATGTCGAGGAGACTCAAGCTCATGCTACCTCTTCACTAAATTGGGGTTTAGTGAAGCAAACACCCTAAACTAAATGGCTAATGGTAGAGGATGATGAAGTAGGAAATGGGCTCTCTTTAGTTTTCTTTTTCTTTCAATATTTTCTCACCATTTTCAAAAGCTAGAAAACTTTTCATGAGGAAGAAGAAGCTCAAGTCTAGAAGAAGAAAAGAATGAACTCATGAGGTGAGAATATAAACCATGAGTGAGTTACTGTCATGCACTAACTCATGTAGAGACTTAACTAGGGTAAGGATAAAGGTTGGGTTAATAAATATCTCAAGGAAAACAAAAGAGTGGACTTGGTCAATGGTTATCCAAAGCTTTCTCAAAGCTTCTACCATGACAAAATTCCACCATTTTAGAATTACTTTGATAAAAGAAACCCTAGAATTATCCTAACTATAGTGTAAGTCTCAAACACCCATGTTTTTTGTATCATCAAACATGACACAATAAAATGTACATTAATATATATCATATATATACAATATGCACACAAGTGAGAAAAAGAATACTTAGTGAGCAAATATTAGTTAATGTAAGTTAATATATCAAATATATAATTATACATTAAATTATCAAATCAACACTTGATTTAATAATCCGGCTATATCACG
The DNA here is from genome assembly GCA_030015575.1 of Agapanthus africanus. NCBI lineage: Eukaryota > Viridiplantae > Streptophyta > Magnoliopsida > Asparagales > Amaryllidaceae > Agapanthus > Agapanthus africanus. The sequence continues at coordinate 76,922,956 of JASDDO010000029.1, forward strand.
TACAACCGACTAATATCATATGTAACAACTTATCGAATCAACACTTGATCCGATAACCCGGCTATATCACATATAACCGACCGATGTCACAAATCGCGAGAATGGAATGCGGTATCACATACGCGCATTAATCTCGGTCCCGCACATATCACATATGTGCTCCTACTTCGTTTCGCATGAACCAGGAAACCTCTGTATAGGACTCTAAAGACTCGTCAATACGCCGGCAGTAGGTGATGATCATATCAAACACCCACAAGCCACAAGAGGTCTGCTAAACGCAACCTCCACCCGGGTATTAAGCGATCAAAAGATCAACAAGCAAGCCAGCTCGTACTCCTGAGAATCCAATCAGTAACATTACCGCACAGTCTGGTCTCTTCGTCTGATATGTCGCATATCACAGCCTGGGGGTGGTCTAACATCAGGCCCCAATAGCCTGATAATTCATGCCGATGCAAGGTCCATAACGGTTCAAGAAACTACTGATAACACTTACCCGTAGATCTCAGCAACCCTGGCCAGGGATTTCATGTTATGGCCAATCGAGCATAGCGCAACATCAACTCCCAATACCGGGAGAAATGAATCCCCTCATATCGCTCATTGCCTCCATGTGACTCGGGATTGTACCCAAAAACTACCGTTTTGCATGATCCCTTGACCATGGTAAGGTGGAAATCAAAGCACAGTGGGAATCACACAAGACTCTATGACGATCTCGGGTCGACAGACTAACCTATACCAGTGTCACTAGAGAACTGCTATCTGACGATAGGTATAATACCATCTAGGAGTTCTCGGCGAGTCTGTTTAGTGTACCCAGTCTCCATTGAGCACCCGTGTACCTTCTCTGATGTCAAACACCAATGGATGTGGGATCATCCATCGCCCATCATATGGGCCGAAAAGCGTATACGCTAGTCTACTCTGGAGTATCGATGCCCTGTCTCGATACTTCCACGACTAGGAACAATTATAGGGTGTACTTGTGGACTACCCTTGGCCCCACTAGTATGATCTCCATCATAGTCCTGGTAGTCAAGTACACATCCTAAGGGCTTTATCAACATATGAGAGCAAGACAGCATCACTTATACAAGTCAACATGTTAAGATAAATTGCAAACAGATAGCATACTATCATGTCGAGCAATAAATTCCTCCCTATATGTGTCCAAGCATCCACTACAATATACATCCTATGTACAGTAAGGGCCTCTAGGGCATGCATATAACTAACCATCTCCCACTTGCACTAAGGCCATCTGTTGTAGTATCCTATACCCAACAATATAGCAGTGGTTATGGTATCCCATACTCAACCACCCTAAAATCTCTCAAATAGTATTTGGGGAAGCAGGCCTTGGTAAGTGGATCCGCCGTGTTACCCTTCGTGTCAAATCACCTTAACCTCGATCCCTTGGAGATCAACCATCTCCTTGATCAGGTGATACTTGCCTCAGAATATGTCTGGAACGCTGATAGGACCTGCGTTCCTGGGTCAAAGCCACAAATCCATTGTTGTCACAATAACAGTTATAGGACACTCAATGGTAGGAACCTTGTTCATCTCATGAACAAGAAATGCCCAGACAGCCACTTTGGCAGCACATTGTTTGCAATGTATTCAGCTTTTATCGTCTAGTATGCCACGGTATCTAGCTTGGAACTCTTCCAACATACCGTCCCTCTACTGAGGGTAAGTACAATGCCTGTGACTGACTTTCAGTCGTCCTTATCATCCTGGAAGCTCGAACCAAGAACTTTCTTTTAGTGCTTCTCAAGTACTTAAGAATGTTCTCCACAGCTTTCCAGTGATTCTCCCAAGATCCGATTGATTCCTGATCACTACACTTAGTGAGCCATGTACATCTAGTCTGGATTTGGGACACTCCCAACATCAACTTAGATCTATCACCATAGATCATAAACAACAAGATGTAGTAGGTATCATCCAGATCTTCTATGGAGAATCCTCGTGATAAGAAGAGCTTGACCGAGTGTAGCATAGGAAACCATTTCATATCAAGAGTATGTCATTTACGTACAATACATGTAAGACAACCTCACTCTCTACTACCTTCTTGTACAAACAAGGTTCATCTACCTTTTTGATGAAGTCAAACTTTTTGACTGCCACATCAAAACAGATGTTCCAACTCCGCGATGCGTGCTCTAATCCTGATAGACTTAAGCATAGCTTTGAAAGTCTCAGCTTTCCCATCTACACCAAGAATCTTCTAAGATCCATTTGCCCCAGATGGGTTTTACCCCTTTAGGTGCAATAATCAAAGTCATATTTTGTTAGTGTACATGGATTCCATCTTTGATCACATAGCATCCAGCCATTTCACAGAGTCGCCACTCCTGATGGCCTGCCTGAACCTAGTCTGGCCATCATCTACCATGATGCAATTCTTTCTCCCACTGTCACTGAGAAGACCGTAGTATCTCCCAAGTGGATGAGGAATCCTACCAGATTCGCGGAGAGGCTGAGGTTCGTTGGAGAATACTGAATCCTTTGGTTTCACCAAATCATCAGCTGTTAGTTTGTCCAGCTGGAACTCCTTCCAGTTCTACCTCATGTCCACTAATTTCTTCACAAGAAATTTCTTTTTCTAAAAAGGTGGCATGCTGAGAAACAAAATGTAAGTCTACGGTAGCGCCCCGGCCGTCAATCTGAGGCCAAACGCGGAACAAAAACTTTTACAACTGGCGCTATCGCATACAATAACCCGGATCTTGCCATTAACGCTAAACTAACAAACTGTAAAGAGGGTAGAAAGACTATACCGATCGATCTATGTCCTTCCGTGTTTAGCTATCATTCCACGCTCCCCGCGGCAACTCCGATCTCCTGTCTCCTCGTCGAGGAGGCACCACGTTAACGAGTCTTTATACGGGCTCCCGCCTCTAAACCGAGGCAACTCGGACATGAAGTATATCAACCGACATGTCCAAGATGAAGTAGAGAATGGGTGGAATACTTTGTGTCAAACACCCTAGGGTTCTCATCACATGAGAGGGATAGGATGGAGGTAGAAGAAGATGCAAAGAGTTGGAAATTGTGAGCTCAAGAAAACTCTAGTGAGCAAAATCCAAGTCTCAAAAATTAACCCCTTGGCTGTCCACTTATTTTAGGTGTGGTATTTATTAGGTTTTGTGTTGGAAAAACTAAGTAAATATCTTACAAAAAAATCCCACACAAAACCCTAAAATATCCTACCCAAAACAAAAGTCATTAACTCAAGCATGACTCACTACATGACTCATTACCATGAGTCATTAGTGAACATGCTAGAAAAATGACTCATTACATGAGTCACACTTTCCAAATCCATTTAATCAATTAAACTAAAATGATTAACCAAAAACAAATGCATCTTCTAAAGTAATCTCGTAACAGATTACGAGAATACCCTCACCTGTATATACATACCTGTATCCGTATTCGGACCGAATACGAATACGATAAGACTAAAATATTCCGACTCAATATAATACTTGGATCCGGCTTAAACCAAAGCCCACCAGTATTATCTGTCCGAAATATGACACGTGCACAAATGCATGTGCATGTTCGAACCCTGCCATAAAACCATACGGGCTCTACAACGTTTCGCCCGAACTTGGGAAACTATCTGTGGGGGACTCTAAAGACTCGTCAATACCCTAGCAGTGGGATTAACCACAAGCATGTCAGCGGCACTAGCTGTGCGTAACGGCTGCCCATGTACTGACCGAAAGGGAAGCCGATGAGCGAACTCATCCTGGAACCCTACTGAGCCTATCAGTGACAATATCCGTACAGTCCGGTTCGTTCGCCTATGAGCATCGCATATCGGGCCAAAGGGGCTGGTAACGTCAGAACCCAAAAGCTGTATAAGTCGTGTCGGAGGGTAGCCCTGAACACCCTGAGATACTACTGGAGTACCTACCAGTAAATCTCATGCCTCGGCCGAGGGCTTTGTGTAATGGCTCTCCTAGACACAGCGCGATCTCACCCCCAATACCGGGAGAGACGAATCCCCTGCCGATCCGCTCACTTGCCTCCATGTGGCTCGGGACTGTACCCAACTAAAACCTGTTTGCACAACTCTTTTGAGCCGTGGTAGGGTAATAATCAAAGCACAGTGGGAACTCACACGAGACAAATGACGATCTCAGGTCGATGAACTAACCTGTACACATGTCACCAGGGAACTGCTATCAGACGCTAGGTATAATACCAACTAGCAGGTTCCCGGCAAGTCCTGTCCGGTGTACTCATAACCCAATGAGCACCTGTATACATCTTAGGTGAACCAACTGACACCAGTGGCTTGTGAGACCGGCCACCGCCCCTCGTCGGGGTCTCGACTGTATACCCTAGTCTACTCCGGAGTATCGATGCCCTGTCTCGAAACTCCCACGACTAGGGACCACTTTTAAGGATGTGCTTATAGACTACCCAACTCTCACATATATGATCGCCATCATACTGTTGGTAGTCAAGAAGGATCCTAAGGGATTTATCAACGTGTAATAGTGATCATGTCACCTAAAACTGTACACGATGATAAAGGTAAACCAGATAGCATACTATCATCTCGAGTAAGATTGTCCTACCGGTATAGGTCTTCCCTCAATCATTGCAATCACGTACCTGCGATCAAATAATTAACTTTGAGGGCACAATATCCAACAATCTCCCACTTGCACTTAAGGCTAATTATTGCGATGTAGCATACTCACAGCCCGTATGATACCAAACACCCAACTCCTTTACTAATCAGTTTCACAAACCCCGTTTGTAAAACTATTGTGTTCGAGAAATAGCCACAGTGAGTGGATCCGCCCTGATGTTTCTTTCTATGTCTCTCTTAATCTCAAGTTCGCGGAGAAAGCCATCTCCCGAATTGAGTAATACCTGTCTTAGAATATGTCTGGATATCTGATGGGACCTAGTTCATAAATGAACTCCAAATCCAAACTTCTTAGACTGTATCGTCAACTGAACCTAATCAGTATCCTGCGCCATGCCTTCCTCATTATCCGCTTGGACCACCTGTCCAAACTATTGCCCCTCGTCATAGGGAAGACTATAACTCTGACAATCACTCTGTCATCCATGTCACCTTGGAAGCCTTGAATAATAACCGTCCCCCGAAGGAGGCTGCCGTTATCAAATCCTTAGAACATCTACTTATGTTCTAAAACTGCCTCCGAATGCTTCTCCAGGATTGGATTAATATCTCAACTTATTGTATCTAGTGCAAAAAACAACATCCGGTGTGGTACTTGACATCTTATGATTAACTCAATTGTCTAAGCAAGTGATCTGCCAATCATGCACATCCCTCTCCCCTTTAGTCTGTAAGACACCTTTAGAGAGGGTGACTCCATCACCTACATGTACACCACCATGCCAGGAGTCATCTATTCTAAATACCTTTAAAATACCGTCAAAGTACCCAGATTGGGAAACTACCCAAATCTAGATCTAAAACCATAGATCTAGTAACCAGAATGTCTGATATTATATTTATATCCTGTATGGAGAAACAACTGTGTAACAACCAAAGTATAACTGATCATAGGATAGGAATCTCACTTCCTACAAAGTGCATGTCATCCAAATACCAGGACATCACACCCTACTACCTTCTTAACAGATCCATCCCCTATCTGATGAAGTCAAAGCCATGACTGTCACATCAAAATTAGATGATCTCTCTCCGCTATATCTGCTCGAGTCTATAAATAGACACAAGCTACTTGCCCACTATACTTCCGCTGCTCCTACTGACTACGACTACCCTCTGCCAGAGTCATATACACGTGCACTTCTAAAGCTAGTTTAGAACGACGCTATACTCATTCTCCTGCCGGGTCTCATAGCCTGGAACTACAGTAGTGTCAAGTCTGGGTAAACAAGAACCTCCCTGTCACCGTCCTTCAGGCTACCGGAGTACCTTTCGGGTGTCTGGGGTTACCCACCATATCTGCGGAGTGGCTAATGGAATGTCAAATCTGATTAAATCTTTAGGTTCTATTAAATTTTCCGTAATCGTTTGCGGTTCTGGAATCACTTCCAGTTCTACCATACTCCCATTACTGTTTTCTGAAAAAATCCATTTTACTAAAACTGTGGCGAGTCAAGAACAATATCACCATTGATCTTCCAGATGGTAGAAACTTAACCCTCGTCATAGCCTGGGTCAACTGTTCATAACATAATACTGCATTTTGTATTCCCCATTCTTATGCATTTAAGAATAAAAACAGGTGCTTTTGACCCATGTCTGCTACATGTTACAGGTTACAGGTTCTTGGCGCGAAAACAGTGAAAAACACAAAAGACGACACAAAAGAAGGAGTTTTGACCAACAAATAGGAGGATCTTAGTAAAGCCTCGAAGAAGAACGGTTCACCATCAACAAGGCAACGCAAGATCCGAATTATCAAGGAAAAATGGTTAAAAGATCCATTGCAGAGTGTTCACTGAAAATCTGGAATTAATACAGAAGTCAAATTGATAAAAGGAATAAAGAACCAGGAAGACCAAAGAACCATGATGCAGCCCAGAAAAATTCATAAAAGGAACTCCTCAATGGGCCGCGGAACCGCGGCCCAATGCCTACCCATGCCGCGGTTCCGCGGCCGTCTAGTGCCCGTGCACGAAGAAAATTTTACCAAAATTCTGAGGAGGCTATGGAAAGATTTTCTGGGGTATATTTGTAATTGTAGACATGCGGTGCAATTGTAAACCTAGGGTTTCTATGTCCTATAAATAGAACCCAAAAGCTTTGTATTTTCTTATGCCTCTTCTCATGAATAAAATTCTGTTTTCTTGAAGTTAGAGTGCATCAAAAGTAAGTAGGTTATTTTCCTTGCAGTAGTTGTAGTTTTTCATATCTGCTATAGGTAAATTATTTTCTCGCCTTAGTTTAAATTAGTTTAGCTTTTATTAACTTGCAATCGATGTTTTCTCTCTTTAATAAAATCATGTCTTTCTTCATCCCCTCAATGAGCGAGTAGTTTCCTCGCTTGTTAGGATTAGGAATAGGGAAGGATTTGAGAGATGAAAATCTCTCATCTCTTTTCGTTACCAAACTTTTATGAACATTAGAACTCCATGCATACCTTCTTATTCCGCTCCCTACGGCACTTCTACCCTCGAGGTAGCGGTGATTCCGTAGTCTAAAGGCCCGGATTTTAAGGTTTTCCATGGAGGTTAGGGTGAAGATTAATAAAGGAAGGACAAGGATCAAGAGGAAGAATCAATCATCCCATTCATCCTAATCCCCTTTATAAATATTTACCATAACACTAATATGATAGATTTAATTAATGGCAATGGAAAGAGATGTAGATCTTTGTTTACCAAATTTTCCTTAAACCTAATTCTAGCAAGTTTCTAATCCTAGTATCATACAACTTCAATTTTTAGGTTTAATTATAAATCCAAACACCATTTGGAATTAACTCGTAAGAACTTAAAGGAAATTTACACATCCCTGTGGACCGACCCGTATTCACCGGCTAGCTGCAAAGCGACGCCGTTCTTGATTGCGGTTACAAATATTTTTGATCGACAAAATATCTATAAATCAAATGGCGCCGTTGCCGGGGATGGCGTAAAATTTTCTTTTTGTAATTTCGGGTTAATATAAAATATAAAAATCCATAAAAATTTGAAAAATCCAAAAATATAAAAAATTTTATCATCTTTTATTGTTTGAAGGGTTTTCTTTGTGAATCTTTGCAGGTTTGACGGATCTGAAACAACACAGAAAGCAAAACAGAAAAAGATACATCAGAACAGGAGGAGATTGAAAGTACAGAACAGCTGAAGAAATCCAGAGACCTGATCCCTCAACCCGACCGCGATTCCGCGGCTAATACCCTGTCAAAACCGCGGAACCGCGGCCCTCTGGAGCCCTCTCTGTAAAGAAATTGCACTGTTTGTTTTCTCATTCTCCCCTCTGCAAATCCCCATATATCTTTTGTCAAATCTTCTGCAGGATTCTTTGCGCTAAAAATCTTCTTCCCCCTTCCAATAATTGATTTTCTGCAGGATTCTTTGCGCCGCGCTAAAAAGCAAATTGATTGCAAGTGATTTACTGCTTTGCATACTTTAATCTGACTTTAAGGGGCTATTGACCAATTCAGATTGGGTGGGGATTTCATCACCCTTCCCAGGACCCCAGAAATCACTTAAAGCATTTGCATTGACCACAATTAAATAAAATAGACTAGACTCAGACCTAAGGACATCGAGCTCAATAGGAAAAGGACTAGTATAGGCATCGGCCGTTTATCCTAACCGACATTGCGGTGTCTAGGCTAGTGGTTTTTAATTAGGCCCACTGTAGTGGTGGTTCCTTCCCACTTACCTGGCCGTTTTTGTCCGTGAAGAGGCGGTTTGAGGTCCTATTTCTAGCCCTAGTTAGGAGCTGTCTAGCAGACCTAGGCGACCCTAGATCTAGGCCTGATTGTGCATGTGTGGTTAATTGCATTTGTGTCACTAGTTTCTTTTCAAAATCTTTTTGCAAAAGCTCACTTAAAAAGAAAAAGGAAAATCTTTTCAAAACTTGCAACTTGTCGCTAAAGAAATCTTTGCACTCACTTACACCACTTCTTCTCATTGACGTTTTCTTACCTTCACATTCTGTCTTTCATCTTTCGACTACACTAACCCTTTTAGTGTATGTCCGGTTGGACTAGGGACCCTAGCGCCCGATTAGTCCGTGTTTCGTTGGTACCGACCGACGAACCTTTCGACTCCGAAGTCGAAATCTTGTCCACTTCTTCACTTTCACCATCACATTCTTCCGAAGGTATGTCGGGATACGATCCTTACAACACCTTACCGACGGGAATGATTCCACCTCCGTTAGGTGCGAATAACCCGAATCACCCACCTGTTGAAGCGCCCGCACGAGTCGCGCTCCAGGATCTTTTCTACCCCATCCGCACCGCCCTTCCTACTTGTCTTTCCCTCCCACCGGCTAATGGGGACAATTTTGAGATCAAACCCCACTTCATCAATATGCTGCCTAAGTTTCATGGTTTGGAATCCGAAGATGCATATATCTTTATCAACAAATTCCAAAACGTTTGCGCAATGATGAAAACTACCCAATTAAGTGATGACGCTATAAGGCTAAGGGTCATTCCTTTCACCTTATGTGACCTAGCCGAGAAGTGGCTATACAGCACCGCATCACACTCAATTAGAAATTGGGACGAGTTTGTGAAAGCTTTTCTAAAAAAGTTCTATCCTCATCACAAAACTGCTAAAATCCGTAATGAGATTATACAATTTTCACAGCTTCCTGCTGAACCATTTTGGAAATGTTTTGAAAGATTCAAAGACCTACTCGTTCAATGCCCTCACCATAGGATCGAAAGATGGCAACTCTGCCAAACATTATACGAGGGATTGAACCCGGCAACGAAGCAGTTGCTAGAAACCATTAGTCAAGGTCACTTTCTGTCCAAATCTAGTGAGGAAGTATGGCAGTTTCTTGAGGATCTTAGTGAACAAACAATTCAGTGGGAGAGTACCAAGACCACATCATCATCTTCTTCTATTGGTCAACCTAGGGCAGGCATACATCAAATAGAGATGTCAATTGCTATGAAGGCCGAGATGGACACTCTTACGAAAAAGCTAGAAGCACTTGAGACCAAAATCTCAACACCTTCTCCTGCCCCTGTTGTGCCTCCACGAACTGTTTGTGCTTGTTGTTCGGATCCATCACATCTCACCGAAGAGTGTCCTTACACTGCATCTACTTAAGGACAAGATCAAGTCAATGCTGCCTTTCAGCAACGACAAAGAAATGATCCATACTCTTCGACATACAATCCGGGTTGGAAGAGCCACCCTAATTTCGCTTGGAACCAAAATCAACAATCCCAAGGAAACAACAGTTTTCAAAGAGCTCCTCCTCCTCAACAACAAGCACCTCCACAAACTCAATTTCAGCAACCTCTCCAACAGCAGCCTTACCCTAATCAGATGAACAATTTTGTGCCCAACAATTTTGTTCCCCCTCAAAATGCTGTTAGCTCGCTCGAAAGAAGTCTAGAAGCATTCCTAAAGCAATCTGCACAGTCCACAGCTAGGATAGAGACTTCTGTCCAATCTTTGGTGCAAAACAGTGCCTCACACGATCAAAGCATCAAAGCTATTGAGGCACAAATTGCACAACTCAACGCAGCATTGAAAGAGCGAGAGAAAGGAAAGCTTCCGTCTCAACCACTCCCAAATCCTGGTCACGCACATGTTGCACATGAACAACAGAATCATAACGTGAATGCGGTGACTACGTTGAGATCCGAAAAAGTGCTGCAAAACAATGTGGGTATTCACCATGACACCTCTGCCGGTGGTTCTTCATCTTCCTCTTCTTCTTCGTTAGAGCCTATTCTCCATCCTTCACATGGCTCTACTTCTTCTAGCTCGAACGAACCCTCGTCTCACAACACGGGGTTCTGTACCAACTCAACAATCTGATCCGCAAAAATTGGACTCAACAACTTTTCTAAATGTTCCTTTTCCAAATCGGTTGAGATCCAATAAACCAACTCTACAGATGGAGAAGATTGTAGAGTTGTTCAAACAGGTCAGCATAAATATCCCTCTTTTGGATGCAATCCAACAAGTTCCTTCATATGCAAAAATCTTAAAGGACTTATGCACACAAAAGAGGAAGTCACAAGTACCAAAGAAAGTTTTCGTGGCAAGTGCTGTTAGTGATGCTCTTGTCAATTCTTTACCCCCAAAGCACAAGGACCCCGGTTGTCCTACTATTTCGATCACAATTGGGAACAAGACCATCATTAGAGCACTATTAGATCTTGGTGCTAGTGTCAATTTGCTACCTTATTCGGTGTACGAACAATTAGGCGTTGGAGAGCTTAAGCCTACTCATTGCACTCTCCAGATGGCCGACCGATCAATCACCCATCCTAGGGGAGAGTTGGAGGATGTGTTAATTAGAGTAGGTGATTTCATTTTCCCCGTTGACTTTATTGTTATGGATACACAGCCTGTCGCTAACCCCCGTAATCAAATTCTGGTGATACTTGGTCGACCATTCCTCGCGACTTCTAACGCGGTAATCAACTGTCGTAATGGTTCAATGAATCTATCTTTTGGCAATATGACAGTTGAACTCAACATTTTCAAGTTAGGAAGTCAGCCTTGCGAGCCTAATTCTAGCGTACTTGATGTGTGCTCGATCGATGAGATCGTGGAGGAGGACTGTGAGTTCGAGAATTTCATGTTTAATCACAGCAATATTAACGCCACTAGTGCGTTCCTCCTAGAATCCGACACAGCTTTCACGACGGATAAAGATTATGAGTGTTTCACCTTTGTTGATGATCTTGAAGACTCTCCACTCGAGTTTGAGTCTTTTGTTTTTTCGGATGAGTTAGTGGAACCATCCGACCCGGTAGCGTACACTCAATTTGAACCTTTGATGGAATCCTTCGAGTTTGAAACAGTTACTCCATTGTTACCATCTATTGTTTCACCACCTAAACTCGAGCTAAAGCTTTTGTCGTCGCACCTAAAATATGCTTATCTAGGTGAAAATGAGACCTTACCAGTTATCATATCGGCCTCTCTAGCTCTTGAGCAAGAGAAGGCTCTTTTAACGGTCTTATACGATAATCGGCAAGCTTTCGGCTGGTCTATGGCGGACATCAAGGGGATTAGTCCCCTCATAGTCAAACATGATATACACTTGATGGATGATGCCAAGCCGGCAAGGGATCCACAAAGACGCCTCAACCCCATTATGAAAGAGGCGGTCAAGAAGGAGATTGTTAAGTGTCTTGATAGCGGTATCATTTACCCTATCTCGGATGGCCAATGGGTTAGCCCCATTCATGTCGTGCCAAAGAAATCAGGGATCACGGTCATTACCAACGAGGCGAATGAGTTAATTCCCACTCGCACCCAAACTGGGTGGCGAGTTTGCATCGACTACCGGAAACTCAATGCTGCGACAAGGAAGGACCACTTTCCTTTACCATTCATTGACCAAATGCTAGAACGATTGGCGGGGCACGAATTCTTCTGCTTTTTAGATGGCTATTCCGGTTATAATCAAGTCCCCATAGCCAAAGAGGATCAAGACAAGACCACTTTTACTTTCCCCTTTGGCACTTTTGCTTATCGTCGCATGCCCTTTAGGTTATGCAATGCGCCCGCTACATTTCAGCGGTGCATGATGGGGATCTTTTCGGACATGGTGGAGAAGTTTTTGGAAATCTTTATGGATGATTTCTCCATTTTTGGTGACTCCTTCGATGAGTGTTTACGACATCTTGACGCAGTTCTCACCCGCTGTAGGGAAAAGAACCTGACTTTGAATTGGGAGAAGTGCCACTTTATGGTACGAGAAGGCATTGTCTTAGGACATGTCATCTCGCAAAACGGCATAGAGGTTGATAAAGCTAAAATCGAAGTCATTTCTAAACTTCCTCCTCCTAAATGCGTCAAAGATATCCGAGCTTTCCTTGGCCATGCCGGTTTTTATAGACGGTTCATCAAGGACTTTAGCAAGATTGCTAGACCCTTGACTCTCTTGTTGGCCAAGGACGCTACTTTTGTTTTCGACTCAACTTGCATGGAAGCGTTCGAGTCTTTGAAACACTCACTCATTTCTGCGCCCATCCTTTCATCTCCAGACTGGACGCATCCTTTCGAAATTATGTGCGACGCATCAGACTTTGCCATTGGTGCTGTTCTTGGACAGCACATTAACAAGATGCCGCATGTAATTTACTATGCTATCCGAACATTAAATGAGGCCCAAATAAACTACACAACAACAGAAAAAGAGTTTTTAGCGGTTGTGTTTGCACTTGAAAAATTTCGGCCTTATTTAATCGGATCTCCAGTTATAGTGTACACGGATCACTCAGCTCTTCGCCACCTTTTTGCGAAGAAGGATGCTAAGTCTAGGCTAATACGTTGGATCCTTTTGCTGGAAGAATTTGACCTTGTTATAAGGGACAAAAAGGGATGTGAAAACGTAGTGGCCGATCACCTTTCACGACTTCCTTCTTCGCCTACACTTGAACTTCCTATCACTGATGTTTTCCCCGATGAGCAACTCTTGACCGTTTCTTGCGAACCATGGTTCGCCGATATTGTAAACTACTTAGCCACCGGCTTGATACCTAACGATTGGTCGAAACAAGATAAACTTTGATTTTTGTCCCAAGTAAAGCATTTTTACTGGGATGAACTTTATCTTTTTAAATACTGTTCCGACCAAATCATTCGTCGGTGTGTACCTGAAAATGAGGTTAAGAGTGTGCTGTCTTTTTGCCACGATCAAGCATGTGGCGGGCACTTTGGCCCAAAGAAGACAGCCGAGAAAATTTTGCAGTGTGGTTTCTATTGGCCACGACTCTTCAAAGATGCATTCGAATACTGCAAAACTTGCTCCCGGTGCCAACACTTGGGCCGGATATCGCGGAGAAACGAAATGCCGCTCTAACCAATTTTGGTTGTAGACATTTTTGATGTTTGGGGTATAGATTTTATGGGACCATTTCCTAACTCTTTTGGAAATGTGTATATTCTTTTGGCTGTTGACTATGTTTCAAAATGGGTCGAGGCTGTACCAAGTCGAACGAATGACAACAAGGTTGTCGCTCGATTTCTAAAAGAACACATCTTTTCTCGATTTGGGCACCCTCGTGCGATAATAAGTGATAATGGTTCTCACTTTTGCAATAGGACTTTTGAGTCCTTAATGCGCAAATACTCTATCACCCATAAGCTGTCAACGCCATACCATCCCCAAACATGTGGGCAAGCCGAGGTCTCGAATCGGCAAATTAAGCAAATCTTGGAGAAAACAGTTTCTAAAAACCGTAAAGATTGGTCACTCAAATTAATCGACGTGCTATGGGCTTTCCGTACTGCGTACAAGACCGATCTTGGCATGTCTCCATACCGGCTTGTTTACGGGAAGGCTTGCCACCTTCCAGTAGAAATTGAGCACAAGGCATTTTGGGCCATTAAGGAGCTGAATCTATCTTTAGGAGATGCGGGCAGCAACCGAAAGCTGCAGTTAATTGAACTAGAAGAGCTGCGGGATGAGGCATATGATAATGCCGTGATTGCTAAGAACCGAGTTAAGGTATTTTATGATAAAAACCTTCTGCGAAAGACATTTAAACCAGGTCAACAGGTTTTATTATATGATACTCGGTTACATTTACATCCCGGCAAGCTCCGTTCTAGGTGGAAGGGACCTTTTGTAGTCCGCACCGTTTATCCGCACGGTGCGGTTGATCTGGAAAACCCGGAGGACGGTACGCTTTTCAAAGTAAATGGGCATCGTTTGAAACCGTTCCTCACAGCGGACCCTTCGGAGGAGCTCCTGTTCTTGCAGGAGCCGATCTACACTGAGTAATATTCCTCCACTTTCACCCCCAGATTTCTTTTCTTCCAAAACATTATTTCAAATAAGTTTGGGGGTGTGTATATAATTTGTAAATATATATTCCCAAAATACCATAAAAAATGAAAAAAATTTGAATAATAAAAAAATAATTTTTGGACCTAATTGCAAATTTGCAGATTAATAGCTGATTTTACAAATAAAACCCTCGTTTTAGAGGGTGTTTTTTGCAAATCACCTCCTCCCCCCTATTTAAAGGAACCCGACCCCCCCTGTCATTTTACCCTAAATTCTTTCCTCTTCACAAAATCCTAGCCGCCGCCCCCTACCCTCTCCAGAAAAATCTCGCAGCAACTCCACCAGAGCGCCGCGCAACCGCCGCATCTGCCGCCTCCCGCCGCTGATCCGCCGCCGTCTCGAGTCTTCACCCCCTGAAATTTTCAGGGGAGGTATATCTGACTGTTTCCTCTCTGTTACTGCATATACTTTCACTGTAAACATCTAAATGGCACATAAAATGCAGTATGAAAGGGATTTTTCCCCTGTTTTCGCACACGAGATTTACGGTACATATTTCCCACACGAAATCGCACAAAGAGGCTGGAATTTCCTCCTCTATAATCATACATCTGAGTTTGCTCTACCTAACCTAGTTGCCCTATTTTACGAATCCATGGAAGATAATATCCTTGACAACTTAGGGTACATTAAACTGAATTGGGGAAATCGGGAAATTCACATTGATAGGGACATGATACACGAGGTTACACTCATACCACGTGTACCTGCACATGAACACCCACTGCGCTTTGAAGATTATATGCCATTAATGGGTAATGACTGTGCACGAGAACCGCGTAAGGGCATCCAAGCACGGACCCTTTTCGCAAATGTTTTAACTGTGTGCTGGTGGGCACAAAATAATATTTTTGAAAGTTCTCACAACACAACCTTCTTCACCCCTTCGTTACATGTCGTCCACACACTGATGACGAAAAATCCTAGGTTCAACATGTGCACGGTTTTGCTCCAATCCATAGGTACGGCGAAACGAGGTTCCGTATACCCATGTCCCATGCTCGTTACCCAACTCTGCCGTTATTTCCTCCCCGCCGAGGAATTTGACTCATATATGATAGACGGTGTCCCGGTTCGACCACTTGTAGAAGGCGTCTCGTCGTCCTACTCTAGACTCACAGATATTTGGACACGAACCGAACCGGCAGAAAATGTCCCTACACAGACCCCTAGCTCGAGCTCGACTTCGAGCGGGGAAGAACTAACTCCCCAGGAGCATGCACGATTGATGCGGAGAACAGTGAGAAGAATAGACTCTTTGAGGGATGAGTTTCGGGCGACTGCACGAGATCACGACCGTCGGCTGACGGAAATTGAGAGGGGTATTCAAACCCTTTTGGCTAGAGGGGAAAGATCACGTTCACGTTCACGAGCGCGACGTGGGGCCGGGCAGTGAGGGCACTGCTTTGCTCAAGTTTGGGGGAGAGGGTAGTGTATATAGTTATCCTTTGCATTGCATATTGTATATATTTCTTTGCATATTTAATTTCTGCACTGCATCTTTATATAAAAAATTCATAAAAATTCAAAAATTTGAAAGAAAAAAAAAATTCAAAAAACAGAAAAACACATAAAAATTGAAAATTCAAAAAAAAAATTCAAAAAAAAATTATAAAAATTAATGTATTCAATTCTGGTTAATTGACTTGAGTTTGATAAATAGGTTAACTGGCTAGGAAAAACTAAATCTTAGACTTAGCAAATTAAAAACCATAAAAATAACCTTTCGTAGAGTTTAACGGTAGAAAGTATATGTCTTTGTAGATTATTTAGAAATAGGCAAATTTTGGGTTCACTTCTTGGGCTAAGTCAAAACGAAGGAAAAGTATTAAAACTTTTATTAGAGTATAAGTTTGAAAAATAGTTCCTAGCTTAAGTCTAGATTCTGAAAACATGTACCCTACAAAATGCACAAACACGCACCTTGAAACTTGGATTAGTAGAAGAGACCTTGAAATACTCTTGTCTAAAGTCCTTAGCACAATGAAAATAAAAAGAAAAAAAAGTGAATAAAGAAAAAAATGGACACTGGTTTTTGTGATTACTTAAGGCTGTAAAAATAGAAAAATATTTAGCGAGGGTGCTTCATCACCTAGTGCCTTAGACCAACTGGTTTGGGAGCCACTGCTAAAAGCCTTGGGTGTTGCAAAACTAGGAAGTACGCTTTAAAACGCTAACGCATCTTGTAATCGGTTGTTGGTACCTCAAGAAGTATTAACAGTCGCATGAAGAATGTGAAAGCGAAAATTCACCAATTAATAAGTGCTTTGGACAATGGACGAGAGTACGATTGCTTGATTTGAATTTCCAAGTGTAGGGGTGATATTTACACACACGTGGGGATATGTGATTAGAGTTTAGATAAGAGAAAGGAATGAAGAATAGAACTTGTATCTTTATTAGAGTTGATAGAAATTCCTAAGTGGAGTTGGAACCCTAGAAGGAAAACTTAAGAAATGCCGAAAGCTGAGTAATTCTATAGAACATATATAATCTTAAGTTAAATAATGAGGAAGTGTGAAAAATATGGGTGGATAATTTGCGGGTCAACGATAATAGAATTCCTTGTTAGAAAACCTAATTAGAGAACAAAAGTCGAAAAAACCAAATTGAAGGGATTTTGTGGGTGTAATCCGCTGAAAACCCTCAGGAGACAACACTCCTCATACTAGGGACACCTAGAGGTTTAACGGCTTGTTGCACGTGCTCAGGACAATCGCGTTTCCCTGCGAAAGTGCGGCTAGGTTAGATTTTTTTTATCGAGACCAAGTAAAATAATAAGTTTGCTCGAGGGCGAGCAAAAGATAAGTTTGGGGGTATTTGTTCATAACATAATACTGCATTTTGTATTCCCCATTCTTATGCATTTAAGAATAAAAACAGGTGCTTTTGATCCATGTCTGCTACATGTTACAGGTTACAGGTTCTTGGCGCGAAAACAGTGAAAAACACAAAAGACGACACAAAAGAAGGAGTTTTGACCAACAAATAGGAAGATCTTAGTAAAGCCTCGAAGAAGAACGGTTCACTATCAACAAGGCAACGCAAGATCCGAATTATCAAGGAAAAACGGTTAAAAGATCCATTGCAGAGTGTTCACTGAAAATCTGGAATTAATACAGAAGCCAAATTGATAAAAAGAATAAAGAACCAGGAAGACCGAAGAACCATGATGCAGCCCAGAAAAATTCATAAAAGGAACTCCTCAATGGGTCGCGGAACTGCGGCCCAATGCCTAC
This sequence comes from Agapanthus africanus, assembly GCA_030015575.1. Taxonomy (NCBI): domain Eukaryota; kingdom Viridiplantae; phylum Streptophyta; class Magnoliopsida; order Asparagales; family Amaryllidaceae; genus Agapanthus; species Agapanthus africanus. The sequence goes on from JASDDO010000029.1 coordinate 76,940,698, forward strand.
CCATGCCGCGGTTCCGCGGCTGTTTAGTGCCCGTGCGCGAAGAAAATTTTACCAAAATTCTGAGGAGGCTATGGAAAGATTTTCTGGGGGTATATTTGTAATTGTAGACATGCGGTGCAATTGTAAACTTAGGGTTTCTATGTCCTATAAATAGAACCCAAAAGCTTTGTATTTTCTTATGCCTCTTCTCATGAATAAAATTCTGTTTTCTTGAAGTTAGAGTGCATCAAAAGTAAGTAGGTTATTTTCCTTGCAGTAGTTGTAGTTTTTCATATCTGCTATAGGTAAATTATTTTCTCGCCTTAGTTTAAATTAGTTTAGCTTTTATTAACTTGCAATCGATGTTTTCTCTCTTTAATAAAATCATGTCTTTCTTCATCCCCTCAATGAGCGAGTAGTTTCCTCGCTTGTTAGGGTTAGGAATAGGGAAGGATTTGAGAGATGAAGATCTCTCATCTCTTTTCGTTGCCAAACTTTTATGAACATTAGAACTCTATGCATACCTTCTTATTCCGCTCCGTACGGCACTTCTACCCTCGAGGTAGCGGTGATTCCGTAGTCTAAAGGCCCGGATTTTAAGGTTTTCCATGGAGGTTAGGGTGAAGATTAATAAAGGAAGGACAAGGATCAAGAGGAAGAATCAATCATCCCAATCATCCTAATCCCCTTTATAAATATTTACCATAACACTAATATGATAGATTTAATTAATGGCAATGGAAAGAGATGTAGATCTTTGTTTACCAAATTTTCCTTAAACCTAATTCTAGCAAGTTTCTAATCCTAGTATCATACAACTTCAATTTTTAGGTTTAATTATAAATCCAAACACCATTTGGAATTAACTCGTAAGAACTTAAAGGAAATTTACACATCCCTGTGGACCGACCCGTATTCACCGGCTAGCTGCAAAGCGACGCCGTTCTTGATTGCGGTTACAAATATTTTTGATCGACAAAACATCTATAAATCATCAACCCACAAACTTCCATTACAGAAACGTGCCTTGAGTTATCCAGAGTGTGGTTTTAAGCATAAGCCGGACAACTCCCCGTACTTTAACATCGTTAAGATATGAACCATTCTATATCCAATATAGAAACTTTGGCACTTTTTTAATTGGAAGCAGATTCAAATCATGCAGCTGTCTCCAGTGCATGTCAACAAAATGGAGAGAGGTCGATCAGCATTACTCAACTTAGGAATGCATCCAATTATGAGTAACCCGAAAGAGAAACAAGTTTCTCAAAACCATTACTATCAACTGAATACCATTCACAAGTATCTACATCTTCGATCACTTTGAAGAATCCCGATACTTGCGATACCTGGTTCTCTACTTTATTCTTGTACCTATAACTTCTCAAAACTTAGACTTTGTATTTCTACGAAACACTTGTCTAAAAACTAGAGAAGTCACAACTAAATAGAACATAGTACGAGGACCAACCCTTTTTTCCTGATGGACACTGGACAACATACAATACTCTGTATAAGTCCGCTGAGTTGAATAACTCAAAACATGTGCATCGTAGGTTGAAAACTGTACTTATGGTCAAGAACTAATCCGCTGTTCAATGCTCCTTACCCAATCGTCAACTGATATAGGTAAATGTCATGGACATAATTTCAAAACGTTATATCTCACTTTATAAAATAAACTTACAGATATATCAGTTTGAAATTGGTGCACAACAACGGATACTCAAAACCAAATACTTGCCGTCCGGCAAAAACCCAGGCGATTTCCTCAAATATCACCAATTACAACGAATTCCGATATAATGAGGATGATCACTTAATTCCCAATAACTTACTCCCACTCATCATCTGTAAAACCATACGGATGTGAGAATCATGCCTGGTAAATACATACCCTTGAGTAAGTATCTAATCGGGAAATCAGTTTTCCTTTAACAACGCACAGTGAAACTGAAACATGAAAATGTTTCAAAGGGGTATCCGGGTATTCGTAGTAATGCCTCTTCCATTATCCAAATTCATGACTGTAACCGTATATTTCTTTGCCATCTCTCCAAATCCCTTTATTTGTCTTTAGTCATTACCTTCTGTTCACCATCGTTAGGCTAAATGGTTTTCTTCCTTCCCTACCGTTCGGCACCAGCCTATGGTTTGGAAGAAGACTATCCAATAAGCGTAATAGGTGTACTCTCCTAAACCAAGGAGTACTCGTAACCTGAGAGAAGGTATTGATAAAAGACAACTGAATAAAACCTTACTCTATTTCTCCCAAACTGGGGAAAAAAGCAAAGGTGAAGTAGGAGTGGCGATGAAGTACACGATTTAGTCGTGAATGATAGCAGTCGCAATTTACTTTGCCCTCTTTCTAATCCCTTTATTTGTCTTTACTTATCACCTTCTGTACACCATACTTAGGCTAATTGGTTTTCTTCATTCCCTACCTTTCGGCACCTGCCTATGGTTTGGTAGAAGACTATCCAATAAGCGTAATAGGTGTACTCTCCTAAACCAAGGAGACCTCGCAACCTGAGAGAAGGTGATGATAAAAGACAACTGAATAAACCAATTCAATTTCTCCTGAACCTGGTTCCATCCTCGAAGAAGTCCCTTCGAGTTCGTATATAACCATACGATGGATCTATCCAATGGAAGTGGATGTTCGTAGTGATACGAGGTGTTCTGAGAAATGCAAAAGGTAAAAGAAGGAGCGGCAATGACTTATGCAACTCGGACAATCCAAAAGCCAGTATTTTAAGAAGGTTCGGTCAACTTGGTCACTAAGTCATAGTCTAGGGTTGGTCAAAGGTCGCTGCCAAAGAGAGAGAGAAAAGAAACACTCTGCGTGCACTCTAACCTAGATCAGAATGGTTATCACTTTATCTAATCAGGAAACCTCCCACTGTACTGTCAAATTCTCCTCCAAACCTGAAAGAAGAATCAATCGGGATCAACCGAAGAGTAAACCAACTCATCAGTGGGAATCGAGATCCGACTTTCATCGCATGATAACGTGAAGGAATCCACTCATGTTATCACACTCCAGAAGGTATGCGCATGCCTGGCAAGTTTCAATTTCTTTAGAAACCTCCGATGTGGATTTTTGCCCCATGCTCTTATGACCTTGACTAAGGGCCAACAAATCATAAGTCACATGTCAAGTTCATCCCGTCATTATCCAGGTTGATTTGAACCCACCCGTACATACTCTTGACTAAGGGCCAACAAAGTAATACGACTGTCCCAAACCAACGCATCTATCTATGCAACATGTGAACACCCCAGCAGCTACCAATCACTATGTCTTGACTGAGGGCCAAACAAACATAGCTTGAATACTACTGACCATTCATATGAAATGACGGAGGGCTATGGCTGGTTTTTGGCGAAAAACCATTAACGTAATGAAATTGATCTCATTGAAGGAACCTGATAGCTTTTTACAAAAATATAGTAGCGAAAACCTTTGCTAAAGAGGTCACTCCCGGTGAAGGGATCTCGGCTCTTTCCTCGTGGAATGAGGTGCAGGATATTCCAACTGAATACCGTGATGCAAAACAATAAGTAATCAACTATAGTGAAGTTAGTACCCTTACGCAAACTTCTGCCCAAGGGGTCACTCCCGGTAAAGGGATCTCGGCCCTTGCCTCGTCGAATGAGGTGCTGGATATTCCAACTAAATACCGCGATGCAAAACAAAAAGTAATTGACTATAGTGAAGTTATTACCCTGACGCAAACTTCTGCCCAAGGGGTCACTCTCGGTAAAGGGATCTCGGCCCTTGCCTCGTCGAATGAGGTGCAGGATATTCCAACTGAATACCTCTGTGCAAAACAAAAGAAAAACGTCCTTGTAATAACACTTTTTGAAAACTGTTCCAACAACATCAAACAGGTTTGTTTTCCTTTGCATTGATCAGAATCAACGCATTTCCATTAATTAATCACACCAGAAAAGAATGAAAATAAAATGTACGTATATGCCATCCGCATTCGTCACTGGGTCCCGTCATCACCCGTTAGGTTACTTAACTAACGACAGAGCGGGGACTGGACTAGCGCGGGTGTAAAACATATACAACATCTGCTAGTATATATAGCAATATACAATAATCGCTCCAGGCATGATAAATGCAACATTATAAAAAAGTAATAAGCATCACAGAACAATACAGATAATCTGGGATCCCCGGGTTTCACAGAGCCGCTACTGAAACCCGACGTTCCCCTGGTCGTGTGGATAGCCTGTGCAATGAAACCTAGACCCCTACGGGTGCAGCAAGTTACCCGCCCAAACCTGAAGCGAGGCATCCCCCTACAGCAAAGTGAATGGACCACACTGCACTTCACGGAATCTGGTAACTTGAGCACCCCTCCATGGGTCAACCTATACCCCTACTAGTGCGGCGAATAGTCTGCCAATTCTAGAGTGAGGCCCCCTGCTTCTCAAAGCCATGAGATGCGGACCCCTTTCCCTCCAGAACCCGGCTATCCATGCACTCCGTCATGGGGTAAACCGAGTACAGAAATGAAAATATGTACAACGGGTACATCGACCTCAACCCGGTCGTGTCCCAAAAGAATAATATACAAACAGGCAGTGACAACAGTCCACATGTTGGACGCTCGACCCGCAATATCAAATGTACAAATATATCCAAACTGCACTACCATTGCACACAGCTATCCACCACGACAAATCCGCAACATCACAGCACAACACAGAACATCAACGCGAATGTCACGTTCGCAAACCCGTCTAAAAGAGCTATAGCAATTAGACACGATTTACTGCTCGAATGACATTCACGGTCGGAGATATAATGTAAGTACTGTAAACTAACATATTTAAAATTCCGATCATCAAAATTTCCCGAAGTGGGCCCCAAGTACAACTCCAGTACTCAAACAAAATCTGGGCCCAAATAAACTATTGCAGAAGCCAAAATTCCACATGAAACACACCCAGAAGAAAAATGGTGCACTGAAGCTTCAAAACGGCGGTGAAACCGCGGCCAATACTAGGCTTATGCGGCGGTTCCGCGGCGTTCTTGAAGTTTCAGTCGACCAAATTTCTTCCAGAATCTTAAAGAAGCCTGCACGATTTTCTGACATACCCAAAACAATTTTTAGACCAGTTTAAAAATTCGACAGAAACTTTAACATTGAAAATGCGGTTTTCGAAATTTCGTTCGATCGATCTTTTAAACATGTTAGAACAAGTTAGTAAAGGTTAATGGAGTGGCTCTGATACCAAGTAAGTCTACGGTAGCGCCCCGGCCGTCAATCTAAGGCCAAACGCGGAACAAAAACATTTACAACTGGCGCTATCGCATACTATAACCCGGATCTTTCCATTAACGCTAAACTAACAAACTGTAAAGAGGGTAGAAAGGCTATACCGATCGATCCGTGTCCTTCGGTCTTTAGCCATCATTCCACGCTCCTCGCGGCAACTCCGATCTCCTATCTCCTCGTCGAGGTGGTACCACGTCAACGAGTCTTTATACGGGCTCCCGCTTCTAAACCGAGGCAACTCGGACATGAAGTATATCAACCGACATGTCCAAGATGAAGTAGAGAATGAGTGGAAACTTTGTCTCAAACACCCTAGGGTTCTCATCATATGAGAGGGATAGGGTGGAGGTAGAAGAAGACGCAAAGAGTTGGAAATTGTGAGCTCAAGAAAACTCTAGTGAGCAAAAACCAAGTCTCAAAAATTAACCCCTTGGCTGTCCACTTATTTTGGGTGTGGTATTTATTAGGTTTTGTGTTGGAAAAACTAAGTAATTATCTTACAAAAAAAATCCCACACAAAACCGTAAAATATCCTACCCAAAACAAAAGTCATTAACTCAACCATGACTCACTACATGACTCATTACCATGAGTCATTAGTGAACATGCTAGTATAATGACTCATTACATGAGTCACATTTTCCAAATCCATTTAATCATTTAAACTAAAATGATTAACCAAAAAGAAATGTATCTTCTAAAGTAATCTCGTAACGGATTACGAGAATACCCCTCACCTGTATATACATACCTGTATCCGTATTCCAACCGAATACGAATACGATGAGACTAAAATATTCCGACTCAATAGAATACTTAGATCCGGCTTAAACCAAAGCCCACCAGTATTATCTGTCCGAAATATGACACGTGCATAAATGCACGTACATGTTCGAACCCTACCATAAAACCATACGGGCTCTACAACGTTTCGCCCGAACTTGGGAAACTATCTGTGGGGGACTCTAAAGACTCGTCAATACCCTGGCAGTGGGTTTAACCACAAGCACGTCAGTGGCACTAGCTATGCGTAACGATTGCCCATGTACTGACCGAAAGGGAAGCCGATGAGCGAACTCATCCTGGAACCCTACTGAGCCTATCAGTGACAATATCCGTACAGTCCGGTCCGGTCGTCTATGAGCATCGCATATCGGGCCTAGGGGGCTGGTAACGTCAGACCCCAAAAGCGGTATAAGTCGTGTCGGAGGGTAGCCCTGAACACCCTGAGATACTACTGGAGTACCTACCAGTAAATCTCCTGCCTCGGCCGAGGGCTTTGTGTAATTTGCTCTCCTAGACACAGCGCGATCTTACCCCCAATACGGGGAGAGACGAATCCCCTGCCGATCCGCTCACTTGCCTCCATGTGGCTCGGGATTGTACCTAACTAAAACCTGTTTGCACGACTCCTTTGAGCCGTGGTAGGGTAATAATCAAAGCACAGTGGGAACTCACACGAGACAAATGACGATCTCAGGTTGATGAACTAACCTGTACACATGTCATCAGGGAACTTCTATCTGACGCTAGGTATAATACCAACTAGCAGGTTCCCGGCGAATCCTGTCCGGTGTACTCATTACCCAATGAGCACCTGTATACATCTTAGGTGAACCAACTGACACCAGTGGCTTGTGAGACCGGCCACCGCCCCTCGTCGGGGTCTCGACTGTATACACTAGTCTACTCCGGAGTATCGATGCCCTGTCTTGAAACTCCCACGACTAGGGACCACTTTTAAGGATGTGCTTATAGACTACCCAACTCTCACGTATATGATCGTCATCATACTGTTGGTAGTCAAGCAGGATCCTAAAGGCTCTATCAACGTGTAATAGTGATCATGTCATCTAAACCTGTACACGATGATAAAGGTAAACCAGATAGCATACTATCATCTCGAGTAAGACTGTCCTACCGGTATAGGTCCTCCCTCAATCATTGTAATCACGTACCTGCGATCCAATAATTGACTTTGAGTATTGGTCATTTTACTTTTGAGACAAGACTGGAAAGTATCATAAGATGAAAACTCGAACAGATTCTTATATTCATCCTTATGTAACCTAGCCAGTCATGTCGCATTGATATGACATAGTCTACAATGCCACAAGAAGAATTCGTTCATTTCTAAACTACTCCTCTTGTGTGTGTTCTATATACTTTGAACTGTAGTTTGATTTAGAACGTATATGCTATTATATAACATGCATGATCGAATCAACTCTTCATTCAGGAAAATGTTCACAACATTATCCTCCAATACAGAATTATATCTTTCTTTAACTTAATAAAGAAACTGATGTAATGATGTATATCAGGTTCGGTATGTAATAACATTCGTTCAGAATCGATATATTAATACAAGGTGATATTTGCCAACTGGTTTGGCTCCAGCACTTGCACCGTTCTCTACACTTAGAGACATATCACACATTCCCAGTTCTCTACCTATCTGTAGCCCATGTAACATATTACATATGCGGGATCCTGATCCGGTATCACATACCCAAGACGTAGAGGATACTGAAAAACAGTTCTCGGTAATGAACACACCCGAAGAAGATGCATCAACATGCACTTTCTTCGATTGGGTGGCATGGGAATCCGGATATTCCCCTATTTCCTGCTCGGACTTATAACAGTTATAAGATAGAGCGGAACCAACGTTCCCTAGCACAGTATAATAAGCAGGTTCGGTCAATGCATCCATATTATTATCTTCATTAAGGCGTGACATGGTCGCTACCAGGAGAGAGAGAGAGAAGAAACACTTTGCGTGCGCTCTTTGCATGATTAGATTGGTTATTATTTTATCTAATCAGGATGGCTCCCACTGTTTTTATCAAATCTTCCTTAAAACCCTAAAAGGTAAGACTAGCCGGGATTAATTACACCCTACAAGTTCGCCAATCTTTCGGCCAGGCCAGTGTCGCTATTTTGAGGGAGGTTCCCCGTGCTTTCGCACGGACCTAATTAAATAAACCTCGTTTTCCCAGGGGCGTAACCCCGTTAACACCTTTCTAGACACCTACTTGATTGGCTAATTGTAATGTGTAAAACTCTCCCAGGAGTAACTCTTACTCGCAGTGGGTATCGGGATCCAACTATCTCATAGAAGATATGCAATCTCATTGCAAATTTCCAAACTTGAAATTCCCGATAATCTTTTTGCCCCTAGCAACCCGCACGTCCCTTGACGAAAGCCAACAAAGTCGCATGACTACCCTAACTCAATCGCATCATATGCTTTTGCAGATAAGCATAAATAGCTACCGCATACTACGCCTTGACGAAAGCCAACAAACGTAGAACAAATACTATGAAGTACTCATCTGAAATGACGGGGGGCTACGACAGATTTTTAAGAAAACCCTTTGCGTAATGAACTTGATATCGTTGTAGAATCGAGTGATTTTGAAAATGAGTGTTTTTTAGGCTTTTACTAGTTTCGCTAAAGATGTCACTTCCGGTGAAGGGATCCCGGCTCTTTCCTTATCGAATAAGGTGCAGGATATTTCATAAATACCACTATTCAAAGCACAAGCTATAGAAGCAATGAAAAGTCAAACCGAGTGGGTTGTAGCATCTACCAGTTTCTCTAAAAAGGTCACTCCCGGTGAAGGGATCTCGGCTCTTTCCTTATCTAATAAGGTGCAGGATATTCTAAAAGGAATACCGCTATGCAAAGCAAGAACTAGAGCTACCAGTTTTTAAAACAAGTTTCTATAACATCTTTAGGTTTCTTTTATTTCATTAATCTCATTAATGAATTCCCATCAATTATGCTTCACAAGCATCACAGAAGAAACGAAAGCAGCAATATTAATTATATCTCATATATATAATATAGGCATTCGTCTCAGAACATATCAAGTGATCACATAACAAAATATCAGCAGAAGAAGAACATATATGAAATATTGGATATACTAGGAATTCCGTGTTTTAAATTAAGCCAGTATAAAACACGGATTCCACGGTCGCGATGAATAGCCAAACCCACATCCCTAGACCCATACGAGAGCGGAAAGAAACCCTACCAATTCTAGAGTTAGGAGACCCGGTCTCGACTCCTTGAGATGGTCTCCCACTGGACTCTAGAACTTGGTTACTTGTGCTCTCCCCCTTGGGTCTATCCTAATGCGGAAAAGTAAATAATATACATCAATAGTGACATCATCCTCAACCCGGAAGTGCCCCAATAAAAGAATATTACATACAAGCTTTTACAGGAATGAAAATGAAAAACTCTCATCTCACATAAGAAAAAACCCGGCTATTCAAAACACGACAATCCAATATAACATATCACAGAAACACATAACATCACATGTCATCAACGTAAGTAAATATGTGTATCCCAGTTGTCGTTGACATATAGCACCGAAACCAGCGATACACCACATATTACACTTATGGTCGCAGAAAAGAAAGTGAAAAATTACAACAGTTGGAATCCGCAACCACCTTAGACATCATAAATCCAATTTATCACATACTTTGGATTTCATGCCTAACCAAATGAATTCCTTAGACATCACATGCCTAACAATTATAAACCCCGCATTTTAGTCTCGATATTGAAAACACTTTCTAATAATCTGTCAGGTAATTCAACAAGATTCCCGATAACGTGATCGAATACTCGTCGGAAACTTTAGTAGATGGCCGCACCCCCGATGCCATCGACGAAGTGCACTAAGGCGGAACACCGCGGCCGCGAGCACCCGAACGGATGCTTTTGGTGATGGGGTTCTCCTAAAATCACTTGGTCCGGGCTATGGGGCGTGGCTATCTAATAAGGTTACCCGGCGAGTATCCGCGTATGCTACGTGATTGCAACGAACTTTTGATCACATCAAAATCCCGTGGCAACCGATCAAATGAGACTAAACTACTAGATTTATAAAATTCAAACTAGTTATCACATAACTAATTTTGTGGATTCCATATATTGTATCACAATCACAGATAGCTAGACGACGTTAAACTTTTCGATCGAATAAGCAAGGACCTAAAAATTCCCAACAAGCTCAACACTTGAGTGGAGTCTAAAAAAGCACCCAGAACATGCCACAGTTCCTATGAACCATCCGTAGAAGGCCGACCCATGCCTCACTCATGTCGCCACGGAACCGCGGCAAACCCTAGGGTAACACCGCGGTTCCATGATCCAAAAAGTCGAGTTTGGGTATCGTTCTTTTAAAGGGTCCACAGAATCGCTTGCATGATTTTCTGAAAAATTTGAACTCGGAAAAATCCAACTCTTGGAAAATTTCCAGCGAGGGAAAATATGGGTTATTGATATCCGTTTGAACTTTTTAACGTCGTCTAAATAACCTGAATACATGTTAGAATTACGATTACGAAACACTCTGAGTTGCCTTTGCAGAAAGTTAACATCACATGAAAATTTAGCAAAAACAAACAACACCTGAAACACCAAAACCCAGAACCTGGAACACCCTAAAAATTTCAACCCCAAACTGCTTCATAACACCGAGCAGGCCGGATAAATTGATCATGTGGCCGGCCAAAATCCGGCAGGGGGGGGAATTTTCTATGGTGTTCATGTCATATCATATACAACATTCTGCAGTTGTTTAAAAAAAATTTAGAGGCCTTTTTAAATTCGACAGAAACCGGATATTATGGTTTCAAGTTTCGGAGTCATTTCGTTTGCATAATCTAATAAACATCGTTTAAATCTCTAGCTTGGCTCTGATACCACTGCAGGGTTACTTAGCAAGGAAGCAAGATTTCGGGAGGCATCGTTCATGTCGTTTTCAAATTTTCGCCGTTCTAAACAACCCTAACCAAGAATCTTAACTAGAGTTTTAAACAAAACAACATGCAAACAACTTTCCAAACTAAGTGAATGAGGAATACAACCTTTGTAGACCGGTCCTTCACTTCAAATGCTCCGTGTAGAAGTCCCTTCGCTGTGAGTAAGAAACTCCCGAACTCTTGAGAGGCTCCACAAGGTGAAAGATGCAAACTTACTCGAAATCTTCGAGGCCGAAGATGATCTACGTCGAGGAGACTCAAGCTCCTGCTACCTCTTCACTAAATTGGGGTTTAGTGAACCAAACACCCTAAACTAAATGGCTAATGGTAGAGGATGATGAATTAGGAAATGGGCACTCTTTAGTTTTCTTTTTCTCTCAATTTTTTCTCACCATTTTCAAAAGCTAGAAAGCTTTCAATGAGGAAGAAAAAGCTCAAGTCAAGAAGAATGAGAGAATGAACTCATGAGGTGAGAATATAAACCATGAGTGAGTTAGTGTCATGCACTAACTCATGTAGAGACTTAACTAGGGTAAGGATAAAGGTTGGGTTAATAAATATCTCAAGGAAAACAAATGAGTGGACTTGATCAATGATTATCCAAAGCTTTCATAAAGCTTCTACCACGACAAAATTCCACCATTTTAGAATTATTTTGATAAATAAAAACCCTAGGATTATCCTAACTATAGTGTAAGTCTCATACACCCATGTTTTATGTATCATCAAATATGACACAATAAAATGTACATTAATATATATCATATATATACAATATGCACACAAGTGAGAAAAAGAATACTTACTGAGAAAATATTAGTTAATGTAAGTTAATATATTAAATATATAATTATACATTAAATTATCAAATCAACACTTGATTTAATAATCCAGCTATATCACATACAACCGACTAATATCATATATAACAACTTATCGAATCAACACTTGATCCAATAACCCGGCTATATCACATATAACCGACCGATGTCATAAATCGTGAGAATGGATTGCGGTATCACATACGCGCATTAATCTCGGTCTCGCACATATCACATGTGTGCTCCTACTTCGTTTCGCATGAACCAGGAAACCTCTGTGCATGACTCTAAAGACTCGTCAATACGCCAGCAGTAGGTGATGATCATATCAAACACCCACAAGCCGCAAGCGGTCTGCTAAACGTAACGGCCACCTGGGTATTATGCGATCAGAAGATCAACATGCAAGCCTGCTCGTACACCTGAGAATCCAATCAGTAACACTATCGTACAGTCCGGTCTCTTCGTCTGATATGTCGTATATTACAGCCTGGGGGTGGTCTAACGTCATGCCCCAATAGCCTGATAAGTCATGCCGATGCAAGGTCCATAACGGTTTGAGAAACTACTGATAACACTTACCAGATGTCTCAGCAACCCTGGCCAGGGATTTCATGTTATGGCCAATCGAGCATAGCGCAACATCAACTCCTAATACCGGGAGAGACGAATCCCCTCCTATTGCTCATTGCCTCCATATGACTCGGGACTGTACCCAAAAACCATCGTTTTGCACGATCTCTTGACCGTGGTAAGGTGGAAATCAAAGCACAGTGAGAATCACACAAGACTCTATGACGATCTCGGGTCGAAAGACTTACCTGTACCAGTGTCACAAGAGAACTGCTATCTGACGATAGGTATAATACCATCTAGGAATTTTCGGCGAGTCTGTTCAGTGTACCCAGTCTCCACTGAGCACCTGTGTACCGTCTTTGATGTCAAACACCGATGGATGTGGGATCATCCATCGCCCATCATATGGGTCGAGAAACGTATACGCTAGTTTACTCTAGTGTATCGATGCCATGTCTCGATACTCCCACGACTAGGAACATTTATAGGGTGTACCTGTGGACTACACATGGCCCCTCTAGTATGATCTCCATCATAATCCTGGTAGTCAAGTACACATCTTAAGTGCTTTATATACATGTGAGAGAAAGACAGCATCACGTATACAAGTCAACATGTTAAGATAAAGTGCAACCAGATAGTATACTATCATGTCGAGCAAGAAAGTCCTCCCTATATGTGTCCAAGCATCCACTACAATATACATCCAATGTACAGTAATGGCCTCTAGGGCATACATATAACTAACACATCCTCAGATGCAGTTCGAGAGGCTATTCGAGATGATAAGTCTGCGATATGCCAGCACATGGCCTTAGTGCACGTGGGAAATTGTTAGCGTCATATGTCCTAGAGGCCATTATTGTATAGTACTAATTTGTATATTACGTTTTGGAAGCTTGGGATATATACATGGATTTATGACAGTCTTGCTCGATATAGTAGTATGCTACTTGGTTTGTATCTATCTTAATATGTGTATATGTTTCTTTTAACGTATCGCTAATACATATTGATAGAGCCCTTAGGATCTTTGCTTAACTACCAGCGTTGTGATGGCAGTCACACCAGTAGGGGCTGGGTAGTCTATAAGAACGTCCTTACACAGGTCCCTTGTCGTAAGATTATCGAGACAGGGAATCGATGCTCCAGAGTAGACTAGTGTATATGCTTCTCTTCCCAGCATGGGAGATGGTCTGTCCCACAGCCATCAGTATATCGTACTGGAGATAGTATGCAGGTGCTCATTGGGTTATGAGTTACACTGGACAGACTCGTGGGGAACTGCTGGTTGTTAATATACCTATCATCAGGTAGCAGTTCCCAGGTGACATGAGTACAGCTTAGTCCGTCGACTTGACACTGCTACTTCACCTCAAGTTTGTTCCCACTGTTCTTAGATTACTACCCTACCATGGCTCTACTGAGTTGTGCAAAAAGGTAGTAGTTGTGTGCAGTCCCAAAGCACTTGGAGGCAGTGGCGGTTAGATAGGATTCGCCTCTCTCGGTATTGGGGGTTGATGTCGCACTGTGTTCGGAAAGCCATTACACAAAGTCCCTGGCCAGGGCAAACGAGATTTGCTGGTAGGGATTCCAGTAGTTTCTCAGGGTGTTTTTGGCCGGACTCCGACATGACTTATTGCACTATTAAGGGTCTAACGCTTGCCGCCCCCTAGGACCGATATGCGACACTCTTAGACGAACAGATAGGACTGTACGGAGATTGCCACAGACAGGTTCAGTAGGGGTATAGATACCTGGGTAGTCATTACGTATAGCTAGTGCCACTAACAAGCTTGCGGTTAAACCCACTACCAGAGTACTGTCGAGTTTTTAGAGTCCCACACGGAGGGTTTCCCGGGTTCGGGCGAAACGTATAGAGGTCGTATGGTTTTAAGATGGGGTTCGATCACATACGTGTACTTGTGCGCATATGATGTTCGGGCGGACATTACTAGTGGGCTTTGGTTTAAGCTGGATCCTAGTATATGATTATTGGATTAGTTTCGTCTCATTGTATTCGTGTTTCTCGGAATACGGACACGGGTATTTATATACGGACAGGAGGGGCATTCTTGTGATTTGATCAAGATTGCTTTTGGAGAATGACACCTTAAATTAGGGTTTCCCTTTTATGGTTAATTCTTTAATGAGGTGGAGGAATTGAGAGAGGAAACTATATGGTATTTTAGTGAAATAGATTAGGGTTTTACATTGACCATCTTGGACTCTTTTGAAAGTTATTGACTTAGATATTATTGTGAGATATTTTCATGGGGTTTAAATGCAAAAACCATAGCTATTATTCTATTTCTCATTATTCACTAAAAAACTATAGATACTTTCTTGCTCTCATTTTCCTCAAGCTTTTCTCCTTCTCCATTCAAACCCTAACCATCTCATAAGTAAAGAATTATAGGGTTTGTGTTACTACTAGACTCCTCATCACTCTCTACATATCCTAGGCTACTAAATTTATCACACCAAGTGTACCTAGTTGCCTCAAGTTAGAGGTAAAGCTCAAAGTCGGATCTCTCGGGTGGATCTTCTACGATTTAGAGAAGACGACGAGGAAGTGCATTCCGTTCTCAATTCAAGGAGCTCACGACTTGGAGAAGGACATCGAGGAGGTGAAGGACAGCGAGAACTTGAGGTATAATAATCACACTATTAGGTTTACCTAGCACCTCATGAAGGGTTTGGAAGCATCACATGTACCAAAGATTAAATTTTTAGGGTGCTAAGTAAGCATACAAAGAATCAATCCTAGAAAATTAGGGCTTCTAAAACAACACATTATCACAAGTAACAAAGGCTAGGGTTTTGAGAGTACAACCTTTGTAGCTCCCTACGCTAGACTCCTTGGCCACTTGAGGGATGGAAAAAGGTTCACTTGAGGTCTTCTAATGTCCACGACGATCCACCCGAAGCTCCTTTGTCCAAGCTAGCAACTTCACTTGATCAAGAGAAAGAAATGAAGCTAACGCTCTAAACAAGTGGGCAAGACTTGTGTAGAATGATTTTGTGGTGGCTTTTCTCACTTCAAAATCCTAACTTGGTGAGTAATTTGCTCACTAGAGAAATCTAGAGAGCAAAGGAAGAAGGAGAAAGAAGATGATGGCCTTTTTAGAACAAGAGAAATGATATTTTTTTATGAAAAAATGGAAAATATGTGTATATATATTTTCCACTCTTCATCTCAAACCATGGTTATATTATATGGATATTTATTTCACTTGAGTTAAAACAAAAGAGGAAGATTAACTCATGGTTAATAAGTAGGTGAGCATGGTTAGTTGAAGAAAAATGTAGAAACCATGTATTAATCTTTATCTTTTCTTTTGTTTTAAAACAAATGCAAATATATATATATATATCCATATATATAAACATAATGTGTGATTCTTATATTGCCATCATTTTCTATGTATATACAACCATGAAGGATGATGTATGTATGTATGTATGCATGCACATCCATATGTGCATGAATCAAGAAAGAATGCATACAAGCATGCATACATCCAAAAATAAAGAAAGGATTTCTAGTGAGAAACTAATGGTTAAATGATAAATCAACACTTGATTTATCAATCCGGCCATATCACATACGACCCGACCAAAAGCAAGCCGCCCGATCAATATACGGTATCTTATACGCGCATTTTGACCGGGTCCATGCGCATATCGCATACACGCACCACAACATTTCGCCTGGACTAGGTAACTCCTTTGTAGGACTCTAAGACTCGTCAATACGCCGGCAGTGGGTGATGATCATATCAAGCAACCCCAAGCCGCAAGCGATCAGCTAAACGTAACGGCCACCCGGGTATTGAGCGATCAGAAGAAAACAAGCGAACCTGCTACAACCCCCGTCGAGCCAACCAGCAACACTACCCGTGCAGTCCGGTCTCCTCGTCTGATATGTCGCATATCAAGTCTAGGGGTGGTAAACGTCTGACCCCAATAACCGATTTGTCGTGCCGATGTGAGGCTCATAACGGGTCGAAAAACTACTGGTAACACTTACCAGTAAATCACTAATCAGCCCTGGCCAGGGACTTCCCTGTTACAGCCAATCGAGCATAGCGCAACATCAACCCCCAATACCGGGGGAGGCGAAACCCCTCCTATCGCTCATTGCCTCCATGTGACTCGGGACTGTACCCAAAAACCACCGTTTTGCAAGCCCTCATGGACGTGGTAAGGTGGAAATCAAAGCACAGTAGGAATCACACAAGACTCTATAACGATCTCGGGTCTACAGACTAACCTACACAAGTGTCACCAGAGAACTGCCATCTGACGTGAGGTATAATACCATCTGGGAGTTCTCGGCGAGTCCGTCCAGTGTACCCAGTCTCCACTGAGCACCCGTATACCATCTCTGATGTCAAACACCAATGGATATGGGATCATCCATCGCCCATCTCATAGGTCGAGAAGCGTATACGCTAGTCTACACTAGTATATCGATGCCCCGTCTCGATACACCCACGACTAGGGACCTTGAAGGATGTACTTATGGACTACCATGTCCCCACTAGTATGATCCGCATCATAGTCCAGGTAGTCAAGTACACATCCTAAGGGCTATACCAACGTGTAACTATAAGACAGTATAAAGAGACAAGTATACATGTTAAGATAAAGAGCAACCGGATAGCATACTATCATATCGAGCAAGAAAGTCATCTCTATATATGTCCAAGCATCCAATATAATATACATCATCTGTACAATACTGGCCTCTAGGGCATACATACAACTAACAATCTCCCACTTGCACTAGGGCCAGCTGCTGTAGTATCGCATACCGAGCATCCCGAAGAGTCTCTCAAACTGTATCTGGGGAATGGCCTTCGTGAGTAGATCCGCTGTGTTGTTCTTCGTGTCAACCCTCCTGACCTCGATCTCCCGGCGATCAACTATCTCCCGGATCAGGTGATACCGCCTCAGAATATGCCTGGATCGCTGATGGGACCTGGGTTCCTTGGCCAAAGCCACCGCTCCATTGTTATCGCAATACAAAGGTATTGGATTCTCAATGGATGGAACCACTCCAAGTTCAGTAATGAACTTCTTGATCCAGACAGCCTCTTTGGCAGCATCGTTGGCAGCGATGTATTCAGCCTCCATCGTCGAGTCTGCCATGGTTTCCTGCTTGGAACTCTTCCAGCTAACCGCCCCTCCAAAAAGGGTAAAAACAAATCTCGACTGTGACTTAGAGTCGTCCTTATCACTCTGGAAGCTCGAATCGGTAAAGGACTCCACTTGGAGTTCTCCGTTACCATACACCAAGAGCATCTCTTTAGTCCTTCGTAAGTACTTGAGAATGCTCTTCACAGCTGTCCAGTAACTCTCTCCAGGATCAGCTTGATACCAGCTCACTATACTTAGTGAGTATGCTACATCGGGTCTGGTACATAGCATCGCGTACATGATAGAGCCTACAGCTGAAGCATAGGGTATCCCTTGCATGCGAGCTCTTTCCAAATCAGTCTTGGGAGACATCTCTTTGGAGAGAGTGAGCCCTGAGATCGTGGGTAAAAACCCACGTTGGGACTCTTCCATACTAAACCTCTTTAGTATGGTGTCAATGTACCTGGACTGGGACAATCCCAATATCCTTTTTGATCTATCTCTATAGATCCTGATCCCCAATATGCAGGAGGCATCACCTAGATCTTTCATTGAGAATCTTTGTGATAAGAAGAGCTTGACCGATTGCAGTATAGGAATGTCATTTCCTATCAAGAGTATGTCGTCCACGTACAATACGAGGAAGACAACCTTACTCTCTGCCACCTTCTTGTAGATACAAGGTTCATCTATGTTTTTGACGAAATCAAACTCTTTGATAATGACGTCAAAGCAGATCCAACTCCACGATGCTTGCTTTAATCCATAAATGGATTTAAGCAGCTTGCACACCTTCCCGCTGCTCCCACTATCTACGAAGCCCTCTGGCTGAGTCATGTACATGCACTCTTCTAAATCCCCATTTAGAAAAGCGGTCTTAACATCAATTTGCCAGATTTCGTAATCATGATATGCAGCGATGGCAAGCATGATCCGGATGGATTTAAGCATAGCCACTGGAGAAAAGGTTTCGTCATAGTCCACACCTGGTCTTTGACGAAAACCCTTTGCAACAAGTGTAGCTTTGAAAGTCTCCACTTTCCCATCTACACCAAGTTTTTTCTTGAAGATCCACTTGCTCCTAATGGGTTTTACCCCTTCAGGAGCAACTTCCAAAGTCCATACTTTGTTGGTGTACATGGATTCCATCTCGGACCGCATTGCATCCAGCCATTTCACTGAGTCCCTACTCGTGATGCCTTCTCGAAGCTAGTTGGGTCATCATCCTCCATGATGCAGTCCTCGCTCCTACCATCCATTAGAAAACCGTAGTATCTCTCAGGTGGGTGAGGAACCCTACTAGATCTACGGAGTGGCTGGGGTTTATCGGGAATGACGGAATCCTCTAGTTCCACTAGATCTTCTGTTGCAGCTTTTGTAGCTGGAACCTCTTCCAGTTCTACCTCATGACCATTAATCTCTTTTGCAAGAAAATCCTTTTCTAAAAAGATGGCATGCCGAGAAACAAACACTCTTTGCTCCTCAGCTTGGTAGAAGATATACCCTTGTGAATTCTTGGGATATCCTATAAATTTGCATAGAACAGACCGTGCCTCGAGTTTGTCCGGATTTTGTCGTTTGACATAGGCTGGACAACCCCATATCTTAACATAGTTAAGACATGGTCTCTTCCCTTTCCATATCTCATATAGAGTGGTAGGCACATATTTGGTGGGGACCATATTCAATAGATGTATGGCTGTCTCTAGCGGATACCCCCAGAAGGAAATAGGTAACTCAGCTGTGCTCATCATAGAGTGCACCATATCTAATAGGGTGCGGTTCCTCCGTTCCGATACACCGTTGTGCTGTGGTGTATATGGAGGAGTCAGCTGAGAGAGAATCCCATTCACTTTTAGGAAGTCTTGGAATTCATTGCTCAAGTATTCACCTCCTCGATCAGATCGAAGGATTTTAATACTTTTTCCGGTTTGGTTCTCGACTTCTTGTTTATATTCTCTAAATTTCTCAAAAGCTTCAGACTTGTCTCTTATCAAGAACACATGTCCGTATCTTGAGAGATCGTCGGTGAATGTAATGAAGTATGAAGAACCATCCCTGGCATGTGTAGATATGGGACCGCATACATCACTATGTATCAGTCCCAAGAGTTCGGTAACTCTTTCTCCGTGTCCCGTAAACGGAGTTTTGGTCATCTTGCCTTTGAGACATGACTGGAAAGTGTCATAAGATGAAAATTCAAACGGTTTCAAATATCCATTCTTATGCAACTTAGCTAGTCGTGTCGCATTGATGTGACCCAGTCTACAATGCCACAAGAAGGATTCGTTCATTTCTGAACTTTTCCTCTTGTGTGTGTTTGTTATGCTCAGAACTGTTGATTGATTTAGAACATAAATGCCATTGCACAACGTGCCTGATCCAACCAACTTTTGGTTACGGAAAATGTTCATAACATTATCCTGTAATACAAAATTATATCTCTCTTTACTCAACAAAGAAACCGATATAATGTTGCATATCAGGTTCGACATGTAATAGCATTCGTTCAGAATCAATGTATTACCAGTTGGTAATAATAGGTGATATTCCCCGACGGTTTTAGCTGCAACAATTGCACCATTTCCAACTCTTATGTCTTTATCACCTTCTCCAAGTTCTCTACCTTTCTTAAGCCCATGTAACTGATTACATATATGGGATCCTGACCCGGTATCCAATACCCAGGACGTAGAGGAAATGGAGAAACAGTTCTCTGTAACGAACACACCCAAAGAAAATGCATCATCATGTACTTTCTTCATTCGGGTGGCATGGGAATCCTGGTATTCCCCTATGTCCTGTTCAGTCCTATTACTCTTATAAGAAAGAACGGAACCAACATTCCCCAGCACAGTATAACATGCGGGTTCGGTCAATACATCCATTTTATTATCTTGATTAAGGCATGACATGGTCGCTACCTTGAGAGAGAGAGAAGAAAACACTTTAGTGTATGCTCTTGCAAGATCGGATTGGTTATTATCTTATCTAATTAGGATGGCTCCCACTATTTTTATCAAATCTTCCTTCAAACCGTAAAAGGAAAGACTAGCCGGGATTAATTACACCCTACAACTTCGCCGATCTTTCAGCCAGGCCAGTGTCGGTACTTTAAGGGAGGTTCCCCGTGCTTTCGCACGGACCTAATTAAAGTAAACCTCGTTTTCCCAGATGCGTAACCCCGTTGACACCTTTCTAGACACCTACTTGATCAGCTAATTGTCCTGTGTAAAACTCTCCCGGGAGTAACAATTACTCGCAGTGGGTATCGGGATCCAACTATCTCATAGAAGGTATGCAATCTCATTGCAAATTTCAACACTTGAAATTCCCGATAATATTTTGCCCCTAACGTGCTATGACCTTGACGAAAGCCAACAAACCATAACCCGCTAGTCAAGTTCAACCCGTACATTTCTTGACTGAATTAAACCCACCCGCACGACCCTTGACGAAAGCCAACAAAGCCGTACGACTACCCTAATCCAGTCGCGTCATATGCAGCAAATAAGAAGCATATAGCTACCGCACACTACACCTTGACGAAAGCCAACAAATGTAGCACGGATACTATATACAACTTATCTGAAATGACGGAGAGCTACAACAGGTTTTTCTGAAAACCCATTGCGTAATGAACTTGATATCGTTGTAGAATTGAGTGAATTTTGAAATGGAGTGATTTTGAGGCTTTCATTAGTTTTGCTAAAGTGGTCACTCCCGGTGAAGGGATCTCGGCTCTTTCCTCATCGAATAAGGTGCAGGACATATCATATATATCATTATCCAAAGCAAAACTCCAAAAGCAATCAAAAAGTCAAACAGAGTGTTGTAGCATCTGCCAGTTTTGCTAAAGAGGTCACTCTCGGTGAAGGGATCTCGGCTCTTTCCTCATCGAATAAGGTGCGGGATATATCATATATATCACTATGCAAAGCAAAAACTGTAGCTACCCTTTTTGAAAATTTGATTCTATAACATCTTTTAGGTTTCTTTTCTTTCACTAATCACATTAATGAAGTCCCATCATTTAAGTCACCTAAACATCACAGATAAATACGACGTACACTTATGCCATCCGTATTCGCCTCGATGTCTCCTCGTGCACCGTTAGGTTAGGTAACTAACGACAGAGCAGGGCAGGGCTAGTGCGGGTGTAAAACATAAGTAACGTCTATATAATATATCATATATACTATATACTGTATCCATCACAACATATCAAATGATCACATCACAGATATCGCAGCAGAAACATAGATATAATGTGGGATATACTAGGACGTCCGTATTTAGTATTTAGCCAACAATAGAAAATACGGATTCCACAGTCACGATGAATAGCCAAGCCCACACCCTGGACCCCTACGAGAGCGGCAAGCGACCCTACCAATTCTGGGGTTTAGGAGACCCGATCTCGACTCCTCGAGATGGCCTCCCACTGAACCCCAGAACCCGGTCACCTGTGCTCGCCTCCTTGGGTCTATCCTAATGCGGAAAAGTAAATAATATACAACACTGGTGGCATCAACCTCAACCCGGAAGTGCCCCAAATAAAAGAATATTACATTACATTTGAATTTACATGAATGGAAATATAAAACTCTCATCTCACATAAAACCCCCCGGCTATTCAACCGCGATAATCCTGCACATCATATCTCAGCAACACATAATATCTCATATCATCAACGTAAGTAAGTATGCATACACCGATCGTCGTCGATGTATAGCAACGACAATCGACAATACCACTACATACTATACTTACGGTCACAGAAAAGAAAGTGTAAAACTGCAATATCTGGAATCCATATTCTCTTTAGACATCGTAAATGCGAAATATCACATACTTCGTATTTCATGTCTAGTAATATGAATTCCACACATTGCATCACATTCCAGATAAATAGACAGCATTAAAGTTTTCGAACGAAAGATCAAATACCCAAAATTTGCTAAAGCTCAACACTTGAGCGAAGTTCAAAAACCCGAAGTGTGTCACAGTAGTAGCGGTCCAGCCGTAGAAGGGTCAAGCCAACGCCTCACATGTGGCACGCCGTACTGCCCCAAACCCTAAGTTTTAAAAGGCAGTTCAAGACGGTCATATAATCGAGTTAAGGTTTGTTGTCTTCTAGAGGGTCCACCACATAACTTGCACGCATTTCCGAAAGATTTAAACCCCGTGAAAAGTGAGCAAATGACACTCGTTCGAACAATTCAATACTTTCTAATTATCCGGAAAAAAGCACGAAATTAAAATTCCGATCGAATCACTGAATACAAAATAATCTCCAGAACATATGACATTGAAACCAGACTAAAAATACCCAAAAACATCTACAAGCAGACAAGAAGCTCACTGTACAAAAATGAAGCCTTAATGGCTCTGTAGGGCCGCGGAGCCGCGGCCTAAGCAAGCTTAAGCCGCGGTTCCGCAGTGGAATTTGCATATTAGGATTTCGTTTTTTACAGTGTGTCTTATAATCCCCTGCTATATTTTTTACATATTTTTAATTCTGAAAAATAACAGTTTTCAAAAAATTTCCAGAGAGTGCTAAAAATCCGTATTTCTTGGTTCGATTGGAGTTTTAACTCCGTTAAAATATCGCCTAATGTTCTAGGTCGGCTCTGATACCAAGTTGGTCAGGCAGCCACCCCATCCAATGGGGTTACCGTGGCACCAACGGGTCCCTCAGCCGCTACTTTTTACGCATGCCCCCTCGCGAGGACTACAACCCGCCGGAACACCTTCCGGTCTCGGGACACCCAAGGGGTAAGAGCCTATGCTTCGCCACACTGTCACACAGTGAGAACCCCCCATAGGTCGACATCCAATGCCTAGTAGCTCTGATACCAATGTTAGGTTTACCTAGCACCTCATGAAGGGTTTGGAAGCATCACATGTACCAAAGATTAAATTTTTAGGGTGCTAAGTAAGCATACAAAGAATCAATCCTAGAAAATTAGGGCTTCTAAAACAACACATTATCACAAGTAACAAAGGCTAGGGTTTTGAGAGTACAACCTTTGTAGCTCCCTACGCTAGACTCCTTGGCCACTTGAGGATTGGAAAAGGGTTCGCTTGAGGTCTTCTAATGTCCACGACGATCCATCTGAAGCTCCTTTGTCCAAGCTAGCAACTTCACTTGATCAAGAGAAAGAAATGAAGCTAACACTCTAAACAAGTGGGCAAGACTTATGTAGAATGATGTTGTGGTGGCTTTTCTCACTTCAAAATCCTAACTTGGTGAGTAATTTGCTCACTAGAGAAATCTAGAGAGCAAAGGAAGAAGGAGGAAGAAGATGATGGCTTTTTTAGAACAAGAGAAAAGATAATTTTTTTATGAAAAAATGGAAAATATATGTATATATATTTTCCACTCTTCATCTTAAACCATGGTTATATTATATCGATATTTATTTCACTTGAGTTAAAACAAAAGAGGAAGATTAACTCATGGTTAATAAGTAGGTGAGCATGGTTAGTTGAAGAAGAATGTAGAAACCATGTATTAATCTTTATCTTTTGTTTTGTTTTAAAACAAATGCAAATATATATATATCCATATATATAAACATAGTGTGTGATTCATATATTGCCATCATTTTCTATGTATATACAACCATGAAGGATGATGTATGTATGTATGTATGTGTGCATGCACATCCTTATGTGCATGAATCAAGAAAGAATGCATACATGCACGCATACATCCAAAAATACAAGAAAGGATTTCTAGTGAGAAACTAATGGTTAAATGATAAATCAACACTTGATTTATCAATCCGGCCATATCACATACGACCCGACCAAAAGCAAGCCGCCCGATCAATATTCTGTATCTTATACGCGCATTTTGACCGGGTCCATGCGCATATCGCATACGCGCACCACAACGTTTCGCCTGGACTAGATAACTCCTTTGTGGGACTCTAAGACTCGTCAATACGCCGGCAGTGGGTGATGATCATATCAAGCACCCCCAAGCCGCAAGCGGTCAGCTAAACGTAACGGCCACCCGGGTATTGAGCGATCAGAAGAAAACAAGCGAACCTGCTACAACTCCCGTCGAGCCAACCGGCAACACTACCCGTGCAATCCGGTCTCCTCGTCTGATATGTCGCATATTAAGTCTAGGGGTGGTAAACGTCAGACCCCAATAACCGATAAGTCGTGCCGATGTGAGGCTCATAACGGGTCGAGAAACAACTGGTAACACTTACCAGTAAATCTCTAATCAGCCCTGGCCAGGGACTTCCCTGTTACGGCCAATCGAGCACAGCGCAACATTAACCCCCAATACCGGGAGAGACGAAACCCCTCCTATCGCTCATTGCCTCCATGTGACTTGGGACTGTACCCAAAAACCACCGTTTTGCACGCCCTCATGGACGTTGTAAGGTGGAAATCAAAGCACAGTGGGAATCACACAAGACTCTATGACGATCTCGGGTCTACAGACTAACCTGCACAAGTGTCACCAGAGAACCGCCATCTGACGTGAGGTATAATACCATCTGGGAGTTCTCGGCGAGTCCGTCCAGTGTACCCAGTCTCCACTGAGCACCCGTATACCATCTCTGATGTCAAACACCAATGGATATGGGATCATCCATCGCCCATCTCATGGGTCGAAAAGCGTATACACTAGTCTACACTGGTATATCGATGCCCCGTCTCGATACACCCACGACTAGGGACCTTGAAGGATGTACTTATGGACTACCATGTCCCCACTAGTATGATCCGCATCATAGTCCAGGTAGTCATGTACACATCCTAAGGGCTTTACCAACATGTAACTATAAGACAGTATAAAGAGACAAGTATACATGTTAAGATAAAGAGCAACCAGATAGCATACTATCATATCGAGCAAGAAAGTCATCTCTATATATGTCTAAGCATCCAATATAATATACATCATCTGTACAATACTGGCCTCTAGGGCATACATACAACTAACACACACATAGTAGTTAAACCTCTTTGCTAGAATGTTAGTTAGGGTTTAGTATCAATCCTGGAGTTTAGTCGATGTTACGAAGCTAATAAAAATCGTTTTTTGCAAACTCTTCCTCCCCGCAAATACGTGGAGTGCGTGGCATCGACTTACATAAACTTGGCTAGCGCTTATGATTTGTTGACCTTGTTAAGGTCATAAGTTGCTAGGGGAAAAAACATTATCGGGAATTTCAAGTGTTGAAAAAGTTACAATAAGATTGCATGCCTTCTATGAGATAGTTGGATCCCGATACCCACTGCGAGTAAGAGTTACTCCTGGGAGAGTTTTCCACTTTACAATTAGTCGATCTAGTAGGTGTCTAAGAAAGGTGTTAACGGGGTTATGCCCCTGCGGAAACGAGGTTATTTAATTAGTTCCATGCGAAAGCATGGGGAGACACTCTCGGAGTACCAATACCTACATGGCTGAACGATTGGCGAACTTATAGGGTGTAATTAATCTCGGCTAGTCTTACCTTTTAGGGTTTGAAGGAAGATTTGATAAAAATAGTAGGAGCCATCCTGATTAGATAAAATAATAACCAATCTAATCTTGCAAGAGCGCACGCGGTGTTTTCTTCTCTCTCTCCTGGTAGAGACCATGATATGCCTTAATCAAGATAATAATATTGATGTATTGACCGAACCCGCTTGTTATACTGAGCTGAGGAACGTTAGTTCCACTCTATCTTATAACTGTTATAATTCTGAGTAGGAAATAGGGAAATATCCGGATTCCCACGCGACCCGAACGAGGAATGAGCATGTTGATGCATCTTCTTTGGGTGTGTTCGTTACCGAGAACTGTTTCTCACTACACTCTACATCCTGGGTATTAGATACCGAATCAGGATCCCACATATGTAATATGTTACAAAGTCTTAAGAGAGGTAGAGAACTGGGAAAATGTAATCATTCTCTAAAAGTAGGGAATGGTGCAAATGTTGTAGCCAAAGCAGTTGGCGAATATCACCTTATATTACTAAATGATAATACATTGGTTCTGAACGACTGTTATTACATACCGAACCTGATATACAATATTATATCAATCTCTTTATTATATAAAAAATGATATAATTTTTTATTGCAGGATAATGTTATGAACATTTTCCTAAATCAAAAGTTGATTGGAACAGGCACGTTATGTAATGACATATATGTTCTGAATCAAAATACAGTTCTTAACATACAGAACACACACAAGAGGAAAAGTTCAGAAATGAACGAAGACTTCTTGTGGCATTGTAGACTAGGTCATATCAATGCGACACGACTACCTAAGTTGCATAAATATGGATATTTGAATCAATTTGAATTTACATCTTATGAAACTTGCCAGTCATGTCTCAAAGGAAAAATGACCAAAACTCTATTTACTGGACACGGAGAAAGAGCTACTGAACTCTTGGGACTGATACATAGTGATGTATGAGGTCTCATGTCTACACATGCTAGAAATGGTTCCACGTACTTTATTACATTCACCGATGATCTCTCAAGGTTCGGATATGTGTTCTTGTTGAAACACAAATCTGAAGCTCTTGAGAAATTCAAGGAATATAAGTACGAAGTAAAGAACCAAACTGGTAAAAGTATTAAAATCCTTCGATCTGATCGGGGAGGAGAATACTTGAGCACGGAGTTCCTGGATTATTTAAAAGAGAATGGGATTCTCTCTCAGCTTACTCCTCCGTATACACCATAGCACAACGGTGTATCGGAGCCGAGGAATCGCACCCTATTAGATACGGTGTGCTATATGATGAGTATTGCTGAGTTATCTATTTCTTTTTGGGGTTATGCGCTTGAGACGGCTGCTTACCTATTGAATAGAGTTCCAATCAAATCAGTGCATACCACTCCATATGAGATATGGGAGGGGAAGAGACTATATCTTAATTTCATTAAGATGTGGGGTTGTCCGGCCTATGTTAAGAAGCAAAATCCGGACAAGCATGAGGCAAGGTCAGTTCTATGCAAGTTTGTAGGATATCATAATCATTCGTGAGGGTATATCTTCTACCACACTGAAGAACAAAAGGTGTTTGTTTCTCGGAATGCCACCTTTTTAGAAATTAGTGGTCATGAGGTAGAACTGGAAGAAGTTCTAACTACACAAACTACACCTGATGATTTGGTAGAACCAGTGGATTCGATAGTCTCCAATGAAACTCCGCAGATCTTGTAGGGTTCTTCATCCACCTGAGAGATACTACGGTTTTCACGTAGACGGTGGGAGCGAGGATTGCATCATGGAAGATGATGACCCTAGTAGTTTCGAGCAGGTCATCACGAGTGGGGACTCTGTGAAATGGCTGGATGCAATGCGATCTGAGATGGAATCCATATACACCAACAAAGTATGGACTTTGGAAGTTGCTCCTGAAGGGGTAAAACCCATCGGGAGCAAATGGATCTAGAGAAGATAATTGGTGTAGATGGAAAAGTTGAGACTTTCAAAGCAAGACTTGTAGCAAAAGGTTTTTTCTAACTACCAGGTGTGGATTATGTTGAAACCTTTTCTCCAGTGGCTATGCTTAAGTCCATCCAGATTCTACTTTCCATCGCTGCATACCATGACTATGAAATCTGGAAAATGGATGTCAAAACCGCTTTTCTAAATGGTGATTTAGAAGAGAGCATGTACATGACACTTCCAGAAGGCTTCGTAGACAGTGGGAGCAGTGGAAAGGTGTGCAAGCTGCTTAAATCAATCTACGGATTAAAGCAGGCATCGCGGAGTTGGAATATCTGTTTTGATGTAGCAGTCAAAGAGTTTGACTACATCAAAAATGTAGATGAACCTTGTATATACAAGAAGGTTGTAGAGAGTAAGATTGTCTTCCTCGTATTGTACATGGATGACATACTCTTGATAAGAAATGTTGTTCCTATGCTACACTCGGCAAAGATCTACATATCACGATTTCTCCATGAAAGATCTGGGTGATGCCTCCTACATCATAGGATTAAGATCTATAGAGATAAGTCTGAACGGATGTATCATACCCACTAGGTATAGTGAGTAGGTGTCAATCAGATCTTGGGGAAAAACACTGGACAGCTGTGAAGAACATTCTTAAGTACTTGAGAAGGACTAAAGAATTGTTCTTGGTGTATAGTAACGATGAACTCCATGTCGGGTCCTTTACTGATTCGAGCTTCCAGAGTGATAAGGACGACTGTAAGTCGGTCTCGGGTTTTATCTTTACCCTCAGTGGAGGGACGGTATGTTGGAAGAGTTCCAAGCTATATACCTTAGTTGACTCGATGATGAAGGCTGAATACATGCTACCAATGATGCTGCCAAAGAAGCTGTCTGGATGGACAAGTTCATGAGATGAACTTGGTGAGGTTCCTATCATTAAGCTCCAATACTTGTGTATTATAATAACAATGGAGCTGTGGCTTTGGCAAAGGAACCCCGGTCCCATCAGTGATCCAGATATATTCTTAGGCGGTATCACCTAATTAGGGAGATAGTTGATCTCCGGGAGATCAAGATCAGGAGAGTTGACATGAAGATTAACACGGCGGATCCACTCACAAAGGCAATTTGAGAGATTTTTTGGGATGTTGGGTATGAGATACTACAACAACTGGACTTAGTGCAAGTGGAAGATTGTTAGTTATATGTATGCCTTAGATGCCAATATTGTACATGATTGTATATTATAGTGGATGCTTGGACATATAGAGAGAGGACTTTCTTGCTCAACATGATAGTATGATATCTGGTTGCTCTTTATCTTAACATGTACACTTGTATCATTATACTGTCTCTCCGTTACATATTGATAAAGATCTTAGGATGTGTACTTGACTACCAGGACTATGATGCAGATCATACTAGTTGGGCGAGGATAGTCCACAAGTTCATCCTTTAATTGCTCCTAGTCTAGGGAGTAGAGACAGGGCATCGATATTCCAGAGTAGACTAGTGTCTATGTTTCTTGACCCTGTATGGGGCAATGGTTGATCCAACATCAATTGGTGTTTGATATCAAAGATTGTATACTGGTGCTCATTGGAGAATGGGTACACCGAACAGGACTCGCCAAGGCTCCTAGATGGTATTATACCTATCGTTAGATAGCAGTTTTCTGGTGACACTGGTATAGGTTAGTCTGTAGACCCGAGATTGTCATAGAGTCTTATGTGGTTCCCACTGTGCTTTACTTTCCTCCCGACTATGGCTCAAAGGAGTCATGCAAACAGGTGGATTTTGGGTACAGTCCCAAGTCATATAGAGGCAATGAGCGATAGGAGGGGTTTCTTCTCTCCTGGTATTGGGAGTTGATATTGCGCTATGCTCGATTGGCAATAACAGGAAGTCCCTGGCCAGGGTTATTGATGAGATTTACTGGTAAGTGTTATCAGTAGTTTCTCGACCCGTTATGAGCCTCACATCGGCATGACTTATCAAGTTATTGGGGTCTAACATTTACGCTCCCCCAGACTCGATATGCGACATATCAGACGAAGAGACCGGAATGTACGGTATTGTTACTTACAGGATTCATGGGAGTTTGGACAATCTTGCTTGTTGATCTTCTGATCGCTCAATACCTGGTTAGTCGTTACGTCTAGCTAGTACCGCTGACGGCTTGTGGGTGACTGATGTGATCATCACCTACTGCTGCCGTATTAATGAATCTTTAGAGTCCTACACAGAGGTTTCCTAGCTCAAATGAAATGAAGTAGGGCACATATGTGATATTTGCGGGACCGAGATTAATGCGTGTATGTGATACAGTATTCTAATCTTACAATATAGGTTATATGTGATATAACCGGATTATTGAATCAAGGGTTGATTCAATAATTTGTTATATGTATATTTGATATACATATAAATGATATTAGTCGGTTATATGTGATATAGCTGGATTATTAAATCAAGTGTTGATTAAAAAATTTAATATATAATTATATATTTGATATATTAATATATATTAACTAATATTAGCTCACTTAAGAATTTCTTTTTCTACAAATACATATAAATATATATGAGATATATATTAATGTATTTACTATTGTGTCATGCGAGATGATACATTAGACATGGGTGTATGAGACTCACACTAAACTAAATAAAATTTGGGTGATTAATTATTAAGGGAAAAATCAAAATTAGGTGGAAATTAGCCTGGCTAATGATGCTTGTGGAAGCATGTAGAAGTCCTGACTAAGTCCACTAATTTTTTTTTACTCTAAATATTTATTAACCCAACCATTATCTTTAGCCATGGTTAAGTCTCTACAAATATCATTAGAGATATTTTTTCACAATGGTTCATCACTTGATCATCTTCTTCTTCTCATTTTGCTCTCTAGTTTTGAGTGAGGTGATAATAGAAAAAGAGAAAAATAATTGTAAAGTGAGCAAAATTACTACTTTATCAATCTATACCAAAATAGCCATTTAGTATAGGTTGTTTACTTCACTAATTCCATAATTAGTGAAGAGATAGCTTGAGTTAGAGATTCCTCAAGGTAGATCATATTCGTCCTCGAAGATCCTTAAGCAAGGTTGTTCCTTTCACCAAGTGGAGCCTACGAAGAGCTCGAGGGACCATTACTTGGAGCTAAGGGACTACTACATGGAGCTTTAGAAGTGAGGACCGGTCTACAAAGGTTGTATTCCTTATTCACTTAGTGCAAAGTTGGTTTACATACAATGAAACCCTAATTCTCTAGTTCGATTCTAGGATAACATGCAATAGCATACTAGATTTTTTTAAATTGTATACTCAATGCCTCTAGAAACCTAGTAGTCATGCTAAGGAATACCAACAATTGGCACGGTATGGGCTGCGGAGACGCTTGCCCGCTCTTTGGGTAGCGGCGGGAGCTTAAAGAACCTCTCGCCCTTAGCTTCCTCTAACATCTCGGTCTGGAAATTGTTTAGAGGGGTGTACTCCTGGAACCTCGGGGAATAAGGTTTCAAACGATCGACTTTCTTTTTCTCTTCCCTGTCCCTCTTCTTTCGGTCAGCTTGGTCACCTCTGGGCAGGTCTGAGTTCACCTCTGGCTCGAGTTGGATTTCTCGCTCGGTCCAAGCTTTCACTTCGGCCATTGTCTTAGGTTGTGCTAATGCAAAAGAGCGGAGCCACTCTTTGTTCCTAAGGCCCGATTTCAGCACGCTGATAACTGTTTCATCGCGGTGCTCGGGAACCTCCGGGTGGGCATTGTAGAAGCGAGTGACATACCCCTTGAAAGATTCCTTATCTCCGTTCTTGACAGTGAACAGGTAGTCGACTGTCCTCTTCTATCGTCGGTTTCCAACGAAATGATCGAAGAATTGGGTATCCAGCTCATCAAAGGTCGAGATAGAGCATGGCGCGAGCCCTCGGAACCTGTCCCGGCCAGCTCAGATTAGGGTGGTGGGAAAAGTTTGACATTGAGCCGCGTCCGAGTGGTCTTGAAAGCTCATGCCTGCCGTAAATGCGTCGAAGTGGTCTTTCGGGTCGGACTTCTCGTCGAAGAGGGCCACTTTGGGTGGCTTGTTCTTGGACGAGACACACTCGGCTAGCAGCACTTCTGTAAAAGGCTTTATGAGTGAATAGGCGGAATAATTGGCCCTTTCGCCGGACATATGGCCATCTCATCGTATGCCTTCAATTTTCTTTTTGAGGGATTCGATCCGGTGGTGGTACCCCGTGGATTCAGCACGGTCAGAGTTATGGCTACCCCCGCTCCGGGTCTGCGCGATGGTGCGGCTTCGATTCCGCTCTATCAAATTTCTTAAATCCCCGGGCGAGGTCTTTCTCGAGTAGCCCCGACGTTCGCTGTTTGCGCAGCCTCAGCGGGACCGGGGGCATCGGTCATGCCTTGAAGAAGGCGAACTGACCGACATCTCCTCAGGGGGCGTGTGCATGCGGCGGGTGTCGGGGCGATGGCCTAGTCTTCCCTGAGATCGGGGTGTAGAGCTGTCCGGCGCCCAGCTGATCATGGAATCATTTGCCGCATGCTGGCCATGGTTGCCGGAGTCGGCATGCCGGCGTTCTGTGACGCAGAGATGAGCGTGAGTGAGATCAAGGGCCTGAGCGTTACCATCCTTCCTTCTGAGGATTTCGTTATCCTGGGGAGGGGGAACTACGGTCTGGTGGGTAGGGACCGCCGCTTGAATGCGGATGAGTACATCCACCATCGAGGTGAGTCTGTCGATCCGAGCGGATAAGACGCTAATGACGTTAGGAGGGGGAGTAGAATCGCTCCTTCCCCCGTTATGGGGCGTGGGGCGGCTCGTATTGGGATCGTCGCAGTTGTCGCTTGCCATCGGGTCCAAGACAGAAGATCAACTTTATGGGTGGAGAAGCTTCTGAAGTTTTCCCACAAATGGAACCAACTGATGGAGGTCTCGATCTGGTTGCGAGCAGTTTAGAGTGGTATAAGAGTTGTTGTGTGGATCTCAATGGGTTGTTGGATGTTGTTGAGTCCGAGCTACTGTTGGGGTCACTTAGAACCATTGCTAGGTTTTGGCAAGCATCGAGTATGCAATTTTTAAAAATCTAGTGTGCTAAGCATCCTAAACCTAGAATCGAACTAGAGAATTAGGGTTTTTAAAGCATGTAAACAACTTTACACTAAGTGAAATAAGAATACAACATTTGTAGACCAGTCCTTCACTTCTAAAGCTCCGTGTAGTAGTCCCTTAGCTCCAAGTAGTGGTCTCCTGAACTCTTCTTAGGCTCCACTAGGCGAAAGGAATGAGTTTGCTCAAGGATCTTCGAGGCCGAAGATGATCTACGTCGAAAAATCTCTAACTCAAGCTACCTGTTCACTAATTGAGGAATTAGTGAAGCAAACAACCTATACTAAATGGCTAGTTTGGTATAAATTGATGAAGAAGATATTTTGCTCACTTTAGAATTATTTTTCTCTCTTTCTTTCTTCACCTCATGAAAACCTAGAGAGCTAAAATGAGATGAAGAGGAAGATGAAGTGGTGAACCATCTCAACCATAGGTGAGAAAATATCACAAATGAAATTTGTAGAGACTTAACCATAGCTAAACATAATGGTTGGGTTAATAAATGTCTAGAGTAAAACAAAATTAGTGGACTAAGTCATGGTTTCTACATGCTTCCACAAGCATCCTAAACCATGGAAATTTCCACCTAATTTTGATTTATCCCTTAATAATTAAATCCCTAAATTATCTTTAGTTTGGTATGAGTCTCAAACACCCATGTCCAATGTATCATCAAGCATGACACAAAATTAAATACATTAATATATATCTCGTATATAATATATATTTAAATGTATTAGTAGAAAAGAAATTCTTAAGTAAGCTAATATTAGTTAATATATATTAATATATCAAATATATAATTATATATTAAATTATTAAATCAACACTTGATTTAATAATCCGGCTATATCACATATAACCGACAAATATCAATTATATGTATATCAAATATACATATAACAAATTATTGAATCAACACTTGATTCAATAATCCGGTTATATCACATATAACCTATATCGCGAGATTAGAATACTGTATCACATACACATATTAATCTCGGTCCCGCACATATCACATATGTGCCCTACTTCGTTTCGTTTGAGCTAGGAAACCTTTGTGTATGACTCTAAAGACTCGTCAATACGCCAGCAGTAGGTAATGATCATATCAGTCACCCACAAACCATCAGCGGTACTAGCTGGACGTAACGGCAACCCAGGTATTGAGCGATCAGAAGATCAACAAGCAAGCTTGTCCAAACTCCCATGAATCCAATAAGTAACACTACCGTACAGTCCGATCTCTTCGTCTGTGTCACGACCCGAAGGTACGAAACGTGACTGGCACTTAAATTACGAAACGTCCTAAGGCGCAACGTAATCTAAGTAAGACAAAGCCCAGAAATCTAAACCATTTAAAGCAAGAGAGTGAAGTAAAACTTAGTTAAAGAAAACGATTTTAAACAAAAAAATCACACTAATCATTTTAAAAAAATTACAATATTTCCCAAAAATTTCGGCAGAGTCTTCTTTGTAAATACTGGCCCCGAAACGGGTACAAATAAGAAAATACATATAAATTAATACAGGCATCCCCAAGCGGGAGCTAGCTCTTCGCCAAAAGTGGAATCACAACCACATGCAATGAATATATGATAATAATGTGAAATAAGTATAAAAGAATAAAAGCATCACGTCGGCTCAAGTGAGCATCGACACCAAAAACCACAAATACAAGTCTCACCGTCTAGTCCAATATACAAGGGTAAATGGAGTATACTAAATACAAATAAAATATACAGTGGGAGCAAAAGAAAATCCTCCAAGACCCACCTACGAGTAAACTGCAAGCCGAAGCAATCGAGCGGAAAAGAAGGTACACCCGCTGCTACTGTGTTAGTTATGTATATGCCCTAGAGGCCATTGTTGTACATATGATGTGTATTATACTGGATGCTTGGATATATATAGAAAGGTCTTTCTTGCTCGATATGATAGTATGCTATCGGGTTTCACTTTGTCTTAACATATTGACTTGTATTGGTTTACTGTCTTACTCTCACATGTTGATAAAGCCCTTGGGATATGTACTTGACTACTAGGACTATGTTGAGATCATACTAGTGGGACCAGGGTAGTCAACGAGTACATCCTATAACTGTTCCTAGTCGAGGGTGTATTGAGACAGGGCATCGATACACCAGAGTAGACAAGCGTATATGTTGGAGATAGTGCCCTCAGAGTCAATTATTGGATCACAGGCACGTGATTGCAATGATTGAGGGAGGACTTATCCCGGTAGGACAGTCTTACTCAAGATGATAGTATGCTATCTAGTTTACCTTTATCATCGTGTACTGCTTTAGGTGACCTAACAGGTCGCTATTACACGTTGATAGAGCCCCTAGGATTCATGCTTGACTGCCAGCAGTATGAGAGCGATCATATACGTGGGAGCTGGTAGTCTATAAGCACATCCTTAAATGGTCCCTAGTCGTGGGAGTTTCGAGACAGGGCATCGATACTCCAGAGTAGACTAGTGTATACAGTCGAGACACCGACGAGGGGCAGTGGCCGGTCTCACAAGCCACTGGTGTCAGTTGGTTCACCTAAGATGTATACAGGTGCTCATTGGGTTATGAGTACACCGGACAGGACTCGCCGGGAACATGCTAGTTGGTCTTATACCTGACGTCAGATAGCAGTTCCCTGGTGACATGTGTACAGGTTAGTTCATCGACCTGTGGATCGTCATTTGTCTCGTGTGAGTTCCCACTGTACTTTGATTACTACCCTACCACGCTCAAAGGAGACGTGCAAACATGTTTTAGTTGGGTACAGTCCCAAGCCACATGGAGGCAGTGAGCGGATCTTCGGGGGTTCATCTCTCCTGGTATTGGGGGTGAGGTCGCGCTGTGTCTAGGAGAGCCCTTACACGAAGTCCTTGGCCAAGGCAGGAGATTTACTGGTAGGTATTCCAGTAGTATCTCAGGGTGTTCTGGGCTGATCTCTGACACTACTTGTACCGCTTTTGGGGGTCTGACTTTTACCAACCCCCTAGGCCCGCCATGCGATGCTCATACACGAACGGACTGGAATGTATGGATATTGTCACTGACAGGCTCAGTAGGGTGTCAGGATGAGTTCGCTCATCGACGTCCCTTTTGGTCAATAGCTGGTAGCCCGTCACGTATGGCTAATACCTCTGACGTGCTAGTGGTTAAATCCACAGCCATAGTATTGACGAGTCTTTAGAGTCCCCCACATTCAGTTGCTCAAGTTGTCGGGCGAAACGTTGTAGAGGCCGTATGGAGATATGGCAGGGTTCGATCAGATACGTGCGGTATTGCACGGATCATGATCGGACGGAATATACTAGCGGGCTTTGGTTTAAGCCGAATCCTAGTATTGTATTGTGTAGATTTTGTCTGATTGCATTTGTATTTCGGTCGGAATACAGATCCGGGTGTGTATGCACAGTAGCGGGGTTTTCCTGTAATTTATTTCGGGATCAGTTTTTGGAGTTGCCAGTTTGCTTTTCGTTTCGGCCATTTTCATTTGTATCTTTCAATGGCCGAAGAATTGTGGAGGAGGGCTTATTTGCATTTGTGCAAATAAGCATTTGTGGAGGGTGTTCTTTGCATATTGCTGTATCATGATGATTCTCCCACCCTTGACTTCTTGACTTCATGATGACTTGACTTTTGTGGTTATGATTGGTTGGTGGAGTGTAGGATTTGGTGGGTGATCATTTCTTTTTCATGATAACCCTTTTTCTCTCTCTTGTGTTATTGGTCTCACTCTATTATTGATACATACCTCCACTCTCTCTCACTCCCTTCACCACTTGATGGCCGGCCAAATGAGGGAGGGGCTGCCCATTTTTGAGGAGTGGAATTGTTGTTCTTTTCATGCTACAAAATTCCCAAGTTCATCACAAAATTCCACTACTTCATTTCCTCCACTAAAAAGGCAACTTGCTACAACCCTAATTGAAACATAGCACTACACCATTCTACAGCAAATCTTGGGCACGTCGACTCGCCAGCTTCGTGCCCGAGTTGCCTCGGTATAGAGGTGGGAGCCCGTAAAAGAAGCCGGCGACGTGGTGCCCTTCCGGCGATGAGGTGGAGATCGGAGATTCCGCGAGGAGATCGGGACGACGATGAGAAGACCGGAGGACACGGATCACTCGGTATATCTCTCTACCCCGTCTTGTAGTTAGCTAGGACTAGATTAATGGCACGATCCGGGTTTATAGTGCGCGGTGGTGCCAGTTTGAAAAGTTTAAAGTAAATCACCGCTTCCGCATTCCGGCGTCGGATTGACGGCCGGGACGCCACCGTGCACTTACAGTGGTATCAGAGCATCGCCATTAACATAGTCTAGCTTTGTCTAATGTGTTCTACATTTCCGATCGAACAAAAATTCCAAAACCGCGTTTTTCTCAAGCATCAGTTTCTGTCGAAATTTTTTTGGCTCCAAAATTTTTTCAGGCAGTTGCAGAATACTGTGCAGGGAATTCTAAGCACTCTGTGAAAATTTGGTCGCGTGATCTCACTAAACCACCGCGGAACCACGGCCAAACCCATGCTTGGGCCGCGGTTCCGCCGCCATTTAGCCTGTTCACTGGACCAATTTTTTACAGAGGGTCTTGGACAAGGAAATTGGGGTTTTGGCATATTCTTTTTAGGCCCAGATTTTCTTTAAGTGCTACAGTAATCTTTGGGGCCCACATAGTAAAATTTGATCGATCAAAAATTTTTAAACACATTAGTTCACAGTATTTACATTATATCTGCGACCGTGAATGTCACTTGATCGGTAAATCCTGTCTAACTGCTATAGCCCGGTTAGAAGGATTTGCGAACGTGACATTCACGTTGATGTTCTGTGATTGTGATGTGATGTTGCGGATTGGTCGTGGGGGATAGCCTGGATGCAATGCTAGTACAGTTTTTGTTGTATTATGTACATTTGATATTGCGGGGCGAGCGTCCGACATGTGGACTGCCGTCACTGCCTGTTTGTATTATTCTTTTGGGGCACGACCAGGTTGCGGTCGATGTACTCGTTGTATGTATATTTTACTTTCTGTACTAGAATTGCCCCGCGGAGGGGTGCACGGATAGCCGGGTTCTAGAGGGCAACAAGCCCGCATCTTATGGCGTTGAGACGGAGGGGGCTTTACTCTAGGATTGGCGGGCTATTCGCCGCACTCGTAGGGGGTACAGGTTGACCCAGGAGGGGTGCCCAAGTTACCGGATTCCGTGAAGTGCTGGGTGGTCCATTCACGTTGCTGAAGGGGGCTGCCTCGCTTCAGGTTTTGGCGGGTAACTTGCCGCGCCCGTAGGGGTCTAGGATTTCATTACACAGGCTATCCACACGACCAGGGGAACGTCGGGTTTCAGTAGCGGCTCTGTGAAACCCGGGGATCCCAGATATCTGTATTGTTCTGTGATGATGTACATTTCTGTGATGTTGCATTTTATCACGCCTTGAGAGAAAATTATATATTGATATATATATTAGTAGATGTTGCATATGTTTTGCATCCGAGCTAGTCCAGTCCCCGCTCTGTCGTTAGTTAGCTAACCTAATGGGTAATGACGAGACCCAGTGGCGAATGCGGATGGCATATACGTACATCAATATATTTTTGTTCTTTGTGGTGTGATCAATTGATGGGACTGCGTTGATTCGGATCAATGCAAGTTAAACAAACCTATTCTGATGTTGTTGGAACACTTTTCAAAAAGTTGTTATTGCAAGGACGTTCACTTTTGTTTTGCACAGTGGTATTCAGTTGGAATATCCTGCTCCTCAGTCGACGAGGCAAGGGCCGAGATCCCTTCACCGGGAGTGACCCCTTGGACAAAAGTTTGCGTCAGGGCAATAACTTCACTACAGCCGATTACTTTTGCTTTGCATCGTGGTATTCAGTTGGAATATCCTGCACCTCATTCTACGGGGAAAGAGCTGAGATCCCTTCACCGGGAGTGACCTCTTTAGCAAAGGTTTTCGTCACTATATTTTTAAAAAGCTATCCGGTTCCTTCAACGATATCAAGTTCATTACGTTAAAGGTTTTCGCCAGAAACCATTTGTAGCCCTCCGTCGTTTCATATGGGTGGTCAATAGTATTCAAGCTATGTTTGTTGGCCAAAGTCAAGGCATAGTGATTGGTAGCTATTGGGTATTCATATGCAGCATAGATAGATGTGTTGGTTTGGAGCAGTCGTATAGCCTTGTTGGCCAAAGTCAAGGGCTTGTGCGGGAGGGCTCAAATTAACCTGGAGAATGACGGGTAGAACATGACATGTGACTTATGATTTGTTGGCCAAAGTCAAGGTCATAAGAGCATCGGGCAAAAATCACATCGGGGGTTTCAAAAGAAACTGAAACTTTCCAGATATGCGCATACCTTCTGGAGTATGATAGCGTAAGCGGATTCCGTCATGTTATCATGCGGTGATAGTTGGATCCCGATTCCCACTGATGAGTTAGTTTACTCCTCGGGTGACCCCGACTAATTCTTCTTTCAGGTTTGGAGGAGAATTTGACGGTACAGTCGGAGGTTTCCAGATTAGAAAAATTGGTAACCATTCTGATCTAGGTTAGAGTGCACGCTGAGTGTTTCTTTTCTCTCTCTCTCTTTGGCAGCGACCATTGACCCGACCCTAGACTATGACTCAGAGACCAAAATTAACCGAACCTTCTTAAACACTGGCTTTTGGATTGTCAGAGTTGCAAACCTCATTGCCATTCCTACTTTTACCCTTTTCTCCAGGACACCCCGTATTACTACGAACGTCCACTTCCATTGGACAAAACCATCGTATGGTTATATACGAACTCGAAGGAATTTATTCGAGGATGGTTTCCGGTTCTGGAGAAAACGGATAGGATTATTCAGTTGTCTTTTCCTTTTACCTTCTCTCAAGTTGTGAGTACTCATTGGTTTAGGAGATAGTACACCTATTACGCAAATTGGATAGTCTTCTTCCAAACCATAGGCAGGTGCCGAACGGTGGGGAATGAAGAAAACCAATTAGCCTAACGATGGTGTACAGAAGGAATTAAGTAAAGACATATCAAGGGATTAGTAAGAGGGCAAAGTAAATTGCGACTACTATTCATGACCAAACCAAGTATTTCATTACCACTCCCACTTCACCTTTGTATTTCTCCAGGACACTCCGTATCACTACGAAGATCCACAGTTTATTGGATATTTCATCGTATGGTTATATACGAACTCGAAAGGAACTTGTTCCAGTTCGGGGATGGATTCTGGTTCAGGAGAAATAGGAATAAGGTTTATTCAGTTGTCTTTTATCTTCACCTTCTCTCGCATTGCGAGTGCTCCTAGGATTAGGACAGTACACCCATTATGCTTATTGGATAGTCTTCTTCCAAACCATAGGCTGGTGCCGAACGGTAGGAAAGGAAGAAAACCATTTGGCCTAAAGGGGTGTGCAGAAGGTAATGACTAAAGACATATAAAGGGATTTGGAAAGGTGGCAAAGAATTACACGGTTATAGTCGTGAATCTGGATAATGGAAGAGGCATTACTAGGAATACCAGGATACAAAATCGAAACATTTCAATGTTTCAGTTTCACTGTGTACTGTTAAAGGAAAACTGATTTCCCGATTAGATGCTTACTCCAGGGTATGTATTTACCAGGTATGATTCTCACATCTGTATGGTTTTACAGATGATGAGTGGGAGTAAGTTATTGGGAATTAGGTGATCATCCTCATTATATCGGAATTCATTGTAATTGGTGATATTTGAGGAAGTCACCTGGGTTGTATGCCGGACGGCGAATATTTGGTTTTGAATATCCGTTATAATGCACTAATTTCAAATTGATATATCTGTACGTCTATTTTTATAGAGTGAGATATATCTTTTTGAAATTATGTCGATGACATTTACCTATATCAGTTGATGGTTAGGTAAGGAGCATTAAGCAGCGGTGTAATTCTTCTTAACCATAAGTACAGTTTTCAACCTACAACACACAGGGAGTGAGTTTTTAGACTCAGGGGACTTGTACAGAGTATTGTATATTGTCCAGTGTCCATTGAGGACAAAGGGGTTGGTTCTCGTACTATATTCGGTTTACTTATGACTTCTCTAGTTTTTAGACAGGTGTTTCATAGAAACGCAAGGTCCGAATTTTGAGAAGTTATAGGTATTTGAATAAAGTAGAGAACCAGGTGTTGCAAGTATCGGGATTCTTCAAGGTAATCGAAGATGTAGATACTTGTGTAGGGTACTCAGTTGATAGTAATGATTAAGAGAACTTGCTTCTCTTTCAGGTTACTCATAATTGGAAGCATTCCTAAGTTGAGTAACGCTGATCGGCCACCTTTCATTTAGTTGACATGCACTGGAGACAGCTGCATGATTTGAATCGGGTTCAATTAAATCAGTGCCTCTGTTTCTATATTGGATATAGAACAGTTCATATCTTAACGATGTTAAGGTACGGGGAGTTGTCTGGCTTATGCTTAAAACCAGATTCTGGACAACTCAAGGTACGTTTCTTTAATGGCTGTTTGTGGGTTGACCCAGGTTATGACGAGGGTTGACTTTCTACCATCTGGCAGATCAATAGTGATACTGTTCTAGACTCGCCACAGTTTTAATAAAAATGGATTTTTTCAGAAAACAGTAGTGGGAGTATGGTAGAACTGGAAGTGATTCCAGAACCGCAAACGATTACTGAAGACTTGATAGGAACCTAAAGATTCAATCTGGTTTGACATTCCATTGGCCACTCCGCCGATAC
Organism: Agapanthus africanus; assembly: GCA_030015575.1. Lineage (NCBI taxonomy): Eukaryota > Viridiplantae > Streptophyta > Magnoliopsida > Asparagales > Amaryllidaceae > Agapanthus > Agapanthus africanus. The sequence goes on from JASDDO010000029.1 coordinate 76,982,609, forward strand.
GGTGGGTAACCTCAGGAACCCGAGAGGTACTCTGGTAGCCTCTAGGACGGTGACAGGGAGGTTCTTGTTTACCCAGACTTACCATTGCTGTTGTTCCAGACTGTGAGACCCGGCAGGAGGATGAGTATAGTGTCATTCTAAACTAGCTTTAGAAGTGTACGTCTATATGACTCTGCCAGAGGGTTGTCGTGGTCAGTGGGAGCAGCGGAAGCATGGTGGACAAGTGGCTTATGTCTAATTATAGACTAAAGCAGATATAGCAGAGATAGATCATCTATTTCTGGTATGACAGTCATAGGTTTGACTTCATCAGAATAGGGGATGGATCTGTTCAGAAGGTGATGTCATGGTATTTGGATGACATACACAGAGTAGGAAGTGATATTCCTATACTACAATCGGTTATACTTTGGTCGTCATACAGTGGTTTCTCCACATGGTACTTGGACATTATATCAGACATATTGGTTACTAGATCTATGGTTTTAGATCTAGATTTGGGTGGTTTCCCAATTAAGGGTACTTAGACAGCATTCTAAGAGTATTTAGAATGGACGACTCCTGGCATGGTGGTGTACCTGCAGGTGATGGAGTCACCCTCTCTAAAGGTGTCTTACAGACTAAAGGGGAGAGGGATGTGCATGATTGGCAGATCACTTGCTTAGACAATTGAGTAAATCATGAGATGTCAAGTACCACACCAGATGTTGTTTTTGCACTAGATGAAATAAGTTGACATTGATCCAATCCTAGAGAAACAGTCGGAAGCAGTTTTAGAACATAAGTGGATGTTCTAGGGATATGATAACGACAGCCTCATTCGGGAGACAGTTATCATTCCAGGCTTCCAAGGTGACCTGGACGACAAGGAGGTTGTCAGAGTTAAAGTTTTCCTTCTGATGAGGGGCAGTATTTTGGACAGGTGGTCTAAGGCAATACTGAGGGAGGCATGGCGCAGGATACTGATTAAGTTCAGTTGACGATACAGTCTAAGAAGTCTGTATTTGGAGTTCATTTATGAGCTAGGTCCCATCAGACATCCAGACACATTCTAAGACAGGTATTGCTCATTTCGGGAGATGTCTTTCTCTGCGAACATGAGATATAGAGAGACATAGAAAGAAACATCAAAGCAGATCCACTCACTGAGGCTATTCCTCGAACGCAATAGTTTCGCAAACGAGCTTTGTGAGACTGTCTAGTAGGGAAGTTGGGTGTTCGGTATCACGCGGGCTGTGAGTATGCGACATCGCAATAATTAGCCTTGAGTGCAAGTGGGAGATTGTTGGAGATAGTGCCCTCAGAGTCAATTATTGGATCACAGGCACGTGATTGCAAGGATTAAGGGGGGACTAATCCCGGTAGGACAGTCTTACTCAAGATGATAGTATGCTATCTGGTTTACCTTTATCATCGTGTACTGCTTTAGGTGACCAGACAGGTCGCTATTACACGTTGATAGAGCCCCTAGGATTCATGCTTGACTGCCAGCAGTATGAGGGCGATCATATACGTGGGAGCTGGTAGTCTATAAGCACATCCTTAAATAGTCCCTAGTCATGGGAGTTTCGAGACAAGGCATCGATACTCCAGATTAGACTAGTGTATACAGTCGAGACCCCGACGAGGGGCGGTGGCCGGTCTCATAAGCCACTGGTGTCAGTTGGTTCACCTAAGATGTATACAGGTGCTCATTGGGTTATGAGTACACCGGACAGGACTCGCCGGGAACATGCTAGTTGGTCTTATACCTGACGTCAGATAGCAGTTCCCTGGTGACATGTGTACAGGTTAGTTCATCGACCTGCGGATCGTCATTTGTCTCGTGTGAGTTCCCACTGTACTTTGATTACTACCCTACCATGCTCAAAGAAGACGTGCAAACAGGTTTTAGTTGGGTACAGTCCCAAGCCACATGGAGGCAGTGAGCGGATCTTCGGGGGTTCGTCTCTCCCGGTATTGGGGGTGAGGTCGCGCTGTGTCTAGGAGAGCCCTTACACGAAGTCCTTGGCCAAGGCAGGAGATTTACTGGTAGGTATTCCATTAGTATCTCAGGGTGTTCTGGGCTGATCTCTGACATGACTTGTACCACTTTTGGGGGTCTGACTTTTACCTACCCCCTAGGCCCGCCATGCGATGCTCATAGACGAACGGACCGGACTGTACGGATATTGTCACTGACAGGCTCAGTAGGGTGTCAGGATGAGTTCGCTCATCGACGTCCCTTTTGTTCAATAGCTGGTAGCCCGTCACGTATGGCTAATACCTTTGACGTGCTAGTGGTTAAATCCACAGCCATAGTATTGACGAGTCTTTAGAATCCCCCACATTCAGTTGCTCAAGTTTTCGGGCGAAACGCTGTAGAGGCCGTATGGAGATATGGCAGGGTTCGATCAAATACGTGCGGTATTGCACGGATCATGATCGGACGGAATATACTAGCGGGCTTTGGTTTAAGCCGGATCCTAGTATTGTATAGTGTAGATTTTGTCTCATTGCATTTGTATTTCGGTCGGAATATAGATGCGGGTGTGTATGCACAGTAGCGGGGTTTTCCTGTAATTTTTTACGGGATCAGTTTTTGGAGTTGCCAGTTTGCTTTCCGTTTCGGCCATTTTCATTTGTATCTTTCAATGGCCGAAGATTGGTGGAAGAGGGCTTATTTGCATTTGTGCAAATAAGCATTTGTGGAGGGTGTTCTTTTCATATTGTGGTATCATGATGATTCTCCCACCCTTGACTTCTTGACTTCATGATGACTTGACTTTTGTGGTTATGATTGGTTGGTGGAGTGTAGGATTTGGTGGGTGATCATTTCTTTTTCATGATAACCCTTTTTCTCTCTCTTGTGTTATTGGTCTCACTCTATTATTAATACATACCTCCACTCTCTCTCACTCCCTTCACCACTTGATGGCCGGCCAAATGAGGGAGGGGCTGCCCATTTTTGAGGAGTGGAATTGTTGTTCTTTTCATGCTACAAAATTCCCAAGTTCATCACAAAATTCCACTACTTCATTTCCTCCCCCAAAAAGGCAACTTCCTACAACCCCAATTGAAACATAGCACTACACCATTCTACAGCAAATCTTGGGCACGTCGACTCGCCAGCTTCGTGCCCGAGTTGCCTCGGTATAGAGGTGGGAGCCCGTAAAAGAAGCCGGCGACGTGGTGCCCTTCCGGCGACGAGGTGGAGATCGGAGATTCCGCGGGGAGATTGGGACGACGACGAGAAGACCGGAGGACACGGATCACTCGGTATATCTCTCTACCCCCTCTTGTAGTTAGCTAGGACTAGATTAATGGCACGATCCGGGTTTATAGTGCGCGGTGGTGCCGGTTTGAAAAATTTAAAGTAAATCACCGCTTCCGCATTCCGGCGTCGGATTGACGGCCGGGGCGCCGCCGTGCACTTACAGTATACGCATCTTGACCCATATGATGGGCGATGGATGATCCCATATCCATCGGTGTTTGACATCAAAGATGGTGTACGGGTGCTCAGTGGAGACCGGGTACACTGAACGGACTCGCCGAGAACTTCTAGATGGTATTATACCTATCGTCAGATAGCAGTTCTCCGGTGACACTGGTGCAGGTTAGTCTGTAGACCCGAGATCGTCATAGAGTCTTGTGTGATTCCCACTGTGCTTTGATTTCCACCTTACCACGTCCAAGAGGGCGTGCAAAATGGTGGCTTTTGGGTACAGTCTCGAATCACATGGAGGCAATGAGCGATAGGAAGGGTTTCGTCTCTCCCGGTAGGAGGGGTTTCGTCTCTCCCGGTATAGGGAGTTGATGCTGTGCTGTGTTCGATTGGCTATAACTGGAAGTCCCAGGCCAGGGCTAATATGGAGTGCTACTGGTAAGAGTTATCAGTAGTTTCTCGACCTGTATGAGCCTCATATCGACAGGACTTATCGGTTACTGGGGTCTGACGTTTACCACCCCTAGACTGGATATGCGACATATCAGATGAAGAGACCGAACTGTACGGTAGTGTTACGGATTAGATTCACAGGAGAATGTACTGGCTTGCTTGTTGATCTTCTGATCGCTCAATACCTGGGTGGCTGTTACGTTTAGCTGACCGCTTGCAGCTTGTGGGTATTTGATATGATCATCACCTACTGTCGGCGTATTGATGATTCTTTAGAGTCCTACACAGAGGTTTCCTGGCTCAGGAAAAACGGATTAGGAGCACATATGCGATATGTGCGGGACCGAGAATAATACGATATGAGATACCGTATTCTATTCTCGCGATATGTGATATCGGCCAGGTATATGTGATATAGTCGGGTCATCGGATCAAATGTTGATTCGATGAATTAATACATGTTATATTAGTCGGTTATATGCAATATAGCCGGATTGTCGGATCAAGAGTTAATTCGATAATTAAATGTATAATTATATATGTGATATATTACATTACGTTAACTAATATAAGCTCGATTTATTGATTCATTTTCTCACTGGATAATACATTGATATATATGAGATATATGTTAATTGTAATATTTTCTTTTGTTACAAAATATATTATATATGTGATATATAATATTGTAACATGTTAGGTTTACAAATGCAACATTGATTTAGGGTTAGCTTTTGGGTTAGGGTTAGCTTTTGGGTTAGCTTTTGGGTTAGGTTCGTGGATGCTTCATGAAGCTTTGACTTTGTCTTTAGCTTTGATATTTTGTGTTGATATTTGTTAACCCAACCCAAATCCTTAACCTTAGTTTATTCTCTACATGAGTTAAGACTCTCATTCTTAACTCATGGTTGCAATTGTAACCACAACAATAATTCATTATTCATCACAAAAGGATTTCTTCTTCTTCTTCCTCTTGAAAAAGCTTTCTAGCTTTTTGAGTTGTGGTGATTATTAGTGAGAAATTGAAAACGGAAGAGAGCAATATTCCTACTTCATCATCTTCATCTATTCTAGCTACTTAGATTAGGGTGTTCACTTCTCTAATTACTTCATTAGTGAAGTGTAAGCTTGGGTTCGAGATTCTTCAAGGTAGATCATCTTAGATCAAGAAGACTTCAAGCATGATGCATCATTCACCTCTTGGAGCCTCACGAGAGTCGGAGTTCAAGATGATCGCAGCGAAGGGACCTCAACACGGAGCTTATGAAGCGAAGGAACGGACTAAAAAGGTTATAATCCTACTCTCTTTACTTCTTTGTATGTGATACAAACTTGTTACCCTAGAAATTCTAGCATGATTCATGGTTTGCTTGCTTTGCACCTCTCTAATTTTTAAAGTGGTATGAGTGATGCTACCAAACCCTAGACTAAGTGCAAGGGAATCCCAACAGTGGTATCAAAGCCAAACTAGAATTCTAGATACGGTGTTATAATAATTACGAAAACGAAATCGACTCTGAAATAGGATATTATGCTAACCCCATTTTGCTCTCTGGAAATTTTGCAAAAAGTCCTTTAAAAAATTTTCAAACAGGTGCAGAATGATCTTTGGGACTATATATGAACATGGGTGAAATACGAGGAGAGGGGTGCTCGGTTTTTGGCCGATCCCCTAGCCTAGAATTCCGGCCCGGCCGGCCCCTTCACTTCCTCTGGCCCCCGTATTCCTCCTGTGTTCTCATGTTTCCAGTTTGGGTTTCCTAGTATTGTTTATTTAGCCCAATTTTCATGTGATGATTTCTTTGACCTGGGGCTAATTCCTAGTGCTTCGTAGTCGTATAACTTAACACTGTATTGGTAACCTTGACTATTTTTAGCAGTTCGAACGAACTTCACACACCACATTTTGTACCCCGCTGAAATTTCCAAGTGTTGTAATTTTCCAAAGTTGATTGTACTCGTAAAATCGTGCAAGTACCCCTATGGACCCCCTTGAAGACTATAATAACCTTAACTCGATTCTATGCCTACGGAACCGCGAACGAACCTTCGGGTTTGCCGTAGTTCCGTGGTGCCATAGGTGAGGCGTTGGTTAACTCCTACTACTGCTGGTCCATAGACACTGTGGCACGGTTTTTGAGTGATTTAACTTTGCTCAAGTGTTGAGCTCACGGGGGTAATTGTAAGTGTACGTTGATTCGATCGAAATGTTAAACATCGTCTTGATATTCTGTGATTGTGATACAATATGTGGAATTCATATAATTAGGCATGAAATCTGTAATATGTGATATTTCGGGTTTACGATGTCTAAGGAGATTATGGATTCCAAATGTTATATTTTTACACTTTCTTTTCTGCGGCCGTAAGCGTAGTATGCGGAGTATCTCCGGCTTCGTTGCTATACATCAACGACAATAGGGATATGAAACTTGCTTACATTGATGATATAAGATATTATGTGTTGCTGTGATATGTTATATTGGATCGTCCTGTTCTGAATAGCCGGGGGTTTTATGTGAGATGAGAGTTTTTATTTTCATTCATGTAAAATTCATTGTGTGTAATATTCTTTTATTAAGGCACTTCCGGGTTGAGGTTGATATAACCATTGTATATTATTTACTTTTCTGCATTAGGATAAACCCAAGGAGGGGGGAACAAGTAATCGGGTTCTAGGGTCCAGTAGGAGGCCATCTCGAGGAGTCGAGACCGGGTCTTCTAACCCTAGAATTGGAAGGGTTACTTGTCGCTCTCGTAGGGGTCTAGGGATGTGGGTTTGGCTATTCATCGCGACCGTGGAATCTGTGTTTTATACAGGCTCAAAAAAAAACACGGACGTCCTGGTATATCCAATATTTTCATATGTTATCTTCTGCTGCAATGTTCTGTGATGAGATCATATTACTGCCTGAGACGAATGCTCACTTATATATGTTGGATATAGTGCCCTCAGAGTCAATTATTAGATCACATGCACGTGATTGCAATGATTGAGGGAGGACCTATGCCGGTATGACTGTCTTACTCGAGATGATTGTATGCTATCTGGTTTATCTTTATCATCGTGTACTGCTTTAGGTGACCAGACAGGTCGCTATTACACGTTGATAGAGCCCCTAGGATTCATGCTTGACTGCCAGCAGTATGAGGGCGATCATATACGTGGGAGCCGGTAGTCTATAAGCACATCCTTAAAAGGTTCCTAGTCGTGGGAGTTTCGAGACAGGGCATCGATACTCCAGAGTAGACTAGTGTATACAGTCGAGACCCCGACGAGGGGCGGTAGCCAGTCTCACAAGCCACTGGTGTCAGTTGGTTCACCTAAGATGTATACAGGTGCTCATTGGGTTATGAGTACACTGGACAGGACTCGTCGGGAACCTGCTAGTTGGGATTATACCAGACATCAGATAGCAGTTCCCTGGTGACATGTGTACAGGTTAGTTCATCGACCTGAGATCGTTATTTGTCTCGTGTGAGTTCCTACTGTACTTTGATTACTACCCTACCATGCTCAAAGGAGACGTGCAAACAGGTTTTAGTTGGGTACAGTCCCGAGCTACAAGGAGGCAGTGAGAGGATCTTCAGGGGTTCGTCTCTCCCTGTATTGGGGGTGAGGTCACGCTGTGTCTAGGAGAGCCATTACACAAAGCCCTCGACCGAGGCAGGAGATTTACTGGTAGGTATTCCAGTAGTATCTCAGGGTGTTCTGGGCTACACTCCGACACGACTTGTACCGCTTTTGGGGGTCTGACTTTTACCAACCCTCTAGGCCCGCCATGCGATGCTCATAGACGAACGGACCGGACTGTACGGATATTGTCACTGACAGGCTTAGTAGGGTGTCACGATGAGTCCGCTCATCGACATCCCTTTTGGTCAATAGCTGGTAGCCCGTCACGTATGGCTAATACCTCTGACGTGCTAGTGGTTAAATCCATAGCCATAGTATTGACGAGTCTTTAGAGTCCCCCACATTCAGTTGCTCAAGTTTTCGGGCGAAACGCTGTAGAGGCCGTATGGAGATATGGCAGGGTTCGATCAGATACGTGCGGTATTGCACGGATCATGATCGGACGGGTTTATACTAGCGAGCTTTGGTTTAAGCCGGATCCTAGTATAGTACAGTGTAGATTTTGTCTCATTGCATTTGTATTCGGTCGGAATACAAATACGGGTATGTATATACAGTAGCGGGGTTTTCCTGTAATTTATTACGAGATCAGTTTTTTGGAGTTGCCAGTTTGTTTTCCGTTTCGGCCATATTTCTTTGTATCTTCCATTGGCCGAAGATTGGTGGAGGAGGGCTTATTTGCATTTGTGCAAATAAGCATTTGTGGAGGGTGGTCTTTGCATATTCTTGTGTCATGATAATTCTTCCACCCTTGACTTTCTTGAGTTCATGATGGCATGACTTTTGTAATGGTGATGGGTTATGATGGTTGATTTGGAGTGTTGAACTTGGTTTGTGATCATTGCTTATTATGATGGCCTTTTCTCTCTCTTGCATTATTCTTGTGGCTACCTCTTTCATACATTCCCTCATTCTCTCACTCTCTTGCTCATGCCTAGGCCGGCCATGACAAGGGGCTGTCCTAAATTTTGGTGTGGGGAATTTTGTTCTTTTGGCTTCACAAAATCCATTTTAGCTCCATCTCCAAAACTCCATTCCTCCACCATCTCAAAAGGCAACTTCCTACAACCCCAAATGAGACATAGCACTACACTGTTCTACAGCAAATCTTGGGCACGTCGACTCGCCAACTTCGTGCCCGAGTTGCCTCGGTATAGAGGCGGGAGCCCGTAAAAGAAGCCGGCGACGTGGTGCCCTTTCGGCGAGGAGGTGGAGACCGGACACTCCGCGGGAGATCGGGACGACGACGAGAAGACCGGAGGACACGGATCGCTCGGTATAGCTTCTCTTCCCATCTTGTAGTTAGCTAGTAGTTAGGTTAATGGCCCGATCCGGTATTTTAGTGCGCGGTGGTGCCTGTTCAAAAAGTTAAAGAAAATCATCGCTTTCGCATTCCGGCGTCGGATTGACGGCCAAGGCGCCGCCGTGCACTTACAGTGGTATCAGAGCCTCGCCATTAACCTAGTCTAGCTTTGTCTAATGTGTTTACATTTCCGATCGAACAAAATTCCAATACCGCATTTTCGAATAGCATCAGTTTCTGTCGAAATATTTTTGGCTCCTAAAATTTTTCAGGTAGTTGCAGAAGCATGTGCAGGTAATTCTAAGAACACTGCAAAATTTTGGTAACCTGATCCTTCCATAGGACCGCAGAACCGCGGCCATAACCCCTCTTTGACCGCGGTTCTGCCGCAGTATGTTAGCTTCATTTAACCTGGCTTTTGCAGTAGGCTTTTGGGTAGAAAATATGGGTTTTGGTATACTTTGTTTTGGCCCAGAACTTCTTTATGTGCTACAGTAATGCTTGGGGCCCACTTGGTAAAATTTGATCGATCAGATATTTTAAACATGTTAGTTCAAAGTTTTTACATTATATCTGGGACCGTGAATGTCACTTGATCGATAAATCCTGGTAACTGCTATAGCCCAGTTAGACGGATTTGCGAACGTGACATTCACGTTGATGTTCTGTGATTGTGCTGTAATGTTGCGGATTGGTCGTGGGGGATAGCCTGGTTGCAATGCTAGTATAGTTTTTGTTGTATTATGTACATTTGATATTGCGGGGCGAGCGTCCGACATGTGGACTGCCGTCACTGCCTGTTTGTATTATTATTTTGGGGCACGACCAGGTTGCGGTCGATGTACCCGTTGTATGTATATTTTACTTTCTGTACTAGGATTACCCCACGGAGGGGTAATCCTAGTGCCGGGTTCTAGAGGGCAACAAGCCCGCATCTCATGGCATTGAGACGGAGGGGGCTTTACTCTAGAATTGGCGGGCTATTCGCCGCACTCGTAGGGGTTACAGGTTGACCCAGGAAGGGTGCCCAAGTTACCGGATTCCGTAAAGTGCTGAGTGGTCCATTCACGTTGCTGAAGGGGGCTGCCTCGCTTCAGGTTTTGGTGGGTAACTTGCCGCCCGTAGGGGTCTAGGATTTCATTGCACAGGCTATCCACACGACCAGGGGAACGTCGGGTTTCAGTAGCGGCTCTGTGAAACCCGGGGATCCCAGATATCTGTATTGTTCTGTGATGCTGTACATTTCTGTGATGTTGCATTTTATCACGCCTTGAGCGAAAATTTTATATTATATATATATTAGTAGATGTTGTATTTGTTTTGCATCCGCTCTAGTCCAGTCCCCGCTCTGTCGTTAGTTAGCTAACCTAACGGGTAATGACGGGACTCAGTGGCGAATGCGGATGGCATATACGTACATCATTATATTTCGTTCTTTGTGGTGTGATCAATTGATGGGACTGCATTGATTCGGATCAATGCAAGTTAAACAAATCTAATCTGATGTTGTTGGAACACTTTTCAAAAAGATGTTATTTGCAAGGACGTTCACTTTTGTTTTGCACAGTGGTATTCAGTTGGAATATCCTGCTCCTCAGTCGACGAGGCAAGGGCCGACATCCCTTCATCGGGAGTGACCCCTTGGACAAAAGTTTGCATCAGGGCAATAACTTCACTATAGCCGATTACTTTTGCTTTGTATCGTGGTATTCAGTTGGAATATCCTGCACCTCATTCTACGGGGAAAGAACCGAGATCCCTTCACCGGGAGTGACCTCTTTAGCAAAGGTTTTCGTTACTATATTTTTATAAAAGCTATCTAGTTCCTTCAATGATATCAAGTTCATTATGTTAAAGGTTTTCGCCAGAAACCATTCGTAGCCCTCCGTCGTTTTAGACGGGTAGCACGTAGTATTCATGCTATGTATGTTGACCTTCGTCAAGGCATAGTGTATGGTAGCTGCTTGTTGCCTTTCTGTTGCATAGATAGATGCGTTGGTTTGGGACAGTCGTATAGCCTTGTTGACCTTCGTCAAGAGCTTGTACGGGTGGGTTCAAATTAACCTGGACAATGATGGGTGGAACTTGACATGTGACTTATGATTTGTTGACCTTCGTCAAGGTCATAAGAGCATGGGGCAAAAATCCACATCGGGAGTTTCTAAAGAAACTGAAACTTGCCAGATATGCGCATACCTTCTGGAGTGTGATGACGTGAGCGGATTCCGTCACGTTATCATGCGATGATAGTTGGATCCCGATTCCCATTGATGAGTTGGTTTACTCCTCGGGTGATCCCGCCTAATTCTTCTTTAAGGTTTGGAGGAGAATTTGACGGTACAGTGGGAGGTTTCCAGATTAGATAAATTGGTAACCATTCTGATCTAGGTTAGAGTGCACGCTGAGTGTTTCTTTTCTCTCTCTTTTTGGCAGCGACCATTGACCCGACCTTAGACTATGACTCAGTGACCAAGTTGACCGAATCTTCTTAAACTCTGGCTTTTGGATTGTCAGGGTTGCAAACCTCATTGCCACTCCTACTTTTACCCTTTTCTCCAGGACACCCCGTATTACTACGAATGTCCACTTCCATTGGACAAAACCATCGTATGGTTATATACGAACTCGAAGGAATTTATTCGAGGATGGTTTCCGGTTCTGGAGAAAACGAATAGGACTATTCAGTTGCCTTTTCCTTTTACCTTCTCTCAGGTTGCGAGTACTCCTTGGTTTAGGAGATAGTACACCTATTACGCAAATTGGATAGTCTTCTTCCAAACCATAGGCAGGTGCCGACCGGTAGGGATTGAAGAAAACCAATTAGCCTAATGATGGTGTACAGAAGGTATTAAGTAAAGACATATCAAGGGATTTGCAAGAGGGCAAAGTAAATTGCGACTGATATTCACGACCAAACCGGGTATTTCATTACCACTCCCACTTCACCTTTGTATTTCTCCAGGACACTCCGTATCACTACGAAGATCCACAGTTTATTGGATATTCCATCGTATGGGTATATACGAACTCGAAAGGAACTTGTTCCAGTTCGGGGACGGATTCTGGTTCAGGAGAAATAGGAATAAGCTTTGTTCAGGTGTCTTTTATCTTCACCTTCTCTCGCGTTGCGAGTGCTCCTAGGATTATGACAGTACTCCCATTATGCTTATTGGATAGTCTTCTTCCAAACCATAGGCTGGTGCCGAACGGTAGGGAAGGAAGAAAACCATTTGGCCTAAAAGGGTGTGCAGAAGGTAATGACTAAAGACATATAAAGGGATTTGGAGAGGTGGCAAAGAATTATACGGTTACAGTCGTGAATCTGGATAATGGAAGAGACATTACTAGGAATACCAGGATACCCCATCGAAACATTTCAATGTTTCAGTTTCACTGTGTATTGTCAAAGAAAAACTGATTTCCCGATTAGATACTTACTCCAGGGTATGTATTTACCATGTGTGATTCTCACATCTGTATGGTTTTACAGATGATGAGTGGGAGTAAGTTATTGGGAATTTGGTGATCATCCTCATTATATCGGGATTCGTTGTAATCGGTGATATTTGAGGAATTCATTTGGGTTGTTTGCCGGACGGCAAATATTTGGTTTTGAATATCCGCTGTTATGAACCAATTTCAAATTGATATATCTGTACGTCTATTTTTATAGAGTGAGATGTACCTTTTTGAAATTATGTCTATGACATTTACCTATATCAGTTGATGGTTAGGTAAGGAGCATTAAACAACGGTGTAATTCTTCTTAACCATAAGTACAGTTTTCAACCTACGACAGAAAGGAAATGAGTTATTAGACTCAAGGGACTTATACAGAGGATTGTATATTGTCCAGTGTCCATTAGGACATAGGGGTTGGTCCTCGTACTATATTCAGTTTACTTATGACTTCTCTAGTTCTTAGACAGGTATTTCGTACAAACACAGGGTCCATGTTTTGAGAAGTTATAGGTATTTGAATAAAGTAGAGAACCAGGTGTCGCAAGAATCGGGATTCTTCAAGGTGATCGAAGATGTAGATACTTGTGTGTGGTATTCAGTTGATAATAATGATTAAGAGAACTTGCTTCTTTTTCAGGTTACTCATAATTGGAAGCATTTCTAAGTTGAGTAACGCTGATCGGCCTCCTTCCATTTAGTTGACATGTACTGGAGGCAGCTGTATGATTTGAATCTGGTTCAATTAAATCAGTGCCTCTGGTTCTATATTGGATATAGAACAGTTCGTATCTTAACGATGTTAAGGTACGGGGAGTTGTCCGGCTTATGCTTAAAACCAGACTCTGGATAACTCAAGGCACGTTTCTATAATGGCTGTTTGTGGGTTGACCCAGGCTATAACGAGGGTTGACTTTCTACCATCTGGAAGATCAATAGTGATATTGTTCTTAACTCGCCACAGTTTTAATAAAAATGGATTTTTTCAGAAAACAGTAGTGGAAGTATGGTAGAACTGGAAGTGATTCCAGAACCGCAAACGATTACTGAAAGTTTGAAAGGAACCTAAAGATTCAATCTGGCTTGACATTCCATTGGCCACTCCGCAGGTAAGATGGGTAACTTCAGGCACCCGAGAGGTACTCCGTTAGCCTCAAGGACGGTGACAGGAAAGTTCTTCTTTACCCAGACTTGCCATTGCTGTTGTTCCAGACCGTGAGACCCGGCAGGAGGATGAGTATAGCGTCGTTCTAAACTAGCTTTAGAAGTGTACGTCTATATGACACTGCCAGAGGGTTGTCGTGGTCAGTGGGAGCAACGGAAGCATTGGTGAACAAGTGGCTTATGTCTATTTATAGACTAAAGCAGATATAGCGGAGATAGATCAGCTATTTCTGATGTGACAATCATAGGTTTGACTTCATCAGAATAGGGGATGGATCTGTTAAGAAGGTAGTAGGGTGTGATGTCCTGGTATTTGGATAACATACACAGAGTAGGAAGTGATATTCCTATACTACGATCGGTTAAACTTTGGTTGTCACACAGTGGTTTCTCCACATGGGACTTTGATATAATATCAGACATACTGGTTACTAGATCTATGGTTTTAGATCTAGATTTGGGTGGTTTCCCAATTAAGGGTACTTAGACAGCATTCTAAGAGTATTTAGAATGGACGACTCCTGGCACGATAGTGTACCTGCAGGTGGTGGAGTCACCTACTCTAAAGGTGTCTTACAGACTAAAGGGGAGAGGGATGTGCATGATTGGAAGATCACTTGTTTAGGCAATTGAGTCAATCATGAGATGTCAAGTACCACACCAGATGTTGTTTTTGCACTAGATGCAATAAGTTGACATTGATCCAATCCTGGAGAAACAGTCGGAAGCTGCTTTAGAACATAAGTGGATGTTCTAAGGATATGAAAACGACAGCCTCATTCGGGAGACAGTTATCATTCCAGGCTTCCAATGTGACTTGGACGACAGGGAGGTTGTCAGAGTTATAGTTTTCCTTCTGACGAGGGGCAGTATTTTGGACAGGTGGTCCAAGGAAATACTGAGGGAGGCATGGCGCAGGATACTGATTAAGTTCAGTGATGATACAGTCTAAGAAGTTTGGATTTGGAGTTCGTTTATGAGCTAGGTCCCATCAGACATCCAGACACATTCTAAGACAAGTATTGCTCATTTCGAGAGATGGCATTCTCCGCGAAATTGAGATATAGAGAGACATAGAAAGAAACATCAAAGCGGATCCACTCACTGAGGCTATTTCTCGAACGCAATAGTTTCGCAAACGAGCTTTGTGAGACTGACTAGTAGAGGAGTTGGGTGTTCGGTATCACACGGGCTGTGAGTATGCGACATCGCAATAATTAGCCTTGAGTGCAAGTGGGAGATTGTTGGATATAGTGCCCTCAGAGTCAATTATTGGATCACAGGCACGTGATTGCAATGATTGAGGGAGGACCTATGCCGGTAGGACAGTCTTACTCGATATGATTGTATGCTATCTGGTTTATCTTTATCATCGTGTACTGCTTTAGGTGACCAGACAGGTCGCTATTACACGTTGATAGAGCCCCTAGGATTCATGCTTGACTGCCAGCGGTATGAGGGCGATCATATACGTGGGAGCTGGTAGTCTCTAAGCACATCCTTAAAAGGTCTCTAGTCATGGGAGTTTAGAGACAGGGCATCGATACTCCAGAGTAGACTAGTGTATACAGTCGAGACCCCGACGAGGGGCGGTGGCCGGTCTTACAAGCCACTGGTGTCAGTTGGTTCACCTAAGATGTATACAGGTGGTCAATGGGTTATGAGTACACCGGACATGACTCGCCGGGAACCTGCTAGTTGGGATTATACCAGACGTCAGATAGCAGTTCCCTGGTGACATGTGTACAGGTTAGTTCATCGACCTGAGATCGTCATTTGTCTCGTGTGAGTTCCCACTGTACTTTGATTACTACCCTACCACGCTCAAAGGAGACGTGCAAACAGGTTTTAATTGGGTACAGTCCCGAGCCACATGGAGGCAGTGAGCGGATCTTCAGGGGTTCGTCTCTCCCGGTATTGGGGGTGAGGTCGCGCTGTGTCTAGGAGAGCCATTATACGAAGCCCTCGGCCGAGGCAGGAGATTTACCGGTAGGTATTCCAGTAGTATCTCAGGGTGTTCTGGGCTACACTCCGACACGACTTGTACCGCTTTTGGGAGTTTGACTTTTACCAACCCCCTAGGCCCGCCATACGATGCTCATAGACGAACGGACCGGACTGTTTGGATATTGTCACTGACAGGCTCAGTAGGGTGTCAGGATGAGTTCGCTCATCGACGTCCCTTTTGGTCAATAGCTGGTAGCCCGTCTCGTATGGCTAATACCTCTGACGTCCCTTTTGGTCACTGACAGGCTCAGTAGGGTGTCAGGATGAGTTCGCTCATCGACGTCCTTTTTGGTCAATAGCTGGTAGCCCGTCTCGTATGGCTAATACCTCTGACGTGCTAGTGGTTAAATCCACGGCCATAGTATTGACGAGTCTTTAGAGTCCCCCACATTCAGTTACTCAAGTTTTCGGGTGAAACGCTGTAGAGGCCATATGGAGATATGGCAGGGTTCGATCAGATACGTGCGGTATTGCACGGATCATGATCGGACGGGTTTATACTAGCGGGCTTTGGTTTAAGCCGGATCCTAGTATAGTAAAGTGTAGATTTTGTCTCATTGCATTTGTATTCGGTCGGAATACAAATGCGGGTATGTATATACAGTAGCGGGGTTTTCCTGTAATTTATTACGGGATCAGTTTTTTGGAGTTGCCAGTTTGTTTTCGGTTTCGGCCATATTTCTTTGTATCTTCCATTGGCCGAAGATTGGTGGAGGAGGGCTTACTTGCATTTGTGCAAATAAGCATTATGGAGGGTGGTCTTTGCATATTCTTGTGTCATGATAATTCTTCCACCCTTGACTTTCTTGAGTTCATGATGGCATGACTTTTGTAATGGTGATGGGTTATGATGGTTGATTTGGAGTGTTGAACTTGGTTTGTGATCATTGCTTATTATGATGGCCTTTTCTCTCTCTTGCATTATTCTTGTGGCTACCTCTTTCATACACTCCCTCATTCTCTCACTCTCTTGCTCATGCCTAGGCCGGCCATGACAAGGGGCTGTCCTAAATTTTGGTGTGGGGAATTTTGTTCTTTTGGCTTCACAAAATCCATTTTAGCTCCATCTCCAAAACTCCATTCCTCCACCATCTCAAAAGGCAACTTCCTACAACCCCAAATGAGACATAGCACTACACTGTTCTACAGCAAAACTTGGGCACGTCGACTCGCCAACTTCGTGCCCAAGTTGCCTCGATATAGAGGTGGGAGCCCGTAAAAGAAGCCGGCGACGTGGTGCCCTTCCGGCGAGGAGGTGGAGACCGGACACTCCGCGGGAGATCGGGACGACGACGAGAAGACCGGAGGACACGGATCGCTCGGTATAGCTTCTCTTCCTATCTTGTAGTTAGCTAGTAGTTAGGTTAATGGCCCGATCCGGGATTTTAGTGCACGTTGGTGCCGGTTCAAAAAGTTAAAGAAAATCATCGCTTCCGCATTCCGGCGTCGGATTGACGGCCGGGGCGCCGCCGTGCACTTTCAATATATATATATATATATATATATAAATATTACTGCTTTCGTTTCTTCTATGATGCTTAGGAAGCATAAATGATGGGATTTATTAATGAGATTAATAAAAGAAAAGAAACCTAAAAGATGTTGTAGAATCAAATTTTCAAAAAGGGTAGCTACAGTTTTTGCTTTGCATAGTGGTATATGTGATATACCCTGCACCTTATTCGATAAGGAACGAGCCGAGATCCCTTCACCGGGAGTGACCTCTTTAGAAAAACCGGCAGATGCTATAAACTCACGGTTTAGTTTTTGATTGCTTCTATAGTTCTTGCTATGCACAGTGGTATTTGTGAAATATCCTGCACCTTATTCGATAAGGAAAGAGCCGAGATCCCTTCACCGGGAGTGACCTCTTTAGCGAAACTAGAAAAGCCTCAAAAACACTCCTTTTCAAAATCGCTTGTTTCTACAACGATATCAAGTTTATTACGCTCATGGTTTTCTGAAAAACCTGCGTAACCCTCCGTCATTTCAGATAAGTACTACTTAGTATTCGTGCTACGTTTGTTGACTATGTTAAGGCGTAGTGTGCGGTAGCTAATTAGTGCTTATCTGCTAAAACATGAGATGTGATTGGATTAGGGTAGTTGTACGACTTTGTTGACTATGTTAAGGGTTGTGCAGGTGGGTTTAATTCAATCGGGAAATGATGGGTTGAACTTGGCTAGCAATTATGATTTGTTGACTATGTTAAGGTCATAAGTTGCTAGGGGCAAAAGTATTATCAGGAAATGAGATTGCATACCTCCTATGAAATAGATGGATCCTGATACCCACTGCGAGTAAGAGTTACTCCTGGGAGAATTTTGCACATGACAATTAGTCGATCAAGTAGGTGACTAGAAAGGTGTTAACAGGGTTATGCCTCTGGGAAAAACGAGGTTTATTTTAATTAGGTCCGTGTGAAAGCACGGGGAAGCTCCCTCAAAGTACCAACACTGGCATGGCCGAAAGATTGACGAAATTATAAGGTGTAATTAATCCCGGCTATTCTTACCTTTTAGGGTTTTAAGGAAGATTTGATAAAAAGCAGTGGGAGCCATCCTGATTAGATAAGATAATAAACAATCTAATCTTGCAAGAGCATACGCTAAAGTGTTTTCTTCTCTCTCTCCAGGTAGCGACCATCTCAGGCCTTAATCAAAATAACAATATGGATGTATTGACTGAACCTGCTTTTTATACTGAGCGGGGGAACGTTGGTCCCGCTCCCACTTATAATTGTTATAAGTCCGAGCAGGGAATAGGAGTATATCTGGATTCTTACGCCATCCAAATGAAGAATAAGCATGTTGATGCATCTTCTTCACATGTGTTAGTTATTGAGAACTGTTTCTCAGTTCACTCTATGTCCTGGGTAATAGATACCGGATCGGGATCCCATATATGTAATATGTTACATGGGCTACGAAAAGGTAGGGAACTGGGAGAGGGTGATCATTCCGTAAGAGTGGGGAATGGTGCAAATGTTGCAGCCAAAGCAGTTGGCGAATATCATCTTGTGTTACCAAATGGTAATATATTGGTTCTGAACGAATGTTATTACATTCCGACCCTGATATGCAATCTTATATCAGTTTCTTTATTGAGTAAACAGGGATATAATTTTGTAGTACATGATAATGTTATGAACATCTTCCTGAATCAAAAGTTGATTGGATCAGGCTCGTTAAATAATGGCATATACGTTCTCAATCAGACTACAATACTTAATGTACAAAACACACACAAGAGGAAGAGCTCAGAAATGAAAGAATCCATCTTGTGGCATTGTAGACTAGGTCATATCAATGCGACACGATTAGCTAAGTTGCATAAGGATGGATATTTGAATCCGCTCAAACTTTCATCTTATGACACTTGCCAATCATGTCTCAAAGGCGCGATGACCAAAACTCCGTTTAGTGGACACGGAGAAAGAGTTACAAAACTCTTGGGACTGATACATAGTGATTTATGTGGTCCCATGTCTACAAAAGCCAGGAACGGTTCCTCGTACTTCATTACATTCACTGACGATCTCTCAAGATACTGACATGTGTTCCTGTTGAAACATAAGTCTGAAGCTTTTGAGAAATTCAGGGAATATAAGAACGAAGTAGAGAACCATACGAGCAAAACTATTAAGATCCTTCGATCAGATCGAGGAGGAGAATACTTGAGCAATGAGTTCCTAGACTATCTAAAAGAGAATGGGATTCTCTCTCAGCTTACTCCTCCTTATACACCACAGCACAATGGTGTATCGGAGCGGTGGAATCGCACCCTTAGATATGGTGCGCTCTATGATGAGCACTGCTGAGTTACCTATTTCCTTTTGGGGTTATACGCTTAAGACAGCGGCATACCTATTGAATCAAGTTCCGTCTAAATCTGTACCTACCACACCATATGAGATATGAAGTGGGAAGAGACCGTATATTAAACGAGTTAAGATATGGGGTTTTCCGGCCTATGTCAAAAGGCAAAATCCGGACAAACTCGAGGCACGATCAGTTCTTTGCAAGTTTGTGGGATATCCTAAGAATTCCCAAGGATATATTTTCTACCACGCTGAGGAACAAAAAGTGTTCATTTCTCAATATGGCACCTTTTTAGAAAAGGAATTTCTTATGAAAGAGATTAGTGGCGAAGAGGTAGAGCTGGAAGAAGTTCCAGCACCACAAACTACAACTGAAGATTTAGTGAAACCAGATGATTCTGTAGTTCCCAACGAACCCCAGCCTCTCCACCGATCTAGTAGGGTTCCTCATCGACCTGAGAGATACTACGGTTTTCTTATAGACGGTGGGAGCGAGTATTGCATCATGGAAGATGATGACCCAACTAGCTTCAAGCAGGCCATTATGAGTGGGGACTCTGTGAAGTGGCTGGATGCAATGCGATCTGAAATGGAATCCATGTACACCAACAAAGTATGGACTTTGGAAGTTGCTCCTGAAGGGGTAAAACCTATTGGGAGCAAGTGGATCTTTAAGAAGAAACTTGGTGTAGATGGAAAAGTGGAGACTTTCAAAGCTAGACTTGTTGCAAAGGGTTTTCGTCAATGACCAGGTGTGGACTATGATGAAACCTTTTCTCCAGTGGCTATGCTTAAGTCCATTCGGATCCTTCTTTCCATCGCTGTATACCATGACTACGAAATCTGGAAAATGGATGTTAGGACCGCCTTTCTAAATGTTGATTTAGAAGAGTGCGTGTACATGACTCAGCCAGGAGGCTTCATGGACAGTGGGAGCAGCGGGAAGGTGTGCAAGCTGCTTAAATCCATTTACGGGTTGAAGCAGGCATCGCGGAGTTGGAACATCTATTTTGATGTGGTAGTCAAAGAGTTTGACTTCATCAAAAATGTAGATGAACCTTGTATATACAAGAAGGTGGCAGAGAGTAAGGTTGTCTTCCTCGTATTGTACGTGGATGACATACTCTTGATAGGAAATGATGTTCCTATGCTGCACTCGGTCAAGTTCTTCTTATCGCAAAGATTCTTAATGAAAGATCTAGGTGATGCCTTCTACATCTTGGGGATTAAGATCTATAGAGATAGATCTAAACGGATACTGGGATTGTCCTAATCCAGGTACATAGACACCATACTAAAGAGGATTAGTATGGAAGAATCCAAGCTTGGGAATTTACCCACAATCACAGGACTCACTCTCTCCAAAGAGATGTCTCCCAAGACTGATTTGGAGAGAGCTCGTATGCAAGAGATACCCTGTGCTTCGGCAGTATGCTCTATCATGTACGCGATATTATGTACCAGACCCGATGTAGCATACTCACTAAGTGAAGTGGGTAAGTATCAAGAAGATCCTGGAGAGAATCACTGGACAGCTGTGAAGAACATTCTCAAGTACTTGAGAAGGACTAAGGAGATGTTCTTGGTGTATGGTAACGGAGAACTCCAAGTGGATTCCTTTACCGATTAAAGCTTCCAAAGTGATAAGGACGACTCTAAGTCGCACTCGGGATTTTCTTTACCCTAAATATATGGGCGGTTTGTTGGAAGAGTTCCAAGCAAGAAACCGTGGAAGACTCGACGATGGAGGCTGAATACATCGCTGTAAACGATACTGCCAAATAGGCTGTCTGGATGAAGAAGTTCATCACTGAACTTGGTATGGTTCCTTCCATTGAGCATCCAATACATTTGTATTGTGATAACAATGGAGCTGTGGCTTTGGCCAAGGAACCCAGGTCACATCAGAAGTCCAGACATATTCCGAGGCGGTATCACCTGATCCGGGAGATAGTTGATCGCCGGGAGATCGAGGTCAGGAGAGTTGATACGAAGGACAACACTACGGATCCACTCACGAAGGCCATACCCCAGATACAATTTGAGAGACTCTTCAGGATGTTGGGTATGAGATACTACAGCAGCTGGCCTTAGTGTAAGTGGGAGATTGTTAGTTATGTATATGCCCTAGAGGCCATTGTTATACATATGATGTATATTATAGTGGATGCTTGGAAATATATAGGGAGAGGACTTTCTTGCTCGATATGATAGTATGCTATCTGGTTTCACTTTGTCTTAACAAGTTGACTTGTATTGGTTTACTGTCTTACTCTCACATGTTGATAAAGCCCTTGGGATATGTACTTGACTACTAGGACTATGATGAGATCATACTAGTGGGGCCAGGGTAGTCAACGAGTACATCCTATAATTGTTTCTAGTCGAGGGTGTATCGAGACAGGGCATCGATACACCAGAGTAGACTAGCGTATACGCATCTTGACCCATATGATGGGCGATGGATGATCCTATATCCATCGGTGTTTGACATCAAAGATGGTGTACAGGTGCTCAGTGGAGACTGGGTACACTGAACGGACACGCCGAGAACTCCTAGATGTTATTATACCTATCGTCAGATAGCAGTTCTCCGGTGACACTGGTGCAGGTTAGTCTGTAGACCCGAGATCGTCATAGAGTCTTGTGTGATTCCCACTGTGCTTTGATTTCCACATTACCACGTCCAAAAGGGCGTGCAAAACGGTGGCTTTTGGTTACAGTCCCGAATCATATGGAGGCAATGAGCGATAGGAGGGGTTTCGTTTCTCCAGGGATAAGGAGTTGATGTTGTGCTGTGTTCGATTGGCTATAACTAGAAGTCTCTGGCCAGGGATGATATAGAGTGCTACTAGCAAGAGTTATCAGTAGTTTCTCGACCTGTTATGAGCCTCATATCGACACGACTTATCGGTTACTGGGGTCTGACGTTTACCACCCCTAGACTGGATATGCGACATTTCAGACGAAGAGACCGGATTGTACGGTAGTGTTACTGATTGGATTCACAGGAGAATGTACAGGCTTGCTTATTGATCTTCTGATCACTCAATACCTGGGTGGCTGTTACGTTTAGCTAACCGCTTGCTGTTAGTTGTATGTATGCCCTAGAGGCCAGTATTGTACAGATGATGTATATTATATTGGATGCTTGGACATATATAGAGAGGACTTTCTTGCTCGATATGATAGTATGCTATCTGGTTGCACTTTACTTTAACATGTATACTTGTCTCTTTATACTGTTTTAAAGTTACATGTTGGTAAAGCCCTAAGGATGTGTACTTGACTACCTGGACTATGATGCGGATCATACTAGTGGGGACATGGTAGTCCATAAGTACATCCTTCAAGGTCCCAAGTCATGGGTGCATCGAGACGGGGCATCGATATACCAGTGTAGACTAGCGTATACGCTTCTCGACCCATGAGATGGGCGATGGATAATCCCATATCCATTGGTGTTTGACATCAGAGATGGTATACGGATGCACAGTTGAGACTGGGTACACTGGACGGACTCGCCGAGAACTCCCAGATGGTATTATACCTCACGTCAGATAGCAGTTCTCTGGTGACACTTGTGCAGGTTAGTCTGTAGACCCGAGATCGTCATAGAGTCTTGTGTGATTCCTACTGTGCTTTGATTTCCACCTTACCATATCCATGAGGGCGTGCAAAACGGTGGTTTTTGGGTACAGTCCCGAGTCACATGGAGGCAACGAGCGATAGGAGGGGTTTCGTCTCTCCCGGTATTGGGGGTTGATGTTGCACTGTGCCCGATTGGCCGTAACAGGGAAGTCCCTGGCCAGGGCTGATTTAGAGATTTACTGGTAAGTGTTACCAGTAGTTTCTCGACCCGTTATGAGCCTCACATCGGCACGACTTATCGGTTATTGGGGTCTGACGTTTACCACCCCTAGACTTGATATGCGACATATCAGACGAGGAGACCGGACTGTACGGGAAGTGTTACCGCCAGGATTTTACAGGAGTTGGAGCGGGCTTACTTGCTGATCTTCTGATCGCTCAATACCCGGGTAGCCGTTATGTCCAGCTAGAACCGCTGACGGCTTGTGGGTGTTTGATGTGATCATCACCTACTGCCGGCGTATTGACGAGTTTTTAGAGTCCTACACAGAGGTTTTTCTGGCTCAGGCAAAACGAAATAGGAGCGCATATGTGATATGTGCGAGACCGAGAATGATGCGTGTATGTGATACCGTATTCTATTCTCGCGACTTTTTGTATCGCGAGGTTATATGTGATATAGCCGGGTTATCGAATCAAGTGTTGATTCGATAAGTCGATACAATGGATGTTAGTTGGTTATATGAGATATGAACGGATTATTAAGTCAAGTGTTGATTTAATAATTTATTGTATAATTGTATATTTGATATACTAGTTTACATTAACTAACACTTGTTCACTCTATGTTTTTTCTCACATGTACACAACTTTAATATATATATGTGATATATATTAAAATTGTGTTTTCTTATTGTATCATGGTTGATGATACACATGACATGGGTGTATGAGACTTACACCATGCTATATATTTATGATGGATTTTAATATTCAAAGTAATTACAAAATTAGTGGAGGATTAGCTAAATGCATGAAGCTTGTGGAAGCTTGTGGATGCATTGACTAATTCCACTAAATTTGTTTTTACTATGGATATTTCTTAACCCAACCATAACTATTAGCCATGGTTATGTCTTTACATGAGTTAGTATATGATACTCACTCACCATGGTTAGCTTTCTCACTTGATCATTATCCTCATCTCTTTCTTTTGTTCTTCTTCTTCTTCATTGTTAAAAGGAAAAAGCTTGCTAGGGTTTGATCCAAAGTGAGAAAGATTATAAGAAATAAAATTCTAAAGAGAACCCACTTCCTATTTCTCCATCCTCTACTAGAGTAGCACTTTAGTTTAGGGTGTTTGCTTTACTAATTCTCAAGTTAGTGAAGTAGAAGTTTGAGTTGGCATTCCCTTGACGTAGATCATCTTCGGCCTCGAAGACTTCAAGCAAGGACGCATCTTTTGCCTCGTGAAGCCATGCAAGGGTCCGGGAGAACCACGATCGCAGAGAAGGGACTTCAACAAGGAGCTAAAGAAGTGAAGGACTGATCTACAAAGGTTGTATTTTGTATTCACTTAGTCGTAAACGTAGTTTACTAGCATATGAAACCCTAATTTTCTAGCAACGATCTTGTTAAGAGTTATTCGGGACGGCTAAAATTTTAAACGGGCATGGTTGATGCATTGTAGAAGCTTATTAGAGTGCCTAGTAACCCTACAGTGGTATCAGAGCCTAGCTAGAGCATTAGGCGATGTGTTAACGAAGTTAAAACTCCGAACGAAACCAAATATGTCAAAATGAACCCCTCTCTGTACATTTTTTAAAATCTGTGTTTTTCAGAATTAAAAATGCTCAAAAAAATCAGCAGGGAATTCTAAGGGTTACCATGAAAAACGAGCTCCCAAATTCCCCACGTGGCCGCGGAACCACAGCAGTAAGCCACATGTTGCGGCGGTTCCACGGCAGGAAAATGGTTTTGGGGACGGTTCTTTATGTAGTAACATCCGTAGCTATTCCTTATATTTTCTGGGTATTTTCTTTTCTGACTCAAGTGTTGAGTATTTTGGGGTTTATTTTGTAATCGTCGATTCGATCGGAGAATTTAATTTTGTTTTTTTATTCTGGATAATTTAGAAAGTATTAAAATGTTCGAACGAATATCATTAACTCAATTTTTCCCGGCACGAAAAACATTCAAGTGTTGAATTTTTCTCGGGTTTAAATCTTTCGGAAAAACGTACATGTGACGCGATGGACCCTCTAAAAGACAACAAACCATAACTCGATTATGTGACCGTCTTGAACTGCCTTTTGAACCTTAGGGTTTGAGGCAGTACGGCGTGCCACATGTGAGGCGTTGGCTTGACCCTTCTACGGCTGGACCGTTGCTACTGTGACGTATTCTGGAATTTTTGAACCCCGCTTAAGTGTTGAGCTATTTAGGAAATCTTGGGTATTTGATTATTCGATCGGAAAGTTTAATACTGTCTATTTATCTGGAATGTGATACAATATGTGGAATTCATACAGTTAGGCATGAAATGCGAAGTATGTGATATTTGGATTTACGATGTCTAAAGAAATTGTGGATTCCAAATGTTGTAGTTTTACACTTTCTTTTCTGTAACCGTAAGTGTAATATATGATATCGCCGGTTTCGTTGCTATATGTCAACGACAATTGGGATGCGCATATTTACTTATGTTGATGACATTTGATGTTATGTGTTGCTGGATATGTTATATTGGATCGTCGCGTTTTGAATAGCCGGGGGTTTTTATATGAGATGAGAGTTTTTATTTTCATTCATGTAAAATTAAATGTATGTAATATTCTTTTATTGGGGCACTTCCAGGATGAGGTTGATGTCACCTTTTGTATATTATTTACTTTTCCGCACTAGGATAGACCTAAGGAGGAGAGCACAAGTAACCGGGTTCTGGAGTCCAGTGGGAGACCAACTCGAGGAGTCGAATCCGGGTCTCCTAACTCTAGAATTGGTAGGGTTGCTTGCTGCTCTCGTAAGGGTCTAGGGGTGTGGGTTTGGCTATTCATCACGACCGTGGAATCCGTGTTTTATAGAGGCTCAAAATAAAACACGGACGTTCTAGTATATCCAATGTTTCATATGTTTCTTCTGCTGCGATATCTGTGATGCGATCATTTGATGTGCTGTGATAAATACTGTATATAGTATATTTGATATATTATATAGGCGTTACTTATGTTTTACACCCGCGCTAGCCCTGCCCCGCTCTACCGTTAGTTACCTAACCTAACGGTGCACGAGGGGACATCGAGGCGAATGCGGATGGCATAAGTGTACGTCGTATTTATCTGTGATGTCTAGGTGACTTAAATGATGGGACTTCATTATTGTGATTAATGAAAGAAAAGAAACCTAAAAGATTTTGTAGAATCAAATTTTTCAAAAAGGGTAGCTACAGTTTTGCTTTGCATAGCGATATATATGATATATCCCGCACCTTATTCGATGAGGAAAGAGCCGAAATCCCTTCACCGGGAGTGACCTCTTTAGCAAAACTGGCAGATGCTACAACACTAGGTTTGTTTTTGATTGCTTTTGGAGTTTTGCTTTGCATAGTGATGTATATGATATATCCTGCACCTTATTCCATAAGGAAAGAGCCGAGATCCCTTCACCGGGAGTGACCTCTTTAGCAAAACTAATAAAAACCTCAAAATCACTCCATTTCAAAATTCACATGATTCTACAACGATATCAAGTTCATTACGCAATAGGTTTTCAGAAAAACCTGTCGTAGCCCTCCGTCATTTTAGATAAGTCCTACTTAGTATTCGTGCTACGTTTGTTGACCTCCGTCAAGGCGTAGTTTGCGGTAGCTAACTAGTATTTATCTGCTTATGCATATGATGCAGATTGGATTAGGGTAGTCGTATGACCTTGTTGACCTCCGTCAAGGGTCGTGCAGGTGGGTTTGATTCAATCAAGAAATGACAGGTTGAACTTGACTTACACCCTATGGTTTGTTGACCTCCGTCAAGGTCATGGGATGCTTGGGGCAAAATATTATCGGGAATTTCAAGTGTTGAGATTTGCAATGAGATTTCATACCTTCTATAAGATAGTTGGATCCCAATACCCACTGCGAGTAATTGTTACTCCTGGGAGAGTTTTACACAGGACAATTAGCCGATCAAGTAGGTGTCTAGAAAGGTGTCAACGGGGTTACGCCTATGGGAAAACGAGGTTTACTTTAATTAGGTCCGTGCGAAAGAACGGGGAACCTCCCTCAAAGTACCGACACTGGCCTGGCTGAAAGATTGGCGAAATTGTAGGGTGTAATTAATCCCGGCTAGTCTTTCCTTTTAGGGTTTGAAGGAAGATTTGATAAAAACAGTGGGAGCCATCCTGATTAGATAAAATAATAACCAATCTGATCTTGCAAGAGCATACGCTAAAGTGTTTTCTTCTCTCTCTCTCCATGTAGCGACCATATCATGCCTTAATCAAGATAATAATATGGATGTATTGACCGAACCCGCATGTTATACTGTGCTGGGGAACGTTGGTTCCATTCTTTCTTATAAGAGTTATAGGACTGAACAGGATATAGGGGAATACCAGGATTCCCATGCCACCCGTATAAAGAAGGTACAAGTTGATGCATTTTCTTCGGGTGTGTTCGTTACAGAGAACTGTTTCTCCATTTCCTCTACATCCTGGGTATTAGATACCGGGTCAGGATCCCATATATGTATTCAGTTACATAGGCTTAGGAAAGGTAGAGAACTTGGAGAAGGTGATAAAGACATAAAGGTTGGAAATGGTGCAATTGTTGCAGCTAAAACCGTCGGGGAATATCACCTTGTATTGCCAAATGGTAATACATTGATTCTGAACGAATGCTATTATATGCCGAACCTGATATGCAACATTATATCGGTTTCTTTGTTGAGTAAAGAGGGATATAATTTTGTATTACAGGATAATGTTATGAACATTTTCCTAAACCAAAAGTTGGTTGGATCAGGCACGTTGTACAATAGCATTTATGTTCTAAATCAATCAACAGTTCTGACCATAACAAACACACACAAGAGGAAGAGTTCATAAATGAAAGAATCCTTCTTGTGGCATTGTAGACTGGGTCACATCAATGCGACATGACTAGCTAAGTTGCATAAGGATGGATATTTAAATCCGTTTGAATTTTCATCTTATGACACTTGCCAGTCATGTTTCAAAGGCAAGATGACCAAAACTCCGTTTACGGGACACGGAGAAAGAGTTACCGAACTCTTGGGACTGATATATAGTGATGTATGCTGTCCCATGTCTACACATGCCAGGGATGGTTCTTCGTACTTCGATCTCTCTAGGTTCGGATATGTGTTCCTGATGAAACACAAATCAGAAGCTTTTGAGAAATTTAGAGAATATAAACAAGAAGTCGAGAACCAAACCGGGAAAAGTATTAAAATCCTTCGATCTGATCGAGGAGGTGAATACTTGAGTAATGAATTCCTGGACTTCCTAAAAGAGAATGGGATTCTATCTCAGCTAACTCCTCCATATACACCACAGCACAACAGTGTATCGGAACGGAGGAACCGCACCCTATTAGATATGGTGCGCTCTATGATGAGTATAGCCGAGTTACCTATTTCCTTCTGGGGAT
Organism: Agapanthus africanus; assembly: GCA_030015575.1. Classification (NCBI taxonomy): domain Eukaryota; kingdom Viridiplantae; phylum Streptophyta; class Magnoliopsida; order Asparagales; family Amaryllidaceae; genus Agapanthus; species Agapanthus africanus. Next base: position 77,011,135 of record JASDDO010000029.1, read on the forward strand.
ATGCACTGGATACAGCAGCATACCTACTGAATAGGGTTCCTACCAAATCTGTGCCTACCACTCTATATGAGATATGGGAGGGGAAGAGACCATATCTTAATTTTATTAAGATATGGGGTTGCCCGGCCTATGTCAAAAGACAAAAACCGGACAAACTCGAGGCAAGATCTGTTTTGTGTAAGTTTGTTGGATATCCCAAGCATTCGCAAGGGTATATCTTCTACCACAGTGAGGAACAAAGGGTGTTTGTTGCTCAACACGCCACCTTTTTAGAAAAGGAATTTCTTGCAAAAGAGATTAGTGGCTCTGAGGTAGAATTGGAAAAGGTTCAAGCTGTACAAACCACAACAGAAGATTTGGTAGAACCAGAAGATTCGGTAGTTCCCGATGAACCCCAGCCACTCCGCCAATCTAGTAGGGTTCCTCACCCACCTGAGAGATACTACGGTTTTCTCATGGATGGTGGGAGCAAAGATTGCATCATGGTTGATGATGACCCGACTAGCTTCGAGCAGGCCATCACGAGTGGGGACTCAATGAAATGGCTGGATGTAATGCGGTCCGAGATGGAATCCATGTACACCAACAAAGTATGGACTTTGGAAGATGCTCCTGAAGGGGTAAAACCCATTAGGAGCAAGTGGATCTTCAAGAAAAAACTTGGTGTAGATGGGAAAGTAGAGACTTTCAAAGCTAGACTTGTTGCGAAGGGTTTTCGTCAAAGACCAGGTGTGGACTATGACGAAAGCTTTTCTCCAGTGGCTATGCTTAAATCCATCCGGATCATGCTTGCTATCGCTGCATATCATGACTACGAAATCTGGCAAATGGATGTTAAGACCGCCTTTCTAAACGGTGATTTAGAAGAGTGCGTGTACATGACTCAGCCAGAGGGCTTCGTAGATAGTGGGAGCAGCGGAAAGGTGTCCAACCTGCTTAAATCCATTTATGGATTAAAGCAAGCATCGCGGAGTTGGAACATCTGCTTTGACGTCGTTATCAAAGAGTTTGATTTCGTCAAAAACGTAGATGAACCTTGTATCTACAAGAAGGTGGCAGAGAGTAAAGTTGTCTTCCTCGTATTGTACGTGGACGACATACTCTTGATAGGAAATGACATTCCTATGCTGCAATCGGTCAAGCTCTTCTTATCATAAAGATTCTCAATGAAAGATCTAGGTGATGCCTCCTGCATACTGGGAATTATGATCTATAGAGATAGATTTAAAAGGATATTGGGATTGTCCCAATCCTGGTACATTGACACCATACTAAAGAGGTTTAGAATGGAAGAGTCAAAACGTGGGTTTTTACCCACGATCTTAGGGCTCACTCTCTCCAAAGAGATGTCTCCCAAGACTGATTTGGAGAGAGCTCGCATGCAAGGGATACCCTATGCTTCGGCTGTAGGCTCTATCATGTACGCGATGCTATGTACCAGACCCGATGTAGCATACTCACTAAGTGTAGTGAGTAGGTATCAAGCTGATCCTGGAGAGAGTCACTGGACAGCTGTGAAGAGCATTCTCAAGTACTTACGAAGGACTAAAGAGACGCTCTTGGTGTATGGTAACGGAGAACTCCAAGTGGAGTCCTTTACCGATTCGAGCTTCCAGAGTGATAAGGACGACTCTAAGTCGCAGTCGGGATTTGTCTTTACCCTTTACGGAGGGGTGGTTAGCTGGAAGAGTTCCAAGCAGGAAACCGTGGCAGACTCGACGATGGAGGCTGAATACATCGCTGCCAACGATGCTGCCAAAGAGGCTGTCTGGATCAAGAAGTTCATTATTGAACTTGGAGTGGTTCCATCCTTTGAGCATCCGATACCTTTGTATTGCAATAAAAATGGAGCGGTGGCTTTGGCCAAGGAACCCAGGTCCCATCAGCGATCGAGGCATATTCTGAGGCGGTATCACCTGATCCGGGAGATAGTTGATCGCCGGGAGTTCGAGGTCAGGAGGGTTAACACGAAGAACAACACAGCGGATCCACTCACGAAGGCCATTCCCCAGATACAGTTTGAGAGACTCTTCGGGATGCTTGATATACGATACTACAGCAGCTGGCCCTAGTGCATGTGGGAGATTGTTAGTTGTATGTATGCCCTAGAGGCCTGTATTGTACAGATGACGTATACTATATTGGATCCTTGGACATATATAGAGAGGACTTTCTTGCTCGATATGATAGTATGCTATCTGGTTGCACTTTACTTTAACATGTATACTTGTCTCTTTATACTGTTTTAAAGTTACATGTTGGTAAAGCCCTTGGGATGTGTACTTGACTACCTGGACTATGATGCGGATCATACTGGTGGGGACATGGTAATCCATAAGTACATCCTTCAAGGTCTCTAGTCATGGGTGTATCGAGACGGGGCATCGATATACCAGTGTAGAATAGCGTATATGCTTCTCGACCCATGAGATTGGCGATGGATGATCCCATATCCATTGGTGTTTGACATCAGAGATGGTATACGGGTGCTCAGTGGAGACTGGGTACACTGGACGGACTCGCCGAGAACTCCCAGATGGTATTATACCTCACGTCAGATGGCAGTTCTCTGGTGACACTTGTGCAGGTTAGTCTGTAGACCCAAGATCGTCATAGAGTCTTGTGTGATTCCTACTGTGCTTTGATTTCCACCTTACCACGTCCATGAGGGCGTGCAAAACGGTGGTTTTTGGGTACAGTCCCAAGTCACAAGGAGGCAATGAGCGATAGGAGGGGTTTCGTCTCTCCCGGTATTGGGGGTTGATGTTGCGCTGTGCCCGATTGGCCGTAACAGGGAAGTCCCTGGCCAGGGCTGATTTAGAGATTTACTGGTAAGTGTTACCAGTAGTTTCTCGACCCGTTATGAGCCTCACATCGGCACGACTTATCGGTTATTGGAGTCTGACGTTTACCACCCCTAGACTTGATATGCGACATATCAGACGAGAAGACCGGACTGTACGGGAAGTGTTACCGCCAGGTTTTTACAGGAGTTGGAGCGGGCTTGCTTGCTGATCTTCTGATCGCTCAATACCCGGGTAGCCGTTACGTCCAGCTAGAACCGCTGACGGCTTGTGTGTGTTTGATGTGATCATCACCTACTGCCGGCGTATTGACGAGTCTTTAGAGTCCTACACAGAGGTTTTTCTGGCTCAGGCAAAACGAAATAGGAGCGCATATATGATATGTGCGAGACCAAGAATGATGCGTGTATGTGATACCGTATTCTATTCTCGCGACTTTTTGTATCGCGAGGTTATATGTGATATAGCCGGGTTATCGAATCAAGTGTTGATTTGATAAGTCGATACAATGGATGTTAGTCGGTTATATGAGATATGACCGGATTATTAAGTCAAGTGTTGATTTAATAATTTATTGTATAATTGTATATTTGATATACTAGTTTACATTAACTAACACTTGTTCACTTTAGGTTTTTTCTCACATGTACACAACTTTAATATATATATGTGATATATATTAAAATTGTGTTTTCTTATTGTATCATGGTTGATGATACACATGACTTGGGTGTATGAGACTTACACCATGCTATATATTTATGTTGGATTTTAATATTCAATGTAATTACAAAATTAGTGGAGGATTAGCTAAATGCATGAAGCATGTGGAAGCTTGTGGATGCATTGACTAATTCCACTAAATTTGTTTTTACTATGGATATTTCTTAACCCAACCATAACTATTAGCCATGGTTATGTCTCTACATGAGTTAGTATATGATACTCACTCACCATGGTTATCTTTCTCACTTGATCATTATCCTCATCTCTTTCTTTTGTTCTTCTTCTTCTTCATTGTTAAAAGGAAAAAGCTTGCTAGGGTTTGATCCAAAGTGAGAAAGATTGTGAGAAATAAAATTCTAAAGAGAACCCACTTCCTATTTCTACATCCTTTACTAGACAAGCACTTTAGTTTAGGGTGTTTGCTTCACTAATTCTCAAGTTAGTGAAGTAGAAGCTTGAGTTGGCATCCCCTCGACATAGATCATCTTCGGCCTCGAAGACTTCAAGCAAGGACGCGTCTTTCGCCTCGTGAAGCCATGCAAGGATCCGGGAGTACCACGATCGCATAGAAGGGACTTCAACAAGGAGCTAAAGAAGTGAAGGACCGATCTACAATGGTTGTATTTCATATTCACTTAGTTGTAAACGTAGTTTACATGTATATGAAATCCTAATTTTCTAGCAACGATCTTGTTAAGGGTTTTTCGGCACGGCTAAAATTTTAAAAGGGCATGGTTGGTGCATTGTAGAACCTTATTAGAGTGCCTAGTAACCCTACACTTGCAGCTTGTGGGTGTTTGATATGATCCTCACCTACTGCCGGCGTATTGACGATTCTTTAGAGTCCTACACAGAGATTTCCTGGCTCAGGCAATATGGAGTAGGAGCACATATGCGATATGTGCGGAACTGAGAATAATACGATATGAGATACCGTATTCTATTCTTGCGATATGTGATATCGGCCGGGTATATGTGATATAGCCGGGTCATCGGATCAAGTGTTGATTCGATGAATTAGTACATGTTATATTAGTCGGTTATATGCAATATAGCCGGATTGTCGGATCAAGAGTTGATTCGATAATTTAATGTATAATTATATGTGTGATATATTAAATTACGTTAACTAATATAAGCTCGCTTTATTGATTCATTTTCTTACTGGATATTACATTGATATATATGCGATATATGTTAATTGTATTATTTTCTTTTGTTACAAAATATATTATATATGAGATATATAATATTGTAACATGTTAAGGTTACAAATGCAACATTGATTTAGGGTTTAAACCTAGTTAGGGTTTGGATTAGGGTTAGCTTTTGGGTTAGCTTTTGGATGAGGTTCATGGATGCTCATGAAGCTTTGACTTTGTCTTTAGCTTTGATATTTTGTGTTGATATTTGTTAACCCAACCCAAACCCTTAACCTTAGTTTATTCTCTACATAAGTTAAGACTCTCATTCTTAACTTATGGTTGCAATTGTAACCACAACAATAATTCATTATTCATCACAAAAGGATTTCTTCTTCTTCTTCTTCCTCTTAAAAAAGCTTTCTAGCTTTTTGAGTTGTGGTGATTATTAGTGAGAAATTGAAAACGGAAGAGAGTAATATTCCTACTTCATCATCTTCATCTATTCTAGCCACTTAGATTAGGGTGTTCACTTTTCTAATTACTTCATTAGTGAAGTGTAAGCTTGGGTTAGAGATTCTTCAAGGTAGATCATCTTAGATCAAGAAGACTTCAAGCAAGTTACATCATTCACCTCTTCGAGCCTCACGAGAGTTAGAGTTCTTGATGATCGCAGCGAAGGGACCTCAACACGGAGCTTATGAAGTGAAGGAACGGACTACAAAGGTTGTAATCCTACTCTCTTTACTTCTTTGTATGTGATACAAACTTGTTACCCTAGAAATTCTAGCATGATTCATGGTTTGCTTGCTTTGCACCTCTCTAATTTTTAAAGTGGTATGAGTGATGCTACCAAACCCTAGACTAGGTGCAAGGGAAGCCCAACATACTGTGTTGACGGGCAAACCTGCAAGATACTGTAGGACAATGGGGGTGAGTTGCCAACTCATGAGTAGTAAGTAATATCTAATAAGGCTATCGTAAGCATGCACGCAAATGCGTCACACCCTATATATACCGATATGATACAATGCACTAGCATGAATGCATAATTAATACCCGAAACCTGAACATATCTGGTATGAGAATGTCTTGAGTTTTAACTTAGAAACACTCCTGAGAAATAACTGAAGTAATATCAATGAAATCAACAGAAATCCGTGTCAAGCATCGACACAAAATACGTATATCTCAATGCCTCAATATCTCAATGTCTCGACATCTCAATGTCACGATATCTCAATATCCCTGTATCTTAAATCTCAATATCTCATGCTCCGTCAGTCCAGATCGGCCTAAATCATCAAATCTCATAACTACGGTCGGTATCCTTCGGATATCCGCCGCGCCAGACATCACCGGTAGGTAGTCTGCCCCTGCCAGGCTCATCGTCATTCCTACAAAAACACTCTCGCCCCGGGGTACCATACCGGGCCCACCATGTACCCAAAACGGTTCAACCTGCTCCTCGAATCGGGTCTCGAAAACCAACAGCAATCATGAAAACTCATGGTGGACGACACATACATCACGAGAAAACCGCAACTTGCATTTTAAAATGATAATAAGTTTTATTAAAATTCTTGCGGGTTTCCCCAAAATCCAGAAATCTCATAAATACAGAAATCCTCAAGAAGAATCACAATGTATAAATATGCCGGTGATGATGGAAATCTATGATACGGTAGTGTATACCATACGAAATACGGCCAGAAGCTATGCATGAATCATGATGCAATGAGGTATGTATACATGATTAACAATCCAACGTATCCATTTAATGAGATGAATATGCAGGTATAAATATACGGATCATATACGATGTAAATGCACAAATATATATTCTAAGCAAGTTCTGTAGTGTTCGTGACATAACAATTACCAATGGCGTGTGTGTTCGCATAAATAGTGCACGTGCGGCAGGAACCAATGGCAATGGTGCAAGTGTCCTATGATGATGTCACACACACACACACACACACACACACATAAGATGATGCAATGACATCAGACGGCTAACTGGATACTACGCATATAAATGCAAGTATATTAGTACTCCTACTGTCGGGCGTCTCGTGCCATCCAAACGATCCCCCATAGATGTATACATCTATTCACCGGGACGCCTCGGCTAATCTGATCCGATCTCCGTCCTGTCTTTCCGCGCCGCGTCCGACGTCTCTGCATCCGATCCTAGAATCGCACACAAGCAATTAAGACGATAAATAAATGATAGTCGCGAATACAAACGATACAAGGAAATCAGTGCACGCTAATTAAACGCGCACGCACTTGGCGCACAAAACGCGCTCGTGACAACGCCGCAAACCACAACAAGGGTCGCTATACGTGAAAATCCACAACCTAAAACTCAATCGTACCATTCGCGCATTTACAACACACTAGATATTATATGAAGTAGATTGTATATCAACAAAACCTCAACTTAATTTAAAATCGATTTATCCCAAAAACCTAGTAAGCATCCTTATACCATTTTAGTTCAAATCTTGATGTTTTAACAAAACCAGTGGCCACAATAATCACTTAATAACTTAATTAAGCCACACAAACTTTTACTAGAATTTTATCTCATCTATTTTCATAAATCCTAAAATCTAGTTTGCAAAATTTATAATTAGGAAAAATTAAATGTAACCATTAAAAAATTAGCAACTAGATTAGGTTTTTGCATGCCTTAAAATATTAATCTATACTTAACTAACATGATTTATTTATAAAAACCCTAACTTTAATTCAAAACTTTCTCTTGAAAATTAAGTCTTAAAATTAAAACCATATTTAAACACTTAATTAGCTTAGATTGAAGTAATTTAGCAACAAATTAAACATGGATTTAGGATTTATACCTCAAGATCATGAGATCAAACTTGAATTCTTAGCCTTCCAAATTGCTCTCTTGCTCCAAAGTTCAAGCTATATTGATCAAGGAAAATTGGATGAAGAATTAGCTATGAGTTTGTGAGGTTTTTGTTTGTTTTTTTGAAGCAAAAATGGAGAACTTTTGAGAGGAAAACAGATGAAGAAATGAGGGAGGCTGCCAAGGGGGGCTCGGCCATGAGCAGGAAAAAAAAGGGAGTGTGAAGTGCATGGGGGTGTGTAGAAGTATCTTAATTATATAATATATTAATTCCTTTTCACTTTATTTCCTTTTCTTCTAATTTCTTGAAGTGAGAATGAGATGGAAAATTAGTGAAGAGAAAAGGGGGGGCTGCCACTACTAGGTTCGGCCTCACATGGGGAATGGGTGTGTGTGTAAGTGTGTAGAAATTCAAGTCAAGAAAAACCCTTCAAAGCTCATTAATACTTTACACATCAATCTTTTCAATTTATTTATTTTTTTTTCAAATAACTTTTCCCCTAGAGTTCTCTAGAATTATGGAGACAAATTGAGAGAGAACATGTTAAAATCCTAATGTTTAAGTTGTCATGGTTCACTAAGGTATGATTTACCCATTCTCATTTTGTAATTTACACTAATTTAATGTATAATGAAAGCTTAAAATTTATTTAATATAATTAATTAAGGAAAAATATTTAAGTAAACTAATAATTTATAAGTGACCAATTAAATACCAAATACTACCAATTATATAGTTAAAATAGGCGTATTCAAGTCTATGTTGAAAAATAATTATAGTTACGTTTTACGGAAAATACGAGTTCTTTTACCGGTTATCGGAAAATTCAACTAAAGAATTTATTTATTTATTTATTTATTTTCAAAACGTTACAGTCTGATATGTCGCATATCAAGTCTGGGGGTGGTAAACGTCAGACCCTAATAACTTGATAATTCATGCCGATGTGACGCTCATAACGAATCGAGAAACTACTGATAACACTTACCAGTAAATCTCATCATCAGCCCTGGACAGGGACTTCCTGTTATAGCCAATCGAGCATAGCGCAACATCAATCACCAATACCGGGAGTGACGAAACCCTTCCTATCTCTCATTGCCTCAATGTGATTCGGGACTGTACCAAAATCCATCTATTTGCACGCTCTCTTGAGCGTGGTAGGGAGGAAATCAAAGAACAGTGGGAATCACACAAGACTCTATGACGATCTCGGGTCTACAGATTAACCTGTACCAGTGTCACCAGAGAACTGCTATCTGACGATAGGTCTAATAACATCTAGGAGTTCTCGGCGAGTCCTGTTCGGTGTACCCATTCTCCAATGAGATCCTATGTACAATCTTTGATGTCAAACACCAATGGTTGTGGGATCAACCATCGCCCTATACAGGGTCAAGAAACGTACACACTAGTCTACTCTGGAATATCGATGCCATGTCTCGATACTCCCTCGACTAGGAACAATTAAAGGATGAACTTGTGGACTACCCTGGCCCCACCAGTATGATCTGCATCATAGTTCTGGTAGTCAAGTACACATCCTAAGGGCTTTATCAACATGTAATGGAGAAACTGTTTAATGATATAAGTGTACATGTTAAGATAAAGTGCAACAAGAAAGCATACTATCATTTCGAGCAAGAAAGTCCAACTCTCCTGATCTCGATCTCATGGAGATCAACTATCTCCCTGATCAGGTGATACCGTCTAAGAATATGTCTGGATCACTGTTGGGACCGGGGTTCCTTTGCCAAAACCACAGCTCCATTGTTATCACAATACACAAGTATTGGATGCTTAATGGTAGGAACCTCACCAAGTTCATCTCATGAACTTGTTCATCCAGACAGCCTCTTTGGCAGCATCGTTGGTAGCGATGTATTCAGCCTTCATTGTTAAGTCTACTACGGTATCTAGCTTGGAACTCTTCCAACATACCGTCCCTCCACTGAGGGTAACGACAAAACCCGAGACCGACTTACAGTCGTCCTTATCACTCTGGAAGCTCGAATTGGTAAAGGACTCGACATGGAGTTCACCGTTATCATACACCAAGAACAGTTCTTTAGTCCTTCTCAAGTACTTAAGAATGTTCTTCACAGCTGTCCAGTGTTTCTCTCTAGGATATAAGAGGCATTATCCAGATCCTTCATGGAGAAACTTTTTGATAAGTAGAGCTTGACTGAGTGTAGCATAGGAACATCGTTTCCTATCAAGAGTATGTCATCCACGTACAATACAAGGAAGTCAACCTTACTCTTTACAACCTTCTTGTGTATACAAGATTCATCTACGTTTTTGATGAAGTCAAACTCTTTGACTGCCACATCAAAACAGATGTTCTAGCTCCGTGATACCTGGTTTAATCCGTAGATTGATTAAAGAAGCTTGCACACCTTTCCGCTGCTCCCACTATTTACGAAACCCTCTAGCTGTGTCATGTACACGCTCTCTTCTAAATCACCATTTAGAAAAGCGGTCTTGACGTCCAACTGCCAGATTTCATAGTCATGGTATGCAGCGAAGGCAAGTAGGATCTGGATGGACTTAAGTATAGCCACTGGAGAAAATGTTTCATCATAATCCACACCTGGTTGTTGACGAAAACCTTTTGCTACAAGTCTAGCTTTGAAAGTCTCAACTTTTCCATCTACACCAAGTTTCTTTCTCAAAGATCCACTGGTACCCGATGGGTTTTACCCCTTCAGTAGCAACTTCCAAAGTCCATACTTTGTTGGTGTACATGGATTCCATCTCAGATCACACTGCATCCAGCCATTCCACAGAATCCCCTCTCGTGATGGCCTACTCAAAACTAGTTCGGTCATCATCTTCCATGATGCAATCCTCGCTCCCACCGTCTATGAGAAAACCGTAGTATCTCTCAGGCAGATTGTCACGTCCCGAAAGTACGGAATATGACCGGCACTTAAACTACGAACGTCTCGAGGCGTACATAATCAAAGTAAGCCGAAAACCCAGAAATCCAAACCAAGAAAAGTAGTAGAGTGAAGGAAAACCAATTAAAACAAGTGGTTTCAATAGCATAAGCCGAATTATGCGCTTTAAAAAAAAACATCAAACATTTCCCGAAAATTTCGGCAGAGTCTCCTTTGTAAAAACTGGCCCCCAAACGGGATACAACATGAATAGTATACGAAATCAAAAAGGCATCCCCAAGCGGGAGCTAGCTCTTCGTCAATCGACGGTCACAACCACACAAGCAATAATATACAACGCCAAGGGCGAGGATCAAAACTCAAAAGGAAACTCAAAACCACCAGAAATCTACAGAAATATAACGCGCGACTCTAAGGTCGAAATAACTAACATCACTGGTCTCTATCTCTGAAATAAATACATGTTTGGTTGATGGAACTTCTAGATACAACAGAATAATGATATACAAGATATATAATGGGGGTATGATACAAGTAAACCCACCTACTAGCAGTCATCCGGAAATGGAAAGCAGTGCCAGCAAAGCCGTAATGAAACCTGTACGGCAAAACCTGCAAGAAACTGGGGCACAACGGGGGTGAGTTGCCAACTCGTGAATAGAAAAACATCTACGGAAAGAAATCGCATAAATAACGCAACCTAGGTCAATGATCATAACATATCCTCAATTATATATATAACATGCAGCCTATAACAAAGGCTAGGGTAAATATCTAACCCGAGTGTAATCTCATGTGCCCGTGTCAGTGCCTCAGGTAGCAATATATCATGTGAATGAGGTATGAATGCATGAAAACCGAATACATGTAAATGAAGAAACTGTTTTCATAATTTAGTGAGATTTCCTTTGTATTTTTAAAATGAGGTATCATAATGAAATCAGCATAAAACAGTGCCTATCATCGGCACAAAACGTAATCCCAATATCTCGATATCTCTGTATCACAGTCTCTGTACCTCAATATCTCGAAATCTCAATGTCTCAATCACAATATCTAGGGCGCCGTCAGTCCAGACCGGCCCCTACCATCCATCTCAAGACCACGACGGTATCCTCCGGATATCCGACGCGTCGGGTAAAATCACTGGTAGGTAGTGCTCCCCTACCAGGCTCACATCGTCATCATCACGTGCTTCTTGCCCCGGGGTACCTTACCGGGTCCACCATGTACCCGAAACGGTTCATCCGCCTTCTCGAATCGGGTCTCGAAATCCATCAGCAAACTCATGGTGGACGACTCATACAGCATGGGAAAACCGCACTTTTTATTTAAAAAGAGCGAAATCAGTTTATATAAGTTTTGCGGTTTTCCCCCAAATCCAGAAAATCTCATAGAAATCCGAATCCAAATCATCAATGGCATATAAACCCATGAATATAGGCATAAGAATCCATGAATACGGCATAACAATGAATAACAGTATGCATGAAGTGACAAGTAATAACTACAATATCTAAGCTGGCATATAAGGTAAGTACACTAATATTATGTCAAACTACTAGCTATCAAGCTAAGTTAAGCAATAATATTTTCTAAGGTGTACGTGACATGGCAATTACCGATGAAGATGTGTGTGAGCCGGCAAGTAAGTGTACGTGGTACATACGCATCATCGGTAATGGTGCTGGTGTCCTAACAGCATAATGTCAACAATGCAATATGAAATAACAATGTAAGTATGCGATGCGGAGCGAACCACAATAATAAGCGGGAGCTGAATACTAGACGCAACTGCATTAATCTAATATAAGTCCTACAAATGGTGCCTTTTGAAATAACACGAATCATGGGGTTTTGAAAATAGGGGCTACGGTGTTTTTATGAAAAGATACGTCTTTTGAAATATCCGTAGGATCCCTTAGGCTGTCTTTTAAAATACCCACGATTCGTTAGTTTTTGAAATAGGTAAGAAGTCTAATCTAATCTAACAACTACACTAAACTATACGGCTGAACTAACAAGCTGAACTACAGCTAAGGAAACCGCCTATCATCTGAGTCGATACATATACATACCTGTATATGTATAGTCGGTGATCCCGCCTCAATAATATCATATCTATAACCAGACATCCCAAGTCAAGAGTGCGGATCAATCATCAATATATAGCTCGTACGTAAAACCGTCGTACGGCATCCTAAATCTGGGGACGGGTCAAAATCATATTTATAACACTATTCACCCATATCGCCGCCCCAAGATCCGCTATAATACCAGGACGTACCTCAAGTATGAATCCTGCCATATCACCGATATCACAACCACAAAACAAATCTCATCGACTCAGCTCAATCCCAAGTATCATCCTCAAATCCGTATGTGAACACATAGTCCCATACCCATGTGAACACATAACTATAAAGAATCCCATGAGCACATATAAATAGGAATGTATGCAAGTATGTATGTGTGTATGTGTAGTGCAACACTACCCTAGGGTTCGCAACACTAAAATAATCCAAAACATCAATATCCATCCTAAACATCGTTATTAATCCCAAATAACATATAATAATTGTTGGTGTGCATACGCATCCGTATACACCACCACGGACTGCGGGGGTGCTATACGCCATCCACCCGACTTCTCCCCGTAGATATAAATCTACTCACCTGGTCCTCGCTCGCCGGTGCCGACGTCGTCACGCGCTTGCTTGTCGTCTCGAAGTCCACATGGGGTACCAACATATCATAACGCACCATATCGCATTAAAATCCGACCCATGACCAAAACGACGCACGAATCCCACATAGGTCAAAACCTATGGTTGCTTTCACAAATCGACCCCAAAAACCTTCGACGCCGGCGTACAAACGCCAAACCATCAAGAAAAACCCAAGCACACCCATTTATACATTCAAAAACACTAATTATAATATGAAATAGGTTGCAATTCATAAAAACCTCAAACTCACTTTAAAAGCTATTTTTCCGAAAATCTAGCAAGCAAAATTAACCGTTTTAGTACAAAACTCGATGTTTAAACAAATTTAGCGGCCACAATATCCACTAAATATCATAACTAAGTCATATAAACCATTTCTATAATTTATTCTCATAAATTTGCATAATTTCCAAAATCCTAGTTTGCAAAAATATCAATTTTTAACACCTTTTATAGCAAAATTCACAATTCATCAATTAAGCTTGGTTTTGCATGATCTAAATTGCTAAACAACAAATTAAAATGTTAATAAAGTCATCAAAACCTTAATTAGATTTTAAATCACCCATTTGGAACCAAAAGCTAAAAACTAGTTTGTTTAAATAAGGCTAAATTGGATATTTTAATGTTACAATTAGCACTAAGCAACAAGATTACATTTTGCATGGCCTAAGATACAAAAATACATCACATAACCATGCACAATTGATCACCATTCAACTCCAAAACAAAACCTCACTTCAATTTCATAAACCCTAATCTTGAATTTGGACTTGAAATTTAAAATCTAAACTAAACCCTTCATTAACATAATTTGAAGTAATAACAAACAACTCAAAAAAAAGAACAAGATTTATACCTCATAACCATTTTGAGATCAACATGAAACTTGTCTCCAAAATGCAAACTTTTCACCAAGATCCATGCTTGGTAGGTTAAGGAGAAATGGGTAGGACTCGGATTTGAGTTTTAGCTTGATTTTTGATGGAATTTTAAGCATTTTGATGAATTTTTTGTGATGAAATGAGAGGAGAAAAAATGGGGGCAGCAAGAGGGAGGGGTTTCGGCCAGAATTTTTGAGGGAGGATGAGAGAGAGTGAGGTGGGGGTGTTGGTAAGGTCAAAGGAGCCATATCTCAAGTCAACACATAAACATCTTTTCCTTTATTTTATTTTTTTCCTTTTCTTTTCTTGGTTTCCTTTGACTTTTAAGTGAGGAGAAGAGTGGGGGCTGCTGAATTCAGCCCTAATAGGGGAGAGGGTGAGGGTGTGTGTGTGTATATGAGGAATATTAAGCTACATGCAACCATACCCCAATTCTATTTAGCTATATTTCACCATTTAAGCCCTTTTTCTTCGATATTTTCTAAACCGTTTTGGCAAACGATTTCGTTTCAAAAACCACAAGATAAAATTTTATTTAAAGTTTTATGATGAACAAAATTTGTTTCAACCCATTCCAATTTGTAATTTTCCCTAATTAAATATATTAGTGACGGCTTAAAATAATATTAAAATAATTAATTTCGGAAAATTTTTCAGAAAATTTGAAATTTCACCAGTGGCTCAATAAACACCAAATACTAGCAATTACATAGCTAGAATATGTATATTTAATTTTTATAATAAGATATTTGTATTTTGACTTTTTACAGAAAACCCCTTATTTTACCGATTTTCCGAAATTTCACCGAAACGATTTTCAAAACGCTACAATCTTCCCCCCTTAAAGAAATTCGGTCCACGAATTTAAATTCAAACTCCCCCCAAATACCAAAACATCTAAGCAAAATCATCAAGTCGTCGGGGCTGCGAAATTGTAAATACATAAAACAAATCGTAGCGCAGCCCATGCGCATGAAAAATGAGCATATAACTCAAATCAAAACTCCGTCAAGCATCCCGCAATCATCGGAGTCATGGTAAAGACACAAATGTCAAATCCAATACAAAACCAATATGCTATAAATCGGAACTACACACGTAAATATCAAATCTATATATGTAAATATCTGAAGGAAATGAATGCCAAATATATTCAGGTACTGTCCTCTGACTAGTCCTGCCCAGTACGAAAACACATAGTAAATATCATAAAAACGTACTGCTCTATAGGAAAAATCAATCCCAAAATACGCGTATGAGTACTACTTGCGTCTGGTGCGCACGGAAATCAAAATCCAAATACGTGCCATACAAGTGCACAGAAACAAGATCTAAGTGCATCGGGTGTGCACAAAGCATCTGTCGTAGGCAACGTGTGTGCCTGACAGCAAAATCAGGTGCATCTGACATGCACAAAAAAAATCTCGATTTAGTGCATCTGGTGTGCACCAAAATCGCATCTCAAGACATGCGCTCAACATGCGCGAAAAACCCAAAACCAGGGGCATCCATCATGCACGAAATCATGAAATCCAATATTAAGCGCCGAACATGCGCAAAATCAAATTAGGTGCACAAGGTGCACAAAACAAATATCGAGTATCACAATCGAAATCGAAGTCCAGTGCATCTAAGTGCACAAAAGGCGTATCACTGCAGTGCAAGCATATATAAACTATACAGAGTGCAGGAACCAAATCGTGTGCGTGCATACGCACAAAATCAACTCAAATGTCTAAAACCGTAAAATCACAAACATGCGAAACCAAAGCACGAAAACGATATCAAGTGCAACACTGTGCAAAGATCGTAAATCCTCAATCATCAAAATCAAATCATAAGAATAAATCACCCAAAACATCGAAATCAATAATGGCGGAATAGTACCGCTCAAGTGCATCCTCTAAGAATCTCGGGCCAACTGTCGCGGTCACTAGTGGGACGTCTCGTCGATGATCATGAACTCTGGCCTGCTGGTGTGCGTAACAATGACCACTCCTGGGTCAAGGTCTTCACTGTGAATTACCAATCTCTCGGTCCATCGGCTCATCGGCCCTGTCAGGTGTGCTAACAGGGATGATTCCGTTCTGGCACTTCTCTGGTCATCTCTCGGTCAATCATCGCGACCACTCGTAAGACAGCATATCACTGACATTGGCCTCTGGCTCTCTGAATGTACGTGACACATCTGATCATGGGTGCAAGTATCATTGCAGCAGTGTCCTGGAAGGAATCCTGCTCACGGTCCCTTTCATGTCTCGTCTCTGCCAACTGTCCGGAAGTCATCGTCCTTTCCTATATCTGCATCTTGCTCTGGAACGACTGCATACTCATCACGACTCCTTTTGGAAGGTAAATCCAAGTACCATGCCTCGGCATGCGCATCGCATCTCTGATGTCGGCGGAGTGGAACGTAGTCTCATCAAGATCTCGTATGAACCTCTTACTCCACTTTTCTCTAATGTCGACTGCTTCGGACTCGTCTCGTCGTGGCTGCATGGACTGAGCTCCAACGGCTATCCTCGTATCTGGAGTCTCCCAAGAATGCATCTCACCACCTAGCATCCGATTGAAATCGAACCATCCGAATGATTCGTCAGAACCTCATAATCCCCTAAAAGCTCAACATCTTGGGTACAGTTTAACAGTATCGAGTACATACCACAGCATCGATGGTCCAGCCGTAGAAGGGCAAACCCAAGCCTCACTAATGGCGCTGTGGAACTGCCGCAAACCCGAAGGTTCAAAGGCTTTCACACGGTCATTATGTCGAGTTAGGGTTTCATTCTTCTAGAGGGTCCATAGAATTGCCTGCATGTCTTTCCGAATACTTTAAACTTGGAATAATATGTTTCTGACATTCGATCGTCTCTGTCGACTCTCAACGTCTCCGCGTGAAGTCGTCTCTTACTGGAATCAATCTATCTGATGACCTCTCATCGGGTAGGCGAACGAACCACATGTCCTAGTCATCTATCCTCGGATGACTAGCGACCTTCTAGCATCTATTAGTACAACTCGTCCCGCAATAGCTCCAACATATGGGGCGATATCTCGTCACTCGCAGCAGCAACTGGCTCACTCGTCTGCACGCTGAACAGTGCCTCAATCATCATGAGTAAGCAATACACCAACGGTCATCAAAATCTGGCTGGCCTCTGTCAGTGGCTCAATCCTCTAGTGCTGATCGGCACGTCCAATTAATCTCATACAGCGATCCATCAAACGCTCGGGGCGTGAAACACAATAAAAAGACACATCTCCGCAATCGTGTGTCGTCGGAATTTCGCCCTGGTCAGTCCTCGTTCGTGACGAGCTCGTGCTGACCGCAACTCTAGCTGTAGCTCTCCCTGCCCGTAATCGTGGAAGCAGAACCATAACTGATACTGATGAGGCTAGATCGGAATGAATATAATACTGAGCAAAGAAATGTACATCCTAAGGCTTCTTAAGTGGAGTAGCGTATCGTAAATATGCCGCGGAACATACCTACGGTACGTCACTCTACTTTAGTCACCTATTCCATCAACCAAGGGTCATCCTAAGCTCCGAAGGTAAAACCTAACGCTCTGATACCAACTTTGTCACGTCCCGAAAGTACGGAATATGACCGGCACTTAAACTACGACCGTCTCGAGGCGTACGTAATCTAAGTAAGCCGAAAACCCAGAAATCCAAACCAAGAAAAGTAGTAGAGTGAAGGAAAACCAATTAAAACAAGTGGTTTCAATAGCATAAGCCGAATTATGCGCTTTAAAAAAAACATCAAACATTTCCCGAAAATTTCGGCAGAGTCTCCTTTGTAAAAACTGGCCCCCAAACGGGATACAACATGAATAGTATACGAAATCAAAAAGGCATCCCCAAGCGGGAGCTAGCTCTTCGTCAATCGATGGTCACAACCACACAAGCAATAATATACACCGCCAAGGGCGAGGATCAAAACTCAAAAGGAAACTCAAAACCACCAGAAATCCACAGAAATATAACGCGCGACTCTAAGGTCGAAATAACTAACATCACTGGTCTCTATCTCTGAAATAAATACATGTTTGGTTGATGGAACTTCTAGATACAACAGAATAATGATATACAAGATATATAATGGGGGTACGATACAAGTAAACCCACCTACTAGCAGTCACCCGGAAATGGGAAGCAGTGCCAGCAAAGCCGTAATGAAACCTGTACGGCAAAACCTGCAAGAAACTGGGGCACAACGGGGGTGAGTTGCCAACTCATGAATAGAAAAACATCTACGGAAAGAAATCGCATAAATAACGCAACCTAGGTCAATGATCATAATATATCCTCAATTATATATATAACATGCAGCCTATAACAAAGGCTAGGGTAAATATCTAACCCGAGTGTAATCTCATGTGCCCGTGTCAGTGCCTCAGGTAGCAATATATCATGTGAATGAGGTATGAATGCATGAAAACCGAATACATGTAAATGAAGAAACCGTTTTCATAATTTAGTGAGATTTCCTTTGTATTTTTAAAATGAGGTATCATAATGAAATCAGCATAAAACAGTGCCTAGCATCGGCACAAAACGTAATCCCAATATCTCGATATCTCTGTATCACAGTCTCTGTACCTCAATATCTCGAAATCTCAATGTCTCAATCACAATATCTAGGGCGCCGTCAGTCCAGACCGGCCCCTACCATCCATCTCAAGACCACGACGGTATCCTCCGGATATCCGACGCGTCGGGTAAAATCACCAGTAGGTAGTGCTCCCCTGCCGGGCTCACATCGTCATCATCACGCGTTTCTTGCCCCGGGGTACCTTACCGGGTCCACCATGTACCCGAAACGGTTCATCCGCCTCCACGAATCGGGTCTTGAAATCCATCAGCAAACTCATGGTGGACGACTCATACAACATGGAAAAAACCGCACTTTTTATTTTAAAAGAGCGAAATCAGTTTATATAAGTTTTGCGGTTTTCCCCCAAATCCAGAAAATCTCATAGAAATCCGAATCCAAATCATCAATAGCATATAAACCCATGAATATAGGCATAAGAATCCATGAATACGGCATAACAATGAATAACAGTATGCATGAAGTGACAAGTAATAACTACAATATCTAAGCTGGCATATAAGGTAAGTACACTAATATTATGTCAAACTACTAGCTATCAAGCTAAGTTAAGCAATAATATTTTCTAAGGTGTACGTGACATGGCAATTACCGATGAAGATGTGTGTGAGCCGGCAAGTAAGTGTACGTGGTACATACGCATCATCGGTAATGGTGCTGGTGTCCTAACAGCATAATGTCAACAATGCAATATGAAATAACAATGTAAGTATGCGACGCGGAGCGAACCACAATAATAAGCGGGAGCTGAATACTAGACGCAACTGTAACTAACCTGCATTAATCTAATATAAGTCCTACAAATGGTGCCTTTTGAAATAACACGAATCATGGGGTTTTGAAAATAGGGGCTACGGTGTTTTTATGAAAATATACGTCTTTTGAAATATCCGTAGGATCCCTTGGGCTGTCTTTTAAAATACCCACGATTCGTTAGTTTTTGAAATAGGTAAGAAGTCTAATCTAATCTAACAACTACACTAAACTATACGGCTGAACTAACAAGCTGAACTACATGTAAGGAAACCGCCTATCATCTGAGTCGATACATATACATACCTGTATATGTATAGTCGGTGATCCCGCCTCAATAATATCATATCTATAACCAGACATCCCAAGTCAAGAGTGCGGATCAATCATCAATATATAGCTCGTACGTAAAACCGTCGTACGGCATCCCAAATCTGGGGACGGGTCAAAATCATATTTATAACACTATTCACCCATATCGCCGCCCCAAGATCCGCTATAATACCAGGACGTACCTCAAGTACGAATCCTGCCATATCACCGATATCACAACCACAAAACAAATCTCATCGACTCAGCTCAATCCCAAGTATCATCCTCAAATCCGTATGTGAACACATAGTCCCATACCCATATGAACACATAACTATAAAGAATCCCATGAGCACATATAAATAGGAATGTATGCAAGTATGTATGTGTGTATGTGTAGTGCGCCACTACCCTAGGGTTCGCAACACTAAAATAATCCAACACATCAATATCCATCCTAAACATCGTTATTAATCCCAAATAACATATAATAATTGTTGGTGTGTATACGCATCCGTATACACCACCACGGACTGCGGGGGTGCTATACGCCATCCACCCGACTTCTCCCCGTAGATATAAATCTACTCACCTGGTCCTCGCTCGCCGGTGCCGACGTCGTCACGCGCTTGCTTGTCGTCTCGAAGTCTACATGGGGTACCTACATATCATAACGCACCATATCGCATTAAAATCCGACCCATAACCAAAACGACGCACGAATCCCACATAGGTCAAAACCTATGGTTGCTTTCACAAATCGACCCCAAAAACCCTCAACGTCGGCGTACAAACGCCAAACCATCGAGAAAAACCCAAACACACCCATTTATACATTCAAAAACACTAATTATAATATGAAATAGGTTGCAATTCACAAAAACCTCAAACTCACTTTAAAAGTTATTTTTCCGAAAATCTAGCAAGCAAAATTAACCGTTTTAGTACAAAACTCGATGTTTAAACAAATTTAGGGGCCACAATATCCACTAAATATCATAACTAAGTCATATAAACCATTTCCATAATTTATTCTCATAAATTTGCATAATTTCCAAAATCCTAGTTCGCAAAAATATCAATTTTTAACACTTTTATAGCAAAATTCACAATTCATCAATTAAGCTTGGTTTTGCATGATCTAAATTGCTAAACAACAAATTAAAATGTTAATAAAGTCATCAAAACCTTAATTAGATTTTAAATCACTCATTTGGAACCAAAAGCTAAAAACTAGTTTGTTTAAATAAAGCTAAATTTGATATTTTAATGTTACAATTAGCACTAAGCAACAAGATTACATTTTGCATGCCCTAAGATACAAAAATACATCACATAACCATGCACAATTGATCACCATTCAACTCCAAAACAATACCTCACTTCAATTTCATAAACCCTAATCTTGAATTTGGACTTGAAATTTAAAATCTAAACTAAACCCTTCATTAACATAATTTGAAGTAATAACAAACAACTCAAAAAAAAGAACAAGATTTATACCTCATAACCATCTTGAGATCAACATGAAACTTGTCTCCAAAATGCAAACTTTTCACCAAGATCCATGCTTGATAGGTTAAGGAGAAATGGGTAGGACTCGGATTTGAGTTTTAGCTTGATTTTTGATGGAATTTTAAGCATTTTGATGAATTTTTTGTGATGAAATGAGAGGAGAAAAAATTGGGGCAGCAAGAGGGAGGGGTTTCGGCCAGAATTTTTGAGGGAGGATAAGAGAGAGTGAGGTGGGGGTGTTGGTAAGGTCAAAGGAGCCATATCTCAAGTCAACACTTAAACATCTTCCTTTATTTTATTTTTTTCCTTTTCTTTTCTTGGTTTCCTTTGACTTTTAAGTGAGGAGATGAGTGGGGGCTGCTGAATTCAGCCCTAATAGGGGAGAGGGTGAGGGTGTGTGTGTGTATATGAGGAATATTAAGCTACATGCAACCATACCCCAATTCTATTTAGCTATATTTCACCATTTAAGCCCTTTTTCTTTGATATTTTCTAAACCGTTATGGCAAACGATTTCGTTTCAAAAATCATATGATAAAATTTTATTTAAAGTTTTATGATGCACAAAATTTGTTTCAACTCATTCCAATTTGTAATTTTCCCTAATTAAATATATTAGTGACGGCTTAAAATAATATTAAAATAATTAATTTCGGGAAATTTTTCAGAAAATTTGAAATTTCACCAGTGGCTCAATAAACACCAAATACTAGCAATTACATAGCTAGAATATGTATATTTAATTTTTATAATAAGATATTTGTATTTTGACTTTTTACAGAAAACCCCCTTATTTTACCGATTTTCCGAAATTTTACCGAAACGATTTTCAAAACGCTACACAGATGAGGAACCATACTAGATCTGTGGAGTGGCTTAGGTTCGTCGGGGACTATTGAATCCTCCGGTTCTACCAAATCATCAGCTGTACTTTGTGTAGCTGGAACTTCTTTCAGTTCTATCATATGACCACTAATTTATTTCATAAGAAATTCCTTTTCTAAAAAGGTGGCATTCCGAGAAACTAACACCTTTTGCTCCTCGGTGTGGTAGAAGATATACCCTAGTGAATGCTTGGGATATCCTACAAACTTGTACAGAACTGACATTGCCTTAAGCTTGTCCGGATTTTTCTTTTTAACATAGGCCGGACAACCCCACATCTTAATGAAATTAAGATATGGTCATTTCCCCTCCCATATCTCATATGGAGTGGTAGGCACTAATTTGGTTGGAACTCTATTCAATAGGTATGCATCTGTCTCAAGTGCATAGCCCTAAAAAGGAAATAGGCAACTCAGCAGTGCTCATCATAGAGCGCGCCATATCTAATAGGGTGCAGTTTTTCCGCTCTGATACACCGTTGTGCTGTGGTATATACGGAAGAGTAAGCTGGAAGAGAATCCCATTCTCTTTTAAATAATCCAGGAACTTCGTGCTCAAGTATTCCCCTCCCCGATCAGATAGAAGGAATTTAATACTTCTACCCGTTTGGTTCTATTCTTCGCACTTATATTCCTTGAATTTCTCAAAAACTTCAGACTTATGTTTCAACAGGAACACATGCCCGAATCTTGATAGATCATCAGTAAATATAATGAAGTATGAAGAACCATTCCTAGCATGTGTAGACATAGGACCGCATACATCACTATGTATCAGTCCCAAGAGTTCAGTAGCTCTTTCTCCGTGTCCAGTAAACGGAGTTTTGGTCATTTTTCCTTTGAGACATAACTGGCAAGTTTCATAAGATGTAAATTCAAATGGGTTCAAATATCCATATGTCACGACCCACCCCCAAACACAGATGGTATTGTCCGCTTTGGCCGAAACCGCACGGTTTTATCCTTTTGAATGAACTCGGGGCTACTTCCCAGTAGGTCACCCATCCCAGAAATTCTCTGGCTCAAGCACGCTTAACTACGGAGTTCTTCAAACTCCGAAGTTCCGATTCATCCAAAAGACGCCTCTGTGTTATAAGAGTGGTATCATTCCATTTATAGTGGATCGTGCCCTCTTTCGGAATGGAATTCGATACTCCCTATTGATCTGGTGGGTCCCCATGTGCATCCGTATCGGTTACATCCCCACCTCAATACTGGATAACACCTCACTTCTCATGGGGTAGGTAGTATTCAGCCCCAACTCCACCTGGGGTATTACATTCCCCCCACTTAGAACAATGGTTCATCCTCGAACCACAGACCTACTTTTGACGGACCAGCTCTGATACCATACTTTGTCACGACCTAAAATATTAGCTCGCGACCAGCACTTAAATCATGAGACGCCTACAGACGTAACGTAATTCAAGTAAGTTGAAACCCAGAAATCTAAACCTTTTTAAAAAATAAAGAGGTGAAGCTTTGAAATAAAGGTATAGTAAATCATGTTTTGTCTTTTGAAAATTTGGGCAGCACCTCCCTTATAAAAATTAACCCCGAAAACGGGTACAACACAGAATATAATAAAACATCCCCAAACAGGAGAAAATCATGCCCAACGGCGGAAACAACCACCATAAGTATAAAAACAAGTATACGACGCCCAACGGCGAAGATCCACATAAGGAAATAAAGTAAAGCAAGACAACAACCCCAAAAGAGAACATAGAACCCATCGCTCAAGTCTCGCAACTATAAGTCTTCTAAGTCTGCTACATATACAATTACTAGTTTCCGAATTGATGGAGTTTACTAGATACAATAGGAATAATAATTCAAGAGTGGCACGATCCAATAGGTACCACCTACCAAAAGCAGATCACTCGAAAACAGTTGTGTGCCAACGATACCGCTACTGATCCATGCGGTCAACCTGCAAGAACTATGGCACAACAAGGGTGAGTTGCCAACTCGTGAATAGAAAAATATCACCAGGTAGAAATCGAAATAAACAATGATTCCTAGGTCAACTATACATAAAGGTAATACTATGATATCTAGGGTGACCGTATCTGCATATATGCCAACACATAATAAATGCCTATCAGCAAGTGGATATCATCCAACAATATAATCAATACATGTATGCAGTGGATCTCGTCCAACAATAAAATCAATGCCCATTGACACAACAACTCCTGCATGTAAATATCATAAAAACATATGCAGATAAATATGAGGATATAAAACAACGTGTGTCCCTCGCGACACAACAAAATAATGGAAACCTGAGTGTCTAACCTCGACACTCGAAACATCATGAAAACCGTGTCTAGCATCGACACGTAAATCCTCATGCCTCAGGCGCCGTATCCACAACTGGCCCTGATATCATGTCTGTACATCACTCCGGTCGGTATCCCCACGATAACTGCCGAGTCCAAATACTATCACTTGTAGGTACTTGCCCAGCCTTCCAGGCTCATCGCCTTCATCTGCGAACTTCTTGCCGAGGGGAACCGTACCGGGCTCCACCATGTACCCACACATAGCCCACTCCAACTCCTCGCATCGGGTATATATCATAAATCTCAGAACCGAGAAATCTCATGGTGGACGCAATGAAATATCATATCAAGAGAAACCTGGTTTTCAGACAATAAATAATTTCTTGAAACACCCCCACGGTTCTCAAATCCATAAATCACATGAAATCCATATCTCAATGCGTAAATCCATGAAAACTGATATATGCAACATAAAACAGCAATATGAGCATATTAAGGGAAAACTGCTCTTTTAAATGAATCATGTTTTAAAATATATCATGCGGTTCCCAAATCCTCCGAAATCAAGTGCAGTATCATATGAGGTGTACATGTAACTATAACAAGATAAGTATCTACATGTAAGCAAGTATGTATGATGCATTTCATAAGCGCAATAGCACAAAAATCAACGTCTCCAAATCACATGTCAATAAAATACCACTTAGGGGTATATGCAGTATAGTAAGATATGTGGGTGTACATATCAGTATGTATGCATAAGGTACATGTAGCTGTAGCAAGTATATCATGCAACATAGCATAGCGATGTGAGCATAGCAAATATATCATGCAACATAGCATAGTGATGTGAGCATATCAAGTATATCATAGCATGATGTAACAGTTCTACTGTGTAGCGACATAGCAATTATCGATGATGAAGTGTGTGAGCTGGCAATATATGTAAGTGTAACATACGCATCATCGATAATGGTGTAGGTGTACTAACACAGGTATATGAAATGCAATGAGAATAATATAAATGCAGCATAATGCACATCGTGAACTAAATGCTATAAGGTATACGTATCTAACATGACCGAGTCGGTGAATCTATCAATCGGCATCCAGCCTCACAACATCACGTACGGTACAATCCATCGTACGACATCCTCTAAACAAGGGTATGGATAAATCAACAGGTAAAACTCATCGCGTACGAAAAATCTATCATACGACAGCATTAAACAAATAGGGATTCTATCAACCTATACAACATCGGGGTACGGATCTAAGTCTCGTATGGCATATCACTCAATATGCAAAACATTATCCATATAAAAGTATCTATCTCTCAGGTCACATCCATGTCCATCTCGTATCAGGGGATTGCCAAAGGTATCAAAAATCTCATATCGACTCGAATCCATAAAATGACATATCACACTAAGTCATCATATCACATTGTATACTCGTTCATCACATTAATATCTCGCATCACATTTTATAAACGTCACACTTGTTCTCTTTCAAATTCGTACCTATCATGATTCACTTATCATTATATTCTCATATGTCAATATGTCCATTAGTATTAACTTCTATCCAATTATCGTTTGTAAATCCTACAATCATGTCCGTCGCATATCATTTATCAGGATAAAATCATCAAACGATATTCCATATCAATGTTTGCGGGGGTGCTATACACCATCCACCCGACTTCCCTCGTAGATATAAATCTAATCACCTGCTGAACTTCTCGCTTAGCCGAAGTCGATGCGCTCCGTCATCTCGAAATCCACGCAAAGGTACTTACAATAAATATGAAATCGCAATGCTATTAACATCAAATTCTGAAATCCAAATACGGCAAGCGGTGCGCTCATAGGTAAGAACTTATAGCCTACGCATACAAAACAACCAAACAACCCTCGTTGTTAACGTACAAACGTCCAACGACCAAATACAATATCCAGTCGCAAAATCAAGAAATCCAAATACCGGAAAACATAGCCAAAACCCTAACTAGGGTCGCTATACATGGAAACTGCCGCGCCAAAAATCCAATCGCACCAATAACCCTATATTAGTAAACTGTAAAGTGGTTTAAGAAATTATACCGATCGATTCGTGTCCTTCGGTCTTTAGCTATCATTCCACGCTCCTCGCGGCATCTCCGATCTCCGGTCTCCTCGTCGAAGTGGCACCACGTCAATGAACCATTATACGGGCTCCCGCTTCAAACTGAAGCAACTCGAACATGAATTTTGCTAGCCGACATGTCCAAAATTGAAGTAGAGATAGTGTAGAATACTTTGTCTCAAGGCACCCAATGAATTGGGTGAAGGTAAATGAAATTGCCTTGGAATGAATTTGTGAGCACATGAATTTTTCATTGGAGGAAAAATGGTGCATTGGGGGGGGGCTCGGCAAAAAATTTATGTTCACTGGGAATCTCAAAAATGAAGAAGTGAGTTTCATCCGCCGAGCTCCTGCTCATTGCTAAAACTACAACCGGCAAAATATTAATCAACATAGAAAAATCTATATCATCTCAATCAAGTTTTTCATCAAGTGGAGCCGGCCATTCTGTCACGACCCAAAATTGGCACGTGACGGCCCTTAAACTACGCAACGTCTACAGGTGTAACGCAATTTAAGAAGGCCCAAAACCCAGCAAACTAAACCATCAAAAGTAGTAAGTGATAATAGAAGTTTTAAAACATTTGAAATCTCAACCCAATTTCTTTAAAAGTCCAACTTTATTTTCTTGAAAATTTTGGCAGCACCTCCTTTGTAAAAACTAACCCCAAAAATGGGTACAACATAAATATAAGTAAAGCATCCCCAACGGGAGCAAATCCACGCCCAACGGCGGAAAACAACCACCACAATAGATATACGACGCCGTAGCGAAGAAATAAAAGACGATAGAAGTAAAACTGCATAAAAGACCTCCAAGTCACAAAATAATATACAATATCGTCCTGACATCAAGTCTCTAAGTCATACAAGATAATGTAGATGGAGTGTTCGTGTATATGCCCTAGGAGCCATTATTGTATCATACTAGTTTGTATATTACTTAATGGAAGCTTGGGATATTCACACTTATATTAACAGTCTCGCTCAACATAGTAGTATGCTACTTGGTTTATGTCTATCTTAATATGTGTATATGTTAGCATATCGCGAATACATATTGATAGAGCCCATAGGATCTTGCTTGACTACCAGCATTATGACGGCAGTCACACTAGTGGGGGCTGGGTAGTCTACAAGCACATCCTTTTCCAGGTCCCTAGTCGTAGGATTATCGAGATAGGGCATTGATACTCTGGAGTAGACTAGTGTGTACGCTTCTCATCCCAGTTCGGGAGATGGTCTGTCCCACAGCCATCAGTACGTTGTACTGGAGATAGTATACAGGTGCTCGTTGGGTTACGGGTACACCGGACAGGACTCGCAGGGAACTGTTGGTTGGTATTATACCCGTCGTCAGTTAACAGTTCCCAGGTGACATGAGTACAGCATAGTCCACAGACTTGACACTGCTGCTACGTCTCGAGTGTGTTCCCACTGTTCTTAGATTGCTACCCTATCACGGCTCAAAGGAGTCGTGCAAACAGGTAGCAGTTGGGTGCAGTCCCGAAGCACTTGGAGGCAGTGGCGGTTAGATAGGATTCGTCTCTCCCTGTATTGGGAGTTGATATCGCGCTGTGTTTTGAGAGCCATTACGCAGTCCCTGGCGAGGGCAAATGAGATTCACTGGTAGTATTTCCAGTAGCTTCTCAAGGTGTAATAGGCTTCATTCCGACGCGACTTATACCGTTTTTAGGGGACTGACGCTTGCTGCCCCCTAGGCCCGATATGCGATAGTATTAGATGAACAGACCGACTGTACAGAGATTGTCACATCAGGCTCAGTAGGAGTTCGGATGGGTTTCTTCATCGGCCTTCTTATCGACATCTACGTGGGGACCGTTACGTACAGCTAGTACCGCTTGCGGCCTATGGTTAAACCCACTGCCAGCGTAGTGTCGAGTCTTTAGAGTCCCATACAGAATGTTTCCCTGCTTCAGGCGAAACGATATAGAGGTCGTATGGTTTTACGACAGGGTTCGGACACATACGTGTTTTTACGCACGTACTGTAAGTGCACGGCGGCGCCCCGGCCGTCAAACCGACGGCCAAATGCGGAAACGGTGATAAACTTTAATTTTGCGAACTTAGCAAACCGGCACCACAGCGCACTAAACCCCGGATCGGGCCATTAATCTAGGTCTAGCAAACTACAAGATGGGGAAGAGATATACCGAGTGATCCGAGTCCTCCGGTCTTCTCGTCGTCGTTCCGATCTCTCGCGGAAACTCCGGTCGTCGCCTCCTTGCCGGAAGGGCACCACATCGCCTGCATCTTTTACGGGCTCCCGCCTCTATACCGAGGCAACTCGTGCATGAAGCTGGCAAGTCGACATGCCCAAGTTATGCTGTAGAATATGTGTAGGACTCATGTCTCATATTGGGATAGTGGATGTTGCCATTTGATAGATGGAGGAATCAAGATAAGAAAAATGGTGCTTGCATTTTTCTAGCATCAAAATGAGATCAAGAATGCCACAAGCTCACAAATGAAACTCTCTCATTTTTCTCCCTTCTCACAAAAATTGTGGCCGGCCTCTCTATTTGAGGAATGGTGGTGGAGTCAAAATATATCAAAGAGGGAGGTGAGTGTAGTAGAAAGCAAGGGGTGACCACATCCAAAAACATCATGATAAAATATGAACATCAAACCCATACCCTTTCTAATCTCATTAAAGCACCATCATGGATGAAAGATATCATAATCAAAACAATTTCAAGAAACCCCCTCCACAATTGCTATTTGCACAATTGCAAATAACCCCCCTCCATCGGAAAAGTCCGGCCGGGAAAGAACAAACGAAAACCGGCCGTAACGGAATGCAAACTGGCAACTCCAGAAAACTGGTCCCGTAATAAATTACACGAAAACCCCGATACTGTGCATACACACCCGCATCTGTATTCCGTCCGGATACAAATGCAAAGAGACAAAATCTACACTGTACTAAACTAGGATCCGGCTTAATCCAAAGCCGGCTAGTAATATTCGTCCGATCCTGATCCGTGCAATACCGCACGTATCAGATCGAACCCTGCCATATTACTATACGGCCTCTAGTACAAACTGTCCGATCCTGATCCGTGCAATACCGCATGTATCTGATCGGACCCTGCCATATCTCCATACGGCCTCTACAGCGTTTCGCCCGAAAGCTGAGTAACTGAAAGTGTGGTGGACTCTAAAGACTCGTCAATACTATGGCTGTGGATTTAACCACTAGCACGTCAGAGGTATAAGCCAATACGTAACGGGCCACCAGCTATTGACCAAAAGGGACGTCGATGAGCGAACTCATCCTGACACCCTATTGAGCCTGTCAGTGACAATATCCGTACAGTCCGGTCCGTTCGTCTATGAGCATCGCATGTCGGGCCTAGGGGGTTGGTAAAAGTCAGACCCCCAAAAGCGGTACAAGTCATGTCGGAGTGTAGCCCAGAACACCCTGAGATACTACTGGAATACCTACCAGTAAATCTCCTGCCTTGGCCAAGGACTTCGTGTAATGGCTCTCCTAGACACAGCGCGACCTCACCCCAAATACCGGGAGAGACGAACCCCCGAAGATCCGCTCACTGCCTCCATGTGGCTCGGGACTGTATCCAACTAAAACCTGTTTGCATGACTCCTTTGAGCCGTGGTAGGGTAGTAATCAAAGCACAGTGGGAACTCACCCGAGACAAATGATGATCCCCAGGTCGATGAACTAACCTTTACACATGTCACCTGGGAACTGCTATCTGACGTCAGGTATAAGACCAACTAGCATGTTCCCGGCGAGTCCTGTCCGGTGTACTCATAACCCAATGAGCACCTGTATACATCTTAGGTGAACCAACTGACACCAGTGGCTTATGAGACCGGCCACCGCCCCTCGTCGGGGTCTCGACTGTATACACTAGTCTACTCTGGAGAATCGACGCCCTGTCTCGAAACTCGCACGACTAGGGACCTTTTAAGGATTTGCTTATAGACTCCAGCTCTCACTTATATGATCGCCCTCATACTGCTGGCAGCCAAGCAAGAATCCTAGAGGCTCTATCAACGTGCAATAGTGACCTGTCAGGTCACCTAAAGTAGTACACGAGGATAAAGGTAAACCAGATAGCATACTATCATCTCGAGTAAGACTGTCGTACCGGGATAGGTCCTCCCTCAATCATTGCAATCACGTGCCTGTGATCCAATAATTGACTCTGAGGGCACTATCTCCAACAATCTCCCACTTGCACTCAAGGCTAATTATTGCGATATCGCATACTCACAGCCCGTGTGATACCGAACACCCAATTCCTCTACTAGTCAGTCTCATAAAGCCTGTTTGCGAAACTCTTGCGTTCGAGGAATAGCCTCAGCGAGTGGATCCGCTCAGATGTTTCTTTCTATGTCTCTCTATATCTCAAGTTCGCAGAGAAAGCCATCTCCTGAAATGAGCAATACCTGTCTTAGAATGTCTGGATGTCTGATGGGACCGAGCTCATAAATGAACTCCAAATCCAAACTTCTTAGACTGTATCGTCAACTGAACTTAATCAGTATCCTGCGCCATGCCTCCCTCAGTATTGCCTTGGATCACCTGTCCAGAATACTGCCCCTCGTCAGAAGGAAAACTATAACTCTTACAACCTCCTTGTCGTCCATGTCACCTTGGAAGCCTGGAATGATAACTGTCTCCCAAATGAGGCTGTCGTTATCATATCCCTAGAACATCCACTTATGTTCTAAAACTGCTTCCGACTGCTTCTCCAGGATTGGATCAATGTCAACTTATTGCATCTCGTGCAATAACAACATCTGGTGTGGTACTTGACATCTCATGATTGATTCAATTGCCTAAGCAAGTGATCTGCCAATCATGCGCATCCCTCTCCCCTTTAGTCTATAAGACACCTTTAGAGAGGGTGACTCCATCACCTGCAGGTACACTACCGTGCCAGGAGTCGTCCATTCTAAATACTCTTAGAATGCTGTCAAAGTACCCTGATTGGGAAACCACCCAAATCTAGATCTAAAAACCATAGATCTAGTAACCAGTATGTATGATATAATGTCCAAGTCCCTTGTGGAGAAACCACTGTGTGACGACCAAAGTATAACCGATCGTAGTATAGGAATATCACTTCCTACTTTGTGTATGTCATCCAAATACCAGGATATCACACCCTACTACCTTCTCAACAGATCCATCCCCTATTCTGATGAAGTCAAACCTATGACTGTCACGTCAGAAATAGATGATCTATCTCCGCTACATCTGCCTTAGTCTATAAGTAGACATAAGCTACCTGTCCACCAATGCTTCCGCTGCTCCCACTGACTACGACAACCCTCTGGCAGAGTCATATACACGTACACTTCTGAAGCTAGTTCAGAACGACGCTATACTCATCCTCCTGCCGGGTCTCGCGGCCTGGAACAACAACAATGGCAAACGTGGGTAAACAAGAACTTCCCTGTCACCGTCCTTGAGGCTACCGGAGTACCTCTCGGGTGCCTGAAGTTACCCACCTTATCTGCGGAGTGGCCAATGGAATGTCAAACCAGATTGAATCTTTAGGTTCCTTATCAAATCTTCAGTAATCGTTTGCGGTTCTGGAATCACTTCCAGTTCTACCATACTCCCACTACGGTTTTTGAAAAAATCCATTTTTTATTAAAACTGTGGCGAGTCAAGAACAATATCACTAGTGATCTTTCTTATGGTAGAAAATCAACCCTCGTCATAGCCTGGGTCAACCCACAAACAGCCATTACAGAAACGTGCCTTGAGTTATCCAGAGTCTGGTTTTAATCATAAGCCGGACAACTCCCCGTACCTTAACAATGTTAAGATATGAACTGTACTATATCCAATATAGAACCAGAGGCACTGATTTAATTGAACCAGATTCAAATCATGCAGCTATCTCCAGTGCATGTCAACTAAATGGAGATAGGCCGATCAGCATTACTCAACTTAGGAATGCTTCCAATTATGAGTAACCTGAAAGAGAAGCAATTTCTCTTTATCATTACTTTCATCTGAATACCATACACAAGTATCTACATCTTCGATCACCATGAAGAATCCCGATACTTGCTACACCTGGTTCTCTACTCTATTCAAATACCTATAACTCCTCAAAACTTAGACCCTGTGTTTCTACGAAACACACGTCTAAGAACTAGAGAAGTTAAAAGTAAACAGAATATAGTATGAGGACCAACCCCTCTGTCCTAATGGACACTGGACAACATACAATACTCTGTATAAATCCGCTGAGTCTAACAACTCTTTCACTGTGTGTCGTAGGTTGAAAACTGTACTTATGGTTAAGAAGAATTACACCACTGTTTAATGCTCCTTACCTAACCATCCACTGATATAGGTGAATGTCATCGACATAATATCAAAAGGTATATCTCAGTCTATGAAAATAGACGTACAGATATATCAATTTGAAATTGGTGCACAACAGCGGATATTCAAAACCAAATATTTGCCGACCGGCAAACAGCCCAGGTGATCTCCTCAAATATCACCGATTACAACGAATCCCGATATAATGAGGATGATCACCCAATTTCCAATAACTTACTCCCACTCATCATCTGTAAAACCATATAGATGTGAGAATCAAACCTGGTAAATACATACCCTGGAGCAAGTGTCTAATCGGGAAATCAGTTTTCTTTTAACAGTACACAGTTGAACTGAAACATTAAAATGTTTCGATGGGGTGTCCTGGTATTCCTAGTAATGCCTCTACCATTATCCAGATTCACAACTATAACCGTATAATTCTTTGCCACCTCTCCAAATCCCTTTATATGTCTTTAGTCATTACCTTCTACACACCCCTTTAGGCCAATTGGTTTTCTTCCTTCCCTACCGTTCGGCACCAGCCTATGGTTTGGAAGAAGACTATCCAATAAGCATAATGGGTGTACTGTCCTAGTCCTAGGAGCACTCGCAATGCGAGAGAAGGTGAAGATAAAAGACAACCGAATAAACCTTATTCCTATTTCTCCTGGACCAGAATCCATCCCCGAACTGAAACAAGTTCCTTTCGAGTTCGTATATAACCATACGATGGATTATCCAATAAACTGTGGATCTTCGTAGTGATACGGAGTGTCCTGGAGAAATACAAAGGTGATTTAGGATTGGCGAAGAAATACTTGGTTTGGTCGTGAATATCAGTCGCAATTTACTTTGCCCTCTTACTAATCCCTTGCTTTGTCTTAATCTTAATACCTTCTGCACACCATTGTTATGCTAATTGGTTTTCTTCATTCCCTACCGGTCGGCACCAGCCTAAGGTTTGGAAGAAGACTATCTAATTTGCGTAATAGGTGTACTATCCCCTAAACCAAGGAGTACTCGCAACCTGAGAGAAGGTAAAAGGAAAAGACAACTGAATAATCCTATCCGTTTTCTCTAGAACCAGAAACCATCCTCGAATAATTCCTTCGAGTTCGTATCTAACCATACGATGGTTTTGTCCAATGGAAGTGGACGTTCGTAGTAATACGGGGTGTCCTGGAGAAAAGGGTAAAAGTAGGAGTGGCAATGAGGTCTGCAACTCTGACAATCCAAAAGCCAGTATTAAGAAGGTTCGGTCAACTTGGTCACAGAGTCGTAGTCTAGGGTCGGGTCAATGGTCGCTGCCAGAGAGAGAGAAAAGAAACACTCAGCGTGCACTCTGTCCTAGATCAGAATGGTTATCACTTTATCTAATCTGGAAACCTCCCACTGTACCTCAAATTCTCCTCCAAACCTGAAAGAAGAATTAGTCGGGGTCACCCGAGGAGTAAACTAACTCATCAGTGGGAATCGGGATCCAACTCTCATCGCATGATAACGTGACGTAATCCGCTCACGGTATCACACTCCAGAAGGTATGCGCATATCTGGCAAGTTTCAGTTCTTTTGAAACTCCCGATGTGATTTTTGCCCCATGCCCTTATGACCTTGACGAAGGCCAACAAATCATAAGTCACATGTCAAGTTCTACCCGTCATTCTCCAGGTTGATTTGAACCCACCCGCACAAGCCCTTGACGAAGGCCAACAAGGCTATACGACTGTCCCAAACCAACGCATCTATCTATGCTGCAGAAAAGCAACAAGCAGCTACCATACACTATGCCTTGACGAAGGCCAACAAACATAGCATGAATACTACGTGCTACCCGTCTGAAACGACGGAGGGCTACGAATGGTTTCTGGCGAAAACCTTTAACGTAACGAACTTGATATCGTTGAAGGAACGGATAGCTTTTTAGAAAATATAGTGACGAAAACCTTTACTAAAGAGGTCACTCCCGGTGAAGAGATCTCGGCTCTTTCCCCGTAGAATGGGGTGCAGGATATTCCAAATGAATGCCACGATGCAAAGCAAAAGTAATCGGCTATAGTGAAGTTAATGCCCTGACGCAAACTTCTGTCCAAGGGGTCACTCCTGGTGAAGGGATCTCGGCCCTTGCCTCGTCGACTGAGGAGCAGGATATTCCAAATGAATACCACGATGCAAAACAAAAGTGAACGTCCTTGCAATAACAGCTTTTTGAAAAGTGTTCCAACAACATCAGAATAGGTTTGTTTAACTTGCATTGATCCGAATCAACGCAGTCCCATCAATTGATCACACCACAAAGAACGAAAATATACTGACGTACGTATATGCCATCCGCATTCGCCACTGGGTCCCGTCATCACCCGTTAGGTTAGCTAACTAACGGCAGAGCGGGGACTGGACTAGCGCGGATGAAAAAACATATACAACATCTACTAATATATATACCAATATATTATATTTCGCTCAAGGCGTGAATAAAATGCAACATCACAGAAATGTACAGCATCACAGAACAATACAGATATCTGGGATCCCCGGGTTTCACAGAGCCACTACTGAAACCCGACGTTCCCCTGATTGTGTGGATAGCCTGTGCAATGAAATCCTATACCCCCTACGAGTGCGGCGAATAGCCAGCCAATCCTGGAGTGAAGCCCCCTCCGTCCCAATGCCATGAGATGCGGGCTTGTGCCTTCTCGAACCCGGCTATCCGTGCACCCCTCCGCGGGGTAAACCTAGTACAGAAAGTAAAATATACATACAACGGGTACATCGACCGCAACCAGGTCATGCCCCAAAAGAATAATACAAACAGGCAGTGACGGCAGTCCACATGTCGGACGCTCGCCCCGCAATATCAAATGTACATAATACAACAGAAACTGTACAAGCATTGCATCCAGGCTATCCCCACCGACCGATCCGCAACATCACAGCAAAACACAGAACATCAACGTGAAAGTCACGTTCGCAAATCCGTCTAACCGGGCTATAGCAGTTAGACCGGATTTATCGATCGAGTGACATTCACGGTCGCAGATATAATGTAAATACTGTGAAATAATGTGTTTAAAATATCCGATCGATCAAAAATTAACAAGTGGGCCCCCAAGCAATACTGTAGCACTCACAGAAAATCTGGGCCCAATTTTAATATTCCAAAACCCCTATTTTTATCCCACAAGCCCACTGGGAAAAAATGATGACATGATCCCTTATTCATGCGGCAGATCCGCGGCCTCCAGAGTGGTAATGGCCGCGGATCCGCGGTCGTACGGAGGGATCGTGTTGTCGAATTTTTCCAGTGTTCTTAGAACTCCCTGCACATCATTCTGAGACAAGCTGAAAAAATTTTCGAGACCAAAAAATTTCAACAGAAAACCGATGTGAACAAAAAATGCAAGTTTTGGAATTTTGGTCGATCGGAAATGTAAAACACATCAAACGAAGCTAGACGAAGTTAATGGCGAGGCTCTGATACCACTGTAAGTGCACGGCGGCGCCCCGGCCGTCAAACCGACGGCCAAATGCGGAAACGGTGATAAACTTTAATTTTGCGAACTTAGCAAACCGGCACCACCGCGCACTAAACCCCGGATCGGGCCATTAAACTAGGTCTAGCAAACTACAAGATGGGGAAGAGATATACCGAGTGATCCGAGTCCTCCGGTCTTCTCGTCGTCGTCCCGATCTCTCGCGGAA
Source organism: Agapanthus africanus (assembly GCA_030015575.1). NCBI lineage: Eukaryota > Viridiplantae > Streptophyta > Magnoliopsida > Asparagales > Amaryllidaceae > Agapanthus > Agapanthus africanus. The sequence continues at coordinate 77,047,744 of JASDDO010000029.1, forward strand.
ACTCCGGTCGTCGCCTCCTTGCCGGAAGGGCACCACATCGCCTGCATCTTTTACGGGCTCAAGCCTCTATACCGAGGCAACTCGGGCATGAAGCTGGCAAGTCGACATGCCCAAGATATGCTGTAGAATATGTGTAGGACTCATGTTTCATATTGGGGTAGTGGATGTTGCCATTTGATAGATGGAGGAATCAAGATAAGAAAAATGGTGCTTGCATTTTTCTAGCATCAAAATGAGATCAAGAATGCCACAAGCTCACAAATGAAACTCTTTCATTTTTCTCCCCTCTCACAAAAATTGTGGCCGGCCTCTCTATTTGAGGAATGGTGGTGGAGTCAAAATATATCAAAGAGGGAGGTGAGTATAGTAGAAAGCAAGGGGTGACCACATCCAAAAACATCATGATAACATATGAACATCAAACCCATACCCTTTCTAATCTCATTAAAGCACCATCATGGATGAAAGATATCATAATCAAAACAATTGCAAGAAACCCCCTCCGCAATTGCTATTTGCACAATTGCAAATAACCCCCCTCCATCGGAAAAGTCCGGCCGGGAAAGAACAAACGAAAACCGGCCGTAACGGAATGCAAACTGGCAACTCCAGAAAACTGGTCCTGTAATAAATTACATGAAAACCCCGATACTGTGCATACACACCCGCATCTGTATTCCGTCCGGATACAAATGCAAAGAGACAAAATCTACACTGTACTAAACTAGGATCCGGCTTAAACCAAAGCCGGCTAGTAATGTTCGTCCGATCCTGATCCGTGCAATACCGCACGTATCTGATCGAACCCTGCCATATTACTATACGGCCTCTAGTACAAACTGTCCGATCCTGATCCGTGCAATACCGCACGTATCTGATCGGACCCTGCCATATCTCCATACGGCCTCTACAGCGTTTCGCCCGAAAGCTGAGTAACTGAAAGTGTGGTGGACTCTAAAGACTCGTCAATACTATGGCTGTGGATTTAACCACTAGCACGTCAGAGGTATAAGCCAATACGTAACGGGCCACCAGCTATTGACCAAAAGGGACGTCGATGAGCGAACTCATCCTGACACCCTACTGAGCCTGTCAGTGACAATATCCGTACAGTCCGGTCCGTTCGTCTATGAGCATCGCATGTCGGGCCTAGGGGGTTGGTAAAAGTCAGACCCCCAAAAGCGGTACAAGTCGTGTCGGAGTGTAGCCCAGAACACCCTGAGATACTACTGGAATACCTACCAGTAAATCTCCTGCCTTGGCCAAGGACATCGTGTAATGGCTCTCCTAGACACAGCGCGACCTCACCCCCAATACCGGGAGAGACGAACCCCCGAAGATCCGCTCACTGCCTCCATGTGGCTCGGGACTGTACCCAACTAAAACCTGTTTGCACGACTCCTTTGAGCCGTGGTAGGGTAGTAATCAAAGCACAGTGGGAACTCACACGAGACAAATGACGATCCCCAGGTCGATGAACTAACCTGTACACATGTCACCTGGGAACTGCTATCTGACGTCAGGTATAAGACCAACTAGCATGTTCCCGGCGAGTCCTGTCCGGTGTACTCATAACCCAATGAGCACCTGTATACATCTTAGGTGAACCAACTGACACCAGTGGCTTATGAGACCGGCCACCGCCCCTCGTCGGGGTCTCGACTGTATACACTAGTCTACTCTGGAGAATCGATGCCCTGTCTCGAAACTCCCACGACTAGGGACCTTTTAAGGATGTGCTTATAGACTCCAGCTCTCACTTATATGATCGCCCTCATACTGCTGGCAGCCAAGCAAGAATCCTAGGGGCTCTATCAACGTGCAATAGTGACCTGTCAGGTCACCTAAAGCAGTACACGATGATAAAGGTAAACCAGATAGCATACTATCATCTCGAGTAAGACTGTCGTACCGGGATAGGTCCTCCCTCAATCATTGCAATCACGTGCCTGTGATCCAATAATTGACTCTGAGGGCACTATCTCCAACACGTACGATGTTCGGACAGTTTATACTAGCAGGCTTTGCTTTAAGCCAGATTCTAGTATTGGATTATTGGATTTATACAGTCTCGGTATTTCCGTGTTTTCACGGATGTGAGGGGCATTCTCGTAATTAGTCGAGAAGCTTCTAGAAGATTGATGAGTTGGAGGCTTAGGTGGAATTTGCATTAAATGGATTAGTGGCTCATGGTGTGATTCATCCAAATGAGTTAATGAAGCATTTATTGCTTAATGACTCATGAGATGATTCATCCAAAGAGAGTTAATGAAGCATGGTTGATATTATTATTATGTTATTCATTTAATAATTATCATGCTTCATATATATTCACAAATGAGTTATAATTCATTATCATTCTCACTCACACCTTCTCTCTCCTCAAGCTCTCTCTTCAAAGAACTAACCCTAACCTCTCATGTGTTGAGATCCAAGGGTTAGCAAGACTAATAGATCCTTAATCCTCTTCTATATCCTCTAGGTTACCTTGATTAGCACTCATTGTCACCTAGTTACCTCAAGTTAGAGGTTAAAGCTTGGAGAAGTAGCTCTCGGGTGGATCTTCTATCACATCGAGGAGGCCGACGAGGAGGTGATCAACAAGAACAAGAAGGACTTGATTCATTAGGTATAATCATCTATCATTGTAGCCAATCACTTCTATATAGTTGTTAGTTAGGGTTTACTAAAGATCCGTATAGTTAGTCGATGTTAGTTTAAACAAAATGATTGTTTTACCTATTCCGCCTCCCCGCATCATGTGGGGTGTCTAACGTCGACTTACAGTGGTATCAGAGCCTTGCTAAACCATAACTAACATGTTAGCAAAATCGTTAGAAATTCAATCGCAAAACGAACCCGAAAAAACATCATTTTCACCATGTTTCTGCCGATTTTAAAACGGGGTCTAAAAATTTTTCAGGGACCCTTAAAAATACAAGCAGGGAATTCTAAGAATTGTAAAGAAATTTGGGACTGTGAATCAGACATAGCGCCGCGGAACCGCCGCCGATCCAAGCGATCCGCCGTGGATCCGCGGCCGAGTTGACTCCGAGTCAACCCAAATTTGCTCAGTTATTCTTCTGTGTTAATGTTGTATTTACTGGGATGTTTTGTTTCTGGTCAGGTTTCAGGTGCACGGAGAATTGTTTGGAGTAGAATCATTTGTGTTTGCTTGATCGAAATTCTAAGATGTTTGGCTAACTTGATTATATCTGTGATGTGTTTAATGTGTTCGTAAACCTCCCCTAACTGCAAGTATGTCGGTTAGCAGGGGGTTGCACATTTCTGTAATGGTTTTTACTGGTTTGTGTATGTGGACTTGTTGGATTGTCGTGAATAGATAGCCAGGGATGTGAGATGAGTGTTTCTTTCATTCAAATGTAATTTGTAAATTGTTGTAATATTCTTTTGCGGGGCACATCCGGGTTGAGGTTGTTGCCACCGTTGTATTATTTCATTTACTGTTTTCTGCTCCTAGGATAGACCCAAGGTGGGGTGCATAAACTATCGGGTACTTTGAAGTGTTTAGTGGCCTACTCACGTTGCTGAGGGAGATCGCTTCACTTTGGGTACTTGGCGGGTAGTTTGCCGTACCTGTAGGGGTCTAGGGTGGGGTTTTGGCTATTCATCGCGACTGTGTAATCCGTCTTTCTTTGCAGGATCAAAAGGAATGCGGATTCGTAGAAAATCAATATGTTCATCTGTGATCTGGAATGCCTATTATTGCGTCTGACGAATGTACAATATCTATATATGATATCGATTAGGCGTCACTTATGTTTTACACCCGCGCTAGCCCAGCCCCCGCTCTGTCATTAGTTAAGTAACCTAACGGGTGAATAACGAGGCCCAGTGGCGAATGCGGATGGCATAAGAAGACGTTGTATTTTCATTGTTTTCTGCAATGATAGGTTAATAGATGGGACACATTATATTAATGCAAAGAAAATAAACCAAAGTTGAATCGTTGGAACAGTTTAAAAGAAACCACTAGGTTATTTTAAAACAGAAGATATTTTTTTAAAATTGCGGAGCTTAAGCCACTCCTTTTAAAAGCTATCAGGTTCTTTCGATCATATCAAGCTCACCACGTTCACGGTTTAGCCAAAACCATTCGTAGCCCTCCGTTATTTCACTTGGGTATTCAGTAGTATTCAAGCTATGTATTTTGACCAAAGCCAAGGCATAGTGTTTGGTAGCTGCTGGGTATTCATTTGTTGCATAGATAGATGAGTTGGTTTGGGACAATCGTATTATCATTTGGCCAACGTCAGGGGTATGTACGGATGGGTTCAAATTAACAAGATAATGATGGGTAGAACTTGACATGTGACTTATGACATTTTGACCAACGCCAAGGTCATAAGAGCATGGGGCAGAAATTTATATCATGAATTTCTAAAGAAACTGAAATTTGCTAAGAGTTGCATACCATTTGGAGTGTGATAATTTTGGTAGGATTCCTTCAGCTTTATCACACGATGATATTTAGATCCTGATCCTACTGTGAGTATCCGCTACTCATCAGGAGATTCGTCACTTAACGATCAATGCTATAAACCAAGTAGGCGTCGAGAAAGGTGTCAGCGAGGCTACGTCCCCAGAGAAAAGAGGTTATTTAATTAAGGAACTTCGCGAAAGCGTCGTAAAACCCCCCTCGAAGTATCGACACCGGCCTGGCTGAACGGTTAAGCAAGTATTGTACGGTGAGAATTGTCCTGACTAGTTCTTCCCTTTTGGTTTGAGGAGGGATTCGAGAAACAGTGGGAGCCATCCAGTTTAGATAAACTAAACACCACTCTAAACTTGCAAGAGCATCATGCTAAAGTGTTCCCTCTCTCTCTCTCTAATTGCAGCGACCCAGAACATGGCAGGCCTTAAGTTACTATTAGATAAAAATATTTTGACAGGGCCAAACTATAAAGATTGGTTCCGGAATGTTAAGATGGCAATTACTTATGACAAATTGGGGTATGTCCTTACCACTAAGGCACCTGTTGTCCCTGGTCCAGAATCTAGTGTCGCGGATAAGGAAATCCGCAAGACCTGGGAGATTGATTGCGCGAAGGCCAAATGCATCGTGCCTGCCTCTATGAATAATGAACATCAGAGGAGGCACGAGAATAAGGATCTAGAATCCATATTTCTCCACACCAAGGATTTGTATGGAGAACAATCTCGTATAGCTAGATACGAGACCTCGAAGAACTTGTTTCAGTCGAGGCTGGCCGTCGGATCATTTGTAGGAGAACATGTCCTTAAGATGATTGTCTATATAGAAGAGCTCGCGGACCTCGGGACGACATTAGAGAACGAGATATATACAGACTTGGTTCTTCAGTCCCTTCCTTCCACCTACGCCCAGTTTATTCTGAATTTCAACATTCAAGGAAAAGAAGTTGAACTTCCAGAACTCCTTAACATGTTGAGGAGTGCAGAGAGCACCTTACAGAAGGCAAGGGAAACACCCACTATGTTTGTTCGTGGTGCTTCCTCTTCCAGGTCCAAGGCAAAGGCCAAAGGAAGGAAGAAGAAGGCCGCTACCAAACCAAGAGGTGGTGTTGGTAAGGTGGGAGTCAAGGGAAAGGAAAATATTGCGGTGCCAGTAGTGGCAAAGGACGAGTGCTTCCACTGTCGTAGGAAAGGCCATTGGAAGAAAGATTGCAAAGCTCGGATCGCCAAGAACCAGGACACAAAGCATGCTGTGGCTTCGACTTCAGGTGTGTTTGTAATTGAAAATTATCTGTCAATCAACTCTACTTCCTGGGTATTAGATACCGGATCAGGATCTCATATATGCTATTCATTGCAGGCACTAAGAAACCGTAGAGCGCTGAAGGTTGGTGATATGACCCTCCAGGTTGCTAACGGAGCTAGCATGAGTGCAGTGTCCGTAGGGGATTATCACCTTGGATTGACGAGTGGACATATTTTGGTTTTGCGCAACTATTTTTGTGTACCTAGTTTAACGTGTAATATCATATCAGTATCGTTGTTATCAAAAGAAGGTTATGATTTCACGTTTGTAAGCGATGTTATTAACATCCACCTTAATCATGGTTTGATTGGGTGCGGTACACTAGATAACGGTATATACGTGTTAAACCAATTACAGATTTTCAATATCCAGAACACACTAAAAAGAAAGTCTCCAAATATAAATCAGGCTTTCTTATGGTATTATAGACTAGGTCACATCAATGAGACAAGGTTGACTAAGTTACATAGAGAAAGATATTTGGATCCGTTCGAATATCAATCTCATGCCACTTGTCAATCATGTCTCAAAGGAAAGATGACAAAGACTCCATTCACTGGACATAGAGTAAGAGCGAGCGAGCTCTTAGGACTCATACACAGCGATGTATGTGTTCCAATGTCTACACATGCAAGAGGAGGTTTTTCATATTTCATTACTTTTACGGATGATTACTCTAGGTATGGATTCATTTTCTTAATGAAACATAAATCTGAGGCCTTTGAAAAATTCCAAGAATATAAGAATGAAGTAGAAAACCAAACTGGCAAAAGTATCAAGACACTGAGATCTGATCGAGGTGGAGAATACTTAAGTGCCGAGTTCCTGGGTTACCTAAAAGAGAATGGAATTCTCTCGCAGCTTACTCCTCCATACACTCCACAGCATAACGGTGTATCGGAAAGACGGAACCGAACCCTATTGGATATGGTACATTCCATGATGAGTAATGTTGAGTTACCGCGATCTTTCTTAGGTTATGCGCTAGAATTAGCTGCATATCTTTTGAACAGGGCTCCTACCAAGACTGTGCCTACCACACCATATCAGATGTGGAGTGGAAAGAAACCCCTATCTTCAGTATCTAAAAATATGGGGATGTCCAGCTTTTGTTAAAAAGCAACATGCGGACAAGCTCGAGGCACGATCAGTACAGTGTAAGTTTGTGGGATATCCAAAGAACTCTAAGGGGTATTTCTTCTATTACGCAGAGGAACAAAAGGTTTTTGTTTCTCGTAATGCCCATTTTCTAGAACAGCGGTTTTAAGAAAAGGAAACAAGTGGGAGCGCAATAGAACTGGAAGAAATTCCAGAACCACAAACTACTACTGAAAGTTTGGTAGAACCAGAAGTTCAAAAAGAACTGGATATTCCCGCACCCCTCCGCAGGAGTAGTAGGACGTCTCATCTGCCTGAGAGATACTACAGTTTTCTCATTGACGGGGATAGAGAGGATTGCGTCATTGATAATGATGAACCTACTAGCTTCCAGCAAACCATCCAGAGCGGCGACTCGGTAAGATGGCTGGATGCAATGCGGACCGAGATGGAGTCCATGTACACCAACAAAGTATGGACTTTGAACTTTGCTCCAGATGGGTAAAACCCATAGGATGCAAATGGATCTTCAAGAAAAAGATTGGTGTAGATGGACAGGTGGAAACCTATAAAGCTAGACTTGTTGCAAAGGGTTTTCGTTAAAGACCTGGTTTGGACTATGACGAAACTTTTTCTCCAGTGGCTATCCTCAAATCCATTCGGATCCTTCTTTCCATTGCCGCCTTCCATGATTATGAGATCTGGCAGATGGACGTAAAAACGGCTTTTCTAAATGGTAATTTAGAAGTGTGCATCTATATGGATCAACCAGAAGGTTTCAATCAGAGTGGGAGCAGCGGGAAAGTGTGCAAGTTGCTTAAGTCCATTTATGGACTAAAGCAGGCATCGCAGAGTTGGAACATCTGTTTTGATGAAACGGTCAAAGAATATGACTTTATCAAAAATCCAGATGAACCATGTATATATAGTAAAATTGTAGCACGAACTGTCGTATTCCTCGTCTTGTACGTGGATGACATTCTCTTGATATGAAATGACATTCCTATACTATAATCTGTCAAAGGATTCTTGTCACACAGGTTCTTCATGAAAGACCTGGGTGATTCCTCTTACATTCTGGGGATCCAGATCCATCGTGATAGATCTAAAAGGATGTTAGGACTTTCGCAGTCCAGGTATATCAACACTATACTAAAAAGATTCAGTATAGAAGATTCTAAGCGCGGTAGTTTACCGGCTTCTCACGGAATCACCCTATACAAAGAGATGTCTCCCAAGACTAATTTGGAAAGGGAACGCATGTCAGTTATATCCTACACTTCTGCTGTAGGCTCTATAATGTATGCGATGTTGTGCACCAGACCAGATGTAGCTTACACACTGAGCGTGGTAAGCAGGTATCAGTCAGACCCAGAGGAGAAGCACTGGATAGCAGTAAAGAACATTCTCAAGTACCTGAGAAGGACTAAGGAGATGTTCTTGGTTTACGGCGGAAAAGACCTCCTGATCGAGGCTTTTGCCGACTCCAGCTTCCAGAGTGATAAGGATGACTCCAAGTCCATGTCAGGTTATGTCTATACCCTCAATGGAGGGGCGGTGTGCTGGAAGAGTTCCAAGCAGGACATTGTTGCCGACTCGACAATGGAAGCGGAGTATATCGCTACTTGCGATGCCGCAAAAGAGGCGGTCTGGATGAAGAAGTTCCTAATAGAACTTCAGGTGGTTCCTACCATTGTTAATCCAATATAATTGTATTGTGACAATAACGGCGCTATAGCTTTAGCGAAGGAACCCAGGTCCCATCAGAAGTCCAGACACATCTTAAGGCGGTATCACCTGATCAGGGAGATCATGGATCGCCAGGAGATCGAGGTCTAGAGAGTTGCTACAGAGGAGAACACTGCAGATCCATTCACAAAGGCCTTACCTCAGATTCAGTTTGAGAGGCTACTCGAGATGATAGGTCTTCGATATGCCAGTACATGACCCTAGTGCAAGTGGGAGATTGTTAGTGTATATGCCCTAGGAGTCATTATTGTATCATACTAGTTTGTATATTACTTAATGGAAGCTTGGGATATTCACAGTTATATTAACAGTCTCGCTCAACATAGTAGTATGCTACTTGGTTTATGTCTATCTTAATATGTGTATATGTTAGCATATTGCGAATACATATTGATAGAGCCTATAGGATCTTGCTTGACTACCAGCATTGTGATGGCAGTCATATTAGTGGGGGCTGGGTAGTCTAGAAGCACATCCTTTTTCACGTCCCTAGTCGTAGGATTATCGAGATAGGGCATCGATACTTTGGAGTAGACTAGTGTGTACGCTTCTCATCCCAGTTGGGGAGATGGTCTGTCCCACAGCCATTAGTACGTTGTACTGGAGATAGTATACAGGTGCTCGTTGGGTTACGGGTACACCGGACAGGACTCGCGGGGAACTGTTGGTTGGTATTATACCCGTCGTCAGTTAACAGTTCCCAGGTGACATGAGTACAACATAGTCCGCAGACTTGATACTGCTGCTACGTATTGAGTGTGTTCCCACTGTTCTTAGATTGCTACCCTACCACGGCTCAAAGGAGTCGTGCAAACAGGTAGCAGTTTGGTGCAGTCCCGAAGCACTTGGAGGCAGTGGCGGTTAAATAGGATTCGTCTCTCTCGGTATTGGGAGTTGATATCGCACTGTGTTTGGAGAGCCATTACGCAAAGTCCCTGGCCAGGGCAAACGAGATTTACTAGTAGTATTTCCAGTAGCTTCTCTGTTAGTTATATGTATGCCATAGAGGCCATTACTATACATAGGATGTATATTGTAGTGGATGCTTGGACATATATAGGGATGACTTTCTTGCTCGACATGATAGTATGCTATCTGGTTGATCTTTACCTTAACGTGTATATTGATTGTCTCTCTGTTACATGTTGGTAAAGCCCTTAGGAGATGTACTTGACTACCTGGATTATGATGCGGATCATACTAGTAGAGACATGGTAGTCCATAAGTACATCCTTCAAAGTCCCTAGTCGTGGGTGTATCGAGACGGGGCATCGATATACCAGAGTAGACTAGCGTATACCTTCTCGACCCAAACAGATGGGCGATGGATGATCCCATATCCATTGGTGTTTGACATCAGAGATGATATACGGGTGCTCAGTGGAGACTGGGTACACTGGACGGACTCGCCGAGAACTCCCAGATGGTATTATACCTTACGTCAGATGGCAGTTCTCTGGTGACACTGGTACAGAGTAGTCTGTTGACCCGATATCGTCATAGAGTCTTGTGTGGTTCCTACTGTGCTTTGATTTCCACCTTACCATGTCCAAGAGGGCATGCAAAACGGTGGTTTTTGGGTACAGTCCCGAGTCACATGGAGGCAATGAGCGATAGGAGGGGATTCGTCTCTCCCGGTATAGGGAGTTGATGTTGCGCTGTGTTCGATTGGCTATAACCGGAAATCCCTGGCCAGGGTTGCTGAGATTTACTGGTAAGTGTTACCTGTAGTTTCTCGAACTGTTATAGACCTCATATCGACACGACTTATCGAGCTATTGGGGTCTGACGTTTACCACCCCTAGGCGAGATATGCGACATATCAGACGATCAGACCGGACTGTACGGTAGTGTTACTGGTTGGATTCACTGGAGTGTGAGCGGGCTTGCTCGTCGATCTTCTGATCGCTCAATACCCGGGTGGCCGTTACGTTTAGCAGACCGCTTGCGGCTTGTGGGTGCTTGATATGATCATCACCTGCTGCCGGCGTATTGACGAGTCTTTAGAGTCCTACACAGAGGTTTCCTGGCTCAAGCGAAAGGAAATAGGAGCGCATATGAGATATGTGCGGGACCGAGAATGATACCAGTATATGATACTATATTCTATTCTCGCGATTTGTAACATTGATCGGTTATATGCATTATAGCCGGGTTATCGGATCAAGTGTTAATTCGATATGTTGTTACTATTGATATTAGTCGGTTATATGCGATATGACCGGGTCGTTAAATCAAGTGTTGATTTAATGATTTAATGTATAATTATATATTTGATATATCACTTTACATTAACTAATATAGGTTCACTTAAATGGATTTTCTCACTAGAAGTTCACAAGTTGTATATGTGATATACTTTTGTGCACTTGATTGTCTCATGTTTGATGATACATGTTAACTTGGTTAAGTGTAAAGATTAAACCATGGTTAAGTTAATGATTAGGGTTTTGCTTTTCTTTCTTATTTATTTATTTTGGAAAGAATAAAGAGAAAATGGTGGCTTTCTTTGTTTGTAGTTGAATCTTCATGAAGGTTTGACTTTGTAACCATTTTGTCTTCATGCTTAACCCTAACCATTTAAACAAACCATGGTCTATTCTCTACACATAACTAGGGTTAGGATATGATAAGTATTCATATTATTTTTTATTTTGAAAATACTTATGATATTCTTTCTTCTTCTTCTTCATCTTCTTCAATGAAGAAAGCTTCACTTCATCAATGGTGACTTGATGAAATGAGTGAGAAATCCAATTCTAAAGTGAACGCACCTCCTATTTCTTCATCCTCTACCTCTTGCCAAGTAGTATAGGGTGTTTCCTTCACAAGTTTTCTTGACTTGGTGAAGTTGGAGCTTGATCTAGCGATGCCTCGACGTAGATCATCTTCGGCATCGTCGTCGATGACCTAGCCCGCTTTTTCTCCGATGAAGCCGACGCTAGAGCCCAAGATCCGATTTGGATAGCGAGGAGACTTCATCGCGGAGCCATGGAGGTGGAGAACCAGATCTACAAAGGTTGTATTTCCGTTTACCATTTAGTTAAGTTGTTAACTAGTTTCTTTTTTGCCTAAACTTCTAGCCAACGATCCGTATTAGGGTTTCTCGGCACCTCTAATTTTTGAAATTGGCATGGTTGATGCCTTGTGAGACCTCACTAGTGTGCCTAGGAACCTTTTATTGGTATCAGAGCCTAGCTAGAGCCTTAGGCGATGCATAGACGGAGTTTGAAGTCCGATCGAACCGAAACCCTAATTGGAATTTGCTCTCTGGACATTTTTGAAATTCGGGGATTTTTCAGAATTAAAAATATGCAGAAAAACCAGAAGGAAATTATAAGAATTACTGTGAAGTTCGATGACCTAATTCCATAAAAGTGCGGTGGAACCGCGGCATTAGCATGCTAATGCGGCGGTTCCGCGGCCCTTTTGTCTCTTCTCCCATTAAATTTTGCACAGTAATTCCTATTTTGCAGTGCTGGTGTTCCTGGGAATTTTTAATCTGAAATCAAGAGTTGAGTATTTTGGGTTGTATTAGGAGTTCGTACATTCGATCGGATTGTCAAACTTTGTCTATGTGTCTTTCCGGATAATTTTTTGAATATGTTAAAAAGTTCGACCGGATATAAATACCCAATTTTTCCCCTGTCGGGAAATTTCCAAGTGTTGAATTTTTCCGTGGTTTAATAACGTTCTAAGTAGTGCAAGTAACGTGATGGTCCCTCTAGAAGACAACAAACCTTAACTCGATTATGTGACCGTCTTGAACTGCCCTTTGAACCTTCGGGTTTGGGGCAGTACGGCGTGCCACATGTGAGACGTTGGCTTGACCCTTCTACGGCTGGACCGTTGGTACTGAGGCATGAACTGAATGTTTTTAGACTTATTTCATGTGTTGATCTGTTTCGGGAAAACTTGGGTGTTCGAATGTTCAATCGGAAAGTTTAACATTTTCTAATTATCTGGAATGTGATACAATAATTGGAATTCACAAGTAGTTATGTGATAACTGAATGAATGTTATAAATACAGCAGTTTAGTCTCACTTGATCGGTTGCCACGGAATTTTGATGTGATCAAAAGTCCGTCGCAATCACGTAGCGTACGCGGATACTCGCCGGGTAAACTTAATAGACAGCCTCACTCCATAGCCCCGACCAAGTGACTGTAGGAGAACCCCGTCGCCGAAAGCATCCGTTTGGGTGCTCCCGGTAGCGGTGTTCCGCCTTGGTGCACTTCGTCGACGGTAGCGGGGGTGCTGCCGTCTACTGAAGTTTGCGACGAGCATTCGATCAGGATGTCGGGAATCTTGTTGACTTGCCCGACTTGATATTGAAAAGTGTTTTCGATTTTGAGACTAAAATGCGGGGTTTATAATTGTTAGGCATGTGATGTCTAAGGTATTCATTTGATTAGGCATGCGATGTCTAAAGCGGTTGCGGATTCCAACTGTTGTAGTTTTACACTTTCTTTTCTGTGACCGTAAGTGTAATATGTGATATCGCCGGTTTCGTTGCTATATGTCAACGACAATTGGGATACGCATGTTTACTTACGTTGATGACATGTGATGTTATGTGTTGCTGGATATGTTATATTGGATCGTCGTCTTTGAATAGCCGGGGGTTTTTATGTGAGATGAGTGTTTTTCATTTTCATTCATGTAAAATCTTGTATGTAATATTCTTTTATTGGGGTGCTTCCAGGTTGCGGAAGATGTCATCTTTTGTATATTATTTACTTTTCCGCACTAGGATAGACCCAAGAAGGGGAGCACAAGTAACCGGGTTTTGGAGTCCAGTGGGAGACCAACTCGAGGAGTCGAGTCCGGGTCTCCTAACTCTATTTTAAATGATGGGACTTCATTAATATGATTAATGAAATAAAAGAAACCTAAGATGTTGTAGAATCGAATTTCAAAATAAAAAGGGTAGCTACAGTTTTTGCTTTGCACAGCGGTATATATGATATATCCTGCACCTTATTCGATGAGGAAAGGACCGAGATCCCTACACCGGGAGTGACTCCTTTAGCAATAACTGGCAGATGCTACACACTCGGTTTGTCTTTTGATTGCTTTTAAAAGTTCTGCTTTGCACAGTGATATATATGATATATCCCGCACCTCATTCGACGAGGAAAGGACCGACGATCCCTTCACCGGGAGTGACTCCTTTAGCAAAACTAGAAAAGCCTCAAAAGCACTCCATTTTAAAATCATTTGATTCTACAACGATATCAAGTTCATTACGCAATAGGTTTTCAGAAAAACCTGTCGTAGCCCTCCGTCATTTCAGATAAGTTGTATATAGTATTCGTGCTGCATTTGTTGGCTTTCGTCAAGGTGAAGTGTGCGGTAGCTATATGCTGCTTATCTGCTGCATACGATGCGATTGGATTAGGGTAGTCGTGCGGCTTTGTTGGCTTTCGTCAAGGGTCGTGCGGGTGGGTTTAATTCAATCAAGAAATGTACGGGTTGAACTTGACTAGCGGGCTATGGTTTGTTGGCTTTCGTCAAGGTCATAGCACGTTAGGGGCAAAATATTATCGGGAATTTCAAGTGTTGAAATTTGCAATGAGATTGCATACCTTCTATGAGATAGTTGGATCCCGATACCCGCTGCGAGTAAGAGTTACTCCTGGGAGAGTTTTATACATTACAATTAGCCGATCAAGTAGGTGTCTAGAAAGGTGTCAACGAGGTTACGCCTCTGGGAAAACGAGGTTTACATTAATTAGGTTCGTGCGAAAGCACGGGGGACCTCCCTCAAAGTACCGACACTGGCCTGGCTGAAAGATTGGCGAACTTGTAGTGTGTAATTAATCCCGGCTAGACTTTCCTTTTAGGGTTTGAAAGAAGATTTGATAAAAAGCAGTGGGAGCCATCCTGATTAGATAAAATAATAACCAATCTATTCTTGCAAGAGCGCACGCTGAGTGTTTTCTTCTCTCTCTCTCCAGGTAGCGACCATATCACGCCTTAATCAAGATAATAATACGGAATATTGACCGAACCCGCTTGTTATACTGAGCTGGGGAACGTTGGTTCCACTCCAACTTATAATTGTTATAAGACAGAGCAGGAAATTAGGGATTACCAGAATTCCCGTGCCGCCCAAACGAAGAGAGTGCATGCTGATGCATCATCTTCGGGTGTGTTCGTTACAAAGAACTGTTTCTCTGTATCTTCTACGTCCTGGGTATGTGATACCAGATCAGGATCCCAGATATGTGCCCTGTTACATAGGGCTACAGATAGGTAGAGAACTGAGAATGGGTGATAAGTTTCATGAGGCAGAAAACGGGGCAAGTGTTGCAGCCAAGTCTGTTGGTCACTGTCACCCTGTATTACGAATACATTGATTCTGAACGAATGTTATTAGATACCGAACCTGATATACAAAATCATATCAGTCTCTTTATCAGTAAAGAAATGATAAAATTTTGTATTGTTGGATAATGTTTTGAACATTTCCTATATCAAAAGTTGATCGGTTCAGGCACGTTATCTAAAAGCATTGATGTTCTAAATCAAACTACAGTTCTTAGTATACGGAACACACACAAATGGAGGAGTTCAGAAATGAACGAATCCTACTTGAGGCATTATAGACTAGGTCATATCAATGCGACCCGACTAGCTGAAGTTACATGTAGATGCATATTTAAATCAGTTTGAATTTACATCTTGTGAAACTTGCCAGTCATGTCACAGAGATATGATGACCATAGCTCCGTTTATTGGAAACAGAGAAAGAGTTAGTGAACTCTTGGGATGATACATGTTGATGTATGTAGGTCCCCTGTCTACAATTGCCAAGACCGGTTCTTTATACTTCATTACATTCTCTGATGATCTTTCGAGATTCAGACCTATGTTCCTGATAAAACACAAGTCCGAACCTTTTGAGATATTCACAGAATATAAGCTAGAAGTAGAGAACCAATAGAGGGTATAAGTATTATGTCCTTTGATGTGATCGAGGAGGAGAATACTTGAGCACGGAAATCCAGGGCTATTCTAAAAGGAGAATGAGATTCTCTCTCAGCATTACTCCTCCGTATACACCATAGCACGATGGTATATCGGGGCGGAGCAATCTCACCCTATATGATAAGGTGTGCTCTATGATGAGTAATACTGAGTTACCTGTTTCCTTTTTGGGAGTTATGCACTTGAGAAGCTGCATACCTATTGAATAGGGTTCAAATCAAATCAGTTGCCTACCACTTCATATTTGATATGATAAGGGAAGAGCCCATCTCTTAAGTTAGTTAAGATTTGGGGTTGTCCAGCCTATGTCTGAAAAGCATAATCCGGACAAGCTCGAGGCAAGGTCTGTTATATACAACTGGAAAGGTTCCAGCTATACAAACAACAGCAGATGATTTGGTAGAACCAAAGGATTCAGTAGATTCCAACGAACCTCAGCCTCTCCGCCGACCTAGTAGGGTTCCTCACCCACCTGAGAGATATTTCGATTTCTCTATGACAGTGGGAGCGAGGATTGCATCATGAGATGATGACCCAACTAGTTTCGAGCTGGCCATCAGGAGTGGGACTCTGTATGAATGGCTGGATGCTTAGCGATCTGAGATGGAATCCTTATACACCAACAAAGTATGGACTTTGGTTGCTATATCTGAAGGGTTAAATCCCCATCAGGAGCAAGTAAATCTTGAGAAGATTACTTGGTGTACATGGAAAAGTTAAGACTTTCAAAGCTAGACTTGGTAAAGGTTTGCATCATTGACCAGGTGTGGATCATGATGAAACTTTTTCTAAGGAGCTATGCTTAAGTCCATCCAGATCCTACTTGCCACGGCTACATACCATGACTATGATATCTGGCGGTTGGGTGCCATGACTGCTCTTCTAAAATGATGTTTTTGGAAGAGAGTGTCTATAAGTACACAGCCAGAGGGCTTCGTAGACAGTGGGAGCAGCGGAAACGTGTGCAAGATGTTTTATGTGATGAAGCAGGCATCGCGGAGTTGGAACATCTGTTTTGATGTGGTAGTCAAACAGTTTGACTTCATCAAAATGATAGATGAACCTTGTATACACAAAAAGGTAGTAGAGAGTATGGTGGTGATCCTCGTAGAGTACGTGGATGACATACTCTTGATAGGGAAGGAGTTTCCTATGCTACGCTCGGTCAATCTCCGCTTATCACAAAGATTCTCCATATAAGATCAAAGTGATACCTCCTAAATCCTGTGTTCTCATCTATAAGATAGATGTAGTTGGATGTTAGGATACTCACTAGATGTAGTGAGATGGTATCAATCGATCCTGGGGAGAATCGCTGGAAGGGTTCCAGGGTGATAAGGACGACTGAATGTCAGTCACAGGCATTGTCTTTACCCTCAGTAAAGGGACGGTATGTTGGAAGAGTTCCAAGCTAGATACCGTGACATACTAGACGATCAAGGCTGGATACATCGCTACTTAAGATGCTACCAAAGAGGCTGTCTGGGAGTATAATAGTTCATGAGATGAACTTAGTTCCTCCCATTGTGTGACAATGGAGTTGTGGCTTATGCCAAGGAACATTCGTCCCATCAGTGATCCAGACATATTCTGAGGCAGTACCACCTGATCATGGAGATAGTTGATCTCCAGGGGATCGAGGTTAGGAGAGTAGACTCAGAGGACAACACGGCGGATCCACTCACGAAGGCCTATTCCAAGAGAGAGACTTTTATGGGATGGTTGAGTATGAGATACTACAACTACTGCTACAGATGGCCCTAGTGCAAGTGGGAGATTGTTAGTTATATGTATGCCCTAGAGGCCATTACTATACATAGGATGTATATTGTAGTGGATGCTTGGACATATATAGGGAGGACTTTCTTGCTCGACATGATAGTATGCTATCTGGTTGATCTTTACCTTAACGTGTATATTGATTGTCTCTCTGTTACATGTTGGTAAAGCCCTTAGGAGATGTACTTGACTACCTGGACTATGATGCGGATCATACAAGTGGAGACATGGTAGTCCATAAGTACATCCTTCAAAGTCCCTAGTCGTGGGTGTATCGAGACGGGGCATCGATATACCAGAGTAGACTAGAGTATACCTTCTCGACCCATACAGATGGGCGATGGATGATCCCATATCCATTGGTGTTTGACATCAGAGATGATATACGGGTGCTCAGTGGAGAATGGGTACACTGGACGGACTCGCCGAGAACTCCCAGATGGTATTATACCTTACGTCAGATGGCAGTTCTCTGGTGACACTGGTACAGAGTAGTCTGTTGACCCGAGATCGTCATAGAGTCTTGTGTGGTTCCCACTGTGCTTTGATTTCCACCTTACCACGTCCAAGAAGGCGTGCAAAACGGTGGTTTTTGGGTACAGTCCCGAGTCACATGGAGGCAATGAGCGATAGGAGGGGATTCGTCTCTCCCGGTATAGGGAGTTGATGTTGCGCTGTGTTCGATTGGCTATAACCAGAAATCCCTGGCCAGGGTTGCTGAGATTTACTGGTAAGTGTTACCTGTAGTTTCTCGAACTGTTATAGACCTCATATCGACACGACTTATCGAGCTATTGGGGTCTGACGTTTACCACCACTAGGCGAGATATGCGACATATCAGACGATCAGACCGGACTGTACGGTAGTGTTACTGGTTGGATTCACTGGAGTGTGAGCGGGCTTGCTCGTCGATCTTCTGATCGCTCAATACCCGGGTGGCCGTTACGTTTAGCAGACCGCTTGCGGCTTGTGGGTGCTTGATATGATCATCACCTGCTGCCGGCGTATTGACGAGTCTTTAGAGTCCTACACAGAGGTTTCCTGGCTCAAGCGAAAGGACATAGGAGCGCATATGAGATATGTGCGGGACCGAGAATGATACCAGTATATGATACTATATTCTATTCTCGCGATTTGTAACATTGATCGGTTATATGCGTTATAGCCGGGTTATCGGATCAAGTGTTGATTCGATAAGTTGTTACTATTGATATTAGTCGGTTATATGCGATATGACCGGGTCGTTAAATCAAGTGTTGATTTAATGATTTAATGTATAATTATATATTTGATATATCACTTTACATTAACTAATATAGGTTCACTTAAATGGATTTTCTCACTAGAAGTTCACAAGTTGTATATGTGATATACTTTTGTGCACTTGATTGTATCATGTTTGATGATACATGTTAACTTGGTTAAGTGTAAAGATTAAACCATGGTTAAGTTAATGATTAGGGTTTTGCTTTTCTTTCTTATTTATTTATTTTGGAAAGAATAAAGAGAAAATGGTGGCTTTCTTTGTTTGTAGTTGAATCTTCATGAAGGTTTGACTTTGTAACCATTTTGTCTTCATTCTTAACCCTAACCATTTAAACAAACCATGGTCTATTCTCTACACTTAACTAGGGTTAGGATATGATAATTATTCATATTATTTTCTATTTTGAAAATACTTATGATATTCTTTCTTCTTCTTCTTCATCTTCTTCAATGAAGAAAGCTTCACTTCATCAATGGTGACTTGATGAAATGAGTGAGAAATCCAATTCTAAAGTGAACCCACCTCCTATTTCTTCATCCTCTACCTCTTGCCAAGTAGTATAGGGTGTTTCCTTCACAAGTTTTCTTGACTTGGTGAAGTTGGAGCTTGATCTAGCGATGCCTCGACGTAGATCATCTTCGGCATCGTCGTCGATGACCTAGCCCGCTTTTTCTCCGATGAAGCCGACGCTAGAGCCCAAGATCAGATTTGGACAGCGAGGAGACTTCATCGCGGAGCCATGGAGGTGGAGAACCGGATCTACAAAGGTTGTATTTCCGTTTACCATTTAGTTAAGTTGTTAACTAGTTTCTTTTTCGCCTAAACTTCTAACAAACGATCCGTATTAGGGTTTCTCGGCACCTCTAATTTTTGAAATTGGCATGGTTGATACCTTGTGAGACCTCACTAGTGTGCCTAGGAACCTTTTATTCTCAAGGTGTAATGCGCTTCACTCCGACACGACTTATACCGCTTTTAGGGGACTGACGCTTGCCGCCCCCTAGGCCCGATATGTGATAGTATTAGACGAACAGACCGGATTGTACGGAGATTGTCACATCAGGCTCAGTAGGAGTTCGGATGGGTTTCCTCCTCGGCCTTCTTATTGACATCTACGTGGGGACCGTTACGTACAGCTAGTACCGCTTGCGGCCTGTGGTTAAACCCACTGCCGGCGTAGTGTCGAGTCTTTAGAGTCCCACACAGAGAGTTTCCCTGGTTCAGGCGAAACGATATAGAGGTCGTATAGTTTTACGAAAGGGTTCGAGCACATACGTGTTTTTACGCACGTATGATGTTCGGACAGTTTATACTAGCAGGCTTTGGTTTAAGCCAGATTCTAGTATTGGATTATTGGATTTATACAGTCTCAGTATTTCCGTGTTTTCAGGGATGGGAGGGGCATTCTCATAATTAGTCGAGAACCTTCTAGAAGATTGATGAGTTGGAGGCTTAGGTGGAATTTGCATTAAATGAATTAGTGGCTCATGGTGTGATTCATCCAAATGAGTTAATGAAGCATTTATTGCTTAATGACTCATGAGATGATTCACCCAAAGAGAGTTAATGAAGCATGGTTGATATTATTATTATGTTATTCATTTAATAATTATCATGCTTCATATATATTCACAATTGAGTTATAATTCATTATCATTCTCACTCACACCTTCTCTCTCCTCAAGCTCTCTCTCTCTCTTCAAAAAACTAACCGTAACCTCTCATGTGTTGAGATCCAAGGGTTAGCAAGACTAATAGATCCCTAATCTTTTTCTATATCCTCTAGGTTACCTTGATTAGCACTCATAGTCATCTAGTTACCTCAAGTGAGAGGTTAAAGCTTGGAGAAGTAGCTCTCGGGTAGATCTTCTATCACATCGAGGAGGCCGACGAGAAGGTGATCAACAAGAACAAGAAGGACTTGATTCATTAGGTATAATCATCTATCATTGTAGCTAATCACTTCTATATAGTTGTTAGTTAGGGTTTAGCAAAGATCCATATGGTTAGTCGATGTTAGTTTAAACAAAATGATTGTTTTACCTATTCCGCCTCCCCACATCATGTGGGGTGTCTAACATCGACTTACATGGAGAGTACAGGATACAACGAATATACAATAAACAACATGAATGGATAACCACAAAACTCACCTAAAGCAAAACTGCACACTGTGAGCCGAAGCGGTATCCACAGCAAAAGATACTATGATAGATGATAATAGCCCTGCCTCTGACTACTGTGAGGAACGACCTGCAAAACACTGTGGCATAACGGGGGTGAGTTCCCAACTCATGAATAGTAAATAACATATGCAGGTAATCGCAAGTATGCACGTACAGCGCGAATCTAACATATGCAACTAATAGCAATAAAAGTCATATGAATGCAACAGTCGTGAAGGTACACTAGCAGGTACAACTAATACAAGAAGCAATAATAATATGACAATCTGTATGCAACAATCATGTAAGGTACTCTATCAGGTACTACTAATACATGAAGTAATGATATGACAATGTATATATGCAACAGCCATGAAAGGTATGCTAGCAGGTACAACTAACACATGAAGCAATGCATATAAAATAAAGGTATGTAAATGCAACAGTCATGAAAAGTACTCTATCAGGTACTACTAATACATGAAGCAGTGCATAAACAATAAATGTGGAGTATGGAATAAAACATATCATTTCCACGGAATTCTAACATCGTGGTAGGACCAAAGTCCATCAAGACAATCCAAATCCCAATTCCTCAAATCAGCCCCTAAATTGGCTCTCATATCATGTAAGTCTCACAAACCCTGAATTTACAATATCAAGTAAATCTCATATATCCTGTATACAATCTCAAATGAATCTCCTATATTCTAAATCCAATATCAAGTGAATCTCATATATCCTAAGTATATTTGCATGAATAATTATAATGATGAATATGAATTGATATGTATACATATATATTAGCGTCCCATTCCACTAATATATATATGTGTGTGTGTGTGTGTGCGCGCGCGCGCGCGCATATATAACAGCGTCCCATTCCACTGTTATATATACTTAGGAGTAAAAATATCATACAAACCTGTGCCAAGCATCGACACATAAAAGCTGATCAATCAGCTGCTGTCACCATGACTGGCACCCTGATAGGTACGTATCATATGCTATACCGAAAGCTCGCGTGCCTAGCTCTGACCCTCGTCTCTCGACGTATCCATACGTGCATGACTCCCGTCGGTATCCCCACGATAACCCCCGAGTCATAGGTACTGTCTGTTAGTTATATTTATGCCCTAGAGGCCATTGTTGTACATATGATGTATATTATAGTGGATGCTTGGATATATATAGAGAGGACTTTCTTGCTCGACATGATAGTATGCTATTTGGTTTCACTTTTTCTTAACATGTTGACTTGTATTAGTTTACTGCCTTGCTCTCACATGTTGATAAAGCCCTTAGGATATGTACTCGACTACTGGGACTATGATGAGATCATACTAGCGGGGCCAGGGTAGTCAATGAGTACATCCTATAATTGTTCCTAGTCGAGGGTGTATCGGGACAGGGCATCGATACACCAGAGTAGACTAGCGTACATGCATCTTGGCCCATATGATGGGCGATGGATGATCCTATATCCATTGGTGTTTGACATCAGAGATGGTGTACGGGTGCTCAGTGGAGACTGGGTACACGGAACGAACTCGCCGAGAACTCCTAGATGGATTTATACCAATCGTCAGATAGCAGTTATCTGGTGACACTGGTATAGGTTAGTCTGTAGAACCGAGATCGTCATAGAGTCTTGTGTGATTCCCATTGTGCTTTGATTTCCACCTTACCACGTCCAAGAGGGCGTGCAAAATGGTGGCTTTTGGGTACAGTCCCGAATCACATGGAGGCAATGAGCAATAGGAGGGGTTTCGTCTCGCCCGGTATAGAGGAGTTGATGTTCTGCTGTGTTCGATTGGCTATAACTGGAAGTCCCTGGCCAGGGCTGATATAGAGTGCTACTGGTAAGTGTTATCAGTAGTTTCTCGACCTGTTATGAGCCTCACATCGACACGACTTATCGGTTACTGGGGTCTGACATCTACCACCCCTAGACTAGATATGCAACATATCAGACGAAGAGACCGGACTGTATGGTAGTGTTACTGATTGGATTCACAGGAGAATGTACAGGCTTGCTTGTTGATCTTCTGATCGCTCAATACCTAGGTGGCTGTTACGTTTAGCTGACCGCTTGCAGCTTGTGGGTGTTTGATATGATCATCACCTACTGCCGGTGTATTGACGATTCTTTAGAGTCCTACACAAAGGATTCCTGGCTTAGGCAAAACAGAGTAGGAGCACATATGTGATATGTGCGGGACCGAGAATGATACGATATGAGATACCGTATTCTATTCTCATGATATATGTTATTGGCTGGGTATATGTGATATAGCCGAGTCATCGGATCAAGTGTTAATTCGATGAATCGGTACTTGTTATATTAGTTGGTTATATACGATATAGCCGGATTGTCGGATCAAAGGTTTATTCGATAATTTAATGTACAATTATATATGTGATATATTTGTTAGTTATATGTATGCCCTAGAGGCCATTACTGTACATTGGATGTATATTGTAGTGGATGCTGGGACATATATAGGTAGGACTTTCTTGCTCGACATGATAGTACGCTATCTGGTTGCTCTTTATCTTAACATGTATACTTTCAGTCTCTATGTTACATGTTGATAAAGCCCTTAGGATGTGTACTTGACTTCCAGGACTATGATGCAGATCATACTAGTAGGGCCTGGGTAGTCCATGAGTACATCCTTCAATGTTCCTAGTCGTAGGAATATCGAGACGGGGCATCGATATTCCAGAGTAGACTAACGTATATCTTCTCGACCCATGTGATGGGCGATGGATGATCCCATATCCATTGGTGTTTGACATCAGAGATGGTATGCGGGTGCTCAGTTGAGACTGGGTACACTGAACGGACTCGCCGAGAACTCCCAGATGGTATTATACCTCACGTCAGATGGCAGTTCTCTGGTGACACTGGTACAGCTTAGTCTGTTGACCCGAGATCGTCATAGAGTCTTTTGTGTCTCCCACTGTGCTTTGATTTTCACCCTACCACGGCTCTACTTAGTCGTGCAAACAGGTGGTTTTTGGGTATAGTCCCGATTCACATGGAGGCAATGAGCGATAGGAGGGGATTCGTCTCTCCCGGTATTGGGGGTTGATGTTGCGCTATGCACGACTGGCCATAACTGGAAATCCCTGGCTAGGGTTGCTGTGATATACTGGTAAGAGTTATCAGTAGTTTCACGAATGTTATGGACCTTATATCGGCATGACTTATCAAGCTATTGGGGTCTGACGTTTACCACCCCTAGGCGAGATATGCGACATATCAGACGAACAGACCGGACTGTACGGTAAGTGTTACTGGTTGGATTCACAGGAGTGTGAGCGGGCTTGCTCGTCGATCTTCTGATCGCTCAATACCCGGGTGGCCGTTACGTTTAGCAGACCACTTGCGGCTTGTGGCTGTTTGATATGATCATCACCTGCTGCCGGCGTATTGACGAGTCTTTAGAGTCCTACACAGAGGTTTTCTGGCTCAAGCGAAACGAAATAGGAGCGCATATGAGATATGTGCGGGACCAAGAATAATGCGTGTATGTCATACCGTATTCTATTTATGCGATGAATGTATCGATTGGTTGTATGTGATATAACCTAGTTATCGAATCAAGGATTGATTCGATAAGCCGATACATTGAATATTAGTCGGTCATATGCGATATGACCGGATCGTTAAATCAAGTGTTGATTTAATGATTTAATGTATAATTATATATTTGATATATTACTTTACATTAACTAGTATTTGTTCACTTAAAATGGATTTTCTCACTTGATGTGCACATTGTATATGTGATATATTTTTGTGCACTTGTTTGTATCATGTTTGATGATATATGCAAACTTGGGTGTGTATGATTAAACCATGGTTATGTTAATGGTTAGGGTTTTGATTTACTTATCTATTTATTTTTATTTATTCATTTTAAGGAAAGAAACAAAAGGGTGGCTTCTTTTGTTTTTTCTTTGAAACTTCATGAAGCTTTGAAGCTTTGACCATTTTGTTTCTTAGCCTTAACCTAACCATTAAACCTAACCCTAGTTTATTCTCTACACTTAACCATGGTTTCTATATGATAAGAATCACTTTATTTTTCTATTTTCAATAATACTTATCATATTCTTTTCTTCTTCTTCTTCAAGAAGAAAGAAGCTTGCTAGCTTCAATGGTGATTTGAGAAAAAGAGTGAGAAATCCAATTCTAAAGTGAACCCACTTCCTATTTCTTCATCCTCTACCACTTGCCAAGTAGTATAGGGTGTTTTCTTCACAAGTTTCATGACTTGGTGAAGTTGGAGCTTGATCTTGAGTTGCCTCGACGTAGATCATCTTTGGCATCGAAGTCGACGACCTAGCCCGATCATTTCTCCGACGAAACCATCGCCGGAGTCCGGATTCCGATAGGTACAGCGGAGGGACGTCATCACGGAGCTATGGAGGTGGAGGACCGGATCTATAAAGGTTGTAGTCACTTTCCTTTAACAATAAAGTTGTTTACTTGCTTGTTTCGCCTATACCTCTAGTTACGATCTTGCTTAGGGTCACTTGGCACATAGGAAATTTTTGAATTGGCCATGTTTGATCACTTGTAGAACCTCATGGGTGTGCCTAGGACCCCTACAGTGGTATCAGAGCCTAGCTAGAGCCTTAGGCGATGCGTAGACGGAGTTAGAAGTCCGATCGAACCGAAACCCTAATGCAAAATCCTTCTCTGTACATTTTTTGAAATCGGGGATTTTTTCGAATTAAAAATATGCAGAAAAATCAGCAGGTGTTTGAAGGAGTTACTGTGAAATTCGAGCGGCTAAATAGATCAAACCGCCGCGGTTCCGCGGCACAAGCATGGCTCGTGCGGCGGTTCCGCGGCCGTATGGAAGCATCATTCATTTTAATTTGCACAGTAATTCCTATATTGTTGTGATGTATTTTCTGGGAATTTTTAACTTCTACTCAAGAGTTGAGTTTTCTGGGTTGTATTGGGAGTTCGTAGATTCGATCGGATTATCAAACTTTGTCTATATGTTTTTCCGGGTAATTTTAGAATATGTTAAAAAGTTCGACCGGATATAAATACCCACTTTTTCCCCTGTCGGGAAATTTCCAATTGTTGGATTTTTACGTAGTTTAATCACGTTCTAAGTAGTGCAAGTAACGCGATGGTCCCTCTAGAAGACAAAAAACCTTAACTCGATTATGTGACCGTCTTGAACTGCTCTTTGAACCTTAGGGTTTGGGGCAGTACGGCGTGCCACATGTGAGGCGTTGGCTTGACCCTTCTACGGCTGGACCGTTGGTACAGAGGCACGAAGTGAATGTTTTTAAACTTATTTCATGTGATGAGCTGTTTCGGGAAAACTTGGGTGTTCGATTGTTCGATCGGAAAGTTTAACATTTTCTATTTATCCGGAATGTGATATACAATATTTGGAATCCACAAATAGTTATGAGATAACTAAATGAATGTTATAAACATAGCACTTTAGTCTAACTTGATCGGTTGCCACGGAATTTTGATGCGATCAAAAGTCCGTCGCAATCACGTAGCGTACGCGGATACTCGCCGGGTAAACTTAATAGACAGCCTCACCCCATAGCCCCGACCAAGTGACTGTAGGAGAACCCCGTCGCCGAAAGCATCCTTTTGGGTGCTCGCGGCAGCGGTGTTCCGCCTTGGTGCACTTCGTCGACGGTATCAGGGGTGCGGCCGTCTACTGAAGTTTACGACGAGCATTCGATCAGGATGTCGGGAATCTTGTTGAATTGCCCGACTTGATATTGAAAAGAGTTTTCGATAATGAGACTAAAATGCGGGGTTTATAATTGTTAGGCATGCGATGTCTAAGGAATTCATTTGATTAGGCATGCGATGTCTAAAGAGGTTTCGGATTCCAACTGTTGTAGTTTTACACTTTTTTTTCTGTGACCGTAAGTGTAATATGTGATATCGACGGTTTCGTTGCTATATGTCAACGACAATTGGGATGCGCATATTTACTTACGTTGATGACATGTGATGTTATGTGTTGCTGGATATGTTATATTGGATCGTCGTGTTTGAATAGCCGGGGGGTTTTTGTGTGAGATGAGTGTTTTTCATTTTTCATTCATGTAAAAACTTGTATGTAATATTCTTTTATTGGGGCACTTCCAGGTTGCGGAAGATGTCACCGTTGATGTATATTATTTACTTTTCCGCACTAGGATAGACCCAAGGAGGGGAGCACATGTAACCGGGTTCTAGGGTCCAGTGGGAGACCATCTCGAGGAGTCGAGTCCGGGTCTCCTAACCCTAGAATTGGTAGGGTTATTTGTCGCTCTCGTAGGGGTCTAGGGGTGTGGGATTGGCTGTTCATCACGACCGTGGAATCCGTGTTTTATACTGGCTCGTATTAAAAACACGGACGTCCTAGTATATCCAATATTTCATATGATATTTTCTGCTGCGTTATCTGTGATGTGATCATGTGATTTGTTCAGATAGATATTGTATATAGTATATATGATATATTATATAGACGTTGCTTATGTTTTACACCCGCGCTAGCCCTGCCTCGCTCTGGCGTTAGTTACCTAACCTAACGGTGCAGACGGGACATCGAGGCGAATGCGGATGGCATAAGCGTACGTTATATTTATCTGTGATGTTTAGGTGGACTTAAATGATGGGATATTCATTAATGAGATTAATGAAAGAAAATAAACCTAAATGATGTTGTGGAATCGAATTTCAAAATAAAAACAGGTAGCTACAGTTCTTGCTTTGCATCATGGTGTTCTTTGAAGAACATCCTGCACCTTATTCGATGAGGAAAGGACCGAGATCCCTTCACCGGGGTGACTCCTTTAGCAATAACTGGCAGATGCTACACATTCGGTTTGTCTTTTGATTGCTTCTATAGTTTCTGCTTTGCATAGTGATATATATGATATATCCCGCACCTCATTCGACGAGGAATGGGCCGACGATCCCTTCACCGGGAGTGACCCCTTTAGCAAAACTAGAAAAGCCTAAAAAACACTCCATTTAAAACAATTTGATTCCGCAACGAGATCAAGTTCAAAGTGTTAAACGTTTTCATAAAAACCATTCGCAACCCTCCGTCATTTTAGGAAGTAAAGTACTTAGTATTCATGTTGTGTTTGTTGACCTTAGTTAAGGCACAGTGTACGGTAGCTAAGTGATGTCTTCCTACATCGCATATGATGCGATTAGTTAGGACAGTCGCGTGACTTTGTTGACCTTAGTTAAGGGTCATGTGGGTGGGTCTAATTAATCATGAAATGACGGGTAGAACTTGACTAGTACTTATGATTTGTTGACCATAGTTAAGGTCATAGGTGCTAGGGGTAAAAAAAATTATCGGGAATTTCAAGTGTTGAAATTTGCAATGAGATTGCATACCTTCTATGAGATAGTTGGATCCCGATACCCGCTGCGAGTAAGAGTTACTCCTGAGAGAGTTTTACACATTACAATTAGCCGATCAAGTAGGTGTCTAGAAAGGTGTCAACAGGGTTACGCCTCTGGGAAAACGAGGTTTACTGTAATTAGGTCCGTGCGAAAGCACGGGGAACCTCCCTCAAAATACCAACACTGGCCTGGCTGAAAGATTGGCGAACTAGTAGAGTGTAATTAATCCCGGCTAATCTTTCCTTCTAAGGTTTGAAGGAAGATTTGATAAAAACAGCGGGAGTCATCCTGATTAGATAAAATAAATAACCAATCTAATCTTGCAAAAGCGCACGCAGAGTGTTTTCTTCTCTCTCTCTCCAGGTAGCGACCATATCACGCCTTAATCAAGATAATAATATGGATGAATTGACCAAACCCGCTTGTTGTACTGAGCTGGGGAACGTTGGTCCCGCTCCAACTTATAATTGTTATAAGACCGAGCAGGAAATAGGAAAATACCAGGATTCCTATGCCGCCCAAACGAAGAAAATGCATATGATGCATCTCCTTCGGGTGTGTTCATTACAAAGAACTGTTTCTCAGTATCCTCTGCATCCTGGGTATTTGATACCGGATCAGGATCCCAGATATGTAATTTGTAACATAGGGCTACAGAAAGGTAGAAAACTGAGAACGGGTGATAAGTTTCATGAGACAGAAAACGGGGCAAGTGTTGCAGCCAAGTCTGTTGGTCACTGTCACGCTGTATTACCAATACATTGATTCTGAACAAATGTTATTAGATACCGAACCTGATATACAAAATCATATCAGTCTCTTTATTAGTAAAGAAATGATGAAATTTTGTATTGTTGGATAATGTTTTGAACATTTCCTATATCAAAAGTTCATCGGTTCAGGCACGTTATCTAAAAGCATTGATGTTCTAAATCAAACTACAGTTCTGAGTATACGGAACACACACAAGAGGAAGAGTTCAGAAATGAACGGATCCTTCTTGAGGCATTGTAGACTAGGTCATATCAATGTGACCTGACAAGCTTAAGTTACATTTTAGATGCATATTTAAATCAGTTTGAATTTACATCTTGTGAAACTTGCCAGTCATGTCACAAAGATTAGATGACCATAGCTCTGTTTATTGGAAACAGAGAAAGAGTTAGTAAACCCTTGGGATTGATACACGATGATGTATGTAAGGTCTCCTGTCTATACATGCCAAGACAGGTTCTTTGTACTTCATTACATTCTCTGATAATCTCTTAAGGCTCAGTCATATGTTCCTGTTGAAACATAGGTCCGAAACTTTTAAGATATTCACAGAATATAAGTTAGAAGTAGAGAACCAAAAACCGGGTATAAGTATTTTGTCCTATGATAAGATCAGGGAGGAGAATACTTGTGCAAAGAATTCCTGGATTATTCTAAAGGAGAATGAGATTCTCTCTCCGTATTACTCCTCTGAATATACCACAGCGCAACGGTGTATTGGGGTGGAGAAATCACACCATATTAGATATGGTATGCTCTATGATGAGTACTACTGAGTTACCTATTTCCTTTTGGGGTTGTGCACTTGAGAAGTTGCATACCTATTGAATTGGATTCGAATCAAATCAGTGCCTACCATTCCATATAAGATATGGTATGAGAAGAGCCCATCTCTTACGTAAGTTAAGATTTGGGATTGTCCGGCCTATGTCAAAAGCAAAATCCGGACAAGATCGAGGCAAGGTCAGTTCTGTAGAACTGGAAAAGTTCCAGCTATACAAAACTGCAGCTGATGATTTGACAGAACCAAAGGATTCAATAGTTCCCGACGAACCTCAGCCTCTCCGCCGATCTGGTAGGGTTTCTCATCCGCCTGAGAGATACTTCAGTTTCTCGATGACAGTAGGAGCGAGGAATGCATCATGAGATGATGACCCAACTAGATTCGAGCAGGTCATCAAGAGTAGGACTCTGTAAGAATGGCTGGATGCTTAGCGATCTAAGATGGAATCCATGTACACCAGCAAAGTATGGACTTTAGCTGCTATATCTGAAGGGTTAAATCCCCATCAGGAGAAAGTATATCTTGAGAAGATTACTTGGTGTAGATGGAAAAGTTGAGACTTTCAAAGCTAGACTTGTTAAAGGTTTTCATCATCGACCAGGCGTAGATAATGATGATACCTTTTCCAGTGGCTATGCTTAAGTCCATTCAGATCCTACTTGCCACGGCTACATACCATGACTACGATATCTGGCGGTTGGGTGCCATGACTACTTTTCTAAATATTGATTTAGAAGAGAATGTCTATAAGTACACAGCCAGAGGGCTTCGTAAACAGTGGGAGAAGCGGAAACATGTGCAAGTTGCTTTACAGGATTAAAGCAGGCATCACGGAGTTGGAACATCTGTTTTGATGTGGTAGTCAAAGAGTTTGACTTCATCAAAATGGTAGATGAACCTTGTATGTACAAAAAGGTAGTATAGAGTATGGTGATGATCCTCGTAGAGTACGTGGATGACATACTCTTGATAGGAAAAGAGTTTCCTATGCTACGCACGGTCAATCTCCTCTTATCACATGGATTTTCCATATAGGATCAAAGTGATACCTCCTAAATCCTGGGTTTTGGATCTATGAGATAGATCTAAATGGATGTTAGGATTCTCACTCGTTGTAGTGAGATGGTATCAATCGATCCTGGGGAGAATCACTGGAAAGGTTCCAGGGTGATAAGGATGACTGAATGTCAGTCGCAGGCATTGTCTTTACCCTCAGTAAAGGGACGGTATGTTGGAAAAGTTCCAAGCTAGATACCGTGGCAAACTAGACGATAAAGGCTGGTAATATCGCTATTAAAGATACTACCAAAGAGGAAGTTTGGGTGTAAATTGGTTCATGAGATGAACTAGGTTCCTATCATTGTATGACAATGAAAGTATGGCTTTGGCCCAGGAACCCTGGTCCCATCAGTAACCCAGACATATTCTGAGGCAGCATCACCTGATCATGGAGATAGATGATCTCCAGGCTGATCGAGGTTAGGAGAGTAGACTCAGAGGACAACACGGCGGATCCACTCACAAAGGCCTTTTCCCAAAGAGAGACTTTTAGGGGATGGTTGAGTATTAGATACTACAACCACTGCTACAGATGGCCCAAGTGCAAGTGGGAGATTGTTAGTTATATGTTTGCCCTAGAGGCCATTACTGTACATTGGATGTATATTGTAGTGGATGCTGGGACATATATAGGTAGGACTTTCTTGTTCGACATGATAGTACGCTATCTGGTTGCTCTTTATCTTAACATGTATACTTTCTGTCTCTCTGTTACATGTTGATAAAGCCCTTAGGATGTGTACTCGACTTCCAGGACTGTGATGGAGATCATACTAGTGGGGCCTGGGTAGTCCATGAGTACATCCTTCAATGTTCCTAGTCGTGGGAATATCGAGACGGGGCATCGATATTCCAGAGTAGACTAGCGTATATCTTCTCGACCCATGTGATGGGCAATGGATGATCCCATATCTATTGGTGTTTGACATCAGAGATGGTATGCGGGTGCTCAGTGCAGACTGGGTACACTGAAGGGACTCGCCGAGAACTCCCAGATGGTATTATACCTCACGTCAGATGGCAGTTCTCTAGTGACACTGGTACAGCTTAGTCTGTTGACCCGAGATTGTCATAGAGTCTTGTGTGTCTGCCACTGTGCTTTGATTTCCACCCTACCACGGCTCTACTGAGTCGTGCAAACAGGTGGTTTTTGGGTACAGTCCCGATTCACATAGAGGCAATGAGCGATAGGAGGGGATTCGTCTCTCCCGGTATTGGGGGTTGATGTTGCGCTATGCTCGACTGGCCATAACAGGAAATCCCTGGCCAGGGTTGCAGTGATATACTGGTAAGAGTTATCAGTAGTTTCACGATTGTTATGGACCTCACGTCGGCATGACTTATCAAGCTACTGGGGTCTGACGTTTACCACCCCTAGGCAAGATATGCGACATATCAGACGAACAGACCGGACTGTACAGTAAGTGTTACTGGTTGGATTCACAGGAGTGTGAGCCGGCTTGCTCGTCGATCTTCTGATCGCTCAATACCCGGGTGGCCGTTACGTTTAGCAAACCGCTTGCGGCTTGTGGGTGTTTGATATGATCATCATCTGCTGCCGGCGTATTGACGAGTCTTTAGAGTCCTACACAGAGGTTTCCTGGCTCAAGCGAAACGAAATAGGAGCGCATATGAGATATGTGCGGGACCGAGAATAATGTGTGTATGTGATACCGTATTCTATTCTCGCGATGGATGTATCGAATGGTAGTATGCGATATAACCTAGTTATCGAATCGAAGATTGATTCGATAAGTCGATACATTGGATACTAGTCGGTTATATGCGATATGACCGGATCGTTAAATCAAGTGTTGATTTAATGATTTAATCCATAATTATATATTTGATATATTACTTTGCATTAACTAGTATTGGTTCACTTTAAATGGATTTTCTCACTTGAATTACACAAGTTGTATATGTGATATACTTTTGTGCACTTGTTTGTACCATGTTTGATGATACATGCAAACTTGGGTTTGTGTAAAGACTTAAACCATGGTTATGTTAATGGTTAGGGTTTTGATTTACTCACTTATTCATTTATCTATTTATTTTGGTTAAAAAGGGAAAAGGAAAACAAAAATGGTTGCTTTCATTCAAGAAACTTCTTGATGTTTCATGCATCTTTGACTAAAGTAACCATTCTTGTCTTCTTCTCCTAACCCTAACCATTCAACTTAACCCTAGTTAGTTCTCTACACTAAACCATGGTTGAAATTATGATAAGTAGCATTTTGTTTTCTATTTTGAAAATAACTTATCATAATTCTTCTTCTTCTTCTTCAACAAAGAAAAAGCTTGCCTCCATTAATGGCAACTTGAGAAAAAGAGTGAGAAATCCAATTCTAAAGAGAACCCACTTCCTATTTCTTCATCCTCTACCACTTGCCAAGTAGTATAGGGTGTTTTCTTCACAAGTTTCATGACTTGGTGAAGTTGGAGCTTGATCTTGAGTTGCCTCGACGTAGATCATCTTCGGCATCGAAGTCGGCGACCTAGCCCGATCTTTTCTCCGATGAAACCACCGCATGAGTCTAGGATTCCGATTGGTACATCGGAGGGACGTCTACGCGGAGCTATGGAGGTGGAGAACCGGATCTACAAAGGTTGTTGTCACTTCCCTTTTAGTCAAAGTTGTTAACTTGCATTGCATCGCCTATACATCTAGTTAACGATCCGTATTAGGGTTTGTAGGCACATGAAAAATTTGAATTGGCCATGTTTGATCATTTGTAGAACCTCATGGGTGTGCCTAGGAACCCTACATTAGTGAGCTCTTAACATCCCCTACTTCACCATCTCACACCATTCTAGCAAACTAGTGTGATGTGTTTCATACACTAAAGAGTTTAGTGTAGTGGTAGCTTGAACTAGTAGGAGCTTCTTGGTGGATCATCTTTGGCGCGAAGGCAATGAAAGAAGCCTGTTCAAAGCCTCAAGAGTTGCCTAGTGGAGTCGCGGGACTACTACAAGGAGCAAGTGAAGGACTTGATTCTACCAAGGTATAATCTTCCTCCACTTATTTAGTTAACATATCATCTAAAGAAAACCCTAATAATCTAGTTAAAGATCTTGTTTGTCTAGCTTAGCACCAAGAAAAATTTAAATTTGGCATGGTAGATGCTTCTATAACCTCATCATGGTGCTAAGGTAGTTCATCATGGTATCAGAGCCGAACTAGATGTAGGGTTCCTAGGCACCCCAAGGAGGTCTCACAAGGCATCGAACATGCCATTATAAAATTTTACGGGTGCCGAGAGACCCGACTACGGATCGTTTGCTAGAAAACTAGGCGAAAAACTTAACTAGTTAACACTTAACTATGAGAATCGGAAATACAACCTTTGTAGATCCGGTGCTCCACCTCCATAGCTCCGCAACGAAGTCCTCTCCGCTGTCCAAAAAGAATCTGGGCTCTAACGTCGACTTCATCGGAGAATAAGCGAGCTAGGTCGTCGATGTCCATGCCGAAGATGATCTACGTCGAAGCATCGCAAGATCAAGCTCTCACTTCACCAAGTCAAGAAACTTGTGAAGGTAACACACTCTACTACTTGGCAAGAGGTAGAGGATAAAGAAATAGGAAGTGGGTAGACTTTAGAATTGTATTTCTCACTCAAATCATCAATCCACCATTGATGACCTCAAGCTTTTTCAAGTGAAGAAAAGAAAGAAGAAGAAGAAGCTTGTTATGATAAGAATTAATTTAATTAGAAAAGAAACTCATTCTTATCATAACATGACCATGGTTAGTTGTAGAGAGTGAACTAGGGTTAGTGGAGTGGTTAGGGTTAAGCATGAGACAAAAATGGTTAACTAAGTCAAAGCATCATGAAGATTCATGAACAAAACAAAATAGCAACCATTTTTCCCTTTTTGCTTTTAATTTTCTTTTCCAAATGAAAAACTAATAAATAAATAAATGAAAAAGAAAATATAACCCTAACCATTCACAACCATGGTTTAATCTTTACACTTAACCAATTTAGCATGCATCATCAAATATGATACAATCATGTGCACAAAATCATATCGCATATATAATGCGCACACCCGAGTGAGAAAATCCATTTAAAGTGAACAGATACTAGTTAAGGCAAAGTAATATATCAAATATATTATTATGCATCAAATCATTAAATCAACACTTGATTTAACGATCCGGTCATATCGCATATAACCGACTAGTATCCAATGTATCAGCTTATCGAATCAACGCTTGAATCGATAACTAGGTTATATCGCATACAACCATTCGACGCATTGATCGCGAGAATGAAATACGGTATCATATACACGCATTATTCTCGGTCCCGCACATATCTCATATGCGCTCCTATTTCGTTTCGCTTGAGCCAGGAAACCTCTGTGTAGGACTCTAAAGACTCGTCAATACGCCGGCAGCGGATGATGATCATATCAAACATCCACAAGCCGCAAGCGGTCTGCTAAACGTAACGGCCACCCGGGTATTGAGCGATCTGAAGATCGACGAGCAAGCCCGCTCACACTCCAGTGAATCCGACCAGTAACACTACCGTACAGTCCGGTCTGATCGTCTGATATGTCGCATATCCCGCCTAGGGGTGGTAAACGTCAGACCCCAATAGCTCGATAAGTCGTGTCGATATGAGGCTCATAACGGGTCGAGAAACTACTGGTAACACTTACCAGCAATTCTCTGATCAGCCCTAGCCAGGGACTTCCTGTTATAGCCAATCGAACACAGCGCAATATCAACCCCCTATACCGGGAGAGACGAATCCCCTCCTATCGCTCATTGCCTCCATGTGACTCGGGACTGTACCCAAAAACCACCGTTTTGCACGCCCTCTTGGACGTGGTAAGATGGAAATCAAAGCACAGTGGGAACCACACAAGACTCTATGACGATCTCGGGTCAACAGACTACTCTGTACCAGTGTCACCAGAGAACTGCCATCTGACGTGAGGTATAATACCATCTGGGAGTTCTCGGCGAGTCCGTCCAGTGTACCCAGTCTCTACTGAGCACCCGTATATCATCTCCGATGTCAAACACCAATGGATATGGGATCATCCATCGCCCATCTGTATGGGTCGAGAAGCTACACGCTAGTCTACTCTGGTATATCGATGCCCCGTCTCGATACACACACGACTAGGGACCTTGAAGGATGTACTTATGGACTACCATGTCCCCACTAGTATGATCCGCATCACAGTCCAGGTAGTCAAGTACACATCCTAAGGGCTTTACCAACATGTAACAGAGAGACAATCAGTATACACGTTAAGGTAAAGTTCAACCAGATAGCATACTATCATGTCGAGCAAGAAAGTCCTCCCTATATACGTCCCAGCATCCACTACAATATACATCCTATGTACAGTAATGGCCTCTAGGGCATACATATAACTAACAATCTCCCACTTGCACTAGGGCCATCTGACAGCAGTGGTTGTAGTATCTCATACTCAACCATCCCATAAAAGTCTCTCTCTAGGAACAGGCCTTTGTGAGTGGATCCGCTGTGTTGTCCTCTGAGTCTACTCTCCAAACCTCGATCACCCTGGAGATCAATCATCTCCTTGATCAAGTGATACTGCCTTAGAATATGTCTGGATCACTGATGGGACCGACGTTCCTTGGCATAAGCCACAACTCCATTGTCACACAATGGGAGGAACAGAGTTCATCTCATGAACCAATATACACCCAAACAGCCTCTTTGGTAGCATCTTAAGTAGCGATGTATCTATCCTTTATCGTCTAGTATGTCACGGTATCTAGCTTGGAACTCTTCCAACATACCGTCCCTTTACTTAGGGTAAAGACAATGCCTGTGACTGACATTCAGTCGTCTTTATCACCCTGGAACCATTCCAGTGATTCTCCCCAGGATCGATTGATACCGTCTCACTACTACTAGTGAGATTCCTAGCATCCAATTAGATCTATCTCATAGATCCAAAATCCAGGATTTAGTAGGTATCACTTTGATCCTATGTGGATAATCATTGTGATAAGCGGAGATTGATCGAGCGTAGCATAGGAAACTCCTTCCCTATCAAGAGTATGTCATCCACGTACTCTACGAGGATCATCACCATACTCTCTACTACCTTTTTGTTTATACAAGGTTCATCTACCATTTTGATGATGTCAAACTCTTTGACTACTTCATCAAAACAGACGTTCCAACTCCGCGATGCCTGCTTTATCCTATAAAGCATCTTGCACACGTTTCCGCTGCTCCCACTGTCTACGAAGCCCGCTGGCTGTGTACTTATAGACGCACTCTTCTAAAATATCATTTAGAAAAGCAGTCATGACACCCAACCACCAGATATCGTAGTCATGGTATGTAGCCGTGGCAAGTAGGATCTGGATGGACTTAAGCATAGATACTTGAAAAGGTTTCATCATTATCCACACCTGGTCAATGATGCAAACTTTTAACAAGTCTAGCTTTGAAAGTCTCAACTTTTCCATCTACACCAAGTAATCTTCTCAAGATATACTTGCTCCTGATGGGGATTTAACCCTTCAGATATAGCAACCAAAGTCCATACTTTGTTGGTGTACATGGATTCCATCTCAGATCACTAAGCATCCAGCCATTCTTACAGAGTCTTACTTCTGATGGCCAGCTCGAAACTAGTTGGGTCATCATCTCATGATGCAATCCTCGCTCCCACTGTCATAGAGAAACCGAAGTATCTCTCAGGTGGGTGAGGAACCCTACTAGATCGGCGGAGAGGTTGAGGTTCGTTGGTATCTACTGAATCCTTTGGTTGTACCAAATCATCTGCTGTATTTTGTATAGCTGGAACCTTTCGAGTTCTACATAACAGACTTTGCCTCGAGCTTGTCCAGATTTTGCTTTTAGACATAGGCCGGACAACCCCAAATCTTAACTAGCTTAAGACATGGGCTCTTCCCTTTCCATATCACATATGAAGTGGTAGGCAACTGATTTGATTTGAACCCTATTCAATAGGTATGCAGCTTCTCAAGTGCATAACCCCCAAAAGGAAATAGGAAACTCAGTAGTACTCATCATAGAGCACACCTTATCATATAGGGTGTATCTGTTCCGCCCCGATATACCATCGTGCTATGGTGTATACGGAGGAGTAATGCTAAGAGAGAATCTCATTCTCCTTTAGAATAGTCCTGGAATTCCGTGCTCAAGTATTCTCCTCCTTGATCTCATCATAGGACATAATACTTATACCCGTATTGGTTCTCTACTTCTAACTTATATTCTGTGAATATCTCAAAAGGTTCAAACTTGTGTTTCAACAGGAACATATGTCTGAATCTTGAGAGATTATCAGAGAACGTAATGAAGTATAAAGAACCAGTCCTGGCATTTGTAGACTGGGGACCTACATACATCAACATGTATCATCCCAAGAGTTCACTAACTCTTTCTCTGTTTCCAATAAACAGAGCTGTGGTCATCTTATCTTTGTGACATGACTGGCGAGTTTCACAAGATGTAAATTCAAACTGATTTAAATATGCATCTAAATGTAACTCAGCCAGTCGGGTCGCATTGATATGACGTAGTCTACAATACCTCAAGAAGGATTCGTTCATTTCTGAACTCTTCCTCTTGTGTGTGTTCTGTATACTAAAGAACTGTAGTTTGATTTAGAACGTTAATGCTTTTAGATAACGTGCCTGAACCGATCAACTTTTGATATAGGAAATGTTCAAAACATTATCCAACAATACAAAATTTTATCATTTCTTTACTAATAAAGAGAGTGATATGATTTGGTATATCAGGTTCGGTATCTAATAACATTTGTTCAGAATCAATGTATTGGTAATACAGGGTGACAGTGACCGACAGACTTGGCTGCAACACATGCCCCGTTTTCTGCCTCATGAAACTTATCACCCGTTCTCAGTTCTCTACCTTTCTGTAGCCCTATGTAACATATTACATATCTGGGATCCTGATCTGGTATCACATACCCAGGACGTAAAGGATACTGAGAAACAGTTCTGTATAATGAACACACCCGAAGATGATGCATCAGCATGCACTCTCTTCGTTTGGGCGGCACGGGAAATCTGGTATTCCCCAATTTCCTGCTCTGTCTTATAACAATTATAAGTTGGAGCGGGACCAACGTTCCCCAGCTCAGTATAATAAGCGGGTTCGGTCAATATTCCGTTTTTTTTTTATCTTGATTAAGGCGTGATATGGTCGCTACCTGGAGAGAGAGAGAAGAAAACACTCAGCGTGCGCTCTGTCAAGAACAGATTGGTTTTTATTTTATCTAATCAGGATGGCTCCCACTGCTTTTTATCAAATCTTCCTTCAAACCCTAAAAGGAAAGACTAGCCGGGATTAATTACACACTATAAGTTCGCCAATCTTTCAGCCAGGCCAGTGTCGGTACTTTGAGGGAGGTCCCCCGTGCTTTCGCACGAACCTAATTAATGTAAACCTCGTTTTCCCAGAGGCGTAACCTCGTTAACACCTTTCTAGACACCTACTTGATCGGCTAATTGTAATGTATAAAACTCTCCCAGGAGTAACTCTTACTCGCAGCGGGTATCGGGATCCAACTATCTCATAGAAGGTATGCAATCTCATTGCAAATTTCAACACTTGAAATTCCCGATAATATTTTGCCCATAGCTTCCTATGACCTTGACAGAGGTCAACAAACCATAGGCTGCTAGTCAAGTTCAACCCGTCATTTCCTGATTGAAGTAAACCCACCCGCACGACCCTTGACAGAGGTCAAGAAGGTCGCACGACTACCCTAAATCAATCACATCATATTCTTATGCAGATAAGCACTAATCAGCTACCGTACACTACGCCTTGACAGAGGTCATCAAACGTAGCACGAATACTAACTAGTACTTATCTGAAATGACGGAGGGCTACGACAGGTTTTTCTGAAAACCTATTGCGTAATGAACTTGATATCGCTGTAGAATCAAATGATTTTAAAATGGAGTGCTTTTGAGGCTTTTCTAGTTTTGCTAAAGGAGTCACTCCCGGTGAAGGGATCGTCGGTCCTTTCCTCGTCGAATGAGGTGCGGGATATATCATATATATCTCTGTGCAAAGCAAAAACTCTTAAAAGCAATCAAAAAAACAAACCGAGTGTGTAGCATCTGCCAGTTATTGCTAAAGGAGTCACTCCCGGTGAAGGGATCTCGGTCCTTTCCTCATCGAATAAGGTGCAGGATATATCACATATACCGCTATGCAAAGCAAGAACTGTAGCTACCTGTTTATTTTGAAATTCGATTCTACAACATCTTAGGTTTCTTTTATTTCATTAATCACATTAATGAAGTCCCATCATATAAGTACCTAATCATCACAGATAAATACGACGTACACTTATGTCATCCGCATTCGCCTCGATGTCCCCTCGTGCACCGTTAGGTTAGGTAACTAACGGCAGAGCAGGACAGGGCTAACGCGGGTGTAAAACATAAGTAACGTCTATATAATATATCATATATACTATATACTGTATCTATCACAGAACATCACATGATCACATCACAGATATCGCAGCAGAAGAATCATATGAAATATTGGATATACTAGGACGTCCGTGTTTTCAATACGAGCCAATATAAAACACGGATTCCACGGTCGTGATGAATAGCCAAACCCACACCCCTAGACCCCTACGAGAGCGGCAAGCAACCCTACCAATTCTGGAGTCAGGAGACCCGGACTCGACTCCTCGAGTTGGTCTCCCACTGGACTCCAGAACCCGGTTACTTGTGCTCCCCTCCTTGGGTCTATCCTAGTGCGGAAAAGTAAATAATATACATCAACGGTGACAACTTCCGCAACCTGGAAGCGCCCCAATAAAAGAATATTACATACAAGTTTTTACATGAATGAAAATGAATAACACTCATTTCACATAAAAAAAACCCGGCTATTCAAACACGACGATCCAATATAACATATCCAGCAACACATAACATCACATGTCATCAACGTAAGTAAACATGCGTATCCCAATTGTCGTTGACATATAGCAACGAAACCGGCGATAACACATATTACACTTACGGTCACAGAAAATAAAGTGCAAAACTACAACAGTTGGAATCCGCAACCACCTCAGACATCACATGCCTGACCGAATGAATTCCTTAGACATCGCATGCCTAATAATTATAAACCCCGCATTTTAGTCTCTTTATCGAAAACACTTTTCAATATCAAGTCGGGCAATTCAATAAGATTCCCGAAAAACTGATCGAATGCTCGTCGCAAACTTTAGTAGGCGGCTGCACCCCTGATACCGTCGACGAAGTGCACCAAGGCGGAACACCGCTACCGCGAGCACCCTAACGGATGCTTTCGGTGACGGGGTTCTCCTACAGTCACTTGGTCGGGGCTATGGAGCGAGGCTGTCTATTAAGTTTATCGGCGAGTATCCGCGTACGCTACGTGATTGTGACGGACTTTTGATCACATCAAAATTCCGTGGCAACCAATCAAGTGAGACTAAAGTGCTAGATTTATAACATTCATTCAGTTATCACATAACTTTTGTGAATTCCAATTATTGTATCCCATTCCAGATAAACAGAAAATGTTAAACTTTTCGATCGAACAGTCAAACACCCAAGTTTTCCCGATACAGCTCAACACATGAAATAAGTCTAACAACATTCAGTTCGTACCTCAGTACCAACGGTCCAGCCGTAGAAGGGTCAAGCCAACGCCTCACATGTAGCACGCCGTACTGCCCCAAACCCGAAGGTTCAAAGGGCAGTTCAAGATGGTCACATAATCGAGTTAAGGTTTGTTGTCTTCTAGAGGGTCCGTCGCGTTACTTGCACTACTTAGAACGTCGTTAAACTACGGAAAAATCCAACAGTTGGAAATTTCCCGACAGGGGAAAAATAGGGTATTTATATCCGGTCGAACTTTTTAACATATTCTAAAATTTATCCGGAAAGCCACATAGACAAAATTTGATACCCCGATCGAAACAACGAATCCCCAAAACAACTGCATTTATAATTATTAGGCATGCGATGTCTAAGGAATTCATTCGGTCAGGCAGTTGTTTTGGGGATTCGTTGTTTCGATCGGGGTATCAATCGGGGATTTTAGTCTCTTTATCCCCGAAAACTCTTTTCAATATCAAGTCGGGCAATTCAATAAGATTCCCGAAAAACTGATCGAATGCTCGTCGCAAACTTTAGTAGGCGGCTGCACTCCTGATACCGTCGACGAAGTGCACCAAGGCGGAACACCGCTACCGCGAGCACCCTAACGGATGCTTTCGGTGACGGGGTTCTCCTACAGTCACTTGGTCGGGGCTATGGAGCGAGGCTGTCTATTAAGTTTATCGGCGAGTATCCGCGTACGCTACGTGATTGTGACGGACTTTTGATCACATCAAAATTCCGTGGCAACCAATCAAGTGAGACTAAAGTGCTAGATTTATAACATTCATTCAGTTATCACATAACTTTTGTGAATTCCAATTATTGTATCCCATTCCAGATAAACAGAAAATGTTAAACTTTTCGATCGAACAGTCAAACACCCAAGTTTTCCCGATACAGCTCAACACATGAAATAAGTCTAACAACATTCAGTTCGTACCTCAGTACCAACGGTCCAGCCGTAGAAGGGTCAAGCCAACGCCTCACATGTAGCACGCCGTACTGCCCCAAACCCGAAGGTTCAAAGGGCAGTTCAAGATGGTCACATAATCGAGTTAAGGTTTGTTGTCTTCTAGAGGGTCCGTCGCGTTACTTGCACTACTTAGAACGTCGTTAAACTACGGAAAAATCCAACAGTTGGAAATTTCCCGACAGGGGAAAAATAGGGTATTTATATCCGGTCGAACTTTTTAACATATTCTAAAATTTATCCGGAAAGCCACATAGACAAAATTTGATACCCCGATCGAAACAACGAATCCCCAAAACAACTGCAGAAAATTCAACTCTTCAATAATTTTTAAAAATACCCAGAGAACTCAGAAGCTGAAACAATGAATTACTGTGTAACAAGGTAGGGCTGACGTCATACATCCGCCGCGGAACCGCCGCATAAGCTTAGCTTATGCCGCGTTTCCGCCGCCAAAATCACTGTTCATGAAAAAAAATTTCCACCGTAATTCTTAGAATTTCCTGCTGAGTTCTCTGCATATTTTTAATTTGCAAAAATCCACATTTTTAAAAATTGGACAGAGAGCATATTTTGGGTTTCGGTTTTGGGTCGTTCGGACTTCAAAATCGGACTAGACTTCGCCTAAGGCTCTAGCTAGGCTCTGATACCACTGTAGGGTTCCTAGGCACCCCAAGGAGGTCTCACAAGGCATCGAACATGCCATT
Source organism: Agapanthus africanus (assembly GCA_030015575.1). Taxonomy (NCBI): domain Eukaryota; kingdom Viridiplantae; phylum Streptophyta; class Magnoliopsida; order Asparagales; family Amaryllidaceae; genus Agapanthus; species Agapanthus africanus. Next base: position 77,090,944 of record JASDDO010000029.1, read on the forward strand.
ATAAAATTTTACGGGTGCCGAGAGACCCGACTACGGATCGTTTGCTAGAAAACTAGGCGAAAAACTTAACTAGTTAACACTTAACTATGAGAATCGGAAATACAACCTTTGTAGATCCGGTGCTCCACCTCCATAGCTCCGCAACGAAGTCCTCTCCGCTGTCCAAAAAGAATCCGGGCTCTAACGTCGACTTCATCGGAGAATAAGCGAGCTAGGTCGTCGATGTCCATGCCGAAGATGATCTACGTCGAAGCATCGCAAGATCAAGCTCTCACTTCACCAAGTCAAGAAACTTGTGAAGGTAACACACTCTACTACTTGGCAAGAGGTAGAGGATGAAGAAATAGGAAGTGGGTAGACTTTAGAATTGGATTTCTCACTCAAATCATCAATCCACCATTGATGACCTCAAGCTTTTTCAAGTGAAGAAAAGAAAGAAGAAGAAGAAGCTTGTTATGATAAGAATTAATTTAATTAGAAAAGAAACTCATTCTTATCATAACATGACCATGGTTAGTTGTAGAGAGTGAACTAGGGTTAGTGGAGTGGTTAGGGTTAAGCATGAGACAAAAATGGTTAACTAAGTCAAAGCTTCATGAAGATTCATGAACAAAACAAAATAGCAACCATTTTTCCCTTTTTGCTTTTAATTTTCTTTTCCAAATGAAAAACTAATAAATAAATAAATGAAAAAGAAAATATAACCCTAACCATTCACAACCATGGTTTAATCTTTACACTTAACCAATTTAGCATGCATCATCAAACATGATACAATCATGTGCACAAAATCATATCGCATATATAATGCGCACACCCGAGTGAGAAAATCCATTTAAAGTGAACCGATACTAGTTAAGGCAAAGTAATATATCAAATATATTATTATGCATCAAATCATTAAATCAACACTTGATTTAACGATCCGGTCATATCGCATATAACCGACTAGTATCCAATGTATCAGCTTATCGAATCAATGCTTGAATCGATAACTAGGTTATATCGCATACAACCATTCGACGCATTGATCGCGAGAATGAAATACGGTATCACATACACGCATTATTCTCGGTCCCGCACATATCTCATATGCGCTCCTATTTCGTTTCGCTTGAGCCAGGAAACCTCTGTGTAGGACTCTAAAGACTCGTCAATACGCCGGCAGCGGATGATGATCATATCAAACATCCACAAGCCGCAAGCGGTCTGCTAAACGTAACAGCCATCCGGGTATTGAGCGATCTGAAGATCGACGAGCAAGCACGCTCACACTCCAGTGAATCCGACCAGTAACACTACCGTACAGTCCGGTCTGATCGTCTGATATGTCGCATATCCCGCCTAGGGGTGGTAAACGTCAGACCCCAATAGCTCGATAAGTCGTGTCGATATGAGGCTCATAACGGGTCGAGAAACTACTGGTAACACTTACCAGCAATTCTCTGATCAGCCCTGGCCAGGGACTTCCTGTTATAGCCAATCGAACACAGCGCAACATCAACCCCCTATACCGGGAGAGACGAATCCCCTCCTATCGCTCATTGCCTCCATGTGACTCGGGACTGTACCCAAAAACCACCGTTTTACACGCCCTCTTGGACGTGGTAAGATGGAAATCAAAGCACAGTGGGAACCACACAAGACTCTATGACGATCTCGGGTCAACAGACTACTCTGTACCAGTGTCACCAGAGAACTGCCATCTGACGTGAGGTATAATACCATCTGGGAGTTCTCGGCGAGTCCGTCCAGTGTACCCAGTCTCTACTGAGCACCCGTATATCATCTCCGATGTCAAACACCAATGGATATGGGATCATCCATCGCCCATCTGTATAGGTCGAGAAGCTACACGCTAGTCTCCTCTGGTATATCGATGCCCCGTCTCGATACACCCACGACTAGGGACCTTAAAGGATGTACTTATGGACTACCATGTCCCCACTAGTATGATCCGCATCACAGTCCAGGTAGTCAAGTACACATCCTAAAGGCTTTACCAACATGTAACAGAGAGACAATCAGTATACACGTTAAGGTAAAGTTCAACCAGATAGCATACTATCATGTCGAGCAAGAAAGTCCTCCCTATATACGTCCCAGCATCCACTACAATATACATCCTATGTACAGTAATGGCCTATAGGGCATACATATAACTAACACTAGATCATCGGGGAAGGTCATTACGACGTTAAAGAGTTCGATCGGTTTTGAAAACCTGTATTTTTGCATGTTTCTGTCGATTTTTCCAAACGTTGGAATTTTTGAAATTTAAAATATCCAAAAAATCGTGCAGGGTTTTCTATGGACCCACATGAAAAATGACATCCTAACTCGACCGTACAACCGCGGAACCGGGCCAAAACATGGTTTTGGCGGCGGTTCCGCAGCGCAGTAGGTGAGTCAGGGAGCATACTTTCTTGTGTAGGTCCGTAGGTGATTTGTGCACTGTCTGGGTATTTTTAACTATGATTCTCAAGTTGTTGAGTTCTATGGATTTTGTTAAACCGATCGATATATTTGGCATCGTATAGATCTAGATGATATGTGATGTCATGTGCTGCTGATATGTCTTATTGGATCGTCGTGAAAGAATAGCCGGGGGTTTTATGTGAGATGAGAGTTTTCTTTTTCATTCATGTAAAATTTGTATGTAATATTCTTTTATTGGGGCACTTCCGGGATGAGGATGTTGTCACCTGTTGTATATTATTTACTTTTCCGCATTAGGATAGACCCAAGGTGGGGAGCATAAGTAACCGGGTTCTAAAGTCTAGTGGGAGACCATCTCAAGAAGTTGAGACCGGGTCTCCTAACTCTAGAATTGGCAGGGTTACTTGCCTCTCTCGTAGGGGTCTATGGGATGTGGGTTTGGCTATTCTTCACGACCGTGGAATTCGTGTTTTACATTACTGGCTAAATTTAAAACACGGACATCCTAGTATATCCAATATTTCATATGTTTATCTTCTGCTGCTGTGTTCTGTGATGTTGATCATATAACTGCATGAGACGAATGTAATATTATATATAAGATATATATATTAAACGTTGCTTATGTTTTGCACCCGTGCTAGTCCAGCCCCCGCTCTGCCGGTAGTTAAGTAACCTAACGGTGCATGACGGGGCCTCGTGGCGAATGCGGATGGCATAAGCGTACGTTCTATTTTCGTTTCATTTCTTCTGTGATGTTTAGGGAAACATTGATTGATGGGACTTCATTAATAAGATTAATGAAAGAAAAGAAACCTAAAAATGTTGTAGAATCAAATTTTCAAAAAGGGTAGCTCTAGTTTTTGCTTTGCATAGCGGTATTCCTTGTAGAATATCCAGCACCTTATTCGATAAAGAAAGAGCCGAGATCCCTTCACCGGGAGTGACCTCTTTAGCAAAACTAGCAAATGCTACAAATCACTCGGTTTAGGTTTTGATTGCTTCTAAAGTTCTTGCTTTGCATAGCGGTATTTCTTGTAGAATATCCAGCACCTTATTCGATAAGGAAAGAGCCGAGATCCCTTCACCGGGAGTGACCTCTTTAGAGAAACTAGAAAAGTCTCAAAAACACTCCTTTTCAAAATCACTGGTTTCTACAACGATATCAAGTTCATTATGCTCATGGTTTTTATGAAAAACCTGCGTAGCCCTCCGTCATTTCAGATAGGTACTATTTGGTATTCGTGCTATGTTTGTTGGCTTTCATCAAGGCGTAGTGTGCGGTAGCTAATTAGTGCTTATCTGCTAAAGCATGAGATGCGATTGGATTAGGGTAGTCGTAAGAATTTGTTGGCTTTCGTCAAGGGTCGTACAGGTGGGTTTAATTCAATCAAGAAATGTACGGGTTGAGCTTGACTAGCGTCCTTTGGTTTGTTGGCTTTCGTCAAGGTCATAGGATGCTGGGGGTAAAAGTATTATCGGGAATTTCAAGTGTTGAAATTTGCAATGGGATTTCATACCTTCTATGAGATAGTTCGATCCCGATACCCACTGCGAGTAAGAGTTACTCCTGGGAGAGTTTTACACGTCATAATTAGCCAATCAAGTAGGTTTCTAGAAAGGTGTTAACGGGGTTACGCCCCTGGGAAACCGAGGTTTACTCTAATTAGGTCCGTGCAAAAGCACGGGGAACCTCCCTCAAAGTACCAACACTGGCCTGGTTGAAAGATTGGCGAACTTGTAAGGTGTAATTAATCCCAGCTAATCTTACCTTTTACGGTTTGAAGGAAGATTTGATAAAAACAATGGGAGACGTCCTGATTAGATAAGATAATAACCAACCTAATCTTGCAAAGAGCACACGCTAACTCGTTTCCTTCCATCTTTCTCCAGGCAGCAACCAATGTCACGCCTTAATCAAGATAATAATATGGATGTATTGACTGAACCCACTTGTTATACTGAGCAGGGGAACGTTATTCCCGCTCTAACTTATAAGTGTTATAAGTCCGAGCAGGAGATATGAACATACGGATTCCCACGCCACCCAAACGAAGAATAAGCATGTTGATGCAACTTCTTCAGGTGTGTTAGTTACAGAGAACTGTTTCTCAGTACACTCTACGTCGTGGTATTAGATACCGTACCGGGATCCCATATATGCAATATGTTGCATGGGGTAAGGAAAGGCAGAGAACTGGGAAATGGTGATCATTCCCTAAAAGTAGGAAATGGTGCAAATGTTGCAGCCAAAGCAGTTGGTGAGTATCACCTTGTATTACCAAAAAGGAATACATTGATCCTGAACGACTGTTACTACGTACCCTCTATGATATGCAATTTAATATCAATCTCTTTATTAGATAAAGAAGGATATAACTTTGTAGTAGAGAATAATGTTATGAACATTTACCTAAATCAAGTGTTGATTGGGTTTGGTGCGTTATGTAACGGATTGTACGTTCTGAATCAAAATACAGTTCTTAACGTACATAACACACACAAGAGGAAGAGTTCAGAAATGAACGAATCATTCTTGTGGCATTGTAGACTAGGTCATATCAATGCAACACGACTAGCTAAGTTGCATAAAGATGGAAATCCGTTCGAATTTTCATCTTATGACACTTGCCAGTCATGTCTCAAAGGAAAGATGACCATAACTCCGTTTACAAGACACGGAGAAAGAGTTACGGAACTCTTAGGACTGATACATAGTGATGTATGTGGTCCCATGTCTACACATGCCAGGAATGGTTTCTCGTACTTTATTACATTCACTGACGATCTCTCAAGATACTGACATGTGTTCCTGTTGAAACACAAATCTGAAGCTTTTGAGAAATTCAAGTAATATAAATCCGAAGTCGAGAACCAAACGGGTAGAAGTATTAAAATCCTTCGATCAGATCGAGGAGGAGAATACTTGAGCACAGAATTCCTTGAATATCTAGAAAAAAAACGGGATTCTCTCTCAGCTTACTCCTCCATATACACCACAGCACAACGGTGTATCGGAGCGGAGGAATTGCACCCTATTAGATATGGTGCGCTCTATGATGAGCACCGCTGAGTTACCTGTTTCCTTTTGGGGGTATGCGCTTGAGACAGCCATACATCTATTGAATATGGTTCCTACCAAATCAGTGCCTACCACTCCATATGAGATATGGAAGGGGAAGAGACCACATCTTAACTATGTGAAGATATGGGGTTGTCCGGCCTATGTCAAAAGGAACGATCCGGACAAGCTCGAGGCAAGGTCTGTTCTATGCAAGTTTATAGGATATCCCAAAAATTCACAAGGGTATATCTTCTACCACACCGAAGAACAAAAGGTGTTTGTTTCTCGGCATGCCACCTTTTTAGAAAATGAATTTATTGCGAAAGAAATTAGTGGCAAGGAGGTAGAATTGGAAGAAGTTCCAGCTGCACAAACTGCAATAGAAGATTTGGTGGAGCCAGAGGATTCAGTAGTTCCCGACGAACCCCATCATCTCCACCGTTCTAGTAGGGTTCCTCATCCACCTGAGAGATACTGCGGTTTTCTCGTTGATGGTGGGAGCGAGGATTGCATCATGGAAGATGATGACCCAACTAGCTTTGAGCAGGCCATCACGAGTGGGGACTCTGTGAAATGGCTGGATGCGATGAGATCTGAGATGGAATCCATGTACACCAACAAAGTATGGACTTTGGAAGTTCCTCCTGAAGGGGTAAAACCCATTGGGCGCAAATGGATCGTTAAAAAGAAAACTTGGTGTAGATGGAAAAGTTGAGACTTTCAAAGCTAGACTTGTTGCAAAAGGTTTTCTTCAATGACCAGGTGTGGATTATGATGAAACCTTTTCTCCAGTGGCTATGCTTAAGTCCATCTGGATCCTACTTTCCATCGCTGCATACCATGAATACGAAATCTGGGAAATGGATGTTAAGACCGCCTTTCTAAATGGTGATTTAGAAGAGAGCGTATACATGACTCAGCCGGAGGGCTTCGTAGACAGTGGGAGCAGTGGAAAGGTGTGCAAACTGCTTAAATCCATCTACGGGTTAAAGCGGGCATCGCGGAGCTGGAACATCTGTTTTGATGGGGTAGTCAAAGAGTTTGACTTCATCAAAAATATAGATGAACCTTGTATATACAAGAAGGTTGCAGAAAGTAAGGTCGTCTTCCTCGTATTGTACGTGGATGACATACTCTTGATAGGAAATGATGTTCCTATGCTGCACTCGGTCAAGCTCTTCTTATCACAGAGATTCTCATTGAAAGATCTAGGTGATGCCTCCTACATCTTAGGGATTAAGATCTATAGAGATAGATCTAAACGGATACTGGGATTGTCCCAATCCAGGTATATAGACACCGTACTAAAGAGGTTTAGTATGGAAGAGTCCAAGCGTGGGAATATACCCATGATCTCTGGACTTACTCTCTCCAAAGATATGTCTCCCAAGACTGATTTGGAGAGAACTCGCATGCAAGGGATACCCTATGCTTCGGCGGTAGGCTCTATCATGTATGCAATGTTATGTACCAGACCCGATGTAGCGTACTCACAAAGTGTAGTGAGTAGGTATCAAGCAGATCTAGGAGAGAATCACAGGACAGCTGTTAAGAACATTCTCAAGTACTTGAGAAGGACTAAGGAGATGTTCTTATTGTACGGTAACGGTGAACTCCAAGTGGAGTCCTTTACCGACTCGAGCTTCCAAAGTGATAAGGACGACAGTAAGTCGATCTTGGGTTTTCTCTTTACCCTCAACGGAGGGGTGGTGTGCTGGAAGAGTTCCAAGCAAGACATCGTTGCAGACTCGACGATGGAGGCTGAATATATCGCTGCCAACGATGCTGCCAAATAGGTTGTATGGATGAAGAAGTTCATCACTGAACTTGGTGTGGTTCCATCCATTGAGCATCCAATACCTTTGTATTGTGATAACAATGGAGCGGTGGCTTTGGCCAAGGAACCCAGGTCCCATCAAAGATCCAGACATATTCTTAGACGGTATCACCTGATCCGGGAGATAGTAAATCGTCGGGAGATCGAGGTCAGGAGAGTTCACACGAAGGACAACGTAGCGGATCCACTCAAGAAGGCCCTCCCTCAGACGCAATTTTAGAGACTTTTTGGGACGTTGGGTATGAGATACTACAACACATGGCCTTAGTGCAAGTGGGAGATTGTTAGTTATGTGTATGCCCTAGAGGCCATTATTGTACATATGATGTATATTATAGTGGATGCTTGGATATATATAGAGAGGACTTTCTTGCTCGACATGATAGTATGTTATCTAGTTATCTTTATCTTAACATGTAGACTTGTATTGTGATACTGTCGTGCTCTCACGTGTTGATAAAGCCCTTAGGTTATGTACTTGACTACCAGGAATATGATATAGATCATACTAGTGGGGCCATGGTAGTTCACAAGTACATCCTTCAATTGTTCCTAGTCGAGGGAATATCGAGACATGGCATCGATATTCCAGTGTAGACTAGCGTATACACTTCTTGACCCATATGATGGGCGATGGATGATCCCACATCCATTAGTGTTTGACATCAAAGATGGTATACGAGCGCTCAGTGGAAACTGAGTACACTGAAAAAGACTCGCCGAGGACTCCTATGTGGTAGTATACCTATCGTCAAATAGCAGTCCTCTGGTGACACTGGTACAGGTTAGTCTGTAGACCTGAGATCATTATAGAGTCTTATGCGACTCCCACTTTGCTTTGATTTCCTCCCTACCACGCTCAAGAGGAGTCGTGCAAACAGGTGGATTTTTGGTACAGTCCCGAGTCGTATGGAGGCAATGAGCGATAGGAGGGGTTTCTTCTCTTCCGGTATTGGGGGTTGATGTTGCGCTATGCTCGATTGGTAATAACTGGAAGTCCCTGGCCAGGGCTGATATGGAGATCTACTGATAAGTGTTATCAGTAGTTTCTCGTCCTGTTATGAGCCTCACATCGGCATGACTTATCACGTTACTGGGGTCTGACAATTTCCACCCCTAGACATGATATGCGACATATCAGATGAAGAGACCGGACTGTACGGTAGTGTTGCTGATAGGCTTCATGGAGACTGTGGACAGGCTTTCTTGTTGACCTTCATATCGCTCAATACTCGGGTAGCCGTTACGTCTAGCTAGTACCGCTGACGGCTTGTAGGTGACTGATATGATCATCACCTACTGCCGGAGTATTGACGAGTCTTTAGAGTCCCACACAAAAGTTCCTTGGTTCAAGAGAAACGAAGTAGGACACATATTTGATATATGTGCGGGTCTCATTAAATACGAGTATGTGATACCGTATTGTAATCTAGCTGTTATCTGTTATCGGTGCGGTTATATGTGATATAAACAGATTGTCGAATCAAGTGTTGATTCGATAATATGATATACAGATAAATGATATTAGACGGTCGTATATGATATAACCGGATTATTAGATCAAATGTTGATTTAATAATATGATATAAATTATATGTGATATAATTACATATTAACTAATATCATTAGCTCACTAATTAATCTTCATTAAATATATATTAATATATATGATATATATATATATATATATATATATATTAAAATGAAGCATGGCATTTTCTTTTCTATTTTGTGAAAATAGAAATGAGGTGTAAAATGAAGCATGGTTGCAAGCATGGGTTAAATACTTGTTTGTTCATTCTTGACTCACTATTCAAGCATGGTTGCAATTTAATATTGCATAATTCCATGCTTGAATGAGTGAGGGGTCAAGAATTATCATTCATTCTTTTTCATTCCAAAAAAGACTTAGCCATTTTCTTGCTCATGCTTGCTCTTGTTTCTTCTTCCTCCTCTTGCTTTTTCTCAAGTTTCAACCCTCACATGAGATGTGAATCATGAAACTTGAGCACAAATTAGTGAGCTCTTAACATCCCCTACTTCATCATCTCACGCCATTCTAGCAAACTAGTGTGATGTGTTTCATACACTAAAGAGTTTAGTGTAGTGGTAGCTTGAACTGGTAGGAGCTTCGTGGTGGATCATCTTTGGCGCAAAGGCAACGAAGGAAGCCCGTTCAAAGCCTCAAGAGATGCCTAGTGGTGTCGCGGGACTACTACAAGGAGCAAGTGAAGTGAAGGACTTGATTCTACCTGTTAGTGTTTATGCCCTAGAAGGCCATTACTGTATCATACTAGTTTGTATATTACTTAATAGAAGCTTGGGATATTCATGTGTATATAACAGTCTTGCTAAAGATGGTAGTATGCTACTTGGTTTTTCTATCTTAATATGTGAGTGTACGTATTGATAGAGCTCTTAGGATCTTGCTTTTCTACCAGCGTTGTGATGGCAGTCACACTAGTGGGGGCTGGGTAGTCTACAAGCACATCCTTATTCAGGTCCCTGGTCGTTGGATTATCGAGACAGAGCATCGATACTCCGGAGTAGACTAGTGTGTACGCTTCTCATCCCAGTTGGGGAGATGGTCTGTCCTATAGCCGTCAGTACGTCGTACTGGAGATAGTATGCAGGTGCTCGTTAGGTTACGGGTACACCGGACAGGACTCACAGGGAACTGTTGGTTGGTTTTATACCAGTCGTCAGTGAACAGTTCCCAGGTGACATGAGTACAGCATAGTCCGCAGACTTGACACTGCTACTTCGCCTCGAGTGTGTCCCACTGTTCTTAGATTGCTACCCTACCACGGCTCAAAGGAGTCGTGCAAACAGGTAGCAGTTGGGTGCAGTCCCGAGCACTTGGAGGCAGTGGCGGTTAGACAGGATTCGTCTCTCCCGGTATTGGGGGTTGATATCACGCTGTGTCAGAAAGCCATTACGCAAAGTCCCTGGCCAGGGCAAGCGAGATTTGCTGGTAGGTTCCAGTAATTTCTCAGGGTGTAATGGGCTTCGCTCCGACACGACTTATACCGCTATTAGGGGACTGACGCTTGCCGCCCCCCTAGTCCCGATATGCGATAGTCTAAGACGAACGGACCGGACTGTATGGAGATTGTCACAGCAGGCTCAGTAGGAGTTCGGATGGGTTTCCTCATCGGCCTTCTTATCGACAACTACCTGGGGACCGTTACGTACAGCTAGTGCCGCTTGCGGTCTGTGGTTAAACCCACTGCCAGCGTAGTAGTCGAGTCTCTAGAGTCCCACACAGAGAGTTTCCTACTCCAGGCGAAACGATATAGAGGTCGTATGGTTTTACGACAAAGGGTTCGGACGCATACGTGTGTTTACGCACGTACGACTTTCGGACAGTTTTTACCAGTCGGCTTTGGTTTAAGCCAGTTACTGGTATCCGGTTATTGGATTTATACAGTCTAAAGTTTTTCCGTATTTTTGCGGAAAGGAGGGGCGTTCTCGTAATTGTGCGAGAAGCTTCTAGAAGATGGTGACTAAGGAGGTTTAGGTGTCATATGCATTAAATGGGTTTAGTGAGTCATGAGAGTGATTCATCCATATCATTAATGCACAATAAATGCTTAATGAGTCATGGTTATGAATCACCATTAGATATTTATGAAACTTGATTATTCATCATTTGTTTTTCTTTTATTGATGAATTTTAAAGTTTCATATATATTATGATAACTTACTATTCTCACTTGATAATATCATTCACATTCTCTCTCCTCAAGCTCTCTCTCTTCAAACCCTAATCCTCACCTCTCATGTGTTGAGAACAAGGATTAGTTAGACTAAACAATCCATAACCCTCACTCTATCTCATCTATCTTCTTTGATTAGCAATCCAAGAAGGTTAGTTGTCTCAAGTTTAGAGGCTAAGCTTGGAGTTTTGCTCTCGGGTGGATCATCTACTACATCGAGAAGGCCGAGGAGGACGAGGAGATCGTAAAGCCGAAGGACTTGGTTCGATAGGTATAATCCCTAAGCATAGTAGTTTAGAACAACTATGTGTTTAGTTAGTTATCGTTTAGCTTCGATTCAAGCGGTTAGTCGATGTTTGTTCACTAAACAAGTTCGTTTTTAAAAATTCCGCCTCCCCACAAGTATTGGGGTGTTGTACATCGACTTACACTACCAAGGTATAATCTTTCTACACTTATCTAGTTAACATATCATCTAAAGAAAACCCTAATAATCTAGTTAAAGATCTTGTTTGTCTAGCTTAGCACCAAGAAAAATTTAAATTTGGCATGGTAGATGCTTCTATAACCTCATCATGGTGCTAAGGTAGTCCATCATATGTGATATGCGCGGGAGCTCGATTAAATGCGTGTAAATGATACCGTATTTTAATCGGGAATTTTCTATTGGTCGGGTCGTATGTGATATAACCGGTTTATTAAATCAAGTGTTGATTTAATATTGACTTTTAGCTCACTTTTATTAAACCTTTTCTATTTGTTTGTATGCATGGATGTATGTGTAGGGTTCCTAGGCACTCTAATGGAGTCTCACAAGGCATCAAACATGGCCAATTAAAATTTTACAAGTGCCTACAAACCCTAATACGGATCGTTAACTAGATAACGAGGCGATGCAAGCATGTAAAGGAATTAAATGCTAAAGGAAAGTGGCTACAACCTTTGTAGATCCGGTCCTCCACCTCCATGGCTCCGCGATGAAGTCTCCTCGCTGTACAAATCGGATCTTGGGCTCTAGCGTCGGCTTCATCGGAGAAAAAGCGGGCTAGGTCATCGACGACGATGCCGAAGATGATCTACGTCGAGGCATCGCTAGATCAAGCTCCAACTTCACCAAGTCAAGAAAACTTGTGAAGGAAAACACCCTATACTACTTAGCAAGAGGTAGAGGATGAAGAAATAGGAAGTGGGTAGACTTTAGATTTGGATTTCTCACACTTTTTCATCAATCACCATTGATGTAGCAAGCTTCTTTTCATGGAAGAAGAAGATGAAGAAGAAGAAGAAGATATGATAAGTTATTTAGAAAATAGAAAATAAATCATACTTATCATAATGTCAACTATGGTTAAATGTAGAGAATAAACTATGGTTAGGGTTAAGGAAAGAAACAAAATAGTCAACCATTCAAAGCTTCATGAAGCTTCAAAGATAAACCAAACTTAGCCACCATTTTATTTCTTTCAATAAAGAATAAATGAATAAATAAATAAGCAAATAAAGTGAAACCCTAACCATTCATATAACCATGGTCAATTCTTTACACAAACCCAAGCTTGCATGTATCATCAAACATGATACAATCTTGTGCACAAAAGTATATCACATATACAACTTGCACAATCCAAGTGAGAAAATCCATTTAAAGTGAACCAATACTAGTTAATTCAAAGTAATATATCAAATATATAATTATACATTAAATCATTAAATCAACACTTGATATAACGATCCGGTCATATCGCATATAACCGACTAGTATCCTATGTATCGGCTTATCGAATCAATCCTTGATTCGATAACTAGGTTATATCGCATATAACCAATCGATACATTCATCGCGAGAATAAAATACGGTATCACATACACGCATTATTCTCGGTCCTGCACATATCTCATATGCGCTCCTATTTCGTTTCGCTTGAGTCAGGAAACCTCTGTGTAGGACTCTAAAGACTCGTCAATACGCCGGCAGCAGGTGATGATCATATCAAACACCCACAAGCCGCAAGCGGTCTGCTAAACGTAACGGCCACCCGGGTATTGAGCGATCAGAAGATCGACGAGCAAGCCCGCTCACACTCCTGTGAATCCAACCAGTAACACTTACCGTACAGTCCAGTCTGTCCGTCTGATATGTCGCATATCTCGCCTAGGGGTGGTAAACGTCAGACCCCAATAGCTTGATAAGTCATGCCGACGTAGGGTCCATAACATTCGTGAAACTATTGATAACTCTTACCAGTATATCACTGCAACCCTGGCCAGGGATTTCCTGTTATGGCCAGTCGTGCATAGCGCAACATCAACCCCCAATACCGGGAGAGACGAATCCCCTCCTATCGCTCATTGCCTCCATGTGAATCGGGACTGTACCCAAAAACCACCTGTTTGCACGACTCAGTAGAGCCGTGGTAGGATGGAAATCAAAGCACAGTGGGAGACACACAAGACTCTATGACGATCTCGGGTCAACAGACTAAGCTGTACCAGTGTCACTAGAGAACTGCCATCTGACGTGAGGTATAATACCATCTGGGAGTTCTCGGCGAGTCCGTCCAGTGTACCCAGTCTCCACTGAGCACCCGTATATCATCTCTGATGTCAAACACCAATGGATATGGGATCATCCATCACCCATCTGTATGGGTCGAGAAGATATACGCTAGTCTACACTGGTATATCGATGCCCCGTCTCGATACACCCACGACTAGGGACTTTGAAGGATGTACTTATGGACTACCCAGGCCCCACTAGTATGATCTGCATCATAGTCCTGGAAGTCGAGTACACATCCTAAGGGCTTTATCAACATGTAATCAGAGAGACAGGAAGTATACATGTTAAGATAAAGAGCAACCAGATAGCGTACTATCATGTCGAGCAAGAAAGTCCTACCTATATATGTCCCAGCATCCACTACAATATACATCCAATGTACAGTAATGGCCTCTAGGGCATACATATAACTAACAATCTCCCATTTGCACTAGGGCCATCTGCAGCAGTGGTTGTAGTATCTAATACTCAACCATCCCCTAAAAGTCTCTCTTTGGGAAAAGGCCTTCGTGAGTGGATCCGCCGTGTTGTCCTCTGAGTCTACTCTCCCAACCTCGATCACCCTGGAGATCAACTATCTCCATGATCAGGTGATGTTGCCTCAGAATATGTCTGGGTCACTAATGGGACCAGGGTTCCTTGGCCAAAGCCATAGTTCCATTGTCATACAATGGTAGGAACCTAGTTCATCTTATGAACCAATATACACCCAAACTGCCTCTTTGGTAGTATCTTTAATAGCGATGTTACCATCCTTTATCGTCTAGTTTGACACGGTATCTAGCTTGGAACTCTTCCAACATACCGTCCCTTTACTGAGGGTAAAGACAATGCCTGTGACTGACAATCAGTCGTCTTTATCACTCTGGAACCCTTCCCGTGATTCTCCCCAGGATCGATTGATACCATCTCACTACAACTAGTGAGTATCCTAACATCCAATTAGATCTATCTCATAGATCCAAAGCTTAGGATTTAGTATGTATCGCTTTGATCCTATATGGAAAATCATTGTGATAAGCGGAGATTGATCGAGCGTAGCATAGGAAACTCCTTCCCTAACAAGAGTATGTCATCCACGTACTCTACGAGGATCGTCACCATACTCCCTACTACCTTTTTGTTTATACAAGGTTCATCTACCATTTTAATGATGTCAACTTCTTTGACTAATCCATCAAAATAGATGTTCCAATTCCGCGATGCCTGCTTTATCCTATAAAGCATCTTGCACACGTTTCCGCTGCTCCCACTGTCTACGAGGCCCTCTGGCTGTGTACTTATAGACGTACTCTTCTAAAACATCATTTAGAAAAGTAGTCATGGCACCCAACCACCAGATATCGTAGTCATGGTATGTAGCCGTGGCAAGTAGGATCTGGATGGACTCAAGCATAGTCCCTAGAAAAGGTTTCATCATTATCCACACCTGGTTGATGACTAAAACCTTTAACAAGTCTAGCTTTGAAAGTCTCAACTTTTCCATCTACACCAAGTAATCTTCTCAAGATATACTTGCTCCTGATGGGGATTTAACCCTTCAGATATAGCAACCAAAGTCCATACTTTGTTGGTGTATATGGATTCCATCTCAGACCGCTAAGATTCCAGCCATTCTTACAGAGTCCCTACTCTTGATGGCCTGCTCGAATCTAGTTGGATCATCATCTCATGATGCATTCCATGCTCCCACTGTCATCGAGAAACCAAGGTATCTCTCAGGTGGGTGAGGAACCCTACTAGATCGGCGGAGAGGCTGAGGTTCGTTGGAATCTACTGAATCCTTTGGTTCTACCAAATTATCTGCTGTAGTTTGTATAGCTGGAACCTTTCCAGTTCTACATTACAGACCTTGCCTCGAGCCTGTCCGGATTTTGCTTTTAGACATAGGCCGGACAATCCCAAATCTTAACTAACTTAAGATATGGGCTCTTCCCTTTCCATATCACATATGAAGTGGTAGGCAGTGATTTGATTCGAACCTAATTCAATAGGTATGCAGCTTCTCAAGCGCATAACATCCAAAAGGAAATAGGTAACTCAGTAATACTCATCATAGAGCACACGATATCTAATATTGTGTGATGGCTCCGCCCCGATACACCGTTGTGCTGTGGTGTATTCAGAGGAGTAATACTGAGAGAGAATCTCATTTTCCTTTAGAATGGTCCAGGAATGCCATGCACAAGTATTCTCCTCCCTGATCTTATCATAGGACATAATACTTATACCCGTATTTTGGTTCTCTACTTCCTACTTATATTCTGTGAATACCTCAAAAGGTTCGGACTTATATTTCAACAGGAATATATGACTGAATCTTGAGAGATTATCAGAGAATATAATGAAGTATAAAGAACCAGTCCTGGCATGTGTAGACAGGAGACCTTACATACATCATTATGTATCAGTCCTAAGAGTTCATTAACTCTTTCTCTGCTTCCAGTAAACAGAGCTGGTGTCATTATATCTTTGTGACATGACCGGCAAGTTTCACAAGATGTAAATTCAAACTGATTTAAATATGCATCTAAATGTAACTTCAGCTAGTCGGGTCGCATTGATATGACCTAGTCTACAATACCTCAAGAAGAATTTGTTCATATCTGAACTCTTCCTCTTGTGTGTGTTCAGTATACAAGGAACTGTAGTTTGATTTAGAACGTCAATGCTTTTAGATAACGTGCCTGAACCGATCAACTTTTGATATAGGAAATGTTCAAAACATTATCCAACAATACAAAATTATATCATTTCTTTACTAATAAAGAGACTGATATGATTTTGTATATCAGGTTCGGTATCTAATAGCATTTGTTCAGAATCAATGTATTGGTAATACAGGGTGACAGTGACCAACAGACTTGGCTGCAACACTATCCCCGTTTTCTGTCTCATGAAACTTATCACCCGTTCTCAGTTTTTCTACCTTTTTGTAGCCCTATGTAACAGATTACATATCTGGGATCCTGATCCGGTATCATATACCCAGGATGCAGAGGATACCAAGAAACAGTTCTTTGTAATGAACACACCCGAAGGAGATGCATCATATACACTTTCTTCGTTTGGGCGGCATAGGAATTCTGGTATTCCCCAATTTCCTGCCCTGTCTTATAACAATTATAAGTTGGAGCGGGACCAACGTTCCCCAGCTCAGTATAACAAGCGGGTTCGATCAATACATCCATTTTATTATCTTGATTAAGGCGTGATATGGTCGCTACCAGGAGAGAGAGTGAAGAAAACACTCTGCGTGCGCTCTTGCAAGATCAGATTGGTTATATATTTTATCTAATCAGGATGGCTCCCACTGTTTTTATCAAATCTTCCTTCAAACCTTAAAAGGAAAGACTAGCCGGGATTAATTACACTCTACAAGTTCGCCAATCTTTCAGCCAGGCCAGTGTCGGTACTTTGAGGGAGGTTCCCCGTGCTTTCGCACGGACCAAATTACAGTAAACCTCGTTTTCCCAGAGGCGTAACCCCGTTGACACCTTTCTAGACACCTACTTGATCGGCTAATTGTAAAGTGCAAAACACTCCCAGGAGTAACAATTACTCGCAGTGGGTATCGGGATCTAACTATCATATAGAAGGTATGCAATCTCATTGCAAATTTCAACACTTGAAACTCCCGATAAAGATTTTTACCCCTAACACTTATGACCTTAACTATGGTCAACAAATCATAAGCACTAGTCAAGTTCTACCCGTCATTTCGTGATTAATTAGACCCACCCACATGACCCTTAACTAAGGTCAACAAAGTCACGCGACTGTCCTAACTAATCGCATCATATGCGGTGTAGGAAGACATCACTTAGCTACCGTACACTGTGCCTTGACTATGGTCAACAAACACAGCACGAATACTAAGTACTCTACTTCCTAAAATGACGGAGGGTTGCGAATGGTTTTTGTGAAAACCTTTAACGCTTTGAACTTGATCTCGTTGCGGAATCAAATGGTTTTTAAATGGAATGTTTTTGAAGCTTTTCTACTTTTGCTAAAGGGGTCACTCCCGGTGAAGGGATTGTCGGCCCTTTCCTCGTCGAATGAGGTGCGGGATATATCATATATATCACTGTGCAAAGCAGAAACTATAGAAGCAATCAAAGGACAAACCGAGTGTGTAGCATCTGCCAGTTATTGCTAAAGGAGTCACTCCCGGTGAAGGGATCTCGGTCCTTTCCTCATCGAATAAGGTGCAGGATGTTCTATAATGAACACCGCGATGCAAAGCAAGAACTGTAGCTACCTGTTTTTATTTTGAAATTCGATTCCACAACATCAATTAGGTTTATTTTCTTTCATTAATCTCATTAATGAATATCCCATCATTAAGGTCTAGCTAAACATCACAGATAAATATAACGTACGCTTATGCCATCCGCATTCGCCTCGATGTCCCGTCTGCACCGTTAGGTTAGGTAACTAACGGCAGAGCGGGGCAGGGCTAGCGCGGGTGTAAAACATAAGCAACGTTTATATAATATATCATATATACTATATATAATATATGTCACGGAACATCACATGATCACATCACAGATAAATCACAGCAGAAGATACATATGAAATATTGGATATACTAGGACGTCCGTGTTTTCAATACGAGCCAGTATAAAACACGGATTCCACGGTCGTGATGAATAGCCAATCCCACACCCCTAGACCCCTACGAGAGCGGCAAGCAACCCTACCAATTCTAGGGTTAGGAGACCCGGACTCGACTTCTCGAGTTGGTCTCCCACTGGACCCCAGAACCCGGTTACTTGTGCTCCCCTCCTTGGGTCTATCCTAGTGCAGAAAAGTAAATAATATACAAAAGGTGACATCTTCCGCAACCTGGAAGTGCCCCAATAAAAGAATATTACAAACAAGTTTTTACATGAATGAAAATGGAAAAACACTCATCTCACATAAAAACCCCCGGCTATTCAAACACGACGATCCAATATAACATATCCAGCAACACATAACATCACATGTCATCAACGTAAGTAAATATGCGCATCCCAATTATCGTTGACATATAGTAACGAAACCAGCGATATCACATATTGCACTTACGGTCACAGAAAAGAAAGTGTAAAACTACGACAGTTGGAATCCGCAACCTCTTTAGACATCGCATGCCTAATCAAATGAATTCCTTAGACATCGCATGCCTAACAATTATAAACCCCGCATTTTAGTCTCAAAATCGAAAACACTTTTCAATATAAAAGTCGGGCAATTCAACAGGATTCCCGACATTCAGATCGAATGCTCGTCGCAAACTTTAGTAGGCGGCCGCACCCCCGATACCGTCTACGAAGTGCACTAAGGCGGAACACCACTGCCGCGAGCACCCAAACAGATGCTTTCGGTGACGGGGTTCTCCTACAGTCACTTGGTCGGGGCAATGGAGTGAGGCTGTCTATTAAGTTTACCCGGCGAGTATTCGCGTACGCTACGTGATTGCGACGGACTTTTTGATCACATCAAAATTCCGTGGCAACCGATCAAGTGAGACTAAACTACTAGATTTATAACATTCATTCAGTTATCTCATAACTACTTGTGAATTCCAAATGTTGTATCACATTCCGGATAAGACAGAAAATGTTAAACTTTCCGATCGAATAATCGAACACCCAAGTTTTCCCGATACAGATCAACACATGAAACAAGTCTAAAAACATTCAGTTCGTGCCTCAGTACCAACGGTCCAGCCGTAGAAGGGTCAAGCCAACGCCTTACATGTGGCACGCCGTACTGCCCCAAACCCTAAGGTTCAAAGGGCAGTTCAAGACGGCCACATAATCGAGTTAAGGTTTGTTGTCTTCTAGAGGGACCATCGCGTTACTTGCACTACTTAGAACGTCTTTAACCTCGGAAAAATCCAACACTTGGAAATTTTCCGGCAGGGGAAAAATTGGGTATCTACATCCGATCGAACTTTTTAACATATTCAAAAATTACCCGGAAAACCACAAAGACAAAGTTAGACAATCCGATCGAAACACCGAGTCCCCAATACAACCCAGAAAATTCAACTCTTGAATAAATATTAAAAAATCCCAGAAAATCCAACACCAGAAAATAGGAATTACTGTGCAAGATTTATTGGGTAATGGGACCATATAGCCGCGGAACCGCGGCAGAAGCCATGCTTCTGCCGCTGTTCCACGGCGGTTTAGATGAGTTAGGTCCTCGTTTTGCACCATAATTCTTAGGTCTTCCTGCTGAATTTTTTAGGAATTTTTAATCTGGAATAAACCCATTTTTTCAAAAAAGTCCAGAGAGCAAATTACGATTAGGGTTTCGGGACAATCGGACTTCTAACTCCGTCTACGCATCGCCTAAGGCTCTAGCTAGGCTCTAATACCACTGTAGGGTTCCTAGGCACTCTAATGGAGTCTCACAAGGCATCAAACATGGCCAATTAAAATTTTACAAGTGCCTACAAACCCTAATACGGATCGTTAACTAGATAATGAGGCGATGCAAGCATGTAAACGAATTAAATGCTAAAGGAAAGTGGCTACAACCTTTGTAGATCCGGTCCTCCACCTCCATGGCTACGCGATGAAGTCTCCTCACTGTACAAATTGGATCTTGGGCTCTAGCGTCGGCTTCATCGGAGAAAAAGCGGGCTAGGTCATCGACGACGATGCCGAAGATGATCTACGTCGAGGCATCGCTAGATCAAGCTCCAACTTCTCCAAGTCAAGAAAACTTGTGAAGGAAAACACCCTATACTACTTGGCAAGAGGTAGAGGATGAAGAAATAGGAAGTGGGTAGACTTTAGATTTGGATTTCTCACACTTTTTCATCAATCACCATTGATGTAGCAAGCTTCTTTTCATGGAAGAAGAAGATGAAGAAGAAGAAGAAGATATGATAAGTTATTTAGAAAATAGAAAATAAATCATACTTATCATAATGTCAACTATGGTTAAATGTAGAGAATAAACTAAGGTTAAAGTGAATGGTTAGGGTTAAGGAAAGAAATAAAATAGTCAACCATTCAAAGCTTCATGAAGCTTCAAAGATAAACCAAACTTAGCCACCATTTTATTTCTTTCAATAAAGAATAAATGAATAAATAAATAAGAAAATAAAGTGAAACCCTAACCATTCATATAACCATGGTCAATTCTTTACACAAACCCAAGCTTGCATGTATCATCAAACATGATACAATCTTGTGCACAAAAGTATATCACATATACAACTTGCACAATCCAAGTGAGAAAATCCATTTAAAGTGAACCAATACTAGTTAATGCAAAGTAATATATCAAATATATAATTATACATTAAATTATTAAATCAACACTTGATATAACGATCCGGTCATATCGCATATAACCGACTAGTATCCTATGTATCGGCTTATCGAATCAATCCTTGATTCGATAACTAGGTTATATCGCATATAACCAATCGATACATTCATCGCGAGAATGAAATACGGTATCACATACACGCATTATTCTCGGTCCTGCACATATCTCATATGCGCTCCTATTTCGTTTCGCTTGAGCCAGGAAACCTCTGTGTAGGACTCTAAAGACTCGTCAATACGCCGGCAGCAGGTGATGATCATATCAAACACCCACAAGCCGCAAGCGGTCTGCTAAACGTAACGGCCACCCGGGTATTGAGCGATCAGAAGATCGACGAGCAAGCCCGCTCACACTCCTGTGAATCCAACCAGTAACACTTACCATACAATCCAGTCTGTCCGTCTGATATGTCGCATATCTCGCCTAGGGGTGGTAAACGTCAGACCCCAATAGCTTGATAAGTCATGCCGACGTAGGGTCCATAACATTCGTGAAACTACTGATAACTCTTACCAGTATATCACTGCAACCCTGGCCAGGGATTTCCTGTTATGGCCAGTCGTGCATAGCGCAACATCAACCCCCAATACCGGGAAAGACGAATCCCCTCCTATCGCTCATTACCTCCATGTGAATCGGGACTGTACCCAAAAACCACCTGTTTGCACGACTCAGTAGAGCCGTGGTAGGGTGGAAATCAAAGCACAGTGGGAGACACACAAGACTCTATGACGATCTCGGGTCAACAGACTAAGCTGTACCAGTGTCACTAGAGAACTGCCATCTGACGTGAGGTATAATACCATCTGGGAGTTCTCGGCGAGTCCGTCCAGTGTACCCAGTCTTCACTGAGCACCCGTATATCATCTCTGATGTCAAACACCAATGGATATGGGATCATCCATCGCCCATCTGTATGGGTCGAGAAGGTATACGCTAGTCTACACTAGTATATCGATGCCCCGTCTCGATACACCCACGACTAGGGACTTTGAATGATGTACTTATGGACTACCCAGGCCCCACTAGTATGATCTGCATCATAGTCCTGAAAGTCGAGTACACATCCTAAGGGCTTTATCAACATGTAATCAGAGAGACAGAAAGTATACATGTTAAGATAAAGAGCAACCAGATAGCGTACTATCATGTTGAGCAAGAAAGTCCTACCTATATATGTCCCAGCATCCACTACAATATACATCCAATGTACAGTAATGGCCTCTAGGGCATACATATAACTAATAGTATGCATATATTTATGCATACACATGTTGATGTGAATGCACACATACATGCATACATGTGTGTCATGGTTGTTGATACATTGGAGATGGCAATGCAAGACTCACATGGTGTATATATATATATACATATTTATTTATTATTGAGAAAAAGAAAAAGGAAATTAAAACATGGTGAATGTTTCTACACTCTTCTCTCTTTAACCATGACTTTAATTTCCTTTGTTCATTAACTCACTAATAAAAATATCTAGATATTTATTTACCATGGTTTATGTAAGTGTGACTCTCATATATATTCTTTTTCTTTTCTCTTTTTATTAAGAAATTATCATTATTGAGCTCAAGTTTTGCCATCTCCTTCTCCTTCCTCCTTCATGCTCTCTTGAGTTTTCTATTGAGTGAGGAATATAAAAAGAAAGGGTTTTTAAGTGAGAATACAAACCACATCACCAATCTATACTAGTCTAGCCCATTAGTGTAGGTTCTTTTCTCCACTTCTTCATAGATCAAGTGAAGCTAGGAGCTTGAGCAAAGGGACTCCGGGTTGATCGTCGTAGACTTGGAAGGATTCAAGCAAGCTGGTTCAAACCTTAGTTGATCCAAGGAGTCACAAGAGGAGGTCTACAAAGGTTGTATTTCTCCCCACTTAGTGTTAGACACTAGTTTGTACGTGATACTACAAGTTGTTATTAGTTATATGTATGCCCTAGAGGCCATTACTGTACATAGGATGTATATTGTAGTGGATGCTGGGACATATATAGGGAGGACTTTCTTGCTCGACATGATAGTATGCTATCTGGTTACACTTTACCTTAACGTGTATACTGATTGTCTCTCTGTTACATGTTGGTAAAGCCCTTAGGATGTGTACTTAACTACCTGGACTATGATACGGATCATACTAGTGGGGACATGGTAGTCCATAAGTACATCCTTCAAAGTCCCTAGTCGTGGGTATATCGAGACAGGGCATCGATATACCAGAGTAGACTAGCGTGTACCTTCTCGACCCATACAGATGGGCGATGGATGATCCCATATCCATTGGTGTTTGACATCAGAGATGATATACGGGTGCTCGGTAGAGACTGGGTACACTGGACGGACTCGCCGAGAACTCCCAGATGGTATTATACCTTACGTCAGATGGCAGTTCTCTGGTGACACTGGTACAGAGTAGTCTGTTGACCCGAGATCGTCATAGAGTCTTGTGTGGTTCCCACTGTGCTTTGATTTCCACCTTACCATGTCCAAAAGGGCGTGCAAAACGGTGGTTTTTGGGTACAGTCCCGAATCACATGGAGGCAATGAGCGATAGGAGGGGATTCGTCTCTCCCGGTATAGGGAGTTGATGTTGCGCTGTGTTCGATTGGCTATAACCGGAAATCCCTGGCCAGGGTTGCTGAGATTTACCGGTAAGTGTTACCAGTACTTTCTCAAACTGTTATAGACCTCAGATCGACACGACTTATCGAGCTATTGGGGTCTGATGTTTACCACCCCTAGGCGAGATATGCGACATATCAGACGAACAGACCGGACTGTACGGTAAGTGTTACTGGTTGGATTCACAGGAGTATGAGTGGGCTTGCTCGTCGATCTTCTGATCGCTCAATACCCGGGTGGCCGTTACGTTTAGCAGACCGCTTGCGGCTTGTGGGTGTTTGATATGATCATCACCTGCTGCCGGCGTATTGACGAGTCTTTAGAGTCCTACACAGAAGTTTCCTGGCTCAAGCGAAATGAAATAGGAGCGCATATGAGATATGTACGGGACCGAGAATAATGCGTGTATGTGATACCGTATTCTATTCTCGCGATGAATGTATCGATTGGTTGTATGCGATATAACCTAGTTATCGAATCATGGATTGATTCGGTAAGCCGATACATAGGATACTAGTCGGTTATATGCGATATGACCGGATCGTTAAATCAAGTGTTGATTTAATGATTTTATGTATAATTATATATTTGATATATTACTTTGCATTAACTAGTATTGGTTCACTTTAAAAGGATTTTCTCACTTGTTGTGCACATTGTATATGTGATATACTTTTGTACACTAGTTTGTATCATGTTTGATGATACATGCTCATTAGGGTTTGTGTAAAGATTAAACCATGGTTGGGTAATGGTTGGGGTTTTCATTTTCTTATTCATTTATTTGTTTATTTTATTCATTTTGGAAATGAGAGAAAATGGTGGCTTTCTTTGTTTGATATTGAAGCTTCATGAAGCTTTGACTAAGTGACCATTTTGTCTCATGCTTAACCCTAACCACTCCATCTAACCTTAGTTAAATCTCTACACTAAACCATGGTTTGTATATGATAAGAATTGATTTTTCTTTTCTATTATTATTATTCTTATCATAACATTTTCATCTTCTTCTTCTTCTTCTTCAAGGAGAAGCTTGCCTCCATCAATGGCAACTCTTGAAAATGAGTGAGAAATCCAATTCTAAAGTGAACCCACTTCCTATTTCTTCATCCTCTACCTCTTGCCAAGTAGTATAGGGTGTTCTCTTCACAAGTTTCATGACTTGGTGAAGTGGGAGCTTGATCTTGTGATGCCTCGACGTAGATCATCTTCGGCACGAAGCCGACGACCTTGCCCGCCCATTTCTCCGATGAAGCCGACGATAGAGTCCAAGATCCGATTTGTACAGCGGAGAGGACTTCATTGCGGAGCTATGGAGGTGGAGGACCGGATCTACAAAGGTTGTATTTCCGTTCTTGTAGTTAAGTTGTTAGCTATTCGCTTTTGTCGCCTAAAATATCTAGATAACGATCCGTATTAGGTTTTCTCGGCACCCGTAAAATTTGAAATCGGCATGGTTGATGCCTTGTGAAACCTCATTAGAGTGCCTAGGAACCCTACAGTGGTATCAGAGCTACTAGGCATTGGATGTCGACCTATGGGGGGTTCTCACTGTGTGACAGTGTGGCGAAGCATAGGCTCTTACCCCCAGGGTGTCCCGAGACCGGAAGGTGTTCCGGCGGGTTGTAGTCCTCGCGAGGGGGCATGCGTAAAAAGTAGCTGTTGAGGGACCCGATGGTGCCACGGTGACCCCATTGGATGGGGTGGCTGCCTGCCCTACAGTGGTATCAGAGCCTAGCTAGAGCCTTAGGCGAAGCGTAGACGGAGTTTGAAGTCCGATCGAATCAAAACCCTAACCCGAAACATGCTCTCTGGACTTTTTTCAAAAACTGGGTTTTTTCCAGATTAAAAATGCTTAAAAAATTCAGCAGGGAAATCTATGAATTACGATGCAAAAATTATCATGTGATACGGCTAAACGGCGGCGGAACCGCGGCAGAAGCATGGCTTCTGCGGCGGTTCCGCGGCCACATAGTAAGATCTGCCAATAGTTTTTGCACAGTAATTTATCAATTCAGGTGCTGAGTTCTCTGGGTATTTTTAAATTTTATTCAAGAGTTGAATTTTCTGGGGTTGTTTTGGGGATTCGGTGTTTCGATCAGAGTATCAGATTTTGTCTATGTGGCTTTCCGGATAAATTTTAGAATATGTTAAAAAGTTCGACCGGATATAAATACCCAATTTTTCCCCTGTCGGGAAATTTCCAAGTGTTGGATCTTTCCGTAGTTTAACGACGTTCTAAGTAGTGCAAGTAACGCGATGGTCCCTCTAGAAGACAACAAACCTTAACTCGATTATGTGACCGTCTTGAACTGCCCTTTGAACTGTTAGTTGTATGTATGCCCTAGAGGCCAGTATTGTACAGATTATGTATATTATATTGGATGCTTGGACATATATAGAGATGACTTTCTTGCTCGACATGATAGTATGCTATCTGGTTGCTATTTATCTTAACATGTACACTAGTCTCTTTATACTGTCTTATAGTTACATGTTGGTAAAGCCCTTAGGATTTGTACTTGACTACCTAGACTATGATGCAGATCATACTAGTGGGGACATGGTAGTCCATAAGTACATCCTTCAAGGTCCCTAGTCGTAGGTGTATCGAGACGGGGCATCGATATACCAGAGTAGACTAGCGTATACGCTTCTCGACCCATGTGATGGGCGATGGATGATCCCATATCCATTGGTGTTTGACATCAGAGATGGTGTACGGGTGCTCAGTGGAGACTGGGTACACTGGACGGACTCGCCGAGAACTCCCAGATGGTATTATACCTCACGTCAGATGGCAGTTCTCAGGTGACACTTGTACAGATTAGTCTGTAGACCCGAGATCGTCATAGAGTCTTGTATGATTCCCACTGTGCTTTGATCTCCACCTTACCACGTCCATGAGGGCGTGCAAAACGGTGGTCTTTGGGTACAGTCCCGAATCACATGGAGGCAATGAGCGATAGGAGGGGTTTCGTCTCTCCCGGTATTGGGGGTTGATGTTGCGCAGTGCTCGATTGGCCGTAACAGGGAAGTCCCTGGCCAGGGCTGATCAGAGATTTGCTGGTAAGTGTTACCAGTAGTTTCTCGACCCGTTACGAGCCTCACATCAGCACGACTTATCGGGTTATTGGGGTCTGACGTATACCACCCCTAGACTTGATATGCGACGTATCAGACGAAGAGACCGGACTGTACGGTAAGTGTTACTGGTCGGATTCGCAGGAGTGTGAGCCGGCTAGCTCGTCGATCTTCTGATCGCTCAATACCCGAGTGGCCGTTACATTTAGCAGACCGCTTGCGGCTTGTGGCTGCTTGATATGATCATCATCTGCTACCGGCGTATTGACGAGTCTTTAGAGTCCTACACAGAGGTTTCCTGGCTCAAGCGAAACGAAATAGGAGCGCATATGAGATATGTGCCGGACCGAGAATAATGCGTGTATGTGATACCGCATTTCATTCTCGCGATATATGTTTCGATTGGTTATATTCGATATGACCTAGTTATCGAATCATTGATTCGATAAATCGATACATTGGTTTCTAGCCGGTTATGTGCGACATGACCGGATCATTGAATCAAATGTTGATTTAATGATTTAATGCATAATTATATATTTGATATATTGCATTGCATTAACTAGTATTGGTTCACTTTAAACGGATTTTTTCTCACTTGGATTGCACATTGTATATGTGATATACTTTTGTGCACTTTTTGTATCATGTTTGATGATACTTGATCATATGGTTAAGTGAATAGAATTAAACCATGGTTATTTTGTAATTAGGGTTTTCCATTTTTATTTATTCATTTATTTGTTTATTTATGTGGATAAATTCAAAATGAGAATGGTGGCTATTCTTGTTTCTTATATGAAGCTTCATGAACCCTTGACTTTAGCAACCATTCTTATCCTCTTGCTTAACCCTAACCCACTCTACTAACCATGGTTTATTCTCTACACCTAACTTGAGTTAGAGTTATGATAAGTATAGATTTTCTTTTTATTTTAAAAAACACTTATCATAATTCTAGCTCTTCTTCTTCTTCATCTTCAAAAGAAAAGCTCAAGGTCCATCAATGGCAACTTGAGTTAAAGTGAGATAAATCCAATTCTAAAGTGAACCCACCTCCTATTTCTTCACCCTCTACCTCTTGCCAAGTTGTTTTGGGTGTTTACTTCACAAGTTTCACAAGTTTGTGAAGTCGGAGCTTGAGTTTGTGCAACCTCGACATAGATCGTCTTTGACACAAAGCCGACGACCTATTCCGCTTGTTTTCCCGATGAAGCCGATGATCGAGTCGAGGATTCATGATGGACAGCGAGGACATGACCGCGTGGAGCTAAGGAGGCGGAAATCCGGATCTACAAAGGTTGTAGCATCTCAACTTTAGTTAAATAGTTAACTAGTTTTCCGTTTCGCCTAAATATCTGGTTTAAGATCCGTTGTCTAGGGTTTCTCGGCACAAAAATTTTAAATTGGCATGTTCGATGCCTTGTGAGACCTTACTAGAGTGCCTAGGAACCTTTCAGTGGTATCAGAGCCTAGCTAGAGCCTTAGGCGAAGTCTAGACGCGATTTGAAGTCCGAACGAACCCGAAGCACCAAAACTTCATTGCTCTCTGTACATTTTCTAAAAACCGGGATTTTTCCAGATTAAAAATGCCTAAAAAATTCAGCAGGAATATCTAAGAGTTATGGTGAAACACGATCTCGTAATTCATCTATACAGGCGCGGAAACGCGGCAGAAGCATGCCTTCTGCCGCGCTTCCGCGGTGTACTGTTCATATTACTGAATAAAAATTGCACAGTAACTCATAGTTAATTATGCTGAATATTCTGGGAATTTTTAATATTTATTCAAGAGTTGAATTTTCTGGAATAGTTTTGGTGATTCGGTGTTTCGATCGGGGTATCAAATTTTGTCTATTTGGCTTTCCGGATAAATTGTAGAATATGTTAAAAAGTTTGACCGGATACAAATACCCAACTTTTCCCCTGCCGGAAAAAATTCTAAGTGTTGAATTTTTCTGTGGTTAAAAGACGTTCGAAGTAGTGCAAGTAACGCAATGGTCCCTCTAGAAGACACAAACCTTAACTCGATTATGTGACCGTCTTGAACTGCCCTTTGAACCTTCGGGTTTGGAGGAGTACGGCGTGCCACATGTGAGGCGTTGGCTTGACCCTTCTACGGCTGGACCGTTGGTACTGAGGTATGAAGTGAATGTCTTTGAACCTATTTCATGTGTTGATCGGTGTTGGGAAAACTTGGGTGTTCGAATGTTCGATCGGAAAGTTTGATATATTCTATTTATCCGGAATTGGATACAATAATTGGAATTCACAAACAGTTATGAGATAACTGGATGAATGTTATAAATCTAGCAGTTTAGTCCCATACGATATTGAAAAGAGTTTTCGATAATGAGACTAAAATGCGGGATTTATATCTGATTAGGCATGTGATGTCTAAAGCCGTTGTGGATTCCAATTGTTGTAGTTTTACACTTTCTTTTCTGTGACCGTAAGTGTAGTATGTTCATATCGCCGGTTTCATTGCTATACGTCAACGACAATTTGGGGTATGCATACTTACTTACGTTGATGACATGTGATGTTATGTGTTGCTGGATATGTTATATTGGATCGTCGTGTTTGAATAGCCGGGGTTTTTTATGTGAGATGAGTGTTTTTCATTTTCATTCATGTATAAAAACTTGTATGTAATATTCTTTCCTTTGGGGCGCTTCCAGGTAGCGGAAGTTGTCACCCTTTGTATATTATTTACTTTTCCGCATTAGGATAGACCCAAGGAGGGGAGCACAAGTAACCGGGTTCTGGGGTCCAATGGGAGACCAACTCGAGGAGTCGAGTCCGGGTCTCCTAACCCTAGAATTGGCAGGGTTGCTTGCCGCTCTCGTAGGGGTCTAGGGGTGTGGGATTGGCTATTCATCACGACCGTGGAATCCGTGTTTTATACTGGCTCGTATTGAAAACACGGACGTCCTAGTATATCCAATATTTCATATGTTTATTCTGCTGCGATATCTGTGTTGTGACTCTGTGATGGATATAGTATATAGTATATATGATATATTATATAGACGTTACTTATGTTTTACACCCGCGCTAGCCCTGCCCTGCTCTGTCGTTAGTTACCTAACCTAACGGTGCACGAGGGGACATCGAGGCGAATGCGGATGGCATAAGTGTACGTCATATCTATCTGTGATGTTTAGGTATTTAAATGATGGGACTTCATTAATGTGATTAATGAAAGATAAGAAACCTAAGATGTTGTAGAATCGAATTTTAAAATAAAACAGGTAGCTACAGTTCTTGCTTTGCATAGCGGTATATATGATATACCCTGCACCTTATTCGATGAGGAAAGGACCGAGATCCCTTCACCGGGAGTGACTCCTTTAGCAATAACTGGCATATGCTACACATTCGGTTTGGCTTTGATTGCTTTTAAGAGTTTTTGCTTTGCACAGTGATATATATGATATATCCCGCACCTCATTCGACGAGGAAAGGGCCGATGATCCCTTCACCAGGAGTGACCCCTTTAGCAAAACTGGAAAAGCCTCAAAAATCACTCCATTTCAAAACTTCATTTGATTCTACAACGATATAAAGTTCATTACGCAAAGGGTTTTTAAAAACCTGACGTAGCCCTCCGTCATTTCAGATAAGTAATAGTTAGTATTCGTGCTGCGTTTGTTGACTCAGTCAAGGCGTAGTGTACGGTAGCTGATTACTATTTATCTGTTTATGCATATGATGCAGATTGGATTAGGGTAGTCGTGCGGCCTTGTTGACTTAGTCAAGGGTCGTGCGGGTGGGTTTAATTCAATCAGGAAATGACGGGTTGAACTTTACTTGCGGTCTATGGTTTGTTGACTCAGTCAAGGTCATAGATCGCCTGGGGCAAAATATTATCGGGAATTTCAAGTGTTGAAATTTGCAATGAGATTGCATACCTTCTATGAGATAGTTGGATCCCGATACCCGCTGCGAGTAAGAGTTACTCCTGGGAGAGTTTTACACATTGCAATTAGCCGACCAAGTAGGTGTCTAGAAAGGTGTCAACGGGGTTATGCCTCTGGGAAAACGAGGTTTACAGTAATTAGGTTCGTGCGAAAGCACGGGGGACCTCCCTCAAAGTACCGACACTGACCTGGCTGAAAGATTGGTGAACTTGTAGTGTGTAATTAATCCCGGCTAGTCTTTCCTTTTAAGGTTTGAAGGAAGATTTGATAAAAAGCAGTGGGAGCCATCCTGATTAGATAAGATAATAACCAATCTGATCTTGCACGAGCATACGCTAAAGTGTTTTCTTCTCTCTCTCTCCAGGTAGCGACCATTTCATGCCCTAATAAAGATAATAATATGGATGTATTGACCGAACCCGCATGTTATACTGTGCAGGGGAACGTTGAACCCGTTCTATCTTATAAGTGTTATAAGAATGAACAGGAAACAGGAGAATATCTGGATTCTCACACCGCCCAAACGGAGAACATGCATGTTGATGCATCATCTTCGGGTGTGTTTGTCATTGAGAACTGTTTCTCAGTTCACCCTACGTCCTGGGTATTCGATACCGGGTCAGGATCCCACATATGTAAGATGTTACATGGGCTGCGAAAAGGTAGAGAACTGAGAAAAGGTGAACATTCCGTTCATGTAGGGAATGGGGCAAATGTTGCAGCCAAAGCAGTTGGCATATATCACCTAGTATTACCAAATGGTGATACACTAGTCCTGAATGAGTGCTATTATATACCGAACATGATGTGCAACATTATATCATTTTCTTTATTAAGTAAAGAAGGTTATAATTTTGTAGTAAAGGATAATGTTATGAACATATTCCTAGATCAAAGGTTGATTGTATCAGGCTCGCTACATAATGGCATATTCATTCTCAATCAAAATACAGTCTTCAATATACAAAACACACACAAAAGGAAAAGCTCAGAAATGAACGAATCCTTCTTGTGGCACTGTAGACTTGGCTATATCAATGAGACACGACTAGCTAAGTTGCATAAGAACGGATATTTGAATTCATTCGAATTATCATCTTATGACACTTGCCATTCATGTCTCAAAGGAAAAATGACCAAAACTCCGTTTAAAGGACACGGAGAAAGAGTTACTGAACTCTTGGGACTGGTGCATAGTGATGTATGCGGTCCAATGTCTACACACGCCAGAAATGGTTCTTCCTACTTCATTACATTCACTGACGATCTCTCTAGATACGGGCATGTGTTCCTGTTGAAACACAAGTCTGAAGCTTTTGAGAAATTCAAAGAATATAAGCACGAGGTAGAGAACCAAACGGGCAAAAATATTAAGGTTCTTCGATCTGATCGAGGAGGTGAATACTTAAGCAGTGAATTCCTGGATTATCTAAAAGAGAATGGGATTCTCTCTCAGCTTACTCCTCCTTATACACCACAGCACAACGGTGTATCGGAACGAAGGAATCGCACCCTATTAGATATGGTGCGTTCAATGATGAGTAATGCTGAGTTACCTATTTCCTTTTGGGGGTATGCGCTTGAGACAGCCATATACCTATTGAATCTGGTTCCGTCTAAATCTGTACCTACCACACCATATGAGATATGGAGTGGGAAGAGACCATATTTTAAGCGAATTAAGATATGGGGTTGTCCGGCCTATGTGAAAAAGCAAAATCCGGACAAACTCGAGGCACGATCAGTCCTTTGCAAGTTTGTGGGATATCCTAAGAATTCTCAAGGATATTTTTTCTACCAAGCTGAGGAACAAAGAGTGTTTGTTGCTCAACATGCCACCTTTTTGGAAAGGGAATTTCTTGCAAAAGAAATTAATGGCATAGAGGTAGAGCTAGAAGAGGTTCCAGCACCACAAACTGCAACTGACAATTTAGTAGAACCAGAGGATTCAGTGGTGCCCGACGTACCCCAGCCTCTCCGCCGATCTAGTAGGGTTCCTCGTCCACCTGAGAGATACTATGGTTTTCTCATTGATGGTGGTAGTGAGGATTGCATCATGGAGGATGATGACCCAACTAGCTTCGAGCAGGCCATCACGAGTGGGGACTCAGTGAAATGGCTGGATGCTATGCGGTCCGAGATGGATTCCATGTACACCAACAAAGTATGGACTTTGGAAGTTGCTCCTGAAGGGGTAAAACCCATTGGGAGCAAATGGATCTTCAAGAAGAAATTTGGTGTAGATGGGAAAGTGGAGACTTTCAAAGCTAGACTTGTAGCAAAGGGTTTTCGTCAAAGACCAGGTGTAGACTATGACGAAACCTTTTCTCCAGTGGCTATGCTTAAATCCATCCGAATCATGCTTGCCATTGCTGCCTTTCATGACTACGAAATCTGGCAAATGGATGTTAAGACCGCCTTTCTAAATGGTGATTTAGAAGAGTGCGTGTACATGACTCAGCCAGAGGGCTTCGTAGACAGTGGGAGCAGCGGGAAGGTGTGCAAGCTGCTTAAATCCATTTATGGATTAAAGCAAGCATCGTGGAGTTGGAACATCTGCTTTGACGTCGTTATCAAAGAGTTTGATTTCGTCAAAAATCCAGATGAACCATGTATCTACAAGAAGGTGGCAGAGAGTAAGGTTGTCTTCCTCGTATTGTACGTAGACGACATACTCTTGATAGGAAATGATATTCCTATGCTGCAATCGGTCAAGCTCTTCTTATCACAAAGATTCTCAATGAAAGATCTTGGTGATGCCTCCTGCATATTGGGGATCAGGATCTATAGAGATAGATCCAAACGGATTTTGGGATTGTCCCAATCCAGGTACATTGACACCATACTAAAAAGGTTTAGTATGGAAGAGTCCAAGCGTGGGAACATGCCCACGATCTCTGGAGTCACTCTCTCCAAAGAGATGTCTCCCAAGACTGATTTGGAGAGAGCTCGCATGCAAGGGATACCCTATGCTTCGGCAGTAGGCTCTATCATGTATGCGATGCTATGTACCAGACCCGATATAGCATACTCACTAAGTGTAGTGAGCAGGTATCAAGCTGATCCTGGAGAGAGTCACTGGACAGCTGTGAAGAGCATTCTCAAGTACTTGCGAAGGACTAGAGATATGTTCTTGGTGTATGGTAACGGAGAACTCCAAGTGGAGTCCTTCACCGATTCCAGCTTCCAGAGTGATAAGGACGACTCTAAGTCGCAGTCGGGTTTTGTCTTTACCCTTTACGGAGGGGCGGTTAGCTGGAAGAGTTCCAAGCAGGAAACCGTGGCAGACTCGACGATGGAGGCTGAATACATCGCTGCCAACGATGCTGCTAAAGAAGCTGTCTGGGTCAAGAAGTTCATTACTGAACTTGGAGTGGTTCCATCCATTGAGCATCCAATACCTTTGTATTGCGATAACAATGGAGCGGTGGCTTTGGCCAAGGAACCCAGGTCCCATCAGCGATCCAGGCATATTCTGAGGCGGTATCACCTGATCCGGGAGATAGTTGATCGCCGGGAGATCGAGGTCAGGAGAGTTGACACGAAGAACAACACGGCGGATCCACTCACGAAGGCCATTCCCCAGATACAGTTTGAGAGACTCTTCGGGATGCTCGGTATGAGATACTACAGCAGCTGGCCCTAGTGCAAGTGGGAGATTGTTAGTTGTATGTTTGCCCTAGAGGCCAGTATTGTACAGATTATGTATATTATATTGGATGCTTGGACATATATAGAGATGACTTTCTTGCTCGACATGATAGTATGCTATCTGGTTGCTATTTATCTTAACATGTACACTAGTCTCTTTATACTGTCTTATAGTTACATGTTGGTAAAGCCCTTAGGATTTGTACTTGACTACCTAGACTATGATGCAGATCATACTAGTGGGGACATGGTAGTCCATAAGTACATCCTTCAAGGTCCCTAGTCGTAGGTGTATCGAGACGGGGCATCGATATACCAGAGTAGACTAGCGTATACGCTTCTCGACCCATGTGATGGGCGATGGATGATCCCATATCCATTGGTGTTTGACATCAGAGATGGTGTACGGGTGCTCAGTGGAGACTGGGTACACTGGATGGACTCGCCGAGAACTCCCAGATGGTATTATACCTCACGTCAGATGGCAGTTCTCAGGTGACACTTGTACAGATTAGTCTGTAGACCCGAGATCGTCATAGAGTCTTGTGTGATTCCCACTGTGCTTTGATCTCCACCTTACCACGTCCATGAGGGCGTGCAAAACGGTGGTCTTTGGGTACAGTCCCGAATCACATGGAGGCAATGAGCGATAGGAGGGGTTTCGTCTCTCCCGGTATTGGGGGTTGATGTTGCGCAGTGCTCGATTGGCCGTAACAGGGAAGTCCCTGGCCAGGGCTGATCAGAGATTTGCTGGTAAGTGTTACCAGTAGTTTCTCGACCCGTTACGAGCCTCACATCAGCACGACTTATCGGGTTATTGGGGTCTGACGTATACCACCCCTAGACTTGATATGCGACGTATCAGACGAAGAGACCGGACTGTACGGTAAGTGTTACTGGTCGGATTCGCAGGAGTGTGAGCCGGCTAGCTCGTCGATCTTCTGATCGCTCAATACCCGGGTGGCCGTTACGTTTAGCAGACCGCTTGCGGCTTGTGGCTGCTTGATATGATCATCATCTGCTACCGGCGTATTGACGAGTCTTTAGAGTCCTACACAGAGGTTTCCTGGCTCAAGCGAAACGAAATAGGAGCGCATATGAGATATGTGCCGGACCGAGAATAATGCGTGTATGTGATACCGCATTTCATTCTCGCGATATATGTTTCGATTGGTTATATTCGATATGACCTAGTTATCGAATCATTGATTCGATAAATCGATACATTGGTTTCTAGCCGGTTATGTGCGACATGACCGGATCATTGAATCAAATGTTGATTTAATGATTTAATGCATAATTATATATTTGATATATTGCATTGCATTAACTAGTATTGGTTCACTTTAAACGGATTTTTTCTCACTTGGATTGCACATTGTATATGTGATATACTTTTGTGCACTTTTTGTATCATGTTTGATGATACTTGATCATATGGTTAAGTGAATAGAATTAAACCATGGTTATTTTGTAATTAGGGTTTTCCATTTTTATTTATTCATTTATTTGTTTATTTATGTGGATAAATTCAAAATGAGAATGGTGGCTATTCTTGTTTCTTATATGAAGCTTCATGAACCCTTGACTTTAGCAACCATTCTTATCCTCTTGCTTAACCCTAACCCACTCTACTAACCATGGTTTATTCTCTACACCTAACTTGAGTTAGAGTTATGATAAGTATAGATTTTCGTTTTATTTTAAAAAAACACTTATCATAATTCTAGCTCTTCTTCTTCTTCATCTTCAAAAGAAAAGCTCAAGGTCCATCAATGGCAACTTGAGTTAAAGTGAGATAAATCCAATTCTAAAGTGAACCCACCTCCTATTTCTTCACCCTCTACCTCTTGCCAAGTTGTTTTGGGTGTTTACTTCACAAGTTTCACAAGTTTGTGAAGTCGGAGCTTGAGTTTGTGCAACCTCGACGTAGATCGTCTTTGACACAAAGCCGACGACCTATTCCGCTTGTTTTCCCGATGAAGCCGATGATCGAGTCGAGGATTCGTGATGGACAGCGAGGACATGACCGCGTGGAGCTAAGGAGGCGGAAATCCGGATCTACAAAGGTTGTAGCATCTCAACTTTAGTTAAATAGTTAACTAGTTTTCCGTTTCGCCTAAATATCTGGTTTAAGATCCGTTGTCTAGGGTTTCTCGGCACAAAAATTTTAAATTTGCATGTTCGATGCCTTGTGAGACCTTACTAGAGTGCCTAGGAACCTTTCATGAACCTTCGGGTTTGGGGCAGTACGGCGTGCCACATGTGAGGCGTTGGCTTGACCCTTCTACGGCTAGACCGTTGGTACTGAGGCACGAACTGAATGTTGTTAGACTTATTTCATGTGTTGACCTGTTACGGGAAAACTTGGGTGTTCGAATGTTCAATCGGAAAGTTTAACATTTTCTGTTTATCCGGAATGTGATACAACAATTGGAATTCACAAAAGTTATGAGATAACTGATTGAATGTTATAAATCTAGCGCTTTAGTCTTACTTGATCGGTTGCCACGGAATTTTGATGTGATCAAAAGTCCGTCGCAATCACGTAGCGTACGCGGATACTCGCCGGGTAAACTTAATAGACAACCTCTCTCCATAGCCCCGACCAAGTGACTGTAGGTGAACCCCGTCGCCGAAAGCATCCATTCGGGTGCTCGCGGCAGCGGTGTTCCGCCTTGGTGCATTTTGTCGACGGCGTCGGGGGTGCGGCCGCCTACTAAAGTTTGCGACGAGCATTCGATCAGGATGTCGGGAATCTTGTTGAATTACCCGACTCTATATTGAAAAGTGTTTTCGATTTTGAGACTAAAATGCGGGGTTTATAATTGTTAGGCATGCGATGTCTAAGTATTTCATTTGATTAGGCATGCGATGTCTAAAGAATTTGCGGATTCCAACTGTTGTAGTTTTACACTTTCTTTTCTGTGACCGTAGGTGTAATATGTGATATCGCCGGTTTCGTTGCTATATGTCAACGACAATTGGGATGGGTATATTTACTTACGTTGATGACATGTGATGTTATGTGTTGCTGGATATGTTATATTGGATCGTCGTGTTTGAATAGCCGGGGGTTTTTATGTGAGATGAGTGTTTTTCATTTTCATTCATGTAAAAACTTATATGTAATATTATTTTATTGGGGCGCTTCCAGGTTGCGGAAGTTGTCACCGTTTGTATATTATTTACTTTTCCGCACTAGGATAGACCCAAGGAGGAGGGCACAAGTAACCGGGTTCTGGAGTCCAGTGGGAGACCAACTCGAGGAGTCGAGTCCGGGTCTCCTAACTCTAGAATTGGTAGGGTTGCTTGCCGCTCTCGTAGAGGTCTAGGGGTGTGGGTTTGGCTATTCATCGCGACCGTGGAATCCGTGTTTTATACAGGCTCGTATTGAAAACACGGACGTCCTAGTATATCCAATATTTCATATGTTTCTTCTGCTGCGATATCTGTGATGTGATCATATGATGTTCTGTGATAGATACTGTATATAGTATATATGATATATTATATAGACGTTACTTATGTTTTACACCCGTGCTAGCCCTGCCCCGCTCTGCCGTTAGTTACCTAACCTAACGGTGCAAGAGGGGACATCGAGGCGAATGCGGATGGCATAAGTGTACGTCGTATTTATCTGTGATGTTTAGGTACTTAAATGATGGGACTTCATTAATGAGATTAATGAAATAAAAGAAACCTAAGATGTTGTAGAATCGAATTTCTAATTAAAAAGGTTGCTACAGTTCTTGCTTTGCACAGAGGTATATGTGATATATCCTGCACCTTATTCGATGAGGAAAGGACCGAGATCCCTTCACCGGGAGTGACTCCTTTAGCAATAACTGGCAGATGCTACACACTCGGTTTTTCTTTTGATTGCTTTTAAGAGTTTTTGCTTTGCACAGTGATATATATGATACATCCTGCACCTCATTCGATGAGGAAAGGGCCGACGATCCCTTCACCGGGAGTGACCCCTTTAGCAAAACTAGAAAAGCCTCAAAAGCACTCCAATTTAAAATCAATTGATTCTACAACGATATCAAGTTC
Organism: Agapanthus africanus; assembly: GCA_030015575.1. Taxonomy (NCBI): domain Eukaryota; kingdom Viridiplantae; phylum Streptophyta; class Magnoliopsida; order Asparagales; family Amaryllidaceae; genus Agapanthus; species Agapanthus africanus. Next base: position 77,129,254 of record JASDDO010000029.1, read on the forward strand.
ATTACGCAATAGGTTTTTAGAAAAACCTGTCGTAGCCCTCCGTCATTTCAGATAAGTGGTAGTTAGTATTCGTGCTACGTTTGTTGGCCTGCGTCAAGGCATAGTGTGCGGTAGCTAACTAGTATTTATCTGCTTATGCATATGATGCAGATTGGATTAGGGTAGTCGTGCGACTTTGTTGGCCCGCGTCAAGGGTCGTGCGGGTGGGTTTAATTCAATCAGGAAATGACGGGTTGAACTTGACTAGCGGACTATGGTTTGTTGGCCTGCGTCAAGGTCATAGCAAGCTAGGGGCAAAATATTATCGGGAATTTCAAGCGTTGAAATTTGCAATGAGATTGCATACCTTCTATGTGATAGTTGGATCCCGATACCCGCTGCGAGTAATTGTTACTCCTGGGAGAGTTTTACACATTGCAATTAGCTAATCAAGTAGGTGTCTAGAAAGGTGTCAACGGGGTTACGCCTCTGGGAAAACGAGGTTTACATTAATTAGGTTCGTGCGAATGCACGGGGGACCTCCCTCAAAGTACCGACACTGGCCTGGCTGAAAGATTGGCGAACTTGTAGTGTGTAATTAATCCCGGCTAGTCTTTCCTTTTTGGGTTTGAAGGAAGATTTGATAAAAAGCAGTGGGAGCCATCCTGATTAGATAAAATAATAACCAATCTATTCTTGCAAGAGCGCACGCTGAGTGTTTTCTTCTCTCTCTCTCCAGGTAGCGACCATATCACGCCTTAATCAAGATAATAATACGGATATTTGACCGAACCCGCTTGTTATACTGAGCTGGGGAACGTTGGTCCCGCTCCCACTTATAATTGTTATAAGACAAAGCAGGAAATAGGGGATTACCAGAATTCCCGTGCCACCCAAACGAAGAGAGTGCATGCTGATGCATCATCTTCGGGTGTGTTCATTACAAAGAACTATTTCTCTGTATCCTCTACGTCCTGGGTATGTGATACCAGATCAGGATCCCAGATATGTAATCTGTTACATAGGGCTACAGAAAGGTAAAGAACTGAGAACGGGTGATAAGTTTCATGAGGCAGAAAACGGGGCAAGTGTTGCAGCCAAGTCTGTTGGTCACTGTCACCCTGTATTACCAATACATTGATTCTGAACGAATGTTATTAGATACCGAACCTGATATACAAAATCATATCAGTCTCTTTATTAGTAAAGAAATGATAAAATTTTGTATTGTTGGATAATGTTTTGAACATTTCCTATATCAAAAGTTGATCGGTTCAAGCACGTTATCTAAAAGAATTGATGTTCTAAATCAAACTACAGTTCTTAGTATATGGATCACACACAAGAGGAAGAGTTCAGAAATGAACGGATCCTTCTTGAGGCATTGTAGACTAGGTCATATCAATGCGACCCGACTGGCTAAAGTTACATTTAGATGCACATTTAAATCAGTTTGAATTTACATCTTATGAAACTTGCCAGTCGTGTCACAGAGACAAGATGACCATAGCTCCGTTTACTGGAAACAGAGAAAGAGTTAATGAACTCTTGGGATGATACATGTTGATGTATGTAGGTCCTCTTTGATCGTCCCGAGCAAACTAGTTTATTCAAGAGGAGAAAAAGAAAAGAGAAAACTAAGCACACTTTCGTAGGCAGACACGATTGCACTGAGCACGTGCAACAAGCCGTTAAACTTCTAGGTATCCCTAGTAGGAGGAGTGTTGTCTCCTGAGGGTTTTCAGCGGATTACACCCACAAAATCCTATAACAAAAGAGAGATGGTGAAATTTACATATAAAGATAAGAACCATAAAAGAAAGGCCTTGAAAAGAAGAGTTTCCAACTATACTAGCTTTTCAGTTGCCATGAGCCCTATCTTAATAGTCATGAAAAAATGTTAGAAATCACATCATCCCTTAATAAAACATCGTCTTTATTCTTCATTCCTATCTTTCATCCAAACATTGATTATATACCCCTACGTGTGTGAAATGGACATCCCTACACTCGGAGAATTCAATTCAAGCTATCATACTCTTGTCGATCTACCTTAGTACTTTTTAATTTGATGAATATTAAGATTTGCTCACACATTTTCATGCGACCGTCAATACTTCTTGAGGTACTAACCGACCGATTACTCATGTGCTTGCTGATTAGGTGATAATATTTTCCTCATCTTGCACCACCTAAGGCTTAGCAGTGACTCCCAGACCAGTTGGCCTTAGGCCACTAGGTGAAGAGGCACCCTCGCTATATTTTTTTATTGCTGCCTTGGCGATAACAAAACCAGTGTTCATTTTTCTTTTTACCATTTTTATATTTTCTTCATTTTTTTCATTTCCTTCATACTTTGGCTTTTAGACAAAAGCATTTCAAGGTATCCTCTACTATCCCGAGTTTCAAGACGTGTGTAAGTGCATATAGTAGGGTATCAACATTCAAATGTTTGGCTTTCAGAATAGAAACTATTTTTCAGACTTATTTTTATCCTCAGATTAGTGACTTTCTTCATCTTACTAACCCTTGGGACAACAGCTCATAACTACTTATTACTAGTTCGTTTAAGAAAACTTCTAATTTTCTTGGTTTTCTTAAACTATTCCTATCTTTTGGATGTAATTTTTCACTTTCTACTCTTTTGTTATAAAAGAATTTTTTTTAAATTTTTGAAAATGTTGTGCTTATGCAAAATATGATGCAAATTGATGTGTAAATAAGCACAAACCTCCCCCAAACCTGTTTACAGCAGTGTCCTCACTGATGTCATCTGTTAAGCTCAAAAACCTGTAGACTTGGGAGGAAATTATTAATGGGGGCAAGAATATATGAAAGTGAAAATCCTCCCCCAAACTTATTTGTGGCTCGCAATTTTGTAAAAATCATTTTCTTTTAAGAGCCCAAAATATACCACCCCTCCCCCAAACTTGAGTTAAACAATTTTAATCTTTTAAAATCACACGAGGGGGTCAAGGTTATTGGTCAATGCTAAGCTTTGCAAAGACCGAAGGTCAACACCAACCATTCAAAAATTTTATCGATGAAGCACCAAGGTTGGTGGAAGAACATGTCACCTATTGACGTGAAGAAGTGGGGAGGTGACAAGAGGTGTAATGGAAAAAGATTGCGTCTCAATTTGGAGAGACGACACAGTGATAGTAATGATGGACTACTCACATTATCATGATTGGCCAAAAGAGGGGGTGGAGGTCCAATTTCTTCATCTTGGAGTTGATTTATCTCAACACCCGTATCTTTTAAAAATGCGAGTTCATCAGCGAAAATTTCCTCAAAGCTTTCATCGATACCCGAAGAATAATATCATCAGAAAAAATGGGGTGATCGTCAGACTCTATAAAAAGTTCCTCATCAGTGTTGGATGTTGACCCGGACAACTTGGTGGAAGAGTCCGTATCAAGCAACAACATATGAAAAGAGTCAGTATCATGAGATTGATCAAATTCGCTGCTGTCGACATCCATTAATTCGACAGAACACACATGAGCATAGGGTTCGGAGGGTTCACTTCCCAACTTGTAAATGTTAAGCTCAATTGACTTCTTTCCAAAGGATAGGGTCATGGAGCCGTTTCTACAATTAATTACTGCGTTGGAAGTGGCAAAAAAGGGTCGACCGAGTATCACCGGGATTTGATTGCGTGGGTTTGCTACAGGTTGTGTATCTATAACGATAAAGTCCACAGGGAATATGAATTCCCCGACTTTGATTAACACATCCTCTAGCTCACCCCTTGGTTGGGTGATAGATCGATCGGCCATCTGAAGAGTTCAATGCGCAGGTTTTAACTCTCCGATCCCTAATTGCTCATAAACAGAATACGGAAGCAAGTTAACACTAGCACCTAAATCGAGTAGAGCACGATTGATATTTTTACCCCCAATGGAAATAGAAATTGTAGGACTTCCGGGGTCCTTTCGTTTCTTGGGTAGTTGTTGTGTAAAAGCAGTGCTCACATTACTCGCAAGGAAAACTTTTTTAGGTACTTGAACTTTTCTCTTCCTAGTGCACAAGTCCTTTAGGATTTTTGCATATGACGGAACTTGTTGAATAGCATCTAGGAGAGGAATGTTTATGTTAACTTGCTTAAAAATTTCCACAATCTTCTCTATTTGTGGACTTGGTCTGTTGCCCCTCAACCTGTTTGGATAAGGTGCTTGACCGATAAGTTTTGGGTCCAACGTTTGTGGAGAAGAATGTGGGGATGGATTCGATCCCAAAACTGGAGTGGGAATCGACTTAGATAGATTTGGCGAAATGGGCGAAGGGTTCGAGCCTTGGGGAAAACGGAGAATAGGCTCGGATGAAGGTGGGAGACTAGACGAATTAGGGGAAGAAGAAGAAGCTGGGGTATCATTGGTGTCACTATTATCACACTGCTCACCCACTCGGTTATTCAGCACTTTTCCCGATCTCAACAAGGTAACAGCACTCACATTATAACTTTGTGAGTGGCAAGGATTAGGTATGGGTTGAGATGGGAGTTTCCCTTTCTCACTCGCACTCATTGCGGCGTTTAACTGTGCGATTTGGTTTTCTATTGATTTAATACTCTCACCATGGGAGGCGGAATTTTTCGTTAGGGTATCAATGGAAGACCTCATCTCAGCCGAATTTTGCATGGATTGTTTCATGAACATATCCAAAGTTTATGCAAGTGAGTTGTCAGTACCGGCCACTTATGGTGTAGAAATGTTGGCCGGATATTGGAAATTCTGTGACTGAAAGGGAGGCTGATTCTGTGGTTGTGGTTGCTGTGGAGGAGGTTTTTGATAATTGCTTTGTTGGTTTTGGTTCCAAGCAAAGTTAGGATGATTCCTCCATCCTTGATTGTACGTGGAAGAATAAGGGTCGTTTCTAGGTCGCTGCTGAAAAGCAGCATTAGCTTGAAACGATGCATTCATAGGACATTCTTCCGTTAAGTGTGAAGGATCCGAACAGCAACCACAGACGGTCTTAGAAAGCGTGACCTGATTTAGGGAGAATGTTGAGAACTTGTTTTCAATAGCATCGAGTTTCTTCTGAATCGCTGCCATTTCGGCTTTTACTGCGATAGAAATATCGAGCTGGTGAATACCTCCCTTAGTTGAAGGTGGTCTTACGCTTTCCCACTGCAACGTGTGTTCAGCAAGGTCTTCCAGATATTTCCATGCTTCACCGTCATCTTTAGACATGAAATTGCATTGACACATTGTTTCAAGCATCTGCTTTGTCGCTGGATTAATGCCCTCGTATATAATCCGACATAAATCCCATCTTTGTATTCCGTAATGGGGGCATTGGACAAGCAGATCTTTGAAACGTTCAAAGCACTTCCAAAATGGTTCATTGGGAAGCTGGGTGAACTGGTTGATCTCGCTCCTAACATGTGCAGTCTTATGATTTGGGTAAAACTTCTTAAGAAATGCTACGACGAATTCATCCCAATTAGCGATAGAGTGTGCGGCAGTATTATAAAGCCATTTTTCTGCCAAGTCGCACAGTGTGAATGGGAGAAGACGTAAGCGCATAGCATCTAAGGTCAATTGTGAAGTACCCATCATTGCGCATACGTTTTCGAATTTGGTGATGAAAACGTACGCGTCTTCCGACTCAAACCCGTGAAATTTGGGCAGCAGATTGATGTAGTGGGGTTTAATTTCGAAATTATCCCCGTTAGGTGGTGGAAAAGATAGACAAGTAGGAAGAGGACCACGAATAGGATAGCATCTCTCTTGGAGAGAGATACGCGGTGGATTCTGCTCACCTGCGGGCGGTGGCAGCGTGGTGTTATAATTAGATGGAGTGTCGTCCATCACGGTCGTTGTAGTATAGTGGTGAGTATTCCCGCCTGTCACGCGGGTGACCCGGGTTCAATCCCCGGCAACGGCGCCATTTGATTGATGTGAAAAAGTGTGTTTGTAGTTAACCGCAATCAATAACGGTGTCGCGTATAGCTAGACCGAGATGAGTACGGGTCGTCCTCTGGGAAACGTGGAACCTTTTGCTTTTACTTTAGATGTGTTGAGAAAGAGAAGAGGGATAAAGAATTTTATAGAAAGATTTCTAGTTCTACGTTAAACAAGAATGTAAAATATAGATCTAGATTATTTTAAAGATGTAATTAATATAATAAGAAGGCTTGTAGGGTTCGTTAGGATTTAGTAGTTATGGACGATTAATTAAAAGTTACCCTTTTTATCCATTAATAGATTTAGAACTAGAACGACGGTGATGCGTGTAGATTAGGGTTTCTGGAGGAAAAAGGAATCTCACTCTTAACCCTTATCTCGACACGGAACTCCGTTCATATCTAGCCTTTACCAAAACAATCATTAATCTAATCTCTAATCGCGGTCGGAACTAGTAAAGAATTGCTAGCGCGCCCGATTAGGATGTTAATGATTCTTTTGATAAAGTTCCTAAACTTTATAGGACTTAAAAAGGGTTTAGTTATTTTCATCGTCCACTAGTCTACCCTAATCCTACGAACCCTAACAAGCGGAGAATTACTCGCGCATGTTGGGAGAAGAAGATGAAAAGAAAGAGAGGGAAAACATAATGTAAAAAAAAACAAACAATTAAATAAAAAAACTACCTTTATTAATCGACTTCTTCAAACTACACTTTTAATCCATAGAAAATGATTACAAAACTTGATTTGCTTCTCGATCTTTCCTAAGGAGGTAGTCGAACAGTCGATGATCAGCCTGGATGCGTGAGCGTCGGGAGTTTCGTGATCTCTTCGGCTTGATACCTTTTCCAAGAGGCCCTCGGTGCCTTTTTATAGTGCAAAGCCAGAATATTATTGTTGAAAACTTGCTAAAATTTAGCAATGATTTATCTCCCAAAATCTTTCCTTCTAAACCCCTTAAATTGCGGCGGATCCACGGCCCAAGGGTGGGTTTGGCCGCGGATCCGCGCTCAAGGGTGGGGATCATTTGATGATTTTTCTTGTGCTTTCATCTGGTGACATTTGGCAATCCTAGGCATCTTCAGAATCTGAAAATCTTTTCTCGGTTGCTTCCAGACTTGGTCTCCAAGTTTTGCTTCTTAATTTGGCAAGATTTCTTCAACAAATTGATTTGTTTGATAAATTCTGCATAACAACTTGGAAATATTCTGCACAACAACTCAAATAAGATTTTAGTAGACTTTGTTCTACTAGGATTTGGCCAATAATATTATTTGCATACATTTTCCTACCAAATGATAATTAAAATATATTAACACATGGAAAATAATGTTTTTACACATAAACCCTCATATGTATAATATATTATAATAAAGTCCTTTTTTAATATGAAATTGGTAGGAAAAATGTAATACAAATGTGCAGTTTTATCAACTGAACAGGTGCCCTGTCTACACATGCCAAGACCGGTTCTTTGTACTTCATTACATTCTCTGATAATCTCTTTAGATTCAGTCATATGTTTCTGTTGAAACATGAGTCCGAACCTTTTGAGATATTCACAGAATATAAGATAGAAGTAGAGAACCAAAATATGGGTATAAGTATTATGTCCTATGATGTGATCAGGGAGGAGAATACTTAAGCACGGAATTCTTGGACTATTCTAAAGGAGAATGAGATTCTCTCTCAGCATTACTCCTCTGTATACACCATATCACGATGGTATATCGGGGCGGAGCAATCACACCTTATATGATAAGGTGTGCTCTATGATGAGTACTACTGAGTTACCTATTTCCTTTTGGGTGTTATGCACTTGAGAAGCTGCATACCTATTGAATAGGGTTCCAATCAAATCAGTTGCCTACCATTTCATATGTGATATGGAAAGGGAAGAGCCCATGTCTTAAGCTAGTTAAGATTTGGGGTTGACCGGCCTATGTCTGAAAGCAAAATCCGGACAAGCTCGAGGCAAAGTCTGTAATGTAGAACTGGAAAGGTTCCAGCTATACAAACTGCAGCTGATGATTTGATAGAACCAAAGGATTCAGTAGATTCCAACGAACCTCATCCTCTCCGCCGATCTAGTAGGGTTCCTCACCCACCTGAGAGATACTTCTGTTTCTCTATGACAGTGGGAGCGAGGATTGCATCATGAGATGATGACCCAACTAGCTTCGAGCTGGTCATCGAGAGTAAGACTCTGTAAGAATGGCTGGATGTTTATCGATCTGAGATGGAATCCTTATACACCAACAAAGTATGGACTTTGGTTGCTATATCTGAAGGGTTAAATCCCCATCAGGAGCAAGTATATCTTGAGAAGATTACTTGGTGTAGATGGAAAAGTTGAGACTTTCAAAGCAAGACTTGTTAAAGGTTTTCGTCATCAACCAGGCGTGGATAATGATGAAACCTTTTCAAGTAGCTATGCTTAAGTCCATCCGGATCCTACTTGCCACGGCTACGTACCATGACTACGATATCTGGCGGTTGGGTGCCATGACTGCTTTTTTAAATGATGTTTTAGAAGAGAACGTCTATAAGTACACAGCCAGAGGGCTTCGTAGACAGTGGGAGCAGCGAAAACGTGTGCAAGATACTTTATAGGATAAAGCAGACATCGCGGAGTTGGAACATCTGTTTTGATGAGATAGTCAAAGAAGTTGACATCATCAAAATGGTAGATGAACCTTGTATAAACAAAAGGGTAGTAGGGAGTATGGTGACGATCCTCATAGAGTACGTGGATGACATACTCTTGATAGAGAAGGAGTTTCCTATGCTATGCTCGATCAATCTCCGCTTATCACAATGATTCTCCATGAAGGATCAAAGTGATACCTCATAAATCCTGGGTTTTGGATCTATGAGATAGATCTAATTGGATGTTAGGATTCTCACTAGTTGTAGTGAGATGGTATCAATTAATACTGGGGAGAATCACTGGAAGTGTTCCAGGGTGATAAAGACGACTGAAAGTCAGTCACAGGCATTGTCTTTACCCTCAGTAAAGGGACGGTATGTTGGAAGAGTTCCAAGCTAGATACCGTGGCATACTAGACGATAAAGGCTGGATACATCGCTACTTCAGATGCTACCAAAGAGGCTGTTTGGGTGTACATTAGTTCATGAGATGAACTTCGTTCCTACCATTGTGAGACAATGGAGTTGTGGCTTATGCCAAGGAACGCCCGTCCCATCAGTGACCCAGGCGTATTCTGAGGCAGCATCACCTGATCATGGAGATAGTTGATCTCCAGGGTGATCGAGGTTAGGAGAGTAGATTCAGAGGACAACACAGTGGATCCACTCACGAAGGCCTATTCCCAGAGAGAGACTTCTATGGGATGGTTGAGTATGAGATACAACAACCACTGCTATCAGATGGCCCTAGTGCAAGTGGGAGATTGTTAGTTATATGTATGCCCTAGATGCCATTACTGTACATAGGATGTATATTGTAGTGGATGCTTGGACATATATAGGGAGGACTTTCTTGCTCGACATGATAGTATGCTATCTGGTTACCCTTTACCTTAACGTGTATACTGATTGTCTCTCTATTACATGTTGGTAAAGCCCTTAGGATGTGTACTTAACTACCTGGACTATGATGCAGATCATACTAGTGGGGACATGGTAGTCCATAAGTACATCCTTCAAAGTCCCTAGTCATGGGTATATCGAGACGGGGCATCGATATACCACAGTAGACTAGCGTGTACCTTCTCGACCCATACAGATGGGCGATGGATGATCCCATATCCATTGGTGTTTGACATCAGAGATGATATACGGGTGCTCAGTAGAGACTAGGTACACTGGACGGACTCGCCGAGAACTCCCAGATGGTATTATACCTTACGTCAGATGGCAGTTCTCTGGTGACACTGGTACAGAGTAGTCTGTTGACCCGAGATCGTCATAGAGTCTTGTATGGTTCCCACTGTGCTTTGATTTCCACCTTACCACGTCCAAGAGGGCATGCAAAACGGTGGTTTTTGGGTACAGTCCCGAATCACATGGAGGCAATGAGCGATAGGAGGGGATTCGTCTCTCCCGGTATAGGGAGTTGATGTTGCGCTGTGTTCGATTGGCTATAACCGGAAATCCCTGGCCAGGGTTGCTGAGATTTACCGGTAAGTGTTACCAGTAGTTTCTCAAACTGTTATAGACGTCAGATCGACACGACTTATCGAGCTATTGGGGTCTGACGTTTACCACCCCTAGGCGAGATATGCGACATATCAGACGAACAGACCGGACTGTACGGTAAGTGTTACTGGTTGGATTTATAGGAGTATGAGTGGGCTTGCTCATCGATCTTCTGATCGCTCAATACCCGGGTGGCCGTTACGTTTAGCAGACCGCTTGCGGCTTGTGGGTGTTTGATATGATCATCACCTGCTGCCGGCGTATTGACGAGTCTTTAGAGTCCTACACAGAGGTTTCCTGGCTCAAGCGAAATGAAATAGGAGCGCATATGAGATATGTGCGGGACCGAGAATAATGCGTGTATGTGATACCGTATTCTATTCTCGCGATGAATGTATCGATTGGTTGTATGCGATATAACCTAGTTATCGAATCAAGGATTGATTCGGTAAGCCGATACATAGGATACTAGTCGGTTATATGCGATATGACCAGATCGTTAAATCAAGTGTTGATTTAATGATTTTATGTATAATTATATATTTGATATATTACTTTGCATTAACTAGTATTGGTTCACTTTAAAAGGATTTTCTCATTTGTTGTGCACATTGTATATGTGATATACTTTTGTACACTAGTTTGTATCATGTTTGATGATACATGCTCATTAGGGTTTGTGTAAAGATTAAACCATGGTTGGGTAATGGTTGGGGTTTTCATTTTCTTATTCATTTATTTATTTATTTTATTCATTTTGGAAATGAGAGAAAATGGTGGCTTTCTTTGTTTGATATTGAAGCTTCATGAAGCTTTGACTAAGTGACCATTTTGTCTCATGCTTAACCCTAACCACTCCATCTAACCTTAGTTAAATCTCTACACTAAACCATGGTTTGTATATGATAAGAATTGATTTTTCTTTTCTATTATTATTATTCTTATCATAACATTTTCATCTTCTTCTTCTTCTTCTCCAAGGAGAAGCTTGCCTCCATCAATGGCAACTCTTGAAAATGAGTGAGAAATCCAATTCTAAAGTGAACCCACTTCCTATTTCTTCATCCTCTACCTCTTGCCAAGTAGTATACGGTGTCCTCTTCACAAGTTTCATGACTTGGTGAAGTGGGAGCTTGATCTTGTGATGCCTCGACGTAGATCATCTTCGGCACGAAGCCGACGACCTTGCCCGCCCATTTCTCCGATGAAGCCGACGCTAGAGTCCAAGATCCGATTTGTACAGCGGAGAGGACTTCATTGCGGAGCTATGGAGGTGGAGGACCGGATCTACAAAGGTTGTATTTCTGTTCTTGTAGTTAAGTTGTTAACTATTCGCTTTTGTCGCCTAAAATATCTAGTTAACGGTCCGTATTAGGGTTTCTCGGCACCTGTAAAATTTGAAATTGGCATGGTTGATGCCTTGTGAGACCTCATTAGAGTAACTAGGAACCCTACAGTTGTTACCCTAACATTCAAGTTCGATTCCTAGGTTAGTTTGCTTAGCACCCCCTAAAATTTTAAAGTGGCATGTTTGATGCAACCCCAACCCTAGGCATGGTGCTAAGGAAACCCTACATTGTCAATTCTAGGTGATATACCCTACGGATACAGTGTCCACGCTCATTCCGTTAGTAACCCTGAGAGTCATATTACCTGCCCTGATAACTCTATGGTTTCTCAAAGCCTGTAATAAATTACAGATATGAGATCCTGATCCGGTATCTTATACCCAGGAAGTAGAGTTAATTGACAGACTGTTTTCAATCACTAACACACCCGAAGTCGAAGCCACAACATACTTCGGATCCTGGATTCTGGCTTTTCAAGCCCTGCATCCTTCTGCCAATGCCCTTTCCCATAACAATAGGAACATCCCTCCATCCCAACTGGTAGCCCAGAAACTTTTCCCCTTCCCTGTCCGTCTACCTTATTGACACCGCATATCGGCTTCGTGGAGGTCTTCTTCTTCTCACCCTTTGCATTCACCTTTGATGCAGAAGAGGAAGGTCCCTCAATAAGCTGAGTGGGTGTCACCCTGGTTTCCTTCAGGGTGCCCTCAACTGGAAGTATAACTTTCTTCCCCTGGGGAAAAGTAGATGGTAGGGACTGTAGAAACAAGTCAGCATATGACCCATTTCCCAACGTGGTCTCCAGGTCAATGAGCTTTTTAATATAGCTAATCATTAAAGGGACGTAGTCCCCTACAGATGACCCGACAGCCAACCTCGCTTAAAGCAATTCCTTCGAGATCTCATATCTTGCGATACGAGATTGCTCTCCATATAAAACTTTGTTATGGAGGAAAATAGAAGCTAAGTCCATCTTCTCGTGCTGCCTCTGGTATACACCATCTACTGAGGCCAACACGGGCACTTGGCATTCGCACAGTCCTTTTTCCCTTGTCTTATGGATATCAACATTCGTGACGGTGGAAACTGGACCTAGGACGGCGAGGGCTATGAGTAGTAATGAGGTGGTCCAGCTTGTCATAGGTAACGGACATCAAGACAAACCTTTGCCAGTCACTATAGTATAACTCAGTCATTTTATTATATATCTGTAACCTAATCTGATTACCTTGTCGTTGCAATTAGGTGAGAGAGAAGAATACACTCAGCATGATGCTCTTGCAAGTTTAGATTGGTTTTTAATTTATCTAAACAGGATGGCTCCTATTGTTTTGCGAATCCTTCCTCAAACCAAAAAAAGAAGAATTAGTCAGGATTGATCTCACCATACAATTCTTGCTTAACCGTTCGAGCAGGCTAGTGTCGGTACTTCGAAGGAGGTTTTCGACGCTTTCGCGAAGTTCCTTAATTAAATAACCTCTTTTCCCTGGAGGCGTAGCCCTGCTAACACTGTTCTAGACACCTACTTGGTTTATAGCATTGATCGTTAAGTGAAAAATTATCCCGAGGAATAGCGGATACTCATAGTAGGATCGGGACCCAAATATCATTATGTAATAACGTTGAAGGAATCCTGCCAACATTATCAAACTCCAAATGGTATGCAGCACTAGAAAGTTTCAGTTTCTTTAGAAACTCCTGATGTGGATTTTTGCCCCATGCTCTTATGACCTTGACGAAGGTCAACAAATCATAAGTCACATGTCAATTTCTACCCATCATTGTCTAGGTCAATTTGAACCCACCCGTATATACCTTTTATGAAGGTCAACAAGGTAATACGACTGTCCCAAACCAACGCATCTATCTATGCTACATATGAACACCCAGCAGCTACCGATCACTATACCTTAACGAAGGTTAACAAACATAGCTTGAATACTATTGAATATTCATATGAAATGATGGAGGGCTACGGATGGTTTTGGCGAAACCGTGAACGTAGTGAACTTGATATAATCGAAGGAATCTGATAGCTTTTAAAAGGAGTGGTTTAAGCTCCGCATTTAAAAGTCTGTTGTTTTAAAATAACCGAGTGGTTTTAAAATTTGTTCCGACGATTCATCTTTTGTTTGTTTGCTTTGCATTAATTTAATGCAGTCCCATCAATTAACCTACCATTGTATAAAACAACGAAAATACAACGTATGCGTATGCCATCCGCATTCGCCTCGGAGCCTCGTTATCACCCGTTAGGTTACTTAACTAACGACAGAGCGGGAACTGGACTAGCATGGATGCAAAACATAAGAAATGTCTATTATATAATAAATATATAATAATATTCATTCGTTAGACGCAATGATAAGCATTCCAGATCACAGATGAACACATTGGATATACTAGGAATTCCGCGTTTCGTTTGAGCCTGTAACGAAAGACAGATTCCACGGTCGTGATGAATAGCCAAACCCCACCCTAGACCCTTACGGGTGCGGCAAACTACCCGCCAAATACCCGAAGTGAAGCAACCTCCCTCAACAAAGTGAGTAGGCCACTCGGCACTTCAAAGTACACTGTAGTTTGTGCACCTCACCTTGGGTCTATCCTAGGAGCAAAAAACAGTAAAAGAAATAATACAACGGTGGCTACAATCTCAACCCGGATGTGCCCCGCAAAAATAATATTACATCACTTTACAAATTTTATATCGAATGAAAGAATGAAAACCCTCATCTCACATCCCCGGCTATTCATCCACGATGATCCAACAAATTCATATACACAAACCATCACAACAACATCACAGATATGTGCAACCCCGACTAATCAACGTATAGCAATTAGTCGATGTTTCCAAACACATATTTACAATACAGAGCATGTAAAGTAACTACGACATTCGAATTCCGCACGCAATTAGCAAACTTAAACATATTTCTAAGACTTGAAAATCCAATGAGCTAAAGTTCCAAAATTGATAGTTTTGAGCCAATCCGGGAGTTGAAACGAACTCGAAACCTGCCCGAATCTTCATGGAGGTGAAGACACAATATTTATTGTCGAGTGGGGGGCCTCAAGGGGGTACCACCCCTGGGGGCCACCACGAGGTGGCCCCCCAAAGGAAGGCAGACTTGAGAGCACAATTTCCTGGTGCTCTTGGGTCACCAGCCCCCAAAGCCACCAAGTAGTGGTCTTAGGAGGTGGTCCCGGCCATTGGTCCCTCTCGGGATGTCCCCGGGGTGCGTACACTTAACCCTATGGCTTCCCGGTTCAAACCGTGAGCTCGCGGGGTATGCAAATAACTCAAAACCTCACTTTTGAAAACTGTTTTTGTCGACAGTTTTTGCACGACAAAAACGACGGAATTCTAACATCGCTACAAGCTATCTAAGGTTTATGAGAGGCTCTGATACCACTGTAAGTCAATTTCACGCACCCCATGTGTTCGTGGGGAGGCGGAATTTGCAAAAAATAATTTTTACGAGTTTCGCAACACCGACTAGATCCAAGGATCGTCCATAAACCCTAGCTAGCAAATATCATGAGGTTTAACTACTATTATACGAAGTTATACCTCACAGTTAAAGTCCTTCGGGTCTTCACCGCTGTCCTCATAGACATCGTAGGATCCAAGGATCGATCCGAATCGTAGCAACCTCCACGGCCTCCTCGAGTCAAAGACGATCCACCCGAGAATCTATAGTCCGAGCTCCACCTCAAAACCGAGGTAACTAGGGCAACAAGCTTGCTAAACTTGATGGTCTAGGTGATGTAGAGTATGAAGATGGATTTATTTGTCTCTTGAAACCCTAGGGTTCTCAACACATGAGAGCTTTTAGGGTTTTGATGTGAGGAAGAAGAAAAGAGATAGCTTGAGGAAAGAGAAATGATTTTTGATAATGATAATGATAATGATATATGAAAATGAGATGGCTAACTTCACATGACCACAAGCATGGCATGAAAAATATCTTACAAAAATATCTAAGTCAAATAATCAAACCAGGTCAAGTGGTCAAGCCAAGTCAAAAGGTCAAACAAAGTCAAGTAGTCAAAACTAGTAGCCATGTCTCAATTATCATTTACAAAAAATAACAAACACTTTCCTCCGCCTCATAATTGTTTTAATCAAGTAAATGGTCAAAACCCTAATGAGGTGTCTCCTTCTGTGCTATTCTCATCCGTATATACATACCCGCATTCGTGTTCAGAGAAACACGAATACAAAGAGACGAAACTTATCCATCAATATAATACTAGGATCCGGCTTAAACCAAAGTCCATTAGTATTATCCGCCCGAACATCATACGCGCACAAGCGCACGTAAGTGATTGAAGCCCTGCCGTAAAACCATACGGCCTCTACACCTTTTGCCCGGTGCAGGGAAACTCTCTATGTGGGACTCTAAAGACTCGACACTACGCTGGCGGTGGGTTTAACCACAGGCCGCAAGCGGTACTAGCTGCACGTAACGGTCCCCAAGTAGATGTCGATAAGAAGGCCGATGAGGAAAACCCATCCGAATTCCTACTGAGCCTGAATGTGACAATCTCTGCACAGTCCGGTCTATTCGTCTAAGAGTATCGCATATCGGGCCTAGGGGCGGTAATCGTCAGACCCCTAATAGCGCAATAAGTCATGTTAGAGAGTAGCCCAATACACCTTGAGAAACTACTGGAACATCAACCGGTAAATCTCGCATGCCTTGGCCAAGGACTTTGTGTAATGGCCTTCCGAATACAGCGCGATATCAACTCCCAATACCAAAAGAGACGAATCCTATCTAACCGCCACTGCCTCCAAGTGCTTTGGGACTACACCCAACTACTACCTGTTTGCACGACTCCTTTGAGCCGTAGTAGGGTAGTAATCAAAGTACAGTGGGAACACACTCGAGGCGATGTAGCAGTGTCAAGTCGACGGACTAAGCTGCACTCATATCACCTTGGAACTGCTACCCGACAACAGGTATAATACCCACCAACAGTTCCCGACGAGTCATGTCTAGTATACTCATAACCTAATAAGCACATGCATACTATCTCCAGTATGACGTACTGATGGTTGTGGGACAGACTATCTCCCATGCTGGGATGAGAAGCAAATACACTAGTCTACTGTGAAGTATCGATGCCCTGTCTCGATAATCCTATGACTAGGGACCTGTATAGGATGTGTTTATAGACTACCCAACCCCCACTAGTGTGACTGCCATGACAACGCTGGCAATGAAGCAAAGATCCTAAGGGCTCTACTAATATGTATAAGCGATATGCTAAGAAAACATATGCACATATTGAGATAGAAACAAACCAGGTAGCATACTACCATTTCGAGCAAGACTGCTACTATATCCGTGTATATCCCAAGCTCCCATTAAGTAATATACAATCCAGTATGATACAATAATGGCCTCCAGGGCATATATCACTAACACAAATCACTCGATTCTACAACGATATCAAGTTCATTACGCAAAAGTCTTTCTTAAAAACCTGTCGTAGCCCTCCATCATTTCAAATTAGGACTATTTAGTATTTGTGCTGCGTTTGTTGACCTCCGTCAAGGCGTAGTGTGCGGTAGCTGATTAGTGCTTATCTGCCGCATATGATGCGATTGGATTAGGGTAGTTGTACGACCTTCTTGACCTTCGTCAAGGGTTGTGCGGGTGGGTTTAATTCAATCATGAAATAACGGGTTGAACTTGACTAGCGGCTTATGGTTTGTTGATCTCCGTCAAGGTCATAATTCGCTAGGGGTAAAAACATTATTAGAAATTTCAAGTGTTGAAATTTGCAATGAGATTGCATACGTTCTATGAGATAGTTGGATCCCGATACCCACTGCGAGTAAGAGTTACTCCTGGGAGAGTTTTGCACTTTACAATTAGCTAGTCAAGTAGGTGTCTAAGAAAGGTGTTAATAGGGTTTTGCCCCTACGGAAACGAGGTTATTTAATTAGTTCCATGCGAAAGCATGGGGAAACTCTCTCGGAATACCTATACCTGCCTGGCTGAACGATTGGCAAACTTATAGGGTGTAATTAATCCCGGCTAGTCTTACCTTTTAGGGTTTGAAGGAAGATTTGATAAAAACAGTGGGAGCCATCCTGATTAGATAAAATAATAACCAATCTAATCTTGTAAGAGCATACGCTAAAGTGTTTTCTTCTCTCTCTCTCTCCAGGCAGCGACCATGACACGCCTTAATCAAGATAATAATATTGATGTATTGACCGAACCCGCTTGTTATACAAAACTGGGGAACGTTAGATCCGCTCTATCTTATAATTGTTACGCGAATATCCGGATTCCTACGCGACTCGAACGAGAAAAGAGCATGTTGATGCATCTTCTTCGGGTGTGTTTGTTACCGAGAACCGTTTCTTAGTACACTCTGCATCCTGGGTATTAGATACCGGATCAGGATCCCACATATGTAATATGTTACATTGGCTAAAGAAAGGTAGAGAACTGGGAAAAGGTTATCATTCTCTAAAACTAGGGAATTGTGTAAATGTTGCAGCCAAAGCAGTTGGTGAATATCACCTTGTATTACAAAATGAGAATACATTGATCTTGAATGACTGTTATTACGTACCATTTATGATATGCAATTTAATATCGATTTCTTTATTAGATAAAGAAGAATATAATTTTGTAGTAGAGAAAAATGTTATGAACATTTTCCCAAGTGTTGATTGGGTTTAGTACGTTATGTAACGGTTTATACATTTTGAATCAAAATACAGTTCTTAATGTACAGAACACACACAAGAGGAAAGGTTCAGAAATGAACGAATCCTTCTTGTGGCATTGTAGAAAAAGTCATATAAATGCGACACGACTAGCTAAGTTACATAAGGATGGTGTAATACCCCAGGTGGAGTTGGGGTTGAATACCACCTATCCCGTGAGAAGTGAGGTGTTATCCGATATTAAGGTGGGGATGTTGTTAGGTCTACGTTACCCATCCCGGTTCTTTCGGGGAGGCAGAATAGGTAAAAATCAAAATTTTCTCATAAGGTGACATGGACCATCCATGATAGATCTTTGCTAAACAAAACTAACACAACAACTACAAGTTCTAGCTACTATGTAGAATTGTTATACCTAGAACTTGAACTCCTTCTCTTCTTATTGTGGTTCTCCTTCTTGCTTGCTCCTTGTAGTGGTTTGAACGGCTCTCCTCGTCGTCTTCTCTTTGCCGAAGATATATCCACCCGAGAGCCTCGAACGTGAGCTCCTACCTCAACCAAGAGGTAACTAGAGTGCTGGGTTTGCTAAACAAAGAACCCTAGAAAGAGTAGAGTGATGCTTTGATGGTTTAGTCTCAAAAGCTTATGATTTCCAACACATGGAACACTTAAGCTTTGAGATAGGAAGAGGGAGAGCTTTTTCAAGAGAGAGAAAGAGTATGATAGAATGAACTCTCATTTTGCAACCATGCTCACATAATAAGAATAACGATAACAATAATAATAATTAAGAAATTGTGATGGTTAGTTTATGGATGACCATTATCATTTCATCATTTAATACATTTGCAAGTAATAAGAAGCATCTTTGAAATGAAATGATGATGGTCAACATGTCAACAATAGTCAACCGGTCAACCAAAGTCAACAAGTCAACAAAAGTCAAATAGTCAACCTAACCATGGCACAATTATCCTTAATTAATATTATTAATCATATTTCTCATTCTCATTAGGGTTTAGAAAAAGTCAATGGTCAACAACCCTAATGAGATTCCTCTGCCTCTGTCAACTGTGCATACACACCCGCATCCGTGTTCCGAGGAACACGAATACAATGAGATAAAACCAATCCCAAAACATATACTAGGATCTGGATTAAACCAAAGCCCGCTAGTAATAACAGTCCGGACACCAAACGTGCATAAGTGCGCGGATGTGAACGAACCCCGTCGCAAAACCATGAGACCTCTACTCTGTTTTGCACAAAGGCAAATAACCCTCTGTGTGGGACTCTAAAGGCTCGACACTACGCTGGCAGTGGGTTTAACCACAGGCCGCAAGTGGTACTAGCTGTACGTAACGGTCCCCAGGTAGATGCCGATAAGAAGACTGATGAGGTGAACCCATCTGAACTCCTACTTAGCCTGAATGTGACAATCTCCGTACAGTCCGGTCTGTTCGTCTAAGAGTATCGCATGTCGGGCCTAGGGGGGTGGCAAACGTCAGACCCCTAATAGCGGTACAAGTCATGTCGGAGTGTAGCCCAGAACACCCTGAGAAACTACTGGAAACACTACCAGCAAATCTCGCTTGCCCTGGCCAGGGACGACTATGTGTAATGGCTCTCCTAGACACAGCGCGATATCAACTCCCAATACCGAGAGAGACGAATCCTGTCTAACCATCACTGCCTCCTAGTGCTTCGGGACTACACCCAACTACTACCTGTTTACACAACTTAATAAAGCCGTGGTAGGGTAGTAATCTAAGAACAGTGGGAACACACATGAGGCGAAGTGACAGTGTCAAGTCAACGGACTAAGCTATACTCATGTCACCTGGGAACTGTTAACTGACGATAGGTATAATACCAACCAACAGTTCCCAACGAGTCCTGTCCAGTGTACTCGTAACCTAACGAGCACCTGCATACTATCTCCAGTACGACGTACTGATGGCTGTAGGACATACCATCTCCCCTGCTGGGACGAGAAGTGTATGCACCAGTCTACTCTGGAGTATCGATGCCCTGTCTCGATAATCCTACGACTAGGGACCAAAATAAGGATGTGCTTATAGACTAACCAGCCCCCACTAGTGTGATCGCCATCACAACGCCGGTAGTCAAGCAAAGATCCTAAGGGCTCTATCAATATGTATTAGCGATATGTTAAAAGAAACATATACACATATTAAGATAGAAACAAACTAAGTAGCATACTACTATATCGAGCAAGACTGTCGTAAACCCGTATATATATCCCAAGCCTCCAAAATGTATTATACAAACTAGTACTATACAATAATGTCCTCTAGGGCATATATATCCAACAATCTCCCACTTGCACTAAAGGCCAGTAATTGGTGTACCGCATACCCAACGTCTGCACTAAGGCCAGCTGCTGGCGTACCGCATACCCAATAGCTCAAAAAGTCGCTCGAACTGTGTTTGAGGGAGGGCCTTTGTGAATGGATCCGCCGTGTTGTCTTTTGTGTCCACTCTCCGTACCTCGATCTCCTGGCGATCAATAATCTCCCTGATCAGGTGATACCGCCTCAAGATGTGTCTGGACTTCTGATGGGACCTTGGTTCCTTCGCTAAAGCTATAGCCCCATTTTTATCGCAATACAAAGATATTGGGTCAACAATGGACGGAACCACCTGAAGTTCACTAATGAACTTCTTTATCCAGACCGCCTCTTTTGCGGCATCGCTTGCAGCAATGTATTCAGCCTCCATCGTTGAGTCTGCTACGGTATCCTGTTTGGAACTTGATTGAAATATTTTCTGACGTGTATATGTAAAAAGTAACGACAATCAAAAAAAATTATATTGACCGCAATCAAACCACGGTGTCGGAAGTAGTTAATGAATGAGTGCGGATCGTCCACAGGGATTGTGCAATTCAATTGTATTATGATACTTTTGAAATGAAATGTTAAGAAACAATAAACGAAAACATGATTCAAGATGTGCTTTGTAATCGAGTGTCACTATCCTTTACTCAAGAATCAAGAAACTATAAACAATCAAGAATCGGTTGTTTTGATAGTATTTCCAATCAACAATCAAGAATATAAGGGAGGCTCGTAGGAGTCGATCGGATCTTTAGACGTGATGTAATCTAAAGGGTTTCGTGTTCTTGTCCTTCGAAGAATTGATACTAGATCAATGGTGATCGACGAGAGTTAGGGTTTTCTTGATGAAATTAGGGTTTCATCTCTTAACCCTTGTTCTTTCGAGGATACCATTTATATTCTAGCCTCTAGCAATTTCAAGAAACAATCGGAACTCCCCAATCTCGAGTGATGTCGATCAAGAAAGCATCGCAACGAATTGGGTCGTTGATTCTTGAACTTGCTAGGGTTTACAAACTCGTGGGATTCAAGAATCGATTACAAATTTGTTACATCATCATACTAAAGATCGTTTCGACTCCCCGACGAGCGGAGTTTTATTCACACATCACCACAAAGACAACATTCAAGAATAGTAATGATAACATGATGCGGAATTTAAAGAAAACAAGATAAAAGAATATCACCTTTTATTTAATCAACAATTTCAATACATTCTTTCAAGAATCTACAAGAAGAAGAAATCGATCGTTGACTCGGCTTCGCTCGTCTCCGTGGATCGTGGATCTACTTTGATCTCTTGCCCGTTTGAAGATCGGCTCGGCTCATAAAAGGGTTGAAGGCATCTTGCTTGGCTTGCACTCAAGATCTTGAATTGTGGTTGGATTTAGGGTTAGGGTTTCCTACAAGCTCTCTCACTAAACTTGAGGAAGAGGGGATGAAGAAAGAGATTGATTTTCTAAACTTCAATCAAGGTTGAATCCTCTTTTTTTCTAACCTCCTGGAATGAGTGAGCCTAGGGTCTTATTTATAGAACTCCCAAACCCTAGGTTAGATTTGAATTAGAACTTTCCCTCCCAAAGTTTGTTGAAGGGTTTCTAGAGTTTGTTAGGAGTTAGCTTAGGGTTTAAGCTAGGGTTTAGGGAAAGTTCTAGAATGATTAGGCTAGTTTAGGTGTTTGCTGATCTGGAGGAAGTATCTGGCATATTCTGGAAGTTTGTGTGCATTTCTGAGCTGTAGCCACTGAAACAGGAATTTTGGTGCCAAAATTACTTGATGACGTCACCAGTATGCCGCGCTTCCGCCGCAATAACCTGGCTTTAGCCGCGCTTCCGCGGTGGCTTGAGGAGGTTGGGCTCTGTAAATTCTTCAGTGGTCTTGGGCTTCTGTTTTTGGCTTCCTTTGATGTTTAGATTTGTACTTTCTCTTCTGTGTTGATACCAGATTTGAGTTAAGTGAATTTACGAGCAATTGTAATGGTCGAGCACTGTAATGATCGAGCAAGCATCTCTTTTCCTGCATAGACTTCGAAACAGGGGTTGCAAGATATGGAAAATATGCTATGTAATGTAATGCAGTCAATTTCCCTAGAAATGCCGGTTTTAAGGTCGAATACATGTAATCTGATATTTTGCGACCGATTTGCTAATATGTGAATTATGAATACCGTACACTTCTATATGGATGCAAATGATGATGAAATTGCCTGTTAAAATATGCAATATTTTCGACTGATCAAATACCCCCAAACTTAATTTCGATCGTCTCGAGAGAATGTTTTATTAAAAAGAGAGAAGGAGAAAATAAAGAAAGAGAAAAACTAACTAGCACACTTTCGTAGGCAACACGATTGCACTGAGCATGTGCAACAAGCCTTTAAACCTCTAGGTGTCCCTAGTAGGAGGAGTGTTGTCTCCTGAGGGTTTTCAGCGGATTGCACCCACAAAATCCAATAATAAAAGCAAGATCATGAATATTACATTTAAAGAAGAGAATCGTAAAAGAACAGCTTTGAAAATTAGGGTTTCCAACTAAGCTAGCTTTTCGGTTGTCATGAGCCCTATCTTAATGGTCATGAAAAGATGTCAGAAATCACGTCCTCCCTCAATAAAACATCGTCTTATTCTTCATTCCTATCTTTATTCCAAACATCGATCATATCACCCTGCGTGTGTGTAAAGACATCCCTACACCCGGAGAATTCAATTCAAGCTATCATACCCTTGCCCATCGGCCTCAGTACTTCTTGGCAAACGAGATTGCTTACACACTTTCATGCGACCGTCAATACTTCTTGAGGTACTAACCGACCGATTACTAATGTGCTTGCATGCTTGGTGTATTTTCCTCGTCTTGCACCACCTTAGGCATAGCAGTGACTCCCAGACCAGTTGACCTTGGGGCACTAGGTGAAGAAGCACCCTTTTGCTATATATTTTTATTGCCCTCGGTGATAACAAAACCAGTATCCATTTTTCTCACCACTTTAAAACACATATTTTTTTTTTTCATACTTTTGGCTTTAAGACAAGAGCATTTTAAGGTATCCTCTACTATCCCAGGCTTCAAGACGTGTGTAAGTGCGAATAGCAGGGTAGCCACGTTCAAAATGTTTGGCTTCCAGAATAGAAACTATTTTTCAGACTTATTTTTATCCTCAGATTAGTGACGTCCTTCATCTTACTAACCCTTGGGACAACGGCTCATAACTACTTATTACTAGTTCGTATAAGAAAACTTCTAATTTTCTTAGTTTTCTAAAATTTTTCCAATCTCATGGATGTAATTTTTCACTATCTAAACTTTCATTATTTTATTTATATACAAAAAAGGTGTAAATATTAAAATTATTTTTATATTTGAAAATTTTTAAATTTTTATGGGTTTTGAAAATTTTTCAATTTTTATAGATTTTTAAAAGAAATGTTTTGTGCTTATGCAGATGATATGCAAATGATGCGAAAATAAGCACAAACCTCCCCCAAACTTGTTTTCAACAGTGTCCTCACTGTTGCCGACAGCTATACCTACAAAAATCTGTAAATCTGGGGGGAATTATTAGTGGGGGCAAAATATATAAGTGAAGAACTTCCCCCAAACTTGTTTTTCACTCACCTTCATTCAAAAGATGATGCAATGATATACAGGATATTAAGGTGAGACGGAGGAATTTTAATCCAAATAAACTGGCTCTTGTAAGAACAAGAGCTCCTCCGTGGGGTCAGTGGAAAAATACGGCTTTAGTCTATGTCCATTTACTTTGAAAATTGTGCCGTTTTTAACATTTTCTACTTCTACTGCCCCGTGCGGGTATACAGACCGCACAACAAAAGGTCCCTTCCAACGAGATCGGAGCTTACCCGCATGAAGGTGTAAACGTGAATCATAAAGAAGGACTTGTTGACCAGGTAAAAATGTTTTCCTTAAAATGCTTTTATCATGAAAAACCTTAGTCCTATTCTTTGTGATTACAGCATTATCATAAGCTTCATCGCGGAGTTCGCTTAGCTCGTTAAGTTGCAGCTTCCGAAAGTTGCAAGCAAGGTTTAGATCAAAATTTATTTCCTTTATAGCCCACAATGCTTTATGTTCTATCTCAACAGGTAGATGACATGCTTTTCCAAAAACTATCCTATATGGAGACATTCCTAGGTCGGTCTTATATGCAGTCCTGAATGCCCAAAGAGCATCCGTCAATTTGGTCGACCAGTCTTTTCTATTTTTAGCAACAGTTTTCTCCAGGATAAGTTTGATTTGTCTGTTTGAGATCTCAGCCTGCCCGCTTGTTTGGGGATGATAGGGTGTAGAAAGACGGTGGTTGATTGAGTATTTTCGCATCAGAGTCTCGAAAGATCTGTTGCAGAAGTGTGTCCCATTATCGCTAATGATAGCGCGTGGGTGTCCAAATCGCGAAAAGATATTCTCTTTTAAGAACTTAATGACAACTTTCCTGTCATTAGTGCGACATGGAATGGCTTCTACCCACTTGGAGACATAATCAACCGCCAGCAAAATGTACAGATTCCCAAAGGAGTTGGGAAAAGGACCCATAAAATCAATGCCCCAAACATCAAACATTTCAACAACCAGAATGGGTTGCTGAGGCATTTCATTCCTTTGGGATATTCTACCCGTATACTGACATTGTGTACAGGTTTTGCAATACTCAAATGCGTCCTTGAATAAGGTCGGCCAATAAAATCCACATTGCAAAACCTTTTCCGCTGTCTTTCTAGGACCAAAGTGACCCCCACAAGCCTGATCATGACAAAATGAAAGAACACTCTTGAACTCTTCATTTGGGACGCACCGGCGAATGATCTGATCAGGACAATATTTAAACAAATAGGGCTCGTCCCAGTAATAGTGTTTTACTTGGGAAAGAAAACGATATTTGTCCTGTTTTGACCAATCGCTTGGTATCAATCCCGTGGCATGATAGTTCACAATATCCCTGAACCATGGTTCAGATGATATACTCAAGAGTTGTTCGTCAGGGAATGAGTCATTGATCGGCAGGGTCACAGGGGAAGAAACGATGCGTGAAAGGTGGTCAGCTACTACGTTTTCACATCCTTTCTTATCTTTGATAACAAGATCAAATTCTTGTAACAGTAGGATCCAACGTATTAGTCGACCTTTTGCATCTTTCTTCGCCAGAAGATGTTTCAAAGCGGAATGGTCAGTATATACAACTATAGGTGAGCCGATTAAGTAAGGCCTGAATTTTTCTAATGCAAATACAACCGCTAAAAGCTCTTTCTCGGTGGTTGTATAATTGATTTGCGCATCATTCAGGGTCTTACTAGCATAGTAAATCACGTGTGGCATCTTATCGATGTGCTGTCCTAAGACTGCACCTACTGCAAAATCAGATGCGTCACACATCAGCTCAAAGGGGTAGTCCCAATTTGGTGATGATAAAACGGGGGCTGAAGTGAGTGAGTGTTTAAGTGAGTCGAAAGCTGTCTCGCAATCCGAGTCAAAGTGGAAGGTCGTATCCTTGGCCAGGAGTAGTGTTAAAGGTCTAGCAATTTTGCTAAAGTCCTTTATGAATCTCCTATAAAAGCCTGCATGGCCAAGGAAAGAGCGAATATCTTTGACGCTTTTGGGATGAGGCAGGTTTTGAATGACATCTACTTTAGCTCTGTCAACCTCAATGCCCTTCTGTGAAATGACATGTCCAAGGACTATTCCTTCTTGGACCATAAAGTGGCATTTTTCCCAGTTCAAAGTCAAGTTCTTCTCTTTGCATCGAGTAAGAACAGCGTCCAGATTTGCTAGGCATTCAGAAAAAGAGTCTCCAAAAATCGAAAAGTCGTCCATAAAGATCTCCAGGAAATTCTCTACCATATCAGAGAATATCCCCATCATACACCGCTGAAAGGTAGCGGGAGCATTGCATAGCCCGAAGGGCATGCGACTGTAAGCAAAGGTACCAAAAGGACAAGTAAAAGTGGTTTTATCTTGATCCTTTTTGGCGATGGGGACCTGATTATAGCCTGAGTAACCGTCCATGAAACAATAGTAATGTCGTCCCGCTAAGCGTTCCAGCATTTGATCAATAAATGGTAAAGGAAAATGATCTTTCCTCGTAGCAGCGTTGAGTTTTCTATAATCGATGCATACACGCCACCCAGTTTGGGCGCGTGTCTGAATCAACTCATTCGCTTCATTTGTGATCACAGTGATGCCGGATTTCTTAGGAACGACGTGTATAGGACTTACCCACTGGCTATCGGAGATCGGGTATATAATACCACTATCTAAGCATTTGACGATTTCTTTCATGACAGCTTCCTTCATGACGGGATTCAACCGTCTCTGTGGTTCTCGGGTCGGTCTGGCATCATCCATCATATGTATATGATGTTCAACTATCAAGGGACTAATCCCTTTGATGTCCGCCATACTCCAACCAAACGCCTCCTTGTTAGATTTCAATACCGATAAAAGGGCATTCTCTTGCTCTGATGCAAGAGAAGCGGAAATGATAACCGGTAATGACTCGTTCTCACCAAGATATGCATATTTCAGGTGAGAAGGTAAAACTCTGAGATCTAACTCAGGCGGAGAAATGATTGAAGGAAGGATCATAGAATGATTTTTGGATTTACAAAGAAGCTCAGAGCCTGTGAAAGATACAGACTCGGGTGGAGAAAAGTCAGAAGTGCAGGACTCAAGTGTAAGTGTAGTGTCCTCACTAAGATCAAGTGTAAGATCAAGCAGAGATGTGCTAATGTCATCGAGATCATTAAAGCAAAGTTCCTCGGCTCCACAACTATCGGGAGCGATCTCATGGACAGAACACACATCTAAAATATGAGCACTAGGTTCTGATGGCTGACTCCCAACTCTGTAGATATTTAGTTCAATGGTCATATTTCCAAATGATAAATTCATTGAACCATTTCTACAGTTTATAACAGCGTTGGAAGTGGCAAGGAAAGGACGACCTAAAATCACCGGAATTTGGCCCCGGGGGTTTGCTACAGGATGTGTGTCGAGCACAATGAAGTCTACGGGGAAAACAAATTCCCCGACCTTTATCAGCACATCCTCTAATTCACCCCTTGGTTTGGTGATAGATCGGTCTGCCATCTGGAGAGTGCAATGAGCAGGTTTCAGCTCTCCAATCCCTAGTTGCTCATAGACAGAATAAGGTAACAGGTTAACACTCGCGCCAAGGTCTAACAGAGCACGATTTATGTTTTTACCCCCAATCGAAATCGAAATTGTAGGACAACCTGGGTCCTTTCTTTTCTTTGGAAGCTGGGGTATAAAAGCAGTGCTGATGTTATTAGACATAAAGACCTTCTTTGGCACTTGGGTCTTCCTCTTCCTAGTGCACAAGTCCTTTAGAATCTTCGCATAAGCGGGGACTTGCTGAATCGCATCTAAGAGAGGGATATTGATGTTAACCTGTTTGAACATCTCTATTATTTTCTCCATATGAGGACTCGTTCTATTAGCCCTTAGCCGGTTCGGGTAAGGTGCTTTTGCAATAAGCGCGGGGTCCATCACAGGAGAAGGAAAGGGGGGTAGACGAGGTCCCAAAGGAGGTGTGGGGACCGTCTGTGGAGAACTATAAGGGTTGGGTGAAGGTGTTGAGCCTAAGGGGAAATGGAGAATAGGCTCGTGCGAAGGTGGTTTGGTAGAAGAAGAAGGATCAGAAGGTGAAGTGTGTGTATGTGGGAAAGACTCAGCCGGGGTGTTGATATGATTTTCAGTATTATCAATATCTTCCCCGACATGATTGTTCAGCACTCTTCCCGATCTCAACGTGGTAATGGCATTTACATTGTAATGCCCAGGATTCTGTAGGGGTTGAGAGGGAAGTTTCCCTTTTTCTCTCGCACTCATTTCGGCTTTTAAGCGTGCGATTTCAGCTTCCATCGTGCGAATACTCTCAGCTTGGGACGCTGAGTTTTTCTTTATTTCACTGACGGAAGATCTGACTTCAGTCGAAACATCCATGAAATTTGATAAAAGTGATTTCATGGTTTGAGTGAATTGAGAGAACTCGTCAGAACAGGGCTGCATAGGATTAGACTGTGCAGGAGTGTTGCCCTGATTTTGGAAATTTTGTGACTGGTAGGGGTGCTGAGTGAGTTGTAGGGGTTGCTGTTGTGGTGGAGGAAGAGCCCGTTGAAATTGATTCGTGTTTGGAACCGTGTTTTGAGATTGTGATTGGTTCCAAGCAAAATTCGGGTGGTTCCTCCAACCCTGATTGTAACTGGAAGAATATGGATCGTTTCGAGGTCGTTGAAATGCGGCATTAGAATGCTCGTGACCTTGAAACGCAGAGTTTAATGGACATTCTTCCGTTAAATGTGACGGATCAGAACAGCACCCGCAAACAGTTTTGGGGAGCGACATTGGGTTTAGGGAGGCTGCTGCAAATTTGTGTTCCATAGCGTCGAGCTTCTTTTGCATTGCTGCCATTTCAGCTCGGACACCTATGGACACATCTATTTGGTGTACGCCACCCCTATTCAATGGTTGTGTTCCACTCTCCCAAATTAGTGACTTATCAGCGAACTCTTCTAAGTATCGCCAGGCTTCCCCGTCATCTTTGGTCATAAATGTACCTTGACACATGTTTTCAAGGCTCTGTTTAGTGCTAGGGTTACTGCCCTCATATATGATTCGGCAAAGCTCCCATCTCGGGATGCCGTGATGAGGACATTGAACCAATAGATCCTTGAAACGTTCAAAGTATTTTGAAAATGGTTCGGCAGGGAGCTGGGCAAATTGGTTCAGTTCGCTACGGATTCGAGCCGTCTTTTGGACTGGGTAAAATTTCTTAAGGAATGCAGCGACGAATTCTTCCCAATTCGTAATAGAGTGTGCGGTGGTGTTATATAGCCACTTCTCGGCTATATCGCACAAAGTAAATGGAAGAAGTCGTAGACGCATCGCATCCACTGAAAGTTGAGACGTACCCATCATTGCGCATACGTTTTCAAATTTGGTAATGAAAACGTAAGCGTCCTCGGTCTCGAGTCCGTGGTATTTGGGTAAAAGATTGATATACTGGGGCTTAATCTCAAAATTATCCCCATTGGCTGGTGGTGTGGATAAGCAGGTCGAAAGTGGACCTCTATGTGGATAACATCTTTCCTGGAGAGAAATGTGAGGTGGAGTAGGATTCTGCGCACCAACGGACGGTGGCAGATTAGGGTTAAAGAAGTTTGATGGATTCGGATCCATCGGTGTGGGTGTGGTAGTGGGTAAAGAAAAGGTAAATGGAGAATTACCGACTTCGGAGTCGATAGGAGGTACGCGGACTAAACGGGCACTAGAATCCCGTGTCCAGCCTATCTTGTACTAAAAAGGGTTAGTACAAGTGGCAGCGTTGACTTATAATTAGGGGTAAAATGAATGCGGTGCTTGCTTTAAAAAGGGACGGATTTTGAAAAAATGATGCGACAAAACAGATGCAGCACACAACCCTAGAATCTAATGGTCACCTAGGTCCGATCTCTAGACCGCTCCTAACTGCCAAAAGACAAGCCGCAGGATAGAATCCTCCACTGCCTCTTTGTCCCCCTGTGGCCGGATAAGTGCCAGGTAAGTGGGAAGGAACCACCACTACAGTGGACCTAATTAATAACCACTAGCCTTAGACACACTCGCCTTAGGCACCACAAGAAAACGCGGATAAGCAATGAATTACCCACGACCTTCTCTTGTCCTATTGAGCGCGACAGTCCTTAGAGTCTTCTCTAGATTTCTTTTAGTTAATGGAGGTAATGCGGATGCAAGTTTGACGATTTTCGGGGCCTAGGAAGGGTAATGAAATCCCCACCTAATTTGGATTTGGCCGTGCCCCTTAAATTTCCGTATTAGAATGCAAACAACCAAGAAATCAAAAATCACACACAATTTTATTTTTGCTTTTGCGCGCTGCGATTTATTTGCAAAGAATCCTGCAGCAAAGGGTTAATTGGAGCTAAAAAGAGAGAGAAGAGAGAGATATAAATCACCTGCTGGAAAATTTTCCAGAGATCCCTCAAAGCTGCGGCGCTTCCGCCGCGTATTGTGGCTTTGTGCCGCCCTTCCGCGGTCCTATTGTGGGTTCACTGTACACAATTTCACCAGCGAGCTGCTGTTGCTATCTCCAGCTCTTTGGTATATTCAAACAAATTTTTCCACAGAACAGAATGCTCCAGATCACCTTGCAATCAAATCACAACACACGTGTAAGAGTTTGTACGAATTTTGAATTCAAGAAGTAGAACGTAATAATTCTTTCACTTCAAACTATAAATGCAAATGAATTAGCGCGATCCCCGGCAACGGCGCCATTTTGATTGAAATATTTTCTGACGTGTATATGTAAAAAGTAACGACAATCAAAAAAAATTATATTGACCGCAATCAAACCACGGTGTCGGAAGTAGTTAATGAATGAGTGCGGATCGTCCACAGGGATTGTGCAATTCAATTGTATTATGATACTTTTGAAATGAAATGTTAAGAAACAATAAACGAAAACATGATTCAAGATGTGCTTTGTAATCGAGTGTCACTATCCTTTACTCAAGAATCAAGAAACTATAAACAATCAAGAATCGGTTGTTTTGATAGTATTTCCAATCAACAATCAAGAATATAAGGGAGGCTCGTAGGAGTCGATCGGATCTTTAGACGTGATGTAATCTAAAGGGTTTCGTGTTCTTGTCCTTCGAAGAATTGATACTAGATCAATGGTGATCGACGAGAGTTAGGGTTTTCTTGATGAAATTAGGGTTTCATCTCTTAACCCTTGTTCTTTCGAGGATACCATTTATATTCTAGCCTCTAGCAATTTCAAGAAACAATCGGAACTCCCCAATCTCGAGCGATGTCGATCAAGAAAGCATCGCAACGAATTGGGTCGTTGATTCTTGAACTTGCTAGGGTTTACAAACTCGTGGGATTCAAGAATCGATTACAAATTTGTTACATCATCATACTAAAGATCGTTTCGACTCCCCGACGAGCGGAGTTTTATTCACACATCACCACAAAGACAACATTCAAGAATAGTAATGATAACATGATGCGGAATTTAAAGAAAACAAGATAAAAGAATATCACCTTTTATTTAATCAACAATTTCAATACATTCTTTCAAGAATCTACAAGAAGAAGAAATCGATCGTTGACTCGGCTTCGCTCGTCTCCGTGGATCGTGGATCTACTTTGATCTCTTGCCCGTTTGAAGATCGGCTCGGCTCATAAAAGGGTTGAAGGCATCTTGCTTGGCTTGCACTCAAGATCTTGAATTGTGGTTGGATTTAGGGTTAGGGTTTCCTACAAGCTCTCTCACTAAACTTGAGGAAGAGGGGATGAAGAAAGAGATTGATTTTCTAAACTTCAATCAAGGTTGAATCCTCTTTTTTTCTAACCTCCTGGAATGAGTGAGCCTAGGGTCTTATTTATAGAACTCCCAAACCCTAGGTTAGATTTGAATTAGAACTTTCCCTCCCAAAGTTTGTTGAAGGGTTTCTAGAGTTTGTTAGGAGTTAGCTTAGGGTTTAAGCTAGGGTTTAGGGAAAGTTCTAGAATGATTAGGCTAGTTTAGGTGTTTGCTGATCTGGAGGAAGTATCTGGCATATTCTGGAAGTTTGTGTGCATTTCTGAGCTGTAGCCACTGAAACAGGAATTTTGGTGCCAAAATTACTTGATGACGTCACCAGTATGCCGCGCTTCCGCCGCAATAACCTGGCTTTAGCCGCGCTTCCGCGGTGGCTTGAGGAGGTTGGGCTCTGTAAATTCTTCAGTGGTCTTGGGCTTCTGTTTTTGGCTTCCTTTGATGTTTAGATTTGTACTTTCTCTTCTGTGTTGATACCAGATTTGAGTTAAGTGAATTTACGAGCAATTGTAATGGTCGAGCACTGTAATGATCGAGCAAGCATCTCTTTTCCTGCATAGACTTCGAAACAGGGGTTGCAAGATATGGAAAATATGCTATGTAATGTAATGCAGTCAATTTCCCTAGAAATGCTGGTTTTAAGGTCGAATACATGTAATCTGATATTTTGCGACCGATTTGCTAATATGTGAATTATGAATACCGTACACTTCTATATGGATGCAAATGATGATGAAATTGCCTGTTAAAATATGCAATATTTTCGACTGATCAGAACTCCTCCAACACACCACCCCTCCATTGAGGGTAAACACAAAACCCGAGACAGACTTGCTGTCATCTTTGTCACTCTAGAAGCTTGAATCGGTAAAGGACTCGACCCTGAGGTCTCCATTACCGTAAACCAGGAACATCTCCTTAGTCCTTCTCAGGTACTTGAGAATGTTCTTCATTGTCGTCCAGTGGTTCTCACCTTGGTCTGACTGATACCGGCTCACCACGCTCAGCGCGTAAGCTACATCTGGTCTTGTACATAGCATCGCATACATTATAGATCCTACCTCCGAAGCGTAGAGTATAGTGCTCATGCGAACCCTCTCCTTGTCGGTCTTAGGAGACATCTTCTTGGAAAGGGTGATTCCGTGCAATGCGGGTATATTACCGCGCTTGGAATCTTTCATACTAAATCTTTTTAGTACGGTCTCTATGTACCTGGACTGCGAAAGTCCCAGTAGTCTCTTGGATTTATCTCTGTAGATCATGATCCCCAGAATGTACGAGGCATCACCCAGGTCCTTCATGGAGAACCGTTGTGTCAAGAATAGCTTGACCGATTGTAGCATAGGAATGTCATTTCTTATCAAAAGAATGTCGTCCACGTACAAGACTAGGAACACGACAGTTCGTCCTACAATCTTCTTATAGATAAAAGGTTCATCTTCGTTCTTGATGAAATCAAATTCCTTGATTGCCTCATCAAAACAGATGTTCCGGCTCCACGATGCCTGCTTTAATCCATAAATGGATTTAAGCAACTTGCATACCTTCCCGCTGCTCCCACTGTCTACGAAACCCTCTGGCTGATCCATGTAAACGTACTCTTCCAAACAGCCGTTTAGAAAAGCCGTTTTTACGTCCATCTGCCAGATTTCATAGTCATGGAAGGCAGCAATGGCAAGTAGGATCCGAATGGATTTGAGCATAGCCACTGGAGAAAAAGTTTCGTCATAGTCCACACCAGGTCTTTGACGAAAACTTTTTGCAACGAGTCTAGCCTTATAGGTTTCCACCTGCCCATCTACACCAAGTTTCCTTTTGTAGATCCATTTGCATCCAACTGGTTTTATCCCAGGTGGAGCAATATCCAAGGTCCACACTTCATTGGCATACGTGGACTCCATTTCGGATCGCATAGCTTCTAGCCACTTATCAGAGTCCCTACAGATAATGGCCTTCCTGAAACTGGTAGGGTCATTTTCTTCTAAGATGCAATCCTCTCGATCCCCGTCTACGAGAAAACCGTAGTATCTCTCGGGCGGATGAGAAATCCTACCAGATCTGTGGAGTGGTTGAGGTTCGTCTGGGGTTATTGAATCCTGAGGTTCTGTCAAATCTTCAGTTTCATTTTGTGGTCGCTGAATTTCTTCCAGTTCTACCGAACTCCCACTAGTTTCTTTTGCAAGAAATTGCCACTCTTAAAAGGTGGCGTGGCGAGATACAAACACCTTCTGTTCCTCGGTGTGGTAGAACAGATATCCTATAAAGTTCTTAGGATATCCCACAAATTTACATAGAACTGAACGTGCCTCAAGTTTGTCCAGATTTTGTACTTTTACATAGGCCAGACAACCTCATATCTTAATGCGCTTAAGATACGGCCTTTTACCATTCCATATCCCGAATGGTGTCTTAGGCACTGATTTAGACGGAACATCATTCAATAGATATGCCGCTGTCAAAAGTGCATGTCCCCAAAATGAAAGAGGCAACTCGGCACTACTCATCATGGAGCGAACCATATCCAATAGGGTACGATTCTTCCGCTCTGATACACCGTTGTGCTGTGGTGTATAAGGAGGAGTAAGCTGAGAGAGAATTCCATTCTCTTTTAAGTAATCTAGGAATTCCGTGCTTAAGTACTCCCCTCCCCTATCTGATCGGAGGATCTTGATACTTCTTCCAGTCTGGTTCTCTACTTCGTTTATGAATTCCTTGAATTTCTCAAAAGCTTCAGATTTATGTTTCATAAGATACACATATCCGAATCTAGAGAGATCGTCAGTGAATGTGATGAAGTATGAGAACCCACCCCTTGCATGTATAGACATCATACCACATACATCACTGTGTATGAGTCCCAAGAGCTCTGTTGCTCTTTCTCCATGTCCGCTGAACGGAGATTTGGTCATCTTTCCGTTTAGACAAGACTGACAAGTTTCATAAGATGAAAACTCAAATGTATCCAAGAGTCCATCTTTATGCAACTTACTTAGTCTTTTCTCTCCGATATGACCAAGTCTACAATGCCATAAGTAGGATTCGTTCGTATCTGAACTCTTCCTCTTGCGTGTGTTTTGTACATTGAGAACTGTATTCTGATTTAGAACGTAGATACCATTACATAGTGTACCTTCTGCAACCAGTACCTTATGAAGGTAGATGTTCATGATATTTCTATCAAGAACAAAGTTATATCCATCTTTATTGAGTAAAGAAACTGATATGATATTGCAAACTATGGAAGGTACATAGTAGCAATCGTTCAAAATCATAGTATTGCCATTTGGCAACACTAGGTGATATTCACCGACGGCTGCAGCATTAACTTGTGCTCCGTTCGCTACCCTGAGCGACATATCACCAGGTGCAACTTTCCTACTTTTTCTCAGTCCCTGCAATAAATTACAGATGTGAGATCCTAATCCGATATCAAGTACCCAGGAGGTAGGGCTGACCGTAAAATAGTTCTCAATTACAAGAACACCTGAAGTAGATGCAAAACTATGCTTCTTCTTCAACTGGGTATCCTTGGAATCCATACAATCCTCTTTCCCTTGCTCATACTTATGACTGTTGTCACAAGTTAGAGCCGAACTGACGTTCCCCGACCCCGAATAAGAATTCAGATCAGTCAAGCGATATATTTTATTATTTTGATTAGGGCGTGAAATGGCTGCTACTTGGAGAGAGAGAAAAGAAAAACTCAGCATGCACTCTTGCAAGATTAGATTGGTTTATTAATTTATCTAACCAGGATGGCTCCCACTGTTTCCTCAAATTCTTCTTCAAACCCTAAAAGAAGAACTAGTCGGGATTAATCGCACGTCACAATACTTGCTTAACCTTTCAGCCAGGATAGTGTTAGTACTTCGAGGGAGGTTTTCCAACGCTTTCGCGAAGTTCCTTAATTAAATAACCTCTTTTCCCTGGAGGCGTAGCCCCGATAATACCGTTCTAGACACCTACTTAGTTTATAGCATTGATTGTTAAGTGAAATAATCTCCCGAGAGTAATCCAACTCATCAGTGGGATCCGGATCCAACTATCATCGTGTAATGACCTAGATGGAATCCACTCTAGTCACTACACTCCAGAAGGTATGCTAAATCTGCAAGTTTCAGTTTCTTTAGAAACTCCCGATGTGGTTTTTACCCCTAGGACCCAAGTGACCTTGACTGAGCCAACATATCAAAGGATCCTAGTCAAGTTCAACCTGTTATTATCTTGATTGCATTATACCCACCCGTACGAGTCCTTGACTGAGCCAAAATGACCACACGACTGTCCCAACCAATCACATTATATGCTACAGAAAAATATTACATAGCTTCCGTTCAGTACGCCTCGGCTGAGCACGGAATACGTAGTACGAATACTAAGCAATACCAATCCGAAATGACGGAGGGCTACGGCTGGGTTTTGGCGAAAAAACCCGTTAACGTAATGAACTTGATATAGTTGAAGGAACATGATTGCCTTTTTGAAAATATAGTGGCGAAAACTTTTGCTAAAGAGGTCACTCCCTGTGAAGGGATCTCGGCTCTTTCCTCGTCGAATGAGGTGCAGGATATTCCAAACTGAATACCTCGATGCGAAGCAAGAATAATCGACTATAGTGAAGTTATTACCCTGACGCAAACTTCTGTCCAAGGGGTCACTCACGATGAAGGGATCTCGGCCCTTGCCTCGTCGAATGAGGTGCTGGGCATTCATAACTGAATACCTCTATGCAAAAAAAAAGAGAACGTCCTTGCAATAACATCTTTTTGAAAATTGTTCCAACAACGTCTTTTAGGTTTGTTTTTCTTTGCATTAATCTAATGCGTCCCATCAATTAATCCTACCATTGCAGAAAACAACGAAAATATGACGTACGCTTATGCCATCTGCATTCGCCACGGGGCCCCGTCATCACCCGTTAGGTTACTTAACTAATGACAGAGCGGGGGCTGGACTAGCGCGGATGCAAAACATAAGCAACGCCTACTAGATATCATATATAGATATATACATTCGTCAGATGCAATGATAGCCATTCCAGATCACAGATGAACACATTGGATATGCTAGGAATCCGGGTTTCGTTCGAGCCTGCAACGAAAGACGGATTATACGGTAGTGATGAATAGCCAAACCCCACCCTAGACCCCTACGGGTGCGGCAAACTACCCGCCAAGTACCCGAAGTGAAGCAACTTCCCTCAACAACGTAAGTAAGCCACTCGGCACTTCAAAGTACCCGGTAGTTTGTGCACCCCACCTTGGGTCTATTCTAGGAGCAAAAACAGTAAAAGAAATAATATACAATGGCGGCTACAAGCTCATCCCGGATGTGCGGCCATAAAAAAATATTACATCAATTTACATATTACATCAAATGAAAGATAAAGAAACTCTCATCTCACAAAACCCCGGCTATTCATCCACGACAATCCAACAAGTTCTTATACATAAACCAACAACATTACAGATCACAGATATGCACAACCCCCACTAATCGACGTATAGCGATTAGTTGACGTTCAGTGCAAATATCACATCACAGATATAACCAAATAGCTAAAGTTTATAGAACTTCGATCAAAATACCAATTTGTAACTACCCCAAACAAAACATTGTTCTCTGGAAAATCTGGGCAGAAACAAAACATCTTAAAAATCCCAAAATACAAAATAGAGAAAACTGCAGGAAACCCGAGTTGCGGCCGAGTCAACTCGGCCGCGGAACTGCGGTGAAACGCTTAGTTTCGCCGCGCTTCCGCGGCGCTTTGACCAAGTCAGCGGCTAGTTTTTCCTGGTTATTTCTAAAAAACCCAGCACTGATTTTTAAGATATATGGAAATATTTTTAGGGCAATTTTTAAAATCGGCAGAAAGTATGGTTTTCCACATGTTTTCGGGATTTTTTTTTTCCGGATCGAAGTTCTAAACACTTTGCTAACAGTTAGTTGTTGTTTAGCTGTGCTCTAATACTACTGTTAGGTCCACGTTACCCACCCCGATTCTTTCGGGGAGGCGGAATAGGTAAAAATCAAAATTTTCTTACAAGGTGACATGGACCATCCATGATGGATCTTTGCTAAACAAAACTAACACATAAACTACAAGTTCTAGCTAGTATGTAGAATGGTTATACCTAGACCTTGAACTCCTTCTCTTCTTATTGTGGTTCTCCTTCTTGCTTGCTCCTTGTAGTGGTTTGAACGTGTAGCGTCTTGATAAGTCGTTTTGGTGTTTTCCCGAAAATCGGTGAAAATTCGGTATTTTTCCGTAAACCGTCCTTTTTGTTATTTTGCAGTTTAGGACTAATTATACCGAAAATGGATAGGTAATTGCTTGTTTTTAGTAGCTAATGAGTTATTAATTTTTGGTCATTTAAAAAAATTTCCCTTTTTTTCAATTTTTTAATATTATTTTAAGCCAGTAAGAAAATACATTAAATTAGCGATAAATACAAATTTCTTTGGGCTAATTTTAATCTTTAAAATCATGTTAATTAAAATCTAGTTGTAACATAAATTTTTAGTAATTTATTTTAAGTTTTAACTAATTTTTATTATGGAAAACAAAATTTATGGAATTTAAGCTAAAACTTGCAATTTTGGACTTGTAGGGGGTCTTTTTACATAAAATTTCTTTTGTAAAACCCCATTCACCCTTCCCTCACTCCCTTGGCCGGCCCCACCTCCTACTGCAGCACATTTCCCCCCCCTCCAAATTGTATTCTTCAACTCCTTTTAAATTGTTTAAAAAGGGTTTAAAATGTAGTAATGAGTGGGGGTATTATGGTATTTTTGGGGGGGGCTTTGACTTAGACTTTTACACCATCCCTTCACATCCCCCATCCCTCTCCTCTTAGCAGAAAATCCTACACCAACAGCCCCAAATATTTTCCCCATTTCTTCTTCTCTTTTGCTTCATTTTCATCTCAAAAATTCAACAAAATCCACAATTTCCTTCACAAATTCAACACAAAACCATATTCCATCTCTTCTCCAACCTAATTTGGTTCAAATCAAGGAGAAAGGAGGTGTCTTGGAAGGCTTGAGCAAGCTTAGGATTGATCTTTTGAGGTATAATTTCTAATCAAATGGTTAAATTGTAGCTTAAGTGTGCTAAACTAGAACCTTGAAATTTGTTTTGTGTTAAATTTAGTGTTAGTTTCTAATCTATTTTTTTTAAGAGAGTAGTTTGTTTAAACTAGGTTTTTTTTAGCACCATTGATTAGTTAATTAAGTTATCTTGTTATCTAGTT
Source organism: Agapanthus africanus (assembly GCA_030015575.1). NCBI lineage: Eukaryota > Viridiplantae > Streptophyta > Magnoliopsida > Asparagales > Amaryllidaceae > Agapanthus > Agapanthus africanus. The sequence continues at coordinate 77,168,332 of JASDDO010000029.1, forward strand.
TTATACAAACCTAAATTGAGAGACTACTTTGCTTAAGTGGGCTTCGATTTGTGTTAATTTAGGTTCTCAAGTGTGAAATTGGATTTAAATTGGTGGTTATAAAAATCAAGAAAAGGGTTGTTTATGGAAGCATAGGATTTGAAGCTTTGTAATGTGTTTTAATCAAAGTGATTGTGGTTAACTAGTTGCGGTTGGATGTTATGCTAGGTGGTAGTCTTTTTTGTCGCAAAACGGCGATGTTGCGCCGATTTTTGGAATGTTTGTGCTTGCTAGTTTTGTTATAAAATATTGTGATGAATTATTTTTGATATCCTGAGGATATTTTTGGCATATCCTATGACATTTAGGATGTGTGAGTGCGGATTTTTGAGTGTTCGGGTTTTAGCTTTGCCGGGCGACCAAATCGACGATTTTAGTTAGTTTTTGCGATTTTCGCGTGTGTTCCGCGCACCTTGTGCACGTTGTACCTAGCTTGTGAACGTTAGTAATTTCGTTTGGGTTTTGCGTCGTTCTTGATATGTAACTTTATGTTTGGTATTGATGTAAATTTCAGGTTCGGTCGCGGAGACGTCAGACGCGGCACGAAAGGGGAAAGCGGTGATTGGACGTGGCTAGCTAGGGATTCCGGTGAGTAGATGTAACATCTACCGGGGACTATCGTTGGATGGCGCAAGTCGCCCGATAGTTTTAGTAACTTAAAAAGATTCTTAGTAATGTTAGTAATTAGGGGTGTAATACTTGTATGATTATTTGCTACATTCATGCCTTATATTGACATACATATGCGAAACCATTTTATAGGACACCTGCACCATTGCCAGGGTTTTTATATGCAGCACGAGCACTATTCATGCTTACACACACACCCTGGTAATTGCCATGCCACCACACTAGATAACCTATAATTTGAAACCTTTTACTATAATTGATACTTAAACTTGTGCTATTGCCTTTAATTCCTTAAAATGAAATCGTAGGATTGCTATTCATGTGCATGTACCTCATCATATTATTTGTTCATGCCTAGGCTATTAATCACACATCGCAACTTGATTATTGATACCATATGCATTCATTATCATTGACATATGCACTTATGAGGATTTCTTGAGATTTTATGATATTTCTGGATTTCGGGGGAAAGCCGCAAAATTTCTAAACTTACTATATTTTTAAAATATGTAAATTGCGGTTTTCTAGTGATGTAAGTGTCGTCCACCATGAGTTTGCTGTGGTTTTCTAGACCCGTTTCGAGGAGTTGGATGAACCGTCTCGGGTACATGGTGGGCCCGGTAAGGTACCCCAGGGCAAGAAGCTCGTGGTGCTGACGATGAGCCTGGCAGGGGGCGGATTATCTAACGGTGACTGTTTGGGACAGCGGATATCCAGAGGATACCGACCGTGGCCGCGAGATGATGAGATATTGATATTGAGATGGGTCAGCCGGATGGCTGAGGCCAGAGATACTATGACATGGATATATGAGATTTGTGATAGTTTTGAGGTGTCGTTGCTGGACACAGGTTCTTGTTGATTCTATTGGTATTGTGCTGGTATTTCAAAAGAGATTCCTAAAGGAAAAACATGATTCTTATACTTACACATTCAGATCATGAGTTGATTCGCATTGCATTCATACCTGCTAGTATATTCATATTGCATACATACCTGCTATTATGTCCTGCCTTACCTGTATTTAAGATGCTAGGATGCTTGTGTGCATGCATTCGATAGCCTGTGTAGATGTTATTTATTACTCACGAGTTGGCAACTCGCCCCCGTTGTGCCACAGCCTTTTTCAGGTCCGCTCCGTCAGTACAGTAGCGGCGGGCGCACTTGCTTCTTTTGCCTGGACTCGAGGTTTTGCTCTTAGGTGGGTTATATTATTATTTTTGTACCACCTTGTATATTCTTTGTATCTAGTGTACTCCATCTACTGTATCTACCAGTATTTTTGTATATTGACCTAGAGATGAGACTGTGAGATTTGTGGACTCTTTGCTGTATTTTGGGGTCGAGCTCACTTGAGTCGACGTGCTGTTTTTCTCATGCTTCTTTATGATTATTTTGCATGTTGTTGTTTTATATTGCGTGGGATTTGTGACCGCCTTGTGGCGAAGAGCTAGCTCCCGCTTAGGGATGCCATATTTGTTGGATTTATATATATTCTTGTTGTACCCATTTTGGGGGCCAGTATTTACAAAGGAGACTCTGCCGAAAATTTCGGAAAAATTGATATTGTTTTTTTTAAAAGGTTTTATATGACTTATTAGATAAACTCGCTTTTAACTGACTTGTTTTCCTTCATTCTTTTGCTTATTTGGTTTTGGTTTCTAGGCTTTGGCTTACTTATTTTACGGGTGTCTTGAGACGTTTCGTAACTTAAGTATCAGTCACGTTCCGTACCCTGCGGGTCGTGACAAAGTTGGTATCAAAGCGATAGGTTTTACCTTTTTGAGTGTAGGATGACCCTTGGTAGATGGAGTAAGTGACTTAAGTAGGGTAACGTAGCGTGTGTATGTCCGCGGCATACCTGCGATACGGTACTCCGCCTAAGTGACTTTAGGATATACTTGTTTAAAATTCTTTCTTCAATTCCGTGTATCCTATGATTCTATTGCACTGTTCTTACTATCCGTTTTCCTGTAACAGCCACTATGCCGCCGAAGGCTATGAGGGCACAGAGGGCTGCCGCCCGAGACGAGATTCGAGTTGGCTCGTCCAAGACTAGGACTGAGCAGGGTGGTATGCCTACGCCGCAGGGACAGACCGATCCACCTTCCCCAGGCCGTATGGATAGGCTCGAGACTGGTATGGAGGAGTTGCGACAGATGATGGGGGGCATGCAGGAGCTACGTCAGATGGTAGGATCCCTAGTTGCAGCCGGTCGTACACCGAGGCCGGATGACGTACCTACTACATCACAGACGACCATGATACCTGCTCCTACTACTACCACCGTGACCATCCCGGTTTCACTACAGGATTTCATGAGGCTGAGACCTCCAGTATTCACCGGCACCGAGGCAGCGGAGGACCCACATACGTTCCTTGACAGTTTAGCCAGGATCTGCCGTTCGCTGAGATGTTCGGATGATCGATGGGTGGAGCTTGCGAGTTTCTGTCTAGAGGGTCTCGCGCATATATGGTGGGAGTCAGTCTTGAGAGGTCGAGCTGCAGGTCTACCGCCTATGACTTGGGCCGAGTTTACAGCAGTCTTTCTAGCTCGTTTCCTCCCAGAGAGCGTTCGTGACGCCAGAGCTCGTAGCTTCGAGGCCTTAGTCAAGACACCTGGGATGACGGTGTCTGAGTATGACATCCAGTTTACACAGTTATCCCGATATGCTCCGTATTTGGTGGATACCGAAGAGAAGATGGTGAAGAGGTTCGTACAGGGACTAGATGCCCAGCTATATCTTGCCATTGGCGCCCAGCACTATGACACTTATTCAGCTGCTATGGATACGGCATTACGGATGGAGGCACGCATATCACAGACTTCGGCCATTTCTGGGCCGAAGAGGATTCGCACCAATGTACCGTCTCAGAGGCAGCACGCCAGATTCTTTCCGAGAGATAGGCCTGGCAGAGGATTTAGACGGGGACAGTTATATGGTTCTTATCCCCAGGGACAGCAGCCGTCGCCAGGGTGTTTTGGGTGTGGGAGTCCGCACCATCTTGTCAGAGACTGTCCGGCGAGACGACAGGGAGCAGCGACAGTTCCGCATGTGACCCTACCACCATCACCACCCCCTCCTCAGAGTGCCCTACTTCCTACCACGGGCGATGCTCCACGCTAGTTAGGTGCACCCAGAGGCCGTGGACGCGGCGGTCCTGTTCAGAGAGGACGAGGAGGCAGAGGCCGAGGTCGAGGTCAGCCCGCTATCGGTGGAGGACAGGCCCGAGTTTTTGCTTTGACACCGCAGGATGCGCAGGCATCCAATGCCGTTGTGACAGGTACCTTGCCAGTTTGTTCTTTCGACGCACGGGTATTATTCGACCCAGGTTCCACACATTCGTATGTCTCTACACACTTTGCACCGATGTTGGGCTGTGAGTCATCGTCGTTAGATCATCCGCTTGTTGTTGTTACTCCGGTAGGCGAGTCATTTGCCGCTCATTTTGTATTTCGATTGTGTTCCGTTCGTATCGGGGAGAGGGATTCATCGGTTGATTTGATTCTCCTCGATATGTTGGACTTTGATGTGCTTCTGGGCATGGACTGGCTGGCCACTTGTTATGCTTCAGTGGACTGCCGTGAGAAGGCAGTCAGATTTAGCTTTCCGGGAGATCCGGTCCTTGTTATTCAGGGAGACCGCAGCGTCACCCTTCCCAGCTTGATTTCGTCTCTTCGCGCTGGTCAGCTCTTGCGGAAGGGATGTCAGGGATTCTTAGCGTATATTTGTGATACTCGAGCTGCAGAGGTTCCGTTGGACCAGGTCCCGGTTGTTCGTGTGTTCCCTGATGTTTTCCCTGATGAGCTACCTGGGCTACCACCTGAGCGCGATGTTGAGTTCTGCATCGATTTGATTCCCGGCTCGGGGCCTATTTCTATACCGCCTTATCGGATGGCCCCGGCTGAGCTTCGAGAGCTGAAGGATCAGTTGCAGGATTTGTTAGATAAGGGGCTTATTCGACCTAGTGTTTCTCCGTGGGGTGCTCCGGTCCTGTTTGTCAAGAAGAAGGATGGAAGTTTGCGCTTATGTATCGACTACCGCCAGCTGAACAAAGTTACTGTTCGGAACAGATATCCGTTGCCACGCATTGATGATTTGTTCGACCAGCTTCAGGGTGCGGGGTATTTTTCGAGGATCGACTTACGATCAGGATACCACCAGTTGCGAGTCCGACAGGAGGATATACCGAAGACAGCCTTCCGTACACGCTATGGCCACTACGAGTTTTTGGTGATGTCGTTCGGACTCATCAACGCCTCAGCAGCATTCATGGATTTGATGAACCGTACATTCAGGCCGTATCTTGACTTGTTCATCATCGTGTTTATCGACGATATCTTGGTGTACTCCCGGAGCAGAGAGGAGCACGAGCAGCACTTGCGGATTACGTTACAGACTCTGAGGGAGCACCAGCTGTTCGCAAAGTTCTCCCAGTGTGCATTCTGGCTGGACAGCGTCGGATTCTTGGGTCACGTGATTACGAGAGACGGCATATGTGTGGACCCGAAGAAGATTGAGGCTGTTCAGCAGTGGCCCCGAACTACATCGGTTACTGAGATCCGTAGTTTTCTAGGCCTGGCAGGCTACTACAGGCGTTTTGTTCAGGACTTCTCCCGTATAGCTGCACCTTTGACCGATTTGACCCGGAAGGGAGTTCCTTTCGTTTGGACAGAGGAGTACGAGCGCAGTTTTCAGCAGCTACGGACTTGTTTGACTACGGCGCCGGTATTATCTTTGCCTTCGGGATCAGGCGGATTTATGGTCTACTGTGATGCTTCGCGAGTGGGGTTAGGGTGCGTATTGATGCAGCATGGCCGGGTGATCGCTTATGCTTCTCGGCAGTTGAAGAAGCATGAACAGAACTACCCCACTCACGATTCGGAGATGGCTGCAGTGGTCTTTGCATTGAAGATTTGGCGACATTACCTATATGGCGAGTCGTGCCAAATATTCACAGACCACAAGAGCTTAAAATACATATTTCAGCAGCGAGACCTGAACCTTAGACAGCGTCGTTGGATGGAGTTGGTGAAAGACTACTACTGCGAGATCTTATATCACCCAGGCAAGGCGAATGTAGTGGCAGATGCTTTGAGCAGGAGGCCCGGGGGTAGTCTATCCTATTTGCGCGCAGTGCAGAGGCAGTCGTCAGCAGATTGGCAGATCTTATGCGGCAGCCGAGTTGAGTTCGAGTTCACTCAGACAGGGGGACAGCTCGCGCATGTTCGTGTACGCCCACAGTTGCTTGACCGTATATATGAGGCACAGCGCAGTGACGACCGTTGCTAAGAGATCATGGCACAGATGGGACAGGGCAGATTTTCCGAGTTCGTGATTGACGATCAGGGGATTTTACTCTATGGATCTAGACTGTGCGTACCTGATGCTGATGGATTACATCGCGACATTCTTGAGGAGGCACACCGATCAGTGTATAGTGTCCACCCCGGTTCCACCAAGATGTACCATGATATAAGAGAGACCTACTGGTGGGACGGGATAAAGAAGGACATTGCGGAGTTTGTATCGAGATGCCTGACTTGCCAGCAAGTCAAGGCCGAGCACCAGAGGCCCGCAGGAGAGCTACAGCCGTTACCCATTCCGGAGTGGAAATGGGAGCAGATTTCGATGGATTTCGTTGTGGGTCTACCCAGGACCAGTCGAGGGTATGACTCCATCTGGGTGATCGTACATCGATTGACGAAAGTGGCTCACTTCCTGCCAGTGAAGACGACTTTCAGCTTCGCTCAGTATGCCCAGCTCTACATCGACGAGATTGTGCGGTTGCATGGCGTACCGACTTGTATCGTGTCAGATCGAGGCACCCAGTTCACCAGCCGACTTTGGCAGAGACTTCAGGAGGCTTTGGGCACTCGTTTGAGCTTCAGCACAGCGTTTCATCCGCAGACCGACGGACAGTCAAAGCGGACCATTCAGACTCTCGAGGACATGCTCAGAGCGTGCGTTTTAGACTTCGGCGGTAGCTGGGATCGTCATTTACCTCTAGTGGAGTTCTCCTACAACAACAGCTTCCAGGATACTATTCAGATGGCACCTTTCGAGGCATTATATGGGAGGAGATGCAGATCGCCCGTCTGTTGGACAGAGCTCAGATAGAGCAGTATTTTAGGGCCGCAGCTTGTTGAGGAGACGACAGTGAAGATACAGTTGATTCGAGACCGGATGAGAGCAGCTCAGAGCAGACAGAAATCCTATGCAGACAGGCGCCGTCGCAGATTAGAGTTCGCAGTTGGCGACCATGTTTTTCTGAAAGTCTCTCCGATGAAGGGCGTGATGCGTTTTGGGCGAAATGGGAAGCTTAGCCCTAGATTCGTAGGTCCCTTCGAGATCCTCGAGCGTGTCGGCGCTATTGCGTATCGTTTGGCTCTCCCACCCAGTTTTTCAGATGTTCATCCCGTCTTCCACGTATCGATGCTACGCCGTTATCTTCATGACCCTTCCCACACGATTCAGCATCAGACAGTTCAGCTCGAGCTCGACCTTTCGTTCGCCGTGGAGCCAGTTGAGATTTTGGATCGGCAAGTGAAGAAACTTCGATCAAAGGTCCTGCCGTCCGTGAAAATTCTTTGGCGCAGCCCGAGCAGCGAAGAGATCACTTGGGAGGCCGAGGGAGAGATGCGGAAGAAATTCCCTCATCACTTTGCAGGTACGCGTAGTTATATTTTTAAATTCGGGGACCGAATTTCTTTTAGGGGGAAGATTGTAGCGCCTTGATAAGTCGTTTTGGTGTTTTCCCGAAAATCGGTGAAAATTCGGTATTTTTCCGTAAACCGTCCTTTTTGTTATTTTGCAGTTTAGGACTAATTATACCTAAAATGGATAGGTAATTGCTTGTTTTTAGTAGCTAATGAGTTACTTATTAATTTTTGGTCATTTAAAAAAATTTCCCTTTTTTCAATTTTTTAATATTATTTTAAGCCGGTAAGAAAATACATTAAATTAGTGATAAATACAAATTTCTTTGGGCTAATTTTAATCTTTAAAATCATGTTAATTAAAATCTAGTTGTAACATAAATTTTTAGTAATTTATTTTAAGTTTTAACTAATTTTTATTATGGAAAACGAAATTTATGGAATTTAAGCTAAAACTTGCAATTTTGGACTTGTAGGGGGTCTTTTTGCATAAAATTTCTTTTGTAAAACCCCATTCACCCTTCCCTCACTCCCTTGGCCGGCCCCACCTCCTACTGCAGCACATTTTCCCCCCTCCAAATTGTATTCTTCAACTCGTTTTAAATTGTTTAAAAAGGGTTTAAAATGTAGCAATGGATGGGGGTATTATGGTATTTTTGGGGGGGGCTTTGACTTAGACTTTTACACCATCCCTTCACATCCCCCATCCCTCTCCTCTCAGCAGAAAATCCTGCACCAACAGCCCCAAATATTTTCCCCATTTCTTCTTCTCTTTTGCTTCATTTTCATCTCAAAAATTCAACAAAATCCACAATTTCCTTCACAAATTCAACACAAAACCATATTCCATCTCTTCTCCAACCTAATTTGGTTCAAATCAAGAAGAAAGGAGGTGTCTTGGGAGGCTTGAGCAAGCTTAGGATTGATCTTTTGAGGTATAATTTCTAATCAAATGGTTAAATTGTAGCTTAAGTGTGCTAAACTAGAACCTTGAAATTTGTTTTGTGTTAAATTTAGTGTAAGTTTCTAATCTATTTTTTTTTAAGAGAGTAGTTTGTTTAAACTAGGTTTTTTTTAGCACCATTGATTAGTTAATTAAGTTATCTTCTTATCTAGTTTTATACAAACTTAAATTGAGAGATTACTTTGTTTAAGTGGGCTTCGTTTTGTGTTAATTTAGGTTTTCAAGTGTGAAATTGGATTTAAATTGGTGGTTATAAAAATCAAGAAAAGGGTTGTTTATGGAAGCATAGAATTTGAAGCTTTGTAATGTGTTTTAATCAAAGTGATTGTGGTTAACTAGTTGCGGTTGGATGTTATGCTAGGTGGTAGTCCTTTTTGTCGCAAAACGGCGATATTGCGCCGATTTTTGGAATGTTTGTGCTTGCTAGTTTTGTTATAAAATATTGTGATGAATTATTTTTGATATCTTGAGGATATTTTTGGTATATCCTATGATATTTAGGATGTGTGAGTGCGGATTTTTGAGTGTTCGGGTTTTAGCTTTTCCGGGCGACCAAATCGACGATTTTAGTTAGTTTTTGCGATTTTCGCGTGTGTTCCGCGCACCTTGTGCACGTTGTACCTAGCTTGTGAACGTTAGTAATTTCGTTTGGGTTTTGCGTCGTTCTTGATATGTAACTTTATGTTTGGTATTGATGAAAATTCCAGGTTCGGTCGCGGAGACGTCAGACGCGGCACGAAAGGGGAAAGCGGTGATTGGACGTGGCTAGCTAGGGATTCCGGTGAGTAGATGTAACATCTACGGGGGACTATCGTTGGATGGCGCAAGTCGCCCGATAGTTTTAGTAACTTAAAAAGATTCTTAGTAATGTTAGTAATTAGGGGTGTAATACTTGTATGATTATTTGCTACATTCATGCCTTATATTGACATACATATGCGAAACCATTTTATAGGACACCTGCACCATTGCCAGGGTTTTTATATGCAGCACGAGCACTATTCATGCTTACACACACACCCTGGTAATTGCCATGCCACCACACTAGATAACCTATAATTTGAAACCTTTTACTATAATTGATACTTAAACTTGTGCTATTGCCTTTAATTCCTTAAAATGAAATCGTAGGATTGCTATTCATGTGCATGTACCTCATCATATTATTTGTTCGTGCCTAGTCTATTAATCACACATCGCAACTTGATTATTGATACCATATGCATTCATTATCATTGACATATGCACTTATGAGGATTTCTTGAGATTTTATGATATTTCTGGATTTCGGGGGAAAGCCGCAAAATTTCTAAACTTACTATATTTTTAAATATGTAAATTGCGGTTTTCTAGTGATGTAAGTGTCGTCCACCATGAGTTTGCTGTGGTTTTCGAGACCCGTTTCGAGGAGTTGGATGAACCGTCTCGGGTACATGGTGGGCCCGGTATGGTACCCCGGGACAAGAAGCTCGTGGTGCTGACGATGAGCCTGGCAGGGGGCGGATTACCTACCGGTGACTGTTTGGGACGGCGGATATCCAGAGGATACCGACCGTGGCCGCGAGATGATGAGATATTGATATTGAGATGGGTCAGCCGGATGGCTGAGGCCAGAGATACTATGACATGGATATATGAGATTTGTGATAGTTTTGAGGTGTCGTTGCTGGACACAGGTTCTTGTTGATTCTATTGGTATTGTGCTGGTATTTCCAAAGAGATTCCTAAAGGAAAAACATGATTCTTATACTTACACATTCAGATCATGAGTTGATTCGCATTGCATTCATACCTGCTAGTATATTCATATTGCATACATACCTGCTATTATGTCCTGCCTTACCTGTATTTTAGATGCTAGGATGCTTGTGTGCATGCATTCGATAGCCTGTGTAGATGTTATTTATTACTCACGAGTTGGCAACTCGCCCCCGTTGTGCCACAGCCTTTTTCAGGTCCGCTCCGTCAGTACAGTAGTGGCGGGCGCACTTGCTTCTTTTGCCTGGACTCGAGGTTTTGCTCTTAGGTGGGTTATATTATTATTTTTGTACCACCTTGTATATTCTTTGTATCTAGTGTACTCCATCTACTGTATCTACCAGTATTGTTGTATATTGACCTAGAGATGAGACTGTAAGATTTGTGGACTCTTTGCTGTATTTTGGGGTCGAGCTCACTTGAGTCGACGTGCTGTTTTTCTCATGCTTCTTTATGATTATTTTGCATGTTGTTGTTTTATATTGCGTGGGATTTGTGACCGCCTTGTGGCGAAGAGCTAGCTCCTGCTTGGGGATGCCATATTTGTTGGATTTATATATATTCTTGTTGTACCCATTTTGGGGGCCAGTATTTACAAAGGAGACTCTGCCGAAATTTTCGGAAAAATTGATATTGTTTTTTTAAAAGGTTTTATATGACTTATTGGATAAACTCGCTTTCAATTGATTGGTTTTCCTTCATTCTTTTGCTTATTTGGTTTTGGTTTCTGGGCTTTGGCTTACTTATTATACGGATGTCTTGAGACGTTTCGTAACTTAAGTGCCAGTCACGTTCCGTACCCTGCGGGTCGTGACAGAACGGCTCCTCGTCGTCGTCTTCTCTTTGCCGAAGATAGATCCACCCGAGGGCCTCGAACTTGAGCTCCTACCTCAACCAAGAGTTAACTAGAGTGCTTGGTTTGCTAAACAAAGAACCCTAGAAAGAGTAGAGTGATGCTTTGATGGTTTAGTCTCAAAAGCTTATGATTTCCAACACATGGAACCCTTAAGCTTTGAGAGAGGAAGAGGGAGAGCTTTTTCAAGAGAGAGAAAAAGTATGATAGAATGAACTCTCATTTTGCAACCATGCTCACATAATATGAATAATGATAACAATAATAATAATTAAGAAATTATGATGTTTAGTTTATGAATGGCCATTATCATTTCATCATTTAATGCATTTGCAAGAAACAAGAAGCATCTTTGAAATGAAATGATGATGGTCAACATGTCAACAATAGTTAACCGGTCAACCAAAGTCAACAAGTCAACAAAAGTCAAATAGTCAACCTAACCAGGCACAATTATCCTTAATTAATATTATTAATCATATTTCTCATTCTCATTGGGGTTTAGAAAAAGTCAACGGTCAACAACCATAATGAGATTCCTCTGCCTTTGTCAACTGTGCATACACACCCGCATCCGTGTTCCGAGGAACACAAATACAATGAGATAAAACCAATCCCAAAACATATACTAGGATCTGGCTTAAACCAAAGCCTGCTAGTAATAATTTTCCAGACACCAAACGTGCACAAGTGCGCGGATGTGAACGAACCCCGTCGCAAAACCATGCGACCTCTACTCTGTTTTTCCCAAAGGCGAATAAACCTCTGTGTGGGACTCTAAAGGCTCGACACTACGCTGGCTGTGGGTTTAATCGCAGGCCGCAAGCGGTACTAGCTGTACGTAACGGTCCCCAGGTAGATGCCGATAAGAAGACTGATGAGGTGAACCCATCTGAACTCCTACTTAGCCTGAATGTGACAATCTCCGTACAGTCCGGTCTGTTCGTCTAAGAGTATCGCATGTCGGGCCTAAGGGGGTGGCAAAAGTCAGACCCCTAATAGCGGTACAAGTCATGTCGGAGTGTAGCCCAGAACACCCTGAGAAACTACTGGAAACACTACCAGCAAATCTCGCTTGCCCTGGCCAGGGACGACTATGTGTAATGGCTCTCCTAGACACAGCGCGATATCAACTCCCAATACCGAGAGAGACGAATCCTGTCTAACCATCACTGCCTCCTAGTGCTTCGGGACTACACCCAACTACTACCTGTTTACACAACTCAATAGAGCCGTGGTAGGGTAGTAATCTAAGAACAGTGGGAACACACATGAGGCGAAGTGACAGTGTCAAGTCAACGGACTAAGCTATACTCATGTCACCTGGGAACTGTTAACTGACGATAGGTATAATACCAACCAACAGTTCCCAACGAGTCCTGTCCAGTGTACTCGTAACCTAACGAGCACCTGCATACTATCTCCAGTACGACGTACTGATGGCTGTGGGACAGACAATCTCCCCTGCTGGGATGAGAAGTGTATGCACCAGTCTACTCTGGAGTATCGATGCCCTGTCTCGATAATCCTACGACTAGGGACCAAAATAAGGATGTGCTTATAGACTACCCAGCCCCCACTAGTGTGATCGCCATCACAACGCCGGTAGACAAGCAAAGATCCTAAGGACTCTATCAATATGTATTAGCGATATGTTAAAAGAAACATATACACATATTAAGATAGAAACAAACCAAGTAGCATACTACTATATCGAGCAAGACTGTCGTAAACCCGTATATATATCCCAAGCCTCCAAAATGTATTATACAAACTAGTACTATACAATAATGGCCTCTAGTGAATACATATCCAACAGATGTAACCGATACGGATGCATACGGAGACCCACCAGAACAATGGGGAGTATCGAATTCCATTCCGAAAGAGGGCACGATCTGAACTATAAATGGAATGATACCACTCTTATAACACAGAGGCTCCTTTTGGATGAATCGGAACTCCGGAGTTTGAGGAACTCCGTAGTTAAGCGTGCTTGAGCTAGAGAAATTCTGGGATGGGTGACCTACTGGGAAGTAGCCCCGGGTTCATTCAAATGGACAAAACCATACGGTTTCGGCCAAAGCGGACAATACCATCTGTGTTTGGGGGTGGGTCGTAACAAGTTGGTATCAGAGCGCTAGGTTTAACCTTGGTTCGAGTCTAGGTTTGACTATGTAGGGTCTAGGGCGTATATATTTTGGAACCTAGGCTTGACCTTACGGAACTTAGACTTGAATAAGGGGGTGTTAGACCCGAACTTTCGTTTCATAGGCTGACCTTGATTGATGGAGTAGGTAGCTTAAGTAGAGTGACGTACCGTGCGTATGTTCCGCGGCATATTTACGATATGATACTCCACTTAAGAAACCTTAGGATGTACATATCTTGAGACTGGTGATTCTCTTTGTTTTCCTTGATTATACATCCATCTGAAATCCTTGATTCTATTTGTTGAAATGATCATACTCTCATTGATTCCGTTCCTCCATATGATCATATATTCTTTCTGGATCTGTTGATTCATTTCATCACTTTATCTATTTTCGTCGATACTTGTTTGAGGTTCCTGTCACCATGGTTTGAGCGCAGTTTGAGCTGCTGCTGGTAATGCGGTCAGGGCGAGCTCGTCATGGACGAGGACTGACCATCGTGTTTTCAGGTGACATGGGAACGTATCGATGTAGAGTGGTGTTGTGACATCTCGTTTGAGGTGAGTGTGCGGTTATGTACCGGATAATCAGACCATTATTAGAGGCTTCCTGCTGTGTGAGGACTGTTGATGTACAGCATACCTCAGTGACTGTGATGTCATCGACCGTGCAGACAGATGACCCAGCTATTGCTGAGATTGATGTGATGTCGCTTCTAGAGCTTACAAGCTGAGATCGCTGGAGCTTCCAGGCAGAGATGCGACAGGTGATAGCTAGTGTATCTTGAGTTGAGAGACAGAGGTGATTCGTCAGATTTGATGCGCCGACGCAGGCCCTATTGAGCTGAAGATTTCCAGTATAGAGAGTCTTACTCAGATCTAGTAGATCGATCCAGAGATGATATTGTTCGTCGGATGTTTCGATGTGAGATCGGTAAGCTGACCAGTTTCAAATAGAGGACCTCATCCAGATGTGTTGTGAGTTGGTCGAGAAACGGATGAGTTTTGAGTTTTCCTCCGATGGTTGGGACGAGTTCCTGAGGACGTGTTCGGCTAAAGAACTTCTACAGAGTGTTGAAGATACCGAGTTTGTGATTTCGAGTCCGTGCGAGAGATTCCAGATTGATTTCGCCGAGAATATTTGCAGTACGTAGATAGCATAACATGATGTCGAAGTGGATGATAATAAGGACGAGTGGAACAAGAGGTTCATTCATGATGCTGACGAGCCGTTGTTACTCCCCGTCAAGATTAGAGATTTGATATGTATGCAGAGGCGTTGGGATACGGCAAGTTCCCGAGAAAATGTTGTGCTGAGAACGCAGATGTACAGAAAGCGAGAAAAGATTTGTAAGTGTACCAGCCTCTGTATAGTTCGGTATAGGCGAGATCGGAAGAGACCTTGATCCAGTTCCTTCCAGGACACTGCTGCGATGAGATTGCACCGAGGATCTGTTGTGTCACGTGTTTTCTAAGGGCCAGAGGCCTGTAAGTCCATGTCACGCACCCCACGAACTTGCGGGGAGGCGGAATATATGAAAAAAGATTATCAAAGCTTCGTAACTCGGACTTGAGCGCATGAATCGTATCTAAACCGTTACTAGCAAACTACGAGAGATTTAACTACTCGGATTCGAAGTTATACCACACGTTACTTGGCCTTCGGGTCTTCATCGCTGTCCTCCACTCCTCGTAGGCTCCTTGGAACATCGGCACCTCAACGGCCTCCTCGAGTCAAAGACGATCCACCCGAGAGCTCCTACGCCAAGCTTGATCTCTAACTTGAGATAACTAGGTCGCTCAAAGTGCTAATCTAAGCTACCTAGGGGATATAGAGTGAGGTTATGGATGCATTAGTCTAGCTAACCCTTGATCTCAACACATGAGAGGTTAGGGTTAGGGTTTCAAGAATGAGAGAGCTTGAGGAGAGAGAAGGTGATGATTAGAATCCTTTTGGATAAATGAAGTCATTTGTGTATATATGAAACATATGATAATATTAAGTAAATAACAAAAAATGAATTATCACCATGTTTCATTAATACACTAAGTGATTCATCACATGAGTCATATAAAACATTAAATGAATCATTAACTCAATGTATGAATCACTACATGACTCATTAATCCAATTAATGCATATGCCACCTTAACCCCCAAGTCACCATGCTTCTAGAAGCTTCCCGGAAAATTACGAGAACGCCCCTCCAATCCGTGAAAACACGGAAAAACTTTAGACTGTATAAATCCAATAACCTGATATTAGAATCTGGCTTAAACCAAAGCCGACTAGTAAAAACTGTCCGAACGTCGTACGTGCGTAAACACACGTATGCGTCCGAACCTTTGTTGTAAAACCATACGACCTCTATATCGTTTCGCCTGGAGCAGGGAAACCCTCTGTGTGGGACTCTAAAGACTCGACACTACGCTGGCAGTGGGTTTAACCACAGACCGCAAGCGGCACTAGCTGGACGTAACGGTCCCCAGGTAGATGTCGATAAGAAGGCCGATGAGGAAACCCATCCGAACTCCTACTGAGCCTGATGTGACAATCTCCATACAGTCCGGTCTGTTCGTCTAAGACTATCGCATATCTAGCCTAGGGGGCGACAAGCATCAGTCCCCTAATAGCGGTATAAGTCGTGTCGGAGCGTAGCCCATTGCACCCTGAGAAACTACTGGAACCTACCAATAAATCTCGCTTGCCCAGGTTAGGGACTGTAGGGTTCCTAGGCACACTATAGAGGTCTCACAAGGCATCAATCATGCCAATTTAAAATTTTATGGGTGCCGAGAAACCCTAATACGGATCGTCGGCTAGATTTCTAGGCGAAACGGTAAACTAGTTAACAACTTAACTAAAAGAAGAGAGCTACAACCTTTGTAGATCCGGTTATCTACTTCCTTAGCTCCACGTGGGTGTCCTCTCGCTGTCCATCATGAATCCCGAACTCAATCGTCGGTTTCATCGGAGAAACGAGCGGAATAGGTCGTCGGCTTCGTGTCAAAGACGATCTACGTCGAGGCATCACAAGTTCAAGCTCCGACTTCACAAAGTTGTGAAACTTGTGAAGAAAACACCCAAAAAAAACTTGGCAAGAGGTAGAGGGTGAAGAAATAGGAGGTGGGTTCACTTTAGAATTGGATTTCACTCACTTTTGCTTAAGTTGCCATTGATGGCATCAAGCTTTTCTCTTGAAGATGAAGATGAAGAAGAAAATAGAATATGATAAGTATTGTGAAAAAGAATAATAAAATCAAATACTTATCATGTTCTAACCTAGGTTAAGTGTAGAGAATAAACCATGGTCACTTGGATGGGTTAGGGTTAAGCATGATGACAAGAATGGTTACAAAAGTCAAAGCTTCATGAAGCTTCAACTTAAAACAAAAAAGGCAACCATTCTCATCTTAATCCTTTTCAAATAAATAAATAAATAAATAAAATGCAAAACCCTAATCAACACTTAACCATGGTTTAATTCTTTATACTTAACAACAAGATCATGTATCATCAAACATGATACAAATATGTGCACAAAAGTATATCACATATACTTCTTGCACATCAAGTGAGAAAATCCATATAAAGTGAACCAATACTAGTTAATGCAATGTAGTATATCAAATATATAATTATACATTAAATCATTAAATCAACACTTGATTTAACGATCCGGTCATATCGCATATAACCGACTAGTATCCAATGTATCGGCTTATCGAATCAATGATTCGATAACTAGGTCATATCGAATATAACCAATCGAAACATTTATCGTGAGAATGAAATGCGGTATCACATACACGCATTATTCTCGGTCCCGCACATATCTCATATGCGCTCCTATTTCGTTTCGCTTGAGCCAGGAAACCTCTGTGTAGGACTCTAAAGACTCGTCAATACGCCGGTAGCAGATGATGATCATATCAAGCACCCACAAGCCGCAAGCGGTCTGCTAAATGTAACGGCCATCCGGCTATTGAGCGATCAGAAGATCGACGAGCTAGCCCGCTCACACTCCTGTGAATCCAACTAGTAACACTTACCGTACAGTCCGGTCTGTTCGTCTGATACGTCGCATATCAAGTCTAGGGGTGGTAAACGTCAGACCCCAATAACCGATAAGTCGTGCCGATGTGAGGCTCATAACGGGTCGAGAAACTACTGGTAACACTTACCAGCAAATCTCTAATCAGCCCTGGCCAGGGACTTCCCTGTTACGGCCAATCGAGCACAGCGCAACATCAACTCCCAATACCGGGAGAGACGAAACCCCTCATATCGCTCATTGCCTCCATGTGACTCGGGACTGTACCCAAAGACCACCGTTTTGCACGCCCTCATGGACATGGTAAGGTGGAGATCAAAGCACAGTGGGAATCACACAAGACTCTATGACGATCTCGGGTCTACAGACTAACCTGTACAAGTGTCACCTGAGAACTGCCATCTGACGTGAGGTATAATACCATCTGAGAGTTTTCGGCGAGTCCGTCCAGTGTACCCAGTCTCCACTGAGCACCCGTATACCATCTCTGATGTCAAACACCAATGGATATGGGATCATCCATCGCCCATCACATGGGTCGAGAAGCGTATACGCTAGTCTACACTGGTATATCGATGCCCTGTCTCGATACACCCACGACTAGGGACCTAGAAGGATGTACTTATGGACTACCATGTCCCCACTAGTATGATCTACATCATAGTCCAGGTAGTCAAGTACACATCCTAAGGGCTTTATCAACATGTAACTATAAGACAGTTTAAAGAAACTAGTGTACATGTTAAGATAAAGAGTAACCAGATAGCATACTATCATATCGAGCAAGAAAGTCATCTCTATATATGTCCAAGCATCCAATATAATATACATCATCTGTACAATACTGGCCTCTAGGGCATACATACAACTAACAATCTCCCACTTGCACTAGGGCCAGCTGCTGTAGTATCGCATACCGAGCATCCCGAAGAGTCTCTCAAACTGTATCTGGGGAATGGCCTTCGTGTGTGGATCCGCCGTGTTGTTCTTCGTGTCAACCCTCCTGACCTCGATCTCCCGGCGATCAACTATCTCCCGGATCAGGTGATACCGCCTTAGAATATGCCTGGATCGCTGATGGGACCTGGGTTCCTTGGCCAAAGCCACCGCTCCATTGTTATCACAATACAAAGGTATTGGATGCTCAATGGATGGAACCACTCCAAGTTCAGTAATGAACTTCTTGATCCAGACAGCTTCTTTGGCAGCATCGTTGGCAGCGATGTATTCAGCCTCCATCGTCGAGTCTGCCACGGTTTCCTGCTTGGAACTCTTCCAGCTAACCGCCCCTCCGTAAAGGGTAAAGACAAAGCCCGACTGCGACTTAGAGTCGTCCTTATCACTCTGGAAGCTCGAATCGGTAAAGGACTCCACTTGGAGTTCTCCGTTACCATACACCAAGAACATATCTCTAGTTCTTCGCAAGTACTTGAGAATGTTCTTCACAGCTGTCCAGTGACTCTCTCCAGGATCTGCTTGATACCGACTCACTACACTTAGTGAGTATGCAACATCGGGTCTGGTACATAGCATCGCATACATGATAGAGCCTACTGCCGAAGCATAGGGTATCCCTTGCATGCGAGCTCTCTCCAAATCAGTCTTGGGAGACATCTCTTTGGAGAGAGTGAGTCCAGAGATCGTGGGCAAGTTCCCACGCTTGGATTCTTCCATACTAAACCTCTTTAGTATGGTGTCAATGTACCTGGATTGGGACAATCCCAGTATCCGTTTGGATCTATCTCTATAGATCCTGATTCCCAATATGCAGGAGGCATCACCAAGATCTTTCATTGAGAATCTTTGTGATAAGAAGAGCTTGACCGATTGCAGCATAGGAATATCATTTCCTATCAAGAGTATGTCGTCCATGTACAATACGAGGAATACAACCTTACTCTCTGCTACCTTCTTGTAGATACAAGGTTCATCTGGATTTTTGACGAAATCAAACTCTTTGATAACGACGTCAAAGCAGATGTTCCAACTCCGCGATGCTTGCTTTAATCCATAAATGGATTTAAGCAGCTTGCATACCTTCCCGCTGCTCCCACTATCTACGAAGCCCTCTGGCTGAGTCATGTACACGCACTCTTCTAAATCACCATTTAGAAAGGCGGTCTTAACATCCATTTGCCAGATTTCGTAATCATGATATGCAGCGATGGCAAGCATGATCCGGATGGATTTAAGCATAGCCACTGGAGAAAAGGTCTCGTCATAGTCCACACCTGGTCTTTGACGAAAACCCTTTGCTACAAGTCTAGCTTTGAAAGTCTCCACTTTCCCATCTACACCAAGTTTTTTCTTGAAGATCCATTTGCTCCCAATGGGTTTTATCCCTTCAGGAGAAACTTCCAAAGTCCATACTTTGTTGGTGTACATGGATTCCATCTCGGACCGCATAGCATCCAGCCATTTCACTGAGTCCCCACTCGTGATGGCCTGCTCGAAGCTAGTTGGGTCATCATCCTCCATGATGCAATCCTCGCTCCCACCGTCCATGAGAAAACCGTAGTATCTCTCAGGTTGGCGAGGAACCCTACTAGATCGGCGGTTCGTCGGGTACTACTGAATCCTCTGGTTCCACTAAATCTTCAGTTTGAGTTTGTGTAGCCGGAATTTCTTCCAGTTCTACCATATCCCCACTAATTTCTTTTGCAAGAAATTCCTTTTCTAAAAAGGTGGCATGTCGAGAAACAAACACTTTTTGTTCCTCTGTATGGTAGAAAAGATATCCATGTGAATGTTTGGGATATCCCACAAACTTACATAGAACTGACCGTGCCTCGAGTTTGTCCGGATTTTGCCTTTTGACATAGGCCGGGCAACCCCATATCTTAACTCGTTTAAGACATGGTCTCTTCCCACTCCATATCTCATATGGTGTGGTAGGTACAGATTTAGATGGAACTTGATTCATAGGTATGCTGCTGTCTCCAGCGCATAACCCCAGAAGGAAATAGGTAACTCAGCTGTACTCATCATAGAGCGCACCATATCTAATAGGGTGCGATTTCTCCGCTCCGATACACCGTTATGCTGTGGTGTATAAGGAGGAGTAAGCTGAGAGAGAATCCCATTCTCTTTTAGGAAGTCCAGGAATTCATTGCTTAAGTATTCTCCTCCTCGATCAGATCGTAGGATTTTAATACTTTTTCCGGTTTGGTTCTCAACTTCTTGTTTATATTCCCTAAATTTCTCAAAAGCTTCTGATTTGTGTTTCATCAGGAACACATACCCAAACCTAGAGAGATCGTCAGTGAATGTAATGAAGTATGAAGAACCATCCCTGGCATGTGTAGACATAGGACCGCATACATCACTATGTATTAGTCCTAAGAGTTCGGTAACTCTTTCTCCGTGTCCCGTAAACGGAGTTTTGGTCATCTTGCCTTTGAGACATGACTGGCAAGTGTCATAAGATGAAAATTCAAACTGATTTAAATATCCATCTTTATGCAACATACCTAGTCGTGTCGCATTGAGGTGACCCAGTCTACAATGCCACAAGAAGGATTCGTTCAATTCTGAACTCTTCCTCTTGTGTGTGTTTGTTATGTTCAGAACTGTTGATTGATTTAGAACATAAATGCCATTGCACAACGTGCCTGATCCAACCAACTTTTGGTTATGGAAAATGTTCATAACATTATCGTGTAATACAAAATTATATCCCTCTTTACTTAATAAAGAAACCGATATAATGTTGCATATCAGGTTCGGCATGTAATAGCATTCGTTCAGAACCAATGTATTACCAGTTGGTAATACAAGGTGATATTCCCCGACAGTCTTAGCTGCAACAATTGCACCATTTCCAACTCTAATGTCTTTATCACCTTCTCCAAGTTCTCTACCTTTTCAAACCCCATGTAACTGATTACATATATGGGATCCTGACCCGGTATCTAATACCCAGGACGTGGAGCAAATGGAGAAACAGTTCTCTGTAACGAACACACCCGAAGAAAATGCATCAACATGTACTTTCTTCATTCGGGTGGCATGGGAATCCTGGTATTCCCCCATATCCTGTTCAGTCCTATAACTCTTATAAGTAAGAACGGAACCAACGTTCCCCAGCACAGTATAACATGCGGGTTCGGTCAATACATCCATATTATTATCTTTATTAAGGCATGAAATGGTCGCTACCTGGAGAGAGAGAGAAGAAAACACTTTAGCGTAAGCTCATGCAAGATCAGATTGGTTATTATCTTATCTAATCAGGATGGCTCCCACTATTTTTATCAAATCTTCCTTCAAACCCTAAAAGGAAAGACTAGCCGAGATTAATTACACACTACAAGTTCGCCAATCTTTCAGCCAGGCCAGTGTCGGTACTTTGAGGGAGGTCCCCCGTGCTTTCGCACGAACCTAATTACTGTAAACCTCGTTTTCCCAGAGGCGTAACCTCGTTAACACCTTTCTAGACACCTACTTGATCGGCTAATTGTAATGTGTAAAACTCTCCCAGGAGTAACTCTTACTCGCAGTGGGTATCGGGATCCAACTATCTCATAGAAGGTATGCAATCTCATTACAAATTTCAACACTTGAAATTCCCGATAATATTTTGCCCCTAGCGTCCTATGACCTTGACAAAGGCCAACAAATCATAGCATGCTAGTCAAGTTCAACCCGTCATTTCTTGATTGAATCAAACCCACCCGCACGGCCCTTGACAAAGGCCAACAAGGTCACACGATTACCCTGAAACAATCTGCATCATATGCATAAGCAGATAATCACTATTTAGCTACCGCACACTACGCCTTGACAAAGGCCAACAAACGCAGCACGAATACTAAACAGTTCTTATCTGAAATGACGGAAGGCTACGACAGGTTTTTCTGAAAACCTATTGCGTAATGAACTTGATATCGTTGTAGAATCAAATGAAGTTTTAAAAATGGAATGACTTTGAGGCTTTTCTAGTTTTGCTAAAGGGGTCACTCCCGGTGAAGGGATCGTCGGCCCTTTCCTCGTCGAATGAGGTGCGGGATATATCATATATATCGCTGTGCAAAGCAAAAACCCAAAAGCAGTCAAAAGCAAACCGAGTGTGTAGCATCTGCCAGTTATTGCTAAAGGAGTCACTCCCGGTGAAGGGATCTCGGTCCTTTCCTCATCGAATAAGGTGCAGGGTATATCATATATACCGCTGTGCAAAGCAAAAACCGTAGCTACCTGTTTTATTTTAAAATTCGATTCCACAACATCTTAGGTTTCTTATCTTTCATTAATCACATTAATGAAGTCCCATCATTTAAATACCTAAGCATCACAGATAAATACGACGTACACTTATGCCATCCGCATTCGCCTCGATGTCCCCTCGTGCATCGTTAGGTTAGGTAACTAACGACAGAGCAGGGCAGGGCTAGTGCGGGTGCAAAACATAAGTAACGTCTATATAATATATCATATATACTATATATAGTATCTATCACAGAACATCACAACACAGATATCGCAGCAGAAGAAACATATGAAATATTGGATATACTAGGACGTCCGTGTTTACAATACGAGCCAGTATAAAACACGGATTCCACGGTCGTGATGAATAGCCAATCCCACACCCCTAGACCCCTACGAGAGCGGCAAGCAACCCTGCCAATTCTAGGGTTAGGAGACCCGGACTCGACTCCTCGAGATGGTCTCCCACTGGACCCCAGAACCCGGTTACTTGTGCTCCCCTCCTTGGGTCTATCCTAATGCGGAAAAATAAATAATATACAAGAGGTGACATCTTCCGCTACCTGGAAGTGCCCCAAATAAAAGAATATTACATACAAGTTTTTACATGAATGAAAATGAAAAACACTCATCTCACATAAAAACCCCCGGCTATTCAAACACGACGATCCAATATAACATATCCAGCAACACATAACATCACATGTCATCAACGTAAGTAAATATGCGCATCCCAATTGTCGTTGACATATAGCAACGAAACCGGCGATATCACATATTACACTTACGGTCACAGAAAAGAAAGTGTAAAACTACAACAGTTGGAATCCGCAACCTCTTTAGACATCACATGCCTAACAGTTATAAACCCCGCATTTTAGTCCCATTATCGAAAACTCTTTTCGATATCAAGTGAAACTAAACCGCTAGATTTATAACATTCATCTAGTTATCTCATAACTGTTTGTGAATTCCAATAATTGTATCCAATTCCGGATAAATAGAATATATCAAACTTTCCGATCGAACATTCGAACACCCAAGTTTTCCCGACACCGATCAACACATGAAATAAGTTCAAAGACATTCACTTCATGCCTCAGTACCAACGGTCCAGCCGTAGAAGGGTCAAGCCAACGCCTCACATGTGGCATGCCGTACTGCCCCAAACTCGAAGGTTCAAAGGGCAGTTCAAGACGGTCACATAATCGAGTTAAGGTTTGTTGTCTTCTAGAGGGACCATCGCGTTACTTGCACTACTCAGAACGTCTTTAAACCACAGAAAAATCCAACACTTGGAATTTTTCCGGCAGGGAAAAACTTGGGTATTTATATCCGGTCGGACTTTTTTAACATATTCAAAAATTATCCGGAAAAACACTTAGACAAGGTTCGATAATCCGATCGAAACATCGTTTCCCAATTTAACCCCAGAACACTCAACTTAATAGCCAATTTAAAAATTCCTAGAAAACTCAGAATAATTAATCAGGAATTACTGTGCAAACACTTAGGGCTGACGTCACCAAATAGCCGCGAAACCGCCGCAGAAGCTAGGCTTCTGCCGTGGTTCCGCCACACAAAGTACTGTTCATGGGAAACTTTTTGCACCGTGATTCTTAGATTTTATTGCTAAATTTTTTAAGCATTTTTAATTGACAAAAAACCACAAATTTGGAAAAAGTCCAGAGAGCATTATCGGGTTAGGGTTTCAGGTTCGTTCGGACTTCAAACTCCGTCTAGACTTCGCCTAAGGCTCTAGCTAGTCTCTGATACCACTGTAGGGTTCCTAGGCACACTATAGAGGTCTCACAAGGCATCGATCATGCCAATTTAAAATTTTATGGGTGCCGAGAAACCCTAACACGGATCGTCGGCTAGATTTCTAGGCGAAACGGTAAACTAGTTAACAACTTAACTAAAAGAAGAGAGCTACAACCTTTGTAGATCCGATTATCCACGTGGGTGTCCTCTCGATGTCCATCATGAATCCCGAACTCAATCGTCGGCTTCATCGGAGAAACGAGCGGAATAGGTCGTCGGCTTCGTGTCAAAGACGATCTACGTCGAGGCATCACAAGTTCAAGCTCCGACTTCACAAAGTTGTGAAACTTGTGAAGAAAACACCCAAAACAATTTGGCAAGAGGTAGAGGGTGAAGAAATAGGAGGTGGGTTCACTTTAGAATTGGATTTCACTCACTTTTGCTTAAGTTGCCATTGATGTCATCAAGCATTTCTCTTGAAGATGAAGATGAAGAAGCAAATAGAATATGATAAGTATTGTGAAAAGGAATAATAAAATCAAATACTTATCATGTTCTAACCTAGGTTAAGTGTAGAGAATAAACCATGGTCACTTGGATGGGTTAGGGTTAAGTATGATGACAAGAATGGTTACAAAAGTCAAACCTTCATGAAGCTTCAACTTAAAACAAAAAAGGCCACCATTCTCATCTTAATCCTTTTCAAATAAATAAATAAATAAATAAAATGCAAAACCCTAATCAACACTTAACCATGGTTTAATTCTTTATACTTAACAACAAGATCATGTATCATCAAACATGATACAAATATGTGCACAAAAGTATATCACATATACTTCTTGCACATCAAGTGAGAAAATCCATATAAAGTGAACCAATACTAGTTAATGCAATGTAGTATATCAAATATATAATTATACATTAAATTATTAAATCAACACTTGATTTAACGATCCGGTCATATCGCATATAACCGACTAGTATCCAATGTATCGGCTTATCGAATCAATGATTCGATAACTAGGTCATATCGAATATAACCAATCGAAACATTTATCGCGAGAATGAAATGCGGTATCACATACAAGCATTATTCTCGGTCCCGCACATATCTCATATGCGCTCCTATTTCGTTTCGCTTGAGCCAGGAAACCTCTGTGTAGGACTCTAAAGACTCGTCAATACGCCGGTAGCAGATGATGATCATATCAAGCACCCAAAGCCGCAAGCGGTCTGCTAAATGTAACGGCCATCCGGGTATTGAGCGATCAGAAGATCGACGAGCTAGCCCGCTCACACTCCTGTGAATCCAACTAGTAACACTTACCGTACAGTCCGGTCTGTTCGTCTGATACGTCGCATATCAAGTCTAGGGGTGGTAAACATCAGACCCCAATAACCGATAAGTCGTGCCGATGTGAGGCTCATAACGGGTCGAGAAACTACTGGTAACACTTACCAGCAAATCTCTAATCAGCCCTGGCCAGGGACTTCCCTGTTACGGCCAATCGAGCACAGCGCAACATCAACTCCCAATACCGGGAGAGACGAAACCCCTCCTATCGCTCATTGCCTCCATGTGACTCGGGACTGTACCCAAAGACCACCGTTTTGCACGCCCTCATGGACGTGGTAAGGTGGAGATCAAAGCACAGTGGGAATCACACAAGACTCTATGACGATCTCGGGTCTACAGACTAACCTGTACAAGTGTCACCTGAGAACTGCCATCTGACGTGAGGTATAATACCATCTGGGAGTTCTCGGCGAGTCCGTCCAGTGTACCCAGTCTCCACTGAGTACCCGTATACCATCTCTGATGTCAAACACCAATGGATATGGGATCATCCATCGCCCATCACATGGGTCGAGAAGCGTATACGCTAGTCTACACTGGTATATCGATGCCCTGTCTCGATACACCCACGACTAGGGACCTAGAAGGATGTACTTATGGACTACCATGTCCCCAGTAGTATGATCTACATCATAGTCCAGGTAGTCAAGTACACATCCTAAGGGCTTTATCAACATGTAACTATAAGACAGTTTAAAGAGACTAGTGTGTACATGTTAAGATAAAGAGTAACCAGATAGCATACTATCATATCGAGCAAGAAAGTCATCTCTATATATGTCCAAGCATCCAATATAATATACATCATCTGTACAATACTGGCCTCTAGGGCATACATACAACTAACAGGGACTTTGCGTAATGGCTCTCTGACACAGTGCGATATCAACTCCCAATACCGGGAGAGACGAATCCTTTCTAACCGCCACTGCCTCCAAGTGCTCGGGACTGCACCCAACTGCTACCTGTTTGCACGCCTCCATTGAGCCGTGGTAGGGTAGCAATCTAAGAACAGTGGGACATGTTGGAGATAGTGCCCTCAGAGTCAATTATTAGGTCACAGGTACGTGATTGTAATGATTGATGGAGGACCTATCCCGGTAGGACAATCTTACTCGAGATGATAGTATGCTATCTGGTTTACCTTTATCATCGTGTACTGTTTTAGGTGACCTTAAAAGTCGCTATTACACGTTGGTAGAGCCCCTAGGATTCTTGCTTGACCACCAGCAGTATGAGGGCGATCATATAAGTGGGAGCTGGGGGTCTATAAGCATATCCTTAAATGGTCCCTAGTCGTGTGAGTTTCGAGACAGGGCATCGATACTCCAGAGTAGACTAGTGTATACAGTCGAGACCCCGACGAGGGGCGGTGGCCGGTCTCACAAGCCACTGGTGTCAGTTGGTTCACCTAAGATGTATAGAGGTGCTCATTGGGTTATGATCAGTCGAAAATACTGCATTTCTAACACGGCAATTTCCCTACCTTTTGCAGTCAAGTAAAGGTATCCGGTATTCATATCACACATATTTACAAAACACATGTAAAATACTGGATTACTTGTACTGTAGACTAAAACCGGCACTTTTTAGGGAAATTGTGTGTTTATCATGGCATCGCATCATTCTTGTATAGCGCAACTCTTGTCTGGGGTCTAATGCAGGAAATCACGGAAGCAGAGCTCAAAATTGGGAAAAGATCTGATAAAAGATGCGCCAACTCAAAGGCTGAAGATCTGGTAGTAATTCAGAAGGCCAAATAAAATTCAACACATCAGGATAAGGCCCATATGATATCCCAAGCCCACAGAAGAAAATACAAGCAGCAAGGCCACCAAAGGGCCGCGGATCCGCGGCCCAAGCCCCCTTGGCGCGGCGGATCCGCGGCCAATTAAAGAGATCACTGTGTCAAATTTCATCACATGCTTAATTATAACGGCCAAAGCTTCCAGAAGACCCCAGAAGCTTCACGTGGCATCTCTAGAAGGCTCGGCTCAACAAACTCTTGGAGGGAAATTCAAAATTTAAAGCTTAACTAACTTTTTGGAGGGAAATTTAAATTATTTGATAACTAACTTGTGGGGGGAATTCAAATTTCAATTCTAGATCTAAGATTTGAAAAGTCTATAAAAAGGAGCCTAGATCTAGAGGGGAAATTGTTCAAGAATTATCATCATCTTCTACCCACAAGTTTAGTGACAAAAGCTTGTGCCAAATTCAATTCTCATCTCCAATTCAAAATCAAGATCAAGATCCCGAGATCAATTTGAGCAAGAGAGCCTTCAACCTTTAGCAAGCGACGCCGGATTTCCAACGGAGCAAGAGATCCACGCCGATCTGCGACTCAAGGAGCCGAGTGAAGCCGAAATCGACGATCTAGTTCCTTCCTTTTGTAAATTCAAGAGAGTTGTAACGAAATTTGTCGATAAATAAAGGTGAATTTTCTATATCTTGCTTATCTTTTAATTCAAGCATAATGATTAGAATTCAATTTGTGATTGTGTTTGTGATCATGATGTTTGAGTAATCTCCGCTCGTGTAGGAGTTGTGACGATCTTTAGATGATGATGATTTAGATATTTCTACAATTCTTAAATCCTATAATGTTTGGAAATTCTAGTTAATCAAATGATTAATAACCTAGTTTCGAGATGATGCTTTCTTGATCATGTTCACTCGAAACTAGGGAACAACTATTAAACATTTGATTAACTAGAAGCTAGAATTTGAATGCGATCCATCGAAAGGACAAAGGATGAGTTGCGGAATCCCTAATTTTCTAGCAAAGATCCTTAAACCTCGATGAATTTTGCATCGATCTAGTATCAATTCATTAATGGATAAGAATTAGTAATCTTTAGATCTCATCACATCTATAGATCCGATCTACTCCTATGAGCCATACTTCTAGTCTTGATTGTTGGTTGGAAATTATCTCTCATCCTTATTCTTGCTCTTTAATGTTTCTTTTAGATCTAGATTTTTCTTACTTTTTGATCTACAATTACAAATCATGAATTGTTTTCTTTTCTTTTGCTTAAATTTTCAACTCATCTAATTCAAGAATTGAACGGAACTCACTTTCCCTGTGGACGATCCGCACTCGCTAACGCGCTACATCCGACACCGTAGTTGATTGCGGTCAAATAATTTTTGGTTGTGATTTCTTTACCATTTCATTCTACACAATCGGAAAATCATTAAATCAGGTTATGAGTACACCGGACAGGACTCGCCGGGAACATGCTAGTTGGTCATATACCAGACGTCAGATGGCAGTTCCCTGGTGACATGTGTACAGGTTAGTTCATCGACCCGGGGATCGTCATTTGTCTTGTGTGAGTTCCCACTGTATATTGATTACTACCCTACCACGGCTCAAAGGAGTCGTGCAAACAGGTTTTAGTTGGGTACAGTCCCGAGCCACATGGAGGCAGTGAGCATATCTTCAGGGGTTCGTCTCTCCCGGTATTGGGGGTGAGGTCGCGCTGTGTCTAGGAGAGCCATTACACGAAGTCCTCGGCCGAGGTAAGGAGATTTACTGGTAGGTATTCCAGTAGTATCTCAGGGTGTTCTGGGCTACACTCCGACACGACTTGTACCGCTTTTGGTGGTCTGACTTTTACCAACCCCCTAGGCCCGCCATGCGATACTCATAGACGAACGGACCGGACTGTACGGATATTGTCACTGATAGGCTCAGTAGGGTTGTCAGGCTGGGTTTCGCTCACAGACGTCCCTTTTGGTCAGTACCTGGTAGCCCGTTACGTATTGGCTTATACCTCTGACGTGCTAGTGGTTAAATCCACAACCAAGGTATTGACGAGTCTTTAGAGTCCCCCTCATTCAGTTACTCAGCTTTCGGGCGAAAAGTTGTAGAGGCCGTATGGAGATATGGCAAGGTCCGATCAGATACGTGCGGTATTGCACGGATCAGGATCGAACAGTTTGTACTATAGGCCGTATGGATATATGGTAGGGTTCGATCAGATACGTGCGGTATTGCACGGATCAGGATCGAACGGATATTACTAGCCGGCTTTGGTTTAAGCCGGATCCTAGTATAGTACAGTGTAGATTTTGTCTCATTGCATTTGTATTTCGGTCGGAATACAAATGCGGGTGTGTATGCACAGTATCGGGGTTTTCCTGTAATTTACTACGGGACCAGTTTTCTGGAGTTGCCAGTTTGCTTTCCGTTACGGCCGATTTCCTTTGTATCGTTCATTGGCCGAAGATTGGAGGAGGAGGGCTTATTTGCATTGTTGCAAATAAGTATTTGTGGAGGGGTTCTTTGCATATTCTTGTGTCATGATTGCTTTTCATTGACCTTGACTTCTTGATTTGTTCATGATTGCTTGACTTTGTGAGGTGATAGTTTGTCATCATAGTTGTTGATGATGTTGTTGATGGAGTGTGGATTTCCTTGTGATCATCACATTTTTTCTCCCTCTCTCTTGCATAATGTGCACACTATCATATTGTGATCCCTACACACTCCTCTCTTCTCTTCTCCTCAAGTTTTGGCCGGCCAAGACTTGGCAAGGGCTGTCCAAATTTTTGGATTGTGGAATTTTGTTCATTTCATGCTCTAAAAATCCCCTAGTTCCTCCACATATTTCTTGTATCATCCCTCCACCAAAATGGCACCTCCATGAATCCCCAAATGAGACATAGCCTCTACACTATATTCTACAGCAATTCTTGGACACGTCGACTAGCCAGCTTCGTGCCCGAGTTGCCTCGGCATTGAGGAGGGAGCCCGTACAAGAAGTAGGCAATGTGGTGCACTTCCGGCGACGAGGTGGAGACCGGAGCTTCCGCAGGAGATTGGGACGACGATGAGAAGACCGGAGGACTCGGATCAGTCGGTATATCTCTATTCCCTATCTTGTAGTTAGCTAGGACTAGTTAATGGTTCGATCCGGGTATTAGTGCGCGGCGGTTTGCCAGTTCAAGAAAAATTAAAGTTTATCACCGCTTCCACATTTGGCCGTCGGATTGACGGCCGGGGCGCCGCCGTGCACTTACAGGACACACTCGAGGCGAAGTAGCAGTGTCAAGTCTGCGAACTATGCTGTACTCATGTCACCTGGGAACTGTTAACTGACGATTGGTATAATACCAACCAACAATTCCCCTGCGAGTCCTGTCCGGTGTACCCGTAACCTAACGAGCACCTGTATACTATCTCCAGTACGACGTACTGATGGCTGTGGGACAGACCATCTCCCCAACTGGGATGAGAAGCGTACACACTAGTCTACTCTGGAGTATCGACAGTCTCGATAATCCTACGACTAGGGACAAGTATAGGATGTTGCTTATAGACTACCCAGCCCCCACTAGTATGACTGCCATCACAACGCTGGTAATCAAGCAAAGATCCTATGGGCTCTACTAATATGTATGAGTGATACGTTACAAGAAAGATATGCGCATATTAAAGTAGACACAAACCAAGTAGCATACTACCATTTTTAGCAAGAATGTATATACAACTGTGAATATCCCAAGCTTCCATTAAGTAATATACATACAAGTATGATACAATAATGGCCCATAGGGCATATACACTAACAATCTCCCACTTGCACTAGGGCCATGAGCTGGCATATCGTAGACCTATCATCTCGAATAGCCTCTCGAACTGCGTCTGAGGAATGGCCTTTGTGAATGGATCAGCAATGTTATTCTCCGTCTCTACTCTTTTCACCTCGATCTCCCGGCGATCGACGATCTCCCTGATCAGGTGATACCACCTCAAGATGTGTCTGGACTTCTGATGGGACCTGGGTTCCTTCGCTAAAGCTATAGCGCCATTGTTGTCACAATACAGAGGTATTGGATCAACACTGGTAGGAACCACCTGAAGTTCTGTGAGGAACTTCTTCATGCAGACAGCTTCTTTTGCGGCATCGCAACCAGCTATGTACTCCGCTTCCATTGTTGAGTCAGCGACGGTCTCCTGCTTGGAACTCTTCCAACAGACCGCCCCTCCATTGAGGGTAAAGACATAACCCGATATGGATTTGGAGTCATCTTTGTCACTCTGGAAGCCGGAGTCAGCAAAAGCCTCAATCTGGAGGTCTTTTCCGCCATACACTAAGAACATCTCCTTAGTCTTCCTCAGGTACTTGAGAATGTTCTTTACGGCTATCCAGTGCTTCTCCCCTGGGTTTTCTTGATACCGGCTTACTACGCTCAATGCGTATGCTACATCTGGTCTGGTACATAACATCGCATACATTATAGAGCCTACCGCAGAAGCGTAGGGTATAATCGACATGTGATCCCTTTCCAAATCAGTCTTGGGAGACATCTCTTTGGAGAAGGTGATTCCGTGACAAGCCGGTAGGTTACCGCGCTTAGAATCATCCATACTGAATCTCTTCACTATGGTGTTTATGTACCTGGACCGCGAAAGTCCAAACATCCTTTTTGATCTATCAAGATAGATCCGGATCCCCAGAATGTAGGTGGCATCACCCAGGTCTTTCATGGAGAATTTCTATGATAAGAATCTTTTGACTGACTGTAACATAGGAATATCATTTCCTATTAGTAGAATGCCATCCACGTATAATACGAGGAATACTACAGCTCTCCCTACAATCTTTCTGTATATGCATGGTTCATCTGGATTTTTGATAAAGTCAAATTCTTTGACAGCATCATCAAAACAGATGTTCCAACTATGAGATGCTTGTTTTAGTCCATAAATAGATTTAAGCAACTTGCATACTTTACCGCTGCTCCCACTCTGAATGAATCCCTCTGGTTGACCCATATAGACGCTCTCTTCCAAATTTCCATTTAGAAAGGCCGTCTTTACGTCCATCTGCCAGATCTCATAATCGTGGAAGGCAGCAATAGCAAGAAGGACCCGAATGGATTTGAGCATAACCACTGGAGAAAAGGTTTCGTCATAGTCCAAACCAGGTCTTTGACGGAAACCCTTTGCAACAAATCTAGCCTTATAGGTTTCAACCTGTCTATCCACATCAATCTTCTTTTTGAAGATCCATTTGCATCCTACGGGTTTTACCCCATCGGGAGCAATGTCCAAAGTCCATACTTTGTTAGTGTACATGGACTCCATTTCGTTCCGCATTACATCCAGCCATTTTACTGAGTCACCACTCTGAATGGCTTGCTGGAAGCTAGTAGGCTCATCATAGTCAATAGTGCAATCCTCTCTATCCCCGTCTATGAGAAAACCGTAGTATCTCTCGGGCGGATGAGACTGCCTACTACTCCTGCGGACTGGCGTCGGGATGTCCCTTTCTTCTGAAACCTCTGGTTCTACCAAGCTTTCAGTAATAGCTTGTGGTTCTGGAATTTCTTCCAGTTCTATTGCGCTCCCACTCTTCTGATTTTCCAAAAATTCAGTTTCCAAGAAGCGGGCATGTTGAGAAACAAAGACCTTTTGTTCCTCTGCGTAATAGAAACAATATCCCATGGAGTTCTTTGGATATCCCACAAACTTACACTGTACTGAGCGTGCGTCGAGTTTGTCCTTATGCTGCTTCTTTACAAAAGCTGGACATCCCCATGTTTTAAGATACTTAAGACAAGGTTTCTTCCCACTCCACATCTGATATGGTGTGGTAGGCACAGTCTTGGTTGGAACTCGGTTCAAAAGATATGCAGCTGATTCTAGTGCATATCCCCAGAATGATCGCGGTAACTCAGCGTTACTCATCATGGAACGTACCATATCCAATAGGGTTCGGTTCCGTCGCTCCGATACACCGTTATGTTGTGGTGTGTATGGAGGAGTAAGCTGAGAGAGAATTCCATTCTCTTTTAAGTAACCTAGGAACTCGGCACTTAAGTATTCACCACCTTGATCAGATCTCGGTGTCTTGATACTTTTGCCTTTTTGGTTTTCTACTTCATTCTTGTATTCCTGGAATTTTTCAAAGGCTTCAGATTTATGTTTCATTAAGAAGACATATCCGTACCTTGAAAAGTCATCCGTAAAAGTAATGAAGTATGAATAACCGCTTCGCGCATGTGTAGACATTTGACCGCACACATCACTGTGTACGATCCCTAAAAGCTCGCTCGCTCTTACTCCGTGTCCAGTAAACGGAGTTTTTGTCATCTTTCCTATGAGACAAGATTCACAAGTAGCATAAGATTGATATTCGAACGGATTCAAATATCCTTCTCTATGTAACTTAGTCAACCTTCTCTCATTGATGTGACCCAGTCTACAATGCCATAAGAAAGCCTGATTTAATTCCGGAGACTTTCTTTTAAGTGTGTTCTGGACATTGAAAACCTGAGCTTGACTCAATACGTATATGTCGTTATCTAATGTACCGGACCCAATCAAAACTTGATTTAGGTGGATGTGAACTACATCGCCTACGAATATAAAATTATATCCTTCTCTTGAAAGTGAGGATACTGATATGATATTACAAGTCATACTAGGTACATACAGACAGTTACGTAGAATCAATATTTGCCCACTTGTCAATCCTAGGCGATATTCTCCCACGGATTCAGCGTCCACGCTCATTCCGTTTGCAACTCTGAGAGACCAATCACCTACCTTTATAACTCTACTGTTTCTCAAAGCATGTAATGAATTACTGATATGAGATCCTGCTCCGGTATCTAGTACCCAGGAAGTAGAGTTAATTGACAAACAGTTCTCAATTACAAACACACTTGAGGCCGAAGCCACAACATGCTTCGTATCCTGGCTACTGGCTTCCAAAGCCCTGCAATCTTTCTGCCAACGCCCAATCCCATAACAATAGGAACGTCCCACTTTTACTACATTCAGTCCTGAAACTTTTGCCCTTCTCTTTCCTTCTTCTTCCCTGGTTTCCTTCAGGGTAGAAGGCAGAGACTTTAGAATTAAGTCAATATCTGACCCGTTTCCCAACGTGGTCTCCAGGTCCTGGAGCTTATCAATATAGCTAGTCATTGTAAGGACGTTGTCCCCTACAGATGACCCGACGGCCATCCTCGCTTGAATTAATTCGGTCGAGGTCTCATATCTTGCGATATGAGATTGCTCTCCATATAAATCTTTGTTATGGAGAAAGATGGAAATTGAGTCCATCTTCTCGTACTGCTTCTGGTATACACCATCAACTGAAGCCAACGTGAGGCACTTGGTTTTCGTTTTAACTTTTTCCTTTGTCTTTCGGATATCCATATCCGCGACAGTGGAAACTGGACCTGCGACGGCGGGATCTTGAGTAGTAATAGGGTGGTCCAGCTTGTCATAGGCAGTGGACATCTGGACAGACCTTTGCCAGTCATATAAGTCAGATTCAATCAATTTGTTATCTAGATGTAACCTAGTCATGGTCACAAGGTCGCTGTAATTAAGAGAGAGAGAAGAAAACACTTTTAGCATGATGCTCTTGCAAGTTTAGAGTGGTTTTTAATTTATCTAAACAGGATGGCTCCCACTGTTTCTCGAATCCCTCCTCAAACCATAAAAGAAGAATTAGCCAGGACTATTCTCACCGTACAATTCTTGCTTAACCGTTCAGCCAGGTCATTGTCGATACTTTGAGGGAGGTTTTCCAACGCTTTCGCGAAGTTCCTTAATTAAAGAACCTCTTTTCTCTGGGGGCGTAACCCCACTGACACCTTTCTAGGCACCTACTTGGTTTATAGCATTGATCGTTAAGTGACGAATCTCCTGATAAGTAGTATATACTCACAGTAGGATCGGGATCCAAAATATCATCGTATGATAATGTTGAAGGAATCCTACCAACATTCATCAAACTCCAAAATGGTATGCATCTCTTTGCAAATTTCAGTTTCTTTAGAAATTCCCGATATGGATTTTTGCCCCATGCTCTTATGACCTTGACTTTAGTCAAGAAATCATAAGTCACATATCAAGTTCTACCCGTCAATATCCAGGTTAATTTGAACCCACCCGTACATACCCTTGACTTTAGTCAACAAGGTAATACGACTGTCCCAAACCAACGCATCTATCTATGCTGCATATGAATATCCAACAGCTACCAAACACTGTGCCTTGACTTTAGTCAACAAACACAACTTGAATACTATTGACTATCTATATGAAATGACGGAGGGCTACGAATGGTTTCGGCAAAACCGTGAACGTAGAGAACTTGATATAATCGAAAGAACCTGATACCTTTTAAAAGGAGTGGTTAAAGCTCCGTAATTAAAAATTCTGATCTTTTAAAATAACCGAGTGGTTTCTTTTAAATTTGTTCCAACGATTGAATTTTGGTTTATTTTCTTTGCATTATAATAATGCGTCCCATCATTTATCCTATCATTGCAGAAAACAACGAAAATACCACGTCCTCTTATGCCATCTGCATTCGCCACGGGGTCCCGTCATCACCCGTTAGGTTACTTAACTAACGACAGAGCGGGGGCTGGGCTAGCGCGGGTGTAAAACATAAGTGACGTTTAATAGCTATCATATATAGATATTGTACTTTCGTCAGACGCAATAATAAGCATTCCAGATCACAGATGAACTTTATTGGATATACTAGCAATCCGCATTTGCTTTGAGCCAGCAATAAAAGACGGATTACACAGTTGTGATGAATAGTCATTACCCCAACACTAGACCTCTACGGGTACGGCAAACTACCCGCCAAGTACCCGAAGTGAAGCGGTCTCCCTCAACAACGTGAGTAGGCCACTAAACACTTCAACGTACCCGGTAGTTTGTGTACCCCACCTTGGGTCTATCCTAGGAGCAAAAATAGTAAAAAGAAATAATACAACGGTGGCTACAACCGCAACCTGGATGCGCCCTGCAAAAGAATATTACATCATATTACATTTATATCGAATGAATGAATATTAAACCCATCTCAAACCGCGGCTAATCATCACAACACTCCAATCAAGTCCATATACACAAACAGTAAACATTACAGAAATGTGCAACCCCCGGCCAACCGACATACTAGCAGTTAGGGGAGGTTTATGAACACATTAAACATTACAAATAAAAACCCAATTAGCAAATAACTTAGAACATCGATCGACAACCTTTATCCGTGTCTACCCCAAAATCAAACCTGCACTAAAGTAACCTAGGTAGAAACAGAACATTCTGGAAAACAGAAAACCAAAAAATATGACTTACTGAGAAAATCCGAGTCAACTCGGAGTTGACTCGGCGGCGGATCCGCGGCCAAAAGCACTATCGTGCCGCGGATCCGCGGCCGTATAACCGAGTTGTAGTCTCGTATTTTCCCAGAATTCTTATATTCCCCTGCTGTGAATTTTAAGGCATATCAAATATTTTTTTCGACGCGTTTAAAATTAACCGAAACTGTTAGGGGGTCCGGGTGTTGTTTTCGCGTTTTCCGACGATCGAACTTCTAATTAGTTGCTAACAAGCTAGTAATGGTTTAGTTGGCTCGGATACCACTGTAAGTCCATGTCACGCACCCCACGAACTTGCGGGGAGGCGGAATATATGAAGAACGATTATCAAAGCTTCGTAACACGGACTTGAGCGCATGAATCGTGTCTAAACCGTTACTAGCAAACTACGAGAGGTTTAACTACTCGGATTCGAAGTTATACCTCACGTTACTTGTCCTTTGGGTCTTCATCGCTGTCCTCCACTCCTCGTAGGCTCCTTGGAACATCGGCACCTCAACGGCCTCCTCGAGTCAAAGACGATCCACCCGAGAGCTCCTACGCCAAGCTTGATCTCTAACTTGAGATAACTAGGTTGCTCAAAGTGCTAATCTAAGCTACCTAGGGGATATAGAGTGAGGTTATGGATGTATTAGTCTAGCTAACCCTTGATCTCAACATATGAGAGGTTAGGGTTAGGGTTTCAAGAATGAGAGAGCTTGAGGAGAGAGAAGGTGATGATTAGAATCCTTTTGGATGAATGAAGTCATTTGTGTATATATGAAACATATGATAATATTAAGTAAATAACAAACAATGAATTATCACCATGTTTCATTAATACACTAAGTGATTCATCACATGAGTCATATAAAACATTAAATGAATTATTAACTCAATGTATGAATCACTACATGACTCATTAATCCAATTAATGCATATGCCACCTTAACCCCCAAGTCACCATGCTTCTAGAAGCTTCCCGGAAAATTACGAATACGTCCCTCCAATCCGTGAAAACACAGAAAAACTTTAGACTGTATAAATCCAATAACCTGATACTAGAATCTAGCTTAAGCCAAAGCCGACTAGTAAAAACTGTCCGAACGTCGTACGTGCGTAAACACACGTATGCGTCCGAACCTTTGTCGTAAAACCATACGACCTCTATATCGTTTCTCCTGGAGCAGGGAAACCCTCTGTGTGGGACTCTAAAGACTCGACACTACGCTGGCAATGGGTTTAACCACAGACCACAAGCGGCACTAGCTGTACGTAACGGTCCCCAGGTAGATGTCGATAAGAAGGCCGATGAGGAAACCCATCCGAACTCCTACTGAGCCTGATGTGACAATCTCTATACAGTCCGGTCTGTTCTTCTAAGACTATCACATATCTAGCCTAAAGGGCGGCAAGCATCAGTCCCCTAATAGCGGTATAAGTCATGTCGGAGCGTAGCCCATTACACCCTGAGAAACTACTGGAACCTACCAGTAAATCTCGCTTGCCTTGGCCAGAGCTTTGCGTAATGGCTCTCTGACACAGCGCGATATCAACTCCCAAAATCGGGAGAGACGAATCCTTTCTAACCGCCACTGCCTCCAAGTGCTCGGGACTGCACCCAACTGCTACCTGTTTGCACGACTCCATTGAGCCGTGGTAGGGTAGCAATCTAAGAACAGTGGGACACACTCGAGGCGAAGTAGCAGTGTCAAGTCTGCGGACTATGATGTACTCATGTCACCTGGGAACTGTTAACTGACGATTGGTATAATACCAACCAACAGTTCCCTTGCGAGTCATGTCCGGTGTACCCGTAACCTAACGAGCACCTGTATACTATCTCCAGTACGAAGTACTGATGGCTGTGGGACAGACCATCTCCCTTACTGGGATGAGAAGCGTACACACTAGTCTACTCTGGAGTATCGATGCCAGTCTCGATAATCCTACGACTAGGGACAAGTATAGGATGTTGCTTATAGACTACCCAGCCCCCACTAGTGTGACTGCCATGACAACGCTGGTAATCAAGCAAAGATCCTAAGGGCTCTACTAATATGTATGAGTGATACGTTACAAGAAACATATGCACATATTAAAGTAGACACAAACCAAGTAGCATACTACCATTTTTAGCAAGACTGTATATACAACTGTGAATATCCCAAGCTTCCATTAAGTAATATACATACAAGTATGATACAATAATGGCCCCTAGGGCATATACACTAACAAGGCCGACGCCAGTGACGTGCTGCTTTATGAATGATCATACTAATTGGCCGAGAGTTGACTGAGTAATGACAGGGCAGAATTATTTCCGTTAGCACACCTGACCGGACAGATGAGCCGATAGAGTGCGAGATTTGTGATCCACGGAGAAATAAGGACCCAGAGACAAAAGACGCCAGGCTGTGAGCAGGAGGCAAGCGGATGTTCTTGCTCTGCTAGTTGGGCGCACAGACTTTTTTCGACATTGTACGAGGTGTACCTCAATGTCATTAGTTGCGATTTGCATTTTGTGATCCGAGTATCACGCTTATATCACTTGGATTGGAGTTTTAATGATTGAGTTTCAAGATATTGTTTCGTGCACCATGGCTGCACCTACTGGGTATTTACATTTTGTGCATAGTTATTGCACTTCAGATATATATTTTATACACCGTTGAGTTGATGTCGATTTTGGGCCTTAGCTGCACATGTTTATGATTTCCTGGATTTCCTACAGTGGTTATGATATTTCATGCACTAGATGCACAGGATTTGATATTTCGTGCAGTGGATGCACAGGGTTTTGATATTTCGTGCACTAGATGCACATGATTTGATATTTCGTGCATTGGATGTACTGGATTTGGTTTTTCGTGCACTAGATTCACCCGATTTGTATTTTGTGTATTTGTTGCACCAGATTCGTATTTCATGCCTTTGTTGCACTAAATTGTTATTTCGTGCATTGGTTGCACCGGATTTATACTTCGTTCCTTGGTTGCACCCGATTTATGTCTTGAGCATTTGTGTTACCAGGTGTTTTACGGAACTGACATGCTAGGGTCAAATTTTTGCGCATATTAGGCGCTTGGTATTGGTTTTTGTGGGCATCGGATGCATTTGAGTGAAATTTTACTCGTGTATGTTGGATGCCCTTGAAATTTTTTATTCGTGCATGTAGGATGCACTTGATTTCGATTTTTATTCATGCTTGTAGGATGCACTTGATTTCGATTTCGTTTGTACATGACGGATGCACTTGATTTGGACTTTCGCACACATTGGGCGCGTGATATGATTTTTGTGCACACCTGATGCACTCGATTGGGGTTTTTGTTCGTGCATGTTAGTTGCATTGAGATTTTCGAGCATTTTTTATGCACTAGTTGCTATTGTCATGCACGCCAGTTGTATTGGACAGATATTTTCGTGCACACCCGTTGCACTTAGTCTTACTTTTGTGCATATTGTGGCATATGTAGTGGGATTTGATTTCCGTGCGCACCAAATACACCTGATTATTGGACACGCCTTTTGAGGCTGATTTTTGCTCTTGAGCCTTTGTTTTCATGATGGGCACTATATTATGTAGTAGCCTAATGTCACGACCCGAAAAGTACGGAACATGACCGACACTTAAACTACGAAACGACTCGAGGCGTACGTAATCTAAGTAAGCCAAAACCCAGAAATCAAAACCATGTAAAGCAGTAGAGTGAAGGAAAAACCAATCTAAATCAAGTAGTTTAGCAACATAAGCCGAAATATGCATTTTTAAAATCACAAGTCTTTTCTGAAAATTTCGGCAGAGTTTCCTTTGTAAATACTGGCCCCGAACGGGGTACAACATGATAAATATATACATAATGGAAAAGGCATCCCCAAGCGGGAGCTAGCTCTTCGTCAATTGACGGTCACAACCACGCAAGCAATATAATATACAACGCCGAAGGGTGAGAATCAAACTTAGGATAAAAATCCAACATCATCAAGAAAACCAGAGGAAAACCATATAATACAGCGCGCGACTCTAAGGTCGAAAGAAAATACACTGGTCTTCTATGTCTATCAAATAATACAAGTCTAGTTGATGGAGTTTTACTAGATACAACTGAAATAACAAATATACAATGGTGGTCCTGATGCAAAAGTACCCACCTACCGAAGCAATCACCCGGAAGGAACAGTGTGCCAGCAAAACCGCAACGAAACCTGTACGGCAAAATCTGCAAGAAACTGTGGCACAACGGGGGTGAGTTGCCAACTCGTGAGTAGAAAACATCTATGAGTAGAAATCGCATGCATGATGCTATCCTAGGTCATATCAAGTAATATCCTCAAATAAATATCCTAGTCCGTCTATGTATAAGTGTAATACTACATGCTCGTGTCAGTACCTCAGATAGCAGCATATCAGTTATATGATGTATGAATGCATTACAAGTGAAACAGAATACATCATAAATGAGACAACTGTTTTCTTTATTTTAATGAGATTTCTGTATGTATATATATCGCGTATCATCAATGAAATCGACAGATAAAACAGTGTCCAGCATCGACACAAAACATAAATCTCAGTATCTCAATACCTTAGGCTCCGGCTATCCGGACTGACATGTATCATCAAATCTCAATATCTCAGTGTCTCAAGTCTCAATATCTCAATACCTCGGGCTCCGTCAGTCCGGATCGGCCCATATCATCAATCATACGACCACGAACGGTATCCTCCGGATAGCCGCTGCGCCAGGTAAAATCACCGGTAGGCAGTTTGCCCATGCCGGGCTCATCGTCTACACCTCGAGCTTCTTGCCCCGGGGTACCTTACCGGGTCCACCATGTACCCGAGATGGTTCATCCAACTCCTAGAAACGGGTCTCGAAAATATCTCAGAACCGAGAAAACATCATGGTGGACAATACTCAACATATCAAGGAAAACCACATTTTTCTCTTTAAAATAATTCATCGGTTTTACAAAACTTTCACATGCGGTTTCCAAATCCAGAAAATATCAAGAATAATCCGAAATCATCAAGTCACCATGTCAATAACAATGAAAACCGGCATAAATCTCCATAATACTGCATAACTAATGAATACATGAAT
The DNA here is from genome assembly GCA_030015575.1 of Agapanthus africanus. NCBI lineage: Eukaryota > Viridiplantae > Streptophyta > Magnoliopsida > Asparagales > Amaryllidaceae > Agapanthus > Agapanthus africanus. The sequence continues at coordinate 77,210,017 of JASDDO010000029.1, forward strand.
GCACCTGATATCATGCAATGAATGCAATAGTTAAACTAGCACCTAAAAGCTATAACATATTGCAACTATCAACTTAGCAAGCTATGTCAAAGAATAGTATTTTCTAAAGTGTACGTGACATGGTAATTACCGATGATGATGTGTGTGAGCCGGCAAGCAAGTGTATGTGGAGCATACGCATCATCGGTAATGGTGCCGGTGTCGTGACAGCAGGGTTTCATGATGATTATAGATAACATATGTACAAGCATGCAATGCGATGAAACATCATGAAATGTATAGAAAGTGATGTGGTAACAGCAACACTGAAAATATACCTACCCAATATACGAGTCATACAGTTTGGTATAAAAACATACTCACGACTCCCCACTTTTGAAAAAGAGTATGACTCGAGCACAGTCAAAAGGGTAAGGGAATCCGCCTAAGTCTGAGTCGATCTATACATATATACCTAGTAGTCGGTGATCTCGCCTCAACAGTATCATGTACGATACAATATATATATGTGACATCCTTGAGTCAAGTGTGCGGATCTAACATCATAATCATATCTTGTACGGTAAATCTATCGTACGGCATCCCAAATCTGGGTACGGGTCAAATATCATATTCATCTCATTAGTCATCTGATATCCTTATCATCACTATCGTGACAGGGGTACTGATCTAAGTCTAGTACAATACTAATATCATCAACAATATCATGATCTGGCTACTGATCTAAAGCCTCATACAATCCGATGTCATCAACACATATTATCATAAAGAAGTATACATCGCCCAAGCGATCCATTATAAATGTCTTAACATGTCTCATCTCATATCTCGATCATATGTTAACTATCATATATATATCATCATCCACATAGTATCGTCGTCCAACGATCCGCTATAACATCATGACGTATCTCCATCACACAATAAATATCTTACGGCATCACGCCCGATCATATCGACTCATTTCCAAGTATCATATAACATTCTCATCATCCAAGCGTATGAATACCAATATGTGTGTGTGTGTGTGTGTCCCCAATACGCAAAAGAAAGTAAATGTATGCGAGTATGTGTATTTGCGTGTATGCAAATCTTTACTCTAGGGTTTCACGACTAAGAGATCGCCTAGAGTTCTTTCTTCAATTCTCGCTAACACTAAAACCATGATCTCCTAAAGCTCCCCTTGCTAAGTGTTCAATCTGTCCATAACACATAAATGCATATCTATAACATACCACATCATTCCTTACGACTTTGCGGGGGTGCTATACGCCATCCACCTGACTTCTCCCCATAGATATAAATCTACTCACCTTGCTTCTTGTGTGCCGATGCCGATGTCGCCATCTTCATCTTCAACGTCTCGACATCACGTGGGGGTACCTACACATATAATCCAATCGCAAATGCGTATTAAAATCACATCGGAAAACCAAAGCGACCCGCTAAAGGCCTATAGGTTAGAACCTATGGACCACGCCTTCAAAACCACCAACAACCCTCGATATCGTCGTACAAACGTCAAGTGATCGAGATAAAACACAGATACCAAATCAAGAATTAAAAATATGCAAAACAAAACCCCGAAACAAAACAGCAACTCATGAAACTAGTCCCAGATTTTACCCTAGGTCAAATTATCCAATTTTGCATATGTGGAGGGTTTAGATTACAAATACTGGAGCCACAGACGAAGAACGAACAAAAATAGTGGGACCCAGGCCGCAAATTGCGGCCTCCTGGGTTAAATCTGCGGCCAGGTTGGGGAGGTAGGGGCTAGGGTTTCAGTAGGGGCCCTAGGTTGCCTGCATGCATCACTGCCCTTGCTAAATAATTTTTCAGGTCCCCGAGTGTTAGCAGATTTCCAAATACTATCAAAATTTCATAGTTTTTCCGATGTCGGGGTTTCTAAATTTGTATTCCGGGTTTATTCTATGGTTTCAGTCCAAGATAAAGTCCCTACAGGGTCATAAGGTCTTTACTGACCTCAATTACACTTCACAATTCAACATTTCTCAAAAGCCTCTCTAGGAATTTTATAAGTTCACTAAACATCGATATATCGGTTCTAACTCACAATAGAAGCTAAGGTGAATGAAAAACAATAACAATGGTGCAGAAATTATCTCAATTGGAAACTCAAGAATTTTCTTGAGTTGCCCAAAGTCCTCAAAATTCTATTTTTCTTGGTCCAATGTGCTTCCCTTGAGCTTGTGCATGCTTTTTGTGAAATGGAGATGGGGTTTTGGGTTTGTTTTGGGGGTGTGTTGAGGGTTTGTAGTGGAGGGGAGGGAGGAGGGGTTGCCATGAGAGAATGAGGGAGGAGAAAGATGAAGATAATGAAGAGAAAAGATGAGCCATAACTATAGTTGACCCCTCACCCCCTCTCTCTCATGCCCATGCTTCACTCTAATGATTATGTCTCCTCATGTCATCATTTCCATCTTTTTCCTTTTCTTTTCTTTTCTAAAGTCAACACCCATGCATGATAAATGAAGAAAAGACCATGATAAAATGTAACAAGTGTTAAAATAACTTGGTGCATGTCATGTGCACAAAACACGCTTAACACGCGATTAGCGATATTTAATCGCGATTAGCACTAAATGTGAATATAATAAATCATAAAATTCATAATTCGGTTAATTCACATAAAACACCCTTTTTCCAGTAATTTTCCATAATTTTCCCAATTTTCCCCAACTTATCGGTATTTAATTATACCGCCTTATTAAAATATTCAATATAATATTATTTAATTATAAAAATTCCCAAAAATAATATTTTATTTTCCTTAAATGTTACAATCTTCCCCCCTTAAAGAAATTCGATCCCCGAATTTAAATTTAAACCCCTCAAATACTAAAACATTTCGATAAAAAGTCCAAGTCGTCGGGGCTCCGTAATCATCAATACATAAACGCATCATAGCGCAATGCATGCGCATGAAAAATGAGCAGATAACTCAAAAAAAAAACTCCGTTAAGCATATCGCAATCATCGGAGGCATGGTGAAGACACAAATGTCAAATCCAATACGAAAACCAATATGATATAAATCAAAACTATACATGTAAACATCTGAAGGAAATACATGCCAAACCTTTCATGTTGCTGTGCGATGCACGTATCGCGGCACAGTGGCGGACGTCTATTGTAAGAAAATAACTATATATATACTTATCCTTTGTTTAATATGTAGGTCCCGCCATTTTTGAAAATAATTTAGAAGGGTTCCCTTGTTTTACACGTTTCATGTCATATCAGACACGTAGATAAATACTGAGACTATAGCTCCCTATTGGGAAATCCCTTCGATAACTCTCAATGCATGCAAAACATATCCAGGTACTGCCCTCTGACTAGTCCTGCTCAGTATGAAAACAAATAGTAATATCATAAAAACGTATTGCTCCATAAGGAATCAATCCCAAAACATGAATATATGAAAGCTACGTGCGTCTGGTGCGCACGGAAATCAAAATCCATGAATGTGCTATACATGTGAACAGAAACAACATCTAAGTGCAATAGGTGTGCACAAAACACCTTTCAGAGGCAACATGGGTGCCTGACCGCAAAATCGGGTGCATCTGATATGCACGAAGAATCTCAATTTAGTGCATCTGGCGTGTCAATATCGCATCAAGCGCCCAAGTATGCGCAAGAATCCAAATCCAGTGCACAAGGTGCACGAAAAAAATACCAAATATCATAATCGAAATCGATGGTATATAATAAACCTCAATCCAATCAGGTATACCACGGTATAAAATCTCACAACCATGTGCATCAGCATGCACAAAATCGAATCAAAATACTAAAAGTATATGAAAACTGTACCGAAAGCATAAGTCAAATCACATGCATACCATAGGCATGAAATCAAAATCAACATCAAGTGCAATATATCTGCATAAATCATAACTCAACATAACGGTGTATAAAGCATATCTCAAGTGTAATAACTATGCACAAAATATAAATACCCAGTAAGTGCAACCATGGTGCACGAAAACAAATATCATGAAACTCGGTCATCAACACTCAATCATGCGAATAGATCACCCAAAATACCGAAATCAAGTATGGCAGAATAGTTCCGCTCAAGCACATCCTCTGAGAATCTCTGGCCAACTGTCATGGTCACTCATAACATGTCTCATCGACGATGCCAAACTCTGGCCTGCTGATGTGCGTAAAATGACCACTACTGGGTCCAAGTCTTCTCGTGCATTATTTCAGAAAGGTCCTGTCGAGGTCTCTCCCAAATCTCGTCTCTGCCGAACTGTCCAGAAGTTATCACCCTTCACTAAATCTATTCCTTGTTCCGGAACGACTGCATACTCATCGCGACTCCTTCTGGAAGATATATCCATATACAATGCCTCTGCATGCGTATCACATCTCTGATGTCGGCGGAGTGGAACGACATCTCATCAAGATCTCGTACGAACCTCTTACTCCACCTTTCTCTACTGTCGACTTCTTCAGACTCGTCTCATCGTGGCTGCATGGACTACGCTCCAATGGCTATACTCGTATCTGGAGTCTCCCAACCAATGCATCCTACCACATAGTATCCGAATGAAGTCGAACCATTCGATCGATTCGTCAAAACCTCATAATCCCCCAAGAGCTCAACATCTTGGGTACAGTTTAATAGTATCGAGTACATACCACAGTATCGGTGGACCAATCGTAGAAGGGCAAACCCAAGCCTCACTAATGGCGCCGCGGAACTGCCGCAAACCCGAAGGTTCAAAGGCTTTCACACGGTCATTATGTCGAGTTAGAGTTTCATTCTTCTAGAGGGTCCATAGAATTGCTTGCATGTCTTTCCGAATACTTTAAATTTGGAATATGGGTTTCTGACATTCGATCGCCACTATCGACTCTCAATGTATCCGCGTGAAGTCGTATCTAGCTAGAATCAATCTATCTGATGACCTCGCATCAGGGTAACCGAACGAACTGCATGTCCTAGTCATTCATCCTCGGGTGACTAGCGAGCTTCTATCATATCTCTAAGTACAACTCGTACTACAATAGCTCCAACATCTGGGGCAATATCTCGTCGTTCGCAGCAACAACTCGTCTGCACGCTGAACAGTGCCTCAATCATCATGAATAAGCGATACATCAATGGTCATCACATTCTTGCTGGCCTCTATCAGTGGCTCAATCTTCTTGTGCAAATCTGCATGTCCGAGAAATCTCATAACAGCGATCCATCAAACGCTCATGGCGCGAAAACACAATAACACGGCGCATCTATGCAAATCACATGACCCTGGAATCACGCCCTGGTCAGTCCTCGTTCGTGACGAGCTCGTGCTGACCGCAACTCTAGACGTAGCTCTCTATGCCCGTACAACCGTGGTAACAAAACCATAACTAGTATCGATGAGGCTAGATCATAGGAAGGAATATAATACTGTGCAAGGAAATGTACATCCTAAGGCTTCTTAAGCGGAGTATCGTATCGTAGGTATGCCGCGGAACATACACACGGTACATCACTCTACTTGAGTCACCGACTCAATCAACCAAGGGTCATCCTACACTCAGGAGGTAAAACCTAACGCTCTGATACCAACTTTGTCACGACCCGAAAAGTACAGAACATGACCGGCACTTAAACTACGAAACGTCTCGAGGCGTACGTAATCTAAGTAAGCCAAAACCCAGAAATCAAAACCAAGTAAAGCAATAGAGTGAAGGAAAAACCAATCTAAATCAAGTAGCTTAGCAATATAAGCCGAAATATGCATTTTTAAAATCACAAGTCTTTTTTGAAAATTTCGGCAGAGTTTCCTTTGTAAATACTGGCCCCGAACGGGGTACAACATGATAAATATATACATAATGAAAAAGGCATCCCCAAGCAGAAGCTAGCTCTTCGTCAATTGACGGTCACAACCACACAAACAATATAATATACAACGCCGAATGGCGAGGATCAAACTCAGGATAAAAATCCAACATCATCATGAAAACTAGAGGAAAACCATATAATACAGCGCGTGACTCTAAGGTCAAAAGAATATACACTGGTCTTCTATGTCTATCAAATAATACAAGTCTGGTTGATGGACTTTTACTAGATACAACTGAAATGACAAATATACAATGGTGGTCCTGATGCAAAAGAACCCACCTACCCAAGCAATCACCCGGAAGAAACAGTTTGCCAGCAAAACCGCAACGAAACCTCTACGACAAAATCTACAAGAAACAGTGGCACAACGGGGGTGAGTTTCCAACTCGTGAGTAGAAAACATCTACGAGTAGAAATCGCATGCATGACGCTATCCTAGGTCATATCAAGTAATATCCTCAAATAAATATCCTGGTCCATCAATGTATAAGTGTAATACTACATGCTCGTGTCAGTACCTCAGATAGCAGCATATCAGTAACATGATGTATGAATGCATTACAAGTGAAACAGAATACATCATGAATGTGACAACTGTTTTCTTTATTTTAATGAGATTTCTGTATGTATATAAATCGCGTATCATCAATGAAATCGACAGATAAAACAGTGTCCAGCATCGACAAAAAACATAAATCTCAGTATCTCAATACCTCAGGCTCCGGCTATCCGGACTGGCCTGTATCATCAAATCTCAATATCTCAGTGTCTCAAGTCTCAATATCTCAATACCTCGGGCTCCGTCAGTACGGATCGGCCCATATCATCAATCATACGACCACGAACGATATCCTCCGGATATTGGCCGCGCCAAGTAAAATCACCAATAGCTAGTCTGCCCCTGCCGGGCTCATCGTCTACACCTCGAGCTTCTTGCCCCGGGGTACCTTACCGGGTCCACCATGTACCCAAGATGGTTCATCCAACTTCTCGAATCGGGTCTCGAAAACATCTCAGAACCGAGAAAAACATCATGGTGGACAATACTCAACATATCAAGGAAAACCGTATTTTTCTCTTTAAAATAATTCATCAGTTTTACAAAACATTCACATGCGGTTTCCAAATCCAGAAAATATCAAGAATAATCCGAAATCATCAAGTCACCATGTCAATAACAATGAAAACCGGCATAAATCTCCATAATAATGCATAACCAATGAATACATGAATGCACCTGATATCATGCAATGAATGCAATCGTTAAACTAGCACCTGAAAGCTATAACATATTGCAACTATCAACTTAGCAAGCTATGTCAAAGAATAGTATTTTCTAAAGTGTACGTGACATGGTAATTACCGATGATGATGTGTGTGAGCCGGCAACTAAGTGTATGTGGAGCATACACATCATCGGTAATGGTGCTGGTGTCCTGACAGCAGGGTTTCATGATGATTACAAATAACATATGTACAAGCATGCAATGCGATGAAACATCATGAAATGTACAGAAAGTGATGTAGTAACAGCAACACTGAAAATATACCTACCCAATATACGATTCATACAGTTTGGTATAAAAACATACTCACGACTCCCCACTTTTGAAAAAGAGTATGACTCGAGCCCAGTCAAAAGGGTAAGGGAATCCGCCTAAGTCTGAGTCGATCTATACATATATACCTAGTAGTCGGTGATCTTGCCTCAACAGTATCACGTACAATACAATATATATGTGTGACTGTTGGATATAGTGCCCTCAGAGTCAATTATTGGATCACAGGCACGTGATTGCAATGATTGAGGGAGGACCTGTCCCGGTAGGACAGTCTTACTCGAGATGATAGTATGCTATCTGGTTTACCTTTATCATCGTGTACTGCTTTAGGTGACCTTACAGGTCGCTATTACACGTTGGTAGAGCCCCTAGGATTCTTGGTTGACCACCAGCAGTATGAGGGCGATCATATACGTGGGAGCTGGCAGTCTATAAGCATATCCTTAAATGGTCCCTAGTCGTGAGAGTTTCGAGATAGGGCATCGATGTTAGTTGTATGTATGCCCTAGAGGCCAGTATTGTACAGATGATGTATATTATATTGGATGCTTGGACATATATAGAGATGACTTTCTTGCTCGATATGATAGTATGCTATCTGGTTGCTCTTTATCTTAACATGTATACTAGTGTCTTTATACTGTCTTATAGTTACATGTTGGTAAAGCCCTTAGGATATGTACTTGACTACCTGGACTGTGATGCAGATCGTACTAGTGGGGACATGGTAGTCCATAAGTACATCCTTCATGGTCCCAAGTCGTGGGTGTATCGAGACGGGGCATCGATATACCAGTATAGACTAGCGTATACGCTTCTCGACCCATGAGATGGGCGATGGATGATCCCATATCCATTGGTGTTTGACATCGGAGATGGTGTACGGGTGCTCAGTGGAGACTGGGTACACTGGACGGACTCGCCGAGAACTCCCAGATGGTATTATACCTCACGTCAGATGGCAGTTCTCAGGTGACACTTGTACAGGTTAGTCTGTAGACCCGAGATCGTCATAGAGTCTTGTGTGATTCCCACTGTGCTTTGATCTCCACCTTACCACGTCCATGAGGGCGTGCAAAACGGTGGTCTTTGGGTACAGTCCCGAGTCACATGGAGGCAATGAGCGATAGGAGGGGTTTCGTCTCTCCTGGTATTGGGGGTTGATGTTGCGCTGTGCTCGATTGGCCGTAACAGGGAAGTCCCTGGCCAGGGCTGATCAGAGATTTGCTGGTAAGTGTTACCAGTAGTTTCTCGACCCGTTATGAGCCTCACATCGGCACGACTTATCGGTTATTGGGGTCTGACGTTTACCACCCCTAGACTTGATATGCGACGTATCAGACGAACAGACCGGACTGTACGGTAAGTGTTACTGGTTGGATTCACAGGAGTGTGAGCGGACTAGCTCGTCGATCTTCTGATCGCTCAATACCCGGATGGCCGTTACGTTTAGCAGACCGCTTGCGGCTTGTGGGTGCTTGATATGATCATCATCTGCTACCGGCGTATTGACGAGTCTTTAGAGTCCTACACAGAGGTTTCCTGGTTCAAGCGAAATGAAATAGGAGCGCATATGAGATATGTGCAGGACCGAGAATAATGCGTGTATGTGATACCGCATTTTATTCTCGCGATATATGTTTCGATTGGTTATATTCGATATGACCTAGTTATCGAATCATTGATTCGATAAATCGATACATTGGATTCTAGTCGGTTATGTCCGACATGACCGGATCATTGAATCAAATGTTGATTTAATGATTTAATGCATAATTATATATTTGATATATTGCATTGCATTAACTAGTATTGGTTCACTTTAAATGGATTTTCTCACATGATGTACATGTTGTATATGTGATATACTTTTGTGCACATCTTTGTATCCTGCTTGATGATACATGATCTTGTTGTTAAGTATAAAGAATTAAACCATGGTTAAGTGTTGATTAGGGTTTTGCATTTTCATTTATTTATTTATTTGAAAAGGATTATGATGAGAATGGTGGCTTTTTTTGTTTTAAGTTGAAGCTTCATGAAGCTTTGACTTTTGTAACCATCCTTATCTTCATGCTTAACCCTAACCCTCTCAAGTGACCATGGTTTATTCTCTACACTTAACCTAGGTTAGAACATGATAAGTATTTGTTTTTATTATTCTTTTTCACAATACTTATCATATTCTATTTGCTTCTTCCTTCTTCTTCAAGATAGAAACCTTGATGCCATCAATGGCAACTTGAGTTTTAGTGAGAGAAATCCAAATCTAAAGTGAACCCACCTCCTATTTCTTCATCCTCTACCTCTTGCCAAGTGGTTTTGGGTGTTTTCTTCACAAGTTTCACAACTTGGTGAAGTCGGAGCTTGAACTTGTGATGCCTCGACGTAGATCGTCTTTGACACGAAGCCGACGACTTATTCCTCTCGCTTTCCCGATGAAACCGATGAACGAGTCTAAGATTGGAAAAGGACAGCGAGAGGAGCAATACGTGGAGCTAAGGAAGTGGATATCCGGATCTACAAAGGTTGTAGAATCTAACTTTTAGTTAAGTAGTTAACTAGATTATCTTTTCGCCTAAACATCTAGTCTAAGATCCGTAGTCTAGGGTTTCTTAGCACCATTTTTTTTAAAAATTGGCATGTTCGATGCCTTGTGAGACCTCACTAGAGTGCCTAGGAACCTTTCACTGGTATCAGAGCCTAGCTAGAGCCTTAGGCGAAGTCTAGACGCGATTTGAAGCCCGAACGAACCCGAAACCCTAAACCAAACATGCTCTCTGTACATTTTCTAATATCTGGGATTTTTCAATATTAAAAATGCTTAAAAAATTCAGCAGAGAATTCTAAGAATTACGATGCAAATTTCATCCAATGAACAGTAAGAAGCGCGGCGGAACCGCGGCCTAAGCCAGCTTAGGCGGCGGTTCCGCGGCGGCTTGATGACGTCATCCCTCCTCCAATGCACAGTAATTCATAGGTTCTGCAGCTGAGCTTTATGAGTATTTTTTAATAATTATTCCAGAGTTTAATTTTCTGGGCTGTTTTAGAGCTTCGGTGTATCGACCGGATTATCAAATTTCGTTTTTTGTGTATTTCCGGATAATTTTTAGAATATGTTAAAAAGTTCGACCGGATATAAATACCCAATTTTTCCCCTGTCGGGAAATTTCCATGTGTTGGATTTTTCCGTAGTTTAACGACGTTCTAAGTAGTGCAAGTAACGCGATGGACCCTCTAGAAGACAACAAACCTTAACTCGATTATGTGACCGTCTTGAACCGCCCTTTGAACCTTCGGGTTTAGGGCAGTACGGCGTGCCACATGTGAGGCGTTGGCTTGACCCTTCTACGGCTGGACCGTTGGTACTGAAGCACGAACTGAATGTTGTTAGACTTATTTCACGTGTTGAGTTCTATCGGGAAAACTTGGGTATTCGACTGCTCGATCGGAAAGTTTAACATTTTCTGTTTATCTGGAATGTGATACAATAATTGGAATTCACAAGTAGTTATGAGATAACTGAATGAATGTTATAAATCTAGCAATTTAGTCCCATATGATATTGAAAAGAGTTTTCGATAATGAGACTAAAATGCGGGATTTATATCTGTTAGGCATGCGATGTCTAAAGAGGTTGCGGATTCCAATTGTTGTAGTTTTACACTTTCTTTTCTGTGACCGTAAGTGTAGTATGTTCATATGGCCGGTTTCGTTGCTATACGTCAACGACAATTGGGGTATGCATACTTACTTATGTTGATGACATGTGATGTTATGTGTTGCTGGATATGTTATATTGGATCGTCGTGTTCGAATAGCCGGGGGTTTTTATGTGAGATGGGTGTTTTTCATTTTCATTCATGTAAAAACTTGTATGTAATATTCTTTTATTTGGGGCACTTCCAGGTAGCGGAAGTTGTCACCTTTTGTATATTATTTACTTTTCCGCATTAGGATAGACCCAAGGAGGGGAGCACAAGTAACCGGGTTCTGGGGTCCAGTGGGAGACCAACTCGAGAAGTCGAGTCCGGGTCTCCTAACCCTAGAATTGGCAGGGTTGCTTGTCGCTCTCGTAGGGGTCTAGGGGTGTGGGATTGGCTATTCATCACGACCGTGGAATCCGTGTTTTATACTGGCTCGTATTGAAAACACGGACATCCTAGTATATCCAATGTTTCATATGTTTCTTCTGCTGCGATATCTGTGATGTGATCATGAGATGTTCTGTGATGGATATAGTATATAGTATATATGATATATTATATAGACGTTACTTATGTTTTACACCCGCGCTAGCCCTGCCCTGCTCTGTCGTTAGTTACCTAACCTAACGGTGCACGAGGGGACATCGAGGCGAATGCGGATGGCATAAGTGTACGTCATATCTATCTGTGATGTTTAGGTATTTAAATGATGGGACTTCATTAATGTGATTAATGAAAGATAAGAAACCTAAGATGTTGTGGAATCGAATTTTAAAATAAAACAGGTAGCTACAGTTCTTGCTTTGCACAGCGGTATATGTGATATATCCTGCACCTTATTCGATGAGGAAAGGACCGAGATCCCTTCACCGGGAGTGACTCCTTTAGCAATAACTGGCAGATGCTACACACTCGGTTTGCTTTTGACTGCTTTTGGGTTTTTGCTTTGCACAGCGATATATATGATATATCCCGCACCTCATTCGACGAGGAAAGGACCGAGATCCCTTCGCCGGGAGTGACTCCTTTAGCAAAACTAGAAAAGCCTCAAAATCACTCCATTTCAAAACTTCATTTGATTCTACAACGATATCAAGTTCATTACGCAATAGGTTTTCAGAAAAACCTGTCGTAGCCCTCCGTCATTTCAGATAAGAACTGTTTAGTATTCGTGCTGCGTTTGTTGGCCTTTGTCAAGGCGTAGCGTGCGGTAGCTAAATAGTGATTATCTGCTTATGCATATGATGCAGATTGTTTCAGGATAGTCGTATAACCTTGTTGGCCTTTGTCAAGGGTCGTGCGGGTGGGTTTGATTCAATCAAGAAATGACGGGTTGAACTTGACTAGCATCCTGTGATTTGTTGGCCTTTGTCAAGGTCATAGGACACTAGGGGCAAAATATTATCGGGAATTTCAAGTGTTGAAATTTGCAATGAGATTGCATACCTTCTATGAGATAGTTGGATCCCGATACCCACTGCGAGTAAGAGTTACTCCTAGGAGAGTTTTACACATTACAATTAGCCGATCAAGTAGGTGTCTAGAAAGGTGTTAACGAGGTTACGCCTCTGGGAAAACGAGGTTTACAGTAATTAGGTTCGTGCGAAAGCACGGGGGACCTCCCTCAAAGTACCGACACTGGCCTGGCTGAAAGATTGGCGAACTTGTAGTGTGTAATTAATCCCGGCTAGCCTTTCCTTTTAGGGTTTGAAGGAAGATTTGATAAAAACAGTGGGAGCCATCCTGATTAGATAAGATAATAACCAATCTGATCTTGCACGAGCTTACGCTAAAGTGTTTTCTTCTCTCTCTCTCCAGGTAGCGACCATTTCATGCCTTAATAAAGATAATAATATGGATGTATTGACCGAACCCGCATGTTATACTGTGCTGGGGAACGTTGGTTCCGTTCTTACCTATAAGAGTTATAGAACTGAACAGGATATAGGGGAATACCAGGATTCCCATGCCACCCGAATGAAGAAAGTACATGTTGATGCATTTTCTTCGGGTGTGTTCGTTACTGAGAACTGTTTCTCCATTTGCTCCACGTCCTGGGTATTAGATACCGGGTCAGGATCCCATATATGTAATCAGTTACATGGGCTTAGAAAAGGTAGAGAACTTGGAGAAGGTGATAAAGAAATTAGAGTTGGAAATGGTGCAATTGTTGCAGCTAAGACTGTCGGGGAATATCACCTTGTATTACCAACTGGTAATACATTGGTTCTGAACGAATGCTATTACATGCCGAACCTGATATGCAACATTATATCGGTTTCTTTATTAAGTAAAGAGGGATATAATTTTGTATTACAGGATAATGTTATGAACATTTTCCATAACCAAAAGTTGGTTGGATCAGGCACGTTGTGCAATGGCATTTTTGTTCTAAATCAATCAACAGTTCTGAACATAACAAACACACACAAGAGGAAGAGTTCTGAACTGAACGAATCCTTCTTGTGGCATTGTAGACTGGGTCACATCAATGCGACACGACTAGCTAAGTTGCATAAAGATGGATATTTAAATCCGTTTGAATTTTCATCCTATGACACTTGCCAGTCATGTCTCAAAGGCAAGATGACCAAAACTCCGTTTACGGGACACGGAGAAAGAGTTACTGAACTCTTGGGACTGATACATAGTGATGTATGCGGTCCCATGTCTACACATGCCAGGGATGGTTCTTCATACTTCATTACATTCACTGACGATCTCTCTAGGTTCGGGTATGTGTTCCTGATGAAACACAAATCAGAAGCTTTTGAGAAATTTAGGGAATATAAACAAGAAGTTGAGAACCAAACCGGAAAAAGTATTAAAATCCTACGATCTGATCGAGGAGGAGAATACTTAAGCAATGAATTCCTGGAATTCCTAAAAGAGAATGGGATTCTCTCTCAGCTTACTCCTCCTTATACACCACAGCACAACGGTGTATCGGAGCGGAGAAATCGCACCCTATTAGATATGGTGCGCTCTATGATGAGTACAGCTGAGTTACCTATTTCCTTCTGGGGTTATGCGCTGGAGACAGCAGCATACCTATTGAATCAAGTTCCATCTAAATCTGTACCTACCACACCATATGAGATATGGAGTGGGAAGAGACCATGTCTTAAACGAGTTAAGATATGGGGTTGCCCGGCCTATGTCAAAAGGCAAAATCCGGACAAACTCGAGGCACGGTCAGTTCTATGTAAGTTTGTGGGATATCCCAAACATTCACATGGATATCTTTTCTACCATACAGAGGAACAAAAAGTGTTTGTTTCTCGACATGCCACCTTTTTAGAAAAGGAATTTCTTGCAAAAGAAATTAGTGGGGATATGGTAGAACTGGAAGAAAATCCGGCTACACAATCTCAAACTGAAGATTTAGTGGAACCAGAGGATTCAGTAGTACCCGACGAACCCCAGCCTCTCCGCCGATCTAGTAGGGTTCCTCGCCAACCTGAGAGATACTACGGTTTTCTCATGGACGGTGGGAGCGAGGATTGCATCATGGAGGATGATGACCCAACTAGCTTCGAGCAGGCCATCACGAGTGGGGACTCAGTGAAATGGCTGGATGCTATGCGGTCCGAGATGGAATCCATGTACACCAACAAAGTATGGACTTTGGACGTTGCTCCTGAAGGGGTAAAACCCATTGGGAGCAAGTGGATCTTCAAGAAAAAACTTGGTGTAGATGGGAAAGTGGAGACTTTCAAAGCTAGACTTGTAGCAAAGGGTTTTCGTCAAAGACCAGGTGTGGACTATGACGAGACCTTTTCTCCAGTGGCTATGCTTAAATCCATCCGGATCATGCTTGCCATCGCTGCTTATCATGATTACGAAATCTGGCAAATGGATGTTAAGACCGCCTTTCTAAATGGTGATTTAGAAGAGTGCATGTACATGACTCAGCCAGAGGGCTTCGTAGACAGTGGGAGCAGCGGGAAGGTGTGCAAGCTGCTTAAATCCATTTATGGATTAAAGCAAGCATCGCGGAGTTGGAACATCTGCTTTGACATCGTTATCAAAGAGTTTGATTTCGTCAAAAACCCAGATGAACCTTGTATCTACAAGAAGGTGGCAGAGAGTAAGGTTGTCTTCCTCGTATTGTACGTGGACGACATACTCTTGATAGGAAATGATATTCCTATGCTGCAATCGGTCAAGCTCTTCTTATCACAAAGATTCTCAATGAAAGATCTTGGTGATGCCTCCTGCATATCGGGAATTAGGATCTATAGAGATAGATCCAAACGGATTTTGGGATTGTCCCAATCCAGGTACATTGACACCATACTAAAGAGGTTTAGTATGGAAGAGTCCAAGCGTGGGAATTTGCCCACGATCTCTGGAGTCACTCTCTCCAAAGAGATGTCTCCCAAGACTGATTTGGAGAGAGCTCGCATGTAAGGGATACCCTATGCTTCGGCAGTAGGCTCTATCATGTATGCGATGCTATGTACCAGACCCGATGTAGCATACTCACTAAGTGTAGTGAGCAGGTATCAAGCTGATCCTGGAGAGAGTCACTGGACAGCTGTGAAGAGCATTCTCAAGTACTTACGAAGGACTAGAGATATGTTCTTAGTGTATGGTAACGGAGAGCTCCAAGTGGAGTCCTTTACCGATTCGAGCTTCCAGAGTGATAAGGACGACTCTAAGTCGCAGTCGGGCTTTGTCTTTACCCTTTACGGAGGGGCAGTTAGCTGGAAGAGTTCCAAGCAGGAAACCGTGGCAGACTCGACGATGGAGGCTGAATACATCGCTGCCAACGATGCTGCCAAAGAGGCTGTCTGGATCAAGAAGTTCATTACTGAACTTGGTGTGGTTCCATCCATTGAGCATCCAATACCTTTGTATTGCGATAACAATGGAGCAGTGGCTTTGGCCAAGGAACCCAGGTCCCATCAGCGATCCAGGCATATTCTGAGGCGGTATCACCTGATCCGGGAGATAGTTGATCGCCGGGAGATCGAGGTCAGGAGGGTTGACACGAAGAACAACACGGCGGATCCACTCACGAAGGCCATTCCCCAGATACAGTTTGAGAGACTCTTCGGGATGCTCGGTATGCGATACTACAGCAGCTGGCCCTAGTGCAAGTGGGAGATTGTTAGTTGTATGTATGCCCTAGAGGCCAGTATTGTACAGATGATGTATATTATATTGGATGCTTGGACATATATAGATATGACTTTCTTGCTCGATATGATAGTATGATATCTGGTTGCTCTTTATCTTAACATGTATACTAGTCTCTTTATACTGTCTTATAGTTACATGTTGGTAAAGCCCTTAGGATATGTACTTGATTACCTGGACTGTGATGCAGATCATACTAGTGGGGACATGGTAGTCCATAAGTACATCCTTCATGGTCCCTAGTCATGGGTGTATCGAGACGGGGCATCGATATACCAGTATAGACTAGCGTATACGCTTCTCGACCCATGAGATGGGCGATGGATGATCCCATATCCATTGGTGTTTGACATCAGAGATGGTGTACGGGTGCTCAGTGGAGACTGGGTACACTGGACGGACTCGCCGAGAACTCCCAGATGGTATTATACCTCACGTCAGATGGCACTTCTCAGGTGACACTTGTACAGGTTAGTCTGTAGACCCGAGATCGTCATAGAGTCTTGTGTGATTCCTACTGTGCTTTGATCTCCACCTTACCACGTCCATGAGGGCATGCAAAACGGTGGTCTTTGGGTACAGTCCCGAGTCACATGGAGGCAATGAGCGATAGGAGGGGTTTCGTCTCTCCCGGTATTGGGGGTTGATGTTGCGCTGTGCTCGATTGGCCGTAACAGGGAATTCCCTGGCCAGGGCTGATCAGAGATTTGCTGGTAAGTGTAACCAGTAGTTTCTCGACCCGTTATGAGCCTCACATCGGCACGACTTATCGGTTATTGGGGTCTGACGTTTACCACCCCTAGACTTGATATGCGACGTATCAGACGAACAGACCGGACTGTACGGTAAGTGTTACTGGTTGGATTCACAGGAGTGTGAGCGGACTAGCTCGTCGATCTTCTGATCGCTCAATACCCGGATGGCCGTTACGTTTAGCAGACTGCTTGCGGCTTGTGGGTGCTTGATATGATCATCATCTGCTACCGGCGTATTGACGAGTCTTTAGAGTCCTACACAGAGGTTTCCTGGTTCAAGCGAAATGAAATAGGAGCGCATATGAGATATGTGCAGGACCGAGAATAATGCGTGTATGTGATACCGCATTTCATTCTCGCGATATATGTTTCGATTGGTTATATTCGATATGACCTAGTTACCGAATCATTGATTCGATAAATCGATACATTGGATTCTAGTCGGTTATGTGCGAAATGACCGGATCATTGAATCAAATGTTGATTTAATGATTTAATGCATAATTATATATTTGATATATTGCATTGCATTAACTAGTATTGGTTCACTTTAAATGGATTTTCTCACATGATGTACATGTTGTATATGTGATATACTTTTGTGCACATCTTTGTATCATGCTTGATGATACATGATCTTGTTGTTAAGTATAAAGAATTAAACCATGGTTAAGTGTTGATTAGGGTTTTGCATTTTCATTTATTTATTTATTTATTTATTTGAAAAGGATTATGATGAGAATGGTGGCTTTTTTGGTTTTAAGTTGAAGCTTCATGAAGCTTTGACTTTTGTAACCATCCTTATCTTCATGCTTAACCCTAACCCTCTCAAGTGACCATGGTTTATTCTCTACACTTAACCTAGGTTAGAACATGATAAGTATTTGTTTTTATTATTCTTTTTGACAATACTTATCATATTCTATTTGCTTCTTCCGTCTTCTTCAAGATAGAAACCTTGATGCCATCAATGGCAACTTGAGTTTTAGTGAGAGAAATCCAAATCTAAAGTGAACCCACCTCCTATTTCTTCATCCTCTACCTCTTGCCAAGTGGTTTTGGGTGTTTTCTTCACAAGTTTCACAACTTGGTGAAGTCGGAGCTTGAACTTGTGATGCCTCGACGTAGATCGTCTTTGACACGAAGCCGACGACTTATTCCGCTCGCTTTCCCGATGAAACCGATGAACGAGTCTAAGATTGGAAAAGGACAGCGAGAGGAGCACTACGTGGAGCTAAAGAAGTGGATATCCGGATCTACAAAGGTTGTAGAATCTAACTTTTAGTTAAGTAGTTAACTAGATTATCTTTTCGCCTAAACATCTAGTCTAAGATCCGTAGTCTAGGGTTTCTCGGCACCATTTTTTTTTAAAATTGGCATGTTCGATGCCTTGTGAGACCTCACTAGAGTGCCTAGGAACCTTTCAATCGATACTCCAGAGTAGACTAGTGTATACAGTCGAGACCCCGATGAGGGGCGGTGGCCGGTCTCACAAGCCACTGGTGTCAGTTGGATCACCTAAGATGTATACAGGTGCTCATTGGGTTATGAGTACACCGGACAGGACTCGCCGGGAACATGCTAGTTGGTCCTATACCAGACGTCAGATAGCAGTTCCCAGGTGACATGTGTACAGGTTAGTTCATCGACCTGAGGATCGTCATTTGTCTCGTGTGAGTTCCCACTGTACTTTGATTACTATCCTACCATGCTCAAAGGAGACGTGCAAACAGGTTTTAGTTGGGTACAGTCCCGAGCCACATAGAGGCAGTGAGCGTATCTTCAGGGGTTCGTCTCTCCCGGTATTAGGGGTGAGGTCGCGCTGTGTCTAGGAGAGCCATTACACGAAGCCCTCGGCCGAGGCAGGAGATTTACTGGTAGGTATTCCAGTAGTATCTCAGGGTGTTCTGGGCTACACTCCGACACGACTAGTACCGCTTTTGGGGGTCTCACTTTACCAACCCCCTAGGCCCGCCATGCGATGCTCATAGACGAACGGACCAGACTGCACGCATATTGTCACTGACAGGCTCAGTAGGGTGTCAGGATGAGTTCGCTCATCGACGTCCCTTTTGGTCAATACCTGGTAGCCCGTTACGTATTGGCTTATACCTCTGACGTGCTAGTGGTTAAATCCACAACCAAGGTGTTGACGAATCTTTAGAGTCCCCCATATTCAGTTACTCAGCTTTCGGGCGAAAAGCTGTAGACGCCGTATGGAGATATGGCAAGGTCCGATCAGATACGTGCGGTATTGCACGGATCAGGATCGGACGGTTAGTACTAGAGGCCGTATGGATATATGGCAGAGTTCGATCAGATACGTGCGGTATTGCACGGATCAGGATCGGACGGATATTACTAGCCGGCTTTGGTTTAAGCCGGATCCTAGTATAGTACAGTGTAGACTTTGTCTCATTGCATTTGTATTTCAGTCGGAATACAAATGCGGGTGTGTATGCACAGTATCGGGGTGTTCCTGTAATTTAATACGGGACCAGTTTTCTGGAGTTGCCAGTTTACTTTCCGTTTCGGCCGATTTCCTTTTTATCGTTCATTGGCCGAAGATTGGTGGAGGAGGGCTTATTTGCAGTTGTGCAAATAAGCTTTTGTGGAGGGGGTCTTTGCATATTCTTGTATCATGATAATTCCTCCACTATTTGACTTCTTCTTCTCATCATGGCTTGACTTTTGAGTCATCATGGTTGTTGATGATTAGCTTGTTGGAGTGTTGGATTTGGTGCTATCATGGTTGTTAATGATTAGTTGATGGAGTGTTTTTTTTTTTTTTGCTTGTGATGATGATTCTTGCATGATGACCATTCCTCTCACTTGCATTATTCTTGTGGCTATCCTTTTCACTCACCCCCTTACTCTCATTCTCTCCACCACCATATGCATGGCCGGCCACATTGGGGAGGGGCTGTCCCAAATTCTTGGGGTGGGATTTTTGTTCTTCTAGCTTTGTAAAATCCCACATGTTCCATCTCCACAAGCTCATATCATTTCCTCCACCAATAAGGCAATTCCATAAACCCCAAATGAGACTTGAGCACTACACATTCTACAGCAAATCTTGGGCACATCGACTTGCCAGCTTCGTGCCCGAGTTGCCTCGGTATTGAGGTGGGAGCCTGTAAAAGATGCAGACGATGTGGTGCCCTTCCGGCGACGAGGTGGAGACAGGACATTCCGCGGGAGATCGGGACGATGACGAGAAGACCGGAAGACTCGGATCAGTCGGTATATCTCTATTCCCCATCTTGTAGTTAGCTAGGACTAGTTAATGGTTCGATCCGGGTTTTAGTGCGCGGTGGTGCCGGTTTGCTAGTTTGCAAAATTAAAGTTTTTCGCTTCCGCATTTTTGGCGTCGGATTGTCGGCCGGGGCCCCGTCGTGCACTTACAGTGGTATCAGAGCCTCGCCATTAACATAGTCTAGCTTTGTCTAATGTGTTTTACACTTCCGATCGAACAAAATTCTAAAAACCCGCGTTTTCACATACATCAGTTTTCTGTTGAATTTTTTCTGTCTCGAAAATTTTTTCAGGTTGTAGAAAAGTGATGTACTGGAAGTTATAAGCGTACTGTAGAAATTCAACACAGTGAATCGACAATTGGAGCGCGGAACCGCGGCCAAACACCCCTTTGGGCCGCGGTTCCGCCGCACTATGATGTCCTTGCCGTATCAAATTTCTACAGTTGCTTTCTGGGGTGATTTTAGGGTTTCTGGAATATTATTTTTGGGCCCAGAATTTCTTGATGTGCTACAGTAGTACTTGGGGGCCCACTTGGTAAATTTGATCGATCGGATATTTTAAACACATTATTTCACAGTATTTACATTATATCTGCGACCGTGAATGTCACTCGATCGGTAAATCCTGTCTAACTGCTATAGCCCGGTTAGACGGATTTGCGAACGTGACTTTCACGTTGATGTTCTGTGTATTGCTGTGATGTTGCGGATCGGTCGTGGGGATAGCCTGGATGCAATGCTAGTACAGTTTTTGTTATATTATGTACATTTGATATTGCGGGGCGAGCGTCCGACATGTGGACTGCCGTCACTGCCTGTTTGTATTATTATTTTGGGGCACGACCAGGTTGCGGTCGATGTACCCGTTGGATGTATATTTTACTTTCTGTACTAGGATTGCCCCGCGGAGGAGTGCACGGATAGCCGGGTTCTAGAGAGCAACGAGCCCGCATCTCATGGCATTGAGACGGAGGGGGCTTCACTCTGGTATTGGCAGGCTATTCGCTGCACTCATAGGCGGTACAGGTTGACCCAGGAGGGGTGCCCAAGTTACCGGATTTCGTGAAGTGCTGGGTGGTCCATTCACGTTGCTGAAGGGGGCTGCCTCGCTTCAGGTTTTGGCGGGTAACTTGCCGCGCCCGTAGGGGTATAGGATTTCATTGCACAGGCTATCCACACGACCAGGGGAACGTCGGGTTTCAGCGGCTCTGTGAAACCCGGGGATCCCAGATATCTGTATTGTTCTGTGATGCTGTACATTTCTTTGATGTTGCATTTTATCACGCCTTGAGCGAATATAATATATTGGTATATATATTAGTAGATGTTGTATATGTTTTGCATCCGCGCTAGTCCAGTCCCCGCTCTGTCGTTAGTTAGCTAACCTAACGGGTAATGACGAGACCCAGTGGCGAATGCGGATGGCATATACGTACGTCAGTATATTTTCGTCCTTTGTGGTGTGAGCAATTGATGGGACTGCGTTGATTCGGATCAATGCAAGTTAAAAACAAACCTAATCTGATGTTGTTGGAACACTTTTCAAAAAGCTGTTATTGCAAGGACGTTCACTTTTGTTTTGCATCGTGGTATTCAGTTGGAATATCCTGCACCTCAGTCGACGAGGCAAGGGCCGAGATCCCTTCACCGGGAGTGACCCCTTGGACAGAAGTTTGCATCAGGGCAATAACTTCACTATAGCCGATTACTTTGCTTTGCATCGTGGTATTCAGTTGGAATATCCTGCACCTCATTCTACGGGGAAAGAGCCGAGATCCCTTCACCGGGAGTGACCTCTTTAGCAAAGGTTTTCGTCACTATATTTTCAAAAAGCTATCCGGTTCCTTCAACGATATCAAGTTCTTTACGTTAAAGGTTTTCGCCAGAAACCATTCGTAGCCCTCCGTCATTTCAGACGGGTAGCACGTAGTATTCATGCTATGTTAGTTGGCCTTCGTCAAGGCATAGTGTATGGTAGCTGCTTGTTGCCTTTCTGCAGCATAGATAGATGCGTTGGTTTGGGACAGTCGTATAGCCTTGTTGGCCTTCGTCAAGGGCTTGTGCGGGTGGGTTCAAATCAACCTGGAGAATGACGGGTAGAACTTGACATGTGACTTATGATTTGTTGGCCTTCGTCAAGGTCATAAGAGCATGGGGCAGAAATCACATCGGGAGTTTCAAAAGAACTGAAACTTGCCAGATATGCGCATACCTTCTGGAGCGTGATAGCATGAGCGGATTCCGTCACGTTATCATGCGATGATAGTTGGATCCCGATTCCCACTGATGAGTTAGTTTACTCCTCGGGTGACCCCGACTAATTCTTCTTTCAGGTTTGGAGGAGAATTTGACGGTACAGTGGGAGGTTTCCAGATTAGATAAATTGGTAACCATTCTGATCTAGGTTAGAGTGCACGCTGAGTGTTTCTTTTCTCTCTCTCTTTGGCAGCGACCATTGACCCGACCCTAAGACTATGACTCAGAGACCAAAATTAACCGAACCTTCTTAAACACTGGCATTTGGATTATCAGAGTTGCAAACCTCATTGCCACTCCTACTTTAACCCTTTTCTCCAGAACACCCCGTATTACTACGAACGTCCACTTCCATTGGACAAAACCATCGTATGGTTATATACAAACTCGAAGAGATATTATTCGAGGATGGTTTCCGGTTCTGGAGAAAACGGATAGGATTATTCAGTTGTCTTTTCCTTTTACCTTCTCTCAAGTTGTGAGTACTCCTTGGTTTAGGAGATAGTACACCTATTATGCAAATTGGATAGTCTTCTTCCAAACCATAGGCAGGTGCCGACCGGTGGGGAATAAAGAAAACCAATTAGCCTAACGATGGTGTACAGAAGTTATTATGTAAAGACAAAGAAAGGGATTAGTAAGAGGGCAAAGTAAATTGCGACTGATATTCACGACCAAACCAAGTATTTCATTACCACTCCCAAATCACCCTTGTATTTCTCCATGACACTCCGTATCACTACGAAGATCCACAGTTTATTGGATAATCCATCGTATGGTTATATACGAACTCGAAAGGAACTTGTTCCAGTTCGGGGATGGATCCTGGTTCAGGAGAAATAGGAATAAGGTTTATTCGGTTGACTTTTATCCTCACCTTCTCTCGCATTGCGAGTACTCCTAGGATTAGGACAGTACACCCATTATGCTTATTGGATTGTCTTCTTCCAAACCATAGGCTGGTGCCGAACGGTAGGGAAGGAAGAAAACCATTTGGCCTAAAGGGGTGTGCAGAAGGTAATGACTAATGACATATAAAGGGATTTGGAGAGGTGGCAGAGAATTATACGGTTACAGTCGTGAATCTGGAAGAGGCATTACTAGGAATACCGGGATACCCCATTGAAACATTTCAATGTTTCAGTTTCACTGTGTACTGTTAAAAGAAAACTGATTTCCCAATTAGTCCTTACTCCAGGGTATGTATTTACCAGGTATGATTCTCACATCTGTATGGTCTTACAAATGATGAGTGGGAGTAAGTTATTGGGAATTGGGTGATCATCCTCATTATATCGGGATTCGTTGTAATCGGTGATATTTGAGAAAATCACCTGGGCTGTTTGCCGGTTGGCAAATATTTGGTTTTGAATATCCGCTGTTGTGCACCAATTTCAAATTGATATATCTGTACGTCTATTTTCATAGAGTGAGATATACCTTTTTGAAATTATGTCTATGACATTTACCTATATCAGTGGATGGTTAGGTAAGGAGTATTAAACAACGGTGTAATTCTTCTTAACCATAAGTACAGTTTTCAACCTACGACACACAGTGAATGAGTTATCAGACTCAAGGGACTTATACAGAGTATTGTATATTGTCCAGGGTCCATCAGGACAGAGGGGTTGGTCCTCGTACTATATTCGGTTTACTTATGACTTCTCTAGTTTTTAGACAGGTGTTTCGTGGAAACACAGGGTCCGAATTTTGAGAAGTTATAGGTATTTGAATAGAGTAGAGAACCAGGTATAGCAAGTATCGGGATTCTTCAAAGTGATCGAAGATATAGATACTTGTGTATGGTATTCAGTTGATAGTAATGGTTAAGAGAACTTGCTTCTCTTTCAGGTTACTCATAATTGGGAGTATTCCTAAGTTGAGTAACGCTGATCGGCCTCTTTCCATTTAGTTGACATGCACTGGAGACAGCTGCATGTTTTGAATCTGGTTCAATTAAATCAGTGCCTCTGGTCCTATATTGGATATAGAACAGTTCGTATCTTAACGATGTTAAGGTACGGGGAGTTGTCCGGCTTATGATTAAAACCAGACACTAGACAACTCAAGGCACGTTTCTGTAATGGCTGTTTGTAGGTTGACCCAGGCTATGACGAGGGTTGACTTTCTACCATAAGAAAGATCAATAGTGATATTGTTCTTGACTCGCCACAGTTTTAAATTAAAAATGGATTTTTTCAGAAAAACGGTAGTTGGAGTATGGTAGAACTGGAAGTGATTCCAGAACCGCAAACGATTACTGAAGATTTGATAAGGAACCTAAAGATTCAATCTGGATTGACATTCCATTGGCCACTCCGCAGATAAGGTGGGTAACTTTAGGCACCCGAGAGGTACTCCGGTAGCCTCAAGGACGGTGACAGGGAAGTTCTTGTGTACCCACACTTGCCATTGCTGTTGTTCCAGGTTGCGAGACCCGGCGGGAGGATGAGTATAGTGTCGTTCTAAACTAGCTTTAGAAGTGTACGTCTATATGACTCTGCCAGAGGGGTGTCGTAGTCAGTGGGAGCAGTGGAAGCATTGGTGGACAGGTAGCTTATGTCTATTTATAGACTAAAGCTGATATAGCGGAGATAGATCATCAATTTCTGATGTGACAGTCATAGGTTTGACTTCATCAGAATAGGGGATGGATCTGTTAAGAAGGTAGTAGGGTGTGATGTCCTGGTATTTGGATGACATACACAGAGTAGGAAGTGATATTCCTATACTACGATCGGTTATACTTTGGTCGTCACACAGTGGTTTCTCCATAAAGGAAATGGATTTTATATCTGACATACTGGTTACTAGATCTGTGGCTTTAGATCTAGATTTGGGTGGTTTCCCAATCAGGGTACTCAGACAGCATTCTAAGAGTATTTAGAATGGACGACTCCTGGCACAGTAGTGTACCTGCAGGTAATGGACTCACCCTCTCTAAAGGTGTTTTACAGACTAAAGGGGAGAGGGATGTGCATGATTGGCAGATCACTTGCTTAGGCAATTGAGTCAATCATGAGATGTCAAGTACCACACCAGATGTTGTTCTTGCACTAGATGCAAAAAGTTGACATTAATCCAATCCTGGAGAAACAGTCGGAAGCAGTTTTAGAACATAAGTGGATGTTCTAGGGATATGATAAAGACAGCCTCATTCGGGAGACAGTTATCATTCCAGGCTTCCAAGGTGACCTGGACGACAAGGAGGTTGTCAGAGTTATAGTTTTTCCTTCTGACGAGGGGCAGTATTTTGGACAGGTGGTCCAAGGCAATACTGAGGGAGGCATGGCGCAAGATACTGATTAAGTTCAGTTGACGATACAGTCTAAGAAGTTTGGATTTGGAGTTCATTTATGAGCTAGGTCCCATCAGACATCCAGACACATTCTAAGACAGGTATTGCTCATTTCGGGAGATGGGTTTCTCCGCGAACTTGAGATTAAGAAAGACATAGAAAGAAACATCAAAGCGGATCCACTCACTGAGGCTATTCCTCGAACGCAACAGTTTCGCAAACGAGCTTTGTGAGACTGACAAGTAGAGGAGTTGGGTGTTCGGTATCACACAGGCTGTGAGTATGCGACATCGCAATAATTAGCCTTGAGTGCAAGTGGGAGATTGTTGGAGATAGTGCCCTCAGAGTCAATTATTGGATCACAGGCACGTGATTGCAATGATTGAGGGAGGACCTGTCCCGGTAGGACAGTCTTACTCGAGATGATAGTATGCTATCTGGTTTACCTTTATCATCGTGTACTGCTTTAGGTGACCTTACAGGTCGCTATTACACGTTGGTAGAGCCCCTAGGATTCTTGCTTGACCACCAGCAGTATGAGGGCGATCATATACGTGGGAGCTGGCAGTCTATAAGAATATCCTTAAATGGTCCCTAGTCGTGAGAGTTTCGAGACAGGGCATCGATACTCCAGAGTAGACTAGTGTATACAGTCGAGACCCCGACGAGGGGCGGTGGCCGGTCTCACAAGCCACTAGTGTCAGTTGGATCACCTAAGATGTATACAGGCGCTCATTGGGTTATGAGTACACCGGACAGGACTCGCCGGGAACATGCTAGTTGGTCCTATACCAGACGTCAGATAGCAGTTCCCAGGTGACATGTGTACAGGTTAGTTCATCGACCTGAGGATCGTCATTTGTCTCGTGTGAGTTCCCACTGTACTTTGATTACTACCCTACCACGCTCAAAGGAGACGTGCAAACAGGTTTTAGTTGGGTACAGTCCCGAGCCACATGGAGACAGTGAGCGTATCTTTAGGGGTTCGTCTCTCCCGATATTGGGGGTGAGGTCGCGCTGTGTCTAGGAGAGCCATTACACGAAGCCCTCGGCCGAGGCAGGAGATTTACTCGTAGGTATTCCAGTAGTATCTCAGGGTGTTCTGGGCTACACTCCGACACGACTTGTACCGCTTTTGGGGGTCTCACTTTACCAACCCCCTAGGCCCACCATGCGATGCTCATAGACGAACGGACCGGACTGTACGCATATTGTCACTGACAGGCTCAGTAGGGTGTCAGGATGAGTTCGCTCATCGACGTCCCTTTTGGTCAATACCTGGTAGCCCGTTACGTATTGGCTTATACCTCTGACGTGCTAGTGGTTAAATCCACAACCAAGGTGTTGACGAGTCCTTAGAGTCCCCCACATTCAGTTACTCAGCTTTCGGGCGAAAAGCTGTAGACGCCGTATGGAGATATGGCAAGGTCCGATCAGATACGTGCGGTATTGCACGGATCAGGATCGGACGATTAGTACTAGAGGCCGTATGGATATATGGTAGAGTTCGATCAGATACGTGCGGTATTGCACGGATCAGGATCGGACGGATATTACTAGCCGGCTTTGGTTTAAGCCGGATCCTAGTATAGTACAGTGTAGACTTTGTCTCATTGCATTTGTATTTCAGTCGGAATACAAATGCGGGTGTGTATGCATAGTATCGGGGTTTTCCTGTAATTTATTACGGGACCAGTTTTCTGGAGTTGCCAGTTTACTTTCCGTTTCGGCCGATTTCCTTTGTATCGTTCATTGGCCGAAGATTGGTGGAGGAGGGCTTATTTGCATTTGTGCAAATAAGCTTTTGTGGAGGGGGTCTTTGCATATTCTTGTATCATGATAATTCCTCCACCATTTGACTTCTTCTTCTCATCATGGCTTGACTTTTGAGTCATCATGGTTGTTGATGATTAGCTTGTTGGAGTGTTGGATTTGGTGCTATCATGGTTGTTGATGATTAGTTGATGGAGTGTTTTTTTTTTTTGCTTGTGATGATGATTCTTGCATGATGACCATTCCTCTCACTTGCATAATTCTTGTGGCTATCCTTTTCACTCACCCCCTTACTCTCATTCTCTCCACCACCATATGCATGGCCGGCCACATTGGGGAGGGGCTGTCCCAAATTCTTGGGGTGGGATTTTTGTTCTTCTAGCTTTGTAAAATCCCACATGTTCCATCTCCACAAGCTCATATCATTTCCTCCACCAATAAGGCAATTCCATAAACCCCAAATGAGACTTGAGCACTACACATTCTACAGCAAATCTTGGGCACGTCGACTTGCCAGCTTCGTGCCCGAGTTGCCTCGGTATTGAGGTGGGAGCCCGTAAAAGATGCAGACGATGTGGTGCCCTTCCGGCGACGAGGTGGAGACAGGACATTCCGCGGGAGATCGGGACGATGACGAGAAGACCGGAGGACTCGGATCAGTCGGTATATCTGTATTCCCCATCTTGTAGTTAGCTAGGACTAGTTAATGGTTCGATCCGGGTTTTAGTGCGCGGTGGTGCCGGTTTGCTAGTTTGCAAAATTAAAGTTTTTCGCTTCCGCATTTTTGGCGTCAGATTGACGGCCGGGGCGCCGCCGTGCACTTACAGTGACATCCTCGAGTCAAGAGTGCGGATCTAACATCATAATCATATCTCGTACGGTAAATCTATCGTACGGCATCCCAAATCTGGGTACGGGTCAAATATCATATTCATCTCATTAGTCATCTGATATCCTTATCATCATATATCGTGACAGGGGTACTGGTCTAAGTCTAGTACAATACTAATATCATCAACAATACCATGATCTGGCTACTGATCTAAAGCCTCATACAATCCGATGTCATCAACACATATTATCATAAAGAAGTATACATCGCCCAAGCGATCCATTATAAATGACTTAACATATCTCATCTCATATCTCGATCAAATGTCAACTATCATATATATTGTTGTGCCACGGCAGCGCCCCGGCCGTCTATCCGAGGCCAAAATGCGGAATCAAAATTTTTCCTTACTTGGAAACCGGCGCTACCGCGGACAATGAAAACCCGGATCGTTAACCATTAACCTATACTAGCTAACAAGAGATGGGAAGAGAAGTATACCGAGTGATCCGAGTCCTCCGGTCTTCTCGTCATCGTCCCGATCTCCCGTGGAAAGTCTTGTCTCCACATCGTCGCCTCCTCGCCGGAAGGGCACCACATCGCCTGCGTCTTTTACGGGCTCCCGCCTCAATACCGAGGCAACTCGGGCATGAAGCCGGCAACTCGACATGCTCAAGATATGCTGTAGAATGTGCAGTGTAGAGGCTATGTCTCATTTGGGGTTTGTTGCCTCTGAAGATGATGGAGGAATCAAGATTAGAAAAATGGTACTTGCATTTTTCTAGCATGAAAATGAGATCAAGAATGAAACTCTCAAGATGAAGCTCTCATCTACTTTTCTCTCAAATGTCTTTCACCATATTGTGATGAGAATGGTGGAGGAAAGAATACAAAAACCACAACCTTAGAAGGAAGGTAATGGTAGTAAAAGCAAGTGGTGACCATAGCCAAAAACATCATGATAACAATCTCACATCAACTTTCATCTCATTTCTAATCACATAAAGCAAATGAGGTGATGGAAAAAGAATATAATCATGAAGGAAGTATCATGAAGCCATCATATGCAAGAAAACCCCTCCACAAAATGTAATTTGCAAAACTGCAAATTACCCCCTCCATCGGAAAAGTCCGGCCGGGAAAGAACAAAGGAAAACCGGCCGGAACGGAATGCAAACTGGCAACTCCAGAAAACTGGTCCCGTAATAAATTACAAGAAAACCCCGATACTGTGCATACACACCCGCATCTGTATTCCGTCCGGATACAAATGCAATGAGACAAAATCTATACTGTACTAAACTAGGATCTGGCTTAAACCAAAGCCGGCTAGTAATATCCGTCCGATCCTGATCCGTGCAATACCGCACGTATCTGATCGAACCCTGCCATATATCCATACGGCCACTAGTACAAACCGTCCGATCCTGATCCGTGCAATACCGCACGTATCTGATCGGACCCTGCCATATCTCCATACGGCCTCTACAGCGTTTCGCCCGAAAGCTTGAGTAACTGAAAGTGTGGTGGACTCTAAAGACTCGTCAATACTATGGCTGTGGATTTAACCACTAGCACGTCAGAGGTATTAGCCAATACGTGACGGGCCACCAGCTATTGACCAAAAGGGACGTCGATGAGCGAACTCATCCTGACACCCTACTGAGCCTGTCAGTGACAATATCCGTATAGTCCGGTCCGTTCGTCTATGAGTATCGCATGGCGGGCCTAGGGGGTTGGTAAAAGTCAGACCCCCAAAAGCGGTACAAGTCGTGTCGGAGCGTAGCCCAGAACGCCCTGAGATACTACTGGAATACCTACCAGTAAATCTCCTGTCTCGGCCGAGGGCTTTGCGTAATGGCTCTCCTAGACACAGCGCGACCTCACCCCCAATACCGGGAGAGACGAACCCCTGCAGATCCGCTCACTGCCTCCATGTGGCTCGGGACTGTACCCAACTAAAACCTGTTTGCACGACTCCTTTGAGCCGTGGTAGGGTAGTAATCAAAGCACAGTGGGAACTCACACGAGACAAATGACGATCTCAGGTCGATGAACTAACCTGTACACATGTCACCTGGGAACTGCTATCTAACGTCTGGTATAATCCCAACTAGCAGGTTCCCGGCGAGTCCTGTCCGGTGTACTCATAACCCAATGAGCACCTGTATACATCTTAGGTGAACCAACTGACACCAGTGGCTTGTGAGACCGGCCACCGCCCCTCGTCGGGGTCTCGACTGTATACACTAGTCTACTAATGGAGTATCGATGCCCTGTCTCGAAACTCCTACGACTAGGGACCTTTTAAGGATGTGCTTATAGACTACCAGCTCCCACGTATATGATCGCCATCATACTGCTGGTCGTCAAGCAAGAATCCTAGGGGCTCTATCAACGTGTAATAGCGACCTATCAGGTCACCTAAAGCAGTACACGATGATAAAGATGAACCAGATAGCATACTATCATCTCGAGTAAGACTGTCCTACCGGGATAGGTCCTCCCTCAATCATTGCAATCACGTGCCTGTGATCCAATAATTGACTCTGAGGGCACTATCTCCAACATATATATCATCATCCATATAGTATCGTCGTCCAACTATCCGCTATAACATCATGACGTATCTCCGTCACACATTAAATATCCCACAGCATCACGCCCGATCATATCGACTCATTTCCAAGTATCATATAACATTCTTATCATCCAAGCGTATGAATACCAATATATATGTGTGTGTGTGTGTATGTGTGTGTGTGTGTGTGTGTGTCCCCAATACGTGAAAGAAAGTAAATCTATGTGAGTATGTGTATGTGCGTGTATGTAAATCTTTACTCTAGGGTTTCACGACTAAGAGATCGCCTAGAGTCCTTTCTTCAATTCTCGCTAACACTAAAACCATGATCTCCTAAAGCTCCCTTTGCTAAGTGTTCAATCTCTCCATAACACATAAATGCATATCTATAACATACCACATCATTCCTTACAACTTTGCGGGGGTGCTATACGCCATCCATCCGACTTCTCCCCATAGATATAAATCTACACACCTTGCTTCTTGTGTGCCGATGCCGATGTCGCCATCTTCATCTTCAACGTCTTGACATCACGTGGGGTACCTACACTTATAATCCAATCGGAAATGCGGATTAAAATCACATCGGAAAACCAAAACGACCCGCTAAAGGCCTATAGGTTAGAATATATGGACCACGCCTTCAAAACCACCAACAACCCTCGATATCGTCGTACAAATGTCAAGTGATCGAGGTAAAACATAGATACCAAATCCAGAATTCAAAATACGCAAAACAAAACCCCAAAACAAAACAGCAACTCATGAAACTAGTCCCAGATTTTACCCGAGGCCAAATTATCCAATTTTGCATATGTGGAGGGTTTAGATTACGGATACTGGAGCCACAGACGAAGCACGAACAAAATTGGTGGGACCCTGGCCGCAAATTGCGGCCTCCTGGGTTAAATCTGCGTCCAGGTTGGGGAGGTAGGGGCTAGGGTTTCAGTGGGGTGTTCTAGGTTGCCTGCATGCATCACTGTCTTTGCTAAATAATTCTTCAGGTCCCCGAGTGTTTGCAGATTTCCAAATACCAGCAAAATTTCACGGTTTTTCCGATGTCGGGGTTTCTAAATTTGTATTCCTGGTTTATTCTATGGTTTTAGTCCTAGATAAAGTCCCTACTGGGTCATAAGGTCTCTACTAACCTCAATTACACTTCACAATTCAACATTTCTCAAAACCCTCTCTAGGAATTTTCTAAGTTCACTAAACATCGATATATCGGTTCTAACTCATAATAGAAGCTAAGGTGAATGAAAAACAATAACAATGGTGCATAAATTACCTTAATTGGCAACTTAAGAATTTTCTTGAGTTGCTCAAAGTCCTCAAAATTCAATTTTTCTTGGTCCAATGTGCTTCCCTTGAGCTTGTGCATGTTTTTTGTGAAATGGAGATGGGGTTTTGGGTTTGTTTTCGGAGTGTGTTGAGGGTTTGTAGTGGAAGGGTGGGAGGAGGGGTTGTCATGAGAGAATGAGGGAGGAGAAAGATGAAGATAATGAAGAGAAAAGATGAGCCATAACTATGGTTGACCCCTCACCCTCTCTCTCTCTCATGCCCATGCTCCACTCTCATGATTATGTCTCCTCAAGTCATCATTTCCTTCTTTTTCCTTTTCTTTTCGTTTCTAAAGTCAACACCCATGCATGATAAATGAAGAAAAGACCATGATAAAATGTAACAAGTGTTAAAATAACTTGGTGCATGTCATGTGCACAAAACACGCTTAATACGCGTTAGCGATATTTAATCGCGATTAGCACTAAATGTGAATATAATAAATCATAAAATTCATAATTCTCTTAATTCACATAAAACACCCTTTTTCCAGTAATTTTCCATAATTTTCCCAATTTTCCCCAATTTATCGGTATTTAATTATACCGCCTTATTGAAATATTCAATATAATATTATTTAATTATAAAAATTCCAAAAAATAATATTTTATTTTCCTGAAATGTTACACCTAACAGGACTGATCGGATGACAGTACCTGAGTACTTTGCATGCATTAAAAGTTTACCAAGAGGTTTTCAAAAAGAAGCTATAGTCTCGATATTTCTTACGTGTCTGCGAGTGACACGAACGTTTACAAAAGATAACCTTTTGGGATATTTTTGTTAGTTATATGTATGCCCTAGAGGACATTGTTGTACATGTGATGTATATTATAATGGATGCTTGGATATATATAGAGAGGACTTTCTTGCTCGATATGGTAGTATGCTATCTGGTTTCACTTTATCTTAACATGTTAACGAATACTGTTTTGTGATCACGTGTTAGTAAAGCCCTTAGGATGTGTACTCGATTACTAGGACTATGATGAGATCATACTAGTGGGGCCAGGGTATTCAACGAGTGCATCCTATAACTGTTCCTAGTCGAGGGTGTATCGAGACAGGGCATCGATACTCCAGACTAGACTAGCGTACACGCATCTTGACCCATATGATGGGCGATGGATAATCTCATATCCATTGGTGTTGGACTTCAAAGATGGTGTACGGGTGCTCAGTGGAGACTGGGTACACTGAACGGACTCGCCGAGAACTCCTGGATGGTATTATACCTATCGTCAGATAGCAGTCCTCCGGTGACACTGGTACAGGTTAGTCTGTAGACCCAAGATCGTCATAGAGTCTTATGTGATTCCCACTGTGCTTTGATTTCTACCTTACCATGTCCAAGAGGACATGCAAAACGGTGGCTTTTGGGTATAGTCCCGAATCACATGGAGGCAATGAGCGATAGTAGGGGTTTCATCTCTCCCAGTATAGGGAGTTAATGTTGTGCTGTGTTCGATTGGTTATAACTGGAAGTCCCTGTCCAGGGCTGATATGGAGATTTACTGGTAAGAGTTATCAGTAGTTTTTCGACCCGTTATGAGCCTTACATCGACACGACTTATCGGTTATTGGGGTCTGACGTTTACCACCCCTAGACTAGATATGCAACACATCAGACGAAGAGACCGGACTGTACGGTAGTGTTTACTGATTGGATTTGCAGGAGAATGTACAGGCTTGCTTGTTGATCTTCTGATTGATCAATACACGGGTGGCTGTTACGTTTAGCTGACCGCTTGCAGCTTGGGGGTGTTTGATATGATCATCATCTACTGCCGGCGTATTGACGATTCTTTAGAGTCCTACACAGAGGTTTCCTGGCTCAGGCAAAACGGAGTAGGAGCACATATGTGATATGTGCGGGACCGAGAATAATACGATATGAGATACCGTATTCTATTCTCACGATATATGATATCGGCCGAGTATATGTGATATAGCCGGGTCATCAAATCAAGTGTTGATTCGATGAATCGGTACATGTTATATTAGTCGGTTATATGCTATATAGCCGGATTGTCGGATCAAGGGTTGATTCGATAATTTATTGTATAATTGTATATGTGATATATTACATTACGTTAACTAATATAAGCTCGCTTTATTGATTCATTTTCTCACCGGATAATACATTGATATATATGCGATATATGTTAATTGTATTATTTTATTTTGTTGCAAAATATATTATATATGTGATATATAATATTGTAACAAGTTGTGATTACAAATACAACATGATTTGTGGAGATTAAACAAATTAGGGTTTGATTTGGGTTAGCTTTTTCATGAAGGTTCCAGAAGCCTTATTTTGTTTTAAGCTTAGATATTTTGTATTGATATTTTGTGTAGATATTTCTTAACCCAACCCAAACCCTTTTACCCTAGTTAATTCTCTACAAGGGTTAAGCCTTCATACTTAACCCATGGTTGGATTTGTAACCACAACAATAATTCATTATTCATCACAAAAGCTTTCTTCTTTTTCTTCTTCCTTGAAAAAGCTTGCTAGCTTTTTGCATGTGATGAATTAGTGTAAGAAATTAAAAACAAAAGAGAGCTAAATTCCTACTTCACCATCCTCATCTATTCTAGCCACTTAGCTTAGGGTGTTCACTTCTCTAATAAGTTGTTTAGTGAAGTGTAAGCTTGGGTTAGAGATTCTTCAAGGAAGATCATCTTCGAAAAAGAAGACTTCAAGCAAGAATGGATCATTCGACTTGTGGAGCCTCTCTTGAGTCCGGGAGATCATGGATCGCGGCAAAGGGACTACTACTCGGAGCTTATGAAGTGAAGGAACGGACTATAAAGGTTGTAATCCCTCTCTCTTAGATGTAAAATTGTTTACATGCAAAGTTAACCCTAATTCTCTAGTTAAGATCTTGGTTAGGATTTGTTTAGCACCCCAAAAATTTTAAAGTAGCATGATTTATGCTTGCCTAAACCTTCACAAGGTGCTATGGTAACCCCTGCAATTTTAAAAAAGGCGGAACGTATATTTGAGCAAAACATTTATGCTAGTATATTATTACTTTATAAATGAGCGTCCGTCAGTTGTGCCGTGAGTTACACATCACACGGCGATTCAGAAAAAGATTCTGCATATGTTATTTCAGTT
Source organism: Agapanthus africanus (assembly GCA_030015575.1). Taxonomy (NCBI): domain Eukaryota; kingdom Viridiplantae; phylum Streptophyta; class Magnoliopsida; order Asparagales; family Amaryllidaceae; genus Agapanthus; species Agapanthus africanus. The sequence goes on from JASDDO010000029.1 coordinate 77,245,538, forward strand.
TTGGAGATTTTTCAAAAAGGATGTGTACTATATACATATTATAGCATTTGCTTAGTGTATATTGGATCTCAGTAGTGGATTTTGATATCTGTATCTCCATTGTAACTCCGATGATATGCGTGCAAGTCCAACGATTTGCGTGACACTTGACGGAGTTCGGTATTGAGTTTCGTACTCATTTTCCGGCGCACAGGATGCGCTGTGGTATTTCTGTATCTTCCGTGATTTCGGAGCGCCAATGATTTGAGCTGATTATTGAAATGTTTTAGAAATTGGGAGTTTAAATTTTAAATTCGGGGACCGAATTTATTTAAGGGGGGAAGGTTGTAACATTTCAGAAAATATAAAATATTATTTTTGGAATTTAATATTAAAATAATATATTTTGCAAAAACTACCGATTTGCGAATTTGGGGTTTTCGTAAAATGGTATAAATATAAATTATTAGTTCATGTTTGTGTATTGTTTTTAGCCATTTCCATACCATTCCTTCATGGTCGAATGTTGTGGAGTGGGTTTTCATTTTTTGGATTTGTGATGAGTCATTTGGTTGCTTTTAAATGAAGCATGGTTTCTTTCATGACTCACCTTCTTCTTTAAATGTTTTTTATATTTGCTAAGATATTTGCATATGGATATTTAGCTTATGGTCACCCTTTTCTTTTCTTAGGCTCACCCCCCTCCCCCATTCACTGTGAATGGCCGGCCCCACTTGATGAAAAATTTGATTGAGATGATATAGATTTTTCTATGTTGATTAATATATGAAACTCACTTCTTCATTTTTTAGATTCCCACTGAACATAAATTTTTTCCCGAGCCCCCCCCCCCTCATTGCACCATTTTTCCTCCAATGCAAAATTCATGTGCTCACAAATTCATTCCAAGACAACTTCATTTACCTTCACCCAATTCATTGGATGCCTTGAGACAAAGTATTCTACACTATCTCTACTTCAATCTTGGACATGTCGGCTAGCAAACTTCATGTCCAAGTTACTTCAGTTTAAAGCGGGAACCCGTATAAAGATTCATTGACGTGGTGCCACTTCGACGAGGAGACCGGAGATCGGAGATGCCGCGAGGAGCGTGGAATGATAGCTAAAGACCGAAGGACACAGATCGATCGGTATAATTTCTTAAACCACTTTACAGTTTACTAATATAGGGTTATTGGTACGATTAGATTTTTGGCGTGGCAGTTTCCATGTATAGCGACCCTAGTTAGGGTTTTGGCTATGTTTTCCGGTATTTGGATTTCTTGATTTTGCGACTGGATATTGTATTTGGTCGTTGGACGTTTGTACGTCAACGATGAGGGTTGTTTGGTTGTTTTGCATGCGTAGGCTATAGGTTCTAACCTATGACCGAACCGTGTGCCGTATTTGGATTTCGGAATTTGATGTTAATAGCATTGCAATTTCATATTGATTGTAAGTACCTTCGCATAGATTTTGAGATGACGGAGCGCATCGACTTCGGCTAAGCGAGAAGTTTAGCAGGTGAGTAGATTTATATCTACGAGGAAAGTCGGGTGGATGGCGTATAGCACCCCCGCAAACATTGATATGGAATATCGTTTGATGATTTTATCCTGATAAATGATATGTGACGGACATGATTGTAGGATTTACAAACGATAATAGGATAGAAGTTGATGCTAATGGACATATTGACATATGAGAATATAATCATAAGTGAATCATGATAGGTACGAATTTGAAAGAGAACAAGTGTGACGTTTATAAAATGTGATGCGAGATATTAATGTGATGAACTAGTATACGATGTGATATGATGACTTAGTGTGATATGTCATTTTATGGATTCGAGTCGATATAAGATTGTTGATACCTTTGTCGGTCCCCTGATACGATATGGACATGGATGTGACCTGAGAGATAGGTACTTTTATATGGATAATGTTTTGCATATTGAGTGATATGCCGTACGAGACTTAGATCCATACCCCGATGTTGTATAGGTTGATAGAATCCCTATTTGTTTAATGCTGCCGTACGATAGATTTACGTACGTGATGAGTTTTACCTGTTGATTTATCCATACCCTTGTTTAGAGGATGTCGTACGATGGATTGTACCGTACATGATGTTGTGAGGCTGGATGCCGATTGATAGATTCACCGACTCGGTCATGTTAGATACGTATACCTTATAGCATTTAGTTCATGATGTGCATTATGCTGCATTCATATTATTCTCATTGCATTTCATATACTTGTGTTAGTACACCTACACCATTATCGATGATGCGTATGTCACACTTACACATATTGCTGGCTCACACACTTCATCATCGATAATTGCTATGTCACTACAGAGTAGAACTGCTACATCATGCTATGATATACCTGATATGCTCACATCACTATTCTATGTTGCATGATATACTTGCTACAGCTACATGTACCTTATGCATACATACTGACATGTACACCCACATATCTTACTATAGCTGCATATACCCCTAAGTGGTATTTTATTGACATGTGATTTGGAGACGTTGATTTTTGTGCTATTGCGCTTATGAAATGCATCATACATACTTGCTTACATGTAGATACTTATCTTGTTATAGTTACATGTACACCTCATATGATGTTGCACTTGATTTCAGAGGATTTGGGAACCGCATGATATATTTTAAAACTGGATTCATTTAAAAGAGTGGTTTTCCCTTAATAAGCTCATATTGCTGTTTTATGTTGCATATATCAGTTTTCATGGATTTACGCATTGAGATATGGATTTCATGTGATTTATGGATTTGAGAACCGTGGGGGTGTTTCAAGAAACTATTTATTGTTTGAAAACCCGGTTTCTCTTGATATGATATTTCAGTGCGTCCACCATGAGATTTCTCGGTTCTGAGATTTGTGATATATACCCGATGCGAGGAGTTGAAGTGGGCCGTGTGTGGGTACATGGTGGAGCCTGGTACGGTTCCCCTGGGCAAGAAGTTCGCATATGATGGCGATGAGCCTGGAAGGCTGGGCAAGTACCTACCGGTGATAATATTTGGACTCGGCGGTTATTGTAGGCATACCGACCGGAGTGATGTACAGACATGACATCAGGGCAAGTCGTGGGGACGGCGCCTGTGGTATGAGGATTTACGTGTCGATGCTAGACACGGGTTTCATGATGTTTCGAGTGTCGAGGTTAGACACTCAGGTTTCCATGATTTTGTTGTGTCGTAAGGGACACATGTTGTTTTATATCCTTATATTTACCTGGATATGCTTCTATGATATTTACATTCAGGAGTTGTTGTGTCAGTGGGTAACACGTGGACGAGATCCACTGCATACATGCATTGATTTTATTGTTGGACGAGATCCACTGCATACATGCATTGATTATATTATTGGATGATATCCACTTGCTGATAGGCATTTATTATGTGTTGGCACATATGCAGATGCGGTCACCCTAGATATCATAGTATTACCTTTATGATATAGTTGATCTAGGAATTGTTGTTTATTTCGATTTTTACTTGGTGATGTTTTTCTATTCATGAGTTGGCAACTCACCCCCGTTGTGCCACAGTTCTTGCAGGTTGACCGCATGCATCAGTAGCGGTATCATTGGCACACAGCTGTTTTTGGGTGATCTGCTTTTGGTAGGTGGTACCTATTGGATCATGCCACTCTTGTATTATTATTCCTATTGTATCTAGTAAACTCCATCAATTCAAAAACTAGTAATTGTATATGTTGCAGACTTAGAAGACTTGTAGTTGCGAGACTTGAGCGATGGGTTCTATGTTCGCTTTTGGGGTTGTTGTCTTTCTTTACTTTATTTCCTTATATGGATCTTCGCCGTTGGGCGTCATATACTTGTTTTTATACTTGTGGTGGTTGTTTCCGCCATTGGGCGTGATTTTCTCCTATTTAGGGATGCTTTATTATATTCTGTGTTGTACTCATTTTCGGGGTTTGTTTTTACAAGGGAGGTGCGGCCCAAATTTTCAAAAGACAAAACAGGATTTACTATACCTTTATTTCAAAGTTTCACCTCTTTATTTCTTAAAAAGGTTTAGATTTCTGGGTTTCAGCTTACTTGAATTACGTTACGTCTGTAGACGTCGCGTGATTTAAGTGCTGGTCGTGAGCTAATATTTTGGGTCGTGACATAGTATCACATACAAACTAGTGTCTAACACTAAGTGGGGAGAAATACAACCTTTGTAGACCTCCTCTTATGACTCCTTGGATCAACTAAGGTTTTAACTGGCTTGCTTGAATCCTTCCAAGTCCACGACGATCCACCCGGAATCCCTTTGCTCAAGCTCCTTGCTTTACTTGATCTACGAAGAAGTGGAGCAAACAACCTACACTAATGGGCTAGACTAGTATAGATTGGTGATGTGGTTTGTATCCTCACTTAAAAACCCTTTCTTTTTATATTCCTCACTCAAGAGAGCATGAAGGAGGAAGAAGAAGGAGATGGCAAAACTTGAGCTCAATAATGAAAATTTCTTAATAAAAGAAAAAGAATATATATGAGAGTCACACTCACATAAACCATGGTAAATAAATATCTAGATATTTTTATTAGTGAGTTAATGAACAAAGGAAATTAAACCTATGGCAAGTCATGGTTAAAGAGAGAAGAGTGTAGAAACATTCACCATGTTTTAATTTCCTTTTTCTTTTTCTCAATAATAAATATGTGTGTGTGTGTGTGTGTATACCATGTGAGTCTTGCATTGTCATCTCCAATGTATCAACAACCATGACACACATGTATGCATGTATGTGTGCATTCACATCAACATGTGTATGTATAAATATATGCATACATCCATGCATACAAACAAATAGAAAAGGTTTAATAAAAGTGAGCTAAAAGTCAATATTAAATCAACACTTAATTTAATAAATACGTCATATCACATACGACCCGACCAATAGAAAACGCCCGATTAAAATACAGTATCATATACACACATTTAATCGAGCTCCCACGCATATCACATATGCCCACCACATCGTTTCTCCTAAGATAGGAAACTCCTGTGTGGGACTCTAAGACTCGTCAATACGCTAGCAGTGGGCAGTGATCATATCACATACCCACAAACCGTCAGCGGCACTAGCTGTACGTAACGGCTCCTAGGTATTGAGCGATCAGAAGAAAAACAAGTGAACCTGTCAAAACTCCCGTCGAGCCAACTGGCAACACTTACCATACAGTCTGGTCTCTTCATCAGATATGCTGCATATCGAGTCTAGGGATGGTATCGTCGACCCCAATAACTCAATAAGTCATGCCAGTGTATGGCTCATAACAGATCGAGAAACTACTGATAACACTTATCAGTAAATCTCATCAGCCCTGGCCAAGGACCTCCTGTTATAGCTAATCGAGCATAGCGCGATATTAACCCCCAATATCGGGAGAGACGAAACCCCTCCTATCACTCATTGCCTCCATGTGCCTTAGGACTGTACCCAAAATCCACCTGTTTGCATGACTCAATAGAGCCGTGGTAGGGTGGAGATCAAAGTACAGTGGTGTAAGTCCATGTCACGCACCCCACGAGCTTGCGGGGAGGCGGAATATATGAAAAATGATTATCAAATCTTTGTAACACGGACTTGAGCACATGAATCATATCTAAACCGTTACTAGCAAACTACGAGAGGTTTAACTACACGGATTCGAAGTTATACCTCACGTTACGTGTCCTTCGGGTCTTCATCGCTGTCCTCCACTCCTCGTAGGATCCTTAGAACATCGTGTAAGTCTACGGTAGCGCCCCGGCCATCTAACAGACGCCAAATGCGGAACAATAACTTTTAACTTGCGCTATCGTATACTATAAGCTGGATCTGCCATTATTGCTAAACTAACAAACTGTAAAGAGGGTAGAAAGGTTATACCGAACGATCCGAGTCCTTCGTTCATTAACCATCATCCCACGCTCTGTTGCGGCTGCTCCGTTCTCGTCGGTCCAGGTAGCACCACATCAACGGATCTTTAAACGGGCTCCCGCCTCTGACTCGAGGCAACTCGGTCGTCAAGTTTGCTAAAAGAGACGACCAAGAGTGATGTAGAGTATGAGTAGAATACTTTGTCTCACTTCGTCCAAAGCCATGGACGATCGGTTAATGAAGTTGCCACTCAAAATGAAATGGAATGAGAAATGTGTTATCAAATTTCCATACACTCAAAACCATAGTCTTTTTAATCAAAATCAATCTCTCTTCTCAAGGGGAAGGGCCGGCCAATATATATGGAGCAAGGGAGGTGAGGGTAGGAGCAAAGAAGGAGGGTGACAATAAACATGAAGCTTATCATAACCATGAGTCATGATACACCAAGTATGAACACATTAAATGAAACTAATGAATCACTTAACCTTGTCACCAAAATCATTAATGCAACATATGAGTCATAAGCCTTATCACCACTTCTAGAACCTTCTAGAAGCATGACTCACCCTCATCCAAGAAAAGATAAATCCGTCTTTAACCGAATGTTAAAATACGGGCGATAGAAAACTGGAAACTGGAAACTGGCAACTTCCAAAAGCGATCCTGAAACGAATTTCAGGATAACCCCGTAACAGTATAAACATACCCGCATTTGTATTACGAACGAATACAAATGCAACTGAGACAAAGATATTATATCTACACAGTATAATACTCGGATCCAGCTTAAACCAAAGCCTACCAGTATTATATGCCCGAAATATGACACGTGCGTAAACGCACGTGCATTTTCCGAACCCTGCCATAAAACCATACGGCCTCTACAACGTTTCGCCCGAACTTGGGAAACTATCTGTGGGGGACTCTAATGACTCGTCAGTACCCTGGCAGTGGGTTTAACCACAAGCCGTCAGCGGCACTAGCTGTGCGTAACGGCTACCCATGGACTGACCTCAAGGGAGGCCGATGAGCGAACCCATCCGGAAACCCTACTGAGCCTAACAGTGACAATGTATATACAGTCCGGTCCGTTTGTCTATGAGTATCGCATATCTGCCTAGGGGGCTGGTAACGTCAGACCCCCAAAAGCAGTATAAGTCATGTCGGGGTGTAGCCCAAAAACACCCTAAGATACTACTGGAGTACCTACCAGTAAATCTCCTGCCACGGCTGTGGGCTTTGTGTAATGGCTCTCCTAGACACAGCACGATCTCACCCCCAATACTGGGAGAGACGAATCCCCTGCCGATCCGCTCACGTGCCTCCATGTGGCTCGGGACTGTACCCAAAAACTACCTTTTTGCACGACTCCTTTGAGCTGTGGTAGGGTAGAAAATCAAAGCACAGTGGGAACTCACACGAGACAAATGACGACCTCAGGTCGATGAACTAACCTGTACACATGTCACCAGGGAACTGCTATCTGACGATATGTATAATACCAATTAGCAGATTCTCGGCAAGTCCTGTCTGGTGTACTCATAACCCAATGAGCACCTGTATACATCTTAGGTGATCCAACCGACACCAGTGGCTTATGAGACCGGCCACCGCCCCTCATCAGGGTCTCGACTGTATACACTAGTCTACTCCGGAGTATCGATGCCCTGTCTCGAAACTCCCACGACTAGGGACCACAATTAAGGATATGCTTATAAACCACCCAACTCTCACGTATATGATCGCCATCATACTGTTGGTAGTAAAGCAAGATCCTAAGGGCTCTATCAAAGTGTAATAGTGATCAGTCACCTGAACCTGTACACGACTGATAAAGGCAAACCAGATAGCATACTATCATCTCGAGTAAGACTGTCCTACCGGTATAGGTCCTCCGCAATCATTGCAATCACGTACCTACGATCCAATAATTGACTCTGAGGGCACTATCTCCAACAATCTCCTATTTGCACTTAAGGCTAATTATTGCGATGTCGACTACTCACAGCCCGTGTGAAACCGAACATCCAACTCCTCTACTAATCAGTTTCTCAAAGCCCGTTTGTAAAACTATTGTGTTCGAGAAATAGCCTCAGTGAGTGGATCCGCCCTGATGTTTCTTTCTATATCTCTCTTAATCTCAAGTTCGCGGAGAAAGACATCTCCCGAATCGAGTAATACCTATCTTAGAATATGTCTGGATATCTGATGGGACCTAGTTCATAAATGAACTCCAAATCCAAACTTCTTAGACTGTATCGATCACCGAACCTAATCAGTATCTAGCACCATGCCACCCACAGTATCCTCTTGGACCACCTGTCCATAATACTGCCCCCTTCGTCAGGGGGAAAACTATAACTCTGACAATCACTCTGTCATCTATGTCATCTTTGAAGCCTGGAATGATAACCGTCTCCCGAAGGAGGTTGCCGTCATCAAATCCGTAGAACATGCACTTATGTTCTAAAACTGCTTCCTTATGTTTCTCCAGGATTGGATTAATACAAACTTATTGCATCTAGTGCAAAAACAATATCTGGTGTGGTACTTGACATCACACGATTGACTCAATTGCCTAAGCAAGTGATCTGTCAATCATGCACATCCCTCTCCTCTTTAGTCTGTAAGACACCTTTAGAGAGGGTGACTCCATCACCTGCAGGTACACCACCATGCCAGGAGTCATGTATTCTAAATACCATTAGAATACTGTCAAAGTACCCACATTGGGAAACTACCTAAATCTAGATCTAAAACCATAGATCTAGAAACCAGAATGTCAGATATTATATCTATATCCTGTCTGGAGAAACAACTGTGTGACGACCACAGTACAACAGTTCGTAGTGTAGGAATTTTACTTCCTACTCTGTGTATGTCATCCAGATACTATGACATCACACCCTACTACCTTCTTAACAGATCCATCCCCTATTCTGATGAAGTCAAACCCATGACTGTCACATCAAAAATAGATGATCTATCTCCGCTATATCTGCTCAAGTCTATAAATAGACATAAGCTACTTGCCCACTATGCTTCCGCTGCTCCCACTGACTATGATAACCCTCTGGCAGAATAATATATACGTGCACTTCTAAAGCTAGTTTAGAACGACGCTATACTTTATCCTCCTGCCGGGTCTCATAGTCTGGAACAACAGTAGTGTCAAGTCTGGGTTAGCAAGAACCTCCCTGTCACCGTCCTTGAGGCTACCGAAGTACCTCGCGGGTGTCTGAGGTTACCCATCATATCTGCGGAGTGGCTATTGGAATGTCAAACCTGATTGAATATATAGGTCCTATTAAATTTTCCGTAATCGTTCGCGGTTCTGGAATCACTTCCAGTTCTACCATACTCCCACTACTGTTTTCTGAAAAAATCCATTTTACTAAAACTATGGCGAGTCAAGAACAATATCACTATTGATCTTCCAAATGGTAGAAAATCAACCCTCGTCATAGCCAGGGTCAACCCACAAACGGCCATTACAGAAACGTGCCCTGAGTTTATCCAGAGTCTGGTTTTAAGCATAAGCCGGACAACTCCCCGTACCTTAACATCGTTAAGATACGAACCATTCTATATCTAATATAGAAACTTTGGCACTTTATTTAATTGGAATCAGATTCAAATCATGCAACTGTCTCCAGTGCATATCAACTTAATGGAAAGAGGCTAATCAGCATTACTCAATATAGGAATCCATCTAATTATGAGTAATCTGAAAGAGAAACAAGTTTCTCAAAACCATTACTATCATCTGAATACCAATCACAAGAATCTACATCTTCGATCTCTTTGAAGAATCCCGATACTTGTGACACCTGGTTCTCTACTTTATTATTATACCCACAACTTCTCAAAACTTAGACCTTGTATTTCTACGAAATACTTGTCTAAAAAAATAGAGAAGTCATAAGTAAATAGAACATAGCACGAGGACCTACCCCTTTGTCCTGATGTACACTGGACAGCATACAATACTCTGTATAAGTCCGCTGAGTTGAACAACTCAAAACCTGTGCGTCGTAGGTTGAAAACTGTACCCAGGCGATTTCCTCAAATATCACCAATTTCAACGAATTCCGATATAATGAGGATGATCACCTTATTCCCAATAACTTACTCTCACTCATCATCTGTAAAACCATACAGATATGAGAATGAAACCTGGTAAATACATACCCTGGAGTAAGTATCTAATCGGGAAAACAGTTTTCCTTTAACAATGCGCTGAAACATAAATGTTTCGTAGGGGTATCCTGGTATCCCTAGTAATGCCTCTTCCATAATCCAATTCATGACTTTAACCGTATATCTCTTTGCCATCTCTCCAAATCCCTTTATTTGTCTTTATTCATTACCTTTTGTACACTATCGTTAGGCTAAGTGGTTTTCTTCCTTCCCTACCGTTCGGTACCAGCCTATGGTTTGGAAGAAGACTATCCAGTAAGCATAATAGGTGTACCCTCCTAAACCAAGGAGTACTCGCATCTTGAGAGAAGGTGATGATAAAAGACAACTGAATAATACTTTATTCTAGCAAAGGTGAAATAGGAGTGGCGATGAAAAACGTGGTTTGGTCGTGAATGATAACAGTCACAATTTACTTTGCCCTCTTTCTAATCCCTTTATTTTGTCTTTACATATTACCTTCTGTACACCCTACTTAGGCTAATTGGTTTTCTTCATTCCCTACCTTTCGGCACCTGCCTATGGTTTAGAAGAAGACTATCCAATAAGCGTAATAGGTGTACTCTCCTAAACCAAGGAGCCCTCGCAACCTGAGAGAAGGTGATAATAAAAGACAACTGAATAAACCAATTCTTTTTCTCCTGAACCTGGATCCATCCTCGAAGAAGTCCCTTCGAGTTCGTATATAACCATACGATGGATCTATCCAATGGAAATGGATGTCCGTAGTAATACGGGGTGTTCTGAGAAATGCAAAGGGTAAAAGAAGGAGCGGCAATGACTTATGCAACTCAGACAATCCAAAAGCCAGTATTTTAAGAAGGTTTTGTAACACCTTAGGATGTGTTTAGTGACTATTTATATTAAGTAAAGGGTTTTTAACAAAAAGTTTACCAAATTGTGCTTCAAATATTTTTCCTAATTTAATAAATATTTTTCTAAAATTTTCCTAGGCTTGCACACACATGTGCATGTAAACTAGTTTGTTTTTAAATGAGTTATTACCATGATTAGTAACCATGGGGGGTTAATCATGGGGATTAAGTCTTTTGGGTTTTAATTGAGTTTAATTAGTTAATTAATAGTTGCTTTAATTTGAATTTTCTTAGGGTGTTGACTTGGTGAGAGAGAGAGAGAGTGCATCATGGCTTAAGCCATGCTTAAGCCTCTCATTTGTTTTTTTTTCTTTCTCTCAACCTCACTCTCTCTCTCACACACACACACTTACCTCTTCAGCACAGCAGCAGCAAGCTTCTCAGCAGCAACAGCAGCAACAGAGAGTAGCAACAGCAGCAACAGAAAGCAGCAGCAGCAGCAGCATCAGTGAGCAGCAACAGCAACACAACTTCGACTGCAGCCCCTTCCCTTCACTCCTTCTTCTTCCTCCAGCTCCCTAGGGTCGTGTGTGGGGTATATTTCCTAAACTTACTCCCTAGTTTACTTGTTTAGTGTAGTTTTGCTTCGGTTAGTGGTTTTTGGTGCGATTTAGTGCGATATAAGGTGTTTAGTGAGAACCTTGGCCAAGTGATGTGTGATTTGGGTTCAGTAGGTTGTTAGAGTGTTGTTAAGGCCATTCCAACCCAGCTTAGACCCCGATTGCACTAAAATACCACCAGATTCCTATTTGATGCAAATTCGTCGTTTTAAAGCAAATTTGAGTTTCTGGAAACTGCTATCGACCCGATGAGTCCAGATTAATTTTGAGAAGACTGCAATGTAGTGGCTAGGTACTGATACCCCAGGTAGAACCCGGCCCCCTTTCTTCATGTTGAGGCCGCCGGAATATTCGATCTGGCCGTAATTTGCGGCCAGATGGGTAGGGTTTGGGTTGGGGTTTGGTCCATTGGGTGTCTGCTGTTATGTGGAGTTTTTTGGTATACATATTTTTGTAATTTTAGTTCTGTATAAAAATCTGGGACTAAATACCTATTTCTCGTATTTTAAACCTTCGCGACACGCGTGATACGTGCGTGAGTTTGGGGTTTCTGCGTATCGCGACGCGTCAGGGTAGTTTCAGGCGCGTGATCACACGTTTTAGCGTATCGCGCACACGCGCGATAGGTTTGCGACACGGGTTTCTGATTGTATCGTAATATCACGTTTTGTGAAATTGAGCTTATGTGTGATATATGTTATGTGATTCTAGGTTTGCCGGCGAGTGAGACGGACGCAGCAAAGAAGGGCAAGCAAGTCGTCGGCTACACTTAGCGCGAGACTTCGGTGAGTAGATTTCACATCTACGGGGATATCGCCCGCATGGCGTTATGCGTCAGGGCTGATAGGACTTTATTATTATATGTTGCATTTACCTCATGGACTGTCATTGCATATTGCATTCCCTGCTGTATGTATGCTTAGAATTGATAGAACACCGCACTATTACTAACGGTTCATGTTGCACGAGCACTGATCTGCATGCTACACACACACCGTTAGTAATTGCCATAACACACTCACTGTAGAACTGCCATGATTATATTGCTGTAGTTCATTTCATATATGATTCGATATGACTTTCATGGAAATTGGGAGCCGCATGATATCTTTAAAAACAGAAACTAATTTTAAAAGCGGTTTTCCCTTATACCTATATCATGGATTGATGTACGTAGTACATCGCATTGGATTTATTTCTTGGTGTTGGATTTTCATGTGATTTCTGGTTTTGAGGACCGTGGGATTTTTAAGAAAAGATGCACTATTTGAAAACCCGGTTCCTCGTGATATGATATTTTGGTCCGTCCACCACGCGTTTTCTCGGTGCTGAGACGTGTGCTTGAAACCCGATTCGAAGAGATGGATGATCCGTTTGCAGGTTCGTGGTGGACCCGGTATGGTTCCCCGGAGCGAGAAATGTTTTTCGTGGAGTAGATGATGAGCCTGGCAGGATGGCGAGTACCTACCGGTGATTGGTTGGACCTGGCGGTTATCCGGAGGATACCGACCAGAGTCGAGAGATGGATGCGGGATGATCCGTACAGCCGGGGCCGAGGGCCGATACCGCAGACGGAGCCCATGGGCTGATCCGGACTGACGGAGCCCGATATATGAGGATTTGCGTGTCGATGCTGGACACGAGTATTTTATGATGTTTTGGGTGCCGATGTTGGGCACTCGTGATTCTCAGAGGTTTACAGGATTTGAGGGCCGATGGGTGTGCCGGCGCCTGAGTTATTGGGGATTTGGGTGCAGTTGTGGGCACCGATTGTTTTCCACGTTGATATTCCGTGTGGATGTTGTTTATCCCATGCTCAGCATTGATTACCATATATCTCATCCTGTAGTTATTTTACCTGACAGAGCATCTGCATGATTATTCACATACTGCCTATCACGCATTGATATCATCTGCTGGCATTTGTAGAATAGCGCAGTACGTGCATGCTCGCGATTACCTATATATGTTATCTCTATTCACGAGTTGGCAACTCACCCCCGTTGTGCCACAGTATTTGCAGGTTGCCCCCAGCATAGTCACGGCAGGCTGTCTTTTGAATCTTTTGGCTATAGATACCATTACAGCTGCGGCGAGAGCTGTTTTGCATTTAGGTGGGTTGTGGTATCTGATTACTTTTTTTGTATCCCTTTTTGTATCTAGTACTCTCCATCTACCATTTATGTACCGGACTTAGATACTATGTGAGGACGATGATGTATATTTTGTATTCTGGTGTCGAGCTCGTAGGAGCCGACTGTTTTTATATGCAGTTATTTTCTGTGATGTTTACTTATTGCTCATTCTTCGCTACGGCATCGTATATTACTCTTGTGATGTTGGTTTCCGCCGTTGGGCGTGATTGCTCCCGTTTGGGGATGTTTCATTTCATTATATTTCATTTTTCACTCATATCCTGTTTTGTACCCGGTCTCGGGGCTACTTTTACAAAGAAAATGCTGCCAAAATTATTTAAATGATTAAGTAACTTAAAGGAACTTATTGAATTATTTAAGGTTTTCTAAATGCTTTAACTAAATGTTTTTAACACTCACTATTTTAAATGGTTTTGATTTCTGGGTTCGGCTTACTTAGTCGCGTTACGCCTGTAGACGTAGCGTGGTTAAGTGCCGGTCATGAGTCGAAATACTCGGGTCGTGACAAAGCGTAGGTTTTACCTTTGGAGTGTAGGATGACCCTGGTATGATGGAGTAGGTAGCTGCAGCAGGATAGCGTAGCGTGTGTATGTTCCGCGGCATACTCACGACACGGTACTCCGCCAAAGCGACCTTAGGACTTATTGATTTAATTACTTCTTGAGTATATATATATTCTTGTGATTCGATTCCTGTATTCTTATCGAATCCTAATTTCCTTTCAGCCATTATGCCGCCAAAGACTACGAGGGCGCAGAGAGCGGCCGCGAGGGCCGAGATTCGAGTTGACTCGTCCGAGACGAGGACTGATCCGGGCAGTACACTGGTTGTGCCTGAGCAGGCTGTTCCTGCCGTGACAGATCAGATCGCCACACTAGGGGCTGGTATGCAGGAGATGCGCCAGACGGTGGGATTCAGCATGCAGGAGATGCGCCAGATGATAGGATCGCTAGTTGAGACGCTTCGAGCACAGCGACTAGAGGTAGCTCCACCCGTCCCAGAGACCGCGATGGTACCTACCGCACAGCCAGTTGCCCCTGCAGCCACGGAGGTGATTACAGTATCGCTATCAGAGTTCATGAGGCTGAAGCCTCCGGTCTTCACAGGCACCAATACAGCCGAGGACCCACAGTCTTTCATCGACAGGATGGCCCGGATATGCCGTTCCCTCATATGCGCAGATACGAGATGTGTTGAGTTCGCGAGCTTTCGCCTGGAAGGTCTTGCGCAGAAGTGGTGTGATTCAGTTGAGAAGGGCAGAGCAGCAGGTCTTCCTCCTATGACCTGGGCGGAGTTTGTGACAGTATTTCTAGCCCGTTTCCTTCCCCAGAGTGTTAGAGATGCCCGAGCACGCAGATTTGAGTCCTTGCGCCAGACGCCAAGGATGACAGTGGCAGAGTATGACGTGTTGTTTATAGAGCTAGCAGTCTATGCCCCATATTTAGTGGCTACCGAGGAGTTGCGAGTCAGGAGATTTGTTCGAGGCTTGCTTACACCACCGTTCCTCGCGATCAGCGCGCAGCACTACGAGACCTATGCAGCAGCTGTAGACGCAGCCCTAGTAGTCGAGGAGCACCTTGCTGAGACTTCGGTAGTTCCAGAGCCGAAGAAAGTTCATACCAGTATTTCCGCACGGAGGCAGTCATTCAGACGCTGCGACAGGTATCGTTCTGGTACGAGGAGTAGCAGAGATTCGGGACGAGGCCAGATGTTTAGTTCGTATCCCCAGGAGAGTCAGCAGTCGTCGCGGGGTTGCTTTAGGTGCGGCAGTCCACTTCACCTCGTTAGAGATTGTCCTGAGATACACCGGAGGGAGGCGGCAGCACCGCATGTTACCTTACCACCTTCACCACCCCAGAAGGCGTTGCCTGTTGTACCTACCGTTGCTCCGCGCCAGACTCATACACAGAGAGGTCGTGGACGTAGAGGAGTTGCTCAGAGAGGGCGAGATGACCGAGGCAGAGGGCAGTCAGTCGCAGGTGGTGGACAGGCGCGGGTTTTTGCTTTGACGCATCAGGACGCACAGGCGTCTAATGCGGTGGTTTCAGGTATCCTCCCAATATGTTCAGTTGATGCATACGTATTGTTCGATCCCGGATCCACGCACTCGTACGTATCCACACACTTTGTGCCGAGTTTGGGTAGAGAGTCCGGTTTGCTCGATCAGCCGCTTGTTGTGACCACTCCTGTGGGAGAGTCGTTTGTTGCTAGGCACGTGTTCCGATCCTGTACCGTCTGTATTGGCGAAAGGGAGTTGCCTGTCGACTTGATCCTTCTTGAGATGTTGGACTTCGACGTTCTTTTGGGCATGGATTGGTTAGCCACGTACTATGCTTCTGTGAACTGCCGTGAGAAGACAGTTAGATTCTGCTTTCCCGGCGAATCGGTGTTTATTGTGTTGGGGGACCGTGGTGCCGCCCCGCACAGTGTGATTTCGTCTTTTCGCGCTGGACAGCTTTTAAGGAAGGGATGTCAGGGATTTCTCGCCTATGTTTGCGATGCTAGTGCTACACAGGTTCCATTGGATCAGGTTCCGGTTGTAAGCGAGTTCCCTGATGTTTTCCCTGACGACCTTCCTGGGCTACCGCCCGAGCGCGACATTTCTTTCTGTATTGATTTGGTTCCTGGCACGGGGCTTGTTTCCATACCGCCTTATCGGATGGCCCCGGCGGAACTTCAAGAGTTGAAGGGTCAGTTGCAAGATTTGCTGGACAAGGGACTTATTCGACCCAGTGTTTCTCCTTGGGGTGCCCCAGTCCTGTTCGTCAAGAAGAAGGATGGCAGTGTGCTTCTGTGTATCGACTACCGCCAGCTGAACAGGGTGACAGTGCGGAACAGGTATCCTTTGCCGCGCATCGACGATTTGTTCGACCAGCTTAAGGGGGCAGAGTACCTTTCGAGGATCGATTTACGATCGGGCTATCATTAGCTGTGGGTTAGACAGGAGGACATTCCCAGGACAGCTTTCCGTACGCGCTACGGCCATTATGAGTTTTTGGTGATGTCGTTCGGACTCACCAATGCGCCAGCAGCATTCATGGACTTGATGAACCGTATTTTCCGGCCATATTTGGATCTGTTCATTATAGTGTTCATTGACGATATCTTGGTGTATTCCCGGAGTAGTGAGGAGCACGAGCAGCACCTGCGGATTACACTGCAGACTTTGAGGGAGCACCAGCTTTATGCGAAATTCTCCAAGTGTGCTTTTTGGCTGGACAGCGTAGACTTCTTGGGGCATGTGATTTCGCGAGAAGGTATATGTGTAGACCCGAGGAAGATCGAGGCCGTTCAGCGTTGGCCCAGACCCACATCGGTTACGGAGATTCGCAACTTTTTGGGGTTGGCTGGTTACTACAGGCGATTTGTGCAGGGCTTCTCCAGTATTGCTACACCTTTGACCGGGTTGACCCGGAAGGGAGTCCCTTTCGTTTGGACGGAGGAGTGCGAGCACAGTTTTCAGCAGTTACGGACCCAGCTGACTACGGCACCGGTGTTATCTTTACCTTCAGGCTCAGGCGGGTTTGTGGTCTATTATGATGCCTCTCGAGTGGGACTAGGGTGCGTGTTGATGCATCATGATAGGGTGATCGCGTATGCTTCGCGACAACTGAAGAAACATGAACAGAACTACCCCACTCATGATTTGGAGATGGCTGCAGTGGTCTTTGCACTTAAGATCTGGCGACATTACCTATACGGCGAGTCGTGCCAGATATTCACTGATCACAAGAGTTTAAAGTATATATTTCAGCTGCGGGACCTGAACCTTACACAGCGCCGATGGATGGAGTTAGTGAAGGATTACGACTGCGAGATCCTGTATCACCCGGGCAAGGCAAATGTGGTGGCGGATGCTTTGAGCAGGAGACCCGGGGGTAGACTATCTTATTTGAGCGCAGTACAGGAGCAGTCGTTGGCAGATTGGCAGATATTATGCGACAGCCTAGTACAGTTCGAGTTCCCGCCAATTGGAGGACAGATCACGCATGTTCGTGCACGCCCACAGTTACTTGACCGCATACAGGAGGCACAGCGCAGTGATGACCGATGTTCGGAGATCATGGCACAGATTGGACATGGCAGATTTTCCGAGTTCGTGATCGATGATCAGGGGGTGCTACGATTTGGAGTTAGACTGTGCGTACCAGATGCTGAGGGACTACGGCGTGAGATTCTTGAGGAGGCACATCGATCGGTATACAGCGTCCATCCCGGTTCCACCAAGATGTATCATGATATGAGAGATGTTTATTGGTGGGACGGAATGAAGAGGGACATCGCAGATTTTGTGTCGAGATGCCTGACTTGTCAGCAAGTCAAGGCTGAGCACCAAAGGCCCGCGGGAGAGCTACAACCGTTACCCGTTCCGGAGTGGAAATGGGAGCAGATTTCGATGGATTTCGTTGTGGGTCTACCCAGGACTAGTCGAAGGTATGACTCCATCTGGGTGATCGTGGATCGTTTGACGAAGGCGGCTCACTTCCTACCAGTGAAGACGATTTTCGGATTTACTCAGTATGCCCAGATCTACATCGACGAGATTGTGCGACTACACGGGGTCCCGACATGTATTGTGTCCTACAGAGGTACCCAGTTTACCAGCCGATTATGGCAGAGGCTTCAGGAAGCTTTGGGCACTCGCTTAAGTTTCAGCACAGCATTTCATCCGCAGACCGACGGACAGTCAGAGCGGACTATTCAGACTCTCGAGGACATGCTCAAAGCGTGTGTATTAGATTTCGGAGGTAGCTGAGATCATCACTTACCCTTAGTAGAGTTCGCCTACAATAACAGCTACCAGGAGACCATTCAGATGGCACCGTTTGAGGCTCTTTATGGGAGGAGATGCAGATCGCCCGCCTGTTGGACAGAGCTCAGTGAGGGCAGTATCTTAGGGCCACAGATTGTTGAGGAGACGACCGTGAAGATCCAGTTGATTCGCGATAGGATGATAGAAGCGCAGAGTAGGCAGAGATCTTATGCGGACCGTCGGCGGCACAGGCTTGAGTTTTCTGTTGGTGATCATGTTTTCTTGAGGGTCTCCCCTATGAAAGGTGTGATGAGGTTTGGGAAGAAGGGGAAGCTCAGTCCCAGATATGTGGGCCCCTTCGAGATCCTCGAGCGTGTTGGTGCAGTAGCATACCGATTAGCCCTTCCGCCCAGTTTTCCTGATGTGCACCCCGTATTTCACGTATCGATGCTCCGTAGATATCTTCATGATCCCTCGCATGCGATTCAGCATCCGACGATCCAGCTTGAGCGCGACCTTTCCTATGCAGAGCAGCCGGTGATGATCTTGGATCGACAAGTGAAGAAATTAAGATCGAAGGATATCCCATAAGTTAAGGTACTTTGGCGTGGTCAGAACCGTGAGGAGGTCACTTAGGAGACCGAAAGCGAGATGATGAAGACGTACCCCTATCTTTTCAAAGGTACGTGTAGTTAGATTTTGAAATTCGGGGACGAATTTCTTTAAGGGGGAGAGATTGTAACACCTTAGGATGTGTTTAGTGACTATTTATATTAAGTAAAGGGTTTTTAACAAAAAGTTCACCAAATTGTGCTTCAAATATTTTTCCTAATTTAATAAATATTTTTCTAAAATTTTCCTAGGCTTGCACACACATGTGCATGTAAACTAGTTTGTTTTTAAATGAGTTATTACCATGATTAGTAACCATGGTGGGTTAATCATGGGGATTAAGTCTTTTGGGTTTTAATTGAGTTTAATTAGTTAATTAATAGTTGCTTTAATTTGAATTTTCTTAGGGTGTTGACTTGGTGAGAGAGAGAGAGTGCATCATGGCTTAAGCCATGCTTGCAATTAATGAGGAGAGAGAGAGGAGGGGTTGACATTGGGGTGATGATTTCCTTCCATTTGTTTTGTTTTCTTTCTCTCAACCTCACTCTCTCTCTCTCTCACACACACACACACTTACCTCTTCAGCACAGCAGCAGCAAGCTTCTCAACAGCAACAGCAGCAACAGAGAGCAGCAACAGCAGCAACAGAAAGTAGCAGCAGCAGCATCAGTGAGCAGCAACAGCAACACAACTTCGACTGCAGCCCCTTCCCTTCACTCCTTCTTCTTCCTCCAGCTCCCTAGGGTCGAGTGTGGGGTATGTTTCCTAAACTTACTCCCTAATTTACTTGTTTAGTGTAGTTTTGCTTCGGTTAGTGGTTTTTGGTGCGATTTAGTGCAATATGAGGTGTTTAGTGAGAACCTTGGCCAAGTGATGTGTGATTTGGGTTCAGTAGGTTGTTAGAGTGTTGTTAAGGCCATTCCAACCCAGCTTAGACCCTGAATGCACTAAAATACCACCAGATTCCTATTTGATGCAAATTCGTCGTTTTAAAGCAAATTTGAGTTTCTGGAAACTGCTATCGACCCGATGAGTCCAGATTAATTTTGAGAAGACTGCAGTGTAGTGGCTAGGTACTGATACCACAGGTAGAACCCGACCCCCTTTCTTCATGTTGAGGCCGCCGGAATATTCGATCTGGCCGCAATTTGCGGCCAGATGGGTAGGGTTTGGGTTGGGGTTTGGTCCATTGGGTGTCTGTTGCTATGTGGAGTTTTGTGGTATACATATTTTTGTAATTTTAGTTCTGTATAAAAATCTGGGACTAAATACCTATTTCTCGTATTTTAAACCTTCGCGACACGCGTGATACGTGTGTGAGTTTGGGGTTTCTGCGTATCGCGACGCGTCAGGGTAGTTTCAGGCGCGTGATCACACGTTTTAGCGTATCGCGCACACGCGCGATAGGTTTGCGACACGGGTTTCTAATTGTATCGTAATATCACGTTTTGTGAAATTGAGCTTATGTGTGATATATGTTATGTGATTCTAGGTTCGCCGGCGAGTGAGACGGAAGCAGCGAAGAAGGGCAAGAAAGTCGTCGGCTACACTTAGCGCGAGACTTCGGTGAGTAGATTTCACATCTACATGGATATCGCCCGCATGGCGTTATGCGTCAGGGCTGATAGGACTTTATTATTATATGTTGCATTTACCTCATGGACTGTCATTGCATATTGCATTCCCTGCTGTATGTATGCTTAGAATTGATAGAACACCGCACTATTACTAACGGTTCATGTTGCACGAGCACTAATCTGCATGCTACACACACACCGTTAGTAATTGCCATGACACACTCACTGTAGAACTGCCATGATTATATTGCTGTAGTTCATTTCATATATGATTCGATATGACTTTCATGGAAATTGGGAGCCGCATGATATCTTTAAAAACGGAAACTAATTTTAAAAGCGGTTTTCCCTTATACCTATATCATGGATTGATGTACGTAGTACATCGCATTGGATTTATTTCTTGGTGTTGGATTTTCATGTGATTTCTGATTTTGAGGACCGTGGGATTTTTAAGAAAAGATGCACTATTTGAAAACCCGGTTCCTCGTGATATGATATTTTGGTGCGTCCACCACGCGTTTTTCTCGGTGCTGAGACGTGTGCTTGAAACCCGATTCGAGGAGATGGATGATCCGTTTGCGGGTTCGTGGTGGACCCGGTATGGTTCCCCGGGGCGAGAAATGTTTTTCGTGGAGTAGACGATGAGCCTGGCAGGGTGGCGAGTACCTACCGGTGATTGGTTGGACCTGGCGGTTATCCGGAGGATACCGACCAGAGTCGAGAGATGGATGCGGGATGATCTGTACTGCCGGGGCCGAGGGCCGATACCGCAGACGGAGCCCGTGGGCTGATCCGGACTGACGGAGCCCGATATATGAGGATTTGCGTGTCGATGCTGGACACGAGTATTTTATGATGTTTTGGGTGCCGATGTTGGGCACTGGTGATTCTCAGAGGTTTACAGGATTTGAGGGCCGATGGGTGTGCCGGCGCCTGAGTTATTGGGGATTTGGGTGCAGTTGTGGGCACCGATTGTTTTCCACGTTGATATTCCGTGTGGATGTTGTTTATCCCATGCTCAGCATTGATTACCATATATCTCATCCTGTAGTTATTTTACCTGACAGAGCATCTGCATGATTATTGCACATACTGCCTATCACGCATTGATATCATCTGCTGGCATTTGTAGAATAGCGCAGTACGTGCATGCTCGCGATTACCTTTATATGTTATCTCTATTCACGAGTTGGCAACTCACCCCCGTTGTGCCACAGTATTTGCAGGTTGCCCTCAGCATAGTCGCGGCAGGCTGTCTTTTGCATCTTTTGGCTACAGATACCACTACAGCTGTGGCGAGAGCTGTTTTGCATTTAGGTGGGTTGTGGTATCTGATTACTTTTATTGTATCCCTTTTTGTATCTAGTACTCTCCATCTACCATTTATGTACTGGACTTAGATACTGTGTGAGGACGATGATGTATATTTTGTATTCTGGTGTCGAGCTCGTGGGAGCCGACTGTTTTTATATGCAGTTATTTTCTGTGATGTTTACTTATTGCTCATTCTTCGCTACGGCGTCGTATATTACTCTTGTGATGTTGGTTTCCGCCGTTGGGCGTGATTGCTCCCGTTTGGGGATGTTTCATTTCATTATATTTCATTTTTCACTCATATCCTGTTTTGTACCCGGTCTCGGGGCTACTTTTACAAAGGAAATGCTGCCAAAATTATTTAAATGATTAAGTAACTTAAAGGAACTTATTGAATTATTTAAGGTTTTCTAAATGCTTTAACTAAATGTTTTTAACACTCACTATTTTAAATGGTTTTGATTTCTGGGTTCGGCTTACTTAGTCGCGTTACGCCTGTTGACGTAGCGTGGTTAAGTGCCGGTCACGAGTCAAAATACTCGGGTCGTGACAGGTTCGGTCAACTTGGTCACTGAGTCATAGTCTAGGGTCGGTCAATAGTCGCTGGCAGAGAGAGAGAGAAAGAAACACTCTGCGTGCACTCTAACCTAGATCAGAATGGTTATCACTTTATCTAATCAGGAAACCTCCTACTGTACTGTCAAATTCTCTTCCAAACCTAAAAGAAAAATCAATCGGGATCACCCGAAGAGTAAACCAACTCATCAGTAGGAATCGGGATCCAACTCTCATCGTATGATAACGTGACGGAATCCACTCACGTTACTCATACTCCAGAAGGTATGCGCATACTTCGCAAGTTTCAGTTTCTTTAGAAACTCCCGATATGATTTTTGCCCCATGCTCTTATGACCTTGGCGTTAGGTCAAAATATCATAAGTCACATGCCAAGTTCTACCCGTCACTATCTTGTTAATTTGAACCCACCCGTACATGCCCTTGGCGTTAGGTCAAAATGGCAGAACGACTGTCCCAAACCAACTCATCTATCTATGCAGCAAATGAATACCCAGTAGCTACCAAACACTATGCCTTGGCGTTAGGTCAAAATACATAGCATGAATACTACTGAATACCCAAAAGAAATGATGGAGGGCTACGGCTGGTTTTTTGCGAAAAACCTTTAAAGTAACGAACTTGATATCGCTGAAGGAACCTGATAGGTTTTTATAAAAATATAGTGGCGAAAACCTTTGCTAAAGAGGTCACTCCCGATGAAGGGATCTCGGCTCTTTCCTCGTGGAATGAGGTGCAGGATATTCCAACTGAATACCGCGATGCAAAGCAACTTGTAATCGATTATAGTGAAGTTATTACCCTGACGCAAACTTCTGTCCAAGGGGCCATTCCCGGTGAAGGGATATCGGCCATTGCCTCGTCGAATGAGGTGCAAGATATTCCAACCGAATACCGCTATGCATAACAAAAGAAAACGTCTTTGTAATAACAATTTTTAAAACTGTTCCAACAACTGCCAAATAGGTTTGTTTTCCTTTGCATTGATCAGAATCAACGCAGTCCCATCAATCAATCACACCAGAAAAGAACGATAATAAAATGTACGTATATGCCATCCGCATTCGTCACTGGGTCCCGTCGTTACCCGTTAGGTTACTTAACTAACGACAGAGCGGGGACTGGACTAGCGCGGGTGCAAAACATATACAACATCTAATAGTATATATACTAATATACAATAATCGCTCCATGCGTGATAATATGCAACATTACAGAAAAGTAATAGCATCACAGAACAATACAGATAATCTGGGATCCCCGAGTTTCACAGAGCCGCTGCTGAAACCCGACGTTCCCCTGGTCGTGTGGATAGCCTGTGCAATGAAACCTAGACCCCTACGGGTGCAGCAAGTTACCCGCCAAAACCTGAAGTGTGGCAGCCCCCTGCAACAAAGTGAATGGACCACCCTGCACTTCATGGAATCCGGTAACTTGAGCACCCCTCCTTGGGCCAACCTGTACCCCCTACGAGTGCGGCGAATAGTCTGCCAATTCTAGAGTGAGGCCCCTCTGCCTCTCAAAGCCATGAGATGCGGAGCCGTTGCCCTCCAGAACCCGGCTATCCGTGCACTCCGTCGCGGGGTAAAACCTAGTACAGAAATGAAAAATATGTACAACGGGTACATCGACCTCAGCCCGGTCGTGCCCCAAAAGAATATTATACAAACAGGCAGTGACGGCAGTCCACATGTTGGACGCTCGCCCCACAATATCAAATATACAAATAAATCCATAATGCACTACCATTGCACACTGCTATCCACCACGACAAATCCGCAACATCACAGCACAACACAAAACATCAACGCGAATGTCACGTTCGCAAATCCGTCTAAAAGGACTATAGCAATTAGACGCAATTTACCGCTCAAATGACATTCCCGGTCGGAGATATAATGTAAGTACTGTAAACTAACAAGTTTAAAATGTCGATCGACAAAACTTACCGATGTGGGCCCCTCGTACATCTGCTGTACAGTAACAAAATATGGGCCCAAAAGAAATATTCCAGGAACCACAATTTTCAATGTAGAACCTACTGTAGAAAAATGGTTCACTGTAACTCTAAAACGGCCGCGGAACCGCGGCCAAACTAGGGTTTGTGCGGCGGTTTCGCGGCGCTTTGGAGTCAACAGTTGACCAAATTTAACCAGTATTCTTAACAAAGCCTGCACGATTTTCTGAGATGCTCAAAATAATTTTTAGACCTGTTTAAAAATTCGACAGAAACTTTTCACAGAAAATTGCGATTTTTGAAATCCCGTTCGATCGATGTTTTAAACGCGTTAGCACAAGTTAGTAAAGCTTAATGGCGAGGCTCTGATACCACTGTAAGTCTACGGTAGCGCCCCGGCCGTCTAACAGACGCCAAATGCGGAACAAAAACTTTTAACTTGCGCTATCGTATACTATAACCCGGATCTGCCATTATTGCTAAACTAACAAACTGTAAAGAGGGTAGAAAGGTTATACCGAACGATCCGAGTCCTTCGTTCTTTAACCATCATCCCACGCTCTGTTGCGGCTGCTCCATTCTCGTCGGTTCAGGTGGCACCACGTCAACGGATCTTTAAACGGGCTCCCGCCTCTGACTCGAGGCAACTCGGTCGTCAAGTTTGCTAAAAGAGACGACCAAGAGTGATGTAGAGTATGAGTAGAATACTTTGTCTCACTTCGTCCAAAGCCGTGGACGATCGGTTAATGAAGTTGCCACTCAAAATGAAATGGAATGAGAAATGAGTTATCAAATTTCCATACACTCAAAACCATAGTCTTTTTAATCAAAATCAATCTCTCTTCTCAAGGGGAGGGGCCGGCCAATATATATGGAGCAAGGGGGTAAGGGTAGGAGCAAAGAAGGAGGGTGACAATAAACATGAATCTTATCATAACCATGAGTCATGATACACCAAGTATGAACACATTAAATGAAACTAATGAATCACTTAACCTTGTCACCAAAATCATTAATGCAACATATGAGTCATAAGCCTTATCACCACTTCTAGAACCTTCTAGAAGCATGACTCACCCTCATCCGAGAAAAGATAAATCTGTCTTTAACCGAATGTTAAAAGACGGGCGATAGAAAACTGGAAACTGGCAACTTCCAAAAGCGATCCTGAAACGAAGTTCAGGATAACCCCGTAACAGTATAAACATACCCGCATTTGTATTACGACCGAATACAAATGCAACTCAGACAAAGATATTATTTCTACACAGTATAATACTCGGATCCGGCTTAAACCAAAGCCTACCAGTATTATCTGCCCGAAATATGACACGTGCGTAAACGCACGTGCATTTTCCGAACCCTGCCATAAAACCATACGGCCTCTACAACGCTTCGCCCGAACTTGGGAAACTATCTGTGGGGGACTCTAATGACTCGTCAGTACCCTGGCAGTGGGTTTAACCACAAGCCGTCAGCGGCACTAGCTGTGCGTAACGGCTACCCATGGACTGACCTCAAGGGAGGCCGATGAACGAACCCATCCGGAAACCCTACTGAGCCTAACAGTGACAATGTATATAGAGTCCGGTCCGTTCGTCTATGAGTATCGCATATCTGCCAAGGGGACTGGTAACGTCAGACCCCCAAAAGCAGTATAAGTCATGTCGGAGTGTAGCCCAAAAACACCCTGAGATACTACTGGAGTACCTACCAGTAAATCTCCTGCCACGGCCGTGGGCTTTGTGTAATGGCTCTCCTAGCACAGCACGATCTCACCCCCAATACTGGGAGAGACGAATCCCCTGCCGATCCGCTCACGTGCCTCCATGTGGCTCGGGACTGTACCCAAAAACTACCTTTTTGTACGACTCCTTTGAGCCATGGTAGGGTAGAAATCAAAGCACGGTGGGAACTCACACGAGACAAATGAAGACCTCAGGTCGATGAACTAACCTGTACACATGTCACCAGGGAACTGCTATCTGACGATAATTATAATACCAACTAGAAGATTCCCGGCGAGTCCTGTCCGGTGTACTCATAACCCAATGAGCACCTGTATACATCTTAGATGATCCAACTGACACCAGTGGCTTGTGAGACCAGCCACCGCCCCTCATCGGGGTCTCGACAGTATACACTAGTCTACTCCGGAGTATCGATGCCCTGTCTCGAAACTCCCACGACTAGGGACCACAATTAAGGATATGCTTATAAACCACCCAACTCTCACGTATATGATCGCCATCATACTGTTGGTAGTAAAGCAAGATCCTAAGGGCTCTATCAAAGTGTAACAGTGATCAGTCACCTGAACCTGTACACGACTGATAAAGGCAAACCAGATAGCATACTATCATCTCGAGTAAGACTGTCCTACCAGTATAGGTCCTCCGCAATCATTGCAATCACGTACCTACGATCCAATAATTGACTTTGTGGGCACTATCTCCAACACATCGGCACCTCAACGGCCTCCTCGAGTCAAAGACGATCTACCCGAGAGCTCCTACACCAAGCTTGATCTCTAACTTGAGATAACGAGGTTGCTCAAAGTGCTAATCTATGCTCCTAGGGGATATAGAGTGAGGTTATGGAAGTATTAGTCTAGCTAACCCTTGATCTCAACACATGAGAGGTTAGGGTTAGGGTTTGAAGAGGGAGAGCTTGAGGAGAGAGAAGGTGAGAATGAGAATCCTTTTGGATGAATGAAGTCATTTGTGTATATATGAAACATATGATAATATTTAGTAAATAAAAACAATGAATTATAACCATGTTTCATTAATGCACTCAGTGATTCATCACATGAGTCATATAAAACATTAAATGAATCATTAACTCAATGTATGAATCACTACATGACTCATTAATCCAATTAATGCATATGCCACCTTAACCCCCAAGTCACCATGCTTCTAGAAGCTTCCCGAAAAATTACGAGAACGCCCCTCCAATCCGTGAAAACACGGAAAAACTTTAGACTGTATAAATCCAATAACCTGATACTAGAACTGGCTTAAACCAAAGCCGACTAGTAAAAACTGTCCGAACGTCGTACGTGCGTAAACACACGTATGCGTCCGAACCCTTGTCGTAAAACCATACGACCTCTATATCGTTTCGCCTGGAGCAGGGAAACTCTCTGTGTGGGACTCTAAAGACTCGACACTACGCTAGCAGTGGGTTTATCCACAGACCGCAAGCGGCACTAGCTGTACGTAACGGTCCCCAGGTAGATGTCGATAAGAAGGCCGATGAGGAAACCCATCCGAACTCCTACAGAGCCTGATGTGACAATCTCCGTACAGTCTGGTCTGTTCGTCTAAGACTATCGCATATCGAGCCTAGGGGGCGGCAAGCGTCAGTCCCCTAATAGCGGTATAAGTCGTGTCGGAGCGTAGCCCATTACACCCTGAGAAAACTACTGGAACCTACCAGTAAATCTTGCTTGCCCTGGCCAGGGACTTTGCGTAATGGCTCTCTGACACAGTGCGATATCAACTCCCAATACCGGGAGAGACGAATCCTGTCTAACCGCCACTGCCTCCAAGTGCTCGGGACTGCACCCAACTGCTACCTGTTCGCACGACTCCTTTGAGCCGTGGTAGGGTAGCAATCTAAGAACAGTAGGACACACTCGAGGCGAAGTAGAAGTGTCAAGTCTGCGGACCGCCCCTCCATTGAGGGTAAAGACATAACCCGACATGGACTTAGAGTCTTCTTTGTCACTCTGGAAGCCGGAGTCGGCAAAGGCCTCAATCTGGAGGTCTTTTCCGCCATACACCAAGAACATATCTCTAGTCCTCCTTAGGTACTTGAGAATGTTCTTTACTGCTATCCAGTGATGCTCCCCTGGGTTTGCCTGATACCGGCTTACAATGCTCAATGCGTATGCTACATCTGGTCTGGTACATAACATCGCATACATTATAGAGCCTACCGCAGAAGCGTAGGGTATAATCGACATGCGATCCCTTTCCAAATCAGTCTTGGGAGACATCTCTTTGGAGAGGGCGATTCCGTGACAAGCCGGCAGATTACCGCGCTTAGAATCATCCATACTGAATCTCTTCACTATGGTGTCTATGTACCTGGACTGCGAAAGTCCCAACATCCTCTTTGATCTATCACGATAGATCCGGATCCCCAGAATGTAGGTGTCACGACCCGCAGGGTACGGAACGTGACTGGCACTTAGGTTACGAAACGTCACAAGACGTCCGTAAAATAAGCAAGCCAAAACCCAGAAACCAAAACCAAATAAGCAAAAGAGTGAAGAAAACCCAATCAATTGAAAGCGAGTTTATCAATAAGTCATGTAAAACCCTTTTTAAAAACAGTACCAATTTTTCCGAAAATTTCGGCAGAGTCTCCTTTGTAAATACTGGCCCCCAAAATGGGTACAACAAGAATATATATGAATCCAACAAAAAAGGGCATCCCCAAGCGGGAGCTAGCTCTTCGCCACAAGGCGGTCACAAATCCCACGCAAAAAAAAGCAACAACATGCGAAATAATCATAATGAAGCATAAGAAAAGCAGCATGTCGACTCAAGTGAGTTCGAACCCAAAATACAGCGTAAAAGTCCACAAACCTCACAGTCTCATCTAGAGGTCAATATAAACTAATACTGGTAGATACAGTAGATGGAGTGCACTAGATACAAAGAATATACAAGGTGGTACAAAAATAATGATATAACCCACCTAAGAGCAAAACCTCGAGTCCAGGCAAAGGAGGCAAAAGAACAAGTGCGCCCGCCGCTACTGTACTGACGGAGCGGACCTGCAAAAAGCTGTGGCATAACGGGGGTGAGTTGCCAACTCGTGAGTAATAAATAACATCTACAAAGGCTATCGTATGCATGCACACAAGCATCCTAGCATCTAAAATACAGGTATGACTGGATGCACTAGCAGGTGTGTATACAACATCAGTGTACTAGCAGGTGTATGTATGCAACATGAATATCTGAGGTCTCGATAGGTATATATATAAGAAACATTTTATCTCTTTTTGTTTTTGAAACTCTTTTAAAATGCCAGCATAATACTCATTGAATCGACAACAATCTGTGTCCAGCAACGACACCTAAAAACTGTCTCAAATCTCATAAATCCATGTCATAGTGTCTCTGGCCTCAGCCATCCGGCTGACCCATCTCAATATCAATATCACATCCTCTCGCGGCTCCGGTCGGTATCCTCTGGATATCCGCCGTGCCCAATGAAGTCACCGGTAGGTAATCTGTCCCCTGCCAGGCTCATCGTCAGCACCACGAGCTTCTTGCCCCGGGGTACCCTACCGGGCCCACCATGTACCCGAGACGGTTCATCCAACTCCTCGAAACGGGTCTCAAAAACCACAGCAAACTCATGGTGGACGACACTTACATCACTAGAAAACCGCAATTTACATATTTTAAAAATATAATAAGTTTAGAAATTTTGCGGCTTTTCCCCGAAATCCAGAAATATCATAAAATCTTAAGAAATCCTCATAAGTGCATATGTCAATGATAATGAATGCATATGGTATCAATAATCAAGTTGCGATGTGTGATTAATAGATTAGGCATGAACAAATAATATGATGAAGTACATGCACATGAATAGCCATCCTACGATTTCATTTTAAGGAATTAAAGGCAATAGCACAAGTTTAAGTATCAATTAGTAAAAGGTTTCAAATTAAAGGTTATCTAGTGTGGTGGCATGGCAATTACCAGGGTGTGTGTGTAAGAATGAATGGTGCTCGTGCTGCATATAAAAACCCTGGCAATGGTGCAGGTGTCCTATAAAATGGTTTCGTATAGGTATGTCAATATAGGGCATGAATGTAGCAAATAATCATACAAGTATTACACCCCTAATTACTAACATTACTAGGAATCTTTTAAGTTACTAAAACTATCGGGCGGCTTGCGCCATCCAACGATAGTCCCCCGTAGATGTTACATCTACTCACCGGAATCCCTAGCTAGCTATGTCCAATCACCGCTTTCCCCTTTCGTGCCGCGTCTGACGTCTCCGCGACCGAACCTGGAATTTACATCAATACCAAATATAAGGTTACATATCAAGAATGACGCAAAACCCAAACGAAAATACTAATGTTCACTAGCTAGGTACAACGTGCACAAGGTGCGCGGAACACACGCGAAAATCGCAAAAACTGCAAAAATCGCCGATTTGGTCGCCCGGCAAAACTAAAACCCGACTACTCAAAAATCCGCACACACGCATCCTAAATGTCATAGGATACGCTAATATGTCATCAAGACATCGCAATTAATTCATCACAACATTTTAGTAAAAACTAGTAAGCTAGAAAAGCAATTTGGTGCAAATATCGACAATAGCGACAAAGTTATCACGGTCCAACACAACCATCCAATCCACACAACTAGTTAGCCACCAAAAACACAATTTTAACTTATTTACCATGCTACAAAACCCACATTCCATACACAACCTCTTCTTGATTTTGGTAATTTGCAAACTTAATGAAAATTTCACACATGTTTAACATAGATTAGCTTAATATGAAGCCACTTAAGCAAAGTAACCATATAAATTGGTTAAGTAACAACTAGGTTAATCAAAAATTTAATTAACTAAAACATGGCTTCAAGAAACCCTAGTTTAATTTTCAACCATAACCTTAAAAAAAACTAGGTTAGAACTAACACTAAATTAACCCTACAACAATTTAACTTAAGAAACTTAATCAAAAGAATTTAATTAGCAAGAAATTATACCTCAACTAGAGATCTAGCAAGAATAATTTGCTTCAATTGATGGCCTCAAAGCATCATGATCCAAGCTATAAAACCCAAGGTGAAAGGAATAAGGAATGAGAATTAAGTTGTGAGGTTAAATTTTTGATTTTTGGAGCAATATTTTGATGAAATTTGAGAGAGAAAGAGAAGAGGAAATGGGGGGGATTTCCTGCAGATTTTCGGCCAGGAAAGAGGTGAGGGATGGGGGTGGGTGTTGTGGGAAAATTCCTAAGTCAACCCTCTCAAGTCAATACACCATACTTCCAAATACTATATTTAAATAAACTCTCAAAACAATCCATTTCATCACATGAAAAAAAGTCAAGGTGAGGCCAGAAATTTTCTGGACCTGATCAAGGTGGCGCCGGCCTAGGGCTGTGGGAAGAGAGAGAGGGGTTTACAAAAGAAGTTTTATGCAAAAAGACCCCCTACAAGTCCAAAATTGCAAGTTTTAGCTTAAAATTCAATAAATTTCGTTTCCTATAATAAAAATTAGTTAAAAATCAAAATAAAATACTAAAATTTTATGTTACAACTAGATTTTAATTAACATAACTTTAAGGATTAAAATTAGCCCGGAAAAATTTGTATTTATCGCTAATTTAATGTATTTTCTTACCGGCTTAAAATAATATTAAAAAAATTGAAAAATAGGGAAAAAAATTTAAATGACCAAAATTTCATAAGTAACTCATTAGCTACTAAAAACAAGCAATTACCTATCCATTTTAGGTATAATTAGTCCTAAACTGCAAAATAAAAAGAAAGACGGTTTTCGGAAAAATACCGAATTTTCACCGATTTTCAGGAAAACACCAAAACGACTTTTCAAGGCGCTACAATCTTCCCCCCTTAAAGAAATTCGGTCCCCGAATTTAAAAATATAACTACGCGTACCTTCGAAGAGATGGGGATATTTCTTCCTCATCTCGCCCTCGGTCTCCCAGGTAACCTCCTCGCTGCTCGGGCTACGCCAAAGGACCTTGACGGTTGGTATAATCTTCGATCTCAACTTCTTCACCTGCCGATCTAGGATGGCCACCGGCTGCTCTGCAAAAGAAAGGTCGCGCTCTAGCTAGACTGTCGGGTGCTGAATCGCATGCGAAGGGTCGTGAAGGTACTTGCGGAGCATCGAAACATGGAAGACGGGGTGAACATCGGGAAAGCTGGGAGGAAGAGCCAAACGACATGCAACTGCGCCGACACGCTCGAGGATCTCGAAGGGACCTACGAATCTAGGGCTAAGCTTCCCCTTTTGCCCAAAACGCATCACGCCCTTCATCGGAGAGACTTTCAGAAAAACATGGTCGCCAACTGCCAACTCTAATCTGCGACGGCGCCTGTCTGCATAGGATTTCTGTCTGCTCTGAGCTGCCCTCATCCGGTCTCGAATCAACTGTATCTTCGCTGTCGTCTCCTCAACAAGCAGCGGCCCCAAAATGCTGCTCTCGCTGAGCTCTGTCCAACAGACGGGCGATCTGCATCTCCTCCCATACAATGCCTCGAAAGGTGCCATCTGAATAGTATCCTGGAAGCTGTTGTTGTAGGAGAACTCCACTAGAGGTAAATGACGATCCCAGCTACCGCCGAAGTCTAAAACGCACGCTCTGAGCATGTCCTCGAGAGTCTGAATGGTCCGCTCTGACTGTCCGTCGGTCTGCGGATGAAATGCTGTGCTGAAGCTCAAACGAGTGCCCAAAGCCTCCTGGAGTCTCTGCCATAGTCGGCTGGTAAACTGAGTGCCTTGATCTGACACGATACAAGTCGGCACGCTATGTAGTCACACGATCTCGTCAATATAGAGCTGAGCATACTGAGCGAAGCTGAAAGTGGTCTTCACTGGTAGGAAGTGAGCCGCTTTCGTCAATCTATCCACGATCACCCAGATGGAGTCGTACCCTTGACTGGTCCTGGGTAGACCCACAACGAAGTCCATCGAAATCTGCTCCCATTTCCACTCTGGAATGGGTAACGGCTGTAGCTCTCCTGCGGGCCTCTGGTGCTCGGCCTTGACTTGCTGACAAGTCAGGCATCTCGAAACGAACTCCGCAATGTCCCTCTTCATCCCGTCCCACCAGTAGGTCTCTCTCATATCATGGTACATCTTGGTGGAACCGGGGTGGACACTATACACTGATCGGTGTGCCTCCTCAAGAATGTCGCGCCGCAATCTATCAGCATCTGGTACGCACAGTCTAGATCCATAGCGTAAAATCCCCTGATCGTCAATCACGAACTCGGAAAATCTGCCCTGTCCCATCTGTGCCATGATCTCTGAGCAACGGTCGTCATTGCGCTGTGCCTCATATATACGGTCAAGCAACTGTGGGCGTGCACGAACATGCGCGAGCTGTCCCCTGTCTAAGTGAACTCGAACTCAACTCCGCTGTCGCATAACATCTGCCAATCTGCTGACGACTGCCTCTGCACTGCGCGCAAAAAGGATAGACTACCCCCGGGTCTCCTACTCAACGCATCTGCCACCACATTCGCCTTGCCTGGGTGATATAAGATCTCGTGGTCGTAGTCTTTCACCAACTCCATCCAACGACGCTGTCTGAGGTTCAGGTCTCGCTGCTGAAATATGTACTTTAAGCTCTTGTGATCGGTGAATATCTGACACGACTCGCCGTATAGGTAATGTCGCCAAATCTTCAGTGCAAAGACCACTGCAGCCATCTCCAAATCATGAGTGGGGTAGTTCTGTTCATGCTTCTTCAACTGCCGAGAAGCATAAGCGATCACCCGGCCATGCTGCATCAATACGCATCCTAATCCCACTCGCGAAGCATCACAGTAGACCACAAATCCGCCTGATCCCGAAGGCAAAGATAATACCGGCGCCGTAGTCAAACAAGTCCGTAGCTGCTGAAAACTGTGCTCGCACTCCTCTGTCCAAACGAAAGGAACTCCCTTCCGGGTCAAACCGGTCAAAGGTGCAGCTATACGGGAGAAGTCCTGAACAAAACGCCTGTAGTAGCCTGCCAGGCCTAGAAAACTACGGATCTCAGTAACCGATGTAGGTCGGGGCCACTGCTGAACAGCCTCAATCTTCTTCGGGACCACACAAATGTTGTCTCTCGTAACCACGTGACCCAAGAATCCGACGCTGTCCAGCCAGAATGCACACTTGGAGAACTTTGCAAACAGCTGGTGCTCCCTCAGAGTCTGTAACGTAATCCACAAGTGCTGCTCGTGCTCCTCTCTGCTCCGGGAGTACACCAAGATATCGTCGATAAACACGATGATGAACAAGTCAAGATACGGCCTGAATGTACGGTTCATCAAATCCATGAATGCTGCTGGGGCGTTGGTAAGTCCGAACGACATCACCAAAAACTCGTAGTGGCCGTAGCGCGTGCGGAAAGCTGTCCTCGGTATATCCTCCTGTCGAACCCGCAGCTGATGGTATCCTGATCGCAAGTCGATCCTCGAAAAATACCCCGCACCCTGAAGCTGGTCGAACAAATCATCAATGCACGGCAACGGATACCTGTTCCGAACGGTAACTTTGTTCAGCTGGCGGTTGTCGATACATAAGCGCAAACTTCCATCCTTCTTCTTGACAAACAGGACCGGAGCACCCCACGGAGAAACACTAGGTCGAATAAGCCCCTTATCTAACAAATCCTGCAACTGATCCTTCAGCTCTCGAAGCTCTGCCGGGGCCATCCGATAAGGCGGTATAGAAATAGGCCCCGAGCCGGGAATCAAATCAATGTAGAACTCAACGTCGCGCTCAGGTGGTAGCCCACGTAGCTCATCAGGGAAAACATCAGGGAACTCACAAACAACCGGGACCCGGTCCAACGGGACCTCTGCAGCTCGAGTATCACAAATATACGCTAAGAATCCCTAACATCCCTTCCGCAAGAGCTGACCAGCGCGAAGAGACGAAATCAAGCTGGGAAGGGTGACTCTGCGGTCTCCCTGAATAACAAGGACTGGCTCTCCCGGAAAGCTAAATATGACTGCCTTCTCACGGCAGTCCACCGAAGCATAACAAGTGGCTAGCCAATCCATGCCCAGAAGCACATCAAAGTCCAACATATCGAGGAGAATCAAATCAACCAATGAATCCCTCTCCCCGATACGAACGGAACACAAACGAAAAACAAAACGAGCGACAAACGACTCGCCTACCGGAGTACTAACAACAAGCGGATGATCTAATGACGACGACTCACGGCCCAACATCGGTGCAAAGTGTGTAGAGACGTACGAATGTGTGGAACCTGGGTCAAATAACACCCGTGCGTCGAAAGAGCAAACTGGCAAGGTACCTGTCACAACGGCATTGGATGCCTGCGCATCCTGCGGTGTCAAAGCAAATACTCGGGCCTGTCCTCCACCGATAGCGGGCTGACCTCGACCTCGGCCTCTGCCTCCTCGTCCTCTCTGAACAGGACCGCCGCGTCCACGGCCTCTGGGTGCACCTAACTGGCGTGGAGCATCGCCGGTGGTAGGAAGTAGGGCTCTCTGAGGAGGGGGTGGTGATGGTGGTAGGGTCACATGCGGAACTGTCGCTGCTCCCTGTCGTCTCGCCGGACAGTCTCTGACAAGATGGTGCAGACTCCCGCACCCAAAACACCCTGGCGACGGCTGCTGCCCCTGGGGATAAGAACCATATAACTGTCCCCGTCCAAATCCTCTGCCAGGCCTATCTCTCGGAATGAATCTGGCGCGCTGCCTCTGAGACGGTACATCGGTGCGAATCCTCTTCGGCCCAGAAACGGCCGAAGTCTGTGATATGCGTGCCTCCATCCGCAATGCCGTATCCATAACAGCTGAATAAGTGTCGTAGTGCTGGGCGCCAATGGCAAGATATAGCTGGGCATCAAGTCCCTGTACGAACCTCTTCACCATCTTCTCCTCGGTATCCACCAAATACTGAGCATATCGGTATAACTGTGTAAACTGGATGTCATACTCAGACACCGTCATCTCAGGTGTCTTGACTAAGGCCTCGAAGCTGCGAGCTCTGGCGTCACGAACGCTCTCTGGGAGGAAACGAGCTAGAAAGACCGCTGTAAACTCGGCCCATGTCATAGGCGGTAGACCTGCAGCTCGACCTCTCAAGACTGACTCCCACCATGTCTGCGTGAGACCCTCTAGTCGGAAACTCGCAAGCTCTACCCATCGATAATCCGAACATCTCAGCGAACGGCAGATCCTGGCTAAACTGTCAAGGAACGTCTGTGGGTCCTCCGCTGCCTCGGTGCCGGTGAATACTGGAGGTCTCAGCCTCACGAAATCCTGTAGCAAAACCGGAATGGCCACGGTGGTAGTAGTAGGAGCAGGTATCATGGTCGTCTGTGATGTAGTAGGTACGTCATCCGGCCTCGGTGTACGACTGGCTGTAACTAGGGATCCTACCATCTGACGTAGCTCCTGCATGCCTCCCATCATCTGTCGCAACTCCTCCATACCAGTCTCGAGCCTATCCATACGGCGTGGGGAAGGTGGATCGGTCTGTCCCTGCGGCATAGGCATACCACCCTGCTCAGTCCTAGTCTCGGACGAGCCAGCTCGAATCTCGTCTCGGGCGGCAGCCCTCTGTGCCCTCGTAGCCTTCGGCGGCATAGTGGCTGTCATAGGAAAACGGATAGTAAGAACAGTGCAATAGGATCATAGGATACACGGAATTGAAGAAGGAATTTTCAAGCAAGTATATCCTAAAGTCACTTAGGCGGAGTACCGTATCGCAAGTATGCCGCGGACATACACACGCTACGTTACCCTACTTAAGTCACTTACTCCATCTACCAAGGGTCATCCTACACTCAAAAAGGTAAAACCTATCGCTCTGATACCAACTTTATCACGACCCGCAGGGTACGGAACGTGACTGGCACTTAGGTTACGAAACATCACAAGACGTCCGTAAAATAAGCAAGCCAAAACCCAGAAACCAAATCCAAATAAGCAAAAGAGTGAAGAAAACCCAATCAATTGAAAGCGAGTTTATCAATAAGTCATGTAAAACCCTTTTTAAAAACAGTACCAATTTTTCCGAAAATTTCGGCAAAGTCTCCTTTGTAAATACTGGCCCCCAAAATGGGTACAACAAGAATATATATGAATCCAACAAAAAAGGGCATCCCCAAGCGGGAGCTAGCTCTTCGCCACAAGGCGGTCACAAATCCCACGCAAAATAAAGCAACAACATGCGAAATAATCATAATGAAGCATAAGAAAAGCAGCATGTCGACTCAAGTGAGTTCGAACCCAAAATACAGCATAAAAGTCCACAAACCTCACAGACTCATCTTTAGGTCAATATACAATAATACTGGTAGATACAGTAGATGGAGTGCACTAGATACAAAGAATATACAAGGTGGTACAAAAATAATGATATAACCCACCTAAGAGCAAAACCTCGAGTCCAGGCAAAGGAGGCAAAAGAACAAGTGCGCCCGCCGCTACTGTACTGACGGAGCGGACCTGCAAAAGGCTGTGGCACAACGGGGGTGAGTTGCCAACTCGTGAGTAATAAATAACATCTACAAAGGCTATCGTATGCATGCACACAAGCATCCTAGCATCTAAAATACAGGTATGACTGGATGCACTAGCAGGTGTGTATACAACATCAGTGTACTAGCAGGTGTATGTATGCAACATGAATATCTGAGGTCTCGATAGGTATATATATAAGAAATATTTTATCTCTTTTTGTTTTTGAAACTCTTTTAAAATGCCAGCATAATACTCATTGAATCGACAACAATCTGTGTCCAGCAACGACACCTAAAAACTGTCTCAAATCTCATAAATCCATGTCATAGTGTCTCTGGCCTCAGCCATCCGGCTGACCCATCTCAATATAAATATCACATCCTCTCACGGCTCCGGTCGGTATCCTCTGGATATCCGCCGTGCCCAATGAAGTCACCGGTAGGTAATCCGTTCCCTGCCAGGCTCATCGTCAGCACCACGAGCTTCTTGCCCCGGGGTACCTTACCGGGCCTACCATGTATCCGAGACGGTTCATCCAACTCCTCGAAACGGGTCTCAAAAACCACAGCAAACTCATGGTGGACGACACTTACATCACTAGAAAACCGCAATTTACATATTTTAAAAATATAATAAGTTTAGAAATTTTGCGGCTTTTCCCCGAAATCCAGAAATATCATAAAATCTTAAGAAATCCTCATAAGTGCACATGTCAATGATAATGAATGCATATGGTATCAATAATCAAGTTGCGATGTGTGATTAATAGATTAGGCATGAACAAATAATATGATGAAGTACATGCACATGAATAGCCATCCTACGATTTCATTTTAAGGAATTAAAGGCAATAGCACAAGTTTAAGTATCAATTAGTAAAAGGTTTCAAATTAAAGGTTATCTAGTGTGGTGGCATGGCAATTACCAGGGTGTGTGTGTAAGCATGAATGGTGCTCGTGCTGCATATAAAAACCCTGGCAATGGTGCAGGTGTCCTATAAAATGGTTTCGTATAGGTATGTCAATATAGGGCATGAATGTAGCAAATAATCATACAAGTATTACACCCCTAATTACTAACATTACTAGGAATCTTTTAAGTTACTAAAACTATCGGGCGGCTTGCGCCATCCAACGATAGTCCCCCGTAGATGTTACATCTACTCACCGGAATCCCTAGCTAGCTGTGTCCAATCACCGCTTTCCCCTTTCGTGCCGCGTCTGACGTCTCCGCGACCGAACCTGGAATTTACATCAATACCAAATATAAGGTTACATATCAAGAATGACGCAAAACCCAAACGAAAATACTAATGTTCACTAGCTAGGTACAACGTGCACAAGGTGCGCGGAACACACGCGAAAATCGCAAAAACTGCAAAAATCGCCGATTTGGTCGCCCGGCAAAACTAAAACCCGACTACTCAAAAATCCGCACACACACATCCTAAATGTCATAGGATATGCTAATATGTCATCAAGACATCGCAATTAATTCATCACAACATTTTAGTAAAAACTAGTAAGCTAGAAAAGCAATTTGGTGCAAACATCGACAATAGCGACAAAGTTATCACGGTCCAACACAACCATCCAATCCACACAACTAGTTAGCCACCAAAAACACAATTTTAACTTATTTACCATGCTACAAAACCCACATTCCATACACAACCTCTTCTTGATTTTGGTAATTTGCAAACTTAATGAAAATTTCACACAAGTTTAACATAGATTAGCTTAATATGAAGCCACTTAAGCAAAGTAACCATATAGATTGGTTAAGTAACAACTAGATTAATCAAAAATTTAATTAACTAAAACATGGCTTCAAGAAACCCTAGTTTAATTTTCAACCATAACCTTAAAATAAACTAGGTTAGAACTAACACTAAATTAACCCTACAACAATTTAACTTAAGAAACTTAATCAAAAGAATTTAATTAGCAAGAAATTATACCTCAACTAGAGATCTAGCAAGAATAATTTGCTTCAATTGATGGCCTCAAA
The DNA here is from genome assembly GCA_030015575.1 of Agapanthus africanus. Lineage (NCBI taxonomy): Eukaryota > Viridiplantae > Streptophyta > Magnoliopsida > Asparagales > Amaryllidaceae > Agapanthus > Agapanthus africanus. The sequence continues at coordinate 77,285,287 of JASDDO010000029.1, forward strand.
GCATCATGATCCAAGCTATAAAACCCAAGGTGAAAGGAATAAGGAATGGGAATTAAGTTGTGAGGTTAAATTTTTGATTTTTGGAGCAATATTTTGATGAAATTTGAGAGAGAAAGAGAAGAGGAAATGGGGGGGATTTCCTGCAGATTTTCGGCCAGGAAAGAGGTGAGGGATGGGGGTGGTGTTGTGGGAAAATTCCTAAGTCAACCCTCTCAAGTCAATACACCATACTTCCAAATACTATATTTAAATCAACTCTCAAAACAATCCATTTCATCACATGAAAAAAAGTCAAGGTGAGGCCAGAAATTTTCTGGACCTGATCAAGGTTGGGCCGGCCTAGGGCTATGGGAAGAGAGAGAGGGGTTTACAAAAGAAGTTTTATGCAAAAAGACCCCCTACAAGTCCAAAATTGCAAGTTTTAGCTTAAAATTCAATAAATTTCGTTTCCTATAATAAAAATTAGTTAAAAATCAAAATAAAATACTAAAAATTTATGTTACAACTAGATTTTAATTAACATAATTTTAAGGATTAAAATTAGCCCGGAAAAATTTGTATTTATCGCTAATTTAATGTATTTTCTTACCGGCTTAAAATAATATTAAAAAAATTGAAAAATAGGGAAAATTTTTTAAATGACCAAAATTTCATAAGTAACTCATTAGATACTAAAAACAAGCAATTACCTATCCATTTTAGGTATAATTAGTCCTAAACTGCAAAATAAAAAGAAAGACGGTTTTCGGAAAAATACCGAATTTTCACCGATTTTCAGGAAAACACCAAAACGACTTTTTAAGGCGCTACAGTAGGTGGCATCACCCAGGTCTTTCATGGAGAATTTATGTGAAAAGAATCTTTTGACTGACTGTAACATAGGAATATCATTTCCTATTAGGAGAATGTCATCCGCGTACAAGACGAGGAATACTACAGTTCTCCCTACAATCTTACTGTATATGCAAAGTTCATCTGGATTTTCGATAAAATCAAATTCTTTGACAGCATCATCAAAACAGATGTTCCAACTCCGCGATGCTTGCTTCAGTCCATAAATGGACTTAAGCAACTTGCATACTTTACCGCTGCTCCCACTCTGAATGAATCCCTCTGGTTGATCCATATAGACGCTCTCTTCTAAATTACCATTTAGAAAGGCCGTCTTTACGTCCATCTGCCAGATTTCATAATCGTGGAAGGCAGCAATAGCAAGAAGGACTCGAATGGATTTAATCATAACTACTGGAGAAAAGGTTTCGTCATAGTCCAAACCAGGTCTTTGACGGAAACCCTTTGCAACCAGTCTAGCCTTGTAGGTTTCAACCTGTCTATTTACACCAATCTTCTTTTTGAAGATCCATTTGCATCCTACGGGTTTTACCCCATCTGGAGCAATGTTCAAAGTCCATACTTTGTTAGTGTACATGGACTCCATTTCGGTCCGCATTGCATCCAGCCATTTTACTGAGTCACCGCTCTGAATGGCTTGCTGGAAGCTAGTAGGCTCATCATAGTCAATAGTGCAATCCTCTCTATCCACGTCTATAAGAAAACCGTAGTATCTCTCGGGCGGTTGAGATTGCCTACTACTCCTGCGGAGTGGCGTCGGGATGTCCCTTTCTTCTGAAACCTCTGGTTCTACTATACTTTCAGTAACAGCTTGTGGTTCTGGAATTTCTTCCAGTTCTACTGCGCTCCCACTCTTCTGATTTTCTAAAAATTCAGCTTCTAAGAAGTGGGCATGACGAGAAACAAAAACCTTTTGTTCCTCTGCGTAATAGAAGCAACATCCCATGGAGTTCTTTGGATATCCCACAAACTTACATTGTACTGAGCGTGCCTCGAGCTTGTCTGCATGCTGCCTTTTTACAAAAGCTGGACATCCCTATGCTTTCAGATACTGAAGACAGGGTTTCTTCCCACTCTACATCTGATTTGGTGTGGTAGGCACTGTTTTGGTTGGAACCTTGTTCAAAAGATATGCAGCTGATTCTAGCGCATAACCCCAGAAAGATCACGGTAACTCGGCCTTACTCATCATGGAACGAACCATATCCAATAGGGTTCGATTCCTCCTTTCTGATACACTGTTGTGTTGTGGTGTGTATGGAAGAGTAAGCTGAGAGAGAATTCCATTCTCTTTTAAGTAACCCAGGAACTCGGCACTTAAGTATTCACCACCTCGATAAGATCTCAGTGTCTTTATACTCTTGCCTGTTTGGTTTTCTACTTCATTCTTGTATTCATGGAATTTCTCAGAGGCCTCGGATTTATGCTTTATTAAGACGACATGTCCATACCTAGAGAAATCATCCGTAAAAGTAATGAAGTAGGAATAACCACCTCTCGCATGCGTAGACATTGGACCGCACACGTCACTGTGTACGAGTTCCAAGAGCTCGCTTGCTCTTACTCCGTGTCCAGTAAACGGAATCTTTGTCATCTTTCCTTTGAGACAAGATTCACAAGTAGCATAAGATTGATATTCGAACGGATTCAAATATCCTTCTCTATGTAACTTAGTCAACCTTCTCTCATTGATGTGACCTAGTCTACAATGCCATAAGAAAGCCTGATTTAATTCCGGAGACTTTCTTTTAAGTTTATTCTGGATATTGAAAACCTGAACTTGACTTAATACGTATATACCGTTATCTAATGTACCTGACCCAATCAGAACTTGATTTAGGTGGATGTTAACTACATCACTTATGAATGTAAAATCATACCCCTCTCTCGAAAGTGAGGACACTGATATGATATTACAAGTCATACTAGGTATATATAAACAGTTACGTAAAATCAATATATGCCCACTTGTCAATCCTAGGCGATATTCTCCCACGGATTCAGCGTCCACGCTCATTCCGTTTGCAACTCTGAGAGACAAATCACCTACCTTCATAACTCTACGGTTTCTCAAAGCATGTAATGAATTATAGATATGAGATCTTGCTCCGGTATCGAGTACCCAGGAAGTAGAGTTAATTGACAAACAGTTCTCAATAACAAATATACTTGAGGCGGAAGCCACAACATGCTTCGTATCCTGGTTACTGGCTTCTAAAGCCCTGCAATCTTTCTTCCTATGCCCAATCCTATAACAATAGGAACGTTCCTCTTTCACTACATTCAGTCCCGAAACATTTTCCCTTCTCTTTACTTCCACTTCCCTGGTTTCCATCAGGGTAGAAGGCAGAGACTGTAGAATCAAGTCAGTATCTGACTCGTTTCCCAACGTGGTCTCCAGGTCCTGGAGCTCATCAATACAGCTGGTCATTGAAAGGACGTTGTCCCCTACAGATGACCCGAAAGTCAACCTCGCTTGAATTAATTCGTTCGAGGGCTCATATCTTGCGATATGAGATTGCTCTCCATATAAATCTTTGTTATGGAGAAAGATGGAAACTGAGTCCATCTTTTCGTTCTGCTTCTGGTATACACCATCAACTGAAGCTAACACGAGGCATTTGGCTTTCGCTTTATCCTTTTCCCTTGTCTGGCGGATATCCATATCCATGACGGCAGAAACTGGACCTGGGACGGTGGGATCTTGAGTAGTAATAGGGTGGTCCAGCTTGTTATAGGCAATGGACATCTGGACAGACCTTTGCCAGTCAAATAAGTCAGATTCAGTCAAATTGTTATCTAGATGTAACCTATGTGTGGTCACAAGGTCGCTGCAATTTTAAGAGAGAGAGAGAAGAATTAGCATGATGCTTTTGCAAGTTTATAGTGGTTTTTAATTTATCTAAACAGGATGGCTCCCACTATTTCTCGAATCCCTCCTCAAACCATAAAAGAAGAATTAGCCAGGACTATTCTCACCATACAATTCTTGCTTAACCGTTCAGCCAGGTCAGTGTCGATACTTCGAGGGAGGTTTTCCAACGCTTTCGCGAAGTTCCTTAATTAAATAACCTCTTTTCTCTGGAGCGTAGCCCCACCGACACCTTTCTAGGCACCTACTTGGTTTATAGCATTGATCGTTAAGTGACGAATCTCCTGATAAGTAGCATGTACTCACAGTAGGATCGGGATCCAAATATCATCGTATGATAATGTTGAAGGAATCCTACCAACATTCATCAAACTCCAAATGGTATGCAACACTAGCAAGTTTCAGTTTCTTTAGAAACTCCCGATATGGATTTTTGCCCCATGCTCTTATGACCTTGACGAAAGCCAACAAATCATAAGTCACATGTCAAGTTCTGCCCATCATTGTCTTGTTAATTTGAACCCACACGTACATACCCTTGACGAAAGCCAACAAGGTAATACGACTGTCCCAAACTAACCCATCTATCTATGCAACAAATGAATACCCCAGCAGCTACCAAGCACTATGCCTTGACGAAAGCCAACAAACATAGCTTGAATACTACTGACAATCCATAAGAAATGACGGAGGGCTACGATTGGTTTTGGTAAAACCGTGAACGTAATGAACTTGATATAATCGAAGGAACCTGATAGCTTTTTAAAAGGAGTAGTTAAATCTCCGTAATTAAAAATTCTGCTCTTTTAAAATAACCGAGTGGTTTCTTTTAAATTTGTTCCAACGATTAAACTATTGTTTATTTTCTTTGCATTATAATAATGCGTCCCATCATTTATCCTATCATTGCAGAAAACAACGAAAATACCACGTCCTCTTATGCCATCCGCATTCGCCATGGGGTCCCGTCATCACCCGTTAGGTTACTTAACTAACGACAGAGCGGGGGCTGGGCTAGCGCGGGTGTAAAACATAAGTGACGTCTAATAGCTATCATATATAGATATTGTACATTCGTCAGACGCAATAATAAGCATTCCAGATCACAGATGAACTTTATTGGATATACTAGCAATCTTCATTTGCTTTGAGCCTGCAATAAAAGACGGATTACACAGTTGTGATGAATAGCAATTACCCCAACCCAGACCCCTACGGGTACGGCAAACTACCCGCCAAGTACCCGAAGTGAAGCGGTCTCCCTCAACAACGTGAGTAGGCCACTAAACACTTCAACGCACCCGGTAGTTTGTGTACCCCACCTTGGGTCTATCCTAGGAGTAAAAAACACTAAAAAGAAATAATACAACGGTGGCTACAACCGCAACCTGGATGCGCCCCGCAAAAGAATATTACATCATATTAAATTTACATCGAATGAATGAATATTAAACCCATCTCAAAACCCCGGCTAATCATCACAACACTCCAATCAAGTCCATATACACAAACAGTAAACATTACAGAAATGTGCAACCCCCTGCCAACTGACATACTAACAGTTAGGGGAGGTTTACGAACACATTAAACATTACAGATAAAAACCCAATTAGCAAATAACTTAGAACATCGATCGATAACCTTTATCCCTGTCTACCCCAAAAGCAAACCTGCACTGAAGTAACCTGGGTAGAAACAGAACATACAGGAAAACAAAAAACCAGAAAACATGAATAACAGAGCAACTCCGAGTCAACTTGGAGTTGACTCGGCGGCGGATCCGCGGCCAAAAGCACTCTATTGCCGCGGATACGCGGCCATATAACCGAGTTGGAACATCGTATTTTCCCAGTATTCTTATATTTCCCTGCTGTGAATTTTAAGGCATATCAAAAAGTTTTTTAGACATGTTTAAAATTAACAGAACTGTTAGGGTTTCGGGGTTTCGTTTTCGTGTTTTCCGTCGATCGAACTTCTAATTAGTTGCTAACAAGCTAGTAATGGTTTAGTTGGCTCTGATACCACTGTAAGTCCATGTCATGCACCACACGAGCTTGCGGGGAGACGGAATATATGAAAAACGATTATCAAAGCTTCGTAACACGTACTTGAGCGCATGAATCGTATCTAAACCGTTACTAGCAAACTACGAGAGGTTTAACTACTCGGATTCGAAGTTATACCCCACGTTACTTGTCCTTCGGGTCTTCATCGCTGTCCTCCACTCCTCGTAGGCTCCTTGGAACATCGACACCTCAACGGCCTCCTCGAGTCAAAGACGATCCACCCGAGAGCTCCTACACCAAGCTTGATCTCTAACTTGAGATAACTAGGTTGCTCAAAGTGCTAATCTAAGCTACCTAGGGGATATAGAGTGAGGTTATGGAAGTATTAGTCTAGCTAACCCTTGATCTCAACACAAGAGAGGTTAGGGTTAGGGTTTGAAGAGGGAGAGCTTGAGGAGAGAGGAGGTGAAAATGAGAATCCTTTTGGATGAATGAAGTCATTTGTGTATATATGAAACATATAATAATATTTAGTAAATAACAAACAATGAATTATTACCATGTTTCATTAATGCACTAAGTGATTCATCACATGAGTCATATAAAACATTAAATGAATCATTAACTCAATGTATGAATCACTACATGACTCATTAATCCAATTATTGCATATGCCACCTTAACCCCCAAGTCACCATGCTTCTAGAAGCTTCCAGGAAAATTACGAGAACGCCCCTCCAATCCGTGAAAACACGGAAAAACTTTAGACTGTATAAATCCAATAACCTGATACTAGAAACTGGCTTAAACCAAAGCCGACTAGTAAATACTTTCCGAACGTCGTACGTGCGTAAACACACGTATGCCTCCGAACCCTTGTCGTAAAACCATACGACCTCTATATCGTTTCGCCTGGAGCAGGGAAACTCTCTGTGTGGGACTCTAAAGACTTGACACTACGCTGGCAGTGGGTTTATCCACAGACCGCAAGCGGCACTAGCTGTACGTAACGGTCCCCAGGTAAATGTCGATAAGAAGGCCGATGAGGAAACCCATCCGAACTCCTACTGAGCCTGATGTGACAATCTCCATACAGTCTGGTCTGTTCGTCTAAGACTATCGCATATCGAGCCTAGGGGGCGGCAAGCGTCAGTCCCCTAATAGCGGTATAAGTCGTGTCGGAGCGTAGCCCATTACACCCTGAGAAAACTACTAGAACCTACCAGTAAATCTCGCTTGCCCTGGCCAGGAACTTTGCGTAATGGCTCTTTGACACAACGTGATATAACTCCCAATACCGGGAGAAACGAATCCTGTCTAACCGCCACTGCCTCCAAGTGCTCGGGACTGCACCCAACTACTACATGTTCGCACGAATCCTTTGAGCCGTGGTAGGGTAGCAATCTAAGAACAGTGGGACACACTCGAGGTGAAGTTGCAGTGTCATGTCTGCGAACTATGATGTACTCATGTCAACTGGGAACTGTTAACTGACGACGGGTATAATACCAACCAATCAGTTCCCCTGCGAGTCCTATCCGGTGTACCCGTAACCTAACGAGTGTTGGAGATGGTGCCCTAAGAGTCAATTATTGGATCACAGGCACGTGATTGCAATGGTTGAGGGAGGACCTATCTCGGTAGGACAGTCTTACTCAAGATGATAGTATACTATCTAGTTTACCTTTATCATCATGTGCTGCTTTAGGTGACCTGACAGGTCGCTATTACACGTTGATAGAGCCCCTAGGATTCTTGCTTAACTACCAGCAGTATGAGGACAATCATATACGTGGGAGCTGGTAGTCTATAAGCACATCCTTAAAAGGTCCATAGTCGTGGGAGTTTCGAGACAGGGCATCGATACTCCAGAGTAGACTAGTTTATACAGTCGAGACCCCGACGAGGGGCGGTGGCCGGTCTCACAAGCCACTGGTGTCAGTTGGTTCACCTAAGATGTATACAGGTGCTCATTGGGTTATGAGTACACCGGACAGGACTCGCCGGGAACATGCTAGTTGGTCTTATACCTGACGTCCGATAGCAGTTCCCTGGTGACATGTGTACAGGTTAGTTCATCGACCTGAGGATCATCATTTGTCTCGTGTGAGTTCCCACTGTACTTTGATTACTACCCTACCACGCTCAAAGGAGACGTGCAAACAGGTTTTAGTTGGGTACAGTCCCGAGCCACATGGAGACAGTGAGCGGATCTTCAGGGGTTCGTCTCTCCCGGTATTGGGGGTGAGGTCGCGCTGTGTCTAGGAGAGCCATTACACGAAGTCTTTGGCCAAGGCAGGAGATTTACTGGTAGATATTCCAGTAGTATCTCAGGGTGTTCTGGGCTACACTCCGACACGACTTGTACCGCTTTTGGGGGTCTGACTTTTACCAACCCCCTAGGCCCGCCATGCGATGCTCATAGACGAACGGACCGGACTGTACGGATATTTTCACTGACAGGCTCAGTAGGGTGTCAGGCTGAGTTCGCTCACAGACGTCCCTTTTAGTCAATACCTGGTAGCCCGTTACGTATAGGCTAATACCTCTGACGTGCTAGTAGTTAAATCCACAACCAAGGTGTTGACGAGTCTTTAGAGTCCCCCACAGACCAGTTTCTCAAGTTTCGGGCGAAACGCTGTAAAGGCCATATGGAGATATGGCAGGGTTCGATCAGATACGTGCGGTATTGCACGGATCATGATCAGATGGAATATACTAGCGGGCTTTGGTTTAAGCCGGATCCTAGTATTGCACAGTGTAGATTTTGTCTCGTTGCATTTGTATTCGGTCGGAATACAAATGCGGGTGTGTATACTGATTGGTGTATGAAAATATTAAGTTTACCGCAATCAGAAACGGCGTCGCTTTGCAGCTAGCCGGTGAGTGCGGGTCGATCCACAGAGATGGGTAAATTCCTTTTATGTGTTTTAACGAGTTGATTCAAAGTGTCGTTTTTGTTGGTTTATAAAATCTATAAAAACTGGATCTATCACTAAACTAAATTAATCTAAATTAAAGTCTTGTTAGGGTTAGGTTTAGGGGAAGTTTTGGAGATTAACGTTTTCCTCACCGCTTTCAATGCCTTCTTTTTTAAATCTATTAGATGTTACGGTAATTATCAATAAAGTGGATCCAAATCTTTTGGGAAGATGTTTCTTCCTCTAGATTTGTATCCGTCCTTTGTTGATAATTACCCTAACCCCCATGGAAAACGCGCGCAACCGGCCCTTTATACTACGGCTCATCGTTACCTCGAGGGGTAGGGTGCCGTAGGGAGCGATTGTGCGCGTATGCATGGAGTTCTAATTCATTAGGTGAATGTGGCATTGAAAGGGGTGAGAGATCTCATCTCTCAACACTTTCCCTAAGGCTAACCCTAACAAGCGAGGAGACTACTCGCTCATTAGGGGATGATAATGCATACTAATTAAAAGAAGAAAAAACATAATTTACCTTACTAGGTTGACGGCTCCCTCCAAACGATATAGAACAGATCTGAATATAACTCCCAGAAATTCTGAAATTTATTGATTGAAAAGAGGCATAGGTTTTTACAGATCTAGGAATACAATTTATAGGAAAACATGAAAACTAGGGTTACAGACTCTCGAACATGTGAAATTACAGATTTGACCCCTAAAAATCCCAACACCTGCACCGTCGCACCGACACGCCAAAAATCCACCGACGTGCGCTCTATATGGCCGCGGAACCGCGGCTCCAGGCTGGGTTTGGCCGCGGTTCCGCGGCCAAGTTGAGGATTTGGGACTCTGTAATTTTTGGGCTTTTTCTTGGCTTCTTGGGCTTCCTATTTCCATATGTATTTTTCTCTGTTAGGCTTTTTATTCTCCTCTAGATGTCTCAGTGAATACTTGTAGCGATCTTTTAACCGTTCACTTGACATTTTGGACCTTGCACTGTTCTTCGACTAGGCTTGACTAGGATCCGTCTACTTGTTGGTCAAAAGTCTCTTTTCTGTATCAGCTTTCGTCTTTTTCACTGTATTCGCTTCCAAGCCCTGTATCCTGTAACATGTAACAAAAGTGCGTCAAGAGTACCTGTTTATTTATAAAATGGATAAGAATAGGGGAATGAAAAATGCAATATTATGGTCTGAACAAATACCCCCAAACTTACCTTTTGCTCGTCCTCGAGCAAACTTATTTTTTTATTCACTAAAATCCTAACCACACTTTCGCAGGGAAACGCGATTGCACTGAGCACGTGCAACAAGCCGTTAAACCTCTAGGTGTCCCTAGTAGGAGGAGTGTTGTCTCCTGAGGGTTTTCAGCGGATTACACCCACAAAATCCTATCAACTCGGCCCATTGACTTTTGTTTTCAAATTAGGTTTTCTAACAAGGAATTCTATTACCTTTTGACTCGCAAATTATCCACCCATATTCTTCACACTTCATCATCATTTAACTTAAGATTATATATGTTCTATAGACTTATTTAGCTTTCGGCATATCTTAAGTCTTCCTTCTAGGGTTTCATCTCTACTTAGGAATTTCTATCAACTCTACTAAAGATACAAGTTCTATCTTTCATTCCTTTTTCTTATCTAAACTCTAATCACATATCCCCACGTGTGTGTATAGATCACCCCTATACTTGGAAATTCAAATCAAGCAATCGTACTCTCGTCCATTGTCCAAAGCACTTATTAATTCGTGAACTTTGAATTTCGCTTACACATCCTTCATGCGACTGTTAATACTTCTTGAGGTACCAACAACCGATTACAAGATGCGTTAGCACTTTAAAGCGTACTTCCTAGTTTTTGCAACACCCAAGGCTTTAGCAGTGACTCCCAAACCAGTTGGTCTAAGGCACTAGGTGATAAGGCACCCTTGCTAAATATTTTTCTATTTTTTTTTACAGCCTTAAGTAATCACAAAAACCAGTGTCCATTTTTTTTATTCACTTTTTTTTTCTTTTATTTTCATTGTACTAAGGACTTTAGACAAGAGCATTTCAAGGTCTCTTCTACTATTCCAAGTTTCAAGGTGCGTGATTGTGCAAATTGTAGGGTATACATTTTTGGAATCTAGGCTTAAGCTAGGAACTATTTTTCAAACTTATACTCTAATAAGAGCTTCAATATCTTTCCTTCGTTTCGACTTAGCCCAAGAAGTGAACCCAAAATTTGTCTATTTCTAAATAAACTACAAGGCATATACTTTCTACCGTTAAACTTTAAGGAATGTTATTTTTAGGGTTTTTAATTCACTAAGTCTAAGATCTAGTTGTTCCTAGCTAGTTAACCTATTTGTCAAACTCAAGTCAATTAGCCAAAATTGAATACAATAAATTTGAAATTTTTCAAATTTTTATGGGTTTTCAAATAAATATGCAAATGCAAAAATATATACAAATGGATGTGAAGGAAGAAGACGTACCGAGCATACCCCCAAACTTGAACTTGACAGTGTCCTCACTGTCATACTAAACTAAGAGGGTCAAAATACCGGCACTTCCCTGTTTATTTATTTACAAATTTTTTATTGCTAAGAAAAGCAAAAATATATACAAAAAGGCCCTCCCCCAAACTTCATTTAAACTATGTTAGACATTACTGCCAAACTTTGTATAGACCAACACCAACCAGTTGAAAATTTTATCAGTAAAGAGTATTGGTTGGTGGAAGAATAAGTTGTAGCGATCCGCAAAGAATTGGGAAAGATAGAAGTAGTGGTAAGGGAGATGTGGAGGTAAATATACAGGCGATGGTGATGTATCAAAACAAGAATGTAAATGATTAGCAATCAGTGGAGTGTTGGCATTTTCGTAGCTTATTAAAAGAAATGGGGGTATTTCAACTTCTGAAGGAGGTTGACTCACCACAATACCCCCAAGATGTTCCTGTGGGTCCTCTATTGACTTGGCATCATTCAACAATTGTATATGATATTCAATTATGAGGGAACTTATCTCCTCGATGTCCGCCATAGTCCAACCGAAAACTTGCCGCCTATCTTGTAAGACCATTAAGAAGGCGTTCTCTTGCTCGAGGGCTAGAGAGGACGATATGATAATGGGAAAGGTCTCATTCTCACCTATGTAAGAAAATCTAAGGTGAGACGGCAAGGGCGTGAATTCGAGTTTCGGAGGCGAAAGAATCATTTCGGAATCTACCTCAAACTCAAAGGACTCCAACACAGGTTCGAAATCACTGCAAACAACCAATTCGGTTAGCTCGACTAACTCATCCAAAAATTCAAAAGCCTCATATTCGGGCTGTGAGTCGTCATCATCCGAGAAAGTGAAACATTCATAATCAATATCGGTTGTGTCAACTGTGGTAGGCTCAAGGAGGGACGCACTAGTGGCGTCAAAACCAGTTTCATCAAATAGAAATCTTTCAAGCTCGCAGTCCTCCTGCGTGATTTCATGAATAGAGCAAACTTCTCGTGTACTAGTTTTTGGTATGGGGGGCAGACTTCCCATCTTATAAATATTGAACTCACTAGACATTTTCCCAAAGGATAGAGTCATGGAGCCATTGCGATAATTTATTACGGCATTGGAAGTGGCCAAAAATGGTCGACCGAGAATCACCGAAATTTGGTTTCTTGGGTTAGCAACAGGTTGTGTATCCATAACGATAAAATCAACGGGGAATATAAACTCCCCAACTTTGATCAACACATCCTCTAGTTGACCCCTTGGATGGGTGATTGATCGATCAGCCATTTGGAGAGTGCAACGAGTGGGTTTCAACTCTCTAACCCTTAATTGTTCGTACACGGAGTAGGGAATCAGGTTAACACTAGACCCAAGATCTAAAAGTGCTCGATTAATTTTCTTATCCCCAATTGTGATTGAAATCGTAGAACAGCCGGGGTCCTTTCGTTTTTGGGGTAAGGTTTAATGGTGGTTAATAGCATTGCTCACTGCACTAGCCACTAGCACTTTCTTGGGTACTTGAGATGCTTTTCTCTTTGAGGTGCATAAGCCCTTTAAGATTTTCGCGTATGAAGGGACTTGTTGGATTGCATCCAAGAGAGGTATATTTATGCTAACCTGCTTAAATAACACCACAATCTTTTCCACTTGTGCAGTTGGTTTATTAGGACTCAACCTGTTTGGAAATGGTGCATTTTGAAAATTAGTCGAGTCAAATGTCTGTGGAGTAGACTGTGGATTAGGAACGAATCCCGGTGTAGATGTGTTCGTGTTGTGAGCAATGGGTCCGTTAGAGCTAGAAGAAGTAGAGCCGTATGAAGGGTGGAGAATAGGCTCTAAAGAAAAAGGTGAAGAAGAAAGTGAAGAAAATGAAGAAGGGGAAGGTGACGATGGAGAAGAAGAAGAAGAAGAAGAACCACCGGCGGGGATGTCGTCGCTAGTTCCCACATTATTTTACAACACTCTTCCGGATCTCAACGTGGTCACCGCATTTACATTGTGATTGTGATATGCGTTTTGTGGGTGACCGGGATTTGGCAATGGTTGAGATGGAAGCTTTCCCTTTTCTCTCTCGCTTAACGCCGCGGTTAATTGTGCAATTTGTGCCTCAATAGATTTGATACTTTGATCGTGTGAGGCATTGTTATGCATTAAAGATTGAACATAACTTTCAAATCTTGCTGCGGATTCTGTAGATTGCTTGAGAAATGCATCTAGACTTTTCTCGAGCGAGCTAACCTTATCATCATTTGGTTGAACTAAGTTGTTCGTTTGATTTGTATAAAGTTGTTGTTCAAAAGGTTGCTGGTTTTGAGTTTGTAAGGGTGCTTGTTGTTGTTGTGGAGGAGGTCTTTGAAAATTATTGTTCCCTTGGACTTGTTGATTTTGGTTCCAAGCGAAATTCGGGTGACTCTTCCACCCCGGATTGTATGTCGAAGAGTACGGATCGTTTCTTTGTCGTTGCTGAAATGCAGCATTGACTTGATCCTGTCCTTGAATAGGTGCATTATAAGGACACTCTTCGGTTAGATGCGATGGATTCGCACAACAAGCACAAACAGTTCGTGTGGGTAGAGTAGGGGCAGGAGAAGACGATGAGATTTTGGTCTCAATGGCTTCTAGCTTTTTCATAAGTGAGGCCATCTCGGCCTTCATAGCAATCGACATATCTATTTGATGTATGCCTGCCCTAGATTGACCAACAGAAGAAGATGATGTGGTCTTGGTACTCTCCCACTGAATTGATTGCTCACTAAGGTCCTCAAGAAACTGCCACGCTTCATCACTAGACTTGGAGAGAAAATGACCTTGACATATTGTTTCTAGCAACTGCTTCGTTGTTGCGTTCAATCCCTCGTATAATGTTTGGCAAAGTTGCCAACTTTCGATCCCATGATGAGGGCATTAAACGAGTAGGTCTTTAAATCTCTCGAAGCACTTCCAAAATGGTTCGGAAGGAAGCTGTGAAAATTGTATAATCTCATTTCGGATTCTAGCAGTTTTGTGATGAGGATAGAACTTTTTAAGAAAAGCTCTTACAAACTCGTCCCAATTTCTAATAGAATGTGATGCGGTGCTGTATAGCCACTTCTCGGCTAGGTCACATAAGGTAAAAGGAATGACCCTTAGCCTTATAGCGTCATCACTTAATTGGGTTGTCTTCATCATAGCGCACACATTTTGGAATTTATTAATAAAAATATATGCATCTTCGGATTCCAAACCATGAAATTTTGGCAGCATATTGATGAAATGTGGTTTTATTTCAAAATTATCCCCATTCGCCGGTGGGGGTGAAAGACATGTAGGTAAAGAAGTGCGGACGGGGTAGAAGAGATCCTGGAGCGCAACTCGTGCGGGCGCTACAACAGGCGGTAGATTCGGGTTATTCGCACCTAACGGAGGTGGAATCATTCCCGTCGGTAAGGTATCATTGGGGTTGAATCCCGACATACCTTCGAAAGAAGAATTTGAAGGTGGAGGTAAGGAAATGGACGGAATGTCGACGAAAGGTTCGTCGAAGGGTTCGTCGGTCGGTTCCAACGAAACACGGACTAATCGGGCGTTAGTATCCCTAGTCCAAAGTGACATACACTAAAGGAGTAGTGTAGTCAGAAAAAATAGAAAAACAGAATGTGGGGGTAAGATAACGTCAATGGAAGGAAGTGATGGAAGTGAGTTGCAAGGTTTCTTAGCGACAAGTTGCAAGGTTTGAAAAAGATTTTTCTCTTCTTTTTTTTATTTATGTGAGAGTTTTGCAAAAAGGTTTTTGAAAAGGGACTCATGACACAAATCAACCACACATGCACAATCAGGCCTAGATCTAGGGTCACCTGGGTCTGCTAGACAGCTCCTAACTGGGACTAGAAATAGGACCTCAAACCGCCTCTTCACGGACAAGTACGGCCAGGTAAGTGGGAAGGAACCACCA
The DNA here is from genome assembly GCA_030015575.1 of Agapanthus africanus. Classification (NCBI taxonomy): domain Eukaryota; kingdom Viridiplantae; phylum Streptophyta; class Magnoliopsida; order Asparagales; family Amaryllidaceae; genus Agapanthus; species Agapanthus africanus. The sequence continues at coordinate 77,300,362 of JASDDO010000029.1, forward strand.
CTACAGTGGGCCTAATTAATAACCACTAGCCTAGACACCGCAATGTCGGTTAGGATAAACGGCCGATGCTTATACTAGTCCTTTTCCTATTGAGCTCGATGTCCTTAGGTCTGAGTCTAGTCTTTTTTTATTTAATTGTGGTCGATGCAAAATGCTTTAGGTGTTTTCTGGGGTCCTGGGAAGGGTGATGAATTCCCCACCCAATCTGAGTTTGGTCAATTAGCCCCTTAAAGTCCGATTAAATTATGCAAAACAATAAAATTCACTTGCAATCAATTTTTAGCGCGGTGCAAAGAAACCTGCAGAAAATCTGTTATTTAGAAGGAGGAGGAAAAATTTTTAGCGCAAAGAACCCTGCAGAAAATTTTTACAGTGGATATATTGTAGGTTACAGAGGGGAGAATGAGGGATCGAACCAACTAATTTTTATGTGCTGACGTGGCGGGAGTGCGGCGGATCCGCGGTCTGGGGCCCACCTTTGCCGCGAAAGCGCGGTGGAAAGAGGGGATCAGGCTCTGGAAAAAATTCTGTGGTTCTGTACTTTCAATTCCTCTCTGTTCTTATGTACTAATTTTTGTTTTGCCCTCTGTAAATTTCCAGATCCTCAATTCTTCGCTGTTCCTGCAAGATTTAAAAGATACACCCTTCAAACAGATCAAATTTGATAATTTTTGTATTTTTTAATATTTTCATATTTTTATAATTTTTTTTTTATAAAATTTATATCAACCCGAAAATTCACAAAAAGAAATATTACGCCATCCCCGGCAACGGCGCCATTTGATTGGTGTATGAAAATATTAAGTTTACCGCAATCAGAAACGGCGTCGCTTTGCAGCTAGCCGGTGAGTACGGGTCGATCCACAGAGATGGGTAAATTCCTTTTATGTGTTTTAACGAGTTGATTCAAAGTGTCGTTTTTGTTGGTTTATAAAATCTATAAAAACTGGATCTATCACTAAACTAAATTAATCTAAATTAAAGTCTTGTTAGGGTTAGGTTTAGGGGAAGTTTTGGAGATTAACGTTTTCCTCACCGCTTTCAATGCCTTCTTTTTTAGATCTATTAGATGTTACGGTAATTATTAATAAAGTGGATCCAAATCTTTTGGGAAGATGTTTCTTCCTCTAGATTTGTATCCGTCCTTTGTTGATAATTACCCTAACCCCCATAGAAAACGCGCGCAACCGGCTCTTTATACTACGGTTCATCGTTACCTCGAGGGGTAGGGTGCCGTAGGGAGCGATTGTGCGCGTATGCATGGAGTTCTAATTCATTAGGTGAATGTGGCATTGAAAGGGGTGAGAGATCTCATCTCTCAACCCTTTCCCTAAGGCTAACCCTAACAAGCGAGGAGACTACTCGCTCATTAGGGGATGATAATGCATACTAATTAAAAGAAGAAAAAACATAATTTACGTTACTAGGTTGACGGCTCCCTCCAAACGATATAGAACAGATCTGAATATAACTCCCAGAAATTCTGAAATTTATTGATTGAAAAGAGGCATAGGTTTTTACAGATCTGGGAATACAATTTATAGGAAAACATGAAAACTAGGGTTACAGACTCTCGAACATGTGAAATTACAGATTTGACCCCTAAAAATCCCAACACCTGCACCGTCGCACCGACACGCCAAAAATCCACCGACGTGCGCTTTATATGGCCGCGGAACCGCGGCTCCAGGCTGGGTTTGGCCGCGGTTCCGCGGCCAAGTTGAGGATTTGGGACTCTATAATTTTTGGGCTTTTTCTTGGTTTCTTGGGCTTCCTATTTCCATATGTATTTTTCTCTGTTAGGCTTTTTATTCTCCTCCAGATGTCTCAGTGAATACTTGTAGCGATCTTTTAACCGTTCACTTGACATTTTGGACGTTGCACTGTTCTTCGACTAGGCTTGACTAGGTTCCGTCTACTTGTTGGTCAAAAGTCTCTTTTCTGTATCAGCATTCGTCTTTTTCACTGTATTGGCTTCCAAGCCATGTATCCTGTAACATGTAACAAAAGTGCGTCAAGAGTACCTGTTTATTTATAAAATGGATAAGAATAGGGGAATGAAAAATGCAATATTATGGTCTGAACATATACACAGTTGCGGGGTTTTCCTGTAATTTATTACGGGACCAGTTTTATGGAGTTGCCAGTTTGCTTTCCGTTTCGGCCATTTTCGTTTGTATCTTTCATTGGCCGAAGATTGGTGGAGGAGGGCTTATTTGCATTTGTGCAAATAAGCATTTGTGGAGGGTGGTCTTTGCATATTCTTGTGTCATGATAATTCTTCCACCCTTGACTTTCTTGAGTTCATGATGGCATGACTTTTGTAATGGTGATGGGTTATGATGGTTGATTTGGAGTGTTGAACTTGGTTTGTGATCATTGCTTATTATGATGGCCCTTTCTCTCTCTTGCATTATTCTTGTGGCTACCTCTTTTCATACTCTCCCTCATTCTCTCACTCTCTTTCTCATGCCATGGCCGGCCAAGATAGAGGGGCTACCCATGATTTGTGTGGGGATTTTTAGCTCTCTTGATGGTTGAAAAATCCCCAAGTTCATCTACAAAATTCTACATCTCATTCCTCCACCTTATGGCAACTCCATACAAACCCCAAGAGACAATGAGTTCTACAAATAACCTACAGCAAACCTTGGGCACGTCGGCTCGCCAACTTCGTGCCCGAGTTGCCTCGGTCTAGAGGCAGGAGCCCGTAAAAGAAGCCGGCGATGTGGTGCCCTTCCGGCAATGAGGCGACGACCGGAGATTCCGCGGGAGATCGGGACGACTACGAGAAGACCGGAGAATACGGATCACTCGGTATATCTCTCTTCCCATCTTGTAGTTAGCTAGGACTAGTTTAATGGCCCGATCCGGGTATTTAGTGCGCAGTGGTGCCGGTTCAAAAAGTTGTTGTAAATCACCGCTTCCGCATTCCGACGTCGGATTGACGGCCGGGGCGCCGCCGTGCACTTACAGTGGTATCAGAGCCTCGCCATTAACCTAGTCTAGCTTTGTCTAATGTGTTTACATTTCCGATCGAACAAAATTCCAAAAACCGCGTTTTCATAGCTTAAGTTTCTGTCGAAATTTTTTGGAGTCCAAAAATTTTTCAGGTTGTTTCAGATGTTCTGTAACACTTGAGTTTTAGGGCTAGCAGTAATTAAGTGTTAATTTGGGGTTTTTGGTAAAAAGTTTACCAAAACGGGATTCTAGTAATTTATCTGGATTTATGGTTATTTTTGTGGAATTTTATCTCAACCACACACACTTGTGCACGTTAGCCAGGGTTAAGATTAGGGTTTGCCACATATTTGAGTTGTGGGTTAGTCATGTTTAAGTTAACCTTGGAGGGTTAGGTCCTTAGTTAAGTTAATAGTGTGGTTTAGAGCTAATTAGCTTTAGTTGATGATGGTTGGCTTTGACCATAGGGTTTTGGAGGGTTTAAGGTTGACTTAGAGAGCGAGAGAGGGGGGGTGTGATGGGTCATGATGGTTTAAGGATTTGTCACCCTCTTTCACTTCAAACTTGGCAATTCTTCTCACACTCAATCCCTCTCTCACTCACACATCAGTTCAGCCCAGAAATTGCATCAATTCAGCCCCCAAGCCATTACATTGTACTGCTACAGCAGCTAGTGATGAACTTCAGCCATTCACAGCCCCTCCCCTTCACATTCCAGCACTTAAACTGCTGCAATAGCAGCTGTTCCAGCCCCCAAAACAGCCCCTTCAGCACCCACTATCATTACAAGCAGCCTACCCTCAAATCTCACTCACTCACACTACACATCAGCCAAAAATTTGCATCAGATCAGCCCAAGATTTGCCTCAAATCAGCCACCAAAAAAAAAACAGCAGCACATCAGCCTTCAGCCCATTTTTTCAACATTTCAGCCCTTTTAATTGCTACTTCAGCCCCTCAACCTCATACCACACCATACACAACTCCATACCACACCACACACAACTCCATACCACACCACACAACTCCATACCACACCATATCAGCCTAGTAACAGCAACAGCAACAGCAACAGCAAAAGCAAACAGCAACAGCAGCACATCAGCACCAGCTCTGGTGAAGTTCAGATCGTTCCAGACACGTTTTGATGCACCTACCCTCTTCTTCTTCTCCTTCTCCTTGGTTGCAAGGGTCCTAGGGGGTATAACTCCTAAACTTTTTCCGTATTGTGTAGGTTACATGTTTGCTTAGTTAGTTTAGAGTTTTAATGGAGTTTTTCATGCTGGAATTGTGCAGTGATGTTAGATTTAGATACTTTAGAGTACTTGTAGTTTAATGAACCCTTCTTGGTGTTAAATAATCTGTTTAAGCCTAGTGGTGATGCTAAAATTAGATGGGTAGCCTTAAATCGCTAAAATTATGGTAATCTAGCTTAATTGGTGTCCATATCATGCTTAATAGTGATTATCGGTGTTTTAAGAGGATTTTGGGCATAATGATAGTTGTTTTGGTTAGAATAACCCTCTTAGGTGCTAGTGAGGCCAGCCAACCAGAGAAATTCCCCAGACTCCATATAAACACCCGATTTACCCGACTTGGCGTATTTTGGCAGTTTTTGTGACTTTTTAACCTCTATAGGATCTGCTGTCGACCCGAACCCTTCAGAATAAAATTGGGAAGACTGTAGCATGGTGAGACTAGTAGACACACACACACAGAGCACGGGAACCCAACTCCCCCACGAGGCCGCCGGTTTATTCATTCTGGCCGCAATTTGCGGCCAGAGTAGGGAGTGGGGTGTGGGTATTTTGGGGGTAGGGTACTTCTAGGTAGGTTAGTGTTTTGGTATCTGTAACTTTTCAATTTGGGTCCAGAGGCAAAATCTGGAGCTAGTTGTGTGTTTCCGATGTTTTAAGTCTTGTGCGACACGCGCGTGATACGCGTGGTTCTGTGGCGCGCTGCGCGACACAGCGTGTCAGCTTAGGTTCCGGTGGGTTCGTGCGCGTCGCGTCGTGTCGTGTGCACACGCGTTTAGTTTCACGCACGCGTTTCCTTTTATCGATATATCGCGTTTTGCAGGATTTTTCCTTATATGGTGACTCTTGTGAATTCTAGGTTCGTCGGCGGGGACTTCGAGCGCAGCAGAGAAAGGCAAGCAGGTGGTCGGACACACTTAGCACCAGATCACGGGTGAGTAGATTTAACATCTACGGGAGACGATCGTTTGGATGGCGCGAGTCGCCCGTTAAATTAATAAACTTATAGTTGGTAAACTTAATAGTACTTGTGACAATAAAATGATAATAATAAAACTGGCATAGTATTTCCGCAGTCATATCTACATGTCATACCCTTGTACGCAAATTTATTTGTAGGACACATGCACCATTACCGGGTTTTATATGCAGCACGAGCACTTTTCATGTGGACACACACCCTGGTAATTGCCATGTCACGACACTAGATAACCTTAACCTGAAACATATTAATTGCCTAGAACTGAGTTAATGCAGTAAATATTTAAAATGAAACCATAAGAATTACCATACCTGTGCATATGTATTATCATACCATCTACTCATGCTTAGTGCAAATCATGCATTGCAAATTGATACCATAAGCATCCATAGTCATCGACATATGCATTTTGATGATTCCATGGGATTTTGATATTTCTGGATTTTGGAGGAAAGCCGCAAGATTTCAACTGATAACTGTTTAAAAATATAAAAGTTACGGTTTTCTAGTGATGTAAAGTGTCGTCCACCATGAGTTTGCTGTGGTTTTCGAGATCCGTGACGAGGAGTGGAGGAACCGTCGCGGATACATGGTGGGCCCGGTACGGTACCCCGGGGCCAGAAGATCGCAGGAGATGGCGTTGAGCCTAGCTGGGGACGGATTACCTACCGGTGACTTCATTTGGCACGGCGGATATCCAGAGGATACCGACCGTGGCCGCTGGATTGAGACATGGATTTTGATGTGGATCAGCCGGATGGCTGAGACCAGAGATACTGGACATGGTTATATGGGATTTAGACAGTTTTGAGGTGTCGTTGCTGGACACGGTTTTTACTGATTTCCTTGATATTATGCTGATGTTTAAAAAGGGAAAGTTTCAAAACAAAGGAAAGAATAATTCTCATACATACTTGATAGTACCATCATGTGACATACATACCGTATTACCTCCATGTGACACATATATGTACTTGCTTGCATACTATTGATGCATACATACCTGCTAGAACATGTAGCCATACCTGCTTTAGGATGCCAGGACACTTGTGTGCATGCATACGATAGCCTTAGTAGATGTTATTTATTACTCACGAGCTGGCAACTCACCCCCGTTGTGCCACAGCTTTTCTGCAGGTCCACTCCGTCAGCACTGTAGCGGCGGATACTTTTGCTTCTTTTGCACTTTTTGCCTGGACTCGAGGCTTTTGCTCATAGGTGGGTTATTATTAGTTGTACCACCTTATATATTTGTTGTATCTAGAACACTCCATCTACTGCTACTATCATTTCAGTTGTACCTGTTTTATTTGGATTACTGTATATTGACCTAGATGTGAGATTGTGAGATTTGGGGATTTACTTGTGATATATCTGGGTCGAACTCACTTGAGTCGACATGCTATTTCTTATGCACTGTTATTCCTATATATATCTGCTTGCACCTTTGAGGCTGATTTTACTTGTGAGATTCTGCTGGAATTTTGGAAAAAAAGAAAGATATTTTAAAAAGGCAATTTGATTTGGTAATAAAGTAAATGCTTAAATAATTTGGTTTTCCTTCACTCTAAAGATCTTAATTAGGTTTTGTATTCTGGGCTTCGGCTTGCTTATTTTACGGACGCCTTAAGACGTTTCGTAATCTAAGTGCCGGTCGCGTTCCGTACCTTGCTGGTCTTGACAAAGTTGGTATCAGAGCGATAGGTTTCACCTTTCTGAGTGTAGGATGATCCTTAGTAGATGGAGTAAGTGACTTAAGCAGAGTAGCGTAGCGTACGTATGTCCGCGGCATACTTGCGATGCGATACTCCGCCCAGGTGACTTTAGGACATGCTTGCTTGAAAATTCCTTCTTTGATTCCATGTATCCTGTGATTCTCTTGCGCTGTTCTCATTGTCCTGTTTCCTGTACCAGTCACTATGCCACAGAGGGCTACCAGAGCACAGAGGGCTGCTGCCCGAGACGATATTCGAGCTGGCTCATCCAAGACTAGGACTGAGCAGGGTGGCATGCCTACGCCGCAGGGGCAGACCGATCCCCCTTCCCCAGGCCGTATGGATAGGCTTGAGACTGGTATGGAGGAGTTGCGTCAGATGATGGGGAGTATGCAGGAGCTCCGTCAGATGGTAGGATCCCTAGTTGCAGCCGGTCGTACACCGAGGCCGGAGGATGCACCTACTACATCCCAGACTACCTTGGTACCTGCTCCTACTACTTCCACCGTGACCATCCCGGTTTCACTACAGGAGTTCATGAGGCTGAGACCTCCAGTTTTCATGGGTACCGATGCAGCGGACAACCCGCAGACTTTCCTTGACAGCTTGGCCAGGATCTGCCGATCGCTGAGATGTTCTAATGATCGCTGGGTAGAGCTTGCGAGTTTCCGACTAGAGGATCTCGCACAGATATGGTGGGAGTCAGTTCTGAGAGGTCGAGCTATAGGTCTATCGCCCATGACCTAGACCGAGTTCACAGCAGTTTTCCTTGCCCGTTTCCTTCCGGAGAGCGTTCACGACGCCAGAGCTCGTAGTTTCGAGGCCTTGGTCAAGACACCTGGGATGACGGTGTCTGAGTATGACGTTCAGTTTACGCAGTTGTCCCGATATGCCCCGTACCTGGTAGATACCGAAGCGAAAAGGGTGAAGAGGTTCATACAGGGACTGGATGCCCAGCTATATCTTGCCATTGGCGCTCAGCATTTCGATACCTACTCGGCAGCTATGGATACAGCATTGCGGATGGAGACACGTATTTCAGCGACGTCGGCCGTTCCCGGGCCGAAGAGGATTGGTACCGGCACACCAGATCAGAGACAGCATGCCAGATTCATTCCGAGAGATAGGGCCGGCAGAAGGTTCGGATGAGGTCAGCTGTACGGATCGTATACACAGGGACAGCAGTCGTCGCCAGGGTGCTTCAGGTGCGGGAGTCTGCACCATCGTATTAGAGATTGTCCAGTGAGGCGACAGGGTACGGCGACAGTTCCGCATGTGACTCTACCTCCATCACCGCCCCCTCCTCAGAGAGCCCTACTACCTGCTACAGGCGATGCTCCACGCCAGTTAGGCGCACCCAGAGGCCGTGGGCGCGGCGCACCGACCCAGAGAGGACGAGGAGGCCGAGGCCGAGGTCAGCCCGCTATTGGAGGAGGTCAGGCCCGAGTTTTTGCATTGACACCCCAGGATGCGCAGGCATCCAATGCCGTCGTTATAGGTACCCTGTCAGTATGTTCTATTGATGCACACGTATTGTTCGATCCCGGATCCACGCACTCCTACGTTTCCACCCACTTCGTGCCGAGTTTGGGTAGAGAGTCCGGTTTGCTTGACCAGCCGCTGGTTGTGACCACTCCTATGGGAGAGTCTTTTGTTGCTGGGCACGTGTTCCGATCCTGTACCGTTCGTATTGACGAGCGAGAGTTGCCTGTCGACTTGATCCTTCTGGAGATGTTGGACTTCGACATTCTTTTGGGCATGGATTGGTTAGCCACGTGCTATGCGACGGTGGACTGCCGCGAGAAGACAGTTAGGTTTTGTTTTCCGGGCGAGTCGGCTTTTATTGTGCAGGGGGACCGTGGTGCCGCCCCTCACATTTTGATTTCTTCCCTTCGCGCTGGTCAGCTGATGAGGAAGGGATGTCGGGGATTTCTAGCCTGTGTATGTGATACCAGAGCTACGGATGTTCCATTGGACCAGGTTCCGATTGCATGCGAGTTCCCCGATGTTTTCCCTGACGAGCTGCCAGGACTGCCACCTGAGCGCGATGTCGAGTTCTGTATTGATTTGATTCCTGGCTCGGGGCCTATTTCTATACCGCCTTATCGGATGTCCCCGGCGGAGCTTAGAGAGTTGAAGGTTCAGCTGCAAGATTTGTTGGATAAGGGACTTATTCGACCCAGTGTTTCTCCGTGGGGTGCTCCGGTCCTGTTTGTCAAGAAAAAGGACGGAAGTTTGCGCTTATGCATCGACTACCGCCAGCTGAACAAGGTGACCGTTCGGAATAGATATCCGTTGCCGCGCATTGATGATTTTTTCGACCAGCTCCAGGGTGCAGGTTATTTTTCGAGGATCGACTTACGATCAGGATACCACCAGCTGCGAGTCCGACAGGAGGATATACCGAAGACAGCCTTCCGTACACGCTATGGCCACTATGAGTTTCTGGTGATGTCGTTCGGACTCACCAACGCCCCCGCAGCATTTATGGATTTGATGAACCATACCTTCAGGCCGTATCTTGACTTGTTCATCATCGTGTTCATCGACGATATTTTGGTGTACTCTCGGAGCCGAGAGGAGCACGAGCAGCACCTGCGTATTACGTTACAGACTCTGAGGGAGCACCAGCTATTCGCAAAGTTCTCCAAGTGTGCATTCTGGCTGGACAGCGTTGGATTCTTGGGTCACGTGATTACGAGAGACGGAATTTGTGTGGACCCGAAGAAGATTGAGGCCATTCAGCAGTGGCCCCGACCTACATCGGTTACTGAGATCCGTAGTTTTCTAGGCCTGGCAGGCTACTACAGGCGTTTTGTTCAGGACTTCTCCCGTATAGCTGCACCTTTGACCGGTTTGACCCGGAAGGGAGTTCCTTTCGTTTGGACGGAGGAGTGCGAGCGCAGTTTTCAGCAGCTGCGGACGTGTTTGACTACGGCGCCGGTATTATCTTTGCCTTCGGGATCAGGCGGATTTGTGGTCTACTGTGATGCTTCGCGAGTGGGGTTGGGATGCGTATTGATGCAGCAAGGCCGGGTGATCGCTTATGCTTCTCGGCAGTTGAAGAAGCATGAACAGAACTACCCTACTCACGATTTGGAGATGGCTGCAGTGGTCTTTGCACTGAAGATATGGCGACATTACCTATATGGCGAGTCATGCCAAATATTCACAGACCACAAGAGCTTAAAATACATATTTCAGCGGCGAGACCTGAACCTCAGACAGCGTCGTTGGATGGAGTTGGTAAAGGACTACGACTGTGAGATCTTATACCACCCGGGCAAGGCGAATGTTGTAGCGGATGCTTTGAGCAGGAGGCCCGGGGGTAGTCTATCCTATTTGCGCGCAGTGCAGAGGTAGACGTCAGCGGATTGGCAGATTCTATGCGACAGCCGAGTCGAGTTCGAGTTCACTCCGACAGGAGGGCAGCTCGCACATGTTCGTGCGCGCCCACAATTGCTTGACCGTATATAAGGCACAGCGCAGAGATGACCGTTGCTTAGAGATCATGACACAGCTGGGACAAGGCAGATTTTCCGAGTTCATGATTGATGATCAGGGGATTTTACGATTTGGATCCAGACTGTGTGTACCAGATGCTGATGGTTTGCGGCGCAACATTCTTGAGGAGGCACACCGATCTGTGTATAGTGTCCACCCCGGTTCCACCAAGATGTACCATGATATGAGAGAGACCTACTGGTGGAACGGAATGAAGAGGGACATTGCGGAGTTCGTATCGAGATGCCTGACTTGTCAGCAAGTCAAGGCCGAGCACCAGAGGCCCGCAGGAGAGCTACAGCCGTTACCCATTCCAGAGTGGAAATGGGAACAGATTTCGATTGACTTCGTTGTGGGTCTACCCAGGACCAGTCGAGGGTACGACTCCATCTGGGTGATCGTGGATAGATTGACGAAAGCGGCTCACTTCTTGCCAGTGAAGACCACTTTCAGCTTCGCTCAGTATGCTCAGCTCTACATTGACGAGATCGTGCGGCTACATGGCGTACCGACTTGTATCGTGTCAGATCGAGGCACTCAGTTTACCAGCCGACTATGGCAGAGACACCAGGAGGCTTTGGGCATTCATTTGAGCTTTAGCACAGCATTTCATCCGCAGACCGACGGACAGTCAGAGCGGACCATTCAGACTCTCGAGGACATGCTCAGAACGTGCGTTTTAGACTTCGGCGGTAGCTGGGACCGTCATTTACCTCTAGTGGAGTTCTCCTATAACAACAGCTTCCAGGATACTATCCAGATGGCACCTTTCGAGGCGTTGTATGGGAGGAGATGTAGATCACCCATTTGTTGGACCGAGTTGAGCGAGAGCAGTATCTTCGGACCGCAGATCGTGCAGGAGACGACCGAAAAAGTACAGTTGATTCGAGACCGGATGAGAGCAGCTCAGAGCAGACAGAAATCCTATGCAGACAGGCGCCGTCGCAGATTAGAGTTCGCAGTTGGCGACCATGTTTTTCTGAAGGTCTCTCCGATGAAGGGCGTGATGCGTTTTGGGCGAAAGGGGAAGCTTAGCCCTAGATTCGTAGGTCCCTTCGAGATCCTCGAGCGTGTCGGCACTGTTGCTTATCGTTTGGCTCTTCCACCCAGTTTCTCAGATGTTCATCCCGTCTTCCACGTATCGACGCTACGCCGTTATCTTCATAACCCTTCCCACACGATTCAGCATCAGACAGTTCAGCTTGAGCCGGACCTTTCGTTCACCGTGCAGCCAGCTGAGATTTTGGATCGGCAAGTGAAGAAACTTCGATCAAAGGTCCTGCCGTCCGTGAAAGTTCTTTGGCGCAGCCCGAGCAGTGAGGAGATCACTTGGGAGGCCGAGGGAGAGATGCGGAAGAAATTACCTCATCTTTTTGAAGGTACGCGTAGTTGTGTATTTTAAAAATTCGGGGACGAATTTTCTTAAGGGGGGAGACTGTAACACTTGAGTTTTAGGGCTAGCAGTAATTAAGTGTTAATTTGGGGTTTTTGGTAAAAAGTTTACCAAAACGGGATTCTAGTAATTTATCTGGATTTATGGTTATTTTTGTGGAATTTTATCTCAACCACACACACTTGTGCACGTTAGCCAGGGTTAGGATTAGGGTTTGCCACATATTTGAGTTGTGGGTTAGTCATGTTTAAGTTAACCTTGGAGGGTTAGGTCCTTAGTTAAGTTAATAGTGTGGTTTAGAGCTAATTAGCTTTAGTTGATGATGGTTGGCTTTGACCATAAGGTTTTGGAGGGTTTAAGGTTGACTTAGAGAGAGAGAGAGAGGGGGTGTGATGGGTCATGATGGTTTAAGGATTTGTCACCCTCTTTCACTTCAAACTTGGCAATTCTTCTCACACTCAATCCCTCTCTCACTCACACATCAGTTCAGCCCAGAAATTGCATCAATTTAGCCCCCAAGCCATCACATTGTGCTGCTACAGCAGCTAGTGATGAACTTCAGCCATTCTCAGCCCCTCCCCTTCACATTCCAGCACTTAAACTGCTGCAACAGCAGCTGTTCCAGCCCCCAAAACAGCCCTTTCAGCACCCACTATCATTACAAGCAGCCTACCCTCAAATCTCACTCACTCACACTACACATCAGCCAAAAGTTTGCATCAGATCAGCCCAAGATTTGCCTCAAATCAGCCACCAAAAAAAAAACAGCAGCACATCAGCCTTCAGCCCATTTTTTCATCATTTCAGCCATTTTAATTTCTGCAGACAGTAGCAGCAACAGCTGCTACTTCAGCCCCTCAACCTCATACCACACCACACACAACTCCATACCACACCACACACAACTCCATACCACACCACACAACTCCATACCACACCATATCAGCCCCAGTAACAGCAACAGCAAAAGCAAACAGCAATAGCAGCACATCAGCACCAGCTCTGGTGAAGTTCAGATCGTTCCAGCCAAGTTTTGATGCACCTACCCTCTTCTTCTTCTCCTTCTCCTTGGTTGCAAGGGTCCTAGGGGGGTATAACTCCTAAACTTTTTCCGTATTGTGTAGGTTACATGTTTGCTTGGTTAGTTTAGAGTTTTAATGGAGTTTTTCATGCTGGAATTGTGCAGTGATGTTAGATTTAGATACTTTAGAGTACTTGTAGTTTAATGAACCCTTCTTGGTGTTAACTAATCTGTTTAAGCCTAGTGGTGATGCTAAAATTAGATGGGTAGCCTTAAATCGTTAAAATTATGGTAATCTAGCTTAATTGGTGTCCATATCATGCTTAATAGTGATTATCGGTGTTTTAAGAGGATTTTGGGCATAATGATAGTTGTGTTGGTTAGAATAACCCTCTTAGGTGCTAGTGAGGCCAGCCAACCAGACAAATTCCCCAGACTCTATATAAACACCTGATTTACCCGACTTGGCGTATTTTGGCAGTTTTTGTGACTTTTTAACCTCTATAGGATCTGCTGTCGACCCGAACCCTGCAGAATAAAATTGGGAAGACTGTAGCATGGTGAGACTAGTAGACACACACACACAGAGCACGGGGACCCAACTCCCCCACGAGGCCGCCGGTTTATTCATTCTGGCCGCAATTTGCGGCCAGAGTAGGGAGTGGGGTGTTGGTATTTTGGGGGTAGGGTACTTCTAGGTAGGTTAGTGTTTTGGTATCTATAACTTTTCATTTTGGGTCCAGAGGCAAAATCTGGAGCTAGTTGTGTGTTTCCGATGTTTTAAGTCTTATGCGACACCCGCGTGATACGCGTGGTTCTGTGGCGCGCTGCGCAACACAGCGTGTCAGCTTAGGTTCAGGTGGGTTCGTGCGCGTCGCGTCGTGTCGTGTGCACACGCGTTTAGTTTCACGCACGCGTTTCCTTTTATCGATATATCCTGTTTTGCAGGATTTTTCCTTATATGGTGACTCTTGTGAATTCTAGGTTCGTCGGCGGGGACTTCGAGTGCAGCAGAGAAAGGCAAGCAGGTGGTCGGACACACTTAGCACCAGATCACGGGTGAGTAGATTTAACATCTACGGGGGACGATCGTTTGGATGGCGCGAGTCGCCCGTTAGATTAATAAACTTATAGTTGGTAAACTTAATAGTACTTGTGACAATAAAATGATAATAATAAAACTGGCATGGTATTTCCGCAGTCATATCTACATGTCATACCCTTGTACGCAAATTTATTTGTAGGACACATGCACCATTACCGGGTTTTATATGCAGCAAGAGCACTTTTCATGTGGACACACACCCTGGTAATTGCCATGTCACGACACTAGATAACCTTAACCTGAAACATGTTAATTTCCTAGAACTGAGTTAATGCAGCAAATATTTAAAATAAAACCATAAGAATTACCATACCTGTGCATATGTATTATCATACCATCTACTCATGCTTAGTGCAAATCATGCATTGCAAATTGATACCATAAGCATCCATAGTCATCGACATATGCATTTTGATGATTCCATGGGATTTTGATATTTCTGGATTTTGGAGGAAAGCCGCAAGATTTCAACTGATAACTGTTTAAAAATATAAAAGTTGCGGTTTTCTAGTGATGTAAAGTGTCGTCCACCATGAGTTTGCTGTGGTTTTCGAGATCCGTGACGAGGAGTGGAGGAACCGTCGTGGATGCATGGTGGGCCCGGTACGGTACCCCGGGGCAAGAAGATCGCAGGAGATGGCGTTGAGCCTAGCTGGGGACGGATTACCTACCGGTGACTTCATTTGGCACGGCGGATATCCAGAGGATACCGACCGTGGCCACTGGATTGAGACATGGATATTGATGTGGATCAGCCGGATGGCTGAGACCAGAGATACTGGACATGGTTATATGGGATTTAGACAGTTTTGAGGTGTCGTTGCTGGACACGGTTTTTACTGATTTCCTTGATATTATGCTGATGTTTAAAAAGGGAAAGTTTCAAAACAAAGGAAAGAATAATTCTCATACATACTTGATAGTACCATCATGTGACATACATACCGTATTACCTCCATGTGACACATATATGTACTTGCTTGCATACTGTTGATGCATACATACCTGCTAGAACATGTAGCCATACCTGCTTTAGGATGCCAGGACACTTGTGTGCATGCATACGATAGCCTTAGTAGATGTTATTTATTACTCACGAGCTGGCAACTCACCCCCGTTGTGCCACAGCTTTACTGCAGGTCCACTCCGTCAGCACTGTAGCGGCGGATACTTTTGCTTCTTTTGCACTTTTTGCCTGGACTCGAGGCTTTTGCTCATAGGTGGGTTATTATTAGTTGTACCACCTTATATATTTGTTGTATCTAGAACACTCCATCTACTGCTACTATCATTTCAGTTGTACCTGTTTTATTTGGATTACTGTATATTGACCTAGAGGTGAGATTGTGAGATTTGGGGATTTACTTGTGATATATCTGGGTCGAACTCACTTGAGTCGACATGCTATTTCTTATGCACTGTTATTCCTATATATATCTGCTTGCACCTTTGAGGCTGATTTTACTTGTGAGATTCTGCTGGAATTTTGGAAAAAAGGAAAGTTATTTTAAAAAGGCAATTTGATTTGATAATAAAGTTAATGCTTAAATAATTTGGTTTTCCTTCACTCTAAAGATCTTAATTGGGTTTTGTATTCTGGGCTTCGGCTTGCTTATTTTACGGACGCCTTAAGACGTTTCGTAATCTAAGTGCCGGTCGCGTTCCGTACCTTGCGGGTCGTGACATGTTCATTCAGGGCATTATAAGAATTCTGTGAAAATTTGGTCTCGTGAACAATCTAAACCACCGTGGAACCATGGCCAAACCCATGCTTGGGCCGCGGTTCCGCCGCGACTTGAACTGTTCAGTGTACCAAAATTTTGCAGAAAGATCCTGACTTGAAAATAGGGGTTTTGGAATATTATTATTTGGGCCCAGAATTTCTTTAAGTGCAACAGTAGTGCTTGGGGCCCACTTGGGTAAAATTGATCGATCGGAAAATTTTAAACACATTAGTTCACAGTATTTAAATTATATCTGCGACCGTGAATGTCACTTGATCGATAAATCCTGTCCAACTGTTATAGCCCGGTTAGACGGATTTGCGAACGTAACATTCACGTTGATGTTCTGTGATTGTGCTGTGATGTTGCGGATCGGTCGTGGGGGATAGCCTGGATGCAATGCTAGTACAGTTTTTATTGTATTATGTACATTTGATGTTGCGGGGCGAGCGTCCGACATGTGGACTGCCGCCACTGCCTGTTTGTATTATTCTTTTGGGGCACGACCAGGTTGCGGTCGATGTACCCGTTGTATGTATATTTTACTTTCTGTATTAGGATTACCCCGCGGAGGGGTGCACGGATAGCC
Organism: Agapanthus africanus; assembly: GCA_030015575.1. Classification (NCBI taxonomy): domain Eukaryota; kingdom Viridiplantae; phylum Streptophyta; class Magnoliopsida; order Asparagales; family Amaryllidaceae; genus Agapanthus; species Agapanthus africanus. The sequence goes on from JASDDO010000029.1 coordinate 77,316,612, forward strand.
GGATTCTAGAGGGCAACAGACCCGCATCTCATGGCATTGAGACGGAGGGGGCTTCACTCTAGAATTGGCGGGCTATTCGCCGCACTCGTAGGGGGTACAGGTTGACCCAGGAAGGGTGCCCAAGTTACCGGATTCCGTGAAGTGCTGGGTGGTCCATTCACGTTGCTGAAGGGGGCTGCCTCGCTTCAGGTTTTGGCGGATAACTTGTCGCGCCCGTAGGGGTCTAGGATTTCATTGCATAGGCTATCCACACGACCAGGGGAACGTCGGGTTTCAGTAGCGGCTCTGTGAAACCCGGGGATCCCAGATATCTGTATTGTTCTGTGATGCTGTACATTTCTGTGATGTTGCATTTTATCACGCCTTGAGCGAAATATTATATATTGATATATATACTAGTAGATGTTGTATATGTTTTGCATCCGCGCTAGTCCAGTCCCCGCTCTGTCGTTAGTTAGCTAACCTAACGGGTAATGACGGGACCCAGTGGCGAATGCGGATGGCATATACGTACGTCATTATTTTCGTTCTTTATTGGTGTGATCAATTGATGGGACTGCGTTGATTCGGATCAATGCAAGTTAAACAAACCTAATCTGATGTTGTTGGAACACTTTTCAAAAAGCTGTTATTGCAAGGACGTTCACTTTTGTTTTGCATCGTGGTATTCAGTTGGAATATCCTGCTCCTCAGTCGATGAGGCAAGGGCTGAGATCCCTTCACTGGGAGTGACCCCTTGGACAGAAGTTTGCGTCAGGGCAATAACTTCACTATAGCCGATTACTTTTTCTTTGCATCGTGGTATTCAGTTGGAATATCCTGCACCTCATTCTACGGGGAAAGAGCCGAGATCCCTTCACCGGGAGTAACCTCTTTAGCAAAGGTTTTCGTCACTATATTTTTAAAAGCTATCCGGTTCCTTCAACGATATCAAGTTCATTACGTTAAAGGTTTTCGCTAGAAACCATTCGTAGCCCTCCATCATTTCGGTTAAATATTCGGTAGTATTCAAGCTATGTATTTTGACCTCACGCCAAGGCATAGTGATTGGTAGCTGCCGGATATTTAGATGTTGCATAGATAGATGTGTTGGTTTGGGACAGTCGTACTACTATTTTGGCCTACGTCAAGAGTATGTACGGGTGGGTTCAAATTAACCTGGACAATGATGGGTAGAACTTGACATGTGACTTATGATATTTTGACCTCACGCCAAGGTCATAAGAGCATGGGGCAAAAATCGCATCGGGAGTTTCTAAAGAAACTGAAACTTGCCAGATATGCGCATACCTTCTGGAGTGTGATGACGTGAGCAGATTCTGTCACGTTATCATGCGATGATAGTTGGATCCCGATTCCCACTGATGAGTTGGTTTACTCCTCGGGTGATCCCGACTAATTCTTCTTTCAGGTTTGGAGGAGAATTTGATGGTACAGTGGGAGGTTTCCAGATTAGATAAATTAGTAACCATTCTGTCTAGGTTAGAGTGCACGCTGAGTGTTTCTTTTCTCTCTCTCTTTGGCAGCGACCATTGACCCGACCTTAGACTATGACTCAGAGACCAAGTTGACCGAACCTTCTTAAACATTGGCTTTTGGATTGTCAGAGTTGCAGACCTCATTGCCACTCCTACTTTTACCCTTTTCTCCAGGACACCCCGTATTACTTTGAACGTCCACTTCCATTGGACAAAACCATCGTATGGTTATATACGAACTCGAAGGGATTTATTCGAGGATGGTTTCCGGTTCTGGAGAAAACGAATAGGACTATTCAGTTGTCTTTTCCTTTTTACCTTCTCTCAGGTTGCGAGTACTCCTTGGTTTAGGAGATAGCACACCTATTACGCAAATTGGATAGTCTTCTTCCAAACCTTAGGCTGGTGCCGAACGGTGGGGAATGAAGAAAACCAATTAGCATAACGATGGTGTACAGAAGGTATTATGTAAAGACAAAGAAAGGGATTAGAAGGAGGGCAAAGTAAATTGCGACTGATATTCACGACCAAACCAGGTATTTCATTACCACTCCCACTTCACCTTTGTATTTCTCCAGGACACTCCGTATCACTACGAAGATCCACAGTTTATTGGATACTCCATCGTATGGTTATATACGAACTCGAAAGGAACTTGTTCAAGTTCGGGGATGGATTCTGGTTCAGGAGAAATAGGAATAAGGTTTATTCGGTTGTCTTTTATCTTCACCTTCTCTCGCATTGCGAGTGCTCCTAGGATTAGGACAGTACACCCATTATGCTTATTGGATAGTCTTCTTCCAAACCATAGGCTAGTGCCGAACGGTAGGGAAGGAAGAAAACCATTTGGCCTAAAAGGGTGTGCATAATGTAATGACTAAAGACATATGGGATTTGGAGAGGTGGCAAAGAATTATACGGTTACAGTCGTGAATCTGGATAATGGAAGAGGCATTACTAGGAATACCCGGATACCCCTACGAAACATTTCAATATTACAGCTTCACTGTGTACTGTTAAAGGAAAACTGATTTCCCGATTAGATACTTACTCCAGGGTATGTATTTACAGGTATGATTCTCGCATCTGTATGGTTTTACAGATGATGAGTGGGAGTAAGTTATTGGGAATTAGGTGATCATCCTCATTATATCGGAATTCGTTGTAATTGGTGATATTTGAGGAAGTCACCTGGGTTGTTTGCCGGACGGCGAATATTTGGTTTTGAATATCCGTTATAATGCACCATTTTCAAATTGATATATCTGTACGTCTATTTTTATAGAGTGAGATATACCTTTTTGAAATTATGTCGATGACATTTACCTATATCAGTTGATGGTTAGGTAAGGAGCATTAAACAGCGGTGTAATTCTTCTTAACCATAAGTACAGTTTTCAACCTACGAAACACAAGGAGTGAGTTATTAGATACAAGGGACTTGTACAGAGTATTGTATATTGTCCAGTGTCCATTAGGACAGAGGGGATAGTCCTCGTACTATATTCAGTTTACTTATGACTTCTCTAGTTTTTAAACATGTGTTTCGTGGAAACACAGGGTCCGAATTTTTAGAAGTTATAGGTATATGAATAAAGTAGAGAACCAGGTGTTGTAAGTATCGGGATTCTTCAAGGTAATAGAAGATGTAGATATTTGTGTATGGTATTCAATTGATAGTAATGATTAAGAGAACTTGCTTCTCTTTCAGGTTACTCATAATTGGAAGTACTCCTAAGTTGAGTAATGCTGATCGGCCTCACTCCATTTACTTGACATGCACTGGAGACAGCTGCATGATTTGAATATGGTTCAATTAAATCAGTGCCTCTGTTTCTATATTGGATATAGAACAGTTTATATCTTAACGATGTTAAGGTACAGGGAGTTGTCCGGCCTATGCTTAAAACCAGACTCTGGATAACTCAAGGCATGTTTCTGTAATGGCTGTTTGTGGGTTGACTCAGGCTATGATGAGGGTTGACTTTCTACCATCTGGAAGATCAATAGTGATATTGTTCTAGACTCGCCACAGTTTTAATAAAAAATGGACTTTTTCAGAAAACAGAAGTGGGAGTATGGTAGAACTGGAAGTGATTCCAGAACCACAAACGATTACTGAAGATTTTGATAGGAACCTAAAGATTCAATCTGGTTTGACATTCCATTGGCCACTCCGCAGATACGATGGGTAACTTCAGGCACCCGAGAGGTACTCCGGAAGCCTCAAGGATGGTGACAGGGAAGTTCTTGTTTACCCAGACTTGCCATTGCTGTTGTTCCAGACTGTGAGACCCGGCAGGAGGATGAGTATAGCGTCGTTCTGAACTAGCTTTAGAAGTGTACGTCTATATAACTCTGCCAGAGGGTTGTCATAGTCAGTGGGAGCAGCGGAAGCATTGGTGGACAGGTGGCTTATGTCTATTTATAGACTAAAGCAGATGTAGCGGAGATAGATCATCTATTTCTGATGTGACAGTCATAGGTTTGACTTCATCAGAATAGGGGATGGATCTGTTAAGAAGGTAGTAGGGTGTGATGTCCTGGTATTTGGATGACATACACAGAGTAGGAAGTGATATTCCTATACTACGATCGGTTATACTTTGGTCGTCACACAGTGGTTTCTCCACATGGGACTTGGACATTATATCAATCATACTGGTTACTAGATCTATGGTTTTAGGTCAAGATTTGGGTGGTTTCCCAATTAAGGGTACTTAGACAGCATTCTAAGAGTATTTAGAATGGACGACTCTTGGCACGGTAGTGTACCTGCAGGCGGTGGAGTCACCCTCTCTAAAGGTGTCTTACAGACTAAAGTGGAGAGGGATGTGCATGATTGGCAGATCACTTACTTAGGCAATTGAGTCAATCATGAGATGTCAAGTGCCACACCAGATGTTGTTTTTGCGGTAGGTGCAATAAGTTGATATTGATCCAATCCTGGAGAAACAGTCGGAAGCAGTTTTAGAACATAAGTGGATGTTCTAGGGATATGATAACGACAGCCTCATTCGGGAGATAGTTATCATTCCAGGCTTCCAAGGTGACTTGGACGACAGGGAGGTTGTCAGAGTTATTGTTTTCCTTCTGACGAGGGGCAGTATTTTGGACAGGTGGTCCAAGAAAATACTGAGGGAGGCATGGCGCAGGATACTGATTAAGTTCAGTTGACGATACAGTCTAAGAAGTTTGGATTTGGAGTTCATTTATGAGCTAGGTCCCATCAGACATCCAGACACATTCTAAGACAAGTATTGCTCATTTCGGGAGATGGCATTCTCCGCGAACTTGAGATATAGAGAGACATAGAAAGAAACATCAAAGCGGATCCACTCACTGAGGCTATTCCTCGAACGCAATAGTTTCGCAAACGAGCTTTGTGAGACTGACAAGTAGAGGAGTTGGGTGTTCGATATCACACGGGCTGTGAGTATGCGACATCGCAATAATTAGCCTTGAGTGCAAGTGGGAGATTGTTGGAGATGGTGCACTAAGAGTCAATTATTGGATCACAGGCACGTGATTGCAATGGTTGAGGGAGGACCTATCCCGGTAGGACAGTCTTACTCAAGATGATAGTATGCTATCTGGTTTATCTTTATCATCGTGTACTGCTTTAGGTGACCTGACAGGTCGCTATTACACGTTGATAGAGCCCCTAGGATTCATGCTTGACTGCCAGCAGTATGAGGGCGATCATATACGTGGGAGCTGGTAGTCTATAAGCACATCCTTAAAAGGTCCCTAGTCGTGGGAGTTTCGAGACAGGGCATCGATACTCCAGAGTAGACTAGTGTATACAGTCGAGACCCCGACGAGGGGCGGTGGCCGGTCTCACAAGCCACTGGTGTCAGTTAGTTCACCTAAGATGTAAACAGGTGCTCATTGGGTTATGATTACACCGGACAGGACTCGCCGGGAACATGCTAGTTGGTCTTATACCTGACGTCAGATAGCAGTTCCCTGGTGAAATGTGTACAGTTTAGTTCATCGACCTGAGGATCGTCATTTGTCTCGTGTGAGTTCCCACTGTACTTTGATTACTACCCTACCACGCTCAAAGGAGACGTGCAAACAGGTTTTAGTTGGGTACAGTCCCGAGCTACATGGAGGCAGTAAGCGGATCTTCAGGGGTTCGTCTCTCCCGGTATTGGGGGTGAGGTCGCGCTGTGTCTAGGAGAGCCATTACACGAAGTCCTTGGCCAAGGCAGGAGATTTACTGGTAGGTATTCCAGTAGTATCTCAGGGTGTTCTGGGCTACACTCCGACATGACTTGTACCGCTTTTGGGGGTCTGACTTTTACCAACCCCCTAGGCCCGCCATGCGATGCTCATAGACGAATGGACCAGACTGTACGGACATTGTCACTGACAGGCTCAGTAGGGTGTCAGGCTGAGTTCGCTCACAGACATCCCTTTTGGTCAATACCTGGTAGCCCGTTACGTATAGGCTAATACCTCTGACGTGCTAGTGGTTAAATCCACAACCAAGGTGTTGACGAGTCTTTAGAGTCCCTCACAGACTAGTTTCTCAAGTTTCGGGCGAAACGCTGTAGAGGCCGTATGGAGATATGGCAGTGTTCGATCAGATACGTGCGGTATTGCACGGATCATGATCGGATGGAATATACTAGCGGGCTTTGGTTTAAGCCGGATCCTAGTATTGCACAGTGTAGATTTTGTCTCATTGCATTTGTATTCGGTCGGAATACAAATGCGGGTGTGTATACACAGTTGCGGGTTTTTCCTGTAATTTATTACGGGACCAGTTTTATGGAGTTGCCAGTTTGCTTTCCGTTTCGGCCATTTTCGTTTGTATCTTTCATTGGCCGAAGATTGGTGGAGGAGGGCTTATTTGCATTTGTGCAAATAAGCATTTGTGGAGGGTGGTCTTTGCATATTCTTGTGTCATGATAATTCTTCCACCCTTGACTTTCTTGAGTTCATGATGGCATGACTTTTGTAATGGTGATGGGTTATGATGGTTGATTTGGAGTGTTGAACTTGGTTTGTGATCATTGCTTATTATAATGGCCCTTTCTCTCTCTTGCATTATTCTTGTGGCTACCTCTTTTCATACTCTCCCTCATTCTCTCACTCTCTTGCTCATGCCATGGCCGGCCAAGGTAGAGGGGCTGCCCATGATTTGTGTGGGGATTTTTAGCTCTCTTGATGGTTGAAAATTCCCCAAGTTCATCTACAAAATTCTACATCTCATTCCTCCACCATATGGCAACTCCATACAAACCCCAAGAGACAATGAGTTCTACAAATAACCTACAGCAAACCTTGGGCACATCGGCTCGCCAACTTTGTGCCCGAGTTACCTCGGTCCAGAGGCGGGAGCCCGTAAAAGAAGCCGGCAATGTGGTGCCCTTCCGGCAAGGAGGCGACGACCGGAGATTCTGTAGGGTTCCTAGGCACTCTAGTGAGGTCTCACAAGGCATCGAACATGCCAATTTAAAAAAATTGGTGCCGAGAAACCCTAGACTACGGATCTTAGACTAGATGTTTAGGCGAAACGGAAAACTAGTTAACACTTAACTACTTGGATATGGAAATTACAACCTTTGTAGATCTGGATATCCACCTCCACGGCTCCGCAACGAAGTCACCTCGCTGTCCATGTTGAAACCCGGGCTCAAGTGTCGGCTTCGTCGGAGAAACGGGTGAGCTAGGTCGCCGGCTTCGTGTCAAAGACGATCTACGTCGAGGCATCGCAAGTTCAAGCTCCGACTTCACAAAGTGATGAAACTTGTGAAGAAAACACACTCTACAACTTGGCTAGAGGTAGAGGGTCAAGAAATAGGAGGTGGGTTCTCTTTAGAATTGGATTTCTCACTCTCAAGCTCAAGTTGCCATTAATGGCCTCAAGGTTTCTAACTTTAAGATGAAGAAGAAGATGAGCTTGTATTATGATAAGTCCTTTTTAATAATGAAATAAAATTGATACTTATCATAATCTAACATGGGTTAAGTGTAGAGAGCAAACCATGGTAAGTGGGAATAGTTAGGGTTTAGCATAAAGACAAAATGGTCTTTGAGTCAAACCTTCATGAAGCTTCATTAAGCTTCATGACAAAAGAAAACCATTTTGTTTTTATAAAACAATTTAAATAAAAGGAATGGATAAATAAATGTGTGATAAAATCAAAACCCTAATTATCCTATTAACCATGGGTTTATTCTTTACACTTAACCAAATAAACATGCATCATCTAATATGATACAAATAAGTGTACAAAAGTATATCACATATACATCATGCACATCAAGTGAGAAAATCCATTTAAAGTGAACCCATATTAGTTAATGTAAAGTAATATATCAAATATATAATTATACATTAAATCATTAAATCAACACTTGATTTAACGACCCGGTCATATCGCATATAACCGACTAATATCAAAAGTAACAACTTATCGAATCAACACTTGATCCGATAACCCGGCTATAATGCATATAACCGATCAATGTTACAAATCGCGAGAATCGAATACAGTATCACATACCGGTATTATTCTCGGTCCCGCACATATCTTATATGCACTCCTATTTCGTTTCGCTTGAGCCAGGAAACCTCTGTGTAGGACTCTAAAGACTTGTCAATACGCCGGTAGCAGATGATGATCATATCAAGCATCTACAAGCCGCAAGCGGTCTGCTAAACGTAACGGCCACCAGGGTATTGCGCGATCAGAAGATCGACGAGCTAGCCCGCTCACACTCCTGCGAATCCGACCAGTAACACTTACCGTACAGTCCGGTCTCTTCATCTGATACGTCGCATATCAAGTCTAGGGGTGGTATACGTCAGACCCCAATAACCCGATAAGTCGTGCCGATGTGAGGCTCACAACGGGTCGAGAAACTACTGGTAACACTTACCAGCAAATCTCTGATCAGCCCTGGCCAGGTACTTCCCTGTTACGGCCAATCATGCACAGCGCAACATCAACCCCTAATACCGGGAGAGACGAAACCCCTCCTATCGCTCATTGCCTCCATATGACTCGGGACTGTGCCCAAAGACCACCGTTTTGCACGCCCTCATGGACATGGTAAGGTGGAGATCAAAGCACAGTGGGAATCACACAAGACTCTATGACGATCTCGGGTCTACAGACTAACCTGTACAAGTGTCACCTGAGAACTGCCATCTGACGTGAGGTATAATACCATCTGGGAGTTCTCGGCGAGTCCGTCCAGTGTACCCAGTCTCCACTGAGCACCCGTATACCATCTCTGATGTCAAACACCAATGGATATGGGATCATCCATCGCCTATCACATGGGTCGAGAAGCGTATACGCTAGTCTACTCTGGTATATCGATGCCCCGTCTCGATACACCCACGACTAGGGACCTTGAAGGATGTACTTATGGACTACCATGTCCCCACTAGTATGATCCGCATCATAGTCCAGGTAGTCAGGCACAAATCCTAAGGGCTTTACCAATATGTAACTATAAGGCAGTATAAAGAGACTAGTGTACATGTTAAGATAAAGAGTAACCAGATAGCATACTATCATATCGAGCAAGAAAGTCATCTCTATATATGTCCAAGCATCCAATATAATATACAACATCTGTACAATACTGGCCTCTAGGGCATACATACAACTAACAGATTCCGCGGGAGATCGAGACGACGACGAGAAGACCGGAGGACACGGATCACTCGGTATATCTCTATTCCCATCTTGTAGTTAGCTAGGACTAGTTTAATGGCCCGATCCGGGTATTTAGTGCGCGGTGGTGTCGGTTCAAAAAGTTATTGTAAAACACCGCTTCCGCATTCCGGCGTCGGATTGACGGCCGGGGCGCCGCCCTGCACTTACAACGAGCAACTGTATACTATCTCCAGTACGACGTACTGATGGCTGTGGGACAGACCATCTCTCCAACTGGGATGAGAAGCGTACACACTTAGTCTACTCCGGAATATCGATGCCCTGTCTCGATAATCCTACGACTAGGGACAAGTATAGGATGTTGCTTATAGACTACCCAGCCCCTACTAGTGTGACTGCCATCACAACGCTGGTAATCAAGCAAAGATCCTATGGGCTCTACTAATATGTATAAGTGATACGTTACATGAAACATATGCACATATTAAAGTAGACACAAACCAAGTAGCATACTACCATTTTTAGCAAGACTGTATATACAACTGTGAATATCCCAAGCTTCCATTAAGTAATATACATACAAGTATGATACAATAATGGCCCCTAGGGCATATACACTAACAAGTGGGAGGACACACAAGACTCTATGACGATCTCGGGTCTACAGACTAACCTGTACCAGTGTCACCTGAGAAATGCTATCCGACGATAGATATAATACCACATAGGAGTTCTTGGCGAGTCCATTCAGTGTACCCAGTCTCCACTGAGCACCCGTATACAATCTTTGGTGTCATCACACCAAATGAATATGGGATCATCCATCACCCATCATATGGGACAAGAATGGTATACGCTAGTCTACTCTGGAATATCAATGCCCCGTCTCGATAAACCTACGACTAGGAACATTTCAAGGATATGCTTATAAACTACACGTGTCCCACTAGTATGATCTGCATCATAGTCCCAGTAGTCAAGCAAATATCCTAAGGGCTTTATCAACATGTTCCAAAAGAGTAAGATGCATGATCAAATGAATATGTCAAGATAAAGTACAACCAGATAGCATACTATCATGTCGAGAAAGAATGTCCTCTGAATATATATATACACATACCGATACATCCACTATCATATAATGGCCTCTAGGGCATACATATATCCAACAAACAAGTGGGTAGATATTGATTCTACGTAACTGTTTGTGTACCAAGTCTGGTTTGTAAGCGATGTGGTTCACATCCACCTAAATCAAAGTTTGATTGGGTCAGGTACACTAGAAGACAGTATATATTGAATTAAGCTTAGGTTTTCAAACGTCCAGAACACACTTAAAAGAAATCTCCAGAATTAAATAAAACTTTTTTATGGCATTGTTATCAATGAAACACGGTTGTCGAAGTTACATAGAGAGGGATATTTGGATCTGTTCGAATATCAGTCTTATGCAACTTGTTAATCTTGTCTCATAGGAAAGATGACAAAGACTCCGTTCACTAGACACGGAGTAAGAGCAAGCAAGCTCTTGAGACTCATACACAGCGATGTGTGTAGTCCAATATCTACAGATGCACGAAGTGGTTATTCCTATTTCATTACTTTTATGGATAATTTCTCTAGGTTAGGACATGTCTTCTTGTGAAAGCATAAATCCGAACCCTTTGAAAAATCTCTGGAATATAAGAATGAAGTGGAAAAACAAACAGGAAAAAGTATCAAGACACTGAGATCTGATCGACGTGGGGAATACTTAAATTGCCTAGTTCCTGGATTACTTAAAAAGAGAATAGAATTCTCTCTCAGCTTACTCCTCCATACACGCCACAACACAACGGTGTATAGGAAAGGCGGAACAAAACCCTATTGGATATTGTTCGTTCCATGATGAGTAACGCTGAGTTGCCACGATCCTTCTGAAATTATGCACTAGAATAAGCTGGATATCTTTTGAATAAGGTTCCTACCAAGACTGTGCCTATCACACCATATCAGATGTGGAGTGCGAAGAAAACCTATCTTCAGTATCTGAAGATATAGGGATGTCCAGCTTTTGTTGAAAAGCAGTATACGGGTATGCGGACAAGCTCGAGGCACGCTCAGTACTGTGAAAGTTTGTGGGATACCCAAAGAACTCCAGGGGTATCTTTCCTATTACGTAGAGGAACAAAAGGTTTTTGTTCCTCGTCATGCCCATTTTTTTTGGAAAATCAATTTTTTTAAAAGGAAATAGTGGGAGCGCAATAGAACTAGAAGAAATTCCAGAACCACAAACTATTACTGAAAGTATGGTAGAACCAGAGGTTTCAAAAGAACCGGACATCCCTACGCTATTCCGTAGGACTTGTAGGCAGTCTCATCCGCCCGAGAGATACTACGGTTTTCTCATAGACGGGGATTGAGAGAATTGCATCATTGACAATGATAAGCCAACTAGCTTCCAGTAAGCCAATCAGAGCGGTGATTCAGTAAAATGGAAGGATGCAATGCGGACCGAAATGGAGTCCATGTGCACCAACAAAGTATGCACTTTGAACATTGCTCCAGAAGGGGTAAACCCGTAGGATGCAAATGGATCTTCAGAAAGAAGATTGGTGTAGATGGATAGGTTGAAACCTATAAGGCTAGACTTGTTGCAAAAGGTTTTCGTCAATGACCGATTTGGACCATGATGAAACCTTTGCTCCGATGTCTATGCGCAAATCCATTTGGATCCTTCTTGTCATTGCTGCCTTCCAAGATTTTGAGATCCGGAAGATGGACATAAAGACGACTTTTCTAAATGGTAATTTGGAAGAGTGTGTCTATATGGATCAGCCAGAGGGTGTCAATCAGAGTGGGAGCAGCGGGATAATGTGCAAGTTGCTTAAGTCCATTTATGGACTAAAGCAGGGATCACGGAGTTGGAACATCTGTTTTTATTGAGACAGTCAAAGAATTTGACTTTATCAAAAATCCAGATGAACCATGCATTTATAGTAAGATTGTAGAAAGAACTGTGGAATTCCTCGTTGAACATGTGGATGACATTCTCTTGATAGGAAATGACATTCCTATGCTACAATCAGTCAAAGGATTCTTGTCACAGAGGTTCTCCATGAAAAACCTGGATGATACCAACTACATTCTGGGGATCCAGATCTATCGTGATAAATCAAATAGGATGGTGGGACTTTTAAATTCAAGGTACAACAACACCATACTGAAAATATTTAATATGGACGATTCTAAGTGCGGTAGTCTATCGGCTTATCACGGAATCACCCTTTCCAAAGAGATGTCTTCCAAGACTGATTTGGAAAGGGCTCGTACGTTGATTATACCCTACGCTTCTGCAGTAGGCTCTATAATGTATTCAATGTTGTGTACCAGACCAGATGTAGCTTACATACTGAGTGTGATAAGCCGGTATCAGTCAAACCCAGGGGAGAAGCATTAGGTAGTAGTAAAGAACATTCTCAAGTACCTGAGAAGGACTAAGGAGATGTTCTTGGTGTATGGCGAAAAAGGACCTCCAGATCGAGGACTTTGCTAACTCCAGCTTCCAAAATGATAAGAATGACTCCAAGTCCATGTCAGGTTATGGCTTTACCCTCAGTGGAGGGGCGGTCTATTGGAAGAGCTCCAATCAGGACACCGTTGCAAACTCGACGTTGGAAACGGAGTAGTTCGCTGCATGAGACGCCACAAAAGAGGCAGTCTGGATATGGAAGTTCTTAACTGAACTTCAGGAGGTTCCTTCTATTTGTTGGTCCAATACTTTAGTATTATGACAACATACGACGCTATAGCTTTAGGGAAGGAACCCAGGTCCCGTCAGAGATCCAGACATACCTTGAAGTGGTACCACCTGATCAGGGAGATCGTTGATCCCCAGGGGATCGAGGTGAGGTGAGTAAATATGGAAAACAACACTACAGATCCACTCACAGAGGCCATCCCTCAGACAGTATTCGAGAAGCTATTCGAGATCTTCGGTCTACGATATGCCAGTATATGGCCTTAATGCAAGTGGGTGATTGTTAGTGATATATGCCCTAGAGGCCATTATTGTATCATACTGGATTGTATATTACTTAATAGGAGCTTAGGATATACACGGATATAGTAACAGTCTTACTCGAAATGGTAGTATGCTACCTGGTTTGTTTCTGCCTTAATATGTGCATGTATTTTCTTAGCATATCGCTTATACATATTGGTAGAGCCCTTAGGATCTTTGCTTGATTACCAGCGTTGTGATGGCAGTCACACTACTGGGGGCTGGGTAGTCTATAAGCATATCCTATACAGGTCCCTAATTAGGATTATCGAGACAGGGCATCAATACTCCACAGTAGACTAGTGTATACGCTTCTCATCCCAGCAGGGAGATGATCTATCCTACAGCCATCAGTACGTCGTACTGGGGATAATATGCAGGTGCTCATTAGGTTATGAGTACACTGGACAGGACTCGTCGGGAACTGTTGGTGGGTATTATACCTGTCGTCGGGTAGCAGTTCCCAGGTGACATGAGTGCAGCTTAGTCCGTCGACTTGACACTGCTACATCGCCACGAGTGTGTTCCCACTGTACTTTGATTACTACCCTACCACGGCTTAAAGAAGTCGTGGAAACAGTTAGTAGTTGGGTGCAGTCCCGAAGCAATTGGTGGCAGTGGAGGTTAGATAGGATTCGTCTCTCCCGGTATTGGGGGTTGATATCGCGCTGTGTTCGGAAGGCCATTACACAAAGTCCTTGGCCAAGGCAAGTGAGATTTACTGGTAGGTATTCCAGTAGTTTCTCAGAGTGTATTGGGCTACTCTCTGAGATGACTTATTGCGCTATTAGGGGTCTGACGCTTAGCGCCCCTAGGCCCGATATGTGATACTCTTAGACGAACAGACCGGACTGTACAGAGATTGTCACATTCAGGCTCGATAGGAGTTCGAATGGGTTTTCCTCATCGAAATTCTTATCGATATCTACCTGGGGACCGTTACGTGCAGCAAGTAACGCTTGCGGCCGGTGGTTAAACCCACTGCCAGCATAGTGTCGAGTTTTTAGAGTCCCACATAAAGAGTTTCCCTGCACCGGGCAAAAGGTGTAGAGGCCATATGGTTTTACGGCAGGGCTTCGATCACTTATGTGCACTTGTGCGCGTATGATGTTCGGGCGGATAATACTAGTGTGCTTTAGTTTAAGCCGGATCCTAGTATTATATTGATGGATAAGTTTCATCTCTTTGTATTCGTGTTTCTCGGAACATGAATACGGGTATGTATATACGAATAAGAGGAGCACAGAAGGAGACACCTCATTAGGGTTTTGACCATTTACTTGATTAAAACAATTATAAGGTGGAGGAAAGTATTTGTTATTTTTGTAAATGATAATTGAGGTATGGCTATTAGTTTTAACTACTTGACTTTGTTTGACCTTTTGACTTGGCTTGACCACTTGACTTGGTTTGACTATTTGACTTAGATATTTTTGTAAGATAGTTTGTGACCTAGATATTTTGATGAGATATTTTTCATGCCATGCTTGTGGTCATGTCAAGTTAGCCATATTATTTTCATTTATCATTATCATTATCAAAAATCATTTCTCTTTCTTCAAGCTAACTCTCTTCTTCTTCCTCACATCAAAACCCTAAAAGCTCTCATGTGTTGAGAATGCTAGGGTTTCAAGAGACAAATAAATCCATCTTCATACTCTACATCACCTAGGCCATCAAGTTTAGCAAGCTTGTTGCCCTAGTTACCTAGGTTTTAAGGTGGAGCTTGGACTAGACTCTCAGGTGGATAATCTTTGACTCGAGGAGGCCGTGGAGGTTACTACGATCCGGATCGATCCTTGGAGCCTACGATGACGAGGAGGACAGCGGTGAAGACCCAAAGGACTTGAATTGTGAGGTATAACTTTGAATCATAGTAGTTAAACCTCATGATGTTTGCTAGCTAGAGTTTATGGACGATCCTTGGTTCTAGTCAGTGTTGCGAAGCTCGTAAAAATCATTTTTTGCAAATTCCGTCTCCCCGCGAACACGTGGGGTGCGCGACATCGACTTACAATTTGAAAAGGAGTGGTTTAAGATCCGCTTTCTAAATAGTTTTCAAAACAAACCGAGTGGGTTGTAACATCTGCTAGCTTTTGCTAAAGAGGTCACTCCTGGTGAAGGGATCTAGGCTCTTTCCTCATCGAATGAGGTGCTGGATATTCATCAAGGAATATCACTATCCAAAGTAAGAACCAGAGCTACCTTTTTTTTTTGAAAATTTGATTCTACAGCGTCATTAGGTTTCTTTTCTTTTCATTAATCTCATTAATGAAGTCCCATCATTTATGCTTCCTAAGCATCACAGATAAAGAAACGAAAATACAACGTACGCTTATGCCATCCGCATTCGCCACGGGGTCCCGTCATGCGCCGTTAGGTTAGTTAACTAACGGCAGAGCAGGGGCAGGACTAACACGGATGCAAAACATAAGCAACATTTATTATATATCATATATATAATATAAAGTATTCGTCTCACGCAGTTATATGATCTCATCACAGAACATTGCAGCAGAAGTCAACATATGAAATATAGGATATATTAGGAGGTCTGTGTTTTAAATTAAGCCAGTAAAAAACACGGATTCCACGGTCGTGATGAATAGCCAAACCCACAACCCTAGACCCCTACGAGAGTGGCAAGCAACCATGCTAATTCTAGAGTTAGGACACCCGGCCTCGACTCATCAAGATGGTCTCCCGCTGTACTCTAGAACCCGATTACTTGTGCTCCCCGCCTTGGGTCTATCCTAATGCAGAAAAGTAAATAATATACATCAATGGTGACATCATCCTCAACCCGGAAGTGTCCCAATAAAAGAATATTACATACAAATTTTTACATGAATGAAAATGAAAAACTCTCATCTCAAAAAAACCCCGGCTATTCAATCACGACGATCCAATATAACATATCACAACAACACATAACATCACATGTCATCAACGTAAGTAAATATGCATATCCCAATTGTTGTTGACGTATAGCAATGAAACCAACAATACACCACATATTACACTTACGGTCGCAGAAAAGAAATATGAAAACTACAATAATTAGAATCCGCAACATCCTGAGACATCATAAATCCGAAATATCGCATACTTCGAATTTCATGCCTAACCATATAAATTCCTTATATATCATAAACCCGGAATATCACATATTCCGAATTTCATGCCTAACGTTATAAACCCGGCATTTTAGTCTCAAACTGAAAACACTTTTCGATATCCGGTCGGGCAATTCAACAAGATTCCCAACAAATGATTGAATGCTCGTCGGAACATTAGTGGACGGCCGCACCCCCGATGCCGTCAACGAAGCACAATTAGGCGGAACACCGTGGCCGCGAGCATCCGATCAGATACTTTTAGCAACGGGGTGTAAGTCCACGGCGGCGCCCCGACCGTCGATCCGACGCCGGAATGCGGAAACGAAAAACTTTGCAAACTAGCAAACCGGCACCACCGCGCACTTTTAACCCGGATCGGGCCATTAACCTAGCTTCTAGCAAACTAAAAGACGGGTAGAGAGTTATACCAAGCGATCCGTGTCCTTCGGTCTTCGTCTCCACTCCGATCTCCCGCGGAATCTCCGTCCGTCACCTCCTCGTCGGAAAGGGCACCACGTAGCCGGGTTCGTTTACGGGCTCCCACCTCTGGACCGAGGCAACTCGGGCGCGAAGTTGGCTAGCCGACGCGTCCAAGATTTGCTGTAGATATAGTGTAGAATCTATTGTCTCTTAGGGTAGTGAAGTTGCCATGGATGAGGAGGAGAAGAGAATAATGGAGAATGAACTTTGGAGAAGGGACTCTCTTCTTGCATGAATGAAAATGAGATGTCTAATATTTCTCACAACCAAAATGAACTCCCTCTCCCCTCACCTATATTGGCCGGCCCCTCATCAAAATGGTGGAGGATTAAAAGGAAATAGAAATACAAGAGAAGAAAGGGAATGAATAAGTGTAGAAAAAGGTCATACCAATTTCTATTCTCATCTAATCAAAGCACCATCACACAAAAGCCAAGGAATGCACTCAAAAAGCATCTCATGATGAAGGAACAATCATGAAGCCACACATAAGCAAGAAACCCCTCCACAAATAAGTTATTTGCACTCTTGCAAATAACCCCCTCCAACGGAAAGTCCGGCCGCGAAAGAACAAAGGAAAACCGGCCGGAACGGAATGCAAACTGGCAACTTCAGAAAACCGATCCCGTAATAAATTATAGGTAAACCCCGCGACTGTATATACATACCCGCATTTGTATTCCCACTGAACACAAATGCAAAGAAACAAAACTACACTATCTAATACTAGGATCCGGCTTAAGCCAAAGCCGGCAAGTAAAATCCGTCCAATCATGATCCATGCAATACCGCACGTATCTGATCGAACCCTGCCATATCTCCATACGGCCTCTACAGCGTTTCGCCCGAAACCTGAGTAACTGTGTGTGTGGTGGACTCTAAAGACTCGTCAATACTATGGCTGTAGATTTAACCACTAGCACGTCAGAGGTATCAGCCATACGTGACGGGCCACCAGCTATTGACCAAAAGGGACGTCGATGAGCGAGTTCATCCTGACACCCTACTGAGCCTGTCAGTGACAATATCCGTACAGTCCGGTCCGTTCGTCTATGAGCATCGCATGGCGGGCCTAGGGGGTTGATAAAAGTGAGACCCCCAATAGCGGTACAAGTCGTGTCGGAGTGTAGCCCAGAACACCCTGAGATACTACTGGAATACCTACCAGCAAATCTCCTGCCTTGGCCAAAGACTTTTCATGTACTGGCTCTCCTAGACACAGCGTGACCCCACCCCCAATACCGGGAGAGACGAACCCCTGCAGATCCGCTCACTGCCTCCTTGTGGCTCGGGCTGTACCCAACTAAAACCTGTTTGCACGTCTCCTTTGAGCGTGATAGGGTAGTAATCTAAGTATAGTGGGAACTCACACGAGACAAATGACGATCTCAGGTCGATGAACTAACCTGTACACATGTCACCAGGGAACTGCTATCTGACGTCAGGTATAATACCAACTAGCAGGCTCCCGGCGAGTCCTGTCCAGTGTACTCATAACCCAATGAGCACCTGTATACATCTTAGGTGAACCAACTGACACCAGTGGCTTGTGAGACCGGCCACCGCCCCTCGTCGGGGTCTCGACTGTATACACTAGTCTACTCCGGAGTATCGATGCCCTGTCTCGAAACTCCCACGACTAGGGACCTTTTAAGGATGTGCTTATAGACTCCAGCTCTCACGTATATGATCGGCCTCATACTGCTGGTAGTCAAACAAGAATCCTAGGGGCTCTATCAACGTGCAATAGTGACTCGTAAGGTCACCTAAAGCAGTACACGATGATAGAGATAAACAAGATAGCATACTATCATCTCGAGTAAGACTGTCCTACCGGTATAGGTCCTCCCTCAATCATTGCAATCACGTGCCTGTGATCCAATAATTGACTCTGAGGGCACTATATCCAACAATCTCCCACTTGCACTCAAGGCTAATTATTACGATGTCGCATACTCACAGCCCGTGTGATACCGAACACCCAACTCCTCTACTAGTCAGTCTCACAAAGCTCGTTTGCGAAACTATTGCGTTCGTGGAATAGCCTCAGTGAGTGGATCCGCTGTGATGTTTCTTTCTGTGTCTCTCTATATCCCATGTTCGCGGAGAAAGCCATCTCCCGAAATGATCTATACCTGTCTTAGAATGTCTGGATGTCTGATGGGACCTAGCTCATAAATGAACTCCAAATCCAAACTTCTTAGACTGTATCATCAACTGAACTTAATCAGTATCCTGCGCCATGCCTTCCCTCAGTATCCACCTGGACCACCTGTCCAAAATACTGCCCCTCGTCAGAGGGAAAACTAAAACTCTGACGGCCACTCTGCCGTCCAGGTCACCTTGGAAGCCTGGAATGATAACCGTCTCCTAAAGGAGGCTGCCGTTATCATTTCCCTAGAACATTCACTTATGTTCTAAAACTGCTTCCGATTGTTTCTCCAGGATTGGATTAATATCAACTTATTGCATCTACTACAAGAACAACATCTGGTGTGGCACTTGACATCTCATGATTGACTCAATTGCCTAAGCAAGTGATCTGCCAATCATACACATCCCTCTCTACTTTAGTCTGTAAGACACCTTTAGAGAGGGTGACTCCATCACCTGCAGGTATACTACCGTGCCAGGAGTCGTCCATTCTAAATACTCATAGAATGCTGTCTAAGTACCCTGATTAGGAAACTACCCAAATCTAGATCTAAAACCATAGATCTAGTAACCAGAATGTCTGATATAATATCCAAGCCTTATGTGGAGAAACTACTGTGTGACGACCAAAGAATAACCGATCGTAGTATAGGAATTTCACTTCCTACTCTGTGTATGTCATCCAAATACCAGGACATCACACCCTACTATCTTCTTAACAGATCCATCTCCTATTCTGATAAAGTCAAACCTATGACTGTCACATCAGAAATAGATGATCTATCTCCGCTATATCTTCTTTAGTCTATAAATAGACATAAGCCACTTGTCCACCAATGCTTCCGCTGCTCCCACTGACCACGACAACCCTCTGGCAAAGTCATATAGACGTACACTTCTAAAGCTAGTTTAGAACGATGCTATACTCATCCTCCTTCCGGGTCTCACAGTCTGGAACAACAGCAATGGCAAGTCTGGGTAAACAAAAACCTCCCTGCCACCGTCCCTGAGCATACCGAAGTACCTCTCGGGTGCCTGAGGTTACCCGCCATATCTGTAGAGTGGCCAATGGAATGTCAAACCAGATTGAATCTCTAAGTTCTTATCAAATCTTCAGTAATCGTTTGTGGTTCTGGAATCACTTCCAGTTCTACCATACTCCCACTACTGTTTTCTGAAAAAATCCATTTTTATTAAAACTGTGGCGAGTCAAGAACAATATCACTATTGATCTTCCAGATGGTAGAAAGTCAACCCTCGTCATAGCCCGGGTCAACCCACAAACAGCCATTACAGAAACGTGCCTTGAGTTATCCGGAGTCTGGTTTTAAGCATAAGCCGGAAACTCCCCGTACCTTAACAATGTCAAGATATGAACTGTTCTATATTCAATATAGAAACAGAGGCACTGATTTAATTGAACCAGATTCAAATCATGCAGCTGTCTCCAGTGCATGTCAACTAAATGGAAGGAGGCCGATCAGCGTTACTCAACTTAAGAGTACTTCCAATTATGAGTAACCTGAAAGAGAAGCTAGTTCTCTTAATCATTACTATCAACTGAATACCATTCACAAGTATCTACATCTTCGATCACCTTGAAAAATCCCGATACTTGCAATATCTGGTTCTCTACTTTATTCTTATACCTATAACTCCTCAAAACTTAGACCCTGTGTTTCTACGAAACACCTGTCTAAAAACTAGAGAAGTCATAAGTAAACCGAATATAGTATGAGAACCAACCCCTTTGTCCTAATGGACGTTGGACAACATACAATACTCTGTATAAGTCCCTTGAGTCTAATAACTCAATCCCTGCGTGTCGTAGTTTGAAAACTGTACTTATGGTTATGAAGAATTACACCGCTTTTTAATGCTCCTTACCTAACCATCAACTGATATAGGTAAATGTCATAGACATAATTTCAAAAAGGTATATCTCACTCTATATAAAAATAGACGTACAGATATATCAATTTGAAATTGGTGCATAACAACGGATATTCAAAACCAAATATTTTCCGACAGGCAAACTACCCAGGTGACTTCCTCAAATATCACCAATTACAACGAATCCCGATATAATGAGGATGATCACCTAATTCCCAATAACTTACTCCCACTCATCATCTGTAAAACCATACAGATGTGAGAATCATACCTGGTAAATACATACCCTGGAGCAAGTGTCTAATTGGGAAATCAGTTTTCTATTAACAGTACACAGTAATACTGAAACATTGAAATGTTTCGATGGGGTATCCGGGTATTCCTAGTAATGCCTCTTCCATTATCCAGATTCACAACTGTAACCGTATATTTCTTTGCCATCTCTCCAAATCCCTTTATATGTCTTTAGTCATTACCTTCTGTACACTCCTTTAGGCCAAATGGTTTTCTTCCTTCCCTACCGTTCGGCACCAGCCTATGGTTTGGAAGAAGACTATCCAATAAGCATAATGGGTGTAATATCCTAATCTTAGGAGCACTCGCAATGCAAGAGAAGGTGAAGATAAAAGACAACCGAATAAACCTTATTCCTATTTCTCCTGAACCAGGATCCATCCCCGAACTGGAACAAGTTCCTTTCGAGTTCGTATATAACTATACGATGGATTATCCAATAAACTGGGATCTTCGTAGTGATACGGAGTGTCCTGGAGAAATACAAAGGTGATTTAGGATTGGCGAAGAAATACTTGGTTTGGTCGTGAATAGCAGTCGCAATTTACTTTGCCCTCTTACTAATCCCTTTCTTTGTCTTAACTTAATACCTTCTGTACACCGTTTAGGCTAATTGGTTTTCTTCATTCCCTACCGTTCGGCACCAGCCTAAGGTTTGGAAGAAGACTATCCAATTTGCGTAATAGCTGTACTATCTCCTAAACCAATGAGTACTCGCAACCTGAGAGAAGGTAAAAGGAAAAGACAACTGAATAGTCCTATTCGTTTTCTCCAGAACCAGAAACCATCCTCGAATAAATTCCTTCGAGTTCGTATATAACCATACGATGGTTTTGTCCAATGGAAGTGGACGTTCGTAGTAATACAGGGTGTCCTGGAGAAAAGGGTAAAAGTAGGAGTGGCAATGAGGTCTGCAACTCTGACAATCCAAAAGCCAGTGTTAAGAAGATTCGGTCAACTTGGTCACTGAGTCATAGTCTAGGGTCGGGTCAATGGTCGCTGCCAAAGAGAGAGAGAAAAGAAACACTCAGCGTGCACTCTAACCTAGATCAGAATGGTTATCATTTTATCTAATCTGGAAACCTCCCACTGTAACGTCAAATTCTTCCCCAAACCTGAAAGAAGAATTAGCCGGGATCACCCGAGGAGTAAACCAACTCATCAGTGGGAATCGGGATCCAACTCTCATCATATGATAACGTGACGGAATCCGCTCACGTTATCACACTCCAGAAGGTATGCGCATATCTGGCAAGTTTCAGTTTCTTTAGAAACTCCCGATGTGGATCTTTGCCCCATGCTCTTATGACCTTGGCGAAGGTCAACAAATCATAAGTCACATGTCAAGTCCTACCCGTCATTGTCTAGGTTAATTTGAACCCACCCGTACAAGCCCTTGACGAAGGTCAACAAGGCTATACGACTATCCCAAACCAACGCATCTATCTATGCAGCAGAAAGGTAACAAGCAGCTACCATACACTATGCCTTGACGAAGGTCAACAAACATAGCATGAATACTACGTGCTACCCATCTGAAAAGACGGAGGGCTATGAATGGTTCTGGCGAAAACCTTTAACGTAATGAACTTGATATCGTTGAAGGAACTGATAGCTTTATAAAAATATAGTAACGAAAACCTTTGCTAAAGAGGTCACTCCCGGTGAAGGGATCTCGGCTCTTTCCCCGTAGAATGAGGTGCAGGATATTCCAACTGAATACCACGATGCAAAGCAAAAGTAATCGGCTATAGTGAAGTTATTGCCCTGACGCAAACTTCTGTCCAAGGGGTCACTCCCGGTGAAGGGATCTCGGCCCTTGCCTCGTCGACTGAGGAGCAGGATATTCCAACTGAATACCACGATGCAAAACAAAAGTGAACGCCCTTGCAATAATAGCTTTTTGAAAAATGTTCCAACAACATCAGAATAGGTTTGTTTATCTTGCATTGATCCGAATCAGCGCAGTCCCATCAATTGATCACACCAATAAAGAACGAAGATAATGACGTACGTATATGCCATCCACATTCGCCACTGGGTCCCGTCATCACCCGTTAGGTTAGCTAACTAACGACAGAGCGGGGACTGGACTAGCACAGATGCAAAACATATACAACATCTACTAGTATATATATAATATATAATTTTCGCTCAAGGCGTGATAAAATGCAACATCACAGAAATGTACAGCATCATAGAACAATACAGATATCTGGGATCCCCGGGTTTCATAGAGCCGCTACTGAAACCCGACGTTCCCCTGGTCGTGTGGATAGCCTGTGCAATGAAAATCCTAGACCCTTACGGGCGCGGCAAGTCACCCGCCAAAACCTGAAGCGAGGCAGCCCCCTTCAACGACGTGAATGGACCACCCAACACTTCACGGAATCCGGTAATTTGGGCACCCCTCCTGGGTCAACCTGTACCCCCTACGAGTGCGGTGAATAACCCTGCCAATTCTAGAGTAAAGCCCCCTCCGTCTCAATGCCATGAGATGCGGGCTTGTTGCCCTCTAGAACCCGGCTATCCGTGCACCCCTCCGCGGGGTAATCCTAGTACAGAAAGTAAAATATACATATAACGGGTACATCGACCTCGACCCGGTCGTGCCCCAAAAGAATAATACAAACAGGCAGTGACGGCAGTCCACATGTCGGACGCTCGCCCCGCAATATCAAATGTACATATAAAAAAACTGTACTAACATCGCGTCCAGGCTATCCCCACGACCAATCCGCAACATCACAGCACAACACAGAATATCAACGTAAATGTCACGTTCGCAAATCCGTCTAAAAGGGCTATAGCAGTTAGACAGGATTTACCGATCGAATAACATTCACGGTCGCAGATATAATGTAAATACTGTAAACTAGCATGTTTAAAATATCCGATCGAACAAATTTATCGAAGTGGGCCCCAAGCAGTACTGTAGCACTCACAGAAAATCTGGGCCCAAAAAGAATGTCCCAAAACCCCTATTTTCTATTCAAAAAGCCTACTGAAAAATTTAGTACAATGATCATTACAAAGCGTGGCGGAACAGCGGCCCAAGCATAGTTTTGGCCGCGGTTCCGCGGCGGTATAGTAAGTTCAGGCGATCAAATTTTTACAGAATGCTTAGAATTCCATGCACGTGTTTCTGAAACAACCTGAAAAATTTTTAGAGCCAAAAAAAATTTTGACAGAAACCAAATGCACAAGAAAATACGGTTTTTGGGGTTTTATTGTTCGATCGAGTTCTAAACACGTTAGAGCAAGCTAGGTTAGGTTAATGGCGTGGCTCTGATACCAATGTAAGTCCACGGCGGCGCCCCGGCTGTCGATCCGACGCCGGAATGCGGAAACGAAAAACTTTGCAAACTAGCAAACCGGCACCACCGCGCACTTTTAACCCGGATCGGGCCATTAACCTAGCTTCTAGCAAACTAAAAGATGGGTAGAGAGTTATACCAAGCGATCCGTGTCCTTCGGTCTTCGTCTCCACTCCGATCTCCCGCAGAATCTCCGTCCGTCACCTCCTCGTCGAAAAGGGCACCACGTAGCCGGGTTCGTTTACGGGCTCCCACCTCTGGACCGAGGCAACTCGGGCGCAAAGTTGGCTAGCCGACGCGTTCAAGATTTGCTGTAGATATAGTGTAGAATCTATTGTCTCTTAGGGTAGTGAAGTTGCCATGGATGAGGAGGAGAAGAGAATAATGGAGAATGAACTTTGGAGAAGGGACTCTCTTCTTGCATGAATGAAAATGAGATGTCTAATATTTCTCACAACCAAAATGAACTCTCTCTCCCCTCACCTATATAGGCCGGCCCCACATCAAAATGGTGGAGGATTAAAAGGAAATAGAAATACAAGAGAAGAAAAGGAATGAATAAGTGTAGAAAAAGGTCATACCAATTTCTATTCTCATCTAATCAAAGCACCATCACACAAAAGCCAAGGAATGGACTCAAAAAGCATCTCATGATGAAGGAACAATCATGAAGCCACACATAAGCAAGAAACCCCTCCACAAATAAGTTATTTGCACTCTTGCAAATAACCCCCTCCAACGGAAAGTCCGGCCGCGAAAGAACAAAGGAAAACCGGCCGGAACGGAATGCAAACTTGCAACTTCAGAAAACCGATCCCGTAATAAATTATAGGAAAACCCCGCGACTGTATATACATACCCGCATTTGTATTCCTACTGAACACAAATGCAAAGAGACAAAACTACACTGTCTAATACTAGGAT
Organism: Agapanthus africanus; assembly: GCA_030015575.1. Lineage (NCBI taxonomy): Eukaryota > Viridiplantae > Streptophyta > Magnoliopsida > Asparagales > Amaryllidaceae > Agapanthus > Agapanthus africanus. The sequence continues at coordinate 77,341,959 of JASDDO010000029.1, forward strand.
CCAGCTTAAGCCAAAGCCGGCTAGTAAAATCTGTCCAATCATGATCCGTGCAATACCGCACGTATCTGATCGAATCCTGCCATATCTCCATACGGCCTCTACAGCGTTTCGCCCGAAACCTGAGTAACTGTGTGTGTGGTGGACTCTAAAGACTCGTCAATACTATGGCTGTGGATTTAACCACTAGCACGTCAGAGGTATCAGCTATACGTGACGGGCCACCAGCTATTGACCAAAAGGGACGTCGATGAGCAAACTCATCCTGACACCCTACTGAGCCTGTCAGTGACAATATCCGTACAGTCCGGTCCGTTCGTCTATGAGCATCGCATGGCGGGCCTAGGGGGTTGGTAAAAGTCAGACCCCCAATAGCGGTACAACTCGTGTCGGAGTGTAGCCCAGAACACCCTGAGATACTACTGGAATACCTACCAGCAAATCTCCTGCCTGGGCCAAGGACTTTTCATGTACTGTCTCTCCTAGACACAGCGCGACCTCACCTCCAATACCGGGAGAGACGAACCCCTGCAGATCCGCTCACTGCCTCCATGTGGCTCGGGACTGTACCCATGTAGCGTTTTGAAAATCGTTTCGGTGAAATTTCGGAAAAATCGGTAAAATAAGAGGGTTTTCTGTAAAAAGTCAAAATGCAAATATCATATTATAAAAATTAAATATACATATTCTAGCTATGTAATTGCTATTATTTGGTGTTTATTGAGCCGCTGGTGAAATTTCAAATTTTCTGAAAAAAATATTATTTTATTATTATTTTAAGCCGTCACTAATACAATTAATTAGGGAAAATTACAAATTGGAATGAGTTGAAAAAATTTTGTGCATCATAAAACATTAAATAAAAATTTATCATATGGTTTTTGGAACGAAATCATTTGCCAAAACGGTTTAGAAATTATTGAAGAAAAAAGGCTTTTTTTTAGCGTAAATGGATGTTTGGGGTATTGTATTTATCATTTTTCATCACCCCACACCCGTACCCACACCCACACACCCCCACTTACTCCTCCCCATGGCTGAATTCAGCAGCCACCCTAATTTTTCCCCACTTGATTTTCAAATGAAAGGAAATGAAAGAAAAGAATAGAAAATGGATAAGTAGTTAGACTTTTGACTTGCTTTGACCTTGACTTTGCCCCACTTTCTCTACCTCCCTCTCTCTCCTCTCCCACTCACAATTCCAGCCGAAATTTCCCTCCCCTACTGCAGCAACAGCCCCCCCCCCCCCCAATTTCCCTTCTCTTTTCTCTTCAAACTTCATGAAAAATTGCTTCTAAATCCATCAAAAAAATCCCAAAACCCAAATCCGACTCCTACCCATTTTAGCTTAGCCCGTATAGCATGGATCCTTGTGAAAAGAGAGCATTTTGGGAGGCCATGGATGCTTGTGGACCTTCATATATTTTTGGGTATAATTCTAAAACTTTTTGCTTAAATTGTTACTTGTTTCTTAAAGCTAATTTAAATTAAGTGTTAACTTGGATATGTGAGTTTAATTGCAAGTTTTGGATTTCAAGTTAGGGTTTGTTGTGGAAATGAGTTGTGTTTGATTGTGCATGGTTTAGTGAAGTGGTTTAACATAATTAGTTTTGTAGAAAACTAATCTAGTTGTTAATTACAAGTTGTTACTTGAAAAATTGTGTTAATTTGCTAATTGCTTACTAGGTTTTTTGAAATTTGTTAAATTCTTGGGATTAAAAATGTGATTAGGGTTTTCTTGGCTTCATTAACTTTATTAAGTGTGGTTTAATGCTTTGGATCATGCAAATCTAAGCTATATTGTAGTTTGTGCATTTTTGCTTTGAAATTGTTAAAAAGGGGTATTTTTGTAAACTAGAATATTAGGATTTTTGGAATTTAATGAGATTAAATTCCGGAAATTGTTTATACGACTTATTTAAGATATTTAATAAGTATATTGGCCGCTACTTTCATTTAAACATCATGTTTTGTACAAAAACGGCGAATTGTGCTTGCTAGATTTTCGGAAAAATGACTTTTTAAGTGAAAATGGGGTTTTTGTGAGTTTTAACCTAGTTTATATTAAAATTAGTGTTCGTGAATGTGCAAATGAGTGTGATTGGATTTTCTCGATGGTTTGACGTTCGTACATCGACATCGAGGGTTGGTTTGACTATTCCTGCATGCGTGGGCGATAGGTTTGGACCTATGCGTGATACGCGTGCCGATTTGATTTTCGTATGCCGTTTCGATTTCGAATTTAGTTTTAATGCGATATGGTACGTTATGATATGTAGGTACCCCCATGTGGACTTCAAGACGACAAGCAAGCGCGTGGCGACGTCGGCACCGGCTAGCGAGGACCAGGTGAGTAGATTTATATCTACGGGGAGAAGTCGGGTGGATGGCGTATAGCACCCCTGCAGTCCGTGGTGGTGTATACGGATGCGTATACACACCAACAATTATTATATGTTATTTGGGATTAATAACGATGCTTAGGATGGATATTGGTGTGTTGGATTACTTTAGTGTTGCGAACCCTAGGGTAGTGTTACACACACACATACACACATACATACTTGCATACATTCCTATTGATATGTGCTCATGGGATTCTTTATAGTTATGTGTTCACATGGGTATGGGACTATGTGTTCACATACGGATTGAGGATGATACTTGGGATTGAGCTGAGTCGATGAGATTTGATTTGAGGCCGTGAGATCGGTGATATAGCAGGGTTCGTATCTTAGATACGACATGACGTTGTAGCGGGTCCTTGACGTAGTGTTTCACACACGTCCATGCATACGTAGGCGGTATCAGTATGGTACTAGACGTAGATCAGTACCCCGATCATGATATTTGATAAAGAGGATACCGGATGAATAGTATGATGAATGTGATATTGAACCGTACCCAAATTGGGATGCCATACGACGGATTTACGTACGAGCTATATTGATGATTGATCCGCACTCTTGACTTGGGATGCCTGATTTTAGATATGGTATCGGATATGATATTATTGAGGCGGGATCACCGACTATACATATACAGGTATGTATATGTATCGACTCAGATGATAGGCGGTTCCTTACCTGTAGTTCAGCTTGTTAGTTCAGCCGTATAGTTTAGTGTAGTTGTTAGATTAGATTAGACTTCTTACCTATTTCAAAAACTAACGAATCGTGGGCATTTTTAAAGACAGCTCAAGGGAATCTACGGATATTTCAAAAACGACGTATCTTTTCATAAAAACACCGTAGCCCCTATTTTCAAAACCCCATGATTCGTGTTATTTCAAAAGGCACCATTTGTAGGACTTATATTAGATTATTGCAGATTAGTTATCGTTGTGTCTAGTATTCAGCTCCCGCACATTATTGCTGTTCGATCTGCCTCGCATATTTATTTTGCTGCATATTCCATTATTGATATCATGCTGTTAGGACACCAGCACCATTACCGATGATGCGTATGTACCACGTACACCTACTTGCCGGCTCACACACATCTTCATCGGTAATTGCCATGTCACGTACACTTTAGAGAATATAATTGCTTGACTTAGATTGTTAGCTAGTAGTTTTGACATGATATTAGTGTACTTCCCTTATATGCCATATTAGACATTGTAGTTATTACCTACCACTTCATGCATACTGTTATTCAGTTGTTCATGCCTAGTTCATTATCATTGACATATGCACTTATGATGATTTCTTGAGATTTATGATATTTCTGGATTTCTGGGAAAGCCGCAAAATTTACAACTTATGATCTTTTAAAATATAAAATGTTGCGGTTTTCTAGTGATGTAAAGTGTCGTCCACCATGAGTTTGCTGTTGTTTTGGAGATCCGTGTCGAGGAGTGGAGGAACCGTCACGGGTACATGGTGGGCCCGGTATGGTACCCGGGGCAAGAGGAATGTGGTGTTGACGTTGAGCCTGGCTGGGGAGCACTACCTACCGGTGATATTACCCGACGCGTCGGATATCCGGAGGATACCGTCGTGGTCTTGAGATGGATGGTAGGGGCCGGTCCGGACTGACGGCGCCCTAGATATTGAGATTGAGACATTGATATTTCGAGACAGTGAGATTTATGTTTTGTGTCGATGCTAGACACTGTTGATACTGATTTTAATTATGATACCTCAGTTTAAAATATGAAGGAAATCTCACTAATTTATGAAAACAGTTTCTTCATTTACATGTATTCTGTTTTCATGCATTCATACCTCATTCATATGATATATTGCTACCTGAGGCACTGACAAGGGCACATGAGTTTACACTCGGGTTAGATATTTACCCTAGCCATTGTTATAAGCTGCATGTTATATATATTTGAGGATATATTATGATCATTGACCTAGGATTGCGTTATTTATGCGATTTCTGTGCGTAGATGTTTTTCTATTCACGAGTTGGCAACTCACCCCCGTTGTGCCCCAGTTTCTTGCAGGTTGCCGTACAGGTTCCTTACGGCTTTGCGGGCATAGTTTCATTCGGGTGATTTGCTAGTAGGTGGGTTTACTTGTATCATACCCCTATTATTTATCTTGTATATCATCATTCTGTTGTATCTAGAATTCCATCAACCAAACATGTATTTATTGAGATAGAGACCAGTGTTGGTTATTCTTTCGACCTTAGAGTCGCTCGTTATTTTTCTGGTGGTTTTGAGTTTCCTTTTGAGTTTTGATCCTCGCCGTTGGCGTTGTATATTATATTGTTTGTGTGGTTATGACCGTCGATTGACGAAGAGCTAGCTCCCTCTTGGGGATGCCCTTTTCTTGATTTCGTATACTATTCATGTTGTATCCCGTTTGGAGGCTAGTATTTACAAAGGAGACTCTGCCGAAATTTTCAGTAAATTTTTGATGTTTTTAGAAACCCGCATAATTCGGCTTATGCTATTAAAACTACTTGATTTAAATTGGTTTTTCCTACTCTCTACTACTCTTCTTGGTTTGGATTTCTGGGTTTTCGGTTTACTTAGATTACGTACGTCTCGAGACGTTCGTAGTTTAAGTGCCGGTCATGTTCCGTACTTTCGGGTCATGACAAAGTTGGTATCAGAGCGTTAGGTTTTAACCTTCGGAGCGTAGGATGACCCTTAGTTGATGGAATAGGTGACTAAAGTAGAGTGACGTACCGTTGGTGTGTTCCGCGGCATATTTACGACACGCCACTCCACTTATGAAGCCTTAGGATGTACATTTCCTTGTTCAGTATTATATTCCTTCCTGATCTAGCCTCATCGGTACCAGTTTGGTTTTGCTGCTACGGTTACGGCAGGGAGAGCTACGGCTAGAGTTGCGGTCAGCACAAGCTCGTCACGAACGAGGACTGACCAGGGCGAAATTCCGGCGACACGATTGCAGAGATGTGTCTTCTTACTGTGTTTCCGCGCCACGAGCGTTTGGCGGATCACCCTTATGAGGTTACTCGGAGGTGCTGATCGATACTAGAGAATTGAGCCAATGATAGAGGCCAGCCAGATTGTGATGACCGTTGGTGTGTTGCTTACTCCTGACGATTGAGGCATTGTTTAGCATGCAGACGAGCAAGCCAGTGGTTGCTGCGAGCGACGAGATATCGCCCCATATGTTGGAGCTATTGCGGGGCGAGTTGTACGAATAGATGATACAAGGTCGCTAGTCACCCGATGATGAATGACTAGGACAGGTGGTTCGTTCGCTTAACCCGATGCGAGGTCATCAGATAGATTGATTCCAGCTAGAGACGACTTCACGCGGAGACGTTGGGAGTCGACAGAGACGATCGAATGTCAGAAACCTATTATTCTAAGTTTAAAGTAGTCGGAAAGACATGCAGGCAATTCTATGGTCCCTCTAGAAGAATGAAACCCTAACTCGACTTAATGACCGTGTGAAAGCCTTTGAACCTTCGGGTTTGCGGCAGTTCCACGGCGCCATTAGTGAGGCTTGGGTTTGCCCTTCTACGGCTGGACCACCGATGCTGTGGTATATATATTCGATACTATTAAACTGTACCAAGATGTTGAGCTCTTGGGGGATTATGAGGTTTTGACGAATCGATCGAATGGTTCGACTTCAATCGGATGCTAGGTGGTGAGATGCATTCTTGGGAGACTCCAGATACGAGGATAGTCGTTGGAGCTCAGTCCATGCAGCCGCGACGAGATGAGTCCAAAGCAGACGACATTAGAGAAAAGTGAAGTAAGAGGTTCGTACCAGATCTAGATGAGATGACGTTCCACTCCGCCGACATCAGAGATGCGATGCGCATGCCGAGGCAGAGTATACCTTCCAGAAGGAGTCGCGATGGGTATGCAGCCGTTACAGAGCAAGATGCAGATATAGGAAAGGACAATGACTTCCGGACAGTTGGCAGAGACGAGACATGGAAGAGACCGTGAGCAGGATTCCTTCCAGGACACTGCTGCAATGATACTTGCACCCAGGATCAGATGTGTCACGTACATTCAGAGAGCCAGAGGCCGACGCCAGTGATATGCTGTCTTACGAGTGGTCTCGATGATTGACCAAGAGATGACCAGAGAAGTGCCAGAACGGAATCGTCCCCGTTAGCACACCTGACAGGGCCGATGGACCGAAAGATTGGTAATTCACAGTGAAGACCTTGACCCAGGAGTGGTCATGGTTACGCACACCAGCAGGACAGAGTTCATGATCATTGACGAGACGTCCCACTAGTGACCGCGACAGTTGGCCGAGATTCTTAGAGAATGCACTTGAGCGGTACTGTTCCGCCATTATTGATTACGATGTTTTGGGTGATTTATTCGTATGATTTGATTTTTGATGATTGAGGATTTACGATCTTTGCACAGTGTTGCACTTGATATCGTTTTCGTTCTTTAGTTTCACATGTTTGTGATTTTACGGTTTTAAACAGTTGAGTTGGTTTTGTGCGTATGCATGCACACGATTTCGTTCCTGCACTCGGTATAGTTTATATATGCTTGCAGTGCAGTGATACGTCTTTTGTGCACTTAGATGCACTGGACTTCGATTTTGATTGTGATACTCGATATTTGTTTTGTGCACCTTGTGCACCTGATTGGATTTTGCGCTCGACGCTTGATATTGGATTTCATGATTTCGTGCACGATGGATGCACCTGATTTGGATTTTCGCGCATGTTGGGCGCATGTTTTGAAGGGTGATTTTGGTGCGCACCAGATGCACTAAATCGAGATTTTTTTCGTGCATGTCAGATGCACCTGATTTTGCTGTCAGGCACACATGTTGCCTACAACAGATGTTTCGTGCACACCCGATGCACTTATATGTTGTTTCTGTGCGCATGTATGGCACATTCATGGATTTTGATTTCCGTGCGCACCAGACGCACGTAGTATTCATGTGCATATTTTGGGATTGATTTCTTATAGAGCAGTACGTTTTTATGATATTGCTATGTGTTTTCGTACTGAGCGGGACTAGTCAGAGGACAGTACCTGAATATATTTTGCATGCATTTCCTTCAGATACTTACAGATATAGATTCGATATTTACATGTATAGTTTCGAGTTATATCATATTGGTTTTGCTTTGGATTTGGCATTGATGTCTTCCCCACGACTCCGATGATTGCGGGATGCTTGACAGAGTTGTGATTTGAGTTATATGCTCATTTTTCATGCGTATGCGCTGCGCTACGATTTGTTTTATGTATTTACAATTTCGGAGCCCCGACGACTTGATGGTTTTGGTTTAGATGTTTTAGTATTTGGGGAGAGTTTTAATTTAAATTCGGCGACCGAATTTCTTTAAGGGGGGAAGATTGTAGCGTTTTGAAAATCGTTTCGGTGAAATTTCGGAAAAATCGGTAAAATAGGGGGTTTTCTGTAAAAAGTCAAAATGCAAATATCTTATTATAAAAATTAAATATACATATTCTAGCTATGTAATTGCTATTATTTGGTGTTTATTGAGCCGCTGGTGAAATTTCAAATTTTCTGAAAAAAATATTATTTTATTATTATTTTAAGCCGTCACTAATACAATTAATTAGGGAAAATTACAAATTGGAATGAGTTGAAAAAAATTTTGTGCATCATAAAACATTAAATAAAAATTTATCATGTGGTTTTTGGAACGAAATCATTTGCCAAAACGGTTTAGAAATTATTGAAGAAAAAAGGCTTTTTTTTAGCGTAAATGGATGTTTGGGGTATTGTATTTATCATTTTTCATCACCCCACACCCGTACCCACACCCACACACCCCCACTTACTCCTCCCCATGGCTGAATTCAGCAGCCACCCTAATTTTTCCCCACTTGATTTTCAAATGAAAGGAAATGAAAGAAAAGAATAGAAAATGGATAAGTAGTTAGACTTTTGACTTGCTTTGACCTTGACTTTGCCCCACTTTCTCTACCTCCCTCTCTCTCCTCTCCCACTCACAATTCCAGCCGAAATTTCCCTCCCCTACTGCAGCAACAGCCCCCCCCCCCCCAATTTCCCTTCTCTTTTCTCTTCAAACTTCATGAAAAATTGCTTCTAAATCCATCAAAAAAATCCCAAAACCCAAATCCGACTCCTACCCATTTTAGCTTAGCCCGTATAGCATGGATCCTTGTGAAAAGAGAGCATTTTGGGAGGCCATGGATGCTTGTGGACCTTCATATATTTTTGGGTATAATTCTAAAACTTTTTGCTTAAATTGTTACTTGTTTCTTAAAGCTAATTTAAATTAAGTGTTAACTTGGATATGTGAGTTTAATTGCAAGTTTTGGATTTCAAGTTAGGGTTTGTTGTGGAAATGAGTTGTGTTTGATTGTGCATGGTTTAGTGAAGTGGTTTAACATAATTAGTTTTGTAGAAAACTAATCTAGTTGTTAATTACAAGTTGTTACTTGAAAAATTGTGTTAATTTGCTAATTGCTTACTAGGTTTTTTGAAATTTGTTAAATTCTTGGGATTAAAAATGTGATTAGGGTTTTCTTGGCTTCATTAACTTTATTAAGTGTGGTTTAATGCTTTGGATCATGCAAATCTAAGCTATATTGTAGTTTGTGCATTTTTGCTTTGAAATTGTTAAAAAAGGGTATTTTTGTAAACTAGAATATTAGGATTTTTGGAATTTAATGAGATTAAATTCCGGAAATTGTTTATACGACTTATTTAAGATATTTAATAAGTATATTGGCCGCTACTTTCATTTAAACATCATGTTTTGTACAAAAACGGCGAATTGTGCTTGCTGGATTTTCGGAAAAATGACTTTTTAAGTGAAAATGGGGTTTTTGTGAGTTTTAACCTAGTTTATATTAAAATTAGTGTTCGTGAATGTGCAAATGAGTGTGATTGGATTTTCTCGATGGTTTGACGTTCGTACATCGACATCGAGGGTTGGTTTGACTATTCCTGCATGCGTGGGCGATAGGTTTGGACCTATGCGTGATACGCGTGCCGATTTGATTTTCGTATGCCGTTTCGATTTCGAATTTAGTTTTAATGCGATATGGTACGTTATGATATGTAGGTACCCCCATGTGGACTTCGAGACGACAAGCAAGCGCGTGGCGACGTCGGCACCGGCTAGCGAGGACCAGGTGAGTAGATTTATATCTACGGGGAGAAGTCGGGTGGATGGCGTATAGCACCCCCGCAGTCCGTGATGGTGTATACGGATGCGTATACACACCAACAATTATTATATGTTATTTGGGATTAATAACGATGCTTAGGATGGATATTGGTGTGTTGGATTACTTTAGTGTTGCGAACCCTAGGGTAGTGTTACACACACACATACACACATACATACTTGCATACATTCCTATTGATATGTGCTCATGGGATTCTTTATAGTTATGTGTTCACATGGGTATGGGACTATGTGTTCACATACGGATTGAGGATGATACTTGGGATTGAGCTGAGTCGATGAGATTTGATTTGAGGCCGTGAGATCGGTGATATAGCAGGGTTCGTATCTTAGATACGACATGACGTTGTAGTGGGTCCTTGACGTAGTGTTTCACACACGTCCATGCATACGTAGGCGGTATCAGTATGGTACTAGACGTAGATCAGTACCCCGATCATGATATTTGATAAAGAGGATACCGGATGAATAGTATGATGAATGTGATATTGAACCGTACCCAGATTGGGATGCCGTACGACGGATTTACGTACGAGCTATATTGATGATTGATCCGCACTCTTGACTTGGGATGCCTGATTTTAGATATGGTATCGGATATGATATTATTGAGGCGGGATCACCGACTATACATATACAGGTATGTATATGTATCGACTCAGATGATAGGCGGTTCCTTACCTGTAGTTCAGCTTGTTAGTTCAGCCGTATAGTTTAGTGTAGTTGTTAGATTAGATTAGACTTCTTACCTATTTCAAAAACTAACGAATCGTGGGCATTTTTAAAGACAGCTCAAGGGAATCTACGGATATTTCAAAAACGACGTATCTTTTCATAAAAACACCGTAGCCCCTATTTTCAAAACCCCATGATTCGTGTTATTTCAAAAGGCACCATTTATAGGACTTATATTAGATTATTGCAGATTAGTTATCGTTGTGTCTAGTATTCAGCTCCCGCACATTATTGCTGTTCGATCTGCCTCGCATATTTATTTTGCTGCATATTCCATTATTGATATCATGCTGTTAGGACACCAGCACCATTACCGATGATGCGTATGTACCACGTACACCTACTTGCCGGCTCACACACATCTTCATCGGTAATTGCCATGTCACGTACACTTTAGAGAATATAATTGCTTGACTTAGATTGTTAGCTAGTAGTTTTGACATGATATTAGTGTACTTCCCTTATATGCCATATTAGACATTGTAGTTATTACCTACCACTTCATGCATACTGTTATTCAGTTGTTCATGCCTAGTTCATTATCATTGACATATGCACTTGTGATGATTTCTTGAGATTTATGATATTTCTGGATTTCGGGGAAAGCCGCAAAATTTACAACTTATGATCTTTTAAAATATAAAATGGTGCGGTTTTCTAGTGATGTAAAGTGTCGTCCACCATGAGTTTGCTGTGGTTTTGGAGATCCGTGTCGAGGAGTGGAGGAACCGTCACGGGTACATGGTGGGCCCGGTATGGTACCCCGGGGCAAGAGGAATGTGGTGTTGACGTTGAGCCTGGCTGGGGAGCACTACCTACCGGTGATATTACCCGACGCGTCGGATATCCGGAGGATACCGTCGTGGTCTTGAGATGGATGGTAGGGGCCGGGCCGGACTGACGGCGCCCTAGATATTGAGATTGAGACATTGATATTTCGAGACAGTGAGATTTATGTTTTGTGTCGATGCTAGACACTGTTGATACTGATTTTAATTATGATACCTCAGTTTAAAATATGAAGGAAATCTCACTAATTTATGAAAACAGTTTCTTCATTTACATGTATTCTGTTTTCATGCATTCATACCTCATTCATATGATATATTGCTACCTGAGGCACTGACACGGACACATGAGTTTACACTCGGGTTAGATATTTACCCTAGCCATTGTTATAGGCTGCATGTTATATATATTTGAGGATATATTATGATCATTGACCTAGGATTGCGTTATTTATGCGATTTCTGTGCGTAGATGTTTTTCTATTCACGAGTTGGCAACTCACCCCCGTTGTGCCCCAGTTTCTTGCAGGTTGCCGTACAGGTTCCTTACGGCTTTGCGGGCATAGTTTCATTCGGGTGATTTGCTAGTAGGTGGGTTTACTTGTATCATACCCCTATTATTTATCTTGTATATCATCATTCTGTTGTATCTAGAATTCCATCAACCAAACATGTATTTATTGAGATAGAGACCAGTGTTGGTTATTCTTTCGACCTTAGAGTCGCTCGTTATTTTTCTGGTGGTTTTGAGTTTCCTTTTGAGTTTTGATCCTCGTCGTTAGCGTTGTATATTATATTGTTTGTGTGGTTGTGACCGTCGATTGACGAAGAGCTAGCTCCCGCTTGGGGATGCCCTTTTCTTGATTTCGTATACTATTCATGTTGTATCCCGTTTTGGGGCTAGTATTTACAAAGGAGACTCTGCCGAAATTTTCAGTAAATTTTTGATGTTTTTAGAAACCCGCATAATTCGGCTTATGCTATTAAAACTACTTGATTTAAATTGGTTTTTCCTACTCTCTACTACTCTTCTTGGTTTGGATTTCTGGGTTTTCGGTTTACTTAGATTACGTACGTCTCGAGACGTTCGTAGTTTAAGTGCCGGTCATGTTCCGTACTTTCGGGTCGTGACAACCCAACTAAAACCTGTTTGCACGTCTCCTTTGAGCATGGTAGGGTAGTAATATAAGTACAGTGGGAACTCACACGAGACAAATGACGATCTCAGGTCGATGAACTAACCTGTACACATGTCACCAGGGAACTGCTATCTGACGTCAGGTATAATACCAACTAGCAGGCTCCCGGCGAGTCCTGTCCGGTGTACTCATAACCCAATGAGCACCTGTATACATCTTAGGTGAACCAACTGACATCAGTGGCTTGTGAGACCGGCCACCGCCCCTCGTCGGGGTCTCGACTGTATACACTAGTCTACTCCGGAGTATCGATGCCCTGTCTCGAAACTCCCACGACTAGGGACCTTTTAAGGATGTGCTTATAGACTCCAGCTCTCACGTATATGATCGCCCTCATACTGCTGGTAGTCAAGCAAGAATCCTAGGGGCTCTATCAACGTGCAATAGCGACTCGTAAGGTCACCTAAAGCAGTACACGATGATAGAGATAAACCAGATAGCATACTATCATCTCGAGTAAGACTGTCCTACCGGTATAGGTCCTCCCTCAATCATTGCAATCATGTGCCTGTGATCCAATAATTGACTCTGAGGGCACAATATCCAACATGGGGTTCTCCTACAGTCACTTAGTCGGGGCGATGGGGCTGTAGGGTTACCGACCACGACAACAAGGTTTCGGGAGGCATCTACCATGCCATTTTCAAACATTTAGCTTGCTAAACAACCCTAACCATAGAATCTTAACTAGAGAATTTGACGAAACAAGAATGTAAACATCTTTACATCTAATTGAACAAGGATACAACCTTTGTAGACCGGTCCTTCACATCAAAATTGTAAGTGCACGGCGGCGCCTTGGCCATCAATCCGATACCGGAATGCGGAAGCGATGATTTACTTTAACTTTTGGAACCGGCACCACCGTGCACTATCAACCCGGATCGTGCCATTAAACTAGTCCTAGCTAACTACAAGATGGGAAGAGAGATATACCGAGTGATCCGAGTCCTCCGGTCTTCTCGCCGTCGTCCCGATCTCCCCGTGGAATCTCCGGTCTCCACCAAGTCGCCGGAAGGGCACCACGTCGCCGGCTTATTTTACGGGCACCCACCTCTGGACCGAGGCAACTCGGGCACGAAGTTGGCGAGTCGACGTGCCCAAGATTTGCTATAGAATAGTGTAGAGTGTTATGTCTCATTTGGGGTTGTAGGAGGTTGCCATTTTGGTGGAGGAAATGAAGTGGTGGAATTTTGTGATGAACTTGGGATTTTAGCAAGCATGAAGAGCAAAACTCCCCACTACCAAAAATTGGACAGCCCCTTCATTCTTTTGGCCTGCCACGTCCATGGTGAAGGGTTAGAATGAGAGGAATGTGAGAGGCCAAATGAATATGGGTGTCTCCAATAATCAAGAGAGAGAAAGGGTAATCATTGATCAAAGAAAATGATCACAAACTAAACCAAACACTCCATCAACCATAACCCTCCATCATCACCTCACAAGTCAAGCCATCATGAAAGAAGAAGTCAATGGTGGTGGAATCATCAAGATACAATAATATGCAAATACAACCCTCCACAAATGCTTATTTGCACAAATGCAAATAAGCCCTCCTCCACCAATCTTCGGCCAATGAAAGATACAAAGGAAAATAGCCGAAACCGGAAAGCAAACTGGCAACTCCAAAAACCTGATCCCGTAATAAATTACAGGAAAACCCCGCTACTGTATATACATACCCGCATTTGTATTCCGACCGAATACAAATGCACTGAGACAAAATCTACACTGTACAATACTAGGATCCGGCTTAAACCAAGGCCCGCTAATATTTTCCGTCCGATCATGATCTGTGCAATACCGCTCGTATCTGATCGAACCCTGCCATATCTCCATACGGCCTCTACAGCGTTTCGCCCGAAAACTTGAGCAGCTGAATGTGGGGGACTCTAAAGACTCTTCAATACTATGGCTGTGGATTTAACCACTAGCACGTCAGAGGTATTAGCCATACGTGACGGGCTACCAGCTATTGACCAAAAGGGACGTCGATGAGCGAACTCATCCTGACACCCTACTGAGCCTGTCAGTGACAATATCCGTACAGTCCGGTCCGTTCGTCTATGAGCATCGCATGGCGGGCCTAAGGGGTTGGTAAAAGTCAGACCCCCAAAACCGGTACAAGTCGTGTCGGAGTGTAGCCCAGAACACCCTGAGATACTACTGGAATACCTACCAGTAAATCTCCTGCCTTGGCCAAGGACTTTCATGTACTGGCTCTCCTAGACACAGCGCAACCTCACCCCCAATACCGGGAGAGACGAACTCCTGCAGATCCGCTCACTGCCTCCATGTGGCTCGGGACTGTACCCAACTAAAACCTGTTTGCACGTCTCCTTTGAGCGTGGTAGGGTAGTAATCAAAGCACAGTGGGAACTCACACGAGACAAATGACAATCTCAGGTCGATGAACTAACCTGTACAAATGTCACCAGGGAACTGCTATCTGACATCAGGTATAATACCAACTAGCAGGTTCCCGGCGAGTCCTGTCCGGTGTACTCATAATCCAATGAGCACCTGTATACATCTTAGGTGAACCAACTGACACCAGTGGCTTGTGAGACCGGCCACCGCCCCTCGTCGGGGTCTCGACTGTATACACTAGTATACTCTGGAGTATCGATGCCCTGTCTCGAAACTCCCACGACTAGGGACCTTTTAAGGATGTGCTTATAGACCCCAGCTCCCACGTATATGATCGCCCTCATACTGCTGGTAGTCAAGCAAGAATCCTAGGGGCTCTATCAACGTGCAATAGTGACCTGTAAGGTCACCTAAAGCAGTACATGATGATAAAGATAAACCAGATAGCATACTATCATCTTGAGTAAGACTGTCCTACTAAGACAGGTCCTCCCTCAATCATTGCAATCACATGCCAATGATCCAGTAATTGACTCTGAGGGCACTATCTCCAACAATCTCCCACTTTCACTCAAGGCTAATTATTGCGATGTCGCATACTCACAGCCCGTGCGATACCGAACACCCAACTCCTCTACTAGTCAGTCTCACAAAGCTCGTTTGTGAAACTATTGCGTTCGAGGAATAGCCTCAGTAAGTGGATCCGCTTTGATGTTTCTTTCTATGTCTCTCTGTATCTCAAGTTCGCGGGGAAAGCCATCTCCCGAAATGAGCAATACCTGTCTTAGAATGTGTCTGGATGTCTGATGGGACCTAGCTCATAAATGAACTCCAAATCCAAACTTCTTAGACTGTATCGTCAACTGAACTTAATTAGTATCCTGCGCCATGCCTCCCTCAGTATTTCCTTGGACCACCTGTCCAAAACACTGCCCCTCGTCAGAAGGAAAACTATAACTCTGACAACCTCCTTGTCGTCCAGGTCACCATGGAAGCCTGGAATGATAACTATCTCCCGAATGAGGCTGTCGTTATCATATCCCTAGAACATCTACTTATGTTCTAAAACTGCTTCCGACTGTTTCTCCAGGATTGGATCAATATCAACTTATTGCATCTACTGCAAGAACAACATCTGGTGTGGTACTTGACATCTCATGATTGACTCAATTGCCTAAGCAAGTGATCTGCCAATCATGCACTTCCCTCTCCCCTTTAGTCTGTAAGACACCTTTAGATAGGGTGACTCCATCACCTGCAGGTACACTACCGTGCCAGGAGTCGTCCATTCTAAATACTCTTAGAATGCTGTCTAAGTACCCTTAATTGGGAAACCACCCAAATCTAGATCTAAAACCATAGATCTAGTAACCAGTATGTCTGATATAATGTCCAAGTCCCATGTGGAGAAACCACTGTGTGACGACCAATGTATAACCGATCGTAGTATAGGAATGTCACTTCCTACTCTGTGTATGTCATCCAAATACCAGGACATCACACCCTACTACCTTCTTAACAGATCCATCCCCTATTCTGATGAAGTCAAACCTATGACTGTCACATCAGAAATAGATGATCTATCTCCGCTACATCTGCTTTAGTCTATAAATAGACACAAGCCACTTGTCTACCAATGCTTCCGCTGCTCCCACTGACTACGACAACCCTCTGGCAGAGTCATATATACGTACACTTCTAAAGCTAGTTTAGAACGACGCTATACTCATCCTCCTGCCGGGTCTCACAGTCTGGAACAACAGCAATGGCAAGTCTGGGTAAACAAGAACTTCCCTGTCACCGTCCTTGAGGCTACCGGAGTACCTCTCGGGTGCCTGAAGTTACCCATCTTATCTGCGGAGTGGCCAATGGAATGTCAAACCAGATTGAATCTTTAGGTTCTTATCAAATTTTCTGTAATCGTTTACGGTTCTGGAATCACTTCCGGTTCTACCATATTCCCACTACTGTTTTCTGAAAAAATCCATTTTACTTAAAACTGTGGCGAGTCTAGAACAATATCACTATTGATCTTCCAGATGGTAGAAAGTCAACCCTCATCATAGCCTGGGTCAACCCACAAACAGCCATTACAGAAACGTGCTTTGAGTTATCCAGAGTCTGGTTTTAAGCATAGGCCGGACAACTCCCCGTACCTTAACATCGTTAAGATATGAACTGTTCTATATCCAATATAGAAACAGGGGCACTGATTTAATTGAACCAGATTCAAATCATGCAGCTGTCTCCAGTGCATGTCAAGTAAATGGAAGGGGGCCGATTACTCAACTTAGGAATGCTTCCAATTATGAGTAACCTGAATGAGAAGCAAGTTCTCTTAATCATTACTATCAACTGAATACCCTACACAAGTATCTACATCTTCGATCACCTTGAAGAATCCCGATACTTGCAACACCTGGTTCTCTACTTTATTCAAATACCTATAACTTCTCAAAATTCGGACCTTGCGTTTCTACGAAACACCTGTCTAAAAACTAGAGAAGTCATAAGTAAACCGAATATAGTACGAGAACCAACCCCTTTGTCCTCAATGGACACTGGACAATATACAATACTCTGTACAAGTCCCTTGAGTCTAAAAACTCACTCCCTATGTGTTGTAGGTTGAAAACTGTACTTATGGTTAAGAAGAATTACACCGCTGTTTAATACTCCTTACCTAACCATCCACTGATATAGGTAAATGTCATCGACATAATTTCAAAAAGGTATATCTCACTCTATAAAAATAGACGTACAGATATATCAATTTGAAATTGGTGCATTAGAACGGATATTCAAAACGAAATATTTGCCGTCCGGCAAACAGCCCATGCGATTTCCTCAAATATCACCAATTACAACGAATTCCGATATAATGAGGACGATCACCTAATTCCCAATAACTTACTCCCACTCATCATCTGTAAAACCATACAAATGTGAGAATAATACCTGGTAAATACATACCCTGGAGTAAGTATCTAATCGGGAAATCAGTTTTCCTTTAACAGTACACAGTGAAACTAAAACATTGAAATGTTTCGATAGGGTATCCTGGTATTCCTAGTAATGCCTCTTCCATTATCCAGATTCATGACTATAACCGTGTAATTCTTTGCCACCTCTCCAAATCCCTTTATATGTCTTTAGTTATTACCTTCTGCACACCCCTTTAGGCCAAATGGTTTTCTCCCTTCCCTACCTTTCGGCACCAGCCTATGGTTTGGAAGAAGACTATCCAATTAGCATATGGGTATACTGTCCTAATCCTAGGAGCACTCGCAATGCGAGAGAAGGCGAAGATAAAAGACAACCGAATAAACCTTATTCCTATTTCTCCTGAACCAGAATCCATTCCCGAACTGGAACAAGTTCCTTTCGAGTTCGTATATAACCATATGATGGAATATCCAATAAACTGTGGATCTTCGTAGTGATTCGGAGTGTCCTGGAGAAATACAAAGGTGAAGTGGGAGTGGTAATGAAATACTTGGTTTGGTCGTGAATATCAGTCGCAATTTACTTTGCCCTCTTACTAATCCCTTTCTTTGTCTTTACATAATACCTTCTGTACACCATCGCTAGGCTAATTAGTTTTCTTCATTCCCTACCGGTCGGCACCTGCCTATGGTTTGGAAGAAGACTATCCAATTTGCGTAATAGGTGTGCTATCTCCTAAACCAAGGAGTACTCGCAACCTGAGAGAAGGTAAAAGGAAAAGACAACTGAATAGTCCTATTCGTTTTCTCCAGAACCGGAAACCATCCTCGAATAAATCCCTTCGAGTTCATATATAACCATACGATGGTTTTGTCCAATGGAAGTGGACGTTCGTAGTAATACGGGGTGTCCTGGAGAAAAGGGTAAAAGTAGGAGTGGCAATGAGGTCTGCAACTCTGACAATCCAAAAGCCAGTGTTAAGAAGGTTCGGTCAACTTGGTCACTGAGTCATAGTCTAGGGTCAGGTCATTGGTCGCTGCCAAAGAGAGAGAGAAAAGAAACACTCAGCCTGCACTCTAACCTAGATCAGAATGGTTACCAATTTATCTAATCTGGAAACCTCCCACTGTACCGTCAAATTCTCCTCCAAACCTGAAAGAAGAATTAGTCGGGATCACCCGAGGAGTAAACCAACTCATCAGTGGGAATCGGGATCCAACTATCATCGCATGATAACGTGACGGAATCCGCTCACGTCATCACACTCCAGAAGGTATGCGCATATCTAGCAAGTTTCAGTTTCTTTAGAAACTCCCGATGTGATTTTTTGCCCCATGCTCTTATGACCTTGACTTTGGCCAACATATCATAAGTCACATGTCAAGTTCTACCCATCATTCTCCAGGTTAATTTGAGCCCACCCGTACATACCCTTGAATTTGGCAAAAATAGTAGTACGACTGCCCCAAACCAACGCATCTATCTATGCTGCATATGAATACCCAATAGCTACCAATCACTGTGCCTTGACTTTGGCCAACATACACAGCTTGAATACTATTGACCAACCATATGAAACGACGGAGGGCTACGAATGGTTTCTGGCGAAAACCTTTAAAGTAATGAACTTGATATCGTTGAAGGAACGGATAGCTTTATAAAAATATAGTGACGAAAACCTTTGCTAAAGAGGTCACTCCCAGTGAAGAGATCTCGGCTCTTTCCCCGTAGAATGAGGTGCAGGATATTCCAACTGAATACCACGATGCAAAGCAAAAGTAATCGGCTATAGTGAAGTTATTGCCCTAACGCAAACTTTTGTCCAAGGGGTCACTCCCGGTGAAGGGATCTCGGCCCTTGCCTCGTCGACTGAGGAGCAGGATATTCCAACTGAATACCACTGTGCAAAACAAAAGTGAACGTCCTTGCAAATAACAGCTTTTTGAAAAATGTTCCAACAACATCAGATTAGGTTTGTTTTTAACTTGCATTGATCCGAATCAACGCAGTCCCATCAATTGATCACACCAATAAAGAACGAAAATAATGACGTACGTATATGTCATCCGCATTCGCCACTGGGTCCCGTCATTACCCGTTAGGTTAGCTAACTAACGACAGAGCGGGGACTGGACTAGCAAGGATGCAAAACATATACAACATCTACTAGTATATATATCAATATATAATATTTCGCTCAAGGCGTGATAAAATGCAACATCACAGAAATGTACAGCATCACAGAACAATACAGATATCTGGGATCCCCAGGTTTCACAGAGCCGCTACTGAAACCCGACGTTCCCCTGGTTGTGTGGATAGCCTGTGCAATGAAATCCTAGACCCCTACGGGCGCGGCAAGTTACCCGCCAAAACATGAAGCGAGGCAGCCCCCTTCAGCAACGTGAACGGACCACCCAGCACTTCACGGAATCCGGTAACTTGGGCACCCCTCCTGGGTCAACCTGTACCCCCTACGAGTGTGGCGAATAGCCCGCCAATTCTAGAGTGAAGCCCCCTCCTTCTCAATGCCATGAGTTGCGGGCTTGTTGCCCTCTAGAACCCGGCTATCCGTGCACCCCTCCGCGGGGCAATCCAAGTACAGAAAGTAAAATATACATATAACGGGTACATCGACCGCAACCTGGTCGTGCCCCAAAAGAATAATACAAACAGGCAGTGACGGCAGTCCACATGTCGGACGCTCGCCCCGCAATATCAAATGTACATAATACAACAAAAAACTGTACTAGCATTGCATCCAGGCTATCCCCCACGACCAATCCGCAACATTACAGCACAATCACAGAACATCAACGTGAATGTCACGTTCGCAAATCCGTCTAACCGGGCTATAGCAGTTAGACAGGATTTACCGATCAAGTGACATTCACGGTCGCAGATATAATGTAAATACTGTGAACTAATGTGTTTAAAATATCCGATCGATCAAATTTTATTAAGTGGGCCCAAGGATTACTGTAGCACTTAAAGAAATTCTGGGCCCAAAAATAATATTCCAAAACCCCTATTTTCAACCCAGAAGCCCACTGAAGAGATTTGATGCATTGATCACTCCTTACTGCCGCGGAACCGCTGCACCAAGTGGGGTTTGGCCGCGGTTCCGCGCTCCCCTTAAGGAATCAATGCATCGAATTTCTCCAGAATTCTTAGATATGCCTACACATCATTCTGCAACATACTGAAAAAATTTTGGAGCCCAAAAAATTTTAACAGAGAACTGATGCATGAGAAAACGCGGTTTTGGAATTTTTGTTCGATCGAAAATGTAAACACGTTAGACAAAGCTAGACTAGGTTAATGGCGAGGTTCTGATACCACTGTAAGTGCACGGCGGCGCCCCGGCCGTCAATCCGACGCCGGAATGCGGAAGCGATGATTTACTTTAACTTTTTGAACCGGCACCACCGCGCACTATCAACCCGGATCGTGCCATTAAACTAGTCCTAGCTAACTACAAGATGGGAAGAGAGATATACCGAGTGATCCGAGTCCTCCGGTCTTCTCGCCGTCGTCCCGATCTCCCCGCGGAATCTCCGGTCTCCACCAATTCGCCGGAAGGGCACCACGTCGCCGGCTTCTTTTACAGGCTCCCACCTCTGGACCGAGGCAACTCGGGCACGAAGTTGGCGAGTCGACATGCCCAAGATTTGCTATAGAATAGTGTAGAGTGTTATGTCTCATTTGGGGTTGTAGGAGGTTGCCATTTTGGTGGAGGAAATGAAGTGGTGGAATTTTGTGATGAACTTGGGATTTTAGCAAGCATGAAGAGCAAAATCCCCACTACCAAAAATTGGACAGCCCCTTCATTCTTTTGGCCGGCCATGTCCATGGTGAAGGGTTAGAATGAGAGGAATGTGAGAGGCCAAATGAATATGGGTGTCTCCAATAATCAAGAGAGAGAAAGGGTGATCATTGATCAAAGAAAATGATCACAAACTAAACCAAACACTCCATCAACCATAACCCTCCATCATCACCTCACAAGTCAAGCCATCATGAAAGAAGAAGTCAATGGTGGTGGAATCATCATGATACAATAATATGCAAATACAACCCTCCACAAATGCATATTTGCACAAATGCAAATAAGCCCTCCTCCACCAATTTTCGGCCAATGAAAGATACAAAGGAAAATGGCCGAAACCGGAAAGCAAACTGGCAACTCCAAAAACCTGATCCCGTAATAAATTACAGGAAAACCCCGCTACTGTATATACATACCCGCATTTGTATTCCGACCGAATACAAATGCACTGAGACAAAATCTACACTATACAATACTAGGATCCGGCTTAAACCAAAGCCCGCTAGTATTTTCCGTCCGATCATGATCCATGCAATACCGCTCGTATCTGTTCGAACCCTGCCATATCTCTATACGGCCTCTACAGCATTTCGTCCGAAAACTTGAGCAACTGAATGTGGGGGACTCTAAAGACTCGTCAATACTATGGCTGTGGATTTAACCACTAGCACGTCAGAGGTATTAGCCATACGTGACGGGCTACCATCTATTGACCAAAAGAGACGTCGATGAGCGAACTCATCCTGACACCCTACTGAGCCTGTCAGTGACAATATCCGTACAGTCCGGTCCGTTCGTCTATGAGCATCGCATGGCGGGCCTAGGGGGTTGGTAAAAGTCAGACCCCCAAAAGCGGTACAAGTCGTGTCGGAGTGTAGCCCAGAACACCCTGAGATACTACTGGAATACCTACCCGTAAATCTCCTGCCTTGGCCAAGGACTTTCATGTACTGGCTCTCCTAGACACAGCGCGACCTCACCCCCAATACCGAGAGAGACGAACCCCTGCAGATCTGCTCACTGCCTCCATGTGGCTCAGGACTGTACCCAACTAAAACCTGTTTGCACGTCTCCTTTGAGCGTGGTAGGGTAGTAATCAAAGCACAGTGGGAACTCACACGAGAAAAATGACGACCTCAGGTCGATGAACTAACCTGTACACATGTCACCAGGGAACTACTATCTGACATCAGGTATAATACCAACTAGCAGGTTCCCGGCGAGTCCTGTCCGGTGTACTCATAACCCAATGAGCACCTGTATACATCTTAGGTGAACCAACTGACACCAGTGGCTTGTGAGACTGACCACCGCCCCTCGTCGGGGTCTCGACTGTATACACTAGTATACTCTGGAGTATCGATGCCCTGTCTCGAAACTCCCACGACTAGGGACCTTTTAAGGATGTGCTTATAGACCCCAGCTCCCACGTATATGATCGCCCTCATACTGCTGGTAGTCAAGCAAGAATCCTAGGGGCTCTATCAACATGCAATAGTGACATGTAAGGTCACCTAAAGCCGTACACGATGATAAAGATAAACCAGATAGCATACTATCATCTTGAGTAAGACTGTCCTACTGGGACAGGCCTCCCTCAATCATTGCAATCACGTGCCTGTGATCCAATAATTGACTCTGAGGGCACTATCTCCAACAAAAATCTCAGTGTAGTAGTCCTTTCGCTCCAAGTTATGATCTCCTGGACTCTAGTAAGGCTCCACAAGGTGAAATGAACAATCTTGCTTGAAGTCTTCGAGGTCGAAGATGATCTACGTCGAGGAGACACTAACTCAAGCTATATCTTCACTAATTAGAAATTAGTGAAGCAAACAACCTAAACTAAACGGCTAATCTAGTGTAGGTTGATGAAGTAGGAATTTTGCTCACTTTAGAAATATTTTTCTCACTAATTTTCTTCACCTCCTCAAAACCTAGAGAGCTCACTCTTGATGAAGAAGAAGATGAAGCCAATAATGTTATATCAACCATGGGTGAGAAATATCTCATATAACTCTTGTAGAGACTTTACCATGGCTTAAGGTAATGGTTGGGTTAATAAATATCTAATGTAAAACAAAACTAGTGGACTAAGTCAATGGTTCTATAAGCTTCCACTAAGCTTAAACCATGTGATTAATTTCCAACTAATTTTTGATTTACTTTAAATAAATAAACCCCACCTTATCATAAGCATGGTGTGAATCTCATACACCCATGTAGCATGTAGCATAGCATGACATAAAAAGAAACACAATTAATATATATCACATA
The DNA here is from genome assembly GCA_030015575.1 of Agapanthus africanus. Lineage (NCBI taxonomy): Eukaryota > Viridiplantae > Streptophyta > Magnoliopsida > Asparagales > Amaryllidaceae > Agapanthus > Agapanthus africanus. The sequence goes on from JASDDO010000029.1 coordinate 77,365,718, forward strand.
TATATTAAATGCAGAAGTGAGATAAAGAAATGCTTAAATGAGCAAATGTTAGTTAATGTAATTTAATATATCAAATATACAATTATACATTAAATTATTAAATCAACACTTGATTTAATAATCCGGTTATATCATATACAACCGACTAATATTATTTGTATCAACTTATCGAATCAACACTTGATTCGATAACCCGGCTATATCACATATAACCGACCGATATCATATATCGTGAGAATAGAATACGGTATCACATACACGTATTAATCTCGATCCCGCACATATCACATATGTGCTCCTACTTTGTTTCGCATGAGCTAGGAAACCACTGTGTAGGACTCTAAAGACTCGTCAATACGCCGGCAGTAGGTGATGATCATATCAGTCACCCACAAGCCGTCCGCGGTACTAGCTGGACGTAACGGCTACCCGGATATTGAGCGATCAGAAGATCAACAAGCAAGCTTGTCTAAACTTCCGCAAAGCCTGTCAGTAACACTACCGTACAGTTCGGTCTCTTCGTCTGATATGTCACATATCTAGTCTAGGGGTGGTAAACGTCAGACCCCAGTAACTGATAAGTCATGCCGATGTGAAGCTCATAATGGGTCGAGAAACTACTGATAACACTTACCAGTAAATCTCTATATCAGCCCTGGCAAGGGACTTCATGTTATGGCCAATCGAGCACAGTGCAACATCAACCCCCAATACCGGGAGAGACGAATCCTCTCATATCGCTCATTGCCTCCATGTGACTCGAGACTGTACCCAAAAACCACCGTTTTGCACGTTCTCTTGAACATGGTAAGGTGGAAATCAAAGCACATTGGGAATCACACAAGACTCTATGACAATATTGGGTCTACAGACTAACCTGTACCAGTGTCACCAGAGAACTGCTATTTGACGTTAGGTATTATACCATCTAGGAGTTCTCGGCGAGTCCTGTTCAGTGTACCCAGTCTCCACTGAGTACCCGTATACCATCATTGATGTCAAACACCAACGTATGTGGGATCATCCATCGCCCATCATATGGGTCAAGAAGCGTATACGCTAGTCTACTCTGGAATATCGATGCCCTGTCTCAATACACCCTCGACTAGGAACAATTAAAGGATGAACTTGTAGACTACCCTGGCCACACTAGTATGATCTCCATCATAGTCCTGGTAGTCAAGTACACATCCTAAGGGCTTTATCAACATGTGAGAGCAAGACAGTATCACAATACAAGTCTACATGTTAAGACAAGGAGCAACCAGATAGCATACTATCATGTGGAGCAAGAAAGTCCTCTCTATATATGTCCAAGTATCCACTATAATATACAATCATGTACAATAATGGCCTCTAGGGCATACATATAACTAACAATCTCCCACTTGCACTAAGGTCGGTTGTTGTAGTATCTCATACCCAACATCCCGAAGAGTCTCTCAAATTGTATCTAGGGTATGGCCTTCAAGAGTGGATCCGCTGTGTTGTTCTTCGTGTCAACTCTTCTGACCTCGATCTCCCGCCGATCAACTATCTCTCGGATCTGGTGATATCGCCTCAGAATATGCCTGGATCGCTGATGGGACCTGGGTTCCTTGGCCAAAGCCACAGCTCTATTGTTATCACAATACAAAGGTATTGGATGCACGATGAATGGAACCACTCCAAGTTCAGTTATGAACTTCTTCATCCAGACAGCCTCTTTGGCAGCATTATTGGCAGCGATGTATTCAGCCTCCATCGTCGAGTCTGCCACGGTTTCTTACTTGGAACTCTTCCAACAAACTGCCCCTCCATTGAGGGTGAAGACAAATCCTGAGACCAACTTAGAGTTGTCCTTATCACTCTAGAAGCTCGAATCGGTAAAGGACTCCATTTGGAGTTCTCCGTTACCATACACCAAGAACATTTCTTTGGTCCTTCTCAAGTACTACATGTATACCAGCTTTGATGTCAAACACCAATGTATGTGGGATCATCCATCGCCCATCATATGGGTCAAGAAGCGTATACGCTAGTTTACTCTTGAATATCAATTCCCTATCTCGATACACCCTCGACTAGGAACAATTAAAGGATGAACTTGTGGACTACCCTGGCCCCACTAGTATGATCTCCATCATAGTCCTAGTAGTCAAGTACATATCTTAAGGGCTTTATCAACATGTGAGAGCAAGACAATATCACAATACAAGTCTACATGTTAAGACAAAGAGCAACCAGATAGAATACTATCATATCGAGCAAGAAAGTCCTCTCTATATATGTCCAAACATCCACTATAATATACAATCATGTACATTAATGGTCTCTAGGGCATACATATAACTAACAATCTCCCACTTGCACTAAGGCCGGTTGTTGTAGTATCTCATACCCAACATCCCGAAGAGTCTCTCAAATTGTATTTGGGATATGGCCTTCATGAGTGGATCCGCTGTGTTGTTCTTCGTGTCAACTCTCCTGACCTCAATCTCCCGCCGATCAACTATCTCCCGAATCAGATGATATCGCCTCAGAATATGCCTGGATCGCTGATGGGACCTGGGTTATTTGGACAAAGCTACAGCTCCATTGTTATCACAATACAAAGGTATTGGATTCACGATGGATGGAACCACTCCAAGTTCAGTTATAAACTTCTTCATCCAGACAGCCTCTTTGGCAGCATTGTTGGCAGCGATGTATTCAGCCTCCATCGTCGAGTCTGCCACGGTTTCTTAATTGGAACTCTTCCGACAAACCGCCCCTCCATTGAGGGTGAGGACAAATCCTGAGACCGACTTAGATTTGTCCTTATCACTCTGGAAGCTCGAATCGGTTAAAGACTCCATTTGGAGTTCTCCGATACCATACACCAAGAACATTTCTTTAGTCCTTCTCAAGTACTTAAGAATATTCTTCACAGCTGTCCAATGATTCTTTCCAGGATCTGCTTGATACCTACTCACTACACTTAGTGAGTATGCTACATAGGGTCTGGTACACAACATCGCGTACATGATAGAGCCTACTGCCGAAACATAGGTTATCCCTTGCATGCGAGCTCTCTCTAAATCAGTCTTGGGAGACATCTCTTTGGAGAGAGTGATTCCTAAGATCATGGGTAAATTCCCACTCTTGGAATCCTCTATACTAAACCTCTTTAGTATGGTGTCGATGTACCTGGATTGGGACAATCCCAGTAACCGTTTAGATCTATCTCTATAGATCTTAATCCCCAGGATGTAGGAGGCATCACCCAGATCCTTCATGGAGAATCTTTGTGATAAGAAGAGCTTGACCGAGTGCATCATAGGAACATCATTTCCTATCAAGAGTTTGTCATCCACATACAATACAAGGAAGACGACCTTACTCTCTTCCACCTTCTTGTATATACAAGGTTCATATGCATTTTTAACGAAGTCAAACTCTTTGACAACCACATCAAAACAGATGTTCCAACTCCGCGATACCTGCTTCAACCCGTTGATTGATTTAAACAGCTTGCACATGTTAGTTATGTATATGCCCTAGAGGCCATTGTTGTACATATGATGTATATTATAATGGACGCTTGGATATATATAGAGAGGACTTTCTTGCTCGTCATGATAGTATGCTATTTGGTTTTCCTTTATCTTAACATGTTGACTTGTATATGTTTACTGTCTTACTCTCACATGTTGATAAAGCCCTTAGGATCTGTACTCGACTACTGGGACTATGATAAGATCATATTAGTGGGGCCACGGTAGTCGATGAGTACATCCTATAACTGGTCCTAGTCGAGGGTGTGTCGAGACAGGGCATCGATACACCAGAGTAGACTAGCGTATAAGCATCTTGACCCATATGATGGGCGATGGATGATCCCATATCCATCGGTGTTTTGACATCAGAGATGGTGTACGGGTGCTCAGTAGAGACTGGGTACACTGGACAGACTCGCCGAGAACTCCCAGATGGTGATATACCACACGTCAGATGGTAGTTCTCCGGTGATACTAGTACAGGGTAGTCTGTAGACCCGAGATCGTCATAGAGTCTTGTGTGATTCCCACTGTGCTTTGATTTCCACCTTACCACGTCCAAGAGGGCGTGCAAAACGGTGGCTTTTGGGTGCAGTCCCGAATCACATGGAGGCAATGAGCGATAGGAGGGGATTTGTCTCTCCCGGTATAGCGAGTTGATGTTGTGCTGTGTTCGATGGCTATAACTGGAAGTCCATGGCCAGGGCTGATATAGAGATTTACTGGTAAGTGTTACCAGTAGTTTCTCGACCCGTTATGAGCCTCACATCGACACGACTTATCGGTTACTGGGGTCTGACGTATACCACCCCTAGACTAGATATGCAACATATCAGACGAAGAGACCGGACTGTACAGGAGTGTTACTGATTGGATTCACAGGAGAATGTACAGGCTAACTTGTTGATCTGCTGATCGCTCAATACCTGGGTGGCTGTTACGTTTAGCTAACCGCTTGCAGCTTGTGGGCATTTGATATGATCATCACCTGCTACCGGCGTATTGACGATTCTTTAGAGTCCTACACAGAGGTTTCTTGACTCAGGCAAAACGGAGTAGGGGCACATATGTGATATGTGCACGACCGAGGATAATGCGATATGAGATACCGTATTATATTCTCGCGATATTTAGATATGAGCCGACTCATCGAATCAAGTGTTGATTCGATGAATCAGTACATGATATATTAGTCTGTTATATTCGATATAGCCGGATTGTCGGATCAAGTGCTGATTCGATAATTTAATGTATAATAATATATATGATATATTGCATTACATTATCTAATATTGGCTCGCTTTATTATTTCATTTTCTCACCCGGTAATACATTGATATATATGCGATATATATTAATTGTATTATTTTCTTTTGTTACAAATAAATAATATATATGTGATATATATTATTGTAACATGATATGATTACTAATGTAACATGTTTAGTGGAGATTAAACAAGGTTAGGGTTTGATTTGGGTTAGTTCTTTCTTGATGCTTCTAGAAGGATTTCTTTTGTCATGAGTTAAGATATTATGGTTGATATTTTCTTATAACTCATTCTTTAACTCAACCCAAACCCTAGCCTTAGTTAATTCTCTACATGGGTTAGCCTAGTCATGGTTGACCATGGTTACATTATTAATCATATATCATTTCATTATTCATCACAAAAGGATTAATTCATTATTATTATTATTCTTCAACCTTGAGCTTTGAGAAAGCATTCTAGGTTTTCTTCATGTGATGATTTTATGTGAGAATTTGATATAAAAAGAAAGCATAAATACTACTCCATCATCCTCATCTAATCTAACCAATTAGATTAGGGTGTTCACCTCATTAGAGAGAGAGAGCTTGAGTTATAGAAACTTCGAGGTAGATCATCGGAGAAAAGGAAGACTACAAGCTAGCATTGATCGTTCGAGTTGTGGAGCCTCTCTTGAGTCCGAGAGATCATGGATCGCGGCGAAGGGACTTCTACTCGGAACTTATGAAGCGAAGGAGCGGACTACAAAGGTTGTAATCCCTCACTCTTAGTTGTAAAGATATTTACTTGCATGTTAAACCCTAATAATCTAGCAAAGATCCAGGTTTTGGGTTGTTCGGCACGTCTAAATTTTTATTCGGGCATGGTTGATGCCTTATTAACCCTTGTAAGAGTGCCTTGGAACCCTACAGTGGTATCAGAGCCTGGCTAGAACATTAGGCGACGTGTATACGAAGTTAAAACTCCGATCGAACCCCGAAACATACATAATGACCCCTCTCTGGACAATTTTTAAAAATGTGATTTTTTCTGTATTAAAAATACTAAAAAAATTCAGCAGGGAATTATAAGTATTACTGTGGAAAACGAGCAGGTAATTCGTACGGACCGCCGCGGAACCGCGGCAATACCTTGCTTGCGCCGCGGATCCGCGGCCGTACAGTCGAATTGTGCTTTGGTTTTGGCACAGTAATAACCGTAGCTGTTATTGCATATTTCTGGGTATTTTTAATCTGACTCAAGTGTTGAGTGTTCTGGAGATTATTTTGAATTCGTTGATTCGATCGGAAAGTTTAATTTCGTTCTGTTTTACGGATATTTTAGAAACTGTTAAAATGTTCGAACGGATATCATTAACTCACTTTTTCCCGGCACGAAAAACTTTCAAGTGTTGAATTTTTCTTAAGTTTAAATATTTCGGAAAAACGTGCAAGTAACGCGGTGGTCTCTCCATAAGAACACAAACCTTAACTCGATTATGTAACCGTCTAAACCGTCTCTAAACCTTAGGGTTTGGGGCAGTACGGCGTGCCACATGTGAGGCGTTGGCTTGACCCTTCTACGGCTGGACCATTGGTACTGTGACGTATTCTGGGACTTTTTGAACTCCGCTCAAGTGTTGAGCTATTTCAGAAATCTTGGGTATTTGATTATTCGATCGAAAAGTTTAATATTGTCTATTTATCTGGAATGTGATACAATATGTGGAATTCATATAGTTAGGCATGAAATGCGAAGTATGTGGTATTTCGGAATTAGATGTCTAAAGATATTGTGGATTCCAAATGTTATAGTTTTACAATTTTTTTCTGTGACCGTAAGTGTAGTATGTAGTTGTATTGTCGGTTTTCGTTGCTATACATCAACGACGATCGGTGTATGCATACATACTTACGTTGATGATATGAGATATTATGTGTTGCTGTGATATGGTATATTGGATCGTCGTGTTCTGAATAGCCGGGTTTTTATGTGAGATGAGGGTTTTTATTTTCATTCATGTAAAATTCATTTGTGTTAGTTATATGTATGCCCTAGAGGCCATTACTGTATATACGATGTATATTGTAGTGGATGCTTGGACATATATAGGGAGGACTTTCTTGCTCGACATGATAGTACACTATCTGGTTGCACTTTATCTTAACATGTACTCTGATTGTCTCTATATTACTAGGACTATGATGAGATCATACTAGTGGGGCCGCGGTAGTCGGCGAGTATATCCTATAACTTTTCCTAGTCGAGGGTGTACCGAGACAGGGCATCGATACACCAGAGTAGACTAGCGTATACGCATCTTGACCCATATGATGGGCGATGGATGATCCGATATCCATCGGTGTTTGACATTAAGGATGGTGTATGGGTGCTCAGTAGATACTGGGTACACTGGACGGACTCGCCGAAAACTCCCAGATGGTATTATACCTCACGTCAGATGGCAGTTCTCCGGTGACACTGGTACAGAGTAGTCTGTTGACCCAAGATCGTCATAGAGACTTGTGTGATTCCCACTGTGCTTTGATTTCCATCATACCACGTCTAAGAGGGCGTGCAAAAAGGTGGCTTTTGGGTACAGTCCCGAATCACATGGAGGCAATGAGCGATAGGAGGGGATTCATCCTCCCGGTATAGGGAGTTGATGTTGCGCTGTGTTCGATTGGCTATAACTGGAAATCCCTGGCCAGGGTTGCTGAGATTTACTGGTAAGTGTTAACAGTAGTTTCTCGAACTGTTATAGACCTCATATCGACACGACTTATCAAGCTACTGGGGTCTGACGTTTACCACCCCTAGGCGAGATATACGACATATCAGACGACGAGACCGGACTGTATGGGAGTGTTACTGATTGGATTCACAGGAGAATGTACAGGCTTTCTTGTTGATCTTCTGAGCGCTCAATACCTGGGTGGCTTTTATGTTTAGCTGACCGCTTGCTGCTTGTGGGTGTTTGATAAGATCATCACCTACTGCCGGCATATTGACGATTCTTTAGAGTCCTACACAGAGGTTTCTTGGTTCAGGCAAAACGGAGTAGGGGCATATATGTGATATGTGCAGGACCGAGGATAATGCGATATGAGATACCGTATTCTATTCTCGCGATATTTGATATCAGCCGGGTCATCGGATCAAGTGTTGATTCGATGAATCGGTAAATGAGATATTAGTCGGTTATATGCGATATAGCCGGATTGTCGGATCAAGTGTTGATTCGATGATTTAATGTATAATTATATATATGATATATTAAATTACATTAACTAATATAAGCTCACTAAAAGATTCTTTTTCTCACTCGGGTAATACATTGATATATATAAGATATATGTTAATTGTATTATGTTATTTTGTTACAATAAATATTATATATGTGATATATAATATTGTAACACGATATGGTTATTAATGCAACATGATTAGTGGAGATTAAACATGGTTAGGGTTTGATTTGGGTTAAGCTTTTCTAGAAGTTTCTAGAAGGTTATGTTTTGTTTTGTCCAAAGATATTTGTGTTGATATTTTAAGTGACTCATTCTTTAACCCAACCAAAACCCTAGCCCTAGTTAAATCTCTACAAAGGTTACTTGAACCATGGTTGCATTTCTAACCTCATCATTACTTTCATTATTCATCACAAGAGGATTCATGATTATTCTTCTTCTTCTTCCTAGAGTTCTTTCATGAAAAGCTTTCTAGCTTTTTATGAAATGATAATTTTGAGTGAGTTAAAGAAAACAAATGAGAGCTAAAATCCTACTTCATCATCCTCATCTATCCTTGCCATTTAGATGAGGGTGTTCACTTCATTTAGTGAGTGAGAGCTTGTGTTAATAAAACTTCAAGGTAGATCATCTTTGTTATCGAAGATCGGAAGTAAGCTTACATCTTTCTCTTCGTGGAGCCTCTCGAGAGTCCGGAACTTGATGATCGCAGCGAAGGGACCTCAACACGGAGCTTAAGAAATGAAGGACAAGATCTACAAAGGTTGTAATCCCTCTCACTTAGTGTTAAAGTGTTTAACATGCTTGTTTTCGCCTAATCTCTAGTTTAAAGATCTTGTTTAGGGCTGTCGGCACGGCTAAATTTTTAATCGGGCATGGTTGATGCCTTGTAGAACCATATTAGAGTGCCTAGTAACCCTACAGTGGTATCAGAGCCAGGTTAGAGCTTTAGACGAAGTCTAGACGAAGTTTAAAGTCCGATCGAACCCGGAAACCCCGATTTATACCCTTTTCTAGAAATTTTTCAAAACTGTTGATTTTTTCATATTAAAAATACTCGAAAAAATCAGCAGGTAAATATAGGAATTACTGTAAAATACGACCACCTAATTCAATTAATGGAACCGCGGCCATAACATGCATATTGCGGCGGTTCCGCGGCCGTATGTGAAGATTAGGCACTCAATTTTATACAGTAACATCCGTAGGTGTCTCTGCATTTTTCTGGGAATTTTTAATTTTACTCAAGTGTAGAGTTTTCTGGAATGTATTGGGGACTCGTTGATTCGATCGGATAATTTAACTTCGTTTAATTTTTGTCCGGGTAATTTCTAGAACATGTTAAAAGGTTCGAACGGATATCAATAACTCACTTTTTCCCCTGCCGGAAAATTTCCAAGTGTTGGATTTTTCCATAGTTTAAGAACGTTCTAAGTCGTGCAAGTAATGCGGTGGACCCTCTAGAAGACAACAAACCTTAACTCGATTATGTGACCATCTTGAACTGCCTCTAAACCTTAGGGTTTGTGGCAGTATGGCGTTGCCACATGTGAGGCGTTGGCTTGACCCTTCTATGGCTGGACCATTGGTACTGTGGCATGTGATGGATGTTTTTAAACTAATTTCAAGTGTTGAGGACTATTAGGGAAAACTTGGGTGTTTGATTATTCGATCGGAAAGTTTAATATTATCTATTTATCTGGAATATGATACAATATGTGGAATCATATAATTAGGCATGAAATGCGAAGTATGTGATATTTCGGATTTACGATGTCTAAAGAGATTGTGGATTCCAAATGTTGTAGTTTTACACTTTCTTTTCTGTGACCGTAAGCGTAGTATGTGGTGTATCGCCGGTTTCGTTGCTATACATCAACGACAATCGGGATACGCATACTTGCTTACGTTGATGATATGTGATATTATGTGTTGCGGTGATATGTTGTATTGGATCGTCGTGTTTTGAATAGCCGGGAGTTTTATGTGAGATGAGGGTTTTTATTTTCATTCATGTAAAATTCATTTGTATGTAATATTCTTTTATTGGGGCACTTCCGGGCTGAGGATGATGTCACCATTGTATATTATTTACTTTTCCGCATTAGGTAGACCCAAGGCGGGGAGCATAAATAACCGGGTTCTAGGGTCCAGTGGGAGACCATCTCGAGGAGTCGAGACCGGGTCTCCTAACCCTAGAATTGGCCGTGTTGCTTGCCGCTCTCGTAAGGGTCTAGGGATGTGGATTTGGCTATTCATCGCGACCGTGGAATCCGTGTTTTATACAGGCTCGTATTAAAAACACGGACCTCCTAGTATATCCAATATTTCATATATGTTCTTCTGCTGCAATGTTCTGTGATAAGATCATATTACTGCCTGAGACGAATGTTTATATTATATATATAAGATATATATTATATATTGTTGATTTCGTTTCATATCTGATGCTTGTGAAGCATAATAAAATGGGACTTCATTAATGAGATTAATGAAATAAAAGAAACTTAAAGATGTTGTAGAAACTTGTTTAAAAACTGGTAGCTCTAGTTCTTGGTTTGCATAGCGGTGTTCCTTGTAGAACATCCAGCACCTTATTCGATAAGGAAAGAGCCGAGATCCCTTCACCGAGAGTGATCTCTTTAGTGAAACTAGCAGATGCTACAAACTTGATTTGTCTTTTGATTGCTTCTATAGTTCTTGCTTTGCACAGCGGTATATATGATATACCCTGCACCTTATTCGATGAGGAAAGAGCCGACGATCCTTTCATCGGGAGTGACCTCTTTAGCAAAACTAGAAAAGGCCTCAAAAACATTCCATTTAAAATCACTCGATTCTACAACGATATCAAGTTCATTACGCAAAGGGTTTTCTTAAAAACCTGTCGTAGCCCTCCATCATTTCAGATAAGTACCAGTTAGTATTCGTGCTACATTTGTTGACTATGTTAAGGCGTAGTGTGCGGTAGCTGATTAGTGCTTATCTGTATAAGCATATGATGCGATTGGATTAGGGTAGTCGTCCGACTTTGTTGACTATGTTAAGGGTCGTGCGTGTGGGTTTAATTCAATCGGGAAATGACGGGTTGAACTTGACTAGCACTTATGATTTGTTGACTATGTTAAGGTCATATAGCTGCTTGGGGTAAAATATTATTGGGAATTTCAAGTGTTGAAATTTGCAATGAGATTGCATACCTTCTATGAGATAGTTAGATCCCGATACCCGCTGCGAGTAAGAGTTACTCCTGAGAGAGTTTTACACATTACAATTAGTCGATCGAGTAGGTGTCTAGAAAGGTGTTAACGGGGTTACGCCCCTGGAAAAACGAGGTTTACATTAATTAGGTCCGTGCGAAAGCACGGGGAACCTCCCTCAAAGTACCGGCACTGGCCTGGCTGAAAGATTGGCGAACTTATAGCGTGTAATTAATCCCGGCTAGTCTTTCAATTTAGGGTTTGAAGGAAGATTTGACTAAAACAGTGGGAAACATCCTGATTAGATAAACTGATAACCAATCTAATCTTGTAAAAGCGCACGCTGAGTGTTTTCTTCTCTCTCTCTCCTGGTAGCGACCATGTCATGCCTTAATCAAGATAATAATACGGATGTATTGACCGAACCCGCTTGTTATACTGCGCTAAGGAACGTTGGTCCCGCTCCAACTTATAATTGTTATAAGACGGAGCAGGAAATTGGGGATTACCAGAATTCCCGTGCCGCCCAAACGAAGAAAGTACATGTTGATGCATCTTCTTCGGGTGTGTTCATTACACAGAACTGTTTCTCAGTATCCTTTACGTCCTGGGTATGAGATACCGGATCAGGATCCCGCATATGTAATCTGTTATATGGGCTACAGATAGGTAGAGAACTGAGAACGGGTGATAAATTTCATAAGATAGAAATGGTGCAAGTGTTGCAGCCAAGTCTGTTGGTAGTTATCACCCTGTATTACCAGAATACATTGATTCTGAATGAATGTTATTAGATACCGAACCTGATATACAACATCATATCAGTCTCTTTATAAGTAAAGAAGGATATAATTTTGTATTGTTGGATAATGTTTTGAACATTTCCTATATCAAGAGTTGATCGCTTCAGGCACGTTATCTAAAAGCATAGACGTTCTAAATCAAACCACAATTCTTAGTGTACAGAACACACACAAGAGGAAGAGTTCAGAAATGAACGGATCCTTCTTGAGGCATTGTAGACTAGGTCATATCAATGCGACCCGACAAGCTGAAGTTACATAAAAATGCATATTTAAATTAGTTTGAATTTACATCTTGTGAACTTGCCGGTCATGTCACAGAGATAAGATGACCACAGCTCCGTTTATTGGAAACAGAGAAAGAGTTAGTGAACTCTTGGGATTGATACATGCTGATGTATGAAGGTCCCCTGTCTACATATGCCAGGACCGGTTCTTTGTACTTCATTACATTCACTGATGATCTCTCAAGATTCAGACATATGTTCCTGTTGAAACACAAGTCCGAAACTTTTGAGATAATCACAGCATATATGTTAGAAGTAGAGAACCAAAAACGAGTATAAGTATTATGTCCTTTGATGAGATCAAGGAGGAGAATACTTGAGCACGGGATTCCTGGACTATTCTAAAGGAGAATGAGATTCTCCCTCAGCATTACTCCTCCGTATACACCACAGTATGTCGGTGTATCGGGACGGAGCAATCACACCCTATGTGATATGGTGCGCTCTATAATGAGTACTACTGAGTTTTCAATTTCTTTTTGGGAGTTATGCACTTGAGAAGTTGCATACCTATTGAATAGGGTTCAAATCAAATCAGTTGCCTACCACTTCATATGTGATATGGAATGGGAAGAGCTCATATCTTAAGTAAGTTAAGATTTGGGGTTGTCCGGCCAATGTCTAAAAGCATAATACGGATAAGCTCGAGGCAAAGTCAGTTCTGTGAAAGTTTGTTGGATATCTCAAGCATTCGCAAGGGAATATCTTCTACCTTATCGAGGAATAAAAGATATTTTGTTTCTCAACATGCCACCTTTGTGAAAGGGAATTTCTTGTGAAGAAATTATTGGTCATGAGGTAAAACTGGAAAGAGTTCCAGCTATACAAACTGCAGCTGATGATTTGGTAGAACCAAGGGATTCAATAGTTTCCAACGAACCTCAGCCTCTCCGACGATCTAGTAGGGTTCCTCACCCACATGAGAGATACTTCGGTTTCTCTATGACAGTGGGAGCGAGGATTGCATCATGAGATGATGACCCAACTAGTTTCGAACTGGCCATAAGGAGTGGGACTCTGTGAGAATGGCTGGATACTTAACGATCTGAGATGGAATCCTTATACACCAACAAAGTATGGAGTTTAGTTGCTTTATCTGAAGGGTTAAATCCCCATCAGAAGCAAGTATATCTTGAGAAGATTATTTGGTGTATATGGAAAAGTTGAGACTTTCAAAGCTATGCTTAAGTCCATCCAGATCCTACTTGCCACGGCTACATACCATGACTACGATATCTGGCGGTTGGGTGTCATGACTGCTTTTCTAAATGATGATTTGGAAGAGAGCTTCTGTAAGTACACAGCCAGAGGGCTTCGTAGACAGTGGGAACAGCGGAAACGTGAGCAAGATGTTTTATGTGATAAATCAGGCATCGCAGAGTTAGAACGTCTGTTTTGATGTGGTAGTCAAAGAGTTTGACTTCATCAAAATGGTAGATGAACCTTGTATATAAAAAAAAGATAGTAGAGAGTATGGTGGTGATCCTCGTAGAGTACGTGGATGACATACTCTTGATAGGGAAGGAGTTTCCTATGCTACGCTCGGTCAATCTCCGCTTATCACAAGGATTCTCCAAATAGTATCAAAGTGATACCTACTAAATCCTGGGTTTTGGATCTATGAGATAGATCTAATTGGATGTTAGGATTCTCACTAGTTGTAGTGAGATGGTATCAATCGATCCTGGGGAGAATCACTGGAAAGGTTCCAGAGTGATAAGGACGACTGAATGTCAGTCGCAAGCATTGTCTTTACCCTCAGTGGAGGGACGGTATGTTTCGTTAATATGATCAAGTCTACAGTGCCAAAGAAAAGCTTCATTTATTTCTGAAAGTTTTCTTTTATTAGTGTGTTGTATGCTGAAAACTGTGTTGATTTAGGACGTATATCCCGTTATTAAGCGTACCATACCCAACCAACATTTGATTCAGGTGAATGTTCATAACATTGTTCTGCAATACAAAATTATATCCTTCATTGTCTAACAAAGAAACAGATATTATATTACAAAGCATACTTGGTACAAAATAACATGGGTTCAAAACCAATATACACCCAGACGGCAACCCCAAATGATTCTCTCCCACTGCGACTGTATGTACATTGGAACCATTTCCAACGTGGAGAGTATGGTGACCTGTCTTCAAAACCTTGCTATTTCTCAGCCCCTGCAAAGAATTGCAAATGTGAGAACCTGAACCGGTATCTAATACCCAGGAAGCAGAGTTTATTGAAAAACGGTTTTCTGTCACAAACACACCTAAAGCGGAAGCATCCCCATGCTTCTTCTTGAGATTTAAGTACTCCGTGCAGTTGCGCTTCCAATGTCCTGTTTTGTGGCAGTGATAACATTCCCCTTTCCCCTATTCTCCAGCTTTGGACTTGTCCTTCCCCTTAACCTTTTTAACTCCACCCCTAGGCTTGGTGGGCTTCTTCTTCATCTTTCCCTTGGCCTTAGCCTTTGGACGAGAAAAGGAACATTGCCCAACACTCAAAACGGGAGTTTTCACTGATTTCAGTATGCTCTCTGCACTCCTTAACATATTAAGGAGTTCAGGTAGTTCCTTCTCCATGTTGTGCATATTGAAGTTAACTATAAATTGAGCAAAGGTGGAGGGGAGGGACAGCAGAATAATATCCGTATATTGTTCATTGTCCATCGCCCATCCAAGGTCCTCAAGCTCTTCTATGAGAGCTATCATCTTCAGAACATGGTCTCCTACTGGTGTGCCAGGGGCCATTCGCATCTGAAACAATTTCTTTGATGCTTCGTATCGTAATACGTGGGATTGCTCTCCATATAACTCCTTTGTATGGAGGATTATGGCGTGAATGTCCATATTCTCATGCTGCTTTTGATGTGTGTTATCCATCGATGCAAGCGCGAGGCATTTGGCCGTGGCACAGTCAGCATCCCATGTCTTGCGGACTTCAATATCCGCAACTGAGGATTTTGGACCTGGGACGGGCGGGGCTGAAGCCGTGAGGACATATGATACCTTATCATAAGTCAAGACAATGTTCAGATTCCTCAGCCAGTCTTTATAATTGGTCCCATTCAGTTTATTTTTATCTAGTAGAAGCTTGAGTCCTGTCATTGGTATCTGCCATTAAGAGAGAGAAAAGAATACACTCAGTGAAAACTATTGCAAAGATCAGATTGGTTATTATCTTATCTAATCGATGTCTCCCACTGCTTTAATCAAGTTTTTCTTTCAAACCTTAAAAAGAAAACTAGCCAGGATTAATTACAGTCTACAACTTCGCTAACCGTTCAGCCAGGCCAGTGTCGGTACTTGAGGGAGGTTCCCCGTGCTTTCGCACGGACCTAATTAAAGTAAACCTTGTCTTGCCAGAGGCGTAGCCCCGTTAACACCTTTCTAGACACCTAATGGGTTAGCTAATTGTAAACTGCAAAACTCTCCTGGGAGCAACTATTGCCCACAGTGGGACCGGGATCCAACCATCATATGGAAGGTATGCAATCTCATTGAAATTTCAACAATTGAAATTCCCGATGTTGTTTTTACCCCTAGTACCTATGACCTTAACTACGGTCAACAAATCATAAGTACTAGTCAAGTTCTATCCGTCATTTCTTTATTAATTAGACCCACTCACATGACCCTTAACTATGATCAACAAATTCACATGAATGTCCTAATTAATCTGCATCATATGCAGTGTAGGAAGACATCACTTAGCTACCGTACACTACGCCTTAACTATAGTCAACAAACGTAGCACGAATACTAAGTACACTACTTCCTAAAATGATGGAGGGTTGCGGATGATTTTTAAGAAAATCTTTAACGCTTTGAACTTGATATCGTCGTAGAATCAAATGGTTTTCAAAAGGAGTGGCTTGAGCTCCGCAGTTTTGAAATATATCTTTTTCATAAAGAGCCAAGTGGTTTTCAAATCTGATTCTACAACATCTTTTTAGGTTTATTTTATTTACATTAATCATGTTAATGTAGCCCCATCATTTAAGTCCTTAAGCCAATCACAGAAAAGAAATGAAAATACAACGTACGCTTATGCCATCCGCATTCGCCGCAATGTTCTGTTATGCATCGTTAGGTTACTTAACTAACGGCATGCCGGGACGGGACTAGCGCGGGTGTAAAACATAAGAAACGTCTACTATATATCTCATATATAATATATCATTCGTCTCAGATATCACATCACAGTATACAGGCAGCAGAAACACAGATATAATATGGGATATACTAGGACGTCCGTATTTAGTATTTAGCCAATCAATAGAAAATACGGATTCCACAGTCGCGATGAATAGCCAAGCCCACATCTCTAGACCCCTACGAGAGCGGCAAGCGACCCTACCAATTCTGGAGTTTAGGAGACCCGATCTCGACTCCTCGAGATGGCCTCCCACTGAACCCCAGAACTCGGTCACTTGTGCTCCCCTCCTTGGGTCTATCCTAATGCGGAAAAGTAAATAATATACAACACCGGTGGCATCAAGCTCAACCCGGAAGTGCCCCAATTAAAAGAATATTATATTACATTTGAATTTTACATGAATGAAAAGAAAAATCTCATCTCACATAAAAAAAAACCCGGCTATTCAATCGCGACAATCCTGCATATCATATCTCAGCAACACATAATATCATATATCATCAACGTAAGTAAGTATGCGTACCCCGATTGTCGTTGATGTATAGCAACGAAACCGGCGATATGCGACATACTACACTTACGGTCACAGAAAAGAAAGTGTAAAACTACAACATTTGGAATCCACAATCACTTTAGACATCGCAAAACCGAAATATCACATACTTCGCATTTCATGCATAACTTTATGAATTCCACATATTGTATCACATTCCAGATAAATAGACAGTATTAAACTTTCCGATCGAATAATCAAATACCCAAGATTTCCTTAATAGCTCAACACTTGAGCGGAGTTCAAAAATCCCGGAACATGTCACAGTAGCAGCGGTCCAGCCGTAGAAGGGTCAAGCCAACGCCTCACATGTGGCACGCCGTACTGCCACAAACCCTAAGATTCAGAGGCAGTTCAGACGGTCACATAATCGAGTTAAGGTTTGTGTTCTTCTAGAGGGTCCACCACGTTACTTGCACGTATTTCCGAAAGATTTAAACTCGAGAAAAAATTCAACACTTGAAAGTTTTTCGTGCCGGGAAAACGTGAGTTAATGATATCCGTTCGAAATTTTTAATACTTTCTAAATTACCCAAAAACAAAACGAAATTAAATATTCCGATCGAATCAACGAATCCAAAACAATCCCCAAAATACTCAACACTTGAGTTTGATTAGAAATACCCAAAAATATGTACAAGCAGTTCTGGACACTACTGTAACAAAATGATAAAATATTGCTTCAGTACGGCCGCGGATCCGCGGCCCAAGCAGGGTATGGCCGCGGTTTCGCGGCGGTTTGTACGGAATATGGTATCGTTTTTTACAGAAATGCTTAGATTTGCCTGCTGAATTTTTTAAGTATTTTTAATTCTGAAAAAACACAGTTTTAAAAAATTGTCCAGAGAAGGGTTAAAATGCGTATTTTGGGGTTCGATCGGAGTTTTAACTTCGCCTAAACGTCGCCTAAGGCTCTAGCTTGGCTCTGATACCATGAAGGATTTCCTACAGCACCACTACAACGGTTTGGAGGCAACACACATGCTATATTTAAAATTTAGATGGTGCTAAAGAAACAATCATAAGGATCATGCTAGAAAAATTAGGGCAACTAAACTTTACCACAAACACAAGTAGAAAAAGCTAAGGTTTTGAGAGTACAACCTTTGTAGCTCCCTACACTAGACTCCTTGGCTACTAGAGGGTTGGGAAAAGGTCCGCTTGAGATCCTCTAGGTCCACGACGATCCACCCGGAGTCCTCTTTGTCCAAGCTTGAAGCTTCACAAGATCAAGAGAAGAAATGGAACCTAACACTCTACACCAATGGGCAAGACTAGTGTAGAATGGTGTTGTGGTTGGTTTTCTCACTTCAAAATCCTAACTTGGTAACTCTTTTGCTCACTTGAGAAAACTAGAGAGCAAGAGAGAAAGGAGGAAGAAGATGATGGCTTATAAAACTCAAGATAATGATAAGCTCTCAAATAAAAATGAGAAAAAAGAATATATATATTTTCTATCTCTCATTCTTAACCAAGGTTATAAAATATCTAGATTTTTTAGTTTGGAACAAAAATGACCATAGAAATTAAATCATGGTTAAACAAAAGGGTTAATGAAAGAATAAAATATTAAACCATGAAACAATTTCCATTTTCATTTTTCTTTTCCAAAAATAATATCCATATATTTTATAAAGGGTGTGAGTCTTATATTGCCACCATCCACTATATCAACAACCATGATAGAATGATGTATGCATGTATGTGTGCATGCACATCCATATGTGCATGAATAAGAATGAATGCATACATGCATGCATACAACAAAAAGACAAGAAAGGATTTCAAGTGAGAAACGAATGTTCAATGATAAATCAACACTTGATTTAGCAAACCGATCATATCGCATACGACTCGACCAAAAGCAAACCACCCGATTAATATGTGTATCTCATACGCGTATTTTAACCGGGTCCATGCGCATATCGCATATGCGCACCACAACGTTTCGCCTGGACTAGGTAACACCATTGTGGGACTCTAAGACTCGTCAATACGCCGGCAGTGGGTGATGATCATATCAAGCACCCCCAAGCCGCAAGCGATCAGCTAAACGTAACGGCCACCCGGGTATTGAGCGATCAGAAGAAAACAAGCGAACCTGTCATAACTCCCGTCGAGCCAACCGGCAACACTACCGTACAGTCCGGTCTCTTCGTCAGATATGCTGCATATCGAGTCTAGGGATGGTAACGTCGACCCTAACAACTCAATAAGTCGTGCCGATGAATGGTCTATAACGGATCGAGAAACTACTGATAACACTTATCAGTAAATCTCAACAGCCCTGGCTAGGGACTTACTGATATAGCCAGTCGAGCACAGCACAGCATCAACTCCCAATACCGAGAGAGACGAAACCCCTCCTATCGCTCATCGCCTTCGTGTGTCTCGGGACTGTACCCAACGGACACCTGTTTACACGACTCAGTAGAGCCGTTATAAGGTGGTAATCAAAGTACAGTGGAAGAACACACAAGACTCTATGACGATCTCGGGTCTACAGACTAACCTGCACCAGTGTCACCTGAGAACTGCTTTCCGACGATAGATATAATTCCATATAAGAGTTCTCGGTGAGTCCGTCCAGTGTACCCAGTCACCACTGAGCACCCGTATACGATCTCGATGTCAAACATCGATGAATGTGGGAACATCCATCGCCCATCATATGGGTCTAGTATCATATACGCTAGTCTACTCTGGTATATCGATGCCCCGTCTCGATATACCTACGACTAGGGACATTTCAGGATATGCTTATAAACTACAGATGTCCCACTAGTATGATCTCCATCATAATCACAGTAGTCAAGCCAATATCCTCAGGGCTTTATCAACATGTGTGAATGAATAAATGCATGATCAAATCAACATGTCAGATAAAGAAGAACCAGATAGCATACTGTCATATCGAGCAAGAATGTACACTGAATATATATATATATATATACATGTATAAATACATCCACTATCATATAATGGCCTCTAGGGCATACATATATCCAACAATCTCCCACTTGCACTAAGACCAGTTATTGGCGTATCTCATACCCAACATCTCAAAAAGTCGCTCATGCTGCGGCTGAGGGAGGGTCTTGGTGAGTGGATCCGCGGTGTTATTCTTTGTGTCTACTCTCTTAATCTCGATCTCGCGGCGATCTACAATCTCCCGGATCAAATGAAAACGCCTCAGGATGTGTCTGGACCGCTGATGGGACCTGGGCTCCTTGGCTAACGCCATAGCCCCATTATTATCATAATACAATGGTATTGGATCAATAATGGTTGGAACTACTCCTAGCTTCGAGATGAACTTCCTCATCCAGACGGCTTCCTTGGTGGCAACATTCGCAGCAATGTACTCAGCCTCCATCGTAGAGTCTGCAACGGTATCCTGTTTGGAACTCTTCCAACTTACCGCCCCTCCATTGAGGGTAAATACAAACCCAGAGATAGATTTTCTGTCGTCCTTATCGCTCTGGAAGCTCGAATCGGTAAAGGCCTCCATTTGGAGATCTCCATTACTATATATCAAGAACAATTCTTTAGTCCTTCGCAAGTACTTAAGAATGTTCTTCACAGCTATCCAGTGATTCTCCCCTGGGTTGGATTGATACCTGCTTACAACTCTAAGTGCATAAGCTACATCTGGACGTGTACATAACATCGCATACATTATAGATCCTACTGCCGAAGCATAGGGTATAATGCTCATGCGAGCTCTCTCTTCATCGGTCTTTAGGCAAGAGTCCTTAGAGAGAGTGACCCCATGGCAAGCGGGTAAGGCACCCCGCTTGGAGTCTTCCATACTAAACCTTTTTAGGATGGTGTTAATGTACCTGGTTTGGGACAATCCCAATAACCTCTTGGATCTATCCCTATAGATCCTAATGCCCAGTATGTATGTGGCATCACCCATGTCCTTTATGGAGAACCTTAGTGATAAGAAAGATTTGACCGACTGTAGCATAGGAATATCATTTCCTATCAGAAGAATGTCATCCACGTACAATACGAGGAATGTGACAGCTCTCCCTACAGCCTTCTTATAAACACAAGGTTCATCTGGATTTTTGATAAAATCAAACTCTTTGATAACATCATCGAAACAGATGTTCCAACTCCGTGAAGCCTGCTTTAACCCATATATGGATTTAAGCAATCTACATGCTTTCTCACTGCTCCCACTGTCAATGAAGCCCTCTGGCTGATCCATATAAACGCATTCTTCTAAATCTCCATTTAGAAATGCCGTTTTAACGTCCATCTGCCAGATTTCATAGTTGTAGTGAGCAGCAATAGCAAGTAGGATCCGAATGGATTTAAGCATGGCTACGGGAGAAAAAGTCTCGTCATAGTCCAAACCTGGTCTTTGACGAAAACCCTTGGCCACAAGTCTTGCCTTATAGGTCTCTACCTGCCCATCTACACCAATCTTTCTTTTAAAGATCCATTTACACCCCATAGGTTTTACCCCAGGGGGTACAACGTCTAAAGTCCATACTTTGTTGGTGTACATAGACTCCATTTCGGATCTCATGGCATCCAGCCACTTCACAGAGTCTCCACTCGTGATAGCTTGCTGAAAACTGGTAGGATCATCATCTTCCATGATGCAGTCTTCTCTGTCACCATCAATGAGGAAACCGTAGTACCTCTCCGGTGGGCGAGCAGTCCTACCAGACCTACGGAATGGCCGAGGTTCCTCAGTTTCTATTACAACAGCCGGTTCAACCAAGTCATCATTTGTAGTTTGTGTTTCTAGAACCTCTTCTAGATCTACCACATTGCCATCAGCTTTATCTGTGAAAAACTTTTTTTCCAAGAATGTGGCATACTGAGAAACAAACACCTTTTGTTCCTCCTTATGGTAGAATAGATATCCATAAGAATTCTTTGGATATCCCACAAAGTTACACATGACCGACCGTGTCTCGAGTTTGTCCGGATTCTACTTTTTAACATAGGCCGGGCAACCCCAAATCTTAATTCTCTTAAGAGATGGTCTCTTCCCATGCCATATCTCATATGGTGTGGTAGACACGGTTTTGGTTGGGACCCTGTTCAGTAGAAACGCAGCAGTCTCCAATGCATGCCCCCAAAATGAGACGGGTAACTCAGCATCACTCATCATGGATCGGACCATATCTAATAGGGTCCGATTCTGTCGTTCAGACACACCGTTGTGCTGTGGTGTGTAAGGAGGAGTGAGCTGAGAGAGAATCCATTCTCTTTTAGGAAGTTTGCAAACTCTGTACTGAGGTACTCCCCACCTCGATCATATCGAAGCATTTTGATACTCAAGCCGGTTTGTTTTTCTACTTCAAGTTTATATTCAATGAATTTCTCGAAAGGTTCGGATTTGTGCTTTAATAAAAATACATGACCGAATCTTGAGAAATCGTCAGTGAAAGTAATGAAGTATGAAAAACCGCCTCTAGCCTGTATAGACATTGGCCCACATACATCACTATGTATGAGGCCTAGGAGTTCAGTAGCTCTTTCTCCGTGTCCGGTAAACGGAGTTTTGGTCATTTTACCCTTGATACAAGACTGGCAAGTCACATAAGATTTATATTCAAAAGGGTTTAAATATCCATCTTTGTGTAACTTGTTTAGTCTTGTTTCGTTAATATGACCAAGTCTACAGCGCCAAAGAAAAGCTTCATTTATTTCTGAAAGTTTTCTTTTATTAGTGTGTTGTATGCTGAAAACTGTGTGTTGATTTAGGACGTATATCCCATTATAAAGCGTAACATACCCAACCAACATTTGATTCAGGTGAATGTTCATAACATTGTTCTGCAATACAAAATTATATCCTTCATTGTCTAACAAAGAAACAGATATTATATTACAAAACATACTTGGTACAAAATAACATGGGTTCAAAACCAATATACACCCAGACGGCAACCCCAAATGATACTCTCCCACTGCGACTGTATGTACATTGGAACCATTTTCAACATGGAGAGTATGGTCACCTGTCTTCAAAACCTTGCTATTTCGCAACCCCTGCAAAGAATTGCAAATGTGAGAACCTGAACCGGTATCTAATACCCAGGAAGCAGAGTTTATTGAAAAACAGTTTTCTGTCACAAACACACCTGAAGCGGAAGCATCCCCATGCTTCTTCTTGAGATTTAAGTACTCCGTGCATTCAAATGTCCTGTTTTGTGGCAGTGATAACATTCCTTTTTCCCCGATTCTCCAACTTTGGACTTGTCCTTCCCCTTAACCTTTTTAACTCCACCCCTAGGCTTGGTGGGCTTCTTCTTCATCTTTCCCTTGGCCTTAGCCTTTGGACGAGAAGAGGAAGATTGCCCAACACTCAAAACGAGAGTTTTCACTGATTTCAGTGTGCTCTCTACACTCCTTAACATATTAAGGAGTTCTGGTAGTTCCTTCTCCATGTTGTGCATGTTGAAATTAACTATAAATTGAGCAAAGGTAGAGGGGAGGGACTGCAGAATAATATCCGTATATTGTTCATTGTCCATCGTCCATCCAAGGTCCTCAAGCTCTTCTATGAGAGCTATCATCTTCAGAACATGGTCTCCTACTGGTGTGCCAGGGGCCATTCGCATCTGAAACAATTTCTTTGATGCTTCGTATCGTAATACGCGGGATTGCTCTCCATACAACACCTTTGTATGGAGGAATATAGCGTGAATGTCCATATTCTCGTGCTGCTTTTGATGTGTGTTATCCATCGATGCAAGCGCAAGGCATTTGGCCGTGGTACAGTCAGCGTCCCATGTCTTGCGGACTTCAATATCCGCAACTGAGGATTTTGGACCTGGGACGGGAGGGGCTGAAGCCGTGAGGACATATGATACCTTATCATAAGTCAAGGCAATGTTCAGATTCCTCAGCCAGTCTTTATAATTGGTCACATTCAGTTTATTTTTATCTAGTAGAAGCATGAGTCCTGTCATTAGTATCTGCCATTAAGAGAGAGAAAAGAATACACTCAGCGAAAGCTCTTGCAAAGATCAGATTGGTTATTATCTTATCTAATCTATGTCTCCCACTACTTTAATCAAGTTTTTCTTTCAAACCTTAAAAAGAAAACTAGCCAGGATTAATTACAGTCTACAACTTCGCTAACCGTTCAACCAGGCCAGTGTCGGTACTTGAGGGAGGTTCCCCGTGCTTTCGCACGGACCTAATTAAAGTAAACCTTGTCTTGCCAGAGGCGTAGCCCCGTTAACACCTTTCTAGACACCTAATGGGTTAGCTAATTGTAAACTGCAAAACTCTCCTGAGAGCAACTATTGCCCACAGTGGGATCGGGATCGAACCATCATATGGAAGGTATGCAATCTCATTGCAAATTTCAACTATTGAAATTCCCGATGTGGTTTTTACCCCTAGTACCTATGACCTTAACTATGGTCAACAAATCATAAGTACTAGTCAAGTTCTACCCGTCATTTCTTGATTAATTAGACCCACTCACATGACCCTTAACTATGGTCAACAAAGTCGCATGAATGTCCTAATTAATCTGCATCATATGCAGTGTAGGAAGACATCACTTAGCTACCGTACACTACGCCTTAACTATAGTCAACAAACGTAGCACGAATACTAAGTACTGTACTTCTAAAATGACGGAGGGTTGCGGATGATTTTTAAGAAAATCTTTAACGCTTTGAACTTGATATCGTCGTAGAATCAAATGGTTTTCAAAAGGAGTGGCTTGAGCTCCGCAGTTTTGAAATATAGCTTTTTCATAAAGAGACGAGTGGTTTTCAAATCTGATTCTACAACATCTTTTTAGGCTTATTATCTTTACATTAATCATATTAATGTAGCCCCATCATTTAAGTCCTTAAGCCAATAACAGAAAAGAAACGAAAATACAACGTACGCTTATGTCATCCGCATTCGCCGCAATGTTCCGTTATGCACCGTTAGGTTACTTAACTAACGGCATACCGGGACGGGACTAGGGCGGGTGTAAAACATAAGAAACGTCTACTATATATTTCATATATAATATATCATTCGTCTCAGATATCACATCACAGTATACAGGCAGCAGAAACACAGATATAATGTGGGATATACTAGGACGTCCGTATTTAGTATTTAGCCAATCAATGGAAAATACGGATTCCACAGTCGCGATGAATAGCCAAGCCCACATCCCTACACCCCTACGAGAGCGGCAAGCGACCCTACCAATTCTGGAGTTTAGGAAACCCGGTCTCGACTCCTCGAGATGGCCTCCCACTGAACCCCAGAACCCGGTCACTTGTGCTCCCCTCCTTGGGTCTATCCTAATGCAGAAAAGTAAATAATATACAACACTGGTGGCATTTACCTCAACCCGGAAGTGCCCCAAATAAAAGAATACTATATTACATTTGAATTTTACATGAATGAAAAGAAAACTCTCATCTCACATAAAAAAAAACACGGCTATTCAATCGCGACAATCCTGCACATCATATCTCAGCAACACATAATATCATATATCATCAACGTAAGTAAGTATGCGTACCTCGATTGTCGTTGATGTATAGCAACGACACCGGCGATATGCGACATACTACACTTACGGTCATAGAAAAGAAAGTGTAAAACTACAACATTTGGAATCCACAATCACTTTAGACATCGCAAATCCGAAATATCACATACTTCGCATTTCATGCCTAACTTTATGAATTCCACATATTGTATCACATTCCAGATAAATAGACAGTATTAAACTTTCCGATCGAATAATCAAATACCCAAGATTTCCTTAATAGCTCAACACTTGAGCGGAGTTCAAAAATCCCGGAACATGTCACAGTAGCAGCGGTCCAGCCGTAGAAGGGTCAAGCCAATGCCTCACATGCGGCACGTCGTACTACCCCAAACCCTAAGATTCAGAGGCAGTTCAGACTATCACATAATCGAGTTAAGGTTTGTGTTCTTCTAGAGGGTCCACCACGTTACTTGCACGTATTTCCGAAAGATTTAAACTCGAGAAAAAATTCAACACTTGAAAGTTTTTCGTGCCGGGAAAAAGTGAGTTAATGATATCCGTTCGAACTTTTTAATACTTTCTAAATTACCCGAAAACAGAACGAAATTAAATATTCCGATCGAATCAACGAATCCAAAACAATTCCCAGAATACTCAACACTTGAGTCTGATTAGAAATACCCAAAAATATGTACAAGCAGTTCTGGACACTACTGTAACAAAAAGATAAAATATTGCTTCAGTACGGCCGCGGATCCGCGGCCCAAGCACGGTATGGCCGCGGTTTCGCGGCGGTTTGTACGGAATATGGTATCGTTTTTTACAGAAATGCTTAGATTTGTCTGCTGAATTTTTTAAGTATTTTTAATTCTGAAAAAAAACTGTTTTAAAAAATTGTCCAGAGAAGGGTTAAAATGCGTATTTCGGGGTTCGATCGGAGTTTTAACTTCGCCTAAACGTCGTCTAAGGCTCTAGCTTGGCTCTGATACCATGAAGGGTTTCCTACAGCACCACTACAATGGTTTGGAGGTAACACACATGCCATATTTAAAATTTAGATGGTGCTAAAGAAACAATCATAAGGATCATGCTAGAAAAATTAGGGCAACTAAACTTTAACACAAACACAAGTAGAAAAAGCTCAGGTTTTGAGAGTACAACCTTTGTAGCTCCCTACGCTAGACTCCTTGGCTACTTAAGGGTTGGAGAAAGGTCTGCTTGAGATCCTCTAGGTCCACGACGATCCATCTGTAGTCCTCTTTGTCCAAGGTTGAAGCTTCACAAGATCAAGAGAAGAAATGGAAGCTAACACTCTACACCAATGGGCAAGACTAGTGTATAATGGTGTTGTGGTTGGTTTTCTCAATTCAAAATCCTAACTTGGTAACTCTTTTGCTCACTTGAGAAAACTAGAGAGCAAGAGGGAAAGGAGGAAGAAGATGATGGCTTATAAAACTCAAGATAATGATAAGCTCTCAAATAAAAATGAGAAAAGAGAATATATATATTTTCTATCTCTCATTCTTAACCAAGGTTATAAAATATCTAGATATTTTAGTTTGGAACAAAAATGACCATAGAAATTAAATCATGGTTAAACAAAAGGGTTAATGAAAGAATAAAATATTAAACCATGAAACAATTTCCATTTTCATTTTTCTTTTCCAAAAATTATATCCATATATTTTATAAAGGGTGTGAGTCTTATATTGCCACCATCCACTATATCAACAACCATGATAGAATGATGTATGCATGTATGTGTGCATGCACATCCATATGTGCATGAATAAGAATGAATGCATACATGCATGCATACAACAAAAAGACAAGAAAGGATTTCAAGTGAGAAACTAATGGTCAATGATAAATCAACACTTGATTTAGCAAACCGGTCATATCGCATACGACTCGACCAAAAGCAAACCGCCCGATTAATATGCGGTATCTCATACGTGCATTTTAACCGGGTCCATGCGCATATCGCATATGCGCATACCGTACAGTCCGGTCTCTTCGTCAGATATGCTGCATATCGAGTCTAGGGATGGTAACGTCGACCCTAACAACTCAATAAGTCGTACCGATGAATGGTCTATAACAGATCGAGAAACTACTGATAACACTTATCAGTAAATCTCAACAGCCCTGGCCAGGGACTTACTGATATAGCCAGTCGAGCACAGCATAGTATCAACTCCCAATACCGGGAGAGACGAAACCCCTCCTATCGCTCATCGCCTTCGTGTGTCTCGGGACTATACCCAACGGACACCTGTTTGCACGACTCAGTAGAGTCGTGGTAGGGTGGTAATCAAAGTACAGTAGGAGAACACACAAGACTCTATGACGATCTCGGGTCTACAGACTAACCTGCACCAGTGTCACCTGAGAACTGCTATCCGACGATAGATATAATTCCATATAGGAGTTCTCGGTGAGTCCATCCAGTGTACCCAGTCACCACTGAGCACCCGTATACGATCTCGATGTCAAACATCGATGAATGTGGGAACATCCATCGCCCATCATATGGGTCTAGTATCATATACGCTAGTCTACTCTGGTATATCGATGCCCCGTCTCGATATACCTATGACTAGGGAAATTTCAGGATATGCTTATAAACTACAGATGTCCCACTAGTATGATCTCCATCATAATCACAGTAGTCAAGCCAATATCCTCAGGGCTTTATCAACATGTGTGAATGAATAAAAGCATGATCAAATCAACATGTCAGATAAAGAAGAACCAGATAGCATACTATCATGTCGAACAAGAATGTACACTGAATATATATATATATATAAATGTATAAATACATCCACTATCATATAATGGCCTCTAGGGCATACATATATCCAACAGATAAAGCCCTTAGGATATGTACTCGACTACTGGGACTATGATGAGATCATACTAGTGGGGCCGCGGTAGTCGGCGAGTACATCCTATAACTGTTCCTAGTCGAGGGTGTATCGATACAGGGCATCGATACACCAGAGTAGACTAGCGTATACGCATCTTGACCCATATGATGGGCGATGGATGATCCCATATCCATCGGTGTTTGACATCAAGGATGGTGTACGGGTGCTCAGTAGAGACTGGGTACACTGGACGGACTCGCTGAGAACTCCCAGATGGTATTATACCTCACGTCAGATGGCAGTTCTCCGGTGACACTGGTACAGAGTAGTCTATTGACCCGAGATCGTCATAGAGTCTTGTGTGATTCCCACTGTGCTTTGATTTCCATCATACCACATCTAAGAGGGCGTGCAAAAAGGTGGCTTTTGGGTACAGTCCCGAATCATATGGAAGCAATGAGCGATAGGAGGGGATTCGTCTCTCCCAGTATAGGGAGTTGATGTTGCGCTGTGTTCGATTGGCTATAACTGGAAATCCCTGGCCTGGGTTGCTGAGATTTACTGGTAAGTGCTATGAGTAGTTTCTCGAACTGTTATAGACCTCATATCGACACGACTTATCAAGCTACTGGGGTCTGACGTTTACCACCCCTAAGCGAGATATGCGACATATCAGACGACAAGACCGGACTGTACGGGAGTGTTACTGATTAGATTCATAGGAGAATGTACAGGCTTGCTTGTTGATCTTCTGAGTGCTCAATACCTGGGTGGCTATTACGTTTAGCTGACCGCTTGCAACTTGTGGGTGTTTGATATGATCATCACCTACTGCCGGCGTATTGACGATTCTTTAGAGTCCTACACAGAGGTTTCTTGGTTCAGGCAAAACGGAGTAGAGGCACATTTGTGATATGTGCAGGACCGAGGATAATGCGATTTAAGATACCGTATTCTATTCTCGCGATATTTGATATCAGCCGGGTCATCGGATCAAGTGTTGATTCGATGAATCGGTAAATGAGATATTAGTCGGTTATATGCGATATAGCCGGATTGTCGGATCAAGTGTTGATTCGATGATTTAATGTATAATTATATATATGATATATTAAATTACATTAACTAATATAAGCTCACTAAAAGATTCTTTTTCTCACTCGGGTAATACATTGATATATATGCGATATATGTTAATTGTATTATTTTGTTACAATAAATATTATATATGTGATATATAATATTTTAACATGATATGGTTATTAATTCAACATGATTAGTGGAGATTAAACATGGTTAGGGTTTGATTTGGGTTAAGCTTTTCTAGAAGTTTCTAGAAGGTTATGTTTTGTTTTGTGCAAAGATATTTGTGTTGATATTTTAAGTGACTCATTCTTTAACCCAACTAAAACCCTAGCCCTAGTTAAATCTCTACAAAGGTTACTTGAACCATGGTTGCATTTATAACCTTATCATTACTTTCATTATTCATCACAAGAGGATTCATGATTATTCTTCTTCTTCTTCCAAGAGTTCTTTCATGAAAAGCTTTCTAGCTTTTTATGAAGTGATGATTTTGAGTGAGTTAAAGAAAACAAATGAGAGCTAAAAGCCTACTTCATCATTCTCATCTATCCTTGCCATTTAGATGAGGGTGTTCACTTCATTTAGTGAGTGAGAGCTTGTGTTAATGAAACTTCAAGGTAGATCATCTTTGTTATCGAAAATCGGAAGCAAGCTTCCATCTTTCTCTTCGTGGAGCCTCTCGAGAGTCCGGAACTTGATGATCGCAGTGAAGGGACCTCAATACGGAGCTTAAGAAGTGAAGGGCAAGATCTACAAAGGTTGTAATCCCTCTCACTTAGTGTTAAAGTGTTTAACATGCTTGTTTTCTCCTAATCTCTAGTTTAAAGATCTTGTTTAGGGTTGTTCGGCACGGCTAAATTTTTAATCGGGCATGGTTGATACCTTGTAGAACCATATTAGAGTGCCTAGTAACACTACAATTTGTATGTAATATTCTTTTATTGGGGCACTTCCGGGATGAGGTTTATGTCACCAGTGTATATTATTTACTTTTCCGCATTAGGTAGACCCAAGGAGGGGAGCACAAGTAACCGGGTTTTAGGGTCCAGTGGGAGGCCATCTCGAGGAGTCGAGACCGGGTCTCCTAACCCTAGAATTTGCAGTGTTACTTGCCGCTCTCGTAGGGGTCTAGGGATGTGGGTTTGGCTATTCATCGCGACCGTGGAATCCGTGTTTTATACAGGCACGTATTAAAACACGGACATCCTAGTATATCCAATATTTCATATATGTTCTTCTGCTGCAATGTTCTGTGATGAGATCATATTACTGCCTGAGACGAATGCTTATACTATATATATATGCTGATATATAAATATTACTGCTTTCGTTTCTTCTATGATGCTTAGGAAGCATAAGCTGATGGGTTTTATTAATGAGATTAATAAAAGAAAAGAAACCTAAAAGATGTTGTAGAATCAAAACTTTATAAAAAGGGTAGCTACAGTTTTGCTTTGCATAGCGGTATATATGATATACCCTGCACCTTATTCGATGAGGAAAGAGCCAAGATCCCTTCACCGGGAGTGACCTATTTAGCTAAACTGGCAGATGCTACAAACTCACGGTTTAGTTTTTGACAGCTTATATAGTTCTTGCTTTGCACAGCGGTATATATGATATATCCTGCACCTTATTCGATGGGGAAAGAGCCGAGATCCCTTCACCGGGAGTGACCTCTTTAGCGAAACTAGAAAAGCCTCAAAAACACTCCTTTTAAAAATCACTTGTTTCTACAACGATATCAAGTTCATTACGCTCATGGTTTTCTGAAAAACCTGCGTAGCCCTCCGTCATTTCAGATAGATATTACTTAGTATTCGTGCTACATTTGTTGGCCTGCATCAAGGCGTAGTGTGCGGTAGCTAACTAGTACTTATCTGCAACATGAGATGTGATTGGATTAGGGTAGCCGTACGACTTTGTTGGCCTACGTCAAGGGTCGTACGGGTAAGTTTAATTCAATCAAGAAATGTACGGGTTGAACTTGACTAGCGGACTGTGGTTTGTTGGCCTGCGTCAAGGTCATAGGACGCTAGGGGTAAAAGCATTATCGGGAATTTCAAGTGTTGAAATTTGCAATGAGTTTCATACCTCCTATGAGATAGTTGGATCCCGATACCCACTACGAGTAAGAGTTACTCCTGGGAGAGTTTTACACAGGACAATTAGCCAATCAAGTAGGTGTCTAGAAAGGTGTTAATGGGGTTAAGCCTCTGGGAAAACGAGGTTTATTTTAATTAGGTCCGTGCGAAAGCACGGGGAACCTCCCTGAAGTACCGATACTGATCTGGCTGAAAAATTGACGAAATTGTAAGGTGTAATTAATCCCGGCTAATCTTACCTTTTAGGGTTTGAAGGAAGATTTGATAAAAACAGTGGGAGACATCCTGATTAGATAAGATAATAACCAATCTAATTTTGCAAGAGCATACGCTAAAGTGTTTCCTTCTCTCTCTCTCTCCAGGTAGCGACCATGTCAGGACTTAATCAAGATAATAAAATGGATGTATTGACTGAACCTGCTTATTATACTGAGCAGGGGATCGTTGGTCCCGTTCTTTCTTATAAGAGTTATAAGACTGAACAGGAAACAGGAGAATATCTGGATTCTCATGCCTCCCAAACAAAGAACATGCATGATGATGCATCTTCTTTGGGTGTGTTAGTTATTGAGAACTGTTTCTCAGTTCACCCTACGTCTTGGGTATCAGATACTGGATCAGGATCCCACATATGTAAATTGTTAAGTGGGCTACGTAAAGGTAGAGAACTGGGAAAAGGTGATCATTCCGTACAAGTAGGGAATGGTGCAAGTATTGCAGCCAAAGTAGTTGGCGAATATCACATTGTATTACCAAGTAATAATACACTGATTCTGAATGAGTGCTATTATATACCGAACATGATGTGCAACATTATATCAGTATCTTTATTAAGTAAAGATGGATATAATTTTGTGGTATAGGATAATATTATGAACATATTCCTAGATCAAAAGTTGATTGCATCATGCTCGTTACATAATGGCATATTCATTCTCAATCAGAAATGAACGAATCCTTCTTGTTGCATTATAGACTTGGTCATATCAATGCGACACGGCTAGCTAAGTTACATAAGGATGGATATTTGAATCAGTTCGAATTATCATCTTATGAAACTTGTCATTCATGTCTCAAAGGAAAAATGACCAAAACTCCGTTTAGTGGACACGGAGAAAGAGTTACGGAACTCTTAGGACTGGTACATAGTGATGTATGCAGTCTCATGTCTACACATGCCAGGAACGGTTCTTCCTACTTCATTACATTCACTGACGATCTCTCAAGATTCGAACATGTGTTCCTGATGAAATACAAGTCTGAAGCTGTTGAGAAATTCAGAGAATATAAGTACGAAGTAGAGTATCAAACGGGCAAAAGTATTAAAATCCTTCGATCTGATCGAGGAGGAGAATACTTAAGCAATGAGTTCCTAGATTATCTAAAAGAGAATGGGATTCTCTGTCAGCTTACACCTCCCTATACACCACAGCACAACGGTGTATCGGAGCAGAGGAATCGCATCCTATTAGATATGGTGCGCTTTATGATGAGTACAGCTGAGTTACCTATTTCCTTTTGGGGATATGCATTGGAGACAGCTGCAGACCTATTGAATATGGTTCGCACCAAATCTGTGCCAACCACTCCATATGAGATATGGAAAGGAAAGAGACCATATCTTAATTATGTTAGGATATGGGGTTGTCCGGCATATGTAAAAACACACAATCCGGACAAGCTCGGGGCAAGGTCTATTCTGTGTAAGTTTATTGGATATCCCAAACATTCGCGCGGGTATATCTTCTACCACACCGAGGAACAAAAAGTGTTTGTTTCTCGGCACGCCACATTTTTAGAAAAGGAATTTCTTGCAAAAGAGATTAGTGGCTCTGAGATAGAACTGGAAGAAGTTCCAGCAACACAAACTACAACAGAAGATTTAGTGGAACCAGAGGATTCAGTAGTACCCGACGAACCCCAGCCTCTCCGCCAATCTAGTAGGGTTTCTCATCCACCTGAGAGATACTACGGTTTTCTCATTGATGGTGGAAGCGAGGATTGCATCATGGAAGATGATGACCCGACTAGTTTCGAGCAGGCCATCACGAGTTGTGACACTGTGAAATGGCTGATGCAATGCGATCTGAGATGGAATCCATGTACACCAACAAAGTATGGACATTGGAAAATGCTCCTGAAGGGGTAAAACCTATTGGGAGCAAGTGGATCTTTAAAAAGAAAATTGGTGTAGATGGAAAAGTTGAGACTTTCAAAGCTAGACTTGTTGCAAAGGGTTTTCGTCAACGACCAGGTATGGATTATAACGAAACCTTTTCTCCAGTGGCTATGCTTAAGTCCATCCGGATCTTACTTGCCATTGTTGCATACCATGACTACGAAATCTGGAAAATGGATGTTAAGACCGTCTTTATAAACGGTGATTTAGAGGGGTGCGTGTACATGACTCAACCAGAGGGCTTCGTAGATAGTGGGAGCAGCGGAAAGGTGTGCAAGCTGCTTAAATCCATTTATGGGTTAAAGCAAGTATCGCGGAGTTGGAACATCTGTTTTGATGTTGTAGTCAAAGAGTTTGACTTCATCAAAAATATAGATGAACCTTGTATTTATAAGAAGGTTGCAGAGAGTAAGGTTGTATTCCTCGTATTGTACGTGGATGACATACTCTTGATAGGAAATGATGTTCCTATGCTGCAATCAGTCAAGTTCTTCTTATCACAAAGATTCTCAATGAAAGATCTAGGTGATGCCTCCTGCATATTGGGAATCATGATCTTTAGAGATAGATCTAAACGGATACTGGGATTGTCCCAATCCAGATACATTGACACCATACTAAAGAGGTTTAGTATGGAAGAATCCAAGCGTGGGAACCAACCCACGATCTCTGAACTCACTCTCTCCAAAGAGATGTCTCCAAAGACTGATTTGGAGAGAGATCGCATGCAAGGGATACCCTATGCTTCGGCGGTAGGCTCTATCATGTATGCGATGCTATGTACCAGACCCGATGCAGCATACTCACTAAGTGTAGTGAGTCGGTATCAAGCAAATCCTGGAGAGAGTCACTGGATAGCTGTGAAGAACATTCTCAAGTACTTGCGAAGAACTAAGGAGATGTTCTTGGTGTATGGTAACGGAGAACTCCAGGTGGAGTCCTTTACCGATTCCAGCTTCCAAAGTGATAAGGACAACTCTAAGTCGCACTCGGGATTTGTCTTTACCCTCAATGGAGGGGTGGTATGTTGAAAGAGTTCCAAACAGGATACCGTTCCAGACTCGACGATGGAGGCTGAATACATCGCTGCCAACGATGCTGCCAAAGAGGCTGTCTGGATAAAGAAGTTCATTAGTGAACTTAGTGTGGTTCCATCCATTGAGCATCCAATACCTCTGTATTGTGATAACAATGGAGCTGTGGCTTTGGCCAAGGAACCCAGGTCCCATCAAAAGCCCAGACATATTCTGAGGCGGTATCACCTGATCAGGGAGATAGTTGATCGCCGGGAGATCGAGGTCAGGAGAGTAGATACGAAGGACAACACTGCAGATCCACTCACGAAGGCCATTCCCCAGATATAGTTTGAGAGATTATTCAGGATGCTGGGTATGAGATACTACAGCAGCAGGCCATAGTGCAAGTGGGAGATTGTTAGTTATGTACATGCCCTAGAGTCCATTGTTGTACATATGATGTATATTATAATGGATGCTTGGATATATATAGAGAGGACTTTCTTGCTCGTCATGATAGTATGCTATTTGGTTTTCCTTTATCTTAACATGTTGACTTGTATATGTTTATTGTCTTACTCTCACATGTTGATAAAGCCCTTAGGATCTGTACTCGACTACTGGGACTATGATGAGATCATACTAGTGGGGCCACGGTAGTCGATGAGTACATCCTATAACTGTTCCTAGTCGAAGGTGTGTCGAGACAGGGCATCGATACACCATAGTAGACTAGCGTATACGCATCTTGACCCATATGATGGGCGATGGATGATCCCATATCCATCGGTGTTTTGACATCAGAGATGGTGTACGGGTGCTCAGTAGAGACTGGGTACACTGGACGGACTCGCCGAGAACTCCCAGATGGTGATATACCACACGTCAGATGGCAGTTCTCCGGTGACACTGGTACAGGGTAGTCTGTAGACCCGAGATCGTCATAGAGTCTTGTGTGATTCCCACTGTGCTTTGATTTCCACCTTACCACGTCCAAGAGGGCATGCAAAACGGTGGCTTTTGGGTGCAGTCTCGAATCACATGGAGGCAATGAGCGATAGGAGGGGATTCGTCTCTCCCGGTATAAGGAGTTGATGTTGTGCTGTGTTCGATTGGCTATAATTGGAAGTCCATGGCCAGGGCTGATATAGAGATTTACTGGTAAGTGTTACCAATAGTTTCTCGACCCGTTATGAGCCTCACATCGACACGACTTATCGGTTACTGGGGTCTGACGTATACCACCCCTAGACTAGATATGCAACATATCAGACGAAGAGACCGGACTGTACGAGAGTGTTACTGATTGGATTCACAGGAGAATGTACAGGCTAGCTTGTTGATCTTCTGATCACTCAATACCTGGTTGGCTGTTACGTTTAGCTGACCGCTTGCAGCTTGTGAGTGTTTGATATGATCATCACTTGCTACCGGCGTATTGATGATTCTTTAGAGTCTTACACAAAGGTTTCTTGACTCAGGCAAAATGGAGTAGGGGCACATATGTGATATGTGCACGGCCGAGGATAATGCGATATGAGATACCGTATTATATTCTCGCGATATTTAGATATGAGCCGGCTCATCGGATCAAGTGTTGATTCGATGAATCGGTACATGATATATTAGTCTGTTATATTCGATATAGCCGGATTGTCGGATCAAGTGCTGATTCGATAATTTAATGTATAATAATATATATGATATATTGCATTACATTATCTAATATTGGCTCGCTTTATTATTTCATTTTCTCACCGGGTAATACATTGATATATATGCGATATATATTAATTGTATTATTTTCTTTTGTTACAAATAAATAATATATATGTGATATATATTATTGTAACATGATATGATTACTAATGTAACATGTTTAGTGGAGATTAAACAAGGTTAGGGTTTGATTTGGATTAGTTCTTTCTTGATGCTTCTAGAAGGATTTCTTTTGTCATGAGTTAAGATATTATGGTTGATATTTTCTTATGACTCATTCTTTAACTCAACCCAAACCCTAGCCTTAGTTAATTCTCTACATGGGTTAGCCTAGTCATGGTTGACCATGGTTACATTATTAATCATATATCATTTCATTATTCATCACAAAAGGATTAATTCATTATTCTTCTTCTTCTTCAACCTTGAGCTTTGAGAAAGCATTCTAGGTTTTCTTCATGTGATGATTTTGTGTGAGAATTTAATATAAAAAGAAAGCATAAATACTACTCCATCATCCTCATCTAATCTAGCCAATTAGATTAAGGTGTTCACCTCTTTAGAGAGAGAGAGCTTGAGTTATAGAAACTTCGAGGTAGATCATCGGAGAAAAGGAAGACTACAAGCTAGCATGGATCGTTCGAGTTGTGGAGCCTCTCTTGAGTCCGGGAGATCGTGGATCGTGGTGAAGGGACTTCTACTCGGAGCTTATGAAGCGAAGAAGCGGACTACAAAGGTTGTAATCCCTCACTCTTAATTGTAAAGATGTTTACTTGCATGTTAAACCCTAATAATCTAGCAAAGATTCCGGCTTTGGGTTGTTCGGCACGTTTAAATTTTTATTCGGGCATGGTTGATGCTTTATTAACCCTTGTAAGAGTGCCTTGGAACCCTACAGCACACCTTTCCGCTGCTCCCACTGTCCACAAAGATCTCTGGCTGAGTCATGTACATGCTCTCTTCTAAATCACCATTTAAAAAGGCGATCTTAACATCCATCTGCCAGATTTCGTAGTCATGGTATGCAGCGATGGCAAGTAGGATCCAGATAGACTTAAACATGGCCATTGGAGAAAAGGTTTCATCATAATCCATACCCGGTCGTTGACGAAAACCTTTTGCAACAAGTCTAGCTTTGAAAGTCTCAACTTTTCCATCTACACCAAGTTTCTTCTTAAAGATCCATTTTCTCCCAATGGGTTTTACCCCTTTGGGAGCAACTTCCAAAGTCCATACTTTGTTGGTGTACATGGATTCCATCTCAGATCGTATTGCATCCATCCATTTCACAGAGTCCCCACTCATGATGGCCTACTCGAAGCTAGTTGGGTCATCATCTTCCACGATGCAATCCTCGCTCCCACCATCAATGAGAAAATCGTAGTATCTCTCAGGTGGATGAGGAACCCGACTAGATTGGCGGAGAGGCTGAGGTTCATTGGGAACTATTGAAACCTCCGGTTCTACCAAATCTTCTTCTGTAGTTTGTGCGGTTGGAACTTCTTCTAGCTCTACCTCTTTGCCACTAATTTCTTTTACAAGAAATTCCTTTTCTAAAAAGGTGGCATGTTGAGCAACAAACACCTTTTGTTCTTCACTGAGGTTGAATTGATATCCATACGAATTGTTTGGATATCCCACAAACTTGCAAAGAACTGATCGTGCCTCGAGTTTGTCCGGATTTTGCCTTTTGACATAGGCCGGACAACCCCATATCTTAACTCGCTTAAGAGATGGTCTCTTCCCATTCCATATCTCATATGGAGTGGTAGGCACTGATTTGGTTGTAACTCTATTCAATAGGTATGTTGTTGTCTCAAGCGCATAACCCCAAAAGGAAATAGGTAACTCAGTGGTGCTCATCATAGAGCGCACCATATCCAATAGGGTGCGATCCCTCCGCTCCGATACACCGTTGTGCTGTGGTGTATACGGAGGAGTAAATTGAGAGAGAATCCCATTCTTTTTTAGATAGTCACGGAATTCCGTGCTCAAGTATTCTCCTCCCCGATCAGATCGTAGGATTTTAATACTTTTACCCGTCTAGTTCTTGACTTCATGCTTATATTCTTTGAATTTCTCAAAAGCTTCAGACTTGTGTTTAAACAGGAACACATGTCCGTATCTTGATAGATCGTCAGTGAATGTAATGAAGTACGAGGAACCATTCATGGCATGTGTAGACATGGGACTATATACATCACTATGTATCAGTCCCAAGAGTTCCGTAACTCTTTCTCCGTGTCCTGAAAACGGTGTTTTGGTCATCTTGCCTTTGAGACATGACTGGCAAGTTTCATAAGATGAAAATTCGAACGGATTCAAATTCCATCCTTATGTAACTTAGCTAATCATGTCGCATTGATATGACCTGATCTACAATGCCACAAGAAGGATTCGTTCATTTCTGAACTCTTCCTCTTGTGTGTGTTTTGCACGTTAAGAACTGTGGTTTTATTTAGAACGTATATGCTATTACTTAACGAGCCTGATCCAAACAACTTTTGATTTAGGAAGATGTTCATAACATTATCTGCAATACAAAATTATATCCTTCTTTACTTAATAAAGAAACTGATATAATATTGCATATCACGTTCGGTATGTAATAGCATTCGTTCAGAATCAATGTATTACCATTTGTTAATAAAAAGTGATATTTACCAACAGTTTTGGCTGCAACATTTGCACCATTCCCTACTCTTACAGAATGATCACTTATTCCCAGTTCTCTACCTTTCCTTAGCCCAAGTAACATATTACATATGTGGGATCCCGATCCGGTATCTAATACCCAGGACGTAGAGTGTACTGAGAAACAGTTCTCAGTAACTAACACAACCGAAGAAGATGCATCAACATACTCATTCCTCGTTTGGGTGGCATGGGAATCCGGATATTCCCCTATTTCCTGCTCAGTCTTATAACAATTATAAGATAGAGTAGAACCAACGTTCTCCATCTCAGTATAACAAGCGGGTTTAGTCAATGCATCCATATTATTATCTTAATTAAGGCCTGACATCGTCGCTAACTGGAGAGAGAGAGAAGAAAACACTTAGCGTATGCTCTTACAAGATTAGATTGGTTATTATTTTATCTAATCAGGATGGCTTCCACTGTTTATCAAATCTTCCTTCAAACCCTAAAAGGTAAACTGGCCGGGATTAATTACA
The DNA here is from genome assembly GCA_030015575.1 of Agapanthus africanus. NCBI lineage: Eukaryota > Viridiplantae > Streptophyta > Magnoliopsida > Asparagales > Amaryllidaceae > Agapanthus > Agapanthus africanus. Next base: position 77,405,374 of record JASDDO010000029.1, read on the forward strand.
CCCTACAAGTTCGCCAATCTTTCGGCCAGGCCAGTGTCGATACTTTGAGGGAGGTTCCCCGTGCTTTCGCACGGACCTAATTAAAATAAACCTCGTTTTTCCAGGGGTGTAACCCCGTTAACACCTTTCTAGACACCTACTTGATCGGCTAATTGTGATGTGTAAAATTCTCCCAGGAGTAACTCTTACTCGCAGAGGGTATCGGGATCCAACTATCTCATAGAAGGTATGCAATCTCATTGCAAATTTCAACACTTGAAATTCCCAATAATATTTTGCCCCTAGAAACTAATGACCTTGGCTATGGTCAACAAATCATAAGCGCTAGTCAAGTTCAACCCGTTATTTCATGATTGAATTAAACCCATCCATACGACCCTTGGCTAAGGTCAATAAAGCCGCACGACCATCCTAACTCAATCGCATCATATGCTGTAGATAAGAACTAATTAGCTACCGCACACTACACCTTGGCTAAGGTCAACAAACGTAGCATGAATACTAAATAGTACTTATCTGAAATGACGGAGGGCTACGACAGGTTTTTAAGAAAACCTTTTGCGTAATGAACTTGATATCGTTGTAGAATCGAGTGATTTTGAAAAAGAAGTGTTTTTGAGGCTTTTACTAGTCTCGCTAAAGAGGTCACTCCCGGTGAAGGGATCTCGGCTCTTTCCTCATCGAATAAGGTGCTGGATATTCACGAATACCACTATGCAAAGCAAGAACTCAAAAGGCAATCAAAAACAGAACCGAGTGGGTTGTAGCATCTGCTAGCTTCTGCTAAAGAGTTCACTCCCGGTGAATGGATCTTGGCTCTTTCCTCATCGAATGAGGTGCTGGATATTCTATAAGGAATACCGCTATGCAAAGAAAAAACTAGAGCTACCCTTTTTGAAAAATTAATTCTACAACATCTTTAGGTTTCTTTTCTTTCATTAATCTCATTAATGATGTCCCAACATTTATGCTTCCTAAGCATCACAGAAGAAACGAAAATACAACGTACGCTTATGCCATACGTATTCGCCACAGTGTCCCGTTATGCACCGTTAGGTTACTTAACTAACGGCATAGCGGGGCGGGACTAGCGCGGGTGCAAAACATAAGCAACGTTTATTATATATCATATATATAACAATAAAGCATTCGTTTCATGCATATAAAGTGATCACATCACAGAATATCAGCAGCAGAAGTCATCATATGAAATATTGGATATACTAGGAATTCCGTGTTTTAAATTAAGCCAGTAAAAAACACGGATTCCACGGTCGCGATGAATAACCAAACCCACATCCCTAGACCCCTACGAGAGTGGCAAACAACCTACCAATTCTAGAGTTAGGAGACCCGGACTCGACTCCTCGAGATGGTCTCCCACTGGACTCTAGAACCCGGTTACTTGTGCTCCCTACCTTGGGTCTATCCTAATGCGGAAAAGTAAATTGTAAGTGCACGGCGGCGCCCCGGCCGTCAATCCGACGCCGGAATGCGGAAGCGGTGAATAACTTAAATTTTGCGGACTTTGCAAACCGGCACCACCGCGCACTTTAACCGGATCGGACCATTAACTAGTCTAAGCTATCTACAAGAATGGGAATAGAGATGTATACCGAGTGATCCGAGTCCTCCGGTCTTCTCTTCATCATCCCGATCTCCCGCGGAAAGTCTTTGCTCCACATCGTCGCCTCCTCGCCGGAAAGGGCACCACATCGCCTTCGTCTTTTACGGGCTCCCGCCTCAATACCGAGGCAACTCGAGCATGAAGCCGGCAACTCGACATGCTCAAGAAGTGCTGTAGAATGTAGTGTAGAATACGCTTTGTCTCAATGGGGTTTTGTTGCCATGATGGAGGAAAGAGGACAAGGAAAATATGGTGCTTTCATTTTTCCTTGCATGAAAGCAAGATCAAGAAGGAAAATCTCAAGAATGAAGCTCTCTCTTTTTTCTTCTCACTTTCTTGAAAGACTTATCATCAAGTGAGAATGAGAATGGTGGAGGAATGATAATATGATAGCAAGAGGGAGGTGAGTGTAGGAGCAAGAGAGGGGTGACCACATCCAAGGTCAACAAAACATCAACCATGCTTAAAAACACTATGCCACCATAACCTTTCACTTCACTTTAAAACAAGTCAATGGATGAAAGAAATGATATCTATCATAATCAAACTTTATGCAAGAAACCCCTCCACAAAGTGTTATTTGCAAAACTGCAAATAACCCCCTCCATCGGAAAAGTCCGGCCGGGAAAGAACAAAGGAAAACCGGCCGGAACGGAATGCAAACTGGCAACTCCAGAAAACTGGTCCCGTAATAAATTACAGGAAAACCCCGACACTGTGCATACACACCCGCATCTGTATTCCGTCCGGATACAAATGCAATGAGACAAAATCTACACTGTACTAAACTAGGACCGGCTTAAACCAAAGCCGGCTAGTAAAAACCGTTCGATCCTGATCCGTGCAATACCGCACGTATCTGATCGAACCCTGCCATATAACTATATGGCCACTAGTACAAAACTGTCCGATCCTGATCCGTGCAATACCGCACGTATCTGATCGGACTCTGCCATATCTCCATACGGCCTCTACAGCGTTTCGCCCGAAAGCTGAGTAACTGAAAGTGTGGTAGACTCTAAAGACTCGTCAATACTATGGCTGTGGATTTAACCACTAGCCCGTCAGAGGTATAAGCCAATACGTAACGGGCCACCAGCTATTGACTAAAAGGGACGTCGATGAGCGAACTCATCCTGACACCCTACTGAGCCTGTCAGTGACAATATCCGTACAGTCCGGTCCGTTCGTCTATGAGTATCGCATGGCGGGCCTAGGGGGTTGGTAAAAGTCAGACCCCCAAAAGCGGTACAAGTCGTGTCGGAGCGTAGCCCAGAACACCCTGAGATACTACTGGAATACCTACCAGTAAATCTCCTGCCTCGGCCGAGGGCTTTGCGTAATGGCTCTCCTAGACACAGCGCGACCTCACCCCCAATACCGGGAGAGACGAACCCCTGCAGATCCGCTCACTGCCTCCATGTGGCTCGGGACTGTACCCAACTAAAACCTGTTTGCACGACTCCTTTGAGCCGTGGTAGGGTAGTAATCAAAGCACAGTGGGAACTCACACGAGACAAATGACGATCTCAGGTCGATGAACTAACCTGTACACATGTCACCTGGGAACTGCTATCTGACGTCTGGTATAAGACCAACTAGCAGGTTCCCGGCGAGTCCTGTCCGGTGTACTCATAACCCAATGAGCACCTGTATACATCTTAGGTGAACCAACTGACACCAGTGGCTTGTGAGACCGGCCACCGCCCCTCGTCGGGGTCTCGACTGTATACACTAGTCTACTAATGGAGTATCGATACCCTGTCTCGAAACTCCTACGACTAGGGACCTTTTAAGGATGTGCTTATAGACCCCAGCTCCCACGTATATGATCGCCATCATACTGCTGGTCGTCAAGCAAGAATCCCAGGGGCTCTATCAACGTGCAATAGCGACATGTCAGGTCACCTAAAGCAGTACACGATGATAAAGATAAACCAGATAGCATACTATCATCTCGAGCAAGACTGTCCTATCGGGATAGGTCCTCCCTCAATCATTGCAATCACGTGCCTGTGATCCAATAATTGACTCTGAGGGCACTATCTCCAACAATCTCCCACTTGCACTCAAGGCTAATTATTGCGATGTCGCATACTCACAGCCCGTGTGATACCGAACACCCAACTCCTCTACTAGTCAGTCTCACAAAACCCGTTTGCGAAACTATTGCGTTCGAGGAATAGCCTCAGTGAGTGGATCCGCTGTGAAGTTTCTTTCTATGTCTCTCTATATCTCAAGTTCGCGGAGAAAGCCATCTCCCGAAATGAGCAATACCTGTCTTAGAATGTCTGGATGTCTGATGGGACCTAGTTCATAAATGAACACCAAATCCAAACTTCTTAGACTGTATCATCAACTGAACTTAATCAGTCTCCTGCGCCATGCCACCCTCAGTATTGCCTTGGACCATCTGTCCAAAATACTGTCCCTCGCCAGAGGGAGAACTAAAACTCTGACAACCTCCTTGCCGTCCATGTCACCTTGGAAGCCTGGAATGATAACTGTCTCCTAAATGAGGCTGTCGTTATCATCTCCCTAGAACATTTGCTTATGTTCTAAAACTGCTTCCGACTGTTTCTCCAGGATTGGATTAATGTCAACTTATTGCACCTACTGCAAGAACAACATCTGGTGTGGTACTTGACATCTCATGATTGACTCAATTGCCTAAGCAAGTGATCTGTCAATCATGCGTATCCCTCTCCCCTTTAGTCTGTAAGACACCTTTAGAGAGGGTGACTCCATTACCTGCAGGTACACTACCATGCCAGGAGTCGTCCATTCTAAATACTCTTAGAATGCTGTCAAAGTACCCTGATTGGGAAACCACCCAAATCTAGATCTAAAACCATAGATCTAGTAACCAATATGTCTGATATAATGTCCAAGTCCTGTGTGGAGAAACAACTGTGTGACGACCAAAGTATAACCGATCGTAGTATAGGAGTTTCTTTTCCTACTTTGTGTATGTCATCCAAATACCATGACATCACACCCTACTACCTTCTCAACAGATCCATCCCCTATTCTGATGAAGTCAAACCCATGACTGTCACGTCAGAAATAGATGATCTATCTCCGCTACATCTGCTCTAGTCTATAAATAGACATAAGCAACCTGTCCACCAATGCTTCCGCTGCTCCCACTGACTACGACAACCCTCGGGCAGAGTCATATACACGTACACTTCTGAAGCGAGTTCAGAACGACGCTATACTCATCCTCCCGCCGGGTCTCGCAGCCTGGAACAACAGCAATGGTAACTGTGGGTAAACAAGAACTTCCCCGTCACCGTCCTTGAGGCTACCGTAGTACCTCTCGGGTGCCTGAAGTTACCCACCATATCTGCGGAGTGGCCAATGGAATGTCAATCCAGATTGAATCTTTAGGTTCCTTATCAAATCTTCAGTAATCGTTTGTGGTTCTGGAATCACTTCCAGTTCTACCATACTCCCACTACTGTTTTCTGAAAAAATCCATTTTTAATAAAACTGTGGCGAGTCTAGAACAATATCGCTATTGTTCATCCAGATGGTAGAAAGTCAACCCTCGTCATAGCCTGGGTCAACCCACAAACAGCCATTACAGAAACGTGCCTTGAGGTGTCCAGTGTCTGGTTTTAATCATAAACCGGACAACTCCCCGTACCTTAACATCGTTAAGATATGAACTGTTCTATATCCAATATAGAAACAGAGGCACTGATTTAATTGAACCAGATTCAAATCATGCAGCTGACCCCAGCGCATGTCAACTAAATGGAAGGAGGCCGATCAGCGTTACTCAACTTAGGAATACTTCCAATTATGAGTAACCTGAAAGAGAAGCAAGATCTCTTTATCATTACTATCAACTGAATACCATACACAAGTATCTACATCTTCGATCTCTTTGAAGAATCCCGATACTTGCTATACCTGGTTCTCTACTCTATTCAAATACCTATAACTTCTCCAAATTCGGACCCTGCGTTTCCACGAAACACCTGTCTAAAAACTAGAGAAGTCATAAGTAAACTGAATGTAGTACGAGGACCAACCCCTCTGTCCTGATGGACCCTGGACAACATACAATACTCTGTATAAGTCCCTTGAGTCTGATAACTCATTCACTGTGTGTCGTAGGTTGAAAACTGTACTTATGGTTAAGAAGAATTACACCGCTGTTTAATGCTCCTTACCTAACCATCCACTGATATAGGTAAATGTCGTAGACATAATTTCAGAAAGGTATATCTCACTCTATGAAAATAGACGTACAGATATATCAATTTGAAATTGGTGCATAACTGCGGATATTCAAAACCAAATATTTGCCGACCGGCAAACAGCCCAGGTGATTTCCTCAAATATCACCGATTACAACGAATCCCGATATAATGAGGATGATCACCCAATTCCCAATAACTTACTCCCACTCATCATCTGTAAAACTATACAGATGTGAGAATCAAACTTGGTAAATACATACCCTGGAGCAAGTGTCCAATCGGGAAATCAGTTTTCTTTTAACAGTACACAGTTGAACCTGAAACATTGAAATGTTCCGATGGGGTATTCTGGTATTCCTAGTAATGCCTCTTCCAGATTCACGACTGTAACCGTATAGTTCTTTGCCACCTCTCCAAATCCCTTCATATGTCTTTAGTCTTTACCTTCTGCACACCCCTTTAGGCCAAATGGTTTTCTTCCTTCCCTACCGTTCGGCACCAGCCTATGGTTTGGAAGAAGACTATCCAATAAGCATAATGGGTGTACTGTCCCAATCCTAGGAACACTCGCAACACGAGAGAAGGTGAAGATAAAAGACACCTGAATGTACTTTATTCCTATTTCTCCTGAACCAGGATCCATCCCCGAACTGGAACAAGTTCCTTTCGAGTTCGTATATAACCATACGATGGAATATCCAAATAAACTGTGGATCTTCGTAGTGATACGGAGTGTCCTGGAGAAATACAAAGGTGATGTGGGAGTGGTAACGAAATATTCGATTTAGTCGTGAAATATCTGTTGCAATTTACTTTGCCCTCCTACTAATCCCTTGCTTTGTCTGAACTTAATACCTTCTGCACACCATCGTTATGCTAATTGGTTTTCTTCATTCCCTACCGGTCGGCACCAGCCTAAGGTTTGGAAGAAGACAATCCAATTTGCGTAATAGGTGTACTACCCCTAAACCAAGGAGTACTCGTAACCTGAGAGAGGGTAAAAGGAAAAGACAACTGAATAATCCTATCCGTTTTCTCCAGAACCGGAAACCATCCTCGAATTCCTTCGAGTTCGTATCTAACCATACGATGGTTTTGTCCAATGGAAGTGGACGTTCGCAGTAATACGGGGTGTCCTGGAGAAAAGGGTAAAAGTAGGAGTGGCAAGGAGGTCTGCAACTCTGACAATCCAAAAGCCGGTGTTTAAGAAGGTTCGGTCAACTTGGTCACTGAGTCAAAGTCTTAGGGTCGGGTCAAAAGGTCGCTGCCAGAGAGAGAGAAAAGAAACACTCAGCGTGCACTCTAACCTAGATCAGAATGGTTACCAATTTATCTAATCTGGAATCCTCCCACTGTAACTCAAATTCTCCTCCAAACCTAAAAGAAGAATTAGTCGGGGTTACCCGAGGAGTAAACTAACTCATCAGTGGGAATCGGGATCCAACTATCATCGCATGATAACGTGACGGAATCCGCTCACGGTATCACGCTCCAGAAGGTATGCGCATATCTGGCAAGTTTCAGTACTTTTGAAACTCCCGATGTGATTTCTGCCCCATGCTCTTATGACCTTGACTTTGGCCAACATATCATAAGTCACATGTCAAGTTCTACCCGTCATTCTCCAGGTTAATTTGAATCCACCCGTACATACCCTTGACTTTGGCCAAAATGGCAGCACGACTGTCCCAAACCAACGCATCTATCTATGCTGCATATGAATACCCCAATAGCTACCAATCACTGTGCCTTGACTTTGGCCAACATACACAGCTTGAATACTATTGACCACCCATATGAAACGACGGAGGGCTACGAATGGTTTCTGGCGAAAACCTTTAACGTAAAGAACTTGATATCGTTGAAGGAACGGATAGCTTTTTAGAAAATATAGTGACGAAAACCTTTGCTAAAGAGGTCACTCCCGGTGAAGGGATCTCGGCTCTTTCCCCGTAGAATGGGGTGCAGGATATTCCAACTGAATACCACGGTGCAAAGCAAAAGTAATCGGCTATAGTGAAGTTAATGCCCTGACGCAAACTTCTGTCCAAGGGGTCACTCCCGGTGAAGGGATCTCGGCCCTTGCCTCGTCGACTGAGGAGCAGGATATTCTAAATGAATACCGCGATGCAAAACAAAAGTGAACGTCCTTGCAATAACAGCTTTTTGAAAAATGTTCCAACAACATCAGATTAGGTTTGTTTTTAACTTGCATTGATCCGAATCAACGCAGTCCCATCAATTGATCACACCAAAAAGAACGAAAATATACTGATGTACGTATATGCCATCCGCATTCGCCACTGGGTCCCGTCATTACCCGTTAGGTTAGCTTACTAACGACAGAGCGGGGACTGGACTAGCGCGGATGCAAAACATATACAACATCTACTAATATATTATATTTCGCTCAAGGCGTGAAAGAAATGCAACATCACAGAGAATGAACAGCATCACAGAAACAAAACAGATATCTGGGATCCCCGGGTTTCACAGAGCCGCTAAAACCCGACGTTCCCCTGGTCGTGTGGATAGCCTGTGCAATGAAATCCTAGACCCCTACGGGCGCGGCAAGTCACCCGCCAAAACCTGAAGCGAGGCAGCCCCCTTCAGCGCCGTGAATGGACCACCCAGCACTTCACGGAATCCGGTAACTTGGGCACCCCTCCTGGGTCAAACCTGTACCCCCTACGAGTGCGGCGAATAGCCCGCCAATCTTGGAGTGAAGCCCCCTCCGTCTCAATGCCATGAGATGCGGGCTTGTTGCCCTCCAGAACCCGGCTATCCGTGCACCCCTCCGCGGGGCAATCCTAGTACAGAAAGTAAAATATACATACACCGGGTACATCGACCGCAACCAGGTCGTGCCCCAAAAGAATAATACAATCAGGCAGTGACGGCAGTCCACATGTCGGACGCTCGCCCCGCAATATCAAATGTACATAATACAACAAAACAGTACTAGCATTGCATCCAGGCTATCCCCCACGACCGATCCGCAACAACACAGCAAATACATAGAACATCAACGTGAAAGTCACGTTCGCAAATCCGTCTAACCGGGCTATAGCAGTTAGACAGGATTTACCGATCGAGTGACATTCACGGTCGCAGATATAATGTAAATACTGTGAAAAATGTGTTTAAAATTTTCCGATTGATCAAACATTAACAAGTGGGCCCTTAACCAATACTGTAGCAGTCACAGAAAACCTGGGCCCAAATTTAATATCCCGGAACCCCTGAAATAAGCCCACAAGCCCACTGAAAAAATTTGACACTGTGAAGACTCCAGAGTGCGGCGGAAGCGCGGCCCAAGGGGGGGTTTGGCCGCGCTTCCGCGCTCAGGTAGTCGACTGAAGTTGTCGAATTTTCTCAGATGTCTTAGAATTTTGAGTACAACAATTTTATACAACCTGAAAAAAATTTTGAGACAGAAAAAATTCAACAGAAACTGTCGTGGGTGTATTGGGGTTTTCGGACATTTCGATCGATCGGAACAGAAAAACACATTACACAAAGCTAGACTAAGTTAATGGGGAGGCTCTGATACCACTGTAAGTGCACGGCGGCGCCCCGGCCGTCAATCCGACGCCGGAATGCGGAAGCGGTGAATAACTTAAATTTTGCGGACTTTGCAAACCGGCACCACCGCGCACTTTAACCGGATCGGACCATTAACTAGTCTAAGCTATCTACAAGAATGGGAATAGAGATGTATACCGAGTGATCCGAGTCCTCCGGTCTTCTCTTCATCATCCCGATCTCCCGCGGAAAGTCTTTGCTCCACATCGTCGCCTCCTCGCCGGAAAGGGCACCACATCGCCTTCGTCTTTTACGGGCTCCCGCCTCAATACCGAGGCAACTCGAGCATGAAGCCGGCAACTCGACATGCTCAAGAAGTGCTGTAGAATGTAGTGTAGAATACGCTTTGTCTCAATGGGGTTTTGTTGCCATGATGGAGGAAAGAGGACAAGGAAAATATGGTGCTTTCATTTTTCCTTGCATGAAAGCAAGATCAAGAAGGAAAATCTCAAGAATGAAGCTCTCTCTTTTTTCTTCTCACTTTCTTGAAAGACTTATCATCAAGTGAGAATGAGAATGGTGGAGGAATGATAATATGATAGCAAGAGGGAGGTGAGTGTAGGAGCAAGAGAGGGGTGACCACATCCAAGGTCAACAAAACATCAACCATGCTTAAAAACACTATGCCACCATAACCTTTCACTTCACTTTAAAACAAGTCAATGGATGAAAGAAATGATATCTATCATAATCAAACTTTATGCAAGAAACCCCTCCACAAAGTGTTATTTGCAAAACTGCAAATAACCCCCTCCATCGGAAAAGTCCGGCCGGGAAAGAACAAAGGAAAACCGGCCGGAACGGAATGCAAACTGGCAACTCCAGAAAACTGGTCCCGTAATAAATTACAGGAAAACCCCGACACTGTGCATACACACCCGCATCTGTATTCCGTCCGGATACAAATGCAATGAGACAAAATCTACACTGTACTAAACTAGGACCGGCTTAAACCAAAGCCGGCTAGTAAAAACCGTTCGATCCTGATCCGTGCAATACCGCACGTATCTGATCGAACCCTGCCATATAACTATATGGCCACTAGTACAAAACTGTCCGATCCTGATCCGTGCAATACCGCACGTATCTGATCGGACCCTGCCATATCTCCATACGGCCTCTACAGCGTTTCGCCCGAAAGCTGAGTAACTGAAAGTGTGGTAGACTCTAAAGACTCGTCAATACTATGGCTGTGGATTTAACCACTAGCCCGTCAGAGGTATAAGCCAATACGTAACGGGCCACCAGCTATTGACTAAAAGGGACGTCGATGAGCGAACTCATCCTGACACCCTACTGAGCCTGTCAGTGACAATATCCGTACAGTCCGGTCCGTTCGTCTATGAGTATCGCATGGCGGGCCTAGGGGGTTGGTAAAAGTCAGACCCCCAAAAGCGGTACAAGTCGTGTCGGAGCGTAGCCCAGAACACCCTGAGATACTACTGGAATACCTACCAGTAAATCTCCTGCCTCGGCCGAGGGCTTTGCGTAATGGCTCTCCTAGACACAGCGCGACCTCACCCCCAATACCGGGAGAGACGAACCCCTGCAGATCCGCTCACTGCCTCCATGTGGCTCGGGACTGTACCCAACTAAAACCTGTTTGCACGACTCCTTTGAGCCGTGGTAGGGTAGTAATCAAAGCACAGTGGGAACTCACACGAGACAAATGACGATCTCAGGTCGATGAACTAACCTGTACACATGTCACCTGGGAACTGCTATCTGACGTCTGGTATAAGACCAACTAGCAGGTTCCCGGCGAGTCCTGTCCGGTGTACTCATAACCCAATGAGCACCTGTATACATCTTAGGTGAACCAACTGACACCAGTGGCTTGTGAGACCGGCCACCGCCCCTCGTCGGGGTCTCGACTGTATACACTAGTCTACTAATGGAGTATCGATACCCTGTCTCGAAACTCCTACGACTAGGGACCTTTTAAGGATGTGCTTATAGACCCCAGCTCCCACGTATATGATCGCCATCATACTGCTGGTCGTCAAGCAAGAATCCCAGGGGCTCTATCAACGTGCAATAGCGACATGTCAGGTCACCTAAAGCAGTACACGATGATAAAGATAAACCAGATAGCATACTATCATCTCGAGCAAGACTGTCCTATCGGGATAGGTCCTCCCTCAATCATTGCAATCACGTGCCTGTGATCCAATAATTGACTCTGAGGGCACTATCTCCAACATAAATAATATACATCAATGGTGACATCATCCTCAACCCGGAAGTGCCCCAATAAAATAATATTACATACAAATTTTTACATGAATGAAAATGAAAAACTCTCATCTCACGCAAAAACCCTGGCTATTCAAAACACGACGATCCAATATAACATATCCCAGCAACACATAACATCACATGTCATCAACGTAAGTAAATATGCGTATCCCAATTATCGTTGACATATAGAATCGAAACCGGCAATACACCACATATTACACTTACGGTCGCAGAAAAGAAAATATTAAACTACAACATTTGGAATCGACACAGCCCTTAGACATCATAAACCCGGAATATCACATACTTCGGATTTCATGCCTAACATTGTAAATCTTACATTTGGGTCTCATCTATGAAAACACATTTTCAAAAGAAATCGGGTAATTCAACAAGATTCCCGATTCCTTCCGAGACCGAAATGTTAAATTTACAAGCAACTAATCAATTTTCACAAAACTAATTAGTATAGATTCTAAATATTGTATCACATTCCACAGATAGCTAGACGATGTTAAACATTCCGATCGAATCAACAAACACCCAAAGTTTCCCAAAGAGCTCAACACTTGAGCATACTTTTAAAAATACCCAAAACATGCCACAGTACCTATGGACCAACCATAGAAGGGCCGACCCACGCCTCACTCATGGCACCGCGGAACTGCCGCAAACCCTAGGGTTTGGCCGTGGTTCCGTGGTGAAAAAAATCGAGTTTGGGTATTGTTCTTCTAGAGGATCCATAGAGTTACTTGCATAATTTTTGAATATTTTTAACTTGGAAATAATCCAACTTTTGGAAAATTTCCAGCGAGGGAGAAAATGGGTTATTGATATTCGTTCGAACTTTTTAACGTCATCTAACTTACCTGAAACGATGTTAGAATTACGACTACGAAACACTCCGATTTGCCTTTACAAAAAGATAACATCACATGCAATCTCAGTAAAAACAAGCAGCACCAGAAACACCAAAACCCAGAGACTGGAACACCACACCAAAAAGAAACCCAAACAGTGAAGGAAAACCGGCCAGGCTGGTTTTATTGAGTATGTCGCCGGGTAAAATCCGGCGGATGGGTTTCGTATTTGTCTGGTATTCATATTACATCTCATGTAACATTCTGCAGCTGCTTAAAAAAAATTTTGAAGACTTTTAAAATTCGACAGAAACTTGGTTTTTAGTTTCGATGTTTCGGAGTTATTTCGGTTTCATAATTCTACAAACATCGTCTAATTCTCTAGCTTGGCTCTGATACCACTGTAGGGTTACCTAGCATGACAGCAAGGTTTCGAGAGGCATCTAACATGCCATTTTCAAAAAGTTAGCATGCTAAACAACCCTAACCATAGAATCTTAACTAGAGAATTAGACAAAACAAGAATGTAAACATCTTTACATCTAAGTGAACAAGGAATACAAACTTTTTAGATCGGTCCTTCACTTCAAAAGCTCCGTGTAGTAGTCCCTTCGCTCCAAGTTGTGATCTCCTGGACTCTAGTAAGGCTCCACAAGGTGAAATGAACAATCTTGCTTGAAGTCTTCAAGGCCGAAGATGATCTACGTCGAGGAGACACTAACTCAAGCTACCTCTTCACTAATTAGGAATTAGTGAAGCAAACAACCTAATCTAAACAGCTAATCTAGTGTAGGTTGATGAAGTAGGAATTTTGCTCACTTTAGAAATATTTTTCTCACTAATTTTCTTCACCTCCTCAAAACCTAGAGAGCTCACTCTTGATGAAGAAGAAGATGAAGCCAATAATGTTATATCAACCATGGGTGAGAAATATCTCATATAACTCTTGTAGAGACTTAACCATGGCTTAAGGTAATGGTTGGGTTAATAAACATCTAATGTAAAACAAAATTAGTGGACTAAGTCAATTGTTCTACAAGCTTCCACTAAGCTTAAACCATGTGACTAATTTCCAACTAATTTTTGATTTACTTTAAATAAATAAACCCCACATTATCATAAGCATGGTGTGAGTCTCATATACCCATGTAGCATGTATCATCAAGCATGACACAAAAAGAAACACAATTAATATATATCACATATATATATTAAATGCATAAGTGAGATAAAGAAATGCTTAAGTGAGTTAATATTAGTTAATGTAATTTAATATATCAAATATACAATTATACATTAAATTATTAAATCAACACTTGATTTAATAATTCGGCTATATCACATACAACCGACTAATATTATTAGTACCAACTTATCAAATCAACACTTGATTCGATAACCCGGCTATATCACATATAACCGACCGATATCATATATCACGAGAATAGAATACGGTATCACATACATGTATTAATCTCGGTCCCGCACATATCACATATGTGCTCCAATTTTCGTTTCGCATGAGCTAGGAAACCTATGTGTAGGACTCTAAAGACTCGTTAATATGCCAGCAGTAGCTGATGATCATATCAGCCACCCACAAGCCGTCAGTGGTACTAGCTGGACGTAACGGCTACCCGGGTATTAAGCGATCAGAAGATAAACAAGCAAGCTTGTCTAAACTCCCGCAAAGCCTGTCAGTAACACTACCGTACAGTCCGGTCTCTTCGTCTGATATGTCGCATATCTAGTCTAGGGGTGGTAAATGTCAGACCCCAGTAACTGATAAGTCGTGTCGATGTGAGGCTCATAACGGGTCAAGAAACTACTAATAACACTTACCAGTAAATCCTCGTATCAGCCCTGGCTAGGGACTTCCTATTATGGCCAATCGAGCACAGCGCAACATCAACCCCCAATACTGGGAGAGACGAATCCCCTCCTATCGCTCATTGCCTCCATGTGACTCGGGACTGTACCCAAAAACCACCGTTTTGCACGTTCTCTTAAATTTGGTAATGTGGAAATCAAAGCACAGTGGAAATCAAATAAGACTCTATGACGATCTCGGGTCTACAGACTAACATGTACCAGTGTCACCAGAGAACTGTTATCTGACGTTAGGTATAATACCATCTAGGAGTTCTCGGCGAGTCCTGTTCAGTGTACCCAGTCTCCACTGAGCACCCATTTACCATCTTTGATGTCAAACACTAATGGATGTGGGATCATCCATCGCCCATCATATGGGTCAAGAAGAGTATACGCTAGTCTACTATGGAATATCCCCTATCTCGATACACCCTCGACAAGGAACAATTAAAGGATGAACTTGTGGACTACCCTGGCCCCACTAGTATGATCTCCATCATTATCCTGGTAGTCAAGTACACATCCTAAGGGCTTTATCTGTAGGGCTACTCCAGCACCCCGGCCATCATTTCGTGGCCAAACGCGGAACAAAAACTTTAGAATTTTGGCGCTAACGGAACCCTAATCGACGGATCGTACCATTAACCCTGTACTAGTTCTATATAAAGGAGTTTAAGAGGTTATATCGATCGATCCGTGTCCTTCGGTCTTCAATCTTTATCCTTAGCTCATCGCGGCTGCCTCGAACAAGTTCATTCTTCGGTCTCCCTCGTCGAAGACGATCTATGTCGAGGATTAGTAATACGGGCTCCCGCTTCAAAACCGAAGCAACTCGGGCATCCAGTTTGCTAGCCTAAATATCCAAGATGAAGTAGAGAGTGTGTGTGATTACTTTGTCTCAAAACGCCCAATAATTCTCAACTCATGAGATGGAATGGGTGGAGGTGAAGAAGAAGCCATGAGATGAAGAAGTTGTGAGCATAAGAAAATGAGCAAGTGAAGAAATGGCTTGGCTGCCTTTTTTCTTGTGAGTGTTGTTTTGATATTTATGTGAGCAACTAAAGAAAAAACCCTAGCAAGAAAAAGATCTTCCTTTGCTCACTAAATATCTCATAATCCTCACACAAAAAATCTTAGCCAAAACAAAAACCACACTTGACCCTGTTAGTAATATGTATGCCCTAGAGGCCATTACTGTACATAGGATGTATATTGTAGTGGATGCTGGGACATATATAAGGAGGACTTTCTTGCTCGACATGATAGTATGCTATCTGGTTGCTCTTTATCTTAACGTGTATACATGTTGGTAAAGCCCTTAGGATGTGTACTTGACTACCTGGACTATGATGCGGATCATACTAGTGGGGACATGGTAGTCCATAAGTACATCCTTCAAGGTCCCTAGTCGTGGGTGTATCGAGACGGGGCATCGATATACCAGTGTAGACTAGCGTATACCTTCACGACCCATACAGATGGGCGATGGGTGATCCTATATCCATTGGTGTTTGACATCAGAGATGATATACGGGTGCTCAGTGGAGACTGGGTACACTGGACGGACTCGCCGAGAACTCCCAGATGGTATTATACCTTACGTCAGATGGCAGTTCTCTAGTGACACTGGTACAGAGTAGTCTGTTGACCCGAGATCGTCATAAAGTCTTATGTGATTCCCACTGTGCTTTGATTTTCCCCTTACCACGTCCAAGAGGGCATGCAAAACGGTGGTTTTTGGGTACAGTCCCGAATCACATGGCGGCAATGAGCGATAGGAGGGGATTCGTCTCTCCCGGTATAGGGAGTTGATGTTGCGCTGTATTCGATTGGCTATAAACGGAAATCCCTGGCCAGGGTTGCTGAGATTTACTGGTAAGTGTTACCAGTAGTTTCTCGAACTGTTATAGACCTCATATCGACACGACTTATCGAGCTACTGGGGTCTGACGTTTACCAACCCTAAGCGAGATATGCGACATATCAGACGATCAGACCGGACTGTATGGTAAGTGTTACTGGTTGGATTCACAGGAGTGTGAGCGGGCTTGCTCGTTGATCTTCTGATCGCTAAATACCCGGGTGGCCGTTATGTTTAGCAGACCGCTTGCGGCTTGTGGGTGTTTGATATGATCATCAGCTACTTCCGGCGTATTGACGAGTCTTTAGAGTCCTACACAGAGGTTTCCTGGCTCAAGCGAAACGAAATAGGAGCGCATATAAGATATGTGCTGGGCCGAGAATAATGCGTGTATGTGATACCGTATTCTATTCTCGGGATGAATGTATCGATTGGTTGTATGCGATATAACCTAGTTATCGAATCGAGGATTGATTCAATAAGTCGATACATTTGATATTAGTCGGTCATATGCGATATGACCGGATCGTTAAATCAAGTGTTGATTTAATGATTTAATGTATAATTATATATTTGATATATTACTTTACATTAACTAGTATTGGTTCATTTAAGATTATTTTCTCACTTGAATGTGCACATTGTATATATATGATATAGTTTTGTGCACTAGTTTGTATCATGTTTGATGATACATGCAAACTTGGGTGTGTATGATTAAACCATGATTAGGTTAATGGTTAGGGTTTGATTTACTTATTTATTTATTCTTTTCATTTATATTTTGGGCAAGAAATAAAATGGTGGATTCTTTTCTTTCTTCTTGAAGCTTCATGACGCTTTGAAAAGTCATGACCATTTTGTTTCTTTCCTTAACCTAACCATTATACCTAACGCTAGTTTAGTCTCTACACTTGTTAGCCTCACCTATGGTTGCATTATAATAACCATCACTTCATTTTCTTTTTGAAAATTAATTCATATTCTTTTCTTTCTTCTTCTTCTTCTTGATGAAGAAAGAAAACCTTTGCTTGAAAATGTCTAAGTGATGATTCCAAGTGAGAAATCCAAATCCAAAGTGAACCCACTTCTTATTTCTTCATCCTCTACCACTTGCCATGTAGTATAGGGTGTTTTCTTCACAAGTTTCATGACTTGGTGAAGTTTGAGCTTGATCTTGAGTTGCCTCGACGTAGATCATCTTCGGCATCGAAGTCGACGACCTAGCCCGATCATTTCTTCGACAAAACCATCGCTAGAGTCCGGGATCCGATGATCGCAGCGGAGGGACATCATCATGGAGCTAAGGAAGTGGAGGACCGGATCTACAAAGGTTGTATTTCCATTCACTTTAGAGTAAAGTTGTTTATTCGCATTTGTTTCGGCTTTGCCTCTAGTTAACGATCTATATTAGGGTTTCTCGGCACCTAGAAAAATTTGAAATTGGCATGGTTGATGCCTTGTGGGACCTCTTGAGCGTGCCTAGGAACCCTACAGTGGTATCAGAGCCTAGCTAGAGCCTTAGGCGAAGTGTAGACGATGTTAGAAATCCGAACGAACCCCGAAACCCTAACTCAAACCACTCTCTGGACATTTTCTGGAATTTTGGAATTTTGTGAATTAAAAATATGCAGAAAAATAAGCAGGGTTTTCTAAGAATTACTGTACAAAACGGGCCCCTAAATCGATCAAAGCGTCGCAGAACCGCGGCACGAGCTTGGCTCGTGCGGCGGTTCCGCGGCCGTACGGTCGCTTCCTTCAGAACTGTTTGCACAGTAATGTCTTAATTTTAATCCTGAGTTTTCTGGGAATTTTTAATTTACACTCAAGAGTTGAGTTTTCTGGGGTGTTTTGGGGCTTCGATGATTCGATCGGAAACTTTGACTTTGTCTATGTGCTTTTCCGGATAATTTAGAATATGTTGAAATGTTCGACCGGATATAAATACCCAATTTTTCCCCTGCCGGGAAATTTCCAAGTGTTGGATTTTTCCATGGTTTAAAGACGTTCTAAGTAGTGCAAGTAACGCGATGGACCCTCTAGAAGACAACAAACCTTAACTCGATTATGTGACAGTCTTGAACTGCCCTTTGAACCTTAGGGTTTGGGGCAGTACGGCGTGCCACATGTGAGGCGTTGGCTTGACCCTTCTACGGCTGGACCGTTGGTACTGTGGCATGAAGTGAATGTTCTTAAAACCTATTTCGTGTATTGAGCTGTTTCGGGAAAACTTGGGTGTTTGGTTGTTCGATCGGAAAGTTTAACATTTTCTATTTATCTGGAATGTGATACAATAATTGGAATTCACAAGTAGTTATGAGATAACTAATATGAATGTTATAAACATAGCACTTTAATCTCACTTGATCGGTTGCCACGGAATTTTGATGCGATCAAAAATCCGTCGCAATCACGTAGCGTACGCGGATACTCGCCGGGTAAATTTAATAGACAGCTACACCCCATAGCCCCGACCAAGTGACTATAGGAGAACCCCGTCGCCGAAAGCATCCGTTCGGGTGCTCACGGCAGCGGTGTTCAGCCTTGGTGCACTTCGTCGACGGTATCGGGGGTGCGGCCGTCTACTAAAGTTTGCGACGAGCATTCGATCAGAATGTCGGGAATCTTGTTGAATTGCTCGACTTCATATTGAAAAGAGTTTTCGATAATGAGACTAAAATGCGGGGTTTATAATTGTTAGGTATGTGATGTCTAAGGAATTCATTTGGTTAGGCATGCGATGTCTGAAGAGTTTGCGGATTCCAACTGTTGTAGTTTGACACTTTCTTTTCTGTGACCGTAAGTGTAATATGTGGTATCGCCGGTTTCGTTGCTATATGTCAACGACAATTGGGATACGCATGTTTACTTACGTTGATGACATGTAATGTTATGTGTTGCTGGATATGTTATATTGGATCGTCGTGTTTGAATAGCCGGGGGGTTTTTATGTGAGATGAGTGTTTTTCATTTGCATTCATGTAAAAACTTGTATGTAATATTCTATTATTGGGGCACTTCCAGGTTGCGGAAGATGTCACCGTTGATGTATATTATTTACTTTTCCGCACTAGGATAGACCCAAGGAGGAGGGCACAAGTAACCGGGTTCTGGAGTCCAGTGGGAGACCAACTCGAGGAGTCGAGTCCGGGTCTCCTAACTCTAGAATTGGTAGGGTTGCTTGCCGCTCTCGTAGGGGTCTAGGGGTGTGGGTTTGGCTATTCATCGCGACCGTGGAATCCGTGTTTTATACTGGCTCGTATTGAAAACACGGGCGTCCTAGTATATCCAATGTTTCATATGTTTCTTCTGCTGCGATATCTATGATGTGATCATTTGATATGTTGTGATAGATACTATATATAGTATATATGATATATTATATAGACGTTGCTTATGTTTTACACCCGCGCTAGCCCTGCCCCGCTCTGCCGTTAGTCACCTAACCTAACGGTGCACGAGGGGACATCGAGGTGAACACGGATGGCATAAGTGTACGTCGTATTTATCTGTGATGTTTAGGTGGACTTAAATGATGGGACTTCATTAATGTGATTAATGAAAGAAAAGAAACCTAAGATGTTGTGGAATCGAATTTTCAAAAACAGGTAGCTACAGTTCTTGCTTTGCATCGCGGTGTTCCTTTTAGAACATCCTGCACCTTATTCGATAAGGAAAGGACCGAGATCCCTTCACCAGGAGTGACTCCTTTAGCAATAACTGGCAGATGCTACAACCCTCGGTTTGTCTTTTGATGCCTTCTCTAGTTCTTGCTTTGCACAGCGGTATATATGATATATCCTGCACCTTATTCGATGAGGAAAGGGCCGACGATCCCTTCACCGGGAGTGACCCTTTTAGCAAAACTAGAAAAGGCTCAAAAACACTCCATTTCAAAATTCATTCGATCCCACAACGATATCAAGTTCATTACGCAATAGGTTTTCAGAAAAACCTGTCGTACCCCTCCGTCATTTCAGATAAGTAGTAGTTAGTATTCGTGCTACGTTTGTTGGCCTGCGTCAAGGCGTAGTGTGCGGTAGCTAACTAGTATTATCTGCTTATGCATATGATGCAGATTGGATTAGGGTAGTCGTGCGACTTTGTTGGCCTGCGTCAAGGGTCGTGCGGGTAGGTTTAATTCAATTAGGAAATGACGGGTTGAACTTGACTAGCGCACTATGGTTTGTTGGCCTGCGTCAAGGTCATAGGACGCTAGGGGCAAAATTATCAGGAATTTCAAGTGTTGAAATTTGCAATGAGATTGCATACCTTCTATGAGATAGTTGGATCCCGATACCCACTGTGAGTAATTGTTACTCGTGGGAGAGTTTTACACATTACAATTAGCCGATCAAGTAGGTGTCTAGAAAGGTGTCAACGGGGTTACGCCTCTAGGAAAACGAGATTTACATTAATTAGGTTCGTGCGAAAGCACGGGGGACCTCCATCAAAGTACCGACACTGGCCTGGCCGAAAGATTAGCGAACTTGTAGCGTGTAATTAATCCCGGCTAGTCTTTCCTTTTAGGGTTTGAAGGAAGATTTGATAAAAACAGTGGGAGCCATCCTGATTAGATAAAATAATAACCAATCTGATCTTGCAAGAGCATACGCTGAGTGTTTTCTACTCTCTCTCTCCAGGTAGCGACCATATCACGCCTTAATCAAGATAATAAAACGGATATATTGACCGAACCCGCTTGTTATACTGAGCTGGGGAACGTTGGTCCCGCTCCAACTTATAATTCTTATAAGACAGAGCAGGAAATAGAGGAATACCAGAATTCCTATGCCGCCCAAACGAAGAACGTGCATATGATGCACCTCCTTCGGGTGTATTCATTACAAAGAACTGTTTCTCTATATGTCACGACCCGAAAGTACGGAACGTGACCGGCACTTAGATTACGAAGCGTCAAGAGGCGCCACGTAACCTAAGTAAGCCGAAGCCCAAAAATCTAAACCATAAAGAAGAAGAAGAAGTAAAAGAACATGAAGAAAAACAAGTTTAAAAATATCAGCAATTTTTCCCAAAAATTTCGGCAGAGTCTCCTCTGTAAAAACTGGCCTCCAGACGGGTACAACAAGTATAATATAAATAAACAATAAAAAGCATCCCCAAACGGGTGCTAGCATCAACGCCAACAGGCGGAAACAACCACAACAAGCACAATAATATACAACGCCAAAGGGCGAGGCTCAAAACTCAAAGAAAAACAAAACCACCAAATCAGAATAATACATGCGCGACTCTAAGGTCAAAATAAATGACTGGTCCAATAAACTTATCAAGTAATACAAGTATGGTTGATGGAGATTACTAGATACAACGAATGAATAAAATACAATGGTGGTTCAGATACAAGTGAACCAACCTACCGTGCAAATCACCCTGAAATAAAAGATGTGCCAGCAAGCTGCCCGGGAAACCTATACATCGAACCTGTAATAAAATTTGGCACAACGGGGGTGAGTTGCCAACTCATGAGTAGAAGACATCTACGAAAAGAAATCGAATGCACGACGCTATCCTAGGTCATAATAATAATACACTACTAAGTCTCAAACCTCAAGTAATTGCAGGGTAATAATACGTGTAAGTGCAGATACTCCGTGCTCGTGTCAGTGCCTCATATAGTACTATGTCATATAAATGGTTATGCATGCACCATGATTGTAAAATAAGCAATCCTGAAATCCAGGTATATCTGTATAAGAAATCTTTGGCTGTTATCATAGTAAAATGTGTATAAGAATCTGAAATCTCAACAATGAAATCCATGGAAATCCGAGTCAAGCATCGACACAAATATGTAAATCTCAAGTCTCATAGTCTCAATACCTCGGGCTCCGTCAGTCCGGATCGGCCCATATCATCAAATCTCACGACAACGGTCGGTATCCTCCGGATATCCGCCGCGCCAGACATCACCGGTAGGTAGCCTTCCCCTGCCAGGCTCATCGTCTACAACTCGATCTTCTTGCCCCGGGGTACCATACCGGGCCCACCATGTATCCGAGACGGTTCATCCACTCCTCGAATCGGGTCTCGAAATCCAACAGAAAACATGAAATCTCATGGTGGACGACACATACATCACGAGAAAACCGCATCTTATTTTAAAAAGAGAGGAGGAGAGAGAAAGAAGTTTTTTTATATATTCTTACGGTTTTCCCCAAAAATCCAGAAATCTCATAGAAACCCAAATCTCAAAATCATGAGTAAGTATATGATAAGTGTCAGCATATGCCCATTATACTGCATGATAACATGAAAACATGAATGCATGAATGTCTAAGTAATAATTATCATGTCTATACTAACATCAGAAAGTAATCACAATATTATATCGGTCAAGTTGTTAACTGATTCTATCAATAAAAGATAATATAATCTAAAGTGTACGTGACATAGCAATTACCGATGATGATGTGTGTGAGCCGGCAAATAAGTGTGCGTGGAATACGCGCATCATCGGTAATGGTGCTGGTGTCCTAACAGGTAAGGTTTATACTGATTATAGCAACATATGTAAGAACATGCACCATGATGATTACAATATGAATGTAATACAGGTGTGCATTATCCACTCCTCCGCGATATACGAGTACAACTACCACTATGTGAGTCGAACATAAACTAGTGTCCATCTAATATCCTAAGGAACTAACCTAAGAAACTAGTCAATAAGAAACAAGCATCTACCTAAGGTCTGAACCAATATCTCTAATAGTCGGCGATCCCGCCTCAATAGCGTCACGTACGTAGTACGGCTTCCTCGAATCAAGAGTGCGGATCAATCATCATATCTAAGCCTCGTACGGTAAAATCCATCGTACGGCATCCCAATATCGGGGTACGGGTCAAGTATCTCCTAGGTGTCTCATTATTCGTAATGTGTCATCATCAACACATCTCATGATCAAGGTGCTAAACTATAATCGCATACATCAATCATATATCATTGCCATCATGGAATAATCATTAGTTTATCCTCAGAAATATCATGTCACATGTATCATATTGTGATTAGGTCATACCGATATCTTATCGTCATCAAGTCACAAGCTACAGCCCAGGTACTATTTTAGCGTCCTATGTACCTCAATATCACCACCACCCTTCATAATTTATATATTCATGTTCATTATCTCATTCTCTAATGATCCGCTAACACTTTAATACGACTGTATAGTCAAGAATCACGGCATCAAGCCCAGTTATACTGTTTCATCATATCACATCAATGAATCCCATATACGTGTTGTATATATATATACACCTATACCTAGTTTTATATATATACACACATATACGTATACTCCATGTCGAGTTTCAGTGTGTGCGTGTGTGTTTCTACCTGAAACCTAAGAACTTTTCCAAGGTACTCATCCCCTGATAAGGTTTCCCTAAATCAGTCTAGTTCAGCCTAGGGTCAATACTAGGGTCCTACTAGGGTCACATCTTGTTTCCTAATGTCAATAAGTACTATTCCTATTCTACGTTGCGGGGGTGCTAAACGCCATCCACCCGACTTCCCCCCGTAGATATGCATCTACTCACCTGGTCCATGTCTGCCGAAGACAGTGTCGCCATCCTCCTCTTCATCGCCCGCAGTCCACGTGAGGGGTACCTAGACGCAAACATACAAATAGCATCGTAAACTGAATCACATACGAACGTCAAACGATACAAGGAACAAGCATAGGTTAAAACCTATGTCCCGTCCACGCAAAAGAACCAAATATCGCTCGATATCGGCGTACAAACTCCGATGGATCGAGATAAACATCAACAATTAACTCGTAGTTTTAAAACACATTACTTATATTATAAAACATGATTAAATCCATCGAAACCCTAAAATCCATCAAATCGCCCAATTTCATAAAACCCGAAAATGCCAATTTACCGTTTTTCATCAAAACTTGACATTTAAATGAAACCAATGGTTATAAAACTCATTAAATAGCATAACTAGACTATACAACCCCTTACTTTATTTTTATTACACAATTTTGCATTTATTTGAAATTTCTAGTTTGCAACTTTTAACAATTTTTAACATTTTTCAAGCAAAATACCACAATTCCAACACAAAACGTGATTTTTCATGAATTAATGTATTAAACCATAATTCATAATGATAATGATTTAATGAAACCATAAATTATATTTTTAATCACATTTATTTAGAAATTTCTAAAATCTAGTTTACAAAATAGCAATTTTTATCACAATTTATCAATTATCAATAGAAATTAGCAATCAAACTAAGTTTTTCTTTCCATTAACATGCTAAAGTTCTTACTAAAACTACAATCTAATGATAGCCACCTTAATTGGAATTTTATATCACCCACATATATATTTTACAAAAACTAGTTAGCTAAAAAGCTGCATTTAAACAATTTTAAATGAAAAGAATTTACAATTCAACAAACATGCAAGATTTTCAAATTCTAAAAGTGTTAAACTAACTATTATAACCCTAATTAATTAATAAAAATCATAACTTGAATTTACAAACCTAACTTGAATTTTAGAATCTGCTACTAGAATTAATCTAATTAATCTAATTATGCTTAAATGAACATCTAATAACAATAAATCAAGAGAAGGAAATTTATACCTCCAAAATATGAAACCCAAACATGAAATAAGCCTCCAAAATGCATGCTTTCCATCTCCAAAATCCATGCTAAATAGGTCAAAGGAAAATGGTAGAGGTTGAATGTTGATTTTTGAGATTTATTTTTGGAATTTTTGATGAATTTTGAAGATTTTTAATGCAAAAATGATGGGGGGAAAATTTTGGGGCTACCCATGGAGGGGAGGCCGGCCATGGAGAGGGAGGAGGGTGGAGAAAGAAAAAAATGTGTGGTATTGTGTAGAAAGTTCATAAATAATGCATTTTTTTCACTTAAACCCTTTATTATCTAACTTTTTCAATTTAACCCTTTTCCTAGAAATTTCTAGAACCATGGAGAGATTTTGGAAAAGATTTTGCATATTACACACTTGATTCTAATATACCATGGCTCATTTTTACAAATTAAAACCATTAAAATTTGTAATTTACACTAATTTAAATAAAAAAAATAAAGCTTATGTTAATATTTAAAATATTTAATTTAGGAAAAATATTTAATTGAACTAAAAATTTATAAGTGGCTAAATAAACACCATTTACTAGTAATTACATAATTAAAATAGGTATTTTTGAAATTATAATGAAAAACAATCACGGTTTAATTTTACGAAAAATACATTTTACTTTACCGAAATTCATAAAATTTACTTAAACAATTTTATTCATTTAATTATTTTTAAAACGTTACAATCTTCCCCCCTTTAAGAAATTCGGTCCCCGAATTTAAATTAAAACTCCCCCTCCAAATATTAAAATATTTAGCAAACACTCAAATCGTCGGGGCTCCGAAATCATCAATACATAACTAAAATCAACTCCGTCAAGCATAACGCAATCATCGGAGTTATGGCGAGAATAAAATATCAAAACCCAGTATGAAAACCATCATAATATACATCAATCTATAACTTATATATAGTTCGTATCCTAGTAAAATCGCCTAAACATCATAATAAAGAAGCATACAAAAACCCCTCTTGAAAATCGCCGTGCAATGCACGTGTCACGGCATAAGTAGCGGACGTTTAATTTTTAAAAAAAATTGCTATATATATATATATATATATATATATATATATATCTTTTATTTAACATACACGTCCCGCCTGGTTACTAAATCAAATAATAATGATTATGAAAACATACTGCTCAAACTGAAATCAATCCCAATCACATCAATAAAATATCATGTGCGTCCGGTGCGCACTGAAATCGAAACAAAATACAGATACCACGAATACACACAACAAAAAAACTAAGTGCAACAGGTGTGCACCAAAAACATCTGTCAAGTGCAACGGGCGTGCTCGACTCAATATCAGGTGCATCTAATCTGCACAAAACCCCGATTTAGTGCATCTGGTGTGCACAAAATCGCATCAAGTATGCGCAAGAATCCTAATCAGGTGCACATGGTGCACGAAAACATACATCGAATATCAGAATCGAAATCACAATACGAAAATGGATAAAAACTAGGTCGAAGCATATATCAAAATCATGTGTAACCCATATGCACGAAATCAAATAAAAAAATCTCAAAATATATAAAACCAAATCAAGTGTACTGGGTATATACCAAGCAACATCAATACAGCTGATATGTGAAACACGGATAGAATGCAATGAAGGTACACATAAGAAATACCAATCGTAGAACAAAATCCTTAAAATACCAAAATCCAATAACAAAAATATGAAATTCAAATCACCAAGTCACATCGTAAACACTATCGTCAATGTGCGCCTCTTTCCTCTGATGTCGATTGCTTCGAACTCGTCTATTCGTAGCTGTGCTGACTGCGCTACCAACGGCAATACTCATATCTAGAGTCTCCCACGTAGTCGATCCCTTCACTTGATATCCGGACTACATTAAACCTTTCGATCGATCCATCAAAATACCATAATTCCCCGAGAGCTCAACACTCAAGTACAGTTTAAAATATCCGGTACATACCCCAGTATCGATGATCCAGCCGTAGAAGGGCAAACCCAGGCCTCACTAATGGCACCGCGGAACTGCCGTAAACTCTAAGGTTCAAGGGCGTTCTCGTGGTCATTATGTCGAGTTAGGGTTTCATTCTTCTAGAGGGTCCATCGAAATACCTGCATGTTCTTCCGAATACTTTAAACTTGGGAAAATGGTTTTCTGATAATCGTTCGAACCCTTTAACTTCATCCGGACGGCATGTGAATACCCTTCGTCCGCACACTAAGCAATACTTCAATCCTCAAGAATAACCAATACTCTAATGGTTATCGCATTCGAGCCGCAGCTCCCTCTTCCAGTGTGCCCGTGGTAACAGAAACCACCCTCCAACATTGACGAAGATAGATCAAAAGAACGAATGGAATACGGTGCAAACAATTGTACATCCTAAGGCTCCTTAAGCAGAGTAGCGTATCGTAAGTATGCCGCGGACCATACCCACGGTACGTTACTCTACCTAAATCGCCTACTCCATCAACCAAGGGTCACCTAGACTTATACAAGGTTAAACCTAGCGCTCTGATACCAACTTTGTCACGACCCGAAAGTACGGAACGTGACCGGCACTTAGATTACGAAGCGTCAAGAGGCGCCACGTAACCTAAGTAAGCCGAAGCCCAGAAATCTAAACCATAAAGAAGAAGAAGAAGAAGTAAAAGAACATGAAGAAAAACAAGTTTAAAAATATCAGCAATTTTTCCCAAAAATTTCGGCAGAGTCTCCTCTGTAAAAACTGGCCTCCAGACGAGTACAACAAGTATAATATAAATAAACAATAAAAAGCATCCCCAAACGGGTGCTAGCATCAACGCCAACAGGCGGAAACAACCACAACAAGCACAATAATATACAACGCCAAAGGGCGAGGC
Source organism: Agapanthus africanus (assembly GCA_030015575.1). Classification (NCBI taxonomy): domain Eukaryota; kingdom Viridiplantae; phylum Streptophyta; class Magnoliopsida; order Asparagales; family Amaryllidaceae; genus Agapanthus; species Agapanthus africanus. Next base: position 77,433,152 of record JASDDO010000029.1, read on the forward strand.
TCAAAACTCAAAGAAAACAAAACCACCAAATCAGAATAATACATGCGCGACTCTAAGGTCAAAATAAATGACTGGTCCAATAAACTTATCAAGTAATACAAGTATGGTTGATGGAGATTACTAGATACAACGAATGAATAAAATACAATGGTGGTTCAGATACAAGTGAACCAACCTACCGTGCAAATCACCCTGAAATAAAAGATGTGCCAGCAAGCTGCCCGGGAAACCTGTACATCGAACCTGTAATAAAATTTGGCACAACGGGGGTGAGTTGCCAACTCGTGAGTAGAAGACATCTACGAAAAGAAATCGAATGCACGACGCTATCCGCGGCCGTACGGTCGCTTCTTTCAGAACTGTTTGCACAGTAATGTCTTAATTTTAATCCTGAGTTTTCTGGGAATTTTTAATTTACACTCAAGAGTTGAGTTTTCTGGGGTGTTTTGGGGCTTCGATGATTCGATCGGAAACTTTGACTTTGTCTATGTGCTTTTCCGGATAATTTAGAATATGTTGAAATGTTCGACCGGATATAAATACCCAATTTTTCCCCTGCCGGGAAATTTCCAAGTGTTGGATTTTTCCATGGTTTAAAGACGTTCTAAGTAGTGCAAGTAACGCGATGGACCCTCTAGAAGACAACAAACCTTAACTCGATTATGTGACAGTCTTGAACTGCCCTTTGAACCTTAGGGTTTGGGGCAGTACGGCGTGCCACATGTGAGGCGTTGGCTTGACCCTTCTACGGCTGGACCGTTGGTACTGTGGCATGAAGTGAATGTTCTTAAAACCTATTTCGTGTATTGAGCTGTTTCGGGAAAACTTGGGTGTTTGGTTGTTCGATCGGAAAGTTTAACATTTTCTATTTATCTGGAATGTGATACAATAATTGGAATTCAAAAGTAGTTATGAGATAACTAATATGAATGTTATAAACATAGCACTTTTGTCTCACTTGATCGGTTGCCACGGAATTTTGATGCGATCAAAAATCCGTCGCAATCACGTAGCGTACGCGGATACTCGCCGGGTAAATTTAATAGACAGCTACACCCCATAGCCCCGACCAAGTGAGTATAGGAGAACCCCGTCGCCGAAAGCATCCGTTCGGGTGCTCGCGGCAGCGGTGTTCAGCCTTGGTGCACTTCGTCGACGGTATCGGGGGTGCGGCCGTCTACTAAAGTTTGCGACGAGCATTCGATCAGAATGTCGGGAATCTTGTTGAATTGCCCGACTTCATATTGAAAAGAGTTTTCGATAATGAGACTAAAATGCGGGGTTTATAATTGTTAGGTATGTGATGTCTAAGGAATTCATTTGGTTAGGCATGCGATGTCTGAAGAGTTTGCGGATTCCAACTGTTGTAGTTTTACACTTTCTTTTCTGTGACCGTAAGTGTAATATGTGGTATCGCCGGTTTCGCTGCTATATGTCAACGATAATTGGGATACGCATGTTTACTTACGTTGATGACATGTAATGTTATATGTTGCTGGATATGTTATATTGGATCGTCGTGTTTGAATAGCCGGGGGGTTTTTATGTGAGATGAGTGTTTTTCATTTGCATTCATGTAAAAACTTGTATGTAATATTCTATTATTGGGGCACTTCCAGGTTGCGGAAGATGTCACCGTTGATGTATATTATTTACTTTTCCGCACTAGGATAGACCCAAGGAGGAGGGCACAAGTAACCGGGTTCTGGAGTCCAGTGGGAGACCAACTCGAGGAGTCGAGTCCGGGTCTCCTAACTCTAGAATTGGTAGGGTTGCTTGCCGCTCTCGTAGGGGTCTAGGGGTGTGGGTTTGGCTATTCATCGCGTCCGTGGAATCCGTGTTTTATACTGGCTCGTATTGAAAACACGGACGTCCTAGTATATCCAATGTTTCATATGTTTCTTCTGCTGCGATATCTGTGATGTGATCATTTGATATGTTGTGATAGATACTATATATAGTATATATGATATATTATATAGACGTTGCTTATATTTTACACCCGCGCTAGCCCTGCCCCGCTCTGCCGTTAGTCACCTAACCTAACGGTGCACGAGGGGACATCGAGGTGAACACGGATGGCATAAGTGTACGTCGTATTTATCTGTGATGTTTAGGTGGACTTAAATGATGGGACTTCATTAATGTGATTAATGAAAGAAAAGAAACCTAAGATGTTGTGGAATCGAATTTTCAAAAACAGGTAGCTACAGTTCTTGCTTTGCATCGCGATGTTCCTTTTAGAACATCCTGCACCTTATTCGATAAGGAAAGGACCGAGATCCCTTCACCGGGAGTGACTCCTTTAGCAATAACTGGCAGATGCTACAACCCTCGGTTTGTCTTTTGATGCCTTCTCTAGTTCTTGCTTTGCACAGCGGTATATATGATATATCCTGCACCTTATTCGATGAGGAAAGGGCCGACGATCCCTTCACCGGGAGTGACCCTTTTAGCAAAACTAGAAAAGGCTCAAAAACACTCCATTTCAAAATTCATTCGATCCCACAACGATATCAAGTTCATTACGCAATAGGTTTTCAGAAAAACCTGTCGTACCCCTCCGTCATTTCAGATAAGTAGTAGTTAGTATTCGTGCTATGTTTGTTGGCCTGCGTCAAGGCGTAGTGTGCGGTAGCTAACTAGTATTTATCTGCTTATGCATATGATGCAGATTGGATTAGGGTAGTCGTGCGACTTTGTTGGCCTGCGTCAAGGGTCGTGCGGGTGGGTTTAATTCAATTAGGAAATGACGGGTTGAACTTGACTAGCGCACTATGGTTTGTTGGCCTGCGTCAAGGTCATAGGACGCTAGGGGCAAAATTATCAGGAATTTCAAGTGTTGAAATTTGCAATGAGATTGCATACCTTCTATGAGATAGTTGGATCCCGATACCCACTGTGAGTAATTGTTACTCCTGAGAGAGTTTTACACATTACAATTAGCCGATCAAGTAGGTGTCTAGAAAGGTGTCAACGGGGTTACGCCTCTAGGAAAACGAGATTTACATTAATTAGGTTCGTGCGAAAGCACGGGGGACCTCCATCAAAGTACCGACACTGGCCTGGCCGAAAGATTAGCGAACTTGTAGCGTGTAATTAATCCCGGCTAGTCTTTCCTTTTAGGGTTTGAAGGAAGATTTGATAAAAACAGTGGGAGCCATCCTGATTAGATAAAATAATAACCAATCTGATCTTGCAAGAGCATACGCTGAGTGTTTTCTTCTCTCTCTCTCCAGGTAGCGACCATATCACGCCTTAATCAAGATAATAAAACGGATATATTGACCGAACCCGCTTGTTATACTGAGTTGGGGAACGTTGGTCCCGCTCCAACTTATAATTCTTATAAGACAGAGCAGGAAATAGAGGAATACCAGAATTCCTATGCCGCCCAAACGAAGAAAGTGCATATGATGCACCTCCTTCGGGTGTATTCATTACAAAGAACTGTTTCTCTATATGTCACGAGCCGAAAGTACGGAACGTGACCGGCACTTAGATTACGAAGCGTCAAGAGGCGCCACGTAACCTAAGTAAGCCGAAGCCCAGAAATCTAAACCATAAAGAAGAAGAAGAAGTAAAAGAACATGAAGAAAAACAAGTTTAAAAATATCAGCAATTTTTCCCAAAAATTTCGGCAGAGTCTCCTCTGTAAAAACTGGCCTCCAGACGGGTACAACAAGTATAATATAAATAAACAATAAAAAGCATCCCCAAACGGGTGCTAGCATCAACGCCAACAGACGGAAACAACCACAACAAGCACAATAATATACAACGCCAAAGGGCGAGACTCAAAACTCAAAGAAAACAAAACCACCAAATCAGAATAATACATGCGCGACTCTAAGGTCAAAATAAATGACTGGTCCAATAAACTTATCAAGTAATACAAGTATGGTTGATGGAGATTACTAGATACAACGAATGAATAAAATACAATGGTGGTTCAGATACAAGTGAACCAACCTACCGTGCAAATCACCCTGAAATAAAAGATGTGCCAGCAAGCTGCCCGGGAAACCTATACATCGAACCTGTAATAAAATTTGTCACAACGGGGGTGAGTTGCCAACTCGTGAGTAGAAGACATCTACGAAAAGAAATCGAATGCACGACGCTATCCTAGGTCATAATAATAATACACTACTAAGTCTCAAACCTCAAGTAATAGCAGGGTAATAATACGTGTAAGTGCAGATACTCCGTGCTCGTGTCAGTGCCTCATATAGTACTATATCATATAAATGGTTATGCATGCACCATGATTGTAAAATAAGCAATCCTGAAATCCAGGTATATCTGTATAAGAAATATTTGGCTGTTATCATAGTAAAATGTGTATAAGAATCTGAAATCTCAACAATGAAATCCATGGAAATCCGAGTCAAGCATCGACACAAATATGTAAATCTCAAGTCTCATAGTCTCAATACCTCGGGCTCCGTCAGTCCGGATCGGCCCATATCATCAAATCTCACGACAACGGTCGGTATCCTCCGGATATCCGCCGCGCCAGACATCACCGGTAGGTAGCCTTCCCCTGCCAGGCTCATCGTCTACAACTCGATCTTCTTGCCCCGGGGTACCATACCGGGCCCACCATGTATCCGAGACGGTTCATCCACTCCTCGAATCGGGTCTCGAAATCCAACAGAAAACATGAAATCTCATGGTGGACGACACATACATCACGAGAAAACCGCATCTTATTTTAAAAAGAGAGGAGGAGAGAGAAAGAATTTTTTTTATATATTCTTACGGTTTTCCCCAAAAATCCAGAAATCTCATAGAAACACAAATCTCAAAATCATGAGTAAGTATATGATAAGTGTCAGCATATACCCATAATACTGCATGATAACATGAAAACATGAATGCATGAATGTCTAAGTAATAATTATCATGTCTATACTAACATCAGAAAGTAATCACAATATTATATCGGTCAAGTTGTTAACTGATTCTATCAATAAAAGATAATATAATCTAAAGTGTACGTGACATAGCAATTACCGATGATGATGTGTGTGAGCCGGCAAATAAGTGTGCGTGGAATACGCGCATCATCGGTAATGGTGCTGGTGTCCTAACAGGTAAGGTTTATACTGATTATAGCAACATATGTAAGAACATGCACCATGATGATTACAATATGAATGTAATACAGGTGTGCATTATCCACTCCTCCGCGATATACGAGTACAACTACCACTATGTGAGTCGAACATAAACTAGTGTCCATCTAATATCCTAAGGAACTAACCTAAGAAACTAGTCAATAAGAAACAAGCATCTACCTAAGGTCTGAACCAATATCTCTAATAGTCGGCGATCCCGCCTCAATAGCGTCACGTACGTAGTACGGCTTCCTCGAATCAAGAGTGCGGATCAATCATCATATCTAAGCCTCGTACGGTAAAATCCATCGTACGGCATCCCAATATCGGGGTACGGGTCAAGTATCTCCTAGGTGTCTCATTATTCATAATGTGTCATCATCAACACATCTCATGATCAAGGTGCTAAACTATAATCGCATACATCAATCATATATCATTGCCATCATGGAATAATCATTAGTTTATCCTCAGAAATATCATGTCACATGTATCATATTGTGATTAGGTCATACCGATATCTTATCGTCATCAAGTCACAAGCTATAGCCCAGGTACTATTTTAGCGTCCCATGTACCTCAATATCACCACCACCCTTCATAATTTATATATTCATGTTCATTATCTCATTCTCTAATGATCCGCTAACACTTTAATACGACTGTATAGTCAAGAATCACGGCATCAAGCCCAGTTATACTGTTTCATCATATCACATCAATGAATCCCATATACGTGTTGTATATATATATACACCTATACCTAGTTTTATATATATACACACATATACGTATACTCCATGTCGAGTTTCAGTGTGTGCGTGTGTGTTTCTACCTGAAACCTAAGAACTTTTCCAAGGTACTCATCCCCTGATAAGGTTTTCCTAAATCAGTCTAGTTCAGTCTAGGGTCAATACTAGGGTCCTACTAGGGTCACATCTTGTTTCCTAATGTCAATAAGTACTATTCCTATTCTACGTTGCGGGGGTGCTAAACGCCATCCACCCGACTTCCCCCCGTAGATATGCATCTACTCACCTGGTCCATGTCTGCCGAAGACAGTGTCGCCATCCTCCTCTTCATCGCCCGCATTCCACGTGAGGGGTACCTAGACGTAAACATATAAATAGCATCGTAAACTGAATCACATACGAACGTCAAACGATACAAGGAACAAGCATAGGTTAAAACCTATGTCCCGTCCATGCAAAAGAACCAAATATCGCTCGATATCGGCGTACAAACTCCGATGGATCGAGATAAACATCAACAATTAACTCATAGTTTTAAAACACATTACTTATATTATAAAACATGATTAAATCCATCGAAACCCTAAAATCCATCAAATCGCCCGATTTCATAAAACCCGAAAATGCTAATTTACCGTTTTTCATCAAAACTTGACATTTAAATGAAACCAATGGTTATAAAACTCATTAAATAGCATAACTAGACTATACAACCCCTTACTTTATTTTTATTACACAATTTTGCATTTATTTGAAATTTCTAGTTTGCAACTTTTAACAATTTTTAACATTTTTCAAGCAAAATACCACAATTCCACCACAAAATGTGATTTTTCATGAATTAATGTATTAAACCATAATTCATAATGATAATGATTTAATGAAACCATAAATTATATTTTTAATCACATTTATTTAGAAATTTCTAAAATCTAGTTTACAAAATAGCAATTTTTATCACAATTTATCAATTATCAATAGAAATTAGCAATCAAACTAAGTTTTTCTTTCCATTAACATGCTAAAGTTCTTACTAAAACTACAATCTAATGATAGCCACCTTAATTGGAATTTTATATCACCCACATATATATTTTACAAAAACTAGTTAGCTAAAAAGCTGCATTTAAACAATTTTAAATGAAAAGAATTTACAATTCAACAAACATGCAAGATTTTCAAATTCTAAAAGTGTTAAACTAACTATTATAACCCTAATTAATTAATAAAAATCATAACTTGAATTTACAAACCTAACTTGAATTTTAGAATTTGCTACTAGAATTAATCTAATTAATCTAATTATGCTTAAATGAACATCTAATAACAATAAATCAAGAGAAGGAAATTTATACCTCCAAAATATGAAACCCAAACATGAAATAAGCCTCCAAAATGCATGCTTTCCATCTCCAAAATCCATGCTAAATAGGTCAAAGGAAAATGGTAGAGGTTGAATGTTGATTTTTGAGATTTATTTTTGGAATTTTTGATGAATTTTGATGATTTTTAATGCAAAAATGATGGGGGAAAAATTTTGGGGCTACCCATGGAGGGGAGGCCGGCCATGGAGAGGGTGGAGAGAGAGAAAAAATGTGTGGTATTGTGTAGAAAGTTCATAAATAATGCATTTTTTTCACTTAAACCCTTTATTATCTAACTTTTTCAATTTAACCATTTTCCTAGAAATTTCTAGAACCATGGAGAGATTTTGGAAAAGATTTTGCATATTACACACTTGATTCTAATATACCATGGCTCATTTTTACAAATTAAAACCATTAAAATTTGTAATTTACACTAATTTAAATAAAAAATAAAGCTTATGTTAATATTTAAAATATTTAATTTAGGAAAAATATTTAATTGAACTAAAAATTTATAAGTGGCTAAATAAACACCATTTACTAGTAATTACATAATTAAAATAGGTATTTTTGAAATTATAATGAAAAACAATCACGGTTTAATTTTGCGAAAAATACATTTTACTTTACCGAAATTCATAAAATTCACTTCAACAATTTTATTCATTTAATTATTTATTTAATTATTTTTAAAACGTTACAATCTTCCCCCCTTTAAGAAATTCGGTCCCCGAATTTAAATTAAAACTCCCCCACCAAATATTAAAATATTTAGAAAACACTCAAATCGTCGGGGCTCCGAAATCATCAATACATAACTAAAATCAACTCCGTCAAGCATAACGCAATCATCGAAGTTATGGCGAGAATAAAATATCAAAACCCAGTATCAAAACCATCATAATATACATCAATCTATAACTTATATATAGTTCGTATCCTAGTAAAATCGCCTAAACATCATAATAAAGAAGCATACAAAAACCCCTCTTGAAAATCGCCGTGCAATGCACGTGTCACGGCATAAGTAGCGGACGTTTAATTTTTAAAAAAAATTGCTATATATATATATATATATATATATATCTTTTATTTAACATACACGTCCCGCCTGGTTACTAAATCAAATAATAATGATTATGAAAACATACTGCTCAAACTGAAATCAATCCCAATCACATCAATAAAATATCATGTGCGTCCGGTGCGCACTGAAATCGAAACAAAATACAGATACCACGAATACACACAACAAAAAAACTAAGTGCAACAGGTGTGCACCAAAAACATCTGTCAAGTGCAACGGGCGTGCACGACTCAATATCAGGTGCATCTAATCTGCACAAAACCCCGATTTAGTGCATCTGGTGTGCACAAAATCGCATCAAGTATGCGCAAGAATCCTAATCAGGTGCACATGGTGCACGAAAACATACATCGAATATCAGAATCGAAATCACAATACGAAAATGGATAAAAACTAGGTCGAAGCATATATCAAAATCATGTGTAACCCATATGCACGAAATCAAATAAAAAAATCTCAAAATATATAAAACCAAATCAAGTGTACTGGGTATATACCAAGCAACATCAATACAGCTGATATGTGAAACACGGATAGAATGCAATGAAGGTACACATAAGAAATACCAATCGTAGAACAAAATCCTCAAAATACCAAAATCCAATAACAAAAATATGAAATTCAAATCACCAAGTCACATCGTAAACACTATCGTCAATGTGCGCCTCTTTCCTCTGATGTCGATTGCTTCGAACTCGTCTATTCGTAGCTGTGCTGACTGCGCTACCAACGGCAATACTCATATCTAGAGTCTCCCACGTAGTCGATCCCTTCACTTGATATCCGGACTACATTAAACCTTTCGATCGATCCATCAAAATCCCATAATTCCCCGAGAGCTCAACACTCAAGTACAGTTTAAAATATCCGGTACATACCCCAGTATCGATGATCCAGCCGTAGAAGGGCAAACCCAGGCCTCACTAATGGCACCGCGGAACTGCCGTAAACTCTAAGGTTCAAGGGCGTTCTCGTGGTCATTATGTCGAGTTAGGGTTTCATTCTTCTAGAGGGTCTATCGAAATACCTGCATGTTCTTCCGAATACTTTAAACTTGGGAAAATGGTTTTCTGATAATCGTTCGAACCCTTTAACTTCATCCGGACGGCATGTGAATACCCTTCGTCCGCACACTAAGCAATACTTCAATCCTCAAGAATAACCAATACTCTAATGGTTATCGCATTCGAGCCGCAGCTCCCTCTGCCAGTGTGCCCGTGGTAACAGAAACCACCCTCCAACATTGACGAAGATAGATCAAAAGAACGAATGGAATACGGTGCAAACAATTGTACATCCTAAGGCTCCTTAAGCAGAGTAGCGTATCGTAAGTATGCCGCGGACCATACCCACGGTACGTTACTCTACCTAAATCGCCTACTCCATCAACCAAGGGTCACCTAGACTTATACAAGGTTAAACCTAGCGCTCTGATACCAACTTTGTCACGACCCGAAAGTACGGAACGTGACCGGCACTTAGATTACGAAGCGTCAAGAGGGCGTAACCTAAGTAAGCCGAAGCCCAGAAATCTAAACCATAAAGAAGAAGAAGTAAAAGAACATGAAGAAAAACAAGTTTAAAAATATCAGCAATTTTTCCCAAAAATTTCGGCAGAGTCTCCTCTGTAAAAACTGGCCTCCAGACGGGTACAACAAGTATAATATAAATAAACAATAAAAAGCATCCCCAAACGGGTGCTAGCATCAACGCCAACAGACGGAAACAACCACAACAAGCACAATAATATACAACGCCAAAGGGCGAGGCTCAAAACTCAAAGAAAACAAAACCACCAAATCAGAATAATACATGCGCGACTCTAAGGTCAAAATAAATGATTGGTCCAATAAACTTATCAAGTAATACAAGTATGGTTGATGGAGATTACTAGATACAACGAATGAATAAAATACAATGGTGGTTCAGATACAAGTGAACCAACCTACCGTGCAAATCACCCTGAAATAAAAGATGTGCCAGCAAGCTGCCCGGGAAACCTGTACATCGAACCTGTAATAAAATTTGGCACAACGGGGGTGAGTTGCCAACTCGTGAGTAGAAGACATCTACGAAAAGAAATCGAATGCACGATGTTATCCTAGGTCATAATAATAATACACTACTAAGTCTCAAACCTCAAGTAATAGCAGGGTAATAATACGTGTAAGTGCAGATACTCCGTGCTCGTGTCAGTGCCTCATATAGTACTATGTCATATAAATGGTTATGCATGCACCATGATTGTAAAATAAGCAATCCTGAAATCCAGGTATATCTGTATAAGAAATCTTTGGCTGTTATCATAGTAAAATGTGTATAAGAATCTGAAATCTCAACAATGAAATCCATGGAAATCCGAATCAAGCATCGACACAAATATGTAAATCTCAAGTCTCATAGTCTCAATACCTCGGGCTCCGTCAGTCCGGATCGGCCCATATCATCAAATCTCACGACAACGGTCGGTATCCTCCGGATATCCGCCGCGCCAGACATCACCGGTAGGTAGCCTTCCCCTGCCAGGCTCATCGTCTACAACTCGATCTTCTTGCCCCGGGGTACCATACCGGGCCCACCATGTACCCGAGATGGTTCATCCACTCCTCGACTCGGGTCTCGAAATCCAACAGAAAACATGAAATCTCATGGTGGACGACACATACATCACGAGAAAACCGCATCTTATTTTAAAAAGAGAGGAGGAGAGAGAGAGAAGTTTTTTTTTATATATTCTTACGGTTTTCCCCAAAAATCCAGAAATCTCATAGAAACCCAAATCTCAAAATCATGAGTAAGTATATGATAAGTGTCAGCATATGCCCATAATACTGCATGATAACATGAAAACATGAATGCATGAATGTATAAGTAATAATTATCATGTCTATACTAACATCAGAAAGTAATCACAATATTATATCGGTCAAGTTGTTAACTGATTCTATCAATAAAAGATAATATAATCTAAAGTGTACGTGACATAGCAATTACCGATGATGATGTGTGTGAGCCGGCAAATAAGTGTGCGTGGAATACGCGCATCATCGGTAATGGTGCTGGTGTCCTAACAGGTAAGGTTTATACTGATTATAGCAACATATGTAAGAACATGCACCATGATGATTACAATATGAATGTAATACAGGTGTGCATTATCCACTCCTCCGCGATATACGAGTACAACTATCACTATGTGAGTCGAACATAAACTAGTGTCCATCTAATATCCTAAGGAACTAACCTAAGAAACTAGTCAATAAGAAACAAGCATCTACGTAAGGTCTGAACCAATATCTCTAATAGTCGGCGATCCCGCCTCAATAGCGTCACGTACGTAGTACGGCTTCCTCGAATCAAGAGTGCGGATCAATCATCATATCTAAGCCTCGTACGGTAAAATCCATCGTACGGCATCCCAATATCGGGGTACGGGTCAAGTATCTCCTAGGTGTCTCATTATTCGTAATGTGTCATCATCAACACATCTCATGATCAAGGTGCTAAACTATAATCGCATACATCAATCATATATCATTGCCATCATGGAATAATCATTAGTTTATCCTCAGAAATATCATGTCACATGTATCATATTGTGATTAGGTCATACCGATATCTTATCGTCATCAAGTCACAAGCTACAGCCCAGGTACTATTTTAGCGTCCTATGTACCTCAATATCACCACCACCCTTCATAATTTATATATTCATGTTCATTATCTCATTCTCTAATGATCCGCTAACACTTTAATACGACTGTATAGTCAAGAATCACGGCATCAAGCCCAGTTATACTGTTTCATCATATCACATCAATGAATCCCATATACGTGTTGTATATATATATACACCTATACCTAGTTTTATATATATACACACATATACGTATACTCCATGTCGAGTTTCAGTGTGTGCGTGTGTGTTTCTACCTGAAACCTAAGAACTTTTCCAAGGTACTCATCCCCTGATAAGGTTTCCCTAAATCAGTCTAGTTCAGCCTAGGGTCAATACTAGGGTCCTACTAGGGTCACATCTTGTTTCCTAATGTCAATAAGTACTATTCCTATTCTACGTTGCGGGGGTGCTAAACGCCATCCACCGGACTTCCCCCCGTAGATATGCATCTACTCACCTGGTCCATGTCTGCCGAAAACAGTGTCGCCATCCTCCTCTTCATCGCCCGCAGTCCACGTGAGGGATACCTAGACGCAAACATATAAATAGCATCGTAAACTGAATCACATACGAACGTCAAACGATACAAGGAACAAGCATAGGTTAAAACCTATGTCCCGTCCACGCAAAAGAACCAAATATCGCTCGATATCGGCGTACAAACTCCGATGGATCGAGATAAACATCAACAATTAACTCATAGTTTTAAAACACATTATTTATATTATAAAACATGATTAAATCCATCGAAACCCTAAAATCCATCAAATCGCCCGATTTCATAAAACCCGAAAATGCCAATTTACCGTTTTTCGTCAAAACTTGACATTTAAATGAAACCAATGGTTATAAAACTCATTAAATAGCATAACTAGACTATACAACCCCTTACTTTATTTTTATTACACAATTTTGCATTTATTTGAAATTTCTAGTTTGCAACTTTTAACAATTTTTAACATTTTTCAAGCAAAATACCACAATTCCACCACAAAATGTGATTTTTCATGAATTAATGTATTAAACCATAATTCATAATAATAATGATTTAATGAAACCATAAATTATATTTTTAATCACATTTATTTAGAAATTTCTAAAATCTAGTTTACAAAATAGCAATTTTTATCACAATTTATCAATTATCAATAGAAATTAGCAATCAAACTAAGTTTTTCTTTCCATTAACATGCTAAAGTTCTTACTAAAACTACAATCTAATGATAGCCACCTTAATTGGAATTTTATATCACCCACATATATATTTTACAAAAACTAGTTAGCTAAAAAGCTTCATTTAAACAATTTTAAATGAAAAGAATTTACAATTCAACAAACATGCAAGATTTTCAAATTCTAAAAGTGTTAAACTAACTATTATAACCCTAATTAATTAATAAAAATCATAACTTGAATTTACAAACCTAACTTGAATTTTAGAATTTGCTACTAGAATTAATCTAATTAATCTAATTATGCTTAAATGAACATCTAATAACAATAAATCAAGAGAAGGAAATTTATACCTCCAAAATATGAAACCCAAACATGAAATAAGCCTCCAAAATGCATGCTTTCCATCTCCAAAATCCATGCTAAATAGGTTAAAGGAAAATGGTAGAGGTTGAATGTTGATTTTTGAGATTTATTTTTGGAATTTTTGATGAATTTTGATGATTTTTAATGCAAAAATGATGGGGGGGAAATTTTGGGGCTACCCATGGAGGGGAGGCCGGCCATGGAGAGGGAGGAGGGTGGAGAGAGAGAAAAAATGTGTGGTATTGTGTAGAAAGTTCATAAATAATGCATTTTTTTCACTTAAACCCTTTATTATCTAACTTTTTCAATTTAACCCTTTTCCTAGAAATTTCTAGAACCATGGAGAGATTTTGGAAAAGATTTTGCATATTACACACTTGATTCTAATATACCATGGCTCATTTTTACAAATTAAAACCATTAAAATTTGTAATTTACACTAATTTAAATAAAAAATAAAGATTATGTTAATATTTAAAATATTTAATTTAGGAAAAATATTTAATTGAACTAAAAATTTATAAGTGGCTAAATAAACACCATTTACTAGTAATTACATAATTAAAATAGGTATTTTTGAAATTATAATGAAAAACAATCACGGTTTAATTTTACGAAAAATACATTTTACTTTACCGAAATTCATAAAATTCACTTAAACAATTTTATTCATTTAATTATTTATTTAATTATTTTTAAAACGTTACACTATATCCTCTACGTCCTGGGTATTTGATACCGGATCAGGATCCCAGATATGTAATCTGTTACATAGGGCTACAGAAAGGTAGAGAACTGAGAACAGGTGATAAGTTTCATGAGACAGAAAACGGTGCAAGTGTTGCAGCCAAGTCTGTTGGTCACTGTCACCCTGTATTCCAAATACATTGATTCTGAACGAATGTTATTAGATACCGAACCTGATATACAAAATCATATCAGTCTCTTTATTAGTAAAGAAATGATATAATTTTGTATTGTTGGATAATATTTTGAACATTTCCTATATCAAAAGTTGATCGGTTCAGGCCGTTATCTAAAAGCGTTGATGTTCTAAATCAAACTACAGTTCTTAGTATACGGAACACACAAAAGAGGAAGAGTTCAGAAATGAACGGATCCTACTTGAGGTTTTGTAGACTAGGTCATATCAATGTGACCCGACTAGCTTAATTTACATTTTAGATGCATATTTAAATTAGTTTGAATTTACATCTTGTGAAACTTGCCAGTCATGTCATAAAGATAAGATGACCATAGCTCCGTTTACTGGAAACAGAGAAAGAGTTAGTGAACTCTTGGGATGATACATGTTGATGTATGAAGGTCCCCTGTCTACACAAGCCAAGACCGGTTGTTTGTACTTCATTACATTCTCTAATAACCTCTCAAGATTCAGACATATGTTCCTGTTGAAACATAAGTCCGAACCTTTTGAGATATTCACAGAATATAAGTTAGAAGTAGAGAACCAAAAACGGGTACAAGTATTATGTCCTTTGATGAGATCAAGGAGGAGAATACTTAAGCATGGAATTCCTGGACTATTCTAAAGGAGAATAAGATTCTCTCTCAGCATTACTCCTCCGTATACACCATAGCACGATGGTATATCGGGGCGGAGCTATAGCACCCTATTTGATATGGTGTGCTCTATGATGAGTAATACTAAGTTTCCTATTTCCTTTTGGGAGTTATGCACTTGAGAAGCTGCATACCTATTGAATAGAGTTCAAATCAAATCAGTTGCCTACCACATCATATGTGATATGGAAAGGGAAGAGCACATATCTTAAGTTTGTTAAGATTTGGGGTTGTCCGGCCTATGTCTGAAAGCAAAATCCGGACAAGCTCGAGGCAAGGTCAGTTATGTAGAACTGGAAAGGTTCCAGCTATACAAACTACAGCAGATGATTTGGTAGAACCAAAGGATTCAGTAGATACCAACGAACCTCAGCCTCTCCGCCGATCTAGTAGGGTTTCTCACCCACCTGAGAGATACTTCTGTTTCTCAATGACAGTGGGAGCGAGGATTGCATCATGAGATGATGACCCAACTAGTTTCGAGCAGGCCATCAAGAGTAGGGACTATGTAAGAATGGCTGGATGCTTAGCAACCTGAGATGGAATCCATGTACACCAGCAAAGTATGGACTTTGGCTACTATATCTGAAGGGTTAAATCCCCATCAGGAGCAAGTATATCTTGAGAAGATTACTTGGTGTAGATGGAAAAGATGAGACTTTCAAAGCTAGACATATTAAAGGTTTTCATCATCAACCAGGCGTGGATAATGATGAAACCTTTTTCAGTGCCTATGCTTAAGTCCATCCAGATCCTACTTACCACGGCTACATACCATGACTACGATATCTGGCGGTTGGGTGTCATGACTGCTTTCCTAAATAATGATTTAGTAGAGAGCGTCTATAAGTACACAGTCAGAGGGCTTCGTAGACAGTGGGAGCAGCGGAAACGTGTGCAAGATGTTTTATGTGATGAAGCAGGCATCGCGGAGTTGGAACATCTGTTTTGATGAGTTAGTCAAACAGTTTGACATCATCAAAATGGTAGATGAACCTTGTATATACAAAAAGGTAGTAGGGAGTATGGTAGTGATCCTCATAGAGTACGTGGATGACATACTCTTGATAGGGAAGGAGTTTCTTATGCTACGCTCAGTCAATCTCCGCTTATCACAATGATTCTCCATATAGGATCAAAGCGATACCTCCTAAATCCTAGGTTTTGGATCTATGAGATAGATCTAATTGGATGTTAGGATACTCACTAGTTGTAGTTAGATGGTATCAATTGATCCTGGGGAGAATCAGAGGAAAGGTTCCAGAGTGATAAGGATGACTGAATGTCAGTCACAGGCATTGTCTTTACCCTCAGTAAAGGGACGGTATGTTGGAAGAGAGCCAAGCTAGATACCGTGGCAAACTAGACGATAAAGGCTGGATGCATCGCTATTTAAGATGCTACCAAAGAGGAAGTCTGGGTGTATATTAGTTCATGAGATGAACTTCATTCCTACCATTGTGAGACAATGGAGTTGTGGCTTATGCCTAGGAACGCCCGTCCCATCAGTGATCTAGACATATTATGAGGCAGTGTCACCTGATCATGGAGATGGTTGATCTCCAAGGGATCGAGGTCAGGAGAGTAGACTCAGAGGACAACACGGCGGATTCACTCACGAAGACCTTTTCCCAGAGAGAGACTTTTATGGGATGGTTGAGTATGAGATACTACAACCACGGCTACAGATGGCCCTAGTGCAAGTGGGAGATTGTTAGTTATATGTATGCCCTAGAGGCCATTACTGTACATAGGATGTATATTGTAGTGGATGCTGGGACATATATAGGGAGGACTTTCTTGCTCGACATGATAGTATGCTATCTGGTTGCTCTTTATCTTAACGTGTACACTGATTGTCTCTCTGTTACATGTTGGTAAAGCCCTTAGGATGTGTACTTGACTACCTGGACTATGATGCGGATCATACTAGTGGGGACATGGTAGTCCATAAGTACATCCTTCAAGGTCCCTAGTCGTGGGTGTATCGAGACGGGGCATCGATATACCAGTGTAGACTAGCGTATACCTTCTCGACCAATACAGATGGGCGATGGATGATCCTATATCCATTGGTGTTTGACATCAGAGATGATATACGGGTGCTCAGTGGAGACTGGGTACACTGGACGGACTCGCCGAGAACTCCCAGATGGTATTATACCTTACGTCAGATGGCAGTTCTCTAGTGACACTGGTACAGAGTAGTCTGTTGACCCGAGATCGTCATAGAGTCTTGTGTGATTCCCACTGTGCTTTGATTTCCCCTTTACCACGTCCAAGAGGGCGTGCAAAACGGTGGTTTTTGGGTACAGTCCCGAATCACATGGAGGCAATGAGCGATAGGAGGGGATTTGTCTCTCCCGGTATAGGGAGTTGATGTTGCGCTGTGTTCGATTGGCTATAACCGGAAATCCCTGGTCAGGGTTGCTGAGATTTATTGGTAAGTGTTACCAGTAGTTTCTCAAACTGTTATAGACCTCATATCGACACGACTTATCGAGCTACTGGGGTCTGACGTTTACCACCTCTAGGCGAGATATGCGACATATCAGACGATCAGACCGGACTGTACGGTAAGTGTTACTGGTTGGATTCACAGGAGTGTGAGCGGGCTTGCTCGTTGATCTTCTGATCGCTCAATACCCGGGTGGCCGTTACGTTTAGCAGACCGCTTGCGGCTTATGGGTGTTTGATATGATCATCACCTACTGCCGGCGTATTGACGAGTCTTTAGAGTCCTACACAGAGGTTTCCTGGCTCAAGCGAAACGAAATAGGAGCGCATATGAGATATGTGCGGGACCGAGAATAATGCGTGTATGTGATACCGTATTCTATTCTAGCGATGAATGTATCGATTGGTTGTATGCGATATAACCTTGTTATCCAATCGAGGATTGATTCAATAAGTCGATACATTTGATATTAGTCGGCCATATGCGATATGACCGGATGGTTAAATCAAGTGTTGATTTAATGATTTAATGTATAATTATATATTTGATATATTACTTTACATTAACTAGTATTGGTTCACTTAAGATTATTTTCTCACTTGAATGTGCACATTGTATATATATGATATAGTTTTGTGCACTAGTTTGTATCATGTTTGATGATACATGCAAACTTGGGTGTGTATGATTAAACCATGATTAGGTTAATGGTTAGGGTTTGATTTACTTATTTATTTATTCTTTTCATTTATATTTTGGGCAAGAAATAAAATGGTGGATTCTTTTCTTTCTTCTTGAAGCTTCATGATGCTTTGAAAAGTCATGACCATTTTGTTTCTTTCCTTAACCTAACCATTATACCTAACCCTAGTTTAGTCTCTACACTTGTTAGCCTCACCCATGGTTGCATTATGATAACCATCACTTCATTTTCTTTTTGAAAATTAATTCATATTCTTTTCTTTCTTCTTCTTCTTCTTGATGAAGAAAGAAAACCTTTGCTTGAAAATGTCTAAGTGATGATTCCAAGTGAGAAATCTAAATCCAAAGTGAACCCACTTCCTATTTCTTCATCCTCTACCACTTGACATGTAGTATAGGGTGTTTTCTTCACAAGTTTCATGACTTGGTGAAGTTGGAGCTTGATCTTGAGTTGCCTCGACGTAGATCATCTTCGGCATCGAAGTCGACGACCTAGCCCGATCATTTCTTCGACGAAACCATCGCTAAAGTCCGGGATCCGATGATCGCAGCGGAGGGACATCATCATGGAGCTAAGGAAGTGGAGGACCGGATCTACAAAGGTTATATTTCCATTCACTTTAGAGTAAAGTTGTTTATTCGCATTTGTTTCGCCTTTGCCTCTAGTTAACGATCTATATTAGGATTTCTCGGCACCTAGAAAAATTTGAAATTGGCATGGTTGATGCCTTGTGGGACCTCTTGAGCGTTCCTAGGAACCCTACAGACCCAATACTATGAGTCACAAATGGCACATGCAACAATCAATGCCAATTGCCAAGACTTGCACTCACAATTTCCTCACAGTTAAACATTTAACCAAATGTTTAATCCAAGAAAAGAAATGGCATCTTCAAAAGTAATCTTGTAACGGATTTTAAGAATACCCCTCATCCGTATATACATACCTGCATTCGTATTCCGACTGAATATGAATACAACGAGACGAAAATAATCCAACAATATAATATTAGGATCCGGCTTAAACCAAAGCCCACTAGTATTATCCGTTCGATCATGATCCGGGCAAAACTGCACGAATATGATTGAACCCTGACATAAAACCATACGGCATCTACAACGTTTCGCCCGAACCAGGGAAACCCTCTGTGTGGGGCTCTAAAGACTCGTCAATACGCTGGTAGTGGGTTTTAACCACAAGCACGTCAGTGGTACTAGCTGTACGTAACGGCTACCCAGGTATTGAGCGAAAGGGGTGCCGACGAGCAAACTCATCCTGAAACCCTACTGAGCCTTACAGTGACAATACCCGTACAGTCCTGTCCGTTCGTCTATGAGTATCGCATATCGAGTCTGGGGGGTGGATAAAGTCAGACCCCTAATAACGCGATATTTAGTGTCGGTATGAAGCCTATCACCACCTGAGAAACTACTGATCTGAATCAGTAATTCTCGACTACCTTGGCCAAGGATTTCTGGTGATGGCCACCTGTGCACACCGCAACATCAACCCCAATACCGGGAGAGACGAATCCCCTGAAGATCCGCTCACTACGTCCATGTGGCTTGGGACTGTACCCAACTAAAACCTGTTTGCACGACTCCTTTGAGCCATGGTAGGATAGTAATCAAAGTACAGTGGGAACTCACACGAGACAAATGACGATCTCAGGTCGATAGACTAACCTGTACACATGTCACCAGGGAACTGATATCTGACAATAGGTATAATACAATCTAGCATATTCCCAGCGAGTCCGTCCGGTGTACCCATAACCCAATGAGCACCTGTATACGTCTTAGGTGAACCAACTGACACCAATGGCTTATGAGACCGGACACCGCCCCTCGTCGGGGTCTCGATCCGTATACACTAGTCCACTCATTAAGTATCGATGCCCAGTCTCGAAACTCCCATGACTAAGGACACTTTGAGAATGTGCTTATAGACCACCCAACTCTCACGTATATTATCGCCATCATACTGCTGGTAGTCAAGCAAGAATCCTGTGATCTGTAATGTCACCTGAAGCATGTACATGATGATAAAGACAAACAAAATAGCATACTATCATCTCCAGTAAGACTGTTCTATCGGTATAGGTACTCCCTCAATCATTGCAATCACGTGCCTGCGATCCAATAATTGACTTGAGGGCACTATATCCAATAATCTCCCACTTAAACTTAAGGCTAATTATTGCGGTGTCGCATACTCACGGTCCATGTGATACCGAACACCCAACTTCTCTACTAATCAGCTTCACAACGCTCGTTTGTAAAACTGTTGCGTTCGAGAAATAGCCTCAGTGAGTGGATCCGCTCTAATGTTTCTTTCTATGTCTCTCTTTATCTCAAGTTCGCGGAGAAAGCCATCTCCCGAAATGAGCAATACCTGTCTTAGAATATGTCTGGATATCTGATGGGACCCAGTTCATAAATGAACTCTAAATCCAGCAAACTTCTCAGACTGTATCATCCACTGAATTTAATCAGTATCCTGCACCCTGCCTCCCTCAGTATCCGCTTGGACCGCCTGTCCAAACTACTGCCCCTCGTCAAGAGGGAAAACTATAACTCTGACGGTCACTCTGTCATCCAGGTTACCTTGGAAGCCTGGAATGATAACCATCTCCCGAAGGAGGCTGTCGTTACCAAATCCCTAGAACATCCACTTATGTTCATAAACTGCTTCCGAACGTTTCTCCAGGATTGGATTAATATAAACTTATTGCATTTAGTGCAAAAACAACATCCGGTGTGGTACTTGACATCTCATGATTGACTCAATTGCATAAGCAAGTGATATGTCTATCATGCACATCCCTCTCCTGTTTAGTCTGTAAGACACCTTTGGAGAGGGTGACTCCATCACCTGCAGGTACACCACCATGCCAGGAGTCTTCCATTCTAAAACACCTTTAGAATACTGTCTAAGTACCCAGATTGGGAAACTACCTAAATCTAGATCTAAAACCATAGATCTAGTAACCAGAATGCCTGATATAATATCTATATCCTATGTGGAGAAACCACTGTGTGACAACTACAGCATAACCGATCGTAGTATAGGAATTTTACTTACTACAATGTGCATACCATCCATATACCAGGACATCACACCCTACTACCTTCTTAACAGATCCATCTCCTATTCTGATGAAGTCAAAGCCTATGACTGTCACATCAAAAATAGATGATCTATCTCCGCTATACTTGCTTTAGTCTATAAATAGACACAAGCTACTTTTCCACTACGCTTCCGCTGCTCCCACTGACTACGACAACCCTCTGGCAGAGTCATATACACGTGCACTTCTAAAACTAGTTTAGAACGACAATATACTCATCCTCCTGCCGGGTCTCATAGTCTAGGACAGCAGTAATGGCAAGTCTGGGTAAACAAGAACCTCCCTGTCATCATCTTTGAGAATACCGAAGTACCTCTTGGGCGCCTGAGGTTACCCACCATATCTGCGGAGTGGCTAATGGATTGTCAAACCCGATTGAATCTTTAGATTCTATTAAATTTTAAGTAATCATTTGTGGTTCTGGAATCACTTTCAGTCCTACCATACTCCCACTACTGTTTTCTGAAAAAGTCAATTTTACTAAAACAGTGGGGAATCAAGAACAATATCACTATTGATCTTCCAGATGGTAGAAAGTTAACCCTCGTCATAGCCCGGGATAACCCACAAACTGCCATTACAGAAACGTGCCTTGAGTTATCCAGGGTCTGGTTTTAAGCATAAGCCGGACAACTCCATATACCTTAACATCGTTAAGATATGAACCATTCTATATACAATATAGAAATAGAGGCACTGATTTAATTGGAACCAGATTCAAATCATGCTGCTGTCTCTAGTGCATGTCAACTAAATGGAGAGGGGCCGATCAGCATTACTCAACTTAGGAGTGCATCCAGATATGAGTAACCTGAAAGAGAAGCAAGTTCTCAAAACCATTACTATCAACTGAATACCAAATACAAGTATCTACATCTTCGATCACCTTGAAGAATCCTGATACTTGCAGCGCATGGTTCTCTACTTTATTCTTGTACCTATAACTTCTCAAAATATGGACCTTGCATTTCTATGAAATACTTGTCTAAAACTGGAGAAGTCACAAGTAAACAAAATATAGTACGAGTACTAACCCCTCTATCCTAATGGACACTGAACAACATACAATACTTTGTATAAGTCCCTTGAGTTGAATAACTCAAACCCTATGCGTCGAAGGTTGAAAACTGTACTATGGTCTGTTTAATGCTCCTTACCTAACCATCAACTGATATAGGTAAATGTCATGGACATAATTTCAAAAAGTTATATCTCACTTTATAAAATAAACGTACAGATATATCAGTTTGAAATTGGTGCATAACAACGGATATTCAAAACCAAATATCTTCCATCAGGCGAAACCCCAGGCGATTTACTCAAATATCACTAATTACAACGAATTCCGATATAATGAGGATATAATCACCTAATTCCCAATAACTTACTCCCACTCATCATCTGTAAAACCATACAAATGTGAGAATCAAACCTGGTAAATACATACCCTAGAGCAAGGATCTAATTGGGAAATCGGATTTCATTTAACAACACATAGTGAAACTGAAACATGTAAATGTTTCGAAAAGGTATCCAGGTATTCCTAGTAATGCCTCTTCCATTATCCATATTCATGACTATAACCTTCTATTTGCTTGCCATCTGTCCAAATCCCTTTATTTCTCTTTACTCATTACCTTCCGTACACCACCATTGGGCTAAATGGTTTTCTTCCTTCCCTACCGTTCGGCACCAGCCTATGGTTTGGAAGAAGACTATCCAATAAGCGTAATAGGTGTACTCTCCTAATCCTAGGAGTCTTCGCAATCTGAGAGAAGCTAAAGATAAAAGACAGCTGAATAATCCTTATTCTATTTCTCTGAACCAGAATCCATCTTCGAACTGGAACAAGTTCCTTCGAGTACGATAGATTATCCAATAACAGTGCATCTTCGTAGTGATACGGGGTGTTTTGGAGAAATCCAAAGGTGAAGTAGGAGTGGCGATGAAATACGTGGTTTGGTCATGAATGATAGCAGTCACAATTTACTTTACCCTCTTTCGAATCTCTTTATCTGTCTTTACTTATTACCTTCTATACACCACACTTAGGCTAATTGGTTTTCTTCCTTCCCCACCTTTCGACACCTGCCTATGGTTTGGAAGAAGACTATCCAATAAGCGCAATAGGTGTGCCCTCTTCTAATCTTAGGTGCCATCGCAACCTGAGAGAAGGTAAAAGGAAAAGACAACTGAATAGTCCTATTCAATTTCTCCAGAACCGAAAACCATCCTCGAATCTGAAACAAGTTTCTTAGAGTTCGTATGTAACTATACGATGGTTATATCCAATAAATATGTGGATCTTCGTAGTGATACGGAGTGTTTTGGAGAAATCCAAAGGTGAAGTAGGAGTGGCAATGAAGTATGCAACTCTGAAAATCCAAAAGCCAGTGTTTTAAGAAAGTTCGGTTAACTTGGTTACTGAGTTATGGTCTAGGGTCGGGACATGGTCGCTGCCAGAAAGAGAAAAGAAACACTCTGCGTGCACTCTAACATAGATCAGAATAGTTAATCACTTTATCTAATCAAGATGTCTCCCACCGTATCCTCAAATTCTCCTCCAAACCTGAAAGAAGAATTAGTCGGGATCATGTAAAATCACCCGAGGAGTAAACCAACTCATCAGTGGGTATCGGGACCCAACTATCATCGCATGATAACCTGATAGAATCCACTCACATTATCACACTCCAGAAGGTATGCGCATGCCTAGCAAGTTTCTTGTATGTTTGAAACTCCCAATGTGATTTTTACCCCATGCTCTTATGACCTTGACTAAGGCCAACAAATCATAAGTCACATATCAAGTTCTATCCGTCATTGTCCAGGTTAATTTGAATCACCCGTACTCGCCCTTGACTAGAGCCAACAAGGCTGTACGACTGTCCCAAACCAACACATCTATCTATGAAACAGAAAGGTAACAAATAGCTACCATACACTATGCCTTGACTAAGGCCAACAAACATAGCATGAATACTAAGTGTTACCCGTCTGAAATGACGGAGGGCTACGAATGGTTTTTAGCAAAAAATCTTTAACGTAATGAACTTGATAACGTTGAAGGAACCGGATAGCTTTTTACAAATATATAGTGGCGAAAACTTTTGCTAAAGAGGTCACTCCCGGTGAAGGGATCTCGGCTCTTTCTTCATAGAATGAGGTGCAGGATATTCCCACTGAATACCGTGATGCAAAGCAAAAATTAATCGACTATAGTGAAGTACTTACCCTGACGCAAACTTCTGTCCAAGGGGTCACTCCCGATGAAGGGATCCCGGCCCTTGCCTCGTCGAATGAGGTGCTAGATATTCATAACCGAATACCGCTGTGCAAAACAAAAGAAAACGTCCTTGTAATAACAGCTTTTGAAAATCTGTTCCAACAACATCGAATAGGTCTGTTTTCCTTACATTGATCTGAATCAACGCAGTCCCATCAATTAATCACACCCGAAAAGAACGAAAAAAAGATGTACGTATATTCCATCCGCATTCGCCACAGGGTCCCGTCATCACCCATTAGGTTACTTAACTAACGACAGAGAGGGGACTGAACTAGCGTGGGTGTAAAACATATACAACATCTACTAGTATATATATAACAATATATAATAATCGCTACAGGCATGATAAATGCAACATCACATATAAGCAATAAGCATCACAGAACAATACAGATAATCTGGGAGCCCCGGGTTTCCTTTGAACCGCAATTGAAACTCGACGTTCCCCGGGTCGTGTGGATAGCCTGTACAATGTAAACCTAGACCCCTACGAGTGCGGCAAGTTACCCGCCAAAACCTGAAGTGAGATAGCCCCTTTCATCAAAGTGAATGGGCCACCCGGCACTTCACGGAATCCGGTAACTTAAGCACCCCTCCTTGGGTCAACCTGTACCCCCTATGAGTGCAGTGAATAGCCCGTCAATTCTAGAGTGAAGCCCCCTCCTTCTCAACGCCATGAGATGCGGATCCGTTGCCCTTCAGTACCTAGCTATCCGTGCACTCCACCGCGGGGTAATCCTAGTACAGAAAAGAAAAATATGTACAACGGTGACATCGACCTCAACCCGGTCGTGCCCCAAACAAATAATATACAAACAGGCAGTGATGGCAATCCACATGTCGGACGCTCGCCCTGCGATATCAAATGTACAAATGAAACTAAACTGCACTAACATTGCACCCAAGCTATCCACCATGATGAATCCGCAACAACACAGCACAACACAGAACATCAACGTGAAAGTCACGTTCGCAAACCCGTCTAAAAGAACTATAGCAATTAGATAAGTTGTACCGCTCTAATGACATTCACGGTCACAGATAGAAATGTATATACTGTAAACTTTAAACAGTGTTAGAAATATCAAGTTCAAAATAACCCTGAATAGCCCCAAACAACTAGATAAAACTATATCCAAACTGGGAAAAATAAGCAATACCACTGAACCAATATTCCAGAGACTAGACAGCACACCAAAATTCAAGTCCCATACTCACTAAAAAATCGGCCAGGCCGGATTTTAGCTCAATGTGGTCGGTCCAATTATGGAGTTAGAGGCTCGTGTTTGGTGTGTAGTCTAGTGGTCACCTAAGTAGTCTTTTGCAGTTGCTAAAATATTTTTAGAAGACACTTTAAAAATTGACAGAGAATGGATTACATCGGATATTGTTTGGTGTTGTTTCGGTTTTGATACTTTATAATTGTCTAAACCAACTAGTATGCGGTTAATGGGTTGGCTCTGATACCATGTAAGGCTATGCCAGCGCCTCGGCCATCATTTCGTGGCCAAATGTGGAATAAAAACTTTAGAAATCCGGCGCTAACGGAACCCTAATCGACGGATCGTACCATTAACTCTATACTAGTTCAATATAAAGGAGTTTAAGAGATTATACCGATCGATCTGTATCCTTCAGTCTTCAATCTCTGTCCTTAGCTCGTCGCGGCTTCCTCGAACAAGTTCATTCTTCGGTCTCCCTCGTCGAAGACGATCCACATCGAGGATTAGTAATACGGGCTCCCGCTTCAAAACCGAAGCAACTTGGGCATCCAGTTTGCTAGCTTAGATACCCAAGATGAAGTAGAGAGTATGTGTGATTACTTTGTCTCAAAACACCCAATGATTCTCAACACATGAGATGGAATGGGTGGAGGTGAAGAAGAAGCTATGAGATGAAGAAGTTATGAGCACAAGAAAATGAGCAAGTGAAGAAATGGCTTGGCTGCCTTTTTTCTTGTGAGTGTTGTTTTGATATTTATGTGAGCAACGAAAGAAAAAACCCTAGCAAGAAAAAGATCTGCCTTTGCTCACTAAATATCTCACAATCCTCACACAAAAAATCTTAGCCAAAACATAAACCACACTTGACCCAATACCATCATGAGTCACAAATGGCACATGCAACGATCAATACCAATTGCCAAGACTTGCACTCACAATTTCCTCACAATTAAACATTTAACCAAATGTTTAATCCAAGAAAAGAAATGGCATCTTCAAAAGTAATCTTGTAACGGATTACAAGAATACCCCTCATCCGTATATACATACCTGTATCCGTATTCCGATTGAATACGAATATAACGAGACGAAAATATTCCAACAATATAATACTTGGATCCGGCTTAAACCAAAACCCACTAGTATTATCCGTCTGATCATGATCCGTGCAAAAGTGCACGAATATGATCGAACCCTGCCATAAAACCATACGGCCTCTACAACGTTTCGCCCGAACCAGGGAAACCCTCTGTGTGGGGCTCTAAAGACTCGTCAATACGCTGGTAATGGGTTTAACCACAAGCACGTCAGTGGTACTAGCTGTACGTAACGGCTACCCGGGTATTGAGCGAAAGGGAGGCTGACGAGCAAACTCATCCTGAAACCCTACTGAGCCTGACAGTGACAATATCCGTACAGTCCGGTCCGTTCGTCTATGAGTATCGCATATCGAGTCTAGGGGGTGGATAAAGTCAGACCCCTGATAACGCGATATTTAGTGTCGGTATGAAGCCTATCACCACCTGAGAAACTACTGATCCGAATCAGTAATTCTTGACTACCTTGGCCAAGGATTTCTGGTGATGGCCATCCGTGCACACTGCGACATCAACCCCAATACCGGGAGAGACGAATCCCCTAACGATCCGGTCACTACCTTCATATGGCTGAAGAATGTACCCAACTAAAACCTGTTTGCACGACTCCTTTGAGCCATGGTAGGATAGTAATCAAAGCACAGTGGGAACTCACACGAGACAAATGACGATCTCAGGTCGATAGACTAACTTGTACACATGTCACCAGGGAACTGATATCTGACAATAGGCATAATACCATCTAGCATGTTCCCGACGAGTCCGTCCGATGTACTCATAACCCAATGAGCACTTGTATACGTCTTAGGTGAACCAACTGACACCAATGGCTTGTGAGACCGGCCACTGCCCCTCGTCGAGGTCTCGATCCGTATACACTAGTCTACTCATGGAGTATCGATGCCCAGTCTCGAAACTCCCACGACTAGGGACACTTTAAGGATGTGCTTATAGACCACCCAACTCTCACGTATATGATCGTCATCATACTGCCGGTAGTCAAGCAAGAATCCTATGGGCTCTTTCAACATGTAATAGTGATCTGTAATATCACCTGAAGCATGTACACGATGGTAAAAACAAACCAAATAGCATACTATCATCTCAAGTAAGATTGTTCTACCGGTATAGGTCCTCCCTCAATCGTTACAATCACGTGCCTGCGATCCAATAATTGACTTGAGGGAACTATAGACAACATTATCAACATGTGATGGCAAGACAGTATCACAATACAAGTCTACATGTTAAGACAAAGAGCAACCAGATAGCATACTATCATGTCGAGTAAGAAAGGCATCTCTATATATGTCCAAGCATCCACTATAATATACAATCATGTACAATAATGGCCTCTAGTGTAACATTTCAGAAATATAAAATATTATTTTTGGAAATTTAATATTAAAATAATATATTTTGCGAAAACTATTCGATTGGCGAATAGGGGTTTTTCGTAAAATGGTATAAGTATATACCAATATTTGGAAAATAAACGGAACTTAAAAAGATATTTATCAGATTTTGGCATTTTTATAATAAATGATATGCAATTTAAAGTAAAATTGATTAGTGCACTACTAATCACGATTAAACCAAATCCGTATTTTTACATTTTTTCATGGCTAGTGCACTGTGTCATGTGCATGTTCGGCATTGTGTTTGTGACTTATGAATTTGTGAGTGGTGTGAATTAGAAAAGAAAAGAAAAGGAAAAGAGAAAGGAAAAGAAAAACTTAAAGAAAAGAAAAGAAAAGTTAAGACTGAAAAACAAAAAGAGAAGAAAAGAAGCAGATATTTATTAGGAGAGGTGAGTGTAGGAGATATTAGAGTGAGAGAGAGTGAGCTTAAGAAAGAAAGAAGGTGTGACTTTGCTACTCCATTCCTTCATCCTCATCTCCATTGTTTTCTTCATCTCCATTCCTTCATGCTTCTTCATTCTCACACTACCTCCATGCACCATCTTAATTTCCTTCTCTAAACCCCATGCCACCTTCACACAAAACATGCACAAGCTTATTCTAAACCCTTTAAACCAATCAAGTGTGGATTTTGAAGACTTTGGGCATGTAACGTTTTGAAAATCGTTCAGGTGAAATTTCGATTAATCGGTAAAATAACGGGTGTTTTCCGTAAAAATCAGGATATAAATATCTTTTAATATAAAATTAAATATACATATTCTAGCTATGTAATTGCTAGTATTTGGTGTTTATTGAGCCACTTGTAAAATTTCTAGTTTACCGAAAAAATTTCCGAAATTAATTATTTTAATATTATTTTAAGCCGTCACTAATACATTTAATTAGGGAAAATTACAAATTGGAATAGGTTGATACAAATTTTGTGCATCATGACACATTAAACTAACATGTAAAATATTGTTTCTGAAATGAAATGAAATTGTCAAAAGGTTTTAGAAAATATTGAAGAAAAGGGCTAAAATTGTGAAAATAAATTAAATGGAAATTGGGGTATAACATTTATCATTTTTTCCTCACCCACACTCACACACACCCTCTCTCCTCCCCCCTAGGCTGCTTGGCTGAGCCACATGCTGCCCTCTCCCCACTTTTCCCTACTTGAATTGCAAAAAGAAAACAAATGAAAAGAAAAGAAAAGAAAAGAATAAATATATAAGTATGGGCTTGTTGACTTTGTCAACCCTTGACTTCATAACATCACCCACCCCATCTCTTCCCTCTCCCCCTCTTCAGGCCGAGCCCCCCTCTCCCTCAACAGCAGCCCCCCTCTTTTTCTCCCCTCATTTCTCTTCAAAAAATTCATGAATTTGCCTCAAAATCCATCAAAAATCCCAATTATAGTCCTTACCCATTTTTCCTTGGCCATTCAAGCATTGATCTTGGACCTTAGAAGCAAGTTTGGGAGGCTAGATTTCAAGTGAGATCTACAAAAATGGGAGGTATAAATTGAGACCCTTTGGTGAAATTGTTGTTAATTTCTTTAAGTTAGCTTAATTAAGTGTTGAATTAGGTTTTAAATGGGTTCAAATTGCATGATTGAAAAAATTCAAGAGAGTGGTTTGTGATCAAATTAGGGTTATGGGTATTTGGATCATGGTTATAATGTGTAGTCTCACATCTCAAGACATGCAAAGTGTAATCGTGTTGCTAAATTTGAAATTGTTACTTGAGAATTTAGCTAAGTCACTTGTTTATGCAAACTAGGTTTTGGTAATTAATTCAAAATTGAGAACTTAAAATATATTAAGGGTTTCATCACATCATTAACATTATAATGAGTGGTTTAATACTTTAGGTTATGCAAAACCAAGCTTAGTTGTTGAATTGTGAATTTTGCTTTAAAAGGGGTTAAAAATTGGATAAATTGCAGACTAGAATTTTGGGGTTAATTAAATTTAATGAGATTAAATTGTGGAAATGGTTTGTATGACTTATTTAAGATGTTTAATGAGTATTATGGCCATTAGAATTGTTAAAACATCAAGTTTTGTTTTAAAACGGCTAATTGATGCTTACTAGGTTTCTTGTAATAAATCGATTTAATCAATTTATAGGTTTTGATGAATTAAACTCTATTTCTTATAAATTAGGGAGTTTGTGAAACCATGATTGGTACGTTTGGTTTTTTTTCTCGATCAATCGGCATTTGTAAGCCGATGTCGAGGGTTTTTGGGTTGATTTGAGAGAGCAAACCATAGGTTTTGACCTATGTGAGATTCGTGCGTCGTTTTGGTCATGGGTCGGATTTTAATGCGATACGATATATTATGATACATAGGTACCCTCACGAGGACTTCGAAACGACAAGCAAGCGCGTGGCAACATCGATTTCGGCAAGCGAGGACCAGGTGAGTAGATTTATATCTACGGGGAGAAGTCGGGTGAATGGCGTATAGCACCCCCGCGGTTCATAGTATATTTATGATATATAATTGGATATATTTGTGGATTATGATCCGTGAATGATTATCAAGTTATGATTATGTGTTTATGGTTAGTTTGGTGTTATTAGAAGGGAACTAGCATAGCTTCTTAGTCGCGAAACCTAGAATAGGTTTACACCCACACGCACACACGCATTTGCATACATCTATTTACATGTGCATATATGGGGATATGTATATATATATACACACACACACACATGGGTATGGGACTATGTGTGTGTGTGTGTATACGTATACATATACATGGATTATGAGGATAGTACTTGGGATTGGAGATGAGTCGATGAGATTGGGCTTGAGGCCATGAGATCGGTGATGTGACAGGGTTCGTATTTGAGTTACGACATGATATATTTAGCGGGTCCTTTAGGCGTGGTGTTTTCATACACATGCATGCATACTTAGATGGTATCAGTATTGCACTAGACGTAGATCAGGACCCCGGATCTTGATTTTGATAAAGAGGATACCAGATGAATAATGTGATGAATGTGATATTTGACCCGTACCCAGATTTGGGATACCGTATGACGGATTTACATACGAGCTTTATATTGATGATAGATCCCCACTCTTAACTTGAGGATGTCATATTATAGATATTGTATCATATGTGATACTATTGAGGCGGGATCACCGACTATTATATATATATATATATGTATCGACTCAGATGTTAGGCAGTTTCCTTACCTTTCGATCAGCCTGTTTAGTTTGGCCCTGTAGTGTACTTGTAAATGATAGATTAGATTCGACTCATACCTATTTCAAAAACTAATGAATCGTGTGTATTTTAAAGACGGGACAAGGGATTCTACGGATATTTCAAATGACGTATCTTTTTCTTAAAAACACCGTAGCCCTTATTTTCAAAACACAACGATTCGTGTTATTTCAAATGGCACCACTGTATGACTCATATTTATATAAATGCAGATTAGTTATCATTGTGTTTTTCATTCAGCTCCCGCATATTATTACTGTTCGCATCACATTTGCATGTTTTACATACACTTACTTGCCAGCTCACACACATCATCATCGGTAATTGACATGTCACGTACACTTTAGAAAATACCTTTTCATTCACATAGCTTGATAACTGATAGTCGCAATATGTTATAGCTTCCATATGCTAGTTTAAATATTGCATTCATTGCATGATATTAGGTGCATTCATATATTCATTGGTTATGCAGTATTATGGAGATTTATGCCGGTATTCACTGTTTATTGGTATCATGATTTTGATGATTTCGAATTTACATGAGATTTCTGGATTTGGGGGAAAACCGCAAGAATTTAATAAAAGCTTAGTATCATCATTTTAAAATGCAAATTGCGGTTTTCTCATGATGTATGAGTCGTCCACCATGAGTTTTCATGATTGTTGTTGGATTTCGAGACCCGATTCGAGGAGTTGGATGAACCGTCTCGGGTACATGGTGGGCCCGGTATGGTACCCCGGGGCAAGAAGCTCGAGTTGTATTCGATGAGCCTGGCAGGGGAGCACTACCTACCGGTGATATTATTTGGACTCGTCGGTTATCCGGAGGATACCGGCCGGAGTCATAAGATGGATACAGGCTGATCCGTTCTGCCGGAACCCGCGGGCCGATCCCGCAGATGATACGGATGCCTGAGATATTGATATTTGAGATCTGAGATTTGAGATATTGAGATTTGATATTGTGATACTGAGACTTACGTTTTGTGTCGATGCTGACTCTGATTTCTCTGTTGCTTTCATTGATATACATATAGAAATCTCATTGATTAAAGAAAACAGTTTTCTCACTCATGATATATTCTATTTCCATTCATAATGCATTCATACATCATATATATCTGATATGTTGCTATCTGAAGCACAGACACGAGCCCGTAGTATTGCACTTATTTGTAGATGGATCAGGATATTATTTGAGGATAATGCCTGATATGACCTAGGATAGTGTTATGCATGTGATTTCTACTCGTAGATGTTTTCTACTCACGAGTTGGCAACTCACCCCTGTTGTGCCACAGTTCCTTGCAGGTTTTGCCGTACAGGTTTCGTTGCGGCTTTGCTGGCACACTGTTCCTTCCGGGTGATTGCTTTGGTAAGTGGGTTCTTTGCATCAGGACCACCATTGTTTATTTATTATTTCAGTTGTATCTAGAAACTCCATCAACCAGATTGTATATTTGATAGAAATAGAAGACCAGACTTGTTACTATTTCGACCTTAGAGTCGCACGTTGTATTATTATGGTTTTCATGCTGATTTTTGGATTTCTTTTGAGTTTTGATCCTCGCCCTTCGGCGTTGTATATTATATTGCTTGCGTGGTTGTGACCGTCGTTTGACGAAGAGCTAGCTCCCACTTGGGGATGCCTTTTTTCATTTCGTATACTATTCATGTTGTATCCCGTTTGGGGGCCAGTATTTACAAAGGAGACTCTGCCGAAATTTTCAGAAAATACTTGAGATTTTAAAAATACATACTTCGGCCTATGTTGATTAAAACAACTTGCTTTAAATTGGTTTTTCCTTCACTCTACTGCTTCTTTGGTTTTGATTTCTGGGTTTTGTCTTACTTAGATTACGTACGCCTCGAGACGTTTCATAATTTAAGTGCCAGTCATGTTCCATACTTTTCGGGTCATGACAAAGTTGGTATCAGAGTGTTAGGTTTTACCTTCGGAGTGTAGGATGACCCTTGGTTGATGGAGTAGGTAGTTTGAGTAGAGTGACGTACCGTAAGTATGTTCCGCGGCATATTTACGATACGATACTCCGCTTAAGAAGCCTTAGGATGTACATTTCCTTGCATAGTATTATATTCATTCCTATGATCTATCCTCATCAGTACCAGTTATGGTTTTGTTATCATGGTTGTACGGGCGTGGAGAGCTACGGCTAGAGTTGCGGTCAGCATGAGCTCGTCATGGACGAGGACTGACCAGAGCATGATTCCAGGAACACACGGTTGCATATAGAGGCACCATTTTATTGTGTTTTCGCGCCACGAGCGTTGGATGTATCGCTTATTCATGATGATTGAGGCACTGTTCAGCGTGCAGATGAATGAGCCAGTTGTTGCTGCGAACGACGAGATATTGCCCCAGATGTTGGAGCTATTGCAGTACGAGTTGTACTTAGAGATATGATAGAAGGTCGCTAGTCACCCGAGGATGAATGACTAGGGCATGTGATTCATTGCCTACCCCGATGCGAGGTCATCAGACTGATTGATTCCAGCTAGAGGCGACTTCACGCTGATACGTTGAGAGTCGATATAGACGATCGAATGTCAGGAACCCATTTTCTAAGTTTAAAGTATTCGGAAAGACATGCAAGAAATTCTATGGACCCTCTAGAAGAATGAAATCCTAACTCAACATAATGACCGTGTGAAAGCCTTTGAACCTTAGGGTTTGCGGCAGTTCCGCGGTCCCATTAGTGAGGCTTGGGTTTGCCCTTCTACGGCTGGTCCACCGATGCTGTGGTATGTACTCGATACTATTAAACCGTACCCAAGATGTTGAGCTCTTGGGGGATTATGAGGTTTTGACGAATCGATCGAATGGTTCGACTTCATTCGGATGCTATGTGGTGAGATACATTGCTTGAGAGACTCCAGATACTAGTATAGCCGTTGGAGCGCAGTCCATGCAGCCACGATGAGACAAGTCCGAAGCAGTCGACAGTAGAGAAAGGCAGAGCAAGAGGTTCGTACGAGATCTTGATGAGATGACGTTCCACTCCGCTGACATCAGAGATATGATACGCAAGCAGAAGCATTGACTATGGATATATCTTCCAGGAGGAGTCGCGATGAGTATGCAGCCGTTCCGGAACAAGAAACAGATTTAGTGAAGGGTGATAACTTCCGGACAGTTCGGTAGAGACGAGATTTGGCAGAGTCCTCGACAGGACCTTTCTAGACTAAATTACGAGAAGACTTAGACCCAGGAGTGGTCATGTTACGCACACCAGCAGGCCAGAGTTCGGCATCGTCGACGAGACATGTTACGAGTGACCATGACAGTTGGCCAGAGATTCTTAGAGGAAGTGCTTGAGCGGGACTATTCCGCCATACTTGATTTCGGTATTTGGGCGATCTATTCGCATGATTGAGTTTTGATGATTGAGCTTCATGATATTTGTTTCGTGCACCATGGTTGCACCTTCTGGGTATTTATAGTTGGTGCACAGTTATTGCACTTGATATCGTTTTCGTGCCTTGGTTGCACATGTTTATGATTTCATGGGTTTCATACAGTTGATTTGATTTTGTGCATATGTACGTACACGATTTGGTTTTTGCACTCGGTATGGTTCACATATGCTTGCAATGAATTGATACGTATTTGTGCACCCCAGTGGCACTGGACTACGATTTGATATCATTTGAGATATGGATTTGGACTGTGATACACGATATTTGTTTTGTGCACCTTGTGCACCTGATTGGATTCTTGCACATATTTGACACGCTTGGATTGGATTTTGCGCATGTTCGGTGCTTAATATTGGATTTCATGATTTCGTGCATGTTGGATGCACATGATTTAGATTTTATTCGTGCATGATGGATGCACCTGATTTAGATCTTCGCGCATGTTGGGCGCATGTTATGAGATGCGATTTTGGTGCACACCAGATACACTAAATCGAGATTCTTCGTGCATGTCAGATGCACCTGATTTTGCTGTCAGGCACACACGTTGCTCTTGACAGGTGTTTTCGTGCACACCCGTTGCACTCAGATTTTGTTTCCGTGCACATGTATGGCACATTCATGGATTTCGATTTCCGTGCGCACCAGACGCACGTGGTATTCATGTAAATATTGGGATTGATTTCTTTTGGAGCCGTATATTTTATGATACTTGCTATTTGGTTTACTACTGAGCAGGACTAGTCAGAGGACAGTTCCTGAGTATATTTTTGCATGCATTGATAGTTATCGAAGGAATTTCCAAAGAGGAGCTATAGTCTCAGTATTTACCTACATATCCGTGATGACACGAAACTTTTTACAAGGGAAACCCTTCGAAATTGTTTTCAAAACGGCGGGACGTGTATGTTAAACAAAGGATATAGATATATATATATATATATATAGTTATTTTTTCACAATGGACGTCCGCCACTGTGCAGTGATACACGCATCGCACAGCGATTTGAAAAAGATTTGGCATGCATTTCTTCCAGATGTTTTAATGATGTTTACCTGTATAGTTTTGACGTTTACAGGTATAGTTTTGATGTATATCATATTGATTTTCGTTTTGGATCTTGACATTGGTGTCTTCACCATAACTCCGATGATTGCGGGATGCTTGACGGAGTTTTGATTTTGGTTTATATATCTGTTTTTCATGTGCATGCATTGCGTTACGATGTGTTTTATGTATTTAAGATTTCGGAGCCCCGACGACTTGATGGTTTTGCTGAAATGTTTTAGTATTTGGGGGGAGTTTTAATTTAAATTCGGGGACCAAATTTCTTTAAGGGGGGAAGATTGTAACGTTTTGAAAATCGTTCAGGTGAAATTTCGGTTAATCGGTAAAATAACGGGTGTTTTCCGAAAAAATCAGGTTATAAATATCTTTTAATATAAAATTAAATATACATATTCTAGCTATGTAATTGCTAGTATTTGGTGTTTAGTGAGCCACTTGTAAAATTTCTAGTTTACTGAAAAAATTTCCGAAATTAATTATTTTAATATTATTTTAAGCCGTCACTAATACATTTAATTAGGGAAAAATATAAATTGGAATGGGTTGGTACAAATTTTGTGAATCATGACACATTAAACTAACATGTAAAATATTGTTTCTGAAATGAAATGAAATTGTCAAAAGGTTTTAGAAAATATTGAAGAAAAAGGCTTAAATGGTGAAAATAAATTAAATGGAAATTGGGGTATAACATTTATCATTTTTTCCTCATCCACACCCTCTCTCCTCCCCCCTAGGCTGCTTGGCTGAGCCACATGCTGCCCTATGCCCACTTTTCCCCACTTGAATTGCTAAAAGAAAACAAATGAAAAGAAAAGAATAAATATATAAGTATGGGCTTGTTGACTTTGTCAACCCTTGACTTCATAACATCACCCACCCCCTCTCTTCCCTCTCCCCCTCTTTAGGCTGAGCCCCCCTCTCCCTCAACAGCAGCCCCCTCTTTTTCTCCCCTCATTTCTCTTCAAAAAATTCATGAATTTCCCTCAAAATCCATCAAAAATCCCAATTCTAATCCTTACCCATTTTTCCTTGGCCATTCAAACATTGATCTTGGAGCTTAGAAGCAAGTTTGGGAGGCTAGATTTCAAATAAGATCTACAAAATTGGGAGGTATAAATTGAGACCCTTTGGTGAAATTGTAATTAATTTCTTTAAGTTAGCTTAATTAAGTGTTTAATTAGGTTTTAAATGGGTTCAAATTGCATGATTGAAAAAATTCAAGAGAGTGGTTTGTGATCAAATTAGGGTTTTGGGTATTTGGATCATGGTTATAATGTGTAGTCTCACATCTCAAGACATGCAAAGTGTAATCTTGTTGCTAAATTTGAAATTGTTAATTTAGTTAAATCACTTGTTTATGAAAACTAGGTTTTGGTAATTAATTCAAAATTGAGAATTTAAAATATATTAAGGGTTTCATCACATCATTAACATTATAATGAGTGGTTTAATACCTTAGGTTATGCAAAACCAAGCTTAGTTGTTGAATTGTGAATTTTGCTTTAAAAAGGGTTAAAAATTTGATAAATTGCAAACTAAAATTTTGGGGTTAATGAAATTTAATGAGATTAAATTGTGGAAATGGTCTGTATGACTTATTTAAGATGTTTAATGAGTATTATGGCCATTAGAATTGTTAAAACATCAAGTTTTGTTTTAAAACGGCTAATTGATGCTTACTAGGTTTCTTGTAATAAATAGATTTAATCAATTTATAGGTTTTGATGAATTAAACTATATTTCTTATAAATTAGGGAGTTTGTGAAACTATGATTGGTACGTTTGGTATTTTTTTTCTCGATCAATCAGCGTTTGTACGCCGATATCGAGGGTTTTTGGGTTGATTTGAGAGAGCAAACCATAGGTTTTGACCTATGTGAGTGTCACGTCCCGAAAGTACGGAACATGACCGGCACTTAAACTACGAAACGTCTCGAGGCGTACGTAATCTAAGTAAGCCGAAAACCCAGAAATCCAAACCAAGAAAAGTAGTAGAGTGAAGGAAAAACAACTTAAAACAAGTAGTTTTAAAAGCATAGCCGAATTATGCGTTTTTTTTTTATAAAAAAAACATCAAGTATTTCTTGAAAATTTCGGCAGTCTCCTTTGTAAATACTGGCTCCCAAACGGGATACAACATGAATAGTATACGAAATCAATAAAAGGCATCCCCAAGCGGGAGCTAGCTCTTCGTCAATCGACGGTCACAACCACACAAGCAATATAATATACAACGCCAAGGGCGAGGATCAAAACTCAAAAGGAAACTCAAAACAACAAGAAATCCACAGAAATACAACGCGCGACTCTAAAGTCGAAGGAATAACATCACTTGTCTCTATCTCAAAAATAAATATATGTTTGGTTGATGGAATTTACTAGATACAACTGAATAATATTATACAAGGTAATATGATGGGTACGATACCAATAAACCCACCTACTAGCAAGTTATCCGAACGAAACTGTGCCCGCAAAGCCGTAATGAAACCTGTACGGCAAACCTGCAAGAAACTGGGGCACAACGGGGGTGAGTTGCCAACTCGTGAATAGAAAAACATCTACGAACAGAAACCGCATGAACAACGCAATCCTAGGTCATATGATCATAATATATCCTCAAATATAACCAGCAGTCTATAACAATGACTAGGGTAAATATCTAACCCAAGTGTAATCCCATATGCCCGTGTCAGTGCCTCAGGTAGCAATATATCATATGGATGATGTATGAATGCATGAAACAGAATGCATGTACTGAAGAAAACTGCTTTCATAAGTTAGTGAGATTTCTGTATTTTTTAAATAAGGTATCATAATGAAATCAGCATAAAACAGTGCCTAGCATCGGCACAAAACGTAATCCTAATATCTCGATATCTCTGTATCACAGTCTCTGTACCTCAATATCTAGAAATCTCAATGTCTCAATCACAATGACTAGGGCGCCGTCAGTCCAGGCCGGCCCCTACCATCCATCTCATGACCACGACAGTATCCTCCGGATATCCGACGCATCGGGTAATATCACCGGTCGATCGTGCTCCCCTGCACAGGCTCAACGTCAACAACACGGTCTTCTTGCCCTGGGGTACCGCACAGGGCCCACCATGTACCCGAAACGGTTCATCCATCTCCTCGAATCGGGTCTCGAAATCCATCAGCAAACTCATGGTGGACGACTCATACATCATGGGAAAACCGCACTTTTTTATTTAAAAGAGAGGAAAGAAGCTTAAACAAGTTTTGCGGTTTTCCCCCAAATCAAGAAAATCTCATGGAAATCCGAATCCAAATCATCAATAGCATGTAAAACCATGAATACGGCATAACAATGAATAACAGTATGCATGAAGTGACAAGTAATAACTACAATATCTAAGCTGGCATATAAGGTAAGTACACTAATATCATGTCAAACTACTAGCTATCAAGCTAAGTTAAGCCATAATATTTTCTAAGGTGTACGTGACATGGCAATTACCGATGAAGATGTGTGTGAGCCGGCAAGTAAGTGTACGTGGTACATACGCATCATCGGTAATGGTGCTGGTGTCCTAACAGCATAATATCAACAATGCAATATGAAATAACAATGTAAGTATGCGATGCGGAGCGAGCAACCATAATGAGCGGGAGCTAAATATTAAACAATGGTGCCATTTGAAATAACACGAATCGTGGGGTTTTGAAAATAAGGGCTACGGTGGTTTTAAGAAAGGATACGTCTTTTGAAATATCCGTAGATCCCTTGACCTGTCTTTTAAAATACCCACGATCCGCTAGTTTTGAAATAGGTAGGAGTCTAAACTAATCTAACAACTACACTAAACTATACGGCTGAACTAACAAGCTGAACTACAGGTAAGGAAACCGCCTATCATCTGAGTCGATACATATACATACCTGTATATGTATAGTCGGTGATCCCGCCTCAATAATATCATATCCGATACCATATCTATAATCAAACATCCCAAGTCAAGAGTGCGGATCAATCATCAATATATAGCTCGTACGTAAATCCGTCGTACGGCATCCCAAATCTGGGTACGGGTCAATATCACATTCATCATACTATTCATCTGGTATCCACTTTATCAAATATCATGATCGGGGTACTGATCTACGTCTAGTACAATACTGATACCGCCTAAGTATGCATGCACGTGTGTGAAACACTACGTCAAGGACCAGCTACAACGTCATGTCGTATCTCAAATACGAACCCTGCCATATCACCGATCTCACGGCCTCAAATCAATTTCATCGACTCACCTCAAATCCCAAACATTATCCTCAAATCCAGTATGTGAACACATAGTCCCATACCCATGTGAACACATAAACACATATCCTCATATACGCATAGGTAATAACATAGATGTATGCATGTGTGTGCGCGTGTGTGCAGGTGTAACAACTAATCTAGGGTTTCGCAACTAACACTAAACTAATCCATGAACACCTAGCATCTACCTTTATCCTCAAAACCTCATATTAATATAATATATATTTAAGTGTATACGTATTCGTATACATCACTGCGAACTGCGGGGGTGCTATACGCTATCCACCCGACTTCTCCCCGTAAATATAAATCTACTCACCTGGTCCTCGCTCGCCGGTGTCGACGTCGCCACGCGCTTGCTTGTCGTCTCGAATTCCACATGGGGTACCTACATATCATAATGCACCTATCGCATTAAAACCAAATTCGAAATCGAAACGGCATACGAAAATCAAATCGGCACGCGTATCACGCATAGGTCAAAACCTATCGCCTACGCATGCAAGAATAGCCAAACTAACCCTCGATGTTGATGTACAAACGTCAAACCATCGAGAAAACCCAAACACAGTCATTTGCGCATCCACGAACACTAACTATAATATAAAATAGGTTAAAATTCACCAAAACCCCAAATTCACCTTAAAAGCCATTTTTCCAAAAATCTAGCAAGCAAAAATTTACCGTTTTAGTACAAAACTTGATGTTTTAACAATTCTAATGGTCATAATACTTATTAAATATCATAAATAAGTCATAAAAACTATTTCCATAATTTAATCTCATTAAATTTCATTAGCCCCAAAATTCTAGTTTACAATTTAACCAATTTTAACAATTTTATAGCAAAAATGCACATACAACAATCTAGCTTGGATTTTCATGATCTAAAGTATTAAACTACATTTTATAATGATAATAAAGTCATCAAAAACCTAATTACATTTTCTCTTAAACCAATTCATGGTTTACAAAAACCTAGTTAGCAAAATAGCTTAAATATTACAATTCCACACAAAAACCTAGTTAGCAATATAGCTTAAATATTACAATTCCACTTAACAATTTGCAAACTAACAATTTGATTATATTTCACATATCACAAAATGATAAATTCCACTTTGCAACCATAATCACACAACAAAAACC
Source organism: Agapanthus africanus (assembly GCA_030015575.1). NCBI lineage: Eukaryota > Viridiplantae > Streptophyta > Magnoliopsida > Asparagales > Amaryllidaceae > Agapanthus > Agapanthus africanus. The sequence continues at coordinate 77,474,791 of JASDDO010000029.1, forward strand.
CTAACTATAATTTAATCCTTCTCTTGAAAAGCTAAATCTTTCAATTAGAACCACAATTCATATCCTAATTAAGTTAGATTAAAGCAATAACCAACAATTTAACAAAAGCTCAAGATTTTTACCTCACAAGATTTGAGATCTTGCATGAAAATCTTGACCTCCAATTTAAAAACTTTTCACCAAAAACCATGCTTGAGAGGCTAAGGAAAAATGGGTAGGAGTTGGATTTGGAATTAGCTTTGAAATTGTATGGATTTTGAAGCATTTTTGTGGATTTTTGATACAAATTGGGTGGGATTTTTTTTGAGGGAGGGCTGCTGCAGTAGGGTGCTGATTTTGGCCAGGAATTTGAGGGAGAGAGGAGAGAGATCAAGTGGGGAAAATGATATCAAGTCAACCCAAGGTCAAAGCCCATACTTATATATTCTTTTATTCTTTCATTTCCTTTTTCTTTTCATTTCTTTTGGGCAAAACAAGTGGGGAAATGAGGAGGGGGAAACTTGGGCTGCTGATTTGGGGAGAGGAGAGAGGGTGTGGGTGAGTGTGGGTGAGGAAAAATGATAAATGTTATACCCCAATATCTATTTACACTAATTTCACCAAAAAAGCCTTTTTTCTTCGATATTTTCTAAACCGTTTTGCCAAACCATTTCATTTCAAAAACCACATGATAAAATTTTATTTAATGTGTTATGATGTACAAAATTTGTTTCAACTCATTCCAACTTGTAATTTTCCCTAATTAAATATATTAGTGACGGCTTAAAATAATATTAAAATAATTAATTTCGGAAAAATTTTCAGAAAATTTGAAATTTCACCAGTGGCTCAATAAACACCAAATACTAGCAATTTCATAGCTAGAATATGTATATTTAATTTTATAATAAAGATATTTGTATTTTGACTTTTTACAGAAAACCCCTTTATTTTACCGATTTTTCCGAAATTTCACCGAAACGATTTTCAAAACGTTACAATCTTCCCCCTTAAAGAAATTCGGTCCCCGAATTTAAATTAAAACTCCCCCCCCCCAAATACTAAAATATCTAAGCAAAACATCAAGTCGTCGGGGCTCTGAAATCATAAATACATAAAACAAATCGTAGCGCAGCGCATGCGCATGCGCATGAAAAAAATGAGCATATAACTCAAAATCAAAACTCCATCCATCATCCCGCAATCATCGGAGTCATGGTAAAAACACAATGTCTAAATCCAAAATGAAAATCAATATGATATACATCATTAAAACATCTGGAAGCAATGCATGCCAAATCTTCTTCAAATCGTTGTGCGATACTCGCAGCACTGCACAGTGGCGGACGTCTATTGTAAGAAAATAACTATATATATATATATATATATCCTTTTTTTTAATATGTACGTTCCGCCGTTTTGGAAACAATTTAGAAGGGTCTCCTTGTTTTTAAACATTTTGTGTCATATCAGACACGTAGGTAAATACTGAGACTATAGCTCGCTTTTTGGAAATCCCTTCAATAACTATCAATGCATGCAAAATATATTCAGGTACTATCCTCTGACTAGTCCTGCTCAGTACAAAAACTCATAGCAATCATCATAAAAACGTACTGCTCCATAAGAAATCAATCCCAAAATATGCATATAAATGTTATGTGCGTCTTGTGCGCACGGAAATCAAAATCCATATATGTGCCATACATGCGCACAGAAAAAACATCTAAGTGCATCGGTTGTGCACACAACATCTGTCATAGGTATCGTGTGTGCCTGACAGTAAGGACAGGTGCGTCTGACACACATGAAGAATCTCGATATAGTGCATCTGGTGTGCACCAAAATCGCTTCTCAAAACATGCGCTCAACATGCGCGAAAATCCAAACCAGGTGCATCCATCATGCACGAAATCATGAAATCTAATATCAAGCGCCGCACATGCACAAAATCCAATCAGGTGCACAAGGTGCACAAAACCAATATCGAGCATCACAATCGAAATCGAAGTTCAGTGTATCTAAGTGCACAAAATGTGTATCACTGCACTGCAAGCATATGTGAACTATACCGAGTGCAAAAACCAAATCGTATGCGTATATACGCATAAATCAACTCAACTGTATGAAATCCATATAATCACAAACATGAGAAACCAAGGCACGAAAACTATCTCAAGTGCAACAACTGTGCAAAAATCGTAAATACTCAGTAGGTGCAACCATGGTGCATGAAAACGATATCATGAAACTCAATCATCAAAACCAAATCATGCGAATAGATCGCTCAAAATACCAAAATCAAGTATGGCGGAATAGTCCCGTTCAAGCACATCCTCCAAGAATCTCTGGCCAACTGTCGTGGTCACTCATAGCATGTCTCGTCGACGATCCTGAACTCTGGCCTGCCGGTGTGTGTAACATGACCACTCCTGGGTCCAAGTCTTCTCGTAATTCATTCCAGAAAGTTCCTGTCGAGATCTCTCCCAAATCTTGTCTATGCCGAACTGTCCGAAAGTCATCGTCCCTTACTAGATCTGTTCTCGTTCCGGAACGGCTGCATACTCATCGCGACTCCTTTTGGAAGGTATATCCAAGTACAATGTCTCAGCATACGTATCGCATCTCTAATGTTGGCGGAGTGGAACGTCGTCTCATCAAGATCTCGTATGAACCTCTTACTCCACTTTCTTTAATGTCGACTGCTTCGGACTCGTCTCGTCGTGGCTGCATGGACTGAGCTCCTACAGCTATCCTCGTATCTAGAGTCTCCCAAGAAATGCATCTCACCACCTGGCATCCGAATGAAGTCAAACCATCTGATCGATTTGTCAGAACCTCATAATCCCCCAAGAGCTCAACATCTTGGGTACAGTTTAACAGTATCGAGTAAGTACCACAGCATCGATGGTCCAGCCGTAAAAGGGCAAACCCAAGCCTCACTAATGGCGCCGCGGAACTGCCGCAAACCCTAAGGTTCAAAGGCTTTCACACGGTCATTAAGTCGAGTTAGGGTTTCATTCTTCTAGAGGGTCCATAAAATTGCCTACATGCTCTTTCCGAATACTTTAAACTTGGAATAATAGGTTGCTGATATTCGATCGTTGTTCATAACAGAATACTGCATTTTATACCACCCATTCTTATGCTCGTGTGTTTATAGGTAGGTGCTTTTAATCCGTGTTTGTTACATATTTACAGATTACAGGTTTCCAGTACAAATATTGCAAATCAAGACAAAATCTCCACAGTTACACCAAATACAGAACATCTGTTGACAGCAGATAAAAGCCGGGTTCCAGTCATCCATATCCGTCCGGTGCCGAGTACCAGTTCCTGAGACAAGACATATGACAGTGGTCATTCGTGTCTGGGACAAGCACAGAGCACGAGGGAGGCTACACAAGAATCAATGGGTGCGCGGAGCTCGAGGGAGATAAAGTCAAATGTGTTGAAAAATGAAGCCATCATTGTTGACTATTGGAACCTGAAGCAATCATAGAAGAATATTGAAAATCTGTACATGTTTAAAAGAAGAAAATAGCAACACAGGACCACCAAAGAAACCCGACCCCCTAATTCCTCCACATGGTCGCGGATCAGCGGCCAATAGGGGGTATTGGCCGCGGATCCGCGGCCGTACTGACTCCTTGATGTGTCGTTTTCTGGGGGCAGTTTGGTACTTTCATATTGGTCCAGAATCTTGCCCTAGATTTTCATTTCCCTGCCTACAAATACAGCAGATCTGAGCCAAGCCAAGGGTCCAATTTTGTGTCCACTCTTTTGTAGTTTTTTGTATAGTTCTTCTTCTTCTTCTTCATTCTTCCTCCATGGAAATGTAGTGAGAGCATTGAGTGGATATTAATGAAGATGAGGGTTTTGTATCATTCTCTTTTGTTTCTTCTTCCCCTTGAGATTCTTGCTTTCTCTTGATCATTCAACCTCTTCATTGAGCTTGAATGGTTAAGGGTTAGTTATTGATCTCAAGGGTCGTATTTTCTTATGGAATTAGCGCTTCAATTCACATGCGTTCTCTACCCTTCTCTTGATCTTGCAACCTCTTGATTGAGCTTGCAAGTTTAAGGGTTGGCTATTGATCCCATGCTTGTCTTGAGTTCTACTTTCTTGTTCTTTTTATCGCTTTTTATTACTTGCTTATTATTATCTTGCTTTTCTTTCTTGCAATTTAATTCCATGCACTTTAATTACTTGTTTGTAATCTTTTCTTTTCTTTGTTCTTTTCTTTTTGTTCTCTCTTTTTGGTTCTCTTTTGTGAATGAATGTAATTATTATTGTTAAGAAGAAATACGGTATTATAAGTTAACATTTCTTTACCCATTTCCTTTTCCCGTATTTTCCATTGAACTCCGCCCAAACCATAAGCAAGCGCTCCGTTAGGCACCGTACCCTGACAAGGTAACGGTGATTTCTAACCGCGACCGGTTGCGTTCGGTTTGGCCGGAGGCGAAAGCAAGAGACAAGAACGGAAGGACAAGGGTAAATAAGCCGTATTCCACGAATACCGCGCTTAAATCCCCTAATCCACGTTGTTGCCGATTGCTCTAGCTTCAATTGGTCAAGATTCGGCTCAAAGGTTTTGAGTACGGATTTCTTTAGCTTATAATCTCGTATCTTTTTCTTAACAACTTTATACTTGCAAATAATACACTTAGGATAGAATCGAACAACTCATACACAAATTCTTTATTGACTCGTCTAAAACAAGAAAGGACATACAACCCTCTCCCTGTGGATCGACCCGTGCTCAACCGGCTAGCTGCATAGCGACACCGTCTTGATTGCGGTTAACTTTAAATTCTTCCAATCAAATGGCGCCGTTGCCGGGGAGAAGGTAGCGTATTTCTTTTCTTGTTATTCGGGTTAATATTCTTTTTGTATATAAAAAAAAAATCTTTTTGTTTTTTTTGATCATTTTTGTGGGCAAGAGTGCAGATTTTTGCGTATTTGCAAACTGCGATTGTGGGGAGCAAAGTGTGCATTCAAGGCAAAGGTGATTACGAAGTACAGTGCCAAAGATCCGGGTAGTTTGACCCGCGCAAGCGAACCTTTCAAGCTTACCGGATTTGATTCAACGGGGGTTTCTAACCCAAAAACTTTACGGTACGTACTTTCCTAACACCTTCTTCTCAAATCCGACGCATCCAATATACTATTCTTTGCAGGATTCTTTGCAAGTTCGCTAGCAAACGCTAAAAATTGACTAACCCGTATTTGTTGCAGTGCCGCGCTTAAACTAAAAACAATTTTTTGATTCTTTATAGAATTTTTATTGAATTGCGCATTGCATACATTAATACGGACTTAAGGGCAAGCGAACCCCACAACATACGGTAAAGGATTTCATCACCTTTTCCGTGGCCCACAAATCACGAACTTGAGCATAACGTTTACCCGCACAAAATTTAAAAGAAACTAGACTTTAAGCCTTAAGGACTTCGCGCTCACTAGGAGAAGTTAACTGTGTTTAAAACCTTGCTTAACGGTATATTGTTTACGGGGTGTCTAGGAAAGTGTTAACGGCGAAACCGCCAAAAGAGAAAGGGTTATTTAATTAAGGAACTTCGCGAAAGCGTTGGAAAACCTCCCCTTATCTCTGCACTTACCTGGCCTCGTGATCAGTGTATCTTGAGCCTGTTTCTCGACACAGTTTTACTTCGACAATCAAGTTCTGGAGCAGGTCTAGTTGACCTAGGTGAACCCTAGAACGATTAGGTGTGTGGTATTTTTGTGTCGTGATTGTTTTTGTCAATATTCTTTTTGTGTGTATATTTCATTCTTCTGTTAATATATAAACTAAAAAAAAAATTAAAAAAAAAATCACATTCTTTTTCCCCTCCTTTTCTCTGCCTTTCTTTCTTTCTCTTTTCATATCATGGGTACTCCATCTCGCAAAACTCTTGCCGAACTTTGGTACCCATAACCAGAAATTACTTCTTACGGTTCTTGCTTTGGCCGAACTTCGAACGACCCCTCCATGCCCAAAATTTCTTTGAAAGATCAGATAGACGCGTCTAGGACGAACAACTGGACCCCGCAATCCACTTCATATCAACCATTTCAAACATTCACCCCTTCTTGCGTTGATACCCCTTTTGAAAGTCCAGTTGTAGCCACAAGACCTATGTCTCTTGCTGAACGTATTGAACAATCTCGTAGCCGATCTTTCACTCCTTTCACCACTTCAAATTCTTGGGATCAACAATTCCATTCACATTCTTATCCAAATGTTGATCCTGCACCTGTCCAGCCATTCAATTCCTACCAATCCTACCCTACTTTCGCACCTTCCCTAGACATTGCATCAGAACCGCCATTTGGGAGTTTTCAGTATCCAAACAACTTTGAATCTTTTCCTGAAACCCCTTCACAACCAATGTCTAGTCTAGAACAGTCCTTGGAAGACTTTAGGGTAGCGTCAAGCCAACAGATGATGGATTTGAATGCGTCCATGGCCGCTCTCATACAACCTACTGACCCGGTAGCTAGTTTCCAGCTAGCTCCAAATTTTCCAATGTATGAAGAAGCGGTCGGACAGGCTGTGAATTTGAGTGGAGAGAGTGAGCTGTACCCCCTTCCAAATCAAACCTACCCGTTTCAAATTGAATCCCACAACTCCTGTGTTGAAAGTCTATCAAGTGTCCCAACTGCATTATCAATTGAAGATAGAATGTTTAATGAGTTGTGCGACTTTGTAGGGTTTGATTTGCCAGATTATGAAGGGACCTTGCCAAGTGAAACCACAAACAATCCTTTTGACCTCTACACCTCCATCCTAGAACCTGAATTGATTGAAATCCATGCTTTTGATGAGATGTCGGAGAAAATTGACTTTCACTTGATTAAGGATATTGACGCCGGGAATATTTTGGATGATGAACCTGTAGATCTGGCAGAGTTTTTCTCTCCAATTCATCATCCCGAGTCATTCACTGTTTTTCCCGAACCCCATATGCGTCTGAATTTTGAAGAGAAATGCATGGATGTGCTTAATTTTGAGGAGAATTTTGAGGATAGCTTTGAGGATGAACCAGTTTTAATTGATGAGTCGGATTTTCCAATTTATCCTATTCCTTTCACTGACTGTGTACACCCTCCAGAACCCTTAACCGATACCCTTCCTCAATCACTTCCCCCTATCCTTTCCATCGTTCCGACAATGCAAGAAACCGTATCATTTTCACTTCCTGTGTCTGGTTTACCAAGTTCGGCATACCCATGGTTTCTCACGAATCTTGAGGGATTTGACCCCATTTCTCGACGGGTAAATATATTAGCACAATCGCTTTTCACACATCGGTCATCACAAATTGTGCTAATCTATTCACTCCATTTCCTCCCTCAAGTTCGTATTCCACTTCTTTTTCCCTTCCGCCATTCTTCTTCCTCTCATATACCGAGACCGTATCCCGCTCCTCTCCGCATACGGTCTCACGTATTCTCCATTTCTTTCCTCTTCACCTTCTTTCACCAGCCACTGCTTTATCACGATAAGATCTTTCAATGGTTGGTACTAACTTTTGGCCTGTGTAAGGCCTTGTATAGCTTGATACTGTTCTTTCCCCCCTAAACCTGAACTTCAACGCCTAACAGTGGAAACACTGTTTTACTTAAGTTTGGGGGGAACACCTTTTCTGTATATATTTTTGGTTTTTCTTTTTGTATATAATTTGTTTTTAGGGGGAGCGCCGACAATTTTGACCCTCTTGGTATAGCCTGACAGTGAGGGCACTGTCAAGTTTAAGTTTGGGGGTGTGCTCGGTAAGCCTTCTTCCTTCGCATTCATTTGTATATTTTGCATTTGCATACCCTATTTAAAACCCACAAAAATTAAAAATTTTCCAAAAAATATAAAAACTTTGTCGTCAAGTTAGCTAATAGGGTAACTTAGATCTTTATTCCGAAAGTTTAGTTGATATGATAGAAATAACTAAATTCTAGGCTTAGGGATTGAAAACCCTAAAAATAACCCTCATTCTGTTTAAACTTGGTAAGTATACGTCCTTACAGTTTTTTTTAGAAATAGGTAATCTTGAGTTCAGTTCTTGAGTTAAGTCAAGATGAAGGGAAAGTATTGAAGCTTTACTGGAGGATAAGTCTGAAAAATAGTTTCTTTTCTTGAGTTTAAATTTAGAAAGTATATACCCTACAAACTGCACTTACACGCACCTTAAAACTTGGGATAGTAGAGGATACCTAGAAATACTCTTGCCTGAAAGCTTAGTATGAAAGAAAAAACGGTATTTAAAGCTAAACACCAAAAGAGCATGTTGAAAAATATATCCGGTCTTGAAAAAGAAAAAGAAAAAGAAAAATAGAATAAAGTCAAGACCTGGAAACTGCTATTTACGCTTTAAGTTCACACATTCAGTAATCGGCCGTTAGTGCCTCAAGAAGCATTAATAGTCGCATGAAAGGTGTGTGAGCAAATCCGTCCATCCTTAATGAAAAGAAGTAGTATTAGGTATTAGGGCAAGGGTATTATAGCTTGAATTGAATTCTCAAGTGTAGGGGTGCAAATATACACACACGTAGGGGTATACAATCGATGTTTGAATAAAAGATAGAAATAAAGAATAAGACTTGTGTTTTCTGTAAAGTTGATAAAAATCCCTGATTTGAGGCCGCGCTTTAGAAGGAAAACTCAGGAGAACCAACATCTTTCTAAACTTTTTTGGAACGTATATGATCTAAGGATAAATAGATTAGAGGTGTGAAGCATAAGGGTTGGATATTTCTAACTTAGGATAATAGAGTTTCTAACGTAAATACTAAACTATAGGAATAGAATCGATGTTAACTTATGAAACTAGCTTGACGGGATTTTGTGGGTGTAATCCGCTGAAAACCCTCAGGAGACAACACTCCTCCTACTAGGGACACCTAGAGGTTTAACGGCTTGTTGCACGTGCTCAGTGCAATCGCGTTCCCTGCGAAAGTGCGGTTAGGATTTTATTTTTGTGAATAATTGGTTTTGCTCGGGACGAGCAAAAGTTAAGTTTGGGGGTATTTGTTCATAACAGAATACTGCATTTTATACCGCCCATTCTTATGCTCGTGTGTTTATAGGTAGGTGCTTTTAATCCTTGTTTGTTACATATTTACAGATTACAGGTTTCCAGTACAAATATTGCAAATCAAGACAAAATCTCCACAGTTACACCAAATACAGAACATCTGTTGACAGCAGATAAAAGCCGGGTTCCAGTCATCCATATCCGTCCGGTGCCGAGTACCAGTTCCTGAGACAAGACATATGACAGTGGTCATTCGTGTCTGGGACAAGCACAGAGCACGAGGGAGGCTACACAAGAATCAATGGGTGCGCGGAGCTCGAGGGAGATAAAGTCAAATGTGTTGAAAAATGAAGCCATCATTGTTGACTATTGGAACCTGAAGCAATCATAGAAGAATATTGAAAATCTGTACATGTTTAAAAGAAGAAAATAGCAACACAGGACCACCAAAGAAACCCGACCCCCTAATTCCTCCACATGGCCGCGGATCAGCGGCCAATAGGGGGTATTGGCCGCGGATCCGCGGCCGTACTGACTCCTTGATGTGTCGTTTTCTGGGGGCAGTTTGGTACTTTCATATTGGTCCAGAATCTTGCCCTAGATTTTCATTTCCCTGCCTACAAATACAGCAGATCTGAGCCAAGCCAAGGGTCCAATTTTGTGTCCACTCTTTTGTAGTTTTTTGTATAGTTCTTCTTCTTCATTCTTCCTCCATGGAAATGTAGTGAGAGCATTGAGTGGATATTAATGAAGATGAGGGTTTTGTATCATTCTCTTTTGTTTCTTCTTCCCCTTGAGATTCTTGCTTTCTCTTGATCATTCAACCTCTTCATTGAGCTTGAATGGTTAAGGGTTAGTTATTGATCTCAAGGGTCGTATTTTCTTATGGAATTAGCGCTTCAATTCACATGCGTTCTCTACCCTTCTCTTGATCTTGCAACCTCTTGATTGAGCTTGCAAGTTTAAGGGTTGGCTATTGATCCCATGCTTGTCTTGAGTTCTACTTTCTTGTTCTTTTTATCGCTTTTTATTACTTGCTTATTATTATCTTGCTTTTCTTTCTTGCAATTTAATTCCATGCACTTTAATTACTTGTTTGTAATCTTTTCTTTTCTTTGTTCTTTTCTTTTTGTTCTCTCTTTTTGGTTCTCTTTTGTGAATGAATGTAATTATTATTGTTAAGAAGAAATACGGTATTATAAGTTAACATTTCTTTACCCATTTCCTTTTCCCGTATTTTCCATTGAACTCCGCCCAAACCATACGCAAGCGCTCTGTTAGGCACCGTACCCTGACAAGGTAACGGTGATTTCTAACCGCGACCGGTTGCGTTCGGTTTGGCCGGAGGCGAAAGCAAGAGACAAGAACGGAAGGACAAGGGTAAATAAGCCGTATTCTACGAATACCGCGCTTAAATCCACTAATCCACGTTGTTGCCGATTGCTCTAGCTTCAATTGGTCAAGATTCGGCTCAAAGGTTTTGAGTACGGATTTCTTTAGCTTATAATCTCGTATCTTTTTCTTAACAACTTTATACTTGCAAATAATACACTTAGGATAGAATCGAACAACTCATACACAAATTCTTTATTGACTCGTCTAAAACAAGAAAGGACATACAACCCTCTCCCTGTGGATCGACCCGTGCTCAACCGGCTAGCTGCATAGCGACACCGTCTTGATTGCGGTTAACTTTAAATTCTTCCAATCAATCGTATCTGTCGACTCTCAATGTCTCCGCGTGAAGTCGTCTCTAGCTGGAATCAATCTATCTGATGACCTCGCATCGGGGTAGGCGAACGAACCACATGTCCTAGTCATTCATCATCGGGTGACTATCGACTTTCTATCATCTCTCAGTATAACTCGTACTGCAATAGCTCCAACATCTTGGGCGATATCTCGTCGTTCGCAGCAATAACTGGCTCGCTCGTCTGCACGCTGAACAGTGCCTCAATCATCATGAATAAGCAATACGCCAACGGTCATCAAAGTCTGGTTGGCCTCTATCATTGGCTCAATCCTCTGGTACTGATCGGCACATCCGAGAAATCTCGTAAAGGCGATCCGCCAAACGCTCGTGGCGCGAAAACACAGTAAAAAGACACATCTCCACAATCGCGTGTCGCCGGAATTACGCCCTGGTCAGTCCTCGTTCATGACGAGCTCGTGCTGACCGCAACTCTAGCCGTAGCTCTCCCTGCCCGTTATCGTGGCAGCAAAACCATAACTGGTACCGATGAGGCTAGATCAGGAATGAATATAATACTGAACAAAGAAATATGCATCTTAAGGCTTCTTAAGTGGAGTAGCGTATCGTAAGTATGCCGCGGAACATACCCACGGCACGTCACACTTCTTTAGTCACATATTCCATCAACCAAGGGTCATCCTACGCTCCGAAGGTAAAACCTAACGCTCTGATACCAACTTTGTCACGTCCCGAAAGTACGGAACATGACCGGCACTTAAACTACGAAACGTCTCGAGGCGTACGTAATCTAAGCCGAAAACCCAGAAATCCAAACCAAGAAAAGTAGTAGAGTGAAGGAAAAACAACTTAAAACAAGTAGTTTTAAAAGCATAGCCGAATTATGCGTTTTTTTTATAAAAAAACATCAAGTATTTCTTGAAAATTTCGGCAGAGTCTCATTTGTAAATACTGGCTCCCAAACGGGATACAACATGAATAGTATACGAAATCAATAAAAGGCATACCCAAGCAGGAGCTAGCTCTTCATCAATCGATGGTCACAACCACACAAGCAATATAATATACAACGCCAAGGGCGAGGATCAAAACTCAAAAGGAAACTCAAAATAACAAGAAATCCACATAAATACAACGCGCGACTCTAAGGTCGAAGGAATAACATCACTTGTCTCTATCTCAAAAATAAATACATGTTTGGTTAATGGAATTTACTAGATACAACTGAATAATATTATACAAGGTAATATGATGGGTACGATACCAATAAGCCCACCTACTAGCAAGTTATCCGAACGAAACTGTGCCCGCAAAGCCGTAATGAAACCTGTACGGAAAACCTGCAAGAAACTGGGGCACAACGGGGGTGAGTTGCCAACTCGTGAATAGAAAAACATCTACGAACAGAAACCGCATGAACAACGCAATCCTAGGTCATATGATCATAATATATCCTCAAATATAAACAGCAGTCTATAACAATGACTAGGGTAAATATCTAACCCAAGTGTAATCCCATATGCCCGTGTCAGTGCCTCAGGTAGCAATATATCATATGGATGATGTATGAATGCATGAAACAGAATGCATGTACTGAAGAAAACTGCTTTCATAAGTTAGTGAGATTTCTGTATTTTTAAAATAAGGTATCATAATGAAATCAGCATAAAACAGTGCCTAGCATCGGCACAAAACGTAATCCTAATATCTCGATATCTCTGTATCACAGTCTCTGTACCTCAATATCTAGAAATCTCAATGTCTCAATCACAATGACTAGGGCGCCGTCAGTCCAGGCCGGCCCCTACTATCCATCTCATGACCACGACGGTATCCTCAAGATATCCGACGCATCGGGTAATATCACCGGTCGGTCGTGCTCCCCTGCACAGGCTCAACGTCAACAACACGATCTTCTTGCCCCGGGGTACCGCACCGGGCCCACCATGTACCCGAAACGGTTCATCCATCTTCTCGAATTGGGTCTCGAAATCCATCAGCAAACTCATGGTGGACGACTCATACATCATGGGAAAACCGCACTTTTTATTTAAAAGAGAGGAAAGAAGCTTATACAAGTTTTGCGGTTTTCCCCCAAATCAAGAAAATCTCATGGAAATCCGAATCCAAATCATCAATAGCATGTAAAACCATGAATACGGCATAACAATGAATAACAGTATGCATGAAGTGACAAGTAATAACTACAATATCTAAGCTGGCATATAAGGTAAGTACACTAATATCATGTCAAACTACTAGCTATCAAGCTAAGTTAAGCCATAATATTTTCTAAGGTGTACGTGACATGGCAATTACCGATGAAGATGTGTGTGAGCCGGCAAGTAAGTGTACGTGGTACATACGCATCATCGGTAATGGTGCTGGTGTCCTAACAGCATAATATCAACAATGCAATATGAAATAACAATGTAAGTATGCGATGCGGAGCGAGCAACCATAATGAGCGGGAGCTAAATATTAAACAATGGTGCTATTTGAAATAACACAAATCGTGGGGTTTTGAAAATAAGGGCTACGGTGGTTTTAAGAAAGGATACGTCTTTTGAAATATCCGTAGATCCCTTGACCTGTCTTTTAAAATACCTACGGTCCGCTAGTTTTGAAATAGGTAGGAGTCTAAACTAATCTAACAACTACACTAAACTATACGACTGAACTAACAAGCTAAACTACAGGTAAGGAAACAGCCTATCATCTGAGTCGATACATATACATACCTGTATATGTATAGTCGGTGATCCCGCCTCAATAATATCATATCCGATACCATATCTATAATCAGACATCCCAAGTCAAGAGTGGGGATCAATCATCAATATATAGCTCGTACGTAAATCCGTCGTACGGCATCCCAAATCTGGGTACGGGTCAATATCACATTCATCATACTATTCATCTGGTATCCACTTTATCAAGTATCATGATCGGGGTACTGATCTACGTCTAGTACAATACTGATACCGCCTAAGTATGCATGCACGTGTGTGTAACAATACGTCAAGGACCCGCTACAACGTCATGTCGTATCTCAAATACGAACCCTGCCATATCACCGATCTCACGGCCTCAAATCAATTTCATCGACTCACCTCAAATCCCAAACATTATCCTCAAATCCAGTATGTGAACACATAGTCCCGTACCCATGTGAACACATAAACACATATCCCCATATACGCATAGGTAATAACATAGATGTATGCATGTGTGTGCGCGCGTGTGTGGGTGTAACAACTAATCTAGGGTTTCGCAACTAACACTAAACTAATCCATGAACACCTAGCATCTACCTTTATCCTCAAAGCCTCATATTAATATAATATATATTTAAGTGTATACGTATTCGTATACATCACTGCGAACTGCGGGGGTGCTATACGCTATCCACCCGACTTCTCCCCGTAGATATAAATCTACTCACCTGGTCCTCGCTCGTCGGTGCCGACGTCGCCACGCTCTTGCTTGTCGTCTCGAAGTCCACATGGGGTACCTACATATCATAACGCACCGTATCGCATTAAAACCAAATTCGAAATCGAAACGGCATACGAAAATCAAATCGGCACGCGTATCACGCATAGGTCAAAACCTATCGCCTACGCATGCAAGAATAGCCAAACTAACCCTCGATGTCGATGTACAAACGTCAAACCATCGAGAAAATCCAAACACACTCATTTGCGCATCCACGAACACTAACTATAATATAAAATAGGTTAAAATTCACCAAAACCCCAAATTCACCTTAAAAGCCATTTTTCCAAAAATCTAGCAAGCAAAAATTTACCGTTTTAGTACAAAACTTGATATTTTAACAATTCTAATGTCCATAATACTTATTAAATATCTTAAATAAGTCATAAAAACTATTTCCATAATTTAATCTCATTAAATTTCATTAGCCCCAAAATTCTAGTTTACAATTTAACCAATTTTAACAATTTTATAGCAAAAATGCACATACAACAATCTAGCTTGGATTTTCATGATCTAAAGTATTAAACTACATTTTATAATGATAATAAAGTCATCAAAAACCTAATTACATTTTCTCTTAAACCAATTCATGGTTTACAAAAACCTAGTTAGCAATATAGCTTAAATATTACAATTCCACACAAAAACCTAGTTAGCAATATAGCTTAAATATTACAATTCCACTTAACAATTTGCAAACTAACAATTTGATTATGTTTCACATATCACAAAATGATAAATTGCACTTTGCAACCATAATCACACAACAAAAACCCTAACTATAATTTAATCCTTCTCTTGAAAAGCTAAATCTTTCAATTAGAACCACAATTCATATCCTAATTAAGTTAGATTAAAGCAATAACCAACAATTTAACAAAAAGCTCAAGATTTTTACCTCACAAGATTTGAGATCTTGCATGAAAATCTTGACCTCCAATTTGAAAACTTTTCACCAAAAACCATGCTTGAGAGGCTAAGGAAAAATGGGTAGAAGTTGGATTTGGAATTAGCTTTGAAATTGTATGGATTTTGAAGCATTTTTGTGGATTTTTGATGCAAATTGGGTGGGATTTTTTTTGAGGGAGGGCTGCTGCAGTAGGGTGCTGATTTTGGCCAGGAATTTGAGGGAGAGAGGAGAGAGATCAAGTGAGGAAAATGATATCAAGTCAACCCAAGGTCAAAGCCCATACTTATATATTCTTTTATTCTTTCATTTCCTTTTTCTTTTCATTTCTTTTGGGCAAAACAAGTGGGGAAATGAGGAGGGGGAAACTTGGGCTGCTGATTTGGGGAGAGGAGAGAGGGTGTGGGTGAGTGTGGGTGAGGAAAAATGATAAATGTTATACCCCAATATCTATTTACACTAATTTCACCAAAAAAGCCTTTTTTCTTCGATATTTTCTAAACCATTTTGGCAAACCATTTCATTTCAAAAACCACATGATAAAATTTTATTTAATGTGTTATGATGCATAAAATTTGTTTCAACTCATTCCAACTTGTAATTTTCCCTAATTAAATGTATTAGTGACGGCTTAAAATAATATTAAAACAATTAATTTCGGAAAAATTTTCAGAAAATTTAAAATTTCACCAGTGGCTCAATAAACACCAAATACTAGCAATTTCATTGCTAGAATATGTATATTTAATTTTATAATAAAGATATTTGAATTTTGACTTTTTACAGAAAACCCCTTTATTTTACTGATTTTTCCGAAATTTCACCGAAACGATTTTCAAAACGTTACAGTGAGATTCGTGTGTCGTTTTGGTCATGGGTCGAATTTTAATGCGATACGATATATTATGATACGTAGGTACCCTCACGAGGACTTCGAGACGACAAGCAAGCGCGTGGCGACATCGATTTCGGCAAGCGAGGACCAGGTGAGTAGATTTATATCTACGGGGAGAAGTCGGGTGGATGGCGTATAGCACCCCGGCAGTTCATAGTATATTTATGATATATAATTGAATATATTTGTGGATTATGATCCGTGGATGATTATCAAGTTATAATTATGTGTTTATGGTTAATTTGGTGTTATTAGAAGGGAAATAGCTGTAGGGTTCCTAGGCACACTAAGGAGGTCTCACAAGACATCAACCATGCCAATTTCAAATTTTACGGGTGCCGAAAAACCCTAATACGGATCGTTAACTAGAATATTAGGCGAACACATGCAACTAGTTAACAATTTAACTAAAAGAACGGAAATACAACCTTTGTAGATCCGGTCCTCCACCTCCATAGCTCCGCAATGAAGTCTCCTCGCTGTCCAAATGGAAACCTGGGCTCTAGCGTCGGCTTCATCGGAGAAATGGGCGGGCAAGGTCGTCGGCTTCGTGCCGAAGATGATCTACGTCGAGGCATCACAAGATCAAGCTCCCACTTCACCAAGTCATGAAACTTGTGAAGAAAACACCCTTTACTACTTGGCAAGAGATAGAGGATGAAGAAATAGGAGGTGGGTTCACTTTAAAATTGGATTTCTCACTCAATTACTCAAGTTGCCATTGATGAAGCAAGCTTTTCTTCTTCTGAAGAAGAAGAAGAAGATGATGATAATAATATGATAGGTTATTTTCAAATAGAAAAGAAAATCAATCCTTATCATATTCAAACCATGGTCAACTGTAGAGACTAAACTAAGGTTAGGTGAATGGTTAGGTTAGGCATGAAAACAAAAATGGAAGACTTTTTCAAAGCTTCATGAAGCTTCAAAAATCAACCATTTCTTTACTTGCCTAAAAAGGAAATTAACTAAATAAATGGTTAAAAAAAGATAACAAAACCCTAACCATTCACTTAAACATGGTTTAAAGTCTTACACAAACCCAAGTTAGCATGTATCATCAAACATGATACAAACTAGTGCACTAAAATATATCATATATACAATATGCAGAAGCGAGTGAGAAAATCCATTTAATGTGAACCAATACTAGTTAATGCAAAGTAATATATCAAATATATAATTATGCATTAAATCATCAAATCAACACTTGATTTAACGATCCGGTCATATCTCATATGACCGACTAATATCCAATGTATCGATTTTCGAATCAATCCTTGATTCGATAACTAGGTTATATCGCATACAACCAGATCGATACATTCATCATGAGAATAGAATACGGTATCACATACACGCATTATTCTCGGTCCCGCACATATCTCATATGCGCTCCTATTTCGTTTCGCTTGAGCCAGGAAACCTCTGTGTAGGACTCTAAAGACTCGTCAATACGCTGGCAGCAGATGATGATCATATCAATCACCCACAAGCCGCAAGCGGTCTGCTAAACGTAACGGCCACCCGGGTATTGAGCGATCAGAAGATCGACGAGCAAGCCCGCTCACACTCCTGTGAATCCAACCAGTAACACTTACCGTACAGTCCGGTCTGATCGTCTAATATGTCGCATATCTCGCCTAGGGGCGGTAAACGTCAGACCCCAATAGCTCGATAAGTTGTGTCGATATGAGGTCTATAACAGTTCGAGAAACTACTGGTAACACTTACCAGTAAATCTCAGCAACCCTGGCCAGGGATTTCCGGTTATAGCCAATCGAACACAGCGCAACATCAACTCCCTATACCGGGAGAGACGAATCCCCTCCTATCGCTCATTGCCTCCATGTGACTCGGGACTGTACCCAAAAATCACCGTTTTGCACGCCCTCTTGGACGTGGTAAGGTGGAAATCAAAGCACAGTGGGAACCACACAAGACTCTATGACGATCTCGGGTCAACAGACTACTCTGTACCAGTGTCACCAGAGAACTGCCATCTGACGTAAGGTATAATACCATCTGGGAGTTCTCGGCGAGTCCGTCCAGTGTACCCAGTCTCCACTGAGCACCCGTATATCATCTCTGATTTCAAACACCAATGGATATGGGATCATCCATCGCCCATCTGTATGGGTCGAGAAGGTATACGCTAGTCTACTCTGGTATATCGATGCCCCGTCTCGATACACCCACGACTAGGGACTTTGAAGGATGTACTTATGGACTACCATGTCCCCACTAGTATGATCCGCATCATAGTCCAGGTAGTCAAATACACATCCTAAGGGCTTTACCAACATGTAACAGAGAGACAATCAGTGTACACGCTAAGGTAAAGAGTAACCAGATAGCATATTATCATGTCGAGCAAGAATGTCCTCCCTATATATGTCCCAGCATCCACTACAATATACATCCAATGTACAGTAATGGCCTCTAGGGCATATATATAACTAACAATAGCATAGCTTCTTAGTCGCGAAACCTAGATTAGGTTTACACCCACACGCACACACGCATTTGCATACATCTATTTACATGTGCGTATATGGGGATATGTATATACACACACACACACACACATGGGTATGGGACTGTGTGTGTGTGTGTGTGTGTGTGTATACATGGATTATGAGGATAGTACTTGGGATTGGAGATTAGTCGATGAGATTGGGCTTGAGGCCGTGAGATCGGTGATGTGACAGGGTTCGTATTTGAGTTACGACGTGATATGTTTAGCGGGTCCTTTAGGCGTGGTGTTTTCATACACACGCATGCATACATAGATGGTATCAGTATTGTACTAGACGTAGATCAGTATCCCGGATCTTGATTTTGATAAAGAGGATACCAGATGAATAATGTGATGAATGTGATATTTGACCCGTACCCAGATTTGGGATACCGTACGACGGATTTACGTACGAGCTTTATATTGATGATAGATCCGCACTCTTGACTTGAGGATGTTATATTATAGATATTGTATCGTATGTGATACTATTGCGGTGGGATCACCGACTATTATATATATATATATATATATATATATATATATATATGTATATGTATGTATCGACTCAGATGTTAGGCGGTTTCCTTACCTTTCGATCAGCCTGTTTATGGCCCTGTAGTGTACTTGTAAATGATAGATTAGATTCGACTCATACCTATTTCAAAAACTAACGAATCGTGTGTATTTTAAAGATGGGACAAGGGATTCTACGGATATTTCAAATGACGTATCTTTTCTTAAAAACACCGTAGCCCTTATTTTCAAAACACAACGATTCGTGTTATTTCAAATGGCACCACTATATGACTCATATTTATATAAATGCAGATTAGTTATCATTGTGTTTATCATTCAGCTCCCGCATATTATTACTGTTCGCATCGCATTTGCATGTTTATATTGTACTTCCATATGCCATTATTGAGATCATGCTGTCAGGACACCAGCACCATTACCGATGATGCGTATGTTCCACATACACTTACTTGTCGGCTCACACACATCATCATCGGTAATTGCCATGTCGCGTACACTTTAGAAAATACCTTTTCATTGACATAGCTTGATAACTGATAGTCGCAATATGTTATAGCTTCCATATGCTAGTTTAAATATTGCATTCATTGCATGATATTAGGTGCATTCATATATTTATTGGTTATGCAGTATTATGGAGATTTATACAGGTATTCATTGTTTATTGGTATCATGATTTTGATGATTTCGAATTTACATGAGATTTCTGGATTTGGGGGAAAACCGTAAGAATTTAATAAAAGCTTAGTATCATCATTTTAAAATGCAAATTGCGGTTTTCTCATGATGTATGAGTCGTCCACCATGAGTTTTCATGATTGCTGTTGGATTTCGAGACCCGATTCGAGGAGTTGGATGAACCGTCTCGGGTACATGGTGGGCCCGGTATGGTACCCCGGGGCAAGAAGCTCGAGTTGTATTCGATGAGCCTGGCAGGGGAGCACTACCTACCGGTGATATTATTTGGACTCGTCGGTTATCCGGAAGATACCGGCCCGAGTCATGAGATGGATACAGGTTGATCCGTTCTGCCGGAGCCCGCGGGCCGATCCCGCAGATGATACGGATGCCTGAGATATTGATATTTGAGATCTGAGATTTGAGATATTGAGATTTGATATTGAGCTACTGAGACTTACGTTTTGTGTCGATGCTGACACTGATTTCTCTGTTGCTTTCATTGATATACATATAGAAATCTTATTGATTAAAGAAAACAGTTGTCTCACTCATGATATATTATGTTTCTATTCGTAATGCATTCATAAATCATATATATCTGATATGTTGCTATCTGAGGCACTGACACGAGCACGTAGTATTGCACTTATTTGTAGATGGATCAGGATATTATTTGAGGATATTGCCTGATATGACCTAGGATAGCGTTATGCATGCGATTTCTACTCGTAGATGTTTTCTACTCACGAGTTGGCAACTCACCCCCGTTGTGCCACAGTTCTTTGCAGGTTTTGCCATACAGGTTTCGTTGCGGCTTTGCTGGCACACTGTTCCTTCCGGGTGATTATTTTGGTAGGTGGGTTCTTTGCATCAGGACCACCATTGTTTATTTATTATTTCAGTTGTATCTAGAAACTCCATCAACCAGATTGTATATTTGATAGAGATAGAAGACCAGACTTGTTATTATTTCGACCTTAGAGTCGCGCGTTGTATTATTATGGTTTTCATGCTGATTTTGGGATTTCTTTTGAGTTTTGATCCTCGCCCTTCGACGTTGTAAATTATATTGCTTGCGTGGTTGTGACCGTCGTTTGACGAAGAGCTAGCTCCCGCTTGGGCATGCTTTTTTCATTTCGTATACTATTCATGTTGTATCCCGTTTGGGGGCCAGTATTTACAAAGGAGACTCTGCCGAAATTTTCAGAAAATACTTGAGATTTTAAAAATACATACTTCGGCCTATGTTGATTAAAACAACTTGCTTTAAATTGGTTTTTCCTTCACTCTACTGCTTCTTTGGTTTTGATTTCTGGGTTTTGGCTTACTTAGATTACGTACGCCTCGAGACGTTTCGTAATTTAAGTGCCGGTCATGTTCCGTACTTTTCGGGTCGTGACAGGGCAACTCAAGAATTTTCTTTAGTTGCTAATGAGGTATATCCCTACACTTTTAGTTAAGTATTTGTGTTAGTATATCCTATTGTAGTTTAGAAATTTATTTAGTTAGGTTTTGTGATCTTGGAAATTTCCAAGATGATGTTAAGTGATAAAGTGAGGTGTAGTGAGTGTTTGCAAGACTTTAGAGGTGATTACTTGGCCAAGACCATATACACGAAGCCAAAATACGAACTTTGAATTTGGCCGATATCGTATTTTGTGAGAATTGTGATGGGATACTGAGATCTGCTATTGCCCCAAAACCCTAAAAATTATTTATCGAACACAGAAAGACGTGCAGGCAACCAGGAACCTACCCTAGAAACCCGAGCCAATTCCTGTCTTTTCTAGCCGTAGATTTATTCCATGTGGCCGCAAATTGCGACCACTTTATGGTGAAATGTAATGAGTTTTGGTCTGTGGTTCCCTTATCCTATATCTAGAGCAACCCCATGTACAAAATTGGCTAATTTTACCTGAGTTAAAATCTGGGAGTGAATTCTCATGTTGCTGAACTTCGTTTTCCGATTTCTGAAACTTGGTTTTGATATTTGATTTGGATTCCGTCATTGGACGTTTGTACGTTAACGGACGAGGGTTATTTGATTGATTTTGCACGGGAAGCTATAGGTTTTAACCTATGAGTGAATCCGTGTGCCGTATTGGTTTTTGGATATTGGTTTTAATAGTATTGCGATTGTGTCTTGATTGTAGGTACTTCGCGTGGACTTCCGAGACGACGAAGCACATCGACTTCGGCTAAGCGAGGAGTTTAGCAGGTGAGTAGATTATATCTACGGGGGAAGTCGGGTGGATGGCGTATAGCACCCCCGCAACCATTGATATGGAAGATTATGTTATGAGTTATAAATATGATAAAGTTGACGCTAATGGATAGATTGCTTGAGAATATGAAATGAGAAGTGAATCATGATAAGTATGAATTGAAAGAGAATAAGTATAAGTTGATAATGGTATGATATGAGATCAAGATCGATACAACATGAGATTAATAAGATATGACGTATATGCAAGGTATCATTATATGAGATTGATATAAATGGTATTTAAGATATATGTGTGTATATATATATATATATATATATATATATGTTTTTGAGGATTAAGATTGATATGTCGTACGAGACTTTAGATCCGTACCCTCATTGTTGTATAGGATGATATATTCCCTATTCTGTTTGATGTTACCGTACGATGTATTGTCATATGCGATATGTTTCACCGGATGATTGATCCGCGATAATGATTTGAGGATGATGATCGAGGATTATTATCATATCGGATATTATGAGACAGCATCGCCGATATAAAGATTGCCACCTGAACCGTACCTATTTTCAAAACGACGATGTGTATCGTTTAAAAAGTGACCGTATGATTCTTGTGTAGATAGATATACCCATTTATTGTTCATGTTGTGTAGGATATTATCCCTCGTGATGTACATGCCACGTGCCGGTATTTAATGCTATATGATATCATTTTCTAGTGCACGTGCACAATTACCGTTGATGTGCATGTTACACATACACAGATTTCCCGGCTCACACACATTCTTCATCGGTAATTGCCATGTCACTTATGTTAGTTATATGTATGCCCTAGAGGCCAATAATGTACATATGATGTATATTATAGTGGATGCTTGGACATATATAGGGAGGACTTTCTTGCTCGACATGATAGTATGCTATCTGGTTGCATTTTATCTTAACATGTACACTTATTGTCTCTCTATTATATGTTGATAAAGCCCTTAGGATGAGTACTTGACTACCAGGATTATGATGCAGATCATACTAGTGGGGACAGGGTAGTCGGTAAGTACATCCTTCAAATGTTCCTAGTCGTGGGAGTATCGAGACGGGGCATCGATATTCCAGAGTAGACTAGCGTATACGCTTCTCGACCCATGTGATGGGCGATGGATGATCCCATATCCATTGGTGTTTGACATCATAGATAGTATACGGGTGCTCAGTGGAGACTGGGTACACTGAACGGACTCGCCGAGAACTCCTAGATGGTATTATACCTATCGTCAGATATCATTTCTCTGGTGACACTGGTACAGGTTAGTCTGTCGACCTGAGATCGTCATTGAGTCTTGTGTGATTCCCACTGTGCTTTGATTTTCACCTTACCACGTTCAAGGGATCTTGCAAAACGGTGGTTTTTGGGTACAGTCTCGAGTCACATGGAGGCAATGAGCGATAGGAGGGGATTTGTCTCTCCCGATATTGGGGGTTGATGTTACGCTATGCTCGATTGGCCATAACAGGAAATCCCTGGCCAGGGTAGCTGAGATTTACTGGTAAGTGTTATCAGTAGTTTCTCAAACCGTTATGGACCTTGCATCGGCATGACTTATCACGCTATTGGGGTTTGACGTTATACCATCCCCCGGCTGCGATATGCAACATATCTGATGAAGAGACCGGACTGTATGGTAGTGTTACTGATTGGATTCGCAAGAGTATGAGCAGGCTTGCTTGTTGATCTTCTGATCGCTCAATACCCGGGTGGCTGTTACGTTTAGCAGACCGCTTGCGGCTTATGGGTGATTGATATGATCATCACCTACTGCCGGCGTATTGACGAGTCTTTAGAGTCCTATACAGAGGTTTCCTGGTTCATGCGAAACGAAGTAGGAGCACATATGTGATATATGTGGGGCCGAGATTAATGCGCGTATGTGATACCGCATTCTATTCTCGCTATATGTGATATAGCCGGGTTATCGGATCAAGTGTTGATTCGATAGATTGATACATATGATATTAGTCGGTTATATGTGATATAGCCGGATTATTAAATCAAGTGTTGATTTAATAATTTAATGTATAATTATATATTTGATATATTAAATTACATTAACTAATATTAGCTCACTTAAGCATTTCTTTTTCTCACTTTTGACACACTTAACATATATGTGATATATGTTAATTGTATTGTTTTCTTTTTACACAAATAATATATATATGTGATATATATTAGTGTGTCATGCTAAGTTACACATGCAACATGGATGTATGAGACTCACACCATGCTTAGCTTAATGTGGGTTCATATTTATTATTAAGTAATTCAAAATTAGTGGAAAAATGTCATGGTTGAGTTTAGTGGAAACTTGTAGATACATTGACTAAGTCCACTCTTTTTGTTTTACTTAAGATATTTATTAACCTAACCATTAACATTAGCCATGGTTTATTCTCTACATGAGTTAGTGTATGACATAAACTTACCCATGGTTGTTTTTATAACCTCATGAGTTTCATTCTCATCTCAATTTCATCTTCTTCTTCTTCATGAAAAAGCTTGCTAGCTTTTGAAATGGTGAAGAAATATAGTGAGAAAAATAAATCTAAAGTGAGCCCATTTCCTATTTCATCATCCTTTACTATATTAGCCATTTAGTTTAGGGTGTTTGTTTCACTAATCTACAATTAGTGAAGAGGTAGCATCAGCTTGAGTCTCCTCGACGTAGATCTTCTTCGGCCTCGAAGACTTCGAGCAAGCTTGTTCATTTCTTCATGTGAACCCTTACTAGAGTTCGGAAGTTCACTACTTAGAGCGAAGGGACTACTACACGGAGCTTTAGAAGTGAAGGACCGGTCTACAAAGGTTGTATTTCTCATTCACTTCGATGTAAAGATGTTTACATTGTTGTATTGTCTAAGTCTGTAGTTAAGATTCTAGGGTTAGGGTTCTTTAGTACGGCAAAAATTTGAAAACGGCATGGACGATGCCTCCCGAAACCTTGCTGTCGTGCTAGGTAACCCTACAGTGGTATCAGATCCAAGCTAGAGAATTAGATGATGTTTGTTAGATTACGAAAACGAAACTACTATGAAACTTAAAACAACAAAATCCAGTTTCTGTCGAGTTTTAAATGGCCTCTAAAATTTTTTTAGCAACTGCAGCATGTTGTATGTGTTATAACATGAACACTATGAAAATTTGAAGCAATTTGGCCTGAATATGGCCGGCCACATAGGCACAAAATCCGAGCTCCTCGGTTTTGTTAGGAAGTTTAGGCTTCAAATTTTTAGGGTGTTCCAGTCTCTGGGTTTTGTTGTTTCAGGTGTTGCTTCTTTTTGCTAAATTTGCATGTGATGTTAACTTTCTGCAAAGGAAATTCGGAGTGTTTCGTAGTCATAATTCTAACATCTATTCAGGTTATTTAGACGACATTAAAAAGTTCGAACGGATATCAATAACCCATATTTTCCCTCGCTGGAAATTTTCTAAGAGTTGGATTTTTTCCAAGTTTAAAATCTTCATAAAATCATGCAAGCGATTCTGTGGACCCTCTAGATGAACGATACCCAAACTTGACTTTTTGGATCGCGGAACCGCGGTAATACCCTAGGGTTTGCAGCAGTTCCGTAGTGACATGAGTGAGGCATGGGTCAGCCCTTTTACGAATGGTTTATAGGAGCTGTGGCATGTTCTGGGTACTTTTTGAACTCCGCTCAAGTGTTGAGCTCTTTGGGAAATTTTGGGTGTTTGTTTATTCGATCGAAAAGTTTAATATCGTCTAGCTATCTGTGATTGTGATACAATATTTGGAATCCACATAATTAGTTATGTGATAATTAGTTTGAATTTTATAAATCTAGCAAGTTAGTCTCATTTGATCGGTTGCCACGGAATTTTGATGTGGATCAAAAGTCCGTCGCAATCACGTAGCATACGCGGATACTCGCCGGGTAACCTTACTAGATAGCCATGCCCTATAGCCCCGACCAAGTGACTGTAGGAGAACCCCATCTCCAAAAGCATCCGTTCGGATGCTCACGGCCGCGGTGTTCCGCCTTAGTGCACTTCGTCGACGGCATCGGGGGTGCGGCCGTTTGCTAAAGTTTCTAACGGGCATTCGATCAAGTTATCGGGAATCTTGTTGAATTACCCGACTAATTATTGGAAAGCATTTTCAATATCGAGACTAAAATGTGGGGTTTATAATTGTTAGGCATGTGATGTCTAAGGAATTCATTTAGTTGGGCATGAAATCCTAAATATGTGATACATTGGGTTTATGATGTCTAAGATGGTTACAGATTCCAATTGTTATAGGTTTTCATTTTCTTTTCTGCGACCATAAGTGTAATATGTGGTGTATCGCCGATTTCGTTGCTATACGTCAACGAAAATTGGGATACGCATATTTACTTACGTTGATAACATGTGATGTTATGTGTTGCTGTAATATGTTATATTGGATCGTCGTGTTTTGAATAGCCGGGGTTTTTTATGTGAGATGAGAGTTTTTCATTTTCATTCATGTAAACGCTTGTATGTAATATTCTTTTATTGGGGCACTTCCGAGTTGAGGATGATGTCACCATTGATGTATATTATTTACTTTTCCGCATTAGGATAGACCCAAGGAGGAGAGCACAAGTAACCGGGTTCTAAGGTCCAGTGGGAGACCATCTCGAGGAATCAAGACCGGGTCTCCTAACTCTAGAATTGGTAAGGTACCTTAACGCTCTCGTAGGGGTCTAGGGATGTGGGTTTGGCTATTCATCGCGACCGTGGAATCCGTGTTTCATACTGGCTTAATTTAAAACACGGAATTCCTAGTATATCCAATATTTTATATGTTATCTTCTGCTGCTGATATTCTGTGATGTGATCGCATGATATTCTGAGATGAATGCTTATATTTCATATATATGATATATAATAAATATTGCCGCTTTCGCTTCTTCTGTGATGCTTAGGAAGCATAAATGATGGTACTTCATTAATGGGATTAATGAAATAAAAGAAACTTAAAGATGTTGTAGAAACCTGTTTAAAAACTGGTAGCTCTAGTTCTTGCTTTGCATAGAGGTATTCCTTGTAGAATATCCAGCACCTTATTCGATAAGGAAAGAACCGAGATCCCTTCACTAAGAGCAAAAGATTATCGGGAATTTCAAGTGTTGAAATTTGCAATGAGATTGCATACTTTCTATGAGATAGTTGGATCCCAATACCCACTGCGAGTAAGGGTTACTCCTGGGAGAGTTTTACACATTATAATTAGCCGATCAAGTAGGTGTCTAGAAAGGTGTTAACAGGGTTACGCCCCTGGGAAAACGAGGTTTATTTTAATTAGGTATGTGCGAAAGTACGGGGAACCTCCCTCAAAGTACCGACACTAGCTTGGCCGAAAGATTGGCGAACTTGTAAGGCGTAATTAATCCTGGCTAATCTTACCTTTTAGGGTTTGAAGGAAGATTTGATAAAAATAGTAGGAGCCATCCTGATTAGATAAAATAATAACCAATCCGATCTTGCAAGAGCGCACGCAGAGTATTTTCTTCTCTCTCTCTCCTGGTAGCGACTACGTCATGCCTTAATCAAGATAATAGTATGGATGCAATGACCAAACCTACTTATTATACTGATCTAGGGAACGTTGGTTCCGCTCTATCTTATAGCTGTTATAAGTCCGAGCAAGAAATAGGGGAATATCCGGATTCCCATTCCACCCAAACGAGGAATGAGCATGTTGATGCATATTCTTCGGGTGTGTTCGTTACCGAGAACTGTTTCTCAGTATTCTCTACATCCTAGGTATGAGATACCAGATCAGGATCCCACATATGTAAGAGTTACATGGGCTACAGAAAAATAGAGAACTGAGAAAGGGTGATATATCTCTAAGTGTTAGAGAATGATGCAATTGTTGCAGCCAAATGAGTTGACAGATATCACCTTGTATTACCAAATGGTAAATACATTGATTCTGAACAAATGTTATTAGATACCGAACCTGATATACAACATTACATCAAATTCTTTATTGAGTTAAAGAAAGATATAATTCTGTATTGGAGGATAATGTTGTGAACATTTTTCCTGAATCAAGAGTTGATTGGGTCAGGCACGTTATGTAATAGCATATTAGTTCTAAATCAAACCACAGTTCAAAGTATCTAGAACACACACAAGAGGAGTAGTTCAGAAATGAACGAATCCATCTTGTGGCATTGTAGACTAGGTCATATCAATGCGACAGGACCAGCTAAGTTACATAAGGTTGAATATGAGAATCTGTTCGAATTTTCATCTTATTCTACTTGCCAGTCTTGTCACAAAGGTAAAATGACCAATACTCCATTTACTGGAAACAGAGAATGAGTTATTGAACTCATGGGATGGATACATGATGATGTATACGGTCCTATGTCTACAAATGCCAGGCTTGGTTCTTTGTACTTCATTACATTCATCGACAATCTCTCAAGATCCAGACATGTGTTCCTGTTGAAACACGAGTCTGAAACTTTTGAGAAATTTAAGGAATATAAGCTTGAAGATAAGAACCAGACGGGTAAGAGTATTAAAGTCCTTCGATGAGATCGATGAGGCGAATACTTGCGCATGGAGTTCCTGGAGTTTCTAAAAGAAGAATGAGATTCTCTCTCAGCTTACTCCTTCATATACACCACAGCATAACGATGTATCGGGGCGGAGGTATCGCACTGTAAGTCCACGTTGCGACCCCCGGTTCTTACGGGGAGGCGGAAACGGTATAAAATCAAAATTTTAACGCAAGAGGCAACATGGACTAAGCTAGGTCGGGATCTTTACCTAAACTAAAACTAGCATACTAAGCTAAAGATATTTAGCTACTCGGATGAAGATGGTTATACCTAAACTTGAACTCCTTCTCTTCAAGCTCCGATGGTGGTTCGATGGCTCCTTCTCGTTGTCTCCGTACGCCGAAGATAGATCCACTTGAAAGCTCCAACCTTTAGCTCCTTCTTCGTTCTTTGAAGAAACTAGTTCACTTGGTTTGCTAAACCTAGTGAACTAGAATGAGTAGAGATGATTTAGAATGGGATTTTATCTATGGTTCTTGATTCTCAACTCATGAGACAAGAGAACCATAGATCAAGAGAGGGAGCAAGAGGTTGAGGGTGAGAGCAAGAGGAGAGCTCAAGAACAAGAGAGAGAATGAGCAAGAAAGAATGAGCAACTCTTTTGTCTTTCACCCTCTCATAATCCAAAGTGATCATAACTCATCATATCAAAAAAGTCTTATGTGATGGTTAGAAGCAACCATAACCTTATCATGTCATGCACTCATTTTACTCAAAATGAGCAAGCAAGAAAAAGTCTTTGGCATGAAATGATAACCATGGTTATCATGATGGTCAACTAGTCAAGCCTAGTCAACCGGTCAACAAGTCAACAAAAGTCAACAAGTCAACAAAGTCAACAAGTCAACGAAAGTCAACAAGTCAACAACCATATCACCATAATACTTAATTAATATAATAGTTAATCACATATCATATTCTCATTAGGGTTGAGCATAAAGTCAAATAGTCAACGGTCAACTGTCAACAACCCTAATGAGAATCCGCAGCCTCTGCCTCCCTGTCAACTGTGCATACACACCCGCATCCGCGTTCCGAGGAACACGAATGCAAACTGGATAAATCCAATCCCATAAGGTACACTAGGATCTGGCTTAAACCAAAGCCCGCTAGTGTAAACTGTCCGGACACTGCACGTGCACAAGTGCACGGATGTGACCGAACCCTGTCACAAAACCATGCGACCTGTCGCAATACCATGCGACCTCTACTCTTTTGCCTAAAGGCGAAAAGCTTTCTGTGTGGGACTCTAAAGACTCGACACTACGCTGGCAGTGGGTTTAACCACAGACCGCAAGCGGCACTAGCTGTGCGTAACGGTCCCCAGGTAATGCCGACAAGAAGACCGACGAGGCGAAACCCATCTGAACTCCTACTGAGCCTGAGCGTGACATTCTCCGTACAGTCCGGTCTGTTCGTCTGATACATCGCATGGCGGGCCTAGGGGGCGGTAAACGTCAGTCCCCCAATAGCGGTACAAGTCGTGCCGGAGTGAAGCCCAATACACCCTGAGATAACACTGGAAACCTACCAGTATATCTCGTTTGCCCTGGCCAGGGACTACTCGTGTAATGGCTCTCCTAGACACAGCGCGATGTCAACCCCCAATACCGGGAGAGACGAATCCTGTCTAACCGTCACTGCCTCCAAGTGCTTCGGGACTGCACCCAACCACCACCTGTTTGCACGACTCCTTTGAGCCGTGGTAGGGTAGTGATCAAAGTACAGTGGGAACACACTCGAGGCGGAGTGACAGTGTCAAGTCAGCGGACTAAGCTGTACTCATGTCACCTGGGAACTGATAACTGACGATAGGTATAATACCAACTAGTCAGTTCCCGACGAGTCCTGTCCAGTGTACCCGTAACCTAACGAGCACCCGCATACTATCTCAAGTACGACGTACTGACGGCTGTGGGACAGACCGTCTCCCACACTGGGATGAGAAGCACATGCGCTGGTCTACTCCGGAGTATCGATGCCCTGTCTCGATAGTCCTGCGACCAGGGACCTGAATAAGGATGTGCTTATAGATTACCCAGCCCCCACTAGTATGACTGCCATCACAACGCTGGTAATCAAGCAAAGATCCTAAGGGCTCCACTAATGCGTATAAGTGATATACTGAAATAAACACAAGTACACATTGAAGTAGAAACAAACCAAGTAGCATACTACTATTTTGAGCAAGATTGTATATACAAGGTGAATATCCCAAGCATCCATTAAGTAATATACAAACTAGTATGATACAGTAATGGCCTCTAGGGCATATACACTAACACGCACCCTATGAGATATGGCGCACTCTATGATGAGTACTGCTGAGTTGCCTATTTCCTTTTGGAGTTATGCACTTGAGAAGCTGCATACCTATAGAATGGGGTTCCATCCAAATCAGTGCCTACCACTCAATATGAGATATGGAATGGGAAGAGACCATGTCTGTCACGACCCGAAATATCAGCTCGTGACCAGCACTTGAATCACGCAACGTCTAAAGGCGTAACGGAATTCAAGTAAGCTGAAACCCAGAAATCTAAACCTTTTAGAAAAATAAAGGAGGTGAGGTTTTGAAATAAAGGTATATGAAATCAAGTTTTCTTAATGCATAGAAAAGGAACATGAATGATGCAAGTGAAATTTACTAGTTTGAAAACATGTTTCATCTTTTAAAAATTTTGGCAGCACCTCCTTTGTATATTTTGATCCAAAACCACAAACACATAATAAGAATAATGGCATCCCCAAGCGGGAGCTAGCTCTTCGCCAAACGGCGGATCACAACCACGCAATACAGTATAAATAAGTATACGACGCCCAACGGCGAAGTTCACCACAAAAAGATAAAGAAATGAGAAAATATAACCCCAAAAGTGAATATAAAACCCATCGCTCAAATCTCGCAACTACAAGTCTCACCAAGTCTCATCACTTATACAATTACAACTTTTGATTGATGGAGTTAACTAAATACAATATGAAATATAGATACAATAGTGGGAATGATACAAATATCCCACCTACCAATGCAAAACACCCGAATGCAACTGTGTGCCAGCGAAGCCGCTACTGATCCAAGCGGTCAACCTGCAAGAACTGTGGCACAACGGGGGTGAGTTGTCAACTCGTGAGTAGAAAAATATCAACAGATAGAAATCGAATAAACGACTCCTAGGTCAACTATATCATAAAGGTAATACTATGATATTTAGGGTGACCGGGTCTGTATATGTGCCAAAAAGGTAGTCAATACCTATATGAATGTGGATAACATCCAACAGTAATAATCAATTCATGTATATGGATCTCGTCTAACCATAATCAAGGTATGTATGCATGGGGATCCCGTCCACCCATATAATCAATGTCTGCATGCACGTAAATATCATAAAAGGGTGTGCATGAAAGTATGAGGATATAAATCAACAGTGTCCCTCCCGACACATCAAAATCATGGAACCTGAGTGCCTAGCATCGACACTCGAAAACATCATGAAAACCGTGCCCAGCATCGGCACATAAATCCTCATATATCGGGCTCCGTCAGTCCGGATCGGCCCATATCATCTCTCGACTCCGGTCGGTATCCTCCGGATATCCGCCGAGCCCAAATACTATCACCGGTAGGTAGTGGTCCCTCTGCCAGGCTCATCGCCTACTGCGCGACAGATCCGTTCTCGCCCCGGGGTACCTACCAGGTCCACCATATACCCGCAATCGGCCTCGTCCACTCCTCGAACCGGTTCCACATGTCACACGTCTCAGAACCGAGAAAACACATGGTGGACGCACTGAAATATCATATCAAAAGAAACCGGGTTTTTAAAACAGTACATGCTTTCTTTTAAAATGACTACGGTTCTCAAATCCAGAAATCTCATGAAAACAGCATATCTCAATGCGTAAAGTAATAGAGCATGATGTATGCGACATATAAAAAGAAATGCGAGCATATCCGTGTATCATGCAACATGGAACAGTGATATGACATATTAAGGGGAAAACCGCTCTTTTAAAATGATTCCAGTTTTTAAAGTATTACATGCGGTTCCCAATTTTCCAATAAAACCAGCTATCTATGTAGGTACAATATGTATATGCGCAAATATAGATGTACCATGTATGTATGCACAAATATGAATATACAATGTGTATGTGCACAAGTATGGGTGTATCAAGGTATATGTACACCGATATAGATATACGAATGTGTATATCCGCAAGTATGGATGTATCAATGTATATGTCATGATGCAGCAACCCTACTGTGTAGTGATATGGCAATTATCGATGATGAAGTGTGTGAGCTGGCAAATATGTGTATGTGTAACATACGCATCATCGATAATGGTGCAAGTGTAATAGCACAGGTATAAGCAATGCAATGGAAATAATATGAATGCAACATAAAGTAAATCATATGCAAATGCTGACGGGTATACGTATCTAATATGACCGAGTCGGGGAATCTATCAATCGGCATCCAGCCTTACAATATCGCGTACGGTATAATCCATCGTACGGCAACCTCTAGTCAAGGGTATGGATCATCATCAAGTCAAACTCATCACGCACGGAAAATCATCGTGCGGCAGCATAAAGCTAATAGGGATCCTATCATCCTATACGACAAAAGAGGGTACGGCCTAATATCACATACGGCTCATCATCCATGATTCACAACATTCTATAAATGTATGTATATCCATGTACCTATGTCCCGGTTCACATCCGCAATAATCTCATATCAGGGGACCGGCAGGGTATAAATCATTTCGATCGACTCGCATCCGTATACCAACATATCATCATATCCGTCTTATATTCTTTTCATCGCATTTATAACTCATATCAAGCCGAGTTTACCTAAACCTTCTATCTCTACTATAAGTATAGGTATCTAATCTAGCATACACACCCGAACCATACAAGCAGATTTTTAAAAGAAGCGAATCGTAGTTTTGAAAATAGGGGTTATGGTGTTTTAAGGAAAAGATATCATTTGAAAATCCGTAACATCCCTCAAGGTAAATATTTAAAAGGTACATACGATTCTTCGGTTTAGAAAAAGGTATGGTTCGGATGACGCGTCTACATCGACTATCTAATCCTACAGTACCATAAACGGCAATATCTCTAAACGCAATCCTATGATAGTCGTAACATATCACTGTTTAGACCATAATATTGCATTTTTCATTCCCCTATTCTTATCCGTTTTATAAATAAACAGGTACTCTTGACGCACTTTTGTTGCATGTTACAGGATACAGGTTTCTGGAGCAAATACAGTGAAAAAGACACAAAACAACAGAAAAAGGGACTTTTGACCAACAATTAGACGGATCCTAGTCAAGCCTAGACGAAGAACGGTGCAAGGTCCAAAATGTCAAAGCGAACAGTCAAAAGATACGAACAAGTTTTCACTGAAGATCTGGAGAAGACCCAGAAGCCAAACAGAGAAAAGTTATGAAGAACTAAGAAGCCCTAACAACCAAGATGCAGCACAGGAATTTTGGTGAGCCAAGCCCACCAAAGGGCCGCGGATCCGCAGTCCAAGCCAACATTTGCCGCGGATCCGCGGCCGTCTAATGCCCGTGTCGGCGCAAACTTTCTGAGTTGGTGCGTCGGTGCGGGTGTTGGAATTTTTCGTGGGCAAATCTGTAATTGCGCATGTGCGAGAGTCTGTAACCCTAGGTTTCCTATTTTCCTATAAATTGTAATTTTAGATCTGTAAAATGTTATGCCTCTTTTCAATCAATAAAATTCAGAATTTCTGAGAGAAAAAATTCAGATATGTTCTTCTTGTTTGGAGGGAGCCGTCAACCTAGTAAGTATTTTATTTCTGTTCTTTTAATTATAATGTTTTCTCATCCCCTAATGAGCAAGTAGTCTCCTCGCTTGTTAGGGTTAGCCTTAGGGAAAGGGTTGAGAGATGAGATCTCTCACCCCTTTCAATGCCACTTTAACCTAACGAATTAGAACTCCACGCATACGAGCACAACCGCTCCCTGCGGCATCCTACCCATCGAGGTAACGATGAACCGTAGTATAAAGGGCCGGTTGCGCGCGTTTTCCGTGGGGGTTAGGGTGATTATCAACAAAGGAAGGATACGAATTTAGAGGAAGAAACATCTTCCCAAAAGATTCGTATCCACTTTATTGATAATTAACTTAACACCTAATAGATCTAAAAAAGTAGGCATTGAAAGCGGTGATGAAAAACGTTAATCTCCAAAACTTCCCTTAAGCCTAACCCTAGCAAGACTTTTAATTAGATTAATTAGATCTAGTTTTCATAGATTGTTATAAACCAACCAAAATGACAAATTGAATCAACTCGTTAAAACACATAAAAAGAATTTACCCGTCTCTGTGGATCGACCCGTACTCACCGGCTAGCTGCAAAGCGACGCCGTTTCTGATTGCGGTAACTTATATTTTTAACATTAATCAAATGGCGCCGTTGCCGGGGACGGCGTAATTTTTCTTTTTGTGAATTTTCGGGTTGATATAAATTTTAAAAATTATAAAAATCTGAAAATATAAAAAAATACAAAAATTATCAACTTTGATCTGTTTGAAGGGTGTATCTTTTGAATCTTGCAGGAACAGCGAAGAATTGAGGATCTGGAAATTTACAGAGAACAAAACAGAAGTTGGTGCAGAAGAACAGAGGAGAAATTGGACAGAGAAGCAGTACAATTTTTTTCAGAACCTGAAACCCTAATAAGGCCGCGTTTCCGCCGCATATATAGGGATCCCGCCGCGGTTCCGCGCTCTGACTGCCACGTCAGCAGTTCAAAATTAGTGGGTTTGTTCTCTCCTTCTCCCCTCTGCAACCTCCATACATCCACTGTAAAAATTTCTGCAGGGTTCTTTGTGCTAAAAAAATCTTTCTCCCCCTTCTAAATAACAGATTTTCTGCAGGTTTCTTTGCGCCGCGCTAAAAAAAAAAATTTTGATTGCAAGTGAAATTTTATTTGTTTTGCATAATTTAACCAGACTCTAAGGGGCTAATTGACCAAACTCAGATTGGGTGGGGATTTCATCACCTTTCCCAGGACCCCAGAAAACACCTAAAGCATTTTACATCGACCACAATTAATTAAAAAAGATTAGACTCAGACCTAAGGACATCGAGCTCAATAGGAAAAGGACTAGTATAGGCATCGGCCGTTTATCCTAACCGACTTTGCGGTGTCTAGGCTAGTGGTTATTAATTAGGCCCACTGTAGTGGTGGTTCCTTCCCACTTACCTGGCCGTATTTGTCCGTGAAGAGGCGGTTTGAGGTCCTATTTCTAGCCCTAGTTAGGAGCTGTCTAGCAGACCTAGGCGACCCTAGATCTAGGCCTGATTGTGCATGTGTGGTTGATTACATTTGTGTCACGAGTCCCTTTCCTAAAACCTTTTTGCAAAACTCTCACATTTAAAGAAAAAAAATAATAAAGAAAAATCTTTTCAAAACTTGCTACTTGCCGCTAAGAAAACATGCAACTCACTTCCACTCACTTCTTCTCATTGACGTTATCTTACCCCCACTTTCTGTTTTTCTATTTTTCTGACTACACTACTCCTTTAGTGTATGTCATTTTGGACTAGGGATACTAACGCCCGATTAGTCCGTGTTTCGTTGGTACCGACCGACGAACCCTTCGGCGAACCCTTCGTCGACATTCCCTCCATCTCCTTACCCCCATCTTCAAATTCTTCTTTCGAAGGTATGTCGGGATTCAACCCCAACGATACCTTACCGACGGGAATGATTCCACCTCCGCCAGGTGCGAATAACCCGAATCTTCCGCCTGTTGTAGCGCCCGCACGAGTTGCGCTCCAGGATCTCTTCTACCCCGTCCGCACTTCTTTACCTACATGTCTTTCACCCCCACCGGCAAATGGGGATAATTTTGAAATAAAACCACGTTTCATCAATATGCTGCCTAAGTTTCATGGTTTGGAATCCGAAGATGCATATATTTTTATTAATAAATTCCAAAACGTTTGCGGCATGATGAAGACAACCCAATTAAGTGATGACGCAATAAGGCTAAGGGTCATTCCTTTTACCTTATGTGACCTAGCCGAGAAATGGCTATATAGCACCGCATCACACTCCATTAGAAATTGGGACGAGTTTGTGAGAGCTTTTCTGAAAAAGTTCTATCCTCATCACAAAACTGCTAGAATCAGAAACGAGATTATACAATTTTCACAGCTTCCTTCCGAACCATTCTGGAAGTGCTTCGAGAGATTTAAAGACCTACTTGTTCAATGCCCTCATCATGGGATAGAAAGTTGGCAACTTTGCCAAACATTATACGAGGGATTGAACGCAGCAACGAAGCAGTTGCTAGAAACAATATGTCAAGGTCATTTTCTCTCCAAGTCTAGTGACGAAGCGTGGCAGTTTCTTGAGGATCTAAGTGAGCAAACAATTCAGTGGGAGAGTACCAAGACCACATCTTCTTCTTCTGTTGGTCAATCTAGGGCGGGCATACATCAAGTAGATATGTCGATTGCTATGAAGGCCGAGATGGCCTCACTTATGAAAAAGCTAGAAGCCATTGAGACCAAAATCTCATCGTCTTCTCCTGCCCCTACTCTACCCACACGAACTGTTTGTGCTTGTTGTTCGAACCCATCACATCTAACCGAAGAGTGTCCTTATAATGCACCTATTCAAGGACAGGATCAAGTCAATGCTGCATTTCAGCAACGACAAAGAAACGATCCGTACTCTTCGACATACAATCAGGGGTGGAGGAGTCACCCAAATTTCGCTTGGAACCAAAATCAACAAGGCCAAGGAAATAACAATTTTCAAAGACCTCCTCCTCCACCACAACAACAAGCACCTTCACAAACTCAAAACGAGCAACCTTTCCAACAACAACCTTATACAAATCAAACGAACAATTTGGTTCAACCAAATGATGATAAGGTTATCTCGCTCGAAAAAAGTCTAGATGCATTTCTTAAGCAATCTACAGAATCCGCAGCAAGATTTGAAAGTTATGTTCAATCTTTAATGAATAACAATGCCTCACATGATCAAAGTATCAAATCTATTGAGGCACAAATTGCACAATTAACTGCTGCGTTGAGCGAGAGAGAAAAGGAAAAGCTTCCATCTCAACCATTGCCCAATCCCGGTCACGCACAAAACGCATATCACAATCACAATGTAAATGCGGTGACCACGTTGAGATCCGGAAGAGAGTTGCAGAATAATGTGGGAACCAGTGATGACATCCCCGCCGGTGGTTCTTCTTCTTCTTCCCCTTCTTCATTTTCTTCACTTCCTTCTTCACCTTTTTCTTTAGAGCCTATTCTCCACCCTTCACACGGCTCTACTTCTTCTGACTCGAACGGACCTATTTCTCACAATACGAACACATCCACACTGGGATCCGTTCCTACTCCACATTCTACTCCACAGACTTTTGACTCGACAACTTTTCAGAATGCTCCATTCCCAAACAGGTTGAGTCCTAATAAACCAAATACACAAGTGGAAAAGATTGTGGAGATATTTAAGCAGGTTAGCATAAATATACCTCTCTTGGATGCTATCCAACAAGTCTCTTCATACGCAAAATTCTTAAAGGGCTTGTGCACCTCGAAGAGAAAGGCATCTCAAGTACCCAAGAAAGTGCTAGTGGCTAGTGCAGTGAGCAATGCTATTAACCACCATCAAACCTTACCCCAAAAACGAAAGGACCCCGGCTGTCCTACTATTTCAATCACGATTGGGGATAAGAAAATTAATCGAGCACTTTT
Organism: Agapanthus africanus; assembly: GCA_030015575.1. Classification (NCBI taxonomy): domain Eukaryota; kingdom Viridiplantae; phylum Streptophyta; class Magnoliopsida; order Asparagales; family Amaryllidaceae; genus Agapanthus; species Agapanthus africanus. Next base: position 77,513,190 of record JASDDO010000029.1, read on the forward strand.
AGATCTTGGGTCTAGTGTTAACCTGATTCCCTACTCCGTGTACGAACAATTAGGGGTTGGAAGTTGAAACCCACTCGTTGCACTCTCCAAATGGCTGATCGATCAATCACCTATCCAAGGGGTCAACTAGAGGATGTGTTGATCAAAGTCGGGGAATTCATATTCCCCGTTGATTTTATCGTTATGGATACACAACCTGTTGCTAACCCAAGAAACCAAATTCCGGTGATTCTTGGTCGACCATTATTGGCCACTTCCAATGCCGTAATAAATTGTCGCAATGGCTCCATGACTCTATCCTTCGGAAAGAGGTCTAGTGAGTTCAATATTTATAAGATGGGAAGTCTGCCCCCCGTAGCTAAAACTAGTACACGAGAAGTTTGCTCTATTCACGAAATCACGCAGGAGAACTGCGAGCTTGAAAGATTTCTATTTGATGAAAACAGTTTTGACGCCACTAGTGCGTCCCTCCTTGAGCCTACTACCGTTGACACAACCGATGTTGATTATGAATGTTTCACTTTTTTGGATGATGACGACTCACAGCCCGAATATGAGTCGTTTGAATTTTTGGATGAGTCAGTCGAACCATCCGAATCGGTTGTTTGCAGTGATTTCGAACCTGTGTTAGAGTCCTTTGAGCTCGAGGTAGATTCCGCAATGATTCTTTCGCCTCAGAAATTCGAACTCACGCCCTTGCCGTCTCACCTTAGATATGCCTACATAGGTGAGAATGAGACCTTTTCCATTATCATATCGGCCTCTCTAGCCCTCGAGCAAGAGAACGCCCTCTTAATGGTCTTACAAGATAGGCGGCAAGTTTTCGGTAGGACTATGGCGGACATCGAGGAGATAAGTTCCCTCATAATTGAATATCATACACAATTGATGGATGATGCCAATTCACTAGAGGACCCACAGGAACATCTTGGGGGTATTGTGGTTAGTCAACCTCCTCCGTTAGAGGTTGAACCACCCCTATTTCTTTTAATAAGCTACGAGAATGCCAACACTCCACTAATTGCTGACCATTTACATTCTCGTTTTCACGCATCACCATCGCCTGTATATTTACCTCCACACCTCCCATACCACTACTTCTATCTTCCCCAATTCTTTGCGGACCACCACCAACCAATATTCTTTACTGATAAATTTTTCAACTGGTTGGTGTTGACTTTTGGCCGATGCAAAGTTTGGCGGTAATGTCTCACATAGTTTAAATAAGTTTGGGGGAGGGCCTTTTTGTATATATTTTTGTTTTTCTTAACAATAAAAATTTTTATAAATAAATAAACAGGGGAGTATCGGTATTTTGACCCTCTTAGTTTAGCATGACAGTGAGGACACTGTCAAGTTCAAGTTTGAGGGTATGCTCGGTACGTCTTCTTCCTTCGCATTCATGTGTACATATTTTTGCATTTGCATACTTATTTGAAAACCTTGAAAAATTTCAAAAATTATAAAAATAAATGTATTCAATTTTGGCTAATTGACTTGAGTTCGACAAATTGGTCAACTAGCTAGGAACAACTAGATCTTAGACTTAGTAAGTTAAAAACCCTAAAAATAACCTTCCTTAAAGTTTAACGGTAGAAAGTATATGCCTTGTAGTTTATTTAGAAATAGGCAAATTTTGGGTTCACTTCTTGGGCTAAGTCGAAACAAGGGAAGAGTATTGATTTTCTTATTAGAGTATAAGTTTGAAAAATAGTTCCTAGCTTAAGTCTAGATTCTGAAAACGTATACCCTACAATTTGGAAAATCACGCACCTTGAAACTTGGAATAGTAGAAGAGACTTTGAAATGCTCTTGTCTAAAGTCCTTAGTACAATGAAAATAAAAGAAAAAAAAGTGAATAAAGAAAAAAAATGGACACTGGTTTTTGTGATTACTTAAGGCTGTAAAAAAATAGAAAAATATTTAGTGAGGGTGCCTTATCACCTAGTGCCTTAGACCAACTGGTTTGGGAGTCACTGCTAAAGCCTTGGGTGTTGCAAAACTAGGAAGTACGCTTTAAAGTGCTAACGCATCTTGTAGTCGGTTGTTGGTACCTCAAGAAGTATTAACGGTCGCATGAAGGATGTGTAAGCAAATTTCATTTAAAAATTCACTAATTAATAAGTGCTTTGGACAACGGACGAGGGCATGATTGCTTGATTTGAATCTCCAAGTGTAGGGGTGATCTATACACACACGTAGGGGTATGTGATTGGAATTTAGATAAGAGAGAGAAATGAAAGATAGAACTTGTATCTTTAATAGAGTGATAGAAATTCCTGAGTAGAGATGTAACCCTAGAAGGAAAACTTAAGAGATGCCGAAAGCTAAGTAGGTCTACATAACATATATAATCTTAAGTTAAATGATAAGGATGCGTGAAGAATATGGGTGGACAATTTGCGAGTCAAAAGATAATAGAATTCCTTGTTAGAAAACCTAATTGGAGAACAAAAATCAATGGGCCGAGTTGATAGGATTTTGTGGGTGTAATCCGCTGAAAACCCTCAGGAGACAACACTCCTCCTACTAGGGACACCTAGAAGTTTAACGGCTTGCTGCACGTGCTCAGTGCAATCGCGTTTCCCTGCGAAAGTGTGGTTAGGATTTTAGAGAATAAAATAATAAGTTTGCTCGAGGACGAGCAAAAGGTAAGTTTGGGGGTATTTGTTTAGACCATAATATTGCATTTTTCATTCCCCTATTCTTATCCGTTTTATAAATAAACAGGTACTCTTGACGCACTTTTGTTGCATGTTACAGGATACAGGTTTCTGGAGCAAATACAGTGAAAAAGACACAAAACAACAGAAAAAGGGACTTTTGACCAACAATTAGACGGATCCTAGTCAAGCCTAGACGAAGAACGGTGCAAGGTCCAAAATGTCAAAGTGAACAGTCAAAAGATACGAACAAGTTTTCACTGAAGATCTGGAGAAGACCCAGAAGCCAAACAGAGAAAAGTTATGAAGAACTAAGAAGCCCTAACAACCAAGATGCAGCACAGGAATTTTGGTGAGCCAAGCCCACCAAAGGGCCGCGGATCCGCAGTCCAAGCCAACATTTGCCGCGGATCCGCGGCCGTCTAATGCCCGTGTCGGCGCAAACTTTCTGAGTTGGTGCGTCGGTGCGGGTGTTGGAATTTTTCGTGGGCAAATCTGTAATTGCGCATGTGCGAGAGTCTGTAACCCTAGGTTTCCTATTTTCCTATAAATTGTAATTTTAGATCTGTAAAATGTTATGCCTCTTTTCAATCAATAAAATTCAGAATTTCTGAGAGAAAAAATTCAGATATGTTCTTCTTGTTTGGAGGGAGCCGTCAACCTAGTAAGTATTTTATTTCTGTTCTTTTAATTATAATGTTTTCTCATCCCCTAATGAGCGAGTAGTCTCCTCGCTTGTTAGGGTTAGCCTTAGGGAAAGGGTTGAGAGATGAGATCTCTCACCCCTTTCAATGCCACTTTAACCTAACGAATTAGAACTCCACGCATACGAGCACAACCGCTCCCTGCGGCATCCTACCCATCGAGGTAACGATGAACCGTAGTATAAAGGGCCGGTTGCGCGCGTTTTCCGTGGGGGTTAGGGTGATTATCAACAAAGGAAGGATACGAATTTAGAGGAAGAAACATCTTCCCAAAAGATTCGTATCCACTTTATTGATAATTAACTTAACACCTAATAGATCTAAAAAAGTAGGCATTGAAAGCGGTGATGAAAAACGTTAATCTCCAAAACTTCCCTTAAGCCTAACCCTAGCAAGACTTTTAATTAGATTAATTAGATCTAGTTTTCATAGATTGTTATAAACCAACCAAAACGACAAATTGAATCAACTCGTTAAAACACATAAAAAGAATTTACCCGTCTCTGTGGATCGACCCGTACTCACCGGCTAGCTGCAAAGCGACGCCGTTTCTGATTGCGGTAACTTATATTTTTGACATTAATCAATCACTTCTAACTATCCTCTAGTTTCTAATATGGTTACATAGCTATCTCATTCTAACCTCAGTTTTCTAATCTAGGTTTTCCTAACCATATTCTATAATCAGTTTTTCCATCAATACATTGCGGGGGTGCTATACGCCATCCACCCGACTTCCCCCGTGGATATAGATCCACTCACCATACTTCTTGTTGCCGAAGTCGATGACGCCACGCTCCGTCGCCTCAGAATCCATGCGAAGGTGCCTACAATAATCAACAGTTGCAATGCGTATTAAAATCGAATCCGGAAAACCGATATGGCGCACGGTGTGCTCATAGGTTAGAACCTATGGCCTAAACGTGCAAAAACAATCAAACAACCCCTGTTTTCGATGTTCAAATATCCAACAACCAAATACAAATCCCAATGTCAAGAAATTGCATTTCAAAATACGGAAAACATAGCCTAAAACACACCAAAATGCTCCCAGATTTTCCCCAGGTGACAATTAGCCAAAACCGCATATAGGAGGGGTCTAATTTACTAAAGATAAAGCCCTGGAACCAAAATGAACCAATTCCATTCTACTCTGGCCACAAATTACGGCCAGAATGATTAAATCTGCGGCCTGGGGTTTGAGTTAGGGTCTCGGGTCTCAGTGGTAGCTTCCTAGGTGCTGCACGACTCTCAGTAAACCCAAAATCATTTCTAGTGTCCCCGGGTTGCTCCGGATTCCAAAATACCCTCTAAAATCACACATTTATCCGATGTCGGGGTTTCTAAATCCGTGTTTTGGGTTTTCTCCGCTTTGGTTCAGGTCAATAAACAGCACCCAAGTCTAGTTAACAGCCACTAGGCATCACCCAATTTCAAACAACACTCAAACCTTCACTAGTAATTTCATACATCGCTAAACGAGTTCTAATTTAAACCGAAATGCTAGGAATTCAAACTAAACTAACATAGAAAGAGATATACCTCCTATGGCAACCCAAGAAAGCCCTAGGTCGACCAAATTCACCAAAATCGAATTTTGCTTGGTCCAATGCGTAGAGGGTGAAGAGGGGATTAACTTTTGTGAAGGGAGTGTAGGGTTTTGGGGATTAATTGGAGATGGATCTAAGGATTCTAAGTGGAGGGAAATGGCTTGAGAAAGATGAAGAGGGGAAAAAAGATGGGGGATTTGGAAATGGCAGCAGCCCCCCTCCCTCTCTCTCACATACTCACACCTTCTCTCTCTCTCTCCAAGTCATCATTATGTCCCCTTTTTTACTTTCTCCCCAATCATTTCTCTTTTCTTTTCTCTCCACCAATAAACCATAATATATAGCCCAAATGAAATGAAACATGTCACAAAATGAAACATGTCATGGTGCACTAACTATGGAAACTGTAAAAACGCGGATTTGGCTTAATCGCGATTAGTAGTACACTTATCGGGTTTTTATCAAAAATGCATAAAATAAATTTTAAAAATGCCAAATCCTTTAATTATATAATTAAATGAATAAATAATTTTAATTTCCATTTATTTCATAATTATTGGTATATATTTATACCTTTTTTCGAAAACCCCAATTTCGCAAATCGGGCAGTTTTCAGGAAAAATATTATTTTAATATTAAATTCCAGAAATAATATTTTATATTTCCTGAAATGTTACAATTTCCCCCCCCCCTAAATAAATTCTGTCTCCGAATTTTAAATTTAAACCCCCAAAATCTAAAACATTTCAATAACCGGCTCAAAACAACGGGGCTCCGAAGTCATGGAAAACGCAGAAATAACACGGCGCGTCAAGTGCGCATAAAAACGAGTACAAAACTCAAAATCGAACTCCGTCAAGCGTTACGCAAATCATCTGATTTGCACGCATATCCTCGAAGTTACAATGGAGATGCAGATCTCGAAATCCACTACTGAAATCCAATATACAGTAGTCAAATACTATAATACGTGTATAGTACGCATCTTCAGAACTCCAAAATCTGAATAAAATACATGCAAAATATTTTCTAAATCGCCGCGTAGATGCGTAACTCACGGCATAACTGACGGACGCTCATTTTAAAATAATAATATATGTCCATATATGTTTTCTTAAATACACGTTCCGTCGTTTTCGAAATATCCCAAAAGGTTCTCCTTTATAAACGTTGGTGTCGCTCACGGACACGTAGGAAATAGCGAGACTACAGCTCCATTCAAAAACCTCTTGGTAAGCTTTTAATGCATGCAAAGTACTCAGGTCCTGTCCTCAGACTAGTCATGTTTGGCTACTACACAATATAGTGCCCAACATGAAAACAAGGTACTCAAAAGCAAAATCAGCCTCAAAAGGCGTATCCAATAATCATATGCGTCTGGTGCGCATGGAAATCAAATCCAAATACAGGTGCCTCAATATGCACAAAAGCCCAAAACTACGTGCAACGGGCGTGCATGAAAACATCTGTCCAGTGCAACGGGTGTATACGACAACAATATCTGGTGCATCTATTGTGCACAAAATCTTAACCCTGTGCATCCAACGTGCACGAAATCATGAAATCCAATATCATGCGCCGATCATGCGCAAGAATCTAACCCAAGCACGCCGGGTCCGTAAAAGCATATAATGCAGTAGCATGCACGAAAAAGAACGGCAAGTGCCAACGCGCACGAAAATACAAATCTGGTAAAACGAATGCTCAAGGATATAAATCGGGTGCGACAACGTACGGAGTATAAATCCAGTGCGAAAAACGCATAAATACCCGTCCGGTGCAACAAATGCAAAAAATGCAAATCTAGTGCAACTAATGTGCGATATACGAATCTGGTGCAGCATATGCACGAAATACAAATACATTACTCAAATGCGTATAAAAGCAACACCGAGTGCACCAAGGTGTATAAAATCGTAAACGTGTGCAACTGTGTGCACAAAACACATATCAATGCACTGCAAGCACATATAAGCTATACCGAGTGCAGAAATCAAATCATCCGTATGAAATCCATAAAATCATAAACATGTGCAGCCACGGCACAAAACCGAATCTTAAGTGTAATAGATATGCACAAATCACAAATAAACATAACGGCGTATAAAATATATATATATAGTGTGATAACTATGCGCAAAGATGTAAATACCCAGTAGGTGCAGCCATGGTGCACGAAATCAATATCAGGAAACTCAAATCCAAGTGATATAAGCGTGATACTCAGATCACAAACGCAAATCGCAACAAAGGACATCGAGGTACACCTCCTACAATGTCGAGAAATAAATCGGTGCGCCTAGAAACTGGCAGAACAAGAACATCCGCTTGCCTCCTGCTCACGGTCTGGCATCCTCGGTCTCTGGGTCCTTATCTTCTCTGTGGATTTACCAATCTCGCAATCCATCGGCTCATCGGCCCGGTTAGGTGTGCTAACGGGAACTATTTCGCTCTAGCACTTCTCTGGTCATCCTTCGGTCAATCATCATGACCACTCGTAAAGAAGCACGTTGCTGGCGTCAGCCTCTGGCTCTCTGAATACTCGTGACACAACTGATTCTGGGTGCAAATCTCATTGCAGCGGTGTCCTGGAAGGAATCCTGCTCAAGGTCTCTTTCGATCTTGCCTGCGCCGAACTGTACGGAGGCTGGTAACCTTATATAATCTTTTCTCGTTTTCTGAACATCTGCGTTTCAGCACACATTTCCTCGGAAACTGGACGCATCCCAACGTTCTATAGCATATCAGGTCTTTGATCTCGACGGGGAGTAATAACAGCTTGTCATCGTCTCGCACGAACCTCTAGTTCCATTCGTCTTTATCATCTCTCACTATGACGTCACGCCACGCTATCTGCGCACTGCAACTGTTCTCGGCCACGGTCAATCCGAAGTCTCTCACACGGACTCGAAATCGCGTACTCTGTAGCTTCATCACTCTGTAGAAGATATCTGGCCGAACACGTCCTCGGGAACTTGTCCCAACCATCGGAGGAATACTCGTCCGTTCTCGATCAACTCACAACGCATCTGGGTGAGGTCCTCTATCCAAAGCTGGTCGGCTTGCTGATCTCTTATCACATGATATTTGGACAACGTCAAACTTTTCTATCGAGTCATGAAGGTCCCAAAATTTCCCGAAGGCTCAACACCTGAGCGCAGTCTAAAGATATCTGGTACATACCACAGCACCTCTGGACCAGCCGTAGAAGGGCAAACCCAAGCCTCACTGATGGCACCGCTAAACTTCCACAAACCCTAAGATTCATAACGGTTCCATGGTCATCATGTCGAGTTAGGGTTTCATTCTTCTAGAGGGTCCACAGAATTACCTGCATGTTCCTTCGAACACTTTAAACTTGGGAAAATGGTGTCCTGGCACTCGTTCGAACCTTTTAGCATCGCCAATACCACATGTGACTATTCTCCACTCTCATGCTAAGCAATGCCTCAATCCTCCAGGAAAGGCGATACATCGACGGTCATCTCTGGATCGGTCTGCTCTAGATCTGAGTAAGACTCTCCACAATGGAATTTTCAACTCAACTGGGCCTGCGTCGGTGCATCAATCTGATGAATCACCTTCATCTCTCAACTCGGAGTAGACTAGCTATCATCTGTCGCATTTCTGCCTGGAAGCTCCGGCGATGATGTATGCTGTACATCAACAGTCCTCTCACAACTGGCAGCTCTAACAATGGCCCAATCATCCGGTGTAAAACCAAGCACTCGCCTCCATATGAGGTCACAATCATCAATACTAACTCGAGACGTTCCCATGTCACCAGAAAACACAATGGTCAGCCCTCGTACCAGACGAGCTCAACCTGACCGTAACACTAGCAGCAGCTCAAACTGCGCTCACACATGGTGACAGGAACCTCAATCGAGTATCGAAGAAAACAGATCAACGGCATGAGAGGGAACGACAAATCCAGAATGGATATATGATCATAAGAAGGAACAGCATCAATGAAAGTATGATCATGGAAACAAATAGAATCAAGGATCTTAAATGGATGTATAATCACGGATACGAAGAGAATCACTGGCCTCAAAAATATGTACATCCTAAGGTTTCTTAAGTGGAGTATCGTCCTCGCATCCAACAGCAATCTCAGAGAAATCGTAAATATGCCGCGGAACATACGTACGGTACGTCACTCTACTCAAGCTACCTACTCCATCAATCAGGGTCAGCCTATGAAATGAAAGTTCGGGTCTAATACCCCCCCTGTTCAAGTCTAAGTTTCGTAAGGTCAAGCCTAGGTTCCGAAATACATACCCGCCCTAGACTCCGCATAGTCAAACATAGACTCGAAACAAGATTAAACCTAGCGCGCTGATACCAACTTTGTCACGACCCGAAATATCAGCTCGTGACCAGCACTTGAATCACGCAACGTCTAAAGGCGTAACGGAATTCAAGTAAGCTGAAACCCAGAAATCTAAACCTTTTAGAAAAATATAGGAGGTAAGGTTTTGAAATAAAGGTATATGAAATCAAGTTTTCTTAATGCATAGAAAAGGAACATGAATGATGCAAGTGAAATTTACTAGTTTGAAAACATGTTTCGTCTTTTAAAAATTTTGGCAGCACCTCCTTTGTATATTTTGATCCAAAACCACAAACACATAATAAGAATAATGGCATCCCCAAGCGGGAGCTAGCTCTTCGCCAAACGGCGGATCACAACCACGCAATACAGTATAAATAAGTATACGACGCCCAACGGCGAAGTTCACCACAAAAAGATAAAGAAATGAGAAAATATAACCCCAAAAGTGAATATAAAACCCATCGCTCAAATCTCGGAACTACAAGTCTCACCAAGTCTCATCACTTATACAATTACAACTTTTGATTGATGGAGTTAACTAGATACAATATGAAATGTAGATACAATAGTGGGAATGATACAAATATCCTACCTACCAATGCAAAATATCCGAATGCAACTGTGTGCCAGCGAAGCCGCTACTGATCCAAGCGGTCAACCTGCAAGAACTGTGGCACAATGGGGGTGAGTTGCTAACTCGTGAGTAAAAAAATATCAACAGATAGAAATCGAATAAACAACGACTCCTAGGTCAACTATATCATAAAGGTAATACTATGATATCTAGGGTGACCGGGTCTGTATATGTACCAATAAGGTAGTCAATACCTATATGCATGCGGATAACATCCAACAGTAATAATCAATGCATGTATATGGATCTCGTCCAACCATAATCAAGGTATGTATGCATGGGGATCCCGTCCACCCATATAATCAATGTCTGCATGCACGTAAATATCATAAAGAGGTGTGCATGAAAGTATGAGGATATAAATCAACGGTGTCCCTCCCGACACATCAAAATCATGGAACCTGAGTGCCTAGCATCGATACTCGAAAACATCATGAAAACCGTGCCCAGCATCGGCACGTAAATCCTCATATATCGGGATCCGTCAGTCCTGATCGGCCCATATCATCTCTCGACTCCGGTCGGTATCCTTCGGATATCCGCCGAGCCCAAATACTATCACCGGTAGGTAGTGGTCCCTCTGCCAGGCTCATCGCCAACTGCGCGACAGATCCGTTCTCGCCCCGGGGTACCATACCGGGTCCACCATGTACCCGCAATCGGCCTCGTCCACTCCTCGAACCGTGTTCCACATGTCACACGTCTCAGAACCGAGAAAACGCATGGTGGACGCACTGAAATATCATATCAAGAGAAAGTGGGTTTTTAAAACAGTACATGCTTTCTTTTAAAATGACCACGGTTCTCAAATCCAAAAATCTCATGAAGACAGCATATCTCAATGCGTAAAGTAATAGAGCATGATGTATGCAACATATAAAAAGAAATGCGAGCATATCCGTGTATCATGCAACATGGAACAGTGATATGACATATTAAGGGGAAAACCGCACTTTTAAAATGATTCCAGATTTTAAAGTATTACATGCGGTTCCCAATTTTCCAATAAAACCAGCTATCTATGTAGGTACAATATGTATATGCGCAAGTATAGATGTACCATGTATGTGTGCACAAATATGAATATACAATGTGTATGTGCACAAGTATGGGTGTATCAAGATATATGTACACTAATATGGATATACGAATGTGTATATCCGCAAGTATGGATGTATCAATGTATATGTCATGATGCAGCAACCCTACTGTGTAGTGGCATGGCAATTATCGATGATGAAGTGTGTAATCCGGCAAATATGTGTACGTGTAACATACGCATCATCGATAATGGTGCAAGTGTACTAGCACAGGTATAAGCAATGCAATGGAAATAATATGAATGCAGCATAAGGTAAATCATATGCAAATGCTGACGGGTATACGTATCTAATATGACCGAGTCGGGGAATCTATCAATCGGCATCTAGCCTAACAATATCGCGTACGGTATAATCCATCGTACGGCAACATCTAGTCAAGGGTATGGATCATCATCAAGTCAAACTCATTACGCACGGAAAATCATCGTGCGGCGGCATAAAGCTAATAGGGATCCTATCATCCTATATGACAAAAGAGGGTACGGCCTAATATCACATACGGCCCATCATCCATGATTCACAACATTCTATAAATGTATGTATATCCATGTACCTATGTCCCGGTTCACATCCGCAATAATCTCATATCAGGGGATCGGCAGGGTATAAATCATCTCGATCGACTCGCATCCGTATACCAACATATCATCATATCCGTCTTATATTCTTTTCATCGCATTTATAACTCATATCAAGCCGAGTTTACCTAAACCTTCTATCTCTACTATAAGTATAGGTATCTAATCTAGCATACACACCCGAACCATACAAGCAGATTTTTAAAAGAAGCGAATCGTAGTTTTGAAAATAGGGGTTACGGTGTTTTAAGGAAAAGATATCATTTGAAAATCCATAACATCCCTCAAGGTACATATTTAAAAGGTACATACGATTCTTCGGTTTAGAAAAAGGTATGGTTCGGATGACGCGTCTACATCGACTATCTAATCCTACAGTACCATAAACGGCAATATCGCTAAACGCAATCCTATGATAGTCGTAACATATCACTTCTAACTATCCTCTAGTTTCTAATATGGTTACATAGCTATCTCATTCTAACCTCAGTTTCCTAATCTAGGTTTTCCTAACCATATTCTATAATCAGTTTTTCCATCAATACATTGCGGGGGTGCTATACGTCATCCACCCGACTTCCCCCGTGGATATAGATCCACTCACCTTGCTTCTTGCTTGCCGAAGTCGATGACGCCACGCTCCGTCGCCTCGGAATCCACGTGAAGGTACCTACAATAATCAAAAGTCGCAATGCGTATTAAAATCGAATCCGGAAAACCGATATGGCGCACGGTGTGCTCATAGGTTAGAACCTATGGCCTAAACGTGCAAAAACAATCAAACAACCCCTGTTGTCGATGTACAAACATCCAACAACTTAATACAAATCCAAATGTCAAGAAATTGCATTTCAAAATACGGAAAACATAGCCTAAAACACACCAAAATGCTCCCAGATTTTCCCCAGGTGACAATTAGCCAAAACCGCATATAGGAGGGGTCTAATTTACTAAAGATAAAGCCCTGGAACCAAAATGAACCAATTCCATTCTACTCTGGCCGCAAATTGCGGCCAGAATGATTAAATCTGCTGCCTGGGGTTTGAGTTAGGGTCTCGGGTCTCAGTGGTAGCTTCCTAGGTGCCTGCACGACTCTCAGTAAACCCAAAATCATTTCTAGTGTCCCCGGGTTGCTCCGGATTCCAAAATACCCTCTAAAATCACATATTTATCCGATGTCGGGATTTCTAAATCCGTGTTTTGGATTTTCTCCACTCTGGTCCAGGTCAATAAACAGCACCCAAGTCTATTTAACAGCCACTATGCATCACCCAATTTCAAACAACACTCAAACCTTCACTAGTAATTTCATACATCGCTAAACGAGTTCTAATTTAAACCGAAATGCTAGGAATTCAAACTAAACTAACATAGAAAGAGATATACCTCCTATGGCAACCCAAGAAAGCCCTAGCTCGACCAAATTCACCAAAATTGAATTTTGCTTGGTCCAATGCGTAGAGGGTGAAGAGGGGATTAACTTTTGTGAAGGGAGTGTAGGGTTTTGGGGATTAATTGGAGATGGATCTAAGGATTCTAAGTGGAGGGAAATGGCTTGAGAAAGATGAAGAGGGGAAAAAAGATGGGGGGATTTGGAAATGGCAGCAGCCCCCCTCCCTCTCTCTCACATACTCACACCTTCTCTTTCTCTCTCCAAGTCATCATTATGTCCCCTTTTTGACTTTCTCCCCAATCATTTCTCTTTTCTTTTATCTCCACCAATAAACCATAATATATAGCCCAAATGAAATGAAACATGTCACAAAATGAAACATGTCATGGTGCACCAACCATGGAAACTGTAAAAACGCGGATTTGGCTTAATCGCGATTAGTAGTGCACTTATCGGGTTTTTATCAAAACTGCATAAAATAAATTTTAAAAATGTCAAATTCTTTAATTATATAATTAAATGAATAAATCATTTTAATTTCCATTTATTTCATAATTATTGGTATATATTTATACCTTTTTTCGAAAACCCCAATTTCGCAAATCGGACAGTTTTCGGGAAAAATATTATTTTAATATTAAATTCCAGAAATAATATTTTATATTTCCTGAAATGTTACAATGTCTTAAACGAGTTAAGATATGGGGTTGTCCGGCCTATGTTGAAAAGCAAAATCCGGACAAACTCGAGGCAGGGTCAATTCTGTAAGTTTGTTAAGATATCCTAAATATTTGCGAGTGTATATCTTCTACCACACTGAGGAGAAAAAGGTGTTTTGTTTCTCAGTATGCCACCTTTTTAGAAAAGGAATTTCTTATGAAGAAATTAGTGGTCATATGGTAGCACTAGAAGGAGTTCCAGCTAGAGAAACTAACAGCTGATGATTTGGTAAAACCAAAGGATTCAATAGTCTCCAACGAACCTCAGCCTCTCCGCAAGTCTGGTAGGGTTCTTCATCCACTTGAGAGATACTACGGTCTTCTCGGTGACAGTGGGAGCGAGGATTGCATCATAGTAGATGATGACCCAACTAGGTTCAGGCAGGCCATCACGAGTGCTGACTCTGTGAAAAGGCTGGATGCTATGCGATCAAAGATGGAATCCTTATATACCAACAAAATATGACTTTGCATGTTGCACCTAAAGGGGTAAAACCCATTGGGAGCAAATGGATCTTGAGAAGATTCTTGGTGTAAATGGAAAAGTTGAGACTTTCAAAACTATGCTTAAGTCCATCAGGATCAATGCGCGCATCGCGGAGTTGGAACATCTGTTTTGATGTGGTAGTCAAAGAGTTTGACTTCATCAAAAGGGTAGACGAACCTTGTATATGCAAGAAGGTTGTAGAGAGTGAGGTTGTCTTACACGTATTGTACATAGATAACATACTCTTGATAGGAAATGGTTTCCTATGCTACACTCGGTCAAGCATCTCTTATCACGGGGATTCTCCGTAGAAGATCTGGATGATGCCTACTACATCTTGTTGTTTATGATCTATGGTGATAGATCTAAGTGGATGTTAGGAGTGTCCCAAATCCAGGTACATTACACCATTCTAAAGGGGTTTAGTATAGAAGATTCTAAGCGTGGTGGTTCGCCCACTTACTCATGGATCACTCTCTCCAAAAAGATGTCTCCCAAGACTGATTTGGAGAGAGCTCGCGTGCAAGGGATAACCTATGCTTCGGCAGTAGGATCTATCATGTGTGCGATGTTATGTACCAGATCAGATGTAGCTAACTCACTAGGTGTACTGATCAGGAATCAATCGAATCTTGGGAAAATCACTAGACAGCTGTGGAGGACATTCTTAAGTACTTGAGAAGCACTAAATGAATGTTCTTGGTTCGAGCTTCCAGAGTGATAAGGTCGACTTAAGGTCAGTCACAGGTATTGTCTTTACCCTTAGTAGAGGGACGGTATGTTGGAAGAGTTCCAAGCTAGATACCGAGACATACTAGACGATAAAGGATGAATACATTGCTACCATTGATGCTGCCAAAGTGGCTGTCTGGGCATTTCTTGTTCATGAGATGAACATGATTCCTACTATTAAGCGTCCAATAACTGTTATTGTGACAGCAACGGAGTTGTGGTTTTGGCCTAGGAACACCGGTCCCATCAGCGTTCCAGACATATTCTGAGGCAAGTATCACCTGATCAAGGAGATGGTTGATCTCCAAGGGATCGAGGTTAGGAGAGTTGACGCAAAAGATAAAACACAACGGATCCACTCACAAAGGCCTTTCCCTAGAGAGACTTCTATAGGACATTGAGTATGAGATACTGCAACAATGGCCTTAGTGCAAGTGGAAGATTATTAGTTATATGTATGCCCTAGAAGCCATTACTGTACATGTGATATATATTATAGTGGATGCTTGGACGTATATAGGGAGGACTTTCTTGCTCGACATGATAGTATGCTATCTGGTTGCACTTTATCTTAACATGTACACTTATTGTCTCTCTATTACATGTCGATAAAGCCCTTAGGATGAGTACTTGACTACCAGGATTATGATGCAGATCATACTAGTGGGGACAGGGTAGTCGGTAAGTACATTCTTCAAATGTTCCTAGTCGTGGGAGTATCAAAACGGGGCATCGATATTCCAGAGTAGACTAGCGTATACGCTTCTCGACCCATGTGATGGGCGATGGATGATCCCATATCCAATGGTGTTTGACATCAGAGATGGTATATGGGTGCTCAGTGGAGACTGGGTACACTGAACGGACTCGCCGAGAACTCCTAGATGATATTATACCTATCGTCAGATAGCAGTTCTCTGGTAACACTGGTACAGGTTAGTCTGTCGACCCGAGATCGGCATAGAGTCTTGTGTGATTTCCACTATGCTTTGATTTCCACCTTACCACGTTCAAGAGATCGTGAAAAACAGTGGTTTTTGGGTACAGTCCCGAGTCACATAGAGGCAATGAACAATAGGAGGGGATTCGTCTCTCCCGGTATTGGGGGTTGATGCTGCGCTATGTTCGATTGGCCATTGTAAGTCTACGGTAGCGCCCCGACCGTCAATCTGAGGCCAAACGCGGAACAAAAACTTTTACAAATGGTGCTATCGCATACTATAACCCGGATCTTGCCATTAACGCTAAACTAACAAACTGTAAAGAGGTAGAAAGGCTATACCGATCGATCCGTGTCCTTCGGTCTTTAGCCATCATCCTACGCTCCTCGCTGCGACTCCGATCTTCTCGTCGAGGTGGCACCACATCAACGAATCTTTATATGGGCTCCCACCTCTATACCGAGACAACTCGGACATGAAGTATACTAACCGACATGTCCAAAATAAAGTAGAGAATGAGTAGAATACCTAGTCTCAAACACCCTAGGGTTCTCATCACATGAGAGGGTTAGGGTGGAGGTTGAAGAAGATGCAAAGAGTTGAAGAGTGTGAGCTCAAGAAAACTCTACTGAGCAAAAAACCAAGCACAAAACTTATGATCGCTGTCCAAATAATGAGTGATGATAATATAAGGCTTTTGTGTTTTGAAAACAAAGAAAAGATCTCCACAAAATATCTCCACAAAGCCTTCATAATATCCTACCCAAAACAAACACCATTAATTCTTTAATGACTCACTAGATGACTCATTACATGAGTCATTAGTGAACATTCTAGAATAAATATGTCATAACAATGAGTCACACTTTCCAAATCCATTAATCATTTAAACTAAAATGATTAACCAAAAAAGAAATGCATCTTCTAAAGTAATCTCATAACGGAATATGAGAATACCCCTCACCTGTAAATACATACCTGTATCCGTATTCCGACCGAATACGAATACGATGAGACTAAAATATTCCGACTCAATATAATACTTGGATCCAGCTTAAACCAAAGCCTACCAGTATTATCTGTCCGAACCATGACAGGTGCTCAAGTGCACGTGCATATTCGAACCCTGCCATAAAACCATACGGCCTCTACAACGTTTCGCCCGAACATGGGAAGCTATCTGTGGGGGACTCTAAAGACTCGTCAATACGCGGGCCGTGGATTTAACCACAAGAATATCAGTTGTACAAGCTGTACATAACGGCTGCCCATGTATTGACCGAAAGGGAAGCCGATGAGCGAACTCATCCTGAAACCCTACTGAGCCTATCAGTGACAATATCCGTACAGTCCGGTCCGTTCGTCTATGAGCATCGCATATCGGGCCTAGGGGCTGGTAACGTCAGACCCTCAAAAGCGGTATAAGTCGTGTCGGAGGGTAGCCCTGAACACCCTGAGAAACTACTGGAATACCTACCAGTAATTCTCACCTGCCTTGGCCAAGGACTTGGTGTAATGGCTCTCCTAGACACAGTGCGATCTCACCCCCAATACCGGGAGAGACGAAAACCTGCTGATCCGCTCACTGCCTCTATGTGGCTCGGGACTGTACCCAACTAAAACATGTTTGCACGACTCCTTTGAGCCGTGGTAGGGTAGTAATCTAAGCACAGTGGGAACTCACACGAGACAAATGACGACCTCAGGTCGATGAACAAACATGTATACATGTCACCAGGGAACTGCTATCTGACGCTAGGTATAATACCAACTAGCAGGTTCCCGGCGAGTCCTGTCCGGTGCACTCATAACCCAATGAGCACCTGTATATATCTTAGGTGAACCAACTGACACCAATGGCTTGTGAGACCATCCACCGCCCCTCGTCGGGGTCTCGACTGTATATACTAGTCTACTCCGGAGTATCGATGTCCTGTCTCGAAACTCCCACGACTAGGGACCACTTTTAAGGATGTGCTTATGGACTACCCAACTCTTACGTATATGATCGCCATCATACTGCTGGTAGTCAAGCAAGAATCCTAAGGGCTCTATCAACGTGTAATAGTGATCATGTCACCTAAAGCTATACACGATGATGAAGACAAACCAGATAGCATACTATCATCTTAAGTAAGACTGTCCTACCGGTATAGGTCCTCCCTCAATCATTGCAATCACGTACCTGCGATCCAAGAATTGACTTTGAGGGCACTACATCCAACAATCTCCCACTTGCACTTAAGGATAATTATTGCTATGTCGCATACTCACAGCCCGTGTGATACCGAACACCCAACTCCTCTACTAATCAGTTTCATAAAGCCCGTTTGTAAAACTATTGTGTTTAAGAAATAGCCTCAGTGAGTGGATACGCCCTGATGTTTCTTTCTATGTCTCTCTTAATCTCAAGTTCGCGGAGAAAACCATCTCCTGAATTGAGCAATACCTGTCTTAGAATATGTCTGGATATCTGATGGGACCTAGTTCATAAATGAACTCTAAATCCAAACTTCTTAGACTGTATCGTCAACTCAACCTAATCAGTATCCTGCACCATACCTCCCACAGTATCCTGTTGGACCACCTGTCCATAATACTGCCCCTCGTCAGAGGGAAAACTATAACTCTGACAGTCACTTTGTCATCCATGTCACCTTGGAAGCCTGGAATGATAACCGTCTCCTAAAGGAGGCTGCCGTTATCAAATCTCTAGAACATCCACTTATGTTCTAAAACTGCTTCCGTATGTTTCTCCAGGATTGGATTAATATAAACTTATTGCATCTAGTGCAAAAACAATATCTGATGTGGTACTTAACATCTCATGATTGACTCAATTGCCTAAGCAAGTGATATGCCAATCATGCACATCCCTCTCCCCTTTAGTCTGTAAGACACCTTTAGAGAGGGAGACTCCATCACCTGCAGGTATACCACCATGCCAGGAGTCGTCCATTCTAAAATACCTTTTAGAATACTGTCTAAGTACCCAGATTGGGAAACATCCCAAATCTAGATCTAAAACCATAGATCAAGTAACCAGAATGTCAGATATTATATCCATATCCATTGTGGAGAAACTACTGTGTGAAAACCACAGTATAACCGATCGTAGTATAGGAATTTTACTTCCTACTCTGTGTGTGTCATCCAAATACCAAGACATCACACCCTACTACTTTCTTAACAGATCCATCCCCTATTCTGATGAAGTCAAAGCCATGACTGTCACATCAAAAATAGATGATCTATCTCTGCTATATCTGCTTTAGTCTATAAATAGACATAAGCAACTTGCTCACTATACTTTCGCTGCTCCCACTGACCACAACAACCCTCTGGCAGAATAATATATACGTGCACTTCTAGTGACCACAACAACCCTCTGGCAGAATAATATATACGTGCACTTCTAAAGTGTTGGAGATAGTGCCCTCAGAGTCAATTATTGGATCACAGGCACGTGATTGTAATGATTGAGGGAGGACCTATCCCGATAGGACAGTCTTACTCAAGATGATAGTATGCTATCTGGTTTATCTTTATCATCGTGTACTGCTTAATGTGGGGTTCCTAGGCACTCTAATGAAGTCTCACAAGGCATCGATCATGCCAATTTCAAAAATTATGGGTGCCGAGAAACCCTAATACGGATCGTCGGCTAGATTTCTAGGCGAAAAGATAATCTAGTTAACACTTTAACTAAAGGAAGAGAGCTACAGCCTTTGTAGATCCGGTTATCCACTTCCTTAGCTCCACGTGGGTGTCCTCTCGCTGTCCATCATGAATCCCGAACTCATTCGTCGGCTTCATCGGAGAAACGGGCGGAATAGGTCGTCGGCTTCGTGTCAAAGACGATCTACGTCGAGGCATCACAAGTTCAAGCTCCGACTTCACAAAGTTGTGAAACTTGTGAAGAAAACACCCAAAACAACTTGGCAAGAGGTAGAGGGTGAAGAAATAGGAGGTGGGTTCACTTTAGAATTGGATTTCACTCACTTTTGCTCAAGTTGCCATTGATGGCATCAAGCTTTTCTTGAAGAAGAAGATGATGAAGAAGAAAGAATATGATAAGTTTCATATTTGAAAAAGAAACTAATATCAATACTTATCATATCTTGACCATGGTCAAGTGTAGAGATTAAACTAAGGTTAATAGGAATGGTTAGGGTTAAGGATGAGATAAGGATGGTGGACTTTGTCAAAGCTTCAAGAAACTTCAACAAGAGACAAAGAAAGCCACCATTCTCATCTAAACCTTTTCTAAATAAATAAACAAATAAATAAATAAAAAGGCAAAACCCTAATCATCTCTTAACCATGGTTTAATACTTCACACTTAACCTAATGAGCAAGCATCATCAAACATGATACAAAGATGTGCACAAAAGTATATCAAATATACAACATGTACATCAAGTGAGAAAATCCATTTAAAGTGAACCAATACTAGTTAATGCAATGCAATATATCAAATATATAATAATGAATTAAATCATTAAATCAACATTTGATTCAATGATCCGGTCATGTCGCACATAACCGACTAGAATCCAATGTATCGATTTATCGAATCAATGATTCGATAACTAGGTCATATCGAATATAACCAATCGAAACATATATCGCGAGAATGAAATGCGGTATCACATACACGCATTATTCTCGGTCCTGCACATATCTCATATGCGCTCCTATTTCGTTTCGCTTGAACCAGGAAACCTCTGTGTAGGACTCTCAAGACTCGTCAATATGCCGGTAGCAGATGATGATCATATCAAGCACCCACAAGCCGCAAGCGGTCTGCTAAACGTAACGGCCATCCGGGTATTGAGCGATCAGAAGATCGACGAGCTAGTCCGCTCACACTCCTGTGAATCCAACCAGTGACACTTACCGTACAGTCCGGTCTGTTCGTCTGATATGTCGCATATCAAGCCTAGGGGTGGTATACGTCAGACCCCAATAACCGATAAGTCGTGCCGATGTGAGGCTCATAACGGGTCAAGAAACTACTGGTAACACTTACCAGCAAATCTCTGATCAGCCCTGGCCAGGGACTTCCCTGTTACGGCCAATCGAGCACAGCGCAACATCAACCCCCAATACAGGGAGAGACGAAACCCCTCCTATCGCTCATTGCCTCCATGTGACTCGGGACTGTACCCAAAGACCACCGTTTTGCACGCCTTCATGGACGTGGTAAGGTGGAGATCAAAGCACAGTGGGAATCACACAAGACTCTATGACGATCTCGGGTCTACAGACTAACCTGTACAAGTGTCACCTGAGAACTGCCATCTGACGTGAGGTATAATACCATCTGGGAGTTCTCGGCGAGTCCGTCCAGTGTACCCAGTCTCCACTGAGCACCCGTACACCATCTCTGATGTCAAACACCAATGGATATGGGATCATCCATCGCCCATCTCATGGGTCGAGAAGTGTATACGCTAGTCTACTCTGGTATATCGATGCCCCGTCTCGATACACCCACGACTAGGGACCTTGAAGGATGTACTTATGGACTACCATGTCCCCACTAGTATAATCTGCATCATAGTCCAGGTAGTCAAGTACACATCCTAAGGGCTTTACCAACATGTAACCATAAGACAGTTTAAAGAGACTAGTGTACATGTTAAGATAAAGAGTAACCAGATAGCATACTATCATATCGAGCAAGAAAGTCATCTCTATATATGTCCAAGCATCCAATATAATATACATCATCTGTACAATACTGGCCTCTAGGGCATACATACAACTAACAATCTCCCACTTGCACTAGGGCCAGCTGCTGTAGTATCGCATACCGAGCATCCCGAAGAGTCTCTCAAACTGTATCTGGGGAATGGCCTTCGTGAGTGGATCCGCCGTGTTGTTCTTCATGTCAACCCTCCTGACCTCGATCTCCCGGCGATCAATTATCTCCCGGATCAGGTGATACCGCCTCAGAATATGCCTGGACCGCTGATGGGACCTGGGTTCCTTGGCCAAAGCCACCGCTCCATTATTATCGCAATACAAAGGTATTGGATGCTCAATGGATGGAACCACTCCAAGTTCAGTAATGAACTTCTTGATCCAGACAGCCTCTTTGGCAGCATCGTTGGCAACGATGTATTCAGCCTCCATCGTCGAGTCTGCCACGGTTTCCTGCTTGGAACTCTTCCAGCTAACCGCCCCTCCGTAAAGGGTAAAGACAAAGCCCGACTGCGACTTAGAGTCGTCCTTATCACTCTGGAAGCTCGAATCGGTAAAGGACTCCACTTGGAGTTCTCCGTTACCATACACCAAGAACATATCTCTAGTCCTTCGCAAGTACTTGAGAATGTTCTTCACAGCTGTCCAGTGACTCTCTCCAGGATCAGCTTGATACCTGCTCACTACACTTAGTGAGTATGCTACATCGGGTCTGGTACATAGCATCGCATACATGATAGAGCCTACTGCCGAAGCATAGGGTATCCCTTGCATGCGAGCTCTCTCCAAATCAGTCTTGGGAGACATCTCTTTGGAGAGAGTGAGTCCAGAGATCGTGGGCAAGTTCCCACGCTTGGATTCTTCCATACTAAACCTCTTTAGTATGGTGTCAATGTACCTGGATTGGGACAATCCCAATATCCTTTTGGATCTATCTCTATAGATCCTGATTCCCAATATGCAGGAGGCATCACCAAGATCTTTCATTGAGAATCTTTGTGATAAGAAGAGCTTGACCGATTGCAGCATAGGAATATCATTTCCTATCAAGAGTATGTCGTCCACGTACAATACGAGGAATACAACCTTACTCTCTGCCACCTTCTTGTAGATACAAGGTTCATCTGGATTTTTGACGAAATCAAACTCTTTGATAACGACGTCAAAGCAGATGTTCCAACTCCGCGATGCTTGCTTTAATCCATAAATGGATTTAAGCAGCTTGCACACCTTCCCGCTGCTCCCACTATCTATGAAGCCCTCTGGCTGAGTCATGTACACGCACTCTTCTAAATCACCATTTAGAAAGGCGGTCTTAACATCCATTTGCCAGATTTCGTAATCATGATATGCAGCGATGGCAAGCATGATCCGGATGGATTTAAGCATAGCCACTGGAGAAAAGGTCTCGTCATAGTCCACACCTGGTCTTTGACGAAAACCCTTTGCTACAAGTCTAGCTTTGAAAGTCTCCACTTTCCCATCTACACCAAGTTTCTTCTTGAAGATCCACTTGCTCCCAATGGGTTTTACCCCTTCAGGAGCAATTTCCAAAGTCCATACTTTGTTGGTGTACATGGATTCCATCTCGGACCGCATAGCATCCAGCCATTTCACTGAGTCCCCACTCGTGATGGCCTGCTCGAAGCTAGTTGGGTCATCATCCTCCATGATGCAATCCTCGCTCCCACCGTCCATGAGAAAACCGTAGTATCTCTCAGGTTGGCGAGGAACCCTACTAGATCGGCGGAGAGGCTGGGGTTCGTCGGGTACTACTGAATCCTCTGGTTCCACTAGATCTTCTGTTGTGTTTTGTTCAGCTGGAACCTCTTCCAGTTCTACCTCAGAGCCACTAATCTCTTTTGCAAGAAATTCCTTTTCTAAAAAGGTGGCATGTTGAGCAACAAATACTCTTTGTTCCTCACTGTGGTAGAAGATATACCCTCGCGAATGTTTAGGATATCCAACAAATTTACACAAAACAGACCTTGCCTCGAGTTTGTCCGGTTTTTGTCTTTTGACATAGGCCGGGCAACCCCATATCTTAATAAAATTAAGATACGGTCTCTTCCCTTCCCATATCTCATATGGTGTGGTAGGCACAGATTTGGTGGGAACCCTATTCAGTAGGTATGCTGCTGTTTCCAGTGCATATCCCCAGAAGGAAACAGGTAACTCAGCTACACTCATCATAGAGCGCACCATATCTAATAGGATGCGGTTTCTCCGCTCCGATACACCGGTGTGCTGTGGTGTATATGGAGGAGTTAGCTGAGAGAGAATCCCATTCTCTTTTAGGAAGTCCAGGAATTCAATGCTCAAGTATTCTCCTCCTCGATCAGATCGTAGGATTTTAATACTTTTTCCGGTTTGGTTCTCAACTTCTTGTTTATATTCTCTAAATTTCTCAAAAGCTTCTGATTTGTGTTTCATCAGGAACACATATCCGAATCTAGAGAGATCATCAGTGAATGTAATGAAGTACGAAGAACCATCCCTGGCATGTGTAGACATGGGACCGCATATATCACTATGTATCAGTCCCAAGAGTTCGGTAACTCTTTCTCCGTGTCCCGTAAACGGAGCTTTGGTCATCTTGCCTTTGAGACATGACTGGCAAGTGTCATAGGATGAAAATTCAAACGGATTCAAATATCCATCCTTATGCAACATAGCCAGTCGTGTCGCATTGATGTGACCCAGTCTACAATGCCACAAGAAGGATTCGTTCGTTTCAGAACTCTTCCTCTTGTGTGTGTTAGTTATGCTCAGAACTGTTGATTGATTTAGAACATAAATGCCATTGCACAACGTGCCTGATCCAACCAACTTTTGGTTACGGAAAATGTTCATAACATTGTCCTGTAATACAAAATTATATCCCTCTTTACTCAACAAAGAAACCGATATAATGTTGCATATCAGGTTCGGCATGTAATAGCATTCGTTCAGAACCAATGTATTACCAGTTGGTAATACAAGGTGATATTCCCCGACAGTCTTAGCTGCAACAATTGCACCATTTCCAACTCTAATGTCTTTATCACCTTCTCCAAGTTCTCTCCCTTTCCTTAGCCCATGTAACTGATTACATATATGGGATCCTGACCCGGTATCTAATACCCAGGACGTAGAGCAAATGGAGAAACAGTTCTCTGTAACGAACACACCCGAAGAAAATGCATCAACATGTACTTTCTTCATTCGGGTGGCATGGGAATCCTGGTATTCCCCTATTTCCTGTTCATTCCTATAACTCTTATAAGAAAGAACGGAACCAACGTTCCCCAGCACAGTATAACATGCGGGTTCGGTCAATACATCCATATTATTATCTTTATTAGGGCATGAAATGGTCGCTACCTGGAGAGAGAGAGAAGAAAACACTTTAGCGTATGCTCGTGCAAGATCAGATTGGTTATTATCTTATCTAATCAGGATGGCTCCCACTGCTTTTTATCAAATCTTCCTTCAAACCCTAAAAGGAAAGACTAGCCGGGATTAATTACACACTACAAGTTTGCCAATCTTTCAGCCAGGCCAGTGTCGGTACTTTGAGGGAGGTCCCCCGTGCTTTCGCACGAACCTAATTAATGTAAACCTCGTTTTCCCAGAGGCGTAACCCCGTTGACACCTTTCTAGACACCTACTTGATCAGCTAATTGCAATGTGTAAAACTCTCCCAGGAGTAACTCTTACTCGCAGTGGGTATCGGGATCCAACTATCTCATAGAAGGTATGCAATCTCATTGCAAATTTCAACACTTGAAATTCCCGATAATATTTTGCCCCAAGCATCCTATGACCTTGACGGATGTCAACAAACCACAGGGTGCAAGTCATGTTCAACCCGTCATTTCTTGATTGAATCAAACCCACCCGCACGACCCTTGACGGAGGTCAACAAGGTCGTACGACTACCCTAATCCAATCTGCATCATATGCATAAGCAGATAAATGCTAGTTAGCTACCGCACACTACGCCTTGACGGAGGTCAACAAACGTAGCACGAATACTAAGTAGGATTTATCTGAAATGACGGAGGGCTACGTCAGGTTTTTTTTCTGAAAACCTATTGCGTAATGAACTTGATATCGTTGTAGAATCAAATGAAGTTTTGAAATGGAGTGATTTTGAGGCTTTTCTAGTTTTGCTAAAGGGGTCACTCCCGGTGAAGGGATCGTCGGCCCTTTCCTCGTCGAATGAGGTGCGGGATATATCAAATATATCGCTATGCAAAGCAAAAGTCAAAAGCAATCAAAAGCAAACCGAGTGCGCAGCATCTGCCAGTTATTGCTAAAGGAGTCACTCCCGGTGAAGGGATCTCGGTCCTTTCCTCATCGAATAAGGTGCAGGGTATATCATATATACCTCTATGCAAAGCAAGAACTGTAGCTACCTGTTTTATTTTGAAATTTGATTCTACAACATCTTAGGTTTCTTTTCTTTCATTAATCACATTAATGAAGTCCCATCATTTAAATACCTAAACATCACAGATAAATACGACGTACACTTATGCCATCCGCATTCGCCTCGATGTCCCCTCGTGCACCGTTAGGTTAGGTAACTAACGACAGAGCAGGGCAAGGCTAGTGCGGCTGTAAAACATAAGTAACGTCTATATAATATATCATATATACTATATTCTATATCCATCTCAGAACATCACATGATCGCATCACAGATATCGCAGCAGAAGAAACATATGAAACATTGGATATACTAGGACGTCCGTGTTTTCAATACGAGCCAGTATAAAACACGGATTCCACGGTCGTGATGAATAGCCAATCCCACACCCCTAGACCCCTACGAGAGCGGCAAGCAACCCTGCCAATTCTAGGGTTAGGAGACCCGGACTCGACTCCTCGAGTTGGTCTCCCACTGGACCCCAGAACCCGGTTACTTGTGCTCCCCTCCTTGGGTCTATCCTAATGCGGAAAAGTAAATAATATACAAAGGGTGACAACTTCCGCTACCTGGAAGTGCCCCAAATAAAAGAATATTACATACAAGTTTTTACATGAATGAAAATGAAAAACACTCATCTCACATAAAAACCCCCGGCTATTCGAACACGACGATCCAATATAACATATCCAGCAACACATAACATCACATGTCATCAACGTAAGTAAATATGCGCATCCCAATTGTCGTTGACATATAGCAACGAAACCGGCGATATCACATATTACACTTACTGTCACAGAAAAGAAAGTGTAAAACTACAACAGTTGGAATCCGCAACCTCTTTAGACATCACATGCCTAATCAAATGAAATACTTAGACATCACATGCCTAACAGATATAAATCCCGCATTTTAGTCTCATTATCGAAAACTCTTTTCAATATCATGTGGGACTAAATTGCTAGATTTATAACATTCATTCAGTTATCTCATAACTGTTTGTGAATTTCAATTATTGTATCACATTCCAGATAAACAGAAAATGTTAAACTTTCCGATCGAACAGTCGAATACCCAAGTTTTCCCGATACAGCTCAACACATGAAATAAGTCTAACAACATTCAGTTCGTGCCTTAGTACCAACGGTCCAGCCGTAGAAGGGTCAAGCCAACGCCTCACATGTGGCACGCCGTACTCCCCCAAACCCGAAAGTTCAAAGGGCAGTTCAAGACGGTCACATAATCGAGTTAAGGTTTGTTGTCTTCTAGAGGGTCCATCGCGTTACTTGCACTACTTAGAACGTCGTTAAACTACGGAAAAATCCAACACTTGGAAATTTCCCGACAGGGGAAAAATTGGGTATTTATATCCGGTCGAACCTTTTAACATATTCTAAAAATTATCCGGAAATACACAAAGACGAAATTTGATACCCCGATCGAAACACCGAATCCCCAAAGCAACCCCAGAAAATTCAACTCTTGAATAATTATTAAAAATACCCAGGAAAATCACCACTGGAAAATAAGAATTACTGTGTAAAATTCTTTAAATATTGAGGCCGTACGGCTGCGGATCCGCCGCATGAGCCATGCTTATGCCGCGGATCCGCGCCGGCTTAGTGGAATTAGGGTCACGAATTTCACAGTAAACCTTAGAATTTCCTGCTGATTTTTCTGCATATTTTTAATATCGAAAAACTCCAGATTTTGGAAAAAGTCCAGAGAGCATGTTTGGTTTAGGGTTTCGGGTTCGTTCAGGCTTCAAATTGCGTCTAGACTTCGCCTAAGGCTCTAGCTAGGCTCTGATACCACTGTGGGGTTCCTAGGCACTCTAATGAAGTCTCACAAGGCATCGATCATGCCAATTTCAAAAATTATGGGTGCCGAGAAACCCTAATACGGATCGTCGGCTAGATTTCTAGGCGAAAAGATAATCTAGTTAACACTTTAACTAAAGGAAGAGAGCTACAACCTTTGTAGATCCGGTTATCCACTTTCTTAGCTCCACGTAGGTGTCCTCTGGCTGTCCATCATGAATCCCGAACTCATTCGTCGGCTTCATCGGAGAAACGGGTGGAATAGGTCGTCGGCTTCGTGTCAAAGACGATCTACGTCGAGGCATCACAAGTTCAAGCTCCGACTTCACAAAGTTGTGAAACTTATGAAGAAAACACCCAAAACAACTTGGCAAGAGGTAGAGGGTGAAGAAATAGGAGGTGGGTTCACTTTAGAATTGGATTTCACTCACTTTTGCTCAAGTTGCCATTGATGGCATCAAGTTTTTCTTGAAGAAGAAGATGATGAAGAAGAAAGAATATGATAAGTTTCATAATTGAAAAAGAAACTAATATCAATACTTATCATATCTTGACCATGGTCAAGTGTAGAGATTAAACTAAGGTTAATAGGAATGGTTAGGGTTAAGGATGAGATAAGGATGGTGGACTTTGTCAAAGCTTCAAGAAACTTCAACAAGAGACAAAGAAAGCCACCATTCTCATCTAAACCTTTTCTAAATAAATAAACAAATAAATAAATAAAAAGGCAAAACCCTAATCATCTCTTAACCATGGTTTAATACTTCACACTTAACCTAATGAGCAAGCATCATCAAACATGATACAAAGATGTGCACAAAAGTATATCACATATACAACATGTACATCAAGTGAGAAAATCCATTTAAAGTGAACCAATACTAGTTAATGCAATGCAATATATCAAATATATAATTATGCATTAAATCATTAAATCGACATTTGATTCAATGATCCGGTCATGTCGCACATAACCGACTAGAATCCAATGTATCGATTTATCGAATCAATGATTCGATAACTAGGTCATATCGAATATAACCAATCGAAACATATATCGCGAGAATGAAATGCGGTATCACATACACGCATTATTCTCGGTTCTGCACATATCTCATATGCGCTCCTATTTCGTTTCGCGTGAACCAGGAAACCTCTGTGTAGGACTCTAAAGACTCGTCAATACGCTGGTAGCAGATGATGATCATATCAAGCACCCACAAGCCGCAAGCGGTCTGCTAAACGTAACGTCCATCCGGGTATTGAGCGATCAGAAGATCGACGAGCTAGTCCGCTCACACTCCTGTGAATCCAACCAGTAACACTTACCATACAGTCCGGTCTGTTCGTCTGATATGTCGCATATCAAGCCTAGGGGTGGTATACGTCAGACCCCAATAACCGATAAGTCGTGCCGATGTGAGGCTCATAACGGGTCGAGAAACTACTGGTAACACTTACCAGCAAATCTCTGATCAGCCCTGGCCAGGGACTTCCCTGTTACGGCCAATCGAGCACAGCGCAACATCAACCCCCAATACCGGGAGAGACAAAACCCCTCCTATCGCTCATTGCCTCCATGTGACTCGGGACTGTACCCAAAGACCACCGTTTTGCACGCCCTCATGGACGTGGTAAGGTGGAGATCAAAGCACAGTGCGAATCACACAAGACTCTATGACGATCTCGGGTCTACAGACTAACCTGTACAAGTGTCACCTGAGAACTGCCATCTGACGTGAGGTATAATACCATCTGGGAGTTCTCGGCGAGTCCGTCCAGTGTACCCAGTCTCCACTGAGCACCCGTACACCATCTCTGATGTCAAACACCAATGGATATGGGATCATCCATCGCCCATCTCATGGGTCGAGAAGCGTATACGCTACTCTACTCTGGTATATCGATGTAGGGTTCCTAGGCACCCCAAGGAGGTCTCATAAGGCATCGAACATGCCATATTAAATTTTTACAGTGCCTACAAACCCTAAACTACGGATCGTCGGCTAGATGTCTAGGCGAAAAACTAACTAGTTAACACTTAACTAAAAGTTTAACGGAAATACAACCTTTGTAGATCCGGTGCTCCACCTCCATAGCTCCGCAACGAAGTATCCTCGCTGTCCAAATCGAAATCCGGGCTCTAGAGTCGGCTTCGTCGGAGAAAAAGGGAGCTAGGTCGTCGATGTCCATGCCGAAGATGATCTACGTCGAGGCATCGCTAGATCAAGCTCACAACTTCACCAAGTCAAGAAACTTGTGAAGTAAACACACTCTACTACTTGGCAAGAGGTAGAGGATGAAGAAATAGGAAGTGGGTTCAATTTAGAATTGGATTTCTCACTCTTTATCATCAATCACCATTGATGACCTAAGCTTTTCTTCTTGAGTTCAAGGAAGAAGAAGAAGAAAAGATATGATAAGAATAATTAGAAAAGAAAAGAAAAACCAATCCTTATCATATATTGAACCATGGTCAAGTGTAGAGATTAAACTAGGGTTAATGGAGTGGTTAGGGTTAAGCATGAGACAAAATGGTTACTTAGGTCAAAGCTTCATGAAGCTTCAACTAGAATCCAAAACAAGCCACCATTTTCCTTTATGCTATTCATTTTTCCAAAAAGAATAAATGAACAAATAAATGAATAAGAAAATGTAAACCCTAACCATTACATAACCATGGTTTAAACTTTACACAAAACACAAGTAAACATGTATCATCAAACATGATACAATCAAGTGCACAAAAGTATATCGCATATACAATGCGCCCATCCGAGTGAGAAAATCCATCTTAAGTAAACCGATACTAGTTGATGCAAAGTAATATATCATATATATAAATATGCATTAAATCATTAAATCAACACTTGATTCAATGACCCGGTTATGTCGCACACAACCGACTAGTATACAATATATCGGCTTATCGAATCAACGCTTGAATCGATAACTAGGTTATATCGCATACAACCATTCGATATATTTATCGCGAGAATAGAATACGGCATCACATACACGCATTATTCTCGGTCCCGCACATATCTCATATGCGCTCCTATTTCGTTTCGCTTGAGCCAGGAAACCTCTGTGTAGGACTCTAAAGACTCGTCAATACGCCGGCAGCGGATGATGATCATATCAAACACCGACAAGCCGCAAGCGGTCTGCTAAACGTAACGGCCACCCGGGTATTGAGCGATCTGAAGATCGACGAGCAAGCCCGCTCACACTCCAGTGAATCCGACCAGTAACACTACCGTACAGTCCGGTCTGATCGTCTGATATGTCGCATATCTCGCCTAGGGGTGGTAAACGTCAGACCCCAATAGCTCGATAAGTCGTGTCGATATGAGGTCTATAACTGTTCGAGAAACTACTGGTAACACTTACCAGTAAATCTCAGCAACCCTGGCCAGGGATTTCCTGTTATAGCCAATCGAACACAGCGCAACATCAACTCCCTATACCGGGAGAGACGAATCCCCTCCTATCGCTCATTGCCTCCATGTGACTCGGGACTGTACCCAAAAACCACCGTTTTGCACGCCCTCTTGGACGTGGTAAGATGGAAATCAAAGCACAGTGGGAACCACACGAGACTCTATGACGATCTCGGGTCAACAGACTACTCTGTACCAGTGTCACCAGAGAACTGCCATCTGACGTGAGGTATAATACCATCTGGGAGTTCTCGGCGAGTCAGTCCAGTGTACCCAGTCTATACTGAGCACCCGTATATCATCTCTGATGTCAAACACCGATGGATATGGGATCATCCATCGCCCATCTGTATGGGTCGAGAAGGTATACGCTAGTCTACTCTGGTATATCGATGCCCCGTCTCGATACACCCACGACTAGGGACTTTGAAGGATGTACTTATGGACTACCATGTCCCCACTAGTATGATCCGCATCATAGTCCAGGTAGTCAAGTACAGATCCTAAGGGCTTTACCAACATGTAACAGAGAGACAATCAGCATGCACGTTAAGGTAAAGGGTAACCAGATAGCATACTATCATGTCGAGCAAGAAAGTCCTCCCTATATATGTCCCAGCATCCACTACAATATACATCCTATGTACAATAATGGCCTCTAGGGCATACATATAACTAACAATCGATGCCCCGTCTCGATACACCCACGACTAGGGACCTTGAAGGATGTACTTATGGACTACCATGTCCCCACTAGTATGATCTGCATCATAGTCCAGGTAGTCAAGTACACATCCTAAGGGCTTTACCAACATGTAACCATAAGACAGTTTAAAGAGACTAGTGTACGTGTTAAGATAAAGAGTAACCAGATAGCATACTATCATATCGAGCAAGAAAGTCATCTCTATATATGTCCAAGCATCCAAAATAATATACATCATCTGTACAATACTGGCCTCTAGGGCATACATACAACTAACACTTAAGTGACCTGACAGGTCGCTATTACACGTTGGTAGAGCCCCTAGGATTCTTACTTGACCACCAGCAGTATGAGGGCGATCATATACGTGGGAGCTGGCAGTCTATAAGCATATCCTTAAATGGTCCCTAGTCGTGAGAGTTTCGAGACAGGGCATCGATACTCCAGAGTAGACTAGTGTATACAGTCGAGACCCCGACGAGGGGCGGTGGCCGGTCTCACAAGCTACTGGTGTCAGTTGGATCACCTAAGATGTATACAGGTGCTCATTGGGTTATGAGTACACCGGACAGGACTCGCCGGGAACATGCTAGTTGGTCATATACCAGACATCAGATGGCAGTTCCCTGGTGACATGTGTACGGGTTAGTTCATCGACCTGGGGATCGTCATTTGTCTTGTGTGAGTTCCCACTGTACTTTGATTACTACCCTACCACGGCTCAAAGGAGTCGTGCAAACAGGTTTTAGTTGGGTACAGTCCCGAGCCACATGGAGGCAGTGAGCGTATCTTCAGGGGTTCGTCTCTCCCGGTATTGGGGGTGAGGTCGCGCTGTGTCTAGGAGAGCCATTACACGAAGCCCTCGGCCGAGGCAAGGAGATTTACTGGTAGGTATTCCAGTAGTATCTCAGGGTGTTCTGGGCTACACTCCGACACGACTTGTACCGCTTTTGGGGGTCTGACTTTTACCAACCCCCTAGGCCCGCCATGCGATACTCATAGACGAACGGACCGGACTGTACGGATATTGTCACTGACAGGCTCAGTAGGGTTGTCAGGCTGAGTTCGCTCACAAACGTCCCTTTTAGTCAATACCTGGTAGCCCGTTACGTATTGGCTTATACCTCTGACGTGCTAGTGGTTAAATCCACAACCAAGGTGTTGACGAGTCTTTAGAGTCCCCCACATTCAGTTACTCGGCTTTCGGGAGAAAAGTTGTAGAGGCCGTATGGAGATATGGCAGGGTCCGATCGGATACGTGCGGTATTGCACGGATCAGGATCGGACAGTTTGTACTACAGGCCGTATGGATATATGGCAGGGTTCGATCAGATACGTGCGGTATTGCACGGATCAGGATCGAACGGATAATACTAGCCGGCTTTGGTTTAAGCCGGATCCTAGTATAGTACAGTGTAGATTTTGTCTCATTGCATTTGTATTTCGGTCGGAATACAAATGCGGATGTGTATGCACAGTATCGGGGTTTTCCTGTAATTTATTACGGGACCAGTTTTCTGGAGTTGCCAGTTTGCTTTCCGTTTCGGCCAATTTCCTTTGTATCGTTCATTGGCCGAAGTTTGGTGGAGGAGGGCTTATTTGCATTGTTGCAAATAAGTGTTTGTGGAGGGGGTTCTTTGCATCTTGTTGCTTCATGATGGCTTCCCCATCATTGACTTGTTTTGACTCCATCATGGCTTGACTTTTAAAGTCATGATTGTTAATGATGATGAGGGGTGAGGTTGTTGGAGTATGGGTTTGATTTTGTGATCATTGCTTTTTCATGATAACCTTTCCTCTCTCTCTCTTGATGATATGAGAATGGCTCCCATTATCTTTGATACAACACAACTCTCATTCTCACTCTCCCCATTCACAAAAGAGGCCGGCCACTCCCATTAGGGGCTGTCCAAATTTCCTATGTGGGGTTTTTGGTGCTTTTGCTTTGGTAAAAATCCCACAAGAACAATCTCCAAAAGCCAAGTTCAATCCCTCCACCAATGGCAACCTCCACAACCCCAAAATGAGACACAAGTTCTACACACTAGATTCTACAGCAAATCTTGGGCACGTCAACTAGCCAGCTTCGTGCCTGAGTTGCCTCGGCATTGAGGTGGGAGCCCGTAAAAGAAGTAGGCGATGTGGTGCACTTCCGGGGACGATGTAGAGACCGGAGCTTCCGCAGGAGATCGGGACGACGACGAGAAGACCGGAGGACTTGGATCAGTCGGTATATCTCTCTTCCCCATCTTGTAGTTAGCTAGAACTAGTTAATGGTTCGATCCGGATATTAGTGCGCGGCGGTTTGCCAGTTCAAGTAAAATTTAAGTTTATCACCGCTTCCGCATTTGGCCTCGGGATGGAGGCCGGGGCGCCGCCGTGCACTTACAGTGGTATCAGAGGCTCGCCATTAACTTAGTCTAGCTTTGTTTAATGTGTTTACATTTCCGATCGACCAAAATTCCAAAATCTGCGTTTTTGTTCACATCAGTTTTCTGTTGAAATTTTTTGGAGTCGAAAATTTTTTCAGGTTGCAGAAAAGTGATGTACTAGAAGAAATAAGAGTTCTGTGAAAATTCGATACACTAACTCCACTATAGGAGCGCGGAACCGCGGCCAAACACCCCTTTGGGCTACGGTTCCGCCGCACTATTTTGGGGTCGCTGCATTAAATTTCTGCAGTATCTTTTTGGGCTGATTTTAGGGGTTTTGGAATATTAATATTGGGCCCAGAATTTCTTGATGTGCTACAGTAGTACTTTGGGGCCCACTTGTTAAAATTTGATCGATCGGATATTTTAAACACATTATTTCACAGTATTTACATTATATCTGCGATCGTGAATGTCACTTGATCGGTAAATCCTGTCTAACTGCTATAGCCCGGTTAGACGGATTTGCGAACGTGACTTTCACGTTGATGTTCTGTGATTTTGCTGTGATGTTGC
Source organism: Agapanthus africanus (assembly GCA_030015575.1). Taxonomy (NCBI): domain Eukaryota; kingdom Viridiplantae; phylum Streptophyta; class Magnoliopsida; order Asparagales; family Amaryllidaceae; genus Agapanthus; species Agapanthus africanus. The sequence continues at coordinate 77,548,076 of JASDDO010000029.1, forward strand.
GGATCGGTCGAGGGGATAGCCTGGATGCAATGCTAGTACAGTTTTGTTGTATTATGTACATTTGATATTGCGGGGCGAGCGTCCGACATGTGGACTGCCGTCACTGCCTGTTTGTATTATTATTTTGGGGCACGACCAGGTTACGGTCGATGTACCCGTTGTATGTATATTTTACTTTCTGTACTAGGATTACCCCGCGGAGGGGTGCACGGATAGCCGGGTTCTAGAAGGCAACAAGCCCGCATCTCATGGCATTGAGACGGAGGGGGCTTCACTCTAGGATTGGCGGGCTATTCGCCGCACTCGTAGGGGGTACAGGTTGACCCAGGAGGGGTGCCCAAGTTACCGGATTCCGTGAAGTGCTGGGTGGTCCATTCACGGTGCTGAAGGGGGCTGCCTCGCTTCAGGTTTTGGCGGGTGACTTGCCGTGCCCGTAGGGGTCTAGGATTTCATTGCACAGGCTATCCACACGACCAGGGGAACGTCGGGTTTCAGTAGTGGCTCTGTGAAACCCAGGGATCCCAGATATCTGTATTGTTTCTGTGATGCTGTACATTTCTGTGATGTTGCATTTTATCACGCCTTGAGCGAATATAATATATTGGTATATATATTAATAGATGCTGTATATGTTTTGCATCCGCGCTAGTCCAGTCCCCGCTCTGTCGTTAGTTAGCTAACCTAACGGGTAATGACGGGACCCAGTGGCGAATGCGGATGGCATATACGTACATCAGTATATTTTCGTTCTTTGTGGTGTGATCAATTGATGGGACTGCATTGATTCGGATCAATGCAAGTTAAAAACAAACCTAATCTGATGTTGTTGGAACACTTTTCAAAAAGCTGTTATTGTAAGGACGTTCACTTTTGTTTTGCATCGTGGTATTCAGTTGGAATATCCTGCTCCTCAGTCGACGAGGCAAGGGCCGAGATCCCTTCACCGGGAGTGACCCCTTGGACAAAAAGTTTGCGTCAGGGCATTAACTTCACTATAGCCGATTGCTTTTGCTTTGCATCGTGGTATTCAGTTGGAATATCCTGCACCTCATTCTACGGGGAAAGAGCCGAGATCCCTTCACCGGGAGTGATCTCTTTAGCAACGGTTTTCATCACTATATTTTCAAAAGCTATCCGGTTCCTTCAACGATATCAAGTTCTTTACGTTAAAGGTTTTTGCCAGAAACCATTCGTAGCCCTCCATCATTTCGGTTAAATATTCGGTAGTATTCAAGCTATGTATTTTGACCTCACGCCAAGGCATAGTGATTGGTAGTTGCCGGATATTTAGCTGTTGCATAGATAGATGCGTTGGTTTGGGACAGTCGTACTACTATTTTGGCCTACGTCAAGGGTATGTACGGGTGGGTTCAAATTAACCTGGATAATGATGGGCAGAACTTGACATGTGACTTATGATATTTTGACCTCACGCCAAGGTCATAAGAGTATGGGGCAGAAATCACATCGGGAGTTTCAAAAGAACTGAAACTTGCCAGATATGCGCATACCTTCTGGAGTGTGACACCGTGAGCGGATTCCGTCACGTTATCATGCGATGATAGTTGGATCCCGATTCCCACTGATGAGTTAGTTTACTCCTCGGGTGATCCTGACTAATTCTTCTTTCAGGTTTGGAGGAGAATTTGAGGTACAGTGGGAGGTTTTCAGATTAGATAAATTGGTAACCATTCTGATCTAGGTTAGAGTGCACGCTGAGTGTTTCTTTTCTCTCTCTCTTTGGCAGCGACCATTGACCCGACCCTAAGACTATGACTCAGTGACCAAAATTGACCGAACCTTCTTAAAACACTGGCTTTTGGATTGTCAGAGTTGCAAACCTTATTGCCACTCCTACTTTTACCCTTTTCTCCAGAACACCCCGTATTACTACGAACGTCCACTTCCATTGGACAAAACTATCGTATGGTTATATACGAACTCGAAGGAATTTATTCGAGGATGGTTTCCGGTTCTGGAGGAAACGAATAGGATTATTCAGTTTTCTTTTCCTTTTACCTTCTCTCGCATTGCGAGTACTCCTTGGTTTAGGAGATAGTACACCTATTACGCAAATTGGATAGTCTTCTTCCAAACCTTAGGCTGTTGCCGAACGGTGGGGAATGAAGAAAACCAATTAGCATAACGATGGTGTGCAGAAGGTATTAGGTTAAGACAAAGCAAGGGATTAGTAAGGGGGCAACGTAAATTGCAACAGATATTCACGACCAAACCAAATATTCCTTCGCCAATCCTAAATCACCTTTGTATTTCTCCAGGACACTCCGTATCACTACGAAGATCCACAGTTTATTGGATATTCCATCGTATGGTTATATACGAACTCGAAAGGAACTTGTTCCAGTTCGGGGATGGATTCTGGTTCAGGAGAAATAGGAATAAGATTTATTCAGGTGTCTTTTATCCTCACCTCCTCTCGCATTGCGAGTGTTCTTAGGATTAGGACAGTACACCCATTATGCTTATTGGATAGTCTTCCTCCAAACCATAGGCTGGTGCCGAACAGTAGGGAAGGAAGAAAACCATTTGGCCTAAGGGGTGTGCAGAAGGTAATGACTAGAGACATATGAAGGGATTTTGAGAGGTGGCAAAGAGATATACGGTTACAGTTGTGAATCTGGATAATGGAAGAGGCATTACTAGGAATACCAGGATACCCCATCGAAACATTTCAATGTTTCAGTTTCACTGTATACTGTTAAAAGAAAACTGATTTCCCGATTAGATACTTACTCCAGGGTATGTATTTACCAGGTATGATTCTCACATCTGTATGGTTTTACAGATGATGAGTGGGAGTAGGTTATTGGGAATTGGGTGATCATCCTCATTATATCGGGATTCGTTGTAATCGGTGATATTTGAGGAAGTCACCTGGGTTGGTTGCCGGACGGCAAATATTTGGTTTTGAATATCCGCTGTTATGCACCAATTTCAAATTGATGTATCTGTACGTCTATTTTCATAGAGTGAGATATACCTTTTTGAAATTATGTCTACGACATTTACCTATATCAGTGGATGGTTAGGTAAGGAGCATTAAACAGCGGTGTAATTCTTCTTAACCATAAGTACAGTTTTCAACCTACGACACACAGTGAATGAGTAATCAGACCCAATGGACTTATACAGAGTATTGTATATTGTCTAGGGTCCATCAGGACAGAGGGGTTGGTCCTCGTACTATATTCGGTTTACTTATGACTTCTCTAGTTTTTAGACAGGTGTTTCGTAGAAACACAGGGTCCGAATTTGGAGAAGTTATAGGTATTCGAATAGAGTAGAGAACCAGGTGTAGCAAGTATCGGGATTCTTCAAAGTGATCGAAGATGTAGATACTTGTCAATGGTATTCAGTTGATAGTAATGATTAAGAGAACTTGCTTCTCTTTCAGGTTACTCATAATTGGAAGCATTCCTAAATTGAGTAACGCTGATAGGCCTCCTTCCATTTAGTTGACATGCACTGGAGACAGCTGCATGATTTGAATCTGGTTCAATTAAATCAGTGACTCTGTTTCTATATTGGATATAGAACAGTTCATATCTTAACGATGTTAAGGTACGGGGAGTTGTCCGGTTTATGCTTAAAACCAGACACTGGACAACTCAAGGCACGTTTCTGTAATGGCTGTTTGTGGGTTGACCCAGGCTATGACGCGGGTTTACTTTCTACCATCTGAAAGATCAATAGCGATATTGTTCTAAACTCGCCACAGTTTTAATAAAAATGGATTTTTTCAGAAAACAGTAGTGGGAGTATGGTAGAACTGGAAGTGATTCCAGAACCACAAACGATTACTGAAGATTTGATAAGGAACCTAAAGATTCAATCTGTTTTGACATTCCATTGGCCACTCCGCAGATAAGGTGGGTAACTTTAGGCACTCGAGAGATACTACGGTAGCCTCAAGGACGGTGACAAGGAAGTTCTTGTTTACCCACACTTGCCATTGCTGTTGTTCCAGACTATGAGACCCGGCAGGAGGATGAGTATAGCGTCGTTCTGAACTCGCTTCAGAAGTGCACGTGTATATGACTCTGCCAGAAGGTTGTCGTAGTCAGTGGGAGCAGCGGAAGCATTGGTGGACCGGTAGCTTATGTCTATTTATAGACTAAAGCAGATATAGCGGAGATAGATCATCTATTTCTGACATGACAGTCATAGGTTTGACTTCATCAGAATAAGGGATGGATCTGTTGAGAAGGTAGTAGGGTGTAATGTCCTGGTATTTGGATGACATACACAGAGTAGGAAGTGATATTCCTATACTACGATCGGTTATACTTTGGTCGTCACACAGTGGTTTCTCCACAAAGGACTTGGATTTTATATCTGACATACTGGTTACTAGATCTATGGTTTTAAATCTAGATTTGGGTAGTCTTCCAATCTGGGTACTTAGACAGCATTCTAAGGGTATTTAGAATGGACGACTCCTGGCACGGTAGTGTACCTGCAGGTAATGGAGTCGCCCTCTCTAAAGGTGTCTTACAGACTAAAGGGGAGAGGGATGTGCATGATTGGCAGATCACTTGCTTAGGCAATTGAGTCAATCATGAGATGTCAAGTACCACACCAGATGTTGTTCTTGCACTAGATGCAATAAGTTGACATTAATCCAATCCTGGAGAAACAGTCGGAAGCAGTTATAGAACATAAGTGGATGTTCTAGGGATATGATAACGACAGCCTCATTCGGGAGACAGTTATCATTCTAGGCTTCCAAGGTGACCTGGACGACAAGGAGGTTGTCAGAGTTATAGTTTTTCCTTCTGACGAAGGGCAGTATTTTGGACAGGTGATCCAAGGCAATACTGAGGGAGGCATGGCGCAGGATACTGATTAAGTTCAGTTGACGATACAGTCTAAGAAGTTTGGATTTGGAGTTCATCTATGAGCTAGGTCCCATCAGACATCCAGACACATTCTAAGACAGGTATTACTCATTTTGGGAGATGGATTTCTCCGCGAACTTGAGATATAGAGAGACATAGAAAGAAACATCAAAGCGGATCCACTCACTGAGGCTATTCCTCGAACGCAATAGTTTCGCAAACGAGATTTGTGAGGCTGACAAGTAGAGGAGTTGGGTGTTCGGTATCACACGGACTGTGAGTATGCGACATCGCAATAATTAGCCTTGAGTGCAAGTGGGAGATTGTTGGAGATAGTGCCCTCAGAGTCAATTATTGGATCACAGGCACGTGATTGTAATGATTGAGGGAGGACCTATCTTGATAGGACAGTCTTACTCGAGATGATAGTATGCTATCTGGTTTATCTTTATCATCGTGTACTGCTTAAGTGACCTGACAGGTCGCTATTACACGTTGGTAGAGCCCCTAGGATTCTTGCTTGACCACCAGCAGTATGAGGGCGATCATATACGTGGGAGCTGGCAGTCTATAAGCATATCCTTAAATGGTCCCTAGTCGTGAGAGTTTCGAGACAGGGCATCGATACTCCAGAGTAGACTAGTGTATACAGTCGAGACCCCGACGAGGGGCGGTGGCCGGTCTCACAAGCCACTGGTGTCAGTTGGATCACCTAAGATGTATACAGGTGCTCATTGGGTTATGAGTACACCGGACAGGACTCGCCGGGAACATGCTAGTTGGTCATATACCAGACGTCAGATGGCAGTTCCCTGGTGACATGTGTACGGGTTAGTTCATCGACCTGGGGATCGTCATTTGTCTTGTGTGAGTTCCCACTGTACTTTGATTACTACCCTACCACGGCTCAAAGGAGTCGTGCAAACAGGTTTTAGTTGGGTACAGTCCCGAGCCACATGGAGGCAGTGAGCGTATCTTCAGGGGTTCGTCTCTCCCGGTATTGGGGGTGAGGTCGCGCTGTGTCTAGGAGAGCCATTACACGAAGCCCTCGGCCGAGGCAAGGAGATTTACTGGTAGGTATTCCGGTAGTATCTCAGGGTGTTCTGGGCTACACTCCGACACGACTTGTACCGCTTTTGGGGGTCTGACTTTTACCAACCCCCTAGGCCCGCCATGCGATACTCATAGACGAACGGACCGGACTGTACGGATATTGTCACTGACAGGCTCAGTAGGGTTGTCAGGCTGAGTTCGCTCACAGACGTCCCTTTTAGTCAATACCTGGTAGCCCGTTACGTATTGGCTTATAGCTCTGACGTGCTAGTGGTTAAATCCACAACCAAGGTGTTGACGAGTCTTTAGAGTCCCCCACATTCAGTTACTCGGCTTTCGGGCGAAAAGTTGTAGAGGCCGTATGGAGATATGGCAGGGTCCGATCGGATACGTGCGGTATTGCACGGATCAGGATCGGACAGTTTATACTACAGGCCGTATGGATATATGGCAGGGTTCGATCAGATACGTGCGGTATTGCACGGATCAGGATCGAACGGATAATACTAGCCGGCTTTGGTTTAAGCCGGATCCTAGTATAGTACAGTGTAGATTGTCTCATTGCATTTGTATTTCGGTCGGAATACAAATGCGGGTGTGTATGCACAGTATCGGGGTTTTCCTGTAATTTATTACGGGACCAGTTTTCTGGAGTTGCCAGTTTGCTTTCCGTTTCGGCCAATTTCCTTTGTATCGTTCATTGGCCGAAGTTTGGTAGAGGAGGGCTTATTTGCATTGTTGCAAATAAGTGTTTGTGGAGGGGGTTCTTTGCATCTTGTTGCTTCATGATGACTTCCCCATCATTGACTTGTTTTGACTCCATCATGGCTTGACTTTTAAAGTCATGATTGTTGATGATGATGAGGGCTGAGGTTGTTGGAGTATGGGTTTGATTTTGTGATCATTGCTTTTTCATGATAACCTTTCCTCTCTCTCTCTTGATGATATGAGAATGGCTCCCATTATCTTTGATACAACACAACTCTCATTCTCACTCTCCCCATTCACAAAAGAGGCCGGCCACTCCCATTAGGGGCTGTCCAAATTTCCTATGTGGGGTTTTTGGTGCTTTTGCTTTGGTAAAAATCCCACAAGAACAATCTCCAAAAGCCAAGTTCAATCCCTCCACCAATGGCAACCTCCACAACCCCAAAATGAGACACAAGTTCTACACACTAGATTCTACAGCAAATCTTAGGCACGTCGACTAGCCAGCTTCGTGCCCGAGTTGCCTCGGCATTGAGGTGGGAGCCCGTAAAAGAAGTAGGCGATGTGGTGCACTTCCGGCGACGATGTGGAGACCGGAGCTTCCGCAGGAGATCGGGACGACGACGAGAAGACCGGGGGACTTGGATCAGTCGGTATATCTCTCTTCCCCATCTTATAGTTAGCTAGAACTAGTTAATGGTTCGATCCGGATATTAGTGCGCGGCGGTTTGCCAGTTCAAGTAAAATTTAAGTTTATCACCGCTTCCGCATTTGGCCTCGGGATGGAGGCCGGGGCGCCGCCGTGCACTTACATAAAGCTAGTTTAGAACGACGCTATACTCATCCTCCTGCCAGGTCTCATAGCCTGGAACAATAGTAATGTCAAGTCTGGGTAAACAAGAACCTTCCTGTCACCGTCCTTGAGGCTACCAGAGTACCTCTCGGGTGCCTGAGGTTACCAACCATATCTGCGGAGTGGCTGATGGAATGTCAAACTTGATTGAATCTTTAGGTTCTATTAAATTTTCCGTAATCGTCTGCGGTTCTGGAATCACTTCCAGTTCTACCATACTCCCACTACTGTTTTCTAAAAAAATCCATTTTACTAAAACTGTGGCGAGTCAAGAACAATATCGCCATTGATCTTTCAGATGGTAGAAAGTCAACTCTCGTCATAGCCCGGGTCAACCCACAAACTGCCATTACAGAATAGTCTGGTTTTAAGTATAAGCCGGACAACTCCTCATATGGACCTTAACATCGTTAAGATATGAACCATTCTATATCCAATATAGAAACTTTGGCACTGATTTAATTGGAACCAGATTCAAATCATGCAGCTGTCTCCAGTGCATGTCATCAAAATGGAGAGAGGCCGATCAGCATTACTCAACTTTGGAATGTATCCAATTATGAGTAACCCGAAAGAGAAACAAGTTTCTCATAACCATTACTATCAACTGAATATCAATCACAAGTATCTACATCTTTGATCACCTTGAAGAATCCCGATACTTGCAACACCTGGTTCTTTACTTTATTCTTTTACCTATAACTTCTCAAAACTTAGACCTTGTATTTCTACGAAACACTTGTCTAAAAACTAGAAAAGTCACAAGTAAACAGAACATAGTATGAGGACCAACCCCTTTGTCCTAATGGACACTGGACAACATACAATACTCTGTATAAGTCCGCTGAGTTGAATAACTCAAAACCTATGCATCGTAGATTAAAAATTGTACTTATGGTTAAGAACTACTCCGCTGTTCAATGCTCTTACCCAATCGTCAACTGATATAGTTAAACGTCACAGACATAATTTCAAAAGATATATCTCACTTTATGAAAATAAACGTACAGATATATCAATTTGAAATTGGTGCATAACAACGGATATTCAAAACCAAATACTTGCCTTCAGGAAAAAACCCAGGCGATTTCCTCAAATATCACCAATTACAACGAGTTCCGATATAATGAGGATAATCACCTAATTCCCAATAACTTACTCCGACTCATCATCTGTAAAACTATACGGATGTGAGAATCATACTTGGTAAATACATACCCTGGAGTAAGTATCTAATTGGGAAAACAGTTTTCCTTTAACAGCGCATAGTGAAACTGAAACATGAAAATGTTTCGAAGGGGTATCCGGGTATTCGTAGTATTGCCTCTTCCATAATCCAATTCATGACTGTAACCGTGTATTTCTTTGTCATCTCTCCAAATCCCTTTATTTGTCTTTAATCGTTACCTTCTGTACACCATCGTTAGGCTAAAAGGTTTTCTTCCTTCCCTACCGTTCGGCACCAGCCTATGGTTTGGAAGAAGACTATCCAGTAAGCATAATAGATGTACTCTCTTAATCCTGGGAGTATTCGCAACCTGAGAGAAGGTGATGATAAAAGACAACTGAATAAAACCTTATTCTATTTCTCCTGAACTGGAGAAAAAGCAAAGGTGAAGTAGGAGTGGCGATGAACTACGCGGTTTGGTCGTGAATGATAGCAGTCGTAATTTACTTTGCCCTTTTTCTAATCCCTTTATTTGTCTTTACTTATTACCTTCTGTACACCCTACTTAGGCTAATTGGTTTTCTTCATTCCCTGCCTTTCGACACCTGCCTATGGTTTGGAAGAAAACTATCCAATAAGCGTAATAGGTGTACCGTCTCCTAAACCAAGGAGCCTCGCAACCTGAGAGAAGGTGATAATAAAAGACAACTAAATAAACCAATTCAATTTCTCCTGAACCTGAATCCATCCTCGAAGAAGTCCCTTCGAGTTCGTATATAACCATACGATGGATTTATCCAATGGAAGTGGATATTCGTAGTGATATGAGGTGTTCTGGAGAAATACAAAGAGTAAAAGAAGGAGCAGCAATGATGTATGCAACTCAGACAATCCAAAAGCCAGTATTTTAAGAAGGTTCGGTCAACTTGGTCACCGAGTCATAGACTAAGGTCGGTCAATGGTCGCTGCCAAAGAGAGAGAGAAAAGAAACACTCTGCGTGCACTCTAACCTAGATCAGAATGGTTATCACTTTATCTAATCAGGAAACCTCCCACTGTATCGTCAAATTCTCCTCCAAACCTGAAAGAAGAATTAGTCTAGATCACCCGAAGAGTAAACCAACTCATCAGTGGGAATTGGGATCCAGCTCTCATCGCATGATAACGTGAAGGAATCCACTCACGTTATCACACTCCAGAAGGTATGCGCATGCCTGGCAAGTTTCAGTTTCTTTAGAAACCCCCGATATGGATTTTTGCCCCATGCTCTTATGACCTTGACGTTGGCCAAAATGTCATAAGTCACATGTCAAGTTCTACCCATCATTATCTTGTTAATTTGAACCCACCCGTACATACCCCTGACGTTGGCCAAATGGCAGAACGACTGTCCCAAACCAACTCATCTATCTATGCAACAGATGAATACCATGCAGCTACCAAACACTATGCCTTGGCGTTGGTCAAAATACATAGCTTGAATACTACTGAATACCCAACTGAAATTACGGAGGGCTACGGCTGGTTTTTGGCGAAAAAACTTTAACATAACGAACTTAATATCGCTGAAGGAACCTGATAGCTTTTTACAAAAATATAGTGGCGACAACCTTTGCTAAAGAGGTCACTCCCGGTGAAGGGATCTCGGCTCTTTCCTCGTAGAATGAGGTGCAGGATATTCTAACTGAATACCGCGATGCAAAGCAACAAGTAATTGACTATAGTGAAGTTATTACCCTGACGCAAACTTCTGCTTAAGGGATCACTCCCGGTGAAGGGATCCCGGCCCTTGCCTCGTCGAATGAGGTGCAGGATATTCCAACTGAATACCGCTGTGCAAAACAAAAGAAAACGTCTTTATAATAACACTTTTTGAAAACTGTTCCAACAACGTCAAATAAGTTTGTTTTCCTTTGCATTGATCAAAATCAACGCAGTCCCACCAATTAATCACACCAGAAAAGAACGAAAATAAAATGTACGTATATGCCATCCGCATTCGTCACTGGGTCCCGTCATCACCCGTTAGGTTACTTAACTAACGACAGAGCGGGGACTGGACTAGCGCGGGTGTAAAACATATACAACATATACTAGTATATATATCAATATACAACAATCGCTCCAGGCGTGATAAATGCAACATTACAGAAAAGTAATAAGCATCACAAAACAATACAGATAATCTGGGATCCCCGGGTTTCACAGAGCCACTACTGAAACCCGACGTTCCTCTGGTCGTGTGGATAGCCTATGCAATGAAAACCTAGACCCCTACGGGTGCGGCAAGTTACCCGCCAAAACCTGAAGCGAGGCAACCCCCTTCAGCAAAGTGAATGAACCACCCGGCACTTCACGGAATCCGATAACTTGAGCACCCCTCCTTGGGTCAACCTGTACCCCCTACGAGTGCGGCGAATAGTCTGCCAATTCTAGAGTGAGGCCCCCTGCCTCTCAAAGCCATGAGACGCGGACTCGTTGCCCTCCAGAACCCGGCTATCCGTGCACTACGTCGCGGGGTAAACCTAGTACAGAAATGAAAATATATACAACGGGTACATCGACCTAAACCCGGTCGTGCCCCAAGAGAATAATATACAAACAGGCAATGAAGGCAGTCCACATGTTGGACGCTCGCCCCGCAATATCAAATGTATAAATAAATCCAAACTGCACTACCATTGCACGCAAGCTATCCACCACGACAAATCCGCAACATCACAGCACAACACAGAACATCAACATGAATGTCACGTTCGCAAACCGGTCTAAAACGACTATAGCAATTAGACGAATTATACCGCTCAAATGACATTCACGGTCGCAGATATAATGTAAGTACTGTAAACTAACACATTTAAAATTTCGATCGACAAAACTTCCCGAAGTGGGCCCCAAGTACATATCCAGTACTCAAACAAAATCTGGGCCCAAACAAAATATTCCAGAAACCACAATTCCACATGAAAGACACCAAGAAGAAAAATGGTGCACTGAAGCCCTAAAACGGCGGCGGAACCGCGGCCAATACAAGGCTTGTACGGCGGTTCCGCGGCGGTCTTGAAGGTTCAGTCGACCAAATTTCTACAGTAGTCTTAGAAAAGCCTGCACGATTTTCTGACATACCCAAAATAATTTTTAGACCAGTTTAAAAATTCGACAGAAACTTTAATATTGAAAATGCGGTTTTGGAAATTTCGTTCGATCGATGTTTTAAACATGTTAGAACAAGCTAGTAAAGGTTAATGGCGTGGCTCTGATACCATGTAAGTCTACGGTAGCGCACAGGCCGTCAATATGAGGCCAAATGCGGAACAAAAACTTTACAACTGGCGCTATCGCATACTATAACCCGGATCTTGCCATTAATGCTAAACTAACAAACTGTAAAGAGGTAGAAAGGCTATACCGATCGATCCGTGTCCTTCGGTCTCTAGCCATCATCCCACGCTCCTCGCTGCGACTCCGATCTTCTCGTCGAGGTGGCACCACGTCAACGAATCTTTATACGGGCTCCCGTCTCTATACCGAGGCAACTCAGACATGAAGTATACTAACCGACATGTCCAAGATGAAGTAGAGAATGAGTAGAATACCTAGTCTCAAACACCCTAGGGTTCTCATCACATGAGAGGGCTATGGTGGAGGTTGAAGAAGATGCAAAGAGTTGAAGAGTGTGAGCTCAAGAAAACTCTACTGAGCAAAAAACCAAGCACAAAACTTGTGATCGCTGTCCAAATAATGAGTGATGATAATATAAGGCTTTTGTGTTTTGAAAACAAAGAAAAGATCTCCACAAAGCCTTCATAATATCCTACCCAAAACAAACACCATTAATTCTTTAACGACTCACTAGATGACTCATTACATGAGTCATTATTGAACATTCTAGAATAAATGTGTCATAACAATGAGTCACACTTTCCAAATCCATTAATCGTTTAAACTAAAATGATTAACCAAAAAAGAAATGCATCTTCCAAAGTAATCTCGTAACGGATTACGAGAATACCCCTCACCTGTAAATACATACCTGTATCCGTATTCCGACCGAATAAGAATACGACGAGACTAAAATATTCCGACTCAATATAATACTTGGATCCGGCTTAAACCAAATCCCACCAGTATTATCTGTCCGAACCATGACACGTGCACAAGTGCACGTGCATGTTCGAACCCTGCCATAAAACCATACGGCCTCTACAATGTTTCGCCCGTACTTGGAAAACTATCTGTGGGGGATTCTAAAGACTCGTCAATACGCGGGCCGTGGATTTAACCATAAGAACGTCAGTGGTACAAACTGTACGTAATGGCTGCCCATGTATTGACCGAAAGGGAAGCCGATAAGCGAACTCATCCTGAAACCCTACTGAGCCTATTAGTGACAATATCTGTACAGTCCGGTCCGTTCGTCTATGAGCATTGCATATAGGGCATAGGGAGCTGGTAACGTCAGACCCCCAAAAGCGGTATAAGTCGTGTCGGAGGGTAGCCTTGAACACCCTGAGAAACTACTGGAATACCTACCAGTAATTCTCACCTGCCTTGGCCAAGGACTTTGTGTAATGGCTCTCCTAGACACAGCGCGATCTCACCCCCAATACTGGGAGAGATGAATCCCCTGCCGATCCGCTCACTGCCTCTATGTGGCTCGGGACTGTACCCAACTAAAGCCTATTTGCACGACTCCTTTGAGCCGTGGTAGGGTAGTAATCTAAGCACAGTGGGAACTCACACGAGACAAATGATAACCTCAGGTCGATGAACTAACCTGTACACATGTCACCAGGGAACTGCTATCTGACGCTAGGTATAATACCAACTAGCAGGTTCCCGGCGAGTCCTGTCCGGTGCACTCATAACCCAATAAGCACCTGTATATATCTTAGGTGAACCAACTGACACCAATGGCTTGTGAGACCATCCACCGCCCCTCGTCGGGGTCTCGACTGTATACACTAGTCTACTCCGGAGTATCGATGCCCTGTCTCGAAACTCCCACGACTAGGGACCACTTTTAAGGATATGCTTATGGACTACCCAACTCTCACATATATGATCGCCATCATACTGCTGGTAGTCAAGCAAGAATCCTAAGGGCTCTATCAACGTGTAATAGTGATCATATCACCTAAAGCTATACACGATGATGAAGACAAACTAGATAGCATACTATCATCTCGAGTAAGACTGTCCTACCGGTATAGGTCCCCCATCAATCATTGCAATCATGTACCTGTGATCCAATAATTGACTTTGAGGGCACTACATCCAATAACCATAACAGGAAATCCCTGGCCAGGGTTGCTAAGATTTACTGGTAAGTGTTATCAGTAGTTTCTCGAATCGTTATGGACCCTGCATCGGCATGACTTATCAGGCTATTGGGGTCTGACGTTATACCACCCCAGGCTGCGATATGCGACATATCTGACGAAGAGACCGGACTGTACGGTAGTGTTACTGATTGGATTCACAGGAGTATGAGCAGGCTTGCTTGTTGATTTTCTGATCACTTAATACCCTGGTGACCGTTACGTTTAGCAGACCGCTTGCGGCTTGTAGGTGTTTGATATGATCATCACTTACTGCCGGCGTATTGACGAGTCTTTAGAGTTCTACACAGAGGTTTCCTAGTTCATGCGAAATGAAGTAGGAGCACATATGTGATATGTGCGAGACCAAGATTAATGCGCGTATGTGATATCGCATTTTATTCTCTCTATATGTGATATAGTCGGGTTATCGGATCAAGTGTTGATTCGATAGATTGATACATATGATATTAGTCGGTTATATGTGATATAGCCGGATTATTAAATCAAGTGTTGATTTAATAATTTAATGTATAATTATATATTTGATATATTAAATTACATTAACTAATATTAGCTCACTTAAGCATTTCTTTTTCTCACTTTTGATACACTTAACATATATGTGATATATGTTAATTGTATTGTTTTCTTTTTACACAAATAATATATATGTGATATATATTAATGTGTCATGCTAGCTTACACATGCAACATGGATGTATGAGACTCACACTATGCTTAGCTTAATGTGGGTTCATATTTATTATTAAGTAATTCAAAATTAGTGGAAAAATGTCATGGTTGAGTTTAGTGGAAACTTGTAGAACCATTGACTAAGTCCACTATTTTTGTTTTACTTAAGATATTTATTAACCTAACCATTAACATTAGCCATGGTTTATTCTCTACATGAGTTAGTGTATGACAAAACTCACCCATGGTTGTTTTTCTAACCTCATGAGTTTCATTCTCATCCCCACTTCATCTTCTTCTTTCTCATGAAAAAGCTTGCTATATTTTGAAATGGTGAAGAAATATAGTGAGAAAAATAAATCTAAAGTGAGCTCATTTCCTACTTCATCATCCTCTACTATATTAACCATTTAGTTTATGGTGTTTTCTTCACTAATCTGCAATTAGTGAAGATGTAGCATGAGCTTGAGTCTCCCCGACGTAGATCATCTTCGGCCTCGAAGGTTTCGAGTAAGCTTGTTCATTTCTTTATATGAACCCTTACTAGAGATCGGGAGTTCACTACTTGGAGCGAAGGGACTACTGCACAGAGCTTTAGAAGTGAAGGACCGGTCTACAAAGGTTGTATTTCTCATTCATTTAGATGTAAAGATATTTACATTGTTGTATTGTCTAAATCTCTAGTTAAGATTCTACGGTTAGGGTTCTTTAGTGCGGCAAAAATTTGAAAACGGTATGGAAGATGCCTCCCGAAACCTTATTGTCGTACTGGTTAACCCTACAGACTAATACAGTAGAATTTCCATGTCACTTATACAGTAGAACTGCCATACTATAAGATAAATCTTAAAAGTAAAAGTACATTCATTGTTCAGTATTATCACTTGACATGCTTGCATGATATACTCGATATGCTCATATTACTACTCTATGTTGCATACATCGTACTTATAGTTATATGCATTGAGATGCTGTTTTTATGAGATCTCTGGATTTGAGAACCGCGGTTATATTTCAAAGAGAATTATGTATTGCTTTAAAACACGGTTTCTCTTGATATGATATTTCGAGGTGTCCACCATGAGTTTTCTCGGTTCTGAGCAGTGAGTATATCCGATTCGAGGAGCGGGAGGCACTGTCTGCGGGTACATGGTAGACCCGGTGAGGTACCCCGGGACAAGAGGCTTGAGATGTAGACGATGAGCCTGGCAGGGGAGCACTACCTACCGGTGATAGTTTTGGGCTCGGCGGATATCTGGAGGATACCGACCGGAGTTGTGAGATGATATGGGCCGATCCAGACCGACGGAGCCCGAGATAGTTTGGCGCGGCGGATATCTGGAGGATACCGACCGTAGTCTTGACATGGGCTGATCCAGACTGACGGAGCCCGAGATATGAGGATTTACGTGTCGATGCTGGACACAGGTTTTCATGATGTTTCGAGTGTCGGTGTTGGACACTCAGGTACCATGATTTTGATGTGTCGTTGATAGATATGCGTGGTTGATATCCTCATATTTATATACAGGCATATGTTTTCATAATGTTCGAGTGTCGGTGTTGGACACTCAGGTTCCATGATATTGTTTGTGTCGTTGATGGACACGTGGATGATATCCACATGCATACAGGCATATGATGTTGGATGTTTATTTATATATGTCATTGCATTGACTCGATTGTTGACATATATGCGTACTTGATCACCCTAGATATCATAGTATTACCTTCAGGATATAGTGACCTAGAAAATTGTTGTTTTATTCGATTTCTACTTGCTGATGTTTTCTATTCACGAGTTGGCAACTCACCCCCGTTGTGTCACGGTTCTTGCAGGTTTGACCACTTAGGATCAGTTGCGGTTTCGCTAGAACACAGCTTCTTCCAGGGGGTTTTCTTTGGTAGGTAGGACACATGTTGGATCGTGCCCACTCTCGTACTGTTATACTCTATTGTATCTAGATAAACTCTACCAGATCAGTTCAAATCAAATTAGAGACTAGAAATTATATATTGGTAGACCTAATCAGACTTGGGTATTGTGCGAGACTTAAAGCGATGGGTTTATGATCACTTTCTTGGGTTTTGATATCTTATTTCTATATTTTTTCTTTCTGGGTTGATCTTCGTCGTTGGGCGTCGTATATATGTTATTGCGTGGTTGTGATTCCACCGGTTGGCGAAGAGCTAGCTCCCGCTTGGGGATGCCTATATATTGTTGTGTATATATTTTTGGATCAAAGTATACAAGGGAGGTGCTGCCCAAAATTTTAAAGACGAAACATGATTCATTATACCTTTATTTCAAAACTGCACCCCCACTATTTTCCGCAAAAAGGTTTAGATTTTCTGGGCTTCGGCTTACTTGATTTATGTTACGCCTTTAGACGTTGCGTAATTTAAGTGCCGGTCCCATGCTAAATTATGGGTCGTGACATCTAGGGCATGCATATAACTAACAGGGGCATAACTATCTATTAGTGTTACCCGACGAGTGTACGCATACTGTACGAGATTGTGATGGAGTTTTAATCCGAATTAAAACCCTGCGACAACCGATCAAAAGAGACTAAATTGCTAGATTCACAAAATTCTAATTAGTTTTCACAAAACTAATTATTGTGGATTCCAAATATTGTATCACTAACCACAGATATCTAAACGATATTAAACATTTCGATCGATTTATCAAACACCCAAAATTCCCAGAGACCTCAACACTTGAGTCACACTTAAAAATACCCAGAATGTGTCACAAGTACCTATGGATCAGCACAAGAAGGTACGTTCCCTGCCTCACCAACGGCGCCGCGGAACTGTGACTAAACCCATGGGTTAGCCGCGGTTGCGCGGCCGTTTGGTCGAGTTGGGCCATCGTTTTTCTTGGGGATCCATAGAAAACCCTGCACAATTTTCTGTATATTTTTAATTTGAAAAATTCAAACTTTTGAAAAAATTTCCAGAGAGTGGGAATTTAGGGTTTCGAAAAGTCGATCGAACACTTTAACCTCGCCTAGACCACTCCTAATACTCTAGCTTGGCTCTGATACCACTGTTGGGGTCACTTAGCACCACCGCTAGGTTTTTGCAAGCATCGAGTATGCAATTTAAAAAAATCTAGTGTGTTAACCAACCCAAACCTAGAATCGAACTAGAGAATTAGGGTTTTTAAAGTATGTAAACAACTTTACACTAAGTGAAATAGGAATACAACCTTTGTAGACCAGTCCTTCACTTCTAAAACTCCGTGTAGTGGTCCTTTAGCTCCAAGTAGTGGTCTCCCGAACTCTTCTTAGGCTCCACTAGGCGAAAGGAACGAGTTTGCTCAAGGATCTTCGAGGCAGAAGATGATCTACGTCGAAAAATCTCTAACTTAAGCTACCTCTTCACTAATTGAGCAATTAGTGAAGCAAACAACCTATACTAAATGGCTAGTTTGGTATAGATTGATGAAGTATGTATTTTGTTCGCTTTAGAATTATTTTTCTCTCTTTCTTTCTTTGCCTCATGAAAACCTAGAAAGCTAAAATGAGATGAAGAGGAAGATGAAGTGGTGAACCATCTCAACCATGGATGAGAAAATATCACAAATGATATTTGTAGAGACTTAACCATATCTAAACATAATGATTGGGTTAATAAATATGTACAGTAAAACAAAATTAGTGGCCTAAATCAAGATTTCTACATGTTTCCACAAGCATCCTAAACCATGGCAATTTCCACCTAATTTTGATTTATCCCTTAATAATTAAATCCCTAAATTATCTTTAGTTTGGTATGATTCTCATACACCCATGTCCAATGTATCATCAAGCATGACACAAAATTAAATATATTAATATATATCACATATATATTTAAATATATTAGTAGAAAAGAAATTCTTAAGGGAGCTAATATTAGTTAATATATCAAATATATAATTATATATTAAATTATTAAATCAACACTTGATTTAATAATCCGGCTATATCACATATAACCGACTGATATCATTTATATATATATATCAAATATACATATAACAAATTATTGAATCAACACTTGATTCAATAATCCAGTTATATCACATATAACCTATATCGCGAGATTAGAATACTGTATCACAAACACATATTAATCTCGGTCCCGTACATATCACATATGTGCCGTACTTTGTTTCGCTTGAGCTAGAAAATCTCTGTGTAGGACTCTAAAGACTTGTCAATACGCCAGCAGTAGGTAATGATCATATCAGTCATCCACAAGCTATCAGCGGTACTAGCTGGACGTAACGGCTACCCAGGTATTGAGCGATCAAAAGATCAACAAGCAAGCTTTTCCAAACTCCCGTGAATCCAGTAAGTAACACTACCGTACAGTCCGGTATCTTCGTCTGATATATTGCATATCGAGTCTGGGAATGGTAAACGTCAGACCCCAATAACTTGATAAGTCATGCCGATGTGAAGCTCATAACGGGTCGAGAAACTACTAATAACACTTACCAGTAAATCTCATCATCAGCCCTGACCAGAGACTTCCTGTTATAGCCAATCGAGTATAGCGCAACATCAACTCTTAATACCAGGAGAGACGAAACCCCTCCTATCGCTCATTACCTCCACGTGACTCGGGACTGTACCCAAAATCCACCTGTTTGCACGCTCTCTTGAGCGTGATAGGGTGAAAATCAAAGCACGGTGGGAATCACACAAGACTCTATGACGATCTCGGGTCTACAGACTAACTTGTACCAGTGTCATCAGAGAACTGCTATCTGACGATAGGTATAATACCATCTAAGAGTTCTCGGCGAGTCCTGCTCGGTGTACCTATTCTCCAATGAGCACCTGTGTACAATCTTTGATGTCAAACACCAATGGCTGTGGGATCAACCATCGCCTTATACAGGGTCAAGAAATGTACACACTAGTCTACTCTGGAATATCGATGACGTGTCTCGATACTCCCTCGATTAGGAACAATTAAAGGATGAACTTGTGGACTATCCTGGCCCCATTAGTATGATCTGCATCATAGCCCTGGTAGTCAAGTACATATCCTAAGGGCTTTATCAACATATAACGGAGAGACTGTATAATGATACAAGTGTATATGTTAAGATAAAGTGCAACCAGATAGCATACTATCATGTTGAGCAAGAAATTCCTCTCTATATATGTCCAAGCATCCAATAATGACCTCTAGGGCATACATATAACTAATAGCTACCGCAAGGGAAGTTCCGGGGTGGAAAACCATCGTAGGACTCTCCGACGATCAAGTTAATACCGTGGAATGAGAGCAGAGTAGCAGCCTATTAGAATGAGTTCGAGTTACTTGAGTCGTCTGAAAGAGGGGTTTATATAGCGGTCGCATGGAGCGAACCGGTGCGACATTCTCGCCGTTCGTTATGTCCCTGCATTATGCCCACGTTGATGGCGGGATCCGTTCGTTAATGGCGGGATACGCTCATTAATGGGAGGACACGCCAGCGTAAGACGTGGAACGTGTGGCGGCGGATATCTCGCATTGGCGAGATATAAGTAGCCGTTGTGGGATCGCTCGGGCTCCGCGCTCTCGGTTGATCGGGGAGGCCGAGGAAGCTCGGCTCGATGGATGTCTCGGAGACGAGCCCGGGGGCTCGAGGAAACTCAGCACCGCAACAGCTCGAAGACGAGCAAGGAGGCTAAGGAAGCTCGCTGGATTGCTCGAAGGCAAGCTGTTGGCTGTTTGCTAGGTGAATATGGAAGGTATTTAGGATAGGTCTCCAGAAGGTCGGATGCAATCTCAGGGCCGAGGTGCCGAGGAACGTCCTCAGTGTAACACACTAATTCTACCTCTGCAGCCACCAGGAGCTTAGCGGGCTTACATGGATGACACGTCATCCACTATGTGTCAGGATCTGAGAAATTCTCATTTATTAGCATCATCACTATTACTCTGGTTTATTTATAGTCCAAATCTTGTCCACACACCGATCCATCCACAGCCCTAACCACGACAAGCAACCAACATGGAGGGAACCCTATAAAAAAAGTTCAAAATCGGTAGGGTGGTCAATTCGTCGACGAAGGGGGTAAATGTGTGCGAGGTAGGGGCCCACATGATCACGGACCACCCAACCGGGGAAACTTCCACCAACTTCTTCACATCCTCAAAAACCAAACAGATCACAATCCTTTTATTACTTTCGATCAAAATGGACGGCGACATCAAACGGCGTGATCCCCGCCGCCGTTGCGGTCTCTGCCTCGTCGGAACCCTAACGGCCGTCGTCATCATCTTCGCCGTCCTCCTCGCCCTCGCCCTCACAGTCTTCCGTCCCCGCCACGCCGTGACCACCGTCAACTCCGTCCGCGTCTCCTCCCTCACCGCCGACCTCGACATCCCAAACCTCGCCGTCGACCTCAACGTGACCCTGATCCTCAATCTCACCGTCCTCAACCGCAACGCGGTCAGCTTCCGCTATCCCGGCGGCGGCGGCGCCCAGCTCTACTACCGCGGCTCCCTCGCCGGCGACGCCGTCATCCCTCCCGGAGAGATCGCGGCGAAGGGGACGGAGACGATGGACGTCGTGCTGACGGTGCTGGCGGGGCGCCTGATCGGCGACGGGCAGGTGTACGGGGACGTGGTCAGGGGATCCCTGGATCTGACGACGGCGACGACGATCGGGGGCAAAGTCGTGGTCTTGGGGGTGTTCAAGATCCATCTGGTGTCGTTTACGACGTGCGATGTCGCAGTGAGCATTCGGAATCGGACCGTGGAGAATTCCAAATGCAGGTATAAGACCAAACTTTGATGGAAAAATATGAAATTTTGTATTTTAATTTTTGAAAATGTAGATAGATAGTTGCATAGAATTGATTTGAGGGTTTCCTGATTTGTGTTTGGGTTGATATGATTAGAATGCTGTTGGATCATGTGATTATTAGGGTTCATTAATTGATTGTGTAGATTTAGTAGAGGAATTAATTTTGGTGGTAATAAATATTAGTACTGTGAATTTATGTTCTTGAATCTTATTTGTTTTAAGAAAGAGTTATGACATTAAAATACCTTAAGTTCTATTTTTTAGGGTATTTTAGTGGAAAGAATTTCTTGAAAAAAATTGTGTACAGTTTTTCACTAAAATTAAAAGAATCCTAAGATAGTTTAGTGGAAGAACGTGATAGTCAAGGGTATTTTGAACTAGTTTGCCCTTTAAGAAACATATTTCTAAATGGATTGTCTATTTATTAGGGCAAAGATTTCATTAAGGATATATTGCGGAATGTACCTCTTAATGCCAAATGCATGTTTGGCTACCTTGATTTAGAATTATACAATTTTTGGAATTGAAAATTTAAAAAAATTGTAAAGATGTTGGGATTTGAAAGATATGAGATGAGTAAATAGAAAAGATGATGAAAGACTCAAGCCCCAAGAAAAAGAATTAAAAGAGCAAGTATGCATGTTTAGGATAAGAAAAATTAGCTTTGCACCTTCTTTTTTCCCCCTGCTCCGGTGGAATGGATCATTTTGGGGGTCTTTTTTCCCCTAAGGATTCACTCTTAGAAAACTTATCGAAACAAACCATTCCACCGTAGTAAAAATGGAATCTTAGCTTTTTATCCGGCGGAAAGTGTGAACCCTAGTCCAGCTTTTAATCCGCCAGATTAGCGTTAATTGCATATTTTCATGACTTCTCCTTATAATTCGTTCGGTCTGTTGTAGCACTTATACCCCCTCAAAAATATTTATTAGCTAAGAAACTCATTTGATCATCGTTCAAAACTCTAAAGAATACCCAAATTCTACTCTGAACAACACATTTTGTACCTGGATTTTCGCCAAAAGAGTTAATTCTTTCGATTTGTACGGTTATGTTCATGGTTAAATGGTTCGATTGGTTGCTTTCAGCTAGTAGTCGAAAGAGTTGTTTTTTCCAGGTGAACCCAGCCAACTATATTGGCCAATTGACCATATTTGCTGAAAAATACTTGTAACTAATCATATTTGGCAATAAATATAATTAGATGTGTAAGTGCACGACGGCGCCCCGGCCGTCAATCCGACGCCGGAATGCGGAAGCGATAATTTACTTTAAAATTTTGAACCGGCACCACCGCGCACTAAAATTCCGGATCGAGCCATTAATCTAGTCCTAGCAAACTACAAGATGGGAAGAGAGATATACCGAGTGATCCGTGTCCTCCGGTCTTCTCGTCGTCGTCCCGATCTCCCGCGGAATCTCCGGTTTCCACCACGTCGCCGGAAGGGCACCACATCCCCGGGTTCTTTTACGGGCTCCCGTCTCTGGTCCGAGACAACTTGGGTACGAAGTTGGCGAGCCGACGTGCCCAAGATTTGCTGTAGAAAACGTGTAGTGTTCTATGTCTCATTTGGGGTTACTTGAAGTTGCCTTTGGTGGAGGATTGAGATGTAAGCTTTTTGTGGATGAACTTGGGAATTTTTGTAGCATTAAAAGAGCAAAAATTCCCACACCAAAATAATGGGCAGCCCCTCCTTGGCTTGGCCGGCCATGGCATGGTGAAGGGAGTGAGAAAAATGAGAGGAGGTGATAATGTGGAGTGAATTCAAAATGGAAAAAGAAAGGAGCCTCCAACATAATGCAAGAGAGAGAAAGGGTGATGATGATAAGCAATGATCATCAACCAAAACCAATACTCCATCAACTAATCATCACACCCAAAGTCAAGCCATCATGAACTCAAGAAAGTCAAGGGAGGCAAAACCATCATGATCCAACAAAATGCAAAGAACACCCTTCACAAATACTTATTTGCACAAATGCAAATAAGCCCTCCTCCACCAATTTTCGGCCAATGAAAGATACAAAGGAAAATGTCCGAAACGGAAAGCAAAGTTGCAATTTCGGAAAACTGATCCCGTAATAAATTACAGGAAAACCCCGCTACTGTATATACATACCCGCATTTGTATTCCGACCGAAATACAAATGCAATGAGACAAAATCTACACTGTGCAATACTAGGATCCGGCTTAAACCAAAGCCCGCTAGTATTTTCCGTCCGATTATGATCCGTGCAATACCGCACGTATCTGATCGAACCCTACCATATCTCCATACGGCCTCTACAGCGTTTCGCCCGAAACTTGAGAAACTGGTCTGTGGGGGACTCTAAAGACTCGTCAATACCTTGGTTGTGGATTTAACCACTAGCACATCAGAGGTATTAGCCTATACGTAACGGGCTACCAGGTATTGACCAAAAAAGACGTCTGTGAGCGAACTCAGCCTGACACCCTACCGAGCCTGTCAGTGACAATATCCGTACAGTCCGGTCCGTTCGTCTATGAGCATCGCATGGCGGGCCTAGGGGGTTGGTAAAAGTCAGACCCCCAAAAGCGGTACAAGTCGTGTCGGAGTGTAGCCCAGAACACCCTGAGATACTACTGGAATACCTACCAGTAAATCTCCTGCCTTGGCCAAGGACTTTCATGTAAGGGCTCTCCTAGACACAGCGCGACCTCACCCCCAATACCGGGAGAGACGAACCCCCGAAGATCCGCTCACTGCCTCCATGTGGCTCGGGACTGTACCCAACTAAAACCTGTTTGCACGTCTCCTTTGAGCGTGGTAGGGTAGTAATCAAAGTACAGTGGAACTCACACGAGACAAATGACGATCCTCAGGTCGATGAACTAACCTGTACACATGTCACCAGGGAACTGCTATCTGACGTCAGGTATAAGACCAACTAGCATGTTCCCGGCGAGTCCTGTCCGTTGTACTCATAACCCAATGAGCACCTGTATATATCTTAGGTGAACCAACTGACACCAGTGGCTTGTGAGACCGGCCACCGCCCCTCGTCGGGGTTTTGACTGTATACACTAGTCCACTCTGGAGTATCGATACCCTGTCTCGCAACTTCCACGACTAGGGACCTTTTAAGGATGCGCTTATAGACTACCAGCTCTCACGTATATGATCGCCCTCATACTGCTGGCAGTCAAGCAAGAATCCTAGGGTCTTTATCAACGTGTAATAGCGACCTGTCAGGTCACCTAAAACAGTACACGATGATAAAGGTAAACCAAGCATACTATCATCTTGAGTAAGACTGTCCTACCGGGATAGGTCCTCCCTCAATCATTGCAATCACGTGCCTGTGATCCAATAATTGACTTTGAGGGCACTATCTCCAACAATCTCCCACTTGCACTCAAGGCTAATTATTGCGATGTTGCATACTCACAGCCCGTGTGATACCGAACACCCAACTCCTCTACTTGTCAGTCTCACAAAGCTCGTTTGCGAAACTATTGCGTTCGAGGAATAGCCTCAGTGAGTGGATCCGCCTGGATGTTTCCTTTTATTTCTCTCTATATCTCATGTTCGCGGAGAAAGCCATCTCCCGAAATGAGCAATACCTGTCTTAGAATGTGTCTGGATGTCTGATGGGACCTAGCTCATAAATGAACTCCAAATCCAAACTTCTTAGACTGTATCGTCAACTGAACTTAATCAGTATCCTGCGCCATGCCTCCCTCAGTATTTCCTTGGACCACCTGTCCAAAATACTGCCCCTTGCCAGAAGGAAAACTATAACTCTGACAACCTCCCTGTCGTCTAAGTCATCTTGGAAGCCTGGAATGATAACTGTCTTCCGAATGAGGCTGTCGTTATCATATCCCTAGAACATCCACTTATGTTCTAAAAATGCTTCCGACTGTTTCTCCAGGATTGGATCAATGTCAACTTATTGCATCTAGTGCAAAAACATCTGGTGTGGTACTTGACATCTCATGATTGACTCAATTGCCTAAGCAAGTGATCTGCCAATCATGCACATCCCTCTTCCCTTTAGTCTATAAGACACCTTTAGAGAGGGTGACTCCATCACCTGCAGGTACACTACCGTGCCAGGAGTCGTCCATTCTAAATACGCTTAGAATGCTGTCTAAGTACCCTTAATTGGGAAACCATCCAAATCTACATCTAAAACCATAGATCTAGTAACCAGTATGTCTGATATAATGTCCAAGTTCCATGTGGAGAAACCACTGTGTGACGACCAATGTATAACCGATCGTAGTATAGGAATATCACTTCCTACTCTGTGTATGTCATCCAAATACCAGGACATCACATCCTAATACCTTCTTAACAGATTCATCCCCTATTCTGATGAAGTCAAACCTATGACTGTCATGTCAGAAATAGATGATCTATCTCCGCTACATCTGCTTTAGTCTATAAATAGACATAAGCCACTTGTCCACTAATGCTTCCGCTGCTCCCACTGACCACGACAACCCTCTGGCAGAGTCATATAGACGTACACTTCTAAAGCTAGTTTAGAACGACGCTATACTCATCGTCCTGCCGGGTCTCACGGTCTGGAACAACAGCAATGGCAAGTCTGGGTAAACAAGAACTTCCCTGTCACCGTCCTTGAGGGTACTGGAGTACCTCTCGGGTGTCTGAAGTTACCCACCTTATCTGCGGAGTGGCCAATGGAATGTCAAACCAGATTGAATCTTTAGGTTCCTATCAAATCTTCAGTAATCGTTTGTGGTTCTGGAATCACTTCCAGTTCTACCATACTCCCACTACTGTTTTCTGAAAAATTCATTTTTATTAAAACTATGGCGAGTCTAGAACAATATCACTATTGATCTTCCAGATGGTAGAAAGTCAACCCTCGTCATAGCCTGGGTCAACCCACAAACAGCCATTACAGAAACATGTCTTGAGTTATCCAGAGTCTGGTTTTAAGCATAAGCCAGACAACTCCCCGTACCTTAACAATGTTAAGATATGAACTGTTCTATATCCAATATAGAAACAGAGGCACTGATTTAATTGAACCAGATTCAAATCATGCAGCTGTATCCAGTGCATGTCAACTAAATGGAAGGATGCCGATCAGCGTTACTCAACTTAGGAATGATTCCAATTATGAGTAACCTGAAAGAGAAGCAAGTTCTTTTAATCATTACTATCAACTGAATACCCTACACAAGTATCTAAATCTTCGATCACCTTGAAGAATCCTGATACTTGCAATACCTGGTTCTCTACTTTACTCAAATACCTATAACTTCTCAAAATTCGGACCCTGTGTTTCTACGAAACACCTGTCTAAAAACTAGAGAAGTCATAAGTAAACCGAATATAGTATGAGAACCAACTCCTTTGTCCTAATGGACGTTGGACAACATACAATACTCTGTATAAGTCCCTTGAGTCTAATAACTCAATCCTTGCGTGTCGTAGTTTGAAAACTGTATTTATGGTTAAGAAGAATTACACCGCTGTTTAATGCTCCTTACCTAACCATCAACTGATATAGGTAAATGTCATCGACATAATTTCAAAAAGGTATATCTCACTCTATAAAAATAGACGTACAGATATATCAATTTGAAATTGGTGCATTATAACGGATATTCAAAACCAAATATTCGCCGTCCGGCAAACAACCCAGGTGACTTCCTCAAATATCACCAATTACAACGAATTCCGATATAATGAGGATGATCACCTAATTCCCAATAATTTACTCCCACTCATCATCTGTAAAACCATACAGATGTGAGAATCATACCTAGTAAATACATACCCTGGAGTAAGTATCTAATCGGGAAACCAGTTTTCCTTTAACAGTACACAGTGAAGCTGAAACATTGAAATGTTTCGTAGGGGTATCCTGGTATTCCTAGTAATGCCTCTTCCAGATTCACAACTGTAACCGTATAAATCTCTGCCACCTCTCCAAATCCCTTCATATGTCTTTAGTCATTACCTTCTGTACACCCTTTTAGGCCAAATGGTTTTCTTCCTTTCTTACCGTTCGGCACCAGCCTATGGTTTGGAAGAAGACTATCCAATAAGCATAATGGGTGTACTGTCCTAATCCTAGGAGCACTCGCAATGCGAGAGAAGGTGAGGATAAAAGACAACCGAATAAACCCTATTCCTATTTCTCCTGAACCAGAATCCATCCCCGAACTGGAACAAGTTCCTTTCGAGTTCGTATATAACCATACGATGGAGTATCCAATAAACTGTGGATCTTCGTAGTGATACGGAGTGTCCTGGAGAAATACAAAGGTGATGTGGGAGTGGTAATGAAATACTTGGTTTGGTCGTGAATAGCAGTCGCAATTTACTTTGCCCTCCTTCTAATCCCTTTCTTTGTCTTTACATTATTAGTTATATGTATGCCCTAGAGGCCATTACAGTACATTGGATG
This sequence comes from Agapanthus africanus, assembly GCA_030015575.1. Lineage (NCBI taxonomy): Eukaryota > Viridiplantae > Streptophyta > Magnoliopsida > Asparagales > Amaryllidaceae > Agapanthus > Agapanthus africanus. The sequence goes on from JASDDO010000029.1 coordinate 77,575,951, forward strand.
TATATTGTAGTGGATGCTGGGACATATATAGGTAGGACTTTCTTGCTCGACATGATAGTACGCTATCTGGTTGCTCTTTATCTTAACATGTATACTTTCTGTCTCTCTGTTATATGTTGATAAAGCCCTTAGGATGAGTACTCGACTTCCAGGACTATGATGTAGATCATACTAGTGGGGCCTGGGTACTCCATGAGTACATCCTTCATTGTTCCTAGTCGTGGGAATATCGAGACGGGGCATCGATATTCCAGAGTAGACTAGCGTATATCTTCTCGACCCATGTGATGGGCGATGGATGATCCCATATCCATTGGTGTTTGACATCAGAGATGGTATGCGGGTGTTCAGTGGGGACTGGGTACACTGAACGGACTCGCCGAGAACTCCCAGATAGTATTATACCTCACGTCAGATGGCAGTTCTCTGGTGACACTGGTGCAGCTTAGTCTGTTGACCCGAGATCGTCATAGAGTCTTGTGTGTCTCCCACTGTGCTTTGATTTCCACCCTACCACGGCTCTACTGAGTTGTGCAAACAGGTGGTTGTTGGGTACAGTCCCGATTCACATGGAGGCAATGAGCGATAGGAGGGGATTCGTCTCTCCCGGTATTGGGGGTTGATGTTGCGCTATGCACGACTGGACATAACAGGAAATCCCTGGCCAGGGTTGCAGTGATATACTGGTAAGAGTTATCAGTAGTTTCACGATTGTTATGGACCTTATATCGGCATGACTTATGAAGCTACTGGGGTCTGACGTTTACCACCCCTAGGCGAGATATGCGACATATCAGACGAACTGACCGGACTGTACGGTAAGTGTTACTGGATGGATTCACAGGAGTGTGAGCGGGCTTGCTCGTTGATCTTCTGATCGCTTAATACTCGGGTGGCCGTTACGTTTAGCAGACCGCTTGCGGCTTGTGGGTGTTTGATATGATCATCACCTGCTGCCGGTGTATTGACGAGTCTTTAGAGTCCTACACAGAGGTTTCCTGGCTCAAGCAAAACGAAATAGGAGCGCATATGAGATATGTGCGGGACCGAGAATAATACCAGTATAAGATACTGGATTCTATTTTTGCGATTTGTAACATTGATCGATTATATGCGATATAGCTGGGTTATCGGATCAAGTGTTGATTCGATAATTTGTTACTATTGATATTAGTCGGTTATATGCGATATGACCGGATCATTAAATCAAGTGTCGATTTAATGATTTAATGTATAATTATATATTTGATATATTACTTTACATTAACTAGTATTGGTTTACTTAAGATGGATTTTCTCACTTGATGTGCACATTGTATATATGATATAGTTTTGTGCACTAGTTTGTATCATGTTTGATGATACATACAAACTTGGGTGTATGTTTGATTTGAACCATGTTTAGATTAATGGTTATGGTTTTAATTATTCACTTATTCATTTTATTTATTTTCTTTATTTCTTTTGGCTAAAATGAAATGGTTGCTAATTTTGTCTTTTGTGGAAACTTCATGAAGCTTTGAATTAGTAACCATTTTGTTTTATATTTAAACCTAACCATTAGCTAAACTAAGGTTTGCTCTCTACAAGAGTTAAATCTAACCCAAGGTTGCATTATGATAAGATCAATTTGATTTTATTATTCATTCATCATTCTCATGATATTCTTCTTCTTCTTCTTCATCTTCATCAAGAAGAAGAAACCTTGCTACCTCCAATGGTGAAATGATCAAAAGAGTGAGAAATCCAAATCTAAAGTCAACCCACTTCCTATTTCTTCATCCTCTACTACTTGCCATGTAGTAGAGTGTGTTGTCTTCACAAGTTTCTTGACTTGGCGAAGGCGGAGCTCGAGTTTGAGTTGCCTCGACATAGATCATCTTCGGCATCGAAGTCAACGACCTAGCCCGATCATTTCTCCGACGAAACCATCGCCGGAGTCCGGATTCGATGATTGTAGCGAAGAGACATCGTCACGGAGCTGTGGAGGTGGACTACCGGATCTACAAAGGTTGTATTTTCCGTTCACTCTTAGTTAAGTTGTTAACTAGTTGCTTGTTATCGCCTATACCTCTAGTAACGATCTAGTTTAGGGTTCTTCGGCACACATAATTTTTGAATTGGACATGATTGATCAGTTGTAGAACATCATAGGTGTGCCTCGGAACCCTACATATATAATACCTTCTGTACACCGTTTCGGCTAATTGGTTTTCTTCATTCCCTACCGTTCGGCACCTGCCTATGGTTTGGAAGAAGACTATCCAATTTGCGTAATAGGTGTACTATCTCCTAAACCAAGGAGTACTCGCAACTTGAGAGAAGGTAAAAAGAAAAAGACAACTGAATAATCCTATCCGTTTTCTCCAGAACCGGAAACCATCCTCAAATAAATTCCTTCGAGTTCGTATATAACCATACGATGGTTTTGTCCAATGGAAGTGGACGTTCGTAGTAATACGGGGTGTCCTGGAGAAAAGGGTAAAAGTAGGAGTGGCAATGAGGTGTGCAACTCTGACAATCCAAAAGCCAGTCTTATAAGAAGGTTCGGTCAACTTGGTCTCTGAGTCATAGTCTAAGGTCGGGTCAATGGTCGCTGCCAAAGAGAGAGAAAAGAAACACTCAGCGTGCACTCTAACCTAGATCAGAATGGTTACCAATTTATCTAATTAGGAAACCTCCCACTGTACCGTCAAATTCTCCTCCAAACCTGAAAGAAGAATTAGTCGGGATGTCCCGAGGAGTAAACCAACTCATCAGTGGGAATCGAGATCCAACTATCACCGCATGATAACGTGACGGAATCCGCTCACGCTATCATACACCAGAAGGTATGCGCATATCTGGCAAGTTTCAGTTTCTTTAGAAACTCCCGATGTGATTTTTGCCCCATGCTCTTATGACCTTGGCGTGAGGTCAAAATATCATAAGTCACATGTCAAGTTCTACCCATCATTGTCCAGGTTAATTTGAACCCATCCGTACATACCCTTGACGTAGGCCAAAATAGTAGTATGACTGTCCCAAACCAACGCATCTATCTATGCAACAGATAAATATCCGGCAGCTACCAATCACTATGCCTTGGCGTGAGGTCAAAATACATAGCTTGAATACTACCGAATATTTAACTGAAATGATGGAGGGCTACGAGTGGTTTCTGGCGAAAACGTTTAACGTAATGAACTTGATATCGTTGAAGAAACGGATAGCTTTATAAAAATATAGTGACGAAAACCTTTGCTAAAGAGGTCACTCCCGGTGAAGGGATCTCGGCTCTTTCCCCGTAGAATGAGGTGCATGATATTCCAACTGAATACCACGATGCAAAGCAAAAGTAATCGGCTATAGTGAAGTTATTGCCCTGACGCAAACTTCTGTCCAAGGGGTCACTCCCGGTGAAGGGATCTCGGCCCTTGCCTCGTCGACTGAGGAGCAGGATATTCCAACTGAATACCACTGTGCAAAACAAAAGTGAACGTCCTTGCAATAACAGCTTTTTGAAAAATGTTCCAACAACATCAGATTAGGTTTGTTTTTAACTTGCATTGATCCGAATCAACGTAGTCCCATCAATTGATCACACCAATAAAGAACGAAAATAATGACGTACGTATATGCCATCCGCATTCGCCACTGGGTCCCGTCATTACCCGTTAGATTAGCTAACTAACGATAGAGCGGGGACTGGACTAGCGCGGATGCAAAACATATACAACATCTACCAGTATATATATAAATATATAATATTTCGCTCAAGGCGTGATAAAATGCAACATCACAGAAATGTACAGCATCACAGAACAATACAGATATCTGGGATCCCCGGGTTTCACAGAGCCGCTATTGAAACCCGACGTTCCCCTGGTCGTGTGGATAGCCTGTGCAATGTAAACCTAGACCCCTACGGGCGCGACAAGTTACCCGCCAAAACCTGAAGCGAGGCAGCCCCCTTCAGCAACGTGAATGGACCACCGAGCACTTCACGGAATCCGGTAACTTGGGCACCCTTCCTGGGTCAACCTGTACCCCCTACGAGTGCGGCGAATAGCCCGCCAATTCTAGAGTGAAGCCCCCTCCGTCTCAATGCCATGAGATGCAGGCTCGTTGTCCTCTAGAACCCGGCTATCCGTGCACCCCTCCGCGGGGTAATCCTAGTACAGAAAGTAAAATATACATACAACGGGTACATCGACCGCAACCTGGTCGTGCCCCAAAAGAATAATATACAGACAGGCAGTGACGGCAGTTCACATGTCGGACGCTCGTCCCGCAATAACAAATGTACATAATACAACCAAATCTGTACTAACATTGCATCCAGGCTATCCCCCACGACCAATCCGCAACATCACAGCAATACACAGAACATCAACGTGAATGTCACGTTCGCAAATCCGTCTAACCGGGCTATAGCAGTTAGACAGGATTTACCGATCAAGTGACATTCACTGTCGCAGATATAATGTAAAAACTGTGAACTAATGTGTTTAAAATTTTCCGATCGATCAAATTTATCCAAGTGGGCCCCAAGCATTACTGTAGCACTTAAAGAAATCTGGGCCTAAAAAATAACATTCCAAAAACCCTATTTTACACTCAGGAGCGCTCTGTAAAATTTTGGGGCCATGAACAGTCAATATTGCGGCGGAACCGCGGCCCAAGCATGGGTTTGGCCGCGGTTCCACGGTGGAATAGTGGGTTCGTGCAACCAAATTTTTACAGAGTGCATATACTCCCCTGCACATTATTCTGCAACTACCTGAAAAATTTTTGGAGTCAAAAAAAATTCGACAGAAACTGATGCTATTGAAAACGCGGATTTTGGAATTTTTTGTTCGATCGGAAATGTAAACACATTAGACCAAGCTAGATAGGTTAATGGCGATGCTCTGATACCACTGTAAGTGCACGGCGGCGCCCCGGCCGTCAATCCGACGCCGGAATGCGGAAGCGATAATTTACTTTAAATTTTTGAACCGGCACCACCGCGCACTAAAATCCCGGATCGGGCCATTAATCTAGTCCTAGCAAACTACAAGATGGGAAGAGAGATATACCGAGTGATCCGTGTCCTCCGGTCTTCTCGTCGTCGTCTCGATCTCCTGCGGAATCTCCGGTCTCCACTACGTCGCCGGAAGGGCACCACATCGCCGGGTTCTTTTACGGGCTCCCGTCTCTGGTCCGAGGCAACTCGGGCACGAAGTTGGCGAGCCGACGTGCCCAAGATTTGCTGTAGAAAATGTGTAGTGCTCTATGTCTCATTTGGGGTTACTTGAAGTTGCCTTTGGTGGAGGATTGAGATGTAAGCTTTTTGTGGATGAACTTGGGAATTTTTGTAGCATCAAAAGAGCAAAAATTCCCACACCAAAATAATGGGCAGCCCCTCCTTGGCTTGGCCGGCCATGGCATGATGAAGGGAGTGAGAAAAATGAGAGGAGGTGATAATGTGGAGTGAATTCAAAATGGAAAAAGAAAGGAGCCTCCAACATAATGCAAGAGAGAGAAAGGGTGATGATGATAAGCAATGATCATCAACCAAAACCAATACTCCATCAACTAATCATCACACCCAAAGTCAAGCCATCATGAACTCAAGAAAGTCATGGGAGGCAAAACCATCATGATCCAACAAATTGCAAAGAACACCCTCCACAAATGCTTATTTGCACAAATGCAAATAAGCCCTCCTCCACCAATTTTCGGCCAATGAAAGATACAAAGGAAAATGGCCGAAACGGAAAGCAAACTGGCAACTTCAGAAAACTGATCCCGTAATAAATTACAGGAAAACCCCGCTACTGTATATACATACCCGCATTTGTATTCCGACCGAAATACAAATGCAATGAGACAAAATCTACACTGTGCAATACTAGGATCCGGCTTAAACCAAAGCCCGCTAGTATTTTCCGTCCGATCATGATCCGTGCAATACCGCACGTATCTGATCGAACCCTGCCATATCTCCATACGGCCTCTACAGCGTTTCGCCCGAAACTTGAGAAACTGGTCTGTGGGGGACTCTAAAGACTCGTCAATACCTTGGTTGTGGATTTAACCACTAGCACGTCAGAGGTATTAGTTTATACGTAACGGGCTACCAGGTATTGACCAAAAGGAACGTCTGTGAGCGAACTCAGCCTGACACCCTACTGAGCCTGTCAGTGACAATATCTGTACAGTCCGGTCCATTCGTCTATGAGCATCGCATGGCGGGCCTAGGGGGTTGGTAAAAGTCAGACCCCCAAAAGCGGTACAAGTCGTGTCGGAGTGTAGCCTAGAACACCCTGAGATACTACTGGAATACCTACCAGTAAATCTCCTGTCTTGGCCAAGGACTTTCATGTAAGGGCTCTCCTAGACACAGCGCGACCTCACCCCCAATACCGGGAGAGACGAACCCTCGAAGATCCGCTCACTGCCTCCATATGGCTCGGGACTGTACCCAACTAAAACCTGTTTGCACGTCTCCTTTGAGCGTGGTAGGGTAGTAATCAAAGTACAGTGGGAACTCACACGAGACAAATGACGATCTTCAGGTCGATGAACTAACCTGTACACATGTCATCAGGGAACTGCTATCTGACGTCAGGTATAAGACCAACTAGTATGTTCCCGGCGAGTTCTGTCCGGTGTACTCATAACCCAATGAGCACCTGTATACATCTTAGGTGAACCAACTGACACCAGTGGCTTGTGAGACCGGCCACCGTCCCTCGTCGGGGTCTCGACTGTATACACTAATCTACTCTGGAGTATCGATGCCCTGTCTTGAAACTCCCACGACTAGGGACCTTTTAAGGATGTGCTTATAGACTACCAGCTCTCACGTATATGATCGCCCTCATACTGCTGGCAGTCAAGCAAGAATCCTAGGGGCTCTATCAACGTGTAATAGCGACCTGTCAGGTCACCTAAAGCAGTACACGATGATAAAGGTAAACCAGATAGCATATTATCATCTTGAGTAAGACTGTCCTACCGGGATAGGTCCACCCTCAATCATTGCAATCACGTGCCTGTGATCCAATAATTGATTCTGAGGGCACTATCTCCAACAAGATGTCCCTTTACATGGTTTACTGGACTTTTATTTTCATTTTTCTGTGATTTGGGAGTTCTGAATTTTTAAAATAGTCTCCTGATATGAGTAATGCAACATCTTTCTCTCTCTAAAATTTGATATGTAATACTTGATTCTTTGCTATACATTCCAAATGCAGTAAAGTGAAGATACTTTACTAGCAATCAACACGCAACAGTTGATGCTTTGATTTACCTTTTGTAATTGAGTAGTTTTGGTTTACACATCTGTGTTATCCCAAAGTGGTGTGGCTTCAAATTAGAGAACCATGATTATTTATTTTAGCTTGGATACTTGTTTCAAGTGTACACTTAAAGTCTTCCCTTCCCTTGCACTTTATTCTGTAGGTCTCATCATAATTTTAATTCATTATCTTCAGATTTTGGAGTCTTCTATATGAGTTACAGAATTGTGGAAGTCATATGCAACATTTGCTAGTATTTAGTTGTTTTCAACTTTTGTTGTAGGATTTTCAAATACAAACCTAGTTCTTATATCTGGTTCCGCAAGACTACGAGTGCACAATAACGTTTGTTGCAATAAATGTTGCATGCTTATATAAATTAGATAATCTAGAGCAGCCAAACAATCCCATAATGATATTTACTCTCTTGAAAAGTGTGCATATAACAACCTTTTCTAAGGTAAATGTTGGGAGAAAATCAACTTTATGTCAAAGAGAGACTGTTACAGGAGAGGTGATGTGATTCCATTCATCCTTAATTGACTGAACTTCAATTTCTGTTTGACGGCTTTGAATAGCAAGCAACTTAACCATGCACAGTGGGAAAATGCCCTGCATATGAATATTAGTAGGCATTATATTAAATAAACAAGTCTTTGAAGGGATATAAAAATCTATACACTGTATAAATCACTAGTTATGAAAATTTTAGAATATGTTCCATTTTTCTCTTAGCTATATTTGTGTCTTAGAGTTGAACATAATTCTATAGCAAATATATCAGACTTTCAAGCCCCTCTCTTGTTATAGTTTTTAGAAATAGGAATTTAGCACCTACTTGTAGAGGGTTGATATCAGGTCGACAACCAGTTGTAAAAATTTGTCAAATCTTTACTGAATTTTTACTTCATAGCCGACCCTATTCAGAAGGGAAAAGGATGAGATGGTGATGATGATAGTGATGATGTATAAATCTCTAGTTACAGTGCATATATCTTTTTGAAGAGAACAGTGCATACATCTTAACACTTGACCTTTATATTTATATCATCACTTTTATTTATTTATTTATTTTTCGGCAATCTAGGTGCAATAGTGGGGTTAAAATAGGAAACTTTAACCTTACAGTTTCCTTTCCTATACTCTTGTTCCAACTGTTGTATGTATAGGAAATTAGTTGCTCTTATATAATCCTTACATGAGCACAAAGAGTAGTACTTTGTTTGAGAATACATCACAATATCGACATATTTGGTGTGAATGTTTGCTTAATTTTGAACATATGTGCATGTCTCTTCTTGTCGTTTCTTCTTTTAAGCTTTTTTTCATCTTTCCGCAACATTCTGAAGTGGTAGGTTGTCCATGGACCAAATAACCGTTTTATCGTTTCGTTTTGGCCCTATAACTCGGTAAAAATGGGCATCATGGACTTATCATTTCCATTTCTTATGGGATGATTACGGTGTTCACGGCGTTTTGTTGATATTCACATAAACTGCATCTTGAAAGGCTTGCAAGTTGTTAGCGGCCTATAAAAATCTGTGTTAACCAATCGCTGATGGCTTGTACTATTCATACATAATGTATATTTTTAGTAGGTTCTTTGTCGATATATCATCAGACATAATTTATTTATCTATATTTGATTCGTGAACATATTGAGGCTGTTGGGGTCAAAATCTACATTCCATTTGCCAAAATTACAAATCAGAAATTAAGGGTCAAAGTCAATGTCAACGTCCAAGTCAATGCGGGTCCGATTAATCCGGGTCCAACCCCAAGCAATGGGGTCCATCCTCAAGCCGTCTCGAGCCCAAGAGAAGCCGGCCACCGTCGAAAAAAAGAAGAAAAGAATTATGCAATAATTGGCGTTAATATATTTTTTATGAATAAAATGTAAGAAATGGACAGAAAGCCAAATAATTGTAAAGCTCATGATTTATGTGCAAAAATAAATAAGAACATGAGTATATGCACTACTACAATAATGGGGTGCTCCTACGGATTTAGCGGATTTAGCCGCAGGGGCAAACCATTGTCCCTACGGATATGTCCGTAGGGACATAAAATTCTTCCGTAGGTACAAAGACCACAGGTGCAAGTCTTCGTCCTGAACATGCCCCTACGGAGTAATAATTGCTCCTACGCCTTACTCCGTAGGGACTTGTATCCTTACGGATTACTTCGTAGGGACATAATATTTATTTATTTTATTGATTTATAAAATAAAATACTTGTCCCTACGGATTAATCCGTAGGGCCTGATAAATGCCCATACGGCTAACTGTGTAGGGGCAAGTTTTACTCCTGTTACTGAGTCCATAGGGACAATATCAGGTATCCTAATATTTTGTCCCTACGGCTAACATTGTAGGGCCAAACTTTGCACTTACGGATTAATCCGTAGGTGCAACAGATGGCCCTGCAGATTAATCCGTAAGGACAAAATATCAGTTTTTTAAAAAAAAAGATGCTCCCTGTCTTTTCCCCGCCCAGTGCACAATAATATATACATCATATAACCAAATACAGAAATTTTCATAATTAACATCTCACGCATAATATATAAAAGAAATAAACAAACAGAATACGATATCAATCTAAATCATCGTGAACAAGCAAATAACCACCAATATCCTCCAAAAAATATACAATATATATTAGATAAGTACATACATCCTCAAAAATATAAAAAAAGCTATCCTAGCTCGGTCTAGCTCCTCCATATCTGATAAACATCGTAATCTGGCGCATCTGTTCCTCGGTGCAGCCCTGAGTCGTCAAAAACTCGTCTAATGAAGGAGCGGACTGTGCGGGAGTCTGAGCGGGTTGCGTAGCTGCATGAGTGGCCTGTGCAACCGCAGCCGAGATAGTGGCTTGCGGAGCCGCAGCCGAAGGAGATGCATGTGGAGCCGCAGCCGAAATAGCCATGCACATCTGTTAAATTGTGTGTAATAAACGAGTAAGAACGGTGTATTAGATTGCAGTCGAATTCGTATCATTATCAGGTTATTGCGAAACCCCAATCTAAGAATACTTAGGGACTTAGGCGGTGTATTAGATTCTAGTCGAATTCGTATCATATGTTATTATTTATAATGTGATATAATATTTTACTATTAAGTAGTATACGTACCATCTCTTTCAACTCCTCGACTGTGGTCTTCAAGGCGGCAATATCATGCTCTAGATGTCGCTCACGGGGGTAGGGGAAGTAACTACCGGAGTAGAGTCCAATCTCATATGGGCCATGCTAGGACCCAGTCCTCGGCCTCTCCCAACCTCCGTGGTGCCCTCCGTGTATGGCGTCTAGGACTCGGGTAAGTAGCATCGGATCGGTCTATCCAGTAAAATCGATCTCCGATGCTTCTGCCTGCTTCACCACCCGCTCCTACACCCACATTAACCATTAAAATATAAGTATATCATTTAAATTTGAACTTTTCAAAACAAAATTTTCAAACGTGTTAGAATAAATATTAACACTTACGCAATACTCCTGGGTAGCGGTGTCGGGGAATCGAAGCTCGTCCGTGGTGGGATCTGTCGAGGTGCCGTGGACGGCAAGATACGCGGTCAGCATGCTCGGTGTACCACCCTGTGTCAGGGTCTGAGCTCTCTGCAATTCGCCAAAAATTTACATATATTATAAAATATTATATCACACTTGAGATTCAAATCAGACATCATCTTCTGGGTTCCGTACCAGCTGTCGGGCACGTTAATTTCCGGGAGTATAGAATCTTTCAAGAACTTCAGAAGTATCGTGAATGACTTATTTTTCCATCCATTTAGGCACTTAATCTGGAAAAGTTGGACGAACCATAATTGTGTGGAATACTTTGCATTCTCATAATTTGGTTTTCTAGCATCATTCATGAACTTTTCATACTTATCCGCATGTGATCCTTGACCGGAAGGAATGTCATATTCGGTAAGAATACTATCACCTAGAGCAGCCTCTATCATATTCTCCATTTCTTCTCCTGCAAAGAAGTTACCGTCTTCTTCTTCTGCCGCATTACCGTTTTCTCCTTCTTCTGCCGTATTACTGTCTTCTTCTTGTCCTTTCCCGTGATATAGCCAAGTTGTATAAAGTCGAGTAAAACCATGTTTAACGATATGAAGCTCTATGATTTCTACCTTCTGCCAGTACTTATTTCCACATCTATCGCATGGGCAGAGAATCTTCTCTAACACGATCTTATTATGTGCCGGTGCAAATTCAATGAAAGCAGTAACTCTTGCGGCAAACTTAGATTGTGTGCGTTGTTGCCAATCTACGTACATCCAGTCCTTAACTCTGATGTACTCATGGGCCATATTAGACTGTATAACATATAAATTGTAGGTTATGATGACTATATTGAAAAATCTAAGAACGGGATGATTACTCACAAAGAAGAAAATCCGTAGATGCAAGTTTGTCGTTGAAAAGAATAAATTATCGATAAATAAAGTTAGATTTGAAGATACCCAAGTTTGAGTTTTATTCTGTGTATGTGTGTTTCAATTTATGATTTCGCTTAAGTGTAGGGTGTTTAGTGTGTGCGTTTGTTGTGTATTCGTGTTGTATGTGTGTGTTTCGGCTGTCGGGGGTAAGGTTTCTATCCCATTAAGAATGTATAGAGCAAACATCCATTCACTTGTGCTTTCATCCATTTCGAGTAAATTTCGGCAGCACCTCTCCACTGTTCTCCCAGTACACTGTAATAGAATAGATAATTATTTCAATGCTGTGAAACAACGTTGAAATGAACATCTAATCTATTTTTGTACACAGAGAACTAGCGGAAAAGTATCGACGAAATAACTCGAAACGAATGAAAATAAAAGCGAATGCAGGTGTTTGCTTTATACATTCCTAACTTGTCCACGCTGGACAAATTTATCGGTTATCATACGATTGAATCTTCTCGTCATATAGACTACACGACGGTTATTAGTATCGAACTATACCGTCCGATATTTAACAACTTTCGTATAGTTCTATGTCATGACAAATATCGAACGTATGTTAACCGATAAACGGGGACTAAGTCGCGCTTTGATTTTCACATATGAGTATCGTTGAGAATATGAATGTTTCATATTATCATCGAGTATCATATATTTGTTTTAACTTGAACATTTAACTTGAATAGGTTTTACGTTTACGTTTCGTTATTAAGGGTTCGAAATTTTTAGTTTAGGATAAATTTTTATTGCGATTACGGTAAAGTTGTACGTTTACATTATCATCGAGTATCGTCGTGAAGGAACCAGTGCATCTTAAACCCTAACTCTAATTAACCCAAATTAACCTAATCAACACCCTAACTCAAATTATCCCTAATTAACCCAAAATTAACCCAAATTAATCTAATTAACCCAAATTAACCCTAATCAACACCCTAACTCAAATTATGCCTAATTAACCCAAAATTAACCCAATTAACCCAAATTAACTCTAATCAACACCCTGACACAAACACACTCTATTTTACCTAATTAACCCAAATTAACCCTAGCCCAAACCCTAACCCAAATTAATTTAACCTTAATCATCACCCAAACCCCAACCTAAATTAACTCTAGTCTAAACCAAATTAACCCTAATTAACCCTAATCCTAACCTTAATCATCACCAACTCTATTTTACCTAATTAACCCAAACTAATCCTGATCCTAACCCTATACTGAACCCTAACTCTAACCCTACCTAATTAACCACAATCTTAGCCCAAACCCTAGACTGAACCCTAGCCCTAACCCTAACCCTACCTAATTAACCCTAGTCCTAACCCTATTTAACCCGGCCGTATAGTAGTTACCCTAACCCTAAAATCAACAATAACATAAAAAAGCATAATTATAAGTTTAAAATTGAAATTAACTCACCTCAGTAGTAGTTTTGCCGGCAGCAAAGAGCTCGACGAGGTGGAGGAGGCCGGGGATTCTGCTGTCGACAAGACACAGTCGACGACGAGCTTGCGGGTCTCTGTGGCGCGGCCAACGACGACGAGGAAGTCGACGATGGGTGTACCGGTGACGAGGAGGCGCGTGCGGGTGTGGTGGCGAGGAGGCGCGCGCGGAAGATCGATCGCTGGGGTGTTGGGAAATTTTGGGAACGATGAGAAAATTTCTGGGCTTTATTATTTTTTTTATAAATAACCCTTCGTTGCCTCTACGGATTAATCCATAGGGCCTTCTCTTGCGGCTCCATAGGGGCAAATAAAAGATCACATTTTAGTATTTTTAATTATCCGTTTGGCACCGCAGGGGTAAATCGCTGGCCCTACGGATTAATCCGTAGGGGCAATAAAAAGTTGCCCCTATGGATTCTTATAGCCGTATGGGCAACCCGTTATTGTATTAGTGAGGAAAGACAAAAGACCAAAAGTGTAAAGCCCATGGGGTCCTATGTAAAGCGCAAAGGCTAAAAGCCAGTCCTATGATGAAATAAAGCATTATTATTCTCCTCTAAAAAATTAGGGTTTTGAGTCGTTGCTCCTTTCTCCTTCACATAGGTTTTTCTTTCTTCTTCTTCTAAACTTTTGAAGAAGCCTCCTTCCTTTTTGCCTTGGTCAGTAGATTGAGATCTAAAAATCTCCATACAGAAAAAAGAGAGATCTTTTTTAACTCTTCTCATCCCTGTTCATCAAGATCCAAGAAGGAAAAAGGAGGGTGACAAGATCCAAATAGGAAAAAGGAGGTGGAGGAGAGATCTCATCTCCCAACCAATCAAAAAACAAAACACCAGCGACAAGACTTATGTAAGGTCTATAGTGCTCGCGCCGCTACTCTCACGTCCAAGGCGGAAGCGAAAACAAAATAAATTTTAAGAAAGCACTAGAAACTTAGTATCCTAGAAATCTTTCCAAACACTAAACAAGCATATCCAAGAGAGCTAACTACTCAATTAAGAGCATACAACCTTTGTAGCGTATCCACCCAATTGTGGAAGACCCTTTTTAGGCCCCTAGGCCGTCCGGAACAAGCTTAAAAGTCGAATGTCCTTGCCGAAAATGATCTATCTGAGGGAAACCAATCCAAGTTTCAGCTTCACTCAAAAGTGAATTTTGAGAAAGCAACTAACCTTCTAAACTCGTTAGGGATATACACTACAAGAAAATATAGGTTATTTCGTCGGAAGTTATCTGACGAAATAAACTAAAAACCGACGAAATAAAAACCAAAGTAAAAAATGGACACCCAGTTGAATTAATATTTGACTTTGGTTATTCCGTCGGGATTTAGCCGACGCAATAAATCAATTAATTATAAGAGGCTCGATCTCAGATCAGACCCCCAAATTTCATCCTCTCCAAAAACCAAAAAACCCTAGATCCCCAATTCCCCCTCCTCCAATCTCGTTCTCGGCGACCAAGGCCGGCGATTGCTCCGCCGATGAAGATCACCGCCACTGCTCCACCCCGTAAGTCTTTCTCTCGCCGTATCATTCTCTCTCTCTCTCGCTCTCTCACTGTATCGCTCTTTCTCTCTCTCTCTCTCACTGTGGCTCTCTCTCTCTCTCTCCGTCTCTCTCTATCTCACTATGTTTGCTCTCTCTCCGCAGCGTAGCCGCAACCGTCCATACTACCGCTGTCCGCTGAGGCCGCCAGCTTCCACCGTCGCATCCGCCTTCTCGCCACATGTAAGTTTTAATTTTTAGCTATAGTTATATTGCTTCATGACAATTTACCCCATTTTTAGTATAATTTGACCATTTTTTGGGTTAAAAATTCACTAATGTCGAAAAAAATATTAATAGCGATGTGGAATGATTTGTTTGAATGATTGTTTCTTTGATTCTTGGTTCAATGAGAGCTCACTTTGGCTCGTTTGACAACTAAACACGTAGTTTGAGTTCGTTTATTTTGATTCTTGGCTGAATGAGATACGATCTATTTGTATGCGTGTATATGTTTTTGTGCGTGTGTGTGTTTGTTGGCGTGTATGTGTATATGTCTATGTGTGTGTTTTTGTGAGTATATATGTGTGAGAGAGAGTGTGTATGTTTTTGTGTGTGAGTTTATTTACTTTGATTCTTGACAAATAAATATGATTTATTTGTATGTGTGTGTACATGTTTTGTGTGTGTGTGTATGTGTGTGTGTTTGTTTGCCTGTGAGTGTGAGTATATGTGTGTTTGTGTGAGAAAGTATGTATCTGTTTGGTGCGTGATGGTTGTTAAGACATTAAGCCCTAAAAGCGACCGTCATATATTAACATATAATTATAAAAATGCAGGAAAAAAATAAGGAAAAACAAACTAACTAATAGAAAGTACCGGATTCCTCGTCTCTCCGTACTCTCTATCCATCTCTTCGATGTGAAAAATGAGTTAACGTCAAAAGGTCTAGGGTTTGGATTCTTATTCCAGCATGATTTCCTATTCCGGAGCTTAAGATCTCAAGGGAAAAAAGTACCGGATATAAGTTTGACAATCCTTCCTTGATGTGGACTATCTTTTGTTAACGTCGTATGATTTGTACGACCTAATTTAATTTGATTTAATAGAAGCAGAATTGAGATTTGTACTGCGAAAGGATTAGGGTTTGGATTTCTATTCTAACGTGAAGTATTCAGGGTATAAAAAAATAGTTGTCATTCTCTCTTAAGTCGAGGAGAGAGGTCATCCAGAGCTTAATCTCTCAAGAGAATAAAGTATCGGATGTAATTTTGATAATCCTCATTTTATATAAATTTTTCATATAATTATCGATAGTATTGTGTACTAATTAATACTTGTTTATGGATAACACTATAGTACCAACTCGATCGATTTCACTGAGTAAAATTTTATTAGTTTCGGTGGATTAGGAAAAATTTAAAGGTGGTTTAGAAAATAAATACCAATAGTTTAGGATATTTTAGTGTAATTTGCAAAATTGAGCTAGTTTATCGATTTGTTCCTCATTTGCAGTGCCCCCGGCTTATTATGCATATCTACCCAGTAGATCTCTTACCACAAATAAACCAAGCAACCATCCCAGTCTCTTTCTCTATCCATTCATTTTTCATATCGAAAAGATGGATAGAGAGAGACATAATGCACAACACTGGCCGACGTTCGATGAAATACTTTTCCAAATTGAAATTGAGGTGAAAGCATGTCATCGAGTGATGGGCCTCGTGTCTCACCTCAAATCATTTTTTGGATGTGAAAAAATAATTGGATAGATGGAGAGTTATTAGGATGGTTGCTTGTTTATTTGTGACAAGAGATGTACTAGGTAGTTTGTTTTATACCTTGTGTCTCACTCTCTATCCAGTATCGGAAGGAACATGGAGTCTATTTGCAAGGTGGTGTTTTCTTGATATAGACCATCTTTTGTTAGTTATATGTGTGCCCTAGAGGCCATTATTGTACATACGACGTATAGTGTAGTGGATGCTTGGACATATATAGGGATGACTTTCTTGCTCGACATGATAGTATGCTATCAGGTTGCTCTTTATCTTAACATGTACTCTGATTGTCTCTATGTTACATGTTGATAAAGCCCGTAGGATGAGTACTTGACTACCAGGACTATGATGTAGATCATACTAGTGGGGACAGAGTAGTCGTTAAGTACATCCTTCAAATGTTCCTAGTCGAGGGTGTATCGAGATAAGGTATCGATATACCAGAGTAGACTAGCGTATACGCTTCCCGACCCATATGATGGGCGATGGATGATCCCATATCCATTCGTGTTTGACATCAGAGAAGGTATGCGGGTGCTCAGTGGAGATTGGGTACACTGGATGGACTCGCCGAGAACTCCTAGATGGTATTGTACCTATCGTCGGATAGCAGTTCTCTGGTGACACTAGTACATGTTAGTCTGTAGACCCGAGATCGTCATAGAGTCTTATGTGATTCCCACCGTGCTTTGATTTCCACCTTACCATGTTCAAGAGAACGTGTAAAACGGTGGCTTTTGGGTACAGTCCCGAGTCACATGGAGGCAATGAGCGATATGAGGGGTTTCGTCTCTCTCGGTATAGGGAGTTGATGTTGCGCTATGCTCGATTGGCCATAACATGAAATCCCTGTCCAGGGTTGCTGAGATCTACTGGTAAGTGTTATCAGTAGTTTCTCGAACCGTTATGGACCTTGCATCGGCATGACTTATCAGGATATTGGGGTCTGACGTTATACCACCCCCAGCCTGTGATATGCGACATATCAGACGAAGAGACCGGACTGTATGGTATTGTTACTGTTTGGATCCGCAGGAGTACGAGCAGGCTTGCTTGTTGATCTTTTGATCGCTCAATACCCGGGTGGTCGTTACGTTTAGCAGACCGCTTGCGGCTTGTGGGTGTTTGATATGATCATCACCTACTACTGGCGTATTGACGAGTCTTTAGAGTCCTACACAGAGGTTTCCTGGCTCAAGCGAAACGGAGTAGAAGCGCATATGTGATATGTGCGGGACCAAGATTAATACGCTATGTGATACCGTATTCTATTCTCGCGATATGTGATATCGGTCGGTTATATATGATATAGCCGGGTTATCGGATCAAGTGTTGATTCGATAAGTTGATTCATATAGTATTAGTCGGTTGTATATGATATAGCCGGATTATTAAATCAAGAGTTGATTTGATAATTTAATGTATAATTATATATTTGATATATTATATTACATTAACTAATATTAAGCTCACTTATGATTTCTTTTCTCACTAGATGTGCACATTGTATATATGCGATATGTATATTTGTGTACATGTATTGTGTCATGTTTGATAATACATACAAGATGGGTGTATGAGATTAATACCATGCTAGGGTTAAGTTAGGGTTTCTATTTATGTTAAGCTAATTCAAAAGAGATTGAGTTTATCATGGTAAAGCTTGGACAAAAGCTTTTGGATAAGTTTTGACAAAGTCAACTCTTTTGTCTACTTAAAGATATTTATCAAACCTAACCCTTAACCATAGTGTGTGGTTTATTCTCTATATGAGTTAAGCATGATGGCTTTAACTCACTCATGGTTGCAATAATTCATTTGGGTGAATAATTGATGAGATATTTTCTTCATCTTCTTCTTCTTCATCAAAAGCTTCTAGCTTCAATGGAGTTTTGAGAAAAAGTGTGAGAAAATGAAATCTAAAGTGAGCCCACTTCCTACTTCATCATTCTCTACTACTTGCCATTTAGTAGAGTGTGTTTGCTTCACTAATTATATGATTAGTGAAGAAATAGCTTGGGTTAGTGTCTCATCGACGTAGATCATCTTCGGCCTCGAAGACATCGAAGCAAGCACGTTCTTTTCTACAAGGGATCCTCTCTAGAGTCCGGAGTTTGCAATCGCAGCGAAGAGGACTACTATATGGAGCTATTTGAAGTGAATGACCGGTCTACAAAAGTTGTATTCCTTGCTCACTATAACTTGCAAAGTGTTTGCATATGTTTTTCCGTATTATTTCTAGTTACGATTCATGGTTAAGGTTAGCTAGAACGGTAAATTTTTGAATTTGGCATGGACGATGCCTCCCGAAACCTTACTGCCGTGCTAGGCAACCCTTCAGTGGTATCAGAGACATGCTAGAAATTAATACGGATTTTGTTAGAATCACGAAACCGAAACGACTCCGAAACTTGAAACGGAAAACCTCAGTTTCTGTTGATTTTAAATACTGTTCAAATTTTTTTTCAAACAAGTGCAAAATCATATTTGGGCATAGAGATGAACATGGAAGAAAATTGGGACCATGTGCTCGGATTTTGGCCAAGCACATGGCCACAATTTCCGAGGAGGCCGGCCCTATAGGGGTGTTTTGGTCCCAATTTTTTTTCCATGCACTGGTCTTTGGGTTTTGGTGTTTCAGGTGTTGTTTGTTTTTGCTAATTTTGCATGTGACGTAATCTTACACTATAAACAATTCGGAGTGTTTCGTATTCGTAGTTTTAACATTATTTCGAGTTATTTACATAGTGTCTAGGCAAAGTTAAAAAGTTCGATCGAATGTCAAAAACCCATTTTTCCAAGTTTAACGTATTCGGAAAAATATGCAAGTGATTCTGTGGACCCTTTAGAAGAACGTAAAACTTAATTCGATTATGTGGCCGTCAAAACCGCCACTTGAACCCTAAGGTTTGTGGTAGTTTAGCGTTGTTACACGTGAGGCGTTGGTTTGACCCTTCTACGGCTGGTTCATAGGTACTGTAGCATCTTCTGGGTATTATTAAAACTGTGCTCTAGTGTTGAGCTGTCGGGAAATTGTGGGACTTTGATGAATCGATCAAAAAGTTTAACGTCGTCCGGATATTATGTGATGGGATACAATATTTGGAATCTACAAGTAGTTATGAGATAACTAATTTGAATGTTATAAATCTAGCAGTTTAGTCTCATTTGATCGGTTGCCACGGGATTTTGATGTGATCAGAAGTCTGTCGCAATCACGTAGCGTACGCGGATACTCACCGGGTAAACTTAATAGATAGCTATGTCCCATAGCCCCGACAAAGTGACTGTAGGAGAACCCCGTCGCCAAAAGTATCCGTTCGGGTGCTCGTGGCAGCGGTGTTCTGCCTTAGTGCACTTCGTCGACGGTATCGGGGGGTGCGGCCGTCTACTGAAGTTTCCGACGAGCATTCGATCATGTTGTCGGGGATCTTGTTGAATTGCCCGACTTGTTATTGAAAAGTGTTTTCAGTATCGAGACTAAAATGCGGGGTTTATAATTGTTAGGCATGCGATGTCTAAGGAATTCATATGGTTAGACATGTGATGTCTAAGGTGGTTGCGGATTCCAACTGTTGTAGTTTTTCACTTTCTTTTCTGCGACCGTAAGTGTAAATATGTGGTGTATCGCCGGTTTCGGTGCTATATGTCAACGACAATTGGGATACGCATATTTACTTACGTTGATGACATGTGATGTTATGTGTTGCTGTGATATGTTATATTGGATCGTCGTGATTGAATAGCCGGGGGTTTTATGTGGGATGGGAGTTTTTCATTTTCATTCATGTAAAATTCATTGTATGTAATATTCTTTTATTGGGGCACTTGCGGGTTGAGGATGATGTCACCATTGTATATTATTTACTTTTCCGCATTAGGATAGACCCAAGGCGGGGAGCATAAGTTACCGGGTTCTAGGGTCCAGTAGGAGACCATCTCGCGGAGTCGAGACCGGGTCTCCTAACTCTAGAATTGGCAGGGTTACTTGCCGCTCTTGTAGGGGTCTAGGGGTGTGAGATTGGCTATTCATCACGGAAATCCTAGTATATCTAATATTTCATATATGTTCTCCTGCTGCAATGTTCTGTGACGAGATGATATTACTTCCTGAGACGGATGCTTATATTATATATATGTGATATATATTATATATTGTTTCTTTCGTTTCATATGTGATGCTTGGGAAGCATAATAAATAGGACTTCATTAATGAGATTAATGAAATAAAAGAAAGCTAAAGATGTTATAGAAACTTGTCTCGAAAACTGGTAACTCTAGTTATTGCTTTGCATAGCGGTATTCCTTGTAGAATATCCAACACCTTATTCGATAAGGAAAGAGCCGAGACCCATTCACCGGGAGTGACCTCTTTAGCGAAACTAGCAGATGCTACAAACTCGGTTTGTTTTTTGATTACTTTTATAGTTTTTTGCTTTGCATAGTGGTATTTGTGAAATATCCTGCACCTTTTTCGATAAGGAAAGAGCCGAGATCCCTTCACCTGGAGTGACCTCTTTAGCAAAACTAGTAAAAGCCTCAAAAACAATTCTTTTCAAAATCACTCGATTCTACGACGATATCAAGTTCTTTACGACAAAAGGTTTTCTGAAAAACCTATCGTAGCCCTCCGTCATTTTAGATAAGTACTACTTAGTATTCGTGCTACGTTTGTTGACTAAGTTAAGGCGTAGTGTGCGGTAGCTAATTAGTGCCTATCTGCTAAAGCATAAGATGCGATTGGATTAGGGCAGTCGTACGATTTTGTTGACTTAGTTAAGGATCGTACGGTTGGGTTTATTTCAATCAAAATGACGGGTTGAACATGGCTAGCGCTTATGATTTGTTGACTAAGTTAAGGTCATAAGTCGATAGGGGCAAAATATTATCGGGAATTTCAAGTGTTGAAATTTGCAATGAAATTGCATACCTTCTATGAGATAGTTGGATCCCGATACCCACTGCGAGTAAGAGTTACTTCTGGGAGAGTTACAATTAGCCGATCAAGTAGGTGTCTAGAAAGGTGTCAACGGGTTACACCCCTGGGAAAACGAGGTTTATTTTAATTAGGTCCTTGCGAAAGCACGGGGAACCTCCCTCAAAGTACCGGCACTGGCCTGGCTGAAAGATTGGCGAACTTGTAAGCTGTAATTAATTCCGGCTAGTCTTTCCTTTTAGGGTTTGAAGGAAGATTTGACAAAAACAGTGGGAGACATCCTGATTAGATAAATTAATAACCGATCTAATCTTGTAAGAGCATACGCTGAATGTTTTCTTCTCTCTCTCTCCAGGTAGCGACCATGTCACGCCTTAATCAAGATAATAATTTGGATGTATTGACCGAACCCGCTTGTTATACTGAGCTGGGGAACGTTGGTCCCGCTCCAACTTATAATTGTTATAAGACCGAGCAGGAAATTAGGGATTACCAGGATTCCCGTGCCGCCCAAACGAAGAAAGTGCATGATGATGCATCTTCTTCGGGTATGTTCATTACAGAGAACTGTTTCTCAGTATCCTTTACGTCCTGGGTATGAGATACCGGATCAGGATCCCAGATATATAATCTGTTACATGGGTTGCAAATATGTAGAGAACTGAGAACGGGTGATAGGTTACAAGAGTTGGAAACGGTGCAATTGTTGCAAGCCAAGCAGCTGGCAATTATCACCCTGTATTACCAAATACATTGATTCTGAACGAATGTTATTAGATACCGAACCTGATATACAACATCATATTAGTCTCTTTATTTAGTAAAGAAGGATATAATTTTGTATTGATGGATAATGTTTTAAACATTTCCTATATCAAGAGTTGATCGGTTCAGGCACGTTATCTAAAAGTATATACGTTCTAAATCAAACCACAGTTCTTAACGTACAGAACACACATAAGAGAAAGAGTTCAGAAATGAACGAATTCTTCTTGAGGCATTGTAGACTAGGTCATATCAATGTGACCCGACTAGCTGAAGTTACATTTAGATGCATATTCTAATCAGTTTGAATTTACATCTTGTGAAACTTGCTAGTCATGTCACAAAGATAAGATGACCATTAGCTCCGTTTATTGGAAACAGAGAAAGAGTTAGTGAACTCTTTGGATTGATACATGATGATGTATGCATGATATTTATCTATGACTCACTCTTTAACCCAACCAAACCCTAGCTCTAGTTGATTCTCTACAAGGGTTATCCTTGTCATCCCTTGACCATGGTTACATTATTAATTCATATATACATTTCATTATTCATCATAAAAGGATTATCTCATTATTCATCATCTTCTTCTCTCTTGAGCTTTGAGAAAGCTTGCTAGATTTTCCTTTTGTGATGATTTCTTATGAGAATATGATATAAAAAGAAAGCATAAATACTACTCTATCATCCTTATCTAATCTAGCCCATTAGATTAGGGTGTTCACCTCATTAGAGTGAGAGAGCTTGAGTTATAGCAACTTCGACGTAGATTATCGGAGAAACGGAACACTACAAGCTAGCATGGATCGTTCGAGTCGTGGAGGCTCTCTTGAGTCCGGGAGATTGTGGATCGCGGCGAAGGGACTTCTACTCGGAGCTTATGAAGCGAAAAAGCGGATTACAAAGGTTGTAATTCCTCACACTAAGTAGTAAAGATGTTTACTTGCATGTTAAACCCTAATAATCTAGCAAAGATCCCGGCTTTGGGTTGTTCGGCACGTCTAAAATTTTATTCGGGTATGGTTGATGGCTTATGAACCCTCACAAGAGTGCCTAGGAACCCTACAGTGGTATCAGAGCCTAGCTAGAGCATTAGGCGACGTGTATACGAAGTTAAAACTCTGATCGAACACCGAAACACAATTTTAGACCCCTCTCTGGATAATTTTTAAAAACTGTGATTTTTTAGAATTAAAAATGCTTAAAAATACCAGCAGGAAATTATAAGAATAACTATGAAAAACGACAGGGTAAAGCGTACGGACCGCCGCGGAACCGCGGCCAATACTTGCTTGGGCCGCGGATCCGCGGCTGTACAGTAGCATTTAACCTATTTTTTTGCTCAGTAATTTCTATTTCTGTATGTAATATTTTCTGGGTATTTTTAATCTGACTCAAGTGTTGAGTGTTCTGGGGTTTATTTTGTAATCGTTGATTCGATCGGAAATTTTAATTTTGTTATGTTTTCCGGATATTTAGAAACTGTTAAAATGTTCGAGCGGATATCATTAACTCACTTTTTCCTGGCACGAAAATTTTTCAAGTGTTGAATATTTATCGGGTTTAAATCTTTCGGATAAACGTACAAGTAACGCGGCGGTCCCTCTAGAAGAACACAAACCTTAACTCGATTATGTGACCGTCTGAACCGCCTCTAAACCTTAGGGTTTGGGGCAGTACGGCGTTCCACATGTGAGACGTTGGTTTGACCCTTCTACGGCTGGATCATCGGTACTGTGACAGATTCTGGGATTATTTGAACTCCGCTCAAGTGTTGAGCTATTTAGGAAATTTTGGGTATTTGATTATCTGTTCGGAAAGTTTAATACTGTCTATTTATCTAGAATGTGATACAATATGTGGAATTCATATAGTTAGGCATGAAATGCGAAGTATGTGATATTTCGGATTTACGATGTCTAAAGTGATTATGGATTCCAAATGTTGTAGTTTTACAATTTCTTTTCTGTGACCGTAAGTGTAGTATGTAGTTGTATTGCCGGTCTTCGTTGCTATACATCTACGACGATCGGTGTATGCATACTTACTTACGTTGATGATATGTGATATTATGTGTTGCTGTGATATGTTATATTGGATCGTCTTGTTCTGAATAGCCGGGGTTTTTATGTGAGATGAGGGTTTTTATTTTCATTCATATAAAATTCATTTGTATGTAATATTCTTTTAGTGGGGCACTTCCGGGATGAGGTTGATGTCACCAGTGTATATTATTTACTTTTCCGCATTAGGTAGACCCAAGGAGGGGAGCACAAGTAACCGGGTTCTAGGGTCCAGTGGGAGGCCATCTCGAGGAGTCGAGACCGGGTCTCCTAACTTTAGAATTGGCAGTGTTGCTTGCCGCTCTCGTAGGGGTCTAGGGATCTGGGTTTGGCTATTCATCGCGGCCGTGGAATCCGTGTTTTATACAGGCTCGTATAAAAAACACGGACATCCTAGTATATCCAATATTTCATATATGTTCTTCTGCTGCAATGTTCTGTGATGAGATCATATTACTGCCTGAGACGAATGCTTATACTATATATATATGCTGATAAATAAATATTACCGCTTTCGTTTTTTCTGTGATACTTAGGAAGCATAAGCTGATGGGATTTATTAATGAGATTAATAAAAAGAAAAGAAACCTAAAAGATGTTGTAGAATATAAAAAAGGGTAGCTGCAGTTTTGCTTTGCATAGCGGTATATATGATATATCCTGCACCTTATTCGATAAGGAAAGAGCCGAGATCCCTTCACTGGGAGTGACCTCTTTAGCGAAACTGGCAGATACTACAAACTCGCGGTTTAGTTTTTGACAGCTTCTATGGTTCTTGCTTTGCACAGCGGTATATATGATATACCCTGCACCTTATTCGATGGGGAAAGAGCCGAGATCCCTTCACCGGGAGTGACCTCTTTAGCGAAACTAGAAAAGCCTAAAAAACACTCCTTTTTCAAAAACTACTAGATTCTATGACGATATCAAGTTCATTACGCTCAGGGTTTTCTAAAAAACCTGCGTAGCCCTCCGTCATTTCAGATAGAGACTAGTTAGTATTTGTGCTGCGTTTGTTGACCTTTGCCAAGGCGTGGTGTACGGTAGCTAATTAGCATTTATCTGTTAAAACATGAAATGTGATTGAGTTAGGGTAGTCGTACGACTTTGTTGACCTTAGCCAAGGGTCGTACGGGTGGGTTTAATTCAATCAGGAAATGACGGGTTGAACTTGACTAGCATTTATGATTTGTTGACCTTAGCCAAGGTCATAAATTGCTAGGGGTAAAAGAATTATCGGGAATTTCAAGTGTTGAAATTTGCAATGAGATTGCATACTTCCTATGAGATAGTTGGATCCCGATACCCACTGCGAGTAAGTGTTACTCCTGGGAGAGTTTTACACAGGACAATTAGCCGATCAAGTAGGTGTCTAGAAAAGTGTTAACGAGGTTACGTCTCTGGGAAAACGAGGTTTACTTTAATTAGGTCCGTGCGAAAGCACGGGGAACCTCCCTCAAGTACCGACACTGATCTGGCTGAAAGATTGACTAAATTGTAGGGTGCAATTAATCCCGGCTAATCTTACCTTTTAGGGTTTGGAGGAAGATTTGATAAAAAAAGTGGGAGATATCCTGATTAGATAAGATAATAACCAATCTAATCTTGCAAGAGCATACGCTAAAGTTTTTTCTTCTCTCTCTCTCCAGGTAGCGACCATGTCAGGCCATAATCAAGATAATAATATGGATGTATTGACTGAACCCGCTTATTATACTGAGCAGGGGAACGTTGGACCCGTTCTTTCTTATAAGAGTTATAAGACTGAACAAGAAACAGGAGAATATCTGGATTCTCTAGCCGCCTAAAAGAACATGTATGTTGATGCATCTTCTTCAGGTGTGTTAGTTATTGAGAACTGTTTCTCAGTTCACCCTACGTCCTGGGTATTAGATACCGGATCAGGATCCCACATATATAAATTATTACATGGGCTACGTAAAGGTAGAGAACTGGGAAAAGGTGATCATTCCTTTCAAGTAGGGAATGCTGCAAATATTGCAGCCAAAGCAGTTGGCGAATATCACTTAGTATTACCAAGTCGTAATACACTGATTCTAAATGAGTGCTATTATATACCGAACATGATGTGCAACATTATATCAGTTTCTTTATTAAGTAAAGAAGGATATAATTTTGTAGTAAAGGATAATGTTATGAACATATTCCTAGATCAAAAGTTGATTGCATCAGGCTCGTTACATAATGGCATATTCATTCTAAATCAAAATACAGTCTTCAATATACAAAACAAACACAAGAGGAAGAGTTCAGAAATGAACGAATCCTTCTTGTGGCATTGTAGACTTGGTCATATCAATGCGACACGACTGGCTAAGTTATATAAGGATGGATATTTGAATCCGTTCGAATTATCATCTTATGATACTTGCCATTCATGTCTCAAAGGAAAAATGACCAAAGCTCCGTTTAGTGGACACGGAGAAAGAGTTACAGAACTCTTAGGACTGGTGCATAGTGATGTATGCGGTCCTATGTCTACACATGCCAGGAACGGTTCTTCCTACTTCATTACATTCACTGTTGATCTCTCAAGATTCGGATATGTGTTCCTGATGAAACACAAGTCTGAAGTTTTTGAGAAATTCAGAGAATATAAGCACGAAGTAGAGAACCAAACGGGCAAAAGTATTAAGATTCTTCGATCTGATCGAGGAGGTGAATACTTAAGCAATGAGTTTCTAGATTATCTAAAAAAGAATGTGATTCTCTCTCAGCTTACTCCTCCTTATACACCACAGCACAACGGTGTATCGGAGCGGAGGAATCGCACCCTATTAGATATGGTGTGCTCTATGCTGTGTACAGCTGAGTTACCTATTTCCTTCTGGGGGTATGCGCTGGAGACAGCCATATACCTATTGAATAGAGTTCCAACTAAATCTGTGCCTACTACTCCATATGAGATATGCAATGCGAAGAGACCATCTCTTAAAAGAGTTAAGATATAGGGTTGTCCGGCCTATGTTAAAAAGCAAAATCCGGACAAACTCGAGGCACGATCAGTTCTTTGTAAGTTTGTAGGATATCCAAGCAATTCGTATGGATATCTATTCTACCACAGTGAACAACAAACGGTGTTTGTTGCTCAACATGCCACCTTTTTAGAAAAGGAATTTTTTGCAAAAGAAATTAGTGGCGATGAGGTAGAGCTGGAAGAGGTTTCAGCAACACAAACTACAACTGAAGATTTAGTGGAACCAGAGGATTCAGTAGTACCCGACGAACCCCAGCCTCTCCGCCGATCTAGCAGGGTTTCTCACCCACCGGAGAGATACTTCGGTTTTCTCATTGATGGTGGGAGTGAGGATTGCATCATGGAAGATGATGATCCGACTAGTTTCGAGCAGGCCATCACAAGTGGTGACTCTGTGAAATGGCTGGATGCAATGCGATCTGAGATGGAATCCATGTACACCAACAAAGTATGGACTTTGGAAAATGCTCCTGAAGGGGTAAAACCCATTGGGAGCAAGTGGATCTTTAAATAGAAATTTGGTGTAGATGGAAAAGTTGAGACTTTCAAAGCTAGACTTATTGCAAAGGGTTTTCGTCAAAGACCAGGTGTGGATTATGACGAAACTTTTTCTCCAGTGGCTATGCTTAAGTCCATCCGGATCTTACTTGCCATTGCTGCATACCATGACTACGAAATCTGGCAAATGGATGTTAAGACCGCCTCTCTAAACGGTGATTTAGAAGAGTGCGTGTACATGACTCAGCCAGAGGGCTTCGTAGATAGTGGGAGCAGCGGAAATGTGTGCAAGCTGCTTAAATCCATTTATGGGTTAAAGCAAGCATCGCGGAGTTGGAACATCTGTTTTGATGTTGTAGTCAAAGAGTTTGACTTCATCAAAAATATAGATGAACCTTGTATTTATAAGAAGGTAGCAGAGAGTAAGGTTGTCTTCCTCGTATTGTACGTGGATGACATACTCTTGATAGGAAATGATATTCTTATGCTGCAGTCAGTCAAGCTCTTCTTATCACAAAGATTCTCAATGAAAGATCTAGGTGATGCCTCCTGCATATTGGGAATCATGATCTATAGAGATAGATCTAAATGGATACTGGGATTGTCCCAATCCAGGTACATTGACACCATACTAAAGAGATTTAGTATGGAAGAATCCAAGCGTGGGAACCAACCCACGATCTCTTGACTCACTCTCTCCAAAAAGATGTCTCCCAAGACTGATTTGGAGAGAGCTCGCATGTAAGGGATACCCTATGCTTCGGCAGTAGGCTCTATCATGTATGCGAGGCTATGTACCAGACCCGATATATCATACTCACTAAGTGTAGTGAGTCGATATCAAGCAGATCCTGGAGAGAGTCACTTGACAGCTGTAAGAACATTCTCAAGTACTTACGAAGGACTAAGGAGATGTTCTTGGTGTATGGTAACGGAGAACTCCAGGTGGAGTCCTTTACCGATTCCAGCTTCCAAAGTGATAAGGACGACTCTAAGTCGCACTCGGGTTTTGTCTTTACCTTCAATGGAGGGGCGGTATGTTGGAAGAGTTCCAAACAGGATACCGTTGCAGACTCGACGATGGAGGCTGAATACATCGCTGCCAACGATGCTGCCAAAGAGGCTGTCTGGATAAAGAAGTGAACTTGGTGTGGTTCCATCCATTGAGCATCCAATACCTCTGTATTGCGATAACAATGGAGCTGTGGTTTTGGCCAAGGAACCCAAATCCCATCAAAAGTCCAGACATATTCTGAGGCGGTATCACCTGATCGGGGAGATAGTTGATCGCCGGGAGATCGAGATCAGGAGAGTAGATACGAAGGACAACACTGCGGATCCACTCACGAAGGCCATTCCCCAGATACAGTTTGAGAGATTATTCGGGATGCTTGGTATGAGATACTACAGCAGCTGGCTTTAGTGCAAGTGGGAGATTGTTAGTTATGTATATGCCCTAGAGGCCATTGTTGTACATATGATGTATATTATGATGGATGCTTGGATATATATAGAGAGGACTTTCTTGCTCGTCATGATAGTATGCTATTTGGTTTCACTTTATCTTAACATGTTGACTTGTATTGGTTTACTGTCTTACTCTCACATGTTGATAAAGCCCTTAGGATCTGTACTCGACTGCTAGGACTATGATGAGATCATACTAGTGGGGCCATGGTAGTCGATGAGTACATCCTATAATTGTTCCTAGTCAAGGGTATATCGAGACAGGACATCGATACACCAGAGTAGACTAGCGTATACGCATCTTGACCCGTATGATGGGCGATGGATGATCCCATATCCATCGGTGTTTGACATCAAGGATGGTGTACGGGTGCTCAGTGGAGACCGGGTACACTGGACGGACTCGCCGAGAACTCCCAGATGGTGATATACCACACGTCAGATGGCAGTTCTCCGGTGACACTGGTACATGGTAGTCTGTAGATCCGAGATCGTCATAGAGTCTTGTGTGATTCCCACTGTGCTTTGATTTCCACCTTACCACGTCCAAGAGGGCGTGCAAAACGGTGGATTTTGGGTACAGTCCCGAATCACATGGAGGCAATGAGCGATAGGAGGGGATTCGTCTCTCCCGGTATAGGGAGTTGATGTTGTGCTGTGTTCGATTAGCTATTACTGGAAGTCCCTGGCCAGAGCTGATATAGAGATTTACTGGTAAGTGTTACCAGTAGTTTCTCGACCCGTTATGAGCCACACATCGACACGACTTATCGGTTACTGGGGTCTGACGTATACCACCCCTAGACTTGATATGCGACATATCAGACGAAGTGACCGGACTGTACGGGAGTGTTACTGATTGGATTCACAGGAGAATGTACAGGCTAGCTTGTTGATCTTCTGATCGCTCAATACCTGGGTGACTGTTACGTTTAGCTGACCGCTTGTAGCTTGTGGGTGTTTGATATGATCATCACCTGCTACCGGCGTATTGACGATTCTTTAGAGTCCTACACAGAGGTTTCTTGACTCAGGCAAAACAGAGTAGAGGCACATATGTGATATGTGCAGGACCGAGGATAATGCGATATGAGATACCGTATTATATTCTCGCGATATTTAGATATGAACCGGGTCATCGGATCAAGTGTTGATTTGATGAATCGGTACATGATATATTAGTCGGTTATATTCGATATAACCGGATTGTCGGATCAAGTGTTGATTCGATGATTTAATGTATAATAATATATATGATATATTGTATTACATTATCTAATATTGGCCCACTTTATTATTTCATTTTCTCACAGGGTAATACATTGATATATATGCGATATATGTTAATTGTATTATTTTCTTTTGTTGCAAATATATAATATATATGTGATATATATTATTGCAACATGATATGATTAATAATGGAACATGTTTAGTAGAGATTAAACAAGGTTAGGGTTTGATTAGGGTTAGCTCCTTCTTGATCATTCTAGAAGGAATTTCTTTTGTCATGAGAAAGATATTATGTTGATATTTATCCATGACTCACTCTTTTAACCCAACCAAACCCTAGCTCTAGTTGATTCTCTACAAGGGTTATCCTTGTCATCCCTTGACCATGGTTACATTATTAATTCATATATACATTTCATTATTCATCACAAAAGGATTATCTCATTATTCATCATCTTCTTCTCTTTGGAGCTTTGAGAAAGCTTGCTAGATTTTCCTTTTGTGATGATTTCTTGTGAGAATATGATATAAAAAGAAAGCATAAATACTACTCCATCATCCTCATCTAATCTAGCCCATTAGATTAGGGTGTTCACCTCATTAGAGTGAGAGAGCTTGAGTTATAGCAACTTCGACGTAGATTATCGGAGAAACGGAACACTACAAGTTAGCATGGATCGTTCGAGTCGTGGAGCCTCTCTTGAGTCCGGGAGATCGTGGATCGCGGCGAAGGGACTTCTACTCGGAGCTTATGAAGCGAAGGAGCGGACTACAAAGGTTGTAATCCCTCACACTAAGTAGTAAAGATGTTTACTTGCATGTTAAACCCTAATAATCTAGCAAAGATCCCGGCTTTGGGTTGTTCGGCACGTCTAAAATTTTATTCGGGCATGGTTGATGCCTTATGAACCCTCACAAGAGTGCTTAGGAACCCTACAATGCAGGTCCCCTGTCTACACATGCCAGGACCGGTTCTTTGTACTTCATTACATTCACTGATGATCTCTCAAGATTCGGACATATGTTCCTGTTGAAACACAAGTCTGAATCTTTTGAGAAATTCAAAGAATATAAGTTAGAAGTAGAGAACCAAAAACAGGTATAAGTATTATGTCCTATGATGAGATCACGGAGGAGAATACTTTGAGCACGGAATTCCTGGATTATTCTAAAGGAGAATGAGATTCTCTCTCAGCATTACTCCTCCGTATATACCATATGGTGTGCTCTATGATGAGTACTACTGAGTAGCCTATTTCCTTTTGGGAGTTATGCACTTGAGAAGCTGCATACCTATTGAATAGGGCTCCAAGCAAATCAGGTGCCTACCACTCCATATGTGATATGGTATGGGAAGAGCCCATCTCTTAAGGATGTTATGATTTGGGGTTGTCCGGCCTATGTCAAAAGCAAATTCCGGACAAGCTCGAGGTAAGGTCACTTCTGTGGAAGTTTGTTGGATATCCCAAGCATTCGCAAGGGAATATCTTCTACCACACCGAGGAACAAAAAGTGTTTTGTTTCTCAGCATGCCACCTTTTTGGTGGTCATGAGGTAGAACTGGAAGGAGTTCCGGCTATACAAACTACAGCTGACGATTTGGTAGAACCGGAGGATTCAATAGTTCCCGACGAACCTCAGCCTCTCCGCTGATCTAGTAGGGTTCCTTATCCACCCAAGAGATACTTCGGTTTTCTCTATGACAGTGGGAGCGAGGATTGCATCATGAGATGATGACCCAACTAGTTTCGAGCAGGCCAACAGGTGTGGGGACTCTGTAAGAATGGCTGGATGCTATGTGATCTGAGATGGAATCTATGTATACCAACAAAGTATGGATTTTGGTTGCTATATATGAAGGGTTAAATCCCCATCAGAAACAAGTATATCTTGAGAAGATTACTTGGTGTACATGGAAAAGTTAAGACTTTCAAAGCTATGCTTAAGTCCATCCGGATCCTACTTGCCATTGCTACATACCATGACAACGATATCTGGCGGTTGGGTGTCATGACTGCTTTTCTAAATAGTGATTTAGAAGAGAGCGTCTATAAATACACAGCCAGAGGGCTTCGTAGACAGTGGGAGCAGCGGAAACGTGTGCAACTTGCTTTATGGGTTAAAGCAGGCATCGCGGAATTGGAACATCTGTTTTGATGTGGTAGTCAAAGCGTTTGACTTCATCAAAATGGTCGATGAACCTTGTATATACAAAAAAAAGGTAGTAGGGAGTACGGTGGCGATCCTCGTATTTTACGTGGATGACATACTCTTGATAGGAAAGGAGTTTCCTATACTACGCTCGGTCAATCTCCTCTTATCACAAGAATTCTCCATATAGGATCAAGGTGATACCTCCTAAATCCTGGGTTATGGATCTATGAGATAGATCTAATTGGATGTTAGGATTCTCACTAGCTGTAGTGAGATTGTATCAATCGATTTTGGGGAGAATCACTGGAAAGGTTCCAGGATGATAAGGACGACTGAATGTCAGTCACAGGCATTGTCTTTACCTTCAGCAGAGGGACGGTATGTTGGAAGAGTTCTAAACTAGATACCGTGACATACTAGACGATAAAGGCTGGATACATTGCTACCAAGGATGCTACCAAAGAAATAGTCTGGATGTACACTAGTTCATGAGATGAACTTCGTTCCTTCCATTGTGTGACAATGGAGTTGTGGGTTAGGCCTAGGAAACCCTGTCCCATCTGAGATCCAGACATATTCTTAGGCAGTATCACCTGATCATGGAGATGGATGATCTCCAGGGAGATCAATGATAGGAGAGTAGATTCGGAGGACAACACAGCGGATTCACTCACAAAGGCCATTACGCTAGAGAGACTTTTATAGGATGGTTGAGTATGTGATACTACAACCACTGCTGATTGTTGGGTATGAGATACTACGACAGATGGCCCTAATGTAAGTGGGAGATTGTTAGTTATATGTGTGCCCTAGAGGCCATTACTGTACATACGATGTATATTGTAGTGGATGCTTGGAGATATATAGGGATGACTTTCTTGCTCGACATGATAGTATGCTATCAGGTTGCTCTTTATCTTAACATGTACTCTGATTGTCTCTATGTTACATGTTGATAAAGCCCGTAGTATGAGTACTTGACTACCACGACTATGATGCAGATCATACTAGTAGGGACAGAGTAGTCGTTAAGTACATCTTTCAAATGTTCCTAGTCAAGGGTGTATCGAGACAGGGCATCGATATACCAGAGTAGACTAGCGTATACGCTTCTCGACCCATATGATAGACGATGGATGATCCCATATCCATTGGTGTTTGACATCAGAGAAGGTATGCGGATGCTCAGTGGAGACTGGGTACACTGGACGGACTCGCCGAGAACTCCTAGATGGTATTGTACCTATCGTCGGATAGCAGTTCTCTGGTGACACTGGTACAGGTTAGTCTGTCGATCAGAGATCGTCATAGAGTCTTATGTGATTCCCACTGTGCTTTGGTTTCCATCCTACCACGGCTCTACTGAGTCGTGCAAACAGGTGGTTTTGGGGTACAGTCCCGAGTCATATGGAGGCAATAAGCGATAGGAGGGGATTCGTCTCTCCCGGTATTGGGGTTGATGTTGCGCTATGCCCGACTGGCCATAACTGAAATCCCTGGCCAGGGTAGATGAGATATACTGGTAAGTGTTATCAGTAGTTTCTCGACCCGTTATGGACCTTGCATCGGCATGACTTATCAAGCTATTGGGGTTTGGCGTTTACCACTCCTAGGCGAGATGTACGACATATCAGACGAAGAGACCGGACTGTACGGTAGTGTTACTGATTGGATTCGCAGGAGTATGAGCAGGCTTGCTTGTTGATCTTCTGATCGCTCAATACCCGGGTGGTCGTTACGTTTAACAGGCCTCTTATGGCTTATGGGTGTTTGATATGATCATCTCGTACTGCCGGCGTATTGATGAGTCTTTAGAGTCCTACACAGAGGTTTCCTGGCTCAAGCGAAACGGAGTAGGAGAACATATGTGATATGTGCGGGACCGAGATTAATACGAGTATGTGATACCGTATTCTATTCTCGTGATTTGTGTCATGGTCGGTTATATGTGATACAGCCGGGTTATCGGATCAAGTGTTGATTCGATAAAATGATACACATGATATTAGTCGCTTATATGTGATATAGCCAGATTATTAAATCAAGTGTTGATTTAATAATCTAATGTATAATTATATATTTGATATATTAATTTACATTAACTAATATTTGCCCACTTAAGATTTCTTTTCTCACTTGATTGTGCATTAATATATATGTAATATATATTAGTGTACATTATTTTGTGTCATGCTAGATGTCACATGCTATATGGGTGTATGAGACTCACACCATGCTTATAATAATGTGAGGGTTTTATTTATTTAAAGTAAATCAAAATTGGTTGGAAATTGTCACATGGTTGAAGCTTGTAGAAGCTTGTGGAATTATTGACTAAGTTCATTCTTTTTGTTTTACTTGTAGATATTTATTAACCAAACCATTATTGTAACCCATGGTTTATTCTCTACATGGGTTAGTGTATGACACTAACTCACCCATGGTTGCTATTCTCACCTCATGGGGTTTCATTTTCTCATTTTGATCATTTTCATCTTCTTCCTCATGAAAGATTTCTAGCTTTTAAAATGGTGAGAAAATATTATAAGAAAATAAAATCTAAAGTGAGCCATTTCCTACTTCATCATCCTACACTACTAGCTATTTAGTATACGGTGTTCTTTTCACAAAGTTCATCACATAGTGAAGAGCTAGCTTGGGTTTGATTCTCCACGACGTAGATCATCTTCGGTCTCGAAGACTTCGAGCAAGCTTGTTCATTTCTCCAAGAGAACCCATACTAGAGTTCGGGAGATCACTACTCGCAGCGAAGGGATTACTACACGGAGCTTTAGAAGTGAATGACCGGTCTACAAAGGTTGTATTTCTTGTTCATTTGTTGTAATGTTTGATTACATATTTGTATTGTCTAATTACTCTAGCTAGATCCTAGTTAAGGGTTCTTTAGCACTCTTGATATTTTTGAAATTGGCATGGTAGTTGCATAGAAAACCCAGTAGGGTGCTGAGAAATCCCAACAGTGGTATCATAGCCGGGCTAGAGTATTAGACGATATTTGTTAGATTACGAAACTGAAACTACTCCGAAACTTGGAACATCGAAAGCTGGTTTCTGTCGATTTTTATATGGTCTCTAAAATTTTTTTAAACAAGTGCAGAATGTTGTATGAGATATTACATGAACACAGAAGAAATTTGAGCCCATTTGCTCGGAAAGTGGCCGGCCATACTTGCCTAAAAACCGGTATGCTCGGCCCTATTAAGGAATTTTGGCCTCAAATTTTTTCTGTGTTCCAAGCTCTGGGGTTTGGTGTTTCAGGTGTTGTTTGTTTTTCCTAAGATCTCATGTGATGCAGTCTTACTGTATAGGCAACTCGGAGTGTTTCGTATTCGTAGTTTAACATTGGTTTCGGGTTTTCACATGTTATCTAGACAAAGTTAAAAAGTTCGAACGAATGTCAAAAACCCATTTTCCCAAGTTTAAGCTATTCGGAAAAACATGCAAGTCATTCTGTGGACCCTTTAGAAGAATGAAACCCTAACTCGATATAATGACCATGGAACCGCTTTCGAACCTTAGG
Organism: Agapanthus africanus; assembly: GCA_030015575.1. Taxonomy (NCBI): domain Eukaryota; kingdom Viridiplantae; phylum Streptophyta; class Magnoliopsida; order Asparagales; family Amaryllidaceae; genus Agapanthus; species Agapanthus africanus. Next base: position 77,612,054 of record JASDDO010000029.1, read on the forward strand.
GTCTGCGGCAGTTCCGACGTGCCATTAATGAGGCTTGGGTTTGCACTTCTACGGTTGGTCCATAGGTGCTGTGGCATGTTCCGGGTATTTTTGAACCGTGCTCAAAAGTTGAGCTTTCGGGGAATTGTGGGACTTTGATTAATCGATCGAAAAGTTTAACGTCGTCCGGATATTTGTGATGGGATACAATACTTGGAATCCACAATATTTGAATTTTATAATTCTAGCAATTTAGTTTCATTTGATCGGTTGCCACGAGATTTTGATGTGATCAAAAGTCCGTTGTAATCACGTAGTGTACGCGGATACTCGCCGAGTAACCTTACTAGATAGCCACGCCCCATAGGCCCGACCAAGTGACTGTAGGAGAACTCCGTTGCCAAAATCATCTGTCCGGGTGCTCACGGCGGCGGTGTTCCGCCTAAGTGCACTTCGTCGACGGTATCGGGGGTGCGGCCGCCTGCAGTGAGTTACTAGATAAAATCCATAACCATAAGCACGTCAGTTACGCTAGCTGTACGTAACGGCTATCCAGGTATCTGTCGAAAGGGAGGTCGACAATCAAGACCGTATGTACCATACTGATCCTATAAGTGACAATCTCCGTACTGTCCGGTCTCTTCGTCTGAGAGTGTCGCATACCGGGTTTAGGGGGTGGAAGCCGTCAGACCCCTAATAACCCGATAAATCATGCCGATATCAGGCTCATGGTCAACCGAGAAACTACTGATCTTATATCAGTAAATCTCATCTGCCCTTGCTAGGGACTTATGGTGATGGTTAACCCAATATAGAACGACATCATCTCCCTATACCGAAAGAGACGAATCCTTTTCGATCGCTTACTGCCTCCATGTGGTTTGGGACTGTACCCAACTAAAACATGTTTGCACGATTCAGTAGAGCCGTGGTAGGGTGGTAATCGAAATACAATGGGAACTCACACGAGACAAATGACGATCTAAGGTCTACAGACTACCTTGTACTCATGTCACCAGTGAACTGCTATCTGGCGATAGATATAATACCATCTAGGAGTTCTCGGCGAGTTCGTTCGATGTACTCATTCTCTAACGAGAATCTTTTGGTGTACTCATTCTCTAATGAGCACCTGTATATAATCTTTGGTGTCAAACACCAATGGCTGTGAGACCGACCATCTCCTCTCGTCGGGGTCAAGAAACGTATATACTAGTCTACTATGGAATATCAATGCCCAGTCTCGATACTCCCATGACTAGGAATATTTAAGGACGTGCTTATAGACTGCCCGCTCCCATAAGTATGATCGCCATCATAATGCTGGTAGTCAAGCAAGAATCCTACAGGCTTTATCATTATGTATTGGTGTTCATCACAGAAAATTGCATTTTAATACCGCTCATTCATTATCTATTTTTTTTTATATCGGTGCTATTAATCAGTGTCTGCTCTGTAATTACAGTTTACAGGTATCCGTAACAAATACTGGAAAACATACTCAAAACCCCGGATATAACGTTTGGGAGCCGACACTGCAAGCAGACCAGAAAACCGACCGATATCCCATAAGCTCTTTTGGAAATAATAAATGTGTACACACTTTTTGTCAAAATGGTCCAACACACAAGTGTGCACATAGCTTGGACCAAGTGGGGCTGTCATGGCATGATGGCTAGAGCATGTGGGCACATATGGTGTGATGTGCATTGATGGTGCAATAAATGCAATAAAGCTTTGATGTGAGTTAAAGCAATCTAGTTTCCCTCCAAAACTCTGATGGCAACCTAGGTCACAACAGATAAAGCAAATAGCACCAGAGTGCTAGTGGAGTGCACACAAGACCACACAATGAACACGAGCCTCAGTGCTCGGATTAGACCCGGCGAGAACCCTTCCAATTCCGGTGAGCTCGGCTAAGATGTGCCCAATGGGCCCTACCTTTTCACTGTACCTCCCTTGCTGCCACGTAGGCTTATTTTTATTGTTTGTTTAATTTTCTTTAAGGCCTATAAATAGCAGATCGGTGGCAAGGGGAGACTCTTTCATTCATATGCACATATTCATAGTTTTGTTTTGCTTTTATTTTTGGTTTAGCTTGAGGGTGAGTGAGCTTCACTTGGTTTCTTCTTCTTCTTCCTCTTGAAGCTCTCTTTGGAGAGCTTCATTAAGGAGGTTGAACAAGCTACCAAAATCTTGTATCTCATTTCTTCAAGTGTTTAATATATTGTTGTTTCTTTTATTGTTGTTTCTTTTCTTTACTTGCTCTTTTACTATGCTTAACTAATCTCTTTATTTGGTTGTGGTGTGAGTGAGGAAGTGAGATGAAAGGCTTTGCCTCCTCCACCTCTTGTTTATGTTTCATGTGCTTAACTTAAGATTCTAACCTAAATATTGCTTATGTATTGATATGATACGGTATTTTGACACATGGTTACTTGTAACCTCCTCATATACCGTATTCATTGCCTTTCCCCATTTTCAATGTTTAAGTTAAAATCCATTTGGTGTTCAGTTTGCTAAGTTTGGATATCGTATCTTGTGATCAATTGCTTGACAATCTTTTGTTTTCATATACGATATACCATCACAAATACTTAGCAAACTCAATACTAAAATCATTTGCTCTCACTAACCACTTTGTGTTTTTGTTGTTGGTGTATACTTGCTAACCCTCGTGCTTAGTGTTGATACCCCAAGCACGGACATACAAACAATAAGTGATCAAAAGGGCTCGTTTCGTTCCTTGCGGCGAATATCAGAATTTGACGGTTTGTGCTCCGCAACCGCGTTGACAAGTCGTGTTTCATGCCGGGATCAAGGTAAGGTCGGACAACTCATGACCAAGGGAGTGTAGAGGTAAACGTCGCGATTCAAGCTTCCGAGCCAAGCCACAACCATTCTTAACTTGCTTGTTTTTCATGCTTCTTCTTGCTTTCGTATTCTTTTTTTAATTTTGTGACAAACCCCAATTCATTGATTTGTTAACCTTAAACAACAATACCCAATACACAATTCCCTGTGGATTGACCCGTGCTTGCCGGCTCGCTACAACGCGCCGTGCACTTGCGGTTATAAATAGTAAAACGAGAACGATCTCGCGTGCGCGATCCGTTTCCTTCATTTCATATCCGTTTCCGTAACATACGCGTTTGCGCGCGTGGGTGAATTCCCAACAAGTTTTTGGCGCCGTTGCCGGGGAGTTGGTAGTATTAGGAATTGTTATTTCTGGTTCTTACTAACTCATTAACTACTAACTCAATTTTTTTCTTCAAAACTAACAATACGACATTCTTTTTATTTGTTCTCTGTCCTTCATACCAGATTGCACTCTGTTATTTAACTGAAAAATCAAGCAAGACTATTATAATACTGACATAGTCTGGAGGCGCCACACAAAATTCCAACACAAACAAGCATCATTTGGCCGGCGACAACAAGGGGAAATTCGAGCTTGCCGGCCCAATGAGGGTTTTTATGATTATTTCTTTTTGAGTTGTCAGTGTTCTAGTAGTATTGTTTGATTTTTCTAATTTTAAATGTGCAGGAATTGGGGCACATATATCGCTTTTTGATACTAAATATCGTATTTTTCCGACATTTCAGTTTTTACGGAATTACGACCAGCGATCGTGCGGAGCGAGGCTAAAATGCAATTGCAAGACATTAGGAAAGTACAGTGCCAAAGATCCGGGTAGTTTGACCCGCGCAAACGAACAATCAAAAGCTCGGATCACTTTCAAAGGGGTTTCTTAACCCAATACACATCGGTACGTATTTTCTAACGCCTTCGCTCAAATCCGACGCATTCCAATATTTCTATCTTGTGCAGGATTCTTCGCACGAATTTGCCGCCAATTGCACAGAGAACTAACCCGTATTTTTTGCAGCGCTTAACTAAAATTGAAAAAAGTGCTTTAATTGTTTGATTTTCTTAAATTCTTTTATTGATTGTGCATTGCATATTAATACGGATTTTAAGGGCATAAATGACCAAACAAAATACGGTAAAGGATTTCATCACCTTTTCTCCGTAGCCCATAAATCACAAAATTGCATTCTCGCATACCCCCAGTAAATTAAAATCAATTAGAATTTTGACTATAAGGACTTCGCGCTCATTAGGAGAAGTTGACTGTGTTTAGAACACCGCTTAACGATATATTGTTCATCGGCTTTCTAGGCAAGTGTTCAAGAGAAAGGGTTATTTAATTAAGAAACTTCGCAAAAGCGTTGTAAAACCTTCCCTTCTCTCTTGCACTTATCTGGCTTCGTGATCAGTATATCTTGAGTCTATTTCTCGACACAGTTTTATTTCGTCAGTCAGGTTCTTGAGCAGGTCTACTTGACTTAGCATACCGTAGACTGCTAGGGGTGTGATATTCTTTGTGTTTGTGATATTTGTAAATTCTTGTTAATATGGGTGACACACAATTCAATTCTATTTTTCACGATTCTTATTCTTTTGTTTATACTCAGTCCCAATCCATTTGTTTAAATTGCCAAAATTCCTCCCACATTCATGATAATTGTCCTTTTCTAGGGGGTGACCTACCGTCCCAAATTTTTGATAACGGTCACACACCTAACACTCCTGAACCCAGTCCCACTTCAACTATAGACCAAATGATTGAAAATTTAGAGAAAGAGGTCGACAGGGTTACAGCTTTAGCATCACCACCGTCACAACCCTCCCTACCAGAAACAATTGAACCATCATTAGGGAATGATAGTGAGATGGATGCTAGGTTGACCGTTCTAGAAAAGGGTATTGAAGTAATGACTGTGGTCGAGAATCAAACAGCTGCTACGCTAGCCCTGTGTATACAGCAGTTTGAGCAATTATTTCTTGCTCAAGCTTAATCTTTGGCTAGAATAGAGGAACACACGAAACATTTAGCTGTGAGGATTCTAGGTAGTGAACACTGTCAATCGGAACCCAATAGTGTTAATATCTGTCATCTAGGAAGTCACCTAAGTGAGATAAACGATCAATCAAATTTTGATAATTTCATAGATGATGATACAATAGAATTGACTGAGTGTTGTCAGGACACACAAGAAAAACCTCCGACTGAGTTTTGTTTTCCAATTTTAGAGGAGGAACCTTGTGAATTTGTCGGCTATGGTTGGGATAGATTAGAAGAGATCAATGATCGGGAACCCACAATTTTTGTATCACCTGTTGATATTGTTTCGGAAGAAACATTAGTGTGGAAACCTACTTTTTTAGATGATATGAACCTCCCATTTGTGAATGTGATGAGAAGGAAATTGTATTGGGAGAGTTAGTAAATAATGGGAGTAAGATTGTGGAAAATAATAGGGAGGAAGAAAGTTTTGAAAAATATTCTTTCAGGTCGAGTTTTAAGGAATTTTTTGCGGATGAACTTGACATTCTTGGTGAGTTTGAGTCGGGAACAATTTGGGAACATCCGAGAAACCTTCCTTTTGCTGAACTTGTTGCGGATGAACTCCAGTTTTTACACGAACTTGACTTTGGAACTCAGCACGTGCTTATTGAACATTTAATTCATTCAGAAAACAATTCTTCGACCTTCTCAAAATTCCATCTTCATCTTCAACGTCTTCTCACCTCTACTTTTACACGTCCATGCCCTTCACTAACATCTAACACATACCCATTCTTTTTCTTTTTATTCTTTTTATACAGATTCTTTTACCAGCCATTGCACTATATAGACAAAATCTTTATGTGGCTGGTATTAATTTCTGGACTAACCCAATCGTTTCACTTGTATATGTTGTAATTAGTCGTAGGTTTTTCTTTTTTTGTGAATAAAAGTCTCACACCGATGTCTAAGTCTAGCTACCGGAGACGGGGGCAACGATCGGGACATCGTAAAACTCACGTTTGGGGGTGAGCACGCCGTTTATTTTGCATATTCTGCATTGCACACATAATAAAAACCCATAAAAATTGAATTTTTTATCAAAAAATATAAAAACTTTGTCGTCAAGTTACCTAATAGGGAAACTTAGATTGTTATTCCGAAAATTTAGTTGATATATTAGAAGTAACTAAATCGTAGGCTTAAGAATTGAAAACCCAAAAAATAACCCTTATTCTGTTTAAACTTGGTAATTATACGTCCTTACAGTTTTTTTTTGAGAAATAGGTAATCTTGAGTTCTGTTCTTTAGTTAAGTCGAGATGAAGGGAGAGTATTGAAGCTTTACTGAAAGATAAGTTTGAAAAATAGTTTCTATTCTTGAGTCCAAATTTAGAAAATATATACCCTACAAACTGCACATACACTGTAACGACCGTGTTTTCTAATACCTAATAAAATATATTTTATTTAAATTTCTACTATCAAATAATTATTTACGTGTTTCGTTAATAGAAGAATAATTTTTAAAGTAATGTTAATAATTTTCAAAGCATTGAAAATGATTCAAGGAATTTTCTAAAAATCTATTTATTGTTTTCCTAGGCTTAAAATGTTTTAATAAAATTTTATAATGCCTTAAAATAATCTACATATTTTTATTGTCGATTAAAATAATTAATTCGTAATTAAAATTATTTTAAAGGATAAACTAGATTTTAAATAATCATAACAACTAGCTAAAACCATAGGAATGGATATATTATTTAGTTTTAGCCCAAAATTATTTTTATACTAAAGATAACAATAAAATATATTTCTGAAATTCTTCCATAATTTTCCCGTATTTTTAACTATTTTTAACAATTTTTTAAAACCAAATTCAAAATTTAAAATAATAAACAGTTTATTATTTTTATATATATAAAAAAATATATTTAAACCCTTTTGATCTGGACCGTTGGATACAAGATCCAATGGTCCAAGACGCGCGGCGGCGCCCACGTGGTGAGGACCATGCGAAACCGCGTGATCCCTCTCCACGTGGGCACGTGGCAGGCGGCGGCGGCGTGGCGGCGCAGCGTGGGCCGCTGGATCAACATCCAACGGCTAGGAATCCCTGGTGGCGGGCGCAATCATCAACAGATGATTCAAAAATCATTGGCGGCGCGGATTTCTTCGTTAATTTAACAGATTTTTTGGATTTTCTGGTTATTGAAAAAATCCTATAAATAGGCACTTCAAACATTGATTTCTCACACCTCAGAACTCCAAAAATTCTGAAAAAAATACCCACGCCTTCGTATCGACGACGCCGACGCTACGGTTCCACCCAAGTATCGAGGAAAACTCTGAGCGCGGAGCTATTGAGGATTTTGTACAAGCCTATGCTTTCAACCCATCGGCATCCGACTCAAACAAAAGGTAGGATCCGCCTCTCTCCCCTCATCTGTCGCCTTCTTCTTTTTCAATAACCTTAGTTTCGACTTCTAATCAACAACTTCCCATTAAAATGATGTTATAATATTCATGCATGCATATTCTTTTGTACCCTTAATGATGATAATCTTAACCCATGATTAAAATGGTTTTCTTAATCACTCCTATATGCCAAAAAAATATTGCACCCTCGTACTACATGAAATGTGACAGGTTTAAAGTCATAACCCACAAGTATTGATTCACCCCTTACATATCCACACTTACCCATACTACCAATTTGATCTCGAAATAGCGTACTTTCACAAAATACCCTCGTTTTATTAAAATGTTGTATTTGTTTAAAATATCCACCTGAGATAAAATATTTGGAATAAATGTTATATATATATATATATATATATATATATATTTTACATACACTTTTCCACCAACTACTTTAGTTTTGTTAAAAAATCTCTTCACCTTTTGAAAGGGGATAGTACTAAATTTAAATAACGGCATATGGTTTTTCCAACTCAGCCTCTTTCACTCGAAAGGGTATTTTATATTAATTCTTCTTAAAATGTTAACTAAGGTTTAATGAGTTAGGGTAATGTTTTACGTGAGTACCTCATGGTTTATAGGCAATCGTCCTTGAAAAGGACGCAAATCCTGAGATAAAATATTTGGAATAAATGTTTTATATACGATATATATATATATATATATATATATTTTACCTACACTTTTCCACCAACTACTTTAGTTTTGTTAAAAAATCCCTTCACCTTTTGAAAGGGGATAATATCCACCTGAGATAAAATATTTGGAATAAATGTTATATATCTATATATCTATATATATATATATATATATATATATATATATATATATATATCCTACACTTTTTCACCAACTACTTTAGTTTTGTTAAAAAATCCCTTCACCTTTTGAAAGGGGATAATACTAAATTTAAATAACGGCATATGGTTTTTCCAACTTAGCCTCTTTCACTCGAAAGGGTACTTTATATTAATTCTTCTTAAAATGTTAACTAAGGTTTAATGAGTTACCCTAATACTAGGGTAATGTTTTACGCGAGTACCTCGTGGTTTATAGGCAATCGTCCTTGAAAAGGACGGAAATCCTGCCGTCCATATGCAGCGGTTGCCAACACAAACGTATTTTCTAAAACGTTATCTCAAACTTAAAACACTATAATTTCATAAAATTATTATTTACAATAAAATATCTCAATCCATCCTAAAAGAAAACTTCATTTAAATACCTTGACCTTTACTAAAAGGCTATTTTCAACAAAGAACATAACCCTTATAAATGATATTTTCCAAAGGATATCTAAAACTTTATTAAAAGATAATTTGCAAACAAATACCATGACCTTTTATTAAAAAGATATTTTCTCAGTAAAATATTATGGGTTTCCAAAACGATAAATATTCCAAACATCATGGTTTTCTTATAAACACTAAAAATAATTAAACACTATTATCCTTTATTAACTAAATGTTTTATAAGATGATACGAAATACATTACAAACTTTAAAAGATAACAAGATAAAACGAGCGGTTGTGGAAGGCCATATTAAACGAGATCCACTTTTTAAATTTCAAGTTTATGACATACATGACACATGATACGGTTAGGGTTAGAATGCGCGGACCTAGGTATGGAATACTTATTGAGAAGATCCTGATATTTCGGGTGACCAGTCTGATGTATGGACGACTATACATATATGAAGTTCCCTGCAGGCAGGGTGACCAGTCCAAAGTGTGGACGACTACTAACCCGATATTCGGGCGAATACTAACCCTATTTGAGGGCGAATGATCCAAAATGTGGATGACATACAATATGGAAATTTCATGCCTAGAGGTATATGCACTAATTCTAATTCGTCAAAACCTTTATAATGAACCACGGGGATGGGTAGTTTGATTAGGCAAGGAGATATCGGAACTCGGATTCCCCTACTACTCGATCATGGTCCCGGGAAGTGAAACGGTACGTTTCACTTCCCCAGTTGTTGTTCCGTGTCCACAACGGAATAATCGCGAGTATCCGGACCCTTGTTTAACAAACTAAAACGTTTACGATATCTATTGATACTCAATACTAAACCCATATCTTGTGATATACCTACCTGTTATCTTATCTACCTTTCTTCATGAGACACGAGTTATTCAGTATCTTGGATGTGGATATTTTACCAGTTTAGACTTGTTGTTTATTATGGGACTGAAGGGTGGTAATACCTGTGCACTTGAGTGATGTTCACGCTAGACAAAACTCCATCGTAGTCATGGGACACCTTTTGGGGATGTTCACGTTACCACATTGATTGCCATCCCAGGTACGAGCACCAGCTCATACTGCTTCCAGCTAGTCATGGGATACCTCAAGGATACGGGTATGTTCACCAGTCAATTCCATTACACACCTTGTTTAACCTGATCTAACTCTTAGACTGAATATTCGTTTGACTTGACTTGAACCTTTACCAAACATATACCTCTGTCAACATATCTAATTTGCATACAACCTCATACCTTTATACCCATGTACATCATATTCATTATATTTATATACACCTGTTTGTTTCTATACCTACTTCCTTATGAGGCAATCCTACCTGAGTATAACTCGCTGACGGACCTTCCTTTTCTTCCTCTATCTTTGGAATGTCCGTCAGATAAGAATGAGTATTATGGCGAGGATCAAGGTGTGAAGCCAACTTATGAAGATTATGCAGACTGGACGATGGAAGGTTAGCTAGATTTAATTTTTGTTGTTGCCCACATGTTTAGGGCTTTTGTTTCTCCTCGATGTAATTAAACTACTTAGTTTATTTTACTCTTTCTTTTGGGATATAATAAAGTTTGGTTAATGGAAATAAATGCCTTTCGCTTTTATTATTTTTGTTTTGGTACACATCCTGCATGTTAAATATTCATACGCTTAACGTAACTGTATTGAATAGACCACCTTCAATACAGTTAGGTTGCGGACCATGCCACGTCATCCTTCTCCTTCTTTTGGGAAGCGGGGCGTGACATACACGCATCTTGAAACTTGCGATAGTAGAGAATACCTAGAAATACTCTTGCCTGAAAGCCTAGTCTGAAAGAAAAATACGGTATTTAAAGCTAACCATTATAAGAGCATCATTAAAAAATATATCCGGTCTTGAAAAGAAAAAGGAAAATAAAAGAAAAAAATTATATAAATAAAGTCAAGACATAGAGACTGCTATTTACGCTTTAAGCTCATACATTCAGTAATCGGCTGTTAGTGTCTCAAGAAACATTAATAATCGCATGAAAGATGTGTGAGCAAAACCGTCCATCCATTAATGAAAAGAAGTAGTATTAGGTAATAAGTTAAGGGTACTATAGCTTGAATTGAATTGTCAAGTGTAGGGTTGAAATTTTACACACGTAGGGGTATACAATCGATATTTGGAGGAAAGATATGGATGAAAAATAAGACTTATGTTTTCTGTAATGATGATAAAAATCCCTGATTGGAGACCGCACTTTAGAAGGAAAACTCAGGAGATACCGAGATCTTTCTAAACTGTAAAAACGTATAGGATCTAAGGGTAAATATATAGGAGGTGTGAATATAAGGGTTGAATATTTCTAACTTAGGATGATAGAATTTCTAACTTAGATACTAAACTGTAGGAGTAGAATCGATGTTAACTTACGAACCTAGCTTGACGGGATTTTGTGGGTGTAATTCGCCGAAAATACTTAGGAGACAACACTCCTCCTACTAGGGACACCTAGAGCTTTAATGGCTTGTTACACGTGCTCAGTGCAATCGCGTTCCCTGCGAAAGTGAGGCTAGGATTTTTTGTATTGCTCGGGACGAGCAATAGATAAGTTTGAGGGTATTTGTTCATCACAGAAAACTGCATTTTAATACCGCTCATTCGTTATCTATTTTTGTTTATATCGGTGCTATTAATCAGTGTCTGCTCTGTAATTACAGTTTATAGGTATCCGTAACAAATACTGGAAAACATACTCAAAACCATGCATATAACGTTTGAGAGCCGACACTGCAAGCAGACCAGAAAACCGACCGATATCCCATGAGCTCTTTTGGAAATAATAAATGTGTACACACTTTTTGTCAAAATGGTCCAACACACAAGTGTGCACATAGCTTGGACCAAGTGGGGCTGCCATGGCATGATGGCTAGAGCATATGGGCACATATGGTGTGATGTGCATTGATGGTACAATAAATGCAATAAAGTTTTGATGTGAGTTAAAGCAATCTAGTTTCCCTCCAAAACTCTGAAGGCAACCTAGGCCACAACAGATAAATCAAATTACACCAGAGTGCTAGTGGAGTGCACACAAGACCACACAATGAACACGAGCCTTAGTGCTCGGATTAGACCCGGTGAGAAACCCTCCAAATCCGGCGAGCTCGGCTATGATGTGCCCAATAGGCCCCACCTATTCACTGTACCTCCCTTGCTGCCACGTAGGCTTATTTTTATTGTTTGTTTAATTTTCTTTGAGGCCTATAAATAGCAGATTAGTGGCAAGGGGATGCTCTCTCATTCATATGCACATATTCATAGTTTTGTTTTGCTTTTATTTTTGGTTTAGCTTGAGGGTGAGTGAGTTTCACTTGGTTTCTTCTTCTTCTTCTTCTTCTTCTTCCTCTTGAAGCTCTCTTTGGGGAGCTTCATTAAGGAGGTTGAACAAGCTACCAAAATCTTGTATCTCATTTCTTCAAGTGTTTAATATATTTTTGTTTCTTTTATTCTTATTTCTTTTCTTTACTTGCTCTTTTACTATGCTTAACTAATCTCTTTATTTGGTTGTGGTGTGGGTGAGGAAGTGAGATGAAAGGTTTTGCCTTATCCACTTCTTGTTTATGTTTCATGTGCTTAACTTAAGATTCTAACCTAAATATTGCTTATGTATTGATATGATGCGGTATTTTGACACATGGTTACTTGTAATCTCCTCATATACCGTATTCATTTCCTTTCCCTATTTTCAATGTTTAAGTTAAAATCCATTTGGTGTTAAGTTTGCTAAGTTTGGATATCGTATCTTGTGATCAATTGCTTGGCAATCTTTTGTTTTCATATACGATATACCATCACAAATACTTAGCAAACTCAACACTAAAATCATTTGCTCTCACTAACCACTTTGTGTTTTTGTTGTTACGGTATGCTTGCTAACCTTCGTGCTTAGTGTTGATACCCCAAGCGCGGACATACAAACGGTTAGTGATCAAAAGAACTCGTTTCGTTCCTTGCGGTGAATATCGGAATTTGACGGTTTGTGCTCCGCAACCGCGTTAACAAGTCGTGCTTCATGCCGGGATCAAGGTAAGGCCAGACAACTCATGACTAAGGGAGTGTAGAGGTAAACGTCGCGATTCAAGCTTCCGAGCAAAGCCACAACCATTCTTAACTTGCTTGTTTATCTTGCTTCTTCTTGCTTTCGTATTCTTTTTGTAATTTTGTAACAAACCCTAATTCATTGATTTGTTAACCTTAAACAACAATACCCAATACACAATTCCCTGTGGATCGACCCGTGCTTGCCGGCTCGCTACAACGCGCCGTGCACTTGCGGTTATAAATAGTAAAACGAGAACGATCTCGCGTGCGCAATCCATTTCCTTCATTTCATATCTGTTTCCGTAACATACGCGATTGCGCGCGCGGGTGAATTCCCAACAATTAGCGACACGTAATAGCAAATAAAACGTATACACATTGATAAAGACAAACCAGATAGTATACTATCATCTCGTGCAAAACTGTTCTAGCTGTATAGGTCCTCCTTCAATTACCATAATTACCTTCCTGCAATTACAATAATTATCTTGAGGGCACTATATCCAACAATCTCCCACTTGCACTTAAGACCAATTATTGCAGTATCGCATACCCGTACGTCTCATGTGTTACCGAATATATGACTTCTCTACTAACAGTTTCGCAAACCGTGTTTGAGAAACAACCGTGTTCGAGAAACAGCCTTAATGAGTGGATCCGCTACAATGTTTTTAATTTTATCTCTTTATATCTCAATTTCGTGGAGATCAACTATCTCCCGAATTGAGCGATACCTACCTTAGAATTTTTCTGGATAGATGATGGGACCAAGTTCACAAATGAACAATTTTATCCAACAAACTTCTTAGGTTGTATTCTCTGCCGAGTCATAATCAGCATTCAGCGCCATGTCTACCTCAGTATCACTGCTTGGAACACTTTCCAACATGCTGCTTCTCAGAAGAGGGTAAACTTATAACTCGTGACAGATATTATGTCATCCATGTCACCTTGGAAGCCAGAATCTGTAATCGTCTCCTGTAGGAGGCTACCATTACCATACACTAAGAACATCCTCTTATGTTCTTCACTGCTTTCTTTTGTTTCTCCAGGATTGAATTAATATCTGCTTACTACAACAAGTGCAAAATCAACATTTGGTCTGGTACATTACATCGCATGATTGACCCAATTGCCAAAGCAAGTAGATTGTCATTCATGCGAGTATCTCTCCTTATCAGTTTAGATAACATCTTTTTAGAGAGGGTGACTCTATCACAAGCAGGTACACTACCGCGCTAGGAGTCGTCCATTCTAAAGTCCGTTAGAATAGTATCTAAGTACCCGGATTAGGACAATCCCTAAATCCTTCTAGATCTATCTCTATAGATCTAATCATCAGTATTCTTGATACATTATCCAGATCCTCAGTGGAAAAACATCTGTGAGAACCATAGTTTGACCGATTGTAAAATAGGAACATCTCTTCCTATCAGGAGTATGTCATCCATATATCATATGACAATATTCCCTACAATCTTCTAACCGGTTTCATCTGTTATTTTGATGAAGTCATAACCTCTGACTGTCACATCAAAGCAGATGATCCAAATCCGCAATGCCTGCTTTAGTCTATAAATAGACATAAGCAACTTGTACACCTTCCGCTACTCCCATTGACTTCGATAATCCTCTGGTAGAGTCATATACACATGCACTTCTACATTTATATTTAGAAAGACGTTATAGTCATTCACTTGCCAGATCTCAAAGCAGTGGCAAGCTATATCCGTATGAACTTCAACACAGACACTGAAATAAAAGTTTCATCACAATCCTTGCTAAAGTTTGAGATAACCCACAAATTGCTCATTACTGAAATGCACTTTGAGTATATTGATTGTTAGGTTTATGCTATGCATTCTATATGTTCCTACTTAGCACAATCAAGTCGGTTTTGCTTGTAGCTAGCCGGTTTAGTATGAGTCGTCCACTGGGAGATGGTTAGTGTTTCGTTCTTATTTTAGACGAGTCAAGTAAAAATGTACAAGTTTGTTCAATTCTATCATTAGTGTTTGTATTTTTATGTTCAAGAGAGCTTGTTAGGGTTAGGGTTCGTTAATAGAGTTAGGAATTAATCTTGTGCTTGTCTTGTGCCATTATTGAAATGATGCTGGAATAATCAGAAGTAGCAGGGATTAGGAGGACATAAAAATGATATTTGCGAGTTTAAGCAAGCTTTCCAACGCTAAATCCATTCCCAGTGCTTCTTGTTCGTCCGTTCCATACTCTTATTTTCAACCCTAGGCCAAACACATACAACAAGTCTCCAATTAGGTCGCAACTACATGTCACGTTGTAGTGCACCTAAAGGAATTCTCGACTTAGGTCGCGGCTATATGTCACTTATAGCGCGCCTAAGGGAGATGGTTGTGTTTGTTTGGTCTAGATTCACTTCAAGTTGTTTGGCGAAGAGAAACACAAGGGATTTTTCCATTTCTCATACCACCCTTCCTTAACCCTAACAAGTGAGTAAATTACCCACTCATAATGAAAGAAAACAAAACAAAAAGAGAAGAAAGAATGGAAGAATATGATTAGAACAAAAATAGCAAGCTAACTATTTGGGCTCTCATCTAAGCAAGGGACTTCATTGAATATCATGATTTAAAAAATAGAGATTAGAAGAGAGGAAGAAGAACAATAAAATCAACAACTACGTTAACAAACAAATAGTAAGAGATATACTTAAAATTAAAATACAATGCAAGAAAATAAAGATACATGATTACAAAAACTCTCATCTTCATTGATTGTCTACTCAAAAGCTCTCGCTACATTTTCATGGAGAATAGATGATGAAGAAGAAGAAAACTAACTAATCTAACATTAATTATAAACAATGTAAAGCATTCTTGGTTTGGCACACTTCTGGAGTATATATAGGCAGAGAAGTGAAACCCTAGGGCAATATTCTGAGCCCATATACAATTACAAAAACACCTTTTAAAATTTGTCGTGAGACACTCTGGTATGGCCGTGGATCTGCTGCCATTATAGCCAAATTTTTGCCCTTCCGCGACCGTTTGGAGTAATTGGTGCGCCGTGTTCTCGTGTTACTTTTTTTCTTCTGTTTGACAGCTTCAAATTTGCAAAATAGTTCCAAAATATTCTCAGATTTGCAATAGTCCAAAATGGCAACTCATTTTGTCTTTTGGCCTTGATCTCCCTTGAGCTCCGCGTTGCCACCTTGATCCTTATACTGCCATCCTTGTGCTCTGTGCTTTTCCCAGACATGAATGACCATCGCTTGATTTTATCTCTTGTAATGGTAAGCGGCACCTGACGGGTGTGGATGACCGGAACCCGGATTTTATCTGTTAACTGTTCTGAATTTTGTCATAACTGTAGAGATTGTGCGTGGTTTGCGTTGTTTTGGACTGATAACCTGTAACCTGTAATCATGTAGCAAACACAGATCAAAAGTATCTACCTATATACAAATGTGCTTTTCCTGATTGAATTAAACCCATCCGCACGACCCTTGACAAAGGCCAACAAAGTCGTACGACTACCCTAATCCAATCGCATCATATGGTTACAGATAAGCACTAATCAGCTACCGCACACTACGCATTGACAAATGTCAACAAAAGCAGCACAAATACAAAAATAATACTTATCTGAAATGACGGAGGGCTACGCAGGTTTTGAAGAAAAGCATGCGCGTAATGAACTTGATATTTTTGTAGAATGTAATGATTTTGAAAAGGAGTGTTTTTGAGGGTTTTGCTAGTTTCGCTAAAGAGGTCACTCCCGGTGAAGAGATCTCGGCTCTTTTCTCATCGAATGAGGTGCTGGATATTCATCAATACCGCCATGCAAAGCAAGAACTAGAGAAACCATTTAAAAAAAAACCGAGTGGGTTGTAGTATTTGCTAGTTTCGCTAAAGAGGTCACTCCCTGTGAAGGGATCTCGGCTCTTTCCCCATCGAATGAGGTGTTGAATATTCATCAAGGAATACCACTATGCAAAGCAAAAACTAGAGCTATCCTTTTTGAAAATTTGATTCTACAACATTTTTAGGTTTCTTTCTTTTCATTAATCTCATTAATGAAGTTCCATCATTTAATATTTCCTAAACATTACAGAAAAGTGAAATGAAAATAGAACGTACGCTTATGCCGTCCGCATTCGCCACTGGGTCCCGTCATGCACCGTTAGGTTACTTAACTACCGGCAGAGCGGGGGCTGGACTAGCGCGGGTGCAAAACATAAGCAACGTTTATTATATATCATATATATAATATAACATTCATCTCACGCAGTTATATGATCACATCACAGAACCAAACAGCAGAAGCAACATATGAAATATTGGATATACTAGGATTTCCGTGTTTTAAATTTAGCCAGTAATGTAAAACACGGATTCCACGGTCGTGAAGAATAGCCAAATCCACATCCCTAGATCCCTACGAGAGCGGCAAGTAACCCTACCAATTCTAGAGTTAGGAGATCCAGTCTCAACTCCTTGAGATGGTCTCCCACTGTACTCTAGAACCCGGTTACTTGTGCTCCTTGTCTTGGGTCTATCCTAATGCGGAAAAGTAAATAATATATATCAATGGTGACATCATCCTCAACCCGGAACTGTCCCAATAAAAGAATATTACATACAGATTTTACATGAATGAAAATAAAAACTCTCATCTCACATAAAACCCCCGGCTATTCATTCACGACGATCTAATAAATCATATCAACAGCAACACATAATATCACATGTTATCAACATAAGTAAATATGCGTATCCCGAAAACTCGTTGACATATAGCAACGAGATCGGGATACCCCACATATGTCACGACCCGTAATTTAGCACGTGACCGGCACTTAAATTACGCAATGTCTAAAGGTGTGACGTAAATCAAGTAAGCCGAAGCCCAGAAAATCTAAATCTTTTTGTGGAAATTAGTGGGGGTGCAGTTTGAAATAAAGGTATAATGAAATCAAGTTTTTCTTTAAATGCATAGATAAGGAAACATGAAAATACAAGTGGATTATACTAGTTGAAGACATGTTTCGTCTTTTAAAATTTTGGGTAGCACCTCCCTTGTATATTTTGATCCAAAACCATATACACAACAATATATAGGCATCCCCAAATGGGAGTTAGCTCTTCACCAACTGGCGCAACCACAACCACGCAACAACATATATACGACGCCCAACGATGAAGATCAACCCAGAAGGAACAATAAATATGCAAGGTATCAAAACTCAAGAAGCGAACATAAGCCCATCGCTATAAGTCTCGCATGAAACCCAAGTCCGACGAGGTCTACCAATATACAAATTCTAGTCTCTGATTGGTTTGATCTGATCTGATAGAGTTTATCTAGATACAATAGAGTATAACAGTACGAGAGTGGGCACGATCTAACATGTGTCCCACTTACCAAAGCAAACACCCTGGAAGAAGCTGTGTGCCAGCAATACCGTAACTGATCCTAAGCAGTCTAACCTGCAAGAACTGTGGCACAACGAGGGTGAGTTGCCAACTCGTGAGTAGAAAATATCAGCAAGTAGAAATCGAATTAAACAACGATTTCTTAGGTCACTATATCCTGAAGGTAATATTATGATATCTAGGGTGACCATGTATGTATATATGTCAACAATTGAGTCAATGCAATGATATATATAAATAAACATCCGACACATATGCCTGTATGCATGTGGATATCATCCACGTGTCCATTGATTGTTGTGTGGATTTGCGTGCTTACGCTTTTTGTTATCAAAGAATTTACCGCAATCAAGAACGGCGTCGCTTGGTCGCTAGCCGGTTGAGTACGGGTCGGTCCACAGGGATTTTATGTATTTTCTATTTGTTCTAACGAGTTAATTCCAATTGTGGTAGGATTGATTATCACTAAAAACTGAAATGAGTTTGATTAGGATTAAAACCTTGCTAGGGTTAGATTTAGATTATGTTTGGAAAGTCAATATGTCTCACCGCTTTCTATGCCCTTATTAAGAACTATTTAGGTGTTAAGATAATAATTAACAAAGGGGATTAGCACGATCGGGAAGAAATTAGGTTTCTTCCTCTAGGTCCTTGTCCGTCCTTTCTTAACTCTTACCCTAACCTCCATGGAAAACATACACAACCGATCTTTAACTATGGTATCACCGCTACCTCGTGGGATAGGGTGCCGTAGTGAGCGGTGTGTGTATGTATCCAAAGAGTCCTATTTAAAATGTATAATGAGCAAGAAAAGGGTGAGAGATTTTCATCTCTTAAACCTTCCCCAAACCTAACCCTAACAAATAAGGAACTACTCACTCATTAGGGAATTGATAAACGAGTTCATTTTTTTTTGTTTATTTTTAATAACCTAATTAACTAAACTACGACATATAAATAAAATTTATAACTAAATAACTAGGGCAGAAAAGAAATTAAACTAAGGCAAGATAAAGAAAAACTTACTTTTTATTTGATGCACCCTACGAACATTTACAAGGAATAAAAATTCTAAAACTAGGAATTAAAAAGAAACATGCTCCAAAAAGAGCTGTAGGGTTCCTATTTATAGAGAATAGAAACCCTAGGGTTTACATCTGATCCCTATCTACATTTACAAAACTACCCTGAGAAGCTTGGTCAATGCACCGCCACCCACCGACATTTTGCACCGACACGTGCACAGTACGGCCGCGGAACAGCGGCCATAAGCCATGTTTGGCCGCGGATCCGCGGCCGTATGGTGGGGGTCTCTGTCTCAAATCTTCAGGTATCTTTCATGTTGCATTTTTCTTGTATTTTCTTCACTTGGTTCTTCAGAATGTCTTCTAGTTTCTTCCAGATTTCCACAGTGCAGAATGTTATGGACTTTTACCGTTCGTTTCATGTTGAAGTCTTGAATCTTGTGCCGCCTTTGTACTTTGTGAAATTGTTCGTTGATCTTTGTTTGTCCCTCAAACTGTAGGCATGATAAAGATTCTTCTATTTGTTGGTCGTAGTCTCACTTTTGTAGCGTCTTTTCACCATTTTCACTGTATTGTTCCGAGAACCTGTAACCCGCAACTATTCAACAGACATGAATCAAAAGCACCTATTTATTTGTAAAATGATTAAGAATGGGGAATATAATAATGCAAAATTATGAGATGAACAAATACCCCCAAACTTATCTTTTGCTCGTTCCGAGCAAAACTAGTTTATTCTCGAAAAAGCCTAACCTCACTTTCGCAGGGAAACGCGATTGCACTGAGCTCGTGCAACAAGCCGTTAAACCTCTAGGTGTCCCTAGTAGGAGGAGTGTTGTCTCCTGAGGGTTTTTAGCGGATACTACCCACAAAATCCGATCAATTTGGCCTATTGACTTTTATTCTTCAATTCGGTGTTCTAGCAAGAAATTCTATTATTTTCAACTCAGAAATTATCAACCCATATTATTCACGCTTCCTTATCATTTTGTAGGGTTCCTAGGCATCCTAATGAGGTCTCACAAGGCATCAACCATGCCAATTTCAAATTATCTAGGTGCCGAGAAACCCGACTACGGATCGTTTGCTAGAAAACTAGGCGAAAAAGCTAACGAGTTAACACTTAACTATGAGAATACGGATATACAACCTTTGTAGATCCGGTGCTCCACCTCCACGGCTCCGCAATGAAGTCTCCTCGCTGTCCAAGACGGATACCGGGCTCTAGCGTCGGCTTCATCGGAGAATAGGCGAGCTAGGTCGTCGATGTCCATGCCGAAGATGATCTACGTCGAAGCATCGCAAGATCAAGCTCTCACTTCACCAAGTCAAGAAACTTGTGAAGGAAACACACTCTACTACTTGGCAAGAGGTAGAGGATGAAGAAATAGAAAGTGGGTAGACTTTAGAATTGGATTTCTCACTCTAATTCATCAATCACCATTGATGAGGTCAAGCTTTTCTTCTTGAAAATGAAGAAGAAGAAGAAAGCAAGAAGATGATAATTATTATGATCAGATTTATAATAGAAAAGAAAAATTCAATCTTATCATAACACTTACCATAGTTAAGTGTAGAGAGTTAACCAAAGTTAGTGAATGGTTAGGGTTTGGCATAAAACAAAAATGGTGGACTTTTCAAAAGTTCAAGAAACTTCAACAAAAGAAATAAATAAAGCCATCATTTTCCTTTTGCCAAAAATAAATAAAACAATAAATAAATCATTTAAAACCCTTAACCATTAACTAACTATGGTTTAAACATACATTTAACCAAGTATTGCATGTATCATCAAACATGATACAAGCAAGTGCACAAAATCATATCGCATATGCAATGCGCACACCCGAGTGAGAAAATCCATTTAAAGTGAACCGATACTAGTTAATGCAAAGTAATATATCAAATATATAATTATGCATTAAATCATTAAATCAACACTTGATTTAACGATCCGGTCATATCGCATATAACCGACTAGTATCCAATGTATCGGCTTATCGAATCAACCCTCGATTCGACAACTAGGTTATATCGCATATAACCATACGACACATTCATCGCGAGAATAGAATACGGTATCACATACACACATTATTCTCGGTCCCGTACATATCTCATATGCGCTCCTATTTCGTTTCGCTTGAGCCAGGAAACCTCTGTGTAGGACTCTAAAGACTCGTCAATACGCCGGCAGCAGGTGATGATCATATCAAACACCCACAAGCCGCAAGCGGTCTGCTAAACGTAACGGCCACCCGGGTATTGAGCGATCTGAAGATCGACGAGCAAGCCCGCTCACACTCCAGTGAATCCAACCAGTAACACTACCGTACAGTCCGGTCTGATTGTCTGATATGTCGCATATCTCGCCTAGGGGTGGTAAACGTCAGACCCCAATAGCTCGATAAGTCGTGTCGATATGAGGTCTATAACTGTTCGAGAAACTACTGGTAACACTTACCAGTAAATCTCAGCAACCCTGGCCAGGGATTTCCTGTTATAGCCAATCGAACACAGCGCAACATCAACCCCCCTATACCGGGAGAGACGAATCCCCTCCTATCGCTCATTGCCTCCATGTGACTCGGGACTGTACCCAAAAACCACCGTTTTGCACGCCCTCTTGGACGTGGTAAGATGGAAATCAAAGCACAGTGGGAACCACACAAGACTCTATGACGATCTCGGGTCAACAGACTACTCTGTACCAGTGTCACCAGAGAACTGCCATCTGACGTGAGGTATAATACCATCTGGGAGCTCTCGGCGAGTCCGTCCAGTGTACCCAGTCTCTACTGAGCACCCGTATATCATCTCTGATGTCAAACACCAATGGATATGGGATCATCCATCGCCCATCTGTATGGGTCGAGAAGGTATACGCTAGTCTACTCTGGTATATCGATGCCCCGTCTCGATACACCCACGACTAGGGACTTTGAAGGATGTACTTATGGACTACCATGTCCCCACTAGTATGATCCGCATCATAGTCCAGGTAGTCAAGCACACATCCTAAGGGCTTTACCAACATGTAACAGTGAGACAATCAGTATACACGTTAAGGTAAAGTTCAACCAGATAGCATACTATCATGTCGAGCAAGAAAGTCCTCCCTATATATGTCCCAGCATCCACTACAATATACATCCTATGTACAGTAATGGCCTCTAGGGCATACATATAACTAACAATCTCCCACTTGCACTAGGGCCATCTGTAGCAGTGGTTGCAGTATCTCATACTCAACCATCCTATAAAAGTCTCTCTCTGGGAAAAGGCCTTTCGTGAGTGGATCCGCTGTGTTGTCCTCTGAGTCTACTCTCCTAACCTCGATCTCCCTGGAGATCAACCATCTCCATGATCAAGTGATACTGCCTTAGAATATGTCTGGATCACTGATGGGACGGACGTTCCTTGGCATAAGCCACAACTCCATTGTCTCACAATGGTAGGAACATAGTTCATCTCATGAACCATTATACATCCAAACAGTCTCTTTGGTAGTATCTTAAGTAGCGATTTATCCTGCCTTTATCGTCTAGTATGCCACGGTATCTAGCTTGGAACTCTTCCAACATACCGTCCCTTTACTGAGGGTAAAGACAATGCCTGCGACTGACTTTCAGTCGTCTTTATCACCCTGGAACCCTTCCAGTGATTCTCCCCAGGATCGATTGATACCATCTCACTACAACTAGTGAGAATCCTAACATCCAATTAGATCTATCTCATAGATCCAAAAACCCAGGATTTAGGAGGTATCATTTTGATCCTATGTGGAGAATCATTGTGATAAGCGGAGATTGATCGAGCGTAGCATAAGAAACTCCTTTCTTATCAAGAGTATGTCATCCACGTACTCTACGAGGATCGTCACCATACTCCCTACTACCTTTTTGTATATACAAGGTTCATCTACCATTTTGATGATGTCAAACTCTTTGACCGCTTCATCAAAACAGATGTTCCAACTCCGCGATGCCTGCTTTATCCCATAAGGCAGCTTGCACGCGTTTCCGCTGCTCCCACTGTCTACGAGGCCCTCTGGCTGTGTACTTAAAGACGCTCTCTTCCAAATCATCATTTAGAAAAGCAGTCATGACACCCAACCACCAGATATCATAGTCATGGTATGTAGCCGTGGTAAGTAGGATCTGAATGGACTTAAGCATAGCCACTGGAAAAGGTTCCATCATTATCCACGCCTGGTTGATGACGAAAACCCTTAACAAGTCTAGCTTTGAAAGTCTCAACTTTTCCATGTACACCAAGTAATCTTCTCAAGATATACTTGCTCCTGATGGGGATTTAACCCTTCAGATATAGCAACTAAAGTCCATACTTTGTTGGTGTACATGGATTCCATCTCAGATCACTAAGCATCCAGCCATTCTTACAGAGTCTTACTCTCGATGGCCAGCTCGAAACTAGTTGGGTCATCATCTCATGATGCAATCCTCGCTCCCACTGTCATAGAGAAACCGAAGTATCTCTCAGGTGGGTGAGGAACCCTACTAGATCGGCGGAGAGGCTGAGGTTCGTTGGTAACTATTGAATCCTTTGGTTCTTTCAAATCATCAGCTGCAGTTTGTATAGCTGGAACATTTCCAGTTCTACATAACAGATCTTGCCTCGAGCTTGTCCGGATTTTGCTTTTAGACATAGGCCGGTCAACCCCAAATCTTAACTAGCTTAAGACATGGGCTCTTCCCTTTCCATATCACATATGAAGTGGTAGGCAACTGATTTGATTGGAACCCTATTCAATAGGTATGCAACTTCGTAAGTGCATAACTCCCAAAAGGAAAAAGGTAACTCAGTATTACTCATCATAGAGCACACCATATCAAATAGGGTGTATCTGCTCCGGCCCGATATACCATCGTGCTATGGTGTATTGGAAGGAGTAATGCAGAGAGAGAATCTCATTCTCCTTTAGAATATTCCAGGATTTCCGTGCTCAAGTATTCTCCTCCTTGATCTCATCAAAGGACATAATACTTGTACCCTGTGTTTTGGTTCTCTTCTTCTAACTTATATTCTGTGAATATCTCAAAAGGTTCGGATTTGTGTTTCAACAGGAACATATGTCTGAATCTTGAGAGATTATCAGAGAATGTAACGAAGTACAAATAACCGGTCTTGGCATGTGTAGACAGGAGACCTTACATACATCAACATGTATCATCCCAAGAGTTCATCAACTCTTTCTCTGTTTCCAATAAACAGAGCTAGTGTCATTATATCTTTGTGACATGACTAACGAGTTTCACAAGATGTAAATTCAAACTGATTTAAATATGCATCTATATGTAACTCTAGCTAGTCGGGTCACATTGATATGACCTAGTCTACAATGCCTCAAGAAGGATTCGTTCATTTCTGAACTCTTCCTCTTGTGTGTGTTCCATATACTAAGAACTGTAGTTTGATTTAGAACATCAACGCTTTTAGATAACGTGCCTGATACGATCAACTTTTGATATAGGAAATGTTCAAAACATTATCCAACGATACAAAATTTTACCGTTTCTTTACTAATAAAGAGACAGATATGATTTTGTATATCAGGTTCGGTATCTAATAACATTCGTTCAGAATCAATGTATTGTTAATACAGGGTGACAGTGACCAACAGACTTGGCTGCAACACTTGCCCCGTTTTCTGCCTCATGAAACTTATCACCCGTTCTCAGTTTTTCTACCTTTCTGTAGCCCTATGTAACATATTACATATCTGGGATCCTGATCTGGTATCACATACCCAGGACGTAGAAGATACAGAGAAACAGTTCTTTGTAATGAACACACCCGAAGATGATGCATCAGCATGCACTCTCTTCGTTTGGGCGGCACGGGAAATCCGGTATTCCCCAATTTCCTGCTCTGTCTTATAACAATTATAAGTTGGAGCGGGACCAACGTTCCCCAGCTCAGTATAACAAGCGGGTTCGGTCAAAAATCCGTATTATTATCTTGATTAAGGCGTGATATGGCCGCTACCTGGAGAGAGAGAGAAGAAAACACTCAGCGTGCGCTCTTGCAAGAATAGATTGGTTATTATTTTATCTAATCAGGATGGCTCCCACTGCTTTTTATCAAATCTTCCTTCAAACCCTAAAAGGAAAGACTAGCCGGGATTAATTACACACTACAAGTTCGCCAATCTTTCAGCCAGGCCAGTGTCGGTACTTTGAGGGAGGTCCCCCTTGCTTTCGCACGAACCTAATTAATGTAAACCTCGTTTTCCCAGAGGCGTAACCTCGTTAACACCTTTCTAGACACCTACTTGATCGGCTAATTGTAATGTGTAAAATTCTCCCAGGAGTAACTCTTACTCGCAGCGGGTATCGGGATCCAACTATCTCATAGAAGGTATGCAATCTCATTGCAAATTTCAACACTTGAAATTCCCGATAATATTTTGCCCCTAGCTCGCTATGACCTTGACGGAGGCCAAACAACCCATAGTCCGCTAGTCAAGTTCAACCCGTCATTTCCTGATTGAATTAAACCCACCCGCACGACCCTTGACGGAGGCCAAACAACGCCGTACGAATACCCTAATCCAATCGCATCATATGCTAGCAGATAAGCACTAGTTAGCTACCGTACACTACGCCTTGACGGAGGCCAAACAACCGCAGCACGAATACTAACTAGTACGTATCTGAAATGACGGAGGGCTACGACAGGTTTTTCTGAAAACCTATTGCGTAATGAACTTGATATCGCTGTAGAATCAAATGATTTTAAAATGGAGTGCTTTTGAGGCTTTTCTAGTTTTGCTAAAGGAGTCACTCCCGGTGAAGGGATCGTCGGTCCTTTCCTCGTCGAATGAGGTGCGGGATATATCATATATATTACTGTGCAAAGCAAAAACACTTAAAAGCAATCAAAAAGCAAACCGAGTGTGTAGCATCTGCCAGTTATTGCTAAAGGAGTCACTCCCGGTGAAGGGATCTCGGTCCTTTCCTTATCGAATAAGGTGCGGGATATATCATATATACCGCTGTGCAAAGCAAGAACTGTAGCTACCTGTTTTATTTTGAAATTCGATTCTACAACATCTTAGGTTTCTTTTATTTCATTAATCATATTAATGAAGTCCCATCATTTAAGTACCTAAACATCACAGATAAATACGACGTACACTTATGCCATCCGCATTCGCCTCGATGTCCCCTCGTGCACCGTTAGGTTAGGTAACTAACGGCAGAGCGGGGCAGGGCTAGCGCGGGTGTAAAACATAAGTAACGCCTATATAATATATCATATATACTATATACTGTATCTATCATAGAACATCACATGATCACATCACAGATATCGCAGCAGAAGAATTATATGAAATATTGGATATACTAGGACGTCCGTGTTTTCAATACGAGCCAGTATAAAACACGGATTCCACGGTCGTGATGAATAGCCAAACCCACACCCCTAGACCCCTACGAGAGCGGCAAGAAACCCTACCAATTCTAGAGTTAGGAGACCCGGACTCGACTCCTCGAGTTGGTCTCCCACTGGACTCCAGAACCCGGTTACTTGTGCCCTCCTCCTTGGGTCTATCCTAGTGCGGAAAAGTAAATAATATACAAAGGGTGACATCTTCCGCAACCTGGAAGCGCCCCAAATAAAAGAATATTACATACAGATTTTTACATGAATGAAAATGAAAAAACACTCATCTCACATAAAAACCCCCGGCTATTCAAACACGACGATCCAATATGACATATCCAGCAACACATAACATCACATGTCATCAACGTAAGTAAATATGCGCATCCCAATTGTCGTTGGCATATAGCAACGAAACCGGCGATATCACATATTACACTTACGGTCACAGAAAAGAAAGTGTAAAACTACAACAGTTGGAATCCGCAACCACCTCAGACATCGCATGCCTGACCAAATGAATTACTTAGACATCGCATGCCTACCAATTATAAACCCCGCATTTTAGTCTCAAAATCGAAAACTCTTTTCAATATCAAGTCGGGCAATTCAACAAGATTCCCGACATCCTGATCGAATGCTCGTCGCAAACTTCAGTAGGCGGCCGCACCCCCGACGCCGTCGACGAAGTGCACCAAGGCGGAACACCGCCACCGCGAGCACCCGAACGGATGCTTTCGGCGACGGGGTTCTCCTACAGTCACTTGGTCGGGGCTATGGAGTGAGGCTGTCTATTAAGTTTACCCGGCGAGTATCCGCGTACGCTACGTGATTGCGACGGACTTTTGATCACATCAAAATTCCGTGGCAACCGATCAAGTGAGACTAAAGTGCTATGTTTATAACATTCATTCAGTTATCTTATAACTTATTGTGAATTCCAATTATTGTATCCCATTCCGGATAAATAGAAAATGTCAAACTTTCCGATCGAACAATCGAACACCCAAGTTTTCCCGGTACAGATCAACACATGAAACAAGTCTAACAACATTCAGTTCGTGCCTCAGTACCAACGGTCCAGCCGTAGAAGGGTCAAGCCAACGCCTCACATGTGGCACGCCGTACTGCCCCAAACCCGAAGGTTCAAAGGGCAGTTCAAGACGGTCACATAATCGAGTTAAGGTTTGTTGTCTTCTAGAGGGTCCATCGCGTTACTTGCACTACTTAGAACGTCGTTAAACTACGGAAAAATCCAACACTTGGAAATTTCCCGACAGGGGAAAAATTGGGTATTTATATCCGGTCGAACTTTTTAACATATTCTAAAATTTATCCGGAAAGCCACACAGACAAAATTTGAAACCCCGATCGAATCTTTGATTCCCAATACAACCCAAAAATGCTCAACTGTTTACTGCATATTAAAAATTCCCATAAAACTCAGCATATTAAAATAGGAATTACTGTGCAAACAGGAGTCAACGAGTCAACAAAACGGCCGCGGAAACGCCGCGCCACGTGGGCTCAGGCCGCGGTTCCGCGGCGTTATGACGGAGTTAAGTCTCCGTTTTTCACAGTATTTCATAAAAAACCCTGCTTGATTTTATGGATATTTTTAATCTTGAAAAATCCACAATTTTAAAATCTGGACAGAGAGCATTTTTGAATATGGGTTTCGGGTTCGTTCGGATTTCAAACTCCGTCGGGACTTCGCCTAAGGCTCTAGCTAGGCTCTGATACCACTGTAGGGTTCCTAGGCATCCTAATGAGGTCTCACAAGGCATCAACCATGCCAATTTCAAATTATCTAGGTGCCGAGAAACCCGACTACGGATCGTTTGCTAGAAAACTAGGCGAAAAAGCTAACGAGTTAACACTTAACTATGAGAATACGGATATACAACCTTTGTAGATCCGGTGCTCCACCTCCACGGCTCCGCAATGAAGTCTCCTCGCTGTCCAAGACGGATACCGGGCTCTAGCGTCGGCTTCATCGGAGAATAGGCGAGCTAGGTCGTCGATGTCCATGCCGAAGATGATCTACGTCGAAGCATCGCAAGATCAAGCTCTCACTTCACCAAGTCAAGAAACTTGTGAAGGAAACACACTCTACTACTTGGCAAGAGGTAGAGGATGAAGAAATAGAAAGTGGGTAGACTTTAGAATTGGATTTCTCACTCTAATTCATCAATCACCATTGATGAGGTCAAGCTTTTCTTCTTGAAAATGAAGAAGAAGAAGAAAGCAAGAAGATGATAATTATTATGATCAGATTTATAATAGAAAAGAAAAATTCAATCTTATCATAACACTTACCATAGTTAAGTGTAGAGAGTTAACCAAAGTTAGTGAATGGTTAGGGTTTGGCATAAAACAAAAATGGTGGACTTTTCAAAAGTTCAAGAAACTTCAACAAAAGAAATAAATAAAGCCACCATTTTTCTTTTGCCAAAAATAAATAAAATAATAAATAAATCATTTAAAACCCTTAACCATTAACTAACTATGGTTTAAACATACATTTAACCAAGTATTGCATGTATCATCAAACATGATACAAGCAAGTGCACAAAATCATATCGCATATGCAATGCGCACACCCGAGTGAGAAAATCCATTTAAAGTGAACCGATACTAGTTAATGCAAAGTAATATATCAAATATATAATTATGCATTAAATCATTAAATCAACACTTGATTTAACGATCCGGTCATATCGCATATAACCGACTAGTATCCAATGTATCGGCTTATCGAATCAACCCTCGATTCGACAACTAGGTTATATCGCATATAACCATACGACACATTCATCGCGAGAATAGAATACGGTATCACATAAACACATTATTCTCGGTCCCGTGCATATCTCATATGCGCTCCTATTTCGTTTCGCTTGAGCCAGGAAACCTCTGTGTAGGACTCTAAAGACTCGTCAATACGCCGGCAGCAGGTGATGATCATATCAAACACCCACAAGCCGCAAGCGGTCTGCTAAACGTAACGGCCACCCGGGTATTGAGCGATCTGAAGATCGACGAGCAAGCCCGCTCACACTCCAGTGAATCCAACCAGTAACACTACCGTACAGTCCGGTCTGATCGTCTGATATGTCGCATATCTCGCCTAGGGGTGGTAAACGTCAGACCCCAATAGCTCGATAAGTCGTGTCGATATGAGGTCTATAACTGTTCGAGAAACTACTGGTAACACTTACCAGTAAATCTCAGCAACCCTGGCCAGGGATTTCCTGTTATAGCCAATCGAACACAGCGCAACATCAACCCCCTATACCGGGAGAGACGAATCCCCTCCTATCGCTCATTGCCTCCATGTGACTCGGGACTGTACCCAAAAACCACCATTTTGCACGCCCTCTTGGACGTGGTAAGATAGAAATCAAAGCACAGTGGGAACCACACAAGACTCTATGACGATCTTGGGTCAACAGACTACTCTGTACCAGTGTCACCAGAGAACTGCCATCTGACGTGAGGTATAATACCATCTGGGAGTTCTCGGCGAGTCCGTCCAGTGTACCCAGTCTCTACTGAGCACCCGTATATCATCTCTGATGTCAAACACCAATGGATATGGGATCATCCATCGCCTATCTGTATGGGTCGAGAAGGTATACGCTAGTCTACTCTGGTATATCGATGCCCCGTCTCGATACACCCACGACTAGGGACTTTGAAGGATGTACTTATGGACTACCATGTCCCCACTAGTATGATCCGCATCATAGTCCAGGTAGTCAAGCACACATCCTAAGGGCTTTACCAACATGTAACAGAGAGACAATCAGTATACACGTTAAGGTAAAGTTCAACCAGATAGCATACTATCATGTCGAGCAAGAAAGTCCTCCCTATATATGTCCCAGCATCCACTACAATATACATCCTATGTACAGTAATGGCCTCTAGGGCATACATATAACTAACACATTTAACTTAAGATAGTATATGTTCTGTAAATTTACTTAGCTTTTAGCATCTTTTGAGTTTTCCTTCTAAGGTTCCATCTCAACTTAGGAATTTTTATCATCTCCACTAAAAATATAAGTCCTATTTTTCATTCCTATCTCTCATCCAAACCCCAATCATATACCCCTACGTGTGTGTATGTATCATCTCTACACTTGGAAATTCAATTCAAGCTCTTATACTCTTGTCCATCCTTCAAAGTACTTTTAGTTTGTGAATTTTAGATGAAATTGCTCACACATCCTTCAAGCGACCGTTAATACTTTTTGAGGTACTAGCGACCGATTACAAAATGTGTTTGCGCATTAAGGCGTAATTCCTCGTCTTGTAATACCCAAGGCTTTAGCAGTGACTCCCAAACCAGTTGGTCTAAGGCACTAGGTGATAAAGCACCCTCGCTATATAATTTTTTATTTTATACAGCCTTAAGTAATTACAAAACCAGTGTTCATTTTTTTTATATCTCTTTATTCACACTTATAATTTTATTTTCCTTCATACTAAGGATTTTAGACAAGAGCATTTCAAGGTATCCTCTACTATTCTAAGTTTCAAGGTTCGTGTTTGTGCAAGTAGTAGGGTATATATTTTTAGAATTTAGATTTAAGGTTCGGAATTATTTTTCAGACTCGCACTTCAATAAAAATTTCAATACTCTTCCCTTATTTTAACTTAGCCCAAGAAGTGAACTCAAAATTTGCCCATTTCTAAGCAAACCATAAGGACATATATTTTCTACCGTTAAATTTTAAGAAAGGTTATTTTTAGGGTTTTTAATATACTAAGTTTTGGGATCTAGTTTTTCCTAGCTAGTTAACCGTCTTGTCAAACTTAAGTCAATTATGGCCAAAATTGAATTTTTATAATTTTTTATAATTTTAATTTTTTTTCAATTTTTATGGGTTTTATAATAAGTATGCAAATGCAAAAAATATACATATGAATGCGAAGGAAGAAAGCTTACCGAGCACACCCCCAAAAAATTTCACCCTCACTGTCAGGCTACACCAAGAGGGTCAAAATTGTCGGCAATTCCCTGTTTATTTTTTATTTTTAATTTATTAAGACTGGAAATTTACAAAAATACCCCAACATAATCTCCCCCAAAATTGATTTAAGCAAAGTTACAAGTCAATGCCAAGCTTTACAAAGGCCAAAAGTCAATACCAACCATTCGAAAAATTTATCAGTGAAATACAGCGGTTGCTGGAAGAGTATGTTGTATAGAGCCAAGAAGAAGAAGTGGGGAAGAGATAAGTGGTGGTATGGAAAGGGTTTGTGTGAATGTGAATGTGAGGAGATAAGAGGTGATGATAAATAAAAACGAGAATGTGAATGATCAGAAATGAGTGGAATATTGGCATTCTCGTATTTTATTAGAAGAAAAGGTGGTGGTTCAACTTCTATAGGCGGAGGTTGATTAACCACAAAATCCTCGAGGTGTCTCTGTGGATCCCTTACTGGCTTGGCATCATCCATCATATGTATATGATGTTCAACTATGAGGGGACTAATCCCCTTGATGTCCGCCATAGTCCAGCCAAAAGCTTGCCGATTGTTTTGTAAGACCATTAAAAGGGCTTTATCTTGCTCGAGGGCTAGAGAGGCCGATATGATAACAGGAAGGGTCTCATTCTCACCTAAGTAAGCGTATTTAAGGTGAGACGGCAATAACTTGATTTTGAGTTTTGGAGGCGAAACAATTGAAGGTAAAATTGGTGAAACTGTCTCGAATTCGAAGAGTTCCAACAATGGTTCGAAGAGAGTGTAAGCAACCGAGTCGGACGGTTCAACTAACTTATCCGAAAATTCAAAAGACTCAAACTCGGGTGGTGAGTCTTCAAAATCGTCCAAAAAAGTGAAACACTCGTAATCGTTATCGGTTGTGAAAACTGTGTCAGATTCAAGGAGGAAC
Organism: Agapanthus africanus; assembly: GCA_030015575.1. NCBI lineage: Eukaryota > Viridiplantae > Streptophyta > Magnoliopsida > Asparagales > Amaryllidaceae > Agapanthus > Agapanthus africanus. The sequence continues at coordinate 77,644,468 of JASDDO010000029.1, forward strand.
GCAATAGTGGCGTCAAAACTGCTGTGATCGAACAGAAATTTTTCGAGCTCACAGTCCTCCTGCGTGATCTCTTGGATCGAGCAAACATCAAGTATATTAGCATTAGGCTCGGAGGGCAGGCTTCCTATCTTGTAAATGTTGAACTCACTTGACATCTTTCCGAAGGATAGAGTCATAGAGCCGTTACGAAAGTTGATTAAAGCATTGGAAGTGGCAAAAAATGGTCGATCGAGGATCACCGGAATTTGGTTATGTGGGTTAGCCACAGGCTGTGTGTCTATAACAATGAAATCAACGGGGAATATGAAGTCCCCTACCTTAATCAACACATCCTCTAACTCACCCCTAGGATGGATGATGGATCGATCGGCCATTTGGAGAGTACAATGAGTGGGTTTCAACTCTCCAACGCCTAATTGCTCATAAACGGAATAGGGAAGCAAGTTAACACAGGAACCAAGATCTAAAAGTGCGCGATTTATGTTCTTATCCCCAATTGTTATTGAAATTGTAGGACAGCCAGGGTCCTTTCGGTTTTGGGGCAAGGGTAAAGGTTGGGTAATAGTATTGCTCACGTCACTAGCTACTAATACTTTCTTGGCACATGAGACTTACTCTTCTTGGTGCATAAGTCCTTCAAGATTTTAGCGTAAGAAGGGACTTGTTGGATTGCATCTAAGAGAGGAATATTAAAGTTAACTTACTTAAATAACTCCATAATCTTCTCATTTGTGGAGTTGGTTTATTGGATATCAACCTGTTTGGAAATGGAACATTTTGAAAATTCGTTGAGTCCAATGTTTGTGGAGTAGATTGCGGAGTTGGAACGGATCCAGTGTTGGTGTTATAGTGGAGTGAGATTTGGGTCCGTTCGAATTAGAAGAAGTAGAGCCTTGTGAAGAATGAAGAACAGGCTCTGACGAAGAGGAAGAAGATGAAAAGGAAGAAGATGAAGAAGAAGAAGAGGAAGCGGCGGCCGGGGTTTCATCACTAATACCCACATTATTGTGCAACACTCTTCCAGATCTCAACGCAGTCACAGCATTTACATTATGATTTTGTTGTTCATATGCAACATGTGCGTTTTCTGTGTGACCGGGATTTGGCAATGGTTGAGACGGAAGCTTTCCTTTTTCTCGCTCGCTTAACGCAGCATTTAGTTGTGCAATTTGGGCCTCAATTGATTTGATGCTCTGATCATGTGAAGCACTGTTTTGCACCAAAGACTGAATGGACGTCTCCAACCTTGCTGAGGATTGTGTAGATTGTTTTAAAAACGCATCCGAAACTTCGTTCTAGCGAGGAAACCTTATCGTTATTTGGCTGAACAAAATTGTTTTGAGGATAAGAGTTGTTGGGTACAGAATTGTTCATTTGGTTTGGGTAAGGTTGGGGTTGGAAATGTTTGCTGATATTGAGTTTGTTGTGGGGCTTGTTGTTGTGAGAGGAGGCCTTTGAAAGTTGTTATTGCCTTGGAATTGTTGTTGATTTTGATTCCAAGCAAAATTTGGATGGCTCCTCCAACCAGGATTGTAAGTCGAAGAGTATGGATCATTTCTTTGTCTTTGCTGAAAGGCAGCATTGACTTGATCTTGTCCTTGAACATGTGGGTTGTAAGGACACTCTTCAGTAAGATGGGATGGATCCGAATAACAAGCGCAAACTGTGCGTGGGGGGTAAAGCAGGGGCAGGAGAAGGCGATGAGAATTTGCTCTCAATTGCTTCTAGCTTTTTCGTAAGTGCAGCCATTTCGTCCTTCATTGCAATCGACATATCAAGTTGATGTATGCCTCCATAGACTGACCTGATGAAGTAGATGAGGTGGTCTTAGTGCTTTCCCACTGAAGTGTTTGTTCAGCAAGATCGTCGAGAAACTGCCAAGCTTCCTCGCTAGATTTTGTAAGAAAGTGACTTTGACAAATGGTTTCCAACAACTGCTTAGTTGCTAGGTTCAGTCCTTCGTATAAAGTTTGGAAAAATTGCCAATTCTCGATACCGTGGTGAGGGCACTGAATAAGGAGGTCCTTAAATCTTTCAAAACACTTCCAAAAAGGCTCGAAAGGAAGCTGGGAAAATTGAATAATTTCGTTGCGAATTCTCGCGGTCTTGTGCTGTGGGTAAAACTTTTTAAGAAAAGCCTTAACAAACTCTTTCCAATTTTTTATCCAGTGTGATGCTGTGCTATATAACCATTTTTCAGTTAGGTCACATAAAGTGAATGGAATGACCACGTAGCCTTATAGCATCATCAGAAAGTTGTGTGGTCTTCATCATTGCGCAAACATTCTGGAATTTGTTTATGAAGATATAGGCATCTTTGGATTCCAGCCCGTGAAATTTGGGGTAACATGTTGATGAACTGGGGTTTAATTTCAAAGTTATCCCCATTAGCCGGTGGAAGTGAAAGACAAGTGGGTAAAGCGGTGCGGATAGGATAGAAAAGATTCTGGAGCGCGATTCGTTGGGGCGCTTCGACAGGAGGGTGTGGTGGGTTATTCGCACCTAGTGGAGGTGGAATCAGTCCCGCAGGTAAGGGGTTGTTAGGATTGAATCCCGACATCTCCTTAGAAGATGAAGAATATGAAGATGAAGGTAAAGAAGTGGATGGAATTTCGACTTCGGAGTCGAAAGCGTTGTCAGTCGGCACTAACGAGACGACGGACTAAATGGACACTAGTGTCCAAGTCCAACTGGACATACACTAAAGAAGGGTAGTGTAGTCAAAAAGTAAAAACAGAAGGTGGGGGTAAGAAAACGTCAATGGAAGAAATAGGGGTGCAGTGGATTTCTAGCGAGAAATTGGCAAGTCTTTTTTTTTTATATAAAAATTTCTGTTTTTTTTTATAAGGAGTGTTTGCAAAAGATTTTTATAAGAAGCTTAGACACACGTTCAAGCAATCACAATATGCACAATCAAGCCTAGAGCTAGGGTCTCCTAGGTCAACTAGACTGCTTCTAAACTGTTCCAAAGGGCAAGTTGTGAGATCCTCAAATCGCCTCTTCACCGCCAATTGTGGCTAGGTAAGCACAAGTAAAGAAAAAAGGGATCCGCTTATGAATCACCGTGAGATGGGCCTTTTAAAATTACCTTTCCTACTTTTCTAGCCTAGGCACCACAAAGTCTGGTTTAGATAAACGACCGATGCGTACAACTTTCCTTTGTCCTATTGAGCGCGACAGTCCTTATAGGCTGAGTCTAATCTTTTTTAATTAACTCGAAGGTTAATGCAAAATGCTTTTTGTGATTTTTGGGGTCCTAGGAAGGGTAATGAAATCCTCACCCAATCTGGATTGGTGTTATAGCCCCTTAAAAGTCAAATTTAAAAATGCAAAGCAGTAACACACAAAACACTTGCCAATTTTTTTTCTTTTTTTATTGCGGCGCAAAGAATCCTGCACAAGATCAAGTTATTGGAGAAGAGAAAGAAGTTTTTGCGCAAAGAACCCTGCAGGAAAATTTTTCAGAGGACTACAGAGGGGAGGAAAAAAGTACTTACAGAGAAGATTTGGATAGCTGACGTCACCAGACCGCGGCGGATCCGCGGTCAAAAGGGCAGTTTCGCGGCGGTTCCGCTGTTGAACAGTCCGATCAGGCTTCCAAACTTTTTCTGTTTCTCTGTTGTGGTTCTTCTCTGTTTGTTCAGATCTGCTGTTTGCTGTTTTGCTCACTGGATTTTTCCAGATCTGAATCTGTTCGTCTTTTCGATCCTGCACAATTCAAACGAAAACCCTTCAAAAAATAACAAGATGATAAATTTTTTATATTTTTATATTTTTCTGTATTTTTATGATTTTTCAATTTTTTAACTAACCCGAAATTACAAAAAGAAAATAACTACGCCATCACCGGCAACGGCGCCATTTGGTTGTTGTGTGGATTTGCGTGCTTACGCTTTTTGTTATCAAAGAATTTACCGCAATCAAGAACGGTGTCGCTTGGTAGCTAGCCGGTTGAGTACGGGTCGGTCCACAGGGATTTTGTGTATTTTCTATTTGTTCTAACGAGTTAATTCTAATTGTGGTAGGATTGATTATCACTAAAAACTGAAATGAGTTTGATTAGGATTAAAACCTTGCTAGGGTTAGATTTAGGTTAAGTTTGGAAATGCAATATGTCTCAACGCTTTCTATGCCCTTATTAAGAACTATTTATGTGTTAAGATAATAATTAACAATGGGGATTAGCACGATCGGGAAGAAACTTGGTTTCTTCCTCTAGGTCCTTGTCCATTCTTTCTTAACTCTTACCCTAACCTCCATGGAAAACATACACAACCGGTCTTTAACTATGGTATCACCGCTACCTCGTGGGATAGGGTGCCATAGTGAGCGATGTGTGTATGTATGCATAGAGTCCTATTTAAAATGTATAATGGGCAAAGAAAGGGGTGGGAGATTTTTATCTCTCAAACCTTCTCCAAACCTAAACCCTAACAAGTGAGGAACTAACTCACTCATTAGGGAATTGATAAACGAGTTCATTTTTTTTTGTTTATTTTTAATAAACTAATTAACTAAACTACGGCACTTAAATAAAATTTATAACTAAATAACTAGGGCAGAAAGGAAATTAAACTAAGGCAAGATAAAGAAAAACTTACTTTTTATTTGATGCACTCTTCGAATATTTACAAGGAATAAAAATTCTAAAACTAGGAATTAAAAAGAGGCATAAAAAGAGGCATGCTCCAAAAAAGAGCTGTAGGGTTCCTATTTATAGAGAATAGAAACCCTAGGGTTTACATCTGATCCCTATCTACATTTACAAAACTACCCTGAGAAACTTGGTCAACGCACCGCCACCCACCGACATTTTGCACCGACACGTGCACAGTACGGCCGCGGAACCGCGGCTATAAGCCATGTTTGGCCGCGGATCCGCGGCCGTATGGTGGGGTCTCTGTCTCAAATCTTCAAGTATCTTTCATGTTGCATTTTTCTTGTATTTTCTTCACTTGGTTTTTCAGAATGTCTTCTAGTTTCTTCCAGATTTCCACAGTGCAGAATGTTGTGGACTTTTACCGTTCGCTTCGTGTTGAAGTCTTGAATCTTGTGCTGCTTTGTACTTTGTGAAATTGTTCATTGATCTTTGTTTGTCCCTCAAACTGTAGGCATGATAAAGATTCTTCTATTTTGTTGGTCGTAGTCTCACTTTTGTAGCGTCTTTTTACCATTTTCACTGTATTGTTCCGAGAACCTGTAATCTACAACTATTCAACAGACATGGATCAAAAGCACATATTTATTTGTAAAATGATTAAGAATGGGGAATATAATAATGCAAAATTATGAGATGAACATCCATCAACGACACAAACAATATCATGGAACCTGAATGTCCCACACTGACACTCAAACATCATGAAAACATATGCCTGTATATAAATATGAGGATATCAACCACGTGTGTCCATCAATGACACATTAAAATCATGGAACCTGAGTGTCCAACACCGACACTCGAAACATCATGAAAACCCGTGTCCAGTAGCGACACGTAAATGTAGGGTTCCTAGGCACTCTTACAATGGTCTATAAGGCATCAACCATGCCCGAATAAAAATTTAGACGGTGCCGAACAACCCAAAGCCGGGATCTTTGCTAGATTATTAGGGTTTAACATGCAAGTAAACATCTTTACAACTAAGTGTGAGGGATTACAACTTTGTAGTGTAAGTCCACGTTGCCCATCCCGGTGCTTGCGGGGAGGCGGAAAACGGAATAAAAATCGGATTTTTATGAGCTTAGGCAGCATGGACTAGAGCTAGAAGGATCTTTGCTAAACAAAACTTGCTAAAGCTAACTAGTAACTAGCTAAGTGCTAGAAAGGTTATACCTTGGGCTTTAAGTCCTTCTCTCCTTGCTCCTTGGAGTGGTGGAAGGAGGTCACCTTGGTCGTCTTCCTCACGTCGAAGAAAGATCCACCCGAAAGCCTCAACCTTTGGCTTCAACTCCAAGCTAGAAGTAACTAGGGTGCAAGAAGTGCTAGTTCTTGAACCCTAGATGAGAGTAAAGATGATCAAGAGAGGGTTTTTCTCAAGCTCAAGTGTTTCTCAACACATGAGAGGGATAGAGCTTGAGGGAGAGGAAGAACAAGAGAGAGAAAAGATATGATAGAATCAGAATAATATGAACCATTCTCACTAATATGTGTATATTATTTTAATTAAATAATTAGCTAGATAATTGTCATGGTTAATCATGACATGACCATTATCATTTCAATTTGCAAGGATCAAGAAGCATCTTCCAAAAGAAATGATGATGGTCAAAGTGTCAACCTAGGTCAACAAGTCAAGGGAGGTCAAATGGTCAACAACCATAACCATGCACAATTATTAAACTAATTATCAATTAACTATAACACACCACATAAGCATTAGGGTTAATAAAATGACAATAGCCATTAACCCTAATCAAGGTCCTCTCCCTCAGTCTCAAGCAACTGTGCATACGCACCCGTATTCATGATCCGAGGAACACGAATACAATGAGAAAAACCAATCCTAAATCATATACTAGGATCCGGCTTAAACCAAAGCCCGCTAGTATAAAACTGTCCGGACAGCAAACGTGCACAAGTGCGCGAATGTGAACGAACCCTGTCGCAAAACCATGCGACCTCTACTCATTTTGCCTAAAGGCGAATAGCTCTCTGTGTGGGACTCTAAAGACTCGACACTACGTTGGCAGTGGGTTTAACCACAGACCGCAAGCGGGCACTAGCTGTACGTAACGGTCCCCAGGTAGATGTCGATAGAAGACTGACGAGGTGAACCCCATCCGAACTCCTACTGAGCCTGTATGTGACAATCTCCGTACAGTCCGGTCTGTTCGTCTGATACATCGCATGGCGGGCTTAGGGGGGCGTGTGAACGTCAGTCCCCTAATAGCGGTACAAGTCGTGTCGGAGTGTAGCCCAGAACACCCTGAGATAACACTGGAAACCTACCAGTATAATCTCGCTTGCCCTGGCCAGGGACTACTCGTGTAATGGCTCTCCTTGACACACCGCGATGTCAACCCCCAATACCGGGAGAGACGAATCCTGTCTAACCGTCCTACTGCCTCCAAGTGCTTCGGGACTGCACCCAAAAACTACCTGTTTGCACGACTCCTTTGAGCCGTGGTAGGGTAGTAATCAAAGTACAGTGGGAACACACTCGAGGCGAGAGTGACAGTGTCAAGTCAGCGGACTAAGCTGTACTCATGTCACCTGGGAACTGATAACTGACGATAGGTATAATACCCAACCAACAGTTCCCGACGAGTCCTGTCCAGTGTACTCGTAACCTAACGAGCACCCGCATACTATCTCAAGTACGACGTACTGACGGCTGTGGGACAGACCGTCTCCCACACTGGGATGAGAAGCGCATACGCTAGTCTACTCCGGAGTATCGATGCCCTGTCTCGATAGTCCAACGACTAGGGACCTGTATAAGGATGTGCTTATAGATCACCCAGCTCCCACGAGTGTGAGCGCCATCACAACGCTGGTAATCAAGCAAAGATCCTAAGGGCTCTACTAATATGTATATCAGCGATATGCTAAAAGAAACACATGCACATATTAAAGCGGAGACAAACCAAGTAGCATACCACCATTTCAAGCAAGATTGTATATACAACTGTGAATATCCAAGCTTCCATCAAGTAATATACAAACTATTATGATACAGTAATGGCCTCTAGGGCATATACACTAACAATCTCCCACTTGCACTAAGGCTATGTACTGGCGTATCGAAGACCTATCATCTCGATCAGCCGCTCGTACTGAGTCTGGGGCAAGGCCTTGGTGAATGGATCTGCAGTGTTATCCTCTGATGCAACTCTCCGGACCTCGATCTCCTGGCGATCTACGATCTCCGCTGATCAGGTGATACCGCCTTAAGATGTGTCTGGATTTCTGATGGATCTGGGTTCCTTCGCTAAAGCTATAGCCCCGTTGGTGTCGCAATACAGAGGTATTGGAGTCAACAAAGACGGAACCACCTGAAGTTCTCTCAAGAACTTCCTCATCCAGACAGCTTCTTTTGCGGGTATCAGATGCAGCGATGTATTCCGCTTCCATAGTCGAGTCAGCAACGGTTTCCTGTTTGGAGCTCTTCAACACACCGCCCCTCCATTGAGGGTAAAGACAAAACCCGACATGGACTTGGAATCATCCTTGTCACTCTGGAAGCTGGAGTCAGCAAAGGCCTCAATCTGCAGGTCTTTTCCGCCATACACCAAGAACATCTCCTTAGTCCTTCTCAGGTACTTGAGAATGTTCTTTACTGCTATCCAATGTTTCTCCCCAGGGTTTGACTGATACCTGCTTACCACACTCAGTGCATAAGCCACATCCGGTCTGGTACACAACATCGCATACATTATAGAGCCTACCGCAGAAGCGTAGGTATAATAGACATGCGATCCCTCTCCAAATCAGTCTTGGGAGACTTCTCTTTGGAGAGAGTGATCCCGGTGACAAGCCGGTAGATTACCGCGCTTGAATCTTCCATACTGAATCTCTTCAGTATGGTGTCGATGTACCTGGACTGCGAAAGTCCTAATATCCTCTTGGATCTGTCACGGTAGATCCGGATACCCAGAATGTATGAGGCATCACCCAGGTCTTTCATGGAGAACCTGTGTGGCAAGAACCCCTTGACAGATTGTAGCATAGGAATGTCATTTCTATTAAGAGAATGTCATCCACGTATAAAACGAGGAATACCACAGTTCTCGGCTACAAATCTACAATAGATGCATGGTTCATCTGGATTTTTGATAAAGCCAAATTACTTGACCGTTTCATCAAAACAGATGTTCCAACTCCGCGATGCCTGCTTTAGTCCATAAATGGACTTAAGCAAC